>OX346256.1:25039377-27780854 GCA_947049275.1 Epinotia bilunana
TGCCGTTGTGGCCTTTGTGGTCGGCGTCGAGATGTCCTTTGTTGCTGCAGAAAAAAAGTGAAATTATAGTAGAAATCGTGCCACATTTGGGGTATCCTTAGCAGTTGCTCCATCTGTCTTACGAGTCGTGTTGCGTTGTAAGTTCCGCAGCACCTTTAAGGCGATGCCCCCTAGATTAGATTAGATTAGATTCATTTATTTCATTTTGAAAATTGACATGTCATTTTTTGAAAATTAAATAGCATGAATTCACAAAAAGATCGTCAGAGTGTATAAGAATAACAATAATATAAATGAAAGTCAAAAATCTAAATATGTACATTGCAAAAATGAAAAAACAAGAATAATAATAAGGAACAATTGAAATAATATTAAAATGGTACAAATGTCAAAGGAGTAAAATGTGTTTAAATGTCAAATTATTAATAAAAGCTAGGGTATCCTAGATATAAATAGTCAATGGTCAAAAAATTTGATATAAAAAAAATGAGTAATTTTAAACAATATTCATAATAAAATAATAATATCATTTAAAAACGAAAACATGTCAAATACACATACAATTTACAATGTCCGTTCGTTGTATTCCTTTACGGAATACAACGATTTTGAAAGTAAAAGTTCCTTTAGTCGGCGTTCAAATATGTTGTTAGAGGTCTCGTTTTTAATTGTGGCGGGTAGGCGCTCGTACATCGACGGGCCTATTACGCGCGGGCTCCTGTCGAGCAGCGCGAGTCGCCGCGATACAGGTAGTAATCGCCCCGTCTGACGGGTGATTCTGCCAGGCATATTCGCTCGCTTAAATAAGTGGATGTTTCGACGCGTGAACATAATTACTTCAAATACGTATAGTGAATAATGAGTCATCATCTTGTACTGTGTAAAGAGTTCTCTACACGAGTGCCTCGAATTTACCCCTGCCAATATACGTAGGGCTCGCTTTTGTAGTTTGAATACTCTATCAGAGTTCGTTGAGTTCCCGTACAAAATAATACCGTACGACATTAGTGAAAAGAAGTATGCATAATAGATCTGAAGTAGTGCGTCACAGGAGACAATTGGCTTTAGTTTGCGCAGTGCAAATACCGCACTGCCTAACCTTTCACACAAGTTGTCTACGTGTTCTTTCCACTTCAGCTTGGCGTCAATAGTAAACCCGAGGAACTTGCAAGAGTCACAGCGGGGTATGGAACCCTGTGCTAGTGGAATGTGTGTAGTGTTTCCGGCTGTGAACAACATCACGTTGGACTTTGACACATTGAGTATGAGGCCGTTTGCCGAAAACCACTCATGAAGTTGGGTACACGTCTTTGTTACCTTTTGCTCGAGTTGTGAGTACGTGTGATCGGTTACTACGACTGTGGTATCATCGGCAAACAACAACATAGTACCTTCGGCTACAGAGGAAGGGAGGTCGTTAACAAAAATTAAAAACAGGGTATTTCCAAGCGAAGAGCCCTGTGGAATTCCATGCTCGAGTACACCCGCCTCAGATTTTAAGCTTTTGCCTTCGATTTTGACCTCAACCGTCTGCCGCCTATTTTTTAGGAACGATGTGAGTAATCTATGAGTGTTATCCTTTATTCCGTAATGACCTATCTTTTTTAATAACAAGTCGTGATTAATCACATCGAACGCTTTCGACAGGTCGCAGAATACCCCTGCAGCTAGCCTGCCTAGACAGAGATACGCTGATGCCTTCTGCGCACGAGGAAAAGAGATGTAACACTCTTCGGGAATGGCTTTTTTGGACAAATTTCGATAAATACCTAACTTAGAAAGTATCATTTAAATTTCATAAAGTGAGATTTTAGATGAGATAAAATATTATACTATTAACTTGATTGTGTCGTAAAATAATGTATCGTTTGAGTAGGCTGAGTAAAAAAAGGAAAATACAGACCCAACTTTGAAATTTCTTTCTATTGAGGAAATTTTAAGCAATCATGTATCGATAACATCAGATACACAATCATATAGTCAAGAATCATATATCTGAAAATCATAATTTTATCTGTTTCTTAATCTAGTCAGAACGGCGTTTCAAAGCACGCGATATTTTCCAATGCACGGTCTTAAAGACGCCGCTTAAATCATATTTTCGAACGAGGGAGCGAAGCGAACGAAGTTCTATGCTTCAACTTAGGCCGAAAATCGTTCGTATGTGTCCGGTGTCTGTCCAGTTGTCCGTCTGTTCTCCTCTACAGGTTGCATTTCTCAACCGATTCTCGTGAGATTTTGCGAGTAGGTCTTTAATCATATAGAAGTTTTTTGAGACTCACTAATTTCGAAATTAAAAGAAAAATATAGTTAAATAATTTACTTTAAAAAGTTTTAACCGACTTCAATTTAATACTCCGCCAAGCCACGAGAACATTTCCACTTTTTTTTTTCAATTTATCACATGAACTGATTTCCGATAGCAAATGCGTTGATTATTAGACACAAATCCGAATCGCTGTATGTGGGCCGATAATATTTGAGGACTTGCGTCGATTCCCCATGATATCATCACTAACGGCACTTCATTACTTCCTATTTCAACGGAATCTTATCAGAATCTGTGACGTACTTTTGCACTTTTAAGTACATAACATAATTGAGGAATTCCTTAAGTCATCTGTAGTCTTCATCAGCAATTCCACTCCACCTAGTTTACGATTTCCGGGTTTAACGACACACGAGTTATACTTAATAGAAAATACCAAAATCGCTACACGCGTGCCTAATATAATTGAAGAGTTCCCTCAATTCCTCATTTCTCTACTGAATTTTTGAAAAAAATGGGACCAAACTGGAAGTATATTATATACTTACAAACAAACAAAAAAATTGTACGAATCGGCTCATAAATGACAGAGTTCTGAGGTAACAAACATTAAAAAAAAAACAATCGACTTAAGAATTTCCTCCTTTTTTGAAGTCGGTTTAAAGAGACAGGCTCCCACAGCTTACAGCTCACAGAGCCACTAGCCATATGTAGATGTACAAGGACAATGATGATGGTATCTTTAGAAAGATCTATGATTCATGTTTTTCGGACAAAGAAGGAGTTCACACTCATTTTCATCATGGGTGGTGGCTAAGAAATAAAGATAGACGGAGCATGACGAACAACCTAGTGAAGCCGTTTTTCAGCCAAGCCAAATAAGTATACTCTTCAGCACGTGTCGCAAATATTGTCAAGATCACCTATTTCCAGTTTTAGATGTGCAATTTCATTTGTTTTTGTGGGCGTGAGCGTGTGCTAAACTTATTTGCTCTGTCTATCTATTTTCTTGGTCTGAAGGTGCTCGCCCTCTATTGAAGTTGTCTCACTCTTACCTTTACCATACCTTCTTCTCTTGTTTAAGAAGTCGTGGCTTTCATTGACGTCGAACCGCTTTCTTCCCACGCTTATTGCTGGCGTCTTCAATTAACTTAGCGGTGGTGTAGTGCCATCTCGTTATTTCCTTCCGTCGTTCAACGAAGTCGTGATCCGCCACGACCAAGTTTGCGATGCGCGTATAACTGCTGTCTCGTTGTTACCTGCAACCCTTCTTCCCTTGTTCAACGAAGTCGTGTCCCGCGTTGACGTGATGCGCCTTCTTCTTCCCTCTCTCGTTGCTGGCGTGTTTAACGTTTAACTCGATGTACCGGGAGTGCTATCTCGTTCTTACCTGTAATCCTTCTTCTTTTGTTAAACGAAGTCATGCCCCGCGTTGACGTGATGCGCCTTCTACTTTCTACTTTCGTTGCTGACGTGTTTAACTTGCCGAAGTGGTAGTGCTGTCTCGTTCTTACCTGTATCCCTTTTTCCCTTGTTCAACGAAGTCGTGCCCCGCGTTGACTAGATGCCCCTTCTGCTTTCCACTTTCGTTGCTGGTATGTTTAACTTGCCGAAGTGGTAGTGCTGTCTCGTTCTTACCTGTATCCCTTCTTCCCTTGTTCAACGAAGGCGTGCCCCACGTTGACGTGATGCGCCTTCTACTTTCTACTTTCGTTGCCGGCGTGTTAACTTGCTGAAGTGGTAGTGCTGTCTCGTTCTTACCTGTATCCCTTTTTCCCTTGTTCAACGAAGTCGTGCCCCGCGTTGACTAGATGCCCCTTCTGCTTTCCACTTTCGTTGCTGGTATGTTTAACTTGCCGAAGTGGTAGTGCTGTCTCGTTCTTACCTGTATCCCTTCTTCCCTTGTTCAACGAAGTCGTGCCCCGCGTTGACTAGATGCCCCTTCTGCTTTCCACTTTCGTTGCCGGCGTGTTAACTTGCTGAAGTGGTAGTGCTGTCTCGTTCTTACCTGTATCCCTTTTTCCCTTGTTCAACGAAGTCGTGCCCCGCGTTGACTAGATGCCCCTTCTGCTTTCCACTTTCGTTGCTGGTATGTTTAACTTGCCGAAGTGGTAGTGCTGTCTCGTTCTTACCTGTATCCCTTTTTCCCTTGTTCAACGAAGTCGTGCCCCGCGTTGACTAGATGCCCCTTCTGCTTTCCACTTTCGTTGCTGGTATGTTTAACTTGCCGAAGTGGTAGTGCTGTCTCGTTCTTACCTGTATCCCTTTTTCCCTTGTTCAACGAAGTCGTGCCCCGCGTTGACTAGATGCCCCTTCTGCTTTCCACTTTCGTTGCTGGTATGTTTAACTTGCCGAAGTGGTAGTGCTGTCTCGTTCTTACCTGTATCCCTTTTTCCCTTGTTCAACGAAGTCGTGCCCCGCGTTGACTAGATGCCCCTTCTGCTTTCCACTTTCGTTGCTGGTATGTTTAACTTGCCGAAGTGGTAGTGCTGTCTCGTTCTTACCTGTATCCCTTTTTCCCTTGTTCAACGAAGTCGTGCCCCGCGTTGACGTGATGCGCCTTCTACTTTCTACTTTCGTTGCCGGCGTGTTAACTTGCTGAAGTGGTAGTGCTGTCTCGTTCTTACCTGTATCCCTTTTTCCCTTGTTCAACGAAGTCGTGCCCCGCGTTGACGTGATGCGCCTTCTACTTTCTACTTTCGTTGCCGGCGTGTTTAACTTGCTGAAGTGGTAGTGCTGTCTCGTTCTTACCTGTATCCCTTTTTCCCGTGTTCAACGAAGTCATGTCCCGCGTTGACGTGATGTGCTTTCTTCTTGCCACTTTCGTTGCTGGCGTGTTTAGCGTTGAACTTGCCGTAGCGATGGTGCTCGCCGCTCTTGTGGTAGTCGTCGTAGAACTTGTGTTCCTTGTGGAACTCATCTTTGTGGTATTTGTTGTGGTAGCCTAGAAGAGGGGAATAACAGCCAATAAATTTTGTCTTCATGTCGGTACAGAAGGGACTTGTTACGCATATAATTTCAAGCGCAAGTTACGCAAGTATCTTTCTGATAAGCGCGTAGGATAGTTGTCAACATAGTATTTTTCACTAGGTACAAAAGGTAGTAAGTAAGTAATATGTATATATATTAGTGTATATTATTTTGTATATGTGTATGTTTTTTTTTCGTATGTATTTGATAGAAGTTTATCTTGGATTAAGTTTTCATTTAAATTTAAATGCCTGCACCAAATGTTTCTGTTTTGCCCAATGGTTGACTGGTAGAGAATGCCTTATGGCATTAAGTCCGCCATTTGTACTATATCTTGTATTGTGCAATAAAGTTTAAATAAATAAAAATAAATAAATAAATAATTTAACAGGAGTTTTGTTAAGTTTTATGTGTATCGGATCAATTCAGAAGTACGGTGTTCGTGAGTAGTTCAGATTAGTTGGCGCTTGTATTATTTTACATCATACCTGGCCATCAAGTATCCCACTTCCTGGCCAGGGAGAGACGTAAAATGTTGTAATCACCACGGTTGGTAATTAAGAAAGCCTTGATGGAACATTACCAAGATATTCTTTGCTTTACCGCCCTTGGTATTTAATGTGCGCGATCTCGCTTGCAATTAATAATATTATATCATAACATAATGTGTTGGAGGACGCAAGAGTCATACGTTTCCAAATTTCTAAAATTAAATTCGAAATTTATATTCTAATACCCAAAGAGTGCGGTCAGGAATAGTGCCTCAGTTTGCTACACCGTTTTAAGCATCTGCGAGCGTAACATGGTTGCCATTTTATCACTTATCGTTGTGGTAAAGACGCCCATCACGCTCTGGCAAGTATGCGAGTGCGAGAGTGACGGATGCCTTATCCACAACGATAAGTGATAAAATGGCAACCGTGCTACGCCCGCTGTACATATCAATAAATAATAATATATATATATGGAATTAGGTAAAAAGTTTTCAATAAAATTGGTATGTCCCGTTACAGTTAATGTATTTTATTTAAAATACATAGTTAAGTACACAGTCTAACAGCTAAACTAAATCACTGTGAAACTATATAACAATATCATCAGAAAAATAACAATAAAACTACCTACATCCATCTTCTCGCGGAACCTCAAACATTTATCAGATATCATCTTTAACTACCCTCAAAGTCGTAATTCCCATTACGGAATAAATTTGTGTTTAGATAGTGTAATAAGGTATTATTATCATTATAAAATTCAACATAAACAAACCAGGAAATTATTTTGCACATTATAAACCGCAAATACTTAGGTGAAACCAGGTATTTCCCCGCATAATTGTAAACAAATCACATCCAGAGTTGTCAAGAAATGTTAATTTGCGGTGAGAGAAAGCCGATCGGCGCTTGCGCAAGATTCGTTCGGCTTTTGTCGCTTGACCTCCGGGAAATAATAAATAAGTTTGAATAGAAATAAGTGGGTATTTAGAACATTTACGACATGGTGTGTTGTTTTTGTAGTCATGATTCATTTTCTGTAATGTTACATTAGATTACGTTACCTGTAACTAGTTTGGTTTATTTGTTTGGTACTTGCAATTTGGGCGTGTTATTAAAATGTGTATGACGACAGCATTTTAATTTAGGATTACACAAACACAATTAGACTTTTATATTGGTTTTATTTTTATATAGTTAAATTAAATTAAAATATATTGCTAGCAAACGTGTTTGTTACTCGCGCAAGGTAAGCGTTTATTTCTAGTTAAGGTCGCGGGACTCCGCAGGATGCGGGTGACGCAGGACTGGTCATTGTGGCACTCTTTGGGGGAGGCTTATGTTCAGCAGTGGACATCTTTCGGCTGATATGATGACGACGATGACGAATATGATGATATTTAGGTATGTCATTTTTTTTAGTTTCTTCTGAAATATATTTCGTATTGATAGATTTTAATAACACGCTCAAAAAATTATGTTTGCTATAGTTCCCAACACACTGGTTTATTTGTGGTATTTACGGTTCTTTCGAGCGAATATGAGGTAGCTTTTTAAAAAATAATTGCTACTACGGTACCTAAACTAGCAACAATACTAGATGGATACTTACGCGATGCCAGTGGTTGCGCGTGAGAATTTTTACTGGGCAACCCAGAGCAAAACAAAGGGCTTTTTTCTGATGATTTACTAGTTTGGTAACATATTATAGCAAGAATCGGCAAGGTGGTGGGAATCAACTTGTATGGGCACTCCGCCACTGCACGATACATACCTAAAGTGCGCACGAAGGAAAACGAAATCCATAATGGTCGTTTTCTAAAAAAATGTGCTTTAGGTAGAATAGACACAGAATCTTGAATACTGATTCCTCCTTCTAGATTGTTCGGTATTTTTGTACCTATATCTACCGCTTTTCTATAGTATATGACCCTCATGCATGGTAAGAAATTTATAACTAGCAAAAGTCTATGAGATTGTAGCTTTGTAAGTTTGTCTGTTTTGAGTACAGTCAGCAGCAGAAGTAGCTACGCAAAATAACACGCTCAAAATGATCTAGACAGTTCTCTTCCTCTTGACAGTAGAGTCGTGTGTAGGTCATTTTGCGCACTTGACCCACGTAGCTACTTTTGCTGCTGACTGTACCCGGAACCGCTTATTCTATTTCAAAAATTCTTCAACCGCTTGTAGAATGGATGGTTAATATATTTTAACGCGAGTTTGCCTGCGTTCTTTGCATTACGTGGGCGAAGCCGCGCGGGCTGCTAGTTTTGTATAAAAAGTCGAGTATGTATTATAAGAAGAAAAATAATCCTTGTAAAAAGATAATCTACACTTCTTTTTGAAAACGTCCAAATACAGAATAGCCTGTTTGAATACTTCGTCATAGTGATTATCAAGATAAAAGCAAAGGTACGGATTGTTTTTAGAAGACGCAACGCGCAAATGTTACATTATTGTTATCGGGATGTCTCATGTCAAATATTTGATTAACTTATACTTAGTCGGACAAGTTTCTATTTGACCCTAGCCACGCCACGCACACAGCGACACAATCTCAGGGTCGAATTTATTTATTTAAAATAATTACACTGCATTACAGTTAAAAACTAAGTCACTGTGAATTACAAATGATATAATATATACACTGCATTTTAATATATGATAGAAGAATTACATCTATCCATCATCACACAGTACCTTAAGCATTCACGATACACAATTCCCCATCTACTTTCAAAGACGTCCACATCCGGTGCTGATGCAAGAAGCCCTTATGCGCTGTGTAGAGCTCAGACGAAAGGAGAGTTTTTGCGCGCTATCGTGCGCGCCTCAGCACGTCTATCATGCGACGGCCGCGACATACTCTCGATTTTTCTCGCATTATCCGTCTCTTTCTTAGAACAAGAGGTACAGTGCGAGAAAAATCGAAAGTATGTCGCGGCCGTCTCATGAATCTCTAAGGTGCTAGCAGTAGCCGGTTACGCGGACGAAAATTGATTCTCGACAGTGAGGGGACTAGCAGACGCACCGCCTGACCCACCAGCTCAGGGCAATCTGAACCACCTCGGAAGATTTTGCACTCGTTAGTAACACACAGTTACGCCTCACCTCAAGTGAATTAGAACCTAATACGCCCAATATAAATTTTGTGGGATATAAAAATGGATAATATCCATATTTTTTCTTATAAAGAAAATAGAGGCTTGACGGGCTTTAAATGCAGTATAATTTATAACTTAATAACTCTTTATAAAGTATACATAACCTGCGACCGCGAAACTAAATAAAATCACTGGAATTGAAACCATATACGCTATGGTTAAAAGTTAAAAAAATACATTTGTTCTAAAATCAAACGAAGCAAAACAAATGCAGCACTTTTCCATTTAAATGTGACTTTCATTCCATTGAACTGTTTTATTCTTTCTGATTAAACTGTCAGAACACCTAAGATTAACTTCATGTTTATTTAAGTGAACTAAACCATCTCGGAGGCTTACCAGTCCAGTGCACATTGCACATCGGTTAGTCACCTCTGTTTTTATCACGCTTTTTACTTCATTTCTTTTCATTACCAATCTCCTCTTTATAAAAATACAAAAGACGACCTTGTGCTGCAACTGAAGACTTACCAATCGTGTTAATTAAAAATTGGGCAATCTTATACAAATTGACTTAGATGCCACGGATTTTAATACCTTTAGAAACCTTTATAAGATCACTTCGTTTTTTTGTCTGTCTATCTATCCGTCTATCAAAACGCAAGTCTTCAGGAACGAGCGGAGGTATCAAGTAGAAATTAAAATTAAATACTATCTGCATTCATCTTCAAGACTCATTTACCGAAGTATTTTCACACCACCAGTTAGTACGGAACCTTTCGTTTATTTTTTTAACGCAACACTTAATTTATCAAAGATTGAGGATGTTTCTTTAGATTGAGGATGTTTCTTTAGATTGCGGATGTTTCTTTAGATTGAGGATGTTTCTTTAGAATGAGGATGTTTCTTTAGATTGAGCATGTTTATTTCTTGATCAGAATCAATAGTGTCACAATCGTCACATAATAGAAATAAATAAATAAAGGTAACCTGAAAGTAAAATGCCTACTTATAAGATCTAATTGACCAATCACTTAATTTAAAATTTTTAGCCATAAATAATAAAAATCCACTTAACTATACACCGCTTATGAACCATAGTAGCACAATCAATAAGGGAAATGCATGGTGCAAGGTTGGTAGCACTAGTTGCCAAATTCAAGGTTACCTTTTGTCTTATGTCGCTTCTTATCCCCCTTCTTCTAATCAAACTTGGACCCTTTGTGCGCGTGCGCCTGTTCTTCATGGTTGCCCTTGTGGCCAGCCTGGTAGTGATGTTTCTTTCAATACGGGTGTAAACTCGAAAAATATCATTTCTCAAAAGAATGAAGGCAAAAAATATGCCTAGTGACGAAAATCGCCTTCAGATATCTCAAAGAATTACGAAGCTACAACCGTTTTAATATTGCTTGTTAGAGAGAGAAAACGCAAACAGTGTGTGACGTCACATTACGGGATGTGGCCGGGCGGGCCGCGTCGACGGCGGCGCCGAACACGGTGGGCACGGCACATTGCCGTCTTCTAGTGACGTCACATTCTCACAGCGTCATCGTTTCATATGAAGTTGCGTTTTGCAAAAAAGGGACAGAACATACCCCTTCTTAAAACTTTGGATACTTATGATTTCGTGATTATTTAAGCTGTTGCGTTGATTTTTCTCCATTTGACTACATTTCTAATCCTTTTTCGAGAAAATATGACATTATTGATTATTTTATTTAGTGTCTACACCCCTATTGTTCTACGCCTCTTCCAAAGTAAAATACCTATAACATCTAAGTAAATAAGTTACCTTTCGTCTTATGTCCCTTCTTATGCCCCTTCTTCTCATCAAACTTGGACCCTTTGTGCCCATGGGCCTGTTCCTCATGGTCGCCCTTGTGGCCGGCCTGATCGTGATGTTTCTTCCGCTTGCCCTGCTCTTCCTCATACTCCTTGCGGTGGAGTTCGTCTGTCTTGTGACCTGATGCTCCTTTGTCTACGTGGTGGTCGTGCTTGAAGCCTTTGGAGGTCTGGAAGGGTTAGATTGTAGAGATATCAGAATACTGGGAGATTGTGGGTAAGGAAAAAGTAACACATCTTTTCTTAGGATGAGTATTTACTAGAGCTGAGGCTCTAGTATAAGTTTTACCGAAACAAAACGTTACGACCGCGTTCGCGTTTAGCTGTCAAATCCCATACAAATTGAGGGTAAAACGCAAACGCGATCGTAAAGTTTTGTTTCAGTAAAACTTATACTAGAGCCTCTGTGCTAGGTAGCGGAGCGGTGAGATACTAAGCAAGGCTAGCGATGCTACTTATTGGCACTTGCACACTGTTCAGCTTCCTAGCACAGTTATAGTGTATTCTACTCACACGTACTTGTTTTTTTACATTTTAATTGATATAATGAACAACGCATTTTTTTCTCTTCTCTATATTTTATGTAACTTTATTTTAAACATTTAGTTTTTTTTGCAATTAGCATTGAGTTACTTTACTTTCGCTTTTTTGGACAGCTGATACCTGCGGCGGCGCGAGACGCGGGCTGTCAGGCGACCATGGAAACGGTCACAGTAGTACACTCCAAAGCAACGCCATATTTATTTTATTTTATCGGGAAACAAACAGTTTAGAATCCATACTATAATATAGTATATTATAGTACATATATTATATATATACAGGGTGTTACAAAAATATTCCTAAAGCCAAAAGGGGGTCAAAAAGTCAATTTCAACGAGTCTATTAATTTGAAAACCAAATATCAGAAATTTATTGGTAAAACACAATATTTTACATGTCAGAACATAAGGTAGGGCGTATACGTTTTATTACATGTCAAGGTAATTTAGCATGGTAACCGTAATAAATTGATGAAACGTCTGTAGGTAAAACAAGGGTGAACCCATAAATATGACCCAAAAAAATAATCTTACTAATATTATAAATGCGAAAGTTTAGATGTTTGTTACTCAATCACGCTTAAACGGCTGAACCTGTTTGAATGAAATTTTGCACGAAGATAGTTTATAGCCTGGATTGAAATATGGGATAGTTTTTATCCCGGGTCCACGCGGACGAAGTCGCTGGCGGAAGCTAGTTTCGGATAAAACATTTAAAAAAACATCATTTAAAGCACGATCCTCAAAAACCCAAAAGAAGTGCCAAATAACTAATGAACTAAACTTTTGAAAAAACTCTTAAACTTCGAATATTTGCTGTTCTTTAAGTCCTTTAATACCTAAACACTGACAAATGGACGCTGGTTACATTATTACCCCAGAAGCAATAACATGGGACTTTATCATCGAAGTTCATAATCACGAATACCCCTCAATGAGTACTACCATTCTCTCGCTTAGTAATAGTAGACTCTCAATACACTACGTCACATGACAACATGATAAAATGCATGGCAGCAGGTCGAGAACGTTGTGCTGCGCAAGAAAAAAGAAAAAAAAGGGACACAGCCTGAAAAAAGTTGTTTCATGTGGTCAAAACTTAACAGCTTGGGTAGGCACTTGTGACTAATTTATTTTATAAATAATTCTTTGACAATTTTTTAGTTCTTGTTGCACGCTTTCATTGCCAATGCCAACTGCACTTTTCTGTATACCGTCATCAACTACTCATTGAGACGATTCTAACGAGCTTAAACTGTGTTTACGTCGGTTACGTACTACAATACCATGGCCAACTTCTGTCTCCATCATCAGATCAGCTCAATGGTACTAATATTAAATAATAATCCAAACTATACCATTACCAAAAAAATCAGCTCAATTGGTCACCCGGAAGGGGGTCAAATTTAACTTGCAAGATTTGTCCTTGCTTGTAATAAAAAGGAAACGGTGACGACTTTTTGTTATGGGTCGTTTTTGTGATGTTTTTTTCATCATTATCATCGCAGCAAAAATTGTGAAAAGAAATAATCAACAGAGTTTTTTTTTGAACGTACTTATAACAATTTGTACCGGTACTGGATTTTATTTCATAAATGATATTGCAGGTTGTCCTAATTTCGGGGAGATACCTAGCTAATCGTGAGATCAGATTTTAGAAAAAAATAAATCGCGGATACATATCGCGGAACTACATAGTTCAAATAAAAATTAGGCGTCCTTAACTTTGGTTTTGGCTAAAGGCGTAAATGAGTTTTATGCCAGAATTTTTAATTGACATACCTTATTAGATTTTTGATACTTGATCCTTTTATTATTTTTAATCTTACTGACGTTCTCACTGATAATGATAATATATTATGGTATATATTTTATCTTTTAAAATTTTGTTGACTGTGCATTGCGTTTAAGCCTGCATTACACTGGCGCGGCCTGACAGCGGCGGACAATGGTAAAATTGTCATTAGCTGTCTTTGTCTACTATTGTCCGCCACCGCAAGCCGCGCCAGTGTGTTGCAGGCCTTAATGATACCTGATTCACATAAAGTAAAGTCATATACCTTTCATTAAATTTTTTGCGTTTTGATATTGTTTTGAATTTTTGGTATGTTGGTACTTGTAGTTTTCAATGACGAATTCGAACGTATGTATAACTGTTTCATAATAATTTCTGTATATTTTTTCGTAAACAACTGCAAAAAATATTTTTTAGCTCTTGTATTCTGTACTGTATGCTCCACATCATAACAAAACGCTAGCAGTTTAAGTAAACCATGCTTCTATAGTAGTGGCTCTCTGAGCTGTAGAAAGCGCTTTGTTTTTAATTTCGAAACAGTTACTCGACAAATCAAAACTATATAATTAACGAACCTGATCTTCGGTCGCTCGAACTAGCAAGTGCGACAGAGAGACACACGAACGAATTTTCGCGGTAGGCCTTCTGTTCACAAAATTTCACGAGAATCGGTTGAGAAATGCGACGGTACCACGACAATCGAAATTCGAAGTTCGTATACATGCATCCCCGTCACTCGAGTATTGTGAGTGCGATAGAGATGGAAATACCCGAACTTCGATTTTCGAAGTTCGTGGTTATAGCTCCGTAGAAGGAACAGCCGGACAGACGCGGGACTTCGGACACCGGGCACGCAAACGATTTTCGCTTCAATCCCTCGTTTGAGTAGTATAAAGAGGAAGTGTCTTTGAGATTGTAAGTTTGTATGTTTTGATATGATTTCAATAGTACATTACTACTGAGACCGGAAGCAAGGGGTTGCCGGCCGAGCGTAGCGAGGCCGGATAGTTATGAGGCTGGCTACCCCTTTTTGCGCCGAGGTATGTATAGTGCTTTTCTCAAACATGTAATAAGGTAGTAAATAAAAAAAACTCCAAGAAATCAAACTTTAATTTTCATGGCTGAACGGCGTGTTACTGTGCCACAAATTGTGAAAAATACCATCTTGCAGGCCTAGGCCTCCAATTTTGTATGAAATGCTATTACGGATCTCTCGTCTCGCTGCGCCCGAAACGTGACATTTCGAAGCCCAATGAACAACGTCAATATTTCATTGCATGTTTGAGAAAAAAATGCACAATGCAAACATGCGTGTAGAATGGACTTTCTGCAGGGTTATAGGCTTTGTTTTACTCAGCGGGTTAGCATGCGTTCTTTGCGGAAGGACTAAAGGACACATAGGCTATATTTTATACCGCGGATTTACTTGCGTTCTTAGTGCGGAGCTGCGCGGGCAGTTACCATTTTGAAGTGGATACTTCTTTGCTCGCGTTCTTGTATAGGAGTACAGTTCAAAATGTATCACGTGACTTCCGGAATAACTTTTTGTAGAGAAGACCAATCTGATTTCAAATAATTGTTTGTTACATGTTTTAATCCTTCTTTATTTGCCATTAGTTGTAAATCACAAAATGTTATTTAGTTTATGTGGCGGACATGAAAATAATGCTGAAATGACCGCCATTTTTACAAGCTTTTATTTACTTTCACCTGTCCCGTTGTCTGTCTGTCTGTCTGTATTCAAATCTTGCAAGTTAAATTTGATCCATTTCCCGGTTTCCGATTGAGTTGAAATTTTGCACGAATATGCAAATCACGTGACAATGCAATATTATGATGACGTGGAGCTGGAAGGTGGCCATAGGAACTCCGTAATAAAACTACATAACCCCATCGAGTTTGGGCTCGTTAGAATCGTCTCAATGAGTAGTTGATGATGGTATACAGAAAAGTGCAGTCGGCAATAAAAGCTTGCACCAAAAATGAAATTTTTGACAGAAACTTGTTCAATGTACCGCGAGTCAAATGAGCTACGTCAGTGAATGTTGCCATATATACCGATTTATCTGAACTTATACAGATTTTTAGTGAATTAATTCAGATATATCTTTTACGGGTACAACATAATAGCAGGCTTGGCCGGTTTTATTAATTAGGGTTCCATAGCCAACAAACAAGTATCCACTTAAACTTAATTAACGGTTGTATCTCCGACACAACCCGCTTCTTTTTTATATAATTTGGCATAAGTAAGTAGGTACTTATGTTGTGCAGTCAGAGTCATATAGTTAGTAGCAGCCAGAGTAGCCAAATATTTCGGAACACATCCTTATTCCCATTAGTCGACTAAGGGATCAGGGTTGAAGTGAGTTGTGGGCGTTGGGCTGGCAACCTATCACTGCAATATCACATTTTGTCGATCTTTTATACCCACATTTATTTATGCTAAAAGTGGCGCTGGAATAGACGTTGCATGTGCTCTGTCTACCCCTTTTGGGAATAAAGGCGTGAATGTATGTATGTATATATGTACACTCTTATTCTTACAGTAATAAAGACGTCATCATCCTCCTAGCGTTATTCCCGGTTGTGCCCTAAAGGACCCCGGGGTCCGCTTTGACACCTAATTCCAAGATTTGGCATAGGCACTACTTTTACGAAAGCGACTGCCATCTGACCTTCCAACCCAGAGGGAAAACAAGACCTTATTGGGATTAGACTGGTTTCCTCACGAGGTTTCCCTGCACCGGAAAGCTAACGGTAAATATTCTGTACATTCGTTCCGCAAAACTCATTGGTACGAGCCGAGATTCGAACCCACGACCTATACAACAAATACTAAAAAACCGGCCGAGTGCGAGTCGGAGTGGGGGGCTCCCATACAACAAACGTATTTTTTTGCCGTTTTTATAGATAATGGTTCGGAATTAACCCTTCGTACGCGAGTCCGACTCGCACTGGGCCGGTTTTTCTCGTTTCTCTAGGATCATCATATCAGCCGAAAGACGTCCACTGCTGGACATAGGCCTACCCCAAAGCCGCCACCCGCATCCAGCGGACTCCAGCAACCTTTACCAGGTCATAAGTCCACCTTGTGGGGGGCCTGCCCACGCCGCGCCTTCCGGTTCGTGGTCGCCACTCGAGAACCTTTCCGCCCCATCGGCCATCGGTTCTACGTGCTACGTGCCCCGCCCACTGCCACTTAAGTTTAGCGATTGGGAGGGCTATATCGGTTACCTTGGTTCTGCTGCGGATAGCCTCATTTCTGATGCGATCACGCAGAGAAACTCCCAACATAGCCCTCTCCATAGCCCTTTGGGTAGCGACCACGTTTCAGTGCCATACGTCATCACTGATAGGATATCAAACGAAAATACTACTATACTAGTTCTACTTATTTCGATTGTTAAACGCTTTTCAGACAACAATGTTTTTATTTTTTTTTAAATGGTTTCTCACGACGATTAACATAGGTAGAATTTGTCTAATCTCATATGGAGTACGGTATAAGTACCACTGAGCTGATGATGGAGAGAGAAGGTCGCCACAGTAGCTACCAAACTACCCATTGTGTTTGGGTTTGTTGGAACACCATTTGGACGACCGGTTAGCCCAGTGGGTAAGTAGATAAGGACAAATATTCTGCCGTCCTAAGCAAAAAGGACGCATCTGACTACGAGTCATAGTATAGTCAGATGCGTCCTTTTAGTAGTATTTGTGTGATGAGCATGAATATTCGTTACGGATTCCTGGGTGTATTCTCTTTGTATTTAAGTATTATTTATATTTACTTTTATTAAACTACTATATATACTGCGTGGAACGGAACGATGGACTTTACGATGATTGAACGATGGTTTTTTTTTTACATTTGTATGGAGCTCGTCGCTCCAGTCGGCCAACGCTCCATACAAAGGTAAAAAAAAACGCGTCAAAAAAAATAGTTTATCTGGAAAATGTGACGTACTAGCGCTCAATAATCCCCCTCTTGAGGGAAAGTCCATCGTTCCGTTCCAAACTGTATACTATATACTACTCTGCACTTAATACTTAATTCCTATCGATACGTGCCAGTCCTAGCTTGCAACTGGCGTTCACCTCCAAGTCTATATCCGAACAAAAAAACTTAATCGTAAACATGTAACATGTAACATACCTTCCCTCCTCTATGAGCGTCGTGTTGAGCATGCTTCGAATGCCCTCCTCCCTGCTTGTATCCTGCACCATGCTTGTTATGCTTCACAACTGCTGCTGCCTCCTGCTGATCAGATAAACTCAACGGGACATCCTCAACCGTGGCTATAGGAACCGTCCCCACCGACACCGGCGCGAACGGGACAGGGACAGGTCTCGCCGGCGCTTGGACTATACCTAGAGGACTTTTATACGACTGAGGAACATCAGCTACTTGGATAGAAGACTTCACTGGGACAAGAATCTGGCGGTATTGCACAGGCTGCTGTGGCACTGAGTTGGGCTTTGCAGCCAGATTTAACTGATTATAGGACGACACAGACGGCACAGGACGATACACCACAGGCACACTCACGTCTGGTCTTGTGTTTGGAGCGGCGTAAACCTTATGGTAGTGCTCAGCGCTAGCCGCAAGCATTTCCTCGTAAGGAGGAGACGATGGGTACCCATCATCAGTGAATTCGTGGACCTCGTATTGGTGAACCTGGCGGGGTACCCTGACGTAGTCTTCAGAGCGTCGCACCCTGTTTAAAGGAACTTCTTCATAACTGCAGCGTTTGACTCTGATATGTTCTTCATATGGGCTTTCGTCGTGGACGTCGCGCCGCGTTCTGTAGTGCTCGTCGTCTTTATCCCGCCTGCTTCTAGAATGTTCGTAATCATCTTCGTTGTATGGTTCCTCAAGTTCCTCTTCCTCGACATAGTCGTCGAGTTGGGCGGCGACGCCGACGGCCAGCAACAGCCACAGAAACCTCATCACTGAACTGTACGAGCAATTTTTTTCCTTTATACCTTTCACAAAAGGATCGGTTGCGCTAGGCGGGTAGATTGCAATGAACGCGCGCGGCCGCAGCTTATATCTCCGCGGTAAGCAAACACGATATTGTTTGCGCAGGACGTTCGCACATGAATCGAGCCGTCGGTAAACTGAGTTGGCATCGGACAACCTCCGCTTAGAAAGCGTTGTTAAATCGCTTAAACGCTCGATTATTTTCGCGATTTTTCGGTGAAAACTGCGGCCGTGAATTATCCGATTTTTCTGAGGCCAGGTTGCGCAATGTCCGCTGAACCGTGGATTATGCATGAATGAATGAATTACAGGTTGTATCTGTTATGTAAGTTATAGGGATTGCTAGGCGATTGTAATATTTGGACTATTGTTAAGGTAATATTGCCAATGACACGAATTGCTAGGTTTGCTTGAAATGCGTTTCGTCATCTACTTTTATTATTACTATGTTGGTAAGTAAGTTATTGAAAAATTCCGCGATGGAGCAAGCGTGGATACCCAAAGATATGAACTTAAATGTAGAAAGAGGCTTGGAAAAAGGTTTAGCATAAGTCACTACATAAATAACTGACCCTCTGTCTAATTAACTAAGGTAATATGCCTCCTGGGTTGGGTTATGAAGATAATTATTCTAAACTCGATTGACGGAGTTTCGATTCGACAAAACAAAAAGGTTATAATCTAAGTTCAGTTCATGAAAGATTAACCATCCGTTAAGCCGTTATTCCCGTTTGATCCAAAAAGGCCTAATGTCTTATTGATATTGATTACTTATAAGTACCTACTTCTTGGTCTTGATTTAACAATAATTTGTCCGCAACTTCGTCAACGTGAACTGCTATCGCTATCCGATTTTATAAGGTTTTATCCATGGTATAAACTTTTTTGGTAACGAGTTGAGTTGAGTACCATACTAACTTACTGCTACTAATACTACTATTATTACTAATAATACTAGTATTGCTTTCATAAACTGAGGTGTGCAATAATATTTATTTGTTACTAGCTTCCGCCCGCGACTTCATCTGCGTGGACTCGAGATAAAAACTATCCTATATTTTAATCCAGGCTATAAACTATATTTGTGCAAAATTTCATTCAAATCGGTTCAGGCGTTTAAGCGTGATTAAGTAACAAACATCCAAACATCTAAACTTTCGCATTTATAATATTAGTAGGATACAAGGGTGCAAAGTTGTATTTTACCCGCGAGTGTGGAATTGAAACAAGAGCAAGCGAAAGGACGCTATAGTTGAACCACGAGCGCAGCGAGTGTTTCTAAAATAGAATCCTGAGCGTAGCGAGTGTTTCAACACACGAGAAGTAAAATACATTTGCACCCGTGTGTAACACAAAACTTTTCACCTCACTGTAGCGAGGAAAGTGCAACATGCAAAACAACTTTATTCAATTTAAATAATTATGTATAACTTTGTATCAAGTGTGTGTATCAAGTAGAACTTTGGTCAAGTGCGAGTCGGATTTTAGTTTTCCCATACATTTCGAGACCCAGCGCCTGATGAAGGCAACAAGCAATTTTTTAAAAGTCCTTAAATATTTATTTTATTCTGTTTTTAATATTTGTTGTTATAGCGGCAAGAGAAATACACTATCTGTGATTTTTTTGTATTATGAGCGTTTTACGTTTTGTTATCTGTCAAAAGCTACTTAAACACGCTCAAATTACTTTCCCCACTAGTGGATAAAATGCGTTTTTGCCCACTGGTTTTGAAGGATAAAAGACGGCTTTCCGAGGCAGTGAGGGGAAAAGAGTATTTGTATTGTATTGTAACAAAATGTCTTTCCCGCTCAGGGAACAATGGTGTTCTGGACCTTCGGGAGGCGTGCGTGAGGCTCACATATCCAGGTTCCAAACAAGGATTTACTGGCGTCATTCGGTACAAATGGAAAATCATCATAATCATCATCATATCAGCCGAAAGACGTCTACTGCTGGACATAGGCTTCCCCCAAAGAGTGCCACAATGACCGGTCCTGCGCCACCCGCATCCAGCGGACTCCCGCGACCTTTACCAGATCATCAGTCCACTTTGTGGGGGGCCTACCCACGCTGCGCCTTCCGGTACGTGGTCGCCACCTTTCCGCCCCAACGGACATCGGTTCTACGTGCAAATGGAAATGGAAAATCGACAACACGAAATGAACATTTTGAATTTGGACCAAAAGAAATCTTTGGTAAAAAAAAATATTGTCTAATATTTTATGACCAATTTTTTTCTTGTTCAATATGAAACTAGCCCAAATGGAATTTTGTCCGGTATGAAATAGGTTCATATTCAAATACCTGCAAAATTAATGTTGTTTATTTTAAATTAATATCAAAATTTAATATGTCAGTCGACTATTTTGTACGAAATTCATATAAGTATGCCGTATTTCCGATTGGTCATATTTTTGGAGTGCACGTAATTCCAAATGGACATATCTAACGTAATTACATTTAAGCATTATTCAGGCTGGAGATATTTCCATGTCGAGGATTTTCAAATTGACATTAATCAGAATCGATCAATAATTTCGAGTTTCCATTTGTGCCAAATGACAGTAAATCCAAAAATAGTTAATAGCCAATACGTAGAGGCTCTAGATAATTTCAATCTTACTTACCCCATTCAAATCTATATAATATAAACGTTAAAGTCCTGACGCTCACTCACTCACTTAAATCAACGACCAGCCCAAACCGTCGAACCTCGAAAGTAGATTTTTTCACAATAGGTAGTTTATGACGTAAGTGGGCCATTTTACGGAAAGTTGTATACTCGACTATAAAATTTTGATATAAGTACTTAATCGGTTTTTTTCTACTCAAAATCGAGAGCATTTTCGAACTTAATGGGAGAAAAAAAAGTCCAAAATGTTACATATATTTTTCGGTTTTCCGTTCCGTTACCACCATACAAGCTTAGTATGGAAATGGTAATGAAATAAAAAATCATGGGACACTTTTTTTCTCATATTAGGTTCGAAAGTGCTCTCGATTCTGAGCTTTGAAAATTCCACCCTCAAGGGGATAAAAAGGGGGTTAAAACTTTGTATAGGTATGGAGTAAATCTTTAAGTAAGAGACTTGATTGTGTATGGACTCCTTAATTACAATACAAGAAAAGTAGTTTTAGGGTTTTGGAAAAAATAAGGGGTGAAATGGGGGATGAAAGTTTGTATGAAGCTACAATAAAAACGAGTTCCACGCGGACGGAGTCGCGGGCAGAAGTTAGTGTTAAATAGTATACTAAGCGGATGCGGTTGCTGCCCGTGTCATGGGATGATATGATATTTGCTTGTTTGATGGAATATTTGCATAGATAAACAGGGCTTTTGTCTGCAGATGATAGGCTAATGGGTGAGTTATTGGATGAGAGTTGTCCGTTGGGACATAAAAATATTAGTATGATAAAATATCTTGGTAGGTATTTACCTACGCATTGACGTCACTAGCAAACATACATTCCCTTATCAAGATAAAACTTAGTAAATAAATATAATAAAGAGGGTGCATTTACACTTAGTCTTAGGTCATGGTAGGTTGAAGTGGCTTGTTCTTCGCCTGAGAACTAGAATAACTCATGTTCACGTGAATGTTATATCATATAGAGACCTGATTATTTAGCAGTAAGCGGTAAAGTTGCGTGTCGAATAAAATGGACTTAAGTCTATTGGGGAGCTGGAGTGTTCGTTACATTGTAAAGAACCGTAATTTTCCGTAATTTCTCATGTAGTTTGATTTTGTCTCAGTGATTTTGTTTTTGTACCTCACCTCAGACAGAAGGAAAATATTTTTCACAATGTGTTTGTAGGTACTGTTTAATTAGCTTCAATATAATTTCATCGGCATACAACGGCAACACTTTCACAACGGTTACAATTAGTGATGTGCCGGGGACAAATTAGGAAAATTAAAGTTGTAATAAAAGTAAATAAAATGAATAGTGCCCCGACAAATAAAGTGCCATTCGCCAAAAACTGCATTATTGTACTCATTCTGATTTTTTATCTCAATTACCATTTAATATGTAAATATTTTCATATTTTGTATTCGTATAATATTTTATTGTGGTTTTTTATTAACTTTGTATCGTTATTGTTACTTTCAGAAGTACTTTTGTAAAGTTTGTTTTTTTTTCTTATTGGGGAATATTCCCAATAACTGGGAATAATCCCATTGTTCCCGGGAATATTTCCATTGTTCCGGGGAATATTCCCGGGAACATTGGGAATTTACTTTTGTGGGTAAATTACACTGGTTAATGTCTTGGTAAAATTATCAAGGGCGCAAGTTATCATGGAATCCTTAATAGTAAGATATATAAACATACACAATTTCAATATTCCCGTATGTTCCCTTGT
Source organism: Epinotia bilunana (assembly GCA_947049275.1). Classification (NCBI taxonomy): domain Eukaryota; kingdom Metazoa; phylum Arthropoda; class Insecta; order Lepidoptera; family Tortricidae; genus Epinotia; species Epinotia bilunana. Next base: position 25,061,745 of record OX346256.1, read on the forward strand.
ATGGGAATATTCCCAGGAATGTTCCCGGGAATATGCCCACCTGGGGAATATTCCTGGGAACGGCACATCACTTACGTTACAATCACTTAAATATGTAATGGATTTATAATTTATTACAAATAAGATTATTGGTTCAAAATACACAAAATCATTTCAATTACATTTAATATATATATAACATATAATTTAAATATTTCAGGGAATAACATTTTAGGGATTATACACTCCATTTTAAAATGTATCTTTGACTTCTGTTTATATCTGAGACTACTTAGGTACTTTTTGAACTCGTCAATAGTATTGAACACCATTTAACGCAGTGTTTCACAAATTCATGAAGCAACGGTCGCCATTGCCAGGTACCTAATTAAGGCAAAAATTGCCAAACTATCTTAGAATTTAATTAAACGTTAGCTAACCTAATCATGGAGATGAAAGTTCAGTTTTTTTTGTAACCTTGATAGAAGTTCTTTTGTATTATATCCAAAGTGCAATGTTGGTAAAAATGGTTATTTAATTTTTTTGCGTCCATTTTGCAACTAGGAAATGAAACAAATATGTAAGCACAGGGTTAGGTACTAATTAATATATGTTTTTTTATGGGATTTTATTTTATTTGTGGTCACTCCAAAGTCCAACCTAACCGATTGTCCTTGTAGCAGTTACTTTTTATTAAGTTCACAGTTCTAACCTATCCTAACCTACGTTTCTGGTAGCAGTTCGTTTTGGTTCAGGTCGCAGTTCTAACCTAACCTACTTTTTTAGTTAGTTTTTGTTAAGGTCCCAGTTCTAACTTAACCTAACCTACTTTTATGGTAGCAGTTCGTTTTTGTTAAGGTCACAGTTCTAACCTAACCCAACCTACTTTTCTGGTAGCAGTTCGTTTTTGTTAAGTCGCAGTTCTAACCTAACCTAGTGATCTGTTCGCACATTGGCTTTCTGCATTCACCAAAAAATGCTAAGCTTGTAAGTATGCAAAGCAAGTTTCGGACAATCGATAATTATGCCGAATACTATTATGCTAAACAAACTTATTCGTAAATATAATCGGTTTTAACAAATAGTATGCGAATGTAATTTCGGACTAACATATTTTCGTTTTGTTACAAATTATACCAAATAAGGTTTTACAAACATTAACATTTGACGAAAACCGAATAGGCCATAATGCTAAAAGCGTTTGGGACAATCAAAGTTATGTCAATTAGAGGGAACCCAATCAATAAATCAATTCGATAACTTGCACGCATGACTGCGCGCAGTGAAACTGAACAAATAGATTTAAGGCAATTACAAACAACTATTATAATAATTCAATTGTATTGAGTCGTGCTTGACCTTATTGAGTTGCGAGAATTTCTACATTTCAAGTTTTTTTTAACTATATCGTAATAATATTTATGATTGTTTCATATTATGGCAATGAATTACGAATTCTACCGATAAAAAATTGGTCAATTTGGCAGATTTTCTTAGAATAATTGTTGCAAGTGTTGCAACATAAACTATTAATATGTTCAGAAGATGGCTCATTAAAAAGTGGTCACTGAAATATAATAGTTTGCGTTTTGCGTGGTATCCGTAACGCTCCTGGCCCAGGCACAAAGGGCATTAGGTATTAGAAAAATAACTTTTTTTTTGGAGCGGCCAAGGATGTTTTTTTAATAATCGTTTAGAGGACCTCTTAATGCGCGTAGATATATAAAATTATTTGCGTTAAACAATATCGGAGCCGAGATATTTAAGTTTGATGTTTTGTTTATAACTTTTCAATATGACCTGTGAAAATATATATTGCAAATATCTCGGCTCCGATGCATTGTATTACATTTCATAACAAAATATGTTTGCTTTGAGTAGATCTATCATAATCTACCACTTTTACAAATAGACGCTCATCTAAAAAAAATACAACATCAGTCATTTCTGTCCGGACGATAACTTGTAAGATGATAATAACAATTTTTGTAGGTATTGTTCGAAATGAAACTACCAATATATTTCAATGTATTTATTGTATCATAATCATAAATCAAATAAACACACTCAAAGCATGGCGTGCATTTATCCACATGTTTTACAGTAAATAGTTCAAATGTCTATCTAATTATTTACATACAGTCTATTTACATCGCTTATAAGTAAGTGATAGAAACACGAACATAAACATTATATTACTGAAAACCTAGCTAGCGTGATTCCATTTATGACGGACATTTGTTCGGCTCGCACATACTTACATACTAGTAAAGGATTAGGCTTTATCATCATCATCATATCAGCCGAAGGACGTCCACTGCTGGACATAGGCCTCCCGCAAAGATTGCCAAAGTGACCGGTCCAGCGGACTCCCGCGACCTTTACCAGGTCATCAGTCCACCTTGTGGGGGCCTACCCACGCTGCGCCTTCTGGTACGTGATCAACACTCGAGAACTTTTCCGCCCAAACGGCCATCGGTTCTACGCTATATCGGATACCTTGGTTCTGCTGTGTATAGCCTCATTTCTGATCGAGCGCAGAGAAACTATCATAGCCCTCTCCATTGCCCTGGGTGACTTCGAGCCTTCTCATGACGTCGAAGGACGAATGCTTATGTCCCCCATAATCGGGCTCACGCTAGCTATAGGCAGTTCAATGGCATTAAAGATAAATCCAGGAGAGCTGGCGCGAATGGACTTAACGATAGATGCGACATCTACTACTCCGTACTAGCTACAGAGCTATGTAGTGTTGTTCCTGGTGGTCATTATTAGGGTCGCCATGGCTCCCGAGGATGAACTGTGTTGACCGAGACCTGCATTCGTCTCTTTCTACACAACGAATTCTCGATAACGGATTGATAACACGCTTGTGTCTTCTCTGAGTCTGAATTACACCTTTACAAGTCAATAGTCTACGTTGTCTGCTTGCCATTAGCCTGGCCGCAGAGGCGTCTCTAGCCAGAGTAGCGCCCGTGTGCAATGATTACCCTGGTGTCCTCTAGCACCTAAAGCCAGACGAGTGGAGCTCGGCGCCCCCTAAGACCGCTGCGCCCGTGTGCAACGCACACCCTGCACCATAGGTAAACTTGCCTGGCCGTTATCCTGAATCCAATAGTATATTGTCCTGTGTGCACATCAATTGATAAGTTTCTTCTCCTCTACATACAGCTAAATATATCAATTTTCATTATATACAAAGCAAATCCAATTGAGCTGTATTTACATCATCACAGTACAATCAATAACTTGAATATCCTGATAAAACAGTCGAATACAAATTATGTATTACATACACTTTTATAGTTTTACCCTCCGCAATAAATAGTAAAGTAACTGCCGAGTTCATAAATATATGTACATTCAGAAGTTGCTAAGCAGTTCTAGTGCTTTAAATAATCTACATACGAACTCTAATGTCAAGGCAATAAGGATCTGTGTAGGTCATTTTGAGCGTGTTATTTTGCTACGCCACCTTCCCTAACATAAGGTTGAGGGACGCGATGGCTGAGAAATGCGTCATACTCGTGATCGCGTGCTGTTTGTGGAGTCCGACTTTTCATGCTTGCAAGGGCATAGTACCTAACTAGTTATCTAACTACTCGTACTTAAATACTAGTGTTATTATTATTATTATCATCGTATTGACGAGAGATATCATTCTGATCTTTACACGTTTTATTGTTATTGACCCTAAGCTGTACATCTCTGACAATATTACATTAATGTTCCTTTTTTTGTTTTGACGCTTAGAGACCGTAATATACATCTCTTAGAATATTAGAATAATTATTAATTGTATTTGAACGCTCAAAGACCTTATAAATCTCTGGAATACTGAATTAATATCATTAACTTCATGTTAATGCTGATACAGATCTTATATCGAATGTAATGGTCATAATTATTTAGCAAAATATGACCATTACATTCGATGTAAGATCTGTAAACAAAACATGTAAATTTTGCAATTTTGTTTTGTTTACATTAACTTAGTGACATTTAGTTTGTTAATCGTTTATATCGGTCCTTTATTGTGTAACATTATTACTATTTACCGTTTGACATGTAAAAGTGGCCTATTTGCAGAATAAATAATTGATTGATTGATTGATTGCTTGGCTACTTCTGATGCTGACTGTACGTTCCAAAGGTTCAAAGATATCTGACACCTCTATATTTTCGAACTCGACTGTATACTTAATATTATCTATGAACTCGACGGCCATAATCGAAAAAAAAATGATAACATTTACACCTTATTGCTAAGATACAAGGACTTAGGTGATTCTTCGGCCATTTTAAACCAGTTTTGATCTAGAATTTTACACATGTTTTGTTACTAAACGGGACTTAATTCCATTCAGTAAAAAATATGTTTTAGAGGTCACTCGATATTTCGGGGTGTTGCAAGAATTGCAAGATCCTTGGTCGCGTGCTGACTGAACGAGCTTCTAACGTCTTGAATCGCGATATGTTTGTTTCAAATTTCAGATCGTGTCCCTAAAATTCTGGCATTTAACGGTAATGTAACCAAAAAAATACAGCCGAACTGAGAACCTCCTTTTCTGAAGTCAGTTAAAAATAGTCAAAAACTAGTTATCAAATAGGTACGCAATTATCCTTAATAAGTCTTTATCAAATGGTCAGACACAAAAGGAGTGAAACTCTCTTCTTTCATCTCTTTTTTACGCAAGGAACAACTTTTCTTCAGTCCTATCTCACTTTTATTATGTGTTGGTTTATATTGTGCCGGTATTGACACTTTTTTGGCATCGCAATCTTTTTGGCAAATTTTCGAATTGGCATTTAGTTTAGTTTCCTTATTTAAGAGGGAGTTGAGGAATGTGTTCGACTCAGTGTTTGTGTTTTGTTCTTCAACGGTGTGTTGTATTTCGAGTTGGCTGTGGTGGAGACACGTCGATTTTGTCTGAAACAAAAAAGTTAGTAAAAAAGTGCTGTACTAATAAAAATAAATATCACTCACACTAATATAAATACCTAAGAAAATAACTCTTTCTGATACCTTTTTCACACTAAAACCGCAAAACCGACCTTAATGAAATTCGGTATTATAGCTTGAGATCCGGGAAAAGAAAATAGATATGATATTTTTTATCTCCAAGGAGTGTAAAATGTGAAATATAAAGTTTCTATGGAGGAGCGATATTTAATACCTACTGCGCCTGTGGAAATCTAATAGCAAATACTCTCGGACTAAGTCGCGATCAAAACTTAGAAAGACACATCAACATATTTATGTTTAAGAAATAATTGTCCTTTAGTCCCGTGTGGTGTCGGGTTAGAATAGCACCACCCCCTTCCTTCCCGTGGCTGTCGTAGAACGCGTACTAAGGGAACTGGGTTGAAGTGTGTTGTGGGCGAGGGGAATCCCCTTTTTGGGAATGAAGGCGTGAATATATGTATGTGTCCTTTAGTTTGACAATTTAGAAAACAACAAGCGTCACACTATAGTCCGACTAGTATTAGTGTGACAACTCATTACGCAGATTAGCTGCGAACCTAGAGGTATGATACGGTAAAGTCGTGTGAACGTTGTTTTGTGATAATATTCTTACTACCATAATTGCAATCAACATAATTGTAGCAAGCTTAACGGAAGTTATAAAACTTCCTCAAAGGTACGCACGAGGATATGCCTAAGGAAGGCTAAGGATTTATGTACTAAGATTGCTTGTTAGTTTATAAAAAAGTAATAGGGGTGTAGGCTCGAAAATTATTATTGGTACTCCAAATGAAAGAAGGCAAAAAATATGCCTAGTGACGAACATCCCATTCAGATATCATAGAATAACGAAGCTATACAACAGTTTTTAATATTGCTTGTTAGAGAGAGAAAATGTAAACAGTGTGTGACACGTTACGGGATGCTGCCGGGGGGCCGCGTCGAACACGATGGGGCGTGGCACATTGCCGTCTATTAGTGTGACGTCACAATCTTCCAGCGTCATCGTTACGTATGAAGTTGCGTTTTGCGAAAAAGGTACAGAACATACCCCTTCTTTAAACTTTGGACAGAAGTTATAAGACTTCGTGATTATTTAACCTTTTGCATTGATTTTTTCTCAATTTGACTACATTTTTAATCCTTTTTCGAGAAAATATGGCATGATTGATTATTTTCTTTACCCCTTTGATACCCATATGAACAGGAAATGCCAAACATATTATGGTGATTGTAGGTATAAGCTATTAACATCATCTCGGCTTGCATGAGAATCAGTGTGAAATTCGAAATTAGCGCTAACAAAAACAAACTTTCCTAATTGCACTCAGCAAATACCGCAGCCTTTGAACGTTTGTGACTAAAGATGTCGGGGGTTTTTCAACTTTTGTATTGTTTAACAACTCCCGCTGACTCACGCACCGATGGAGCCAGCGAGTGCTACCTTGGAGACTTCGGGAAGGAACCCGGACCGCCAGCCAGACGGTCGGAGGATATTAAAAAGGCAGAAGGGCTGACCTGGACCAGGGCCGCTGCATCCAGATCAGTTTGGAAGTCCATGGAAGAGGCATATGTCTAGCAGTGGACGCAATTATGCTGAAGAAGAGAAGAATAACTCACGCTGATTGGATACATAGGTACACATATTTTTTCTTTTTGGTAAAAGAATGGCCTCATACCTGGTCGGATGGTGTCCGCGGGCGCGCGTACAGCGCCGCGCGGCCCGCCAGCTCGCTGCGCAGGCGCCACGCGCGCGTCCAGCGCGCCCGCGCGCCCGCCGCGCGTGCGTCGGCGCGCGACGCCTGCCATCTGAAACTGCACGTTTTAGAACAGCGCCATCCATTAGCTAAATCCACATCAGTGCGCTTTCCGTTCAACAAGGCATGCGTCATAGAGCTGTCACACTCAGTCTAAGGAAGAATAAGTGTGACAGCACTGGTGTGGACTTAGCTATACAATTCTATAGTATAGAGCAGACGTTTGTGCATGGAAACCCACTCTAGTGGGAGTTCTTTTGCATAGCCTGCGGCGGGCGCTTGTACGTTGTATTGTCCGAGATGGCGGCCTGATTGAAGACGTATACGTAGAACAAAATGTTCTAGGTGGCCAGTCTAGGGTGCCAGGTAACGTAGTAATAGTAAGCCAATGGGGCAATCTATGTTGTGACGACGCAGGCTGGCTGGAGTGGACGCTGTTTCCAGCGCGTCTCTTGTTTCATATTATACATTTTTCTGTTTTATAATCCCATCTTATCATCAGATGACAATACGTCAACATGACAATCTAAAATGATTCCCAGTGACGCGAGGACGTACAGCGCAACACCCTCACGGCTAGCACAAGACCACGTGCAAACTGTTTGTCCGCCTCTCTATAATTATAACACTTAGATAGACAATTCGCGCGTGATCCAGGCGCTATACAGGTGAAAAGACATGATGATAAACTGTGAAGAAAAGCAACACGGTTAGCACAATATATCCTAGGAATTCCTCAAAGACTATGATAACCTGGTAACGAGCTGCAGAACTCTCGCCCATTGTCCGTTCTGCCGCAACACTAGGCAAGCCGCTCGAAGTGCTGCTACGCTGCGCCGCTCCTGCCCCGACAGTCTCAAGGCTGACGTGTAGTACTTGAGAGATAGAGGCAGAAGACCTGGAAGCGGGAATTTAAGTCCTTTAAGTTCTTGAAAGGATGTGATAATCGCTCGCAGCGCTTCAATGTTATTTGCATGTCGTAATAATTATGATAGAATAATGTACACATACTATTCACAAGAACAACCTATAACTAGAAACATATATTCTATTCTGACATAGACTTAGCCTGTCATGAAATAAGAATACCTTATTTTCTGATCATTTAGATCGATATCTATTGTTAAAAGGCTCAGAAAAACAAGGAGCAAAACCACACTAAGGTACTTCATCTAAATTAACAATAATTATCAGCGGTTACGATTATTCTCTAGCTTGCCAGTAAAATTTGAATCGACGACAATAGGAAATAGAGTAGATTTTGTTTTTAACCCCCGACGCAAATAGAGGGGTGTTATAAGTTAAACGTGTCTGTCTGGTATCGTAGCTCCCAAACGGATGGACCGATTTGAATGCGGTTTTTTTTTAAATTCGAAAGCTGATGTTAAGGCCTCCACACACCGAACGCGGGTCGTGCGCGGCGCGGTCGGAAGGTATGTCTCTCACTACCAACGCATTTAATATCTCTCTCACTATCCCTATCACACAGTGCGATAGAGACGCCCCACTACTGTGCGAAAGAGATAGAGATACCGCCCGACCCGCGCCGCGCACGACCCGCGTTCGGCGTGTGGAGGCCTTAATCGAGATGGTTCTTAGCTACGTTTCAACAAAATCGGTTCAGCCGTTTTTGAGATATTGATCTTTAAAATGCAAATGTCGGGGGTTTTTCAACTTTTCTAAGTTGTAGTTATGTTTTCAAATTGAAAGGAACATACAAATTGCAATCCCTGTTCCAATTTAGAATGATATCATTCCATTGAAAAGGGGAATACCATTTAAAAGGCATTTGCGCGGCTAGACGATAGAAATAACATGCGTAAAAATAGGAAAAGGAAATATTTTTAGTCAGTCCATTGATTAACAGTTTTTTTTGTTAATTCGATCAAGAGTTATCAAGTTATCCTACTAATATTTTATATGCGAAAGTTTAGATGTTTAGATGTTTGGATGTTTGTTACTCAATCACGCTTAAACGGCTAAACCGATTTCAATGAAATTTTCCACGAAGATAGTTTATAGCCTGGATTAAAATATAGAATAGTTTTTATCCCGAGTCCACGCAGACGAAGTCACGGGCGGAAGCTAGTCATCAATATACCTAATTTAACAAATAACATTATAAACTGATCGATAAACTCACCTTTGCCTTTAAACCAGTTGCCATATAGTATATAGTGTTCCCAGTTCCTAGGTTCTAGTTCTAGAAGCTTGTCGAGGATGCTTCTCTTCTGGTCTTCTGGCTTCAGCAGAAGCAGTTCCAAGTATGCCTGCACGAAGCGTGGCTCCAGGGTTATACAGCGTTCTAACATCTTTAGAGAGTCTGTGTTACGATTCTTCTTTCTGAAATTGGTGAAGGTTTCTTTGAAATCTCATCTATTCAAGCTCATGATACTTTTAATTATTGACGGAATTATGATTTAAAAGGTTTCGCAATCGAATCTGGATGGTAAAATGTATGTACGAGATGATTGGAGTGGTAAAGAAGTTATTGATTTACATTTGTTATTGATGCATGATTTGGAATGCTTAATTGTCGTCACAAAACTGACACTAAGTTAATTTTTATTTAACAACTCACGCTAATTCACGTTTCATTGAAAATTCCCCTTAGATCTGTTTGGTCATCTTAACATGATCGTTTCCGAGATTATGGAGACAAACCACTCGCGATGCTTACACCACCTCCAGACACTCTCATGTGGAAATGTCACCGGGACACGGCCAGTTACAATACAAATACTCTTTATTGCACACCTTACATCAAATAGACACAAGAACTTATAAAAAATAGATGTTAACAACAGGCGGTCTTATCGCTAAAGAGCGATCTCTTCCAGACAACCTTTAGGTAGCGGAGAAATTGCAAAAAAAAATACAAAATAGGTAGGTGGCAAAATAGGAAGTAAACAAACAACCCACACACACACACACGCGGCAAACAATCGACAGCCCGCCTTTTTGCAGCCAGACGTCCCTATAAATCATTATCATCATCAGAACACGCATCAATACCCTCTATTTATAACTGCTTTTAGGGTTAAAAACTGGGATGGGGATGGCGAAAAACGGAACCCTCATAGGATCACTTTGTTTTCCGTCTGTCTGTCTGTTTGCCAAGATGTATCTTGGGAAGATGAGGTATCGAGTTTGAAATTGAAACCATAAACTCAGTTCTACACTCCAAATGAATTAACTTAAAAAATAAGATACGGCCGTTTATGCCGCAAAAAACTTATATTTCGACACTTTCAAGGAAACCCCAATGTATAGGGTACGTCTTTCTGTTGACCTAGAATTATTAAATTAGCTTAGTCAAATCGGATACTACAACAGTCGTAACATCGTTTGTAATCAAGTACGGAACCCTTGCTGGGCGAGTCTGACTCGTACTTGTCCGGGGCTTTAACCCCCGACGCAAAGTTATAGGTATAAGTTTAACGTGTCTGTCTGTGTATTTGTGTATCTGTCTGTGGTATCGTAGCTCCCAAACGGATGAACCGATTTTCGTTTAGTTTTTTTTATGTCATAGATAATTTTATTCCGAGTGTGTTTTTCGAGCCATGTTTCATGACAATCTGTTCTGCCGTTTTTGAGCTATTGGACTTTGAAATGAAAATGTCAGGGGTTTTTCATCTTTTCTAAGTTGTAGTTATTCATCATTACCTGTAAAGCTTGGCCAGATTATAATGCGCGTTGACGTGGTCTCTGTTGTATTTGAGCGCCTGCAGAAAATGGTGTTCGGCGCGACCTGACGCGAGCACCAGCGTGCCAAGATTGTTATGAGCACTGGAGTAGCTTGGCCATAATCTGAATAGACAGCATAGTGTTACACATCAAGGCTTTATCCACCTATTAGTACGACATTTAGGGTCATTACGCTGGTTACGCGACCACCTTCGGTTAGCGACCACCTGAAGGAGAAGGTTTTTTCTATTGAAGATAACATCAATTCTACAGACCCTATTGAGACAAATAGGTGTACATGCATTTTTTTGTTGTTTTAGAATAGAAATCTACTAAAAAACCGAGGAAATATCCTTTCAGTTCACTAACTCAGCTAAGTGGTCGCCAACCGGCACATAAAATTAGGTGGTCGCTAACCGGCGAAATGACCCTAGTGTTAAAAAATTATAGTGATTCTTAGCAGTCCATGGTTATGCAATATTTTTTAACATCACTGTTCGGCAGGTTCATTTCATTTCATTTCATTTATTATTAAAAACGTATTTTACAGAATAATGGCTTAATACTAAAATATTATATGAAGGGATCCATTTTTACGAGGGCCTGAACTAGGATACCCTGTGTTTCAGGCAGTAGGAAAGATCACTATAACTAATTTAAACATACTTGCAAACCATAAAAATTTACGTTTAAATACAGTAAAAACTTAATAACTATACAAAGTATTTATTTTATTTACATAACTCAGGATTAATTTTAGAACAATAAATAGGTTCTCTGTGTCTTCGTACGACATTTTTTTAAGGGCATCTCGCAGAGTTTTCTAACATTTAGTATAGATGAGAGAGTATAGGTCTAACTTGGCATTTAACCTGTTGTAAAGGAACGGACCCAAGAAAACGTAAAATCTGGAGGAGAATACAAATTTCCTATGTGAGTTTTGGGGGCAAACAATATCTTTTCGTCTTTTCCTACCGTGTTCAGCGGTACGGGATTGCGGAGTGCTGTTTTGACTCATGATCATCCTTTAACTGATGATTGAATGTATCACGATGTAATCTATAGTCTAATTTCTTGAAAACGTCTCAGTCGGATACTGCATAGTGTAGGCAAAACACTTACTTCAAGGCTTCGTTATAGTGTTTGATGGCGTTTTCTTGTTGTTCCATATCTTTCAGGAAGTTTGCAAAGTTATAATGCAGTTTGGCATTGTGCGGCAATACTGCCAAGTCCGCCCTGTAACAAACAACAACATTATCTTATTTGCATGTGATTGTTTTTCAACTGAGCGTTAAGGGGGTGCATTGGAAATTATCACGTGCTTTGAAACGCCGTTCTGACTACATTAAGAAACAATAAGGTCTGATTTTCAGATATATGATTCTTGACTATATGATTGTTTATCTGATTCAATCGATACACGATTGCCTAAAATTTCCTCGATAGAAAAAAAATTCTTATAATTGGGTCTTTATTTTCCTTTTTTTACTCAGCCCACTCGAACAATACATTATTTTACGAAACAATTAAGTTAATACTACAGTATTTTAACTTATCGAAAATCTCACTTAATGAAATATAACTAAAACTTCAGTAAGTTAGGTATTTATCGGAATTTGACCTAAAAAGCCATTCCCGAAGAATTTTTCTCATGCGTGAAAGGCATAAGCGTGTCTTTGTCAAGGGGCCGTGGTTGACTCGAATCAAGGCATCCCCTTAAAGACAACCTACCTTACAATTTACTAAAAAGATAAAGTGCATAGATAGACGCTAGTCTATCTAATATGCTATGGATTGCCATTGCGTGAGTTAACCTTCTCATTTCCGTCATCGCGAGGGAAGTTTAAGACAGTAAAGTCGCCTTTTGGTCAGAACCTCTACCTATAACAGAAACACACCTCAAGAGAAGAGCGGAGACGCGCGCCGGTTTGGAATGGAGAGAGATCTCCTGCCTCAGTTAGCCCCGGTGCTTCTGAGCATGGAGCATGGCGTTGACAAGGTTGGCATGACTCAATAGTGAGGAACAGTTCAGGTTACTAAGTATAGTACTAAGATTAGACGCTGAGAATCAACAAGACGAGTGATATGCAGGCTGGATGTTATCTCTAAGCCGTATCAGAAAGGTTATCTTAGTAATGTTTCCCTGGTTCACCAGTCCCGGTTCCTAATTATACTATGCGGCACTAAGAAACAAGGGATTCGTAGGCTAGACGGGTTGGTTGGGCGCAATCGCCTTTGATTACTGAGCTGTATTCAAAAATAAAACCTCAGTAGCGTCAATCTGGTCCGCCAGATGCTGTAAGGCACTAGGAGACGATATGGCGGCTTAGAGTTTAAACCATGTCAGAAAAGTCTACCTTGGCAGCGTCTCCCTGGTCCACCAGTCGAAGTTCCAAAGCTTGGTTTACGGTACCAAGAGACAACAGATAAGCAGGATGCTTTGATCTCTAAGCCATGCCATTAAAGTCTACCTCAGTAATGTTTCCCTGGTGCGCCAATCCCGGTTCCTGAGCATGGTGCGCGCCGCGCCGATCGCCACCAACACGGCCGCGCCCAGCGCCAGCAGCCGCCGATCGCAGCGCGGCCACAGCAGCTGCACTCCGTAGGCTGTGAGGATCACGGAGCCCACGCTGGAGAGAAAAGGAACACAATGAAATGTTTTGAAGTATAATTCTACTTACGGGTATCGTATGTCTATAACTCAATTGCTTATGCATTATTGAAACAAAGATCAGACTACATGAAAAAACTCATCTATTTTCCCATACAATCATTACATTTAGATCTACCTAGCGTACACCAGCTGGAGTTTGTCATATTCGGGTCCATATTGGCTCACATAACATTACTTGTCATATTATTTTTCATAATAACGCTTTTTGATCATAGTAATCATTTATCATAATTTTTTTGCCTACTAATTTGTTGTATATACATTTATATTACCAACATCATTGCTCATAATTATCTTTAGGCAGATTTTTTAACAACATTATGTCATTTCCAACTATTAATCACGACTCATAATGATTTTTATAATAAACTTAATAATTATAAACTTATATTGTATAAGTATTTGACAGCATAACATATAAAGTATGAGTGTATTGGAACGTACACAGCGATTTGTCGTAGTACATTGTGGGTACGCACCCAAAACCAGTTAGTTTGTTGTGGGTTTGATTGTCAATAAATCATCTATTATGTCGATTATCCCCGCAACTTTTTTATTTTTCATGTACCTAGCTTATTAAGCGATTTCGGCCCTCCAAGGAGTCGACGAAGCCCCGCTTCGCGGGGCTCCTATTTCCGCTCTGAGGAACACAAGACACCTAACACTCCTCCTCGCTTCGCTCGTCGTCGTACCTATCCCGACTCTGGGACTGTATTTCTATTTTGATAGCAAGTTGAATGTGGTGTGGAAGATACCTGACAGTTTATAAATAAAACCATGTAAAGTTTAAAATAAATATTACTTATATACATTTTTATTACTAATTTGTCGTTGTTAAAAAATAAATATGATTTAAAATTTTATTATTTAAAATCGTTATATTTTAAAAATAAATGAAAATTAACATTAGTATTACAGATATTTATTATGATTGACATTATTAACATGAATGATTCAGTGTTACGATAGTTATGCGCAAAGACAAGTTATAAGTAATGATCATTATGATATAAAATTATATAACAAACATTTTCGGACTTCCAATAATCGAAGTCACAATTTTATGTGAACTTTGGCGCACCCGTCATATTCATATGTCAGTGTTTGTCATTAATTTCCAAGATACATACACGTGCTAGAAAAAATTGTAAGTGCAGTTGGAAATACCTTGGTAAATACAGCACTCTTTCTGCGACGACAAAGCCAACGGTGACCAGCAAATTGGAAGCCGGCAGGTAAGGTATGACTAGCAGCATCAAGCCCACTGCAGCCGGAGTGTGTCTCTGGAACTGAAATTACCAGGAAAATTAATTTTCCAACCAGTGCAATGCCTGTGCATTACCCCCCCGAAGACCCGGTGGTCTTCCTCATCAGAACATTCATACATACATACATACATAGATTCACTCCTTTATTCCTAAAAAGAGTAGCCCAGTTCCACTGTAGGTATATAACATAATATCGTCAAAATGTGATATCGCGGTGATAGATCTTCAACCCTGTCCTCTTCGTCGACGTCTCGTACGACCCCCACAGGAAGAAAGGGGGTGGTACTATTCTAACCTGACATGACACAGGGACACGACCTCATGAGAAGCCCCTATATAAATCCAAACTCCCAAAGCAGACTAAAATATAATAAGTAGTTCTATATACTCTTACTCTTCCTCTTCTTGACCTTCCTCTCTTACTCTTCTTGAGTACTGACTATACTTAGAATGCTTAGTTGTTGTGGGTGTGTTGCCAGATTTGCAATGATTCCTGTTAATGTCAGTGACTAAGAAGTAATGTTAAAAATATACTCACTTCTAAATCCACTAAGCACCTATAAGACAGTGCTAGCAGAGCTATCAGGGCGGCACAGGTGAGGAGGTTCCTAGGGTCCCAACCGCTGGTAATGATAGGCACGGAACCCATCTGCCAGTCGTGGCTGAGGGTCCACGGGCACAGGAGGAGCCACCAGTTGAACGCGGCCAGGTAGCAGAAAGTCATTAGTCTGGAAAGTTAACGTTGAAGATCATAAATATAACACAAATACGAGTAAGTAGATAAGTATGTTATTGTATTCTTAGATCGACTTTAATTCAGTCCTCCGCCAAGCCACATGAACATTTCCACATTTCCTTTCCACTTTACCACAAGAACATTGATAATTACAGAAAAAAACAAATAGCTGTATGTGAGCCGATAATATTTGAGGAGTTCGATTCATCAAGAAAGTTGATTCTGAGACCTTTGGCACTTCATTAGTTGCTATTTCAACGGAATCATATCAGAATCTGTGACGTATTTATTCGCAGTAGTTACTTTTAAAGGAACTTGTGCGAATAATCCCACCTGTTTTCTAAAACGCAATCACAAAAAAAAAACTGCCTGAATTCCACTAACATTTTCTTCTCTATATGATTTGTGTACTTTGTGCGCTCAAAAATCGGCTGATTTAGTGTGAATCGGCCACAACATGATAAGCGACCTAGTTACAGACTACATCCGCTAAGGCGACGTTTTGACACCCTGAGTTTGCTACACCTAACATGTATTGCACCGACTGATGTCGTTCGATATTTCTTGCAATAAGGATGCTGGCCAAATTCATTGAAAGCATTGAAAGAAAGGTGACCTTGAAAGAGCCTTATAGAACTGCATTGTGGTTTGAGATTGTGGTATGATCTGTATCATGCCTTCGTGATCTCTATCCGTCATGATCACAATCTTTGCTCCGTAATATTATTAAGGATAAAAAATTAAACCTTTGAAAGAAGTTGGCTTCAAAAACGGTTGAAACATTCACTGCCATCAATTTAGTAGCACTAATGCTGAATCGCAATTGTCTGTAGTCCTCTACACCCAACGTGTATTTCACCAACAGTAAAAGTCGTCTGTACCTACTCTACGAGCTGCCCACCTAGTGCTTTTCTGGCATTCAAAGTGTTACAGAAGGAGAACCTCATACAAACCTGACTAGGAACGACGGGTGGAACGCTGGAGGGTTGTCCTGTGGCGAGAACGCGGGCAGCGATCCCTGCAGTATGGCAACCCTGGCTACTGCCAGGAGCAGCAGCCCTGCCAACGCCACTGTGATGCGCGCGCAGGCGCCGTCGCCTTTCCAGCGCCATTTCACCATGAGGGAGCTCCTGGAATTGGAGACAGAAGTAGATGATTTACATGTGATGACATGATTAAGAGTACAAATTTGTACCATTTGGCGTCGAGATCAGCGGTCCGTGGGGTCCCAGTGCGCAAAAGTTATTTGCGGAAATCGTGAAACGTCTGGTTGAGTAACTGGGGACCGAAGAGATGGCGGCTTTCTCGCGCAACATATCGGCATTGCAATTCAGCGAGGAAATGCCGCCTGCATCCCCGGTACAATGGTTTGAGGGTGATTTTAGATTTAACATAGTTTTCATTAAATTTAGTTAATGTCATCTTATGCTATATCGTCATATCATCTTGTACTTAAGAACGTTTTTTACGTTGACAAAATAAGGATGCATCCGCTCTCCACGCCTGGTCGTTTGGTGACGGAACGGAAAAGTGGAATTAAGTTGTGCAGTTCTTGCGCACACTTTTCAAAATGTATCCGATAAAACACCTATAGGCAAGCTATTCGCCGTCGGTGTTGCAGGCCTGCAATTGTTACTAAGCGGGTTTGATTTGTGCAAACCCACATCGCGGCAGTTACAAGTGCACGCACTCATACAGCCGCGCGCAAAGATTAATCTGAACTATCTATAAGCTCCTAGCGGCATGTCTGATCTCCCTTCAAATTTCCACCCACCTGGTTCCAGGCCAGCTCTTGTACAGATCGAAGACTATGTTGAACAGGAGGGCAGTCAGTCCAGTCTCTTTAGCCAGCATGCTCAGCGCTGCCAGTGCCACGCTCCACCATGAGCGGTGACGGTGGGAGCACCTAGAATTGGAGAAGAAACATCTCGTAAAAATGAGTATTCTGTCAAAAAATCATTCGTTACCTCAAACGCATAAATTCCTTAAAGGATATTACCGATTCGCATATCACCTCAAGTATGCTACAGTTAGCTGCTATTTTTATATAAACAAATATGTTTATTTGCATTTTACCTCGATCGCGTATTTTGTCCTAGATATTTGCCTAAAAACGTTAATTTTGTTATTCGCCAATACTTTTAGTCGGAGTTTACCTTACCTGTGGGCGTAGCATGGTTACCATTTTATCACTTATCGTTGTGGTAAAGACGCCCATCACGCTCTGACAAGTATGCGAGTGCGAGAGTGACGGATGCCTTATCCACAACGATAAGTGATAAAATGGCAACCGTGCTACGCCCGCTGAGCCTTACCCATATGGTATCCAGCCTAGTGGGTCAAGCATGCGGCTGTCAAGCGGCGGACGTAGGTTCGAGTCCCAGCTAGTACCAATGAGTTTTTCCGAACTTACGTACGGAATATTTACCGTTACCTTTTGGGTGAAGGAAAACATCGTGAGGAGACCGGTCTATTCCCAATAAGGTTGCTTTCGTAAAACTAGTGCCTATGGCAAATGTTGGAATTTAGGTTTCAAACAAGGTTTGACGACCGGTTAGCTTAGTGGGTAGTGACGCTGCCTACGAAGCTGAAGGTCCTGGGTTCGAATACCGGTAAGGGCAAATATTTGTGTGATGAGCATGATTATTTGTTTCTGAGTCTTGGATGTTTTCTATGTATTTAAGTATCTATATCTATTAAATATATCGTCGTCTAGTACCCGTAACACAAGCCTTATTGAGCTTACTATGGGGCTAGCTCGATTTGTGTAAGATTGTCCCCTAATATTTATTTATTTATTATTTTAAAACCCCCCGGGCTCCTTTAGGGCTAAACCGGAAATTAAAAATAATTTGTTGTGAATTTATATGTCATGTGAAAAGCGGTGAGAAGAATTTGCGGTTTTTTGCATGCAGTTAATAAGGCTCCAAACCTCCCTCCGCAATATCGCCAATAGCAAAAAATAATTTGGCGGACACAATAAATAAACTTATTTATAATGCCCTACCATTTCGCCAGGTGTTCTACAACTCCACGGCCTATCTATATTTAATGCAGACTGGTGACGAACTTTTAGGTTCTCTCATGTAACCTCACGGTTACCAAGGATTTTCGTTCTTGAATCTAAAAATCCTGAGCTAAAGAAGATAGAAAATACCAGCATTCCTCCAAAAACAAGCTGCAGTAACAACTGGTAACAATTCCAAATCTCCTGATTAAAAAGTTAGAGCAAAAAACCCCGTAAGCGCCAAACTAATTCTGCCCGAGTGCAATTCTTAAATCCAGGCGTTTCATTGTTCCATTCACATTCAAACGAGAATTGCCGCCCTATTTTTGTCACCGAAACGATCGCTTTGTTTCCCAATAGTCCGATCAATCATTCGCTATTCTACGTTTTTTTCCCTATTTCTATCGCTTACAATTTTCTATTTTCCACCCCCCACTTTGTAAAGCGTTTCTGTTTTACGTTCGTTATTTTTGCAAACGCGCGTTCTTCGCATCTGTTATTCCACTTGAAATATCAACCATATTGCTACATTGCTACATGATTGTGTTTTGATTGACGTGATGTATCAAGATAACAGTTTTTGAAGGTTTTATTGAATCTCCGCGTGAATAGTGGAGGAAATAAATGGGCCGCATTGGTATTAAGGGTTTTTGACGTTTTCCTGAGCCTTGGCTCGTATCGAGATTAGCAAAAAGCAATTACTGTGATGAAGTGAATCGCGCCGAACTTTTACGAGATTTAGGGTGGGTTGCACCAAACGGTCTGTAATCATAAGCGGTGGTAGTTAAAATCTGAATGAAAATTTATATGGAACTAGCTGATGCCCGCGGCTTCGCTCGCGTGGTTATAGGAAAATGTAACATATTGAATTTTCCCGTGGGAATTAGATGTTTTCCCGCTGGAAAAAGTAGCCTATGTCACTCTCCAGCCTCTAAACTATTTCCATACAAAATATCACATTAATACGACGCTCCGTTGCGACGTGAAAGAAGGACAAACAAACACACACACACACTTTCGCATAATATTAGTAAGGATGACAGCTGCTGGGTTGATCGGTCTGTAATTGTAAGTTGGTGCAACCTGACCTTAATGTTTGTATTGGTAGCACGGGTGAGTGTGTACAGAAGTCCCAATATGTAGGTATATGAGCCTATTTTTGGACTTTGAATGATTGAAGTCCCATAATATTAATACAGATTAAATATTTTTTTACCTCAACGACGAATAAAGTAAACATTGCCTGCTTGTCAGCAGCCCCCCCTTTCGCCCCCTTAAGCCTGCTCTATACAGTGAGCCATCACGACCCATCGTACAGGACGCAACTATGCGTTAGACGGAGAAAGACATCGCCGCGCCATAAGCCATCTGACACCACTACCCTCTCTACACGCTGGCCCATCCTAGTGGGCCATTAGGATGGGCCATCGTGTAGAGGAGCCATTAGGGGATGAGTTCCGGAATAAAAACTATCCTATATCCCTCCCTGGGACTCAAATTATACCTCATATGAATCGGATCAGCGGTTTAAGCGTTTAGAGGTAACAGGCACTTTCGCATTTATAATATTAGTATGGATTTAGGTACTCTTTGTAAGTGAAAATCGTAGTTTATATTTTCGAAATAATCCGAAAGCAATATTTATCCGTCACCTACCCGTTCCGATAATGATGAAAATCCCGATTCTAGATTGGACTGGTATTGCTTAAAAGAAGAACGTCGCAACCACCGCCCAACCCCAACAACGATACGTCATTCCTGTATGTGCGTTGCACCGCACTAATAATCTTATGTGCCAGCATTTTAGTATGTAGATAAGCTCTTTGGACCGCCACATTACGGTTCTCGTTGGCGCTATTGAGAACTTTGCTTAATTTTATAATAATTTAAGGGATTCCTTTATATACTTGGCGTAATGGTTTGGAGTTGAAAAGAGTTTTTAATCATATACCTAAAATCTTTTAATGGGTTCCATAAAAGGTTCCTGATTCGACTGGTTTTTGTATGTATCGTATATTTTAGTGGGTGTTGTATAAATATATTTAACTAGCTTCTACCCGCGACTCCGTCCGCCTGGAACTCGTTTATATCGTAGCTCCATATAAACGTTCACCCCCTTAGGGACTGATTTCCGGGATAAAAACTATTCTATGGCCTTCCCCGGGACTCAAACTATATCTATATCTATACCTAATTTCCCCATACAAACTTAGCACCCCTATATAACCCGCTTAGGGGTGGGTTTTTTCAAATCCTAAAATTACTTTTCTTGTATTGTAATAAGGAGGAGGAGACAAAGTTTCAAGTCTGTCTCTTAACATTTTACTCCATCCCCATACAAACTTTCAACCCACTTTTTACCCCCTTGAGGATGTAATTTTCAAAAATCCCTTCTTAGTGGGTAATTACGTTATATAAACTACCTATTGTGAAATAAACAGCTTTATAGGTTCAACGGTTTGGGCTGGGCGTTGATTTAAGTCAGTCAGTCAGTCAGGACTTTTACTTATATATATTTTAAATATACGATTTAATTTTATAAAGGTCATCTCGTTTTATTTGGATAAGCCCGATTGAGAACATCTTACAGAAGACCACAGCCGTAATAACACTTCTACTTGCTCTGTACAACTCTTTCTCTTTCTCTCTCTCTCTCTGTCGTTCCCTCATTGCTGAGGACCGTCATCCAACAGTGATGGATTTCGCAGCCCTCGATCCATGGTTGCTCACTGCTTACAAGACTGCTTGAGGATGTGGCTTCCTTGACCTGGTCTGACCATCTTTTTCAGTTTCTTCAGACTATCATCACCTCTGCGCATTACATGCTCTGTAGTTATGAGTTCCTGAAGGTAAGTAAGGTCGAAAGTTGATCGCCAGCATGCATGCGCAAGTGGACAACGCGCTTTTGACTCATCTAAACTTGCAAGCGTCCATAGGTGTTTATTATCAGGTACCTATGCCGCATGAGCCGATGGCCGTTGGGGCGGAAAACTTCTTGAGTGCTGACCGACGCCGGCGTTCCGCGTTTGCTACGGATTCTAACTGCGTATGATCAGCTGGTCCCAGAATGGTCAGTTTTTTTCTTGGCAGCCCATTAATGCAAATTATATTGACTATCAGTCTCATTTTAGTGTTTAGGTTTATCCCAGTTTCAAGTTGTAAATAAATTCCAATATTCTCCCTCGTTTTTCGTTCTGTTCGAGCTATTTGATTCCAGCAACGATATATCTTTTCCTGGTTTTCGTGCTGTTCTTCCGCGTGCAGGATAATGCGATGGTTATCATTTACAACTGTCTAAAAGATTCTAATAATTCTTTTTTTATATATTACTTCATAAGTTGAAGACACTTCAACGCGGCCATGATACGTACCGGAAGGCGCAGCGTGGGTAGGCCCCCCTCAAGGTGGTCTAGTGACCTGGTAAAGGTCGCGTGAGTCCGTTGGATACGGGTGGCGCCGGACCGGTCATTGTGGCGCTCTTTGGAGGAGGCCTATGTCCAGCAGTGGACGTCTTTCGGCTGATATGATGATGATGATGTTGCCGCATGCGTATTAACCAACACCATGATATAATAATAAATTTGCCTATACGTCCCAACGCTGGGCACAGGCCTCCTATCAAGGATCAGAGGGAAACGGCAGTAGTCCTCACGCTGCGCTGGCCTAACGCAGGTTGGGGACTTCACGTACGCGTACCTTTAAAGTTCTTCGCAGACGTATGCAGGTTTCCTCGCGAAATTTTCCTTCACCGAAAAGCTGACGGTAAAAAACAAATTATATTCCATAAGTTCCTCAAAACTCATTGGTGCGAGCCGGAATTCGAACCCACGACGCAGTTTGACAGCTGCATGTCTGAACGACTATGCTACAGCTCTTACCACCGCGGTATAAAAATTCAAAAACCAGTGGGCAGTCGGTTTTTGAAATGTATTCCATACTAATATTATAAATGCGAAAGTGTGTCTGTTTGTTTGTTACCTCTTCACGCTTACACCGCCTAATCTGATTTATATGAATTTTGGTATAGAGATAGTTTGATCCCGGGCAATGGGGGGTGAAAGTATGTATGGAGCTACGATATAAAGCAGCTCTACGCGGACGGGGTCGCGGCTAGTTGGTTGTCAAATATTACGTAGGTATACCAAGATGCGTTGGCTTCTCCCCAAACTTAGAACAACTCGTAACAAGTACAGGTTCGAACCTAAGACGGCGTGCAACGAATGTTCCAAAACACTTCGACTTACAACTTATTATGACTACGATCAGCTTGGGCACAAAACGACACATCTGCCATATAAGCCCTTGGCAGTTACGACCTTTTCAAATGTGGTGTCAGTAAAGCGTGTTGCCAACTTCTCGGCCAAACCGCGAGTTATTTCTAAGCCAAGACCAAAGTCGAACCCAAACTGCCAAGACACAAGGGAAATGCGGACAAGTTTTCTATACCTACCCGCGCGTTTGCATTGAGCGAGTGACTTGACCGTAAGTTATTAAAACTTGAATATTACAGCGGGTGTAGCATGATAGCTATTCTATCACTATCGTTGCGGATAAAACATCAGTACGTCTAGCACAACTTTCTGACAAGTCGCTTCGCGCGCGACTCTGCTGTCACACCCACACCAAGAGGAGGGTAGATGTTTCTCGACTCGCGTCACGGCGCGGCGTCAGCTGTTGCGCACCAGTCACTTATGCATTCGCATACTTGTCAAAAAGTGGCAGATCTCTTAACCACAACGATAAGTGATAAACCGGCAACCATAGTATTGCTTGAATATTTTTTTCAATGATTTTGTTGTGACTTTGTTAAGTTGTTTGTTAGCCAATTACCTACATCATACTACGTAGTCGGTCCCAAAGTTCTGTCACAAATGAAAATAATGATTAAAAACAAAAGTAGCAATCAATTTTTAATAAATTATATACCGATTTAAAGTACATTTAATAAAGAATTAAAATTACTCAAAATTATTCAAAATGACCTTCTTTGTTTTTAATACAGGCCCTTAATCGGTGCGGCCAGTCGTCTATCGCAGCACGCACGATTTTCATATCTATCTCAGTGACTGCTTTTCTTAAAGATGACTTTAGGCTCTCCAAATTTTTATGTGGTTTAGCACAGACCTTCCCCTCTAAGACCTGCCAAATTTTATAGTCCAAAGGATTAAGGTCCGGACTAGAGGAAGGCCAATCTTCGTGTCTTATAAAGTCGATTTTTTGACGGTCAAACCAGGCTTGAGTGGTCTTGGCTTTGTGTGCTGGCGCAGAATCCTGCTGGAACACAAAATTATGTCCCGAAAATAGCGTGTTGGGCAGATCTTTGACAACCTTATCCAAGACTGTCTCTTGATATACTTTCGCACTGATTTTGACACCTTTTTCGCAAAAATGAACCTCAGTTGGCCCGTAATAAGATACACCCAACCAGACCATCACTGATGATGGATGATGCCCATGTTGCACCCGCGGAACTCTTTTTCCTGCTTCTTCAGAGCTCCTAGCGTACACTCTATCATTCTGTTTATTTTACTTCTCTTCAATATCGAAAATCTTTTCGTCTGTAAAGAGGATATCACGCTGTCGATTTTTCGCGTACCGCTTTAACAACTTCCGGGATCTTTTAAGCCTTATTGTTTTTAGAGGGGCATTAAGTAAGTGCCCACGCTTTTTTATGTATGCTCGTAGACTAAGATCTTCGTTTAAAACCTTTTTGACGGTTTTTCTACTGACACCCATCTGCAAAGCCATCAATTTCTATTTTCGGACAGGATTTCTTGCTATGCGCGCCTTGATCGCTTTGATCACTGCTGGTGTTCGTACGGAGCGAGGCCGGCCAATTCTCTTCTTGTCCTCAACACTGGAGACTTCATTGTACCTATCAATAGTACGGTACACAAACCTAAGCGTTATTTTTAAATTTTTGAGCAACTTGAAAATGGTACTTGGCGAGTGCCCACAGCGGTGCAATGCTAAAACAGCTATTCGGTTTTCTTTCAATGTCCACTCCATCGTGATAAATTGCAACGAATGACTGTTTTTTGTTTTAAAATAATTGACAAACATTCAAAAATGGAATGGAATAAAATTTTCTTAAAATCATCTAAATTTAAAAATAATATGCCAGTGACAGAACTTTGGGACCGACTACGTAAACTGTATGCGCCTTGAAAATAGAAACCTGTAAAAATCGACCTCTCTTTAGCCATTTGACACGACTGATCATTAAGGTGGTTTTCCATCGAGCGACCTCATATCAGACTCAGTTGTGTTTTGAGGTAACGACTGCGTATTATTAGATTGTCCAATTAGAAATGAAATAATTAACAAAGAACGAAAAAATAACGCTTTCGTTCCCATACAAAAAATACCGGTTTCCGATCCCTGATCGAAACTAAAAACTAACCAATTCTAATTGAAGTAGTGTAACTATTTAATGATTTCATAAAGTTATTTTGATTGAAAATGGAACGGACACTCATAAATCAACTCGGGCCTGCTTTGCCATAAAATGTAAATAACTAAAAGTAGATGGTGGTGGTGGTGGTGGTAGTGGTGGTGGTGGTGGGTGGATTCTATACAAATATTAGTCAGAGACCAATGGCCGTAGGGGGGACGAAAGGTTCTCGAAATGAAATTTCCACGTACCGAAAGCGCAGCGCAGGATCGGTCAGTTTGGCACTCTTTGGGGGAGGCTTATGTCTAGCAGGGGACGTCTTTCGGCGGATAATGTTGATGATGATTAGAAAGTGGAAGAATCTGAGGTTTTATGTTTGAACGTAGCGGGTAATCCCAGAACTACTAATTCGCGCTCCAGCTAGTGATTAGAATAATTGGCAAAATACATTCGTAACCCGAATCTGTGCGATCTGTGATCGAATAATCATGGAACAGTATCAGTAATTAAGAAAAGCAAGACACGAAACATGAGACGTCTATGGCTGATTTCTACCTCACTAATTACTACCTAATTAGTTTCCAATGAGCTGAAATGGATAACTGATTAACCACTCTCTGAAAGCTTAATCATGTAACTTAGTTTATTGGATATGTAAATCTATTCTGGCGTGGCTGTGAAATAATTATCACTAAGTTAAATATGTAAGGTTTCTGTTTAATTCCAGTTATTTGAAGCGGCAGTATTAGAGTGGTATTTCCCTTGGGTTTGCTTAGGTTTAAAATATAGTTATTACAATCCCAAAGCATGAATTTTAATCAGCATACAGTAAAGCTGTTCCTATTAATAAGCTTTGAACGAAATGCAAATGGGGTTACTGTTAATAATTCATGTACCTACTTTTTTATAAATCGTGTATAACCGGTATATTTTCTTGTCGATCACGTTTTCTTTCATAAAACGGTCACTTTGGCACTCTTTGGGGTAGGCCTCTGTCCAGCAGTGGACCTCTTTTGGCTGATATGACGATGATGATGAAACCTAAATCAATATTTCACATAAACTTTTACGTATTGGATCACAACTTTTTTTTGAACTAGCGAGCGAAGCGAAATGGGCCATACACAGATTTAGGTTCGCGTCTTTCCTGTGGACATTATCAAAGTTAAGGGCTACGAAGCCTAATTTTTGTTTCGACTTTTAATCCGCATAAACGGCGTCTCCTCTTCTATTTTACTATTCGATAAACACATTATTTATATGCACGTGAGCTCTTAATTATTGACCACAGGAGAGACGAATTTTGTTTTATACACTGTGTACGGGTAAACACACATATTCGTCTCTTCTGTGGTCAAAAATTGGGCTTCAGTAGCCCTTAACTTTGATACTGTCCACAGGAAAGACGTGAACCTAAATCTGTGTATGACCCAAATATGTTCTCCGTTTCGGTTGGGACACACAATCTTTCGTAGCCGTAGACGCGGCTGTTCCTCTACTGGTCGCACTTCGCAAACGAATTGCGTGAGGATTTAAGAGCAGGGGGCCGATTTTTGACTTTCGAGCGCTCAAAAATTAAATAAAAGTAAATGCTATTGTAGTGTCATAATCACAGGCTCTTACTTTCCACCGATAGAATTGAATACGAGTGGTCAATACCGCACATTTTTTAATTTTCTATCATCATTTCAAAATAGTATTTCATAACTTTTGACAGTTTTCGAGTGAAAGAGTCGAGCGCTCGAAAGTCAAAAATCAGTCCCCAGGTTCTAACAGTTTTTATAGTTGATTCAACTTTTGGAAAAATATTATATATAAAAAAGACCATTTCGCGAGTTGCCCACAGAGCGACTAGTAAAGAACACGAGATGAAACGCGTAGATAGGCGTGGTACGTTGTTGTTGTTTGCAATAGGTCTCTATTACAAAACTTACTGCTTCTACCGCTTCGACGACCACTTTAGCCTACCTACTTGGTAGTGATAGTGGCCCTGCCTGCGAGCAAGAGGTCCTGGGTTCGAATACCGATAAGGCATTTATTTGTGCGATGTGCAGGAATATTTATATCTGAGTCATGGATGTTTTTAATGTATTTAAGTTTTTTTTTTAATAAGTATAATTATCGTCGAGCTACGGTAGCCTAGTGGTTCAGGCATACGAATCCTGGCTGGTACCAATGAGTTTTTCGGAACTTATGTACGGAATATTTACCATTAGCTTTTCGGTGAACAAAAACATCGTGAGGAAACCGGTCTAATCCCAATAAGGTCTAGTTTTCCCTCTCGGTTGGAAGGTCAGATGGCAGTCGCTTTCTTAAAACTAGTGCCTATGCCAAATCTTGGGATTAAGTGTCAAAGCGGACCCGGGCTCCTTTAGGGGCACAACCGGGATAACGCTAGGAGGATGATGATTAGTATGATTATCATCGTCTAGTACATAGTACTGCTTGGCTTAGTTTGGGACTAGGCCGATTTGTGTATTTGTCCTTTGTCCATTGTCCGCAAATATTTAATTATTTACTTGCCTAACTCGTCTGAACGGGGCACAAAACTGTCCCCACGCAACTCCACAAAGCCGGACAAGCTGCCTATAACAACATTCCTGAATTTTCCCTTGTTACTTTCGAATAATTAAAGAACTTGTGAGTACAGTCAGCTATAACACGCAACACAACATTTTTTGCGCAATGATTCGTCAAAAGTATGAGTACTAATTGTTTGAATATTTTCAATGACATGGTGATAGAATCCTAATATTGTACGCCATATAATGGCTGATTGTGACGAGCCATATAACTATTACCGCCTTTATAATTACTCACTTTCATACAATAAATTATTCGTATTTTGTATTTGTGATTATACTTATTATTAGTGTTATTACATGGTTATACACGGAAGTTGGCAAAGCGACTGGACTGTGCAGTCGCTAAATATTGGATAGAGTACTAAATTGGGAGCGTAAAATTATTATTTTACGCTCCCTAAGTATTAATAGTGTTAATGTAAATCTTATGCTCTATTATAGATCGACTCGACTAGGTCTGAAATAAACAATGATTCATGAAATTAATGCATGCGTTACGAAAATAATAAATTACACGTGAAACTGTTGGTAAAACTAGTGTTACGAAATTCAATTTCACGCCACTAATTTCGTAATGTAATTCCGGCTTAAAACAGACAGACGGAACGGAACCCTGCACTGCGCGTGGCCCGATACGCACTTGGCTGGTTTTATTTAATACTCACGTGTTAACTGGCGATATGTTTACGACTTATCTCGCATGGAACCCCTACGATCTCTCCAAAAGCAAGATGTAAGTCATGTAATGCTGCTTTTGGAGAGAATACAAAAAGTGCTGTTGCGGTTCCTGTACAAAAAAATGTACGGGTCATCATCATATCAGCCAAAAGACGTCCACTGCTGGACATAGGCCCCCAAAGAGTGCCAAAGTGACCGGTCCTGCGCCACCCGCATCCAGCGGACTCCAGCGACCTTTACCAGGTCATCAGTCCACCTTGCGGGGGGCCTGCCCACGCCGCGCCTTCCGCGATACGTGGTCGCCACTCAAGAACCTTTCCGCCCCAACGGCCATCGGTTGTACGTGCTATGTGCCCCGCCCACTGCCGCTTAAGTTTAGCGATTCGGAGCACAAAAAAATGTACGGGTAGATAGATACTAGCAATTCTTATACCCTACCAAATTTCTACTAGGTGTCCTGGGTTTTAATTCCCTGCAGGTTAGGCGCAATCTTGCACAGAAGTGGTGAGAACACCACGGCCAGTAGTAGCTATCAGTTCACATATTGACAGAACTACGGCTGTGAGGTACCTCGGCGTCGTAATCGACGAAAAACTCGATTTCAAGCAGCACTTACTTTTGACGTCAAACCGTGTCCGAAAACTAATCTATATCTTCAAAAATCTTCGTAACTCAGCGGATAAACGGCTGCTAAAAGTGGTTTATATCTCGCTTTGTCAGTCAGTGCTAACCTATTGCATAACAGCCTGGGGTGGCGCTGCAAAGACATATATGCTTCTTCTTGAGAGAGCTCAGCGAGCTGTTCTGAAGGTTATTCTCAAGCAACGCAGGCGCTACCCCACTCTGATGGTGTATAAGGATATGGATGTCCTTAGTGTTCGCGGAGTTTTTGTTCTGCGTGCGGTTTTAAGGCTGCACGTAGCGTTACTGAATTCACCCATACACGGCAACTCACTTCTAAGACGCAATTTTCGGATTCCTGTTCCTCCAACTAAGTCTGCATTCGCCAAAAGATTCGGTCCCTTTCTTCACCCCTTTATGTATAATAAAATATGCAAAAAACTTCCTCTCCAAGAATACACAGTAAGAGACCTCAAAAACAAATTGCAAACATGGCTCAAAACTCTTTGCTATGAGGAAATAGAGAACATACTGAGAGTAATTAAATGAAAACACACTCACTAACTACACACAGACACACACACACACACACACACACACACACATACACACATACACACACACACACACACACACAGTCACGAACGTACTCTATGAATATTGTAAACGATAAAATGATAAAAAACCTAGATATATGCCTAGTTACTATAGTAGTAATATAATATATAATTAATTGTTGGCTCTTTTAAGCATTCGCGCATAATTTACTTATCCTCTTCCGAATTGGTTACCTACGGGACAGGCCTAGCCTAGTGTAGGAACCGGTGCAATTTTGTATACAACATTTTAGTATGTACGTTTCTTTATATGTGATGTACTGTATTTGCAAATTTCTTTTACTGTACAATAAACATTTTTTTATCTTTTATCTAGTTTATCTGTATAGAGTTAGCAACGCAATAGGGTTGTACACTCAAAAATTATTATTACTTCAAAAGAGAAAGAAGGCAGAAAAATATGGCTAATGACGAGAATTCCATTCAAATATCTCAAAAAATTACGAAGCTACAACCGTTTAAAGTTTAAATGTTAATTGTTAGAGAGAGAAAACACTAGTAGATCGTGACGTCACGATCCTCGAAGGCAGCCTCGCGAGTTCCACAGCTCACAGAGCCACTAGTTTCTATTTTATTTAGGCATTTATATATATTAAATTATATCGTCGTCTTATACCCCTAACACAAGCCTTCTTGAGCTCACTATGGGACTAGGTCGATTTGTGTAATTTGGTCCCCTTATATTAAAAATATTATGACTGCGTAGCTGCGTCGACTGTATCTCATTAATTCAAGTGCTTGTATTATTCAACTGGACCCACGGGAAGGAAATATGTCGTTTTCGCAGTCTTCGCCGCGATAATGTATACAATTAGAGCGAATTATGTCAAGTGGTTGAGTAAATTTTTGAAGCGGCGAATTTGCTCTCAAAATAATTAATGTAATGTCGAATAATAACAATGGCAAATATATGAATAATATTTTAAAACGTCTATTTTTCATCGTCATATCGAGGTTTTTTAACGGACTAAATACGGGAACGTTTTTCAATTTGATTGTATTCAATTGTTATTTAATAATTTAGGTATCTAATTAGTTTTTGTCTCAGTTCGCAGGATCAAACGCCCAAGCCGAAGATAAAAGCTATAAATATGCTATCCTAGCCTTTTTAAAATACCGCCCATGCAAAGTAAAAATAAAATAACGTGACCAAGAAATGGGATTTTCCGCCGGCGTGCCAGGCGTGACGTAAATTATAATTAAAGCACTGCAAAAGGACGATGACTTTTAGTTGTGACTAAAACGTTAATAAGAAATCAAATACCAGACCGA
Source organism: Epinotia bilunana (assembly GCA_947049275.1). Taxonomy (NCBI): domain Eukaryota; kingdom Metazoa; phylum Arthropoda; class Insecta; order Lepidoptera; family Tortricidae; genus Epinotia; species Epinotia bilunana. Next base: position 25,091,986 of record OX346256.1, read on the forward strand.
TAGTCGAATGGATGGTGAATAAGTAAGTAGTCCTAAACTGATTCACTACTTATAATGGTGTACTGCCATCTGGCCGAAATACTTTTCGCCTAATTTCACTTCCCAACCAACTGATTGCAACATTTTTAGTTGGCAAACCAATGCTTGGCATAATGTTACTTAGCATACTTTTTATTTGATCACAATCATATTTTGCAGATATTCATTTTACCAAGAATCATTTCGGAAAATGGTTAATAGGCAAATGTTTTATTTGAGCTTACTATTTATTGTCAAATAACCTTTGACCAAATTTTAACTTCGCATAATTTATATTCGACAAATAATACTACGTTCATCTTCAGGTAAATAGCTGAGTGCTAGTAAACATTTCACTTGCTTATTAAATAGCATATCGGATGAGTACTTTTTCACAGAGTTTTGAGCTTGAACTTGCCTAAAACAAAAAGTTTTATGATTAAATTAGCAATTGAAACAGTCAAAACAGGAACGCCAGAGCAAAGTGTTAGGTCAGGTTAAAATTGCGACACCTACAGATACGACCTGTTATTACACGACAGTAGGGAACCGGGGACTTAGTGGCAAAACCGACTCGGATCACGGATAGGTTAGAAGATGAAAGCGGGAGCTTTGCTCCCGCTTTCGTCTTCGAGGTTATTTTTTTTATAAAAGAGCGGACAAACTTGTTTGCAAACCGAAATTTTCTGTTTAAAATGACTGACTTCGATCTCTACCTTCATAAAATTACATTGAATAGCTCGAGAAACTACCTACGTAGTAAAATATGATGCTAATGTAATTTGTACCATATTAACTACATGGTTAGGGTATGTTAGTAATATGTATCACAATAATATGGAAAAAATATACATGCCAATCAAAACATTCGACATAACAAATAAAGTCTTTTTCAAACATGACCAACTAAATATTTTGCCAACTAACATTTTGCTAAAACAATCATTTGGGACATGTTATATATACGAACCATTGGTATGCTACCTAAAAGTTTGCCAAATGAAACTATGGGATAAGTTGTTTGGGAAGTCAATAATTGCCACATAATTTTCGGCCACATATTAGTAAACCACTTATAATACTTATGACTATAGGCAGACCGCTTATCACAATACTCGCCGGCGCGGCGCGCGGCGCACGATAACGGAGAGCGGGCGACGTGCGGGAGGCGAAGCCAGCCCCCCTATTCTGTAACTTGTTTTAGGCTCACCTCAACGCCCACCCACAAATATATATTGACACCGCGATGTGTAGTAACTAAGCGTACTTAGGTAGAGGTCTAGTTTCGTGACGGGTGAGCCGCGTTAGCGCGTAGCGAATAACAGCCCTGGGGCGCAGGCAACGTGCGAGAGGTGAAGCCCGGCGCCCGCATGCCACCCGCGCCCCTTTATCGCCCTACCTCTGCACCCGCACGCCACGCAGGCGAGGACCGTGTTAAGCGGTCTACACATGACTCACCCGTGATACGTAAGTATTGATGATAGGAAGAATATGGATGCCAATACGTCCGCCCTGCCCACCACTCCTGCTACCTGTAACAATTGAATACGGCGATAAATAAAAGTTATCACACACTAACAGGTAAGTACAGTCTGTTTCTACACGAATTGCAGCAGAATAGGTCCAAGTTTGATTTCAAATATTTACACCATTAACTACTTTATCTACATTAGCTTGGCGCATATTATTATAAAGACTTGTAACTTACCGCTACTACACGAATAACTCTAATCAGAATCTAAACGAGTCGATTCGAATAAATTCCGATTAACCAGGCGACTCCAATTTCTGGTTTGACTGGCATATCTTACTATAGGATTGATACGGATCGGAAAACAAATAAAAAAAAAGAGGATCGGAAAACATGCATAATGTTTACTTAATTTCACGTTATTATCTCGCAGTTCAAAACCATTCAAAAGTCCTACTATCCATTTCAAAACTTCTACGTATTATATCCCTACCAATTTTATAATTGCGCATGCAATTACGTAATCGGCAAAAATGCGACAAACCCAAAATTCTGGGCCGTTTAATGCGCAAACATTAGCTGTATCAAGCAATTACGTCTATAACTGCGTTAGGATTCCGTTTACGGAGGGTTTACTGCTCGTTACGGGGCCCAAGTGCCTTCACGCTGCGGCGTGAGTCAGAAGATTTAGGTATATCGCAAGGCATAAGTAGACTCTCTCATGGCTTGAGATTTTAAATAAATAAATGAAATAAATGAATTTTATTCTGCAAGTAGCTCGTAATGGCACTTTTACAAGTCAACATTCTACAAGCGTTTCTGAAAAAGAAGACCACTGCTAAGAAGAAACGCCCAAACAAACTCAACAGCCAATCATTATTTTCCAAAAAAGCTTATTACAATTATTATAGTTCTTAAGCTGTCCCCTAAATCCCCTGTTTAGGTATGCCGAACGAGCCTGAACGTGGTCATCCCTTTCCATCGCGTGCAACGCGCTGCGATGTAGCGGCGTGACCAAATCACGGAGTGAGCCGCTGGCTACGCGCGCGGCATTGCGTTCTATTCGGGCAACGGAGGTTGACCATCCCTTTGCCCACTTCTGCCTTACCCCACACCCCAAAACGCAGTTTTAAGGCGGCAGATGACTAGCAGAAGGCGTTTAATATTTAATTAATACACAATTACACTCAGAACAAACTGTTATTGGTAAGCGCTTATTTTGGACGGTTACGGCCCGTATTATTAAGTCTAGGGGACAGTTACAGCTGACCGTGTTATTAGGTAATGGTTTTGTTTGTTTATTTAATGACGTTATTAAGGTTTTGTGCGTCACCGTTTTACGACCGTATGAGGGCATATGCAGACTGCGTTTTTAAAGCGCGCCGTAGACGCGCGTTTATGGTAGTTGTCATCTACCACCATCCACCATCTACCGTATTGCGTATGACGGTGACGCCCGGCCACGTGTCGCTGGCTACGAAAGGTATTTCATAGAATTACATAGAAACCAGCCGTGTCGCCGCGACACGCCGTCTGATGCTGGTGTCTGCGGTCCGGTTTCAATATGTGTAGCAACCCTGCTTGCAAAACTGACGGTCCGGCGTTGAAATCCCGCTAAGAAAAAATCATCATATTTCACTACTCATTGGCATGAGCCCGGATTGGAATCCATGGCCTATGGTTAAAAGCTGAATGCTCAAATCTAGTTGTTCAACTATAATACGATAAATAAAAAAATGATTTGGTCCATATTGTTAGTAGTACATTTAAAAAGAAAACTTACACGCTATGTTAGTTAGTACGTACAAGGTCGTTTGCTGTCAGGATTACTTGAGGTAAGTCAAAGTAGTCCTGACCATCTGAATCCAATGCCACATAATCGGGCAGTTAAATCTTTCAGCAATCACCTTCAGAATGCCGTTCTGAGTTTCCCTGACGCGACCCATCAGTGACGCGATTTTCTTTCGCATCACCGCTAGGAAACCGTCCGTGTGGGTATTTGCGAACATTTCCGACGCACTGCACCATTTTGGGAGTCTTAACAGCATACTGAAGGCGTTGTTATACTGTACGCGTAGGGCGCTGTAGGCCCATTTAGTATATCGGACCCACAGACCACTAGAGTAGAACGAGTGACAATATGCCTTAAATAAGGTTATTTTTACGTCCATGGAGCATCTAGCGAATCTGCGGGCCAACATATTACCTCTCACCGACAACGCCTTACGCTCTCTCTCTGTATCGCCATCATCACATAGGTCGTCTGTTATAATGTGGCCCAGGTACTTGAAATGGTCCACCACTTTAAGTACAGCCCCACCAAGAGACACCGAAGGGACAAAATACGGCCTAACTTTACCCGCTTTGAACACCATAACTTCACTCTTGGTGGCGTTGTACCTAAGTCCATGCAAGGCAGCGTACTCCTCGCACTTGGCCACTAACTGTCTAAGGGCCCCAATGTACTCAGCAGCACCATGTCATCCGCATAACTTATATTGTTTACACAAGTGTTTTCAATGCAGCATCCGCGATGCATGCTGCTGAGTTCACCTATCAGGTCATTCATATATGTAGAGGTTAAGCAGTTTTGGAGATGTCAGGCCTCCCTGCCTCACTCCATATTCCAGTCTATTTTACATACCTTTTCTTCCACAGACTCGGTTAGATCGGGCTTATGCAGACTGCGTTTTTTGAGCGCGCCGTCTACGCGCATCTGTGATAATCACAATGAAATTGACACAAACGCGCGTCAACGGTGCGCTTAAAAAAAGTTTTTTTTTATTAAATATACAATTTATTCAATATATAGGTATTTGTTCGTTTATTGTATTATTTTGCTAACTTATGCACATGCCTGCTGCCATGTCACTTTTTCGCTCACCTGCTCAAGTTACCTAGAAGAGATTCCGTAAAGGGATACTTTCGTCGTTACAATGGTTTTTTTTTATTTAATTGTATCTTCTGCTATGTACTTGTTAGGGTTCCGTACCAAAAAAGGTAAAAAAGGAACCCTTATGGTGCGACTCCGTCCGTCTGTCTGTCTGTCACAAAGTGAAATATATCACGAACCACTTAAGCTATCAATTTGAAATGGTTTTAAATGACAGTTATCCACGTGCATGGAAAATGAGAAAAAAATATTCAACTATTAGGGCAAGTGGGGTATCATATGAAAGGGCTTGAGTTGTACTTTATGAAACAGTTTTTCTTTTTTTCTACATTGGTAAATTTCGATCTATGAATGAAAATGTAAAAAAAATATACCATCCCCCCCCCCCCCCCCCTATCTCCGAAGTTATCCAAGCGAAAAATTGGAAATAATTACTTGTGATTAAGATAAACATAAATATTACTGTAAAAGTATAACTTTTTCTATATCTAGCGTATTTTTTGTTTTATTTTCAAAAATCATTTCCTAGTTGTCAATCAACTTTATAAGTATTTTTTTCTTTTAAAATTCCTATAACACTATAATAGAAGTACTCTCTTTCAAATAAAATAATAATAATCGAGATTGGTTCACGTGATAAACAATAATCGCTAAAACACCAACATACGTACTAAGCTGATTGCCCTTGCACGTTAGTACCAAATGGGGCCGATAGATGGCGTTGACCCCATTCCTACATCGTGCTGTTAAGATTTTTCTAGAATTAATGGGGTTGTGACGGGTATCTTTTCAATAGCAGGGCAAAACAAATTCGTAATACAATTGTCTTGGTAGGTCGATGGTCTTGGTGTAAAAGTTATTCATATATAGAAGTCCTCTGTGAGTTATTCGTTGTTTGAAATTGAATTCTGTTGTGTTGGGTTAAAATAAGTAATTTAACAGGCGAAATTTACTTCGGTCTATTTGTCGTCGTATTTGTTGGGCTTTGTTCAGTAATGGGTAAAATTGAAGCGGATCGGCTAGGAAAAAACGAAATAAAATATACTCATTGATGGATCATTGTCAGATTTAGGTTCGCGTCTTTTCGGTGGACATTGCCAAAGTTAAGGGCCTAATTTTTGGTTGAACTCTGAATCCGCATAAACGGCGTCGCCTCTTCTATAATTCTATGCGATAAAAACATATTATATATATGCATAAGCCCTTAACTATTGCCCACTGAAAAGACGATTTTTGTTTTACTTACTGACAATGACCCTGATACATTGAGGTATTAGAATTCGTTGTTTTTTCTTCTATTTCATACGAGGTTAATTTAGATTTAACGGGTTTATAAAAGCTTAAAGAGAAAATTTAATATGGATGTTGATAGTTTTTCTTACGTAATTGAAAATAATTTCATCGAAGATCACTGCGTGGATAAATTTCATACAATTCTTGCTCATCATACTAGCTACAGAATGAAGGTGTCAAATATAGGGACATTTACTTAACCTTGAATTAATTGATAGTTTGTACGGAACCCTCGGTGCGCGAGTCAGACTCGCACTTGACCGGTTTTTTTTGAGTGCTACTACTACGTACTACTATTAATCTTTTACCTACTTGGCTTAAATATGTTAGTCTATTATAGGCTATAGTAGCATTTGTATCACTGTAAAAAGTCGCTGTGCGTAACCGTTCAAAGAGAGCAAAAACAACCAACATCACAAATCATTAGGGAAACCTTAAAAAATGGCCCCTCCTCTGCCATTCGCTTTCAGATATTTCTTCGTAACCTAGAATTTTCTGTAGGCTTCTCGTGACAAATTAGGCCTTAGGGAGCATATTAAAAGACTCAATTCTCTAGAAAGTTGCTTCAAGGCTTCGTGAAGTGGCACTTTGAAAAATTGCTTTCGATCAAGATGTCTACGATAAATCTGATTTGACTTTACGAGAGCTACTTTTTCTATTTTTTTCATGATGAGATGGCATTCGAACCAGTTTTTGGAGAGTTAGACACTGCAGTTAGATAGAGCAAAACAAAAGGCAAAAATGAAAGCGAAAACGGCTTATTGGACGAGCGAGCGTTCACTGCGCTCGCTCGTCCAATAAGCGCTAAGTTGTACGTTTCAGCTAGTGTCAAAATTATTTTGTATGGCTGGCTGTTCCCCTCGATAGGTGACATTTCTTAACTGATTCTCGTGAATTTCTGTGAGAAGGTTGGATAATTATATGGGTAGTTTCTTTTTGTCGATTTAGTTGGAAAATTTTCACATTCAATAAGAAAAGTGTTGCGAGTTCTGCAGCACACTGAGACACTAAAGTATATATACAAAAATATCTTCGAAAAAATCAACCTCTACGAAACTATCAGGAAAAGATAAAATTGGAAAATTTTGCGAATGCGAAAATCGCTTGTACAAACGACAACACTGTTAACTGACCATCCTTTGTTTACATAGAACCTTATTACAATGCACTTAAGGTGCACCAATGGTCAGTTAGCTGTGTTGTCGATAGTACTAACACAGAAAAAAAAAACATTTCTTAAATCAATGCAAATATCGTTGATCCAAGACAATATTGTCTTCCATATGAGGAACACAATATTGTTTCAAATGTAAAATAATATATTGTTAAGGTTGTTGTATTTATCTGAAGCCGAAGTGAGCCGGGAGTTCGTCAGCACTGGATTAATCCAAGGAAGAAAGATATATTATGAAAATCCGTAATCCTACTTACATATTCTACGTTGAACAAACGATAGCGCGTTCTATTTCGACGCCACCGCCATCTAGGGGAATGTTGGATTCCTAATGTAGTTACTTTACTCGCCACTGGATAGCGTTAGTAGTGGACATGGTCTGTTGCGCCAAGCTATCAGTGTTACAAAAGTAAATAATTCGGTTGAAAAAAAAAACATTTCTTAAATCAATGCAAATATCGTTGATCCAAGACAATATTATCTTTCAACACAATATTGTTTCAAATGTAAAATAATATATTGTTAACATTGTTCTATTCATCTGAAAGAATATATTGTTAATAGAAGATTCAGAGCGTGGGTTTGTTTAAGATGTGTTACCTCAAGCATATAATTGTCTTAATGTAATATTAATTTACTTGATTCAAGAAATAAAATAACTTTGACAATTTATTTTTTTACTTTGAATAAACCTGAAACTGTTAATTGAAGTACATACATTCGTAGTCCAAGAATATATATTGTAAAACTCCGTAACAATATTCAATTTCTTGGTTTGAAAAATGTAATTTTTCTGTGTACAAGTTGGATATTGTAATAAGTATTGTAAATGTAAGTATAGAAAATATAAAACAGCACGAGCTAAGTGTTTTATTTATTGCAATGATATAACATGAAACTTCCAGATCGAGAGGGCGCCGTCGGTAACCATAAGTAATCGAGTAGGTACCGACAAGAGACCGCTGCTGCTTATCCACAATCTTTGAACGGAAAGTAGAATTTTAAGAATAATCTGTTTCTGGTATATTAAATTATTGAACTTCTTTTGATAATATAAAATACTTAAACCAACGATACTAATTATGTATCCAACAAAGCAAAACTAATAGTTTAAGATTATAGTGGATATTGAGTTCAATTATATACCCAATTATATAATACACGTAGTTTCCTTTTGAAAATAGACTGCATCAGTTAAATGATACGGTAAATGTTCATCATTCATCATTTGAAATACTTAAACCAACAGTAGTATAATATTCATCTAACAAAGCATAATGATTAGTCTAAGATTTTGGCGTAAGTTCCATTCAAACATGTATATCGTTGGTTGGACACACGGAAAGTTTAATTTTAAACATAAACTGTCTGTTCTATTAAATTATTGACCTTCCTTGAATATTTTAAATCACTTAAATCAACAATAGTATGATATGTATCCAACAAAGCAATACGATTAGCTTAAGATTGTACTGGATGTTCAATCCAATCATATAATATTGTTGGAACAAGAGACAGAAAGTCTCCTTTTAAAAATAGACTACTTCAGTTCAATGAAAGGGCAAAATTTCTACTGACAATTTGAAATACTTGAAACAACAATATTATAATATTTGTATAACAATAATTATATTAATAATGTAAAATACTTGAAGTAACAATATGACATTGCTGTTTAATTATTCAAGAATTATGTGTTTTTAATCTGACAATACCTGTTCATTCATGACACACGATTGTTTAGTTGATAACATTTTTGAGTTACCTCAAGCATATAATTGTCTTAATGTAAATTAATTTACTTGATTCAAGAAATAACTTTGACAATTTAATTTTTTACATTGAACAAACCTGAAACTGTTAATTGAAGTATACATCCTAACTCCAAGAATATATTTTGTAAAACTCCGTAACAATATTCAATTTGTTGGTTAGAGAAATGTTGGGCGGAGGTTGAATTTTGGGCGGAGAACTTCGTTTGCTCCGCTCGCCCATTCAATAAACAAACTCTTGAGCATTTATAAGGAAACTGTAGATGTTGAACCATGAGAAAGAAGCTAAGAATTTAAAGTTCTTCGAAACGTGTACTACCTACTCAAAGCAAGGAAAATCAATTTTTATATACAAACTGAGACAGCGACTAAGAGCATATATGTATCCATTTTTACTCCCGACGCAAAAAGAGAGGTTTTATAAGTTTGACGTGTTTGTGTGTCTGTGTCTGTCTGTGGCATCGTAGCTCCTAAACGAATGGACCGATTTTAATGCGGTATTTTTTTTCAGAAAGCTGAGGTGATCGAAATGGTTCTTAAGCTACGTTTAAATCAAATCGGTTCAGCCGGTTTTGAGATAATGAACTTCTAAATGAAAATGTCGGAGTTTTCAACTTTTCTAAGTTGTTAATTCACCTTAAAATCACAATTAAAATCGACTGTAAGTACCTGTTTTCATATCTCGAGTAGTTTTCGAATTCAGATATTGCATAATTACTTACATGCTGAAACACGGTTCAACAATTCGAAAATTCAACAGCCTTTTACAATTTCAGTACGAGCCACTCGAACGCGCAATTTATTAAAAACCAGGCTGCCATTATTTTTGATTGATGAGACGGTACAATCGGCTGCAATTAATTCATCCGGCTGATTGCGTAAATTAATTGCAATAGCCTGGCGACTGTACTGACATACATGATAATTTGTTATATTTTAAAAGTTGCGTATATTGTTGAACGTGGTCAATAAGTACAATCAACATCAGAAGTAGCAAAGCAGAATAAGCTTTTAATTAACCTTGCAATGTATGTTTGTCCGGGTGGAATCTTGTAACAAAATTTTAAAGCAGATATCTTCAACCGATTGAGCTGAAATTTTGGGTAAAGGTATAGTTTGGATAACAATTAAATATGATTGTACCATCGAGCTGATCTGATGTTGTAGACAGAAGATGGCCATGGTAATTCAGTACTTAACCGACGTAACCCCGTTGAGTTTGGGCTCGTTAGAATCATATCAATGAGTAGTTTTCTATTATATTTCTATTAAGATTTATTAGCAATAGAAACGAGTTTTCGAACTAGACAAAAAATGGCGGATTTCATCGTGTATAGAGAGTTTCATGTTATTAAAGCACGCCGTTTTAATATGAGAACTAAGCTACGTTTGTATGGAGAGTCTAGCGTCCTAGGGACTCTTAAAGAAGAAGTTAACAGATATATTAAAACGATAAAATGGCTTCACTAGCACACATAAAATAGCCAGGGGTGCAGTTAATGTCAATGATACCATGACAAGGTTTAAAATATGGCAGACTAGCTTCCGCCCGCGACTGCGTGGACTCAGAATAAAAACTATCCTATATTTTATTCAGGCTTTAAGAGACAGACAGACTTGGAGAGGGAACGGAGGGCCCTTTCTGTACGGGCGAATATGATCGCACGAAGATTTGCGCGATGCTCGAGGGAGGCAAAAGTCACAGTGTTCAGGGCTTACTGCACCTCCCTCTACACATGCAGTTTGTGGAGCCGTTATACGCAGCGGGCATATGGGGCTCTCCGGGTGCAATTCAACAATGCGTTCCGGGTGTTGATGGGGCTGCCCCGTTTCTGCAGCGCATCGGAGATGTTTGCTGAGGCAGGAATGGACTGCTTTTACGCGACAATGCGCAAACGCAGCGCGTCCCTGATGCGTCGGGTGCGGGCCAGCCCCAACAATATCCTGCAGATGTTAGCAGGTAGGGTGGATTGTGCATATTTACGACACTGTTGTGATATGCACAAGCCAATCACTACCATTCTATGGTAAGAAAATAAAATAGCGTAGATAGGTAATTTATTTCTTAATTTATTTCTTTTTATTGTCAAACATGTTTCTATTCAATATTGATTTAATTTTCATTTTAATTTTAATTTTGATTTAATTATATTGTTTTCTTATGGGTCTGAGATATCCGAATTAAATGTTTTTTTTTTTATTATTTTTTTAATTTCATTCAAATCGGTTGAGCCGTTTAAGCGTGATTGAGTAACAAACATGTAAACATCGCTTTTATAATATTAGTAGGATACTGTAGCTGCCGGAGGCACCAGAAGAGTGCCACAATGACCGGTCCAGTCCCTACGCCACCTGCACCCAGCGGACTCCCTTGACCTTTACCAGGTTGATAACTAATTTATGCTAATGATATGCAAATTGAATATTCCGAGTCTTAGAAATGGTATTCTTTCAACCTGTGGCATCAGAACCATTCAACTTAAATGGCTTTTAAAACCGTAAAGCCAATAGAGGGGGAAAGCTCGATCGAACGGCAATAATCTCAAAAGTTCCACCATTAAGACCCGATTGTGAATTGACGCCGGTTTTAACTTCAAAACTTGCCCATTGCAATCTATTTCAGTTTCCAATCCAATATTATCTTTATTCTTCCAATACACGGTTTTTATTAGCTTTCATTTGTTTGGAACAAACAGGGTCGAAGTTTGGTTTTATGCCATTGCCATGGCAAGTTACATTTACAAGTGGCCTTAGAATTGTCCTGGATCATAGAATAAATAATAGTACTACGTACAGAAGGTTCTCTGTTAACAAATCCCCTGTTTAGGTATGCCGAACGTGCCTAAATGTGGCCATCCCTTTCTTCTTTCCCATGCGGCGCGATAGCAGCACTAGCTGATATGATGATGATTTAAATTATATTTGATCAGTTCACTCTTAAAATGTGCATAGTTTGATTAATATTTGATCAATGATATTCCATGACACATGAATAAATTTTCTTATTAGATGAACCTTAGAACTCTACGGATGATTAATTCAGCCTTGTGATCTATCTGGTATCACTGAGTGACCATTAATATTCAGAGCAATGACGCGTGTCCAAGAGGCAACCGGATGGCTCGCGGTATTTGAGCTCCCGGATTGTTGTGCAAGTCCCAGTCTCCCCTCTCTAGTCCACGTTGGCTTAGTTTGGATTGCACGGGGCGGTTCCACAACGCTTCGGGAGCTCAAATCCGGTTGCCTCTCCGGTACTAATACTACGCGTCATTTTTTTTTACTATACCGACTGGCCATTCGACCAGTATTGCCGGTACATTGTAAAATGGTAACTTGTAGCTTCGTGAAAACGGGTCATTGGAGTCGCATATCTCCATAGCCTACGGTGTCTGCTTTTGTCCAATCAGCACGGCTATCACGCGACGGAGCGCGAGCTTTCTCGATTTTTCTCGCACTATCCGTCTTTCTCTTATTAGAGCACTTAGAACAAGAGCTATATAGTGCGAGAAAAATTGAGAATATGTCGCGGCCGTCCCATGATAGACGTGCTGGTCGAATGCCTGTGTCCCGTTGTCGTAGTAGGTACAAAACCTGGAACCATACTGACAAACCTATTTACCCTGAGGTGAAGATACTAAAGCAAACTATTCGTATCTTAGGGCGAGTTGCACCAACTTACGATAACAGACTGATCAAGGTTAAATATGGCGCCGGCAGCTGTCATTCCATAGAAACTTATCAAACTTTCCATACATTCAGGTTTTAACAAACACCGCTTATAACAGACGGTTTGGTGCAACATACCCAGTATAGATTTGTATAGAGGTGCTTGCCATCATAGGAAACGGAAAGGCTCATATGCAGCTAAATTAAGAACTGGTCTTAAAATGGCTGACAGCTTACTATAAACAACATACTCAATTTGGGCGGGACGTTTCATTCGCCGCAACCTCACACTCAGTTGCGGCAAACAGAAAAATGTGGAAATATGTCAAGGACAACGAATGATATATCGCTTTCTGTCACACTTATTGAGATTGGCATACTACCATTTCGCTCAAACGTGGTATTATTTATTACCATAGCTTGCCCTGGGTAATCATAAGTCCATGATTCGTCTTCATAATTCATAACAACACTAAGATAGCTATGCTGCGAAACTTTCACGTTTTTGCTACATAAAAGAGGTTTTACTACCGCAGTGTATTCTATAACAATAATGGGAAAATCAAGGGAATTTCCCGAGGGAACTCTTCATTCCGGATGAGTGATAGTGCTAAATGTAATTCAGAGAAACCTAGTCTGGAGGTTCCACATTAACAGAAGCCTAACTTCGCAGTGCATTTTAAAACCATAAAATCAGCAGAAGTGCATACAAATCACCACTTTGCTTTACTGCCCTTACCTAAACCGGGGACATGAAAATGACCTGGCGTCAAAAATTTCAGATGAATTTAAATTTTACCCCAATCTTCAACCAATTAAAACCGTATCACAGTAAAACAGCAACTGTTGTCTCATTGAATTAACTTGCTTATAAATTAATTCGGCGGACGTCTGGAATCATTAATCATGAACAGAAAGTTCGGGCGGTCCGGCATTGAGTTTGGAGTTCCTAATCTAACCACTTTATTCAGTGATTTATGCTTCATGTTAAAATTATGTCAAGGATTGCGCTTTTTACAAGATTCCATTTAAAATCAGATTCTGTTCAGTTTTATAACAAAGAAAAGGGTTTATTTAGTAACCTACATCAGAAAAGGTGGAGGTTACTAATAAATCCACGGTTGAGCTCTCGTATTAAATATATTTAACCCATGGTTTTATAATTAGTATTTTAGATATTTGTCTCACGAAATTTTCATTTCGAAGGAGAATGTACTCTAAATTCGCCGGATTTGTTTTTATGTTTGTTCCCCGACTACCCGAACAGGAGAGGACCGAATTAGAATTATTATTTTTTGTCATCAGGTCATCAGATCAGGATCTGATAATGGGATCCGGGAGAAGTCGAGGGAACTCTTCAAACATGGGCATTCCTACTTGAAGCAATTTGTGTACAGATCTGAAGTCGGTTAAAACTGTGTTTTTTAAAGTAAATTATTTATGTACTAGCTTTTGCCCGTGACTTCGTATTCAAAGTTCCGCCCCCCCATTTCATCTCCTTAGGGGATGATTTCCGGATAAAAGCTATCCTTTGTCCTTCGCCAGGATTCAAACTTGAGCGGTTTAAGTGTAAAGAGTTAACAGACATAGATACATACTTTCGCATTTATAATATTTTTAAGATAAAAAAAATTAAAACTCTCATCAAGCTGTTTCAATAGAAAAGTTTCAATGAAAACCAGAATTGCTATATTTTTAGTTTTAGAGAGTTGAATCTGTCTGTAAAATGAATGTGTCCGTTTTAAAAATTAATCGAATGAAACACTAAAAGCGAAAAAATGCTCCCATTTTTGCTGAACTTATACGGCATCCAGCCATCCGAAAAACGGCGACCGAATTTCAAAAATGGAATTATCTCACAATGTCGCTATTTCGCGCCATAAACTATTTATCCGGGACGCCATGTTTTATTCGTTTTATGGACTAACGCGCGTCCGCGGGGCGTCGTAAAAGTTTGATGCCGGGCTTTAGGCACGTTGAGCCACCGTGTAGGTAGGGGCTACGGATCAAGGATGCGGAGGATGCAGAATGTGTGACCTCGTGCGGATTATATGCGGATCTGTGTTTCACAGCCATTTATCATAATCGTAAGTGTTGTGGGCGATGGGCTAGCAACCTATCACTGCAATATCACATTTTGTCGATCTTTTATACCCACATTTTATGCTAAAAGTGGCGCTGGAGGAACATACGTTTCACGTGCTCTGCCTACCCCTTTTGGGAATAAAGGCGTGAATGTACGTGACGTATATCATCATTTATTGCACCATGGTAAAATACAAGTTGTTACAGTACGTATATAATGGCCTCTCACGGACCGGGTGTAGCAAAATTTTTTTACCTATAATATAGGGAACATAGGGACTACTAATTGTAATACAATCAATTAGGTCCCCTAATTATCATACTTTGACAGTCACTAAAAGATACTACATTTATTGTTTGCATTCTATCCTAGTAACTTATTGCTATTACTCGTATTTACACAAATAAAAAAAGAACAAACCAACATTTAAAACCCACGATGAGAGGACAAGGTCGATATGTCGTCGAAAAAAAACAAGGAAAAAAAAGTTTCAAATTTTCCTGTGCTACTCGTATCAAGGTAGCAATGATTGAAAAAATATAATCCTACTATACTAATAATACGGGGTGATTTTTTAATGAGTGTCCAAATTCAAGTATAAGATTCTTCAGCAAAAAATATAAAATATGTTTTTTTGATTCATATCATTCAGTACTAAAATTTTTAGTAATTGCTGCTTAAAGTGATCCCAAAAAACCTTACCGGGCGGGCACCTCAGCGGGTAGTAGGGGTTACCACGGCACGCCTCCTCCTCCCCCGAACCCGCCCCGCTCCGCGCGGCACTGAATCCCGAGTAACCACGCTGTACGGATATTTTTTTGGGATAGATAATTTATAATTGAAAAAATACCTAACAGTTTTTTTTCAAAAATGAAGTCTATTAGTGATACCAAATGCCTACAAAAAATTGGGACACTCATTAAAAATTCATTCTGTATAAAACCAATCCTACTCCTTTTATATTTAACTAAGTTTGGATGTTTAGATCTTTGTTACTCAATCACGCTTAAACGGCTAAACCGATTTGGATGAAATGTTTGCATGAATGTAGAGAGTTTTTATCACGAGTCCACGCAGACGAAGTCACGGGCGGAAGCTAATAGGTATGTTATATTTAGATTTTCATACACACACACACACAAAACATTTATAATATTTTTTCTGTAACAAGTTACATCTTGTACAAAAACTAATTCTTACTATCTACTTAATTAAATATCTAGCAAAATAAGTAACAAAAATCTTTGACGGCGGAACGCAGAATAGAGGCGGAATTCCCTCCGGTTTCCTATAAGACAGTTTTACCTAGTTTAGGGAACTGGAATTCATTCTGAAGCCTAATCTGCAAGTCACTTTACTATTAAGCTACCACTGTAATTATTGTTTAGGCTACAACTTTGGTACAAATAAATATTTTTTCATTTTTCAATATAATAAATAATGTGTGACAACGAACTCTTCAAAGCTTTGTGAGGGTGTAAGTTGGTTAGTTATGTATATGAACCGATTTCATAAATTCTTTCACCTGCGTTTAAAATAGGCCGTACAGGTAGACAATTTTATCAGGCGGCTTTTCATGCGTTCTGTGTTCCGTGGGCGGAACGGCGTAGCCAGCTAGTGGGTACAATCATCTGAAAAACCATGTTTAATTCAAGTTTCGTATTGATGCCGCTGAGAAAGCGGATGAATATTTTTGCACCATCACTAGGAATGTACCGTGGGAAATGTGTGTAAAATTGAAGAGGGATTCAAGTAACATTACGACTGTACTCGGTACAGAGAGGTGCAGAGAGGTTACGATGACTACGATGTTTGAGAAGGCATGATAATCCTAAACATAGTTAGGAAATTTTGGGACTAGTTTAGAAAAGTATCAAATCTTTCACCGGTCACTATGACACTCTTTGGGGGAGGCCTATGTTCAGCAGTGGACGTCTTTCGGCTGATATGATAATGCTGATTTTGAGAAATGTAAATTGTGACATGACCAAAGATTACTGAAATTAAAATAGATTGTTACCTATTGTAACCTTTGTACAAAAATATATTATTAAAATAGCTAACTTCCACAATACTTCTTCCGATACCTTCTTATTTTAGTACCCTTTATTTATATATTTTTTTATGAAATGCGGTGGAAAATTCTCATTTTAGGAAAGTTATTGCGCAGGTACATGTGATATTTTCTGGAGGCGCGACGCGCACCATACTCGTACCACACATATCAGAAAAATATAAAAATTAGACTAAATAATAAAATCTATTCTATATCCTTTGCGGCAATGTGCCTGGCAGCATTACCTCGTTGAATAGCTAAGCTGATTCTTTATGCGAGGTACATAACTGCCAGGTGTCAGCTCTTCGGTCACCGGCGGCATCTATAGGTACGCCTCTTCGAAATCTCTTTGAGAAGCTTAGGGCTCTAGGGCCCCACAGATCTTAGTGCGAACCAGTCTCCACTATCTCATCTTATCCAGCCAGAAATGGAGATCTTCGGTAACTATATCCCTTGATCTAAAACCAGTCGAGCTGAAAGTCCGATCACCTGCGGTGGTCAGCTATCATTTTGTGAATGGTAGCACACCATTCACAAATTGATAGCTGACCACCCGCCCGTCCACACCACATGCCCGTTGGATACTCTGGTCTTCGTAAATAAGATCGTCTACGTGAGCCACACCAGACCCTGTATCATGGTCGACCTGATCACACGATAAGTGACAAGATAGCACGTCTGTCACTGGCTGACACTGTTCGATTGAACGAGACGGACGCTCTATCTTGTCACTTATCGCGTGATAAGGCCGACCATGATAAGGGGTCAGAACACATGAACGGCATCAAGGCCAGAGTTAAAAAGCAGTCACCGCGGCAGAAACCAGTCAGAAGAGTATATATTTTTTATTTTTGGTAGCATTTCGAGTGTCCCACTCCTGGGCTAAGGCTTCCACCCTGGATTCCCACTTATCTCTGTGGCTATTGTCTTTTACAAATATCTAATCCACATCATTTTAACTTTAAACATTAATAGCGGTGACCCCGTTCATGAGGCCCCACGACTCCCCAGGGGTCGCAACCCACAGGTTGAAAAACACGTACATTGTCCCTATTTCCTAAGATCTGTATAGATAGCGGTCCCTCATCGTTATTCTGCCCTTCCCGGAAGCGAGGTGAAAGCAAAGTTGTGTCCCACAAACAAACCTAACGCGATAATAAACAAATGTTCTTTATAAAGCACCTTAAGAGTTTTTAGCACAAAAGAGCAGGAAAATTGCTTTTAGTACCTTTATTGGAACAACACAAAACAGCCAATGAACGTGTTCAGTGATTTATTTAGAAGTGTCCATGAAAAATGTATACATTATTAAGGTACCTACTTCTGTACCTACCTATATAAGGCACTGGTCCCACCGCCGGCTAGTAAGCTAGAAAAGTTGGGCGAGTAGCATTACATTGCGGATCTGTAAAGGTCGATTGATCACACTGTGCCTGGTCAGCACGCAATGAACCGTTACTCGCCCAACTTTTCTAGCTTACTAGCCGGCGGTGGGACCAGTGCCTTACTAGTGTCTCTAGCTGTCACCTTAAAGACATGATTGACCCGTACGTATGAATTTCCTATTAAAAATATGGGTATATCAACTTTAAGATTCTTGTATCATCGCTCCATACGCGCTAACTTACCAGCAGAGGGGTAGTTGCGAAACTTTTCAAACGAGCGTAAGGACCACTCAGCTGTCATTTTCTCGAACAAAAAATAAAGCTAAGATCTCCCTACCGTAATAGTTAAAAATAGTAGTTAATAATAATGACCAAAATGCACTTAACGTAGCATTTTACAAAATATTTGTTGCTAAAATATAATGAAGCGCTCATAGGCTAGCGGCGCCTGCGAGTCGGAAACCATAACGCATGTTAAGCAAAGATGGCAGAGGTCAGTCTTTGGATGGGTGACCGCCTGATGTTTGATTGGTTAATATTAATGAGCGCTTCCGTGCTTTGGAAGGCACGCTAAGCAGTTGATCCCGGCTAGCTGCTGTCTACGACAGTAATCGTTAAGCCGAGTTAGAGTGCTTCGGGCGGCTTAAGAACTTCTAACAGTCGAGTTGCCCACTCACTTGACAAAGGGGGGACAACTGTCACTCGCGTAAGAGTGACCAACTTTAAAGGCCAAAAAAATGTATGCCATACGATTAAATAAAATAAAGCAATGCTTTGGGCCTACCAACACACCTGTGTGATTGTTTTACAACCCTACTGGAAGATAACAATAAAACAAAAGATGTCGGTAACAGTTGGTTTTTAGTACTTTTCGTCGTCTAAACTAAAACGCAATCAACCAGCAAGCAACAACAAATGTCAATCTATTAGGTTTAGTCTGATAGACCCCTTCCAGTGATTTTGTTAAAATTGTCCCAATTGGGCGGCCACTCGGAATGCTAAGCATTAAACCACTCTGTACCAAATTTGCAGAAAGCCTTTGATGTCACTGAATACCTAATTTTATTGAGTGTTACTAAAAACATTTTTCGATTTTTCTTATTATTATTTACGAGTTTTCAGGCTAAATTATCTTTATTAGACCTGACTTTTATATTTTTATAACAACTGCACCGCTATCACGCGACAGCGCGCGCGCGCGAGAGTATGTCGCGGCCGTTTCATGATAGACGTGCCGCTAACATTAGTTTGTTAACATTTTTACAAGCTTTATATTATAAGTTGACTTGTTCGTATGTAAGTATAAAAGTATGTATGTAATTAAGTTGTTCGTCAAAATTTGCAATCCATTTTTCAGTCACTTGCCGTTATCCGATTGAGTTGAAATTTTGGTTATTAGTATAGTTTGGATGACAATTCAATATTATGGTACAATCGAGCTGATTTGATGATGGAGACAGAAGGTGGTTGATGACGGTATACAGAAAAGTACAGTCGGCAACAAAAGCTTGTACCAAAAATGAAATTTTTGACAGAAACTTATTATTAAGGCGGTAATTGCTATAAAATGCTGTTAGATAGTCTAATCCTTTTTGATTTGTTTTTTTTTTATAAACTGACAGACAATTACTAAATTATTAGCAGATAGAGAACGAATATAAATAATTGATCAGATTAGTAAATATTTCCATCTCCTTATACATTATATGGCGGTTACTGAACTCGAACTCGGGACACCGACTCCACAGACGATTACCGGAACCACTGAACCAACCTGTGTCTTGTAACTATAGGAACGGCGAATTTTGAAAAACCTTGAATGCGTGGTATCACCATAGTAACGACACTTTTGTCAGCTCACCGAGAAAACAATATTATCGTTAAAAGAATATGAATATTATGCATAAAAAAGTAACACTTATCCTCACGAAATGCTCTCTATTCATTTATTTTCTACACGTGTGTACATTCAATTATTTTTTTAGCGGACAATCTTACACAAATCGACCTAGACCTAAACTAAGCGAAGCTTTTAGTATGGGCTTTGACCGACGATTAACATACTTATCTAGATAGTGACTCATGAACTCATGTTCGTGCTCATCACACAAATAATTGCTCTTACCGGGATTCAAACCCAGGACCTCTTGCTTACTAGGCTAAAGCGGTCGTCAATGAAAATAAAAACAGGATGAAAATTTAATTTCTGAAACGCAAAAACATAGTAATTATGCTTGTAACTAAGGTAACGTACACATAAACATATTATTTTGGAACCTGACACGGTGGCGTTCTTTAATATATGACCCATTTCGCAAAAGTATGATCTGTATTCCTATACAATATGACAGGACTGTCAACCTTAAGTGTGTCCCAAATTAAAGTTTGTGACTGTACCTTTATCATTTTTATCCGTGAGCACACTAAAACACTATTGATCCAAAACACATACACTTTAATTAAAACTTCCAAATATTAAAATTCACCAAATTACCTGATCCCCAAACTTCAATTTAATCCGAATCCAGAAAATATTTGAAACTGAAAAGTTGCTAACGAGGAAACTTCGAAATATCACTGAATATATTCAATCGGAGTGTTGTCGGCATCGAATTAGCGTCTAGCTTCTGTTAATTAGAGTTAGCTCAGTGCCAAGGAGTTAGCAATCCTGTTATGGGGCCGTGTACCAAGTTTGGGATTTGCTAATTAAACAAATCGAGGACTGCCGGTGACTTTGCATCGGGCGATCCTTGTTCCGGCAGGTTGGTTTTAGGATAACATGAGAAAAATATTTGTACTATACTCATCAACCTACGGCCCGCCGAGCTTTTGCAAGTGGCCCGCCATCCATCATGCGATCCCAGTATAAAAACCCCATAAATGTACCCGTGGTAGTTGTGGCCCGGGGATCCTTAACTGAAATGTCGCGCTCGTAGAAAAAAGGTTGAGTATGGCGGTACGTCTATGTGGTAAAGGTCGCGGGAGTCCGCTAGATGCGGGTGGCGCAGGACCGGTCACTTTGGCACTCTTTGGGGGAGGCCTTTGTCCAGCAGTGGATGTCTTGTTCTCTGTTTGTCAGTGTGCCATTGATCGATAAGTTGTCAGTAAATGAGTTCGTCGGGTTTAGACAAAAGCAAAAAAACGATCAAGTGCGTGTCGAGCGCAGTGCAGGGTTGAAAAGCCTATCTGTCTTTGTTTTTTTTTTCTGTGGGTTTGTCTGCATTCTTAGCTAAACACTTGTGGAGCCGCGTCGTCAGCTAGTGAGTTATACATCGTAACAATTACTTGTTACGATGTATAACTCACTAGCTGACGAATGTGACATTACTGTGATGAATACAAATACGAGTCTCTACTTTATTTTTTATTTTTCTGATTATATCTCTATATAGATTGCAAAGAATACGTCTCAATATAGAATAAAATCCAACCTTATTATCAATGAATATAGAATAATAAAATATTCAAATTCCTAAAAGTGGACTGGAATTCGAAAGTACATTTGTGACAATGCAGTAATTATACGACTTACATTACTGAAACCGCGCAAATCCTCCCAAAACTCCGGACCACCAATAAGTTTTGGGTAACTTTTTGTATAAAGAGGCAAATTAAATTCGTGTCTGGAGCAGTTGGGTGGACTTATAATAATTTTACTCTGATACTTTTATGGAATGGATTTAGGGGAATTTAAGTAAGTACCGTCCTTAACACATGCTAAATCGGAATGTTTATTTTAGGAAACCGCCCCAATAGTCTATGTTTTTATTTCATTGATACGCACTTTCCAAAACTTATTCTTTCTTTTTCCGACTACTACATTCATTTCAAAGCTTATTGCAAAGGGCATGGTAAATCTATAGCTTTTCGACTGAGTTTGTATTAACGATCATGTCCATCATCAAAAAATTACAGTTTTTTTGCACCATTTTAATAAAATATATTACTACCTACTTAATTACATCGAATACATCCAAACCTAAAAAATCAAATATTCATACTTTTACATACATACCTAAATATTTGTCCTTACTGTGATTCGAATATCGGGCGAATTTTTGAAAAAGCGTTAGGAGAACTATACTGTCATATCCCCATACATAACGCATTTATATCATTCACTACACAATTAGATCTACCTAACGTACGTACATAATGAAACAACTAGACCGCCGGCTTCGGAGGTAGGTTCACTACCCATTAGGCTAAACTAGCCATCAATATATTTACATTCCTTCCAAACACCACCAATATTTTAACTGAAGTCTAACCTTAGATGTAAAACGCCAAGCACGAAAAGAAAAGATAGGTCAAAAACCCTCCTACATATATACGTATATAACATAACTGGCTAATTGTATTGTCACGCTTGCAATAGATCTAAGAGCAATTTTGGCCTAGCCAGTCATAACAGAGCTCATAATTTTTATTTTTTATTTTATAAAGTTTTATTATTAAGTAGTTGATTGTAATGTAAATTTCAAACTGGCCTAACTCGTTATTATTATAGATTACTATTAACTTTATGTGTGCTATCTATATGAACTGTGTGTATACTGTAATTACTAATATCAAGATAGTCTTACTAACAATAATGGTCCATGTTGGTCTTTTAATAAAAATTAATTGAATTAAATAAGGCTAATTAATTCATAATTTGTTAGTCGCTGTCATATAGATCGATGAGACTATAAATAGTCTAAACCAGCCGTCAATGTAATAATTAAACAAGTCGAAGATTGGCGGTGACTTTTCATCGGGCGAGCCTTATTGTGACAGGCACGGCACTTCATGCGATGACACTTAATGGATTTTGAGCGAATTGCTTTGAGATTAGTACGTCTATGTGGTAAAGGTTGCGGGAGTCCGTTGGATGCGGGTGGCGTAACACCAGTCACTTTAGCACTCTTTGGCGGAGGCCTATGTCCAGCAGTGGAAGTCTTTCGGCTGATATGATGATTACATTCCTTCCAAACACCACCAATGTTTTAGCTTAAGTCTCTAGTGGCATAAAACGCGATGTAAAACGTTTTACGCGATGTATCGGCGGTTTTACTGCCCCGTCTAAAGACCGTAAAGTTTTGATGGCCCATTATGAAATATTGCCGATGACCCGAAAGCAATCAAGATAATGCGTAGACAATAACATTACTGTTCAGTATTCGATTAAACACGAACTTGGAGAAAGTCATCCCGTTAAAAGCGCCAGTAATGCAATAGTTGGTGGTAATGGGTTTAGTTCGGGTGTAAATATTGTACGTGTTTGCGGGCCCGGACTGGTGCGGGATTTATGATGGCTTGCTAAAAAGCAATTTGTTTTTGGTGAATGTTTGGGGCCGTGACGCCTGTTTGCTTGCTGATCTTTTTACAAGCTTTTATTTAATTTGCAGTGTAGTAGGTTTCTTTGTTTGTTGAAGTCATCTTGCAAGTCAAATACCAACTTTCCGATTGAAGGTATAACATTCTAAATTACAATACCTATAGTGTTGCACTTGTTTTGTTCCGTTTGATTACATAACAAACTGCTCTTTTTTTAACCACCGACGCAAAAAGAGGGGTGGTATAAGTTTGACGTGTCTGTGTGCCTGTGTGTCTGTGGATCTGTGTGTTTGTGTGTCTGTCTGTGGCATTGTAGCTCCTTAATGTATTGACCGATTTCAATGCGCTTTTTTTGACCGAAAGCGGACGCAGTCGAGAGATGGTTCTTAGCTACGTTCCAACAAAATCGGTTATCCGATTTTGAGATATTGAACATTTAAATGGACATGTCGGGGGTTTTTCAACATTTCTAAGTTGTTCATTATCTTCTATAGTTCATTTACAATGCCATCATTTCATTCAGGCTAGAAGTTCTTTATTTATTTCATACAATTTCACAGCATTACAGTACCAAAGCACTGTGAAAGCGTTATGGTAGCGACTATTAGGCTGGAAGGTGGCGATAGCAAATCCCAAACTACATAAGACAAATCCATCATGTTTGCGCCCACCAGAATCAGTACAGTTGGCAATAAAAGTCTGCACGACTATTTTTTTAATGGAACCTAATCATTATCGCGCTTTGGTTTACTTATTTTGTACTAGATTGTACAGATATGGGGAAGCAATGGTAAGATGAAGACTGTCTTATAAAATCCTTTATCTCATATAATACCTATCTATTTATACACTATGCTTTCGCTGAAACAAGCAATATGCATCTATGTCGCAGTAAACTATAAATTAAACTCTGTATTGGTCAATTACCATATTACAACTCGCTATCGTATATTGTTACTATAGCATTAGTAAAACATTGATGTTGAATTAGCGTTCTTAGGTCTAAATAAATAAATATAAGAGGACAAACTTACATAAATCGAACTAGACCCATAGGAAGCCCAATAAGGCTTGTGTTATGGGTACGAGACGACGATATATTTAAGAGATATAAATGCATAACACCTAAGACTCAGAAACAAATAATTATTCGAGCTCATCACACAAACATTTGCCCTTACTGGGATTGGAACCCAGGACCTTCAGCTTCGCAGGCAGCGTCACTACCCACCAGGCTAACCGGTTGTCCGGTCACATAACTAGATGCGATGTGCAATATGACTTTGTGTTAATAGTACATTACGTACCTAGGGCGGTGAATTCGTGAATGGCCTAGATCGCAGGTGTTTGTGGCCCGAACCGAAGGTGAAGGCTATAAATATGCGATCTGGTGCTTTACGAATTACCGCCCGTGGTAAGTACACAATTTTACGTCTTCATCTGGCCACAATGCGAGTTTTACCGTATAAAACTCGCATTATGGCCAGGTGTGACGTAAAAATATATAAGATTAGTTTAGTCGGGCTACACGTCGTCATCCTCATCATATCAGCCGAAATAATAAACTCCAAAATATTAGTTTCGATCTTCTTAAAAAACTGATAGAAAAAAATATACATTTATTCACATCACAAACACACAGGACGCACATATTAAAAAATAAAATAAACAAAAAACAGATAAATAACATGAAACAAGTGTGTCTGCGGCAGTGAACCGGACACTGGCTCAGCATTATGCTGAGGTGTCAGACACCTGCAGCGCTGATTTTCAGCCAGCACCGTTGGTGACTCACGGAAACGTCATTCAATTGTAATATATAATTATAAACTACCTATACAGGCTGTGGCCTGTAGCTGAGGCAAATATTTAAAAGGAGGCTATTAGGGCATCTGTAGTAACCCCTTGTCCAATATTTTTTTTAATTCGGAGTAATGTTGATCTAAGTATATGACCTTCATGTAATGTATCTTGGCACCACGAGATCATAGTACAGCAGTCAATGTAGATTTTGAGGTAACATCATGTAATGAGTCATAATCGTTTTTGCATTTTTGATTTTAAAATATATTTTTGTGATTTTTGAATTTTTTGTTCTTTTTAGTGCTTTTTAAATAAAAAAAACTACTTGTGTCACCCAGGAAGAAGTAATACACGTGCACTTACTTTAAAGAAAAAAAAAGATTTTTTTTTTTTTCAATTAAAACCACCTGGAAATGATTGCTCACAAGCTCAATAGTCTACTGTTTCATTTTTTGCTCCTGTTCCAGGCTACTTCCTGAATTATTGGGACAGACGAAAGATAAATAAACATAAATACAAAGTAGATGCAGCTTCAATAAAATTATAATTACATTACACGTACAAAAACGACCACTGATTAATCTTCTCCATCTAAATAATTCATTTTCACCGTAACTTCAGCGATATAAAAGAAAAGACGAGCATGACGGGGTCCATGAAATATTTCACGTTTCGCGAAAACGCGCTGTCATTTATCTTAATGTCAGTGAAGGAAACACGAGGAGCTCTTACTTATTTATTTGTAACAAGCTGCCTTAATTCTGATCCTAAACCAAGTTGCCGGTTGATTACGTGACTCAAGTATTTTATTGCGTCCATGTTGTTACATGGGTGATAGGTGAAAAGAGAGTACATGTTGTACTCTCTTTCATCGCGCGCCCAAAGACTGGAATTTCCTGGAGGCAACGGGCTTTAACGGTGAACTCTAATAAAAGGGCTGCCACAATAGATCACTTGCTGGTGGAAGCGGCATATACTAATGCCCACAATCAACATCACGTCAAATGATAATAGGTGATAAATATATATGTTTTTTTAATTTATATGTTTTTTATGGGGTTTTGTATGATTTATATAACTATCTCTACATATTAGCATATTACTACTATTCTATATTGACAATATATATATAACCAATACTGAATGAATGAGTGAATATGAATATGAATAAATATTACCTACAATATGGAAGTATCAAAAATGAATCCTGCAAGGCATCGCAAGTTAAGACTGCTAAATAAATACTAAGTTTAAAACTAACAAAGCTTAAAATAATTAACAACTTAGAAAAGTTGAAAATTTCCTGACACTTCCATTAGAAAAGTTAATATCTCAAAAACGGCTAAACCGATTTTGTTAAAACGTAGCTGAGAACCATCTCAATCACGTCAGCTTTCGGGAAAAAAAAAATACTTTCGGTCCATTCGTTTAAGAGCTACCTACTCGTATACAGTGGCACAGACAGGCACACAAACACGTCAAACTGCCAGCGCTGACTGTAAAGCTAGCAACATGCTGAGCTGAGTCCATTTCGAGACAAAGCAAAATGTGTTATTTTTGTCACGAATTAATGTTTTGAAATTGAATTTGAAACTTAAAATACCCCTCTTTTGCGTCGGGAGTTAATAATATAATAGCAATAAGAAAGTTCTTAGCACACTTAGTGGTGGTAAATATTATCAGTTATACGATTAAGCTAATTACGTATGCAGATGAAAGATTTTATTAAATCAAACTAGGTCTGGAGATCACCTCCTACATATTACAAGCTTCTTTGTCTGTATTATTGTTGTAGTTTATAAATGCCATTCTCCAACCTCCCAATGACCAATACTGAAAGGATTTATCCCCTTTAAGGAATTTCATTCATAACCAATAGGGGTTTACAGTTTCGATCGTTTTTAGGGTTCCGTATTCAACAAGGAACCCTTATAGCCCACTGCGCGTGGCCCAACACGCACCTGACCGATTTTAATTTCCGTCTCCTATATTTTTATTGCCGTGCGATCTACTTATATTTTTTAACAAAAATTATGTCCATCATTATTCCACAGACATCTAAGACTCAGAATCGAATAATCATGCTCATCACGAAAACATTTGCCCTTACAGGGATTCGAACCCAGAACCTTTAGCTTCGCAGGCAGGTTCCCATCCACTAGGCTAAACGGTCGTCAAAATAAATTGGTTTAGACATCGCATGTTTTATTAAAGTACCAGCCCAGACTAAAACTAATTTAGAATTCGCATTTTTCTCTGACAATGGAAAAAATAAATTGAAAATATCAAATTAGAGTCGGCTCTCGTTCAAGATTCTGTATTAGCTTAGGTTATTTTTACCTTTGGTATTGCCGCCGATTTATTGTGTAAGCCGAATTAGATTATTATTTTAGAACATAATGACATTGTGTCCATATTGATTTATTCAATTGTTTTATTTTGCCTCACCTCGTACTTACTTAAATCTTTATAATATAGAGGTATCTATTCAGATTGCTATATCATGATTTTAACATAACAATTCAATAGCTACGTTGAACAATTCATTTCAATAAAATTGTAGACAGAATTGAATTACAATTCAGCCAAAACTGTATTTAACAGATAAATTTATAATGATGGAATTTAGAATAGCATAAATGTCATTATTGAATTCAGTATTATTATGAAGGAAATTAATTTTGCGGTTACTATCGAATATTGTACATCTATGCACGTATGTAAAATACTAGCTAGTAAACTGATTTTCCTAAAGGAGTAGGCAGAGCACAAGTTTTATTACCAGTGCTTCGTGCATCGAATTTTTGACAAGGCCATCCATTATTTCTATGTTTTATTTCGGCGTAGATATTTTCTACTCCGAAATTAAACATTTTTGGAGCGTTTTAATTTTTTAGTTTCTTATTCTTGACGAAAGAAGATATACATAATTGGCAAAAGAGGATATAAATCCTAAATTATCTTAACCTCGTCAGGCCCAAGCTATTTTTAGTACAAATGTAATAACGGCCCTGTGTTCTAAAATTAAGTCATAAACAACTATTTTGAAATGTCGACGCACTAAATAAAGTTCAAATTCTATTACAAAAAGCTAATGAGTCGGCGGTTAAGCCTGAAATCTTTTTGAGGAGGGTAAGCTGACATTCACGACGACTGCAACAAACTGAAAGGAGTAGCTCCGCGCCGAAATAGGTCCATGAATGTCAAAACTGTAGTTTTAAAAAGATATTTGACGCAGTCTTCTGGATATCCAAACGGATAGAATGTCATAAATGGGAATGGGATAAATGCACCAGTGAACGTCAAAACATTGACCCTGCCTAGCGCAACTCTGAAGCTAGTAAAAATATTACGTCCAGATTTAAGTACATCCTACAGAGGCTACGATAACTTATTGGATGAGGCTGTCAAGCGGCGGTCGTGGGTTCAAATCCAGGTTCGTACCAATGTAGGTACGGAATATTTACCGTGAGCTTTCGGTAATGGAAAACATCGTTTGGAAACCGGTCTAATCCCAATAAGGTCTAGTTTTCCCTCTGGGATGGAAGGTCAGATGGCAGTCGCTTTCGTAAAACTAGTGCCTATGCCAAATCTTTGCATTAGGTGTCAAAGCGGACCCGGGCTCCTTTAGGGCACAACGGGGAATAACGCTAGGAGGGTGACGAAATTTGAATACTTCCATTTAGCGCAGATATAGAAAGTGCGGCGCGGCACTTTGATGGACCTATCTCCCAGAGCGGTGTGCGAGGAAAAAGCTTTTCTTCACTCACCGCTCCGCTACCCCAGCTATGGTGGATACTCAATCTTTATTTTCCGTGGAGAAAACCTGCGAACCAGGTAGGTACACCAGCTCCCGGAGGAAGTCTAGGTTATGTGGTCTCTACTGACTAAAAACTCCACGTCATCGTCAGCCGCCAGCGATCTGCGCTAAGTAATTCGGAGGACTAGGATTTCAGATAGAACGCAGTAGAGCCTTTCTCGCGCTTTGTCCTCGTTCGGGGTGTCTTCTTCGCCTTCTCTGGGGTACATGGCCCAGTATTGTGGCCTCCGCTACAAAAACCACTGGCGACCTCGTTGACCCCCTTAAGTCGCCTCTTACGACAGGAGGGGGAGACCGGGCAAGAATAGGGAATAGGGTATATTGTTGCCCGAGTCTACACGGTTTATACTCAACCTTCCCTTTTTCTTTCCCAAGCCCCGGGTCGAACTAGAAATATGAGGCACGGCTAACAATGCAACTTGTTGCGTCCTTTCAATTGCATCTTCTTGACGATTATTAATGTCACGGGCTTCTTTCTCCGTATTTTTTTGTTATTTTGTTGCCTTTGTTATCTTTGTCAGGGTTTCGAGTTGGATGAGATCCAGATCTCTCTTTAGTTGAGTTGACATCGTATGAATGTTGTTATACATAAGACATAAGACATTTATTCAGCAAAATAGTTTACACGAAGATATCACAAGTACCGGTCCCTGCACTAGGCTTTGCCTGTATCGCAGGAGACCGCATATTATTACATTTTATTAAATTGAATAGGTAGTATATTAAATATTAAAAATATCACTTTTAATGAAGAATAAAATGTATGTGTGTTTGTAAAGTGTTTGTGTGCGTATGTGTGTATGTTTTACTTGACTATTTCCAGAATCTTCTCTGTCCTCATAACGAAGTGAATTGAGCCATGATTGCACCTTAAGTTTTACTTCCCTCGTTGAGTAGTCTTGCAAAGGAAATTTTGTACATGTTTTATTATATATGAATGGATGGAGAAACGAGCCAAAACTGAAGGGCTTTGGGCAAAAACTGAATTTGTAGAGGAAACAGGAATTCTGAAATTACGTTTTTGGGATAGTCGACAGAATTAATAACCTTTGAGTGACATTTCAATATCACTCGCATAATGAAACTCCCACGGACATTAAGTACATCCATGTTCTTATAGACCAGCAGGGTCGGGAAGCGGCGACGTTCCCTTTGGATAACTTTAAGTACCGCTCTTTTCTTATACGAAATATAACATTCATTTTCTAAAGTTTATACAAGATGATAATTAACATTAACTTATTAAAATTAAAACAAAGTAACATCTAAAAAACGCCTAAGGGCGCAAGCAGCATTGTATGGTAGGGTACCTATACACCCTACGGTACAATGCCGCGAGGAAATGCAATGCTGATGCGTTGCGCGAGCAAGCCGCCAGCTCTTCGGGCACCAGTTAAAATTATTTTTTTTTATTTTTTTTTATGATATAGGAGGCAAACGAGCAGTCGAATCACCTGATGGTAAGCGATAATCGACGCCCATGGACACTTACAACACCAGAAGAGTTGTAGGTGCGTTGCCGGCCTTTAAGATGGGAGTACGCTCTTTTCTTGAAGGCTTGAAGGTTATAACGGTCCGGAAATACCGCAGGCGACAGTTCATTCCAGAGTTTGGCTGTGCGAGGCAGAAAGTTTCGGGAGAAACGCACAGTTGAGGACTGCCAACCATCTACGTGGTGAGAATGGAAAAGCTGTCGCGTAGGGCGATGGCGGAAGGAAGCGTCGGGGATTAATCCGAACAATTCATCGGAACACTCCCCATTGTACATGCGGTAGAAAATGCAAAGCGAGGCTACATCTCTACGCAGTGCTAAGGGATCAAGCCGATCGGAAACACGCTGGCAGCCGACAATTCGAATCGCTCTCCGTTGAATGCGGTCTAGAGGGAGGAGTTGGTACTGAGGAGCCCCTGCCCACAGATGACAACAGTATTCCATATGTGGACGGACCTGCGCCTTATAGAGCTGTAGGCGTAGCCGGCGTGAAATACTGAATGAATTAGAAATTAACAATGTATAAGGTAAATGTCCTACTCCTCGGCGTGCCACTAGTGTATGGCATGGGCGCTTTATGTCAAAGCAATGTGGGTTAAATTCGAACTAAGAGGATTAATCTTCTTTCGAGTTTAAGTCATGTCACTTTGACATAGGTAAGTGCGCATGCCATATAATAGTGCAACGTCGAGTTGGTACAGTCGGCATTAGCTGATGGCCACTGTACTACGATGTTTAATTTTATCATTAAATACATAGAAGGCATGCAAAACCATTATATATGCTTGTTTAAGATGATTTAACTTTTGTGGACCGCTAGATGGCGCTTTCACTAGTATAAACTAGATAACGGTTATTCGATTCGAATTATTAGGACAAGCCAGACGGCATTGTCGTATAAATTGATTGGTAACTGAGTGAGTGCATAGCAACGGTGTAAACAATGCTGTTTTTTTTATCGGATGAAGAGTTCCGGAGATTACTTCCTACATACAACATTTCTAAGCTACACCCTAGCCAAACTCACCAACTTAATGCACATGATGTAAGGCACTGGTCCCACCGCCAGCTAGTAAGCTAGAAAAGTTGGGCGAGTAGCATTACATTGCGGATCTGTAAAGGTCGATTGATCACACTGTGCCTGGTCAGCACGTAATGAACCGTTACTCGCCCAACTTTTATAGCTTACTAGCCGGCGGTGGGACCAGTGCCTAACGTCTTATTGTTAAAAATAAAGTAGTTATAATCATAACCATATAAAGAACTTAGTAACTACTGGCTCTATGAGCTGTAGAATTTGCGAGTCTGACAGTAATTGGCCTGTAGTTGGCTATATGGTTTTATTATTTAGTCTATAAATATGTTGCGCTGTTGGTTTTCCATGTATCAATAAATAAATAAATAAATAATTTAAAAATAAAAATATATAATTATAAAACGGAATCTACAAAAAAATCTATAATATCATTGTACAAAATTTCACGAGAATCGGTTGAGAAATGCGACCTGTAGAGCAAAACAACCAGATAGTCGGACATCCGGGCATACAATCATTAATAATGATGTTTGCTTCTCGCTCGTTCAATAAAAGCTAATTAGGTAAATACCGCTGGCCGCTTTTATTACAGACTAGCTTCTACCCGGGACTTCGTCTGCGTGGACCCGGGATAAAACTATTCCATATTTTAATCCTGGCTATCAACTATTTTCGGGCAAAATTTCTTCGATTAAGTAACAAACATCTAAACATCCAAACTTTCGCATTTATAATATTAGTAGGATTCATTTCAGTAAAACTAGCTCACATTCCATGTGGACAACGTTACATTCCAATAGACAGTTTACAAATCAAATAGATAAGGCTGCTTTATTATATTATAACATGTTGGGACAAGTCGGCGTCA
This sequence comes from Epinotia bilunana, assembly GCA_947049275.1. NCBI lineage: Eukaryota > Metazoa > Arthropoda > Insecta > Lepidoptera > Tortricidae > Epinotia > Epinotia bilunana. Next base: position 25,124,138 of record OX346256.1, read on the forward strand.
CGTCCGTCCCTGCGACAAAGGGCCGGGTCGCTAAGTGCCGCAACTTCGGCCGACTTTGGGTGTGTGGCACAGTAAATATAGCTAAAGAGGCAACTCAACTCTCTAGCTGTAGGTCTAAAAAGGTCTTTAGATACTCTTCTGTTTAGACCTTTTTAGACTTGCGCTAGCTCAGCCAGGACGATTACGTAACGCATTGTACGCGCGACAAGTAGATCTAAATGACAGTTTTTTAAATAGGAATATGATAGTTTATTTGTCCTAACGTGCTTTCGAAACTGTACGCCCCCCCCCCCTCAGATATGAGTGACATTGAGTTGACAAAAATACTTGAAAAAACATTGATGTCAAAGGCTTATTACAGGGTTGAGGGCCCAAACCAGCGCCCAAAATAGCTTAATCATACATATAGCTTACTAGCCTCCGCCCGCGACTTTGTCTGCGTGGACCCGGGATAAAAACCATCCTATATTTTAAACCAGGCTATAAAATATCTTCATGCTAAATTTCATCCAAATCGGTTGAGCCGTTTAAGCGTGATTGAGTAACAAACATGCAAACATCTAAATATCCAAAAATCCAAACTTTCGCATTTATAATATTTGTAGGATTCGGACATATTTTCTTGTAGATCAACGCATTTTGATGAATTTTGTTCATTCGTATTCAGTTTGACTTATTTAAAGTAGCTTAAGAGCTATCATTGTAATAAGCTTTTTTAGGCAAAAAATTACTGACTGTTGAGTTTGTTCAAATACAAATACAAATACAAATCGTTTATTCGCAGTAATATGGTTACAAAGGTTTTAAATTAGATTATAGTGGATCAACATATTACACCTTTTCCTGGCGTGCGAATTTTAATAAATGGTTAATATCTAAAATTCATGATTACATTAAATCTATCATGCTACTAACCTAATTAATGTCTATGTTACACAATATCTTCTTTATGAGTAAAGAATTCATTCACCGAGTAAAATACTCTATGAGTGAGCCATTTATGGAGTTCAGTTTTAAATATTTTTAAGGGCAAGTTACGCAGATTTGTAGACAATTTATTAAAAACTTTGATGGCCATAACAAAAGCATTTCTTCTGCAGTAATACAGTTTATTTTTTCGTAACACTAATTTACCTTCGTTAACTGTTCGTTGCGTGCTATTATCTCTGACTTTAGTAAATAGTTCTGGATTTGATTTCACAAATATTGCTAATTGTTTGATATATAGACATGGCAGAGTAAGCAGCTTTAATTTTAGAAATAGTGGTTTGCACGAATCTGTTATATATGCACCACAAATAGCTCTAACACATTTTTTTGTAGAATAAACAGCTTATTTACATGCGTTGAATTTCCTCACAATAGCAATCCGTATTGAAGAACGGACGAAACGTAACCGTGGTATGCGGTGACACTCGTTTCATCAGATGGCACTTGTCTTAAGTGCCGAAGTGCAAATACGAAACTACCCTTTTTACAAACACTATCTATATGTAATTTCCAGTCACAGTGACTATCAAGAATTATTCCAAGAAAGTTGGTATAAGTGACTTCTGATATCGGTTCGTCTTTATAATGAATAGTAAATTCAATAGGAGAGGATCGATGAGTATGAAAACTCATAAAATTAGTTTTGGAGAGATTTGCCTTTAGGTTATTTTTCTCCAGCCAGTCAATTAATATATTTATGGTTAAGTTAACATCGCTTTGCAGTTTATCTCGGTCCTTTCCTTTGATAACGATTGTCGTATCATCCGCAAATAAAATACAATCATGTGGTATGATATCTGGGAGATAGTTAATATATGCGAGGAAAAGAAGGGGTCCTAAGACACTACCTTGCGGAACCCCATATCTATTGAATTTCAACTGTGATTTATAACACTTAAGGTGCTTATCAGCTTGAAGTTGGGTTATTTCGGCACGGAACACGGTCTCTTAAATAAATATTTATCCATATTTATTTAACTTATTTATTAACCTATCATGGTGTACAAAGTCGAAAGCTTTAGTCATGTCAAAGAAAAGAACAACGACCATTTCACCCGTATCGACGCAATTTGTCACCGTTTTTATAAGTTTGAATACAGCTAATGACGTTGACATGTTTTTTCGGAAACCATTTTGCTCGTGTTTTATCACATTTTGCTGATCAAAAAATTCGTTTAATCTGGCACACATAACTTTTTCACAAATTTTCGAAATGATGGGTATAAGGGTTATTGGACGATAATTGCTTACTTCAGTGACATCACCTTTTTTGTGCATGGGCTTCACAATAGAACATTTGAGCCTTTCGGGGAAAGAACCTTCTGAGAAGGATAAGTTTATTAAATATACTAATATTTTGGCAAAGAATGACGCGCATAGTTTTACAATTCTGGTAGATAAACCATCATACCCGACAGCTCCCGTATTTCTGCCGTCCCGTGTTTCCGCGTTTCTTCTTAACAGCGGTCTTCTTTGAAACGCTGGTAAATTTTGACTTGTAAAAGTGCCATTAGGGCCTACTTGCAGAATAAAAATCATTTATTTATTTATCAACATTCCACACCTAGCGGGGACTACCTCCCGCAGCTTGATCGATGCTATACAAAATGTATGAGAGGATTGACACCTATACTTTAACGTTTAACGTTTAAACGGATTTGTTGTACTGCTTTAAGCTATATCTACTGTGAATTACAAACATGGCCACACATCGCATATGTTGACTATCCATCCGTCTATGTATGCTGAGATGGGACTGCAACTAATTGCTGAGTTATGTAAGCCTTTTCGACAACAAATTGGATACGGAACGTTACATTATAAGGACACTTCCACATTTCCGTACTTAGCATGGCGGAACCAGAGTGCCCAGTATTCTGTAAATGACTGCTGTCGCTCTTATCGGTATTCTGTCTGTATTCCGTTCGCGAAATAGTATAATGTTAGGGTAGGTAGACATAAAAACCTACTAACCTACCTCTAACTCTGGATATCGGATTATCTACCTAAGTATTCTACTTTAAAGGATTTTGGTGTAGGTGTAGGTGATAGATAGAGGAGTTGGTTCCTATCAAAAACTTAAAGCTATAGATCTAACAAGTACCTGAAAAATTTTTAGTGCTTTTGTCCAGCTTGTCCACATTATCACCTAAAACTGCCCTACTAAGTCATTATGATGAAGTTAAAAATGATGATAGTTTTGACTATGAACTCAACAATTCTCCAATCGTCTCAAGATAATGCCTTCATCAGCCATCCTAAATCAGACACATTTAGTTATTTATTTATAGTAACATTTATAGCTTAACAGCACGGCCAAAGCGATACAAACTTATAAATATATAACATTAAGAAAAAGAAAAACATAAACAACAACGACTCTTAAGTATGTTAAACTATAGTACTCACAGGCATCTCGCATTCTGCCACCCTCCTGCATCCAATCATCAATCGCGCGGGCTTTAGTAGGAAAATCAGTGTGCCTGCCTGATAGAAATCGACACCGCAGCCTGCTCCGCACTCCAGAGCCATCCCATTGCCGATTGGCTATATTGACAGGACGACACAAAGGCAGGTCGCTCATTCCCAACACAGTGCAACCACGGGCGCCTTTACACCCCACCAGGAACACAACACCGTAATATTACCAGAGCAAGTAGTGGTGTAAAATACAGACAGGTACAGATGGGTGCTCCAGCAGGCCGATCACGTAACGTATGACGCGCGTACGTACCGGACGTACCTAACGTCCGGTACGTACGCGCGTCAGGTAGATCGAAACACTTTTTGAATGGAACAATGACAAATGAGTTGTCCTAACGTGCGTTCGAAACTGCGCGATCTGAGGGGTGATCTCAGATATGAGCGACATTGATATTCCACATTGTATACTACCTACGAAATTTAAACAACGTAACTTGAACCCACCTAATTATCATCTTATTGCCTTTTCGGGCTTTACCAAGTAAACTGGAGGTTCAATAATAATAATAAAGACAGCCAGACAGCCTTTTCCTAGCTTCTTATAACTTGGATTTTTTTAAGACGAGAGTCAATACCCACTACGAGTATCTAGGTATGAATGTAACACCGTCGACCGCATCACGAACCATCTGGTAAGACAGTGGTTAAATACGTAATAAAAAAATACAGCTCCATATGCAGTTGCAATACTCGCAATCAACTTCAATAATCCACTATTTCAAAATCCAACTGTGAGCTAAAATGTTGAAGTTCTTTCGCTTTTCCGACTTGGCTGTTGCAGACTTCGCTCTAGTTCATCTTTGATTGCTTTACATTGCACTTGGAGGCTGCCACTTCGGTCTGTCGAGGTTCCAATCAACAATAGAGGTAAATGGGTCATAGAAAGTTGTTAGTACTAGAAAGCTAGCCTAAGTAAGTTACGTTTGAGAATCAGTTCAAGAAACATTTAAAGTCATATCTGAAGCGTGCATTATGAAGCAAGAAAGGTTTGTCAGGATCGTACCAAGTGGAAATCCGTGATCTCTGCCTACTCCTTCAGGAAATAGGCGTGAATATGTATGTAACTATGTAAGTATTCAATTACGTCCAAGGAAAAGTCTGACAGGTTGTTAGTTTCTATGTCGGGGGTAAAAACCAAAACTACTACCGATTTAAGAAAGAAAACACTAGTATGTTTTATAGTAATAACCTTCAGGATGAACAAAGATTATATTTTATCATACGGATTTGCTTGCGTTCTGTAATACCCGGGCGAAGCCACGCATGTAGCTTGTTTAGAATAAACTTTGAAGTGCGAACATATACTCAAGAGCGGGTTGCAAAATTTCGAAATACAAAATACTTAGCTAAAATACGCAAAAAATTCCTGAGAATATCCCTAAGAATTTTATAGTCATGTTTTCTTGTATACCCAAATTCTATACGCATTTTTTTAAATACCTACTTAATGAAAGTGATACATGACTCGAACTAAAATTAGGGCTTTGAAGCCCAATATCTCGTAAACGCAATATTTTTGGACGAGCTATCTAACGATACCCCAAACCATGGGTTTGACAACAAAAAAAAATTACATCCCCCCTTTAGGTGTAGGGGAGGTACCCTTAAAAAAATATTTTTCCAAATTGTATTAAACTGTTTTGTCGGCGTGATTGTTTCATATATCCATACCGAATCACAGTTTTCCAGTAGTAATTGTTACTGAGTTCTCGCGATCTTCACCAGATCACACATACACTTTGACAAACAGATGGATATTACGATAATAAGGGTTGCATTTTTGCTATTTAGTTTCGGGACCCAAAAACTGAAGCAAGAACCCTGCTCTTTGCTGTTAAGACTGAGAAGAAATGGATTGCCAACCTTACTTCTAAACTTGAGTTAGTCAAACCAACTAAAATCTCAGAGCTAAAACTTACTTAGTTCCTAACCCTCCACTATCAACTCAAGGGCTCCTAAAACTTAGCACCCTCAAAACTTGAGGTTTCACTTCAGTTGTTGCACTTATAGTTTTGGACGGCATAGTTTCCATTAATGTCATTGTGTTTGAAAACATTCGCACCCAAAAATCGCTACGCGCTACGCTCGTAACCGACCCCGTGGTTTTTAAAGTGGCTACGGCGTAGGCACCCGCTAGGCGGTTTCTTGGCAGTAAGTGTTAAGCTTGCCATTCACGACCGATTTGGACGCGGCGCTTTATTCGGCGCGTTGGAGCGGTCGACCGTGAATGCCCAACTTAAGGTATTAAAATGAAAATAATTTATTGTAGAATCAGTACATCAGCTTACTTAATCATATGGTACATACAGAGTGCCTTTATTTTTAGATAAGCCTAGGAACTGTGTCCTGTGCCCTAAACTAGGTAAACCTGTCTTATAAGGAACAGGGGTGTTCTAATTAATACTCATTCTGAGATCGCTATATAGATAGATGTATCCAAATGTCCTAACGAAGACCGTATTTTTTTTAATAACATGCTTTTTTTTTGGTTGCCTGCGGTCTTCTGTAAAGTTTTGTAAAATAAAATTTGCTTATTGGCATGCATGGCAAACGAAAACAAATGTATACTGGTAAACGATTTAATTTATTTACAGAGCAAAGATCCAAAACCTCTTTGTCAAGTTGTTAACTTGACTATCAACAAATTGTTAACTTCACTGCCAACAAATTGTTAACTTCACTAGCAACAAATTGAACTTCACTGCCAACAAATTCGTAGCGCTACGCCGCTGATGCCGTGGTTTTCCCCCTAAGTAGAAAAGCGGGTACAACCAGAGCATCCGCTATACGGGTCACTAGTAGTGAATGTGTAAAGGAGAGAGCAAACATGATAATTCCAACAAATAAGGGCGCACTCACAATCACGACCCAAAAATTCCTTCTTATTTATCTTGTACCTTAACTCAAAACTGACATCGTTAATTGCATAAGTGTTGGGCAAAGTTTCGGTTTTTGGCATTCGTAACTTCGACCCCGAGTTGCGGTTAATAATTGACTTACAGTTTAGTTCAGCAGGTGTTTGAGCTTTGAGTTATGAATTTTGAACAGCTGGAAATCTGATTTTGAAATTTTCGCGGTGAATTACTATTAGATGGAAAAATATGATGCAGGAAATTTCGAAAGCGCAGTTCATAATAAAAAAAACAGATTCGTTGGTGAGATTTAAGACATCTCACAATATAACAAATCAATTCTAGACTAGGAGCACTCGTAGGAGATAAGCTCCAAAACTAAGTACTCATTTAATTCCAAAAAATATTTCACCAGTATAGATTAGATGAGATTAATGGACCTTATAATGGACATCAGCTATTTGGTATAGGGCGGCGGATTCGTATTACTCGTACTTGTGATTTTTTTGAGCAGATTCGTTAATTAATTTGAAATGCTTTTTTACTCCACAGCTCATATTTATAAAAATAGAAAAAACTCATCATAAAAATCAGAAAGCCAAGCGCCATACCAATATTTGAACACAGAAACCCGTCGATCAAAATTGGATTCGCGAAAAAACGTTCGAATAAAGAACTCCATTTACGCAGCGGTTTTGAAAGGCGCTATCGGTTTTTTGATTGAAAAACTACTGTCGGGCGCTCCTGTCTTTGGTCTGATTGAAACTTTGTCAATAGATCATTAATTAATAACAAAAAAAAGTTGAACCCCCGACACCGAAAAAAGACGAGAAAGGACATTTACACGCTACGCTATCGCTACAATCAATGCCAGCTCGGTCAAAAATAAACCTTTACTGGAACATATCGATGAAATTGACGGTCCATGATTACAAAAAGTACGCTGGTGGCGATTACGGTGTGAAGGATAGGGTTGCCAAATATTTGTCCGCCACTTTTTACTCCAGATTGTATATGTAGAATTATTTGGTATACGTGCTTCAAAAACTTCCTGAAGTCCTAGGAAGCTAAAATTTTGTAGTTAATACTAAGTAGCTTGGGCATATTGCTTCCGAGCTTTTAAGAGTCCGCATTAAGCTCGGCCGAATTTCACCTTCCCATGCAAACGTAGTTACGCTCTCATTTTAAAACTACGTGTTGGATTCTGACGAAACTTTGCATATACAATGACATGAGGTATATCTATGTCTGTAATTAGTTTATATGGTTCCAGTTAATAAAACAATCGAAATACAGCAAAAACAAGTTTTGTATGAAAAACTTAAATTCGCTGTACTTTTCTACTATGGCATCTGAAAGCTTTATAAACTAATTACAGACATAGATATACCTCATGGCATTGTATGTGCAGAGTTTCGTTGCAATCAAACACGAAGTTTTAAAATGAGAGCGTAACTACGTTTGTATGGAGGATCGAGCTTACTGAGGACTCTTAATAAAACCCCGTTTGCCACCGAATACAGTATCGTTAAAGAAACCCCTATTCGATACCCCTTTGTGTTCGATATCGCGCCCACCGTCGAGTGTCAACCCTAGCTATCGTCTGCGCTGGACACGTAATAACGAGCACTAGCCCGTCAATGTTGCGGACACGTACAAAGTAATGAGGGAGTGGACTTTCTTTACCATTCTACGATGTGACTTGCAACCCATTGCGTAATAATATTGTGGTTATCGTTGAATAAATCATCGTTCATTACTGTATAGCGTTTTCATGATATATTGTGTTTTGTTTTTTCCTAAGTTGGACATTTTCATCTCAATCTTATTAAGTAACAATCATTGATACCATCATAATTGTGTAATCTATCATGTTTAGATTGTGTAGATATCTTGGCACTGCCGTTCGTCACCCGAGTCATGAACCTGTACAGAAGGCAGTCGTTTTATGTCTGTACAGTTGAGCTTGTGTCGTTCAATATTTAAGTTTGCACCATACTGTATTCGTTTTTAGTTTTCTTCCTGTATCACAAATGTATTTTTAACTTGTTTTCCGTTTCTGTATTTACGTATATTCACCATCGAAATAAAAGTTGCGTTTCGGTCTGTCAAGTTGACAGTGACAGTGACACACAGTTTGGCGACGCGTTCACACGCTGCAATCTGCCGTGCCACTCTGAGCTATAACCACGAACTTCGAATGTCGAAGTTCGGATATCTCTATCTCTATCGCACTTACATACTGCTTATTTTTACTTAAGATACCTATGTATTCTTTAAAATATGTTTTAGCGTAGGTATTTGTTTTGTGTTGCCTTCCAGGAGGTAACTCATGTAAAGGTTCCGACGGAAGACCAGCGCTGGCCTCCTAGGTTAGCACCATGCTGTCGGGGCCTTTTCGTGGACCCTGCTACTTTTACTTTACTGTGTTTTGTTTTGTATACCCATTGTTTTGTCCACGAATAAATGTTTTCTTTCTTTCTTTCTTTCTTTCATAATCTACACTTATATACAATCTTTTATCTATAGGTTGGTATATATACCAATAATAAATACTGTCATTTGCGGATATAAGTAAGTACCTACTTATATCCGCAGATGACAATATTTATTATTGGTACCTACTTAGGTACAGTCAAGTGTAAAAACATGTATCGATATCATCCTCTCATAAATAAGTACCAAAACCTTAATCCGCTGACATAAAAGTTAAATGGGACATATTTATGAGTAAGTTGTATGCTCCCATATTTATACACTTGACTGTACATACTAATCCGATTTCAAAATTAGTTCACCAAGTAATTAAGTATACATTTACATCTGTATTACCTATGTTGCCTTAACATTGAGAACTATTTAGAACGCTTTAAGACATTAAGTATCAAATAAGTATATGTATGGATTCGTATAAAAATGCCTTCAGAATGAGTATATTTTATATTGAACTTTTATACTGAGGATTCGCTCAAGGAATAAGGCAGCATACCTAGTTGTTTGTTGTTATTATTTACCGTCAGCTTCAGTGAAGGAAAACATCGTGAGGAAATCGGTCTAATTCCAATAAAGTCCAGTTTTCCCTATGGGTTGGAACGTCAGATGGTAGTCGCTTTCGTAAAACTAGCGCCTATGCCAAATCTTGGGATTAGTGTCAAGGCTGACCCCGGGCTCCTTTAGGGGCACAACCGGGAATTACGCTAGGAGGGTGATGACCTAGTTTCCATTCAAATACGCTGTATGAATACCCGCTGTCTCATAACGCACACATGACCCAGTCAGCGCCTCGACGACCGTATTAGTTTCAGGAGACATCGGTATTTCATTGCTGTCGTGCGGCTGTCAACGGGTTGGCTCGGATTATTAGTTAGCGTTATTACTGTTATTATTTAATGGGCGGGTTGCACGAACTTACGGTTACAGAGCGATCAACGTTAAATAGTGCCCCGGCAGCTGTCAATCCATAGAAACTTGTCAAACTTTCCATACATTCGGATTTTAACGAACACCGCTTACGATTACAGATAATTTGGTGCAACCCACCCATCTGAAATTGATTCATCATCATCATCATCATATCAGCCGAAAGACGTTCACTGCTGGACATAGGCCTCCCCCAAAGAGTGGCAAAGTGACCGGTCCTGCGCCACCCGCATACAGCGGACTCCAGCAACCAGGTCATCAGTCCACCTTGTGGACCCACGCCGCTCCTTCCGGTACGTGTTCGCCACTCGAGAACCTTTCCGCCCCAACGGCCATCGGTTCTACGTGCTATGTGCCCCGCCAACAGCCACTTAAGTTAAGCGATTCGGAAGGCTATATCGGTTACCTTGGTTCTGCTGCTGAAATTGATTGATTCACAAATTTGATGACTGGTTTAACTTAGTGGTGCTGCCTCGAAGCTGACGGTATTGGGTTCCAATCCCGGTAAGGGTGAATTGGGTGATGAGCATTAATATTTTTTCTGACTCTTGGATGTTTTCTATGCGTTTAAGTATTTATATCCTTTGTCGTCGTCTAGTACTCAAGCCTACACACAAGCCTTATAAGGCTTACTATAGGGCTAATTCGATTTGTGTAAGATTGAACCCTTATTTTTTATGTAGGCATTATATATAAAATAAAATAAATATTACGGGACAATTTTACACAAATCGACCTAGTCCCAAACTGAGCAAAGCTTGTACTATGGGTACTAGACGACGATAAACAAACTTAAAATACATAAATAAATACTTAAATACATAGAAAACATCCATGACTCAGGAACAAATATTCGTGCTCATCACACAAACATATATTGATAGATGAAATAGATCATACGGTATGGTGCCGGTTATCATGTATTAAAGGATCAGCATATATTTCTTCTTCCAGCGTTCATAATGACACGATTAACGTGTTAGTTTGTCCATCTTTTAGTTCGTGATCTCGTATCAATTGCTCAAAGGTTAACTAGAAGAGCTCCCTTACAGCTGTATGTAAAGATTGCCGAAATTTCAGGCGTTGCCTTTTGAATTCAGAGTATTGTAGAGGATTTCAAATGTTGTCATCAATTAGATTCAAATATCAATTATTGATCACACAAGTAAGTATTTTTTTAGCTCATAATCTTAATTTTTTTAGGGTTCCATACCCAAAGGGTAAAAACGGGACCCTATTACTAAGACTTCGCTGTCTGTCCATCCGTCTGTCTGTCTGTCACCAGGCTGTATCTCAAGAACCGCGATAGCTAGACAGTTGAAATTTTCACAGATGATGTATTTCTGTTGCTGCTATAACAACACATACTAAAAACAAAATAAAATAAATATGTAATGGGGACTCCGATACAACAAAAGTGTTTTTTTTACCGTTTTTATAGAGAATGGTACGGAACCCTCCGTGCGCGAGTCCGACTCGCACTTGGCCGGTTTTTATTATTACGTAATAAATTTACATAATTATTACCACCTGACCGAGGCCAGGCGTGACTACCGAGGTCTGAATTTTGGGTAATATTTTATTTGTATTCGAACGTTCCTCGTACTTTTACGTCATACACCATCAGACCAATAACGTCGCATTTGGTTAACTCGAAAATCCAGATGCATAATACTACTAGCTTCTGCCCGCGACTCCGTCCGCTTGGAACTTTTTCAACTTTTCTTTGAGTGATACCACAGACTGGGACTGTCTAAAGGACAACGGCAAACCGTTCCACAAGTTCACAGCGCACTGTGGAAGACAGAATAAGCGCGCGTCTTGTTAGACGGTAATGCAAGGGTGAGGTTTGCGTTAGACCGCAAGCAGTGATTACTGTCGTCAGCCACATAAGTAAATCGTTCAGATAAATAAGGTGGAGAAGCAGGGTTAAAGAGTACGTTAAAAAGTAAAGAGAGGATGTGCACATCTCTGCGCCGACAGATCGGTAACCAATAACCGGTAAGCCGAGCTGAGAACGAGATTCGGTGATATGGTCGTATTTGCGCAGGCCAAATATAAACTTAAATAAAAACCATTTCACCTTTTTAGGGAAAGATTTTCGGGATAAAAACTATCCTATGTCCTTCCCGGGGCTCAAAAATCAGTTCAGCTGTTTACGTGAATCAGACAGACAGATAGAGAGACAGATACACTTTCGCGTTGGTAATACTAGTATTATGGAGTATGGACTTTTGTTTAATGTCATTGTATTCAATGCCAAATATGTATAATGTAAGTAAAACAAATCTTATAACGCTATCCACACCAAAAATACGGTATTCGACTCAGTTTACGAACTACTCGATTCTCTTATTTACAATAACTTGAAATCGAGGCCTAACAATAGTCCTTTCAGTCCCGACTTGAGCCTCGAGGGCCATTTGTGCCTGAGCATTGAGCGTAGCCTTGAGCACTGAGCAATGAGCGTAGAGAGCAGTTAGTTCGTGCTTTTAGTCTCGTATTGTGGCCGGTGATTAAAATTTAAGTATATGAATTTCTTCGTTCGTATAAATTTTGTTATGTATTCCAAATTTCAATGCAAGATTATCAGTCGAGATGTCATAATCCTATTAATATTATAAATGCGAAAGTTTGGATGTTTGTTATTCAATCATGCTTAAACGGTTCAACCGATTTGGATAAAATTTTACACGAAGATAGTTTAAATATAGGATTAAAATATAGGATGGTTTTAGTGTAGTGCAGTTTGAGTGGATGGTTTATAAGAAGTTGCGCGCGGTAGCTAGTAAAAGATAAATCAGCCTATATGCGTCTCACTGCTGGACACAGATGTCATACTCATTGGCAATCCAACTCTCTGTTTTGGTATTACCGAACACATAAGAAAATTTTACCCAAAATGTACTTTCGATGCTAATTTGGGGTTGCTGGAAAGCTGATTTTCTTCTTCGAATTCACGAAAAGCCGCAGTATAAAATATAACCTTAAGGTTCTCCCCGCGACTCTGTCCGCATGGAACTCGTTTATATCGTAGCTCCATATACAAACTTTCACCCTCATTTCTCCCCCGTCAGGAATGATATCTGGGATAAAACTATCCTATGTCCTTCCCCGGAACTTAAATATCTCCATTCCAAATTTCATTTTAAATCGGTTCAGCGGTTTAAGCTTGAAGAGGTTGCAGACAGACAGACACACTTTCGCACTTATAATGATAGTATGGATATCCATTCTAAAGGTCCATTGTATTCACAGGCGAAATAATTTATGACCCCAAATAGGTTCCGGAGATTACCCCTTTAAAAAATACTTCTTAATCTTTATAACATTAGTACCGATAAACAGAACAAAACTGCCAAATATTCTATTTCGTACGTAAAATTGACGTCGTAAAATAAATGACATAAATCAAAGAATCGTCAAGTACTACTTTACGACTTAGCAAGAACTAAAGTTTGAGACTGAACTATTGCTTTAACCCTCAAATCGTCCAACATGTCTCCGAACCATGTAACCACAACATCTGGGTAAATTCGAACGCCGTACAAAACGATAACATTTATTACCCGCAATCATGCGGTTAATTTACGAGGCACTAAAGTAACAGATAAATTGTCCAGATAGAACCCTCTCGCTGTGAGCACTAGCTAATGCGCCATTTGGGAGTGCGGGTCCTAATGTCATTTTTAGAACGGTAGAGGTGTATGTAAGCTTTTGCTGGGGATCTATAGTAGGGGAGAAAATAATGTAATGAAAATTTACTTTTCTGACATCCCACTAGATAATTTCTGCTGTAATATAATGTTCAGTGTGTACACACACTGAACATTATATTACAAACAAACATGAGAAACACACGGGTACATACGTTCTGCTGTACATAATGTCATAAGAGCACAAAAAATTGTTCTAGAAAAAGCTGCAAGAATTTCGGTTGTATGTCCTGACGTTTCACTTTCCCGCTGTTCACAGGTCGCATTTCTCAACCGATTCTTGTGAGACAAAGCAGGTTTGTTAATTATGTAGTTTATTTTTGCCGAGTCACTTTTTCGAAAAAGAAATCGTATAATGGCTGACTCGAGTTCTACATTACATTATATTATTGATATTGTGTGGCGTGGCTTGCGAAAACCGCGGAAGCGCCTAAACATTAACGTAGTTACAGTATTGACAATAGTCACTTGGAATTCTAAATCGAACTTGAGCTCCAACACAATGTCGGCTTCAGCCATTTAACGGGTTTCTTTCAACGGGTGGGGGGCGTTACGCTAATTGTGTCCCGAGTTCGAAAACTGAATCTATTTGGCTAAATGCATTCATTTGAAATTGGTTTTATATTCCAAGAAACAACAATGAAACATTTATTCGTGACACAACACAACACGCAGCAGTATTCAAGACAAAGACGAAATAAAAAGTGAATCTGTTAAGAAGAAATGAGTGTGAAATGTATATGTGTGTTAGTAAAAGTGTGTGTGTGGGGGGGGGGGGGGGGGCGTGCACGTACGTGCGTGTGTGTGTGTGTGTGTGTGTGAATATTTGTATGCCCCCCTGTGATGTTCCACCTTTGGGTCTCAGCGTAAATAAATGAAACCACTATTTAGGCTGTTAGCTTAGATGCGCAGTCGTGACCTCACTGGCAAGCGCTCCCAGCCAGGCCAATCACGAGTGTTATACTCGCTTGTGTATATTTGTAGTGCGCATACACTACACCCCCAACCCGCACTGGGCTAGCGTGGGGACTACTTCCTATTCCCTATCATCCATGAGAGGAGGCCTATACCAAGCAGTGCGACATAGTAGGTAGGATGCTGATGACGATGATTCAGGCTTGTTCTATGCCGACGTTATCAATTTTATAACCGGTATCGTTCAAAATTCAACCATCATCCTCCTAGCGTTATTCCCGGTTGTGCTCTAAAAGAGGGGTCCGCTTTGACACCTAACCCCAAGATTTGGCATAGGTCCTAATTTTACGAAAGCGACTGCCATCTGACCTTCCAACCCGGAGGGAAAACACAACAGAGCTGCAGTTGTCCTTATCGCACGAATTGGAGCTCCGGCCCACAGCAGCGCGACAGAAACATTGCGACAAAAATTCGAGATTTGAAAAGTTGCTCAGCTAGGCATTGCTCTTAATCTGTGGGACCCGCAGGTCCCTGGATGGTCCTCCTCCGTCCCCATAGACCTCCCGCTTCCACCGTTTACTCTTACTCTTAGTTAACCTCTCAACGTATTCCTCTCAGTATTATAATAATACATATAATCACTCACCGGGGGGTCTTCTCGTAGACACCCTTCTATCGCGCTTGCACTAGTTCATGCATTTGCCATCTCGCTCTCTTAACTCTTATCGGGACAGTCTCGTAATTCGTTCCCGCCATTCTAGCTAACTGTCAAACCTAAAAACGTCAAACTCTCGTTTTCCCGCCAATTCTCCCAATAATGTTGCCAACATAAAACAACTCAAGTAATAAGGCTTATCGCTCACCTTCGTTTAGGAATCGCGACAAAGATTCACTTCGGGTCGCTGAGCCAACGGAGTAGGTAAGTGATACTATAGGTTGCCCATACCTCCCACAACACTTCAACCATATTCCCATAGTCCACTCTTACGACACCTACGGGAAGAACACGAATAAACACCAAGTCGAATTAAATTCAATTCGTTGGGTCGGATAGGCTCCTTGGGGAATTAGGGGGTTTACGCTGTTTAAAAATCGGCTGAGAAGTACATTTGGACTTATTTATCGTGTCTTTTGTGATTTTGTAAAGTCTAGGATATACGAAGATTTATTTATAACGGGTGGTTTATAACTTTTATAAGAAAATAAAAAAAACCCTCGAATTTTCGTAGCAAGCCAGAGCGAAATATTTTTCGCACAAATTCTCGACCAAAAGTTATTAGTGCAATAAAAACTAATATTCTGCATTTTTGCGTGTTCTATTTTAGCATTTTTCGATGGCAATATCAGCTGTCAGGTCAGGTGAGCGTTTGCAGTATTTATAAAAGCTTAAAATTTTGTTTTGGACGTGTTGCCGGTTGTTCCTAGAAAAATGTTTTTTTTTTTTTATTAGATTTTGCAAGCTGCGTGTTGTTGTAATAAAATAAAGTATTATACAATCCGTCCATTGTGATAACGGCAAAATGAAATAATATTTTTAGGATGATATTAAAACCAAATTTTATAACTTCGTTTACTTGTAGGTAAATAGTTCTTAATGATCGTGCCTTCGAATACGGTGGTCAAAGTTCGCAGTCCAGTATTTATTTATTTCTTTGGAAAGCAAACAGAATTACCTGAGAAAGAGGTAAGGTTTGTGAACATGTGATAGAACATTAATTTATTCCTTTAACAGCTCTCATGAAGCATTGGTATTTATGAATATTTTGTTCCTCACTGTTGGAATACCCATGTAGTACCAACTCCCATTACAATCGGACACTTTACACTCGAAGTTGTAGACGATTATGTATACCTAGGACAAACTATCCAGTTAGGTAGATCCAACTTCGAGAAAGAGGTCAATCGTCGAATCCGACTCGGCTGGGCAGCGTTCGGGAAGCTACGGCACATCTTTTCGTCCAATATTCCGCAGTGTCTCAAGACGAGAGTCTTTGACCAGTGTGTGTTGCCAGTGATGACATATGGCACTGAAACGTGGTCGCTTACTATGGGCCTGATAAGAAGGTTCAAAGTCACCCAAAGGGCTATGGAGAGGGCTATGTTGGGGGCCGGTGTCTCTGCGTGATCGCATCAGAAATGAGGCTATCCGCAGCAGAACCAAGGTAACCGATATAGCCCTGCGAATCGCTAAACTTAAGTGGCAGTGGCGGGGCACATAGCACGTAGAACCGATGGCCGTTGGAGCGGAAAGGTTCTCGAGTGGCGACCACGAACCGGAAGGCGCGGCGTGGGTAGGCCCCCCGCAAGGTGGACTGGTGACCTGGTAAAGGTTGCTGGAGTCCGCTGGATGCGGGTGGCGCAGGACCAGTCACTTTGGCACTCTTTGGGGGAGGCATATGTCCAGCAATGGACGTCTTGCGGCTGATATGATGATGTTGGAAGTCTTCTATGTATTTAAGTATTAATTCCTGGAACGAACGAGCGAAGTTCTCTGAGTCTACTGGAACAATCCGGGGGTTATATGTATTTATAAATGTATGTTCAACAATAACTCAAGTATCGTTAATAGTACTGTCTTTAAAGGACGATTCCTATTTCTGCCCCACCTATTATTAAAATAGACAGAGACATCATTAAGTAGGCATCCGTAATTAATTCGACTTAGATTTTTGGGATAATTGTAGGATTAATTAAAGGTGAGGTTTATTATTCACCGTTAATAACGTGATTAATGCATTTCCGATTTACAAATAATGGTGACATATTATATTGCTCCTAACGGTGGCAACTTTGTCTGTCAGTTATGCTATGTAAGGCTGTCTCCAAATATTCGCCTTGACTGTTTTTTAACACGACCAGAAACAATTAACAAGTAGGCATGCTTAATTATTTCGACTTAAATTTTTGGGATAACTGTAGGATTCATTAAGCCATGCGTTTATTATTCCCGATAATAACGTAATGAATGCGTTTCCGGTTTACAATGGTGGTGACATATGTATATTTAGGCTGGTTTAGTGTCACGCTGACCGACGGCGCTGAAAACATATCATACATCAGCTGCGCGCCGACCGCTCGGCGCCGACGGTCAGCGTAACACTAAGGCTGGTTTTAGTGTCACGCTGACCGTTGGCGTCGAGCGGTCGGCGCGCAGCTGATGTATGATATGCTGGCGATCGTCAGCGCTCACCGCTCAGCGTTATTCTAGAACGCTTGCTCAACATCGTACATATTAGCCTGTCAGCGCCGTCGGTCAGCGTGACACTAAAACCAGCCTTAAATATATTGCTCCTAGCGGTGAGCAGCAGGCAACTTTATACCGTCGACGACGACATCCTGACAAAGTTATATAGGTACCTAAGATTGAGACGTTCGAAGTCATTGACACCCGTACTGACAGCAATTCACCAGTCCGATCTCTGAGTAGCAAGCTCCTCCCACGACTCACATGATATGCCGGTGGCAGACAAATGACGTTTTAGGACATCCTTGTACCGTACTTACAAAATTTATCATGATCTGCTCATTGCATTGTGTTTTTGTGTTATGTTATAAGTTTTGTATATTGTTATGTATGTTAGTATGTAAGGTATTTGTACGATTTGTGCACTGGTGACAGGAAATGATAGAGCTGCAAGGTGGCCATAGGAACTCCGTAATAAAACCACATAACCCCAGAGTTTGAGTTTGGGCTCGTTAGAATCGTCTCAATGAGTAGTTGATGACGGTATACAGAACAGCACAGTGGGCAATGAAAGCTTGTACCAAAAATGTAATTTTTGACAGAAACTTATTTACACTGAACGTGTTTAATTATCCATATAATTTATAAATGGAAAAGGAAACGAGTTTATTTTCTGTAAACTGAAAAATTAATTGACTACTTAAAACTGAAACTGAGTTTTTTTAAATCCTTACGCTAATTGGTAATACTCATGAAAATGCCCACTTAAATGTAACCTCTTACTTATAACAGGCTCAATGTCCGTATACTGGTATTCTTTTCATGTAATAAAATACTGGAATTCAATGGGATTAACACGCAAAATGTTATTACTCCAAAAGAAAGAAGGCAAAAAATATGCCTAGGGACGAAAATACCATTCAGATATCTCGAAAAGTTACGAAGCTACAACCGTTTAAATATTGCTTCTGATAGAGAGACAGTAAATGATAATCGTTTTATATGAAGGTGCGTTTTGCAGAAACGGGACAGAATATACCTAGTCTTAAAACTCTGGACACATACCTTTGTTAATATGTGTAATATGTTATGTGTCTGTATAATAAAAAATATGTTAATATGTCCCCTTTTGTAGTATATATGTAGCTTTACTTTTTTCTCCGTTTCACAATATTTTTAATCTTTTTGTGTTGGTTGGTTATTTTATTTTTTGTTAACACACTCACCCCTATTTCAAGCTTCAAAGCAAGTAAGGAACAATCAATTCAAGGAAGACATTTAATTTATATAATAACGGTACATGTCCTTGCGCAGAATGAGGGACCAAGTCCATCGCCGTCAAAAAAACTAAAAACTAACCTGAAAACATCTACTCCCCTCGACCGACTTCAAAATAAGTCCACGATCTAAAACAACTCCGAACAACGTTCTGTTTGTCTTATTGTCAGTATTTGTGTTGGCTAAACAACCGAACAAGCCGTGTTTAGGGGAGCTGTAGGTATTGTAGGTATTTATGCGTGCACACTGCTCTCGGAAGGACGAATCCGAATTAAGAAGGTTGTATAAACATCTTTACAAACCTCTTTCCGAAATAGACTGGCAGCTAATAACTTTGAATTTAGAATCACAACTGTCTTTATAACGTTTGCATAATGCTTTAATGTTACGCCTTAAAAAGAAATTGTCATTCTTGATATAGGTCGAAATAAATACGTCCATATGGAATTACGTACACTCCAAAATTATGACCAATCAGAAAATTGGCCTTATAATATATGATTTTTTTAATAGTCTATCTTCGTATTAAATGTTGTTACTGATTTAAATAAGACAACCTTTACTTTGCTCGTATTTCATACATTGACAAAACTCCATTTGGAATTCTCTGAATAAGAAAAGAAATGGTTGTAAAAAAGTAGACATTACATTTTCACCAAATTCATTTTTGATGGTATTACTTTTGCTCCAATTTCAAAACGGTCATTTCGTGTTGAAGATGAAGATTTTCAATTTGCGCCGTATGACAGTTAATCGAAGTGAATGTAAAGCAATTAAAAAGTAGTTGAACCTTAAAGTCGTATCTGTGATAATAAGAATACGTATTTCTCTACCATCTCGTAGCTTTTAACGTACCTCTATTATAGTTTTATTCTAATGATGCACACGCATAAATAACGACTATATTACGATATTCTCGAAAGGGCTAGGCAAAGAAGTTGAGAAAAATCGAGAGTCAAACGTAATACGATTTAAAGGAAAACCGTTTTGAAACGTAAAGTTGTTGTTTGGAAAGCACATATTAAGGATCGAAATAAGTAAAACTAGTAGGTACATTATTCTCCTTGATATCCTACATAAACGAAGAAACTTAGACTAATTTGTCCGTTAAAAATCGAATGTTAAATTATATATCCTACGATTTTTCAACGATGTTTAGATGTTCGTTACTCAATCACACTTAAACGGCTAAACCGATTTAGATGTTTTGCACGATGATAGTTCATAGCCTGAGTTAAAGTATAGGATACATTTCCTCCCGGGTCCACGCAGACGAAGTCGCGGGCGGACGCTAGTATGGAAGAAATAAGATTAATAAATAAATATTAAGAATCTTACGCAAATCGAACTAGTCCCAATGTAAGCTCAATAAGGCTTAGTTTATGGGTGCTAGACGACGATAAATATAATAGATATAAATTCTTAAATACCTAGAAAACATCCAAGACTCAGAATCAAATATTCATCCTCATCAAAGAAATATGTCCCCTTACCGGAATCGAACCCAGGGATTTCAGATTCGTAGGCAGCTTTACCTGGCTTACCGGTCATCACAAAAATGAATCTGGTATCCATACTTAATATTATAAATGGGAAAGTTTATGTGTGTGTTTGTTTGTCCTTCTTTCTTTCACAGCAAAAGGGAGCGACGAATTGACGTGATTTTTTAAGTGGAGATAGTTGAAGGGACGGAGAGTGACATAGGCTACTTTTTGTCTCTTTCTAACCCCCCACTTCCCTAAAATGGGGGATGAAAGTTTGTATGGCGCTACGATATATATAAACGAGTTCCACGCGGACAGAGTCGCGGGCAGAAGCTAGTAAGTTCCATAAATGTTTTGGTATCCGGTAGACATCACTCGCTACTTTTTTTGGGTTCAGTCCAAAGTATTCGTAAGATAAGTAAGATCCACCTCACGAACACCTGTGAGACAAAACGTTGCATTTAGTGGAGTAATTACGGTATTTTTGCAACGCTGTATTTCCTGACGGAGACAAGTCGAGTTCATTAGTTAGTAAGCGGAGCTTAAATAAAATATAAGCTAATTAGAGCAGGAAATGGATACACAGTGCCCTAAGGTACTCAGTTAAGTATAATTCTGTCTTTTCTACAACTTTATTTAGTCTGAAAGAAAAATTATAAAACCAGCTAAGAACAATCTCGACAGACAAGACTTTCAGTTTAAAATGCACTCAAATCAGTGTATCCGCTTGGAAGATACGATACCACAGACAATCACACAAACACACAGATAAGCAAATACAAAAATACGCATTTTAAACTCACAACATCCCTCGTTTTCGTCAGAAGTAAAAAGCAGAAAGTCGTGTTAATAAATACCCATTTTAGTCAAAACAAACATAAAAATTTCAAAAAACTACGGAATACTAACTGAAAATAACTGTGCTTTGTACACAAAAATTAGCTGGAGATTAAAATGTCCTGGCGTATTATTTTGTATCGATTGAGTTTTCATTCTACTTTATTTCTATTTTCTACCAATGGCTTACTCTTGAATAAATCGAAATCCAACGCCATGGTCTTCTCGGGGCGCAAAACTGCAATTCCTCCATGTGTAGCTAACAGCCCGATGCCGATAAGTGATGAATGTTGGTTCCTTGGCTTCACTCTGGACACTAATGTTAACTGAAAGTGCCATGCAGACAAACTATGTGATAGATTGAGTAGTGCATAGTAAAACCTTTAATATCCGACGATGCCAATGAAGCAGGTTTATTTTGCTCATTTCCATTCGCTGATGTCCTACGGTTCACTCATTTGGGGGAACTCAACGGATGCCAACAGAGTGCTACTTATGCAGAAACGTGCTGTACGTGCGATGATTGGGGCAAAAGCGAGGACTTCGTATAGAGGCTGCTTCCATTGGGAAGCAGCCTCTATACGAAGTCCTCGCATTGCATTGCATTGGCACGGTATTATGACGCACTACTCACTCTATGTATTCGAAATTGTAATCTTCGTAAGGAACAGTCTTTCTTCTTTCGATACCGCAAATGCGGTTGGCAAAACACTCCGCCGCACTTGGAGTTTGAGAACAGTTCCCCGTCGCATGGCACTTGCAGGCAAGAACCCGCGTGTCATTGGGCCTACCTACTACGATTGACTGCCCGCTGATCTTAGACAGGAACCATCTGACGAAGCGTTTAGACGCCGCCTTAAATACCTTTTATTGGAAAATCCATTATACTGAGTTAAAGAGTATATGAGTCTTGACTTGACATGTTAAATTATTATTATTACCTTGACTGATTTGACATTAAATGTATTGTGTCACGTATTTTCTGATGCACTAAATATTGTAAAGAATGACCCTACCTAGAGGTTGATTGATGAGATAATAAGAAAAGTTATAATAATAATAATAATAAAGATGTTGATATTTGTGTTCTTTTGTTTTTCGTTTGTTTTTTCTATTTCTTTGTTATTGTGTTCTTACATCTGTTGACATTGTCTTAATATTATATCTTAATTTTTCTCTGTTTTTGACGATTGTGATAAAACGGTCTGCCGTCCATGGTCGTCGTAGCCGTGGTAGGCATAAACCTTGGTGGATGGACGGCGTTCAGAACGACCTCAAAGTGATTGGACTTAGTCGCTGTAGAGACGCGGCCGAGAACAGACTGCATGGAGAAAAATACTCGACCAGGCCAAGGCCCACCCGGGCTGAAGTCTCAGATAATGATGATGGTAATACAACAAGCTGTCGCTTAAATCACAATAATACCTTCCTTTCGACTCTGCCACAATCGGGCCAGTGAAAACAACAAAGATAACAGTTACCGTCAAAATAAGAACCAATAAAAAATCCTGAAATCCCGGCAATATCTACACGTTGGCACTGTGACAACATCGTGACAACTACTGGACATCGAGTGCTTCAGATTTGTCGCAATCTGTCGGCTATCGGGTTCCTCCGCGTCACTTGTTTGTGTAACGTTTTTTGGAAATGTTTGCACTGGCAGAACGTTTTGTAAGAGGAGATGGAACGATTTGTTAGTCGTGAAATCATTTGTAACTATTTACCAAAGCCCAAGGTTACCAGAAAAACAGGGAAGTTCGAAACAACTTTTTACAGACTAGTAAAAGCTAAGAAGTCCTTCTTGGGAAATTGTATAAAATTCTACAATAAAATTTCAAAACACATTACCGGACTTACTCTTAATTCAAATCGGTCGTAAAACAGACACTTATTTCAAAAGTATTACAAGATAAACGGTTATATCATGGATAAAGATATTTGGCAATTGGCAGTGATAAAGTCCTGCATTAGAAACCTGTCACAATAGTATATTACGTACCTAGGGCGAGGAACTCGTGAATGGTCCAGATCGCAATTGTTTATAACGTAGCGCCATAAATATGCGATCTGGGGCTTTACGAATTACCTTACGCGCAGCGTGCAGAAAAACTCGCATTATGGCCAGGTGTGACGTAAAAGAAATAAATAAGCTTTCTACTGTAACAATGTAGTTTTTTAATACTCAAGTACAGAAATTATATATAGTATAGGTACTGTTTTGAAAGAATTATACCTCGCCGAGGTTTTCTTTCCGAACCTGGTGGCGAAAGGTAGGCGGTAGTTTATCGACATTCATAGTTGCCTGTAATATTCCTAAATTGAAGAACAAATAACTTTGACTATGACTTTACCGAATCGCATTTTACCGTGATAGCGTATTTAGTTGTCGCGTGACAAATGGAACGTATATTTTTGTTACTTGCAAATATCTACAACACACTCAATAGCGTTTTTCGTAGCAGTATTTATTATGTTCCACCTATTTAATTACCCTCATTTCTTTACGCGCATTTAAAATGAACAACACCGTTTAACGTAGGTCGTGGGTTTGAATCCCGAATGGTCAGAACTTATTTTCTTAATATAATTTGACATTTACCGTTATAGTTTTCCGGTGAAGGAAAACGTTGACGAAACCTGCACACAACTGCGAAGAAATTCAAAGGTGTATGTGGAGTCCTCAATCCGAACTAAGCCAGCGTGGGGGCAGTAGCCCGTTCCCTCTCATTCATGAAAGGATGCCTAAGCCCAGCAGTGGGACGTATATAGGCTGATCGTCATCATCATCATATCAGCCGAAAGATCTCCACTGCTGGACAAAGGCCTCCCCCAACGACTGCCACAATGACCGGTCCTGCGCCACCTGCATCCAGCGGACTCCCGCGACCCTAACCAGTGGGCGTAGCATGGTTGCCATTTTATCACTTATCGTTGTGGTAAAGACGCCCATCACGCTCTGACAAGTATGCGAGTGCGAGAGTGACGGATGCCTTATCCACAACGATAAGTGATAAAATGGCAACCGTGCTACGCCCGCAGGTCATCAGTCCACTTTGTGGGGGTCTACCCACGCTGCGCCTTCCGGTATGCTGATTCCGAGACGCGAGATCACGATATGAACTGATAATGATGATAAAAAGAAACAACAACGAACGACTTTGTCAGAACAGCTAAAAAATATTTCCAGAAACGTGAATATTTTTATTTTCACACCTACAAAGGGTACGAACAGATAGAGCATCGTTATTAAGAGCACTACGCATTATCCGAGCGTTCCGTACGCTGAGTTACCGCCGAGGTAAATCGCGTTAACGAGCCCGGGTCCCGTCCGGGGGTGCCGTTGGGGTTCCGTAAATTACGCGATAGCCTTTGTGAAAGAATTGCGGTTTAACGGTTAATTACGCTTTAAATTATGTCCTTGAGGCTTAGGATGGTAATTTGCACGCAATGTGGATATGAAAATCTCATCATCGTAATAAACACCCAGCCTAGCAGATAGCCTAGTGGGTAGTGACTGCGCTGCCTACGAAGCTGAAGGTCCTGGGTTCGAATCCCGGTAAGAGCAAATATTTGTGTGATGAGCATGAACATTTGTTACTGAGTCTTTGTTTTTATGATTTTAAGTATTTCTATCTATTATATATATATCGTCGTTTAGTACCGTTTTGGTTTTAAACCGACTTAAAAAAAAGGAGGAGGTTCTCAATTCGGTTGTATGTTTTTGTTTGTAAGTATATGCTTCCAGGTGGGTCCCATTTTTTTCAAAAATTCAATTGGATGATGGGATCCATGAGTAATTGAGGGAACTCTTCAATTATATTGGGCATGCGTGTAGTGATTTTGGCATTTTCTATTATAACTCGTATTTACACTCGGAAATCATAAATTTGGTGGAGTGGAATTGAAGATGAAGACCACAGATGACTACGTACAAATGTACGTCACAGATTCTGATTAGATTCCGTTGAAATAACAACTAATGAAGTGCCAAAGGTGATCCTTGTGGAATCAACGGAAGTCCTCAAATATTATCGGGTCACATACAGCGATTGGGTTTTTTTATCTAATAATCAACGCATTTGCTCTCGGAAATCAGTTCATGTGCTAAATTGGAAAAGAAATGTGGAAATGTTCTCGTGGCTTGGCGGAGTACTAAATTGAAGTCGGTTAAAACTTTGTTTTTAAAGTAAATTACTTATTATTTTATACAAATGTTCAACTTAACTGCTTTTTGTAGAAACAGGTGACCCATATTGGTGGACAACCCGAAGATAAGCTTTTTTTGCCTAATGAGTTTAACTAACTATACTCAATAAACCAATAAATATTTCATAACTAGTTTCCGCCCGCGCCTTCGTCCTTGACGAACTGGTAGCGTAGCTCCATACAAACTTTACCCCTCATTTAGCCCCCTCAGGGGATGACAACCGGGATAAAAATTATATGCTAATCCAGGCTATATACTTTACGTATACAAAAAGTAATCTTAATCCGTGTAGCCGTTTTTGCGTGATTGTTTAACAGACATCCAAACATCTAAACTTTCGCATTTATAATATTACAAACAAAGCCACGAGAAAAAGCTAGTACCTAATTAAATATTTACCCTACATTTAAATTGAACGTCCAGGTTTAAATATCACAGTTTCAAGGTAATACTTAACCCCGCGAGCAAACAAACGCTCTGATGTCAACAGTATTACGCAACGGAATTTACTGTTTTATTATGTGTACTGTGATTAAAGCGTTTTCATAATAAATGTGAAAATGATGATAATCAAAAGTGCTTGCGTATTTTTAACGGACTATGAAATTAGGTTCCCCATATGTTTAAAAATATAGAAGTTTTCTTTCCAAACTGGTGGAAGTTTAGACATTCATAGTAGTAGGTATTCATAGCATTCAAGTACTATGCCTAAATTGAAAAAAAAACAGGCATAATTGGATTGCTCCGGGTCGCTTTCATCAAAATCGACGAGGACTATGTATGCTAATAATTACACGGTTCAACTCACGTATTAAATAGCGCCATGTTTCGAACTCTTTGGGAGTTCTTTGTCATGATATAAATTTATATTAAGTAGTAGAACCAACATAACTTCTTGAAAATCTTTTAATGTGTGTAGATATTTTCCCTTTTATTTCTTTAGCTGCTAGCTTTTTTAGATGAGTGCACAGGACGCGCTGCTAGCGGGGTTCAGGGGTATGACGATAACGGGGCACCCGCGCGCCGCGCAGGCGAGCACTGAGTTAAGCTGTTGACCTATAGTTACAATGGGCTTTGACTTAAGATTGACTGGTAGATAATGCTTTATAGCATTAAGTTCGCCTTTTGTACTATAAGTTATCCTTTTTTGCAATAAAGAATAAGTTAATTAATTGCGGGACAACTCTCACAAAGTAAAACTGAATGTTTTTATCGTGAAATAAATCAATCTCAATCTGTCGACGATGAGCGTACTTTTGAAGAATTCATTCCTTACTTCGGTAGTTAGAATACCGCTCACGTATACCTCGGTATATTGAACTATCGCAAAAACTTAATTTCAGAACTTCTGTATCCTGTACAAACTCCGCTTTTGCCCAAAGATATGGCTCGTTTCTTCATTCATTTATATATAACTAGCTTCCGCCCGCGACTTCGTCTGCGTGGACTCGGGATAAAAACTATCCTATATTTTAGGCTATAAACTACCTTCGTGCAAAATTTTCTTCAAATCGGTTCAGCCGTTTAAGTGTGATTGAGTAACAAACATCCAAACATCTAAACTTTCGCATTTATAATATTAGTAGGAGCGTGAATGGAATATACAAGTATTCTTCTCTTATTTCAATAGTATAAGTAAGTAAACCTAGCTGATGGCCTTGCTCAAAGGAGCGTTCGATGAAACATTTCCCAATTCAAACAGACTGTAATTAAAATTCTGCTCGGCAATCATAACCAAGGCATAAGTTTCTAATAACAGTCATATTATTAGGCCAGTGAGAGCATTTTACTTAACAGGTAAAAGCAGGTACGTAACTACGTTATGGATTAAAAAAATCAAGCGTCGAGTAAGTTATTCATCAATTGCTGCCCAAACTCCGCCCGCGTATTGATAAGAACGCAGGCAAAGTCGCGGGGTAAGATATACCCTGTGTGTTCAGGATAGCCTGAAATTTCATTCTATTTACTGGTGAAAGTTTTTTTTTAAACATCTCATACGCAGGAGGTAGTCATTACCCCCTGCGTATAAACTAAGAGACTTTTCCTCTTTAATTTAGATTTTTTATTACATCAGTTAATTCGTTTTCCACCGTTGTGGAACGGGCTTCCTCTTATAGATCAGAGCAAGTTTTAACACCTTCTAAAATCCCCATCATAAAGCGCCTAAAAGTTACAAATGTAAAACCGGCCTAACGCGTAGTTAATTATCTCCCTTCATAAACTATTTATGGCCCGACATCCTGTTATAATCGTTATTAAATTATTTATCGTTAATAAACAACCCGTTAGTTAATAACGCTGTTTACTATTCGGGAAACTCGTTGAATTTGTGTTGCAAGAGTAAACAAACATAACTACTTGAATTTGTGTGTACGGTATTTATGTTCTGATTTTGAAATGTTTCACGGATTCCGGAGCCACAGTACCTATCATTTGTCGTGCTTTATTTCATTTCATTTGCCGTTTTGTTTTACATATAGTTCATTATTGAAAAGTGCAATTAAACAACGTGTGTAGTAGCTTCGTAATTGTTTGAGATATTCGAATGGGATTTTCGTCACTAGGCATATTTTTTGCCTTCTTTCTTTTGGAGTAATAAGTAGTACATTACTGCAGAGGCCGTGAAGTAAGCCGAGGAGCCGAGGAGGAGCCGAGGATTGTATAGTGCTTTTCTCAAACGATGTGAGGAAATATTAAAAATAAATAAAATTAAATATCTTTATTTTCAGGCAACTTTAGGCCCATAGTTTGTTAGTAAGCAAATGATCTTAACAGCTAATGTAAGTGTTATAAATTAAAGAAACTATTATGCATACATATTGCTATCGAGGCACTCTCACAGCGTGCATAGTGCTGTGTAGCTCGTTAAACCTAGCTAGCACAGCACTATCCAGCCTACCTGCGACAACCTGCATGAGAATGTTGGGGCTTCCTCTCACTCTATTCATAAGAGATGTGACCTTTTTGCGCAGGAGCGCAAAGAAGTCGTCAGTGTGCGCATCGGCAAATCTACAAACTCCTGCTGAATAGCTGTAGACTCGAAAATTATTATTTCTCAAACATGCTCGGAAATGTATGCGTTAATATCACGAAATGAAGACATGAAGTCTCTTAAGAATTTAAGGCTCCCTACATTACTTCTGTACTTACTAATGTAGGGAGCCTTAAACAAGAAACTTCATGTCTTCATTACGTGATATTAACGCATACATTTCCGAGCATGTTTGAGAAATAATAATTTTCGAGTCTACAGCTATTCAGCAGCTTACCTGGGATGTCGTCAGGTAACTCAAAGTTAAATATTGAAACCTTCATGATGACTTTTTGTATAGGCATGTAACTAGCTGATGATGATGACATAAATAACAAATTTACGATGGTGATAATGTAACATTTTCTAGTCATGATCTTTAATGGTGATCTGCATTCTGTAAGTAAGTTAATTTTATCAGCCTCCGATCGATATTTGCATCTTCCAATTGGGACCTCCGCTTGATTCGATTTCTTTTTAAACACAAAAGATCTTACGTGAATAGATGTCGTTCTTTGTATTTTAATTAACTTACCTTTTTTACCTGTTGCTACACTCTGTCCCCCTTCCTTTCATTCCTTTCATTCGTTAGAGCTTACTTTGTAAAGTAACAGAAAAAATGTTCAGTTGTTGTAGGTAATCAACAATCAACCTATACCTAATTGTATTGACCATAACTATAAAAAGCGTTCCTATGTTCAAATCCCGTAAAAGACCAAAACGTTCACGCTGAATTGCATACTAATATTATAAAGAAATAAACAATATCTGTCAGTTACCTTTTCACAATACTTATTCAAATGCAGTCTGAATAATCGTATTATTGAAAATTATTTTTTATGGAAAATCAACCATTCTTCAATTGAGCTGACAGTGAAAAACTGTTGCAATGTCATTGAGTTTTCACTTCTGCCGGCACTCCCGGAGTGCAACCCGGGTTTTTCTTTAACGCGCAATCAAGCGAAGCGGAGCGAGAATATAATAATTATACATATTTAGGGACCGCCTTACACAAATCAACCTAGGCCCGAACTAAGCAAAGTTGGAACTATAGGTTCTAGATGACGATATACATACTTACATTGGTAAATAAATACTTCAATACTTAGAAAACATCCATGAATCAGGAACAAATATTCGTGCTTATCACAAAAATAAATACCCTTACCGGGATTTGAACCCATCTTCTGGCTCGTGGCTTCAGGCTTCGTAGGCAGGGTCACTACTCACTACCAAAATGGATGTTTAGATGTTTGGATGTTTGTTACTCAATAACGCTAAAGCGGCTCAACCGATATGGATGAAATTTTGCACGAAGATAGCTATAGCCTGCATTAAAATATAGAATAGTTTTTATTCGAGGGCCACGCCGTAGTCGCGGGCGGAAGCTAGTGTTTCAATAAAACTGATTTACTTCAATCTCGTTCATTATTGACAGAGTGGTGGTGGTTTCATGCATGCACTGTGGATAAAGCAGCCTTAGCGGTGCGCCTCCTCTCGCTGCAGTCGTCAGCGTCACAGCTTTAATAGAATTGTTCCAGCGCGTTTATTTCAATACGTTAAGCCAAATAGACTCCAAATTTTACCAGTGCCTCTCCAATGCCAATTACGTCAGCACACGGTACGCTAAAGTCAACATTACTCCCGCATAGTAACTGAACAAATATCTTTGTTCCACGAAATGTATTTACATTCCCTGCGCATATTTATCAGTGTGTACGGATACGGTGTACGGTACGGTTTAATGCATGTGTCATGTTCGGTTATGTTGCGTTTTTAAATTAAAATGCTTTTCGCTAGGGTTGTATTATGGATACAAATAATGTTTAGTTTAAATATGGCAATTATTTTGGAATGTTTTGTTACTAAGCTTGGTATATTAGATCTTTTTTAATTGTTATAATTTTGACATGGCCGTCATGGCTATATTAGGAATACTATAACTATATCATTCTGTAACACCTGTATCTGTACCATAATCTGGGGGCACGGTAGTGCCCCCGCCAAGTCGAGCGCAAAGCAAACACTGCCGTACCATCCTTCACTGGAACCATTTTTTGGAACCATTTTCGATTATCCTAGTTTTTATAGTTTTCCCTTTATGTGGCCATTAAACCCTAACTCTATACCAAATTTCAGCTCTTTGAGTTTATGGGAAGTACTAGTTCTATTTTGATGATCATGAGTGAGTGAGTGAGTGAGTGAGTGTCATAAATGCGAAACTTTGCATTCGCTTAACTTCGAAACTAAATGACCTACAGACTTGAAATTTTGGATTTTAAGTATGTAATTATAGTTTACTGGATGACGAAAATTTCTGCGTTCTGGTATTATCCAGAGGTTCTCAAATAGGGGCCTGAAAATGCGGCGAAATGGTTCCAGAAAAAGGATGGTACGGCAGTGTTTGCTTCGCGCTCGATTGGCCGTCATGGCTATATTAGAAATACAATAAGTATATCATTCAGTAACACCTGTGTCTGTACCATAATTATGTTTATAGTGAATAAAATACATTCATTTTACAGTCGCGGAAGAGTGTTTCGGCGTGCCCCTAACCTGGCACCATGGCGACAAGATTGAACACCGTGGGGTTTTAATACGGTAGTCCGGGTGGTTCCCGGGAGTCCGTCATACCCGCCCTAGCCTCCCCAGCCGGGCGGGATGCGTAAATGCATTTCCCCACGTAAAAAAAGACCGCGTTGCACTCCGGGAGTGCCGGCAGAAGTGAAAACTCAATGACATTGTAACAGTTTTTCGATCAGGTCACGTGTCCGCCTCACGGTCACGTGACCTCTCTCGAATCTCACGTCTTACGAACCTTACGATCACGTGACCTGTGGCGAGTTTAACACTTTTTCCCCGTCACAAAAAGTGCACAGCGCCGCGAAAGAAGTTTTCACTACAAAAAGGAACACCTATTTTCACTGCATTATGTATGCATGTCTTGGGACTAGGGTGTAAATGTGGTGTCGCCTCGCCCACGCTAACACATACACATTACACACCACAGATGATGATGCCTCTGAGAACTTGAAGTCGTTTATGTTGTCTGTGGCGCTTCCGTGGGCCGTTGCTGGGTGACCAAATAATAATAACGTAGTTCTTGTATCAATCGTCATTCAAAGAAATATAATAACTCCAATTAATTAATTTGGTAGTTTCATTTGAAGATACAATAATGATGGGTAGTAATTAAATTGTAGATTTCTAAGCCAATCAGTATATCGACTGGTGGCTTTGTGAGCTCCGCATGAATTGTTCTAAGTATGATGATGAGAGTCGCGGATTATAAATAAAAATAGTTTATTTTGCCTTGTAACAGACATTCTGCTAGATAACCAGAATACAAATACTACTTTACGTTTTTGTTACTACGGTCAATATTGGACGAACTAGCGTGTATGTTCATTTAAGAGTCCGCAGTAAGCTCGATTCTCCATACAAACGTAGTTACGCTCTCATTTTAAAACTACGCAGTGGATTGTAACGAAACGGCATATACAATGACATGAGGTATATCTATGTCTGTAATGAGTTTATGTAACTTCAGATACCATAGTAAAAAAATACAGCGATTTTAAGTTTTTCATACAAAACTTGTTTTGGCTGTATTTCGTTTGTTTTATAATTAGAAACCATATAAACTAATTACAGACATAGACATACCTCATGTCATTGTATATGCAAAGTTTCGTCACAATCAAACACTTAGTTTTAAAATGAGAGCGTAACTAAGTTTGTATGGGAAGGTGAAATTCGGCCGAGCTTACTGCGGACTCTTAAATAAAAAAAGAGTTTTTTTGAAATTAGAAAAAAGGGACAACAAAAAATTCTAGATATAATTATTGTACCTGCTCACAAAACTTTATGAGAATCGGTTGAGAAATGCGACCTGACACCATATCATGGTCAGCCTTATCATGCGATAAGTGACAAGATAGGAGCGTCGTCGTCTCGTTCTGTCGAATGGTGTCAGTCAGTGACGGACGCTCTATCCTTTCACTTATCGTGTGATAAGGCCGACCATGATACTGGGTTTTTAGAAGAGAATCCTCTACACGTTCCGTATCATGGTCGGCCTGCGGCTGTTCTCAGCGGGCCAGCGGGACACCGGACACCGGTTAAACGATTTTCGGCCCAAGCTGATGCAATGAACTTCGTTCGCTTCGCGCGCTCGTTTTATATTATGTAACCTAATTTAGGCCAAGCACGCGTGCTATGCTAGTAGTGCGTAGCTGCTTTTCTCTGGTCAGGGCGGGTTGCACCAACTAACGATTACAGGCCGATCAACGCAGCTGTCATTCCATAGAATCGCAAGGCCGCGGAGCGTTTTAAACGCCACACTTTTATGTAACGATTTATTGCCGAATAAAACCTCATGGTGGCATTTAGTTTCAATATATATTACAAGTAGAAAAGCAAGCTTATTTGTTTTCATTCAAACTTGGTGATTTTGTCAGGCTAGACCCTCCACAAATCGTTACATAAAAGTGCGGCGGTTAAAACGCTCCGCGGCCCTACCCAGAAACTTGTCAAACTTACCATACATTCAGATTTTAACGAATACCACTAACGATGACAGACGCCATCACTACTTACGTTTGGTGCAACCCAACGTTAGTAGCGAAAATCGCTCGTAGAGGCATGACGCATTATGCTGGTGGCTTTGCATCGGTTGTGTGGAAACTAGCTTTGACTACTCTGTTAACTTATGAGACTAGTATTTGCCAACGGCTACGTCTGCGTGAACTCCCGTATCAACTGCCATCCTGAATGTTATCCCTTTAGAGGATGATAATGGGAAAAAAGTAATGCCTAATTTCATCTCAATTCCTTCAGCCCTTTTTTGCGTGATTGAGTAACAAACATCTAAATTTTCGCATTCATAATATTAGTAGGAATTAAGATATTGGAATCGTATTCGTGTAGACAATTTAAAAACCGAGACATTCTATTTTTTCTATCTCATATCATTATAATGAAACTTATCAAACAAATCAATATCAAACTCCAGACCTTAATAATTCAGCCGCCATACATTACCCAACTCCGAACTCCGGCCAGCACGTTGCTCAAACTCCAGATTTTGGCTCTTGGCTTTTAAATTCAGCAAACTTGAGGGCGAAAGCTGAATAATTTAACAGCTACAAGTTCTCGCATTCTGGCAATTACTCGTAATCCCGGTTTTTGATGGAAGTGTTAAGTTTTTAATGGTGGATAAGGCCACTGCCGTGAGTGTCGTATTAGTAGCTGTCAGCGGGTAGTGTCAACTGTCAGTCAAGACAGTACACACTCCTATAAATAGACCGCTTGTAGACCGTAAGCCCACTCCCAATAAACCTACGTCTTATGACAACACGATAAAATGCATGGCAGCATGTCGGGGAGTTGTGCTGACCAAGAAAAAATTAAATTGGCCGAAAGTTTGAAAATCCTTCACTTCCAGTCAAAATTTTACGTCATGTGACAACAGTACGAGACATGTGGCATCATTTAGCCCTTTAATCGTAGAGAGAGTAAATCTAAGTCTGGCAGTCCTGAAATGGCCGGCAGTACTTGGCAGGCGAGACGGCGTCAAAGTTGCCAACTTTCGGCCATTTTTTTTTCTTGCTCATCACAACTTTCTCGACCTGCTGCCATGCAATTTATCATGTTGTCATGAGACGTAGGTGTATTCACGCAGGTGCAGGGGTATGACGATAAGCAGGCGCGCGGCGTGCGGGCGCCGGGTTTGCCTCCCGCACGTCGCCCGTGCCCCTTTATCGTCATACCCCAGCACCTGTGCGCCGCGCAGGCGAGGATTGATTTAAGCGGTCTACCATTAGTAGCTGTCAGTTGTTAGTGTCAACTGTCAGTCAGGACAATACACGCTTGCAACTGAGCGCCTACATTTAAAAGTGTGCCCCCTGCTGATCGATTGCGTAATGTATTGTAAGTGGGTACATTAGTTTAGCTACAAGTATCATGATCGCGTTTAGATTAGATTTATTTATTTCGAGATAAAAATTACAATATAGATTCGCATACAATGTCAAAATTATAAGAATCCTTATCACGATCGTCAATAATTATTATTATTTATGTCCGACATTAAACATTTGTCCCTTACTAACAAGTATGTCAGTGGGAGAGGGACGACTGCTTAATGCAGGTAGATATAAATGTCACTTTTTGCATGGGAAATTGACAGTTGAGTTGTCTTAACGCTGGTTCGAAAAGTTAGGCAATTAACATTTTTATTTGTGAGGGATGCGCGGAAGCGGGCGCTGGAAATGCATTACTCCAAGCGAGCCTTCATTCTTCCATACATTATAAATAATATTACTACGCAAATGTAATACCCATTATGTCGCACTTAGTCGTATATCGTATACCTACGTCGTAATCGCAGGGCCACATCAGTAAGCTCGGTATAAAAGCAAAAAAAACCCCATACCGATCCCGCCCCGCCAAACACGGAAGTGGCCTAAAGCTGCGACTTTTACGTGAGTTGGGATTTTCCCTTGGTGTTAAAAGTTTTAACTAGCTGGGTACCTAAAGAAATAAATTATTGTTACGGTACGCTGCAGTTGCTGTTAAGCGGCAGTCGTGGGTTGAATTCCGGACCGTACCAATGACTTCTTTGGAACTTATATACCTATGGAATATTTACCGTTAGCTTTTCGGTGAAGGAAAACATCGTGAGGATACCAGTCTAATCCCAATAAGGTCTAGTTTTCCCTCTGGGTTGGAAGGCCAGATGGCATTCGCTTTCATAAACTAGTGCCAAATCTTGGAAAAAGGTGTCAAAGTGTCACCCATGAGAGGAGGTCTGTACCAGCAGTGCCTCGTATATAGACTGTTTTTTATTATTATATTTAAATGCTGAAACATGTATGGTTGGATTTAGGTAGAGATACTCGTGTATATATCCCACCCGGCCTGCGGGTTGCACACCGAGTAAGGCGCTGTACGTGTCGCGCCTGCATTACTCCGCCACGGCTGATGACATGGTGCAGTATATTCACCAGAAGACTGGCTACTCGCTGAGGGTTTTCCAGCTGCGTTCGCGCCACTACGTGCACTTCAGCTCGTTTGTGGTGCGCGTACCGAGGCTGCTGCAGGAGACCATCGCGTGTGCTGACTTCTGGCCGAAGGGTGTCGTGTTTCGGCGGTTCCGGGGCAACCTACCGAACTCTACACCGGACGTGACGACGCAACGGAGCCACACTGTTTCGTCGCCTAAATAATAATTCGTTTTTAATTTTATAATTGTATGTATAGCCTTTAAGGTATTTGTAACTATGGGCCTTAGATGCCTGAAATAGATGATTTATTATTATTATTATATTATATCGTAATATCAGGGTGGTTCCACCCGCGTGTTACAAAGAACCCACGCAGATTAAACCGCCTACGTTTACCCTTAAGGTACATTCTATATACAAAATCGGATTACTAGCTTCTGGAATACTTAGATACAAAGCGACTGAGGATAGATTAGCGACTAGACTGATAGCAATAGAAATCGATGTCTATTATGAAACTGAGGTAATGATAATTTCGATCGATCGAAATCGGTTATGTGTTTCTAGTCGTGAAATGTTAGTTACAGAAATAATATCAGACAAAAGTAAATTTGTGGATACAGAGACAGAAGACTACCGTGGATAGGAAAATTGTCAACTCGAAATTATTGATTGCATATGAGTAATGTCAATTTGAAAATCCTCGACATGGAAAAATGTCTAGCCGAATAACGTAATTACCTCCTCCACACTCCAAAAATATGACCAATCGAAAAAAATTAAAACAAAGTAAAAATTTATTTCACATACGCCCTTACAGATACCAGCGACTCATACTTAGGCTAAGCCTGTCCTGTGACACCACATTATTAAATCACGAAAGTGCAACATTAAATACATTAAAGATAATTTAACATTACCATTAACAGTTACATACGGAGATACGTCATAAGTATGAATTTTGTACTAAATAGTCGATTTTCATATAAAAAAATTATATGAATTCTAATAAGACAACATTCGCTGTGCACGTATTTGAATATGAACCTATTTCATATTGGCCAAAACTCAATTTGGGCTAGATTTATTTTGAACAAAAAAAAATATACTCATTAAAAATTAAAGACCTTTTTATCCAAATTCTCTTTTGGTGGTATTACTTTTGTTCCAATATCAGAATGGTAATTTCGTGTTGACGACTTTCCATATGTGCCGAATGATAGACCGTAGGTATCTTTAGTCACACACTTATGCCAAATAAATGATACTCCACATCCCACTTTGCCTTGCAACAGTACCACACCCATCCCATTTTAAATTGCATCCACCAAACAGTACGGTGCTTTGTCTTAAGAGCATGCCTGAAATATGAAGTCGGTTAGATTTATGCGCACCGTCGAACAAAAGCCTGATGGATGACACTAACAATTCACTAAACCATTTGTACTTCGTAGCCTCACCTCCAGTATACTTAGACCTCAGGACCTGTTACAACCATACGTTTTATAAGGCGATTTTTATACGGGCAGCGTGCAACGAAGCGTTCGATAGGTTTTTGTGAATTTTTGCACTAAAAGATGGCCGTCTGTGCGTGACTGTTCGCTAGGTGGGTAGATTTGCGAAGAGTTTAGAGAAAGCAGAGCAAATACGTACTTTTTTACCTTATTTCGTTGAGATAAAGTTGAAAATGGTACAGTTAAGTATCGTCATAGATTATGAAAATGCATACCTAATCTGCAGATGATAGTGCTTTTTCATTTGTCAAATTTAATAATGCAAGGAGAACGGTATCAATTTTGTAAATGAACCTTTTTATTTCATTCAAAGCTCGTATCAGTAGAGAAACAAAGGCCAACATAATAAAAATAACTCGACCTAGCGACAATAATAAATATTATAATAATGCTGTGGAATATTCAATATTGAAACTAAATATAATTATTAACATTTCATAAGTTTACATTCATGCTAATATTATAAATGCGAAAGTGTGTTTGTCTGTCTGTGTATCTGTCTGTTGCCTATTCAAGCGTAAACTGCTGAACCGATTGAGATGAAATTTTGTTTGGAGATAGTTTAAATCTTGAGGAAGGACATACATCCCCTAAGGAGGTGAAATGGGGGTTAAACGTTTTTATGATGCTACGATAAAAACGAGTTCCAGCTGAACCGATTTGAATGAAATTTTGCACGAAGATAGTTTATAGCCTGGATTAAAATATAGGATAGTTTTTATCCCGAGTCCACGCAGACGAAGTCGCGGGCGGAAGCTAGTGATGTATAAAATTAAAGAGAAAATAGTGATATTCCAAGAAGAGCTATAAAATAATTTTGTTTTATAACTCTTCGTAATTTCAGGTAACTAACTTCCGGGACCACTGCACTTTGAAAGTTCTTGTTCTAGATTCTAGTGATATTACTTAGAATATACGTATGTATATATACACTACATAATACCGTAGAGTAATTTTTCCGAACACATCTTTCCTGAATTTCATGTTGTCGAAAACCATGTTCTACTCAAAGATTTTTTGATGATACTCGTATAACTTTGATCTATTCTTATATTCTACGAAACAAAATCAGAAAGAAAATGGCTTAGTATAATGATTTAATGATGCTTTGGGACATTAATTACTCTTCGGAATTTTCGTGCGTTCTCCGCCGAGTAATTTCGGGTTGGAATATATTACTTACCGCCTGCTTTCTTCCCGTGGGTGTCGTTAGAGACGAATGTAGCATGATAGACAAGAGAGCCAAGAAATTAAATATATATTATATTAATTACTTTACTTTTTTTAAGTGCACCGAATATCTTTGTATTTTGATAACCGATTCTGAAAGTTATGATCCTAAATGAAAGCTTATAATGTAACGCATTAGAAAAATTGTTAAATCAATGCTATTTCAGGGCCTAAGAATGCAAAATACTAACAGTGGGCGCAAAATGCTCCGAAAAGAAGTTAGCAAAACTTCTAATAAAAGGCTTTCTTTTAAACAATACAATATGGGCATTGCCAATCTTGGGATTAGGTGTCAAATTGGACCCCGGGCTCGTTTAGGGGCACAACCGGGAATAACGCTAGGAGGATAATGACTTGGTATTGTCACCCCTAGCCCTGCTCACACAAATTAATCGGTTTTACATTGACCTAATTTTTTTTCATATAATATTGAGGAATTGCGTCCCACTTGAAGTGTGTTGTAGGCGATGGGCTAGCAACCTTCTATTGCAGTAATACATTTTCTCCGATACGATTGGAACGGTACGCCATAGTCCGTAGCAGCTTAAGCTCCGTATGTAGCGAAAAGCGCCCGTGGCGCTCTGACGCATGTATGTGGTGATTGGCGCTGAACGTAAACCTACAATTTACCAGAACTACATATCACTAAAATGAAAATTTCATTTGTTCTGCCTATTCCTTTTGGATACCCAACAGAACAAGTCTTACTGTCCTACTAAGATCCTACTATATTTAGTACTGTATTATAAATGCGAAAGTTTAGGTGTTTGTTACTCAATCACGCTTAAACGGCTTAACCGATTTGGATGAAATTTGGCACGAAGATAGTTTATAGCCTAGATTAAATATAGGATAGTTTTAATCTCGGGTGCATGCAGACGAAGTCGCAGGCGGAAGTTAGTAACACATATCTATCTATCCAGCCCGTATCTACCCAGCACTGCTGAGTATAAAGCTTCTTTATTACGCCACTGTCCTCGGTCCTGTGCTAATCTTATCCACTACTTCG
The DNA here is from genome assembly GCA_947049275.1 of Epinotia bilunana. NCBI lineage: Eukaryota > Metazoa > Arthropoda > Insecta > Lepidoptera > Tortricidae > Epinotia > Epinotia bilunana. The sequence continues at coordinate 25,163,296 of OX346256.1, forward strand.
CTAGCCGGCAGATATCGTCCGACCATCTACCTGGTGGTCTACCTGATATTTTTAAAGACCTTTGCCACCGTTTAGTAACCCTCGTCCGCCTAGCGTTATTCCCGGTTTTGCCCTAAAGTTTTGAGTTTCTGTATGTATTATTGTTGATGCCCCAAACAAAAATAAAGGAGCCCGTGGTCCACTTTGACAGTTAAGGTCACAGCTCATTAGAGCCACCCGGCACCCGAGCCGCACCGCCTCGCCTCGAGCGGTTAGTATTCTTTATATGGATTTGTATGGGCATGCGCTCACTACATCAACTCCGTATCCTATGCGGGGCCTGAATAAATAACCTTTTTAAATTCAATTCAATTCATTTATTTGTCTGTTAAACATAGGTACAGGAACATTGGTGTTACAGGAATCAGTATAGAATCACTATGTTCTGGCCATGACGCGTACAAACAGTCATTAGCAAATGACAAATAATTACAATAATATAAAAACAAAAATATTCGGTAAAAAAAAGAAAAAATGGTCACAGAGAAAAGAAATGTCAAATGTCAAAATAATTCAGGAATACATTAATAAATTAATCTAATTAAAATAATAACAAATTTACATAATAATGTCAGATATTACTTTAGTCCCAAGATTTGGCATAGGCACTAGTTTTACGAAAGCGACTGCCACTGACCTCCCAACCCAGAAGGAAAGCTAGGCCTTATTGGGATTTGATGTTTCCTCACGATATAGTTCGTCACCGAAAAGTTAACGGTGAATATTCCGTACATAAGTTCCGAAAAGTATGTGAATAAACGACATTTCATTTCATTTCATTTCGAAAAACTACCCCACGACCGCCGCTTGACAGCCGCACCTGTTCCATTAGGCATAGGAATATTCCTAAATCCCGGCACAGTCGATTTAACACTTCAATGAATTAACACGTAATAATATCCCTTTAGTTATCTATTCCCGCTCAAAGGGGCTATTGAAACTGAGCTAGGATCATCAGTAATGGACCTAGGAATGCTTTGAGGTGTTACTAGAGAGCGACTTAGTTTACCTGTGCTAATGGTAAGTTAACACCCTGGTGGATGGAATCTTTAGATATTGTACAAAGTAAATAAGGTACAAGGTATCAAACCTTGTAGGTATGAGAAAGTTCTTGATATTATGTTTGGAGAAGTAATACATATAGAGATCGCTCTTCAGCGATAAGACCGCCTGTTGTCTACCTCTACCTACATGCTATTGCATTGTTTCTCTTTCTAACTGCGTTGTTTGTGTGATGTGTACATACATACATTCACGCCTTTATTCCCAAAAGGGGTAGGCAGAGCACATGAAACTTATGTTACAGCGCCACTTTTAGCATAAATGTGGGTATAAAAAAGATCGACAACATGTGATATTGCAGTGATAGGTTGCTAGCCTATCGCCCACAACAAACTTCAACCCTGCTCCCTTAGTCGACTTTTACGACACCCACGGGAAGAAAGGGGGTGGTGATATTCTAACCCGACACCACACTGTACGTAGCTCCCAAACGGATGGAGCGATTTGAATGCGGATTTTTTTATTCGAAAGCTGATGTGATCCCGAGTGTTCTTAGCCATGTTTCATGAAAATCTGTTCAGTTTTTCAACTTTTCTAAGTTTTTTAATGTATCGTATTGTAATACAAACTATTTTTAGCCGAACTTATAAAGGAGGTTCTTAATTCGTTAGAATCTTTTAATTTTATGCATGATCACTCGAAGACGCCTGGACCGATTTGGAAAATTCTTTTTGTTTTGAAAGGGTATCCTTTCCAGGTGGTCCTGTGGTCTTCAGGTCAGGATCTGATGGTGGACCGAAGAAATCGAGGGATTTTTTGAATTCTATGGGCTCACATACATATTAGGGATTGTTTTGTAATAATCAACGCATTTGCTTCCAGAAAGCAAGTGGACATGCTCATCTCAGCTCAGGAAAAGTCGGTTAAAACTTTGTTTGTAAAGTAAATTATATAGGAAAGGGTTCAAACCGTGAAACTATTATATCCTCATTTCTGATGCGATCGCGCAGAAAAACTCCCAGCTTATGCCTCATTGCCCTTTTGGCGACGATGGCTGTTGGGGCGGAAAGTTTCTCGAGTCACGACCACGTACCGGAAGGCACAGCGAGGGTAGGCCCCCACAAGGTGGACTGATGACCTGGTAAAGGACGCGGGAGTCCGCTCGATGCGGGTGGCTCAGGACCGGTCATTGTGGCACTCTTTGAGGGAGGCCTTTGTCCAGCAGTGGATGTCTTTCGGCTAAGAGGGTGGCGCAGGACCAGTAATGATTTATTTGTTATACGATAAACAAATAAATCATTACTGGTCCTGCATATTTTCTGTACTTAAAATTTTATGATGTCAGATCATTGTGGGTTATATAATTGATCGCATTATGAAGGGTCTTTTCTTACTAAAACATCGCAGATAAGCCCTCTAGCTTGCGTTTTAAATCTTCCTGCTAGTTGGCTGTAGTTCTCATACCGGGTTATTCCTATAAGCCGGGCCTTGTCCTAATTTGTCAAGCTTAATTTCTCTGCAAATCTCTGCGTTAAAAGGTCGTATGATATCCAGAACGCCATTGTGGTTGCGGTGTTCTGGAAACTAGAGGCCTTGATCTCAGCCTCGGGACTTGATGGAGGTTTATTTGGTTTTATTTGTTTTATATTTGATCCCAGACAAATCTGACAATCTGAGTCAGACAGATATATTGTGACATGGCTGATCTTGTTGCATCTGTGAATAAGGTGCTAATAATTTTGGTGCCAATGTATGTCAAGAAATTATACATAAGATACCTATACCCAATACCTACTCTTTATTGAGTGAGGTCATAGTTGTATCTCATCATCATTTTCCTAGCGTTATTCCCGGTTGTGTCCCTAAAGGAACCCGGGTTCCCCTTTGACACCTAATAGGACCATTATACTTATTTACGACCTAGATATTTTGATACTTCACTTTTTACTAGGATTAATTTAGAAAAATGACAATCAAATACATCGTGGTATATAGACATACAAGCTCACAAACTTTACCCCTATAAAATATGAATGTAGGCAGTGATAGTAATTTGAATACAAGTTTTGTTTACCAATTTTATTAAATAGTACTATCGACAACACAGCTAACTGACCATCCGTGCACATTATGTGCATTGTAATTAGGTTAGAAAACTGTGTTGGCGTTTAATTTTACAGTTTATTCTTCCTCCAAATATAGTCATATTTCATCTATGAAACGTCATACCTAATTACTAGTCCGTGCTAATAACTCATTTACCAAATAAATATCCGCCATTTCCGACCTCGTTAGTATGATGAAGATACGGCTTATTTATTTGCGAGTTAATTATTGCTATCTGTATCGCGCTATCTCGGAGATAGCGTCAGTGCAGTGTAATTTAGTGATAGTACGAGAGCTGGCGAAAGAAGAGGGGACATCGTTATGTGGGCCAATGAACTTTTTGTTTCTCGTTGACGTGGTTGAGACTTGTGTTTTTAAAGTGGCCACTCTTTAAAACAATGATTGAATGGGGTTTAAATCCACTTATCACGTGTTTTTCTGGTAGACCCATTTTGTGGTGGGGCATCTCCTTAGTATAATAGGAGCCCAATTTTTAGTATTAAATCTTAGAAACTCTGCATCTTGGCTGGCTGGGATAAAAAATAAAATAAAATGTTGGTTGACCCATGTAACAGAAGACTGTCATTCATTTAGATTGACAAAAAAATGACATTCATAAGTGCATGTTACATGCCTAAATTAAAGAATAAATAACTTTGTCGGTGACTTTAAAATAATATACTTACTTTCAACGAATTATATCCCGTATATTGTATAACAAGTAAGTCCCGCTTTGTAAGTCTTTTACTTTTTGTGGTCAAACTATACTAGTCTGACCACAAAAAGTAAAAGACTAGAGAATTTGTAGTCTCAGTATACACTGAGACTGCAAATTCTCTAGTATTACATATTCTATGTCAGACGTTGCGAAAATCTTTCACCTAAAATTTTATAGTAGGTATTGTCTTAAACTTCGTCAAAACGCGTGTTTATTTAGAAACATAAATTGGAGGATCCAAATAAGCATCAACGTAAACGTCATTCATGTTAAGAGTTTCATTTTATTTATAAAAGACCGTACAGTGATTGACCCTAGCCTCACCTGCTGATAAACCACGACAGAGCTTAAGATGAAGCTCACTGGTTCACTAATACTTCCACCATGAACGAGTTATAAAATATTCGACAACCTAACCAAATCCACAACCGTCCCACGTACTCCCCGTATTTACCCCGCCGCGGTTGTGTCGGGCAAGCACCTTAATTAAGCCTCTTCGCTACAACGCTCCCTTTCTTACGGCACCTGAATCTTAAACCTAGCTACGGTACCTAAAGCCTTTGTCTTATAAAATACAAGGATTTCTTCTGCAGATTCTTGGCACTTTTTTTAAACAAGTCTTAGTTTGTTATAGAAATAGTCGACTAAAACTAGTAGATGTGTTTTAATAATGCTAATGATTAGACGGTTCAACTCACGTGTTAAATGTCACTACGGGAGACATGTTTCGAACTCTTCGCGAGCGACACGGTCGAGAAGACACTGACCTGAAGAAGAACTCCCGAAGAGTTCGAAACATTTCGCCCGTAGTGACATTTAATACGCTAGTTGAACCGTCTAATCATTAACATTATTTCAACATGTCTCACGAAAGTTTAAATTCGATTAGGTGTGTTTTCTCCTCAATTGTGTTAGAACTGCAAGATTTATAGCGTCATCCCTGATTGCATAACTGTACTTTAGTCATCATATCAGCCGAAAGACGTCCATAGCTGGACTGGGCCTCCCCCATAGTGCCACGATGACCGGTCCTGCGCCACCCTCATCCAGCGGACTCGCGCGGCCTTTACCAGGTCATCGGTTCTACGTGCAATGTGGCCCATTCATTGCCACTTAAGTGTTGCGATTCGGAGGACAACATCGGTTTGGTACTTCAGTATCCAACAAATGATTGTGTCATCATCATCATCATCATATCAGCCGAAAGACGTCCACTGCTGGACATAGGCCTCCCTCAAAGAGTGCCAAAGTGACCGGTCCTGCGCCACCCACATCCAGCGGACTCCAGCAACCTTGACAAATTCTTTTACAATGATTATGTAAAGGAACGTAAAATTCGTATTTCAAATATTTATTCTCATAAAAGGCAATCATACATTTTCAGCCACATTTCAGCTCAAAAATGCCATAATAATCTAAGACGTTAACTTTTCGAACACGCAGCATGCAGCGAATCTTTTGAAAATTATAATGCCATTTGGTGGCTGACGCTCCTACGAAAAGTTACTCGATGCCTCTGGAAAATATTAAAATTAAATCCTAATAGATGATACATACATACATTCACGCCTTTATTCCTAAAAGGGGTAGGCAGAACACATGAAACTTTTGTTCCAGCGCCACTTTTAGCATAACTGTGGGTATAAAAGATCGACAAAATGTGATATTGTAGTGATAGGTTGCTAGCCTATCGCCCACAACACACTTCAACCCTGTTCCCTTAGTCGATTTTAATAATAATAGATGATATTGTGAATTAAGGTTGTATTTTGAACGTGAAAAATACTTTTGATTTGGCCTAAATACGGGTTGTCTACCCACTCACTTGCTTTCGGATTTTAAAAAAGGTAGCCTAAATTGCTTTAAATTTTTCTTTATCAAAGAAGTCCATACTTCACTTGGCAACCACAGTTGCCACCATCAATTTAGGGGTGCGCGAAATTGGCAATTGTGGTTGCCACAAGCAAGTGAGTGGATAATGATCTAAGACGTTAACCTTTCGAACACGCAGCATGCAGCGCATCTTTTGAAAACTATAATGCCATTTGGTATTGCTGACGCTCCTTCGAAAAATTACTCGATGCCTCTGGAAAATATTAAAATAAAATCCTAATAGATGATATTGTGAATTAAGGTTGCATTTTGAACGTGAAAAATACTTTTGATTTGCCCTAAGTACGGGTTGTCTACAAACAATTCCTAACATGCCTAAAAAACACTACATTGCTGACGGGTATCTATGAACACGAGCCGGTATCGTAGAGCAGGTTGAACCAGAGTACAATTAGGTACAGACCGATCAACGTTAAATATGGCCCCGGCAGCTGTCATTCCATAGCAACTTTTTAAACTTCCCATTCATTCAGATTTTAACGAACACCGCTTACGAATACAGACAGGGTAAGGATTACAAACAGTTTGTAATCGTAAGCGGTGTTCGTTAAAATCTGAATGTATGGGAAGTTTAAAAAGTTGCTATGGAATGACAGCTGCCGGGGCCATATTTAACAGTGATCGGTCTGTAATTGTAAGTTGGTGCAACCAGCCCTTAGACAGTTTAATTTTTTTTATTAAACTTTGGTAACTTTTAAATATTCAAGTTTTCAGTTGCAAACCTCCAAACAGAATTTCCAGAATTTTCCGTGGACTCAAAACTCCCGATCCAATTTGGAACTAATTTTATACGTGACGAGCGGGTGCATCTCTCCGTCCAATATTGGATGTTTTATGGCCGGTACAGGCGAGCACGGAAGTGCTACGGATTAAACTGGGAAACGTGCATGCACAGCGTTTTTGTTTACTTCATCCGCAAAGAAAAATGACATTAAAAAGATATTTGAATAATGTGGAGTAGCGTTTAGCCATTAAGTTTGTTTTAAGATAATTATTTCGGGTATTTGCAATTTTTTGGAAAAAAAAAATGTCAGAAAGATGTGAAATCTCAGTAATGAAACTTCATTCTGAATAGGCGTGTAGACACAAAATAAAATAATTAATAATGTCAGATTTTCTCGAAAAAGGATTAAAAATATAGTCAAATGTAGAAAAAAATCAACGCAAAAGGTTAAATAGTCACGACGTTATAAGTGTCCAAAGTTTTAAGAAGGGGTATGTTCTGTCCCTTTTTCGCAAAACGCAACTGCATATGAAACGATGACGCTAGAAGATGGTGACGTCACTAATAGACGGCAATGTGCCGTGCCTATCGTGTTCAGTGCCGCCGTCGACGCGGCCCCCCGGCAGCATCCCGTAATGTGACGTCACACACTGTTTGCGTTTTCTCTCTCTCTAACAAGCAATATTAAAACGGTTATAGCTTCGTAATTCTTTAAGATATGTGAATGGAATTTTCGTCACTAGGCATATTTTTTTGCCTTCTTTCTTATGGAGTAATAATAATTTTCGAATCTATTCCCTATTATTTAACGTTAAATTATTAACGATTTCTGAACATTCAACGAATGCGTTCCATTTTTTGGGTTTTCTTCGTGTTGGTACTTAGTGTTTAGAATGATCCTTCGGGATGAACAATTGAACATTAAAAGGATATATTTTTATCTAGCGGCTCGTATAGTTTGTTGATTTTTATATATTGTATACTCTTTATTCTTTTTAGACGAAATTTGGTATAGAGATAATTTGAGTTGGGACTCAAACTATCTCTATACATTTCATAGCATTTCATCTCTTTCTTCCCCGGGGGGAAGGATATAGATATATTTTTATCCCGGAAGTCATACCCTAAACGGGTGAAATGGGGGGTGAATGTTTGAATGTAGCAACGATATAGACGAGTTCCACGCGGACGGAGTCGGGGGCAGGAGCTAGTTTAAGAATAAATAAGTTTGACTTTTCCAATAAATATCCGAATATTCAGTATCTTTTATGTGATATAGCGCTTGAGTGTATGAGTGTACGTCGCAAATCTATAAGCTGTCTTTATTGATGAGCCAGCCGGCGCGAGCATCAGCTTGTTGCGGCTAGTGGAATCAGGGAAGCCGTGTTTACATGTATTTTGGGGTTGTCTTTGATTTTAGAAAAGAGAGAGGATAAAAAAAGATAAACTATAAAGTATGTATGTTATACTTTATTGTACACAAGACACAGGTAAAAATACAGACCAAATAGGTTAAATTAAAACGGTACAAAGGCCAAAATTCAGGACAAAACTGCTGTCGATGACCGATTGAAATGCCTCAATAGCCATAGTAATTTGCATTAGTTTTAGACCCTCTTATTCTTGAATTAGTTCTAAGTATATTATTATTAACTACTATTGTGTCCCCTACTGTATTGTCTCGTTTTATATTTTTTTTAGTCGATGCTTTCTTTAATGCTTACTTCGGTTACTTTCACTCAATTCTAATTCAAGGGGTAGATCTGTGGGCAATGTCTGCCAATCGTGACAGAGTCTTCAGAATTCAAAAGCGAGCCTTGCGAATCATCGACCGAAAACCAGTAGACCAGGAGACATATTTAGACACCATAAAATCCTAACGTTACCAAGTGTATACATATTAACTGCTTGTTCATACATACGAAACAACCTACATAACTATAAAACCTACGGTCAACCCACCCAAAGGCCTACGCGCAGGCGGCGTCTGCTGGAGCCCCCGCGCCGGCGCTTGGCTAAAGCTCGCGCGGCACTCAGCGTTGCCGGGATCCACATATATAACTGTGTTCCTGAACACACTAAAACAGCTGGGAGTGATGCCTCATTTACAAAAAAACTCAAGGCATTGCTTACTGACCTTGCATGCTACAATGTAAATAAGTTTCTCCAAAAAGATCATTGACCCTAACACAGGCCAAAAATGTAAAAATATTATTATAGTCTGACTTGTAAATGAGATGTACATTTATCAATAAATAATCTGAAATCTGAAATCTGAAATGCATGCTGCGTTCGCCTGTAATTGGTGGCGCAATTAAATGTAAACCGATGTTTTTTTGTATTAGTGCTTGTAATTGTTGTTGCCGCTGTTGGCGATCCTTAATAATAAATAAATAAATAAATAAAGGCGAACTTATCCCTGTAAGGTATCTCTCCTAGTTAACATTCGCGAAATTGAGATACAAAGAACAAATACATCTGTATTGCTGCTACAGCACTCTTAAAACTGATCTACCCGGACATTGACTGATAATAATAATAATAATAAGCCCGCGGGGGCAGCTTGTGGCGAGCTGACGGTGAGTGGCGACACCACGGACCCCTAACCTCCAGAGGGCCCGAGTGATCTGGCCCTCGCCTCTGTGCTTGCCTTAACCGGCCGGCCAGAGTGGAGTCGCAAGAGCGGAACCTGTGCTCCAGGTTGGAAGTGTAAAATGTCATAACGCCGGCGGCCCTTGAACGGATTACCGGGATCTGGCGCACCGCAGACTCACCTCTCGACAACCTCACAGCCGCTCAGACGTGTTGCTCCATTGTCGCACTGTGCGTGCGACTGTTTGTGGGGCCCACTTAACGAGTTGGCGAGTCACCGCCTGCCTATTCACAATTTTGAGACTAATTGTCACGGCAGGTGTCCGCTAGTCTCCTCCCATAACCCATTTTCCAGACCACCCACCATTCAACCCAATAACCCATGACCTTAGTTTCCATCGCAGCCCAGTGTTGCACTGCAATAGTCTTTGCACCTGGCGGGGACCATCACCGGGTGTATCATGTTATGCGCTCGGAGATTGTATCCGCCATGTGTATCCCTCGCTTTATATTATATTTGTTTTAAAGGGCCTCTGCGCTGTTGGCTTCGGCCCCACGCATGCCTTCCAAAAGTCCGGGACCCAATGGTCCTGAGATATGGAAAAAACATACAAATAATAATAATAATATAAATTCTTTATTCAGATAACTGAGATCCAAGTTGTTAGTATTACGTCCTTATATGTCTATTATTAGTAGGTACACAAATTACATATTTTAAATCTAGAATCTAATTAAACTACGCTGTACAGTGTCCCCTTACCCTTAATTGGTTGATGTGTACATATAATGGGGAGTCGGTCGTATCTTTCCATCACAATGCCGCCACTACTACTAGCGACCTCTCTTGATTTTCTTGGAGGGATTTCTCACCCCATTTTCAGTTGTGAGGAGGCCTCACATTTTGTGAGGTTTAATAATTATACTTGTTTTTTAATTCAGATATTTGTTTTTTTTTTAATATTTAAGTTCGCGAGTAGACTACAGTTCACGGGGCCACCAGTTTATAAATCCATTTGGATGCATCCACTAGTCTCAGGGATAAGTGGCGCGCCAGTAAAAGTTGAAACAACATACACGGCCGCGATCTGATGACAGCTGCGTGGCACGCGCGTGAATGTAGTAAAAATATTTCATATAATTATAATTCAATTATAATTATATTTCAAAGGTTAGCTGGAAGAGATCCCTTGGGATGAATTCGCCTTTTTACCTTAATCTTATACATATCATGTTTATGTTTTAACCTGTTTTGTATACAATAAAGTGCTTACATGCCGGAAAACCGCGGTAATGTCGCATCAATCGCATTTGACCTGGAAGTTAGTTTTAATCTTATTTTCTATGCCAATGGGAGCAGGTATCTTTTTTTAACATTTTGAGTTTCCTTTGAGCAATCACTGCCTAACTCAATACGCGCCTCACGTAATTCAGGACGTGATTTCGGCCGTGTTTTATATCTGTACTTTTAAGCCGACTAAAAAATAATGATGACAATATTCTTGCAATATAATCAACTCAACATTGACACTTGTAAAGTTATATGGATTTTGGTATTATTGTATTTTTAGTCTCTTGCACCCAGCTTTTGACTGGTAGAGAATGCCTTGAATATAAGCAATAAAAAATAACTTGAGTACAATATATGTGCACATTGTACTCAAGTTATTTTTCAATCGTCCTTTCAAAAATAGCTAAACCAGTGTTATTTCACACGGCAATTATTGTAATTTCTATTTCTGCATTATTTATTTATACTTTACTGTACAAAAAAAAGTACAAAAGGCGGACTTAATAATAATGATGCGGCTTTTTTTGCAATGTCTATAGTTTTGTTGTAGTTACTAACTACATCCAAACTATAGACATTGCAAAAAAAGCCGCATCATTATTAAGACAACTCTTTTCGATAACATAATTTTGATAACGCTGATCTCACTGAAAACCCGGAACAACACTTCTTACCTACTCCAAGACTCGTACAGAGCATGAAGTGGTATTATGGCTGTGATCTTTTGTAAATCTCCCATTGGGTTGCTCTAAATATGAGGGAGGCAACATTCCGCTGAGCCCTCTCTGTCAACTGATATTTTTAACCCCCGACACAAAGAGAGGGGTGTTATAAGTTTAACGTGTCTCTGTGTCTGTGTATCTATGTATCTGTGTATCTGTCTGTGGTATCGTAGCTCCCAAACGGATGGACCAATTTGAATGCGGTTTTTTTATTCGTAAGCCGATGTGATCCCGAGTGTTCTTAGCCATGTTTCATGAAAATTTGTTCAGCTGTATTTGAGATTTTGGACTTTAAAATGAAAATGTCGGGGGTTTTTCAACTTTTCTAAGTTGTAGTTATGTTTATCATCATCATATCAGCCGAAAGACGTCCACTGCTGCTGGACATAGCCCTCCCCTAAAGAGTGCCACAATGACTGGTCCTGCGCCACCCGCATCCAGCGGATTCCCTTCACCAGGTCATCAGTCATCAGAGGGGGGGTTTAGCCTGCGCCTTCCGGTACACGGTCACCACTCGAGAACGGCCATCGGTTCTACGGTCCATATGTTATTTGTTGCATATGATAAACTTCACGACTCGTTGATTGATGGAACCAGGCGTTACTTTCCTAATTCCTTGATAAAAGATAGCAGCCAAGGAACATTATTGTTCTAGATTTTTTCACGACTTTTTGTCAAGAATACCACTCCGTACCCATAGAATTTTAATTTGCTCCCTAGTTATCTTGGTGGAAACCCACCATATTTCCTGAACATTTTACTGTTGCCTTTGAGTAATCCCGTGATAACTCGGCACGTACACGGAACGTGACGCTCCACCCTTTGTCTGTTGTTTCTATTTTTAACTTGGAAAATGTGGCTTATTATGGTATGCTTTCTAAAATCTTGCATATGAGTACATGTTAAGGGTCAATTTCTGGCTTATCATAAGTTTTTGCCAAAATAAAACAATAAAAAATGATTGCACTGTATTTTTTTTTCACAATAATCAACTACTCGTGGAGAGGATACCAATGGGTAAATATCTGCCAATATATTTTTCTAAGTTTTTATTGTTGCTATGCATTAATGTCACCTAATGATACTATTGTTAATTAATTGTATTTATAAGCTGTGACATGTAAAAGAGCCCCCGAGGCCTACGTGCAGAGTAAATATTTGAATACGGGTGTAGTCTCAACATTTATTATTACTTCAAAAAAAAAGAAGGCAAAAAAAATTTGTGACGAAAATCCCATTCAGATATCTCAAAGAATTACGAAGCCACAACCGTTTTAATAAATAATATTGCTTTTAGAGAGAGAGCGCTCGCAGTTAGTGACGTCACAATCTGCGAGCGTCATAGTAAATAGCGAGCGACAGTGACGCCCGCATATATGACATGTAAACGTCATACACAGCTCGTTTGTGGAACAAGAGGTCAAACCGGGCGTCGTGTAGCCACGCCTTTATAAGTGTCATTAATGTGGTAATATATTCTAGTAATAAGTCTGTATTTGATTAGCGTATAACTTGCATGTTTGGTTTATCTGTAAATGTAAATTGGCCAATAAATAAACTACACATTCCGGTACATCAATGCTTAAAGTATTTTTCCGTACCACACCATTGACAACGATACAAAGCTGTGTAATGTATTAAGATCTTTCGAGAGTACGAAATATCGCCAGACGTTGTCAGATGACCTAGCTGCTGAACTATGAATAATTCAGTGCATTTTGTTGAAGCGTTTGTAGAAGCGAATTCATAACAACAGCTTGTTAAGTCGTTCGTTGTTTCCTGGCAGTAGACATGCTTTTACTTCAATCACATTTGCGGTTAGTTCTCTATTGTATAAGCAAAAAATATTTCCCAAAGTGTCACTTTCCCACAATGTTTTCCCAAATGTTCATTTTGCAAAAAATGAATAGTCAAATTATTGTTCCGCATTTTATCACTTGGCATTATCTCCTATGGCAAAATATTATTTCGCAAATGATTGTTTGGCAAAGTTTTATATAGTTAAGTTTCATTTGGTCAAACGTATTATTTGGCAAAACATTCATTTTCCAAATTATTGCATGGCATATAATTTATATTCTAATCGTGTAGTGCCAACGAAATGTATTTGAGTGATTACATATTTTGCTAAGCGGGTAGTTTAACAAAACTAATACTGTAATAATTTGTATGTTAATAACAATTAACATACAAATTATTACAAGGATTATTATTTAAAATTAAAATAGTTGGCATACACAGTTATCTATGGCAATTATTTTAAGCTAACCTAACCGCCAGCGTGTCGACGTCACCCCGCTTCGCGGGGTGCATATTTCCGCTCTGACGGACACAAGTGAACCCTAACCTAACCTACCTATAATACAATTGTTACGGCTGTTGGTTTTTTACTGCGGGGGGCCTCGCCCCCTTTTGCTGGCGGCCCTAATCTTGTTAAACCCTTTTAATAAGTTGTTATTTGTTTTGTTATCTTGTAATAAAATTTCGAACAAATGAAATTCGTTGTTTTGTTATTCTGGTATTTAAAATCCATACAAAATGAATCATCAGACAAATAATATTCCCTGAACAGTTATTCTATGAAATTATAAAAATTGGGTCATGAAATTAAATTATACCAAACAATCTTTTTTCTAATATTTGTCAAAGTTATGGTATGTGAAGTGTGCGAAATGAAAATTCGAACAAATGTCTTGTTCGGAAAATAATATTAGCCCAAACAAAGTGCCTTAATAACAATTGACAAAGCAAAATGTTGCCAGATGATATTTTGACTAAATGGACAAAATGCGAAACAAAAATGTGCTATTTGTTCGTTTAGGAAAATGAAACTACTGCTATAAGTTTTGTGGGAAATGAAATTTGGCGAAAAATATTTTGCCGAAACGGCAGGATACCGTTACGGTTTTACGTTGTGGAGCTACACATCAAACTTTCTTCGGGCTATTTTATTTCGTTTAAGTAACATATAAATCATTAAGTAAGACCGTCGGGGTCGTTTGAATATTACCGTGGAATCGACAAAATTTATAAAATAGCCATGGTATCTATTGTATCGTCTTAAAATTATTTTACAGGCCGAAAGATACTTTTTTTATATTTATACCTACTTTCAACAATAATGCGTTTTTTTTTCATTCCAGGGAATCAAAGAAACTGATTAAACTAAACACATCAATTGTTATATGCATTTTCACTGCCCGGTACCCGCCTAACGGCCGCTCTTGGTCATTGACACTTTCCTCCACTTAGCGGGAAAACCACGGCAGGCTACGAGCGTGGTCCTATGAAATTGTTGGCTTTGAATTAATTTGTAAAGCTTCTACGGACTACGGGGTAGCAATACGCGTGTATTGTGTCAGTGAATAGGTTTTTTTTAAATTCAAACTGTTTATTTCTGAATAAAAAGTAACATACTATGTGGCTTACTTAGCTAAATCTTTAATATTGGCGATTATAATGCTAAGCCTCTCTTCAGTCTGCATTTTAAGTTGCGTTGTACATTAACGCTTTTTAATAATATTTTTCGACGCTTTTGTTTTCTTAAAATTATATTTACGACATGAGTAGGAAACCCATTTAGTGAGGTTTGGCGTCAAGTTTTATATTTATACTACGCATTGAGATTACCAGGCGGGCCACGGTGTACAGTCGAGTGGTCCAATCTATACAGACCTTTCAAAAATATCTACACGTGCGTGTCATGTCAGTAACAATAAGGAGTGTGTATAGATATTTTTAAAAGGTTTTCTGTATAAATATTGGAGAACTTCACTGCACGTTGGTATAAACGAAGTGGAAACCAAATAAAAATACCATCAAAACATAAAACAAGGACGAACAAAAATGTAAACGTAATCGCCATGGGAACAGCTTTGATTTGCTTTTGTTTTCCTTGCGATATGTTTTCACGAATAACTATACAAATGTTCTTAAATATGATCTTATCATTGCAAAGTATAAGTACGCCTAGAGTTTCTAATTACTTATTTCAAAAACGAATACTAAACCGTCGCGTTATTTCAAACAAGGTCTAGGCAGTATAAGTCACTTTAGTTCTCAGACGTCAAGCTACTAATTAAACTTTCTGCTTATCACAAAGATAAAAAACAATTTCAACTTACAGGTAATTAATTGTAGGTTTACAGTTTTTCAGCAACAGTTTATATACAACTAGCGACCCGACCCGGCTTCGCGCGGGTACTATATTATACATATAAACCTTCCTCTTGAATCACTCTATCAATTTAAATAAAGTTTTAAAGATCTAAGCATACATAGGGATGCGACTTTGTTTTATATTACGTAGTGATAAATCCTACTACTTTTTATTATAAATGCTAAAGTTTGGATGTTTAGAGGTTTGCTACTTAATGTTAATAGCTTAAATTAAAAAATAGGATAGTTTTTATCCCGGGTCCACGCAGACAAAGTCGCGTAATATAATAATCTTAAAACAAGTTCAGCTTTGCGAGCCGTATACTTGCTCATCAGAGAAGAGTGTAAGGGTTGGAGGACTATCAATATTGAATATATTATAAAATTAAGAAAAAAACTTCAAAGTCATTAAACATTTGTAATTTTGTACTGAATACAGAATACTCGGTATTGTGCTGACAAGGCAATTACTTGTTAAGCCGAACCTCGTATAGTTCTGCCATGTAGTTGTCAGAACGATCGCTCTGTAGTTTTCCATTTTTCACGGACTTGCCTTCAGACAGTTTTATTATCTCTCTGAACAATTGGTTTTGTGGTTGAGTTTTAGAAAGCTCAGGTTAGGATTTTCTTGTTACTTGGGATTTGACAAACAACCACACGGTTTCACGTCTCAGGAGGGATGATCACATAACTTTGTGAACGTACGATAGGACAAATACAATTGTAACTTCTCCAAACAGTATGTTTTTGAGGATCTAGTATGGTTTTTTTAAATCTTGTTTGCCAAGCTGTTTAAGGCGACAGGGAATCCTAAAAAAATATACATACAGAGTGTACCAAAAATGGGCTGTGAACCGATCAAGGGCATAACAGGTATCGTATTCTGATAAGAAAAAACTAAGAGAAAAAAAGTTTTGCGCGATTTTTTTTTGCTTTTCTATGGAGCGTTGGCCGACTGGGGCGACCTGCACCGTACAAATGTAAAAAAAAATCGCGTCAATAAAAAAAATGAGTTTTTCTTATCAGAACACGATACCTGTTATGCCCTTGATCGGTTCACACCCCATTTTTGTTACACCCTGTATAAGTTTGCAAACACTAGAAAACAACGGTATTTTGTGACAATCGGTTAAACACGATGCAAAACTAGTTGGCTCACAAGATTCAGCTCACGCGTCAAGAAAGGTGGGCAGCGTATTGTGTTTATCTTAACTTAACAAGTATTTGTTCCTGGTGTTTGACGCGGGTTCCGTGTTTGTGTTATAGGGGTCGCTTGCGTTTGTACTTACGGCACCCTAATTGTGGGGTTTTGTGACAGGCGTGCCCAGGTTTCAACCTTGGCAGTTTTTCAAATTCAGAAGCATGTATTTATCTACAAGTTCTTTAGTATACAAGAAACTCTTAATGAAAATTCGTTTTTATAACTATAGCACTTATCTTCCTTAATTAAAAAAATACTCCTACACACACTTATAGCTATGAAACATAATAAACTGGACTTAAAATATTAAAAAGTTTGGGAGCTAATACTACCAGCCTCAGCTCATACACAAAGATACACATAATAAAATGTTAACATACCTCATTTCCCATGGGGGTTAAAGCTAGATGTCTTAAATTGGCAATGCTAGACAAAGCACTTAAAAGCGCTATCCAGACCAAACGGTCTGTCTTATAGGAATTATGCCCACTCTATTACTTAGTCCACAGACAATTCTTATTCTATTCTAATTCAGGCTTCTCAAACTAGCGTGCCTATCGATCGTAACTACGTCTGAAACGTCCAATCCCAGGCGGCTGGAATTAATTACTTATTAAAAAATAGCTCCAATAAAGTTGTCTAAACGAGTTATTTATCACGTTAAAAGTTTTGTCGGTGGCGGATAGATCAGAAATGAATAGTATTATTACAAGTTGCATAATACGATTCATTAGTGTTCGTTATTCACAAAAGAAAACTTCGTAATCCTAAACTAGTTAGAGAGTTTAAACCTATAAACCATTTTATATCCGTCAACATTTTGCCTAATGTTTACTTGCTGGACGCATATGTCAAATTAATGAACGTAACGAGACTTCATTTTAAAGTTCCATGAATCAAGCTTTTCAGCGTGGAAGCTATCACGATCTCTGCCACTTTGTTTTAACGGAGTAGATTATTATGGCCAAATCCGAAAAAAGTCATTTTGCTGCAATGGTATAGACTACGCAAGTCCTATGTGTATGATGGTGTTGACCCCCTTTCGATAATGTTAGTAAATAAATAGTCGTCTTAAAATTAAAAAAAATTGGAAATAAAAAGTACTTGCATCATATTTTTGCGGGTTACAGTACCTAGTTTGTTCATTTATTTATTTTTACCCGGAAGAATGCCTGTAACTCACTACAAGACAACATACTATGAAGATGCAATTCACGAACCAAATATAAAACAGTTTTAAATTGCTCTAAAACCATAATCGCTTCTCTAGGCAATATACTTCTACTTAGGCTTACCGCTTCAGTATGGACCGGATGGAGAGCGAACAGCAATGCAGCCAGGGCCGCGAATGGGCGGCGCAGGCGCGCTAGGCATGCGCCCGCGCGTGCAACGAGCACGCAGCTTGCAGCGTGTAGTGACACATTGTGTAAGTGCCACCACCAGGGAGACAGGCCGCAGAAGAGGTAGTTCAGTCTGGAACAATAATAAACTGTTTTGAAACTTATGAATCTCCAGTGCATTTTATTCAGTTAGAAAAGGCGACTGTAGACTAAACCTGGACGGAGGAGCTGTCAAGAAATTATCAAGAAAAATTAGTAAAAACATGTTAGAGGTGCCGGCGTGTGGTAATAATTATTATGGGAAGAGAAGTAGGAAGTACTTGGTCCCTAAAATATACAGCGTGGAACGGAACGATGGACTTTCCCGCAAGAGGGGGATTATTGAGCGCTAGTACGTCACATTTAGTCTAAGTAAAGTTATCACGTGAGCTGTACCATTAGAAAACAAAATTAGGTAGGTAACTAAAGTAACTAGCTAATAGCTACGCCTACCCATCTATTTTTTATAAGGGAGTCCCTCTGCCAACAAACTGTCCCGCAGTTTGGCAGAAGAAAATACTGTAAAACAAGAGTAGTTTAAGTGAATATCTTTTCTTTCTTTCTTTCTTTCTTTCTAATCTTTGTGTGTGCGTTCCGTAACATGCCGATTTGATATGAGTTCACAATTTGATAATTCGAAATTGATAGTTGATAAACATCCCATCTCATTTCATAAATTATTTTACCATTAACGGATGGACCTTCGGAATTGACACATGACACAACATATAACATACAGTATTACGAGATAGACGAAAGAAAAAGTAAATTGAAGATTCACTTTTTCTTTCGTAAATTTATTTTTCTTTCGTAAATCAACGAAAAATAATGTGTTAGGAGTTTCTAATATCGCGCGTAAGATTTCAAACAAACAGTGTTCACAATCTGACGGTATGTATCCATTATTTATAAATAAATTACCTAAATCTAAATCTCAAAATGTTCTCTTGCTAACGTAAGCTCGATATGCTCTGTTAGAAATACCCCCCACGTTAACTGCGGGACTGATTTTTATGTACTTTCATTCCATGCGATACCAGGTATTTTTGCCGGGTAGTAGTTTCGTCTGATGCGAACTAGGTTTAAATGACCTGGTGAAAGTCATTCATAGAAATATGAGTCCCAGATCGCCAATATTAAACGTGAACAAATCAAATTTCCCGTATCTCAAACTTAGCTTTGCCCGGGAATTGGACCGAAAATTACCGTTTTTTTTTAACAAAAAGATACCAGGTATTTTAAACCTGGTAATGCATTACTAAAATATAATAATAGGGATTGAACAATGAAACAAATACAGCAAATCGACAATTTTATTACAAAGGAAGAGTAGAATAGTAATTATTAAAAATATTTTTCATTGAAACATGGTAAACAATATGATTTTTGATACAGATTAAAAAAAAAACTTGTCTTCCTTTTTTTAACGTATGTTTGTCGGTTAATTTTCGCTGTCATATCTGAAAAATGATTCAATACTCTTTTGATTATTTTCTACATCTGCATTCACCGTAAAAACATTAGGTGATGATAAATTTAACTTTCTTTTCGATTGTTTGGCGGAATAACAGGCTTAGTTTTTTTAACGGGAAATATTTCAAACTCTTCGTCACTACTCGAATTAATATTATTTGTCGCCATATCACATCACGTTAATATATACACGATTAGTTCACAAGTTACAACGCGATTCACACCGAACAGCCGAAAACACGTGCGCACGATCGACAAGAAACAAAGCACTCGACAGGACTAGCGGCGGCGCACGCGCCCCTCCCCCGCTGACACTCGCTCAGTGCGGCTACCAGGCCTACTAATCAAGACCTGGTGCTCGCACTGAATTTATTCAAATTTAACTCTGTGCGAACTATGTCTGAAGGACCTGGTACATTTTTTAATCATTACAAGTTATATATCCATGATACGATTTTAAAGGTTATGTTATGACATAAAATTTAAAAACGAATCATGGATATATAACTATCTCTTTCGCACGCATAATATTTCTCGAGTTATGGCGTAATGACACGATTTTAGTGCGCGCACAGGGAGGAATACACCTACCAGGCAAATTATACCTTGCTTCGCAGCGAACGTGTTAAAAGCGTATCAAACGCAAAATATCCACGGCCGTCACGGCGGTAACACAGCTTAAACTGCGCCATATGCAGACGAAGCCTTTAAAAAATAAGGTAGAGCGTAAAGTTACCAAGACTTGGTGCTCGTGTGTAATTGTTTCCGTTCCCTCAAAGATGTAACAAAGACGTTCTCCAGACCTAAATACCGCTACTAAAACGCTTATGGATGTGAACCAAGTAATGAGAGGCAGATGTGCCTTTTAATACTGTAGCCAGTTGAATTCACATTTTTTTTTATTAAGTACAATTTATTACTAAAATGTAACATTGCCCCACAAAACTAGTAACAGTTTGACTGGTTGGAAAGGCTGCTTGGTTGGGGGATGTCTCTAGGTAAGATATTAATTATCCTAGATAACAGTGTATTATACGAAATAAATATATTTAAGGCGCCGTAGGTTCAGCGAAGTTAAGCGAACAGTTTTTGAAACAATATAATGCGTCTGTTTATAATAATATGGTTTCAAAAAAATACGAATAGTAATCTTGAGGCTTTTCTGCAGCGAGATCAGTGATTCGAAACATGATTAAGCAATTATCGCTCTATAGAAAAAAATCTCGAACATAGGTCTAAAATACTCTTAAACTATTCGTAACAAATTATGCACAAAAGCTAAAAACATTAAATTGCTTCTAAAAATCGGCCATATCATGTTTGAGAGAATTCAGTGATTACTTTTTTATTTATTTAAACGGCCAAAAAATTAGAGCACGCACTTTCATCTCGCTCACTCTTATGCTCAATGAGAGGGAGAGAAGACCATGAACCTACCGTGCCTTAAATCTTGGCATTAGGTATCAAAGCGGACCCCGAGCTTCATTAGGGGCACAACCGGGAATTACGCTAGGAAGGTAACTAACAGGGTATTATACTATCGATAAGTCAATCATACTAAACTTAGGTACATGATATTATATAAGTTGATCTAGGTAATGCTTTTTCAATACTCTTGAATTTATTGTTATTTTTTTCACATGTAATGGTTTCAGGCAAACTATTGAGTAGGTATGGTAATGAATGTAACAAGCAAATACCTATTTGATAACCGTCTAGCCTAGTGGGTAGTGGGCCTAGTTTCTCATTCTTATATATTGAAGAATTTAATCATCACGATCATCATCATCATATTAGCCGAAAGACGCCCACTGCTGGACATAGGCCTCCCCCGAAGAGTGCCTCAATGACCGCTCTTGCGCCA
Organism: Epinotia bilunana; assembly: GCA_947049275.1. Lineage (NCBI taxonomy): Eukaryota > Metazoa > Arthropoda > Insecta > Lepidoptera > Tortricidae > Epinotia > Epinotia bilunana. The sequence continues at coordinate 25,184,458 of OX346256.1, forward strand.
CCCGCATCCAGTGGACTTCCGCGACCTATACCAGGTCATCAGTCCATCTTGTGGGGAAACCCCAGACCACGACCACCCACGACCACGACGAGACCACGTATATACCGGAAGGCGCCTTCCGGTACGTGGTCGTCACTTGAGAACCTTTCCGCCTCAACCATCGGTTTACGAATTTACATCTATTAAATAGAATTATCGTCGCAGAACCCCATGCCACCACGTCTTATTGAGTTTACCATAGGCCTAGTTCGATTCATGCAATATTCCCTTGTTATTTCATTTATTTTTCTATGGCTTCTACCACACGCAAAACGCTTGAGGAGCACGTTTGAAGGCTCTGCATTGTCTGTGAGATGCAAACGGCTCAGGCAGCGGTTCGATGCGTATAAAAGCCATCAGCGATGTGTTTACAGTTAATTTACATGTCGGGCTTATCGTCGATGTTCTCGGAGAATAGGGGTGTCGACAACAAATAAAACTATCAGTAAATGTTGAGTTTACTCAAAAAAGAATTAAAAAAAACCGAATACCTGTATGTAATAGCCTGCTTTTTTTTTAAGGCGCGCGGGCCTTTATTCATTCACTACTTTCGGCTTGGCAACACTGCGTCACTATTATAATTGGGTTTGAAGCCCAAGTTCACCCTGAGGGTCGAGCTGTTGGAGTTTCACCACAAAGACAGTTTTAATTCATTTTTGGTGAGAATACCACCTGACAAGCTGTCGACTTTCATGAAGGGTATAGTTTTCCGGCGATTTCGAGGCCGGCTATTTGACACCCAGAACTGGCGCCGAGCGTCGTCGTCTTAACGTGTTTTTGTGTTATGTTATAAGTTTTGTATATTATTATGTATGTTAGTCTGTAAGGTATTTGTAAATATGGGCCGTGTTGCCTGACTCAAATAAAAGAATATATAAATAAATATGCATATTAGACTAGAGACCCACTTGAGTTTTGACAGATGTTCCAAATTTAAACTCCTTACATAAATCGATACTGAAATGACATTAAAGTACAGATTTTACCTGCTACCACAGGCAAGAAAGTTCTCATAGTAAAATTGGTTGTTATAATGTTGGTCATTACTTACGGTTTCTGAGGCTCTGGTATAAGTTTTACCAAAACAAAACGTTACGACCGCGTTTGCGTTTAGCTGTCAAATCCCATACAAATTGAAGGTAAAACGCAAACGCGATCGTAGTTTTGTTTCGGTAAAACTTATACTAGAGCCTCTGAACGCATTTGAGAGCACTAATCATAACTAAACTAATGATAAATAAACAAATAAACACTGCTTCACCATTATTTATTCACAAACTGCTATTTCTTTACACATTAGTTTCTTTCATGCATAGAAGTACCTACCGGCACCCGGCCAAGTCACGGAGTTTATTTCAAAGATTGCTTCGTTAAGCCAGCAATTCGTTCTTTCTGCCAATTTGTTCAAAGATGAGTTCAACTCTTAAAACACGCTTCCATAATAAGCCCCTTGAGTTGAGTAGGATCAAACATTTATTCTGCAAATAGGGCTGCAAAATAATTAAGCCACAAGGGCACTGTATACAATTTAATTCATAAATCATTTATTCATTGCAACCATGGCATTATAAGAGCTTATATTGCTAAATATATTAAATATATATGAACAGGCATGGGTCCTGTTAGGGTGTAGCAATTTTATAATAATATTCATTATTCACATTACTAATTAATCTAAACACTATAAAACTTATAACAATAATACAAAAAGTCAGAAAAAAGAAATGGCAAAAAATTGAACCAAGTAGAAAAGTTAGTTACAATATAATAATCAAATTACCACATCTCATGTAAAGTACCCTTTTCTAGACGAGGTACCTATCTTGTAAGATACAAATATCTTCAAAATAATATTTCTCTTTTAAGTTTTTGGAGTAAACCTGAGAATTTCCATAATTTTATTTACTGTTAGTACATATTTTTGAGCGTAAATATAAACCGCAATTTGTAATAAGTAAGCAACACCAACGACACGTCAACTCAGTGACCCAGTTAGGGTGTGACATGTTCACGCGCAAGAAGGTAAGAAAACCAGGTTTTACTTTGTTTGGATATATTTTTTGGACAAAATGTTTTTATATGCCTAATAATATTTTTGTTCCGGAGAAATGTAACAAATAACTAATGTTTCACGCGACTAACTGACCAAATTTATATACTATAGGTACATACGCATCCGCAAAAACTCCGCATCAATTTTTGCGGATGCGGAGGCGGATGCAGATGTTGAAAATATGCGGAACATCCGCGGTTACGGATGTGGATGCGAATATCTGCAACATCCCTGACCCATACCTACCGTCGCCGCTTACGCGAAGTGCACCAATGCTATCGCTGCTAACAGCACCTGCATCACCGCTTTCCCCGGTGGCTCTCGTTTATGTCTCTGCGCTACGACTGAAGGATAAGTCGGATGCTGTGTCTGGCCGACGGTGACTATACGCCCTCCACCGCCGCCCTGGGACATCCACCTTGCCTTGCTGCCCGCCGAGTCTGCAAAATCACGTTGCATATCTACGTTGTGTTGCCTTCCTCGCCAGGACAGACTTTGTGTGGTAAGCGGGAGGGAATCGCATGTAGGGATAGGTATGATGGATGGTGAGAGAATATTTGAGAAGGAGGGACGGGATAGCTATAGCCACGGGAAAGAGGATTGTGGTCTATAGTAGCTCAGGGGAGGCGGGATCGCATGCCCGTGCACTCAGCTACCAACTACCGGACAGATAGCAGGTTAGAGTACCCCTGCCTTTCTCTATCTCAAATTCCCTCTCTCAAATTCATATTTATACGTGTACTACTACCATGTTATTTTTTCATATAGCCAGTAGTTACCATTTAGCCGCCAGAGGATTTGGGAATTTGGGCTTTAAAGCCCAATGTCACCCAAACGCGTTCCTGAATTGAAAAATGGTTTTTGAACACCTATCTTATTTTTCAACAAGCTATCCTAGTTTAACCAACAATCAAGTTTACCGAGAAAAAAAATCACATCCCCTCTTTAAGTGGTTCCCTAAAAAAAACATTTTTCAAAATATATTCTGTACCGTTTTGTCGGCGTGATTGATTTACATACCCATGCCGAATTATAGCTTTCTAGTAGTAAGGGTCACTGAGCTAAGCCGCACACGGACGGACAGGCGGATATGACTAAACTAAGGGCCGCTTCAGACCGGAATGGCAGCGGCCGGCAGCGGCGCGGCGAGCACCTTCCATGTCAAATAATTTTAAACTTTATCTACATACTAAAAAGTCCAGTACGCCAAGACGCTCGGCCGCGAGGCGGCTTGCGTCACTTTTTCGAGCTTCTCAAGCGGTGCTGGACTTTTTAGTAGGTATGTAGAGAAAGTTTAAAATTATTTGACACTGAAAGTGCTCGCCGCGCCGCTGCCGTCCGCTGCCATTCCGGTCTGAAGCGGCCCTAAGGGTTCCTTGTTGACTACGGAATCCTAAAAAGCCTAAAAACCATAAACGTTTCTAACTTATTATCACTGCACAAAAAGATAAATAGTAGTGAAGTCATGATGAGTTTGTACGATATGTTCCTTATTAACTTTTTAGATTTCACGAGCAACCTAGCCCCATGCTAGGCCGCATGGTTGCTCGTGAAACTCCATCTGACACGGGTACTTAAAACGGGAGGTACTTATTTTCATTTCCTAGACTTAACAGCCACTGCCTAGACGCCAGCGCGTAAACTTAAGGCTTCCTGACTTGACTCCTTGTTTACGAAGTTCCCAAAGTTACTAAGAGTGGCAAATGCCTCGCAATTCCCACTTTTTACATTTTGCGAGGCTGTTGTTGAAACATGATAATGAAATTTAATTAAGTTAGCGTTTTGTTTAGTATTTTGATTTGTTTTAACAGGTTAATTGTCTTTCAGATCCAATTACTTTGTTATCAACTATCTTTAAAGCAGGAACTTAGGACTTTTCAAATCCTTTCAAATATAGAATCTGGTGTCATGGTTTTAATCAACTACATTATGTAAGAATACTACCGTATTGTATAAAAACATATTTTTTTAGGGTTCCGTAGTCAACAAGGAACCCTTATAGTTTCGCCATGTCCGTCTGTCCATAGCATTTTTTTTTTTCTTGTTAAACCCATGGTGTGGGTTATCATTGGATAGCTCATTCAATAAACTATTAGAGTTTTCTAAAACCATTTCCCAAATCAGTGATTAGTTTGCGAGATATCGGGCTCGTAGCAGTTTTTGGAACTTTTTATTTTCTGTCACTTTGCCATTGGTTCCTTCTCCCAGGTTCTATTTGAAAACTGCGATTATATTCATTTCAATCTACTGAATGGTCTTCTTTTCATTTTCTATACCTTTTGATTGGACATCTTCTAAGAACGTTGGAACTCCATATTGTAACAAATTTCCCAAGCAGCTCTGTCATATTGTCCGGCTAACGGCACGGGGTAACTACAAAAAGTTGTTGGTTTAACTAAACATTAACTCATGACAATAATATTTACGAAAAGAATGGCGCCATATTAGCGTTGGCGTTAGCGGATAGATGGGACTCCCCCATTCTACAGAGATGGACTAAGCTCCATACCTGAATAGTTGTGTATTTATGTGTATTACTCTTAAATTTTTAAGTAACAAATAACACTAGAATATAAGTGTAACTAACACCTATGGATTCCGTCCGAAATAAAGATTTATTATTATTATATTAAGATTCGTCTCGCCCACCGTAATTTTCTAAATCATACGATTGGCTGTTCGTATAGTGCGTCGTCGTCGCTGTGCGCGGGCGTAGCACGGTTGCCATTTTATCACTTATCGTTGTGCATAAGGCATCTGTCACTCTTGCACTCGCATACTTGTCAGAGCGTGATGGGCGTCTTTACCACAACGATAAGTGATAAACTGGCAACCATGCTACGCCCACTGGCTCCGCTCGCTTGTCAGTCAACCGCACGCCGCAGGCAAATGTGATTAAGATGAGGGTAGAGAGGTGTCTTGACAGCTGATCGCTCCAGTAAATACTGGATTATATACATGGTTTACATATTATGTAAGCAAGCGGTTTGGCACATACCCTGGGCTTCAAAGTCAATGTTATTTATTCTAAAATGGTAAGAGTTAATTTTCTGAAGTATATACAAGACGATAATTTACATTAACGAAATTAAATTAAAACTAAATTACATCTTAAATAGGTTCTCGGGGCATTATAACGAGGATGCTGGGGGTATGGTGAAAAATATTTATTGCTAAGAGGAACTTTTCTCACTTTCTGTATTTTAATTTGATTGCAATGTCTTCTGAGCGCTTTTATTTGAAACGCTCGCAGAGCTGCTTTCATGGTTCTATCATAATATTTTGTTTTTCTTAGTTAATACCAGTTGTTGGCGTTTGTGGCGCCACTTATAATAGTTTAAAGTTAGGTCCCACCGAAAATCAGCGCCTCAGCTTGCCGTGTCTTGCCGTGGCTTTATGCTTGTTCTTTTTTTAATTGTGTAATTTGTAACTTTAAGGGGATGCCTTGATTCGAGTCGACCACGCCCCTTTTACAAAGACACGCTTATGCCTTCCACGCACGAGAAAAAGAGATGTAACACTTCGGGAATGGCCTTTTGGACAAATTTCAATAAATACCTAACTTAGTGACGTATTATTCATATTTCATTAAGTGAGATTTTAGATGAGTATTAACTTGATTATTTCGTAATATAATGTAGTGTTTGAGTACGCTGAGTAAAAAAAGGAAAATAAAGACTCAACTTTTGGTCAAGAATCAAGAGTCAAGAATCATTTATCTGAAAATCAGACCGTATTGTTTCTTAAGGGAGCGACCACACCGGTGCTTAATGCTGCGTATACGCGTTGATGTGTCGTATGCGTCACGTATTCTTCATACATTTTGCTGCGTTTTACGGTGCGTTAGCATATTTTGAGCAGCGGTGTGGTCGCATCTTAATCTAGTCAGAACGGCGTTTCAAAGCACGCGATAATTTCCAATTCACCCCCTTAAGTAAATGTATTTTCTTTCCTTCTTTCTTTCTTCTAATATATATAATTAGCTGTTCAATTGCAAACACTTTCGTAATTTGTTTTTTGTACGGGTATCATCATCATCGTCATAGTCATATCCCGGTTGTGGCCTAAAGGAGCCCGGGATCCGCTTTGACATTTAATCCCAATTGGCGTAGGCACTACAACCCAGTGGGAAAACTAGACCTTATTGGGATAAGACCGGTTTCCTCACAATGTTTTCCTCCACCGAAAAGCCATTGTTAAATATCAAATGATATTACGTACATAAGTTTTTTGAAAAACACCCTGTGGTACGAGCCGGGGTTCGGACCCACGACCTTTGAAAGTCACGTTCTTTGCCGCCTGGCAAACAGTGGTTTCTTTTTTTGGCGGAAATATGACAGTTACGCAATACCCCCTCAGATTGAATCCCTAGTAATTCAGACACAATAATCAAGAGCGGGAGTCCGCTGGATGCGGGTGGCGCAGAACCGGTCACTTTGGCACTCTTTGGGGGAGGCCTATGTCCAGCAGTGGACGTCTTTCGGCTGACATGATGACGATGAAGATGATTGAAACGCATTGTAATTACATAGTTTGTGCACAATTTCTTTACAAAGCGTTACTTTCATGTCCGGGTCGTCAGGATCAAATTACATACATTTGTATGTAGAGTCTGGCCATCGAAACGTGATACTGAGATTTATATGGCAACTTTTTATATGGCAACAGTAATGAGATTGTCAAATGTGTCAAACGCTTTAAATTAGTGTGATGTCCTAATCTTGATACTTGATATGGTAACTAAGAAAGTAACTGTTCCATAATAAATTGGTCTGTTTTTGGTTTCTAAGAGAATTAAAGGGTGGCTTACTGCTAATATTATTCACATTGAAGAATATCATAAAAAGTTCAATTATCATGTCTCGCCAAAATTTAAATTTTGGAGTGGTTTTGAATAATCTTCTTAAATATAAAGTAGAATGAATTTAAAGAGTACTATTTCATATAACTTTAAGTACTTCCTTCTGTTTGGTCAGTTGCATTTTGAGAAATGAAGAAAATTAATAATTGTGCAAGTATCACTTTTATTTCATCGCGTTATACACAGTGTTGCAACACGCTGTTTTTTTAAATTTGCCGCGGTTTTCTAGGATCATCTTTCCCTGGCCAGACTCTAGTGTCGACTTGAGTCTACCGTGTTGGGGACGTGAGACAAACACTTTTTACCACCATGTAATACTGAAGCCGAAGTCTAAATGAACCTGTATTTCACCGAGCTGCACTGTGGCCGCGGCGTTACGCTCGCAATTTATTCGGCCATTTGGACTAACAGCGCGTGACGGCCGCAGTTTCCGACGCTCCTCACGGCCATATTAGTTGCCAAATGCTTGGCTATGGCAGCTCGAGTTTAATAATAAAGGCGTGTATACATTCACAAGAATTTCCTTCCACGATGTCAAGCTGTGGAATAAACTGCTGCGATTTTCTCGCGGGGTAGTCTCTCGGGAAACCGCGGAGTACCTATGGGGTTTTTCAAGAAAGGAGTGTACTGTCAAAATACAACAGCCAAAAATATTTGACACATTTCAACTGCCCTACAAATAGAGTTATCAGATATTTATGATCGCCTTGTAATCGCAGATACAGTACAATACAAATACGTATAGTTTATTTCCAAAAATAATATAAACATATTAATGCTGTACACTTTTACAGAGTACCTAATGGTTTTGAAACGGTAGGCAACGCGCATGCGGGTCTCCTGGAGTTGCAAGCGTCCATAAGCAACGGTAACCGCTTTTATCAGACGAGCAGTACGCTTGTTTGCCACCAACGTGGTATAAAAACCGGCCAAGTGTGAGTCGGACTCGCGCAGGAAGGGTTCCGTACCATTATCATCATCATTTACTTTCTGATATGACACGACCTTAACTTTCTCCTTTATTCGTTCGAAATTGTTTCTTCTTGACCTTCCCCTAACTTTCATTCCCTAAATCTTCGTTTCTATTCGTTTTTCCGATATTATTTTATTAATCTAAAGAAACAGTAAAATAATAATAATAATAATAATAGTATAATACCATACATGACACAGATGAAGGAATGGTGCTGTAGCCACACATACCAAGAAGTAAAGACGAGCGCCCAAGATAGGCTGGAATGGAGAATGCTGCAACGACAGAGGGCCAGGCCCTCTTAATATTGATGATGATGATGAATAATAAGCCGGTGGGGCAGCTTGTGGCGAGTTAACGGTGAGTGGCGATACCGCGGACCTCTAACCTCCAGAGGGCACGAGTGATCTGGCCCTCGCCTCTGTGCTTGCCTTAACCGGCCGGCCAGAGTGAACTCGCAAGAGCGGAACCTATGCTCCAGGTTGGAAGTCTTAAATATCATAACGCCGGCGGCCCTTGAAAGGATTACCGGGATCACAGCCGCTCAGACGTGTTGCTCCACTGTTTTGTCTTGTTTTGTGGGGCCCACTTAGCGAGCTGGCGAGTCACCGCCTGCCATTATAGAATTTTGAGACTGATTGTCGCAGCAGGTGTCCGCTAGTCTCCTCCCTTAACCCATAGCGAGATAAAATACACAAGCCATTGCGCCTTCTTTATGGTTGCCTGTAGTGTGAACCAGAGGGGTAATCACGTAACGTATTGATCGGCCAGCTGGTAACCTCATTGATTACAGATGTAGACAGATGTCCACCTCTGCTACTCCTTCCTTCATCACACCCAGTAATTATTTACGTAAATATTAAGCGATATATTCCACGAGTTACCCGGACCCGTCTAATCCCAATAATGTCTAGTTTTCCCTCTGGTTTGGAAGGTCAGATGGTAGTCGCTTTTTTAAAACTAGTGCTAAACCTCGGGATGTGGTGTCAAAGCGAACCCCAGACTCCTTAAGGGCACAACTGGTAACGCTAGGAGAATGATAATGATATTTCATGAGTTCAATTGCACCTTTATATGTTAACTATAGCACTATTAGCCGGTTAAGAAGCGCATAAACCACCCTTAACCGTCCTAGCACGTTACGGCTCAAATGCAATCCCTAATTTACGAGCACACTTGAGTGGCCCCTTGCACTTAGCAACCCTTGAAGTACTACTTTATTATCAAAGCAATAAGGCTTAATTTCTCACGTCGCTTCGGTTACGGACTGTATCCAAAGCTACAATAAATAACTGCAACTGCTTAGATAGAAGACCGTTACTGTTAAGGAATACAGAGGCGCTTAGTCTTTTTGAAATGGAAGTGGTCGTAGAAGAATGGGTCGTACATGCAGCGGGATATTGCTAGAATTTCGAACAGTTGCATTTAATACACAAATCGAGCTAGCCCCATAGTAAGCTCAATAAGGCTTGTTTTAAGGGTACTGGACGACGATATATTTAATAGATATAAACACTCAAATACAAAGCATCACACAAATATTTGCCCTTACCGGGATTCGAACACAGGACCGCCAGTTTTGTAGGCAGAGCCACTACCCACTAGTCTAAATCAGTCGTCACCAGTCTGACCTTTGAATATCTTTACAGATGTATGAGGAAAGCCGACTGCGTACGCATTGATGTCTTCGAAATGTGGTGCTTCAGGAACTGCATCAAGACCAGGCTATCGAATATCTGTCTCCGGAAGATTTTTAAATTCTTTGGCCATATGGCCCGGAAGAGCTGAGGCAACCTTGAGCGACTTGTTGTGACTGGCAAGGTGGAAAGGAAAAGACCGAGAGGACGCAGTCCAATTAGATGCACCCTCGATACTAAGCACCATGAAGCCTTGCATGTCGCCGAAAACAGACAGATTTGGCGAAACATCATTAGAGATAAAACAATGACAAGGGGTCACGACCCTCAGCATTGAGGAAAACGACGCATGGACGGAGACATATGTATTCAGTGCAGGTTTCCCGACGATGTTTTCCTACACCGAAAAGCTGCTGGTAAATATTAAATGATATTCCGTTCATCATAAGTTTCGAAAAACTACGATACGAGCCAGGATTCCGACCCAAGGCCGCCATCTGATAGCCGCATGCTTGAACCACTAGTAAAGCTTGGCAAAAAAGTCTGGAAACGGAACTTTTTTTTTCGACCCCTTACTTCATTAAACTTGTCATATGTATTGTCATTGTAACAACAACAATAACAATTTTACCGTATATGTTACATTTCGCGGATTTATTAACATTCAAATGAAACAAAAATTCCATACAATGAGCAAGACAATATCCGGTTCCGCTCGGGAAGTAATTTATAATGTATACAAGCGATGTCTTGCGGAATATCAAGCCGGAATTATTTTATCGGAATTATTCCGGCTTGATATTAATATATAGAATTAAATTATTGTAGACTACTAATAAATTAAATTATGAATGTTTATGTTAATTTGGTTTATTCCTAACGCTAGAATTACAGTAAATAATTTTCGTCATGTTTACATAGTGCACTTTCGAGGTTATGTTTACATAAAACCAACTTGGTACTTGCAATTAACCAGTGCAATATTTGGGGAACCATATTTAAATAATGCCCTAGTAAAAAGTGAAGTATCAAAATCTGGGTCGTACTATTCGTGTTGCCATATGAGCGATAGTGGCGCCCTTATTATTTTCTTTTCTATCAGACTACCACTAGTACGTACCTACGACTATCGATCTAGCTCCAAATCAGGAAGATCTATAAGTAGATTTTGTCTCAAGGGAGCAAAGGTATATATTTACAGCGAGGTTGATTGAATCCTGAGAAAAGCGAAAGATTCTCCAATAGAATTCTGAGCATATCGAGGGATTCTAAAATTGAATTTTGGGGGAACGAGGGGTTCAAGTGTTGTACCCAAGACGGATATAATTTTAATACCGAATGGCACATACTGCTTTTCATACCTAGGTACTGTGAGGAAACGGGAAACCCCTCATTTGAGGGAAACCATGACTCCTTTTCGAATTAGCAGGATTAGGGTAGAAAAGTACAACTTTGGTCTCTGATTTGAGGGTTAGTGACTCTTTTCTGAATAGCAGGGGTAAAAATGATTTTTTTTTGTATGAAAATTGACAGTTTAGTTGTTCTGACGTACGTTGTCACCCCTCTGGTCACAGTACACTTACGGCCAAAAGGTTTCCTACCCAAAAAACCGATGATACTGTTAATTGAACTTAAAACGACCATTATTTAAAATCTAACTTCGCATGGAACTCGCACGCTATATAATTTAATCGGTACTAAACCTACTTTCTGCACTAATTCCTCTCCCTGAAACCACAAGTCCTGGTTAGTGTAACCACAATTTATTTAAGAGCTCGGACGCCATTCTTTCCTATTACTTGGTTATACGGGATCAGGAACGATACTTTAAATAATGGAGGGTGTTGTTAAGTCTAGACTTTAACAGAGTCATAAAAACGAAACCTGAGATTCGCATTAAATTTTATTTTGATGCGTTTTATTGTATTGACACTGGTACTTGTCACCGTGACACTGTTACCTGTAAAAATTACAAGTGACAATTGTATAGTTGGTGAAATAACGGTTCGTGACGTGATTATATTTGTTGTTGACAGAAAGGGGCATCCCTAGGATATCTCTTTTTCGTCGTGTATCTGTAATTTTTTGAGCCGGTATTTTATGGTTATGAATATTTGAGACGGGAACATTATTTTTTTTTAAATATATAGTATCAGATGTGAATAGTAGGTATTTAAACAGGGTAAATCGCCAGTAACTGGCCACCCTTCAAATACTGGCCCCCTCATACTAAAAATTACCTCTTTTTCCCTACAAACCTAATTAAATTTAGTATAACGTGGCCACTTGGCCAGTTATTGAAGCTTGGCCAGTAACACCATATACTAAAAATTAATTCTATTATACCTGAATAAAGTTCATTTTTAGTATGAGGTGGCCAGTTATTGAACGGTGGCCAACTGGTTATTTACCCTAGATAGAATCTATAAAATCTGTAGGTTTGAATTTCTAGTAGGAAAATAAATACAATGTCAATATAATTCTTGAAAAGAAGCTATTATATTTATAGAATTTGACACTGCCTCTAATCTGCCGGTGATATTTGGCAGTTCTTATTTTTTTTAAAATTTACTTATCTAAAATCTGAACGCAGCTCATGCCATCCGTCTTGACACTATGATGTTTTATTGAAGAGACGCAAGTAGCCGTGCGTGTGTGAGCACAGCATATCAAGCACACTAAAGCAAGCGAGCGAGACAAAAAAATTAGGGGAAATACTTTTAAGGGGCTACCCGAGGTTTTCATCGATTTTGTGACAAGTTTCCTACACAAAAGCACTACCGATACAATTATAAATCAAACCGCTATCGGTTCTTCAATGTTTTATCTCCATTTTCATCTACCGGGTTTGAAACAAATGAATTATTCATTGTGTATGATTTTTTAAGCATTGTCTAAAAAACACTTATTTCGTATCTCTATTGACGTGAAAGGTCTAACATATACGAAATCTACATATTTAGGTTCTTCTGTGACGGCTCTAAAAACTGGTCTAGGGTTTTCGTTTTAAACCAATAAACACAAAAGTTATGGCCGGAAAACCAGTTTTGTGGGCTAAAATTGTTCAACTTTGATGCCAAATATCTCGAAAACAATGAACTTTGAAGTAATTATGGGATACTATATTGCTTAAACCCGTTGTTGTTAATATAATAAGTTACAAAAAACATTATAAAACTAAGGGATTCAGATTGAAGGTCCTTGGCGTACCTATGCTCCCATACGCCAAGGACCTTCAATCTGAATCCCCTTAAGGACTTAACTATTTCGATCAGCGGGCGTAGCACGGTTGCCATTTTATCACTTATCGTTGTATATAAGGCATCCGTCGCTCTCGCACTCGCATACTTGTCAAAGCGTGATGGGCGTCTTTACCACAACGATAAGTGATAAAATGGCAACCATGCTACGCCCACACAGCTTCAGCAGGTCGATCACGTGACGCATTGTACGCGCGTCAGATCTAAATGTCATTTTTTATATGGAAAAATGACAGATCTACCTAACGCGCGTTCAAAACGTTACGTGATTTCCCCCCTGGTCAATTGCGTAAAGTTTTTTTACGTATACGATACGGTACGGTAGATATAAACGTATTTTTTAAAGATAGAATTACAGTGATTTGACCATCGTAAAAGTTACGCAACCCTAGTCGCTATGACAGAATCTGCCGCAAAATCTTCTTAAGCCTTTTAATACCTAAACACCCCGTCAAAACAGAGTTAGCGCTCGCCAAATCTTGTAAGTTACAACTTATAAGCAGCTGCGAAAGTTTTATTGGCTTGCTATTGAAAGTTGGCGGCGAGGATAGCCCCTCGGAGACTACGCCCGGAATATTTTATACCGTGTTGATTTTGTGTGAGCTGCGCATAGACTTGCTATAAGAGGAGGCTTGTAAAGGTCACAGCTCAGTCGAGCCACCCGGCACCCGACCCACACCGCCTCGCCTTGGAACTGTACTAACTACGGAGTTGATGTAGTGAGCGCATGTCCATACAAATTCGCATAAACAATCCTAACCGCGAACTCGAGGCGAGGCGGTGCGGGTCGGGTGCCGGGTTGCTCTGTTTTCCATACAAACTTTCATCTCCCTTTTCATCCACTCAGGGGATGATTTCTGGGATAAAAAACTATCATATGTTCTTCCTCGGTATTGAAACTATTTTCATACCAAATATCATCTCAATCGGTTCAGCGGTTTAAGCGTGCAGAGGTAACAGACAGACAGACAGACTGAATTTATAATATTACTAGCTTCTGCCCGCGACTCCGTCCGCGTAGAACTCGTTTACATCGTAGCTCGATACAAACTTCCACCCCCCATTTCACCCTCACTATAAAAACTATCATCAAACTATCTCCATACCAAATTTCATCTCAATCGATTCAGCGGTTTAAGCGTGAAGAGGTAACAGACAGACAGACAGACACATTGTCGCATTTATAATATTAGTATGGATAGTATGGGTCTCCATCCTCAAGGTCTAATTCTACATATAGGCGTTGTGTTTTTTTTAAATAGACAAACTAAGCTACAATGTCACAGACTTTTTCTCTTGATGATATTATTAGAATAGTAAATTGGTACAGTCGCCATCAGATATTTTGGAGCTGCCAAAGTGCTCACAAATATCTGAACACGTCCCTAATGCCTCGACAATAGGTCTCTATTGTCGAGGCATTAGAGGGGTGTTCAGATATTTCTGACCACTTTGGCCGCTCCGATATATCTGATGGTGACTTTACAATCGTGTAAACAAGTGTACGGCCTGTTTGATTGTAACCAGTCGGCTATAGTGTAGGTTAAAATGTTCTTGCCGACCTTTTATTGATTTGAAGATTAGTTGTGTTGACAGCGAGAGACAAATGCAGACCCTCCCACAGCGCTCCCGAGCTTTGGTTAACTTACTACAAATAGCAAATAGTAGTGTTATTATATTACCTCTCATCCATGATTATTTTGATATTATCCATTATTAAATGAATAAAGTAAATAAATAAATATTACGAGACAATCTTACACAAATCGACCTAGTCCCAAACTAAGCAAAGCTTGTACTATGGATACTAGACGACGATAAGCATACTTATATAGATAAATAAATACATATAAAACATCCCTGACTCAGGAGCAAATATTCGTGGTCATCACACAAGTAAATGTTCTTACCGGGATTCGAACCCGGGACCTCTTGCTTACGAAGCAGGGTCACTACCAACTAGGCTCGGGGTTTTTAAAGGGGTCCTAAATTTATTTTTATTATTTAAGATTCTGTATTTTATTTATTTATTTCCATAAAACGTCGTATAGATGCCCATTGAAATGTTTTCACAAGGCTTTCATTTCACATGCAACTAAATTATGTACGTAACAAAGCAATACAATTTATGAGGTCCATATTCACCCCCTACTTCCATTAGTCGTATCCATTTATATGTGTTCTGCCTACACCCTTTGGCAATACAAGCGTAACTTGCGTCATCACATTTAAGTATGAAGCGTAGTTATGTCAGCACCTAGGTTATCCGACAAAGGACATTACACCGCCCATTATCCCCTATCACGCCATTTTCCCAATCCTGTCACCATTACACACCATGTCCCCGATACTATCTAAACAGCTATGGCCCCCGTTTTATAACTTAACTATTCTAATCCCATCTGCCTTTTTTATATATAAGGTGGCAAACAAACGTTCCACCCCGCCTCCGGCCCGCCTGATGGTAAGCAGTCATCGTAGCCAATGGATTGCATCATTAATGTTTTGACTGAAACTTTATTGCACAAAACAATTAAGTATAAAAGGTGGACTTATGTCTTAAGGTCCACCACCACCAGTCAACCAGTCAACCATAGGGCCAAACAGATACTTTCACACGGTGGTGGGTGCAAGAGACAGACTGAAAATACAAAAATCCTAAGATACAATATTAATAACAATATCCATTTAACTATATAAATGCCAAAGTTGATTATTACGCATACAAAGGCAAATAAAATAATATATACACATACATTTTTTTTCACGACCGCTTTAGCCTAGTTGGTAGTGACCCTGCCTACGAAGCAAGAGGTCCCGGGTTCGAATCCCGGCATTTATTTGTGTGATGAGCACGAATATTTGTTCCTGAGTCATGGATGTTTTCTATGTATTTAAGTATTTATTTATCTATATAAGTATGTTTAAATCGTCGTCTAGTACCCATAATACCAGCTTTGATTCGTTTTGGACTAGGTCGATTTGTGTAAGATTGTCCCCTAATATTTATTTATTTATATCCATATAAATATAAGAATATATATACCTACATAAGTTTATACTGTATACATTTGTGTGTTAACCTACACTCCTTTCACGAAGAACCTATACTTCTTCGTGTATACCTACACTCCTTTCACGAAGAACCTACACTTCTTCGTGTATACCTACACTCCTTTCACCAAGAACCTACACTTCTTCGTGTATACCTACACTCCTTTCACCAAGAACCTACACTTCTTCGTGTATACCTACACTCCTTTCACCAAGAACCTACACTTCTTCGTGTATACCTACACTCCTTTCACCAAGAACCTATACTTCTTCGTGTATACCTACACTCCTTTCACGAAGAACTTACACTTCTTCGTGTATACCTACACTCCTTTCACCAAGAACCTACACTTCTTCGTGTATACCTACACTCCTTTCACCAAGAACCTACACTTCTTCGTGTATACCTACACTCTTTTCACGAAGAACCCCATACTGTAGCATCCAGTTGGCAAAATTCCACATACTTAAGCAGAGAAAGTGTATTGATTGAGACAACTGCTACTCGATTGCGTAACGCCTTGGACGAAGGTTAGAGAAGATCTAATCTAAATGCATATTTTGTATGGGGAAAAGACAGTTTATTTTGTTCTCAAGCTCTTCGATAAGTTACGTATCCCCTGGACGTAATTTAACTGTGTTGCACCCCATCGCAGTACAGTTAGGAAAAGTTATGTTGTGTAGGATGTAGGATACGGCGGTAGGACCTCGAGAATATTGAGCAATAAAAAATATTATGCAAGATTGTATTCTACCATTTTGTCGGCATGATTGATTTGCGAGTATATACCAATGCCAAATTACAGCTTTCTTGTAGTAAGGGTCACTGAGCTAAGCCGCAGATGAACAGACGGACGGACGTACAGACTGACATGGCGATACCATTATAGTTAAAGCAATGACGCGTAGCTTCAGTGTCCGAAAGGCAACCGGATAGCTCGCGGTATTTAACCGCTGTGTCAATCGGCTGTCTCGCTACAATAAAAATCTTTTTCATATTTTTTTTTATATTTCCACCCCAGTCCAAATTGGCTCAGTTCGGGTTGCACAGGGCGGTTCCACAACACTTCGGGAGCTCAAATACCGCGAGCCATCCGGTTGCCTCTTGGACACTGCAACTACGCGTAATTGCTCTAAATATGAGGGTTCCTTGCTGACGAAGGAACCCTAAAAAAGTAGTATTATATCTACTCCGCAAAGACATATAACCGTAAACATCGACGTATTCTCGAAGGTTCGACAACTAACGAACATCCCCGAATACGCCCTTAGCGATCACAAATAAAATTTTATTGCCTTGGATGTTCACATCGACTCCCCTCACCTATGGGTTAACCGGTATAAGCCAGACCTCCGATTACGGGATGTTAAGCCACATGTTCACTTCGAACCAATCCATACTAATAAAATAAATGCGAGTGTGTTTGTCTGTCTGTAACCTCTTAACGCTTAGGCCGCTGAACCGATTTAGACGAAATTTGGTATAGATACATTAAAAATACAAATTGTATAACGCTGAACTATTCCACTCATAGAGGTTTCGGAGACGGCGCTTCCAGTTACAGAGGTAAAATTAATAAACTCTCAAAAAAATGGATTCCGCTTATAGAGATCCCAAAATTCTACTTATAGAGGTAATTCGTTGCCAAGGGACTGGAACCGAGAACTTGGGTCCACTTAAAGAGGTTTTCCGCTAACCCAGGTTCCACTTATCCAGTTCCCGCTGTAGTTTGAGTCCCGGGGAAGGACAAATGATAGTTTTTATCACGAAAAATATCCCTTTAGAGGGTGAAATGGGGGATGAAAGTTTGTATGGAGCTACGATATAAACGAGTTCCACGTGAACGGAGTTACGGTAACGGAAGCTGTTTATAATAAACACAACTGAAATTGACATGATATTTTGGTTTCGTACAGCGAACGAAAGATCATAGAAGTCTAAGTAGCGCCGCAAAGGGCCCCACAGAATGGGCGCCATTGCCATTATGCGGGGATAAGGGTGGGGTGTCAAAACGATGCCAGGCAGCCGTTTGGTTCAAACATGAGCATACCGGGTCTTAGGCACGTGTTTGGGTAGAAATAAATTTGTAAGGAGTTCGCATTTTATGGTTTTTGCGTTCTCTAGTTTCGTAAGTCGAATAGTGCAGAGATTACTCACTTGTTGCGTCGATATAAGGTAAGTTGCCCAATAGAAATTGAATAAGTATTAAATTCGTAAAGGTATTATGATAATCTTATTACGTCGCATTTACACACGTTTTGCTTACGCATGATAGTGCAAGAAGTCAGAACTCCGCTTCTATGAAGTAAGTGTTTGATTAATTCAAGAAAATACCTACATAAGTATTATATTTTTTTCAAAAAAGCTATGTACCTACGAAATATCATACGATATTTAACAGAGGCTTTTCAGCGAAGGAAAAAACATCGCGAGGAAAATCCGGTCTAATCACAATCAGGTCTAGTTTTCCCTCTGGGTTGGAAGGTCAGATGGCATCGCTTTTGTAAAACTAGGGCCTACTCTAAATCTTGGGCTTAGGTGCCTCAGCGGACCCCGGGCTCGTGTAGGGCACAACCGGAAAAGCGCTTGGAGGGTGATGATGATTCATATATTTATCTTGTTGCGGTGTAAAGAATTTGCCAAAAGTAACTAAAAGGTATGGAACATTAAAGTGACAGCTATTGCCAACTTTGTAGTGCTGCGCTCGTAGCCGATGAAATGCGAAACGATGTTGAAGGGAAAGGTACAGTTGAGATTATTTAATGTGAGCGACTTTTTATAAAAACAGTCGTTGACATGTTTAACCCCCGCCGTCGCAGAGAGGGGTGTTATAAGTTTAACGTGTCTGTGTATCTGTATCGTAGCTTCCAAACGGTTGGACCGATTTGAATGCGGTTTCTTTTGTGTCATAGATAATTTTATTTTGAGTGTTCTTGGCCATGTTTCATGAAAATCTGTTTTGCCGTTTTTGAGAGATTGGTCTTTGAAATGAAAATTTGGTAGAGTTGCTTTTTGAATGGACTACTTTGATGCGCTCAAATATACATACTACGAAGAGTCTGAAGAACTGATAGCTATGCCAGACAAATTAGCGAAATCACCTCGACTTCGCTGGCTCGGCCACCTAGAGAGTATGGGAGACGGTCGCGCAGTGAAGAGAGCGTATGTGGCTCGGCTCAATGGAAAACGCCCGGTGGACCGGCCCAGGTACCGCTGGAGTGACGAACCCCTCAAAGATCTGAACACTCTTGGGGCATCCTATTGGCGTGAAATGGCGCGCAATAGGGAAGAGTTGCATTCTCTTGTGTCAGAGGCAAAGATCTTTTTTAGGGATCCGTACCTCAAAAGGAAAGAACGGAACCCTTATAGGATCACTCGTGCGTCTGTCTGTCCGTCCTTCACAGCCTATTTTCTCTGAAACTACAAACAATTACTACTACAATGAATTTTAAACATGGGGGCCACTTTGGGGGGAAATGAGAAAATTAAAAAATAAAGTTTTGCATATACGTGTTACATATCAAATGAAAGAGCTCATTGTGTGCATCTAAAATATATTTTTTTTGTAATTTTAAAATAATTAGTTTAGAAATTATTTAAGAAAATAGCCAAAAAATACCATTCCCCCCCCCCCCCCCTTCATCTCCGAAACTACTGAGTCTAAAATTTTGAAAAAAATACAAAAAATAGTTCTTTACCTACAGATGACAGGAAAACCTATTAGAAATGTGCAGTCAAGCGTGAGTCGGACTTAATACGGTATTTGTCAAAAATCAAATCAGCTTATTTCTATGAAAAGTCAAAAGGCTCCGTTAGTAAAAAAAATGTTAAAAATCTTGTGATGTACGGAACCCTGCAACGCGAGTCCGACTCGCACTTGGCCGGTTTTTGGTTCAGCCAAAGTAGGAAGTAAAAGTAAATATACTACGACCATTTAAACATTCTACAACATTTCAGAAACAGTGTTTCCGAAACATTGTTTATTGCGGACCCCGGCGTCAAGAAATACTAGGGGTGAGCGGTGAGGTGAAACAACAGTACATTTTGCACCGGTATTTCCTTTCGCGTGAAATTCACGCGATATGTTTTTATGGTGACAGGCGCATTGTTGCAAATGACGTATTAATAATGCTCTTTGTTGGGATCACGCGGTTATTACTTTTTGTTTTTAATTACTTTAGGTACGTGGTCGAAATTTAACGAACATCGCGTTTTAGGCTTCGTAAAAAGGTTGCTGTATACGAGGCGCCTAACTTCACCAAGTATGAAGCTATACGTTTTATCCTACTAATATTATATATGCGAAAGTTAGGATGTTTGCATGTTTGGATGTTTAGATGTTTGTTACTAAATCACGCTTAAACTTGTCAACCGATTTGTATGAAATTTTGCACGAAGATATTTTATAGCCAGGATTAAATTAAGGGATAGTTTAATCCTGGTTTAACGCAGACGAAGTCGCGGGCGGAAGCTAGTCTTTTATAAAGGTAACAATGAAATTCGCGAGCTGTTCAAGTGTTAATCGGTATTAAATTGTGATTAGAAAAAAGTAGATAAAAATACGCCTGTTATTGCATGGGTTTTGTCAATATAGTAAAAGCTCAATAAGGTTTGTATTACTGATATTAGATGACGATATATTGAATACATTAAGTACTTAAATACATAGCGAAAGTGTAAGAATCGGAAACAAACATTCACGTACACCACACAAATATGTTTTGCTTTTACCAAGATTCGAACCCAGGAACTTCAGCTATTTTTGTAGGCCCAATTTTGTATGTCTGTTTTTTTAGCAGGGTCAAAAAATCTTTTTGACCATTCAGTTTTTGGAAATATACGACAAGTAGCGACCCGCCCCGGTTTCACACGGGTACGGGTACGGGTATATTATACATATAAACCTTCCTCTTGAATCACTAAAAATTCTATTAAAAAAATCCGCATCAAAATCCGTTGCGTACCTAGTTTTAAAGATCTAAGCATACATGGGGACAGACAGCAGGAAGCGGCTTTGTTTTTAACCGACTTCAAAAAAAAGGAGGAGGTTCTCAATTCGGTTGTATATATATATTTTTTTTTCAATGTTTGTTACCTCAGAACTCCGTCATTGATGAGCCGATTCATAATAATTTTTTTTTGTTTGTAAGTATATGCTTCCAGGTGGGTCCCATTTTTTTGAAAATTCAATTGGATGATGGGATCCATGAGGAATTGAGGGAAATCCTCAATTATATTAGGCACGCGTGTAGTGATTTTGGTATATTCTATTATAACTCGTGTATTTACATCCGGAAATCATAAATTGGTGGAGTGGAATTGATGATGAAGACCACAGATGACTTATGGAATTCCTCAATTATGTACTTAAAAGTATAAAAGTATATCACAGATTCTGATAAGATTCCGTTGAAACAGCAACTAATGAAGTGCCAAGGGTGATCCTTGTGAAATTGACGGAAGTCCTCAAATATTATCGGGTCACATACAGCGATTGGGTTTTTTTCTATAATAATCAACGCATTTGCTCTCGGAAATCAGTTCATGAGGTAAATTGGAAAATAAATGTTCTCGTGGCTTGGCGGAGTACTAAATTGAAGTCGGTTAAAACTTTGTTTTTAAAGTAAATTATATACTATGTAGTGATAACATGCTCGCAAGAATTACAGCTTACAGCATAGTTAGCACAAGACGGCGCGCGAGCTCTCTCGAGCTCTCTCGTACTGTCCGTCTCTTTCTAAGTTTTATAATAACCGGGAGACGTATATGCGTGTTGAAAATAAAACTGTAAATAAAAAAACAACTGCTTTTAATCAATACAGCCTATATCACTCCTACGATTAAGAGGAATCCAACGACATATTATGTCGAAATTCGTCAACCGGTTTAGGCTGCAGGGCGTGCCAAAGAATAAGACATACATATAACATACGCTCGAAAAACATAACATCCTTCGGCAGTCGGGTAAATATGTCAAAATCCATCAAGCCGTTAAGAATGTATATACCTCGTGAAATAGAATATTTTTTGTCTAGGACATACGCTCAAAAATTATAACCCTCTTTCTGAGCCAGTCGGCTAATTAGCAATTACCTGAACTAGAAACTGGCTTTCATTACGTTCCCAAACTGTCACCCAGCGAACTAAAATGAGTTCAACTTGCTGTTTTTCTTCACCTTATGAATTAATTTAACTTCGAGTTCAGAACTAGTTTAAGTTGCAGCTGCACTTAGATGAGTCCATTTGCTGACCGAGGGTCGTGTTTCGAATTTTTTTGAACTTCGCAATTGAAGTCTTAAGTGGAAATCTCAAGTTCTTCCTGGCACTGCGGCGTATTTTCAGTCGAAACAGTGAGGTCTTGTGAAAACAGCGAAAGTTTCTAGTTTCAGACAGTTTGTGTGGTAATACTAACTAAATACTTACTTCCAGTAGGTAAGGTATATTAAAATAATATTACCTAGACCTGCAGGTCAATCACGTAAAGCATTGTATGCGCGTCAGATCTAAATGACACTATTTATATGGGAAAATGAGAGTTGGATCGACCTAAGGCGCGTTCAAAACGTTACGTAATTACTCCTCTGGCTCACGACGTAACCGCCATGTTGATACGATAAAAGTCCATCTGTCCGCCTGTCCGTCCGACCATCCGTCCCTCTGTCTGTCTGCTCGTTACCTCTTCACGCTTAAACCGCTGAACTGATTTAGATGGTATAGAGATAGTTTGAGTCCCGGAGTAGGACAATAAACCGCCCAAGTGCGAGTCGGACTATATCCATAAAAACGGGGAAAAAACACGTTTGTTGTATGGGAGCCCCCTTAAATATTTATTTTATTTTGTTTTTAGTATTTGTTGTTATAGCGGCAACAGAAATACATCATCTGTGACAATTTCAACTGTCTTGTCGCGGTTCTTGAGATACAGCTTGGTGACAGACAGACGGACGGACAGACAGACAGTGAAGTCTTAGTAATAGGGTCCCGTTTTTACCCTTTGCGTACGGAACCCTAAAACATAGTTAAATTCAACCATTTAACTATTTTTTTGTCCTTCTGATGATGAAAGTTTGTATGGAGCTACGATATAAACGTGTTTCACGCGAACAGAGTCGGGGGCAGAAGCTAGAAGGCTATATTATATCCCGTGGCATTCCTGGTATGCTATATAATACGCGGGCAAAGCCGCGCGGGCAGTTAGTAAAAGAAAAGTAGTCAGCCGTACTTAAATAAGTTAGTAATGTTCGTTAACCCAGCGGGTCTAATAGGCGGAGAAATAATCTTTCCACAGCCGTCGAGCTAAGCGGACGATTTGATGTGCCGCATTAATTTTCATGAGGTTCTGTACTGCTCGCAAAAAAGGCTGTATTTCGCAGATAAAATAACCTGTAAAATAGCTGGCAGGTGAGAGTATTCAATCAGCGGGCATAACTAGGTCACCTTGTTTCTTGTTGAGACTTTCTTTATTAAATAAAATACATAGTATTATTTGCAACGAATTTCCATAAAGATATCTGTCGCAAAATTTGAAAGATTTGTCGTTATATTTTGAAACCAGATTTTAACGGTCATAAATACATTAATGCACGCCTGTGTTCCCAGAAAGGATAGACAGATCATATGCAATTTAATTTTCAGTGCTATTTCCGGCCACATTGGGCTTAGAGACGAAAAACATACTACAATGACAAGTTACTAGCATATTAACCACAACATAAATCAACTCTATCTCGTCCTGTGTCGTAATGTCGTAAATAATCAGTATTTAAAAAATATTAAACGAAAACACGTTATAAGGAAAAAGGTGTTGAGTTCGGACAATACTTGAAGATACTGGACTTTAAAATAGTGATCTCATCTCTAAGTGCCCAGGAAATGGTCTGTTTATTGCCACTATAAAACAGACTACGGAAGAATGAGCCGCCATCAGTTTTAGTCTTATTACCCACTAGTTTTGATGTGAATTACCTCTTTTAATTATCATTTTAGATTAGCTTTCAGAACAACGGCTAAGTGGTGTTCGGATGGAGTTTTGACGTAGAATATGCAATCATTACCTAAGTTTTAGTTTATTTACAGGGCAGTTTTTTTCTTTTAAGATTAACTGTGTTAACTTTATTACCGTGATAACATTTAACAAGTTTGCAAACAGCGAGCATAGTTGCCAGGTTTCATGAAAGTTATTAGTTATTAGTTAATTATCTTTATTATTAAGATGTTCATTTTACTAACAAATGCTTAAATAATGAACGATCATAGCTTGTTAGTTTCGTACTTTTCTTATTGAATGAGCGAGAGAGCAAATATCATATAACGCTCTCTCGCACGTCTAAAGGTCTCTACCCATTACACCGTATCACACCGTGACCGTACTATGAACGTGTCAGGCAAAAAAATATTCTTCATATTAAAAAGTGCCGGTGCCGGAACAGTCGAGTGGGCGTCATCTCATAATGCCTCATACAAAGAATATTTTCTTGCATGTGACGGTACGGTGACGGTCATGGTATAATACGGTCTAGTGGGCACAGACCTTTAGCCTTTTGGACTCCGTGCTGATCATACTAGCACTTTTGCTGCTAAGAAACGCTACGCGCTACGCTCGTAGCCGATCCCATGGTTATCCTCGTATGTAGCGGAAAGCGACTACGGCGTAGGCACCCGCTAGGGGGGTTCCTGGCAGCGAAAGTGTTAAGACACAGAAAACACTATCCTTTACACTTAGATGTCTGCATACAAGCTATACTGTTGCCACCGAAAGGGATGGAATGACTTGTGCAGCTTAATTAAGAGCTGGTCAAAAAGGTTGACGCCATAAACAATCTACTAATTTGGGCGGGAAATTGTTTATTTGTCTGCCTGCTGCCGCAACCTCAAAAAGTGGAAGTATGACAAGGACAACGAATGATAATATGTGCCTCTCTGTCTCACTGATATTTTTATATTACCATCTCTTTCGGTATAATTACTATCACAGCTCCTTGAAGAAATCTATACTCTATGTAGATGATATGTACACTATCTCGCCCAATTTAGTCCCTGGGCGTCATCTCCAAACAGAATGACTAAACATCACATTGTAAACCACCGTCACGTCACGTGACGTCAGCATGACATTGCTATTCTGACCGTAGCCACTCGTGTTGATTGCATTAGCCCCGTATGTATACTATTTGTTACCCCGAGTTAATGGATTTATTATTCTGGGCCTGCTGATCTAACGCAAACGCTTCTGTTCGCGCCAAAGTCGTGTTTGTTGTAATTACTTGGGTTTTATAGTGTTTCGTAATTATAAAGGGTTTCGGTTTAAGTTGATATTTTCGGTACAGTCAAGGTCGAAAATATGCGCGCGGTCAAAGTGATCAAAATACGTTTGCTCAGATATTATGATTTTTGAGAGACAAATATATATTAACTCGTCGCACTCAAACATACATAATGTGCATCTGTGAGCTGTAGAAGTCGCCAGCACGCTTGTTTTTGTATTCGTTTTTAATTTTGAAAAAGTGAATTGTCAAAAAAATCTATATAATTAACGAACCGTTTATCCATAGACGGACTTTTAACTGTTTCTTCCTCCAATTTAACTTTTTAAAAAGGTTGTTTATACTCGTACTGTGGAACCAGAAGTTGGCCATTGCTAAAAAACGTTAAAGGCCGCGAATATAGACACTTCAATTACATTGCGTACAGTAGTAGTAACATTCATGTGATTCATAAATATATTCGATTATATATATATATATATATTTGCAATCATATAATCGCTATAGGCTTCATACTTTCGAATAGTATTAAACTTGAGTGCAATGAAAAAGAAAGGACATTTAGTATTGGCGAAATATTGTGGAGACTCAAAACTTATTATTGCTCCAAAAGAAAGAAGGCAAAAATATATAAATGTAGGTAATTAGGTACACAAATTTAAAACTAATCGAACCTCAGATCGCAAACTTTTAGCAGCAACAGGTTATTTACGTAAAATAATTACGAAAATCCGCACGAAGCCGCACATCACAACTAGCCGCGCGCGCAAGAAGCACCGTGCCGTAAGTCCGCCTAAGTTTTAGCATTGCCACGAGTGGGGGGGCATGTCGCAGGGCAGGTTTTTGCGCGCTCGCCGCGAGCAAGAAGCACCGTGCCGTGAAAAAGCAACTCTATCGTGCACAGTAAAAGGTTCAAATTCCAATGACAATGTATATGCACCCGAAATTAAGTGCATTTCTTACCAGTTAACTAGTTGTCTACTACTCGTTAACTAGTTATGTCTACTTAACCGTGATAGTTTTCCTTTTAAATTCATTATATGTACTACTGCCACGAATTTCACGTCCCCAGTAGTAGTCATTTAGCCGGCGGCGGAGGGGGGGACACACATGACTCGAACAAAAATTAGGGCTTTAAATCCCATTATCTCGCAAACGCATAACTGAGTTGAAAAATAGTTTTAGAAAACCCATAATATTTTTAACAAGCTGTCCAACGACACCCCACACTATAGGTTTAACGAGAAAAAAAAAAACATCACCAATTTACATGTAGGGGTACCCTAAGATTTTTTTTTTCAGGATTTTATTCTATTGTTTTGTCGGCGTGATTGGTTTATATACCCACGCCGAATTGCAGTTTTCTAGTTGTAAGGGTTACTGAGCTAAGCCGAAGACGGACAGACAGACTGACAGAAAGACGGACGGACATGGCAAAACTATAAGGGTTCCCTGTTGACTACGAAACATATATATATATTATATACATATATGTATATCCATACAAATATTGCTCGTTTAATAGTATAGGATTAGTATGGGTTATTTACATTACATGATACGAGCATTACCATATTTACCTGCCCGCGCCGTCTCGCGCCGCAACACATCGCCTATTAATAGACAAAGCTTTAGTTAAAGGTATTTTATTCCCCGAAAAAAAACCGTACAAAATAAACGAAAATACCTCTGCCGTGATTTTTCCATTTCGTTTCACGCAAATGATACGGGCCCGGAGCCACTGGCTTGGAGACGGCTGGAAAGGTCGCTTTTCAGTAAATCATTGACCTTCTTATATTCCAGGTTTTTCCAGCACTAAGCTTGTGAAAAGGTAAATTTAATTGGTTGGTATTGTCGTAGATTTGGCTGATATTGACGTGGACCAAAATGTATACAGTGCATTACCGGCAAGTGGGTTTTTTGGAATAGGGCAATTTAAATTCCATTAATTAACTAAAATTCCGACTTAAAATATTCTAACAAAATTTAAATTGCCAGCAATGTACAGCAAAGTAAGTTGACACGTAAGTGTAAACGACAGCTCGTTATTCGTTGTATATTACAACCTAGTTCATTTAAGGTTCGGATTTGGAAATTTTATTGTGCAGTTAATTTACATAATTACGATTTGCTAATTTACATGCAGGCAGAAGCTGAAGCTACGGTAGCCTATTAGTTCAGGCTTGCGGTTGTCAAGCGGCAGTAGTGGGTTCGAATCCCGGCTCGTACCAATGAGTTTTTCGGAACTTATGTATGTATTTACCGTTAGCTTTTCAGTGAAGGAAAACATCGTGCGGAAACCGGTCTCATCCCAGTAAGGTCTAGTTTTCCCTCTGGCGTGGAAGGTCAGATGGCAGTTGCTTTCGTAAAACTAGTACCAATGCCAAATTTTGGTATTAGATGTCAAAGCGGACCTCGGGCTCCTGTAGGGCACAACCGGGAATAACGGTTGGAGGATGATGATGCAAACAATTGCTAATGGAACATATTATTATTATCAGTTTTAATAAAAGATGCATGCCAGAAACATACTACATTTAAGGTCAGTCGGGGCAAGCGCGCCAACGGGGTAAATGCGCCTAACATACAGTACCGCTCATTGTGGCACTCTTTGCGGGAGGCCTATGTCTGGCACAGGATTTCTTCTGGCTAATATGATGATAATGATGATCATCTAAGATGTCTATAGTACTAAAACATCGGATTTCAATATTTAGAAGAAATCGCACTTACCCCGGTGGCGCACTTGCCCCGATTGACCTTACGAAATATCATTTGATATTTGGTCTAATTTCGATTTTGTTGTCTATTGTATTTTTTTGAAGGGACTGAATTTTGGTAGGTTGTTAAGAGCTCCTGATTCTAAACAGTGTCAGAAAAAAATCCAAGTGTACTACAGTGACAAAGCGTATGGCATGTTTATATCTGAGAGCTATTTCAGTACAACATTTGAGGGTACATTTATGAGGATATTGTAGTCACCATCTCACTTGCCCAGTTTTGCGTTGAAGGTCCCCATGACAACGGTGAAGTAAGCCCACGCGAGGTCAGCGCGTAAACCTGTATGACGCCTGTAAACGCAAGCTGGTATCAACACCGACTCAGCTAGTTGCATAACTCACCGAATCCCAGTGACGTTTTCTTAGCCTCCAAAGAAAACTTAAACTTCTCTGAGTTTCTTCAGTTACTTTAAGTTTGTTGTATTTGTTGCATAACGTACCTGTAAAAAAAAGCTTATATTAGGTTTCAATTGTTCAAAACACGATACACGAGATGGGCTATAGTATGCGCTTCAATAATCATTTATTAATATATTTAAAATCTGGTCCATCATAAATGTTTTACTTTCCGTATGGTAGAGAAACAATCAAATGAACCAATTATTTTCAGAAGAAAAGAAAACCAACAATAGTATTTTATTTTCTAGGTTGTAAAATATCAACACCTTTCATATCTATTGTCTATTATATTTAAATGTTTCACCAAACACTTCCTCTTCTATTAGATCAATTGTTTACTATATTTTCCTAATGAGTTCTTTGACATTCAACCAATGATTTGCACATTTGAAATCATCTAGTTCGTAGTTTCCATCATTTGATGTCAGTAAGGTCAGCATGAAATACATCTATATTCTGTTGGCCTATGTGAGTGCAGTGAAACCTGCTGGCCGACCAGTTCATACTAAAAATGGTTTTGTGCTAGGCGTGCAATCCGAAAGTGACAAATTTGTCAGTTTTTTGGGAATACCTTATGCGGAAATCGATTTGGACAATCCTTTTTGTGTAAGTGTACTTAATAAAGTTTTGTTTTGACTGTTGCATTGTTAACCTTACTAAATTAAAAAAATTAAAAAGGATTTTCATGAAAAAACTTTTGTAATATGGAACTATACTTACGGTTAATGCGATAAAAGTAACGCTCTAATACTTGATATCTTATATTTATCCTCAAATCAACCATCAATGTAATAAAAGACCGGGTTGCACTCCGGGAGTGCCGGCAGAAGTGAAAACTCAATGACATTGTAACAGTTTTTCGATCAGGTCACGTGTCCGTCTTACGAATTTTCAATCTTTCGTATCTGTCGGTCACGTGACCGGTAGTTTAACGTTTTTTCCCCATCCCAAAAAGTGCACAACGCCGCTAAAGAAGTTTTCACTTCAAAAATGCTATGAAAAAATCTCACGATAAGTGAGCGTAATATTATTCTTATATAAAAACGTAATGACTAAAGATCATTAATGATTACGTATCAAATGCCTATTTTTAAATCTATAGCAAGTAAAAAAAGACAAAAATTTCGTCAAAACAACGGTGTCTTCGGGGCGAACATACAATTAAATCAGACTATAAAGAACTCTTCCAATATTTGTACTATGCCTTGTCACGCTGTTTAAGAAATGATCATAATTTCGTTGCCTTTGAAAATAATTAATTTAGATTCACAATTTATTTCGAGTGGTTTAATCATAAAATACTTTCATTGTCATCACACAGGATGCGAAGGACGTAGAACCATTCGATGGAGTCTATCACGCAACAGATGACTCAGCTATTTGTCCGCAACAAGACGATGATAACAATATAGTTGGCACTCTCGACTGCTTGCGAATCAACGTGTACGTCCCAAAAGTAACCAGTTCGCACCATTTGCTCCCGGTCATGGTTTTTATCCACGGTGGAGATTTCAGGAAATGGAACTCTAATAGGAACACATACGGTCCTGATTTTCTTGTCACCAAGGGCGTCATTTTAGTAACTTTCAACTACAGACTAGGGATTTATGGATTTATGTCTATTAACAGATCAGATATACCAGGTAATGCCGGGTTGCGAGACCAGTTAAAAGCTTTACAATGGGTAAAAGATAATATTGCAGCATTTGGTGGAGACGAAAATAACATCACTTTATTCGGACAGGGCGCTGGCGCTGCCTCTGTAGAGTTTCATATACTTTCAGAGTATTCTAAAGGCTTGTTTCATAAGGCCATACTGCAGAGTGGGACGATTCTGTGCGATTGGGTTATGGTAGAACAAGAAATAAAGGCACCAATAAAATTAGCTGAACATTTGGGATTAACTACTGATGATATGAACGATGCTCTCCATCACTTATCCAAATGTAATCCTCGAGAAGTGGTAAGGGCAACATTGGAATTAGGTTATGCAGAATCATTTAAACCTTCAGTCGAAAGTAAATTTGAAAATGTGAAGACTATGATAAAAGATAAGCCATACAATTTATTTAAAGAAGAAATATATTCAATCAATGAGTCATCTTTATTAAAACCTATAATTATTGGTTTTAATAGCAGAGAAGAGCACCGACTTTTGCATGATAACCTGCAATCTCCTGAAGCAGCTAATAAAGATTTTAAAGCAAAACTTCGTGAATATTTCGATCTTAATGAAGACGTTTTAGAGGAAGCTGAGAGCTTAGTGAGGTATTTCTACATAGGAGACGAAAATATTGGCTCCAATACTGCTAATGAAATTTTGGAGTTTAATACAGATTTCAGTTTTATATATCCTATTTTAAGGGCAAGCAGATATTATTTACAAGCTGATGATGCTCTAGTGTATTTGTATGTATTTGATTATGCTGGGCAGAGGAATTACATGAAGAACACGCTTGCACTCGGACAGGAACCTGGGGCTATACACGGAGATGAGATTGGATACCTGTTCGAACAATCGTACAACACTCAAGCTAACTCAAAGGATATCAAAACTATACATCGCATGACACGGCTGTGGACAGACTTTGCGAAAACTGGGTGAGATGGAAAGGAGATTTAAGTTTTTTTTTTTCAATTTATCTAAAGCTAAATTATTTGTCAGTAGAAAATATTATTTCTACATCTTAGTGAATTGCATACATTTAGTAATCTGGAGTGTAACTTTAATGGTATGCACCAGGAATAATAAGAAAAAATACATACATAATAAGATTCTTCTATATCATGGTGCATTTATATTTATTATTTATATGCTTGTCGTCCTGTTATCAGGTTGCAATGAAAATATTGGTGTATTTTATTTTTTTAATAGAAGTTTATTTCTATTTTTCAGCAATCCAACGTCAAAAGCGGTAGACAAGTTTCATTTCAAATGGCATGCTTCAAAATGTGAACCGCTTTCTTTGGCTCTATTAAAGGAGAAGTTCCGAATGGTACGCCACCCATTTCATGACAGGATGGCTTTCTGGGATAGTTTCTTTAATATTTATGAAGAAAAGGTGAGGTGGTAGCTGGCAAATGTTCTTGGATAATCATACTGGCCCTATCTCTGAATGTTTAGGTATATGAAATGTAGTATTTCTTTAACACTATCAATAAATGAGTATGAGTATGAGTACGTGCATCCCAGGTCCACGCCTATTGTTCTGATTTATGAATAACATGAAACAATTTACGGTATAAGTTTGTGTTCATGTCAAAAATATGAGAATTGTCATCAAACATCGTTCTGTTTATGAGGCGACAATGACAAGATAAAGCGTTCTCTTTTGGCACCGCTTGCTAGATAGTCATGGATACTTTATGCTATCGTTTATCACATAATA
This sequence comes from Epinotia bilunana, assembly GCA_947049275.1. NCBI lineage: Eukaryota > Metazoa > Arthropoda > Insecta > Lepidoptera > Tortricidae > Epinotia > Epinotia bilunana. Next base: position 25,216,167 of record OX346256.1, read on the forward strand.
ATAGTCAGCATGATACTATTATCATGAAACCAGCTGATATTTTCACACGTCAATTGAAGTCGCGTGGTGGTGAAGGTGTCTTTTGAACGATATCTTTGAGTAACGGCAGTGAACCGGGTTGTGGTATAGCGTCCGGTATTTGATTAGGATTTCTTTGAATGAAACGATTTCTAATGTGAAGGAGGTTTATATTTGTATGGAAGTAATAAAACTACGTATTGGCAAGGGCCATTTTATGTGTATATGTCTAGTAACGGAGTAGTACGATTTATTTATATGCGTTCCGATCTTATGTAGCACGTTATTTATTTGTAAATTTGATAATCTTCATGTTTTTGTGTAAATACTTTTACGAGTAAGACTAGTTCAAGGAACTTTCTTGAGTCCCGAGTAGGCAATTCGTAAAATGTTCATCTTGTTATGCGCTCACATATTTGGTCTTTTTTTAATAAACATGTTGCAAACTTCCACGTTGTTGTAAATAACAAGCTTATTTAATTATTTTTTTACTTTATAACATGTTTTTCGAACGAGTTTTAATTATAAAATAAAACTGTAAAATACCAATATTTGCAGTTTAATGTAAATAATACTTTGAAGAATGAATAAAAACTATTATTAAAATTATAATATTTCATTATTGACCTCGACTTTCAGGTCATATGCTCAATGAAATAGATTATTAGAATAAAATCGATGCTATGCATAAAATCCACAAGAAAAGAAAAAGGTCCGGTCGAATGCGGGATAAAGACTTAGATATTCAGTTAACCGTCCGTGAGGTCATACCAAAGGCATTCATTTTTAATATCTCCCATAATCAGGCTCCACCAAACCGGCTAAATAAAGATTACCCTTCCATTAATCCTTTCCGTTAAAATTTTCATGCTCTATTTGAGGGGCTTAAATGGATTTCCCCCTTTGTTATTCCAAGGGCTGGACCCTTTTATCTAACTGTGATGATTTTATGGGTTAATGATGTGGTTCGGAACCGATTTGCGGTTTGATTAACAATTTAAAACTGTTTAGAACGTGGCACTAAAGTTTTGGTTTTTTTTTATTGCACAAAAGAAGAACTTACCGTACATAAGGCGGACTTAATGCCGTTAGCATTCTCTACCAGCCTACCTTTGGGCAAACAGACAAATTCTGGGCGTACCAACTTCAGATGTGAACACACAGTGAATACATACATGAAACATTTCAAAAATAGACAAATAAATACAAATACACTAATAAAATACATGATGTTCAACTAAATAGAGATAATCAAGTGCATGTTTTTTTTAGAGCCTCGAACGAAATGTACCTCGCGGGCGCCTTCCGCTACTTAGAGGGAAAACCATGGGATTGGCTACGAGCGTAGCGCGTAGCGATTCTTGACAGTGAATGAGTTATGGTTTATCAAATCTTGTGGGCTGGTCGATTACGAAACGCATTGTACTATCGACAACACAGCTATCTGACCATCGGTGCACCTTAAGTGCAGTGTAATAAGGTTCTATATAAAGACAGGATGGTCAGTTAACAGTGTTGACGTTTGTGTCAGGTAGATCTAAATATTATCACTTATTGTGCGGGACAATGGCAGTTGAGTTGTCCTAACGTGCGTTCGAAAAGTTACGTCATCACCCCTCAGGAGTAAAGATTCTATTTTTGTGTAAAGATAGATACTATTAGGGTTCCGTAGTCAACAAGGGAACACCATGTCCGTCTGGCCGACCGTCCGTCCGTCCGTCCGTCTTCAGCTTAGCTCAGTAACCATTTACTACTAGAAAAAAATAATTCGGCATGGGTAATATATAAACTAATCACGCCGAGAAAACAGTAAAACAAGATTTAAAAAAAAAAAATTTTTTGGGATACTTCCCCTACAGCTAAAGGGGGATGTGCTTTTTTTTTCCTCGATAAAGCCATAGTGTGGGGTATCGCCAGACAGGTTGTTTAGAAATATTATTGGTATTTATCAAGCATTTTTCAATTTAGTGATTCGTTTGCGAGATATTGGGCTTTAAAGTCCTAATTTTTGCTCGAGTCATGTGCCCCCCTGCCGGCTAAATGGCTACTATTGGGGATGTGAAAAAAATTGTGGCAGTAGTACATATAATTAATTTAAAAGGAAAACTATCACGGCTAAGTATGCATAACTATTTACCGAGTAATAGTCGACCAACTTAAAATGTACTTAGAAAGGCCAACTTTCGTACAAAGGCTGGAGCAACTGCACCATTTAGTTAGAGCGCGCGTGTCAATATAACTAAGACAGACAGGCAACTACGGAACCCTACACTGCGCGTGGCCCGACACGCACATGGCCGATTTTTTTTGCCTACCTTTGTTGAAGAGTAGTCTGTTTGGTCCTAAGATTTCTATGAGAAGGAGAAACTGGACAGTTAGTAAATCTGTTCGGTTCTATCTATTTATTTATTTATTTAAACTTTATTGCACAAAAGCAAACTTATCGTACAAAAGGCGGACTTAATTTAATTCTCTACCAGTCAAACCTTAAGGCAAAGCAGAAAAGATTGTGGGCAGTGCAAATAACAACTAAAAAGAATAATAACATTACGGTAGTCCTATATACAACATATTTACACAAATACATATACATAAATAAAATAAATACTTACATACACAAATAAATATATACTACATGCATACTTACAAGCGAAATTTCGAATATGTAATCTTCAGTCTACTCGGATCTGCCAGCAAAGAAATTACGCACAGATTTCTTAAAAAAGAATTTGCTCGGGGCTTTCCTGATCGCGGGGGGAAGGCCATTCCAGACGAACCACCTGCACACTGAAAGAATTGGACATAAAGCCAGTACGGTGAAGAGGGATAGATAGAGAAAGATTGCCAGAAGAGCGAAATTGACGGTGACGAGAAGCACCATGAAAGTGAAAGAAAGATTTGAGATATTCAGGGGAATATGGATCATTGAGAATAGAAAATAAAGTGCAAAGCATGCGAGTTAAGTACTTCGCCGTTGACGGAGCCAGCCGAGCCGAGCCCGAAAAGAGGAGACGTGGTCGTATTTCCGGTTCTACGCACACGACTAATGAACTGGTAAGTTTAGTTGCACTTTATTACAATATTAGTTATATGTTTTCCTTCACTTATGGCCGGTTCCAATAATCTTTTTTCCTTACCAACAGTTACATTTTGACACATTTTCTACGGGTAATCTGTCAAAATGTAACTGCCGGTAAGGAAAACTATCGGTGGATTGATTATTGGAACCGGCCATAAGTGAAGGAAAACATAACTAATATTGTGATATTGTACTAAAGCGCAACTAAACTTACCAGTTCTACAATGTTTTTTCCTGATAGTTGTATTTAAATGTATGTGTATCTTTACGTAGGTACTTGAACTCATGCCTGCAGATTCAAAAGGAGTAAGTGCAGAGCACGTTATTTTTTTATATAACAACGATGGCAACTTAGTTAGGTCTTCTTAGGGTCTATGCCGCCTGCGTTTTTAAGCGCATAAGTAAATTGACACAACTGCGCGTCGACGGCACGCTTAATAAACACAGTCTGCATAATTTATTTATTTATTTAATTAATTATCTGCAACTGCGTGTCTAGGTACACCCCGAAGGAAATGGAAGGGTCAAAAATTCAAAATAGTCATCATTATTGACAAAAGTAGACCAAGAATCCTTTAAACCACATTATCGATTTGTTTCCAACATTAGCTCATTCATTTAACTTTTAACCAGTTTAATGAAACACGCCACACTCGCATTACGTGCATGAAACATGAGACCGACTAGTCAAAGCATTAACTGTATGAGAACTCGTTGAAAAATCCCCGCCAGAATTCGTGTGGAAATTATTTACCTACTTTGCATGGACTGCAGTTCGGGGCCACAGAAGTGCGGGCAGAGGGATCGGTTTTGTGGAAGTCATTGTGGTTGTAAGGAGCCGAGTCACTTTAGCCGAGCAGCAAGGCAATCGAGTTTCAATCTGGAGGTCCCGGGTTCGAACCCTGGCTGTGACCGTGTGGTCCGGGGTTTTTTTTGAAATAAACTTATGTGCGACATTATCATTTGATATTTTACAGTGGATTTTGGGTGAAGGAAAAAATCGCGAGGAAACCGGTCCGGTCTAATTCCAATAAGGTCTAGTTTTCCCTCTGTGTTGGAAGGTCAGATGGCAGTCGCTTTCGTACAACTAATGCATTTAGTGCCTAGTACCATTAGGTGCCAAAGCGGGATTGAGCACTACCAGGAAACACGCTAGGAGGATGACGATTGTGGTTGTATGGAGTAATATGAATTAGTAGAGCATTTCTATGGGAACCGGAAAATTAAGAAATATCTGTATCAATGCAAATGATATATACCTAATAAATGCAATGAATAAAAAAGATGAACAAAAAACAATAGTTATTTTGACATTATGCGGTATTATTTCAATAAAAAATAAATCTTAAGAGTTCGGCCCAGGTCAAACATTATTGTTAAAAAATGATAATTATCTTTCTAAATTCATTCAATGTTATTTGAAAAATAACTGTACAACCTACTTACAAAAACACAAACGTATTGAGAAAATCCCCATAACGTTAGCTCAAAACGCAATTACCCTGCTGGACTAAGCCAATAATATTGCCAATAATAGTATTGTTACTTACATTGGAAGTGACTTAGCTGCTTTTTACTGTGCTGTGTTACCTGCTGTGATATTAATAAGCGCTCGTACGAAGTAAAGGTACCTACACTGCAGGACACAACAATATGTCGGTAAATTATCACAACACCATTAGTAGCATATTACCTATATACTGGTATGTACCTATTGAACTAAAATCAGCTGGTTTGTAGAATGGTATTTTATTCCAAGATACCAGAGACGCAATTGAATTGTATAGAATACATTTAGATACAATAGAAGTTTATAAAAAAATCAGCCAAGTGCGTGTCGGGCCATGCGCAGTGTAGGGTTCCGTAGTTGCCTATGTGTCTTAGTTACATCGACACGCGCGCTCCAACTAAATGGTGCAGTTACGTCAGCCGAATTTGTACGAAAGTTGGCCTTTGTAAGTACATTTTAAGTCGGTCGACTATGACGCGGTAACTAGTTATGCTTACATCCCCACTTTAGGTGTAAGGGAGGTACCCCAAAAAATATTTCTTTCCAGATTTTATTTTCCTGTTTTGTCGGCGTGATTGGTTTATAGACCCATGCCGAATTACAGTTTTCTAGTAGTAATGGTTACTGAGCTAAGACGAAGACGGACGAACGGACGGCCAGACGGACATGGCGAAAGTATAAGGGTCCCTTGTTGACTACGGAACCCTAAGAAGGTGCGCAATGTACTCGAACATTGTTGAATTTAATTGACATTTAAACGCAAATCAAAAAGTATTTGTAACAATTACGAGTAGAAACTTAAATTTGTTTAAGTAGTTATCAATGATGAAGCCATTACATATCGTAATCTTGAATCGTTCAACACAAAATAAAATGTAATCAAAAGTAAAAAAATATATATTAAAATTGAGCAAATAAAATCAAAAACACAAATCTGCACATAACTGATTTGCCGGTCACATATTTTCAGTTAAGTTTGAAGTCATATAACAAGGAAAACTACGAAGTTCTGAGTTTGTTCTTCAAATGGTTCTGGGCAGCCCGCATCGCTAGTTAGAGGTTTCAGTAACGCCGTACCCTCATAAAACGTCGTTGATAATCGATCGTTGGCATCGTTGGGCCGATATTCACAACACTAAGCCAACCAGTATAAGTATGACCGTATACGCATTCGTCGTATGTTAAATCAGCTCACATGACACTATCAGCAAGGCTTTCGATAGTGTCATGTGAGCTGATTTGGCATGCACTAGATCTCAAGAGGTCCCAGAGCATTCCATACGCCTTTTTCAAGAGATGTACATCAATTTAAAAACCGAGGTTGTTAGTCCTACTGGAAAACATTTTGAGGTCGAATTGGGTGTGCGACAGGGTTCAGCGCTAAGCCCATTACTTAAAAAAAAAAAAATGATGTTAACACATCTACTGAAACTAGCGCCGTGGCACCTATTCTTTGCTGATGACATATGCCTTGCACCAGAAACCTTGTCAGAGGCTTAGAATGACCTATCTGAACGGTGCAAAGGCCTAGAGGGTAGCGGATTAAAGGTAAGCCAGATAACCGAGTCGAGTGCTACTGTTTTTCTGAAAGAAACCTGGAAGGTACTGTCGCAATAAGTGGAATGCCTGTTAATAGGGCGCAAGAGTTCAAATACCTCGGCTCTGTAACTAATACTGTAGAAAAGGATATCCAGAACATAGTCAGGACTGGCTGGCTCAAGTGGAGGGCACTGACCGGGGTACTCTGCAACTCAAAAATGCCCATCAGTACAGTGTATAAGGCAGCAGTTAGACCCGCAATTATATATAGTACTAAATGTTGGCCCATGAGAAAAGCAGATACATAATATTATATTTCTTAAGAGTAAATCATGGTCATTGTAAAAGTCTGTCTAAGTAAGGGTTAGGTATTCGTTACGAGTGGGTCGATGACACCTAAAGATAAACAACGAAAGATTTTGAAGCTCGGCCTATATCAAATGAAACATTCAAAGTAACTACCGTGCCTACCGTATACATTTCGTTGACTACATGAAGAGAGGGAAAAATTACAGTTTTCAGACCTGACGCTATTAGAAATGTATCACTATTATCCTGCTGGTTGTTTTCCATGCGTAATTTAGCGTAACAGACAATTTTTTTTTTTTTCTACTTCTGTACCTCTACTTTTTTTCTACTATCTGTCATTTATATACGCTTTAGCTCAAATGCAATGCCACCGATAATAAGTCGTCGAAAAACTCTATGCTTTATGGCCCATAAACGCACTATTTAGCGTACTTTTAGGGTTTAATTACATTTTTCATAAAAGCACTGTTTACCACGATGTAAATCATCCAACTTTTTTTTATCGGCCGCTATATTGCCGTGGCACCAACTTCATAAGCAAATTTTTCTAAACAAAGTTTTTATTTACGATTTAACATTTGTATATTATACATTAATTACTCAAATAATAATAAATCGTATATTGTGTAATAATTTACATGTTTTACAAATTCTTGGTATTTCATTTATAATAATAAACAGTTCGGATTTGGTTCGGGTCCGGATTCAGTTTGGTTCGGATGGGAAGTGCAAACAAATTAAACAAACCAAATCATAAACAAGACGAATCATATTTCTGATTTCCCACCAAAATACAGTTCAAAATGAAAAGACGAAAGATGATAAACTATAACTCGTAAACTATTAAGATTTTATTCGTGTTTGTGAAGACAAAAGTGTACGTTCCTTTTAAAATGGTCAAAGGAATTCATACCTGCACATCTGAAGACATTGCGTGACTAGCAAACTTGCTGCCTTAAAAGTCTAAATTGTGCAATTTATTTAAAATATGTGGTAGAAAAAGTATTTAATGCAACGGTGTATAACTGGTCTAAAAATACTCGTGGTGTTTTTAATTGGGATGCTCGCCAAGGCTCGCATTACAACCCGCGACACTCGCGTTTTAAGACCCTTCTTATACAACAGTTGCATAAAATACTATAATAACGTACAGAAGGTACACAGTAGTGTCCAACAACGATGTTTGACAGATGCATACCGCATATGGGTGAACTTATTTATTGTGCCGACTGTTTATTATATAAAACTGTCATTGCAATTGAAATCTACTACCTTGGACGGTACCGAGAACCAAGGTAACCGATATAGCCCTCCGAATCGCTAAACTTAAGTGGCAGTGGGCGGGGCACATAGCGCGTAGAACCGATGGCCGTTGAGGCGGAAAGGTTCTCGAGTGGCGACCACGAACCGGAAGGCGCGGTGTGGGTAGGCCCCCCGCAAGGTGGACTGATGACCTGGTAAAGGTTGCTGGAGTCCGCTGGATGCGGGTGGCGCAGGACCGGTCACTTTGGCACTCTTTGAGGGAGGCCTATGTCCAGCAGTGGACGTCTTTCGGCTGATATGATGATGATGATCATGACCTTGGACGGTAGAAATGCTTTTTGAATGTACTACTTTCATGCAATAATTCGGCCAACTCAAATAATCTCAAGTATCATCATTCATCATCATATTCAGCCTTTAATCGCCCACTGCTGAGCATAAGCCTCTCTTCGAGTACGCCACTTATGCCGGTCCCGTGCTAGTCTCATCCAGAAATGACCCGCGGTCTTGTTTACGTCGTCAGCCCATCGTGCCGGTGGACGACCGACGCTTCTTTTTCCTGTTAGTGGCCACCAATCCGTTAACGTTTTGGTTCACCTACCGTCACGCTGCCTGGCAATATGTCCTGCCCAACTCCATTTGAGTTTGGTTATGACTTCTCCGACGTCACGCACCTTAGTGCGACGTCGGATCTCAGTATTCCTCACTCGGTCTTGTAGGTTAATGCCGAGCATGGCGCGCTCCATGGCTCTCTGTGCCACCCTTACTTTATGCATCTCAAGTATACTGTAGTTTAATTAACATTACACGTCCTGTAGTTCATCGTCGAGGCACAATACTGGCCGCGCAACAATGCGCAGGTGGATCACGTAACGCATTGCACGTATATATATTTTATAGATCTAAACGCCAGTATTTATATGGACGAATGACAGTTGAATTGAGGTCACTGTCAACCGCGATTGACTAAATCGCCACGACAGAGGAGCGCGAATGCTGAGTTTAGCTGAATAGGAAAGTCAGACAACCGTGCTTCAGTTAGGTACATCTAAACTTTCAGAAACAGCCGAGTGAACGAAGTTCTCCGTTTCAGTTAGGCCAAATTCTTTTGTAGATCCGGATGTCAGGCTGTCCCGCTGTTCTCGTACAGATCGCATTTTTCAACCGATTCTGATGAAATATTTTGAGCGGGTTCAATAATGATATAGATTTTTAGTCGGTTCAATTATTCGAAATTAAATTTATTTTCTTCTTTTGAAAGGCAGGGTCGCGATTTATTCTCCTCATAGCGCCACTAGTTTATGGTAAAATGACAGTTGAGTTGTCCTAACACTCGTTCGTAAAGTTACGCAATTGCCTCACTGGTAACAGTAATTCATGACAAGTTTCATGGCACAGATTCAGTTTTTATTTTGTCTTTGTCTTGTAAAGTCGCTGTCGATGGAATTTGCTAACTATGTAAACAAACCGCCATAGTGAAAGACAATTTCAATATGGCGGTTTGTTTACATAGTTAGCAAATTCTATTGACGGCCACTTTAGTAACTGTGTGTCACGAATAAATGTATGTATATCTATATATATTTTTATTTAGTTCATTTTGTATCGATCAAATGGACATTTTAATTGCATACATACAAACATACATTCACGCCTTTATTCCCAAAAGGGGTAGGCAGAGCACATGAAACGTATGATGTTCCAGCGCCACTTTTAGCATACATGTGGGTATAAAAGATCGACAAATAGGTTGTTGCTAGCCCATCGCCCACAACACACTTCAACCCTGGTCCCTTAGTCGACTTTTACGACACCCACGGGAAGAAAGGGGGTGGTAAAATTCTAACCCGACACCACACGGGTATTTTAATTGCAATAACGTATAATTGGGTAAAACAAAATTAGTCTACTTCAAATTTTAAAAAAGTCGTGTATACTTTAAACTGCTCGCCATTGCTCCATGCGTCTCGTGCACCATAGATTTTAGTTTAGTTACAGTACCGAGCGAGGTGCAAACTAAATTTTTACCTGACCTCGTTTTTTAGCGCTTTTTATATTAGCACTCTCAGGTTGTTAATGAATGCTTTTAATTAATTATTAAACTTAAGTAAGCAGACGGCGCTCAGTAATGTGTTTAAGAATCTTGACTTATCATAATATTTTAATAGGGTTTCATTAAGAGTGAGACGAATTTACCTCTGTAACAGTTTTGTATCTAAAACTCACAGATAGCCACATTTTATACACGAAATGGTTAAAAAAAAATGGTTCTGGTAGTCATACGCAGACGGAAATGACTGCCGGCTGCTAGGGTGCATAGTGTCAAGATTGTATAACTTAACACTGTGCACCATGCATTATAAATGTGAAAGTTTGTTACTCAATCACGCTTAAACGGCTCAACCGATTAAGATGAAATTTAGCACGAATAGTACATTACTATAGAAGCCGGGAAGTAAGGGGTTGCCGGCCGAGTACATATAGACGGCCGAGCGTAGCGAGGTCGGATAGTTATGAGGCTGGCAAGCCCTTTTCACGCCGAGGTATGTATAGTGCTTTTCTCAAACATGCAATAAAATAAATTAAAAAAAGTCCAAAAAATCAAACTTTAATTTTCATGGCTGAACGCCGGGATCCTGTGCCACAAATAGTGGAATGGAAATTAAAAAAGATTATCTTGCCGGCCTAGGCCTCCAATTTTGTATGAAATGCCATTACGGATCTCTCGTCTCGCTGCGCCCGAAACGTGACACTTCGAAGTCCAATATGAAGAACACAACGTCAATATATCATTGCATGTTTGAGAAAAATAGTTTATAGCCTGGATTAAAATAAAGGATAGTTTTTATCCCGGGTCCATGCAGACGAAGTCGCGGGCGGAAGCTAGTTATTGATATATAGGTAACGTTTGACATAATTTCACTCTCGGTTAGCCAAGAGCTGCTACAAACTATAACTATCGAGCTTCGAGCGTAAAAATCGAGAAAATGTCGCTAGCTATCCGAAAAATATGCATTACCTAAAAGTAAAATATTTACATCAAACGTGCATTATACCCGTAATGACAAAGGCCTTCCCGATCCTCCATCCTTTCCGGTCGAGCCCTTTGAAGCGTATTTGCTCGTATTAAAGTAAATATTGGATAATGATAATGATAATGGCACAAAGAACTGTATTGTGCACACGTGCCTTTTGAACAAGTGAATGAAGCGAACAAAGTTCTTATGCTTCGGCTCGGGAAAACCGTTCGTATGGTTCGATGTCCCGTTGTTAGGCTGTTCTCTTCTATTAGGTGGCATTTCTGAGAGGCTTCGGCGGTTGTATGGAATCCTTATGAGTCGACATACGCTTTGATTCTCGAGAATGTCCAAAAAACTTTCTAAAACAAAAAGATCTATGGGCAATACCCTACTTGTATCCAACCAAGTTCCTACTTGGGACCCCTGGATACAATTCGTTGGAAGTGAGACGCAACTTCTATCTTCTTACATTGTCTTGTAGGGTGTTACGTGGAGAAGTGGACACTCTGGACTTGGTTGAGAAACTGGTGCGACTGTTTGTACTAGACGTCCCTCGAATAACCCTAAGACCTCGTGCGCGTACATTCAGTACCTGAATGCGACCTTTTTTGCATGGCGATGGGCACCGGTCTGTTGTGCATGTTTAAAGTTTTGCAAGATGATGGATAGCAGGCAATCCAGTGTTCCAATATAATTTATAGTTTCTTTTATGTACCTATGTTTACCAGTGCATTGGTAAAGCACAACTGTATGCTGTGAAAATAAATATTATAATAAATAAATAAATTTCTGAACAGATTTTCGTGTGAGGTTCGATTATTATATAGTTTTTTTTTGTTGATACAGTTTCTGTTTTTTTTAAACACAGACTCGGGAGTTCTACAGCTCACAGATCCACTAGTTATAGTTGAACGAGCGAGCGAAGCGAACAAAGTTCTCCGGAACATTTTTGTTAAACTAGCGTTGAAATTTTTGTGAAAACACTATTCTCCTGAAATTTTGGGAGCAGGTTCAATGAAGATTTTTGGTCGATTCAGTTATCAAAATTAAATCAATAAAGTAAAAAAAGCGGGCTCTCGAGTTTTACAACTCACAGAACCACTAGTATACATTAATTATGCCGAATCAAGCTCGCACAACAAATGCAAATGTAGTACCTACCAAATCAATACACACTCACATAGTTTCGGTACGGTGATTACGGCACTCAATGTCAGAATCAAGCACGCACATCAAAGTAAATCCAATACCAAACCAACACGTCGACTCACTACAGTCACTACAGTCCCCTACCGTGATTCATTTATTTATTTGTTTATTATTAGGGAAAAAACAGCGAATATCACACATATAAGAGGAAATAAGTAAATATATTATTACATTAGTCAACACAGTTTCTGCTATTAGATAATAACAATTTTTGACACTTAAAAACATTATAATCGAGAATTTGTTTTTTATCAACGGTTTAACGTAACGATTGTTAATTTAACGTTTAGGTTATTTAAGCACTCAATGTCGGAAAAAGCACGCACAACAAATGCAAAGCTAATATCAAACCAATACGCCGCCTCACATAGACTCTCGTACCTTGGCTAAGGCACAAGGCACTCAACGACCAAATTCCTATCGCGACCGCTGCGCATAACGGCTCGCGTGCCGGCACCGGTATGCCTCTGACGGCCATTGTTGTGTTCTTGCTTCGTAATTTGAACATTATTTGCTACCTGTATTTTTATACCACATGTATGTCCCTCTCTAGGCTGGTCGCTTGAAGACCAAGTTTATCCTGAGGGTGGAGCGGTTGGATTCTCACCATAAAGCGACTTCCAATTCTTTTGTGGTGAGAGTGCCAACTGGCAAGCACCTTTATGAAGGTGGAGATCTGGCGGAAGGGTGTAGTTTTCCGGCGATTTCGAGGCCGGCTATTTGACACCCAACTTGCGTCGCGCGTCGCCGTCTTAACGTGTTATTGTGTTATATTATAAGTTTTGTATTATTTATAATATATTCATATGTATGTTAGTCTGTAAGGTATATGAATAAATAGTGTAATTATTAAACAGCCTTCGAGCTGACAGCAACAGTGAATACCTTTCGGATGATAAAATATGATGATGATGAAGATTAATCAGTCCTATCCGACTTGGTGGACTGAGGACCGTAAAGGTCGCGGGAGTCAGCTGAATGCGGGCGGCATAACTCACAAGTATTATAATTTTACTAAAACCCGTACTGTAGTCAGACATAATGTTTTATATTGAATTAATAAAAACAATATCATAAGCCGAAAGACAACCACTGCTGGGCATAGGCCTCCCCCAAAGAGTGCCAAAGTGACCGGTCCTGCGCCACCCGCATCCATCGATATTGAAATACCTTTAATGAATGCCTAAATATATAAAATACTAGCTTCCACCCGCGACTTCGTCTGCGTGGACTCGGGATAAAAACTATCCTATATTTTAATCCAGGCTATAAACTATCTTCGTGCTAAATGTCATGCAAATCGGTTCAGCCGTTTAATCGTGATTGAGTAACAAACATCCAAACATCTAAACTTTCGTATTTATAATATTAGTACGATCTTGTTCCGGCATCAAAGGCAACATGGCCTGTATTCAGGAACGGATATATTGCCAAAGGCACATCATTACACTTGTTAATATAAATTAAATTCAATAAAGTACCGAGGCTTAATGCCATCTCATTACGAAGCAGAGATTACAGAATTAAGAGGGGAGTGTATCAGTTTACGTCGTCGCTTTGATCGGCCCTGCTAAGCTACTCGTATTCACGACTTGTCTCAAGCTCACCTCAGCTCACCCACAAATATATATCTTGACGCCGCGATTAACTAAGTGTAGATAGAGTTCTAGTTTCCTTAGACGTGACGGGTGGAGTGAAAGAATAACAGCACAGCTATGCTATTCACGACTAGTTTAATTTCACTGCTTACCCCTAAAGGCTGGTATATTTTTTACCTAGGCGCCGCGCCGTTGGTTTCAGCACCAAGTGGATGCATCCAAAATGGATGGATAAATATTGTGATCATATTCACGGGCGCACCACGGAGCTTGCTTGCCATGTGGTCGCCAAAATAAAATATATAATTATATCATATATAATTTGCAATAAAATAAAAATAATAATCTTACACAATGATCATTGAAAAATTGCACGATAACGAACGATAATCAAATTAAATGTCATTAAGTAAAAACAAACCAAAATTGCAAAATCCATTAAGTACATTCGAACAAAACAAGAAGTTAGTTTCACGTCTTAATCAAGTGAAACATTTATTCTATATCCGGATAAGGGCACTTTTTTATACCGTCACAGAATAATTTACAATAAATGAAACTTACAAAAATAATCATTTTGAAATTGCAGACGTTGCAGTTTAACAGAACTTAATGTCACTAAATGAAAACAAAATTACTATCAGATATGTAACAAGAAGTTTATGATATTCATTCAGTATCCCAGAGATGTGTATAAGGTCTGTGAGCGTCAATTGTCAGAGATATATGATGGATGTGTATTATTCTGAGATGATGTCTCTTGTCAATACGAAAATAATAAAAATTACACCGGTATTTAGGTAGTTACTACGCCCTTGCAAGCATGAACAGACCGGACTCCACAAACTCCGTCGCAAACCCACTCGTGTGTATTGTTTCGACATTCACTAGCACGCATTTCTCTCGTCTCGGCGACCAATGGATGCATCCAAATGAATGGACGACTGACTTGGACGTTTCATCATTGAATATAGCCAATCCTGTATTAATTTGAGTATTAGCAGTGTCGACAGCTAGAGACAAATATTGGTCCATCACTCGCAAGACATCGTATCCTCAGGAACTGCATTCTTCTGTAAGAATGAGGTACTTTCCCAGTTGGGCAGCTTTAAATATGAGCGAGCTGATGACATTCTGCGGTGAACTGAACTATCGGAACAACTTGGCCACTAAATCTTTCAATCAGTTCCTTCTTAGAACGCCTTGGGGAGGCGTGTGGCGATATCTACCTAGAAGACTTAGGCTTCTTAATGGCACCAACGTCTCAAATTATATCTAGAAATCGGCAGCGTTAGTGGTTAATATAAAATTAATTGAGCTGCTGGTTAGACACACTTCATTCTGTATCTTTACGTTACAGTTTTTCATATACATTTTCATTAAGGGTAGGTGAGGTGAGCGGAAACTAGATGTGAATAACACCGAGTCCTTGGAATTGAATAATTTAATTATGTATTGAATCTTTCACCTGCAAATTGGAAGAGCGTGTTAACGGGCAAATTATGTCTTTAGAAAATATCACTGAGTAAATCATACAAAGATAGGGTAGGTACTCGGCATAAAATGTGGGGGTCGATGGTAAGCTTTTATTTATTGCTCCAATTTGATAGCAATGTTTCTTGTGTTTAAATTGTTATTAATGTATACACTAAACTGCAAGACTTGCAGTTTAGTGTATATTTTAGTAATGTTAACTCAATATTAGTGTATATTGAACAAACATACAGGAACAGGTACTTGTTGATGCCGATCTCAATATTTTGCGGTTTCGACCTTGTGTATTAAATATCTATGTTGTACTTAATTGTAACAATGACATTTTGGTACTCCAGAAGTTCAGGAGTGATGACTGAGTGATGACAGGAAACCTGTATAATGATTTTAAAAAAATACTATACGGGTATTTCAGTCAACTAAGGCTCATAGTTACAAATACCTTAAAGACGAACATATTATGTACGTTCAATACAATTATAAAATTAAAAACATAAATAGTATTAAGGCGACGAAACAGTGTGGCTCCGTTGCGTCGTTAAATCCGGTGTAGAACTCGGTAGGTTGCCCCGGAACCGCCGAAACACCTTTCGGCCAGAAATCAGCACACGCGATGGTCGCCTGCAGCGGCCGCGGCACGCGCACCTAAAACGAGCTGAAGTGCACGTAGTGTATAGCAAGATGATATTGAGACAGCGGGTCTAATACAGTCTGCTCGGTACCAAGGATGTTGTTACACATCCGAAATGTCGGGTATTCTCAAAAAGATAAACAGATAATGACACGTAATAAGTACGGGTTTAGTAAAACAATGCGTGAGACAATTCTCACGCATTGTTTTACTAAACGGGACTTTTACAATTAAAAGTTTAAATCAATACATTTGAACGGTATCATTTCAGATACCTTAATCGTGATTTGTTGAGTCAGATGTACCTCCAGGTGTAAAATTTTCCGATATCCGCAACTGAGAGGTACCTGTCAGATTTTTGCGCCAAATTCTATTTCCTAACGGAAATCACGCGCGTGCACGTGATCCATCTTTGCAGAGCTGATGCGAGCGATAAACATACATATTTATAAGCCTATGGGGCTTAACACAGTATATAGCTTACAACAGTAGGTATAACATACCCACTAAAAATATTTCATACTAGCTTCCGCCCGCGACTTCGTCTGCGTGGACCCGGGATAAAAACCGTCCTATATTTTAAACCAGGCTATAAACTATCTTCATGCTAAATTTCATCCAAATCGGTTGAGTCGTTTAAGCGTGATTGAGTAACAAACATCTGAACATCCAAACATCCAAATTTTCGCATTTATAGTATTAGTAGGATAGTGAGGGCCCGATCGACTCAAGTTGGCTCTCCAGTTAGTTTCGTTATCATTTTAAAACGGCATACCAGATTAACATGAAACTTTTTATTCACAATGATATCCGCTCTATCTAAGTCAGAAACGGTTTATGTTGCTAAAAACGTTTCAAGCTCTATAGTTTTTTTTTAAGCTACAGCAACTAGTTTTCAGCCTGGAGTGTATCCTAAATCTATGGAAAGTATCGAGAGTTACACCTGTACCGAAAGAAAATACCGCCACGGATATAACCACCTTCCGATCCCTAGCCGTTTTTTCGGTTTTTGGTAAGATTTTTGAGAGCAACAGGTGCATTGCTCCACTTATAGTATTTCCGATATCTACGGCCAGATTGACAAGAGTAAGTATATTGACCGATATGTCATAAATATCAAAAGTGCTTCGGCTTTTTAACAGAGATTTAAGGACACGATCAAGGTCGGCAAGTGTACTTCCACGGTCGGAACATCAATAGTTTGTAAGTGGTCAGTCCGGTAATGCATAGCAAGTTGCTCGTTCATACCTGTATTTAAATTTGATGCAACACTCAAAAAATGCGAGGTAATAATGGTCGAGTATCTCGTTTTTGGAAGTAGGCCTCATTTATCGTTCAGAGCGATGTCCTTCCTTCCTTGTGATGTCGAAATTTCTTCCTTAATAACTCTCCAAATTTCTTTAGAAGGGTTACCGCTATCGGTCAACCTTTTTTTCTGTATAGTCCTGCCCGGCTTTCATGACTGCATTTGATTAAGACTGAGTAGTATTTGATACAATTGGAAATACTCTCGTGGTTATGGTATTGCTGCCGAAAGTGGGAAAGGTCATTAAAATTTTCCATATATTTTGTAATTTCACTTGTCAACCACGGAACATTCTGTTTATTTTTCAATCGAAATCTTTTAACGGGGAAATGAATGTCAATGTTATATGTCAGTATGGAAATTAATTTGTTAAATTTATAATTAATGTCAATAATATTATTATCATATTATACTCACAGGCAGTTTTGGCCCAAATTAGAAAAATGCATTTAATTATTTAAAACATTATTTAATCTATTCAATTTTAGTTTGAAATCACGAAAAGTTTTTGGGTCAAATTTGCTGCCGGGCAGTGTAAATATATTGATTCATCATTAATTAGTCTACGTTCAATATATGGGTTTGAGTTTTCCCGATCTAAATGTTCGATCGATAACGTAAACAACTGTGCGTTATGGTCACTTGTAATAGTATGTAAGTAGTGTAGGCGGCTTGGTACTTTACTGTAAGCCTATAAATGTAATGTGTAAGAAATAAATAAATAAATGGCGGATCCCATTGTGTATACAAAATAGACTGCTTAACTCAGTCACCTCCCGACCGCCGCCCGCGCCCCGTTTTCGTCCTACCTCCGTACCCCCGCGCCCCGCGATTCCCGCTAAAAGGCGGAATAAAGCTGAGCCTACGGCGGACAATAGAGTTGTTTGGCCTTTAATAAAATAAGGACATTGCCAAATATTATGAACCAGTAAACAAAAATAATTAAGGAGTATAAATGTTTCTTGATTATTATTTCTTCTACTGGTTCTAGTAAATTATATCTTTTGTCTAAAAAGACATTCACAGAAGAGTGTTGCATTTGTTTTTAATATGATAATAAAATGTGTACTTCATTAAATGCTACAATGAAGTAAGTAATACGTTAAACCTTTTACCGTTACAAGCAAAGTTAACTTGTCACGTTGTCTAAATCAAGACCTACATCTGTCAGGGTTAACCAAAATAAATCCAATGGACACGTCAGGAACTAACCAATCACGACGCGCCAATCAAGCCTACTCCGCGCTGCCCCCACTTATTGCGGGCCTCAGTTTTCATGAACCTGTCTGCCCTGTATTAATTAAAATTACTACGCAGATGGTAAAAAGCTACGTCACGGGATTGATGCTCTGTTTCGAGGGGGAGTGGAGGGGAGGTTTGATTAATTCGTTTAATTAAAAGGGCGAGATATACGAGCGTATGTTAGCGTGTTTAGGTATATTTTTTGGAGACTGTTCTTTAATAAATGTTGTTGGTTACTAAAATCTCTTGCTCATTTTCCTGTAAAAAGTCTGATAAAGATATAATAATGTTATGGTTAGTAAGGTTTTAATTTTTTACTTAATTTAGTTTAAGGAAGAAGCAATGCTTGTTTAACGACTTATATCTACAAGAATAAAAAAATCGATTGTCTAGTAGTAAAATAAACAGATAGATAGGCTTCAAGAGTTTTTTCTTTCCTTAAGTACTGTAAAAGAAGCTACATTAGACGTAATGTTCAGAATTCAACTTAGTGTGGTATTTTTTTGGCGCTTCGCGTGAGATATTTATTGTTATTCCTAGCATGCGAACAGTCCACTAAAAAGTGGTAATTTTACGGGCAGCTCTTAGTCAAATAAAACGACGAAATTATTCAATGAAACGGAACACCGATAACGAATAAAGTAAACGTCCTAGTCGTCGACATTGTACCAGTTAGTGTATGATATGGGCACTCTATGTCAAAGTGACATGGCATTGATTCGAATGTAGTAAAATCTAGCCTTTTAATTCGAATTCAACCCAAATTTAGTGCATACACCAGTGCCACGTCGAAGACTAGGACATTTACCTTAAACGTCCAAAATGTAGTTAAACGGAATTTTGACGTTTTAAAATTCCCTAAAAGCGCTTTGCTGTATGTGAAAATATGTTGGTAAAAGCATTATAAACAGTTTATTTTATTGCAGAATTGTTTCCATAAGTCTAGTAAAGCCGAGTTGTAAACTAGACTACGGACTCGTTGTTTATTTTACTCACGAAAGTTTGGGCTAACCTTTGAAAAGAAATATTGCAAAGTGCAGATATTTTTCACCAAACTGTTGGTAATACAGGTTGCACCAAAAATGGGATGTGAACCGATTAAGAGCATATTCGGTAGCGCATTGCGATTCCAAATATGCATTTGTTTATGTCGTTTTTTTTTGTTTGTGTTTTGTTTACATTATAGTCTTTGTTTTTGTTGACATTGCTTGTGTATGACAACATTTCGCCGCGAGGGTGAAGGTTGGGAGGGTTTATTTAAGAGTCCGCAGTAAGCTCGGCCGAATTTCACCTTCCCATACAAACGTAGTTACGCTCTCATTTTAAAACTACGTGTAGGATTGTAGCGAAACTTTGCATATACATTAACATGAGGTATATCTATGTCTGTAACTAGTTTATATGGTTCTAGTGTATAAAACAAACGAAATTTAGCATAAACAAGTTTTGTATGAAAAACTTATATTCGCTGTATGGTACGGACTATGGTATCTGAAGCTACATAAACTAATTACAGCCATAGATATACCACATGTCATTGTATATGCAAAGTTTCGTTACAATCCAACACGTAGTTTTAAAATGAGAGCGTAACTACATTTGTATGAAGAATCGAGCTTACTGCGGACGTTGTATGGGACGTTGTGGTGACGTGACTGTGGACGTTGTATGGGTGCCTTAAATATTTATTTTATTTTGTTTTTAGTATTTGTTGTTACAGCGGCAACAGAAATACATAATCTGTGAAAATTTCAACTGTCTAGCTGTCGCGGTTCTTGAGATACAGTCTGGCGACAGACAGACGGACGGACAGCGAAGTTTAGTAATAGGGTCCGTTTTTACCCTTTGGGTACAGAACCCTAAAAAACAGATTCACTGTTGCATAAAACATAAATCCAATAAACGTACATCACTCTCCCCTACACGTACAGTGTGATAATTTTAAACAAATATAATTTTAATACGCTATTTGTCAAAAGTCAAATCAGCTTCTTTTTATGAATAGTCAAAAACGCTCCGTTAGTATGGAATTTGTAGGGATTACAGGCTTGTGACGTCACAATCAAACAACGTCATTTTTGTTAGTTTTTATGAATTTAAAAATCTTAAAATTGACAACTTAAATGAAAAATTGATAGTTTCCCAGTATTTTCGTCATTTTTATCTGTTGCTAATGAATAAACAATTTATTTTCACTGTTTTCAAATACCCCATTCTTAACCGCCGCGCGCACGGCTGTGTTATGAAAACAAATGTTTTGTGTACTTATGTTTTTTCGATATGCTGGTGACGGCTTTTACGTTTTTGTTGTAAATGTTCTAATACACAAGCAATGCATGTCATACCTGATTTAAAAAGTCCAGCAAGCAATATTGAGTAATACCGTAAACCTACGTACAAAATATGTCCTATGACGATACAGAGAAGTTACTTATCGTTTTAAAATATTTTTTAAATAATTTTATATTATCTTTTATAAGTACCGCCTAAATTATAACTTCCTAATTATTTGTACTTGTTAGTCATTTAGTTAGTATTTTGCATATGAACAACTTTTTCCTAGCTCAGGCATGTTATTTGCCTCTAATAGTAAGCTCCTAGTCTATAGTAAAACTGATGTACATTATGTCTTATCAATAAAATATTTATTTATTAATGTAAACAAACATACAAAATTTTAAAAAAATAACCTAATACATTTTTGGAATCTCAATACGCTACCCGATCCTGGCCGCAACTCATTTTCGTTACAACTTGTATTTTTTATTCGCTTGTACTGCAGATAAAAAGGTGTTATGTTCTTGGTGGTGAGCACGGCTACCAGAGCTGTGTTGAGAGTAAGGAATCTGCCCCGCTATTCTGTAACTTGCTTTAAGATCTCACAAATATATCTTGACGCGACAATGCGTAGTAACTAAGCGTAATCAGAGGCTACTTTCGTTAGGGCGTGACGATGAAGTGAGGAGTATTAGCGCTTTCTGCATAACGGCACTGAATTTGTTGTTTGTGACCCTGTTTTTGTGTAATTTGCGTTTCAGCCCTGAAACTAGTAGCTTAGGAGCTAAGTCTCTATAGATAAACATTATTCTACTTTTAGATTAAGAGTGAAATATTATTTTATTGTAAAGTGGAGGGTAAAAAATAGCATCCGGGTGACAGATATGGGGGCATCTGCCACCCATAAGACCTTCCTTAGGTCCTTAGGTTGGAGAGCGTGCCGGGTGTTTGGGGCGTGCTCCTAACGATGGTTTTCTGGGGGCGGGTAGACAGCTACTCGCGGATACGTGTTTAGTTTAGTTTAGTTTGGTTTTATTTATCTCATTCATGAATAATTTCATTCAAATCATGAATAATTAGAGTACTGAGAGGTACCTTATCAATAATTGGCGTACATAAAAATACGAGGACAAAAACGTGGAAGTGTGCGCAAGCGTTCCCGTGGCGCCACAAAAGGGCAGCGCCTAGAATACCGTTGGGTTTCAGACGGTTGTCCGGGCGGTTCCCGGGTCCGTCATAACCGTCCTTGTTCCCCAGACAGCCGGATGCGTTAAAGCATTTTCCCGCAAAAAAGAAAATTAAACCGGCCAAGTGTGAGGCGCACGAAGGGTTCCGTACCATTGTCTATAAAAACAGTTAAAAAAAAGTTTGTTGTACGGAGGCCCTCTTAAATGTTTTTTATTTTTATTTTATTTAAGTATTTTTTGTTATAGCCGTAACAGAAATACATAATTTGTGAAAATTTCAACTGTCTAGCTATCGCGGTTCTTGAGATACAGCCTGAAAAAAAAACTTTTGTTGTATGGGAGCCTCCCTTAAATATTTATTTTATTTTGTTTTTAGTATTTGCTGTTAGAGCCGCAACAAAAATACATAATCTGTGAAAATTTCAACTATCTAGCTATAGCGATTCTTGAGATACAGCCTGGCCACAGACAAAGCAACAAAAAAAACCGGTCAAGAGCGTGTCGGGCCACGCTCAGTGTAGGGTTCCGTAGATTTTCGTCCGTCATAGTAAGTGTCCCCACTTAAGCGTTAAAAAATGGGCTATTTGTTACAGTGAGTTGACATATTAAGTACAAAACCCTAAATCCGTTTTTTTTCTTTATTTGAAAGCACGTCATTTCAGAGTTTTCAGAGTATGAGAGATGAAAAGAGTATTTGTATTGTATTTTATTGTGCATTTAATCGTTATTTGTTATTCGGCACAAGTGCTTGTGTTGAAAGCCGAGCTAGCGAAGCAGGTTAGTTCAATGTGAGCGTTCCGCGTACAGCGACATCTATCGGCAAATTAAGTACTCTTGCGCGTGAGCTTAAAGTATGGAAGATGATTTTTATGGGATAATTCGTTATGCGTGAACCGATTTTCACAGTTTTTTTACTTTATTTGAAAGCACGTCATTTCATTGTGATTTTGTAGAAAAGGTACAATAAACACCTGCTTATACGGTTAAATTACAAACTTAGTTCAGAAATTATTTTGTAATTTTTTTCAGAAACTATTCAACATATCAAGTCCAAAATAATTTTCTTAGAATTTTTTTATAGTTCTACTTTTGAGATTTTTTTCATATTTTTAAAACTTATGGTTCAAAAGTTACAGGGGGGGGGACATTTATTTATTTATTTCTGGAGCGATTATCTCCGAAAATATTAATATTATCAAAAAATGATTTTAGCAAACCCCTATTCATTTTTAAATACCTATCCAACAATATATCACACGTTAGGGTTGAAATGAAAAAAAACACCCCACGTTACGTATAGGGGAGGTGCCGTAATAAAATAAAATAAATCACTTTTTATTTTACCACTTTGTTGGCGTGATTGATATGAATATATTAGTACCAAATTTCAGCTTTCTAGTGCTAACGGTTACTGAGATTATCCGCGGACGGACGGACAGACAAAGCGAAACTATAAGGGTTCCTAGTCGACTACGGAACCCTAAAAACACGTTTTTGTATGGAACCCCCCCTTAAATATTTATTTTATTTTTTTAAAAACATTTGTTGTTACAGCGGCAACAGAAATACATAATCTGTGAAAATTTCAACTGTCTAGCTGTCGCGGTTCTTGAGATACAGTCTGGCGACAGACAGACGGACGGACAGCGAAGTTTAGTAACAGGGTCCGTTTTTACCCTTTGGGTACAGAACCCTAAGAAACAGATTCACTGTTGCATAAAACATAAATCCAATAAACGTACATCACTCTCCCCTACACGTACAGCGTGATAATTTTAAACAAAAGGCATATTATTTGTATCTAAAATATTAATTAACAGCAAGACTCATTATGAAAGTTGAGACGAGTTCGAGACAGTTCTTAGAGCGTTTTCTAATGAAAGTGAAACGCGCGAGATTAATTGCGTTGGAGACAATTTATTGCTCTGAGACCGTCTGGGGCTTAGTCTGACACATACCTTTCGCATTCTTCTTTCTAATTGACAATAATAAATGTTTCAAATGCGCCAATTTCAGTATTTAAAGATGGCAGAAGCAAGCAATGTCGCCAGAGCTCCCGTGGATGCGTTGTGTTGAGAGCGAGGGAATTTGTTCCTTCAGCTGTCAACACGGCGAATCCTCAAACATATCAAGGGTCGGCAACGCCCATGTTACTCCTTTGGAGTTGCATGCGTCTATAGGCTGTGGTGTCTGCTTACCATCAGGCGGGCCGTACGCATGTTTGCCACCGTCGTATAAAAAAAAATTGACGATCAAGGGGTCATAGTTTCATTGTTAAACGAACAGACGTTAAGGACGTCTCGAGAGACTACCTATACGGTAATCGAAGCGTTGGCATCTGGCGCCGATGGAAAAATGTAGGCTGGCTGCCGCACTCAGCGGTGGGGCCACTAAACAAGCGATCTAGATGTCAAATTAATAGGAAAAAAAACAACTTGTTCACCTTTCAATAGCAATATATCGGATGAGACAGCTTTTTTTTTATTAAGAGGGGGCGTACCACCAGGGAAAAATCAGAAATCACCCGCGCGCCCCGCACCTGCCGCGCTGATGCATCTATTGCTGCCCCGCTCCTTCTCGCATAGTATATGCCCCGACAGTCAGATGAAACATGATGAATACCTATAGATAATTATAATAAGTGGGAAGAAAGACAAAATCTGTACCTATATTTGAAGATATAATTTTCGCTTGTAAGTCAGAGTTGCAATTCAGCATAATTATGGCTAGTAAAAGCCTAAAGCAAAAAAACAGCTATAATCGAATTTAAACTTTCGTGAGATATGTCTTAAATACTACTAATAAATCCACGGTTAAATTCACGTATTAAATGTCACGACAGGCGACATGTTTCGAAATCTTCGGGAGTTCTTCTTCAAAACAAACATCGAAAACACTCATCCTGAAGAAGAACTCCCGAAGAGTTTGAAACATGTCACCCGTCGATTGTGAACTCAGAATCTTGAAATTTGGTACGAAGCAACGTCTTATAGCACAGATAAAGGAAAAATTGCGAAAGCCATAAATTTTTAGTCACATCAAATAATAAAAATATTTTTTAATAATTTTCAAGTTATACTTATATACCTACAGGTTTGTACGGAACCCTCGGTACGAGAGTCCGACTCGCACTTGGCCGGTTTTTTTAACAACCGTCGATGAAATATTAGACTCCGAAAAATGTATTGTGTGTAATTTTAAGTGCAGTCTATCTCCAGCGCTCGTTCGAAAGTTAACGCAATTACTAAACGTTCTAATTAGAAAGAGACGGATAGTCTATCTCGCCGCGATACTGATGCACTCGTGCTGGTGATAATGAAACGATTCCTGTGTTGTGGCCACTCGTGGCCCGACCCCCTATCGAGCCATTTAACCTGTAGGGACTGTTCCAGGAATTTCCAATCCAACCGAATTCGGAATGATGCCAAACTAGAGTTGCGGGTACGGCGACCCTCATTACAATAACGTAACTATTCCCGGTTTCGCATATCTTGCGTCTCTTTCCGTAGCGTTATGAGACCCGTAAGAGTGTGGTGTGATATCGAGGGATTAATTGTGTTTGAAGTTAAATAGCTCTAGGGTTGCTCTCTCTGTTTATTTGTTGTATAATGTATTTTTGAAATTTAACAGTAGCTGAAGAGAAACATTGTGAGGATAAATCTCAATAAGGTCTAGTTTTCCCTTTGGGTTGGAAGGTCAGATGGCAGGCGCGCTCGTAAAACTAGCGCCAGTGTCAAATCTTGGGATTAGTTGCCGAAGCGGACCACGGGCTCTTTTAGGGAACAGCCAGACATTTTGTTTTAAAACATTAACATAAGCCACGTAAACAAACGTACGAAAAATAAAATTAGCATTGTAAAAATAATTGAACATTTTCTCATTATAATGCCGGCTAGGGTTGCCTCTCGCTTTCCGCGAGGAACCAATCTAATTCTAAACCAAGAAAATTTTAATTTAAACGTTAAAAAAAAATTGTTTTCCTGTCATTGACCACAATATTCTTCTTTGTATTACGGTTATTATTTGTATTTACAATTACATAGCTAAAGGTTGGTTTACTAGGAAAAAAGATAATTAATTTATGTTACAATGAATTATTATATTTTACGGGGAAAGTGGAGGGGCATAATTCTTTTCCACCCTTGATTTATATTTTCCTAATTGCTCTTAGCTTTTGTCTCTGTTTTTCGCGATCATTCAATGAATACAACAATTAAAATATTTTTATGTATGTTTAATACATCCCGTTATTTCGAACCCTTTAAAGCGACGGTACCCCAGAGTAGACTATGAAAAAAAATCCACCACCAAATTACACTGTGCTAACTACCCTCACGGGAGTCCGCTGGATGCGGGTGGCGCAGGACCGGTCGCTTTGGCATTTTGTGGCCAACACATAGATTTACGTATTCGATTCGTTTTTATATATCGTTTTTAGTTTAAAACTTTGTGTTTGTCTCAAATAAATTATTTCATTTTCATTTAATTTTCAATTTGACGTGGAGATGATGACGATGAACTACTCTCATACAAACTAAGGGTTGCCTTATATGCCAGATGGGCTCTTCTTAAGTCAAGTTACCATATGTTTTTGAAGAGAAACATGCCAGTAAATATGCCCCAACTCTCTTTCGCTTTTACTCTGCACGACTAAATAACAAATATTTGGCCTCCGTTTTATCGGAACATAAATCGTGGTAACCCTACCATGCCCTCAGCTTGTTGTTAATGCATGAACAATATTGTATATATGGAAATACCTTACATCGCGGAGTTTTGACAGGTAATTAGGGTCTGACGTTGAAATCGGCTAAGTTAGGGCTTTGATTCGGCCTTGACTTTCTTATTTGCGTTTACCTTATGAAGTAACATTGAGAGAAAGTTAAAGGTAGCCAGGACGCTTGACTCTCCATACCAACATTTGTTTGGTTCTTATTTTAAAACGACATGAATGCACTTTGTACACACAATGGTATCCGCCGTATATGTCGGAAACTAATTTATGACTAGAAAAAAAACGATTAGAACGTTTTTCATTCAAAGTCTCTAATTTTTTTTCTATTATATACCTATATCTATTATAATTTATAGCTATAGAAACTAGATCACGACCTAGATATGGCAAATTCAGTACAGTCGAGTTCTCCAATATCTTGTGAAAGGTTTTCTGTGTAGATATTGGAGAACTCGACTGTATCTATAAAAAGTATCACGTTTATCCAGCATGCCGTTTTTTAATGAAAACCAAACTAGGTTTATATAGAGAGTCGATATTGCTGCCTGTACGTTCAGCTTCGCCTGTGCAAAGAACGACAGCCAACCCGCAGTATAAAACATAACATTTGTCTGCCATGAAGGTTTTCCAGACACCGATGAAAGAATTTTCGAAAGAATTTTAGAAACAGTAAAAACCTATTTTGGAAATTGTTGCCAGCCTGGAAATTGCGAGCTCCATATTTCCTCGCACTGGAAGCCGTAAATGGGTTGTCCCGTTCTAAGCTTCCATCTTCGCGGTCATAATAAATCGCGGACGGCGGTGACGGAGGTGCAGCTGGGTCGGGTTTGAAAAGGACTCAGATGCTACCTTTTGACGCATTTTTAACCGGTTTCAAAAAGAAGGAGGTTCTTGATTTATGTATGTCCCCGATTACTTAAAGACGACTGGTATTTAAAAAAAATATATCAGGACAGGATTTGATGATATGGGGTTTTTTTTGGAAATGTTGAAATGTATGTAGGTACCTAATGTGGCTTGGCGAAGTACTTAATTGAAGTCGTTTAAAACTGTTTGAAAGTTAATTATTACATTTTCAGAGAACTATCTAAATAATATTGACATTGCATCCTGGGTAGAATCGAGCCGTTAACTTAATTTTTAATTTCAAAAATGATCCTTAATATTTTGATTTTAAATAACAACACAAAACCGCCTATATTCCCCTTGGCAACTGCTGATGTTACAATCCATTTAGGGGTATGCAAATACTCCAGGCAAAATACGGTTTTGAAAAACATTAATTTATAATAGCGTTTTTTTTGTTGATTTCATTTTAAAATTGTATTCTAAGATGATTTATTGAAGAATCCGGCAAACTTTCCACCCGGAAGTAATTATGTAGCTTTAAATGAAGCATGCATTGTGTTTTTTTGTACGATTTATATTGAATATTATAGAGCAAATGTAAATGAACCAAAATAAAGACAAACATGTTTATTAATATTTTTTCTGACTTTTTAGAAGCTAGTTAATTTATCATTTTTTTGATGTCTGAAATTTTGTCGGATTTTGTCGCTGGGTAACTATTTAATTGATAATTTATCCGTTACACATCAAAAAGAAGCTATTATAAATTATTTCCAAAATTGACATTTTTTCCATACAAGTTGTCAGTTCATTGACTGGACTAAAAGTCGATCTATCGATTGCAAAGTTTGCAGCTCTGAGGGGTAATCATAATCACGTAACGTTTCGAACGCACGTTAGGACAAAAAACTATAATTTTTCCATATAAAAATTAACATTTAGATCTACCTAACGTACTAGCCTCTTAAAATGTGGAATACAAAATTATTGCTAATTAAAGCAATCACGATAATCGAACGTGATATATTACCTCACACAGTCTCAAACATTTTAATTCAATTTAAACCCGTTTCAAAACCTCAAAACCGCAGCCATAATGAACTCAACAAAATCATGAACGTACTCGAACAACGAACCCCCGAACCGCAAGTAGACAATCAACGTCAACGCGCGTCAAGTCGTCACTTGACGTCACTTGTTACGACAATTGACGGCTGTGTTATGACGTGTTGCTTGCGGATAATATGTTGAGCTCAATATTTGATGGGAATATACTAGAGCAAATACTCAAATGGGCCTGGACTGGGCACGTCTGCCGCATGCCAGAAGCGTAGTGGGCTACAATTACCACCAAGTGGGTGCCAGAGAACCAAATACGGCGTCTCGGTAGACCGCATAGGAGATGGCGAGACGAGCTTGACGTCTTAGACCAAGACTGGTGGGAGTCTGGAGGGAGGCCTTTGCCCAGCAGTGGGACACTTAAGGCTCTTAATAATAATAATAAGACCGCGGACTCATCTCTCGACAACCTCACAGCCGCTCAGACATGTTGCTCCATTGTCGCACTGTGCGTGTGACTGTTTGTGGGGCCCACTTAGCGAGTTGGCGAGTCACCGCCTGCCTTTTCACAATTTTGAGACTAATTGTCACGGCAGGTGTCCGCTAGTCTCCTCCCATAACCCGTTTTCCAGACCACCCACCATTCAACCCCCCATCCAACCCCATGACATTAGTTTCCATCACAGCACAGTCTTGCACTGCAATAGTATTGCACCTGGCGGGGAACATCACACCGGGTGTATCACATCACCGGGCGCTCGGAGATGGTATCCGCCAGGGGTATCCCTCGCTTTATATTATATTTGTTTTAAAGGGCCTCTGCGCTGTTGCCTTCGGCCCCACGCATGCCTTCCAAAAGCCCGGGCCCACACGGCAATTTTTTGCAGCGCACATATGCAAAACGGTATAATAAATACTTACATGATTTGGACCGGTGATTTGAGGGCTATTGTCGCGCGACAGTCAAGCGTTCGTGAAATGTCCATTTGTATCGATTTACTGTCATTCGACAAATGGAAAATCGTCAACACAAAATTACCGTTTTGAAATTGTACCAAAAGTAATATGAATGTAGCCCAAATAATTATTATTTGTGCAAAGAAAACTGTACTTGCATCGCAGTCAGTCAGTAGTCTCTAGACTCTTTAGTACAGTAAGCGGCAAACAGCTTGCGCAAACGACCTTGGCTGGAATGAAGTGAATTTTAGGTGTCCGCGGGAGGGGGGGGGTGAGGTGCGACGGCGGGGAGCATCGCGTCGCGTCGGTGTGGCGTGATTGGTTATGCTAGCCCAAATGAAATTATGTCCAGTATGAAATAGGTTCATATTCAAATACGTGCAATGTGAATGTTGTCTCATTAAAATAAATATAAAAATCGAATTTATTGTACAAAATTCATATACGACGTATTTCCGATTCTTCATAATTTGTTGTGCACGTAATTCCATATGGACGTTATTCTTTCGACCTACATCAAGTATGTACATTTTACTTTTAGGACTTAATTATACATTTTAGCACTATTCAGGCTGGACAAAACTACCATGTCGAGGGTTTTCAAACTGGCATCATTAAGATTGTATCAATAATTTCAAATTTTCAATTTTCAATTTGTGGTTGATGTCAGTAAATCTTTGTATCGCTGTAAAAAGTGCTCTTAGGCCCGCATCAACTTTGCAAGTAATAATTTAGATCCAATTTCATAAAAAAAAAAAACTGTTTATTTCAATTAAAAAGAAGTTATTATAGGTTTCATTACAAACTTAACTGCTAATCTTAAAAATAAAAGATTTTTGAGTAAAGATTATTATTATTATTATGAGGACCTCTGTAGCCTAGTTAAAAGTGGCACTGCCTACGAAGCCGGAGGTCCCGGGTTCGAATCCCGGTAAGGGCATTTATATTATCTATAACCAAAGATTATATAATCGCTGTCTATAACATACATATTACCATTGTCTAATACCCATAGTACAGTAGACGTCAAAGATATAAATAATAATAATAATAAATAATATACGGGGACAATCTTACACAAATCGCACTAGCCCCATAGTAAGCTCAATAAGGCATATGTTTACATTTGTCGTCTTATTACAATGGAAGTGTCGTCTTATCGAGTCTCTCTCTCGTCTTATTAAGGTGCAAAAGCTTCGCTTCGTTCGGGACTAGGTCGATTTGTGTACCACAAATATTTATTTAAGCGTAACAGCATTGAGTTTAATGGAATGCGAAATGAATGGCTAGAATTTACCCCAAAGTACACTCTCGCTTGCTATTAGGTTATTTGCAATTGCCCTTAATGGTTTTTCCATATACAAACTTAATAAAAGTGGAGCAAGTCATCTCCCTTCAAAGAATCTTTGAAAAATCTCAGAGCATTAATAAATAATAACATCACCGCGCTCAACTTTCTTTTCAGCTGCCTGCAATGTAAATTTAATTTATTTTAAACACACTAAGATAACAAAGAAAGGCTTTTTATGAGTACTCGCAACCTGGGAAGAAGATCCCAAGTGCTTAGTCATGCGGGGAGAATTTAATCCTTCTTTTGTTAAAACTGAGAAAATTCCCGGAATAAAATGCTTCTCTTTGTAAACAAGGTTCTTCCGAACGATAACCACCCCCGCGCATCGCTACAAAACCATTATAAGTCTGACCTCGAAAAATGCAGACTTCTAATGGGTCTCGGGGTCAAGTTTTATCAGATAGGAATTTACAGGCGAGTGAATATTATGCGAATAGGCACAGGTCGGGACGCTAAGCTTAAAGATATCTTTCCAACTGGCTGAAAATATTTGTGAGCTCAAAGAGTTCTGCTGTGTTGTGACGCCTTTTAATGTGTGTATGTATTTCCTTTGATACGCGTCATGGTTGAAAAGAGAATTTTCAATACAGTCGGGTGTAAAGATGTCAATGCTATTAAGTTTTTAACGAGCGGTTTTGCCTTGTGGGTCGACTATAATGATGATCACGTACCTTTCAAACGTTAGTACCTACGTTACAAAGAAAGAAAGAAAATATTTATGCGCGACAAAAAAATGCATGATGCCTATAATATTCGTAAGACAAGGACGACAACAACATTCGGGCGAAGTGTGCGAAAAAGCAGAGTGTATGAACGCATTACGACAATCCGACTGTCATTTTCCGATACAAAAAGTGATCTAACTGACGCACGCCCAATGCGTTACGTAATCGACCAGCCTGCCTACAAAGCAGACGGCCCTGGGTTTGATGGTTTAAACGCGGAGTACATAAAAAGTGACAGGTTGCTAGCCTATTGCCCACAACACACTTTAACCCTGTCCAGGTGTGATAAGATGATTGTCGTTTTATTAGTACTTTCTGACGTATGCATGTGCGAGAACGGGATGTTTTATCCACAACGATAACTGATAAAATCGCAGCCATCCGGCCCGCAGTGCCCACGGGAAGCAAGGGAGTGGTGCTATTATAACCCGACCTGAGGCGATTTACTTTTTGTAGGAATTTGCACGAGTATTGTGCAAAGGGAGCTGGAACACTGCTTTAATATTCTTCATTGTTCCAATGCTTAAATCTATGGTAGCTCACTGGTTCAGGCATACGGCTACTGTCAAAAGGCAGTCGTGAGTTCGAATCCCGGCTCGTAGCAATGACTTTTTCGGAACTTATGCACGGCATATAATTTGGTATTTACCGTTAGCTTTTCGGTGGAGGAAAAACACCGTGAGGAAACCTGCATACATCTGCGAAGAAATTCAAAAATATATGTTAAGTCCCCAACCCGCACTGGGCCAACGTGGGGACTACTGCCTGTTGCCTCTTATAAATGAGAGGAGGCTTATGCCTGTGCCCAGCATTGGGACGTGTAAAGGCTGATTTTTCTTCATTTATCATTCTTCATTTTACTGAAAATCTATGTACTTATACCTGACCCACCACTTCCCAAGTATCTCTTAGGTAAATTTATAGTTCCAGACTTCCTCAACCTGGCACATTTAGATAGCCGCTAATGCGCGAAGTAAGCATTTTCGAGCTCCACACGTGCAGACAAAGGAGGTGAAGTATTCCACAGACGAACGGATCTAGAAGTTCCTGAAAGCAATCTGCTGGACGATAGCGTAACGTTTTCTACGTCCATTGAGTAAAGCTGGATTAGCTGAATTTCACTTTTTGTATGGGCAAATGACAGTTGTGTAGTCCTTGCGCCCGTTCGCAATGTTTCGCAAACCTTACGGCCGATGTATAATTTTCGGGTTGAGGCGGCATATAAAATGCTCGCAATAAAATTAATCATTATCCTCCTAGTGCTGTTCCTGGTTGTGCCCTATAGGAGCCCGCGGTCCGCTTTGACACCTTATCCCAAGATTTGGCATAGGCACTAGTTTTACGAAAGCGACTGCAATCTAACCTTCCGATCCAGAGAGAAAACTAGACTTTACTGGGATGAGACTGGTTTCCTCACAAACTTATCCATCACCGAAAAGCTAACGGTAAATATTCCGTACATAAGTTCCGAAAAACTCATTGGTACGAGCCGGGATTCGAACCCACGACCACAGCTTGACAGCCGCATGCCTGAACCACTAGGCTACCGTAGCTCGCAATACAATTAATAATACCCTAAATATGATATAGAGTTTCAGCTCCCGAGGATGGGCTATTTATTTGTGTACTTGACTTTTTTATATTCATTGTGATAATCAAAACTGTTTAGTTTCTAGTTTAATAATTTGTTTCGTTAACAGAAAAGAGTTTTTCTTACCGTCAGGTTTCTACCCGTGTCCCAGTGCCGACTTCAGTAGTACCCTACTAGACTGACCTTTAATTAACAACTTAGAAAAGTTGAAAAACCACCGACATTTGTTACATTTCTAAGTTCAATATATCAAATTCGGTTGAACCGATTGTTGAAACTTAGCTAAGAACCATCTCGATCACGTCAGCTTTCGGACATAAGAAACCGCATTAAACGATTTTAATGCGGTTTTTCTTGTCCGAAACCCGACCGATGTCCATTCGTTTAGGAGCTACGACGCCACAGACAGACAGACAGAGACATGGATACACAGACACGTCAAACTTATAACACCCCTCTTTTTCGTCGGGGGTTAAAAACCATTACGACGGAATCCTGATTTTAATAATGTACGTTTGGACCCACGTACAAAACTTTGTAGACAGAATTAAATTTTCACAGCCATACCATGAATCCAAATAGCGAAACCCCATCCCAATTCACAGGTTATTTTAACCCTGCCAATGTTTAATTCAACCAGGTAGCTCGATCGCTTGAAAGCTCTACCGATTACCCGAGCGGATATTGGCCGGGTAATACGTCCGCTGCACGCGATACGCTTATTACGAACCAGTAAGCGGTGGAATATGGTTTGATTTTCAATTGTTTGTTACATTGAAAACGGCGGAGACACAGTGTTAAGTGGCAAGTTAAGTGCGCTAGTATAAGGAAAGGTACTTTGTTTACGCTCGGTCAAGTAATGCTAGATTGTTTGTTTGAAAATACCACGACTTAAAATGATATGTGTACAATTAGTCAGACCTTACTTTAGACGTTTAAAAAATAATTTATTTTTATAAACATCTCTTCCAAAATGATATGCCATTAGTTCATAGAAATTAACACGCAACAACATATTAAATAAATATATATAATAAATATATGAAGTGCGTCAAACCGGATTAAGTCCTTTTAAATATCTTATAATAAGCTATAGAAGCCTCCGTACGCGTATTTACCAAAATCCGGCATTATTAACCTCATTTTAATACATACTTATTTGTACGTACTACACTACAGGTACTAATACGGCCTTAAGGCAACTCGGAGCGAATTATTATTGTGAACATAGGTAAAAATTAGCATGATTCGGTTAATCGGACCTAGTTAGAACACCATCTGTAAAACAATGTCTTTTGTTTGAAAATACTGCAAGTAGGGTACGTGGTTTTCCAGTTACTTGTAAGTCTGCTGGCGCTTTGTGTGCTCCCCTTAATGTGCTTTCAAGTTCCGCCGATCACCGCTGGCATAGCCAATTTTAAAACTTTTTCTTTGCAAGTTCAGTTGCAATTTTGCCTGGATTACCTTCTTAAATATTTGATAAACAATAATGCTTACTTCCTGCTTTTAACGACGCAACCGAGGGAGTATTCTGTGTGTCCGTCTGTGGCATTGGAGCACCCAAACGGACGAGCTGAGGCTCTAGTATAAGTTTTACCGAAACAAAACTTTACGATCGCGTTTGCGTTTTACCCTCAATTTGTATGGGATTTGACAGCTAAACGCAAACGCGGTCGTAACGTTTTGTTTCGGTAAAACTTATACTAGAGCCTCTGGTATGAATACATACATACATACATACATTCACGCCTTTATTCCCAAAAGGGGTAGACAGAGCACATGAAACGTGTATTCCAGCGACACTTTTAGCATAAATGTGGGTATAAAAGATCGACAAAATGTGATATTGCAGTGATAGGTTGCTAGCCCATCGCCCACAACACACTTCAACCCTGGTCCCTAAGTCGACTTTTACGACACCCACGGGAAGAAAGGGGTTGGTGAAATTCTAACTCGACACCACACGGGCTCTGGTATGAAATGCCAGATCTTAGCTTCGTTTGTTGTTCATATATTTAAAACTGCCCTACGAAGCAACCGGAATAAAGAGCTAGGAGGATGATAATGATAGTAATTCATTTCAGCGTTGCCATATCTATCTATATTAAGGCGTTCACTTCGTACACATGGGAGAAAAGCTACCCGATATCCTAGCATTTTACTCCCGATTAATCGAACGAAGTTTCCAGTAAAACTAGTTAAGTTCATACATAATTGATTTTACCGCGGTGAGCAAGCAATCGCGACTTCAAACAATTAGCTGGCGGCTTAGTAAGCTATAATTAAATTTAAAATTAGCTTCCATATAATACGTATCTTGTGAAGGAAGGACCTTTGTACTTTCCAAGTATAGAGGCACGTTTCGTGTTATACTTTCTATGCAAACGTTTATCGAACGACATTGCTTAGACTAGACCAATATGTGTTAATTTTAATAATACTGACTTAACTAATTGTAATGACATATCATTCTTAGGTTTACGTATTGTCCAACATCTGAATTGGAAACATGTTGACCTTGTTTGCTCCAAGTTAGACAGTTTTATATTTGCAATAAGAAAACTTAGAATGACTTTTTCCGTCGAAGCTGCCATTACGGTATCATGGTTATGCATCATCATTGTTAAACTATGGGCTCTTGCTCTGGGGAAATTCAGTCGATGTAATTCGGGCGTTTGTTGGACAAAAAAGTGGACTCGTACAATAGCTAACATCTCAGCCACTGACAGCTGCAGACCATTCTGTAAAAAACTGAATATTCTACCGCTACCCTGTATGTACATAAAAAAGCATGCTTGTTTGTCAAAAAACATCCTGAACTTTTTAGAAGCAGGGCCGATGTCTTTGTAGCCAAGCAGCGATCTCAATACAAAGATCGATTGTACCAACCTCCTTGGCGCAGTGCGATCTATCGTAAGAACGCTTATAATATGTGCATTGTAGTATAGAACAACCTTCCCGCAGATATGAGACAAATGGAATATAATAATTTTGTAAAAGAAATCAATAATTGATTGAAGGAAATCTGTTTTTAAAAGATTAAAGAATGTTTAGACTTCAATAGTATGACAAATTAAATAGGTTTTTACAATTGTTTTTTTGAAGAGAAAACTTCTTTAGCGGCGCTGTGCACTTTTTGTGATGGGGAAAAATTGTTAAACTGGCCACAGGTCACGTGACTGTAAGATTCGTAAGACGTGAGATTCGAGACAGGTCACGTGACCGTAAGACGGACACGTGACCGGATCGAAAAACTGTTACAATGTCATTGAGTTTTCACTTCTGCCGGCACTCCCGGAGTGCAAACCGGTCTTTTTTTGTGCTATTGACATACATTGACATTACTATTCAATTATTTTTAAATTATTAAATCATATTGTTTAAGACATTGTACGCTATATGATAATTATTTTAGTTCCGTATAATTTTTGCATGTCGTTCACCGACTGAAAACTGTACTGCTGTACCTCACCACCCTGTACTACGTCTATAAGTATTCTGGCAAATAAAATAATTCTATTCTATTCAATTCTTTACTTATTTAATCATTTATTTATTTATTTAAACTTTATTGCACAGAAGAAAACTTATCGTACAAAAGGCGGACTTAATGCCAAATGGCATTCTCTACCAGTCAAACCTTAAGGCAAAGCTGAAAAGATTGTGGGCAGTGCAAATAACAACTAAAAAGAATAGTAACATTACGGTAGGACTACCGTAATGTTACTATTCTTCGTATATAGGACTATATACAACATATTTACACAAATACATATACAGGGCGTCCCACGGCGATGCCACATGGAGGGAAAGTACCTTAAATATCATAGATATAGCATAGTTTGCTGAAAGAAGACTTCATTTTATTTTTAATACTTAGTAAAGTTGCATTCATACTTTTTTATTTTTTTTTGAAAAAAAATGTATGAAAAAAAAATATCGCGTCATTGGAGGAAAAGTACCTTAATTATTGTAAATGAACATCTTACTGAAAGAAGACATTATTTCGATTAAAAAAAAACAAGTTGAATTGCATTTTAAATAATTTCATGGTTAAACCGGTAATCGAACCCGCTACACGAGAAAAAAAATACCTTAAGTAGCTTTGTCATACCGATCGAAAGGCTTCAATGTGAGAATATTTTTTTTGCCAAATAACATAGTGTTGGAAACAAAAGGAAGACCATTAATTTTTTCATTTGATGTGAAATTTTCATTAGAATAATGACATTGCCGTATGGGCATACAACTAATCTTTCATTTTAAAGTACCTATTACTAATGAATCAGTACCCACTTGAGAAGTACGCGTTGAATACTTCACTGAATATGAACTCGGTCGCCGATATTCAGCGGCACCTAATTTTGGTTTCATTCAATTATCTGTCACAACTTACTCTATACATATTCTTCTCATTATTTATACTAAGCGGGACTTAATCGCGTATAATTAAATTATTTATTTACCTCACTGAGGTCTCCCGACGTTTCGGATGTGTTGCAACATCCATGGTCACGGGACAACTCCAACATGTTCTTCTCGTTCGTACATTTTTTGACATCACAGTCACCAGCATTAGTATCTGCCATAACAAGGGCAGCAAGTTGAGTTTGCGTGCATAATGTTCTGCCGTATGCGTAAACGACAATGAGCGTATTTTAATTATTGCTATAATGTATTCAAATTCCATGGTTCGTGTAATTAAATTAAATAAATCTGTTAAAATAAGTGTCAATTATTGTTTAAACATGTTTTAAAATTACTGACTAGGCAGAAAAACAAGTATCTTAAACTATGATCAGGTGTTAAATTTAAAAAAAAAAAGTTTAAAAAGTTTGTTGGCGGGAATTGACTATTTTATTTAGTTATTTCGCTTTACGAGGATTTTGTTACGACGGTATTGTATTAAATAACCATGGCGTATCAAAATAATGTTGATTGAATTGAAGCATACTTTTTGAACCACAAAAACATAACATTAGCCTTAAATTGGCACAGTGAAAGATATCCTGATAGAAATACACCATCTCGATTTATTATGAAACGGTTGGTGGATAATCTGACTGGGACGTTTCGATCATCGATTACCACAACCACGGCACCAAATGTTAAACACTGACGATGAGCTCGAC
Organism: Epinotia bilunana; assembly: GCA_947049275.1. NCBI lineage: Eukaryota > Metazoa > Arthropoda > Insecta > Lepidoptera > Tortricidae > Epinotia > Epinotia bilunana. The sequence goes on from OX346256.1 coordinate 25,254,248, forward strand.
ATTTTGATATACTTTGAGGCAAATCCTAAATGGGTGGCAATCCTAAGGTGAAGCAGAAACCGGATTTTCGAAATGCAAAATACACCGTGTACTGAAAAAATACAAATTTAAAAGTTACGTTGAAGGGCGATTAGTGCAAAAATTGCAACCGGGTGATCCTGGTAGACGATTGTTTTTCTGCCGAGAAATCGAGACGCTCATTCTAGAGAATCAAGATTTTCTTAATAATATTATCTGGTCTGACGAAACAAACTTCAGCAATAATGGTATGTACAACAGACATAATAACCGCATCTGGAGCAGGGAGAATCCCTTACGTATCCGAGAGACTAACAATCAAGTGCGTTTTTCCTTCAACTGTTGGTGTGGTATTGTAAACAACCGGGTCCTCTTAGTACATTTTTACGAAGGGCATCTAAATACGGATAGGTATTTAGAAATACTTGAGATTTTAAGAATTGAGATAAATAATCTTCCGTTGGCAGAACGACAAAACATTAAAAATAATGTTTTGTCGTTCTGCAGCAAGATGGGGCTCCGGCTCATAACAGTCACAGAACAAGGGATTATCTCAATGAACACTTTACTTCCTGGATAGGAACAAATGGAGAAACTAGATGGCGGCCGAGATCCCCAGATCTAACCCCGTTAGATTTTTTTTATGGGGTTATGTAAAAAATGTAGTTTCCAAGAACCAGTATGAAAATGTCCACGAGCTACAAGCAGAACATAGACGTATTATTTTAAATATCCACCACACCATCATTAAAAAATCGACAGGGAGTGAAATAATCAAAAGAGTGAGACTTTGTATTGAACAGGATGGAAATCATTTTGAGCGTTTGATAAATTGATTTAATTTTGTATTAAAAATATTAAAATGCATGGTCTTTATTTTTATTTCGTTATTTAGCACAAAAATAATTCTCACATTGAAGCCTTTCGATCGATATGACAAAGCTACAGGGTATTTTTTTTTCTCGTGTAGGGGGTTTGATTCCCGGTTTGACCATGAAATTATTTAAAATGCAATTTAACTAGTTTTTTTAATCGAAATAATGTCTTCCTTCAGTAAGTTGTTCATTTACAACAATTAAGGTACTTTTCCTTCAATGACGCGATATTTTTTTTCCATACAATAAAAAAAAAAAGATTGAATGTAATTTTAGTAAGTTTTAAAAATAAAATGAAGTCTTCTTTCAGCAAAATATGCTATCTATGATATTTAAGGTACTTTCCCTCCATGTGGCATCGCCGTGGGACGCCCGTATACATAAATAAAATAAATACTTACATACACAAATAAATATATACTACATGCATACTTACAAGCGAAATTTCAAATATGTAATCTTCAGTCTACTCGGATCTGCCAGCAAAGAAATCACGCACATACATACATACATACATACATTCACGCCTTTATCCCTAAAAGGGGTAGGCAGAGCACATGAAACACGAATCACGCACAGATTTCTTAAAAACGAATTACTTATGATTCATTTATGTATTTTGCGAACAAAACGCTAATATGAGTATTGTAAAAACAACATAAAATATTCCGTCTAACCTAATTTAGAAAAATACGTATAATCTAATATCAAGAAAATTATTCAGTCCTTAAAATATAGACAGCTGTTATTGACCATTTTTAGGTTTCCATACCCAAAGGGTAAAAACGGGACTCTATTACTAAGGCTCCGATGTCCGTCCGTCTGTCCGTCTGTCACCAGGCTGTATCTCATGATTCTCATGAACCGTAATAGTTAGTTGAGATTTTCACAGATGATTTATTTCTGTTGCCGCTATAACAAATAATACTAAAAAAAGAATAAAATAAATAATTAAGAGGGCTCCTATACAACAAACGTGATTTTTTGCCGTTTTTGTAGATAATGGTACGGAACCCTTCGTGCGCGAGTGCGACTCGCACTTGGCCGGTTTTTACTTTCAGCGGCATCGGTACCTCGTTATGGAAGATGTAACTGTGTCAATGATTCAAATAGCCTTGGCCTTACCAAGAATTTCGATCAGATGCCTTTTGAACGCAGGTATTGACAATATTACGTGTAGTCATGGCAATTGCGATCGCGTTATTGCTTTCATCCCGACGTCGTTATTATTTAGTTAACGATAGCTCCCCTTATGGAAAGATATAGTAATCCGATGTAATTTGCTACGCCACATGATCGTATTCAAAACGCTAGGGCTCTAAAACGAGTCAGAAAAAACCGGCCAAGTGCTACGCGCTGTGTAGGGTTCCGTAGTTGCCTGTCCGTCTTTGTTACATAGACACGCGCGTGTCAACTAAATGGTGCGGTTGCGTCGGCCGATTTTGTACGAAAGTTGGCCTCTCTAAGGACATTTTAAGTTGATTACAAGGTAACTAGTTATGCCTACTTAGCTGTGATAGTTTCCTTTTAAATTCATTGTAATATATGGTACTACAAACAGGATTTTATTCACATCCCCAAGCCATTTAGCCAGCAGGAGGGCAGTTGAAAAATATTTTTGAAAACCCATAATAAATCTAAACAAACTATCCAACGATACCTCACTTTACGTGTGGGTGAGGTGCCCAAAAAAACATTTTTTCAGGATTTTATTGTACTATTTTGTCGGCGTGATTGATATATATACCCATGCCGACTTACAGTTTTCTAGTAGAAAGGGTTATTGAGCTAAGCCGGCGCAGACGGATAGACAGACAGACGGACATGGCAAAACTATTGTTGACCCTAAAACAATGTTATCATTAGATATGTCATTAATAATCTCAATGTTTCAATAGCTTCTTAGCTGGTTTTCCTAAAGCACCGCAACTCAGTAAAAAGGTAACTTTACCTACTAAAATCAGAAAATAGGTACCTTAAAAGTCATTACCATCTATAACCTTTTCAAGAGGCGGTCCTCGCGTCGGAAATGATTTGTGAGGGTGGCCCAATGTAAATCGAGATACGGATAAAAAATAAGTTGCCGGGATTGAGTTGTTCAACGGTTTTCCGAGTTACATTTTTATTTATAGTTTTGATAATTTCATCAACATTGTTAACTGCCTTTGGTGAATCGTTCGAAATTCTAATATTAAATTGTACTCCAAAGGCTTTAAACATGTCAGATTTTTAGAGATATTATTACGTGCTTTGAAAATAACTGAATGTAATTTATTACGCTCTCATTTGTTTCTTCTTCAATTTGCTGGTAAGTATGCCTCGTTCCATCACTTCACTACAAAACAAAGTCGCTTACCGCTGTCTGTCCCTATGTATGCTTAGATCTTTAAAACTACGCAACGGATTTCGATGCGGTTTTTTAAATTGAAAGAGTGATTCAAGAGGAAGGTTTATATGTATAATAAAGTACCCGTGCGAAACCGTATTTATTTACTGCATATTTGTAGAATACTCATCACAGTTATTAGTCCTTTAGTCATCATCGTTAGGCGAACAAGATTAAACAGTAACAAATATACATAACTAGCTTCTGCCCGCGACTCCGTCCGCGTGGAACTCGTTTATATTGTAGCTCCATACAATCTTTCACCCCCCACTTCATCCCCTTGGGGGATGATTTCCGGGATAAAATCTATCCTATGTCCTTCCCCAGGACTCAAAACTATCTCTATACCAAATTTCATCCAAATCGGTTCAGCGGTTTAAGCGTGAAGAGGTAACAGACAGACAGACACACTTTCGCATTTATTATATGAGTATGGATTAGCTCTAAATTAACATTGACGCTTGGCTTCTTCGATAATTTGTTGTGTTGATAGCTGATAAACGCGGGTCGCTCACCCACAACACAGCACATCCTCGGGAGCTCTGGCGACCTCTCTCCACCACTCAAGACAACTTCACATACCTACAGAGAATACAGCAAGTTGAAGCGTTATTATGACTGCGGTCTTCTGTACGGTGGAGGTATGTCCCCAGTTGAGCTGCTCCAAATATGAGCGAGATATGCCGCTGTGACCTACCTCTTCTAAACATAAGAATCATCTCTAATGGTTCCCGCTGTGATTTCAAGTTTTTTTAATCTAAAAAGGTTACTGTGCAACAATTGCAACAAAATTTAATTTTCAAAACAACATTACCGCACTCGCTTTCGTTTCTCGTTTAACATCCACTGGTATTGTGTAGGTAGTTAAAAATAATTTTTCTCATGTACTACCTAACCAAGTTTCATAGCGCTTTTTATGCGTAATTTTTCCGGATTCTAGAGGTATAAAGGAGAGATAGTGCTGTTTGGTGACCGCTCGTGCTTACTTAGTTTCTTAGTTAATAAAATATTTATTTTAATGAATTATATTATTCCTAGACGGGAGCACGCTTAGCTTAGGTAGGTATGTTGTGCTTGTATTACGAATGTAACTGAGCGTGTTCATATTTGTTCAGTTTGTATCGATTACGCGGGTTAAGTATCTTAAGCCGCGGTTAAGTTAATCTTTTACCAATTGTAGATTTTAAGATCTGTGGTCATCAGGACGCGTGTTTTGTTTATGTTGCTAGAACAAGAAGCACATCATCACAATGCTTTAAACCTGGAAAAGGTTTAGCAGTCTCTCATGTCATTCACGAGAAGATCGGGGTGGTGCTCTACACGAGGGACAACTATCTGATACAAATAACTGACTATAAAGTCAGATGAAAAAGTGACACTGTAACAAGGACTATTGTTATTACAACAACGCTTAAATAATTCCCAGATTTTCCTGCTTAACACCGCAGCGATGAAACAACAAATTAAACAACGAATTATTTATTTAAAGCTTTAACGACAGCGCGGTAATGACCGCCGGGGATGAATAATGTCACTGCCATCCTGCCACAGTAAATACGGGGTGTGTGGGACAACGTAACGAAGACCCAAACCCTACATTCAGAACATTATTTTGAATTGGAAGACAGTAAAAATACGCCTAGAAAAATACAAAACTGAAAGCTTTAGCTAGTTACATGAAAGGAACAATGGATATACTCGTAATAGATATTAAAATGACGCACGAGGCGCGAAAAGGTCACTGAACCTATACAGAAAGTGTAAAATACCTACAACTGTCAATTGTTAAACAATGAACAACGTACAACGTTGCTTATTTGTATTTATTCTTTTTGACGTGATAACGTCTTATAAATTGATGAACGCCGGCTGTACGCACGAAAAAGTGTCACTTATTGCCCCGTTCCGAACGCCGGCTGCGCGCACGAAATATCTATGCACAGCCCAAACCGCTGGTTTTAGAGATTCCAAATTTGTCGTTCCTTCGTATTTTATCCCGTTCTAGTTATAGTTATATAATAGATATTTTATGGTTTAATAGGCCAATTGTCAATGCAAACGTGGGAATAATATTTTGAAATATTCTTAAAATAGACCAAAAAACTTTAAAAACCTGCCTGAAAATGAAGATGAATCCGTAAGCATGAGTTCGTTATGTGACTTAACTTTTTTCAAAAAGTTCTTTATCTATTATGGTATATAATTTAACTAGATAAGCAAAGCATATAATGATAATTTTATATTTTAAATCAAACATTTCTGAATCTTTATGCTCATCCGGCTAGAACTATAGGGTATAGTATACCTCGTATGCTGTGTTTGTGATCTCTGGCTGTTATTAACAATAGTTTTGTAAGTTATGTCTATTGTACCTAACTAACACTTTTATGGGCTCCGCCTGAAATAAATGATTTATTATTATTATATACAGCTACCCAATTAATCATCAATGAAAGCTAATTAAACTAACTGAATATTTAATTTCATAAATCCATGCGATGATTAAAAATGACTGTCATCAGAATTCCAACTCATTAGGTACTTGCCATAAATTTACATTTACATTTTATGCTTTACTGAACTGAAAGAGATATTAAACATCATATATAAAGAAATATTGCCCTTCTTGGGCAAAGTTATTTTGTAAGAAGTTAATAACCTCTGAAATCTGAAATAATCCGTTTCCGCCGCCCTGAATAATTGAAACCGGGTCAAGTGCTGTTGTGATTACTGTCGAAGACTGCTGTAGATTTTGACCGAAATAACTCAATTACTGGGAAAGGAATGGCTCTCGGCTGGAATTATTATTTTGATGAGGATTGTAAAGGAATGAAAAGGTGATTATTACCCAAATTATACACGTGTATTGTGAGTACATTAACTTTTGTATTAGCCACGAGACCGGCTAATAAAACCAGTGGCTCTGTGAGCTGTTTTGCGACCCTGTTATTTTACCTCATTTTTTTTCTATCTAAACACTGCATCGACTAAAAAAATCGACTAAAAGATATACTTTAAGATATCAATAATTATACCCCCCTCGGTACTCGCGTAACGTTTCCAACGCGCGTTGGAACAATGTAACTGTCATTTTTCCATATAAAAATCGACTTTTAGATCTACCTAACGTATATTATGTACAATGCGTTACGTGCTTCACTTGCTGCTCTCTAGAATCTGGAGAACAGCCGGTACCCTGGACACCCAGACTTCCGAAAGAATTTTGGCCTAAGATGAAAGGGAAAAATTCACTCGCTCGTTCAAGAAAAAGAAAAAAATTGTTTTATACTACAACGGTGACAAACATGCTTACAGCCTACGATTGTACCACCAGGGACACAATGATTGGTTCGAGGAACCCATGGAATACAATTGTTGAAGCAAATTCATCATGTATTCCTGTAATGTAATTTAATTGTCATTGAATTTAATTGTTGCCAACATCAGCTGGCTAATATCCTTCTCATCGTCATTATCATTTTCAGCCTTTAATCGTCCACTGCTGAGCATAAGCCTCTCTTCGAGTACGCCACTTATCCCGGTCCCGTGCTAGTCTTATCCAGAAATGACCCACGGTCATGTTTACGTCGTCAACCCATCGTGAATATCCTTCTATTCAGATACAATGTCATTGTTTTCGAACGATCGCTGTCACTTGCTGCGGAAGTGTTTATCTGTGGTCACTTCTTGTCAATGATAGATCTTGGAGCTCAGATCGTCTCGGTATGAAATAATAGAATTCATTGTTGATAGAGTGTAATCAGCTTGAATAGTAGTTTTTACGGTGGAGGTGCTGGAAAGTGTAACCAGATAATTCATAGTAAGTAGTAGTAACTCCCAACTAAAAAGCCGTAAATAATCTAAATTTATTTTTCTTAACATTGTTTTTTCTTTTTTTAGGGTTCCGTACTCAAAGGGTAAAAATAGGACTCTATTACTAAGACTTCGCTGTCTGTCCGTCCGTCCGTCTGTCTGTCACCAGGCTGTATCTCAAGAACCACAATAGCTAGACACTTGAAATTTTCACAAATTATGTATTTCTGTTGCCGCTATAACAACAAATACTAAAAACAAAATAAAATAAATGTTTAAGGGGGGCTCCCATACAACAAACGTGTTTTTTTTCATTTTTATAGATAACTAGCGGACCCGGCAGACGTCCTCCTGCTCGGAAAATTAGCGCCAAATTGTATAATTTCCTTAAGGCTCCACATTCGAAATTTTCGTGAAAATGAGTTGTTTTGTAACCGTTTTATACATTATAACGTAACATTTTTGCTGTCGGAAAAAATATATCATAATCTGCAAGATATGCGACGGGTCATAGTTTTCGTAGAAATCCATTTTAACAATAAAAATTAGAGAAAAAGAAATCTAAAGTCACCCCTATTTTTTCACTTGTAACCATTTTACTGCTCCATTTTTTATCAGAATAATATGAAATTTTATAACTTTCTTCATACAATAATGAACAAGAGCATCATTTTCTTACTTTCTTAATTTTCTTAAAAATTTATCTCGTTTTCTGAAATATTCCGCCAAAGTTCCTACGCCTCCCCGTTTTCGTCCATACGGTCAGTGCGGGACGAGACACGTTGCATGACGGACCTGTGTCAATTTGCGCTGCGCCGAAATTTTTAAATATTTGTCAAAATTGTGGACTATATTTGTTGCATAGAGTGGACAATCCGTTTTGTGATTCGTATAGTAGTTAACTAATAAATATTTGCGTATAGTTTAGTTTTTAGTGACAGATAATTTTGTTGCATAGAGTGGACAATCTATTTCGTGGTTTGTAAAGTAGTAGGTACTATAGACAAGACAGCTGACTGACCATCCGTGCACTTTATGTGCATTGTAATAAGGTTCTTGTATAAATACAGGATGGTCAGTTAACTGTGTTGGCATTTGTACCTAATTAAAATTTACGTAGGTATAGTTTAGATTTTGTTTTAGTTCAAGATGGGAAATAATAATAATAACAATAATACATACATACATACATACACGCCTTTATCCCTAAAAGGGGTAGGCAGAGCACATGAAACCTGTGTCCAGTGCCACTGTTAGCATAAATGTGGGTATAAAAGATCGACAAAATGTGATATAGCAGTGACAGGTTGCTAGCCCATCACCCACAACACACTTCAACCCCGTTCCCTTAGTCGACTCTTACAACCCCCACGGGAAGAAAGGGGGTGGTGCTATTCTAACCCGACACCACACGGGTAATAATAATAATAATATATTATTATTAATATAATAATAATAATAAATTCTTTATTTCAGGCCAGTTTGCCCATAGATTGTTAGGAACATACAAACTTACGATACTAGAGTTAGTAGGTCTTAGCTTAGGTCTCACAAATTTTTCAATAATTATTTTGGGTCTTTGGGGTTAAATAAGCGCAGGAGGAAAATACGTAATATCAAGAAATTTTACAAGAGAAGAGGAAAAAGAATACACAAGTAAATACCTATTCTATCAAAGTATCAAATATCTAAACAGTATCAAAATTGGGAAATCGCTAAAACCAGACATTTTATTAGTAAATATATTTACAATATCTATTGCCTACTAACAATATTGTTTTATCTGCTCGTATTAATGACTGTCAAGTGTTAATAGAATAAGTTCTAATAAAAATAGTGGGCTTGGCAAATATTGTAAGTACTAGCTACCTATGGGTTGCATGCCAACTCCAAGTTCGATACAGAGTTATTATTTGATATGAAACAAAGTATGGTTAACGTACAACTAATCTATAAGTATATATTTACCCGAGGCCGATTTCTGTACAGTCAGTATAATATAGTTAGTAGCAGCCAAGTTAGCCAAATATATCTAGCTAGTGCTAGCCGTACGAGGCGGCCGCGACATACTCTCGATTTTTCTCACACTATACCTCTCTTTCCTAATGTTCTAATAAGAGAGAGACCGATAGTGCGAGAAAAATTGAGTGTATGTCGCGGCCGTCTCGTGCTAGCCGTGCTGACGGAACTACACTAATCGTAAGTAAATAGTATTATAATAGTATACCTAGTCTAGCCATAAGTTCTGTTACTGGCAGTTAACAATGATTTTAAGAAAAATAATAATTCGAATTTCGAATGTTGTGTTTTGACGTAAGTACTTGGATGTTTTTGCCACCATTTATATACAATATAATATTAAAATAAGTAAATTAATAATGGAGTGGGGTGTCAAAGAAAATAGAATTGCTGTGATTGCTCTGCATAAGGTAGGAATGGAGCCGTCCCACATTTTTGAGACACTAAAAAAGTTAGAGATCAGTCGAATGTTTGTGTATCGTACCATTCAAAGATACACCAAAACGTCCTCTGTCGATGACAGTAAAAGATCTGGCCGACCACGTACTGTTAGAACAAAACAAGCCGTTAATGCTGTAAGGGCCAGTATTCGCCGAAATCCCATAAGAAAACAGAAGATCCTTTCTAAGGAAATGAAAATACCACCTAGGACACTTTCGCGTATAATCAAAGATGACTTGAGTCTTGCAGCTTACCGACGATATACAGGACATATGTTAAATCAGTCACTAAAGGACAAGAGAGTTGAAAGATCAAAAAGCCTTTTATCTCGATACGCACATGGGAAATATAAAAATATTCTTTTCACGGATGAAAAAATTTTTACTATCGAGCAGCACTACAACAAACAAAATGATAAAGTGTACGCACACAACTCTCGAGAAGCTAAAGAGATAGTTGGAAGGATTCAGCGAGGTCATCATCCCGCTTACGTCATGGTTTGGTGGGGTGTGTCGTATCAAGGCGTCTCTGAGATCCATTTTTGCGAAAAAGGAGTGGAAATTTCAGCTAAAGTGTATCAGGACACGATGTTAGAAACAGTAGTTAAACCACTAAACGACACAATGTTCAAAAATGTACACTGGACCTTTCAGCAGGACTCAGCCCCGGGTCATAAAGCTCGCACCACCCAGATTTGGCTGCAAAGGAATGTTCCGGACTTCATCAAGGCAGATGATTGGCCCTCTTCCAGTCCCGACTTAAATCCCCTGGACTATAAATTGTGGTCAGTGTTAGAGGACATGGTCTGCTCTAAACGCCATGCCAATATCGATTCTCTAAAAAAATCTTTGAAGGTAGCAGTGGCAAATTTCCCAATGGATACAGTGCGTGAATCTATAGACGTGTGGCCGGATCGTTTGAGGGCGTGTATTAAAGCTAAAGGCGGGCATTTTGAATAAAAAATATATTGTTTAGAAACCTTATTAACTTACCTATAAATAAACATTTACTTATGGTAAATTAATTACATCCTTTTAAAAATATGTTTCATTTCATTTGTAACAGAACTTATGGCTAGACTAGGTAGACATAATTTTTGAACTTGATCAATTATGTAATTTATGTATGACAAATATCACGTTTCAATTAAGCATGACGAATGTCACCCACCCACGTCCACCCTTGCATTGGTAACGATGCGCGATGACGCGTCTGTAACTTAATCTATGTAACGCTTAATAAACGACGGCGACTTGTGCGACTTGCGCGGGGAGAGGGTCGCGGCTCCGCCTATACGCTCAAGGACTTTAGCGGGTATACAAGCCTTAAAAACGGTTCGTCCAAATCAAAACGGTTTGTTTTGTTTGTATAAAAAAGCGTTAAAATCTTAAGACATCACCAACGTCTGGTGGGTTCTGGAAACCGACTGCAGCGCCACCTACCGGGTTTTTGTTTTTGTTGCTAGTTGGTTTTTTGGCTTTTTGGAAGGGAAGCATTATTCATTTCGAATTTTCGATTTATGATACAATCCCAAATTCTTTTAATTGTGCTTATAATAGTTATAAATTCAAAATGGCCTGTAATATTAAATTAGTATAGTAGTATGGCGAGGAAAGGTTTCATTATGATATTTTTATTAATTTTGAGATTCCATAATTACTTCTGACGAAGCTACGGTTGAATCATCATTTATATATACTGCACTGTTTACTAATCATTAAACAGCCTGTACAAATAAATATAGGTACTTAATCCTTGCCAGCTGAAAGTGACAAATCCCTTCATTCATCCCTGCCGTTTAGGAAAAGATCAGTGACATACCGACTACAGTGCCACCAACCAGGTCCAGTTGTAAATTCAGACCTTGCAGGGATCCACTTGAATGTTTACAAAACATATCATTAAAATCGTACCTGCCGTTTAGGAGGAGATCAGTGACATACCGACTGCAGCGCTACCTACTGTGTGCAGTTGTGAATTCAAAACTTGCAGGGACCCAGTTCAACGTTTAAAAATATCATTAAAATCGTGCCTGCCGTTTAGCAGGAGATCAGTGACATACCGACTGCAGCGCCATCTACCAGGTCTAGTTGTAAATTCATGCCTTGCAGGGAATCACTTGAACGTTTACAAAAAATATCATTAAAATTGTACCTGCCGTTTAGGAGGAGATCAGTGACATACCGACTGCTGCGCTACCTACTGGGTCCAGTTGTGAATTCAAAACTAGCAGGGACCCAGTTGAACGTTTAAAAAATTATCATTAAAATCGTGCCTGCCGTTTAGGAGATCAGTGAAATACCGACTGCCGCGCCACCTATCGGGTCCAATTGTGTTTTCAAACCATCCAGGAACCAAACCAGTCCAGCCGTTTAGGAGTAGTTAGGTCACAAACACGCGTACAGAAGAATTATATAAAATATATGGTATCTGATGTTCATGCCGAATTAAAGCTTTCTAATAGTAAGAGTCACTGAGCCGCAGACGGACAGACAGGCGTGGCGAAACTATAAGGGTTACTTGTAAAATAAACTTATTAAGTAAATTAGATGTGGACAGTTCCCATGCAATGTGAGCAACCATTCGTTAATAATATACGCAAAATTATATCAACAAATACTGTACACGTACCTACATTTTTTTTGTTAGTATATCCATCACTATTATATGAGTTGTACGAAACAGGCAACATTTACCATCAAGGCAGGCAGGCAGTGTTTACATGTCTTTCTGATGGTTGAAGTTGCTGCCAAATACTATATCTGCGCGTGCAACACCTCCCTCTTGCTCGTATGCCGTTTGTCATATAAAAAAAAAATATTAATGATTTGACACCCAGTCCCAAGATTTGGCATAGGCACTAGTTTTACGAAAGTGACTGCCATCTGACCTTCCAACCCAAAGGGAAAGCCAGACCTTATTGGGATTAGACCGGTTTCCTCACGATGTTTTCCTTCACCGAAAAGCTGACGGTAAATATTCCGTACCTAAGTTCCGAAAAACTCATTAGTACGAGCCGGGATTCGAACCGACGAACGCTGCTTGACAGCCGCACACCTGAACCGCTAGGCTACCTTAGCTTATTAACCTTATGAAGTAAGTGGTACTTTTCATTCCACCTGGTCTATATTTATCGGTCGCCACTTGTAGCAATAAAAGATTACCTTATTGAGGAAATACCGAAACCCGACTCAACCCCAACAGGCCTACAACAATAAGCTTCGGATAACATTCCATCATTCCCGGCCAGCTGTATAAAAACATCATTACCCCACAAAATATAAGTACGCAAAAGCAACAATATGAAATATGAAAAATATCAGTGAACCGACACAAAGAAATCACTATGTCAGCATATGAGTTTCAATATGGCATCCTTTTGCGGATTCGCGAGCATTGAATTGGTTTTGTATTCCCCTTTTTTTACTACTCTAATATCAAGAGGGGGGAGAAGCCTTGCGTTTTCCATTCAGCTGTGGATCGGTATTGAAAATTCAACTTTGTAGCTGAAAACATAGATGTTTTGTGATTTTTCGATGTGATAGTTTTATGTTGTTTTAGTTTATGTAGCAATAAGAGGAGAAATGGGTCGTGTGATATGTAGACATCTCTGTATTGTGGGGGTGTGAAGCGTTGTGTCGACAAATCCATTTATCGTCGATTCGTTGGGGATATTTTGAAGAGGAAATGCCCCTATTGAGCTAAAACGGGTGGAGTTATTTTTTGTTAAAATAGAAAACTAAACAAGTTTTTAAAATAGATATGTAGCAGAACTATAATTAGTTATAAAACTAAACATTTAGTGTAAGAGTGGTCTAAACAAAACATATATTCGTTCGGTAAGTACTCTTATCTCCTTTCCAATTCAAGACATGTTAAAATTAACTTTCGCCGGCGATTCTGTCTGCGTAGACTCGAATTAAAAAATAAATGGGAATTTCCGTTAATTTCGGTATATTGCAGCGTACATTCACAGAAACAAATAAGCATAATCATTACTTGAAAAAAAAAAAAAAAAACAAAATAATTGCATGTTTGTATGTAATTAACAGTGGTTAAAGCTGCAAATCTGATTAAATAAAAATATTGTATATCTTGATAACAGTAAGAGTTAAGATACTACTCTTGGAGAAATTAACTTTATTTGATCTAACTTATGCCCCCTTGCAATTAACGGAAATTGACAAAAACTCGTAATATTTTATTCCAGGCTTTCTTCGTGCAAAATTTTATTTGAATCAGTTGAGCCGTTTAAGCGTGATTGAGTAATATACATCCAAACATTGACCGGTTGACCGGTTAGCCTAGTGGGTAGTGACGCTGCCTACGAAGCTGAAGGTCCTGGGTTCGAATCCCGGTAAGGGCAAATATTTGTGTGATGAGCATGAATGTTTGTTTCTGAGTCTTGGATGTTTTCTATGTATTTAAGTATTTATATCTATTATATATATCGTCGTCTAGTACCCATAACACAAGCCTTACTGAGCTTACTATGGGACTAGGTCGATTTGTGTAAGATTGTCCCCTTATATTTATTATTATTATTATTAAAAAAAAAACATATAAACATCCAAACATTCAAATATCCAATCATCTAAACGTCCAAACATCCAAACTTTCGTATTTATGTAGTAGGGTCAAAATGTTAGACTAACCTCATCTTTTAATTTCTAAGATTCACAAAAGCTTAAAACTTATTTTAATCAAAGAAACTAAAATAAAATTACAGTAACAAACTTTTTATTACAATATCATCATTCACTTTCACATATAAACGAATTATAAGTTTTCACACTATTCCCTTAAATATAAATCGAATCAATTCTTCTAGTTCACAATATTTAATTCATATCTCGTCAAAATTTACGGCCATTTCAGTAATTCTGTCGTAAAAGATACTTATAACCACGTAAATAAAATGATGAATGCGATATTATATAAGCGAAAAAACAGCGATGAAATGCCGCCAGCATCCTCGGTACTATGCCTCGAGGGCCATTTTCGGATTAAACTTAGTTTTAATTTAATTTAGTTATCTTGTGTATATTTTTAAATAAATATAATTACTTACAAAAACAATATATACAATAGCGTTTTTTTTCCAAAAAGTGGACTAAAAAATCTATATTTGCAGTGGAATCTCCCTAAATCTTACTATCACAATTTCCGCGACAACCTTGACAAAGTTGAAGGGTTCCGTATCTCAGGATCGGGTCGGAAGTAGGTCAGCCGAGACAATGCTGATATGATAAACGCCACCGAGATGAGTGGATGAAAAACGCGGGAAATTAAAAGGGCGGAGATGATAGATGATGCCACGGTAATGACGCTTGAGTTTAAAAAGGTTTTGGTTCAAGATTTGAAAAATTATATGAAATGGTAATGGATCAGATGTGGATTACTTTTTATTTAATAGGTAACTGCTTTTTTTGTCCATTTGGGCTACTTGAGTATGAGCGTACGACATTTGGTTTGATGAGTGCACCACGCTAAGGGCACTTGCTTACATTTTGAATTCGATACGGTCATGACATCTTTAACATGAACGCTAAACGTATTTTAAAATGGTTAAAATGTGATGTTTCTTATTTATTCATAGAGTAGAATAGCTGCCCGCGCGGCTCCGCTCTTGCATTACAGAGAATCTGGAGACGCGAGATAAACTAGTCACTGAGTCATAATCAGATCTTTTTGTAGAATTTCTACCAGAGGGTGTACCTTCGTTTTGCTCATGAGTGCTCTAGATACTGAATTTATTGCATAAATTCAGATTTTGTAAGCCCAGCCTTACTCTCGCCGTTTTTTTTTACATAGTAACACGACGCTATAAATTCAGAATATTAATAATGTGTCACGTCTATACAGGTTTACATTGTGCCAACAATAATCACACTCATGTTTACATTTAAAATCTATTTGTTAATGACATGTTTAAACACGCGAGGGATAGCGAATTAACTAAAACGATTTACAGGACTCGCATTGAATTTAATTTAAGAATTTGCCGCCTGACCTCGTCGTATAAACTAAGCTTCATTAAATTATGAAAAAGTAGCCCATGAGTTAGTACAAGTACGATAAGAATGCAATTTTAATAGCTTAGCCTCATAATGAAGTAATGTTTTTTGAAGTGAAGAAGTATCTTTAGCGGCGCTGTGCAATTTTTGGGCTGGGGAAAAATTGTTAAACTCGCCACGTTTTTTTGTTTGCAAAATTAAAATTATTCAAGTTTTCACTTCTGCTGGCACTCCCGGAGTGCAACCCGGTCTTATTTTAAAGGACTGACTGTCATGCTCAACTTTTGTCTTACTTGCTTGCTAATATTAGCTTGCTATGCTATGATCTTCGCCTGAACCTCGAAAGAACTCCAAAATATTTGTCAAAGTTGCAGCGAAAGAATGTTGAAAACAGCTTTTTTTTAGAAGTCTGCAAGATTTGTATATTTATAAGTCTGAATGTAAAGGGGTAATCTCCGAAATGGTTTACCGGTTATTATAAAAATTCTATCAACAATGTACAATTTACTTTTTGGATGGACATCTGCAATTTTTTATCCGGTAGGTTTGCCTGCGTTCTTAGCAATACACAAACGAAGTAGTGCGGAAAGCTAGTTCAATATGATTTCATAAAAAATCAAACAATGAAATACTTATAATATTATAAATGTGAAAGTGTGTCTGTCTGTCTGTTACCTCTTCACGCTTTAAACACTAAACCGATATAGATGAAATTTAGTAAAGAGATAGTCCCGAGGAAGGACAAAGGATAGTTTTTATCCCGGAAATCATCCCCTGAGGGTGTGAAATGGGGTTCCACGCGGACGGAGTCGCGGGCAGAAGCTAGTGGTAAATATGTAGGTATTTTTTATGCATTTAAAAGGCTTTGGCCTCGATCGGATATTTTGCCCGACCTTAGCATGATACGCCTTAAGCCCAAGTCCTCATAAAGATTACGTTGATCAATTAGGGATTCAAAATTAAATTTCGGATCAAGGCCCATTCTAATACGAAAATGATTAAGTTTTAAGGGAAAATTAATCCTAACTCACCCCTCGGGTTTCTATATTGGGTTATTTTTCTAGAATAAATGTGTAGAACGTATATTTCATAGTCTCGTAATATCATGTAATATTTAGAAAGCGCAGCGTCAGTAGACATATTCGTACCAAGTTTTTTACGAGAAATATTAATTGCATAACTCTCACAATATCATGTTATATTAGAAAGCGCCAGTAGACAGATTCGTACCAACTTTTGCCCCATTGTCGCACTGTGCGTGCGATTGTTTTGTGGGGCCCACTTAGCGAGCTGGCGAGTCACCGCCTGCCATTTTTACAATTCTGTCTGGCTGATGGCAGGTGTCCGCTAGTCTCCTCCCATGACCCATTTTCCAGACCACCCACCATTCAACCCAATAACCCACCTTAGATTCCATCGCAGCACAGAGTTGCACTGCAATAGTCGTTGAACCTGGCGGGGACCATCACCGGTTGTATCATGTTGTGCGCTCGGAGAGGGTATCCGCCATGTGTGTATCCCTCGCTTTAGATTATTTTTGTTATAAAGGGCCTCTGCGCTGTTGGCTCCGGCCCCACGCATGCCTTTCAAAAGTCCGGAACCCCATGGTCCCGAGATATGGATGGATGGATAATAAGCCTTATATCTATCTATCTATTTTTTACGCATACGATATTTATAATAGTTAAGTTATAGTTTGTATGTTCTTATTCTTCAGACATAGTTACCATGAAGATTGTTTTGCTTTCGCATAGGCCTCCCCCAAATCTTTCCAATGTTCCCGATCGTGGCATTTTCTTCTCCTGGTTGAACCTGCTACCATTTTGATTTCGTCGTCACACCTACGGAACGGTCGCCCTCTCTTTCTTGCTCCTTCTCTAGGGTACCACTCGGAAACTAATTTGGCCAATTTTTTCTGTCTTACTTCTAGTTAGATCGCCCGCCCATTTCCATTTCAGCTTTCTAATTGTATGTAATACGTCTGCTATTTTTGTTTTTCCTCTTATGTATTTAAGGGTATTTTTTTCTTGCAGTTTGATACCCAGTAAACTCCTTTCAATGTTATGTTGACAAGTTTGCAGTGTTTTCTCGTTTCAGTTAAAGCCCACATACAAAATACTGGTGTTAAATACCTTGCTTTTGTAGCTTTAATGGCATTTTTGGATTTTCCATAATCTCTTTTAGATACCAATAACGTTTCCAAGCTGCTCTTGTTCTAGCGTTTCTTTATGTGGCTCGTTTGAAGGAGGGACGTTCGTTCGTACGAGAAATATTAGCCATTATTAAATCATACTTTACGAAATGATTTAAAAATATATTTAATTGCTGTTTTCGCCGAATTAGATTCAACATACCTACTAGTTTCTCTATATAAACCACGATTTATATTTTAAAAATATTACTTTTTTCAATTCTATGCAAAATAAATAAACAAATCATTCTACTCAAACGTTATATGAAATATTGGCTACGTTAGTCTATTAATTTCAAAATAAATGTTTTACATTAAACTACAAAAATTAATAATCCTCAGATAGCTACACAAATGTATGTGAATCACAACAATATAAAAGTCCAATATATTTCGGTAAAGCAATTCAATTCGGTGGTAGTTAGCCAAGTACTAAATTAGTTTCCTCTTTTCAACTTCCAAATCCGTTTAAGAACCGAACATCCTTTCTTTCCACAAAAACCCGTGCAAACTGCGTAAATGATGCCATGATAAATGGACCCCTATTCCAACAATTACCTCACACCATCCCTCTCTAACAAGGAAAACTTTATGAGGGAGTGAGGGAATCCAAAGCTGTTCAATAGCGAATACCTCTAATTATAATCGTGAAACAGCATATTGGGGGAACGACGTCATGGTTTTGTCGCGTAATTGATGGTTTTTGAGATAATTACCAACAGTTTCATGGTTCAACTATACGGTTTCGGGACTTTGAAGACTTTAATTATGTTGTTAATTAGTTAGAACTTCCTGTTTAATTATGTTATGTGGAGCTTAACGTCAAAAGGCCGATAAATTTATTGTGTTCGTTCGTAATGATACTCATAGATGGTACAAAAACGTGTTCGATATTATTTAAGTATTAGTATACTTTCGATCATACTTTTGGAAACATAAGATGTTCTGACAAACAATTTGTTTTTTCAGCTCTACAGTTAAAGGAACATACCAAAATGTGATTTTTTTTGCAAGCATAGGTAAAAATCCATACCGTCAGTTGATTGAAACATACTTACCCTAGCTAGCTGCGAGCGTGAAACCTGATTATGACTTGTGACACTGAACTTACTCATAACTACTCACTTGCTTGTGGTAAACACAGTTGGCAATACGCGCACCTCTAAACTGATTGTGGCAATTGTGGTTGCTAAGCAAAGTATGGGCTGTCTGTTTAAAATTCGAAATCTAGTGAGCGGTTAAACACTCGGTCACATGAAGCAAAGTAAAGCTGACCGGAGTTGTACGCGTAGTTGCGTTTGGGGCAAGAGTTTTTCACATGACGCCTCACCTCACAACAACAAATACGAGAAGTTAAAATGTCAAATTGCAGCTCTATCGTTAAACTGAACTAAGTGTAAAATAATAATATAGATATGTGTATAAAGCGAGAGACTAAAATGTAATATGAATAAAGTAAAATCTAAACTCACCTAAAACTGAGCGTAGTCAGCGGCCGATACGACTTATGGCTCGCCGGGTCCGACATCGGCGTGCCCCAAAAGTCATTCCTGAACACCGTCAACACAGCATTCCCACCGTTGACATCACCGTTCGTCACAATCGCCGGTATGTCGTCGTGCACAAATTCACCGTTAAGGCTGTTTGCGTAAGTCACAACAGCCACTGAAGCCACTAGGGAGCAAACCACCCATTCGTTGTCGCAAAGACTGCGGAAAGTTTTTCGGTTTTCCTCGCGAACGGGCGGTAGTGGTTTGCGACGCATTTTTACAATTTGGTTCACTTTTTGTGTCACTTTCACGTTTTGATATTTTATGGTGTCGTTTGCTTCACTTGACTTAATTTGAATTTATTTATATGCAGAACTTTCTAGTAGCAGTAGCTATTAGTAACAAATCAAATAAACAAATGCCGACTGCCAGCGATGTAATCTAGTCATATACCTTAATGCAACCGTGTTAATGCAAATTGTATCTGTTGAATAAATAAATAAATATGAATAAAGGTTAAAAAGAAATACTGTCTAATTAAGAAGCGTTTAATCAGTTTTATAATATAAATTATTTGTATGCTTAAAAACTTATAATATAAATAAAATATATATATTCCTTTTTATCCGGATAATATTCATAACGCACCTTAAACTCATCTCGCAACTACTTAATTTCACCTTAATGGCGGCGGGCAGACAGGACCTGCCCCCAAATTACCCGGCTTTTCACCCAGACGCTTACCGGGGTCATGAATACGCGCCCGGGTAATGATGTATGCGCCATCCATCGAGCGATGGGCGTATCGTGGGGCACCGGAGTAACGTTTCCGATTGCCCGTAGGTTTTGAAAGAATCACTTTCTTATGCATAAACTGTATACAATTTTCATATAAATTAATATTTGTTTTGATATAAAACTACAAGAAATACAAAAAAAAAATCGCTGTTGGGACTTCCCAATCTGTTGTTAAATCTTTCTAAATTATGTAAGAGTACTGATGACATTAATTTACTTTTTATACTCGTCGACCTTAATGTTTAAATTAAGACTTCGTGCACCAAACTTAAATCACATACTTTTTACTATGGCGCTCCCAACTCAAAATTTCGAAACTACGAATCCCAACGTCATCATCATTACAATTCCGGTTGTCATTACACGCGCACTTCCAATACCTGAGGGCCCGGGTATTGGAAGGGTATGCTGATGAATGGGCCGGACGAAAGCCGGCCGCAGCGAGTGACATATTCATGAACCGGATAAACCGGGTCAAAGAGCCGGGTAATTTGTGCGCGTGCAGGTGACGTTAAGATAAACTTATGTGCGGCTTTTGGTGTGAATTTATTTATGATTAGTTAAATATTGCATCGTTTTATTTGGACCTGCTTAAAAGAAAGATAGACTACGAGTGTGTACAGCTAGCAATTGTTTATGTAACACTGCTAGAGTACATTTATGTATGCATACATTTGGGAGCTTCAGTGTGGGGAATAAGATTAAAAATCGTATAGTATACATATTTATAGACGTGACCGTGCAATGCAATCTCTCAATTTTCCATCCAGTAGGTACCTTATAAGATTGATTATAGTAGGTACTTTTTAATCACTGGGTGTTGACCGAGAAATAAACAACTTATCTTGGTGGCCCTCTAAAAAATAGCAAATAATTGTATAGGTATTTACTTTTTACGACACAGTCTTCATTTCAATTAATAGTGTTATATTTTCTCGTTTAAGGATTAAAAATGTAGTCAAATGGAGAAAAAAGCAACGCAAGAGGTTAAATAATCACAAAGTTATAAGTGTCCAGTTTTAAGAGGGGGTATGTTCTGTCCCTTTTCCGTAAAACGCACTTTCATATGAAACAATTGTCATTTACTATGACGCTCGCAGATTGTGACGTCACTATCTGCGAGCGTTATTTCTCTCTAACAATCAATATTAAAACGGTTGTAGCTTCGTAATTCTTTGAGATATCTTGGGATTTTCGTCACTAGGCATTTTTTTGCCTTCTTTCTTTTAGAGTAAGTAATAATTTATTTTGAGTCTACACCCATATTATGCGAAATGAAAATTAACGAGCGTTAAGGCTGTGCATTGGAAATTATCGCGTGCTTTGAAACGCCATTCTGACTAGATTAAGAAACAATAAGGTCTGATTTTCAGATATATGATTTTTGACTATATGATTATTTATCTGATTTTATCGATACATGACTGCTTAAAATTTCCTCGATAGAAAAATTATCTAAAGTTGGGTCTGTATTTTCCTTTTTTTACTCAGCCTGCTCAAACGAAACATTATTATTTTACGACACAATCAAGTTAATACTTATATTTTTAATCTCATCTAAAATCTCACTTTATGAAATTTAAATAAAACGTCTCTAAGTTAAGTATTTATCGAAATTTGTCCAAAAAAGCCATTCCCGAAGAGTGTGACATCTCTTTTCCCCGTGCGCGGAAGGCATCAGCGTGTCTCTGTCTAGGGGACGTGGTCGACTCAAATCAAGGCATCGCCTTAACAGTTTATACAAAATTTTACATCCACATGGGCCATGGCGATTGACCACAGTAAATGGTAACACATACGGCACGGTCGACCGCCGCATAAATCATCTGGAGACCGCTGGTGTCGTATTCATGAGCCGGATAACCGCCCGGGCAAAATAATTAGTACTTTGTATCTGAATTACGAAATTTGTTTGAATCGATACATAATACTGAGAAGCAAATTGTTTGGAGAATAAAACCGGTTATTTTATCTTAAAAAACACCGCAACGCTTTACTGACACCGGTTTGCTTCCAATCGCATCTAATTAAATGTCAAAAAGAAATTGCTATGGAAATGGCGTGATTGACATCGTAGGAATGACTACAATTTTGATTTATAGACCTTGTTTTCAGAAAGTAGTATACCCGTCTAGTTTTATCTACATCTACACTAATATTATGAAGAGGAAAGATTTGATTATTTTTTGTTTGTATTGAATAGGCTCCGAAACTACTGAACAAATTTGAAAAAAAAAATTACCATTAGGAGCCGACATTATCCCCGTTGAACATAGGCTACTTTTTACCGCGGGAAAATGCTTCATTCCTACGGAAAACGGGTAATCCGTGCGAAGCCGGGCCGGGCAGCTAGTTGATAATATTTTAAATTAAAATGAAGTATATAATTTTTACGTTACTTTGCTATCGAATAAGGTTCGGTCAAACTTGCTTACCGTTTTTTATGTTGTTTGTGAAGCGTGTGTAACTACAAAATAGAATCACATTCTCCCCATCCTCGTGTTTATTTTGACACAAGAAGAATAATGTGTTCATCTGCAACTAACCATGCAAACCGGTGCAGAAACTGTACTGACGCCGAGCTCTATAACACAGTCCAAGAGAGAGCTAACAACGGTAGGTTTTGTTTCTTTTTGTTCTACCCTGTTTGAGTTTTGTGAAAATATCAGCTTAATTGCGAGAGTTGCAAATTGTTATATACCTATCCCACGTCTTATTTTGGGTCACCAGAAAAACAAGAATTCCCTCATTAGAGTCCATTGCAGTCAGTTAATGTATAGGTAGTTAGACACATGGACTATTTGGCATTTATTTTCAGTATACCAGGTATTTATTGTCTCATATATTACTAGGTGTACAACGTTTTATTAATTAATTAATAAGTGGATTAAACTATTAAATTGTCAGAACATAATGGTTCATCACTACGTTTATTTTTGTCTATTTAAAAAAAGACAGTGCATTTCAAATGGACAACGGAAACTAAGCAAACTAGAACGGACCAATAAATACTTTAAAAAACTCTGTGAATTAAAGCAAAAGTATTTAAAAGGTAAGCATTTTTTATTTGGGTTTAACAGGGATATGCAATCGGCTTTTTTGTGGGGTTCTGCGGGAAGGGAACCGGGCCCTTACAGTGATTAATAACGTATTCTGTCTGTCGCAGGCCTTGGCTCAAAAACGATTAGACGAAGAATTAGACCCTTCAGAAACGAGTATTTTTTGTAAGGTGAAGGTATAAGTAATGAATTAATGAACAAATGAATGCGTTTATTTTAGGACCAGCTCCATATTGGTTAGTAAATATTATCTTATTAGTAGTAATGATTTGATTTTATTTATAGTTATAATTTAATAACCATATAATTCAAGCAACTGTTTGTACTGACATGTGCGTGAATTTGTTACAAATGTTGCTTTTCATAAAAAAAATGAGTCATTGAACCCGGTTATCCGTTTCAGAAATGAAGCTATCCGCAGCAGAACCAAGGTAACCGATATAGCCCTCCGAATCGCTAAACTTAAGTGGCAGTGGGCGGGGCACATTGCACGTAGAACCGATGGCCGTTGGGGCGGAAAGGTTCTCGAGTGGCGACCACGTACCGGAAGGCGCAGCGTGGGTAGGCCCCCCACAAGGTGGACCTATGACCTGGTAAAGGTCGCGGGAGTCCGCTGGATGCGGGTGGCGCAGGACCGGTCATTGTGGCACTCTTTGGGGGAGGCCTATGTCCAGCAGTGGACGTCTTTCGGCTGATATGATGATGATGATGATGATGATCCGTTTTACGTAAACTTTTTTTTACCAACAAAATAATATTTTATTACGCACATTGTCCAATCTCGGTTAATTATTTGTATAGTTTAGTTTAATTATTTGAAGTTGCAAGATGTTTGTTAACAGATGGCGTTGGCTGTCCTAATTTAGGTAATTTAGTATTATTGTTTTCATATGGAATCAACGCCAATAGACTTCTAAAAAATATTAGAAACTATGTATCGAAGTGCCACGCAGCATAACCATTATTTTATCCATAAAACGTTGAGTCTCAATAGTTACAATATTGAACAATAGATGGCGCTGAACCGTCTGATAAAAGGCGCTATTAAGATTTTTCTCAAATTCATAGAGTGGCCAAAGCTGCCTAACACAGTTAGTTCCAAATCAGTACAAGTGTAAAAGTGAAATAAAAGTAGTAGCAATAGCAAGTGGTGTTATTATTCTTGGACCTCAAACACACATACATCGGATATTTCATTTTAAGGAGCTTATTTTGTTGTCGTTTGGTAGCGGAAGCTTACGCACGTTCACTAATATTTTTTACCTCCACCATTTGTACTAATCCTACTTCATATTTAAGTTAACTGTTTTATTCACATGTTCTAATCCAGCCGTCCAGGATGGCACACCCCCGACCTGAAACAAAGAAGGAGCTTTTTAATTAATGTTGAAACCTGCGAAATGCCGCTTAGCCAGTGGAAAACGATGGTAGTGTAATTTTAACTGGAAATACAGTTTCAAAAGGGTAGCTAAGAAGCTTAGTTCTGGAATGCCACAATGGATAGATAAATATTTACATTAAAAGACATTTCAAGTGTGTAAAAGTAAGGCATTACACTTCCGTGCTGCCAATGGGCATATGGCGCATACTGATAAAGGCAGATGATAAAAATTGAATTAAAACGTGAACGTAAAGCACAAACGTATTATTTGTATTTTAGTCAACAAACATGTCACAAATGTGGTTGCTAAGACAATCTTATAATATAAGAATGGTGCGTACTTAATGTCCAACACATACAGCCCTTTGAACGTCGTTAATTTCTACAATAATATTCCCAAACACATTATCCAAACTTACTGAATCGAAACTCAAATCTGACCTAAAAAAAAACACTTATTTCAAAAGCAAATTTTTGACAGTGATAGCGTCCTGTCTATCGCAAGAATAAATGAATAGCCTTTCTACTGTAGAAATGTAATGAAATGTGTGTGTGTGTGTGTGTGTGTACCACTTAGTACCACTTACTGTGATATTGAAATTATTTATATAAATAAAAATAAATAAATAAATTAACGATTATTCACAGATCTTGCCTACAACTCTTGGTTTGTTGGCAGACGAGGGTCCTTAACGTTTGTGTAAGCTAGGTAGGTAGTTAGTTCGGCGACGGCTAATGGCGGATGCAAAGAAAGACAAGGATCTCGTTTAGGTTATAATTTTGAGCTTACAGTTTCGGTCGAAGAAATAACAGGCGGAGGCCCCGTGTCACTCGCTTATATATCCTTATTACATTTACAATAGTGACCTCTAGGCGGGTGCTCCTGAACTATCTAGGTATAGGTACAGAGTGCTTAATTACGTTACTTATGCTAATAAGACAGTTTACATACAACTCCGCAGATGTCGCCCTCACTCCATAGTCGTGTGGCGTCATCTAAGGAGTCAATCCTTAAGCAACTAATCTGTGTATCCATCCATGAACCTAGATGGTGCTGCTAGGCATACCAGGTAGGTAAATGGGTAAATTAGATCTTGTTAAGTATTAACAGTAGTTGATATACTCGTATTATGTAACTTAAACTTATCTTGAATTTATCTGTAGCAATCTATAGATAAATTCAGTCATCTGCCAAAAAACCACTCTTGTGGTTTGGCAGAAGAATATATTATATGTAGAGGGTAAGTATACTATAACTTTGTTTTTTTTTTTCGATGTAGTGTACTTGTACTTCTTGGTTACAAATAAATAAATAATAGTACATTACTTACCAAGGGCTGTAAAAGAAAGAAAGCCCGAAATCGCAGGTATTTGTGACCCGAGCCGCAGGCGAGGGTTGTAAATATGCGATAGAGTGGGGCGCGTAAAGTTTCATATAATGTCAGAAAAAACAACATACACTTGATATACATTAAATTGGCATAAAGTTATTTAATATAATGTAACGTTTGATATAACGGTTTTTTGCTATATTTTGCTTTTCTCTAATTATCGATTGATATAATAGGCAAAATTACATAATCTGCAAGTGGCATAATTCTATTTTCGTATAACGCATTTGTGATATAAATATGTTTAACATATGTACATATTATTTAAAATAATGGCGTATGAAAACATACATAATGACATAAATATTTTTAACATAGGTACATAGTATTTCAAATAATTGCGCTTTTATATAACAATGACTGCCAAGAAGTTGACGGAGCCCCGTTTTCGTTTCTGGGACTCAATCTCCCGCCCTCCGCCGTAGACTTTTGAAAGTACTTACGTAATGTATTACAAAAAAAATCGGTCTCGCTTCGCTCGTCGTCGTACCTACCTAAGACCTGCCGTAAAGTGGATTATGCTATGTTGAAAGTGCAGGGACTTCAAAAATTTCGGTATCGTGAAATTGATGTCAGTACAAAATTACAATTAACTTTTCTCTGTGACCATCCGTTTGGAAATAAGGGGAATGAAAGGAGAAGATTACAACGCAGTGACTGATAGGCATTCCGATGGAGCATTGGCGGGTCTCGCTTATTTATTTTATTATTCATTATATTATTATTTTGAATGATTTGTTTATATCTAAAGTTATTTATTGTAAAATCATATCTTATGAAATTTATAGCATTGACGAATTATGTCAAATAAGTCATTATGATAAACACGTTTTATACCAAGTGATAAATATAATAAATGTCTTTTATACTAATTGTAATTATAGCCTTAAATCATTATATCACTTTTTACATTAGATCATTTGAAGATTATCTAAAACAATATTATACCATCCGTTACATTATAATAAGCAATGGTATCTCAAACCAAAATAGATTGAGTGAAATGATATAAAACGTCGTGCACCCTTTCAAAATATTTATTTATTTATTTTATCTTCGTTGGCAGGGTCATTAGCAACTAGGCTACACATAGCGAAGGGTCGTCGGTTATAAGTTTTACTAAAGAAGCGCATTGCCAACCATTTTAAGGTAATCACTTTGTATTTTTTACTGCAAGTTATGAATTAAGCACTGTTTTGAACAAGTATAAAATAAAGTTTTTTAGAACTGGTATGGAATAGCAGTGAGGTATTAGTTTTCTAGGAAGCGACGTGCATGTACACTGTTCTTAAAAAAGGTTTTTCCTTTTGTAATAAAGCAGTGCACGTCTTCTTCGTCTAAAACGTATTGAATAACGGAACGGAACACAAAAACTGATGAGAATAATGGCGACGTGACGCGTAATGACGAATGGGAATGAAATAACTAGTAAATAAGGCACTACATATTGCCTCCAGCTATATTGAGATTCCGTATCCTAAAAGTGCCAAGGCGTAGTCATGAATGTTGTAATCTCCAAATCATTATATCTTTACTTGAGATTATTTGAGTTGGCCGAATTGCATTAAGGGGATGCCTTGATTCGAGTCGAGCACGCCCCCTTGACAGAGATACGCTTATGCTTTTCGCGCACGACAAAAAGATATGCAACACTTCGGGAATAGCTTTTTTGGACAAATTTCGATAAATACATAACTTACTGAAGTTTTATTTGCATTTCATTAAGTGAGATTTTAGATGAGATAAATGAATATAATATTAACTTGATTGAGTCGTAAAATAATGAATTGTTTGACTAGGCTGAGTAAAAAAAGAAAATTAAGACCCAACTTTGGTTTTATTTTCTATCGAGGAAATTTTAGGCAATCATGTATCGATTAAATCAGATAAACAATCACATAGTCAAGAATCGGGTAGGCGTCGGGTTGCATAAAGTTTAAAGTCATATTTTTGATAGGCATAACCACTCGTGTCATAATCATCATTACGCATAACTGACAAAAATCATAAATTAGTTTTCAAATCTAACCTAACCATAATATTTAAGAGCATAAATAACAATTATTTTCATAAATTTATTGCGCATAAAAGTTTTAAGCATAAATATTTATCGCCATAACGTTTTCAAGTCATAGTACTCATAAGAAAATTGGTAAAAGTAAAGGTAAAAGTAAATTATCTCTTTGTAACCTTAAACCTAACAGAACTCTTTTTTTTAACAAACGCACAGCAATTATTTTAACACAAGATAACCATAACCTAAAAAATACAATGTTTATTTTTTAACTGCGGGGGGCTTCAACCCCCGGCCCCCCTTTTCTAGATGCCCTAACATAATTTAACGCTGGTCAACTAATTTAATAGCTTGTTTTTTTTGCGAATTAATTCAATCTTAACAGTCTTTTGACAAAAATTATGCATAGCAATTCTTATGACTACAAATAATGATGATCTTCAATATAATGACTAAACCTAAAACTTGTATGACATTCAAGATTATGGTTTAGAAAAATATGACATACGACAGTTATGACAATGAAAACAGTATGCTTAGAAACATTAATGACAAAAGACTTTTATGAGCAACAACTTTATGCGTAAAGTTGTATAACAATCGAAATTATGACAATAGTCATTATGAGACAGCGATAATTTCCAATGCACCCCTTAAGGAGTCCATTCAAAAGGCAACTCTACCGCCCAGCCAAGTTAAAAGATTCCAAATCCAAAAACAATTTTGTAAAACCTCGGTCGCAGAAACAAAAAGCCACGTTAAATAATCTTAACCACACCTGATATTATTATTATAATAATTAGTGTTTTCATTTTATGATTGTATTGAATGTATGTTAGTCTTTAAGGTATTTGTAACTACGGCCTTTGTTGCCTGAAATCAATGGTTATTATGATTATTATTGTAACGCTTGTCACCCTGGATAAGTCCCGGGCAGTTGGGGTAGTTGTAAAAAAAAGAAATATTGAAAAATTTTGCTTAGTTTGCAAGTGCAACGCACGAAATGCGGAAGTCGCGGGTTGAATTGAAATCCTGCTCATGGCGAATATTTATAGTGTACGTACTAAAATGATAGGTAATAAACCATAAACAATCTTATTTTGTCTGTTTACTCGATATTTATTACTTGGTTCAAAATAAAAATAAAAAGTTTCACATTACGCCTGCCATATGAAACAAGACATACCTTAGACATACTAATTTTATACCGTTTATGTAAAGCGCGCCTCAAAGAGCTCGCCCCAGTTCCCAAATTGTTTTTTAAAACGTCGATTATCAAGATAAAGTTCGGAGTTTGTGAAAAATTCCAGACGGTAGGAAAGTTGCGGCCCAAGGGGGAAAAAGCGGGATTATTTTCCAAGTTCCCGCTAAATTTTAACATGAGCCAGGAAAGTCAGCTTTAAATCGACGTTGGAGGGTTGGATTTTGAATGTACAATTAACGTCAGATATGAGGTTTTTGAGACTAGGTAAAGGAAATCCGTTATAAGAGTAACGTCTTATTTGAAAATTACTGAGCACGGCTCATTTATTTATTGTGACGCGCGGTATTGATGTGTTTGGCAATTTTATGGGAGTTTTCTTTAGCAAATCAAGTAAGAACATCGGCACAATTTGCTTTCATTCAAGTTATTTTATAGTTTTATTCTGAAACAAAATATAAGTAGCTACATAAAACACATATGAAAAGAAAATCATAGTACATTGTATCACGAGATTAGTAAGTCGTTTTATTTTTATCTTACCTTCCGTGTCGCACACAATGTTTTTAAATCACGCTTGCTCGTAAAGTGGTTCATAACGCGCAGGCATACAGAGTTACAACAAACAGCCTTTATTAAGTCTATGAGCGAAATGGTTTTAAAAAAAATACTTTTTTAAATTTTTACTACATTATGATTTTGTTCTGAACTTAGTGCATAAAACGCAGCTTTTATGGACTAACTATTCATACATACGAGTAAACTCACATATATATTATCAAAAGAGGCGGGGATTGCGCATTTAAGAACGGAGAAAAAGTTATAAGTAGTGCAATTAGGCAAATTGGTTGCTGTTGCTAGCTCGTCGTTCACTATATACAAGCCCCCCATAGTCGACTCTAACCGGCAAGAGAGGGTGCTATTCTAACCCCAACACTAGTCAATAAATAAACATACAACATAATAATATATGTCCACCGAAACCTAATAAACACTTCGTTTAATAGAAAAACTATTGATGGCACATCAATAGCAATCATTTCTCCCTGCCAACTCCCATGTTACTTCAATAATTATCCTTCCAATTATGAGCGAACTCCGAACATAGAATAATCAACTCATGTTCTACTATCGACAAGACCATTCGTGAATCTTATTACAAGGCCATACGGTCTAGAAGTGGATACTGTTCTGTTTGTACACCCTATTAGTCCCTGTCCGCAAAACTTGGGTCCAATCAATCAGAATCTAATCCAATATTTGTCCAACCTACGCCACTAAGCTCGTATGATTGATTATTAAACGCCTACAAATGACACATGTTGGTAGCAGTTGGCCGTTTGGACAAATGTTGGTTGATGATTGTTTTGTTTCTCGTTTGACGAAGCAACACGATGGTTGGAACGTGACTTATCAAGTTATCAGCTTTCAAAGCATACGTGCTGGCTTTGCTGAAAATAATAAAGACTGAGGCTTCGTTTACGAAGTTATGAAAAGCGCAAAAACGTATACATTCCTAAACAGGATTTTTTTAAACATTCACTCTTTTCTTTATTATAAAAGCTAGCTTCCCGCCGCGACTTCATCTGCGTGAACCGGAGATAAAAACTATCGTATATTTTAATCCAGGCAATAAACTATCTTCGTGCAAAATTTTATTCAAATCGGTTAATAATGATAAACCATTTATTTCAGGCATTTAAGGTCCATAGCAACATACCTTAAAGCCTAACATACATACAATACATATAAAAACTAATTATATACGCGACGAGACAGCGTGGCTCCGTTGCGTCGTCGAGTCCGGCGTAGAATTCGGTAGGTTGCCGCGGAACCACCGAAACACGACACCCTTCGGCCAGAAGTCAGCACACCAGACCTGCAGCGGCCGCGGCACGCGCACCACAAACGAGCTGAAGTGCACGTAGTCTAAGCATCCAAACTTTCGCATTTATAATATTATATATTACAAGCTTTTATTTAGTTTCACCTGTTCCGTTGTCTGTCTATCTGTCTGTACCTAATCAAATCTTGCAAGTTAAATTTGATCCACTTCCCTGTTTCCGATCGAGTTGAAATTTTGCACGAGTATGCAAATCACGTGACAATGCAATATTATGAAGACGTGGAGCTGATCTGACGATGGAGCTGGAAGGTGGCCATAGGAACTCCGTAATAAAACCACATAACCCCATCGAGTTTTGGCTCGTTAGAATCGTCTGAATGAGTAATTGATAACGGTATACAGAAAAGTACAGTCGGCAATAAAAGCTTGTACCAAAAATGAAATTTTAGGACGATGAGATATCAGTTACGAAGTTGTTTTAATAGTGCAAAAATGGGGCAATTCTGGAAAAAAAACACCAAATGTATGTAAAAAATAAAACGTTCTGACATCATCACTGGTGACCCTGATGCCTCAAAGACTGTCTTTTTAGCAGTTTTGTTGCTCGTTTAATACTCCTAAAACAATACTGAAAAGATGTGTCCATAACTTACAATTTCAACTGTTTACAGTCAGCATCATATAGTTAGTAGCAACCAAAGTAGCCAAATATATCGGAACACGTCTATATTACTATAGGAGTAAGGACGTGTTACGATATATTTGGCTACTTTGGCAGCTACTAACTATACGATGCTGACTGTACCTAAGATTTTAAATAGGTTAAACCATTAAATCAATTTCAAACCCTACGACACAATTTAAATATCTTATTGTTTCCCAGATAAAGTAAAAGTGAAGTCAACAAGAAAATGGTCTAGTGGAAGTCATTATTGAGAACATAAGGTAGCTAGACGCAAATTGGTCTAGCTACTTATGTTCTCAATAATCAAAATTGGATTCATGTTTGATTGATTACACAATATGAACATCAATATCAATATTTTCTGTAAGGGCCACGGGTAATACGTATAACTTTGTAGTTATTTGATTTACTAATAGTTACTTATGGCTATGTATTTTCTGATATTAATAAGTGCGTACTGCGGGAAAGCCCTCCTCTCCCGGCGAAAAAAATTGTATCAGCGGGAGAGAAGGGGCGAAAATAAAGTTCACCTTCGGTCTCTTTGTTTTGTATTTCGTAATTTTGATATGATTATGATTGTAACATTTAATGTGCAAAAGTCTCCTCGTGGCAGTCGTAACCTATTTGCCGCATTTTATTTTATTTTATAGTGTATGTGTCGCTTCCTATTCAGCAATTTAGTATCTGAGGGACTAAAATTTTCAATTACCAGTATTCAGACACATAATTCGAATGAAATGATCTGAAACTTATTGTATATATGATAATCGTTATCAGTAAATAGAGACAGCCATCGATCAAACACCAACTACTTAGCTGAAACATTTAATTCTGGATTGAAATAATCCGACTAAAGCTATCTAATGCGTGGCGAATTACACAGACGTAACAGTAGATGTTATAAATACAGAAGCCCGACTCAATTTTGCATACAACGACGTTAGAAAACAAGATTGCACGTAAAATATGCCAATGTTCTTAAACTGATTACATGTTTTTATTCCCCCGTTATCTGTCATACTAAGTACGGCAAACATTTATTTATTTAAATGTTATTGCTCAAATATACAGATAAAAATATAATTCATCATAAGGCATTCTCTACCAGTGTAACATCTCTGTCAATACACATTACACAGAGAAGGACGATTACGGAGTGGTAAATTAGCTATAATTTACGTAAAGAGCAACGGACCTGCATTTGTATGAAGAGGCCATTTGTAACTGGTTTGACTAACTATACAGCTGACATATAAGTGTAACGTAGGTATGCTGTTTGTTTCACATTACGACTAATGGCTCTGTGAGCTATAGAACACGCGAGGTTGACTTAAAAAACAAAACAAAATAATTGAATCGACAAAAAAAAACAAACAAATATATAACTCGCTCACCAAATTTCACTATAATCGGTCGAGAACAGACAGACGCTGGACATAGGATAGATTTTTTGTCCAAACTGAAACGGAGAACCTAGTTCGCTTCACTCGCTCGTTCATTAAATAAAAAATAAGTTGCTGTCAAGAAATTTGTTTAGCACAAGCTATTATTGCATACTTTACTTTTCTGTATACCGTCATCAACTACTCATTGAGACCGAATTTAAACTTTCGTGAGACATGTTGACATAATGCTAATAATTACACGGTTCAACTCCCGTATTAAATGTCACTACGGGCGACATGTCTCAAACTCTTTGGGAGTTCCTCTTCAAGATAGTGTTTTCGCTGCGGTGTAGGAAATTTAATGCGTGAGTTGAACCATGTAATTATTACTCATTGAGACGATTGTAACGAGCCCAATCGCAACGGACTAGCGTCGGTTAAGTACTTAATTCCCATGGCTACCTTCGGTCTCCATCATCGGAACAGCTCGATTGTACCATAATATTGAATCGTCATCAAAGCTATACATATACCTAAAATTTCAGCTCAATCAGTTGAGGTTAACTGCTTCAATATTCAGTTCCAAACGGTTGACCATCATTTCATAAAAAAAGTTTCATAAATGATCATTTTATAAACAACGACTCACAAACTATTCATTTCACAAACCTCAAAATACTCAAAATACTTATAGTATAAATAATTATTTAATAAATATTTATTTAGCAAACGTTTTATAAAAACATTGAATGTTAAATTGTCATTTTAAACATGATCATTTACCAAATAAATCGTTTATAAAATAGGTCATTTTACTAATCGTCGATTGATAAATGATTGTTTCATAAAAGTAAATATCTGTCATAGCACGGTATCTAGCGGACTGGCCAAGAAACATTCCTGTAATAAATTCTTAAAAAAGTATAGTATTTAAACATAAATCGGTTTTGGCGCTTCTCCGGCCGCTGCCGCGGCACGCTCGCTTCGCTCGCTCGGCTCGCGCACTGAATGGTCGCAGTTTTTCCTAACACTCCTCCTCGCTTCGCTTGTCGTCGTACCTACACTAACCTGCCTTAAAGTAGAATACATAGGTAATCCACCTGTTATGTCAGTACATTTTAAGACCTAAAAGTTTTTTAGGCTAGGAATGATAACTTACTTGCTAAACACTTTTAGACTTATCCGTGTGCTCATGCAGACTTATACTCGTACAATACCTGTATTATACAACTTGTGGTTTAAAACTTTATCAAGACGATCAATGATTTATTAAATAAGGTATTTACCATACAATGCATTTTCATAAACGTTATTTTACCAAACGTTACTTTGCCAATTGTTACGAATAATAAATGAGTAATTTGTCAAATAATGATTTGTAATATGATGTTTTTTCAATTAAATGATTTGTCTAATGAACTCTTTGTGAAACAATATTTTAGGAAACGACTAATTTGTTAATCGTTAGTTTGCCAAACGTTGTTTATAAAATGAATATTTATGAAACGTTTTTTATGGAATGATTGGATACCGTTCCAAACAAACTTACAAACAAATTGCATCAGGTCGATCACGTAACGCATTGTACGCGCGCGCGCACCAGGTAGATCTAAATGTCACTTTTTATATGAGAAAACGACAGTTAAATGGTCCTAACGCGCGTTCGGAACGTTACGTGACTACCCCTCAGGTCAAGTTATATAAAAGCTTGTAAACATAAAAGGCATAAATATCACATGGCCTACTGTGCTTTATACCCTCTGTGACATGTATGGGAAATGGGGCGAACGGGTGTTAGATGTAGGAATAGATTGAGAACATCCAGGCTTATTCCACCGCTATAATACACAGAATGTAACTACACCGCGCGTCGTATGATGTTATGACGTTCTCGAGTTGGTGTTGTATGCGATTTGAATATGTATTTACCGATGTGTGCGCTGCAGATTGCGATGCTTCGAGAAGATGGCTTGACAGGTATTGTGTATTTTATAGAAAACTAGCTTCTGTGCGCGTCTCCGCCCGCTTGGAACGTGTTTGTATCGTAGCTCCATAAAAACTTTCATTCCCATTTCACCCCCTCAGGGGATGATTTGCGGGATAGAAACTAACCCAGTCCTTTCCCGAGATTCAATCTTCATATTAAATTTAAGCTCAATCGGTTCAGTGGTTTAATCATGAAGAGGTAGCAGACAGAGAGACACACTTTCGCATTTATAATATTAGTATGGATTCAGGAATATTACATTCTGGGAGTATTACATACTACATCATCCTAGCGTTTTTCCAGTTGTATCCTCTAATTGTTATACAAAAACAATTGCCATCTGACAATCCAAATCAAAGGAACAATAACTGGCTGCAAAGTGACAGACGGACAGCCTCCGAGTGATCGCATAAGTGTTCCGTTGGACCAATTTTGGTACGGAACACTAAAAAAATCGAAACCCCTTATTACCCCTCAAACTGCCCCCTTTATTGGGGTTTACACCTTTTTGACTTTATTTATGTAATTACGCCATAAATTTATATATCTATACCAAATACCAGCTTCCTATGTCAAACGGTCTTCGAGAAAACTGGCTGTGACAGACGGACAGCCTCCGAGTGATCGCATAAGTGTTCCGTTGGACCAATTTTGGTACGGAACACTAAATAATTCGAAACCCCTTATTACCCCTCAAACTGCCCCCTTTATTGGGGTTTACACCTTTTTGACTTTATTTATGTAATTACGCCATAAATTTCTATATCTATACCAAATACCAGCTTCCTATGTCAAACGGTCTTCGAGAAAACTGGCTGTGACAGACGGACAGCCTCCGAGTGATCGCATAAGTGTTCCGTTGGACCAATTTTGGTACGGAACACTAAAAATTTCGAAACCTCTTATTACCCCTCAAACTGCCCCCTTTATTGGGGTTTACCCCTTTATTGGGGTTTACACTTTATTTATGTAATTAGGCCATACATTTCTATATCTATACCAAATTTCAGCTTCCTATGTCA
Organism: Epinotia bilunana; assembly: GCA_947049275.1. Classification (NCBI taxonomy): domain Eukaryota; kingdom Metazoa; phylum Arthropoda; class Insecta; order Lepidoptera; family Tortricidae; genus Epinotia; species Epinotia bilunana. The sequence goes on from OX346256.1 coordinate 25,290,267, forward strand.
AACGGTCTTCGAGAAAACTGGCTGTGACAGACGGACAGCCTCCGAGTGATCGCATAAGTGTTCAGTTGGACCAATTTTGGTACGGAGCACTAACTAGACCAATTCATTCTGATAGAGGCCTTATATTTAATGTACTTAATGGATAATATTTTGTATTTTGTTTTCCATTTTTCATTTCATTTATTCATTGCTTTGTGTGTACAATTTAAGGTCTTAAAAAATAGCAACAAGTTCTAACACAACCCTGTGAGGGCATTGCAATATCATAACATAACATTCATAACATACTACTACACTACTACTAGGAGTAGTAAAAGTATCATAATTCAGTACATTACAAATAAATAATAAATTATAATAACATTTAATTTGACAGGAAAAAATTAGTCAAAATTATAATTCAATTTTTTTTTTTTAATCGTAATATAATAAAAATTAATTAATAATAATAAAACTTCATTTTTAGCAATTATTTGGTACTGTATTTTTGTGATCTAAATAGTCATTTATTGTGTAAAAAGCATTTGCAACTAGAAATTGTTTTTGGGTATTGATACACTTATTGTTGTTTTTGTTTTTGTAACTTATTGTTTGCCCTTTTATATTTTTGTTTATTTGGGAGGAGAAAAAGTACTGCTATTTACTACATTTATCGCCGTTGCCTTCTTAAATGTATTTTCCTGGTAAAGATTCAGACAAAACTATCTATAACTTAATAACTAATACGTTAAGCCAGCATATAGACCTCCGGCAAAACATCCCATATCGGTTTCGTCCTAATTACAGTGCCCGTCGATACCCAGAAATTGGGTTAACAAAACGTCTGTCTGGTTGTGACGCTAATCTACTAACCTATTCGGATTATGGTTAGCCTGGGATACAGTTTAACTTTGTGTTGATAAGCTACCGGGCCTGCTTATTACAAAATACCAGAGCTATGGGATTAAATATAAACGTTTTCCAGCCCGAAAATACTGAAAGATTTTTTTGAACCGAACCTTAATGTAATTAAAGAATTTTAGCTTGTTTAAGGCGCACAATAGCTGTAGACACTAAATAAAATAATCAGTAATGTCATATTTTCACGAAAATGGATAAAAATTTAGTAAAATGGAGAAAAAATCAACGCAAGAGGTTAAATAATCACAAAGTTAGAAGTGTCCAAAGTTTTAAGAAGGGGTATATTCTGACCCTTTTTCGCAAAACGCAACTTCATATGAAACGATGACGCTTGAAGATTATCAAGTCACTAATACGGCAACGTGCCGCACCTTATCGCATCGTGTTCGGCGCCGCCATCGACATGGCCCCCCGGCAGCATCGCGTAACGAGACGTCACACACTGCGTTTTCTCTCTAACAAAAATATTAAAACGGTTGTAGCTTCGTAATTCTATGAGATATCTGAATGGGATTTTCGTCACTAGGCATATTATTTGCCTTCTTTCTTTTAGAGTAATAAAAATTTTCGAGTCTACACCCCTATGAATTGAGAGATTTTCACCAGTGATGCTTTTGGAATGAGCGAGCGAGACGAACGAAGTTTTCCGTGTCAGCTTGGGCAAAAATGCTGTCGTATGTCTGTCGCGAACTCCGGATGTACGGCTGTTCTCTACAGGTCGCATTTTTCGATTCTCTTGAAATTTTGTGAGTAGCTTCGATATAATGTAGACTCGCGAGTTCTAGACCATCCCACAGAGCCACTAGTCTAAATGTTGCCAGCTCAAATATTTTCATTAAGTCTGTGCAAATTGCAAACAAATAAATCGTCAATTTCAAAACATTACAACGCGAACCGCCGTTCGCCTCCTAGGTCCGTAACTTGAGTTTATCTCCGCCTCGGGCATTTGTTTAACAGAGGAAGCAGATCATTATAGTCTTAGTGTACAGAATAGAAGTGATCGAATTAAAATTTCAGCTTAATTGAATATTCAGCGACTGCCTCGGGGGCCGTGACTTATTTAACGCTACTCCATTGTTACCGTAATAGCAAGCATCGGGGAGTGCACTGCATACTGGTGATAAATTTTTACATCTATATGTAGACCGGTTAATGGCGGTACAAGCGTGTATTAGGTAGACCGCTTGACTCGGTCCTCGCCTGCGCGGCGCGCGGGTGCGGGGGTACGGCGAAATCGGGGCGCGGGCGACGTGAGGGGCGCGTAGCTCGGCGCCCGCACGCCGCCCGCGCTTCGTTATCCTCCTATATTAGGCACTGGTCCCAAAGCCGGCTAGTAAGCTAGAAAAATTGGGCGAGTAACGGTTCATTGCGTGCTGACCAGGCACAGTGTGATCAATCGACCTTTACAGATCCGCAATGTAATGTTACTCGCCCAACTTTTCTAGCTTACTAGCCGGCGGTGGGACCAGTGCCTTAGTCCGGTACGCGAATACTATAATTTGTCGTCAAACTAACATAATTCCCAAGTCGGTTTTTTTTTGTTATCAGCGAGAGCACATTAAGTACTAACAGCGAAAAATAATTTCTAAGAGTTTTTGATGTTGGTTTACGAGTAATTAACTTTTTTGTATGGAACACTTATTATTATTTACTAATTGATTTCTCCTATAATGCATCGCATTTGATAATTCAAACCTTACTTATCGTTTTCTAAGAGTTTTGTCAAGAGATTACGTCAAAAAAACCGGAAACGATTAAAAAATACATAAATTTCTTAAAAGAATATTCAAGTGACTAGTGGCTACTAAAGTGTATTCGTATATCGGTAATGGTTGGTTTTAAGTACTTTTTTGTCATCATAACTAAAACAAACTATGTGTGAAACGTGTATTTAATCCCAGCAGCAGCGTACGCACACCGTGACTACGGCACAAAAGCGTCGTAATCCCAAATGGAATTTAAGAGTCAGCATTAGCATTTAAAGCGCGCCTGGGGCAAGTACGGATAACTTCTGGTAAGCGTGTCGTCATTATTAACTTGTAGAGTGTAAGTGTAAGTTTACATTTACATTGTTACGTTGCTTTGAGGTCACATAGAAGTAAGTAAAAACTTGTTCGAATCCTAGTAAATATCAAAAACACGGATACATGTAAGCCACATTTCCGAGAACACAATTTACTTATTTTACCAGGAATTTATATCTTAGAAATCTGCAAGTTTACAAAAAAATACATGGACACGTTTAAAAAACGTGAAGATGTCACATCTAGATCCCACTCTGTCAGGCATGAAAACATGCTAATGCTTGCTGCCTTCGTCAAAACTAAAAATGCACTCAAAGAGCACGTACGTCATGTGTATAAAAATCTTCAACAAATTGCCGGATGAAATAAGAAATGAAAAGTTAGATGTAGCTTTATAAAACGTTTAAAAAAAAATCTGCTCTTGAAATGCTACTATGTAGTCGCGGAATACTGCAATGATAAATTCGTATAAGTACATTATTAATATTGTATTTTGGACTACCAATTTTGCATTACTATCAAATTTTAATTTTTGAAATATTAAAGTACGTAAAAATTTCTTCCTTCTTATTAAATTAAGGTTCAATGTTTCAAAAGCTTTTTAGTTTTTTTCGACGCTTCATGCATGCATGTATAATAATATAACATTAAAATTTTAAGATAGGTAGGTTTTTAAATATACTTTTGTGAATTATAAATTGTGCTTTTCCCTTACAGGGCTACCATGTAAGAACTTATCTTGTTTGTAACACCTTTGTAACCATGGTTACTGCATTAAATAAATAAATAAATAAATGTTACTTCGTGGTATTGTAGTCATTTCCATACTGAGAAGAAAGGTTACTTAGCTGTAGTAAGACTCGCATGTACTTGTGGCATTTCTTCTGTTTGAATTAAATATGTAAAGTATTCGGACAGCCGATCGATTGCGTTACCTTTCGGGCGTAAGTTCGGTCGATCATTAGTACATTGTTGTAGAGGCTTAAAAGTAGGCAATTAAACGAAGACTGGGTTCGAGGTCCGAGGCAAAGGTGAGGACCTCAAAGGGGACCAGTCCAACTATTGCACTTTTGGTCGAGTCGTTCGTCGTTTGGTCGTCGTGCTTAGGCTTAGCTTACTGCGAGGAAATTGTAAATAATTATAATACTAAACAAATGAGCGCGGCGCGGTGATTGTTCCAATTAACCAGCAGCTTAAATAAAAAAGGCCTTTCTTAAGTTTTTTACAATTAGGTTGCCTAAATGTGAAATCGAAAGCTTAAACAGTTAAATTCGAGGGTTCTCTAGCTTACGCTATATTTTATGTTTGAAGACAAATTTTACCACAAAAAAGTCGCTCGAACGTTTAACTCCGATAGAAGTTAGAGATACACAAACTTCGAGTTTGGATTTTTATGGTAAATAGGTACCGACATCAACCCAGTTTTGGAATACTGTGACCTCGAAAATAATCTATAATAGGCATGAGGCCTCATGTTCAAATTGATAACTTAGTGATGCTAAACGGATAGCAAACCATGAAATTATCGTAATAATGTATAAATTATAAAATATAATTAAAATCGTAAATAGATATGAACTTTGAAAGTTTAGAGAAAAACTGCATTTTTTAATTGTCCAAGAGTAAAAAAGCTACGAATAGAATCCTTACGCTTTCATAAAAACAAAATTGTATGACAACTATGCACTTAAACGCAGTATTTCGCGACCAAAACCACAATTTACCTGATTTTCCATACAACGATTAGTACAAATGTCAGTTGTGACGTACGTCATACCTGTGTATCAGTATGAAGCGTTTTGCGCTGCCGCCAGCGAGGTCAATCTTTGTCTCAAATTTTTGGATATTTATGTTCTTTAATTGTAGTTGCTCCCATACACACATGTGTTCCTCTCCAAAAACTGGTTCGAATGACATCATAAAAAAATATTCCAGCATAATGATGACTCTATTTGTATAATAAAATTCATCATAATACGTTCAGCAGTTTTTGCGTGATTTAGTAACAAACATCCAAACTTTAGCATTTATAATATGACTAGTAGGATTACAGAAATCCTTAAAGAAACGAGTCCACGTGGATATCGGATGGATGATTTAGGCTTCATGAGATCCTATTTGCCCCTTTATGGGTATGCCTCGATTTTTATCACTAATAAACCATGCCCCCGTGTAACCCCACTTTTATGCCTTCCGCGCAGTATTTGTATGTCGCGCAATGTACGACTATATGTTTTTTTGAGGTTTTAGATGAGGTAAAATACCGTCCTTAAACTGTTGCATTTTATCAATAGTATTTTATGCAATCGTTATATAATGTATGCTTTTTCAGTCGAGTACCACGTTTAGGACACGAAGCTTGCTGAGTGGCCTAATTAAGGTACGAGACTTAAAAAGCTAATTATATAACTATTGTATACAATACTTTTTCTACGAGTCAACTGAACTAATTAAACAAACTTGGTATCTATTGAAAACGAAGTGCAACCGACGGCTTTTTCTTTTTTGTGCGTTGCGTATTTACCTTTTGATTTTCTCATCACGGCGTCCTAGTGGTCAAATACATAATAGTTCAGTAAAGGCGCAACGTGATTGGTCCATTTCATTTTAGTTGTCTCAACAGTTATGAAATTTTGAGTTGGGAGCTCCATAGTAAAAAGTATGTGATTTAAGTTTGGTGTACGAAGTCTTAATTCAGACGAGTCGACGAGTATAACATTTTTTATTCAGTTTGTTTGCTAGTTCGGGTATTATATCTTTTTTTAAACCAAAGTACATGCATACTATGCTGATTTTGAGAGCTGTTTTTATCTGATTACGGACACGTTGCTACTGACACGTATGTTTAGATTTTATCCAGATATATACCATCGCAGTTTATTAACGAGTTTAACCCAAACAATATTGGAACAGCAATTGCTGCGCTATCTGCCGTCCCATCCGTTAATAAACAGATGAGATCGCCCAATCAATTTGTCAAATATGATCAATATGGATCACAGAGAATCTGTGCTACCGCGAACGCCCGAAAATAACATTTTACAGCTTTAAATAGCAATAAAGTTTTATAGTTTTAGTGACGACCGCTTTAGCCTAGTTGGTAGTGACCCTGCCTACGAAGCAAGAGGTCCTGGGTTTGAATCCCGGTAAGGGCATTTATTTGTGTGATGAGCACGAATATTTGTTCCTGAGTCATGGATGTTTTCTATGTATTTAAGTATTTATTTATCTATATACGTTTGTTTATCGTCGTCTAGGACCTGTACATGCTTTGCTTAGTTTGGAACTAGGTCGATTTGTGTAAGATTGTCCCCTAAATAAAATATTTATTTATTTATATCCTAGTGATTACCACACCGAAAAAGATATTTTTCTTTTTATCTAAGTATGTATTACTTGATTCTCCTGGTGTCTTTTTAAAACCCAAAGAGGTGTCACATAAGCTCAAAGCAAACCTCATATACATATTGGGTGTCATTATTAATCACACTTTATGTATAATTTTGTAAGTAAAAATAAAACAGTACTTCCAGATTGACTAAACCCTTGTCTCCTCATTTAATTTTTTTTTTGGTGCGCTGTTAATCCCATATTCCATTCGTTCAAACTGAACGCAACCGAGGGTGTGGGTAGCTCTGGTTATGTATAATGCATGAATGTGGGTAAGTGAATAAAGTGAGTCTTAGCCCGAACACGGTAAATTATAAGCGTTAACTGAACCTCTATTTGAAACCCCACTTATTTCATGTATAATTCCTTACCTAAGCCAAAACACGGTTCATCGCCACATTGAAACCACAAGCGTCCTAATGAATATCCAAGTATTAATTAACCCTTTACTTTTTAATCCCCGGGGAACCGAAATCGGCTGTAACAACGTTTATTGATAATCCCGGGACAGATGTAGTGTCCCCTATAAATACCGGGATTTAATGTCGTAGTAGGGTTGGACCCTTAAGGGTCAGTTTACATGAGAGGTTTAGTGACGACTTTGGCGTGCCTAATATAAATCTTTTCCCGTTCACCCTTACCCTATCCACCAACGCAAGTTTTAGAAGGTTTTCATTCTATCATTTATGAGGTTACTACATTGTTCCTTTTTACACCAAACTAAGCATGTTTTTCTTTGGCCTTTATGGTCGGGTAAAGGAATTATACTGCGATGATAATATCGTTATTTTGTCAATTAAGTTGTAACAAATTACAATTTTTATTATTCACTCGCCAGTTCTACTGCCCACAGCGTCACTAGTTATAAATGTTAGAACGAAATAGCCGCCAGTGTCAAAGCAATCGCAAATTGGTCGCATCTTTTAGTTCAAACGAGCCCTTAGGGCGTAAATATTAAACAAATGAATTCTATTGTGGGTTGCTTTATTGGTGACGTCAATTGCGCAGATTGGGTTCCTTCAAGGGTTCCGTAACGGCCAGTAATAAATGTGAGTGGCGGCCATTCGTGATTTGTTAGTATGATGTACTAACCATTTGTGTAATTAAGTAAACGGTCACTACATCATTTCCTAACATGTGATGCATCACGTAGGTTTAAGTAAGTGGAATATTCTTTAATACCGATGTATTTATACATATGATCCTTTGAACCGGATTTTATTAAGGAAGTGACTCAAATTACACTTCCCATGCCTGTAAAGTTTGTGCTGCATTAAATGACTTTTTAACCGACGAAAAAAACGGAGGAGGTTCTCAAGTCAACGCGTATATACTTTTTACAGAGTAGTCCGATTTTGATTATTCTTTTTTTATTATAAAGGGTATAATTGGTCCAACATAAAATTTAAATAAAAATTTCAACCCTAAGGCTAAGAAAACAGGGGATGATTGACTGTTCACTTACTGATTGAAATGTATGACCACGCATGTGTGTGTGTGTGTGTGTGTGTGTGTGAAAAACCTCACGATGAATGAGCTTTAGACCTGTCAGTCTCTTGTGTGTAGACCTCTCAGTCTCTGCATTTCTGCTAAAGCTCGTTCATCGTGAGGTTTGTCTAATACCTTATTTGCATGTAACTAGTAATTAAGTTAGTAATTACCTAAAGTAAGCCACAGAAAATTGAAAAATAAAAACTTTTTAACAAAAAAATTTAACCGCCGAAACAAAACTGAAAAGCAAAAAAATAATAAACCTTTTTATTATTTTTTGCTTTTCAGTTTTTTTTCGGCGGTTTAATTTTTTTGTTAAAAAGTTTTTGTGCTCGACTGCTTGTTGATCTGTAATGAAATGTGTGTGCTATGGTGGATTTGGAATAGTTTTAGGAGGAATAATTATACTTTGTACAAAATGGCTCCAAAAATGTGTACCTACCCTATGCAAATTACCTACGTTATAAATCGCGTTGAAGAAAGAGATTTAGGGCACAACCGGGAATAACGCTAGAAGTATGATTTACTTATTCAATCGCATTCGCCACGGTGTACAGTGAGCCTTGAAGCCTTTGCGGCTAGCTGATCGAAATCAAACACCAATTACATACCAAGCGACCATTAAAATATCCAACTGTTGAACTGAACCCATTCAAAGAAACAAATTCAATTAAACCCAATGATAACTCTAAGTTACAACTATGGCCCTAGTTGGGGTTGGATTATGGGCCAAGTTGAATTTTATTGGTGCCACTAACTACATGACGATATTGCACGAGAGTGCGGAGGCGGCCGAGCGGTTCCGAAGGTGGTTTGGAAGGGTACACACCGACTAGTCACTTAAGAGGAAAGCCGGATACATACTTATTTGAGGTGTCGTGTCGTGTCGTGACGCGACGGTTTCATACATTTTGTACGGTTTTATCCGGATAACAGTCGCTTTAGTACCTACGCCGAATCTTAGGATTAGGTGCCAAAGCGGACGCAGGGTTTCTTTATGTACCTTAAAGAAACCCTGCGTCCGGAAAAAAAGCTAGGAGGATGATTATTCACAATCGTCTGAGGCGCTCTGCATGGCTATCACGCGACGGCGCGCGAGCTCTCTCGATTTTTCTCGCACTATCCGTATCTCTCTTATAAGAACGCTTAGTACAAGAGGTATAGTGCGAGAAAAATTGAGAGTATGTCGCGGCCGTCCCATGATAGACGTGCTGACTTGACGGGTGCGGGCTACTGTGGGTGTGTGTAGTTAGAACGCTGTATTTGATTCCTATCTTTCATCGGTGTATATTTCATTTCATTTCATTTATTTCATTGCATATCACGTCATATATGCGTGACTGTTGGGATGTATTAAGTTGCTGAAGTAGCGTGGTGCGTCTATTTTGTTTGTAAGTTACAACTGCATCGCGGCAAAAAAGTCGTATGCATCACTCGAACCTAATGCCAGTCAACTGAAACTTTAACAGGGTGTGGTCGGTTTACACTCGGTTAACGGTGTGTGAATCCCCGAATGATCCGAATCCTTCACCATCACGCCCGAGCTCCTGGCTTATTGGGGAGTCCTGACCTGAAATGAATAGTTGTTTGGATTTGGGGAAAAGAACTGTTTCTTACACGAGAAAAAGTTGTATTACGAATTTTACCCCGGAAAGAGGACGGAGTTTTTGTATGTACCCGCGCATTAATATGCATGACTTAATAGTCACAAGTTTCAATGAGTAGTACACCGGTTTACGTACTTACACTTTTGCACGTAATCTCATTGTAATAAGGTGTAAAATGTAAACATCTCTTTTACGTCGAGTGTGTATGACTGATACAAAAAAGGTATTATATTTTATTTGTTGCGACTAAAGAGGAGGTCTACCTCGTTTTGGAGGTAGACTGGAGCAGCCTACCTCCTGGTTGATATTCAAATTCATTGTAAAGGTCTGACATGACAGGAGCTGTCAATCTGTCCTGTACCAACATTTATTTGTGTCACAACCAAACAGGCGTCACAAAACTTTATTTTATTTTCTACCCAATCTGTCTTTATTATTGCTACATATGAACAGGGAAATGTGAGATCAATTAAAAAAGTAATTTACTACAATGATAACTTCCCGCGCCGCCATCGCCATAGCGAACAACGCCTCATGAACGATTTTTAATCTTCAAGCGACCTATTGATAGTCATAACATTCTTCATACTTTTCCAACCCACCTCACCTCACCATTCAATCAATGTAGCTAACAATTCCGAGTCATAACAACTAGGCGTGTTCAGAGGTCAGACTTTCATCGGTTTTTCCTGGAGTGACGCACACATCCACATGAACTTCACTCACTTTCACTGTCAAGTTCATTCAAATCCATCCAATTCTGTATAACAAAGACATTTTGTTTGACACGCCATTATACTGCTTATTGAACTGTGGATGCATAAATTATCGAAGGGCGTATTTATCCGCGTGGGTTTGAGCCACTTTAATCTGTAACTAAGTAGGTTGGTAAATATCATTTGACATGTCTAAATTGCTTGTAAACAAAAAGATAACCACAAAATAAATAAATTCATTTCAATTATAATTCAATAAAAGAATTGATGTAGTAGAGGTGTAGTTTATTGTCCTCAAAATACACTAGGTTTGGATCTAATACATAGAGTTTTGTATTGATGCAAACGTACTATGGATGCGCGGCAATATCCTATAAAAATGTAATGCTCTGAGCCGAATTTATAACGGCTACCACAGTCATACGCGGCCTGTCGCCTACTGAGCTATCGGAACAACTAAAATTTTCAATCAATTCCATCTTATAATGCTTTAGGGGTTTTCTACCTTTTAGCTTCTAAACTAGGCGCCATCCCAAACTAAATTAATTTCGTATTTACATTTTAACACTTGAGAGAGAGTGGAACCCTTGGCTTCTTTTTAGCATTTCAAGCTAAAAAGAAGCCAAGGGTTCCACTTAGCACAATAGGCCACAGAGGACTACTCAGATGTGTATCTAACGTCTGTTAAGATAATCGTATGAAACCAAACCGTCAGTTCTAAATTTAATTGAATTTAGCCTTTTCAATCACATCCGAAACGGAATAATCGCTCGATCAACAATTCATGGAACACAGTAAATATCGATATCAATTTATTTTTCAATTCTCTTTCAATCGCGGGAGGTGACACGGGCTTAGGAGTGTGCTGCCGATATTCTTGTTCCCGACGGAGGTGATGCCAAAGGGAACATTTAATACATAAATTTCTTTTTATATTTACGGACAATCTTACACAAATTAATCTAGTCCCGAACTAGGCAAAGCTTGTACTCTGGGTACGAGACGACGATAAACATTGTTATAGATAAACTAAATACTTAATGCCTAATACCTTATTATTTTACAAGCTTATTTACTTTGACCTGTCCTTTTGTCTGTCTGTGTGTCTGTAATCAAATCTTGTAAGTTAAATTTGACCCACTTCCCTAGTTTGGATGAAAATTCAATATTATGGCACCAACAGACAGAAGGTGGCTATGGATATTTAGTACTTAACCGACGTAACCCCATGGAGTTTGGGCTCGTAAGAGAAGTTGATGATGGTATACAGAAAAGTACAGTCAGCAATAAAAGCTTGTACCAAAAATGAATTTTTTGACAGAAGCCTGTTTCACCTCAAATTGTTTGACATAAAGAGTCAATTATCACGACAGTGACCGGCACTGGTACGTTTACCCTATCACTGTTCCTTGACACAGTTTCTGCGACAAAGCATATTTAACGATATAGTCAATAGTCGCGTTTCCATTCTTATCGATTTTTTACGTCTTCCTTCTAGTTTTATGAGAACTCGACATGTTTTCTTTTTGAAAAAGATTACTTATGCTTTTTTGTGTTCATATTCAGGTTCATTTATTTTAAAAAGTTTGCGTCCTATCATTGTAATAAGCTTAATTTTGGCAAAGAATTTCTGACTGTTAAGTATGCTTCGGCGTTCCTTCTTGACAGTACTCTTCTTGTTCATACTTATTAAACTTGTAAAAGTGGCATTGCAGCCTGCACGGCTATCATGCGACGGCGCGCGAGCTCTCTCTTATTAGAACACTTAGAACAAGAGATATAGTGCGTGAAAAAACGAGAGTATGTCGCGGCCGTCGCATGATAGACGTGCCGGAATCTCCGCAACATCTGTCACTCTCGTACTCGCACCTTGTCAGAACGTGACCGATGTCTTATCGACAGCGATAAATGATAAAATAGCAACCATGCTACGCCGGAGTAAAGCGGTAAACTGAGCATAAAAAATCGCCTAAAATTATGCCAACAACTCACCCCGTTAAGATCAGTCCATTATGAGAAACAAGTCGGCCCGTAAATAACGACATACACGCCAACAAACGGCTCTTTGTCGGGAATATGGGGTGGAACGTCATGTTTGCGGTCAGCAAAGCGGGTGTTTTACACTGCGCTAACGCAAACGTGCCCAGTGTATCAGAAAGTCATACGAGTTGGGGCTGGAACAAGTCACAAGCGGACGCGATGTACATATGCGATATAAATATTTCAAATATCGTTTTTGGAGTTAGCTGTGAAAAGAGAAGTCTGCAATTAATGAGATCATGATGATGACGATAATGTTGTTTTGTCACCTAAACAATCATTCGTTTTAAATTTTATAATTGTACTAGCTTCCGCTCGTGACTTCGTCGGCGTGGACCTGAAATAAAAACTATCCTATATTTTAAGCCAGGCTATAAACTATCTTAGTGCAAAATTTCATCATATCAATAACAAACATTTAAACATCCAAACATCCAAACTTTAGCATTTATAATGCTAGTAGGAGAGTAGGAAATAGTAGGAATAGTAGGACGTATGTTAGTCTTTAAGGTATTTGTTAATATGAGCCTTAGATGCCTGAAATAAATGGTTTAATATTGTTATTAAGTCCCTTTGTATTTAATGGATTTGTGCATTCAGGTTTAACAATTTATGTGCCAGAAACCTGTAAGGCGAGCGCTTCGCTTGTCGGTTCTTTCTTTTATATATCCGTTTCACAGGTTATTGACTACGAGCGTATTGTTAAGAAATTATTAGCTGTGAATGTGTTAGAAGAAAATAATCTATACCAAAGTTACGCTACGCTCGTTACGCTACGCCGTCATCCGTAGCAGCGTAATGTTCGTAGCAAATATCACCCGCAGCACTCTAGCGTACTTGTGCCGTGATTGGCGCAGAATGGGATACCGTCAAATACGCTGGCGTTGCCTAGAAGCTAAGCATATCAACGTAGTAATACGCTGCAGAAAGGCTGTAAGTCTCCGCCATTCGTCGCCCTTCATATTGTAAGAAAAAGTTCTTATACAAAATCGTATATATATAAGATTTAGGAGTACATAGTTTTAGAGGCTATTCATGCCCTATCATGAGCGGGTGATATGTCATTTTAACTTTATACTTTACAGCTTAAGTAGTATAATATATTCGGTGACGGAAAACATTGTAAGGAAGCAGGTCTATCAATCACCTACAAACGTCGCTTTGGAATAAGTGCCAAAGTGGCCCCGGGGTACAACCGAAAAACGCTGAGAGGACGATGATGATTAACAGTGCGTTAAAATAATAGAAACATAAAAGTACTTACTACAAAATCTGTGCGAATAGCTCTTTTCGGTCATGTGTATTATGAGAATTGCGTTAACCAGTGAGTAAATAGCTTAGTAAGGCGTTATATATGTGTTAATATAAACGACTCCGTGTCCACTGTATCAGAAAGTCATGCACGGAGAGACGGAGTCAAGTCATAGGCGGCGGCGGGCGGTGTCGTATACGTCATCAGATCAAAGAGTGAGAAAAAGAAAAAGTACAACAAATTCAATGCTGACTTCCGTGATGGTAAAATTATGACATTGCGTTTACGCAAGAAAGAGCGCATGAACCTAGATGATTTAAGTATCATATCAATACATCAAATGTTCTGTATTATTGGGTCTCATCATGGCGTTCATTTTACAACAAAGATTGTCACTTCATACTACACACACTGTCTAGTTATAGATACGTTGTACTCAGACATACCATGCAATGCGCAAGAGTGGATGCATATATTATTTCAATACGTCTTGCGAACACATATACTGTCATGAATCGTTACGCGTCGTAGCGCGTAGCGTTGCCGATCCCGTGGATTGCCTCATGGAAAAGTCAGAACTCTGTGGAAATTGGCTACGGCGTAGGTGCCCGCTAGGCGGGTTTCTGCACTGAGGGAGTTAAGGTGTTTCTGCTCCGCTTGCTCCTCCGCTACCCGCTCACCTCCCTTCCTTGTACCACTGGCGTCGCGGGGCAGCCGAAGCATTCGCCCGTTAACCGATATGAGCCAGAGTTTGAATTGCAAAACTACAGGAATTCGAATTTGAGCAAAATGTGCATTTTGTACCAACGTAACGCGTTTATTTGTGATATATGGTACTTTGTTCCCTCGTGAGAGAAAATATATCAGTGTCATTGAGGATATTTTGGCCGGCAAGACGAGGTGTAGGGGTGGAAGTGGATTGATTGTCAAATAATGTGTTTTGGAATCTGTTTGCCTTGGAGGTGTTTTGCAAAGGTATTGTGAGTCAAAAATTCAGTGAGTGTGCTAGCATTTCCAAAACTACTGATCATGACTGAAAAGTTATGTACCGGTTGAGACTGTTTAACATAGAACACGAACAGTCAGCCTCGAAATTGATCACACAATATTCGATTATACAATTTGTGTACAAAAGTTTGATATTGTCCCTTTCTATACTGACTATGTCATCATCTTCAGTCGTTTGCTGTCCATTCTTGAACGAAAGCCTTTTCCACATCCCTCCATGTATGGCGATCTTGTGCCTTCAGCTTCAAGTTTCGTCCTGCATGTCGCCTGATATCGTCCATCCATCTCTTGGGAGGACGGCCACGGGATCGGATGTTCAATACGTGTTCTCCATTCCAGAAGCCGTTTTGTCCACCTAATTTTGTCCATACGTGCACCATGTCCCGCCCATCTACGATCACGTCGTTCAAACCAGTCTTTTTCCTAATCCAGTATACTTTTCTCCATCGCTCTTTGTGCAAGAATTTTTCAGTCGACTTTTTATTGAACGGCAGCCGTGCGGATGCAACTTTTTTTGTACACTTTTGTCCATTATTTTGCCGTTTTTTATATTTGTAGAATTCTGTATTTTGTTTCTTCAGTTATAAATATATTGATTTCGTAAACACAACTAGTTGACTTGGTGTTACTTCATTTTCCTATCAAAATTATCCGCTACATCTAAGTCCTTTTTATTTTGTAGATATAAGTAAAAAAAAACTACTTACTTACCGTACTTAGAAATAACGACTTTTATTAGGTCTTAATCAAAGGATTAAAAATCCATCCTAATTTATTATCTAACTGAAAGATTAGTTAAAGTGGCGGTCTTAAAAAAAGTTTAATTGGAATTGGATTCTTCTACCTTGGACAATAGAGTTGTGTTTTGAATGGACTATTTGGATACGATTCGGCCAACTCGAATAATCTCAAGTAGCCCGAGAAGCAGAAGTACAATCAAGACAAGGTAAAGAAAATATCCTTAATCTGCTTGCCCCAGGCCCTTGAGATGAGAGAATATTCAATATTATTATACAAGCTAAAGTTACTGAATAGGTAATGTATACACGAGATACAAATTAATTTTATCTTATCTCTGTACAAATAATAAACTTAATTTGGCTATGTAAATACGTAATGAATTTGTAGAAAATTTGCGTCTGTATCGAAGTCAGAGAATTAATAAAAACACTTTGTTTACAATCTTGAAGAATCTATTCACAGCGACAACCATCATAACTCTGTGGTCTGTGGTCACCAGTTGACATCCGGCTGGGAGCATGTTTTTTTTTCTTTCTTAATGTGAAATTTACAAATAAGCAGTTAGCAGACGTTACTGCTTTAGATACGAAATTATTTTGGTATAGGGTGGCGCACGCAGGCAGACTTTTTCAATATAATTTGAGACGTTGGTGGCGTTAAGAAGCCTGAGTCTTCCAGGTATTATGTCGCCACACGCCTCCCTAAGGCGTTGTAAGAGGGAACAGATTGAAAAATGTAGTGACCGCGACGGATTGTACCGATAGCTCAGTTGGTTAGTAGCGAGGGGCCATGTATGCCTGTGGTCGAATCCGGCTCTGAGCATTACATTTTTTAATTCTTCCTTTGATTAAAAACGGAAAAAGATAACTTACTTTAAGATCAATAGAGTTGGGGACTCTAATTTTATTATTATCCCAAAAGAAAGAAGGTAAAGCATATGCCTAATAACAGTTAAAACGAATATCCTATTCAAATATTTCAAAAAATAAGTTTTAATATTGCTTGATACTCGTAGAGAGACAAAACATTAGTAAATGACACTATCGTTTGATGTGAAAGTGCGTTTTAAAATTTTGGACACTTATTTTGTGGTTATTTATTTTCTTGTGTCACTGTTTTTTTTTCATGTGACTATATTTTTAATCTTTTTTCGAGAAAGTTCAAAATTGACATGAAAATTTTATTTGGTGTCACCATCCCTATTGCTCTAACATATTTGCATGGATCCTTCAATAAAAAATTAAATAAATGAATTTTATTCTGCTAGTAGGTCGAAGGTGCGTCCGCATAGTTGTAATTTCAGAGTCAAAATATAACACGGCCAAATGTTAAAACGGGTATATGTATAAAGGTTCCAAATCGCCGGGCATCCGGCCATAGACGCCCAGGCAGAAAAATAAAATTTTATCTCACTAGCCTTCGTAAGGGGCACGTAC
This sequence comes from Epinotia bilunana, assembly GCA_947049275.1. Taxonomy (NCBI): domain Eukaryota; kingdom Metazoa; phylum Arthropoda; class Insecta; order Lepidoptera; family Tortricidae; genus Epinotia; species Epinotia bilunana. The sequence continues at coordinate 25,306,872 of OX346256.1, forward strand.
GATAAAATACCGCATTAACTATGGATTGCTGTGGGAGGTACGGGTGTGGGTTTTTATACTTAAACGGTATTTCGTGCCATGGCTCGTTTTGGGCTGGATTGTTAGTTTAAGTTCAAATTCTATCATATAGTTCCAAATTATAGCTGCGCTGCTAAAGCTGAGCTGTAAAATTCGCAACCCTATCTTTTTTTTTGTCGAATCGCCCCACAAGGTGGACCTAGTAAAGGTCGCGAGAGGCCGCTGGATGCGGGTGGCGCAAGACCGGTCATAATGGCACTCTTTGGGGGAGGCCTATGTCCAGCAGTGGACGTCTTTAGGCTGATATTCTGATGATCAACGGAATCGCCGCAAAAAAAAATTGGACCTGCTCACAATTATTGAAACTTCTCGTGAAATTTTCGCAGGTTCGATGATTGTATAATATGTTTTAAAATACTTATATATATAAAGCAGACTCGCTGGTCCTTAAGCTCACAGAGCCTGACCCGCCCCGGCTTCACACGGGTACTATAATATTCATATAAACCTTCCTCTTGAATCACTATCTATTAAAAAAAACCGCATCAAAATCCGTTGCGTAGTTTTAAAGATCTAAGCATACATAGGGACAGACAGCGGGAAGCGACTTTCTTTTATACTATGTAGTGATTAAGAAAACCAACAGCTTTATTCACACAATAAACATTGAGAGTGGATACAAAGAGCTAATTATTGCAACTTACAGGTAGTCACATAGTATTTTAATTAACTAACGCAACCTCACGAGAACGAAAAATAAATAGATAAATATTAGGGGACAATCTTACACAAATCGACCTAGTCCCAAACTAAGCAAAGCTTGTACTAGAAGACCATAACCATACTTATACAGATAAATAAATACTTAAATATTCATTATTAGTTTAATATGGACTTAGTTCGAAATAAAATTATTTGAATTTGAAATATTCGTGCTCATCACACAAACAAATGCCCTTACGGGTTTCGAACCCAGGACCTCTTGCTGCGTAGGCAGGGTCACTACCAACTAGGATAAAGCGTTTGTCATAATATTAGTATCTATTCAATTTGTCTGTGATATTCAACGTGTTCCTTAAAGGTGCGACCACACCGCTGCTCAAAATACGCTAACGCACCGTAAAACGCAGCAAAATGTATGAAGAATACGTGACGCATACGACACGTCAACGCTTATATGCAGCGTTAAGCACCGGTGTGGTCGCTCCCTTATTCTGTATAGAACTAAACACAATATTATCTGTATCCGCCTGTATGTCAGTAATACGGGTAATAGAATGTTAAGTTAATACGAAATGAACAACAACATTAATATTTTGTACAAATATAAATGTTGTTGACTATTCGTATTCAAATGATACGTTAATTGTTTTGGCAAGGGACCTGTCTCTTGCAAAAGCATATCGCTATGTGTACGAAAGATCAACGCACAGATATTTAGATGAGATAATTATGTACAGTCAAGTGCAAAAATATGTATCGATAACATCCTCTCATAAATAAGTACCAAAACCTTAATCCGCTGACATAAGAGTTATGGGACATATTTATGAGTAAGTTGTATGCACCCATATTTTTTATACTTGACTGTACTAGCAAAATAGATGCCAAATCATGTAAACAACAGGGTATTGAGTCCAATTTTTTTTAAAATTTTTTTAATTCATAGAAATGCTTGTAACCTCCAAGTAATGTATTTTGGTACCACTAGAACATAACACAGCAGTCAATGCAGATTTTGAGGTAGGTAGCATCATGTAATGAATCATAATAGTTTTTGCATTTTGGATTCTAAAAGATGTTTTTATCACTTTTTTTGAAATAATAATAAAAACTGCTAGTGTCACCCCAGAAGAGTAAAAAAATACACGTAAAATTACTTTAAAGAAAAAATAAACAATTTTCTTTTTTCAATTAAATCCACCTTAAAATAATAAAATTGCTGCTCAATAATCTACCGTTAATTTTTTGCTCCTATTGCACACCCTGTATATATATCAACTTTACTGTTAGTTACGAGAACAATATTCCTTTGCTCTTCCGCTAAAAAACGTGCTGGGGACGTAGACAAGGTTACAATCGACAAGCGCTAACGCCAATAGAAAATAATAAAATGTAGGGGAATGACAGATGCCGACAAAACACTTTTCGTAAACATCTGTCATTCCCATACATTTTATTAGCTTTCTACTGTCGTTAGCGCTTGTCGATTGTAACCTTGTCTAGGCCCCCTGGTCTATTTAGCGATGATGAGATGCAACTATTTGCTTATTTTTGCATGCGGTTAACGCGCCCACCCTCTGCACGTACCAACAAACACGCAAACTACCACCAGCTTGCTTCTTACTTACTGATTTTTGGTATGTTTTTTTTTAAAGGTTATTTGAATTAACGATTTTTATAAAAAAATAATTCATTCGATTCTGACCACTTTTCTTTATCTTTCCATACATTGGATACTAATAAAAATAACATTTATTTTCTTAAGTATGATAGCAAGATGATAACTAATATTAAGTTAATTAAATTAAAACTAAAATACATAACATTTACATTTTTCATGTGGGATATAAATATAATACAGCTAGGACTAAAGAGAGACATTACTGTGGAGCTGAATTCTGGATAATTTTTTTTACTATATTTGAATACACATGGAAAAACGACTAATATACAATTAACTATCGACGTTAGAATTATTACGCCATAGATTTTCTTTCAGGACAATTCATTCATCATATTTTTTTCCATACTAGGTGTCCTTTGGTGTAAAGATAGTTTGAGTCTCGGGGAGAGACGTAGAATTTTTTTTGTCCTGGAAATCAAGTAAATGGGGGGTGGAAGTACTGAAAGTTAGTATGAAGTTACGATATAAACGAGCTCCTCCGTCTGGAGTCGCGGATAGAAGATAGTTCGTAATAATTATATTAAAAAATATACTGCGAATGACAATTTAAAATAAGGTTCTGACAAAAAAACATTTTTGGTACAAGCTTTTGTTGTCGTACTTTTCTGTATACCATTATCAACTACTCATTGAGACGATTCAAACGAGCCCGAATTCAACTGGGTTACGTCAGTTAAATACGGAATGCGCATGGCCACCTTCTGTCTCCATCATCAGATCAGCTCGATGGTACCATAATATTGAATTTTCATCCAAACTATGCTAATATCCAAAATTTCATATCAATCGGATAACGGCAAGTGACTGAAAAATGGATTGCAAATTTTGACGGACAACTTGCTTACATACATACTTTTATACTTACATACGAAGAAGTCAAGTTAATATAAAGCTTGTAATAAAAAATCAGAGAAGTCGTTAGATGGGAAACTAAAATTGTTTTCTAGAGCTGGCAAAAGACACACTACTCATCATAAGCTGACCAGATTTTAGTTCAGTAAATGAAAAAAACTGACAAAAACATAACTGTAAATCAGCTCTAGCATAATAGCTTTATGCTTCGTCCGTGAAAACGCGACCATAAAAACAGAACAGCCTGTCAAATTTATAGCTCAAAAATGCCTATAAAACATCGCGATATAATATTTTATTGATTTCCCTTAGGGTTGCCAATCATGGATCCGTACTTCGCCTGTCGTAATCAAGATAATAGGAGACTGGATTTAGCGCGTATTTTATGGTGATTTGTCATCAAAATGTTTAACAAAGATAAGATATAAGCTGTAATATTAAAGGTGACAGAGCTTAGCAGCACGTCAGATTAAAGACACCATAATAGTAGATTGTATGACGAGGGTCTAAAATAAACCATATTATCATGAGATGGTTATTTTCCCAAACGAAGTGAGGGGAAATAGTTCGAGGGGTAATATAGCTTTTAGACCAGTTATACACTCTACTTTTCACTTTGACTGCGAGAAAATAGTAAAAACAAAGATTGTCCATCCACAATCAATAATAAATACCACGGCGAAAAGATTGTTCAATATGGTGCCAATATTTTTTTAATAAACTGCTTTGACACAGATACATTATATTGACACCACGAATAAACGCCTCTGACCGTCTAATTAGCCGCGTCCTACCGGGCGCGGCTGATAGCATATGGGGCATACGATAAAGCAAGATAGACAGCAGTCTATCCCGCTCAATCTTCATAGCTTATGTCATGTATGCAGTCAACCACGCTTGAACGTTTGGACGCGGCTTTAGACAGTCAGAGGCGTTTATTTAATTCAAAAACACCTAATGATTGAAATGAATTCTGTTTCCTGATTGGTCGATTTTAAATCTACCTGTATTCTGGATAGTTGATAGCAACTGCAAATGTTTTTTAAAGAGTTTTGATTGGTGGGTGTAATACGGTGATCTGTTTTGATTGGTCAAATTAAAATGTTTTCTAAATAATAAATATGTATGCATATTTTCCCTAGGGGCTAAATGTACTACTTTAGCCCCGCTTGCTAAGGCTAATATGACGCACTTTTTGAGCATGAGAATTGAAAAATAATGTAATAACATTTGATTTTAAATGTGCTATTAGAAAATAATAAAAGTTGTCAACAACTTCAAGTTGTTAACAGTTGGTTCAATACTCTTTACTTATTTGAGTATGAGTATGAGTATTATTTTAATTCATATTACGATGAGAACAGTTCAATATCAGACTTACGAGTACCTAATTTTTAAGTTACCTAGAGTTAGAGTACCTAGTTTCTAAGTTAGACATTATTATTATCCATAACCAAACTATTTTTTTAACGAGTAGATGCATCGTGTGCAAAGGAAAGTAAAGGTACTTAATTTATCTCAAACCATATGTTTTTTTCAATACTGTGTTATACGGAACGACTTTAAATAATTCTGAAACATTTTATAACACCAAAGAATCTTCAACATGTTTTTTTTCCGATTGTAATATAATTGTTTCTCGCGCAAAATTGTTTTACCCTGATAGTAACCTGGCACAATGGAGCATTACCTGCAAAGAAACAAAATATTTTTAATAAAATACGCACTTTTATTTCCGGGTTATCTAACTATTGCTACATATCTACTATGGATTTTGTAGAAGTTCTCAAGGTCATTTTGCTGCTCCGTCATCAGACTTGCTCTATGTTCATTATTACCAAATAATACCCAACAAAGAGAACTATGTACAACTCAAAAGAACAACAGGAAATGAGTCAAATTCATCTTTTAAGATTCCATCACAGAGATTCGCTTCTTACGTTCAGTTTTAGCGGAATAAAGAAACTCACATACCTACTTACAACCATAAACCCTTAAGACCCTTTGGGCACCACCCATTTATGTCCAATAAATGTAAAAACAGGGTGTTTAAAACGCATTTTTATTTTCGTTGAATTAACAAAAAACACCTTTTCGAGCATTTAATCCCCAGTGGCAACCCTGAAATATCGCTGCAATCAATCGTTGTTAGGCGAGAACTTTGTATCATAAATGACGCCGCTCTGCTAATGGCTCCAGACTATAAGGTCGTATAGCCTGCTGCATAACGGTTTTATAAGCCTTTTGGCGCATGTAAGCCTAGAGCTGTGTCCAATTCGGACCGCTGCGGTTTTAGCGCAGTAAATGGGTGGTAAATGCTGAATTAAAGGGCCGTAGGTAACGGTTATAATGAATGTCGAAATTGCTGCAAGCGTGGTTTAGGCAGGTTAGTTCAAATGTGTTGGACGTTTAATTTCGTAGTTAATGTTTGTCGGCAAACGAATAACATAGTTAAAGTGGAGGTGTGCGGGACACTTGGCGACGAGAAACGATGGGAGATGGACCAAACGGGTTACTGAATGGTGGCCAAGGTCATCGAAACGGTCATTGGGCAGACCACCAGCCCGATGGACCGATGATGTCTGCCAAACAGGAGTTTCCTCTTGTTTTCACATTGGATGAGATTGGCACAGGACCGAGGAGAGGGGCGTTATAAAGAAGAGGCCTATAAATTTCTCAACAGTGGGTGGATACGGGCTGAATAGATTCATAGATAGGTATAATGTTAGTGTTTTATTATAAACTCGACTAAAAAGGGGCGTTATACGTGTACCGTCAACCGGGGTGATTAGGTTCAATTTTGAACTTTGAACGTGATTATAGCGGAATATTTCTATAAGCGCTTACAAAGTTAAGGTTTTATAACTTTTATCTTGTGTTTCAGAACCCACTCATAATAATATTTTTCATAAAAAAATAAATTGAAACCCTCTTTTTTTTTTAAACAGGCCGTCCCTATTCATACTGGATATGGGGTCAATAGAGGCGAATAAGGGTACCAATAGGGAAACATGGCTAGCGCTGTCACAAATATAATAAGCTGGCAAATAAGTAGGTAGTGGTGCTGTAGGTACTTACGCTAGTAGCAGAGCTATCTGAATGTACCTAATTGTACCAAAACGAGACTAGGTTTTGGCGGCCCCGTCCTTGTACACCCCTTAGCGTCCCGATTTCAACTTATTACGTCCCTATTAACTTCCAACGGCGTGCCTTTTTACCCTACGCTCGTCCCTAATAACCCTCGTTGCGTCCCGATAGGAACCTCGGTTTTTTTCAAAATGGTCCATGTATCACTATTATTGCATTTTTACTTACAAAACAAAGATAATGTTGACTTACCGTGTCTAAACAGGTTCTGCCTTAAATTCTGAACACCTTTTGCACCATTGAAAGTACCTACTTTCAGAAAAACCATTAGTTATTAAGAAAGTTTCGCAGAGCAAAAAAACTGCCGTCACCGAGACTCAACTTCAAACGGTTAGTTTGACAATCTAGCACCAACTTCATGCCCTTCCAGTGTTGCCCTTACTGAATCCAACTATTCTACTATTATTTTAAATAACCCGATAAAAATTCTAATTGGTAGTTTTTGAGAAATTATCGGGTAAATTCCATTCCCGGTTTTCGTCCCTATTCCCCTCGCCATCCCTAATACCCCCGGTCGACGGTAGTATTTAGGAATAAATATGCACTAAGCCTGGTGGAGCCGATGTGGCAAGGGTACTTGGAAAGGAAGCCTCTATTGACACTCTAGCACTAGCGGTTTCGGCAGTCGGAGTGTGATTCTGGATAAATTACGGTTTTATTAGTACAGATTCGGACCTCTACAATTAATGTAACATCCAAATTCCATCCAATGCGAAACCAACGTTGGTCGAGATGTTTCTTGGCAGCTATGTACGTTATTTCGGGGGTTATGGACCGTTCGATAAGATAGATACGATTCATTTATTGTCCAATACTGTGTACAAATACATAGATCAACAGACTAACATGACTTCAACAGTTTGCCCATTTCGGGCGTACAATAGTAAAATAATTTACAACTTTTGTTGCACAAAATAAGATGTTGTTTGGTAAGATGTAGGTACGGCCGCCTACGGAAAGATGTATACCAAAGTTTTGTAACACTACTGCGTTGTCAAGAGACACATATCGAAACAACAGACGACCAAGATATGTACATATTACATCCATCCATTTAGCGCCGGTTCGGCGCGGGGCCTAGGTGAATACCCTGAGGGCCTACCGCGAAACAAAAACGAACTTCGTTTGTGGATCTCCGTCTCTGTCGCACTTGCTGGTTCGAGCGATAGAGAGGGAGAAACACGAACTAAGTTCGTTTTCGTTTCGCGGTAGCCCCTCTGTGCACGACGCACCGCCTTCAATAGCCCCTAGTGCCTGCGCGTGGCTATTCTCGCTCGACGCTAAATAATATAAATTCTCAATAACAATTTAGTATGGGATATTATTAGCCAATCAGCGCGCGGCGGGTCCCGCTTGGCACCTAGCTACGTTATGGTCAAGCCTCTGAGATTTACTCGAATTCAAAGATTTTAAACATATATTTGACCTATATGCCTTAGATTTTAACCTATTTTCAACTATAGGCATGCTGTGACCTTTATTTACTAACCAATAGGTACAACTTACATTATTCTGTTATGTTTTCCTAGTACGTATTACGAGTTACAATATGTTGTTATCTGACCTATGTAAATGGGCTTCTATCTGAGGGTTCTCTTTATTTACTTATACAATCTAGATGCTTATGTACATTTGTTCGGTTTTTAACACTATTAGGCGCGATCTTGCTCGTCCGTCATCACCTGCTTAAGGGGATTCCTCAATGCAAGTAAAACACGCCCCCGTGAAAGAGACACTCTTATGGCTTCTGGGCACAAGAAAACGAGATGCAACATTTTTTGAGATTGGCTTTTTCTTACAAATTCGATAAATCCTAACTCTATAAAGTTTTATTTATATATTGCAGGCTTCTGCCCATGACTACGTCCGCGTGCCACTCGTTTATATCGCAGCTCTATACAAATTTCACCCCCCATTTCATCCCCTTATGGGACGATTTCCGGGATAACTATCGTATGTCCTTTCCCGGGATTCAGACTATTTCTATGCCAAATTTTATCTAAATCAGTTCAGTGGTTTAAACGAGAAGAGGTAACCGACAGACATACAGAAAGACGGACAGACAGACACACTTTCGCATTTATAATATTAGTAGTAGTATGGATTTCCTTAAATTTTAGATTAGATAAATTGTAAGCAATCATGTAAATGGTTCAATCAGACAAATAATAATATATTTATCAAAGAATCATTTATCTGAAAATCAGTCTTTATTCTTTCCTAATATGGTTAGAATGGCATTTTGAAGAACGCGATATTTTCCAATGCAAGATAACTTTACTTCTGCTTAAAAAAAGATATCCAAGGTTGAACCAAGATTACCAAAGTGCAGAATTTACTACGACACTAATCTTGATGAACCACCAATTCCATACAACTTTCATAGCGTCGCGTTTCAAAACAGAAGTATAACTTTCATGCAAATTCATGTAAAACTTCGAGAGCCTCTTAAGCCGTATTTGATTGTAGGTCATTGTAGGCTTATTTATCGGCGGTAACTTGCTTAAGGCGGCAGGGCCTCTCAGTATTTACTGACAATCATTTTGCATGGAATTGACATCATTTCTAAATATGCAATGATGCCAAAACAGAAAACCATTTCGGTAACTATGTTAACTGAACGTAATTAAGTAGTTTTCAGTGTTTTTTCTTACTCCTTTTTCAAAAATCGCGAAATAGTATAAACTTTATTTAAACCGTGTGTTGCTTCAATACTACGTCTATCATAATGAAAGACGTGCAAGCTGCACTACAGATCCGTAGTATTGACGTCATTAATTATTTACGTCCTTCTGAAATTAGCTAATTTTCAATTTAAGATTTCAGAATGTAATGAATGAAACATGAATGAATATTATGTGAAATACATGATGAAACAGAAATGAATATTATGAAAGAAAGAAAAAATCTTTGACCCTTACAAAAAGTTTGTTTCGAACTATATCATAAATTGGTCCACTTAGAAAAATTAAATGTTATCAATTGTGACAGTTTTTAGTATTCCGTCTGTCCGTCTGCCTGTTAGCGGCTAGACTGTGGTAATTTGAAATGAGAATTAATTAAGATTTTGTTTGATCTAAAATTATAAGAAAATCAATATAAAACAATTGAAGTATGGCGACTAGCCACTTTCAGTGTTTAGCAGTAACACAATGGTTTACTGCTACATAAACGCATATTGCTTGGATAAGCATTGACCAAATGTATATAATGTTAGGTTTTCAATAATAAAAGGTAGACCTTACACCGGACTAACAGTTGTCTCACTGCTGCCCAGGCTCTGACCTCTCACTACCCTTCAACCCATCAACATCTTATATTACACAATGTTTTGAGAGTACCACCCGCGTGCACGCATAAGCATCCGGTGTGACATGTGTTAAAGCGATTCTTACTATACAACGCACACGCAGTGGTGCATGTGCTACACACGCATCTAGCGTGCCCGGGCCTTTAATATTGCTTAGGAGTAATAGAGGGAGAAAACCCTCGAGGTCTGTGAAGTCACAATCGCACAGTGATTTTTTTTGACGCGCAGCTTGGGTCTCGTGAGAGTCGTATAAGTCGCGTGAGTCCGCTAGATGGCGCTCCGGTCATTGTGGCTCTTTGGGGGAGCCCTATGTCCACCAGTGGAGTTTTTCGGCTGATATGAAGATGCTAATGATGACTTTTGTCGACATTTGACTATATTTTTAATACTTTTTCGAGAAATGCAACTTTACTCAGCATTTTATTTGGTGTCAATACCTCTATTGACAGTGTACGGGGTACGACTTAGTAAGTCGGCCGAGGGTATCGGTACATAAAAACTTCCAACTCTAGCATTGGATAAAAGCCAAGTGTGGGAACTTCGGGGAAATATAATCTTTTACGGACTTGTTTTCAGTTCGATTTTATAATTCAAACAAAGGAATCGGTGCTGAAATAAAATAAAGTTGTCCCGGATTTTGTTTTGGAAGGAGTTGCGTTTATAGCGTGATGAACATGGCTAGTAATTTTATTTTATACAATTGTTGTATAAGAAACCAGCTTCTGCCCGCCACTCCGTCCGCGTGGAATTCGTTTATGTTGTAGCTTACATACAAACTTTCAGCCCCTTAGGGGATAATGTCCAGGATAAAAACTGTAACATATCCTTACCCGGGACATAAATATATCTATGCCAAATTTCATCTAAATCGGTTCAGCGGTTTAAGCGTAACAGACAGGCAGGCAAAAACACGCATTTATAACATTAGTATGGATGTCTTAAAACGCGCGTAGTGTCAGGTTGCTATTATGTGAGCCTTGGCGAGCATGAACAATATAACAGGGATTATGCGATGTTTATGCCATTATTGTTTCCACCTAGTCGCGATTCTACACATTATGAATTCCACGCAGCTGAAGTTTATCACGTGCGTTATTCTTCACAGTCATTATTTCAACACAATATTGACTCTACCTAGTAGCGATTCTACACAATATTTTTTCCACACATCTGAAGTTTATCACATGCGTTATTCTTCACAGTCATTATTTCAACACAATATTGACTCTACCTAGTAGCGATTCTACACAATATTTTTTCCACACATCTGCAGTTTATCACATGCGTTATTCTTCACAGTCATTATTTCAACACAATATTGTCTCTACCTAGTAGCGATTCTACACAATATTTTTTCCCCACATCTGAAGTTTATCACATGCGTTATTCTTCACACAAATATATTACTATACAATCGTCGCAACTCTTATTAATGTTCGACATCGGTCACATTTCTGGTAAAAAGGCACCTTATAGTTATAAGTATTTTTTTGAATAATAAGGTATTAATACTAACTACTAAGAAACAGTTTTCATATCAGAAACAAACTTCACTGGCCGAAGTGGCCTCTTGTCAAAGCCATTGTCTTGTTTGACGTTATCGCAATTGTTCACGGATCAAAATAAATAAATTTTTATTGCTTAAAGTTACTAAAAACCGGAAAAATGGAGGAAAATGAAATAGTGTTCATAAAAAGCGAAAAAGGAAAGGACGTCCTATTAAAAAGTGGTTACAAATATTATTTTAGGGGTAACCGTAAGAGTGGTACTTACTGGCGGTGTGCAAATTCGTTATCGTGCAGTGCTTCAATAACCATTGATAAGGAGAAGAAAGGTGTTCTAAGAAATAGTGCACATATGTGTAAACCCAATCAATTCCAAAATAGAGTAGATATTTGCATACATAACTGTAGGGAAAAGGTTGTGAAGACCATGAAATCTATTCAACGCATATTTGAAAAGGAGTTTGAGGCTCTAAAAGACGAAGCCTCTCTCAGAGAATCTAAAAAGATTCCCGATTTCAAAACTCTAAAAGACGCATTGTACAAGCGGCGATATAAGGCATTGATGGTCGAAAAAAGTTGTTTCGGAAATATCGATAACATCACGTTACCCCTAATTATTTCTGAGGATTTTCTGATAAGCGACAAATACAATATCTATATATTTGCTACACCTCTAGCTAGAGAGACCACACAAAAGACTACGAGTTTTTTAGGCGATGGGACTTTCAAGGTCACACCTTCGCCGTTCTTCCAGCTATATACGCTGCACGCGGACTTAAAAAAATATGCAGATGAGGATACCACAATAATACCCGTTGTTTATGCTTTGTTACCCAACAAACAGCAGAATACATACGAGCTGTTATTTTCAACACTTAAGGAGAAACTGTCACTAAGTATCGTACAATTTAAAAGTGATTTTGAGCTGGCGGCCATAAATGCCTTAAAACAAGTTTTTAAAAATGTGGCCATAACTGGATGTTATTTTCATTACCAGCAGAGTATTTGGAAAAAATCTGAAGAGCTTGCTGTCACTAACCATCCAATTGGTGAAGGCATTACAAGGCAGCTATGTAAATTAGCGTTATTTCCGCCAGCGGTAATTCCGGATGGGTTGCGTGTGATTACTGACCGCATGCCTAATACTGATGTGTTTACTGACTTCATAAAATACTACAAACGAGAGTGGATGAACATAATAAGACCCGAGATGTTTAGTTGCCATAACCAATTAGATAAAACGACTAACTTTCTGGAAGGGTGGCACCACCGTATTAATGTAAGATTTGGTCGCCATCCGAAACTCTTTTTATTTTTATATTATATTATTATATTTTACGTACTATTTGACAGAGCCCACACACACGGGTATGATATACAGGGTGTGGTCTGTAATAGGAGCAATAAATTTAAACGATGATTCTACAGAGTATACGCAGTTACTTTGACCTTATCTTAATGCTCCAAAGTGATTAAACTCGGAGATATAGCAATTCAAAGTTACAATACATAATCAATGAATTTCATGTCCGCTAAATTGTCGGTTATCGGTCGTTAGATGTCTTGGTACAAGGTATTTGCTTGGTACTGGGGCAATGTTTCAATAAAAGATAGTATCTACTTAACAAAATTATCAATCGAAACTAGTTCTTAACCTCACGCATTAGAAACTACTAAGCGCGTGAGAGCGGTATTCTTTTTCACGTTTTCTTTTGACAACAATTTAAAAGTAAGGATATTTACAATCCACGCTTATTGAACCTTTTTTTATTGATCTAATGTTGTTATCTTATTTTAAAATTATGTGTGTTGACAATGTGACTTGACAATGACAAATCAAAAGCCGTCACTGAATAAAAATGGCACGAATTCACTACGCCGCTCCCGAATTGTGCGATATGATATTACTGTATGGAGAAGCCAGAGGTAACGCGAATAGAGCCTTAGCATTATATCGAGATCGGTATCCAAACCGGAGGCATCCAGCAAACGGCCGCGTTATTATAAACGCAGTGCAACGCGTGAGAGACGGCCAACCCGTGACCGGCGGCCGGGTGCAGCCTGCTGCACACGGTCCGGGTGCGGCAATTAACGTTCGCTTAGCACTAGAACAGCGAATTCTACGGCATTTTAGGGAACGTCCAATGACAAGTACCCGAAATGCAGGTCGTGTGTTTGGAGTTAATAATAGAACTGTACACAAAGTGTTAAAAAATAGGAAGAAACATCCTTACAAATGTTTAAAAGTTCAGGCCATGCTGCCACGAGATTATCCGGTAAGACTAGTTTATTGAGAGTTGTTTTTGCAACAGTGCCGCGAACAAAATAATTTTGTGCGAAATGTCATTTGGACAGATGAGTCCACATTCACCAACAATGGCCTATGGAACAGAAGAAATACTCATTATTGGAGTAGTCATAACCCACGCGTGATGAGACAAACTGCTCATCAGTATCGTTTTTCAGTCAATGTGTGGGCAGCAATTCATGGGAACGTAATAATAGGCCCTGTGTTTATTAATGGCACTTTAAATACTGAACGTTTTCTGGAATTAATAAATGACACAGTGGTAGAATATTATAATAATTTGCCAGAAAACATAAAAAATGTAACATGGTATCAACTGGACGGAGCCCCCGCTCATTCCGTTGTAGCAGTGCGTGACAGACTATCACAAATATTTGGCGATCAATGGATTGTACGAGTATCCTCCGGGTAGATACTGGCCCCGTTGTTGTTAGCATCTCAAAGCAACGAATGTGGGGTCACCAAATGCGGTTCTGATTGTGGAGTGTGGGTGTTCATTCAGATTAACACTGAAATTTTTCGTTAGTTTTGATAAGACCCTGTCCTCAGAATCCTCAGTACGTGTCTGGTCGGAGTGGAGTCAAACAGAGTAATAGATCGTATCATCATAGTAGTGATCATGCTAAACAAACATCCTTACAAATTGTTTAAAGTGCAGGTTGAGTGGTTAAGCGGTTACCCGGTGAGATATTCATAATTATTATCAGTGATTAGTACACTGTTTTTGTTGGAACTGCTTAATAAATAGTTTGAAGTTACTTTATAGTGTTTCACTCATTTCGTTCTTTCGTCAGTTCACACCTAATTATTAAGGTCGTAACCTGTTACGTAATGTTGAAAGAAGTGACAATTTAATTAATAAGTGCAATGTTTAATAAGCAATATTGATGTATTTAGTAGATATTGTAATACGTGAAAACGATAGTAATGTCAATGTCAAGTAAGCCGACTGGACACATGTTATGTCTGCAGTACATTGCTGGCTCGATTAATTTTGTTAGAAAATAACAGTAAATTTATATTTCATTTTATTTAATTGAAACCATTTGGAATTAATTACTGATTAGTTAAAGGGTCTATATTATAATTTATTGCTCCTATTACAGGCCACACCCTGTATATTTTGGTATCTTATAGCAACCTTGCTGCCTATTTTATCTATGTATAACATATTGAAGTTACATTATTCGATGTTTAGAGAATTATGTTTCTCTGCACTATACATATAACTTTCGCCACGATCCCCCAGGGTAACCTTTCTTAAAAAAAATCGCTACGTTTTCGTGAATAACTGGAACGATTACAGGTGAAGACCTGTGTGACAGCATAGTGTCTATCTCTTTCTTACTTACTTATAAGTACGTTAGTAAGAATAGATCGAAAGTATAAAAACGTTCAACTTAGTAGAGCTGATCTGCTTTTTACTGATATCCGTGGATAGGTAATATTGTCCGTATTGGCTCCATCTAATACTTCTCACCCAGCAAACGCAAAAAATAAATGGAGCTGTGTAGAACCACATTAATAAGAGTTGCGACGATTGTATAGTAATATATTTGTGTGAAGAATAACGCATGTGATAAAAAACTTCAGATGTGGGGAAAAAATATTGTGTAGAATCCCTACTAGGTAGAGTCAATATTGTGTTGAAATAATGAGTGTGAAGAATAACGCATGTGATAAACTGCAGATGTGTGGAAAAAATATTGTGTAGAATCGCTACTAGGTAGAGTCAATATTGTGTTGAAATAATGACTGTGAAGAATAACGCACGTGATAAACTTCAGCTGCGTGGAATTCATAATGTGTAGAATCGCGACTAGGTGGAAACAATAATGGCATAAACATCGCATAATCCTATAACAGCACGCTACACGGTCCGTTTATGGGTCATAGAGCAGAGTTTTAGGTGACTCAATTATCGATATCATTGTATTCGGTTTCGGTTTAAAGACATTTATTTTCAAAAAAGACGATTAGAGTCACTTATGTAAGTGTATCGTCATGTATGTCCATGAAAACATTTTAAGTAAAATTTGAAAGAGAAACAGGCATTTTAACAACATTTAGTACGTGCTCAAGTGCGTGCTCGATTAAGGTATTCTTAAAGAGGGTTGGTAGTGTTCACAGATATGAAATTCTAATTTAGATTTGAATACATTAAGTGAGCCTTACCTTTTAAACAGACGGCAATCTGTTATATAACTGTGCACCATCATATGTACATCTTTTTGCCTAATTGGGTTCTTGTTATCGGCAAAACCAGAAAACTTGCACGGCGGGTGTTTCGTTTTCTTATTTATTTATACTTTATGAAGGATAAATTAGTGTGGTGTGAGCTGTGTAATATTTTATAGACTACGATGCAGGTATTATAAATGTATAGTTGCTTTATGTTAATAAAGGGGGTTGGGTTTCTTAGGTTAGCGGACGCTTAGCACCGTCTGGTAGTGAGTAATTTAATTATTTTATTTTGTAAGATTTGGAGTTCGGCTAACTTCGTTTTCGCGGCGCTGCCCCATAATTCTATCAAATAAAGTAGATGCGGCTTTGACTAGGGAATTGTATAGCATATTTGAGTTAGCGTGATAAATGGCAGATAACGGAACAGTAGTAGAAAAAATATTCAAAGTAACTAAACTGTAGAAAAAAAAACAAAGCAATGTTGAAAACAGAAACACAGAAACAGCTTTGCAGGAGAGGTACCTAGTCAAAATCATCGAAACACTTATTATTCATTTAAAACGAGTATAAGTTAGTTTTGAACTTTTCTTACGCTGAACTACTTCTGTTGCTGACTGTACACATTGCCCAGTGAATAATAAAATATTTTACATTCATCCTTTTCAAATACGCGGAACGATTCATTTAATATTTTATTGATAGAATAGATGTACTTTTTGACGGAAGGAATTTTACTTTGCAACCTTTGACTTTAGAAAAACAAGTTTCATGTAGACCTCTTCTACATTATTTCTAACAAATTATTTCACTGAGTAAGACAATCTTAACCTACTCATCCGACTACATTTCAAAATAACATATATATATATCATTAAAAAAAGGCGAAACAAACATGAAATCGTCAGTGTAGGCAATGAAATGGAAATGGATGGAAGGACTTCCAATTTTATATTTGACATCGTTCTATTCCAAACAGTGAAAATCAGAAGTGAAAACTTATGAATGAAAAAATACGAGTAGTTACCGTATAACTACTCGTATTTTTTCATTCATAAGTTTCAAAAATTGTGGTTCTACTGGTTTTACAGAATTAAAATTCCACTGGCTTCGAGTTATATTTCACATCGACCTCTAATACTGCCGCTCACGAAGCCGCTATATCGAATTACTTTATTTCCATAATGATGAAACGATCGATCGATGCACAGTGCGGAACAGTATTTCTACCAGCTGCGACCAGATGAAACGCTGAGCCAACAACATAGTTAGTCGATAGTAAATACAAAGACATTACTCGTTCAATCTTATTAGAGACTAGCTTCTGCCCGCGACGATGCAAGACCAAGCGGTGCATGGCCATAGTCAAACAACTGTTCACGTTGGGATTATGATATGGTTGTGTCTAAAGTTACATAGAATGTTTACTTATAGGGTTGTGAGTGTCAAACTACTATATAAATCATTGTTCCATACAAACTTTCACTCCTCATATCATCCCTATACAGAAAGAATTTCGGGATAAAAAATGTATGTCCTTCTCCGTGTTTCAACCTATCTCCATACCACGTTTCATCTCAATCAGACAGACAGACATACTTTCGCATTAATTATATTAGTATGAATATGGATATGGATTCTGTAAAATCTAAAAGAGAGACAGGTGCAGTGGAATGGCAACTCTATTTCATCATCATCAACATATCATCAGCCGAAAGACTCGACCCGAGATTGACTTCCCACAATGACCGGTCCTGCGCCACCCGGACCCCCGCGACCTTTACCAGCTCATCAGTCAACCTTGGGGTCTACCCACACGTTGCGCCTGCCGGTACGCGGTCACCACTCGACAACCCCTCCGCTCCACCGGCCATCGGTGCATATTTGGAGCAGCCCAACTGGGTACCTTTTCTTTACGGAAGACCGCTGCCATAAAAACTACACTACTTGCTCTGTATGTAAGTGGTGTTATTCTGGGTGCAAGTAAACTTGCCAGAGCTGCCGAGAATGGCCTCTCTCTCAGTAAGGGATCTGCATCCGTCAACATAATCTTGAAATCAATTAAGAGTTGGCAACGCGCTCATTACTGCGCAGCGCACAAGCGTCCAACGGCTGCCATTCTACGCTGTCCGCTTTCTATTCGTCAGGGCTCGTGCGGCTTTGCCACCGTCGTATAAAGAACCGTATCGTATGTAGTGTTTATGATAGACATCTGACGCACATGTGCATCATGTCCACTAAAAGGGTTAAGTGATTATTTCGGTGATTTTACCTGAAACGTTGCTTGCGTGGCAAATGAGCTACCCTTTTGAGGTTTGCCCGAACTAAAATGTGTTCGTCAAGAATAGTTAATAGTTGAGGTCAGGGTCTACTATGGCATCTATTAACTTTTTCGAAACATATCGAGCGATATTCGATGTTACTTAGTTACTCTAAACTCTCAATAGTCAACAACGCAGTGAGTTAAAATAATCAGCATCTATTAGTTATTTAAATATCAGATGAACTGTATAATTCGGAGGTCGCGGGTTCGAACCCGTACCACGGGGTTTTTTCAAAACCTTATGTCCGAAATTTAATTTGATAATTAACAGTCGTTTTCGATGAAAGAAAACATCGTGAGGAAACCGCTCTAATCCCAATAAGGTCTAGTTTTCCCTTTAGGTTGGAAGGTCAGATGGCAGTCGCTTTCGTAAAACTAGTGCCTATGCCAAATCTTGGGATTAGGTGCCAACCGGTCAAGCGGGCTCGGGAATAACGCTAGGAGGATATATAAATGATTCGTAAAATTGTATGTGGCCACCCCTATACCATAACAAAAATTGTTCTTTACTTGATAATTTAAAACTTCATAATAAAATTAATATTCGTGCCAGTGAGCCAATATTCAGTGGTTAGCGCAAACGGTAGAGTTGATCTGATTCGAAGCTACTGAGGCGTATAGTTTCCAGGAAGATATCGAGTTGAATTGGTAGTTTATGTGAATTATCTCATTCCGTTCGGACTTCTGAAGATTTCAGTTAATATATAAGTACCTACTAGGTAAATCGGTCTGGCCGTAAAGATAAGTAACTGGAAAGTAACTCGGAAAGTGATACCAAGATTCATTATTCTTTCATTATTTGACGATCATAATGTTAATTCCTGTATGCTGAAGTTAATGTATAATGTTTATTTAATCGTTTAGCAAACAAAATGAAACAGTAACAAATATGCATAATAAATTATTAATCATTTCACATACTAGTTAATGTTTTTTTGAACATAGATGAGTACCTAGTTTCGCCGTATTCGCATATAATCTCGCCGATTTTTCTCATTGAAAACGAGAGAGCGAAGCTAACGAAGTTCTCCGTATCAGGTTGTACGAAAATTATTTCGTATGTCCGGCTGTTCTCAACAGGTTGCAAATTTTGTGGGTAGGGTCGATATTTATCTGTTTGTTTTTGTTTATTCAGCTTACGGAAATCTCGAATGAAATTAAAAATACAGACTCCCGATTTCTACACCTCACAGAGCCACTATTTATAGTTTAGATAAGCGATATCTCTACGATAACAGTTTAATACTTAATTGAAATTATATTCTAAGGTCTAACTCACAACACAAGTTACCAAGAGCCTTTATTATTAAAGACTACTACGGCAAAATGTATTCAAAAAGTAAGTACCTACTACGCGGTATCGTAACGGCTATGGTGTTTGCTTCCTCCATATTTATAGTGGTAGGAGTAGGTACCAAGTGCTTGATACTGGAGCATTCTCACAGACTACAAACCAGGTAACATTCTGACAACAGATTAGTTTCTTACCGGACTTCTAAAGAAGGGTTCCTTTTGAAATGAAGTGAAATGAAATGAAATGAAATGATTTATTTTGCGAGAACATACACAGGTGTTAAGAGTACATGTCAGTGAGATACAATATTTTACATGTATGCATGTTCCGCCACAATATGGCATGCAAAATATTAAATAATAAAAATAACAAAAAATAAATAATCAAAAAGTCAAATTATCAAAAAATATTCATTTAAATTATAAAATGGTCTAGTCAGCAAAGCTTTTAAAGTAATAAAAACCGGACAAGTGCGAGTCGGACACGCCCATCGAGGGTTCCGAACTTAATAATAAATGTACGACTATAGTTTTCAGAATATTTCCTGGACTTGTAGTACAAGACAATATAATTTGCCAAGTTTCATAGTCCTAGGTTAATGGAAAGTATACATTTCGATTCCCTTGAGAGTGGCGAAATATACGTTTTCTCAAACATGCTCGGAAATGTATGCGTTAATATCACGAAATGAAGACATGAAGTTTCTTGTTTAAGGCTCCCTACATTTCTTCTTGGCCTTACGCCAAGAAGTAATGTATGAAAACCCTAAGTAAAAGCATTATTGTCCGCTACTCTAACTTTTTAAATTTGCTAACTAATATTAAACTGACAAAGGAAAAATTACATACTGCCAACCACCACTAGACTGTAAGCATACTTGCGACACAAAAAAAAAACAAAATCTATGGTAGGTACTATACTTATGTGCGGTTAAACTTGGTGCTCGAACGGCTTCTTCAAATGGCATCTTTAAAAGGCGGCAAATTACACAATTGTTTTCTGATCTTTCGTTCCGATTGTAATTATTTTTATTTTTATATTTCCTCACATCGTTTGAGAAAAGCACTATACAATCCTCGGCCGGAACAGGGATTGCTGGACTCGTTGTATCCGGCCTCGTCTACGACTCGGCCGTCTACCCCAATCTCGTCCAGCAATCCCTTACTTCACGGCCTCTGCAGTAATGTACTATTGTTGCCGCATAAATGGCCGCATCTATTTTTTACGTTAACTTAGAAGTTAGATTTTTTTCAAAACTTCAAGGGACAGCAAGCTACTGGTTTTTATTTCAAGTTTTTATTACAAGTTTCTGAGATAAAACGTTTTGACAGACAGACAGGCGGACAGCAAAGTAATCCAGTAAGGGTTCCGTTTTTTCCTTTGAGGTAAAGATGCATGCAGAAAAAACACTAATTTCTATGATATATTGATGATAACTCAATTCTTTTCCCGACAATGTCGTTTCTTCCTTTCTACCGTCGATATAACCTCTAGTTCCCCAAAGGCCTTTTAATAGGCTTCCTTCTCTTCAATGGACTTAACACCATTTTAAAAGCTGTTGTCCACATTAATTCCCTAGCCTGATCCCCCAGGGGAAAAGAACGGTTGTTAGTTGAACTGCGACCCTACAGCGCGCGAGCCGAGCGAGCGAATCGAGCGTGACGCGGCAGTCCGGCGAAGCGTCATAACTGAACATAATATTTTTTTCCTAGTTGAATATAAAATAATTGCCGCTAATTCCCCTGGGTGATGGGGGTCAGGTGATTAACGTGGATAACGTGTTTTAAAATAGATCAGAGTTGTGTTTGTTTTGTTTCGTTCACTTTTAAAACAAAAGAAACTCTAGATTGATACTCTATTTCCTATTTCGAGTAAGTATCACCATCATCATATCAGCCGAAAGACGTCCACTGCTGCACATCTCTCTCTTCTTATAATCATTTCCCCATTTCTGAGGATCATGACTCCTTATCCAATTCATGGTCTGCCTGCACTGATACGGTCCGTCGCTTGAAAGGCGGTGCTGACAGGAAGCTCCATGTTCGGAGTTCGCCCTCTAGATCTTTTGCCCTCGACCTTTCCCGTCACTATCAGTTTTTCTAGATTGCTGGCCATAAACCTTCCCCGAAGAGTGCTACAATGATTAGTCCTGCGCCACCCGGATCCAGCGGACTCCCGCTATCTTTACCAGATCATCAGCCAACCTTGTGGGGGTCTACCCACGCTGCACCTTCCGGTACGTGATGGCCACACGAAAACCTAATTTCTATGATATATTGATGATAACTCAATTCTTTTCCCGACAATGTCGTTTCTTCCTTTCTACCGTCGATATAACCTCTAGTTCCCCAAAGGCCTTTTAATAGGCTTCCTTCTCTTCAATGGACTTAACACCATTTTAAAAGCTGTTGTCCACATTAATTCCCTAGCCTGATCCCCCAGGGGAAAAGAACGGTTGTTAGTTGAACTGCGACCCTACAGCGCGCGAGCCGAGCGAGCGAATCGAGCGTGACGCGGCAGTCCGGCGAAGCGTCATAACTGAACATAATATTTTTTTCCTAGTTGAATATAAAATAATTGCCGCTAATTCCCCTGGGTGATGGGGGTCAGGTGATTAACGTGGATAACGTGTTTTGAAATAGATCAGAGTTGTGTTTGTTTTGTTTCGTTCACTTTTAAAACAAAAGAAACTCTAGATACTCTATTTCCTATTTCGAGTAAGTATCACCATCATCATATCAGCCGAAAGACGTCCACTGCTGCACATCTCTCTCTTCTTATAATCATTTCCCCATTTCTGAGGATCATGACTCCTTATCCAATTCATGGTCTGCCTGCACTGATACGGTCCGTCGCTTGAAAGGCGGTGCTGACAGGAAGCTCCATGTTCGGAGTTCGCCCTCTAGATCTTTTGCCCTCGACCTTTCCCGTCACTATCAGTTTTTCTAGATTGCTGGCCATAAACCTTCCCCGAAGAGTGCCACAGTGACCGGTCCTGCGCCACCCGGATCCAGCGGACTCCCGCTATCTTTACCAGATCATCAGCCAACCTTGTGGGGGTCTACCCACGCTGCACCTTCCGGTACGTGATGGCCACACGAAAACCTATAGTCCGACCGCTTCACTACGTGGCAACCACAGTTGCCAAATTCGAAGACCCCTAAACTGATGGTGGCAACTGTAGTTGCCAACCGAAGTATGGGCTGCTTTGATAATAAAAAATAAGAAGCAATTTATGCTACCTACCTTTTTTAAATCCGAAATCAACTGAGCGGATAGTTACGACTTACCGAGTATACGGTTTTGATTCAATTTACACCGCCAATGTTTCTTGTCTAGCGGACAGCTAGAAGATAAATTAACGTAAGTTCATCGCGCATAGAAGCCAGCACGTCTAGCACACGACGGCCGCGACATACTCTCGATTTTCATCGCACTATACCTCTTTTTCTAAGTGTTGAAGAGACGGATAGTGCGAGAAAAATCGAGAGAGCTCGCGCGCCGTCACGTGCTAGCCGTGCAGCGCTGAAAACAGTGAAATGTGATTGTGATACCAACCGATGGACAAAAACATACCTCCTCGGCACGATACGTCTACAAAATACTGACCAAACGTGATTGCATTAAAGTCAGACATAGCACGCGAGCCATTACTAGAAATTGCAGGTTGATCGCGATTGAATAACTTCCTGATTTCCGATTGTACAACTATTATGCATTACATGCATAATGCAATGGTTTTCCGTATTTATTTGGGGAGTCATGACCTTTCATATTCCACATTATTATGCTAATACGAATGCGCCAAACGGGTACTTTTACAATGCTTTTAAAATTTGTTGTTGCTGTTTTCCTAGACCCCAGAGGTGCTTAGGGCCTTCATAAGTTCTCGCCACGCCTTCTTGTCCTGAGCGACGTCCCTGGCCTCGCTCCAGCTCAGTCCAACTGCTCGCAGCTCACTCTCATGGCCGCCATGTGAGAACGGGACATCCACGAATTCTTTCATTGTTAAGTTCCCCTTTCGAATTCCTTTCGAATCGTATGGCCTATCCATCTCCATTAGCGCATCGAGATCTCTATGGCAATGAGTTGCTGTTTTTGAAATTTATAAGAATATATTTATAATACTTTATTCTCACGCTTCGTATTTTTTTTTAGAGGATTACTTTAGAGCGATTACACACGACTTTTTTTAGCGCTACAAACGCAATATTCGCGCGATAGATTATCAATACAGCACGGCTATCACATGGCTTCCCGCGAGCTGAGTCGCGGCGAGATAGACTATCCGTCTCTTTCCAATTCAATCGTTTAGTTCTATGACTAGTGTCACGCTTTTTGTCGCTGCAAAAAGTCGCCCGCAATAGTCGTCTCTTATTTTTGACGACTTGACGTGTTGCACCGATGTCATCTGAGACTACGGCCGTTGGAACCTACTTTCAAACGTCAGAAAATAGTTGAAAAATATGGCGTAAAGCCTGTGAAAGTAATATTTTTAAAGAATATACGTATTCTTGCACGTATAACCGAGGGCCGTTGAGGCGGAAAGGTTCTCGCGTGGCGACCACGTACCGGGAGGCGCAGCGTGGGTAGACCCCTCACAAGGTGGACTGTTGACCTGGTGAAGGTCGCGGGAGTCCGCTGGATGCGGGTAGCGCAGGACCGGTCACTGTGGCACTCTTTGGGGGGGCCTATGTCCAGCAGTGGAAGTCTTTTGGCTGATACGATGTGAGTATTTAAGCATTACCACGGAATGAATACTAGTATAGACTACCGAACTTAAAAAAAAAAACAAAACCAACAGTCTATATTCGTCCCACTGCACCTTTGAATTTCTTTGCAGATGTATTTCAAAATGAACTGACTGACTGCCTCTTATTTCTACCATCTCAATCTACCAAAAGCCAAGTATCTAGAATAGAGGACATCTGTAGAAAAAAACTGGCTATCCTACTAATATAACTACAAGACGACCGCTTTAGCCTAGTTGGTAGTGACTAGGGTTTGCAATCCGGATCCGACTTGTATAGAAATTTTCGGATCCAGATCCGCGGATCCGGATATTTCCATACAAGTTGGATCCGGATTGCAAACCCTAGTAGTGACCCTGCCTACGAAGCAAGAGGTCCTGGGTTCGAATCCCGGTAAGGGCATTTATTTGTGTGATGAGTCATGGATGTTTTCTATGTATTTAAGTATTTATTTATCTATATAAGTATGTTTATCGTCGTCTAGTACCCATAGTACAAGCTTTGCTTAGTTTGGGACTAGGTCGATTTGTGTAAGATTGTCCCCCAATAGTTATTGTTATTTTTTATTTAATATTATTTAAATGAGAAAGTCTAGATGTTTAATAGATGTGTTTTACTTAATCACGCTGACGGCTGACGCTCGTAGGAAACGGCTGAACGGATTCAGATTATTTTTATTATACACAATACCTATAGAGTGTATAGCCTGAATTAACTTATTTTTATCTCGGGCATCATCTCCAAAGAGGGCAAAATGGGGGATGGAAGTTTGTATGGAGCTTCGATATAAACGAGTTCCACGAGGCCGGAGTCACAGGCAGAAGCTAGAAAGCTTTTAAAAGCCGAGGACCCAAGACAAGTAATGTGTAAAATTATTCATCGACGAAACTCGTGAACCATAACTCACAAGCCCAACTTAACGGACGTGCTATTCGATATTTTATAGCTGTACCCACTTAATTTGATAAGCTGTATTTATTTTTATGGCGCTCTTTTTTTACGATTAAGACATTCTTTTTACGACAAGGTCAAGTACCTAAGAATTTATGGTTGAACCAGGCTTGGATTCTAAACTCGGCACGGTCATACGGACACCTCCGAGGAGCAAATTCGCCCAAGATCTGTAGACACGTCTGGACTGTGACACTATCGATCTCATATAGTCGCGTGGCCGGCGTTGTTCCTGTCAGTGTGACACAAAACGCGACAAACTTAACTGGATAAAAGTGCACGTATGCAGTAGAGCGCGTCGGCATGATTTGCGTTTTCTAGCCGTCTTTCTGTGCGTATTAATAGACCGGAAGATAGTGACACAAGTTTTACAGTCATTTATTCCAAATATGACGTTCCAATTACGTAATGACGAAAAGGAAAATTATGGTCCTAGCGCTGGTACCTGCAGCCCAAAGCGCGGGCAGGCATCGATCGTGTTAGATAAATTACGAAATTCGAACTATTTGTTACACAAAAATTCTTTTATTTTCCGATAGTCGGCGATGAATAATTTACTTTAAAAACAAAGTTTTAACCGACTTCAATTTAGTACTCCGCCAAGCCACGAGAACCTTTCTTTTCCAATTTACCTCATGAACTGATTTCCGAGAGCAAATGCGTTGATTATTGTAGAAAAAAACCCAATCGCTGTATGTGACCCGATAATATTTGAGGACTTCCGTCAATTCCACAAGGATCACCCTTGGCACTTCATTAGTTGCTGTTTCAACGGAATCTTATCAGAATCTGTGATATACTTTTGTACTTTTAAGTACATAATTGAGGAATTCCATAAGTCATCTGTGGTCTTCATCATCAATTCCACTCCACCAATTTATGATTTTCGGATGTAAATACACGAGTTATAATAGAAAATACCAAAATCACTACACACGTGCCTAATATAATTGAGGAGTTCTCTCAATTCCTCGTGGATCCCATCATCCAATTTAATTTTCAAAAAAATGGGACCCACCTGGAAGTATATACTTACCAACAAAAAAAAAATGTATGAATCGGCTCATCAATGACGGTTTTGAGGTAACAAACATTGAAAAAAAAATAAAAAAAAAATACAACCGAATTGAGAACCTCCTCCTTTTTTTTGAAGTCGGTTAAAAAAGAAGTAGACGGTAGCGTAAGTAATGCCATTTATACTTCTCCGTGTTACTAACATTCCGCCATACCGACGAGAACACATTAAAAAAAAGCGGCCAAGTGCGTGTTGGACTACGCACAACGAAGGGTTTCGTGCCTATTAAAAAGGTCGTATTGGTACTGAAATCTTATGGCACTTACGTCCTTTTCTTTATGGAAGGCAGTTTTTTAGAAATACCTCGAAAACTTGAACCGATCTTGTTCAAAGCAATTTTCGCTGAAAGAATTTAATAAGCCCTATGTCCATGATTTTTTTCATATTTTTAAAATCAAAACTTAGAGGGGTGGGGGGACACAATTTTAGTGACTTTCGGGGCGATTATCTCCGACTCTATTCAATCAAAAAAAATGCTAAGAAACCTTATATTTATTTTGAAAGGCCTATCGATTGATGTGCCACACGTGGGCTTGCAATGAAAAAAAAATTTTTGACTTTCAGTTTTATGTACGGAGTGCACCCCTAAGTATTTTTTTTTAGTAAGTTAATTACAAAACTATGTATGTAGCGGCTAACAAACTACACCTATCCTCAAAAGTTTATCAAATACACCTTATAGTTTTCGAATAAAATGCCTGTGACATACGGACGGACAGACAGACAGACAGTCATGACGAATCCATAAGGGTCCGTTTTTTTCCATTTGGCTACGGAACCCTAAAAAGAATTCAACCATTTGTACCAGGCTAATCTTAAACCCCTGTAGGGTCGCCATACTTGGTACAAATTAACGTAAAAAATGTGTCAATATCTCCTGGTCTTTCGGTAGTACTATGAAATTTATTCTGTTTTGAACATAGACGTATTTAAAAAATGTTGATTCATGCAAAAGCTAAGCTATAATGGTGCTCCTACACTGGCTGTTATAAATGTTATATATATCTTAGTGTTACATAGCGTTATCCTTGTTACACTATGTTATAATTATAACATTTATAACAGCTAGTGTAGGAGCACCATAAATGGCAACCAAAACTTGGTGGCTTCTGAAATCCATGCATCCATGAAGAACACGTCCTCAAATTAATAAAATGTCAACAACACGCTTGCGACTTTTCTGTCGCAAGCGCAAGTCGCAACCAATCATAGCCTACGCCGTGCAGACACCGTAGCTCTAATTACGTCCCATTCGCAAAACGTCTTCTCTGCAAATGGTAGGGACCATTTGCAGAGAAGAAAAATACCCCATTAGCCAAATGTCCCTTTCTCAAATGGTCCCATCCCTTTCGCAAAACGTCCCTTCTGAGAAAGCCCCTTTCGCTGAAAGTCCCTACTGCATAACGCCCCTTTCGCAAAACGTCCCCGAAATGACCCATTCGCAAAATTTCCCGTCTGGAAAAAGCTTGGCTCTGATATTGTTGCTATGTATTGTGATTGGTGGTTTTAATATCGGGAGCTATTTTTTTATTGGTCAAATTAAGATATTTTGTTATATGCATTTTTTCCCTAGGGCTTACATGTACTACTTTAGACCCGCTTGATAACCCTAATATGACATAATTTTCGAGCTCGAAAAGTATACTATTGTTTAATATTTAAGGGTCTTTTTCTACATCCTTTTTTATAATAATAGCCAAGCTACTATAGGGAACCTTTTACGAAAGGAACATTTTGCGAACGGGTCATTTTCCGAAATGGACGTTTTGCGAACGGGATATGACTGTAGACCTTAGTATATGGTTTTTATTTCAACTCGATACATTAACGCGTTCCCAAGATAAAGGGTCTTGACAGACAGACAAGCAGACAGATAACAAAGTGATCCTAGAAGCGTTCCGTTTTTTCCTTTTGAGCTACGGAACCCTAAAAACGACGTCCGCTTACAATGAGGCAGGTGTTTTTGCTACTATTAATGTTTAAAAGCATTGCTCATATACAGGTATATTGAGAATCCTTTTTCTAGAACGGATCTTATCTTCAAACCCATCGGTCCAACAAAACCCATTGTTTAGCCACAGGCCACAAACGCTTCAAAATAAAAAGGTCATGTTTAATATATACTCGATTGTTTAAGTAGACCCAGTTCCAATATAACGTAAAGAGTGATGTGGCTAGCGTAAATCGATTGTCTTAATATCCGATTACGATTGATGGTGGCTAATTAAAGGAATCGATTGATTACTGTGTATAATAATTATCAAATAGAGAGCCTATACGCAGTCGTGTCAGTAATTAAATAATACATTGTTATTTTCCCATATATTCACAATCATTTGATTCACACCGATTTATTTCTAAATTGACCGACTCCAATCGATTGATGCAGTGTAACACTAAATAAAAAATAAAAAAGTCGTAGGACGTAATTGTTTGCATACCGAGTTTTCAATGCTAATTTATCCACAAATAAGCCGTAAAAAAATATTACAAACATTTTATAAGTGCTAAAAAGAGCTTGCATAGAGATTGAACTTTGTTTCGTAACTCTTAAGTTTCACTAAACTTTTTATTATTATTTCGATGAGCAGTGCCAATTAACGTTATATGGGTGTCGCGATGTGTCAAAAGACCAGTCCCAAATCTCGTAGACTATAATTAATATTTCCGCCTAATAGTAGATTAGTAAAACATTAGCAAATGTTTTAAGTAGGTAGGTACATTTATATTTACGGCTATAAAAAGTTTGTAAATTGCAGGATATTATATAAATAAAGAAATAAATATTAAGCGTAAATCTTACACTAATCGATCTAGTCCTATAGTAAGCTCAATAGGCAATGTGTTGGTTATTAGACGACGATATATTTAATAGAGATGAATACTTAAATACATAGAAAACATCCAAGACTCAGAAACAAAAATTCATGCTTGTCACACAAATATTTGCCCTTACCTGGATTCGAACCCAGGACCTTCAGTTTCGTAGGCAGCGTCACTACCCACTAAGCTAACCGGTTGGCAATAGATTACAGTATGCAAATAATATGAATTTTGATGATCCCAGACGGTAAGTACCAGTGTTTGTAACAACTTTAAATCCTCACGGTTTGCAAATGGCCGCCTCCTAATAACTCCGCGCCCCCGGGACCGCTGGCTGATGCCATGGTACCGGACCGTTTTCGTGTAGGCTTTTTAGGATCGGGTACTTTGCTCATGTTAAAATTGATAACGTAGTGTTCACCATCAAATTATTAGAGTTAATTGGAAAATAAAATTGAAAAAAGCCGGACAAGTGCGAGTCGGACTTCACAGGGTTTCGTACAAATTTTTAATTTAATTATAAGTGTATAGTTTTCCGATTTTTCCCTGTAGGTACTTGTAATATAAGACGGTATTCCTTGTAGCTCCATAGTTGTAGGTTTACGGAATGTACCCTTTAAATGTTGATTTCCTTGAGTGTCGAAATATACGTTTGCGGCATAAAGTTTGATCTTTTCACAGCTTTAAGGAACTGTAGACCTCAGTGTACGGTTGTCATTTTAACTTCGCGTTCTCGAGATAAAGGGACAGACAGACAGACGGACAACAACGTGATCCTATAAGGGTCGATTTTTCTTTTTGAGATACGGAACCATTATTATTCTCTATTCTTATTTACTCTAATATTATTATGATTATGACTCGTTTCGGCTGTCGCCAGCTAGGTCCATCTTTGACTCTCACTTTAGTACTTTTATGTGCTTATAATTGTAATTAGTCCTCGTTGCCTAGAAATAATAAATTCACAGAATTTCTTAGAAAATAATATATGTTTTATTACGGGCTTCTCACTTGCTTTGAAGATGATCCATAAAAAGTGGTTGAATTGACGTCAGCAAACTAGTGAATACTACATAATACCTATAAAACACACATTTAAAAAGTGACTCAGGAGACAAAAAAGATACGTATACTCGTTGCATATGTTCCGTCTTCCGTCTGCAAATATCCAAGTTAGCTATATTTTATAGATAGGTAGTATAGTCTTTCTGGAGGACTGAAGTGACAATTCCTAAAATAAATCACCCAAAAACCAAATCCTCGGTCCAAAACCAACAACAAAAGTACTTACACTTACCCTCGCATAAGTTAGGACTACCCTTCCGACCCATCTCAAGATAAAAACCTGTACTCTACCACCTTTGTTCATTTTTTAACAGATTGATGCCGTCTTGAGGGGCCTATTTCATTTCGAGCGAGCCTCACAGAGTACCCAATAAACAACTCGAAACATGTAAAACCTCGTATATCACACTTAGCTATTAAACCAAAACACACCCTATTTCAGTTCGCTTTAGATCCAATTTTCATTAGACGGTAAAACATGGTATAGGCTGTGAGTGACGTGTGTCAATAAGTCTTTGGCAAGATCGAATAGGTAGGTTTTCGGGTCGAGAATATAAAAGCTTAAAAGACTAGAATTTTAATGTGAAAATTGAGTTTGGCTGCGAAACTCGGATCAAGATGGGGTGTCTAAAAGAAGATTGAAGTCGTATTTGATTTATTGATTTAAACTTTCACGATTCTCGAAGCCGTTGAAATCAGAAACCATTGTAATTTCAACCGGGGTGACGGTTTTAAGTAGAGATGCGCCGAATATTCAGTAATTATACGGTATTCGGCATATTCGGCATGTTTTTCAATGTTCGGTATTCGGCCGAATTATTCGGTAAAACTGCCGAATATTTACCGAATAAAAATATGATATTTATCTGCTAATAAATAAATCATTCATTCTATTTGTAGCTCTGAAAAGTTAAGTTATATATTTATTGTTATTAGGCATATAATAAAACAAGAAAACTTGATTTAAGTAAGCTTTATTATTCAGTTTAATCACGATATCAACTCTGTCACTAATTCAAATGCAAATGTTGTCATTTTTTTTTTTTATTTGACTACGGAACGCGGTTTTGGTTTTGTCCTTGTATTTTTATTTACGCATACTATTTTTAAGGTACCTCTCAGTACTCTAATTATTCATGATTTTAATATTATTTGTATTCGTAACTTTCAAATTTTGACATTCTTATTTTTTATATTCTATTTGTTGTTTTATATTATTTTTTATATTATTGTTGCGAAATTGCGCCTAACGATCATTATACAATAAGTAGTATTTGCAAAGTGTTATTGTTATATGAGAATTGTGTAATGAGATTAATAAAACTAAACTAAACTAAACTAAACATTGACAATATCAAGGCCGGTCAAATTTGCGCTCAGCGAGCCGCGCGGACCTGCATAAACCTGGTTAGTTTTACCGAATAATTCGGCCGAATATTCGGTCCGGTAAGATCTGAACCGAATGCTCGGCCGAATATTCGTATTCGGCAAAGTCCGTATTCGGCCCATCTCTAGTTTTAAGATTTCATCTTCGTGGAATCCTGTTATAAGTAAATGCCAGAATCGAAAAACATCGTCCGTTATATTACCGGACATTATGAGTGTTGTGTGTCGGCCGGGTGACAAACGTAGTGTACAAGTGGTTAATAAAGACCAAATGCGGGTAGTTCGGAAAACCCGCGCAGCAAGAAGATGTTGATACGCTCAAGCCAGTTGTCCCGTGACCATGGATGTTGCAACACATCCGAAACGTCGGGAGACCTCAGTGAGGTAAATAAATAATTTAATTATACGCGATTAAGTCCCGTTTAGTATAAATAACGTATTTGATTTGCTGTGCAAAAGTGAAAATAACTTTTGACGTCAATATTATTTACTTAAGACCGGCAGTATCTTGCCTCAAGAGATCAGTTCAGCTAAGGGTGTCTTGCAAATGAAGCTGACGCGCCTGGCTTCGAATCCAGTTAAGAGAAAATATTTGGGTGATGTTTCAACAACCTAGATTACTATTGTTTAATTTTATTGTACGAAAGAAAAGGCAATTTAGTACCATTTGTCATACAATAACAGTCAAGCCAGAGAAAACTAAGCGGCACCTCTAAAAAAAATAACTATATTACGTCCCACTGGCACAGGCCTCCCCTAAAATATTAATACAAAAAAACTCAATTACCTTTTTATCCAGTCACAAAACGAAGCAAACGAGCAAACAGCCTGCCTGATGCTGTGCTGACACCATAGCCTACGGATACTTGTCGAATCGAGAGGAACCACCAGCGCTTTAGCGACTATCGATTTGAGGATTCGTTGTTTTCATAGATACGAATGCGGGTCCTGACTCTCAAAACAAGACATCTTTCGGAACGATGTTTTACTTTTAAATAAATAAACTGAAAACTAACTGAAACTTTGTCCCAGTAAAACTTGAACAACAGTACAATCATAAACAGTAAAATGACTTTATTCGCACGGGGTCCATACACGCTCATAAAAGTTTACGACCAAGGTCAACGCCTGAGTGCAACACCGTACTTTTATGGTTATAAAACTTGGGTGTCTCGTAAACTAGTCTCATTTTAAAATGATTAGTAGGGATGTTGATGTCGTTTGAATAAGGCCACTTCCGCATTTAGTAGTGTGGACTCGGCACGGTATCAGTGACGTGTATGTGTCAGCCGTTAGTGCCAACTATCGATCAAGTCTATACCGGTTTTTATAGCGCACTTTACAGATACTGATCATCGTCACAGGTTCAGAGGGATGATCACGTAACTTTTCAAACGTACTTAGGACAACCTCAACTGTCAGTTTTCTATACAAAAAGTGACATTTCGATCTACCTGAACGGCTATCACAAGACGGCGCGCTCTCTCTATTTTTCTCGCACTATCCGTCTCTTTCTTATTAGAAAACATAGACAGAGAGGTATAGTGCGAGAAGAAAAATCTAAAGAGCTCGCGCGCCGTCTTGTGATAGCCGTGCTGACGCACGTACAATGCGTTGCGTAATCGACCAGAGATTATTTAAATTGGTGCTTCCTGTTTGGCGCGGGATGCGCGAAAGCGGGGCAGTAGTGCATGCATACCGAACTGTTATAGTATTCTTTTCTTATGTGTGTAAAACACTGCTGGTGGTCTTGGTATATTTTGGTCCCAATTCTTGGATTTGTTGGTTTTTATTTTTTTGGATATATTGGTAGGTTTTTTATTTAATAAAAAAGAATGTGTATTAGTTCCAACTTGCCCAATAGGTAGTACCCATATATTATAAACCTTACTTGCCCATGTATACAATAATAAAAAATAATAAATACAAAACGGGCAAACAACTCCGACCAACAGGGAGACTCAGAATGGTCCCGCTTCACGCGGCACTTTCATGTAGGTACCCTCGAGTGATAGGCCCAACCTATTACGAACGACTACCCTCCGAATAGCGAACGGAGTCATATGATGAAACCTCCGCACGCTAACTGAGAATATTTTTATTGGAAAACACATTATATTCAGTAAAGGAATATATGGACATTAAACATTAATAATGTTACTGTTTTTGACATTGTAAATTATTATATCGTTATTTGTATTTATAATTTATCGTTTATTAAGGTATAGTTTGTGATCTGACATGAACTTATTAATTTACTTTTGCCTTGACATTAATTAATTGTGACTATATTTGAATGAAATGAAATGAAATGAAATGAAAAAATGAAATGAAATGAAATGAATTTATTGCCAGCCAAAATAACACCACATCATAATTTCGTTCTTAATTAGAAAACACAATATATAAAAAGAAACTTAATAAATACCAGCTTAAACTAAAAATAACGTGTACGTAAAGAAGTCTGGTGGTGCTGCTATAGTGGCCGCAAGTGGACACCACTCAGCATATGCTCTGACATTAAACAATGCCACAGCGCTGGTCTTCCGTGGAGCCCAGGGCTGTAAGGTAGTTCTGAACAGCAAAAAGTGGAAAACGTGGTACTAAAACCTACATTTAGGGATTAAAATGATGAATCAACGTTTACATATCCAGTATATACCTACATTAATTTTATTTAAGAATATAATATTGAATTACTTATAAGAAGAGTTAGGAGTAGGTTTGTACGTGGCAAGTTGCATGCATATTAAGTACTACGCGTATTTAGGAAACTGACTATATAACAGAATATTGGATAATAATTATATGGGATAAATTATGAGGATTTTCGAGACTAACGTGACGCTATACAGCTATATACGACTAACAAAAAAAAAAAAATATATATATATGAAATAGTTAACGACACGGGCTAGGAGAGTTGTAGGGTAAATAGATATTTTTTGAAGTGGAGCTTAAAAGTGCCTACAGTTAACGAATTACGAATAGGCGGAGGGATGTTGTTCCAGCATTTCGTGGCTGAGTAGCGAAAACTGCCACGAAATGCTGCCGATTTACCGTGTCTTGGGCATACAAGACGGATCGCACCTCTGGTCGGCCGGGCAGTGAAGGTCAGCTTCTCGTATAGATACTGAGGCTGACGATCGTACACTACACCGAAAAGCAGAGTGGCAAAATGAAGAGAACGACGGGCCTCCATTTTTAACATCCCGCCTTGGTTAAGATAGGGTGTGACGTGAGTGCGTGGTGGGATAGGGAAACAGAAACGGGCACAGGCATTCTGGATCCGTTGAATAAGCGTTCTTGAGCGAGCTAGAAGGCATCCGTTAATTACCGTGTCGACGTAGTTTAATTTGGACAGGATTAATGTATCGCATAACTTGATCCTAACGTCAACACTAAGGTACGCCCGAACCTGGTACAACACTTTTAGCCTATAGTAGCAGTTCCTAACGGTATCCAGTACATGTTGTTCGAAACGTAACTGATCGTCCACGAGTAGGCCAAGATTGCGCGCCATGGTAACACGCTCAAGACGTTCCCCTCCCAACATCACATCAAGGTTGAGACTAGAAATTTTGCCTACCTGGCCTTTAGTGCCAACTACTAGAAATTTGGACTTGAGCGGGTTAAGAACTAAGGCACAGTCTCTAGACCAGTTATCAATGCGCAACAAGTCTTCGTTTAACAAGTCTACTGCTCTTAACGTCTCCGAGGGGTGAAAATTTTTGTAAATTTGTAAATCGTCCGCATACATGTGATAGTCACAATTCCTAAAGCAGTTAGTTATGTCAGCCACGTACAGGATAAACAGCACGGGACCTAAAATTGAACCTTGCGGAACTCCGCAGTTCACAGGAGTATTTTGGGAGAAATCCGTTAAACCGGAAGGTTTATTCAGCCCAACTTGTTGAGAGCGACCAGACAGGTAGCTAGCAAACCACTTTATCGTATTGTTACGAAAACCATAGAATGCAAGCTTGGATAGCAGCAGCGAGATGTTAATTGTGTCAAACGCGCGAGAAAAGTCTAATAGGACTAGTAGCGATGCTTCTCCTTTATCCTGTGCTGACAGGATGCCATCTATCACATCCAGGAGAGCCGTAGCCGTGCTGCGTGCCTTCCGGAATCCTGACTGCTTACTAGGTAATATGTTATTTGTTTCCAAATAATCAGTTAACTGCATGCACACCAGTTTCTCTAAGATTTTGGACACACAACACAGAATACTAATCATATGTAACTTGACATTTTATTACAATTCATATTCTAGTTGACGATCATAGGTAATATAGATTCATATAGATTAAGCTAGCTTTAATTTGTACTGTAATAAAACATTACATTGAACTAAGAAAACATTACACGTGTTTTCTGTAACCAAGTTAATAATATCATAAACCGTTTGCACACAACGTTTCATGTTTCATTGACCCGATAAAGAAGCTTATTGAATCCTTTTGAGCCTATTCACGGTGCTCCCAAAATGGCTTGAGAAGGCCCTAAAGGATTATTATAAAACACGCCCGTGTCGCAATAGTAACATTATCAGTACCCTGACTCCATTATGAATATTCTGATGTGCATACAAAATTGTGTATCCTTCATCATCATCATCATATCCGAAAGACGTCCACTGCTGGACATAAGCCTCCCCCAAAGAGTGGTTTAATACTGATAATTAAAGCAATTCGTGCAAAATGATTCCCTAACCATTCCAAAATATCAAAAATGCACAACGTTAATATTCAAGTTTTCACTTCTGCCGGCACTCCTGGAGTGCAACCCGGTCTTTATTTTACAATGTCATTCATGAAGTACCATTCGAGCTTCATGTTCAAACCGTTTTCGTTATAATACAAAGAACTTACATCAAACCTACTTAGCTAAAATGCCGTTAACATTTGTTTGATCTGTCACTTTGCCATTTTGTCTTCAAGAAAAAGATAGAACATCGTTAACAATGATTTGTTAATTTTTGATTGGGTAATACTTCTGTCTAGTCTATAGTGTCTATTTATTACAGACTTTGCGTTTCTTTGCCACAACCGTGTATGTAATCAAAGCGGCTACCACCTAACGCAAACTTCGTTCGTTCGTGTATCTCTATCGCTCTTATACAATTGAAAAAGCATGATACACGAACGAACAAAGCTGGTTTCGTGGTAGCCACTCAGTATTGTAAGCTGGTGAAAAGTTAAAGTACTGGCGTTATTAGCTGTACAATATTGCTAAGGTTAAAGGTAAGTGTAGTAATAAAAGGGTGCAAGGCTTGAATAGATAAGGGGGTGAAAAATGGCGTCAAAATGGGTTGTCGGCGTCTCCATAGAAGAAAAGTGCGTTAATACATGCATTATATCCTGGAAGGCTGATCTCCATTATAGGTACGTGTTTTCATCCCACTAATATTATAAATGCGAAAGTTTGGATGTTTGTTACTCAATCACGCTTAAACGGCTAAACCGATTTGGATGAAATTTTGCACGGGGATAGTTTAAAGCCTGGATCCAAATAAAAGATAATTTTATCCCTGGTCCATGCAGACGAAGTCGCGGGGAAGCTAGTACGAAGATAAATATTAACATACGAAAATAGAGATTTGACTGATCAAATCAGCAGCTTTTTATTTAACGTCAATAACGCGCTGTCAGTATGAAGTGTGTAGGGAAATGGGAATAAGTGAAGTCTCACGATTTTATCTAGTCATACAGCGATAGTTTCATAACCTTATTATCACATCTTCAAACAGAAATAATGTTTTCCGAGTATTTTTATGAGATTTCTCCTTTAAATTTAAACTTTCGTGAGACTTTTTGTACTAATATGCTAATAATTACACGATTCAACTCACGTATTAAATGTCACTGCGGGCACGAGGTGACATGCGTGAGTTGAACTGTGTAATTATTAGCATTAGTTTTCTCCTTGTTCTAGAAGAACCCCAAGCTCATTCATCATCATCATCATCATATCAACCGTAAGACGTCCACTGCTGGATATAGGCCTCCCCCAAACAGTGCCAAAGTGACCGGTCCTGCGCCTCCCGCATCCAGCGGACTCCGGCAACCTTTACCAGGTCATCAGTCCACCTTGCGGGGCCTACCCACGCCGCGCCTCCCGGTTCGTGGTCGCCACTCAAGAACCTTTCCGCCCCAACGGCCATCGGTTCTACGTGCTATGTGCACCGCACGCCCCCGCCTGTCAAAATAAAACCCTAAGAGAAACCACAATGTTAAAAAGACTTATTCTATCGAAACGGCTTACAAATACCGCCTTTCTGTAAGCGTTACAATACGGGCCGTAAGAGGTCGGTCTCATTACGCCCCCCAAATTCGCAAAAAACGGACTAAGCTATCAACCCAATGGGGGGCTACGTATCATCTTCCGACAGTCGCAGAATAGAACAGTGCGGACACTTGAAATGCTACATCATTGACTAGTTTATTGTATTTCTTATTATCAGAGTGGTATTTGGTGCGCGCTAAACATTTGAGCCTATAGAATCTTCAGGACATTGATCTTTTGGTAAACTAATTAATCATATAAATAGTGAACCAATATTGATTTTATACAGGTATTTTTTTCAGACTCGTGTGGTGTCGGGTCAAATTTAGCCATCCCATTTCTTCCCGTGGGTGTCGTAAAGGTCAACTAAGAGAACAGGGTTGAAGTGTGTTGTGGGCGATAGGCTATCAACCTGCAATAGCACATTTTGTCGATGTTTTATACCCACATTTATGCTAAAAGTGGCACTGGAATATAATTCTCTGCCTACCTCTTTTTGGGAATAAAGGCGTTAATCTATGTATGTATGTTGTTTTCAAAATGTCCACAACGTTTATCAAAGAAGACTCGCTGCGAACACAAGTTGTGTCCGCATAATCTGGCCGCGGGCAGTGACTGTCAAAGCCATCGCAAACGACTCGCCATTACGTCCTCTCGGGTCATTCCACACTCTACCCGGGATTCCTACCTGTGATTTTCACAATTAATCTCTCATCATCTTCAAGAAAGGAGTGTACATGCAGGAGTCACCTGAATTTGCAACCATCTAAAGGCTGAGTGGCCGCTTACCATCAGGTGGGCCACGTCAGTTAACCACCGCAGTGATAAAGAAAAAGTAAGTGACCATTTTATTCGTAAGACTACAAAGTGACGCTGTTCACTCGATAATGTATATATAGAAAATTATCTAAATAGAAACACGAGTCGAATTCGTCCCCACCCAGCATCCAACTAGTGACCGGAGAAAAATCAAAACGTCATCGTTTAGGGAACTATCTGCGGCGGAATTCACGCGTCATTTACCGGGCGGGCGTTCCCGGGGAGGGCTATTCCCGGGAGGGGTTGAAGTGACGAGTTAATGAATTGTTTAGTTTTGTTTGTTTAATGGCTATCGGTTGTTAATGAGGATTAGGTTAAATATTGGTTCATGTTACAATATTCTATTTGAACTATCGCAATAATTACTTTAAGGTGATGACAATAGTCAAGTCAAGGCGCGATTAAACGGGCAATATTTTGAGCACGTCCGTCATCAGTCCACAGGGGTAATCACGTAACATTTTGAACGCAGGGGGTTGGGGGGGGACGCATGACTCGAACTAAAATAAGGGCTTTAAAGCTATCTCGCTATCTCGCAAACGAATTACTGATTTTAAAAATGGTATTAGAAAACCCATAATATTTTTGAATATCCCACACCATGGGTTTGACGAGAAAAAAAAATACATCCCCGCTTTAGGTGTAGAGGAGGTACCCTAAAAAAATCATTTTCCAAATTGTATTGTACTGTTTTGTCGGCGTGATTGATTCATATATCCATGCTGAATCACAGCTTTCTAGTAGTAATGGTTACTGAGCTAAGCCGAAGACGAACAGACAGACGGACGGACGGACATGGCGAAACTATAAGGGTTCCTTGTTGACTACGGAACCCTAAAAATTGACCTTTAGATCTGCCTGACGCGCGTAGAATGCATTACGTGACCACAGGCATTCGCGGCCCGTCGCTTTTAGCCACCTGACCTATCGGAACAATCCATCTCGGTTTCTAAATTGTTCATCCCGTTCTCCCTTACGTCTTAGGGAGAACTACGACCTTACAGCGCGCGAGCCGAGCGAGCGTGCCGGGGCAGCCAGAACCGACCAATTTTTACTACTATTTACATAGACAACATTCCAGAGGATTATCTAATATAAGGAATAAAACATTTTCGGTTCCCAGAAGACTCGCAAGGTTTAGGTATTAGAAGGTGAGAGCACCGTAAGTACATATTTAGGACGAAGGGTGTGTTTTCTCTTGGATTAGATGATCACAATATATATAAACAATGAAAACGAAAACGTTAAGTTTCAATGAAAACGTTATTCCAATCGTTAGTTTCCATCAAAATGTTGTTGCATATCTCTAAACAACCATCCACTCACAAACCAAACACATGCTTACACAAAGCTTAACTTGCCAACAACCACGTAGGCACGTACTGCCTTGTTCTACTAATACATTCCATATTTTATCGATACATTCGTAGAAGCAGTCATCCGGGATACAGTTATTGGTCTCACGACTCAAAGTGAAACAGTTTTCAACTCGATGTTTGCGGAAAGTATTAAATTTTCAGTTTGATCGGCTTACCACGTTTATCTTGTAGGTTTATTACTTTTTAAATGAAGTAACTTTTATATTATACAATTATTTTGATATTGTGGGTTGTGGAAATCGAAGGGTGAACTTATCAACATAATCGCGTATTTCGAGGAGCACTTATTCCGTCTTTTTTGGCAATTCGTAATATCTTCAATGCTAAGCACAAGATTGAAATCAGACACTTCTATGATTTCTTTCATTTCAATCTAATTAAGTAATTCTTCTACTACAAACCAGTTTTCTTTTTCGTTTTGAATAATATTTCGTAATTTAATTTTTATCTAATGACATTTAGCTTTGCAATCTACATGATTTTCTAGTAAATATAATATTTGATCACATTAATTTGCACATACAACCGATACCCATAGTGGCGGAGAGATTCTCGAGTGGGTAGACCCCCCAAAAGGTAGACTGATGACCTGGTAAATGTCGCGGTAGTCCGCTGGATGCGGGTGGCGCCCCGGCCCGGTCATTGTGGCACTCTTTGGGGGAGGCCTATGTCCAGCAATGGACGTCTTTCGGCTGATATATAATGATGATGAATAAAATATATAGTTTATCATACATTTTAAATTAAAGGAAAAATTGGTTTTTTTTTTGACTACGGATCTACCAGAAGCATCTGGTAGATGTCGCTACACGCCTCTAAGGCATTGTAGGAAGGAACTGATTGAAGGATTTAGTGGCTGAGACAGATTGTTCCGATAGCTCAGTTGGTTAGTAGCGACGGGCCATGAATGCCTGTGGTCACCGGTTCGAATCCGGCTCGGAGCATTAAATTTTTCAATTTTTCCTTTAATTTAAAATTTATAATTTCGTTAGCAGCGTTACTGCTTAATACAAAATTAATATAGTTTATCATGTTATGCCCTTGGGTCTATTCGGAGAATAAAAGTGAATTTGAGTAATAAATATCTCTTCTTCTGCTTGTTTAAGAGCTAAACTCTAGGTGTAGCTCAAAGTAGGCCGGCCCTCCATCTACTCGGATCCCAGGCAACCTCTTTGACATTTCGATACGACCTAACATCAACTCTATTTTTGAGCTGCTCTATGTACTTTATTCTAGGTCTCCCTCTTCCTCGCTAATAAATATCAGAGATCTCTTTTTAATATGAAATGCAAGCTATGAATAAAGGCTGTAGCAGCGAGCTGGATCGTATTTTCACATCATGTCTTTACCGTGCCCTTGCAATTTGGGCTGATTGTTCTAAACTGCCAGTATTTGTAAGTTTCGTCTGTTAAAATCTGATTGTTAGAGAAGTTTGACAGTTTTGTATGGGATGACAGGCTCGGGTCTTTGCCCGACTACGGCAGAGCCGAAAGGAAAGGATGTTATTTTAGCAGTCTATGTTAGTATTTACGTGGCGTTTAAGAATACTGAACCGATTTTGATAAATGAGGTATGAATGTGGGATTGGCACTTTTTGATGACTTTGTATGATGCTGGCTGTTAGATAATGAATAAGTAAACGATCGAACGTGGTTTGAATAGTTTTAGAACGGTGAATGATTTGACGTATGATTCAGTTTGTAAGACGATCGGTACGAATGAAGACGTACATTATGTAAATAAATACAATTTGATATAGTTCTCGTGTTTCCCTGCCATCTCACTCTACATGAATGGATTTGAAATTATGCTTCAGATGACATAGGCTTCCTTTTGTAAGAAAAAAATACGCCTTTCTTCAGTTACTTTTCCGCTGTCGGGTTACAGTTTTTTTTTACTTTTTATTTACCTACGTTTAAAGTGTGATTAACACAACGCGCCTTTACTATCTTAGCTTTGACCTCGCTTGCCGGCTGGCATCTTGTGTAAAACCAGCTTAAACCAAACAATATTCATCTATAGTACTCGGTACATTGACCACGCGTAGAATTTAGTGAACCGTGGCACTGTAGAGAGTACAGCGCTACTCAGGATTATGTATACGGAGTACTCTTGAACTTTGGAGGGTTATGTTGGTAAAACTCGCTTCACCTTATCTATGTTTTGCTGTTATACGAATCACGGTGAATGTTAGGCCTTATTACAGAGGTACCAGTCCAATTTATAACCTTAAATCGTAAATTTGTAATAAGATGACAGTCACAAGAATCATGGTTCGCCGCGATAGTTTTAAATATCAACTGACAAGTTTTGATTTGATAGGAAGTTATCAATTTTTCTGTATTTTTATAATTTTTTGGATCCGCAGTTCAGTTCAGGTACCATAAAAAATATGATTTAATTATTTTTCCTACTTATAAAAATCGATCTTATAGAATCGAACTTCAAGCTTGCGTTATCTGCAAAACGCGGGAAACCAGTTGATTATTGTATTTAGTTTGAATCTTTATATACCTAATAGCCAAAGTGTTGTCATGTTTTTAAAATGACAAATTGCACAGCGTTTTAGTTTAGGCTCCATTTGCACGTTAAAGATTTATGCATTAGGTTTGTAAAGAACGTTAAATAAAAGAGGATATGTGTCAAATGTTCAGTTCAATGTTTCTCCTACAAAGGTCGCATCAAAATCAGCAGTAGGTATACTCTGGAAAACATTTTGCTCGTTTTGCGAACGCTCGTCGCAAAATACCTGACATAAGTCCTTTTTTCATAACTGAGTCACGTAGGACCTATGTGTTTAAATCTTTTACCCCCCCTCCCCCTCTCCCCTATTTAGTACGAAAAAAATATTTCGCTACCCCCCACCCTACGCTGTTTTTTACTATTAAGGTGCTGCATCTTTCCGAGTGTAGGTACAGAACTCGTCAATCGAGTAACATGCCTGTTCCAAAAGAAATGATGCTTGCTTGCTTTTGAAAATACTATTAATGCTTGAGTTTTTTATGCCAGTTGGGACCGAGTTGTATAGGATTGGCTAAGTGACCGTCGTGATTTAGCCAGCCGGCGTCTCTGAACGATCGGCAGAGGTCGCCTGCGGGTCGGGCGACC
Organism: Epinotia bilunana; assembly: GCA_947049275.1. NCBI lineage: Eukaryota > Metazoa > Arthropoda > Insecta > Lepidoptera > Tortricidae > Epinotia > Epinotia bilunana. The sequence goes on from OX346256.1 coordinate 25,349,862, forward strand.
TCAGTTAGCTGCACTTAGTTTATAGTCAAGCAAATTGTTTCTGACGTTCATACAAGCAGTCAGTAGGTATATACATGCATGGTTAGGTGAGAATTTTATGGTTTTTAAATAGCGCCTGTGCAGGATATTTTTTATATTATATAAGCACTCAAAATGCATATGTCCTGTCGTTTCTTACCTCTCGTGTCTATTGTTTATGGTGTAAATTACACGTCTATGCTAAAGACCCTTCCTTCCTTAGCAGTACTAACTATTAATTATTCTGTGATGACCCCAGAACCTTACGTCGATAAGGTTTTACTCATGTCTAAAGGTACCTTTAGTAGGTACTTACTGCAACAACGCATTCTCAGAGCGTGTTAGAAACCTTGAAAACTATCCTAAATTGTCGTCGCTTAGCGTTCTAAGCGTTCTCCATCGTCATCCAGCTAGCGACGAGTTTTATTTTCTTTGACAAAATATAATTTTCTCTCTTCTTCCAATTGTTGACAAGTGTACATTGTTTTAAAGACCCCCGTTACACCGTGCCGCGCTAGTACCACAGTGATGTCACATTATTTAACCTTTGCGATGGGTTAGCCTAGTGGGTAGTGACGCTGCCTACGAAGCTGAAGGTCCTGGGTTCGAATCCCGGTAAGGGCAAATATTTGTGTGATAAGCATGAATATTTGTTTCTGAGTCTTGGATGTTTTCTATGTATTTAAGTATGTATATATATTATAAACATCGTCGTCTAGTACCCATAACACAAGCCTTACTGAGCTTACTATGGGACTAGGTCGATTTGTGTAAGATTGTCCCTAATATTTATTTTATTTATTTGAGAAATGAGCATAATTTCGTAAAAAAATATATATTTGAGTGTTAAAAAATACCCTTAAACTTAAAAAGACACGTCTATAAAATGTTATACTAGTTTGTTTATTGACTCGTTTTAAATCATGAAAATCGTGTGTGTACTCACGTAAGCCGTCACTTTTTTTAGACCGTTTTAGAAACGTATTTCAAATAAAACCGCTACAAAATTCTGGAGCAATGTCCCACCGCCTATTAGGTACCAAAGATTCTAAAGTAGCAAATAGCAGTCCTTGATCTTGCTTACCCCTATAATTTGATGATATTAAAAAACAAAAACAGTCAAGTGCGAGTCGGACTCGCGCACGAAAGTTTTCGTACCATTATCTATGAAAAGGCAAAAAAAACACGTTTGTTGTATGGGAGCCCCCTTAAATATTTATTATATTCTGTTTTTGTATTCGTGGTGGAAATACATCATCTGTGAAAATTTCAACTGTCTAACTATCACGGTTCATGAGATACAGCCTGGTGACAGACTGGCAGACAGACGGACGGACAGCGGAGTCTTAGTAATAGGATCCCGTTTTACCCTTTGCGTACGGAATCCTAAAAAGAAAGAGAGTTATGGCACAGCAGAATGTCGTCTTGCTCATATTTGGAGCAGCCCAACAGGGAAGGCAGAAGACCGCAACCAGGATAACCGCCTTTGCCTCTAGCTATCAACACAACGAACTTCAAATCAACAAAAGGTTGACAACGCTATTGTGATTATCTGAAATTGGAAGAGTTTATAGAAGACGGTGTCTGCTTACCATCAGGCAGCCCAAATGCTTGTTTGCCAACGTCTATATATTTCATCAACAGTATATATATATTTTATTTTATGGAGTCGGCTCGCGTTTGGCACGGTGTGACACGCGCCCTCCTTAAGCTGTGCTCTGGGTACAATTGTTTCCTAGTTTTGCTCCTTTGGAACAGTTGGAAATAAAAGTTGGACCCCTTCAATATTACGTACTTTGAAAGTGTCGATTCGAATAGAATAAGGTGTTTGTAGATTATTTTTACTGGATGATTTTCGCTGTACCCTTATCTCGTATTGAAGCTTTAAATTAAACTGTCGTTTTGTAAACGTTGATAAAAAATATCATTTAGTAAAAACTATTGCTAATATTATATCATTATAAACTTATTCATGCATGCAGTAAAGTGCGAATGTTATTTGCTGAAAAAGCGTAACTTCTGGTTGATGTAACTGGTGACCGAAGAGCTGTCGGTTTTCTCACGCAACGCATTAGCATTGCCATTCAGCGAGGAAATGCCGCCAGTATCCTCGGTACAATATCTCGAGGGCCTTTTTTAGATTTATCTTAGTTTTTATATAGTACTTTTACCATTTTTCTTAAGTACCTATAACCTGAAAACGTTATGCGTTAACCTATTATGGCTATTGATATTATGCTTAAAGCTTTTATGTGCAATAAATTTATGATAATTGTTATTTATGCTCTTAAATATTATGGTAAAAAAATATATGCGAACTAATTTATGACTTTTGTCGGTTATGCGTAATGATGATTATGTCACAAGTCTATCAAAACTATAACTATATTATGCAACCCGATATGGACCCCGTTGTTACACCTCAATGGCCTTATTCACAAACGTTTATCAAACCTATGTTAGCTAAAATGTCGTTAAAAAAAAGAAAAAATCGTCTGCCTCTATCTGTCACTTTGACATTCGTGTTTGAGAGAATGGGACAAAAAATATATTTTGGCTAACAAAGGTCGCAGGTGGGCGCCACGTTGCACTTAAAACCGATGGCCGTTCGGGCGGAATAATTCTCTAGTAGCAACCACGTATAAGGTGGACTGATTAATTACCTGGTAAAGGTCGCGGGAGGCCGCTGGATGCGGGTGGCGCAGGACCGGTCTTTGTGACACTCTTTGGGGGAGGCATATGTCCAGCAGTGAACGTCTTTTGGCTGATATGATTATGATGATGAACAAAGGTCTGTTAAGTTTAATAAATGCGGGAGTAAGTGTTTACAATAGGTACCGACTTTTTGTGTATTTTACTCGGAGTCACACTGTATACACTCATTTGGCACGTGTCGGGTTTTTGGGTAAAGTAATTAGGAAGTGTGGATATCTTTTGGCTAGAGTTCTGTGTTGGCAATTGTTATTAAGGGGCATACCGAGCATTATTCTCATTTGCGGTCATTGACCTAGAAATAGAATGCAAGTATTTTTAATTAAGGCCTATTCTATTTATAGATTTTATAGTTCCGTGAGAGCTTGTGTCAGTTCATTACTGACACAAGCTCTCACGGAACTATAAAATCTAATGTAGAAAGTATTAGTAAATATTTTTAGTAATATCCATAAGGTTCGTGATTATATGTATGTATGTTAATGTTTTATTTTACACGAAAAGCAAAACAACCCATAATGAATAAGAGCACGTCGCATTTACAAAGACGAGCTTTTTCCTTTAAGACATTTCTTCCATTGAATTTAAACTTTCATGAGTCATGTTAAAATTATACTTACAACTGTTAAACTCAAGTATTAAATGTTACTACGCCCTCCGTCCTCCATTAAATGCGTAGTTAAATTTAACCGTTTAATTAATATTAAGTAAGGCTTGTTCACGAAAAAAAGTTGCCACTGTTGTATAATTCAGGTTTTCAATATGAAATTATTATTTTTTAAGAATTTAAATTTAAAGAAGGACTTTTCTTTCGTGTTGAGTGGCTTTATAGATATTTATGTCAACTGTTATTCATTTTTGGGATTACTTTCGAAATTTCTCGATTTTAATCTTAGATTTTGTAATTTTCACGTTTGCGTCATGGAGGTTATTTATTTTTCTTTACTCAAATATAATATCGACGCAATAATGTTCCGCGAATCTTTGCCCAGACTATTAACTACCGAATGCAGGTGATAAATTCTTTTAAATCATGCTAGAAGTACACACATCTCTATGCAATCATTTTAGTTTTAAACCTTAATTGATTTGACATAATGATGTACGATTTCACAACTTTTAAGGAAAAAAATATAGATTTTAGATTCTTTCACTTGAATAATAATACTCAATTGGCAACCCTAATTGTGATTTGAATCACCTAGACCTACTGGGTGACAGTGGTGACTTAGTTTTCGATGGCTACTTTTTTTCGTGAACAAGCCTTATTAGATTTCTAGTTTGACAGGCACTTAAATGTTTTCAACTCTCAGAATCAAGTTTCACTTGCAAGACACCGAAAAATATAATTAATTATAATCATAATCAAGTATTTATTTGCTCTAAACACATAACAATGCATGCAAATACATTTTAATAATTAAAATTTAGAGATTAAACAACAAAAAAAATACATTTATAAATTGTACAGGAAATTAAAAACAGTCGAACAGGCAGCAGAGCAGCAAACAGCCAATATAAATAATAACAATAAATTATCAAATAACAACATTAAAATTAAAGTCAATGGTATCAGGATGATTCGTCAAACTTTTTCACATAATATTCCTTAATAGAGTAAAACGGGCGGGCCACAAAATATTCTTTTACGTCACACCTGGCCATAATGCGAGTTTTACTGCACGCTGCGCGTACGGTAAAACTTGCATTGTGGCCAGATGAAGACGTAAAATTGTGTACTCACCACGGGCGGTAATTCGTAAAGCCCCAGATCGCATATTTATGGCCCTCACCTTCGGTTCGGGCTACAAACACCTGCGATCTGGGCCATTCACGAATTCACCGTACCTAGACGTAATGTACTATTACTTTCATGTCAAATGTTTTTAGATTATCGCTATTTTTTATGTCATCTGTAAGAAGATTATATGTATACCCTTATGGCAGTGTTATTTAAATTCTTGTGAAAATTAGCATAATGTACATCATTAAGAATTAGCCTATTTCTCTGACGGAGATTGTGAATATTAGCCACGCCTTGTTGTAGGTATAGGTGTTTATTCTTTCGGTGTCTTGCAAGTAAACTTGATCCGTCTAAATCCGTCTTGATCCGTGTGTCCTAGCTTAGTGGTCATTGCTCGCATTGATACCGTTCTCAGAAGGGTTGCTTTGGGCCATTCATTCTAACGAAAAGGCCTTGCTTGCCTCGCCGCTCACCTTCGGAACTTGGGCCTGAGATTTCGCTTTCTAGACACCTGGGGATGGTAAGTGTACGTGGGGGCTCGCCCTCAGGTTTCGCTTGCAAGACACCGGCCCCCATGGGCGCATTTAGGAAGGAATGCTTCGAGTCTTTCATTCCAACGAAAAGCACGGCCTATGGCCTCGCTTGCCTCGCCACTCACCTACGGAATAGAAAGTGTCCGTGAAGCCACGCTTGCCTCGCCGCTCACCTTCGACACTTTGGCCTCAGGTCTCGCTTACAAGGCACCTGAGGATAGTGAGCGGCCGTCGGGCTCGCCCTAGGGCCTTCAGACCTGGGGCTCGTCTAGAAAGCCGTCTCTAAAAGCATGGCTATAGGCCGTTAATTCCTACAAAAAGCTCATCATTCGGCTTTGCTTGCCTCCCCTTTTACCTTCGGGAATTCGGGCCTCAGGTTTCGCTTGAAAGACACCTGAAGGTAAAGAGTGTCCGTAGGGGCTCGCATAGGGAGCGCTCTCTAAAAGGATACTTTGGGCATGTATATAATATTATTGACGACCAATTTTGTGAGGGTGTTTATATAGATTCGAAGAGACTTTGAACTGTTAGACGCACAGTCTATGGAAATGAATTGTTTATTTTCAAATTTCTCAGTAGTATTGTTAAACATAAGAATATATGTAAACCATAATTTATACGCGTACGAAGTCACGGGCAGAAGCTAGTTGCTTATAAATCTTACTCGCCTCAGCGCTCTCAGACAATAATTTATCTTTCTTCAGGTCTAGATTTGAAACATGTTCGTTAAATTCGAGTTATTTAGGGGAACCGAAATTAATAAAGAGCTTCGGATACCAAGTACGTATTTAAATTAAATTTTTAGGCAGTTGCGGAACGAGAAGAATTCTGTCTTGAGAATCTAAAAATTGTGAATTATTTTAAGACGCTTATTAAATGAATTAATTTAAGCTGTCCTTCATTTACCTTGCTTGGTAAATAAAGGCTTGCCGGTATCAGATTTTACTGAAAGACAGGAGATTTTACAGAGAGTTAAACGATCTGTATCCTAAGTAATGATGTGCCTCGAATAATGGGTTGACTCAAGTATTTTTACCCGACTGCAGAAGGAGAGGAGGGTAATGTTTTTCGAGCGTATGTATGTATGTATCTTTGGTACGCCCTGCAGCCTAAACCGTTTGACGGATTTCGACATATGAGGTGTCGTTGAAGGGGTCCTGTCTCTTGACCAAACAACTTTTAGCCAAATGTATCATTTGACAAATGTTTCATTTGAACTAATGCTTTTTTCGTCACAAAAGTGGTATTTTCGGGTATTCTTTGAATATCATCAAATAGAAGTCATTAGGTTAGGTTAGGTTTGTTTTATAATAATCCTATAAAGCTTTCTATTTAAGAAAAAAATGCATTAGGTCAAATGAAACTTTTGTCAAATGAAACATTTGGCCAAAAGTTGTTTGGTCTAACATTAGTGAACCGTCGTTGAATTCCTTCTCATCCTGGGAGTGTCATAAGCTATAATAATTAAACGAGCAGTTCAGTTATTTGAGAAATATCTTTTAATTTCACTCGTTGTTAACTGCAATTGTACTCCAACATCTGTAGGTAAATGTCCATTGACGAACTTAAAAAGTAAGTAAAGTCCTTTCTGTAGCGTGTTGGCAACATCCGTAAGTAACTAATCTTGCAATCCCTAAACTTTCCATCGAGAATAAGGCTATGGTTGGCTTCGGTCTCCCGCCTATCGTAAAAGGCAACTGGAGTGGATCATTGAAGATGCGAGTGCAGGTATATTGATATACCTACTGTAGATATAGCCTTTCCATAAGCCAAGCGAAATTCAATCTTATGCCTGTGTCATAAAGACGTTGACAGGGAGTTTTCTAGCTTCTGTAGCTTTCGTGGCGAGGCACGGAGAGAAATAATTCGAAGGTAGGCGAACCGTGGCGCGAAAGAGTATAAGGATTATGGTGTCACATCCGATGCTTTCTGCGTGAGGTAGGATTACCAGATACAATTTTGCAATCCTGACTTTGGTATAGCAACCATGACATTTCTAGGCCATTATGTGCACACTGTCACAGCCGTGGATGTCGTTTCAGACGATTTTGATCGATGTATATTAAGTAACATAATAAAGAGGAGAGATGGTTTGTGAGGTTGTAAGTATGTATGTAGGGGTAATCTCCAGAACCGCTCATCCGATTTCATAAATTATTTTTTGGATGGACATCCTACTAATATTATAAATGCGAAAGTTTAGATGTTTGGATGTTTGTTACTCTATCACGCTTAAGCGGCTGAACCGATTTGAATGTAATTTTGCACGAAGATAGTTTATAGCATGGATTAAAATATAGGATAGTTTTTATCCCGAGTCCACGCAACGAAGTCGTGGGCGGAAGCTAGTAGTCTATATTTTATCCTGCAATTATCGCCCGCTAGCCGAGTGCCTGGCAGTGAGCGTGTCAAAGAACATGTTAATTATTTTCTTAGCAAATAAAGAAACTCAAATTATTCACCAGTTCCCCCAAAGCCTTAAGCCTTCGTACGTTCTGAATAGCCCCTATTTTGTCTCGAGTACGAGTATATTCCTCCGTTACAAATGGGAGAAATATATTCAGTTTATCGTCTCCACGTGAGAAAACACATTTGTGTTATGACACTATTCATAAGACGAAGGAACGTTGTAAGTAAGCAACGTATTTTAGAGAACCAACATAGTAAAAAACCATACAGTTACCTAATGGCAATGTTAGTGTTAATGTATGATTGTGCATCTACATAAAACATACGGTACTCCATAATACTCCACGTCAGTCAAAGTTTGGTATGAAAACCCATTTACATTCGCTTAGGTACATAATAAATCTAAGCTTTAAATTTTCATTTTAGCCGTTACCTACACACCGTACCGTTACATACACGCGTAATCGATATCTTTCTGTGGCCACCGACGTTCACTCAACAGCGTGTGCTTAAGATTTAGACTCTAAAATTTTACGCATAAAGTTGAAATGAGTTTAAATTCGTAGTATCAAATAGGTCGTCGCGAAAGTTATTATGTAATGCGGATTCTTAAGGAGTTTTGTCGGTGCGATAAATGGGGTTCGTCTTAATTTGGCCGCGTCACATCGCGAGCAACATGTGTGTTGTAATTCAAATGAAATACGTCTCAGAACGCTGCCGATCCAAGATGGCGTAACCGCCGAAAGTTTTATCGTACAAATACCTTTTTGAATTTAGAAGAAATGGCGCGCGTTGATCCGTTAGCAAAATGGTTTTAAAGGTTTCGTTGCGGTATCAAAATTACATTTCCTCTTAGATGGATTCTTTGTAATCAGCAAGCTATATAACATTTTACTGCAGCAGCCTAATTGCAAATTCCACCTAATTGCAAATTCCACCAAAAAACGTTTTAATCACACTAACGGCCAATCCCAATAACCAATCCACGGATAGTTTTCCTTACCAGCAGTTACATTTTGACAAATTTTCTATGGGTAATCTGTCAAAATGTAACTGCTGGTATGGAAAACTATCCGTGGATTGATTATTGAATCAATCCACGGATAGTTTCATCCAACCCCAATGGATTGGCCGTTAGCTTATGTTTCAAACATTACCTAAACCGATCAACGGCGATCGAGTTTTCAACCAAGTCATGATTAAGATGTAAATTGTGAGACAGTGTATTCGAGCAGTAGCCACGTAACTTTCAATCTGAGCGGTGGTTACTTAACTTTTCGAACGAAAGATAGGACCAAGCCACTGTCATTCTCCCATACAAAAATGATACTTTATCTGACGTACCCGTACGACCAGCAGCTGGGGGTCGTGGTTCTGAACCCTGGCTAGTGCCACAGGGCTTAAAAAAATAGTAATGTATCTAGAGAGTGTACCAAAAATGGGGTGTGAACGGTTCAAGGGCATAACAGGTATTGTGTTCTGATAAGAATAAAGTAAGAGAAAAAAAATACGCGGTTTTTTTTAATTTGTATGGAGCGTTGGCTGACTGGGGCATAGAGGTGACGCGTGACCAGAAGGCTGGGTCATATCTGGCACAGAGGGTCAGCATCGCCACACAACATGGCAATGCTGCCAGCCTTCTGGGCACGCTCAGAAGGTGATTTGGGCCAATTTTTTTCTTTATCATTATTTTTATCATAGTTTTTAATTTAGTGTTTAGTTTTCTAGCTTTATCATGTTTTTCTTGTCTTTACACCTTAATAATCTACTTTTCGCTAATAAATGTTTATTGTTTTTTTTAAACCTGTCATTAAAACACTGCGATTGATAACAATATTTAATTGATCTTTTAAATCAAATATTAAAATTACAACATATTATATTATGTAATGTTTTGATATCTATTTAGTAAATAAATGTTACACAAATTGTCCAAATACGAATACAATATATTATAATTTCAGTATCAGAGTATTATTTTACATTGCTAATACAGTAGAAAGTTTATTTGTCAGGGTTCCGTACCCAAAGGGTAAAAACAGGACCTTATTACGGAGACTCCGCTGTCCGTCCGTCTGTCTGTCTGCCCGTCTGTCACCAGGCTGTATCTCATAAACCGTGATAGTTAGACAGTTGAAATTTTCAAAGATGATGTATATCTGTTGCCGCTATAACAACAAATACTAATAAAGAACAGAATTAAATAAATATACAACAAATGTGATATTTTTGCCTTTTTTATAGATAATGGTACGAAACGCTCCGTGCGCGAGTCCGACTCGCACTTGGCCGGTTTTTTTAATTTGCTAGTGCATATGATATTCAAATAGTAGGTTTTTAGAGACAACATCGTGAGGAAACCGGTCCAATCACAGCAAGGTCTAGTTCTCCCTCTGGATTGTAAGGCCAGCTGGCAGTCGCTTTCGTAAAACTAGTGTCTACGCCACATCTAAGGATTTGGTGCCAAAAGCGCCAGACTCCTTTAGGTTACCAATAGTACTAGTGGTACGCCAAAATATGCGGCAAATGGTGTTAAAGTTTTTGATTCTAAAAATATACCACATTATATTTCAGCCTATTTGTTAAATTAAAACAAAAACAATTTTCGAAACATACCAAGTTTGGGCTGCTCCAGACACGATATGGCTTATTTTTGTGTAAATACAATATACCACAAATGATACGTGATATCCTCATATTTAACTTGAAAAAAGTAATTTTGAAAATCATTTCATTTAGTATTTTTTTATAATGTTTAAAAATTACAAAATGTGATAAAATCACAATCAGTTGAAACATCTATAAAAAGTTCAATTTTAGACACTGAGGATGATAAATACTAATGCGAGAGGAGTTTTAAATAATATTAATATTACTTATTAATATTATTTTTATTTAAAAATAAAAATAAACTACAATAAAAAAAAAGAAGTCGACATAACTCCTCTCCTTTTTCGTTTTTTTTGTCGGGCTACGGGTCAAATTGATTCGTTTGGCCTAAAGATCAATCGTACCGATTTTCAAAACTTTAACACCATTTTCCGCATTTTACTGAATTACGGGGTGTACCGCTAAGCACTACAACGGTAAAACGGACGGCTGGGTCCATTTCGTGGCAAAAAAATGTGCTTTTTATTTTATTTCTTTTATTACCTGTGTTGTGTTTGTCACGAACAAATGTTTTGATTTGATTTTTAAAACGACGACCTAAGATGTAGATTAACCAGTAACTTATTAAAATATGGTAAATAAATTCACGATTGCATTTCCCTTCGCGCAGCTGCGTGAGGTAAGAGTACGCGATCCATTTCGCAAATACGTGAGCACTCGTGTCTAGGGTTGCCAATATTTTTGGGGGAGATATAGTATTTTCCATAAAAAATGACAAAAATATAGTATACTGTAAAAAAATATAGTACTTGGCTGGGCATTGTTGCTAATTATTAAAAAATCTCGGCAATTTGAAGCACTTCGTAAGGTCCCTCAAAATATATTATTTTCGCGTACTATATATTTCTTTAACAGTATTATATTATAGTACAAAGAGTCAAAATATAGTAGTATAATATAGTACGTTTGGCAACCCTACTCGTGTCATGCACGGCTATCACGCGACGGCGCGCGAGCTCTCTCGATTTTTCTCGCACTATCCGTCTCTCTTTTTTTTAAATACCACGTCGGTGGCAAACAAGCTTACGGTCCACCTGATGGTAAGTGGTTACCGTAGCCTATGGACGCTTGCAACTCCAGGGGTGTTACATGCGCGTTGCATGACCCTATCTCTTATTAGAACACTTAGAACAAGAGGTATAGTGCGAGAAAAATCGAGAGTATGTCGCGGCCGTCCCATGATAGACGTGCATGTTGAGGGAGCCGAGCGATCTCTGAAAGTATCGTCCTTGCTTGTTTGACTTGAGAGCCACTTAGGATTAAGTATTTGTTGACTGATTTATCGCTTAATACGTGTTAAGACAGCCCAAAAAAATATTCGAGACATTTTTAATGGCGCAATTGGAGAGTGATCGTGACAATTTTCAACATTTATTATTGTGCGGTACAGACATACGAAATAATATAACCATTTTTAATGTCATAAATGAAATTATTATTTCTTTTTGAGTCTCGTGTGTTTTCTTTATATTCAAGTATTTATAGATTTTAAGTCCGCAGTAAGCTCGGCGAAATTTCACCTTCCCATACTCGTACAAACGTAGTTACGCTCTTATTTTAAAACCACGTGTTGGATTGTAACGAAACTTTGCATACAAGGACATGAGATATATCTATGTCTGTAATTTAAACACATCGCTACTGTAACCATCCACACGCTTGAAATTACAATCGATGGGTAGTATCTACATAAAAGGTCCAACAGTAATGTCGGTTGCAATTACCCTAGATTGCGCGCAATTACCCTCTCGCTAGTTCACGCTGCCATTGTGAGCTACTGACGTATTGTAATGTATTGTTATAATCATCACACAGTTTCAACATACATACATAGATACACGCCTTTATACCCAAAAGGGGTAGGCAGAGCACATGAAACTTATGTTCCAGCGCCACTTTTAGCATAAATGTGGGTATAAAATATCTACAAAATGTGATATCGCAGTGATAGGACTAGCCCATCGCCCACAACACACTCCAACCCGGCTCCCTTAGTCGACTTTTACGACACCCACGGGAAGAAAGGGAGCAATGACACAGTTATTTAATACTAATTGTCAATTGCCGACCGATGGCCGTTGGGGCGGAAAGGTTCTCGAGTGGCGACCACGAACCGGAAGGCGCGGCGTGGGTAGGCCCCCCGCAAGGTGGACTGATGACCTGGTAAAGGTTGCTGGAGTCCGCTGGATGCGGGTGGCGCAGGACCGGTCACTTTGGCACTCTTTGGGGGAGGCCTATGTCCAGCAGTGGACGTCTTTCGGCTGATATGATGAATTGTCAATTTGGGCGGTATGATTCGAACCCATGAGTTCTTCTTTGGGGTAAGTGTTGTCGGCGCGGAGAGGCGGTACGATATCAGTAAACTGTCAGCTGTCAGTATCAACTGTCAGTCGAGTCAGTACCGATTCTATACTGTGCACCTACATTTAGAAGAATGCTGCCTAACTGGAGCAGGTTGCGCGGAAGCGGGGCGGTACAGAACTGCAAGTGCACCGGCCCGCTTCCGCGCATGATTCAACACAAATGTAATACTACTAGTGAACCGATAAGCGAGGAGTGTGACGTCAGTAAGCTCGCGTCAATGTACAAAAAAACCGTAGGCCGATCCCACCCCGCCAAATCAGGAAAGCGCCTAAGATAAATGATTTACGTACTTTATATTAAATATTAAGAGTCCGCAGTAAGCTCGATTCTCCATAAAAACGTAGTTACGCTCTCATTATAAAACTAGGTGTTGGATTGTAACGAAACTTTGCATGCACAATGACATGAGGGATATCTATGTGTGTAATTAGTTTATGTAGCTTCAGATTCCATAGTAAAAAAAATACAGCGAATTTAATTTTCTCATACACTCACATAACTTGTTTTTGCTGTATTTCGTTTGTTTTATAAACTGGAACCATATAAACTAATTACAGACAGATACCACATGTCAATGTATATGCAAAGTTTCGTCACAATCCAACACGTAGTTTTTAAATGCGTGCGTAACTACGTTTGTGTGGGAAGGTGAAATTCGGCCGAGCTTACTGCGGACTCTTAATAACTGAAGCTACGACGGTAGCCTAATGGTTCAGGTATGCTCAATCTCCTTCTCCCCATTCTAGACTATGCTGATATTTGTTATCTGAACCTTACTGAGGACCAGCTGAATAAGCTTGAGCGCCTCCAAAATCTTTCTATTAGATTCATATTTCGCTTGCGCAAGTATAAACACGTTTCCTCCTTTCGTTCTCAGCTCAAGTGGCTTCCAATTCGTCTTCGTCGGGATTCTCACATTTCATGTTTGCTTTACTTTGCAGTATACTTTTTTTCCCTCGACTCCTCCGTAATTCAAAGAGCGTTTTAATCACCTCACTTCCATCAAATTTTCACAAAACCATCTTCTCGCTCCACCGCCTTCACCCACCAAGTTCTATAACAACTCATTCAACTGAAAGATGTTCAGGCTGTTCAACTGTGGAATGCCGTGCATATCCGCTCACTTGCTTTCGGATTTTAAAAATTCTTCAAATTTTTCATTATCAAACCAGCCCATACTTCGATTGGCAACCACAGTTGCCACCATCAGTTTAGGGGTCCGCGAAATTGGCAACTGTGGTTGCCACAAGCAAGTGAGTGGTTATAAGATGTGCAAAATCTCTTCGAAATTTGAAAAATTGTTGAAACAATACTTATAACTTTTCGCTGCCTTCAGTTGCCTTGTTATCTTGTTATATATTTATATAGGTAATTTTATTATATTTTGTATGTGATAGTAGATAGAGATGTGTGAGAGTATTTGAATGTGTCGTTGCCAAATAATGTGGATGTATGTATTAGTAAGCTTTTCTTGATTTATTCCTGCATTACCTGTTTACCTCTTCTTGAAAATTTTCTGCTACCCAAATGTCTGGGACAATGAGTTTTTCGGAACTATTGTAAGTGTGGTAAGTGTGGAATATTTACCGTTAGCTTTTCGGTGAAGGAAAACATCGTGAGGAAACCGGCCTAACCCAATAAGGTCTAGTTTTCCTAGTTAAACTAGTGCCTATGCCAAGATTAGGTGTCAAAGCCGACCCCGGGCTTCTTTAAGGCATTATCGCGAATAACGCTAGGATGATGATGAACGGAATGATAATGAGACATATAGCACCAGCGTATTCGTTATCTACATCAACAATCTATTACCAAATTACACCTCTTGTATTCGTTACACTATAAACTATTGTTCAATGGCAATATCAGCAACAAGCGTGATTAAATTCCAACGGTTTTGTGGCCACTACAATGTGTTATTGCCGTCTCATATTGGCTAGAGTTGTGCTTGCTCTGTATTCAAAATGGACGCTCTCTCGTTCAATCAGTAAAAGGAACTAGTTCAGGCTTTGAAGTCCTTAATTCCAGGTTTCCAGGGACTACAGTTGGGCGTTCTTCACGAAAGGTATGAAAAAATTGTAAAGTAGGTAAGGCGGATTTCACACCCTTGGCTACGGTTACCGCTTACCATCAGGAGAGAGGTAAGCTCGTTTGCCAATCATTTGGTAGAAGCTATGGTACCGTCTTTGGTCATGTGGCTTTCAAACAGGGGTCGTGAAGTGTTCGTACGAACCAATCAGTTTTTTGGTTGCACTTGGTATTTACTAATAATAGCTTTTCGGAGAAGGAAAACATCGTGAAGAAACCAGCATGATATCTGCGAAGAGATTCAAAGGGGATGTGCGAAGTCCTCGATCTGCCATAGACCAGCGGGGAGACTATAGCCCATTCCCTCTCATCTATAAGACGAGGCCTGGGTATCAGTCCTCCTGTCTCTTTCCCACTGCTCCTTATCGCTTCGTGTCCGTGGTTCTGAGGTTTTCGCTTATTGACTCACTTCATCCTGCGCATATGCTTTCCAAATCGTACTAACATGTAGGACTGAACGATTTATCGTGTAAAGGGTTCTAGTTCCTTTTTTTCGGTAATAGTTCTTAGTTCCTAACCGGCTCAAGCCTAGAAACTGAGGATGTCCATATATTATGTGTGGTGACTCCATTGTCTGCGATATGTGCTAATATGGCTACTATTGTGCGATTTGCTCGTGCGGTCGTATTGTGGTCATACTATAGCCGAGTCGAAATTAGGGATTTTCAATTTGTTAACAAAGAAGAATATTATAAATTTAATTGAATGCCTGCAATTAATTTATTAGTTACAGAATAATATTCTTGCACGCTTTTTAATCACGTATCATTTATTTGTGTATAAAACTAAAATAAAACTGTAAAGCAGTTCACGTAAGATTCCAAAAAAACTGAAGTAAAGTTAAAAAACCTAAGTAAAGCTCCGCTTTCATGTAGGGGTGACGTGTTCGAATTGGCAATTGTTATGTCTGTGTTAGAAATGTTAGACAATTTAAATATGTAATATCTGTTCGAATACGTCACCACTACATACCGGGCTTTACTTTTTTTACCTATATATCCTCCAAAAAAAATACCTCTTTATATGTAAGAAATGACGTTTAACCGAAATTATAGTTTTTTTTTGTACAAGCTTAAGTAGTACCAGTCAAATCATATTATTAACCAATAATTTGACTTAGGCTTAAATTATTTATTTTTAGTTTTTTTGTGTGTCAAGATTAATCAGATTTAGAATCAGAATACTTTAACTGTGAACCATATAGGTATAATAGGCGTTCGTTATACATGCATCCTTAATGTTAAGATTTATTTATTTACCTACTATTGTGTTTATATTAAGCAGTTACGACTGCTAACGAAAACTATAAATTGGTTCAGTCAGTCAAAATAAATTCTTAGAGAACACTTTTAAGGTCAAGGGTTAAACAATATTATATATTTACAGTCTGCTTCGGTATAACGATGGCCTTTGCCCATATGTCTTTATCGTCTAAGTATTCGCTGAGTTTATAATAGGGCTCTTTTTTCCAGCGTTTGCTTTACAATTGCCTTAAATTTATTTTCTGACATAGTTAAAATTTGGTCAGGTAGTTTAATGTAGTAGCGTGTACAGAGACCGACAAACGAATTTGAAACTCTACTTAATCTAGTTGAAACTGCTAATAATTTAAATTTATTCCTAGTATTTCTATCATGAATGTCACAACCTCTTCGAAATAGCGCTTGGTGTTTTCTTAGATACATAATGTTTTCGTAAATATATTGACTTGGCACGGTCATAATTCAATTTTTTTAAACACCTCTATGAGAGAGTCACGTCCTTTCAAACTGTATATGGCGCGAATTGCTCGCTTTTGTACAACAAAAATGGACTCGATATCAGCTGCTCTGCCATAAAGTAACATGCCATAACACATAACACTATGAAAGTAGCTAAAATAAACAAGTCTTGCAGTGGTGACGTCAGTAAGTAGTCTAATCTTTTTTACAGCGAACTCGGTTTTTTCGAGAGAGCTACAATATAAGGTCCCCATTGAAGTCTAGAGTCTATTGTTATCCCCAAAAAAACAGTAGTGTCTATTATTTGTAACCAGACATAGGAATCCGCGGGGCAAAACATTTTGACAAGTAGATATGTTCCTATATCGATAAACTCAACTATCGATGCTAGTTCTATATACTAGTGATCACACAAGGGTTTGCTTGTGAAAATATGATTTTATTAAGAGTATAAAAATAAATAAATAATACTCAATACTCTTCTTCGTTTTTAAAAATAATTTTATCATTTTACTCGTCCCAAGTGACAAGTACCTATTATTTATAGTGAGTGTCTAAAGTAGCTAATTTACTTCTATTTAATTATCTAAAGATGTTGAGATTATATTAACTATTTTGTAGTGCAATAGGTATTACGCCCTACCTTTATATAACCTAGCGATTATTTAAAATATGCTATGTTGAACAATAGAACAAAAAACACACAATGTTGGGGGCGATCACTACTATATAGAACGAGCACCGATAATTTAATTTTTCGATATAGGAACTCCCTACTTGTCAAACAATTTTGCCCCGCGGATTCCTATGTCTGTTTGTAACATTTCATTATTGATTTTCAGTCCTTTAATATGATTGTTAACATTTGGTAACTTGAAGTTGTGTATGTTCGAAAGGTAAATTGTGGCAGCGACAGAGGGGTGATCAAATATTTTTTCGAGCACATGTTAGGACAACTCAACTGTCATTTTCCCATAAAAGAGTGGCATTTAAATCTACCTGACGCGCGTACAATGTATTACGTGATCGACCTGAGGTCACAAGCTTTATCTTGCTCGGAGCAACAAATGGCTCCCCTTATTTTGACGTTGATAACTTAGTGTTTGTCTTATTCTGTGTAAAAGATCTTGCTGCGTATCCATAACACAAAGGTACCAATACAATTAAAACTCTTTGTGTTACATACAAACCTAGTGTATGTTGAGGAGAATAAACTACCGTGAACTGGGGTTACTTTAGGAAAAAATGGGGCTACTTTGATCATTTAGAATGTCATATAAAAGCAAGAACTATTAGAAATTTAGAAGATTTAATTGAGTAAACAGCAAGATAGAATATTAATATATTCACTGCCATAGTTCACCTACAAGTAAAAACAATGTTTTCGGAGTAAAACCTATTTGATCAATGTCGCCCCCCGAATCAAAGTAACCCCATTCCAAGGTACACTTTCACTACACCAAGTCTTTTTTTGAAGGAATAATAAATAAATAAATAAATACAAGGGGACAATCTTACACAAATCGCACTAGCCCCATAGTAAGCTCAATAAGGCTTGTGTTACGGGTACTAGACGACGATATATTTAATAAATATAAATACTTAAATACATAGAAAACATTCAAGACTCAGAAACAAATATTCATGCTCATCACACAAATATTTGTCCTTACCGGGATTCGAACCCAGGACCTTCAGCTTCGTAGGCAGCGTCACTACCTACTAGGCTAACCGGTCGTCAAAAGGAAAGGAATAGTAGATATTTGAAATGAATTACGTTATTTTGAGGATATCCTTTTATTTACAAACAATTTACCCACCGTCTACCTAAGTAGATAGTGTATCTAAATACAATATGTAGGAATACTAATTTTGAGATTGGCAGCGGTAGTGACGTTTCTGCCATAAGCCGGGCTGATATTGACTAGGTTTACCAACAACTCTCATCAAGGCAAAACCAGTGAAATTCTGACCTCCGAACGCGCATAGATTTTATTACTCTCAGCATTGTTGTATATGCTGTATTATGTATGACAGTTTTATTGTGGCTCAAATCATTGGTACAGGGATTCGGCAAAGTCCTTTATTAAATTCTTAATCCACATATCGACCTACCACCAACCTAGAGTAGAACTGGCATCAATGAAAACAAACCGTAATCTCTAAATTCAACATAACCTACGACGTGCCGGGCCCAATCGCTCCCGGGGGCACTCCTACATGTAACGGTATCGTCAGCTCTCACGTTTCCTTCCTCTTTACTGAGACGTAACGTAAACGTTGGAGTCACGATCTAACCCAAAGACATATTTGGGTATAGATAGACCGCTTAACTCATTCCTCTCATGCGCGGCGCGCGGCTTTTCGTTAGCGGACGTTTCTGCTTAGAAAACATTAAAGCTCGAGACAGACGTGCTCAAAAAAGCATGCTTATAAGCTTGCTTAAAATTAGTATGCTCTGCAACTGTTCACATTTGCCAGCAATAAGCATGCTTGTTTAAGCACCGACTTATTAAATAAGCATGCTCAAAGCAAAAGCTGTTCAGACGCGCTTGGAGCACGCCCCCTTCCACCCGCGCCTCAGGTAGCATGCTCGAAAATCAAACGTCGGTTGATTTTTGAGCACGCTCTAAATAAGCACGCTCATTACTAGCAATGTACACACGTGCTACTAATGAGCAATTGCTCAATAGTGGCATGCTTTCGTGCTAGTAATGAGCACGTCTGTCTGAACCTTAAGTCTTTCAAAGTGAGACAAAATACAATTTATGCTCGGCTTTACACCCATAGAATATGTACATCTCTTTTGCACATAATTATTGACACACCCATTAGTTTGCGTGATCTACCTAAATATGTCTGCAATCCAACCGCATGTAAGCGCGTAATTACAAAGTCGCTGAAACATTAC
The DNA here is from genome assembly GCA_947049275.1 of Epinotia bilunana. Taxonomy (NCBI): domain Eukaryota; kingdom Metazoa; phylum Arthropoda; class Insecta; order Lepidoptera; family Tortricidae; genus Epinotia; species Epinotia bilunana. Next base: position 25,369,029 of record OX346256.1, read on the forward strand.
AAGGGAATATTCAGAAGGAACTTGGTTGATATTTTATTCATGACCGGCTGGATGATTGAAGAATAAGTTATAGTAGTTTGTAATCATGTTAATCTGGTAGTTAAGATGCGGAACTAGGTTGCATGAGGCTTGCTGGAAACTTGTGTTCGTTAGAAACGAGGAATAAAATTGAAAGATCCGCTAAATTATAAAATGTACCGATATTACGAAGTGATAGTGAAATATTTTTACATGAAAACACAAGATTTAACACTATTCTTCACTATTTATAGACAGATTATTGAATACAGAAAGATCAAAAAATGGACGCTGTATGACCATAGAAAGTCGCAGCTTCATTTGTTCATATTTCCCTAATAACTTCATATTGCCTAGGTGTCGGGTTATAATTTCACCACCCGAACCCCCTCTCTTCCCGTATGTGTAGTAAAAGTCGACTAAGGGAGCAGGGTTGAAGTGTATTGTGGGCGATAGGCTAGCAACCTATCACTGCGATATCACATTTTGTCGATCTCGTATACCCACATTTATGCTAAAGGTGGCACTGGAACCCCTACCCCTTTTGGGAATAAAGGCGTGAATCTAATAGTTTTAAAGATTTGTATGGTCCAAGAAAGTAGTAAACCACTCAACGCCACTTCATGCATGGGTGTACGGAGGGGGGGGGGGGGCAAATTGCGCAAATTGTTGTATCTCATCATTGCTAATAGGCCAGCACATTTTTAGAAATAGCAAAGAAATATTGTTCTCATAACTTACCATGGCCTTCCGCAGAGTAACGCATGACTCAATCAATTACTTGAATCAAACACTAATGAAAGTTCTAGCCCTCCGAATTGCTAAACTTAAGTGGCAGTGGACGGGGCACATCGCACGTAGAACTGATGGCCGTTGGAGCGGAAAGGTTCTCCAGTGGCGACTACGTACCGGAAGGCGCGGCGTGGGCAGACTGTTGAAAAGGTGGACTGATGACCTGGTAAAGGTCGCAGGAGTCCGCTGGATGCGGGTGGCGCAGGACCGGTCATTGTGACACTCTTTGGGGGAGGCCTATGTCCAGCGATGGACGTATTTCGGCTGATATGATGATGATGTTCTAGTTCTAAACAACGTGCCATTTTTTTGGAAAACGGTCTTTTTACATCCGTATTTTTTGTATTGTATCTTTTTATACAGTTGCTGATTTCACTATCAGCCAATATCCTTTACCTATTGCCGAACTGCCTGTCTCCAATTATGACGTCACTAACTAGAGATTGACACTCAGCGTGTGATTGAGTTAATTATAGTCGATCCTCGGACTGTTTAATACATTTTGATTAGCTGAACTCTTGTCGAATTAGGTCAAGAGGGGGCAACATCGCGCGCCTTTACTTCTTAGGGCTGGGAGGGAACTCCAAATAATAAATAAATAAATCAATAATAATAATTAAATATTCGACGTCCGTTCGAGGTACAGTCAGCATCAAAAGTAACTACGCAATCGAAGACGTCAAAGTTCTTATTCCCTTTTAATGTTCAAATTGATAACGTAGTGATACTAAATGGATAATAAATCATCAAATTATCGTTATCAAGTTTAAATTATAAAATATAATTAAAATCATAAAATGATAAACAACCTTGAAAGTTTAGAAAAAATATGTTTTTTTTTGTTGTCCAAGAGTAAATTTCAAGCTACCAATAAAATCCTTACGCTTTTATAGAAACAAAAGTGTATAACAACTATGTACTTAAACGCAGTATTTCGCGACCGAAACAATTTACCTGATTTTCCATACAACGATTAGTACAAATGTCGGTTGTGACGTCATACCTGTTTGTCTATCAGTATGAAGCGTTTTACGCTGCCGCCAGCGAGGTCAATCTTTGTCTCAATTTTTTGGATCTTTATGTTCTTTCATTGTAGTTGCTCCCTTACAAACATTTGTTCCTCTCCAAAAACTGGTTCGAATGTCATCATAAAAAAATCTTATTCATCATCCCTATTGAACTAGCCCCATAGTAAGCTCTATAAGACGTGTGTAGATGACTCAGAATCAAATATTCATGCTCGTCACGCAAATATTTGGACCAGGACCTTCAGCCTAAATTGTACAAGAACTATATTACAATTACCAGTACGCATTAAACAGCTGAAATACAGACCGGGCCTAAGTCAAAATGCACCCAATGATAAAAACAGATAAGTGGAAGTCAGTTTCCGAAGCACAAAACGCCTGTCGCTTTTAGAGAAAGCCAAAGATTTGCTTGACGCATTCTACAAATTCTCGAGTGGCGACCACGTACGGGAAGGCGTTGCGTGGATAGGCCGGACAAGGTGGACTGATGACCTGGTAAAGGTCGCGGGAGTCCGCTGGATGCGGTTAGCGCAGGATCGATCACTTTGGCACTCTTTGGGGGAGGCATATGTCCAAAAGTAAATGTCTGGACTGCTATACTAATGACGATCATTCTACGTTGGCCAAGGAGAGCGCCCCGGGAAAGTTACGGGATTGAATTTGAAGCCAACCCAACCTATCCTAACCTAACCTAAAGGTGGTGATAGACTTATATCTATAGATTTCGGATGTGTTGCAACATCCATGGTCACGTGACAACTGGCTTGAGCGGGTATCAACATCTTCTTGCTGCGCGGGTTTGCTGAATAAATAATTTAATTAAACGCGATTAAGTCCCGTTTAGTATAAATAACGAGCAATTTTTGTTATCTACGCAACCGTAAATTCTAAAATCTTTGTGAAGAATAATTTTTTTAACAAGCAATTACTAGAACGTTCGCAAGAATGATCGTGAAAATGTTCGCTGTTTAGTTCAACAAATACACTCGCGGGCAAAGAATACGGGTCGGTAAAATACCGTCATATTTCCTAAAATAGTGCGTAAGATGTTGTACAGTTAATCCTGTCATGATCTTTATTTAATTTTAGGTTTAAATCGGACTCGTAAAAACCCATGAAAAAAAACAACGTTAACGGAGCGAGATATCGCAAAAATCGTAATTTTTGATGAGATAGTTTTATGATAGGATCCAGGAAATTGTTAATACAGTTGGGTATTGTAAAGAATAGCATATTATGTAAATAAAACAAGTATTAAATATTTTAAAAAACCTATTGCAGTTATTTAATTTAGGGTGACCCGTATTCTTTGCCCGCGAGTGTATAAGAGATGTGTGACTGTACACAGTGAATGCTCAAATTTATCAGAGCAGTTCGTGGCAGAACGGGGTTAGCAAAACTTAATCTCAACCCAATACGTTAGGCCAGACACACCCTCCCAGCTCACTAGCTGTAGTTTATTTGTACAGTAAACAAACATCGGAGTTTCCTCAAGATCCTTCGTCCACTAATCCTATTACATCCCAGAATGTATTGACACCATGTCGCACATCGGGTGAATGTGCTGACACTATACCTAAATTAGCGTTGTCCCGAAGGCATACAGCGGAGATTTAATATGATTATCTTTTATACGTATACATATAATATAGGCGGTAGACCGCTTAAGTCAGTCCTCATTTGCGCAGCGCGCGGGTGCGGGTACGGGGTAGGACGATAACGGGGCTCGGGCGACGTGCGGGAAGCGAAGCCTAGACTCGTTTATATCGTACCTACGTACACACCTACGTTACTACAAACTTTCACCCCCTATTTCACCCCTTTAGGGGATGCTTTCCGGGATAAAAACTATCATATGCCCTTCCCCGGGACTCAATCACTATACCAAATTTCATATAAATTGGTTTAGAGGTTGAAGCGTGAAGAGTTAACAGACAGACAGACAGACGCACTTTCGCAATTATAATAAATAAGTATGGAAAATGACATGTTTCTAAACATAATCTTAGCTTAAATTACGAAGTGTGGTTAGAAACCGCACCAGGGAAGCTTATGTATCAAATGTAGGTAAATTATTCAAAAACGTTTTGTACATTTGAACAGTCGCGTACGTTCGAAATTAACAATCAGGCAGAACAAAGAAAATTATCTTTACCGCTGCATCCCTAATTAGTGAACCATCCTCCTCCAAGCTAAAAACAACCTTACAGCCAAGCATATACGACTTAAATTTAACCAGCGCCACTGGAATATTATAGAAATTTACTGTACGGACGAAACTGCAGCATATCCCCAACTTCATAAGACTCGAATTACAACAAATGGGACAGCCCTGCAGAGACAGGTACTCATGCGAAATTGCAGCTTATACTTAGAGAAATACGATTTCATTTTGAATGGGAAGGCTCCGTCACAGCATAGGGTTGAGAGAATTCCCGAGCAGAGCATTGTCTCAAAGATGTTAACGAAATTAGGGAAGGAAGAAGTTACTTAATTATGATACATATGACTAATTGCCTTTGATAAAATGCCGTAAATATAATTATTATATGGCATTGTGACCCGCAAATGTGATTATTGAACGGGCGAGCGAAACGAACGAAGTTCACAGTGTTTATCCCAGTAACTTTATACGTCCAAACTTGTTTATAATGTTGGCCTAATGAATAAATAAAATTTGTTACCTCGAGCGCCGAACGCAAATTGGTCAAAAATTGATAATACCTCGAATGTTTTACTATATATATACTATCTTGGCCGATTTCGACCACGGCGACTGGAAAAATGGCTAACTGGAGCGTCGTTTGTGAGCTCGCAGGTGACTGACGTAGCCTATCTTTGCAGAGAATGTGCGACTACATTCCCTACAGGGGGCCTAGACAAGGTTACAATTGACAAGCGCTAACGCCAATAGAAAATTAATGAAATGTATGGGAATGACCGATGTTCACGAAAAGTGTTTCGTCGGCATCTGTCATTCCCCTACATTTTATTATTTTCTATTGGCGTTAGCGCTTGTCGATTGTAACCTTGTCTACGGCCCCAGGTCAGCACCCCTCCGACAAAATTGTAGTGAATGGCCGCAGGTGGTCGAGCCTTTAACTCCTCGCGCTTAGCGTCGAGTTCATTTCGTCTTCGTTCTTCGCAGGCTTTCACATTAACCTTCACGGCATGCCTCCACTTATACCGATCTTGAGCCAAAATCTCCCAGCGCGATGGTTCAATATCATATCTCATCACACATACACCGCAGAAGCTGGCCACCCTGTTTTCGCTTGCCTTCCTGCAGCTCTGAGTAAAAGATGCGCTTAGCCAAACATTCTTGGGCCATGCGGGAGATATGACCAGACCATCGTAGCTGCCTACGCATTAGATAGGCTTCGATACCGCTGACATTAGCACGGCGTAGAACTTCTGTGTTCCTGACACGGTCTGATCAGGAGATGTTCATTATAGACGGAGAGCTAGCGACCAAAACGGTCATGTAGCTTCAGCTGTATTGAAACACCGTTAGCTATTTCCCTGAACAACCTTTTCCGATAATCTTCGTGCTGGCAGGCCGCGGGCGGTGGGTGCGGGTGTAGTGGGGTGGAGAAAAAAAGAAAAAAAATGTGGGGTCAGCGACTTTAATTTTTTTTATCAAACAGTTGCTCTGTACTCCTTGTGCACCCAATACAAATTTTAAATCGATCGGGTGGTGGAAAGGGGTGGCCAGCGTTAATTAAAATACCAAAATTTAAATGTTTTCTTTCTTTCTTTCTTTCAAAATAATAATAATATTCATACATAAGTATGGAATATTTACCGCTAGGTCTTCAGTGAAAGAAAATATCGTGAGGAAACCGGTCTAATTCCATTAAGGTCTAGTTTTCCCTGTGAGTCGGGAGGTCAGATGGCAGTCGCTTTCGTAAAACTAGGGCCTATGCCAAATCGTGGGATTAGTTGTCAAAGCGGACCCCGGGCTCCTTTAGGGCACAACCGGGAATAAGCTGTCGGTCAGATCAGAGAAGATTCTTTACTGCACAACGTTTCATTGTGTGCCTGGTACGGGATAAACGGAAGAAGGGCGTTAAAAATAATGCGGTAGGTACTCCACGCACATCGCCCCGCATCCGGGCTTTAATACTACTGCGCATTTATTTTAAATACTTTAAAGACTAACCATACATACAATTATAAAATAAAAAACGAATATTCAGGCGACGAAACAGCGCGACTCCGTTGCGTCGTCAAGTCCGGTGTAGAATTCTGTAGGTCACCCCGGAACCGCCAAAGCACGACAGCCTTCGGCCGAAAATCTGCACGTGCGATGCTAATACTTACATTACACCGACGCGATATTTATTTACCTTTATTTCTGAAGTTTCGACACAGGTTGCAGCGGTCATGGTCACAGGCTGTCATCCCAGCAAGTTGTTAACGGAGATATGGTTAGACTCGTGAAAGACAATAATTTAAATATGTGTACAAAGCGTGAGAGTTTAAAGTGATAAAGTACACCGACGTGCAAGGCAATCAGGACGGTCAGTTAGCTTCCAGTAAAATACAGATACCGATTATTGATTCCGCTCCACCAAATTCGGAAGCGACCGTAAGCAACAGTGTTGTGGAAGAATTTAGCAAAATTTAAACAAAATTTTGCGTGATTCCTTATGCGCCGTGGACAAGTAAATGCAACTTTGTCACTAGATATTCCAGTTGGGAGTAATGGCGACGTAACTTTCGTGCCAAGTTCGCAAATTAAATAATAAAACGGTTTATGAACTAATAAATGAAACTTATCTTGGTGGGTATTTATTTGGGGGATAAAGTGGCATTACATAAATGTGTTAAGTAATCAGCTTATCTCCTGCAAGCGGCTGCATGTGTTAGCTGCTAGTAACTATGCGGGCTTGATTTGTGTGGCACGGCCAAAGAAAATTGTACCTACTTTACTACGTCCAGACCAAACGCGAGCCGAAAGAGACTCAGTTCGTCTCGGTGTTTCCCGTTCTAGATAATTACGATACCTAAACAAATAAATATTGTGGGACAATCCTACACAAATCGACCACGTCCCAAACTAAGCTCTCTAACTCACGAACAAATATTCGTGTTCATCACACAAATAAATGCCCTTCCCGGCATTCAAACCCTTGCTTCGTAGGTAGGGTCACTACCAACTAGGCTGCGGTCATCAAATCATCTATGTTTATATTTTTCATATAGCAAAGAGTGTAAGAGGAACCTACTGAAGACAACTGTCACTTGATAATTCAATGAACTTGAACATAGCTGGGCCAATTAGGAACGGTGGTTGCTGGATGATAGTAATAACTAATTGACTTAGCAATATACGTTGAATAGTCATTGTTAGATGACAATCTGACAACTGTAAAGCTGGTGAAATGGGGGCATATAATTTCTATTCTGTAAACGTTTATAGAGCAGTTTAACATTTAAATATAACACGATTCTAATACATAAATTCACGCCTTTATTTCCAAAAGGGGCAGGCAGAGCACATGTTATGTTCCAGTTTAAGCATAAATGTGGGTGAAAAAGATCGACAAAATGTGATATGGCAGTGATAGGCTGTTAGCCCATCTCCCACAACACACTTCAACTCTGTTCCCTTAGTTCGACTCGTACGATATCCACAGGAAGATAGGGGGTGGTGCTATACTAACCCGACACCACACCAACGTTTTAAATAATTTTATTAATTCCGAATAGCGGACGACAAAGAAAGTACCGCTGAACATTGAAGTATTATAGCACGCTTCAAAGGCTGGGAACAACAATATCGGCTTCTCAAACTGTGATTAAGCCGCTGATAACACCGGTTACAACAGGCTACAGTCGTTGTTGGACGGTATTATGCAATATTTCACAATTTTATTATTGTGTAGAAAATTATTTTATGACTTGCGCTGCTCCGCCCGCGCAGTACAAAGGGAAATATAGCCTACTCGCTTCTGCCCGCGATTCCGTCCACGTGGAACTGGTTCGAATCATCCCCAATTCAAACCCACGACCGCCGCTTGACAGCCGCATGCCTGGGGGGCTAGCACAACTGACGCCGCGCCGCGACGCGAGTCGAGAAAGATCTACCCTCCTCTTTCGAATTTGCACGGTGCGAGTGAAACAGGGGACGCTCAGTCGCGCGCGAAGCGACTTGTCGGCAAGTTGTGCTAGACGTACTGAACCATACAAAAAATACTAATTTATACTTATAGAATGAACCTTCAGAATGGACAAATTTGAATCGCGAGGGCGAACCATATAGTTTTGAAAAAATAAAATATATACATTCAGTGATTTAAGGAAGCTACGGTAGCCTAGTGGTTCAGGCAGACAGCTGTCAAGCGGCAGTCGTGGGTTTGAATCCCGGCTCGTACCAAAGAGTTTTTCAGAACTTATGTATGGAATATTTACCCTTAGCTTTTCGGTGACGCAAAACATAGTGAGGAAACGTGGGTTGGAATGTCAAATAGTAGTCTCTTTCGTAAAACTAGTGGCTATGCCAAATCTTGGCAAAGCGAACCCCGGGCTCCTTTAACCGTGATTTAAAAAAAAGTGTGGCACAGGAAAATTGTTTGGGCTCCGCATAAATATCAATTTGAAAAACGTTCTTATCAAATTATTCTTGCCCTGATAGATGTTAATATATGAAAGCGGAAGTTTAATATAGATACTCACTGTAATTTAATTTGTTCTGCAGATGAATGCTACGATATTTTCTTTTAGGATTCCGTATGTATTGCCCCTCTCCAATTACCAAGCCGCAGCTGTCTGATACTTCGTCTGTTCTTTGATAGAAATATGCCTTTTGACCTATTTCATTATATCGCCGCTACAACGAGAGAAAATGGTCTGAATAAGGGAAATTCACTAAAATAAATGCAAGATGTAACTGCAAACGCCCAGAACAATAACACCTTAGCTGGTTTACGGTCCAAACGATACGGAAAATTGTGTTTTACAACGAAGAATTTAAATATAACGGGTGTCTCAATAAGAGTACTATTAATTAGACTGGCCTTGGCTGGTAAAAGGTTGCCGATCGCTGGTTCACTGTTGAGCGTCAGGCTATAGACATTAGTAATTTTTAGTCGAACGCATATTATAAACAGGAGGTTCGAGAGTTTCATCACCTGACAAATTGCTAAAAAGCAGGCAGAGTTTGTCAGACGGAAAGGTATTTTAAAAAGAAAGAAAGAAAGGCAAACGCGAACAGATACTAAACATGACCCAACTGATAGAGAGAGCTAAAGAGTTCAACATCCCGATGGCATTATGCTTCATTGACTACGCTAAGGCTTTCGACTGCATCAGCTGGAGTAAAATGTGAAGTTCTGAGAGAGATAGTTATACCAAATCATCTTATCTTCCTTGTACAGAACCTGCATCTAGACGGCAAGTCGCTGTCGTGACGTGTGTGTCGGGACATTTTCGGCCTACACGTGGAGTCAGACAAGGATGTATGCTCTCGCCGCAACTGTTCAATCTCGTAGGTGAACATATTATGAGAAGAGTTTTGGAAGGTCGGGGTGGAGGCATACGAATTAAAGGACAACTTACCAATAATCTACGCTTTTCATCATCTGTTCAAATCACCATTATACAACCCGTTGGATCGAACGCAGTAAAGAAAATCTGTAAAGGAAACTTGCAGACGTCTATCCGGATGGCCGAAAACTGATTGGCCTAGTGCGCAAAGCAAAGACCTCGTATAGTCCTTAGTCATTAGGATGCGACGAAGATTAAGAAGATACAATCCTTACTCTACCATTTTTTTTTTGGAACTTCTCCATAGACTGTAACCCTCAGTTTCTCAATACCAGGCCTTTTCTTCTTCTTTTACATGTGAGGTGATCAGACAAACTAGTGGTTCTGTAAGCTGTAATACTCGCCAGCCTGCCTTTTTACCCAACTGCCCGAAGGAGAGGAAGGTTATGTTTTTCGAACGTATGTATGTATGTATGTATGTATGTGGCTTATTCTTTGGCACGCCCTGCAGCCTAAACCGTTTGACGGATTTCGTCATATGAGGTGTCGTTGGATTCCTCTTAATCAAGGGAGTGACATAACATTCTAAAAAAGCAGTTGGATTTTTTTAAATCTTTTTTGTCTCTTTTTGTTTCGAATTTTTAAAAGGACAAAAACAATCTATATAATTATGGAACCGCGTCACAAAATTTCACGAGAATCGGTTGAGAAATGCGACCCATAGAGGAAAATAGTTCGCTTCGCTCCCTCGTTCAATTAAACTAAATTTTATTTGCCAACATTTTGCCACCTGAATCCCGCCAGGTGTAGCTTTTAAAAGGTCAGTGCAGCTGAGTATACGTCGTTTTTATCTTAAGGTGCCATTGACCCAAGCCCTAGCATTAACATATTTCAGCGAGTAATTGCGTCGACAACCCTGGCGCAGTCATCCGTGACGAACTTGACCCCGTGACCCAGGGTTGTGCTAAATGGATGTCTAGTTTGTTATGCTAAGTGGGGTAAAGGAAGAACGTTTGGAATTTGAAATATGCACAAACGATGGATGAATTTTACCTTATTGCCAGTCGTCATTTTGAGTTGTATTACGAATATATTTTGGAGGATTATTTCTTGTCAATTGGGTAACATGTGGACCCTGACAAAGGCCGGGATAACGCTACGTAGATACATCACATATTTTAGTTTAAATGTCCCACTAAGAATGAAGTCATATTGACTTGACCGGAGACGAACACCAGAAAAATAACTCGTTGTCATGAGAAAAACTGGCCAACTTAGACTAAGTTTAAGTATGAACTCGTCAAATTATAATTTGAGTTTAATGATATCATAGCGACGCTATTGCTGACTGCAAAATCACATTCAACATGGATTAAATGCAAACGATTTTTAAACATCGTTTTAAACCCGGATGCTATTCAAAAACAATCAATCACACGCAAAAAGTTTCTAAAACCAAAAAAAAACATCTGTAATTATTCATTTCACCTCTTTTATTTTTCCTTCCCATAATTTTTACACTCCAAAACGCAATTCCTGTTATTTAAACCACAAACAAAAGAAAACAAAAACAAAAGAGCCCAATTGAAACATTTGATTCAGAGAACGATCCTTCAACGCTGTTGAAACAGAAATGTTATAACCAAGCAACCCTACGTATATGCATTTTGAAACGAGTGCCTATGAAATAAGATTGGTTTTTGAATAAAAATTATTACGGTCAGTTCCTTATACGACGAAGCACCTTACGAACTAAGGATTCCAAAATATATTGCCACGAAATAATGGTTGTCGCACAATGCTCTCTCTTTATTTTGTTGAAAATTTACTTTCTCGTTATTTGAATTGGTAACCAAATAAATAATTGCCTTGCTGTGTTAAGTCATTTTATCCTACCATAATCGCTCACTTGATTATGGATTTTAAAAAACTTAGCCTAAATTGCTTTCATTTTTTATTTATCTAAGAAGCCCATAATTCGCTTGGCAACCACTGTTGCCACCATCAGTTTCGGGGTGCGCGAAATTGGCAACTGTGGTTGCCACAAGTAAGTGAGTGGCTAATAATTTGGATATAGGCCTCCCCTAAAGAGTGCAACAATGACGGCAACCCGGACTCCCACGACCAGGTCATCAGTCCACCTTGTGGGGGGGGGTCTAACGTGGTCGCCACTCCACCTGAACGGCCATCAGGCCCCTATTTCACCAACTTGACAATTGTCACCTGACACTGACAATTCACCATACATTGCTTGTTCTAGAAGTTAAGGTGGTCGCTAGGTAACTTGTGGATGCAATGTACGGAGAATTGTCGTTGTCAGGTGACAATTGTCAAGTTGGTGAAATTGGGGCCAGGAAGCTCGTGTCCAGCAGTGGACGCCTTTCAGCTGATATTGCGTGTGAGCGAGAAATCACAACGCAGCGTCTCGCTCCCACCCATGGTGGACCGCTGCAACCGCCTTTGTAAGTCATAGCTAAATACTGACGCGTATTTACTTAGGGTAAATGGTTCATTTAGAGTTAAAACTATGACAGACTAGCTTCTGCCCGCGACTTCGTCCGCTTGGAACTCTTTTATATCGTAGCTCCATACAAACTTTTGCCCCTCTTTTCCCACCCTTAGGGGATGATTTCCGGGATAAAAAGTATTCTGTGGGTTAATCCACGATATACAGAATACGTATACCAAAAGTCATCTTAATACGTTTAGCTGTTTTTGCGTGATTTATTAACAAACAACCAAGCATCTAAACATACGCATTTTTTATATTACTATGATTAGTAAGATTTGCTAACGTCTACTTTATTTAGGGCCACCAATCCAAGCGTACTGTAAAGTAACGTAAATTGCAAAAGCAAATTGTATGCGAATGAATTGAATCGTCATTCTCTTTTTTATAAGCAAATAGACAAATGCGCGTACTCACGTCGCATCTGTATTAATATAGCATTCAAATCAACTTCGAATTAAATATTTTGTTCCAAAACGGAATCTCTGACAGTACACTTCAAATAGCAAATCTCCCTAAATCGGTTAGTGTCCGCCATATATCGAGCAGTCCTTAAAAACAATTGAATAGAGCCCTTGGCTTATCGCTTGGCTTGGGGTTAACTTAAGTGGCAGTGGGCGGGGCACATTGCACGTAGAACTGATGGCCGTTAGGGCGGAAAGTTTCTCGAGTGGCGACCACGTATCGGAAGGCGCAGCGTGGGTAGGCCCCCCACAAGGTGGACTGATGACCTGGTAAAGGTCGCGGGAGTCCGCTGGATGCGGGTGGCGCAGGACCGGTCATTGTGGCACTCTTTGGGAGAGGCATATGTCCAGCAGTGAACGTTTTTTGGCTGATATGATTATGATGATGAACAAAGGTCTGTTAAGTTTAATAAATGCGGGAGTAAGTGTTTACAATAGGTACCGACTTTTTGTGTATTTTACTCGGAGTCACACTGTATACACTCATTTGGCCTATGTCCAGCAGTGGACGTCTTTCGGCTGATATGATGATGATGATGAGAGCCCTTGGTACATTCGATCTGATTGCCATGTAACAGCTATTTCTAAATAAGCGGCTCGTCGCATTAAAATTCCGCGTAGCGCTCGTAGCTGCCTACGAGCTACGCCGTAGCACGTAGCTTATTACGTGTAGCATGTTCTTTGTAACTTTACAACATACTAATGGGATATAATGGCATAGGGGACAAGGGCTCGATTCGACATGTTCGACGATAACTTGTGACATGACCTGATATTCGAACTGAATTCAATTGATGTCGATGTTGCGGACAGTTTGACATAACCAAAATCAATTAAGTTGCGATTTGTCAAAATAAACTATGGTAGCCTATGGTTCAGGTCTGTCTGCGGTGGGTTCGAATCCTGGCTCGGCTACCAATGATTTTTCCGGAACTTATTGTAATGAATATCATTTGACATTTGCCTTTCGTCGAAGGAAAAACATCGTGAGGAAATCTGTATACATCCTCCAAGAAATTTTAACACTTTCACTACCAGGAACCTGCCTAGCGGGCGCCTACGCCGTAGTCGCTTTCCGCTACATACGAGAAAAATTGTGTCAGAAAAACAACCTTAATAAACTCGATTTAAATACGTTATTTTGGCTGGTATATTATATACCGACGAGTCGAAGGTGATAATCCATTACACATATCTGAATAGTGCCTTAGAAGTTACGTAAATACTTATGTACATATCACCATAAACACATTCACTGCCAGGAGCCCGCCTAGCGAGTGCACTATCCGTAGGCACTTTCCTCTTCTTAGCGGAAAAACCACGGCATCAGCAACGAGCACAGTGCTCCGAATCCGTTGGCAGTGAATGTATTTTGACATAAAACATTTGATTTATCATTTATCCTGTTATTACTCGTAATATTAATAACAACAATGCCGTGTCAAGTGTTTTTTATTCAACTAGTGAATAAAAAATAAAGTGACTCTTCAATAAACTCTCCAAAAATACAACGATATAATAGAATAAAATAGATCTTATTGTAATGGATATCCATCCATCCATCCTCCTACCGTTATTCCCGGGTGTGCCCTTAAAAATTCCGGGGTCCGCTTTGACACTTAATAATTATAATGAGCCATTATTAATAACTCGTAAATATGGCCTCTTTTTATTTATAAAGCAATTTATCCACACGGAGCCACTTTCCTAACCAAATCAATCATGAATTTTGCAGATAAAATTGTTTTTATACTGTTATAAGTATTTTTCGAAGTTCAACGAATCCTCAAATTAAGGCCTGTACCGAAAAGTTTTTTTGCAGAGTATATTTATGATATCAATCAAACTGCAATGAACAGCAAGGATATTTAATCTTAGTTATATGATAAATAATGTATATTTACAATAAATATATACATTTTGTGGTTTGAGGTTTTTGCGGCTGAACAAGCGGATTTTTTTCTTCAAGCCTGCCATTAAGTTTTGCACAGTGGTTTCATTGACTTTGTTGGCGTGTTTTTTCCACTTATTTTTGAAATCTGTCTCCGATGTTGCTGGAGCACAGTTTTTACGCAACTCTACTTTGACTAATGCCCAATACCGCACGATGGGTCGTAGCTGGGGACAATTTAGGAGATTCATATCTCTGGACACACATTGTACGTTGTTTGAAGCCAGAGACTCCTTTGTGGCTCGGGCATAATGTGCAGTAGCCAAATCAGGCCAAAACAACACATTCCCTTCGTGCTGCCTTTTTTTAATTTTTTTTTTTTTTTTGGTAAGAATGTTTTTACCTGTCAATAGGTATACAATTTCAAATATACAATTGATACATACAACCTATGTTACTTAGGTTGAAATAAAATTATGGATAAAAACACAATTAAAATTTAAATAACAATTACAATCATTCATTAGAAAAATTAAGAACAATGATCATAACATAAGAAAATAATTAATTAGTATTTACAGCGTAAAACACTTTGTCAGGTAAAATTATAAATGGTAAATTCAAACCTTTTATACATTTCTGGACATATGTATCTGCGTTTATGGTGCCTTGCGTGATAATGATAAATGACCCTGTGCGTTTTCCACAGGAACATATTGCTTGCCAGATTAAATATTTTTCGCCAAAGTTTTCCATAAAAATAATATTTATTCTGATCGCGTTCCATTCGTCCTATTTTCGGTTGTAAAGAATCGGTCACATGGCAAAGTTGTAAACATAAACATTTGATTCGACTCGAATGGCAATTAACACGCAATCTTAGGCTTTCTTTACGCCTTTTGCTACAGTATGGAACCAGAGATAAAGTAATAATTTTATTGTACTATGAACTTTGGTGCGATCTTTTATACGAAGCATACATAATTGTATTACAAATGGCTCGATTGAATGTAAATAACTTGTTTCAATTAATTGTACGTGTCTGGGATTTGATGACCATTTTTTTCTTAGTTGGAGGGTAGAAAACAGTGACGTAGTTTAAAATTGACACATCATGAACGAAAAATATAAGTATAGTTATTGTAGTTTCTTAGCCCTGCAAAACTAATCATTTCAATATTATAAATTGATAGAAACATAAACAAACAAACTCCGATCCAAATTCCGTTACATAGATAACTCAGCCAAAATACAGCCTACCTCATTAAAAATTCAAATCCATTAACTATAAACACCAACATTTCAACAAAACAATTCTATAAATAAATCACTAAAACATACCTTCAAATCACAACCGCCATTAAAACAAACCACTATTTTAAAATTCGAAATTGGAACGCACTGTTATTTTTACGTCAATTCCGTGAGGTCGGACAAAAACGCCTGGTCTCGCCGGCGGTCGGGAGGGTACTGCGGACCGTTGGATCCTGCATCAGAGACTTACCGCGCATGCGTCGGAGCTGGGTTATTACGCTCAGCTGACGAGGTTACTGTGTTACTTGGGTTCTGGGTTTGGTGCCAGGTTTAATAAGCAACTACGAGTAAGTTCTTATTACGATTCGATTGTTCTTCATGAGAGAAAAACTGTAAAAAATAAACCCGGTTAAAAAATCTTATAGTAAATTACCAAAATTAATGTTTTTAAAAGCAGACCTACTCGCTATCAAATTAAGTCTTTAAATGCAAGGTGAAATATTACGATGAAGAGCTGAAAACACGATGAAGCATTCTAGCGAGCGTTCTAGCGAGCATTACAGAGAAACAACAGTAAATTGCTTCGAGTTTTTTACCGTGCCGACCATTTTGGTTATTGTTCGGCTGACGTCTCTCTCCGCCCACACCTCATGCCGACGTTTACTAGAGCGTTCGTTAGAATGATCGTGAAAATGTTCGTAGCGATGTTTGCCTCTATGCTTGGCTCTGTTCGTTGTACAGTTTGACAAATTCAAAAACTGCGAACCACCACCATTTGTTCATAGCGGTAACTGCTGGGGATTTGCATTAGAAATCTCAGTGGTAACTATATTGTGAATTGGGATTGGGTCGAAACAATATTTAATATTTTTAGACTTACATTTTTCCCTGGGCATTACCCCACTTTGTTTTGGGGTCAACCGTTATGTTATGGCACCAATATGTTTTCACTGAAAGTTACATAAATATGTATACTACAAGCTTATTGTTGCAGAAAGAAGGTCTGCCTACATATTTTTGAGACTTTGGGGTGAATACATATTGGTGCATATTGGTGCACTACCTTATACAAACTATTAAAAGATCGTTCCGATATTTTCGAAAAATCATAATATTATTGACACAGCGTTACACATTTTGATTACATTGCTGCAATCTAGTATAGATAGCTAAGTGAACCCGGTAAAAAAATGTATTTTTCAACAAATGTGGAAAAATCATTTTCTACTATTCCTCACAACTTCACTTTAAATAGGATTTGTCATAATACTACGACGGTGACAAACTAGCATGATAAGCAAGACATCGTCGCTTATGGAATCTTGCGGCACCAAAAGAATCACAAGCGCGCTGCCGACCCTTTATTGCATAGAGGATTCGTTGTGTTGACAGGTAAAGACAAATGCAAGATGTGGAAATAACTAGTTTCAGCCCCAAACTCCTATTGCTTTTTCTGATTGCCCATTCCATAAATATTCACTCACCGTGCTAACAGACACCGACTCTTTTACTTACACGAACAGCTCGCATAACACTCCATGCATCATGCGATGTCAAGCGTAGAAATGCACCCGGAATTGCATTTGCATGCGTTCCTTTCCTAGCGTGCCAGGCGGGCCCGCGCGCTAGGCTAGTCATAAAGCACTCCAACATACGTGGTAAATGATGTACCGAGTTTAATAACGTTTGGGATTGCATGCAGATCACGGAATTTCATATGTGGGGAATTCGGGGGATGACTTTTGTTGTGGGTTTGTTTTAGACAAACAGACTTATTATTACCCTAAAGACTATTGCTGTTAGGTGTTTCGACAGTGTTAAGCTTTTTATTCAGTGATTAGATGTAGCAAATAAGGGTACAACACCCCTGATGGTAAGAGGAAATCGCTCGTAGTTAAATAGACGGTTGAATTCCTGAGATACCACAAGCACCGATATATACCTTGAGAAAAAAAATTGCCAAAAACAAAGAAGGTACACATTTTATTAGCATATCATTCAAAACACACCAGAAGATGCAAATAATATTGATTTCATAAATGCAGCGCCAACGGCATCCTGGTAGCGTTAGCGGATAGATGGGACTCCCCCCCTTCTACAGAGATGGACTAAGCTCCATACATGAATAATTGTGTATTTAATTGTAGTACTCTTTAATTTTTAAGTAACAAATAACACTAGAATATAAGTGTAACTAACACCTATGGATTCCGTCCGAAATAAAAAGTTTTATTCTTATTATAAATATGCATCTTCTTATTTAAGCTCTTGTCGTTGTAGCTCAAAATAGGCCCTCCACCTACTCCGACCCAAAGCATTAAAAAAAACGCAAAACATTAATTAAATTTAAAGATAGGTTTATATTTGTCTCCTGCCAATTTTTCATAATGATAGTAATATTTGAATAAAAAAAAAACAATTACGTCGAAAATCTAATTTCTGAAGATGCCAGAATCTTAGGTCTTCCCAGTGAAAAGTTATCATATCGAGTATCACAAAATTCATGAGATTTCAACGTCTTCTTTCCAAATTAGAACGAATTTGTAGGATTCGCGAAATTGAGAACTGACAATTCATGAAGCCGAATAAAAAGTATGGAAGCCGGATAAAAAGTAACAAATCTAGTTGATTATTCACATTTTAAAATTTTCTTTACGATGTTTGTCATTTTGGCCAGAATGAGCCAAGGATTTTTAGTATTTTTACGTTTTGTTAATTAAATTAAGTTATAAAAACATAAAAGTATCAATGCGAATGTAACTCTATATTACCTTTTCACGTACCTTGCCGTAAGCCGCTTAGCTGATTATGATTAAATTTCGTACCGATGTAGATACTTCTGTATACGATACTTTTTATCCCAGAATAAAAGTAAAATGGGAGAAGGGTAGGTTTTTATGTGAGTGCGATTATTATTAGCCGTTAGCGCCTAAAGCGATTAACCAGTCTTCGCGGCCACAATTACGGGAAAATGATAGTTGTTGCTAATAAACACCACATTTTCGTGCTAAAAATATTACGAGTATTATATAACTAACATTTCAACCCGAATGCAACATTTCTCATTATGATATGATAATATAATTATTTGATAAGCCATATAACTTTCAACTGATTTATAATCCAGGTAAAATTACAAGTATTTTTTTCCTTTTATTTCCAAAAGAAGTTACATGATAAACTGAATATATCATGCAATTAAATGAGCCAACAGAAATAGATAGATAGATTCTTGCCATCAAACTTCATAGTTTGGTGAGTATATAATACTTACAACACAACACACAGTGCCATTTGCTTTTATAGTCCAGTCAATTAACTGAACTCCCTGACAACTTGTATGGAAAAAATACAATGTTGGAAATAATTGATACTTAATAGCTTATTTTTTGTGTGTAACGGATATATTATCAATTAAATAGTTACCCAGCGATAGAATCCGACAACATTTAAGACACCAAAAAAAAACTAGCTTCTGTCAGTTTTTTTTTTATAAATATTTTTGTCTTTATTAAGGTTCATTTGCATTTGCTCTATAATATTCATGATAAATAGTACAAAAAAAGAATGCATGCATGCTTCATTTAAATCTACATAATTACTTCAAGGTGGAAACTTTGTCGGATTCTTGACTAAGTAAAGCATCTTAGATAGAATAACATTTGAAATCAACAAAAAAAAAACGCTATTATAATAAATGTTTTTCAAAACCGTATTTTTCCTGGAGTACTATTTCTATTACCTAATTTAACTGTATTCTCTTATTATACATATCCAAAATAAAAAGGTTTTCAATCCAGGTATGCGGATATTAGTTTCCGGAAAAACAGTCTGCGTCGACTCTAATTAGAAGCCACTTAAGTCGGCATACTGTTGCAAAAGTATGTCATTACCAAGGGTCGGAATTTCATAGAAATATAAAAACGCCAGAGTTAAATGCCTCTGGCGTTTTTATTATATTGACTATCGATAACTAATTTTAACAAAGCAATCTTGTTATGTAAGTTGCCAGTTTCAGTGTTTGCCACGTCGCATATTAGCAACCGAGGGCGACTATTCCGCTAGTTTTCGGATATCTCTACCGTTATCTTTAGTGGCGACATCGGTGGCTAATTGACAAGAGATAATTATGAATCAAAGCAAAATAGCTAACGTACCTACTAGCTATATCTCCAAATTTGGTGGCAACTAGATTCGAGGCATAGATAGCAATTCCAAAAATTAGTAACTAAACCTTTTAACACCATAGGGACGGCACCATCTTTAAGATTACATATAAAACGCACCCGGTTTTTATACGGTTAAAAAATATGAAAATCAATAATAACCCGATAATACAAAATTCAACCCTAATTGCGCAGCATGTCCTCGCGGCTCATCTTTATGCGCGTTATTGCCCGGGTCTTATCCGGCACTAAATCCGGTGATTGAATACAGCCTTCGCTTCTAATTATTGCTAAGGACCCGGCCCTCGTAAAAAGGTTTTACGGCCCTGTTGAGATTCCTTCGTTCTGATACGATTCCCTGATTAAATGGACTTGGTAATTATAAAGGTTGCATTGCAACGGAGTTTGTTTTTATGGTTTTTTTATCCGGATAAAATGTTGTTGCTGTAATAACAATGGTTTAAAATATAATACCAAAAAAGCCAATATATGGCGTTTGAGGTCGGACGTGGCAGAACAGCTGAAGTGACACCCATTAAACTTAGCGGAGCTGTCCTTGAAAGGGTTCAGTCGTTTAAGTATTTAGGACACATCGTCACGTCCGATCTCAAAGACGATAAAGACATTGTGCGGGAGCGGAGGGCCCTGTCGGTCCGGGCCAATATGATAGCTCGTATGTTTGCACGCTGTACAAGGGAGGTGAAACTTACGTTATTTCGAGCTTACTGTACCTACCTGTACTCGTGCAGCTTATGGCGTCATTATACAAAACGGGCCTACGGGTCCCTCCGCGTCCAGTACAACAACGCGTTCCAGGTGTTGGTGGGGCTGCCGCGGTTCTTAGTCCAGTCAATGAACTGACAACTTGTATGGAAAAAATGTCAATTTTGGAAATAATTTATAATAGCTTCTTTTTGATGTGTAACGGATAAATTATCAATTAAATAGTTACCCAGCGACAAAATCCGACAAAATTTCAGACATCAAAAAAATGATAAATTAACTAGCTTCTAAAAAGTCAGAAAAAATATTAATAAACATGTTTGTCTTTATTTTGGTTCATTTACATTTGCTCTATAATATTCAATATAAATCGTACAAAAAAACACAATGCATGCTTCATTTAAAGCTACATAATTACTTCCGGGTGGAAAGTTTGCCGGATTCTTCAATAAATCATCTTAGAATACAATTTTAAAATGAAATCAACAAAAAAAACGCTATTATAAATTAATGTTTTTCAAAACCGTATTTTGCCTGGAGTATCTGTAGCGCATCAGGGATGTATGCAGAAGCTAGGGTGGATTGCTTTTATGCCACCATGCGCAAGAGAGCTGCATCCCTGGTGCGTCGGGTGCGCGCCAGCCCCAACACCATCTTAAGGATGATAGGGGACAGACTGGACTGCCCCTACTTGCTTCATTGTAGTCGGTTACATGCGCCGTACTCAATGAAGCCAAAGGTCTTATGTTCTTTTTAATGTTCTTTTTTAATTTGACATTCTAACTACTAACATAGTCTTTAAGGATAATAGTTACTAACAAAAAAAATGGATCTAAGTTAATAAATTAATTGAATAAGAAAATTACCTTAACACAGTACTAACATTTTTTTTTCTATTCGCGACGATCGTAGCCGAGTATGGGTTTTCTTCCCCGCGTCGTCAAAAATAAAGGTTTTTATATTGCTGTAGACCCGGGCAAACTAACATTTAAAAAAAGTTCAATATCTATTTCATCATATTTTAGTGTCACTAAGAATTATTCCGTAGCCAAGTGGTTTAGGCAGCTGTATCAAATGAAATAACCTTCCACCTTAATGCTTACAAGCAAACTGGATATGAATACAACGAAAAAAAATTATCATTATGCGTTGTTCTATGAGAACACATGACCGAATAAGCTATATGAATGATTAAGCTATTATTTCATTCAACAGCTTCACAGCGCATAATATAATATAATTGGTGACAATCGTTCCAAATGTCACACAAGTTGTGCCCCGGGGTCTCTAACTTTCGAAGAATTGATAAATATGATAAAAAACTTACGTTTCTTCAAAAACTTTCGACGAAAATTATTTTGACCAATATCAGCCGAAAGACTTTCACGGCTGGATATAAGCCTACCTCGAAGAGAGCCAAAGTGACCGGTCGTGCGCCTGCGGACTCCCGCGACCTTTACCAGGTCCACCTTGTGGGGGGCTACCCACGCCGCGCCTTCCGGTACGTGGTCGGTACTCTAAAACCTTTCCGCCCCACCGGCCATCGGTTCTACGTGCTATGTGTCCCGCCCACTGCTACTTAAGTTTAATGATTCGGAGGGCTTTATCGGTTACCTACCTTAGTCCTGCTGCAGATATCCTCATTTCTGATGCGATCACGCAGAGAAACTCCCAACATAGCCCTCTCCATTGCCTTTTGGATGACTTTGAGCCTTCTTATGAGGCCCATAGTAAGTGACCACGTTTTAGTGCTATGAGGGAGCAAGGTTGAAGTGTGTTGTGGGCAAGCTAGCAACCTGCCACTGCGATATCACATTTTGTCGATCTTTTATACCCACATTTATGCTAAAAGTGGTACTGGAACACAAGTTTCATGTGCTCTGCCTACCCCTTTTAGGGATGAAGGCGTGAATCTATGTATGCATGTAGGTATATATATACCTACATGTCATCATTGACAACACACACTTGTCAAAGACTCTCGTCTTGAGACACTGCGGAATATTGGTCAAAAAGATGTGCCGTAGCTTCCCGAATGCTGCACAGCTGATTGATCTCTTTTTCGAAGTTGGACCTACCTAACTGGAAAGTCTGTCCTAGGTATACATAATGGTCTACAACTTCGAGCGTAAAGTGTCCGATTGTAATGGGAGTTGGTATTACTTGGGCATTTGACATGATCTTCGTCTTATCCATGTTCATTCTTAGACCAACTCGCTCGGAAGCTTTACTGAGGTCATCGAGCATGGTACTTAAGTCCTCCATGGTCTCAGCCAAGACTAGTATATCGTCAGCAAAGCGAAGTTGAGTGATGTACTCGCCGTTGATGTTGATGGCTAGCCTTCTCCAGTCCAGTGTTGAAAACGTCCTCCAGTGCAGCGGTTAACAGTTTGGTTGTCAGTTGACCAAGGTCAGTCCAAAGGTTATTGAGTAGTTGCAGAGAAACTGCCTCCCTTAACGAAAAGAACGTAAGTGCCGTGAGGTTCCCATAAAGATAAGACCTCGCATTCGCGAGTGCTCACGATAAGGGACCACGTATTGGTTCGAAACTTGTCGAGTGATATTCGACCTTAATGACGTGAGAGACCTGTTTCTTTATATTTTCATAATATAAGACCTGATGGACCTTACGGTACAGGATAGCGATTTTTATTGTAGGCTAACAAGTAGAAGGCACGGAACCCATCGTTGTGCGTGGACCGCCACGCACTTGGCCGGTTTTAGATAAAATGCCATTATCATATTCGTACGCGATATGTCGAGTGACATACACCTGATCGACTCAAAAGAGGCTTAGGCTGAGTCTAATGGGATATCTCAAGGCGGATCATTAGACTGAATAGGCTGCATAAGATTAAAGCAGCTCTAATGGAAGCCACTATCAAAGAATTCCTGAATAGATAAAAGCATTTGATCTTTTCAGCTAGTTTATTAAGGTAATAGATGTTGATCAGTTTATTGGTATTTGAGGATTGCTTTTGATGCCATTGAATTTGATTCATGGAATTATTTACAGCTTGGGTTTCTTTAAAGTAATTTATGATGCTCTTAGTGAAAGCAAAAGATTATTTTCTTTTTTTCTTTCACTTTCGTGAGATGTTGAAATAATGCTATTAATTGTTTTCTTTATATTAAAGTATTTAAAATGCGATGTTGTAGATGAAACGCAGTGGGTTGTGTCGATAACGCTTAATTATAAGAAGATACTATTCTAACTTTTTTAACCCATAACGAAAACGAGGTTTTTAATTTTTTTATTAATTATATGCCCTCGCGGCTTTGCCCGCGTATTGCAAAGAACGCAGGCAAATCCAAAAAATCTACATGCAGATAAAACAATTTTTGAAATCGGATACGCGGTATACCGGTATTTCGGATCTCACATTTCATATCTAAGTATAAGATTTAAACATTAATCAAAATTGACATTTCAATAGCTTTATCATCATCACCATTATCGTCATATCAGCTGAAAAACGTCAACTGCTGGACAAAGGGTGTGATTTGAGGTAATATTTCCACTTTTTGTACCAACTTATGTGCTTAGGTAAGGTAGCCTAGTGGTTCAGGCATGCGGCTGTCAACCGGCTGTCGGGCGAAGTCCGCAGCGCAGCGACGGCGCAGGGCCGACCGCGCCCGCGCGCCGCGTCCTTGACAACCGATTAGTTAGAGAAAAATTATTAGCTACTAACTTTGAGGAACTGTTATCCAACTGTATAAAGCGTTCTGTAACCTATTTATAAATATATACACCGACTGTTATAAGATCGTAAAAGTGAGCAAAAAAAGAGATAACAAAGGATGGATTAATACTAAGCTAAAATTTATGATTAAAGAGAGATAGATTATTTGAAATATGGAGTTACGAATCAAATAATATGTTAAAGCGCATTACATATACAAAATATAGAAATAAGTGTTTTAAACTAATATCTAAGGCTAAAAGTGATTATGATAAGAAGAGTATATTAGACTGTAACAAAAATATTAAGAAAATATGGGACAAAATCAATACTATGTTAGGAAATGACAAAAAGTCGTTGGATTCAGTGATACTTAATAATATGAAAACACAAGGTAGTACAAAGAATATATGCAATGGGTTTGCGGAAACCTTTTCTAGTGAAATTGATCTCATTAAACATAGGTGTAGTGATAAATGGTTGGAGAGAACAGAATATGTAAAAGAGTCGGACGTATGTATGCGATGGCAACCGGTGAGAAGTAAAAATATGATGCGAATAATTAATAGTATGAGCTCTAAGAAGTCTCCCGGTTGCGATCACATACGCATGTGTGACTTGAAAACCGTATCTGATAGAGTAAGTCCTATCTTAGCTAAATTAGTTAATATGTCAGTTAGTCAGTCTTGTTTCTCAGAAGGTCTTAAACAAGCAATAATTCGTCCAATTCATAAAAAGGTGACTTTAAATCATACTCCAACTATAGGCCTATTGCGATACTGTCTAGCATAGACAAAGTAATTGAAAAGTGCATTGTTAACCAATTAGGATCCTATTTACAAAAGAATAATATATTAAACAAGTGTCAACATGGTTTTCAAAAGGGCAAAAGTACAAGCACGTTACTATCAAATTTTACTAATGAAATTAATGGTTATTTAGCAGATAAAAAAGTAGTCGTAGCTGTATTTTTCGATTTTCGGAAAGCATTTGATACCCTGGAGACAAATACACTTATCGATGCCATGAGGGAGTGCGGGGTGGGCGAGCCACTGAGCCGGTGGTTCAGTGACTATCTCACCGCGCGTTCCTACCGCGTGAAGGTGGGGTCGACACTGGGCGACGAGCGGGGGGTGCGGTGCGGAGTGCCGCAGGGTTCGGGATGCGGCCCGGTGTGCTACTTGTTGCACGTGAACAGCCTGTGCGGCGTGCTGCGGTACTGTTCTCCGCACATGTTCGCCGACGACCTGTGCGTGCTGAGAGCCGGCGCCGCCCCCGACCTAGCCAGTACCTACCGTTCCGTGCAGCAAGATGTCGACGCCGTTGTCAAGGTCGCACGATAATGGTATAGTTTTAAATGCAGATAAAACCAAATTGCTAATTTTACACTCACCTTATCTAATCCCTTCCTGTTCGCCAGAGCTTACAATAATTACGCATGATTTCTCCTGTTTCCACAATAGTCTAGTTTCATGCCATTGTAAGCCAATTGAGCGTGTTAAATGCATGACTTACCTTGGCATGAAAATAGATGAAAACTTTTCATGGTCATCTCATATAGAGTATATATGTGCTAAGTTAAGAGTCCTACTTGGTAGATTTTACCACCTAAGCTTTAGAGTTTCATTAAGCACCCTAAAATGTATTTATATATCACTAGTGGAATCGATTATAGGTTACTCCCTGGATTGCTATGGCCTCACCTTTAAAACGAATTTGGAAAAAGTTGAAAAATTGCAAATTAGATTTCTCAAACTATTAGTAAACAATAAAACTAAAAATAAATATAAAAATGATTATTATCAGTTATTCAAAGTATGTAAAATTCTTCCGGCAACACTTAGACATAAGTACTTAATTTTAGTCAATCAGCACGGCAATCAAGAAAGTAACATCTCAAATGAGCCAAACATATGGTACTAGATCCGTAGCTGCAGGTAAGTATGCCGTTCTCAGAGTAAGCTATTACTATGGGGACAGGCGCATCGAAAAACGTTTTAATCATATTTGCTTAACGCTTTACCTGCGGCTATTAGACAAGAGAAAAACAAAAATAAATTTAAAAGAGCCCTGTTGAAACACTATCTCGATAGTATATAAATACCTAAATACCTAATATCTTATATCTAGTTACCTATCCACTTTATACAACATCATTTAAAGCTGTTCTTACTTCTTAAGACTTTACTAATTATATAGACTGATTAGGACTTTACCACTTTATATAGACTCATTATCATTAAGACTACCTCAAATTATATAGACTCTTGGATCCCACAGTCAAACTGTGCAAACAGTTTTGTGGGACGTTGTATTTAGTTTTAAGTCATTGTACAGTGCTTTACTGAAATAATAAATAATAATAATAAAAAACCAGCGGTCGTGGGTTCGAATACCGGCTCCTATCATTTTTCTCAAACATGCAATGAAATATTGATGTTGTCTTCTTTATAATGGGCTTCGAAGTGTCACGTTTCGGGCGCAGCGAGACGAGACACACATAATGGCCTGCAAGATGTTCTTTTTTACTTCCATTCCACACTTTGGGGCACAGCATCATGGTGTTCAGCCATTAAAATTAAAGTTTGATTTCTTGGAGTTTTTTTTATTTATTTCATTGCATGTTTGAGAAAAGTGCTATACATACCTCGTCGTGAAATAGGGTTGCCAGCCTCATAACTATCCGATCTCGCTACGCTCGGCCGTCTTTATGTACTCGGCCGGCAACCCCTTACTTCCCGGCCTCTGTAGTAATATACTATTATAAATACCGTTAACTTTTCGGTGAATTAATAACATCGTGAGGAAATCTGCATACATCTGCGAAGAAATTCAAAGATGTATTTGTAGACCCCAACCCGCACTGAGCAGACTTGGGGAGTCCTGTCCGTTCCCTCTTACCCACGAGAAGAAGCCTGTGCCCGCCAGTCGGACGTACATAGACTTATTTAATATTATTATGTGTTATGAGCAAGAAAGTTAAAAAGATAGATTATTTCAACTACTGTCAACTAAGGTAAATGCCTCGACACCCATATGCCTAATAGTTGCCCCTATTGTTCCCCTAATTATTTTGACTTACAATTAAAGGTGTCATGTATGAGGACGTTTACCTTACCGTTACAAAATAGTAACTTTCCTCATCTATCCTTCCAGTGATCTATAATATAAATGATAAACAAATATGCATGTCAAGTTGGGGCCTCGTGGTTACCGATAAACTTAGATGCGGAAACTTGGGTCTTCCCAAATATGTCCGCCCTTCCCAACTAACCGCCATCAACAGCGCAGATTCTAGGTCTCGGGATCACTTAGCGGAACCTTTAAACGTCTTTGCTAGAGCTAGTTATTTCAAATATTTAAGTAAATTGATTAAATACAGGATTCTGGCCACCTTCGTCCGTGTGGATCTTGTTTATATCGTACCTCTGTCACGTATATAATTGCGCTATGTGTGGGTAGACGAATAAAGACCAGTCTTAATTGCGAGCCTCTGCGTATCATTGACTCCTCCGTCTCAATCCTCATTTTAAACGGCGCAGTCGGTAGGATTGAAAGATACAAACTTCCGCCCTCAGTGTCCCTCCTTTAGGTTAGTTCTCGGGATAAAAACAACTATCCTATGTCCTTCCCCGGGATCAAAACTATCTTTATATCAAATTTCATATCAAACGGTTCAGCGTGAAAAGATATCAGACAGATAGAGAGAGAGAGAGAGAGTTACTTGCACATGTTTAATATTAGTACGGATTAAGGAACAACTTAATACAAATCTAACTAGCCCTATAATAAGATCAATGAGGCTTGTGCTATGGGTACATATTTTCTATAAATATATGTAGGGGTGTATGTGTAAATGTTGTATGAACGATAAGGGAATGAAGAACTAATGAATGGGATTTATGCAAGTTTACTTTCAGAAAAAAAAACAATAAAATATAACGGAGAGAAGAACACTGTTTGGTATGGGCCACCGTTTACGAGTTTTTCACGAAAAACCTAAAAAGGATCCTTTACACCCCCCTGCCCGTTAGCTCCACCCCCACCCACCAGTACTTTTCGAACGAGGGAGCGAAGCGATTCAAGTTCTATGCTTCAGCTGGGCCGAAAATCCTTAGTATCTCCAGATGTCCGGGTTTCCCGCTTTCCCGCTGTTCTCCTCTATAGGTCGCATTTTTCAACCGACTCTCGTGAAATTCAGTGAGCAGGTTCGTTAATTATGTTGTTTTTTTTTGTCAAGTCACTTTTTAGAAGTTCAAAAAAGAAGTTTAAAACTTCATGTTTAAGATGCAATTACCTACAACTATGCCAAAATTCGCTTTTACCACGGATTACTTCCCCTATTTCGCAGTCTTTGGTCTTCTTTGGGTGCACTACTTGGTATCTTTCCTATGGATAGTACAATTAAAGGTTTATGTACATATGAGTTATGTCCCAGTTAGTCATGATTAATTAAATTCGATTTTTCATTAATTATTGTTTCGTACTAAAATCAGAAAAAAAATCTGACCTCTCATCCAAGCAAACACAATGCCTTAAGATTTTTTTTACAATTTTATTTATAAAAAATAAACGAACAAAGGCGATTATTACAAGCAGTAGAATTTTTATTTATTATAAAACAACTGACTAAAGCCTAACAAAAGTGCAAATCAGTTCACTCCGTTTTTCCACCCTCACTCATTTTCCGGGATTCCCATTCCCCTTGCCAAAAGGAAGCAATCTCAGTGAAAATAAAACAAATTTCGTTAAACGTCACGATTTCGTCATCATAATTAAATCTTGCGCACAATAAAAGACGATCGTTAGGGAGAAAAATAATAATAACAATAAAGTGTTACGAGGGACGCTATGAAAGCTGGCATTAAGGAGGACAGTTGACGTGTAATGAAAAATTTCATTACAAGACAATTGTTGTAAAAAAGCAGGACATCCTGTAACATTGGCTGACGTTTGCCTTGGCGTTTTGTCGAACGAGAGAGCGAAGCGAACGAAGTTCTATGCCCGGTGTCTGTCCGGATGTTCTCCTCTTTATGACGCATTTCTCAACCGATTTGTATGCCGGTTCGTTTACTTTTTGTCACTTAAGAAAAAAAAAAAAATTAAAGGGATGCTCGCGTTATCTATAGTTCACAGAGCCACTAGTGATATAATTGTACGTGCAGCTTACTACAGAGGAATATGCAGAAATACTGTGAAAAGACGGGCAAATGAAAACGTGGCATAACTCATTTAATATTTCATTTCACATGCTCGTTAAGTATTTCACTTTATATTTCTGTGTAAACTGCATAAAATACTATATTTTACATGTACATGAGCTTTTTCCAGCTTAATTAATTATCCCTTATGAAAAGACCATTTTTATTTATCCGCCCCCGGCCCCGTCGCGTTAATGTGTTTTTTTTTAATTTAGTTTTATTTTACGAGTACGTACGGTGGAATGAGGTTACTTTGATTCGAGGGGCGACTTTGATCAAATAGGTTTTTCTCCGAAATCATTGTTTACCTGTTGGGTGCACTGTGGCAGTGAGTATATTACTATTATATCTTGCTGTTCACTCGATTAATTTGCTTAATTTAAAATAGTTCTGTTTTTATACTACATTCTAAATGATCAAAGTAGCCCCATTTTTTTCTAAAGTAACCCACGGGACCTTTTGAATGCAATATAAATTGTCAATTAAACAAGTGAATTTAAAAGATTTTTCAAAAAACCCAACTGCTTTTTTCAAATTTTATAGCCTATGCCACTCCCACGATCAAGAGGAATCCAACGACACCTCATATGTCGAAATCCGTCAAACGGTTTAGGCTGCAGGGTGTGCCAAAGAATAAGGTCACATACATACATACATACATACATACGCTCGAAAAACATAACCCTCCTCTCCTTCGCCAGTCGGGTAATGAATACATTAAATAGAATAACGTTATAAAATTTAAAAAACAAAAAATGTCCCTGATATTTAATTAATAAATGTTTTTCAATTTCCTGGAGTAAACAAAATCTTATAAACACTTGCAAACTTTTATAACCACTAAATATTAGGCCCGGACATACTAGACATGAAACCACAGCGACCGAAAGCCTGGCAAATTCCAAGATTCGGACTTTTCCTTTGTTTTGCATTTCTAATTAATTTCTTTTGTGCTCTTGTTTGTCTATTATTTTTAAATTAATTACGAAAAAACAGCTGAAGGATATTAATTAAGTCTCAACCTGATATTATATTTATGCTGCTTTATTTTCACCACTTGACAAGGTAAGTCTGTGTGATTATTTTTAGAGAGACCGTTTTTTAAGGCTAATGGTTTCTACAAACTAAGAAGAATAAAAAATGTAATCTGTTTATTATCAGAAAATAATTGCTTTCATTATTTTTACAACTTATATATTACTTAGTTAAAGCAATCTTTACATAGCTATTTTAAAACGTGCAAGTTGTTTTTGTTTGTTTATGATTCATTGCAAGTCTTTAACCAACTTCCTAAAATCCAATCAAGTTGTGATGACAGTCAGCGTCATATAGTTAGTAGCAGCCAGAGTAGCCAAATATTTCGTAACACACCCTTATTCTTACAAGAATAAAGACGTGTGCCAAAATTTGAAAATTTTTAAACAAAAACGTGTGAAAAATTGCGAAAACCGTAAATTTTTAGTTACGTCATAAAATTAAAAATATTTTTAATTATTTTAAAGTTATTACTTAATTACCTACAGGTTTGTACGGAACCCTCGACTCGCACTTGGCCGGTTTTTTTTTATTGTCCAAGAGTAGATTTAAAGCTACCAATAGAATCGCTTTTATAGAAATAAAATTGTATGTCAACTATGTACTTAAAACAATTTACCTGATTTTCCATACAACGATTAGTACAAATGACAGTTGTGACTATCAGTATGATTAGCAGTTGTCTCAAATTTTTGGGTATTTATGTTCTTTAATTATAGTAGCCCTCATGCAAACATTTGTTGTGACGATCCCGTCATCAAAATGTGACGATCCTCTATGTCTATGATCTATATTTTCCTATTCTGAACTTAACCTAAAGCCTAGCTGAAATGGTAACCTACCTGTAGGTGTAGCTAAAGGTAAATAATTAAACAAGTAATGAGGGGAAACAAATCATTATTTATTGATCATTAAACATTGAACGTAGTATTTTATGTTGAAGCTAAAGAAACTTTGATTATTTGATCCAATGAAATCCAGCTAGATCTCATAGGATATTCGCTTTGGTTCCTAGACAATACTAACCCAATAACAAAGCGAATAAAACAATAGGGTTAGTCCCGGCCGAGTATATTAGTAACTTTGATAATTTAAGACCCTAATCTAAGTCGAACTATCCTAAGCTACAGAAACTTTTGTTATTTATCCCAACAAATTCAAGCTAGAATTCATTAGGGAATCCACTTTGTCTCCTAGGAATGCTAGTCCAAAAGCAAAGCGGATTAAACGAAAATGGCTAGCTCCGTACCTACTAAAGACGAAAACACTAACTAAACCATAAAGTAGACTTGAAGAATGTTCTCTGGAACCTAGTCTAAAGTATCCTAACTAAACCTGCCGATAGAATAAAGTCGTGGCTTGCTCTGAAGTGGTGGCCAAGATGTGATCGCAAATCTAGCGGAAGAACCCGACGCTGTGTGATGGTAGTCCCAGGTGCTTTTCGACAAGGTGAGAGGGAGACGCACTATGAGAGAAAAGTTTACACATTAATAAAATCATACCATAAATTTATTTTCATACCTACAGCTTAACTTACTTGCTTCTTCAAACCAACGAAATACATAACTTATTAAATAAATTATTTGACTAAATATGATATATATAAATAAAATTCACATCGTTAGATTTTTGTCACTCCTTCGAAGAAGTTCGTTCAATGATGTACATCTTAAAATATTAAGATTTTGATGATGATGATGATTTTGAATGATGACGTTGGGATACAGAATGAAATGCTTAATAATTGAATAATGTTTTGACCTAATTATTGCGTATTGCTTATACTACAAATAATTTTCTAATATTCACATTCGAGTGATTAATAATGAAGATTAAATTGAAGATTAAATTAAATCGCCTAAAATTTACAGAAAGATTTTTACTATAGAGATATTTCAAAGGTTGTAGTGTGACTAGACTAGCGAACAATCCCAGCTTTGCAGGACCCAAGGGCACCTTTATAGTCGAGAAATTGATAGATATACGACGATGCGCAGTTGAGCCTGACAACCGGCAATTAACCACCATTCCAATCACACCATATTTATTGAAAATTCCATAACAAAAATTCCTCGGTACGTATGTTAACTAGAACCACTGATATTTAACTTTCATAAATACTAAAGAAAAGTATGCATCCTTTGTAAAATCGATAACAAATCTTCTGTAACAGAAGGATCAATCTAAAACTAGACAAACAGACAAACGGAAAGAAACCTCAATTAGCAAGATCGAGATCCCTTGACCCCTCGCCCTTGTCAATGCATTCCATGTAGGGTTCGTCAAAAGTAGTTCACGTCTCTCCTGATTGGGAACCTCTTATCGAGCGGACCACCTATGTCAGGGTCATAAACAGTGCACTTGCAGCTATGGGTGGCTTACTTAGGGAGACTCAAACACGAATGCTTACACACAAAATTGTATCGACTTTACTCAGAAACCACACTACTAATACCCCATGACACCGACTACCCTTAATTTCTTACATATTTTCGTACAGGGACAAGTTGGCTCGCAACATTTCTATTAATCGTTTGTTACCTAAAAGGAAGCCGCTCGGTCTTAACCCATTATCTAACAAAAGTAGTTCCGTATAACATAGCCCAATAATACCATCCTAATAATATACCTCACACATGAGATACTTTAATGCATCAGTGGCGCTTACTAACCAACTTACACTAATTTACTGAAACACCCCGCGAAACTTAATTATAAAAACACTTTAGAACAACTGAATTCTATATGATAAAATAGTACGGCACCAATCGAACGTAATATACTAAAATAGCTTAGATATGGCAGTTTTCTTAATAGTAAACCCCTACATATTACTAATAATTACTCGCTGACAAGGATGCTTAAACCATAACCATCAAATATGCATCGCTTAGGAATAAAACCGCACTCTTAAATGGCGGTAGTTACAAAGTTACAACACCGCTACACATTTAAAGCACACGCGTGGGTATATACTTTATACTGCCAACCGAAGTCGTATCCTAATAGAAAGATATGATAATGTTGGAAATAGATACAGGCAATACACTCACTGATAAGTTAAAATAAAATCCTACCAGGAATTGGGCTCGCTGGGTCCTCCCAATTTACCACTACAGCTGAAGATGCTGCTCGACGGTAGGCCTCGCAGCACCGCCACACACTGCTAGCCTCTGCCTGAAGATCTCCACTGGCCCCGTCGCTGCCTCGTAGTCGTCGGAGAGAAGTGAAGTGTCGCCCCGCGGGTCCGTGAAAAGAGATGTGTTGCTTCGTCCGTGTCCCGTGAAAAGTGAACGCTTCCCCGTCGCACCGCCTTAAAAACCCTCGCCGACACCAGAACCACTGTAACATGGACTCCCAACCGATAAAAGTCCTTATGATCATTGCTATAGCGTATCTAAACGCATGCGCCCCCCCCTACGACGTCGTCGCCATCATACATATTTCTTGCTATTCTGCGGGTACTGTTGGCGCCACTATGTCGGCCCCACGCCACACAAGTCGAAACCAGTCGAAACACAATTCCTAGCTACCGCTGTATGTTGATATTCAATACCAAAATTAACCTCAAACATTACAAAATAATTGAGTTATAAACCCTAAAATCTCAAGGAAAATTACCACACAACAGCCAAAGCCACCTCGTAATTCCATTAGAATACATTTAAATTCACCCTAAGGTTGATTTCTGAGTTCAAACAATGTTTATTTCAGATTCCTCCTAATGTCATCTAAACCTGCGTTAATTTATAAACAATAGCTAATTATCAACGAACCTAGCATTGAGCTAGGTAACTAACTAACGACAAACTTCATATAATGGAAAACATAGATTAACTTTATATCCTATCCTTAGTCGAAGGAACATAATGTTTTCATCTATTGTAAAATATAATTAACACAAAATACAGTTAAAACAAGGCCTACTTAATGGTGTAAATCCATCAGATATTCAAGATATCCTTAATTTATAGCGTTTTCCTAGACTAACCTATTTTGAAAGTGCAAAATAATAATAATTCATATCCTAACTATTTACATTTTCTATTATCTCAACCAACATCGTTACTTTACATAAAAACAAATATTATAAAGAATTATATTTGCTCTATTTTAGTGATAACTAGCATTTACTAGAACCAATTGATCTTGACCTAAACAATCCAAATATATGGAACCCACAGGTGTACGTTTTTACTACGTATTATTCTAAATCATTAAATTCCAATTTTAACATTACTCCCATAATATAACAACTTCCGTTAAGCCTTCAACAAAGGCCTAATGACAAACGGCTACTTCTTTAAAGTGAGCAATTTCTACTCTAAAATTGAGGCAGGCGCTCAGAACTGTCTCATTGTTCCTCTCCAAAAACTGGTGCGAATGACGTCATAAAAAAATCTTAGCCATGATCCCTATTGTCAATGCAGTCGAAACACAGAACTATTGTAACCTATATTCTAAACAAAAAATCAGCTGTAACAAAAAAAACCGGTTGGCTCCCTGAATTCTATGAAACAAATCAACTGCCGGAATCGTTTTCAGTTACGTTTGACATTTTGTATGTAACTTTAGCGATCTGTTTGTGATCAATGTTTGGGATGAAACCGGTTAAACGGAAAAGCTACTATCTACTCAAATCAACCCGTTGTCTTCTGGCTCTTTAGAATCCTCTCAATGAGTCATCGTACTCCTCGAGTTATTCCCGGTTGTGCCCTAAAGGAGCCCGGGGTCCGTTTTGACCCCTAATCCCAAGGTTTGAAGTATTCACTAGTTTTTACGAATCGAAGCCGGAGTTCCCGGGTTCGAATCCCGGTAAGGGCTATTATTTGAGTGATTAGCATGAATATTTGTTCCTGAGTCGTGGATATTTTTTATTTAGTGAAGTATTTATTTATCTATACACGATGATTCTAAATCCGTGATCAGGAGTCGAAAAATATTGATAAACAGCCAAAACCGATTTCAATGGATGTGGTCTCATGCAATTAAATCACTGTTTAGTTAATATATTTAATGATAATATTAACACTAATGTCCACTGAATGTTTGGTCACCCTACATTTCTTGAAGTTAAGTAGATACGTCAATCACACATACGTCAAATTTTCGCAAACTATCGTTAGGGTGACAATGATTTTGAATTATAAAGTGATTCCTTATTCAGTTTTATTCAGAAAAAAAAGATCGTTTGTTTTCTAGGTAACTACGAGTTAATCGTGTTATCAAACACGATTAACTCAGTCAATTACAGAATTAGAAAAAAATACTCCTAATCACTAATTAAAAATCATCGTCTATAACTATGTATATCGTATATTACTAGACGACGCCACATGAACAATTCCACATTTCCTTTCCACACTACCACAAGAACATTGATTATTAAAGAAAAAAACCAAATCGCTGTATGTAGGCCGATAATACTTGAGGAGTTTCGTGGACTCATCAAGAAAGGTGATTCAGAGACTTTTGGCACTTCATTAGTTGCTATTTCAACGGAATCATATCAGAATCTGTGACGTAGGTACTTGAGTAGGTTTCAGTACATCATTAGGGAGTTCCAGGAGTCATCTGTGGTCATCATCTTCAGCTCCACTTCACCACATTTGTTAGTTCCGGGTGTAGATACACGAGTTATAATATAAACTACCAAAATTACTACATGCGTACCTAATATATTTGAGGAGTTCCCTCAAATCCTCATGGATCCCATCATCCCACTGGATTTTTGAAAAATATGAGATCAATCTGGAAGCATATACTTACAAACAAAAATAAATTTGTACGAATCTGTTCTTATGCGGAGACAAACATTAAAAATAAAAATAATTATACATATATACATACATACTCTCAAAAAAAATAACCCTCCTCTCCTTCGGCAGTCGGGTAAAAAACAACTGAATTGAAAACCTTCTTCTTTTTTTTGAAGTCGGTAAAGGCGGGTTCGCGAGTTTTACAGCTCACAGCCACTAGTTTATTTCATTTGGCACATAAACAATAGAGCAATGTAAAATAAAAATGACTAGACACAAATGCAGTGTGTTTAGTCAACGGAAACGAGCAAAGTCGCGGGCAATAATATACGGTTATTCAGGAGATATGGGGACCGATTTTTGACTTTCGAGCGCTCGACCCTTTCAAACGAAAACTGACAAAAATTATGAAATGCTATTTTGAAATGACGATAGAAAAATTAAAAACGTGCGGACCACTCGTATTCAATTCTATCGGTAGAAAGTAAGTGCCTGTGATTATGACACTACAATAGCATTTACTTTTATTTAATTTTCGAGCGCTCGAAAGTCAAAAATCGGCCCCCAGATCGGAACCAATACTACATAAAACAGACCCTGACGTAGATATAATCGATGCGATTATAATTGACCCTGTAATAGTATATAAATAATGAAATCTTAACGTTGTTTTTTTCTTATAATTTTTTAAACAATAAATTTTAAAAAAAAACGCGAAATTTTGGATGTTTGTTACTCAATCACGCTTAAACGGCTCAACCGAGTTGGATGATTTCTTTCTCAAAACTAGTTCATAGCCTGGATTAAAATATAGGATATTTTTTATCCCGGGTCCATGCAGACGAAGTCGCGGGCGGAAGCTAGTAATTAATAAGTTAACATTTTTTGGCTACGTCATTTAACATCTTAGGTAACATTAATGAACTAATATTTATTTGAAACAGTAGCTTATAACTTACTCAGTCAAATAGGGTCGGTTCCGATCACGTCCTCCGAATCAGCCTGTATAGATTTAAGCTGGTTTCAATAGCATTTAACGCCAAAAAAGGGTTTTAAAATAGCTGTGTTCTCAAATTATGAGTACGAAGCTAACGACTTACTTGGAAGTCGTGCTACTGTCATGCTCAGAGCATTATTTGTGCAAGTGAGTCATTACTTGTGCTCACAGAATATAACAGAGGCTCTACTTGATACAAAACTTTTAAGGTGTCGAATAAAGTATATTTGTATGGTATTGTATTATACCAAAGCTTTTGTTGCCAACTGTACGAACGGTGCAAGTTAAATAAAATCCTGTAGAAATTGAAACCTTATAGTGCGACGTTGTCCGTCTGTCACAATACATTTTTTGTAAACCTGATGGTTCCATCGGAAGACCAGCGCTGGCCACCAGGCACAGGCCAGCACAACGCTGAGGTGGAACCATTTCGTGGCAATGTTGTTCTCTGTTGTATTTGTGATTTATGTGTATATGTATGTGTTGTTGTCATGAATAAATGATATAATATTCTGTTGTATTCTATTCTATTCTAAAAACCTACTTTTTCTAAAACATATCATCACACAACACACAACCATTGCAAAAATCCAAACTTTATACTTCTTGAGAAATATTCCATTCAAAATTTACAATACAAAGAAACGCTATATTTTTCGGTGGAAAATAAGCTAACGACCCGCCTGATGGTAAGCGATCACCACAGCCTATAGATGCTTGTAGCTGCAGGTGTGTTACATAACATTCAAAACGGCAAAGGCATGTCTATTGACGTTAAATTCAAGTTAAACAACTTACTGAGTGAATCATTTGCATTTGTGTCGCTTGGAGACGGCCTCCCCTCGGCGTGACGGCACTTCTGCAAAGAGGCTTGTTAGGGAAGGATTAGTACATGGACTAATTATTTCAGCCTCAAAACATCGTCGAATTTTAAGGGAAAAACTTACCACAGAACTGCTTTTGTTACAAGACTGACCAATGGTTGAAGGCAACATCTTCAGTAAGTGTCGCAATGCTGTCAAGATCACACGTTTCCAGTTCTGTTTGTATATGTGTGAGTGAATCTATGTACGGAATATTTACCGTTAGCTTTTCGGTAAAGGGAAAACATCGTTAGGAAACCAGTCTAATCCTCATAAGGTCTAGTTTTCCCTCTGGGTTGGAAGGTCAGATGGCAGTCGCTTTCGTAAAACAAGTACCAAATCTTGGGATTAGGTGTCATAACAGACCCCTAGCTCGTTTGAGGCACAACCGGGAATAACGCTGGGAGGATGATGGTATGCGCGCGCACTTGTGCTTAACTTATTTGGCAGGATTGAAAACCGGCTTATCTAGATAGTTTGATTGTGAATATGATTGTCCGCCTGTCTTTTTTTTCTTAAGTAAGAGTATCTGTTATTTGCAATTAAAGTATCGTTTATTTGCAAGAATATGTAGATTAGATGTTAACATTATACAATGAGTCACAGTATTCAGCCTTCAACGGCATGCAAATATTAGCCTAATTGCCAATTATAAACACAAATAACACAATTCATAATAATAGAAGAAAAAAAAATACAATAATGTCAATAAAATCCACAACATACATTCAAAATAGATTAATAATTACAATTTAAGCTTCTAATAAATTATTTTCGTGCAATGTCCAAATATTCCTTTACAGAATAAAAACAACGTTCATGGAGCCATGTCGTCAATTTTGTCCTCAATTCTAAATTGCGCAAAAGTTTAATTTGGTACAGAGGAATAATAGTCCTTACGGTCACGACGTAAGGACTATTATTTGTTCTATGGCCGGATTCTAGAATAAGTAATGTTATTTGCCTTCAGGACCGGTCATTGTAGCATCCTTCGGGGGAGGCCTATGTCCAGCAGTTGACGCCTTTCTCCTGATATATTGATGATGATAATGTTGTTTTTTTAAATAAAAGAGTTAAACGTGAGGGACTAGCATTGGTGTCTAGCTTATGACGATGAATCCCAAAATCAATAAAGGGTCGTCCTTCTGGAGTCGCAAGTGTCCACAGGCTACCGTGCCTGCTTACGATCAACTAGGTCGTATGCTTGTTTGCCACCATCGCAGTTGAACGAGCGACGGAAGCGAACGAAGTTCTCCGTTCTTGGGCCAAATTATTTTGTATGTCCGGATGTCCAGATATCCCGCTGTTCTTTTCTACATGTCGCATTTTCTCAACCGATTATCGTGAAATTTTGTGAACACGTTCAATAGTGACATAGATTGCCGTTGACGATTTTTTTTAAACCTACTTGCTTGTTCTACAACTCACAGAGCCACTATAATTCGAATTTTTAACAGCGGATATTTGAACCCCGTAATCCCTATTTGACAGCCGTCATCCCAGTACAATAAACGTCAATGATGACTTATGATGACTTAGGTACATTTGAGATGACAGCTGTCAAATATTGGATGTAGAACATTTTCACTATAGTATAAACAAAAGATACATCTCTAGTTTCCATAATATCTCATGTGCCTACCTATAGTTTCTTAATAGTGTCATTACTCTACCACTTTCACCTGATCTTAACGCAATTCTGTTTATTTTGCTGTAATTAAGGTCCTCCTTCAAATGAAATATAAGCAACAAGAATAAAATATGAGCAACCCTTTTTCTGTTCTTATCAAAACGTCCTATCACCCCTGGTAAGTAAAAAGGCTTACAACCTTTTGTGAGATAGCCTCTCGGATCTGATAAAGTCGTATAACCGCTGATTAATAAGGAGGCTTACGACCTTTTGTAAGATAGCTTCTGGGATCTGAAAAGTCGTATAACCGCTGGTTAGTAAGGACCGAAGGTTAGTATGACCTTTTGTAAGATAGCCTCTCGGATTTGAAAGTCTTATACCCGCTGGTTAGTAAGGAGGCTTACGACGTTTTGTAAGATAGCCTCTCGGATCAGAAAAAGTCGTATAACCGCTGGATAGTGAAGAGGCTAACGACCTTTTGTAAGATAGCATCTAGGATGTTATTTACTGGTGTGGTTGCATACAAAGACGTAGGAGCTAACAGTCCGCAGTAAGCTTAGCCGAATTTCACCTTCCCATACGAACGTAGTTACGCTCTCATTTTAAAACTAAGTGTTGGATTGTGACGAAACTTTGCATATACATGAGGTATATCTATCTCTGTAATAAGTTTATATGGTTCCAGTTTATAAAACAAACTAAATACAGCAAAAACAAGTTTTGTATGAAAAAAACTTAAATTCGCTGTATTTTTTTATTATGGTAAGTTTCGTTACAATCCAACACGTAGTTTTAAAATAAGAGCGTAACTACGTTTGTATGGAGAATCAAGCTTACTGCGGACTCTTAAGTGAAGTGGTTGACCGCCCCGCCGGTACAAAGTGGGAACTTTAGGAATTTCCTGATCTTTGCTTACCTTTATGGTAGGTACTGCCATGTTAAGTCAAAAGGAACTATTACTATAAGGTAAAAACCTTCGTTTAAAATATTTAAACAAAGGAAATCACATAATAGTACGTATATACTTTTTTACTTTTTTTATTGAGCCGAAAATAAAAGGAAAATCAGGCCCCAACTGCGACTGTGTGCTGCCCCGTGGGTCCCATTTAGTCGTCTTGTACATTCAGCATCAAAAGTAACTACGCAATCGAAGGCGTCAACAGTTCTTATCACCTTTTAATAAAGACTTTTGACGTCTTCGTTTGCGGTACTTTTGATGCTGACTGTACGACCAGCAGGGGATACCGTAGCCATATTCTACTGCCCGGGCTACATTACTTACCTGGGGCGGTAATACAAAGAATATCTCAGATAGCAGGTATTTGACCGTTGTACCGCCCCACAGTGAATCGAGTAGAACAAGCATATGGGACAAAATTATTTTAGTAGTTTTTTGAGCTTATAAGAGCTCATTATGTATGAATATACATATACGTATAGTTTATGTACTTTGGTTCGTGACTTAGAGGGGTAGGGTGGGGGTTCAGAAAAAACAATATTATAAAAGTGAATGTACAATAATGAATTATATATTTTATTACATGTACACATAAAATACTAAATCTACTGTTGCAGTAATCTTTTAATCAACATCATTTTTAACATTATCATGCCATTACAAGGAAAAGTAAAACTAATTAGGAACTACATTTACATAGGATTCTTAAGTAGGTACATATAAATCAATTAGAGTTAATTACAGCGGCCATTTTATTAATTACTTTCACCGTCATCATCTTCATCCTGCGAATCATTAATTGACGTGTCATGATCATCTACACTAAACAAACTAGACACTACATCTACATTAGTTTCATTAACTCTAGGGGGTTTCAGCAATGCTAAAACATCAGAAGACAACGAGTTTACTCTTTGCCTTGGTACATTTCTAAAACTATTAATTAAAGGGTCAGATGTAATCAACAGCATATTCATTAAATCTCTATTCGTGGCTTGACGAGATCGTTTTTGTGTGTGATGTTCCCTAAATCGTCTGCAATCTTTGTTTCGAGCTTCTTGTGCTTCCTCGGATAACTGTCCAATCGGCAATAGTGCTGATCGGATAATGTCGCTACTGTGAATCAATAATTTGTGTACTGTAACAGGCATGTAATACCACGAATAGAGATTTAAATAATGTTTTCTTATATCCCGTGTCAAAATTTTCAAACGCTTCTAAATTTATTTCATAGCCCGATGATAGAACTCGAAGTATTATATCAAATTTTTTAATGAGTGATACATCTAACCCTGTAATTGCAGCACTAAGCTCCGGGTTTTCAAAAAATCTTCTAGCTGTATTTCCAAAGCCTGGTTTTGGTTTATCAACGATCAGTCCCATTTCCGTTTTAAATCTAGTTTGAATTTCTAGTGAGCGTTTCTTTACATTCGCTTTATCGGCTTCTCCTCTAAGTTGCCACTTTTTTACTTCAAGGCGATAGCTTATGTGAAGTAAACACTCAAAACATCTAATCCAAGCATGGAGAGTTGATAAACCAAAACCAAGATTATCATTCTTTGCAATATATTCCCTAGATTCATCATTCATAACTTTTGGAGTAGCTCCACAAATGAAACATTTTTGAGCAGAAGAAGTTTCGGTCATAGTATTGCAAATTTTTCCGTCAACCATGGTAAAAAGCATAATGTGTTCAACAGAAACTTCCCTTCCCATCACCTTGCATAATGTTGGCAATAAAGCGTTTATCTCTTCCAAGACTCGATTTGTTTCGGCAATAGTCAATTCTTTTGTTTCCTTGGAAAAAATAAACTTTATTGGACGACAATATGCAGTAGATGACGGGCGTGGATTCTGCCAAACGACATTATCAGCATCATCCCGTAATTGAAGCGGAACGAACGAATATACAAACAAAAATTCATCAGTGTCATTACTATTCGTAAACTTTTGTTTGTATGTACTATGACCGGAACTTCCATCGCAACCCCATTTACTAATTAGATTGAATGATGAACAAGGGGACACTAAATTATCTAAAACATCTTCCAGTGATAAAACCAAACGTTCAGCGGTTTTATCTAAAACTGCCTGAACGTTGATTTCAGCACGCGTTTCATTAATCAAAAAGCTATCTTCAGGAGGATAACATGCAACTTTAGCCTTTGTTAAACAATACAATGATGGAAATACGGTATGCCCTACCTTACTAGTCGACTGCCTTATGATGTTGTATGTGCATGTAGTCAATTTGCTATCTATATAGCACGCCAAAGCTTCTTCATTCGTCAAACATCTAGCGTTTTCTTTGCATGACTTGGTGTTTTCTTTGTTGCCTGAGGTGTCGCCGCTCTTGTTATCTTCAATTATGTTCTTCATTCTTCTAGCCACTTCCTTGGAGCCCGATTGACGTGACGAAATTTTTGCTGCAAACAATAACTCCTCGGAACTTGTAGATTGAACTAAATTCTCTACTCGTCGTCGTTTAGTCTTCAGGCTAGAGTCCGAGAATTCCTTCTGGGGCCTTCCAGGGCCTGCTACAGCTTCAGTGGATGATGACGGCATCGTCGTACGTCTATGAACTTCAAACTTGATAGGTTCACCATGAAGCCAGTCAGAGTTCTTCTCGAGAAATCGCTGTCTACATTTACCAGCAGCATCCCACTTCTGAGCTATCCTGGATGAAAATTGGGATATCTTAACCTTAATTTGTCTCTGGGAGTCCTCGGTTATTCCACTTAAATCATGCTCAGATGATATAAATGTATATATTTCGTTGTTTCTCGCTTCCTTCAAATGTCTCTGCCATACATCGAAGAAATTGACTTTTGAAATGCAAAAATCGAATTCTGAAAGAAAAAATAAAAAAAATAGTTGTACTCAAAAGTTGGATAGGGAGTTTATTAAATATGACGGTTTATAGTTATAAGTATATTATATATAAATTTCACAGAGTAGACAGATGCCGACATGTAATTTCTTGACCATGAAAGTCAAAGTTAGGGTAAAATTCCAATGATTATTCGGAAACATGTTGATGTTTTACAAAATACAATGAATATTTTTATAATCAATATATGTCTAAAAATACTACTTACCCTCCAAATTGGAATCCATAATAATGAAATAAACACAAATAACTTGGAAATGCACACAATTATTTTTAAGCCAAGAGCAATTACGCAAATGAATGCATAGTAAATTTGCACTCATCCTATATAGTCACCTTAATTACTCATGTAAGGGGGGGTTGCAGGAAAAAATAACACGTGGGACTCTTAATGTATACTCATTAGTAATGACCTACCATAATGAGTTTTTGGATATTTGATAAGGGTTTTTGTCCCATTTGCATGTTCTACTCGATTCACAGTGCGCCCGTGGTCAGTACAAAGTTTTACATACAGTTTTACATCTCTCCGTGGCCAGGAAGTGGGATTATCCGGCAGTAATTCCTACTATATGGCCAGGTAACTATGATGTAATTAAACACACTGTGGTGCTCTGTTGCAGCTAGAACTTGCGACTATGTATTTTTTTTCAAAAAACGGAAGTGTCAAAAACATCTATATAATCATCGAACCAGCTCACAAAATGTCATAAAAATGTCAAAGAAATGCGGCCTGTAGAGAACAGCCAGACAGCCGGACATACGA
Organism: Epinotia bilunana; assembly: GCA_947049275.1. NCBI lineage: Eukaryota > Metazoa > Arthropoda > Insecta > Lepidoptera > Tortricidae > Epinotia > Epinotia bilunana. The sequence goes on from OX346256.1 coordinate 25,413,147, forward strand.
AAGAATGTTTGGACCAGCTGAAATGGAGAATTTCGTTCGCTTTGTTCGCTCTTTCAATTATGGAAAAAGGCAGGAGGCCGCGGGTTCAAACCCCGGCTCATGACATTATACACTGGGTGTTTTTCAAATAACCTATAATACGAAATATCGTTTGATATTTAAACGGAAAACATCGTGAGGAAACCGGTCTAATCCCAATAACGTGTAGTTTTCCCTCTGGGTTAGAAGGACAGATAGCAGTCGCTTGCGTAACACTAGTGCCTACGCCATCATCTAATCTTGGGATTAGGTGTCAAAGCGTCAAAGGCAAAATTATTAATTTCATAGGATATGGTAATTACAATTTTGGTGTTAAAGTATATACATGTGCAACATATTTTGCTCACTCTCCCAGGGCTCAAACGACCTGCCAACGTGCCTACTAAGCTGGCTCAGTTCGGGTTGCACAGGGCGGTTCCACAACACTTCGGGAGCTCAAATACTGTGAGCCATCCGTTTGCCTCTTTCACACTGCAACTACGCGCCATTGCTCTGAATATACCGTGAAAAACTTAAGCATATTCAAAGCCCCGCTGATTTACATCCACACAATGCCAATGTTCTTGACACACACAACACAGGGTTCAGGCGAAGACGCCGTTTGTGTCGGACACTCGATAGCCCTCCGCATTGTGGATGCACCCTTTGTAAGCCTTTGTAAGCTCGCAGAGATATTTTGAGGCCGTTGCTTATCTAAGCTAGAGTCTGGGGCGTACTATGTTTTGTAAATTGAAAAGGAACAAAGTTGAGATCCGTACTAATATTATAAACGCGAATGTGCGTCTGTCTGCGGTGGCAAATCGGTTATGTGGATGAGGTATAAAGACAGTTTGAGCTCCGGAAATCATCTTCTAGGGGGTGAAAGTTTGTACGGAGTTACGATATATACGATATCTGCGCGGATGGAGTCGTGGGCAGAAGCTTGTATTTATTATTATACTAGCTTCCGCCCGCGACTTTGTCTGCGTGGACCCGGGGTAAACTATTATTTATTTTAATCCACGCTATAAACTACGAGTATCTTCGTGCAAAATTTCATCCAAATAGTTAAAGCTGTTTAAGCATGATTGAGTAACAAACATCTAAACATCCAAATATCCACACTTGAAAAATTTATAATATTAGGTATTAGATGTATATTAGAAGCAAAATTGCTTTTCCTGTCGCAACAGACGTTGAACCTGCTATTATTTTTCTCTGTCTTAAAGATTGTTTTAACTAAAGAACGCCGCTGAAGCCTCTCACAGACTGGCCGTACTTAGTTGTAAAATATATAACTAATTGGCCGCCACCGCAAGCCGCTCCCAGGCAGTCAGAGGCCTTACACAAATGGCGGAGAAAAAATAGAAAAACCTGTCTGTAGGTAAGTACGAGTATTAACCCTAATCAAAATCAAAATCAAAATCAATTATTTATTCTGCAAATAGGCCGCAAGGGCACTTTTACATGTCAAACGGTAATTTACAATAAAATAATAATAATAATCTTACACAATAATAATTTAAATGTATATATAAAAGGTTAACTAATTAAATGTCACTAAGTTAATCTAAACAAAACAAAATCTGCGTCTAAAATAACTTAAATAAATATACCGCTAACAAACGTTACTTTGTTCTACTTTTAAATAAAATAAAATGTTATCCTCATTTTAGGTAGTTACTAGGTACAATGGATACCTAAACTAAAGAGTTGACTAAGAATTGAATTTTACATGTCGCAAAATTAAGGAAATATTGCGTGGAAATAAACTTTCATCGTTTTTCAAACATAAAATAATGTGTAAAATAGTTAAAAGGCATTTTAATATACTGCTCAAAATAAAATAAGGGCCATTTACATTATTCTATTTAGTTGTTATTTATTGGACATAAACTTATTGATAAGTGGCTAAATAATGATGACCCGCATCCTTCAGAATCCAACCTCATTCATACTGGTGTTAAAGTGGAAAATTGTACATATTATTACTGTTTAATATAATTTTCACAAAACGATCACCATACTCTTCGCCTCTTTTAATTTTTAAGTAGTATACATAAGACTATATCATAGAGCCATTATAATATCAAGAAACAAGACGGATTAATCATAGTTTGCTCCTGAATGTTGGTAAAACATGCCCCCGGGCAGCTCTAGTTGTGACATGGTGTGCTTGACTTTGGCTCGTTGTGAGATCGGGTTTACTAAATCTCCCGCCAAGTTCCAATTCCATGTTTCGCTGGGCTACCGAAATGTGAGAAGCGTTTGCTTTGAACTTAGCTTTGTTGATTAACGTTAAACCTGATTTGGCTTAAATACATTTAATATTCGTTTGTCTAAATGTGTCGCTTATATATATGTGAGTAAGAGACTAAACAGTTCGTTAAGTTAGAACAAGGAGGTACAATACAATACAATACAATACAAATACTCTTTATTGCACACCTCACACAAACAAAGCAGTTAAAAAGCAAAACAATACAATAACATGTAGGTAGGTAAGTATGTTACGGCAAATTGAAGCAGTTAAAATCTATTCTAAAAAAATAACTGTTTTTAATCGTAACCGCTCACTTGTTTTCGGATTTAAAAAAAGTGAGCCTAAATTGCTTCTAATTTTTCATTATCAAAGCAGCTCATACTTCGATTGGCAACCACAGTTGCCACCAGTTGAGGGGTCCGCGAATTTGGCAATTGTGGTTGCCACAAGCATGTGAGTTAGTGCTCGATCCTGTCCCTATAGTAGCAGATAACGATGTCAGTTTTTTAAATTACGATGTGAAAAAATATTGGCCGCTTTTTGTGAATTTAGCTTTTTTTACAAAATACAATTAAAAAAACAGTCTTGTGAGTTCAACAGCTCACAGAGCCATTAGTAATATTATTTTAGATGAATAACAACTGTCAAAATTGTGTGTTATGTTTATAAACATTTCCATTCGAGGTATAAGGAGGCTTGCATTGCCTCAATAGCAGAACCGTGCTATATAAATCGAATTCATCGAATAATTTGAATATGCATGCAGGAGTCATGTGGTAGAGCAAGTGAGCGCCGCAATTCCGTAACGCGTTCGCAACTTATCGGAACGAATGTGTACCGTCTTTATTCACGTTCTCCCTCATGCTTATCGCTAAGCACGTGTGTGTGAATGAGAAACACTGACCACAGATTGTGTCGGAATGCAATTGTTAGTTGCAAAATAATTCAGATAACGATGGAGTGTGAAGGGAGTGGAGCACTTGGAGTTGTGTTGGGCCGATGGGATTTGAAATTAACAATGGACAGCGGGACGGATAAATCAGGAGTAATTCGTATTAACTATGTACTGTTAATAATCGTCCTAAAGTCATTTAAAAGTAACCAGTAGAATTCTGTCAGAATTGTAATAGTAGGTATAGTATTTTTTTAATTTAGTCATCTAAATCCTTAATGCTTAATCCTTACCTTGTAGCCAGAATTATTCACCAGCAACTTGCTCTGCTATACGATCTTGTGGCCTCCGAAGTGCCTTACTATAAGTACACACCTGCGCCAGTTCTCGAAAATGGTCGTGCCACGCTCTATTGGGATCGAACTGTCATCACGGACAGGACTATTCTTGCCAATAGGCCTGATATCGTGCTGACAGATCGATGGAAACGCCAGGCAGTGCTCGTCGACATCACCATCCCCAATGACGTTCACGAGGTTCTCGTCATTGGGGATGGCCGAGAAGGACAAAGCCAGCAAGTAGCAGCCTGGCTCACGAGCTAACCGCCATGTGGGATGTTGATTCGACGATCATCGTCCCGATAGTCGTTTCAGCGAACGGTTTAATAGCGAAGTCTCGACCATCACCTCAAGAGGCTCTCAAGATACAGAAGGCGGTACTCCTGGATACTGCGCGGATAGTCAGGAGATTCCTGTCTCTGGCGCCCTGACCACCGGCAGCTTAGGCCCCGCCTCGCTGCCGGCGGTACCCTAGGTTAGGTTTTTATAATGATTTTATGTTTTGTATGTATAGTTTTATATTTTACTTTTTATATAGTTATTGTAAAAACCTAGCTTAAGATAAAAGATGAATAAAGAGAATAATAATAAATACTCTTTATTGCACCACAACAGAAGAGAAACATCTTACAAAAAATATATAAATACTAATATAATATTATAAATGCGGAAATGTGTGTGTGTGTGTTTGTTTGTCCTTCTTTCAAGTCGCAACGGAGCGTCGTATTGATGTGATTTTTTGTAAGGAGATGGTTTAGAGCTGGAGAGTGACCTAGGCTACTTTTTCCAGCGGGAAAACATCTAATTCCCACGGGAAAATTCAATATGTTACATTTTCCTATAACCACGCGGGCGAATCCGCGGGCATCAGCTAGTTAAAAATATAGTTAAAGCATAAGTTAATTGCTGACATCTTATGTATTGACATGATAATTATATGCAATTGTGATTAATAATATGTGACATGTAATATTTATATGATATTATGAATAAATTATTTTGAGTATGAGTATCAGTATGTTTAATTGTTATCTGCAAGTAGGGTTGTAAAACAATTACGCATAAACAATAGAAAAAACGAAGCTACTCCTGTACTTGTGCCACATTTCTGTCAGTTTTATGACGTCTCTTTGTTATCTTTTTCTTTCATATTTAGCAACCAAGGAAATTGAAAAATCCCATGTTAAGTAGTAATTTTAACTAAAACAAACTACATACATAGTTGCTAGGAAAAATAATTCTGCGTCACAAAAAGAGTAACTGACTTGTTTTCCATGCACTCCAAAGCTGTGACACTGCAGTTATCTGTTGATTAATATCCGTTTTCAGAGATCGCTGACAAATTTTGACGTTGAGTGCATTTTTTTATCTTTAATTGTTCTCTAATTTGTAGTGAACGTACCATGCAGTCACTTGATCGTCTCTAGAAACTGGTTTGAATTTCGTCAAAAAAAGCTAACTATTCTATATCCACCTCATGATATTGTTCTATTACATAACCAAATACTGCTATTCACAGCTATATTATCGTTATTCTGTCATCGGTTTTCATACTAGTATGTCATTACCATGCGCTGTATTGAGAGTTTCACTGAAGAGTGCTCAAAACCTATCCGCAAAACAGTTGAACTCGACTGTGACTGCATCCTAATCTAACTTGACCCGTAGTCGTAACTACTATGCGTGCATTCAGAGGTCTACCATTTACTGGACTTTGGTGAGCTCGGTAAGAATTTTGCATGACTGCTTTGCGGCGTATGTGCCAGTAAATTACAGTGGTTTTGCTTTATGATACTGATAACGTAGTGTTGCTAAATGGACAGTAAATCATCAAATTATTGCAATAAAGTATACATTACAAAATTTTATATCATATAAAGATATGGACCTTGAAATTTTAGAAAAATATCATTTTTTTATTCTCCAAGAGTAAACTTAAAGCTACTAATAGAAACCTTACGTTTTTATAGAAACAAAGTATAACAACTATTGATCTAAACCACAGTATAGAAGAATAATACAGTAGGTAATCTGAGGCCGTTTAGGAGCGTTCGTTACCTAATTTCGCTCGATGCGCAGGGCTGTGTCAAGTTTGTGGCTTGGCATACCTATAATACTCATTTTGCTTTTAAGTTTGCAAAGTATTTCTGTTACAGTTTAAATAATAGACAATATTGTATACACAAAGTAATAATATTATAGATAGTTAGGTATGTGTTTTTAGTTTCCCACTTCATCTAATATTTTAATACCACTATAATATGCCTAAAATATTTCCTAGTAAGTATAATAGTTGCTAAACTGCACTAGGTTGGTAGGTGCTTAGTTACAAGCATATTCGGCTCCTTGTGATATCGTAGCACTGGCGGCTCGCTGTCTTCATACCTACGAGGCGGCTTCCTTTGACGTAGCGAGTGAGAACGAGCGAACACCGCAACGGCGCGGCCCCGATTGAAGCATTCTCCATCATTCCCGAAGGCTATGTGTGTGTGCGTACCTAACACGCGCGCATGTGTGCAGCCGTGCGTTGTAACTTTGTTCGAAGTTTATCTACTGTTCCTATACTGTGTCTAAATGCAGTATTCCGCGACCGAACCAGCAATTTACCTACTTGATTTTCCATACGATTAGTACAGATTTCAAAGTGTGCTGCCGCCAGCGAGGCCCGACTTTAACTCATTTTTTTGGACATTTATGTTCTTTAATTGTTGTTGCCCTCGTACAATGATTTATTCCTCTCCATAAACTGGTTCGAATGGCATCGTTAATAAATCTTAGGTCCCAATTCTCTGTGGTGGTTAAAAGGTAATGTTACTAACTGACAGTACATACTTATTATTTGTTAGTATAGACTATAAGGAAATGTGGATGATTACAGTACGCTCTTTTACCGAGAAGTACTTCGCAATACCAAATCAAGATTTCACCTCGCCAAATGGCTTAATATTTCATATAGGTAGTACCAATATGAAATATGATTGTGTCCGGAAGTGACGATTGGTACATTGTGCCACAAATACGGTAAGAGATGTTATACGTACGGGAGTCTTTCAGAAGCCCGACGCGACGCCCGCGCGAAGGGCTTTAATTACTCGAGCTTGTGAAATTCTTACCGTACCTGTCCCACTCAATGTTTTTCATCACATTTGCGAGGAAACAAAAAGGTATTAGCGAAGATAATACTAATTCCAATAAGCCAGACGTCCACCAAAATCACGACAACCTAATCGTGTAGAAACATCACCCACTTTGATACTATTGCTTTCACGTTCATGTAAACTTAGTAATTTCAGCTTAGTTTGAAGATAATCGAGTGCACTGTGAGTCTGTTTTACTAAACGTATCAAATTTGAATCGGAATTATATTTAACGTGCATTCGTGACACGGTTTGGTGCGCGAGGAAAGCAGTATCTCACAAGAATATCGCATCAGCCTTTATTTATTTAAATCAGGCAACAAGGTCCATATTACAAATACCTTAAAGACTATCATACATATCAATATATACGTCCTACACCTATATAAAAAATGAGAAGATAAAAACAAACCAAAAAAAGAAGAACAATAGCGACCTTATCGCTTTTAGGGATGTCTTCCAGCTAAACCATAATCTAAGGTCATTGCAATGCGGTAAAAACTCGTTAGTGTCGACGCGCGTTTGTATTGATGCACGTGTAAATAAACATAAAACCGGCCAAGTGCGAGTCGGACTCGCGCACGAAGGGTTCCGTACCATTATCTATAAAAACGGCAAAAAAATCATGTTTGTTGTATGGGAGCCCCCTTAAATATTTATTTTATTCTATTTTTTAGTATTTGTTGTTATAGCGGCAACAGAAATACATCATCTGTGAAAATTTCAACTGTCTAACTATCACCGTTCATGAGATACACCCTGGTGACTGACGGACAGACAGACGGACGGACGGACGGACAGCGGAGCCTTAGTAATAGGGTCCCATTTTTACCCTTTGGGTACGGAACCCTAACAAACGCGCGTTGACGGTGTGTTTCAAAAACGCGCTGTGCATATATAGGCCCTGAGCGACACTGTCGTGGAATCCCCTAAACATCAAACCGATTTCAAATGAATACGTCCAGTAAAACCTACTCCCTGTTAGTGAGTTTCAACCTCGTTTAGCTAAATCCCGCCAGGTTGTATAACGAACAAGTTAGCTTCTTGTTTCTAAGCCTGTCTATTACTTCAACTAAGAGTATATAGCAGGCAGCGGGGGTATAATAGCATGTGCCTAAAGCTGTCCACCATGCTTAATACCCCTGCCACAAACTTGTCGATTGACGTGGGATATAGCGAGGAAAGGAGGCAGAGACACAGTATGGCGACGTCAATCGTCATGCCGCTTATCTGGCTCCTCGTCATGCCCGCCGCTCCCTGTTTTGTCGGTTTTTTGGGCGTGAGTCAGAGGAGCGGCAGTAAAGTCAAGTAATCTAATGCGGAGCGTTTAAGAGTCCGCAGTAAGCTCGATTCTCCATAAAAACGTAGTTACGCTCTCATTTTAAAACTCCGTCTTGGATAGTAACGAAACTTTGCATGTACAATGACATAAGGTATATCTATGTCTGTAATAAGTTAATGTAGCTTCAGATACCACAGTAAAAAAATACAGCGAATTTAAGTTTTTACAAAACTTGTTTTTCCTGTATTTCGTTTGTTTTATAAACTGGAACCATATATCGCCACAATCCAACACGTAGTTTTAAAATGAGAGCGTAACTACGTTTGTATGGGAAGGTGAAATACGGCCGAGCTTACTGCGGACTCTTAATCGCGTGAGTAGGTAGAGCAGCGTGTGGCCAGAGAGGGCAACATCGCGGCCGCGAGGAGCAGAGCCAAGAGCAGTGCGAGGAGCATAGTGCGGATGAGGTATAACATAATCACTCCCAAGTCGCTACGTGCTACGCTCGCAGACGATCTCGTGGTTTTTTTTTTAACAACGACGGTGGCAAACAAGCTTACGGTCCATCTGATGGTAAGCGGACACCGCAGCCTATATACGCATGCAACTCCAAAGTAGTAATATGGGCGTTGCCGACCCTTGATATGTTTGAGGATTCACCGTGTTGACAGCTGAAGGAACAAATTCCCTCGCTCTCAACACAACGCATCCTCGGGAGCTCTGGCGACCTTGCTCACCTCCAGAAACACAACACTGCTACAGAGCAAGTGCCTCGTGGTTTTCCCCGTAAGCATCAGAAAGTGACTACGGCGACCTACGCTAGGCGGGTTTCTGGCAGTGAAAGTGTTAACACAAACAGTGCCATAGACTTCGTAGCGTTATGCTACGCTCGTAGCCGACGCCACGGTTTTTCTGTTTTGTAGAGGAAAGCGTCTACAAGCTGAACATCTGCGTAGTGGGTTTCAGGCAACGAAAGTGTTAACCGATGCAAAGCAAAGCAACGCTACGCCGCAGCATGTGACAGCATATTTCAAAATCAGAACCAAACATTCATTCGTGAAACATTGATACAAGACAAAAATATCGCTGGTCTTACGTTGGGTCCATACAGCGAGGACACGGTATATAAGACATAAACACACAATAATAACAAAAGAAAGGAATTGAAATATAAAAAATAACAAAGAAAAAGTTTAACCAAAACCCGGAAGAATAAAAAAATAACGTCAGTCCATTCCTTTATTTTACGTGACCAGTGAACGCATCCATTCCATTGCCGGCAATGTTTTTATCTTATAGCGGAAATTGGAAATTGCTCGTAGAGGTATGACTCATATGTGTGGGTCATGTCCTTGAATGGATTAACTCGTTCACTGCAAAGCTACGCTCATAGCGTTTCGCCGTAGTCCATAGCAGCTTAATCTCCATAGTTTAGCCCTCTGACGCAAGTGTTTCGTGATTTGTGCCAAATGGGTTGATCTACAAAACGTTAATCATCATATATTTAAGAGCCTAGCTCTTGTCGGTATCCTGTTCGTTACTCCGTCAATGTCTTGATATCTTGATACAACATAACTTTCACCGTTTTTTTGTTTTGGTGTAAAAATAGATAGTTTATTTTTCCTGTTTGTCCACTGCTGATTTTGAGATCCTTACTAGGTTCAAAATTCTAACAATGAATTTTTCGCCTGCCCTGAACTCGGATGTAGCACTCGCAACAAAAAACACCTTTGACTTTCATTGCACCCATAATTTGCTTATACAATTATTATTACAAATTAATCTCAAACGAGAAACTCGATTAATTATGTATTGTCAAAATTTAAAACATTACGGATAAAAGAAATTACAGACAGTAAATACATAATAAATAAAATAAACGAAGAAATAAATAACAATTAATAACATAACGTTGGCTACACACGGACTTAGTTAAAAGGTATTAGTAACTATTTAAAAAAAAAACAATTATAATTACTTAATTACAAAAGAATAAGGCTTAAAGAATTCTTACTACTTACAAGTTAATCTCAAACGAGAAACCAGATCTACCCCTCCCACCCCCACCCCTGCTTCCTCCCGCGTAACAAGCCTAAATCTTTTCTTGCCGCAAACTCAGAATATTTTTATCCCTCGGCTCTGTGGCGGTAAAATTCTTAGACCCCGGGGTCTCTCGGCTTAAATTTGCCGCATTAATAATGTGGGACCGCGGACTGTGTTTTTTCATTAAAACGCCTACAAAGGGTTGTTTGGTTCGCATTCTTACATACGGACAGGGCTTTCGACGAACATGTTTACATGTTGTCTATGAAATCGCAGAAAAAAATAAGGTATGTCTTTCCCGACGATCTATCCTGCCTACGTCACACAATTCATGTTGCCATTGTGCAAAGTTGGCACACAAATATTACCATTGACTGGCCTCTTACCGTGACCAAGGATTTTTGTTTATGCATGATTAGTATTTGAGCCTTTCTTTAAAAAAATGCCTCTACCTTTTTTCGGAGATTTTCTGCAACTTTTTTGTTATTTCTACTCAAAATCACGATGTATTTTCATCCCAATAGGAGAAAAAAAGTGTCCCAAAATGTCCATACATTTTTGAACTTTCCTATTGTGTTACCACCATACAAAGTATAAGGTAAATGGTAACACAATAGGAAAAATATGTATGGGACAGTTTTTTGTCCTACCAGGGTCGAAAGAGCTCCTGATTCTGAGTGGAAATAGTTAACATATAATTTGTAGAAGTACAATTAATAATAGTGGCATTTTTTTTGAGAAACGCACATTTAAGAAAAATGTTAGCTAGTTTAACTATTTATTTGGGGTGAACACAACAACAACAAGCAACTGCATACATTAGTAGTTTAGCATAAACATTGATTGAAAGCACTTAATTGAAGTAATGCAATTTACTCGGGTAGGTAATTCACTTTTACACAGTGGCAACACTCAAACAGTCCGCCATTTTAAGATGCTGATGACGCAAGCAGGTTACGCTGAAGTCGCGAGCTGTCACGGGAATGGCATACCATATGATTTTCTGCCATGGTTTATAATAAAGATTCTCCCATGTGTGAGTGCGGTGAGGAAGTAGGTACAGTCGACCACATCTTTTTTAATTGCCGACTTAACAATAAGTCCCGTGACCTTTATACCATAATCACTAATCTCAGTCCCATTACCCATGAATATGGCTTCCCTTTTATGTCTTATTGAAAACAATAAAAAAAATATTAGTGCGTTGGGCAAGTTCATAGCAAAAAATAACATAAAATTGTAGCTGGTAGCGTTTAATAATTAACCTAATTTCTATTCCTGTGTTTCAAATCCTATTTTTACTTGTTCTAATCTGGTTATGGTTAATGTTATTTGTCTGTGTTTATCATCTGTTCTCAGGAATCACCCGTATTTGCAATTTTTAATATCCTGCTATATGTCTACCCTCTTTCATTTGTACCGTGCAAAGCTGGATACTTGATGTTGGCAGAATTGTGCTTAAGTTGCACGGTAGCCATTAACAATAGAGTGAAGTGAAGTGAAATACTGAAGCCGGATTCATACTACTTAGGTGACTTGTCGTGTCCTGGTGCAATACAACATCATTCTGTTGGTTTCATTTACACTCTTCCAATTCAATCGGTCGTCCTCCTGTTGACTTCGTCTCGCTTTTTATTGAGCTCGTTACGACGATCAGTGTCAGAGTTGTCGTCGTCAGAGCGCATTAGAGAGCATCAGATAATCGTGCTACGTGCAATGTACCCCGTCCACTGCCACTTACGAGTAAGCCTGTCTCGTCAGTTCTGTGCAAGTTATATAAATAAAGTAACATCGTCAGTTGTGCTACTACACAAATAAATCCAACTTACGTTCGTCGCGCGCTCTGTCCGTATGCACCGTGCAAGAAAGAAACAAGTGATTAATCCACGCACTTACTCGCTCGCACGGCCTGCAGGAGGTGTTTTATCACAAACAGGATTTATTTCAGGACGTGTGGAGATTACAACGTTTTGTGCACATGTTTAAGGAAAGGTTATCTTTATGACGGCTTAATGAGTGTGTTTTCTTGTTAAGGGTTATGAGAACAATTCAGTGCAGGGGGATTGGAGTCACTTTTGAAATGAGATACAATTGTAATTGCAAAATCATCACATTTGATGACCGCTTTAGCCGTGTAGGGTTACTCCTACTTACCTACGAAGAGAGGTCCTGGGTTCGAATCCCGGTAAGGGCATTTATTTGTACGTCAGCGTCTTTATAGTTGGCAGCAGTTAAGAGTAGCCAAATAGTTCGTAACACACTGTTATCCTTACAGTAATAAAGAAGTTTTCAGAAATATTTGGCTACCTTGGCTGCTACTAACTATATGACGCTGAGTGTACAAGCTTTGCTTAGTTTGGGGCTAGGTCGATTTGTGTAAGATTGTCCGCGAATATTTATATATATTTAAGTGGCTAGGACGCGACCTTCAATCTAAAGGTGGTGGGTTCGAACCCCGGCTCGTACCCTTCCACACCGTAGTTTACGAACGGAGTTTGTGGCGCCCCGTATCCTAGAGAATGCTTTACAGCATTATCTTTTGTGCAATTATCATTCGTCAACAGTAAGTAGTTATAACCTTAGAGCATCGATATTTTACCGTGCGGAGTTTAACTAAGACTAACAAGCTATATATATATTATACTTAGTATAATATGCATGAAATAATAATTGTAGAGTTCAATGAATTATTTTTTAGTGCAAATCAAAGGCCTCTACTTACAATAATTTCTTAAAAAAGCGTAAGTACAACAAAAACTTCCAAGTTTTATGTTTTCAACAGGCTGATACACAATTTATTGATGCTGTCATGACCGAATTCGGCCACAGCGACTGTGTGATCTGGACTTGATATCACCGATTAAATAGCAATATGACTTCAGTGTTGCTGTTCTACTCTCTGGTGCGCTCTCACGTGGCTTGCATATCCTATCTTTGTGCAATTAAGATTAAATAAATAAATTGATTAATTAAATTCAATCACGACTATATTCAGAGGTATTTGTGTGTGTGTGTAGATGCGAGGGCAAATGTATATTATGTTCAGGGCTCGTAATTTTCATGCCGATGACATCAATTTGACGTCACGCTCCATATAGGGTGATCCCAAATAGTTTTATTGTAAATTATTAATCATTAGTCTTATTAGAAAATTACGGGCCCTGATGATGTTTGTAAAAAGGGGAAGTCGGAATATAAACTGTAGTTATAATCATATGCTTATTTTTTCTGTAGTGATCCTTATCCTTATTAACACGCGTCTTAAGAGTAGGTTTGGTGCAATTTTATTGAGTGTTATACTTTTTATTATAATTATCTAACATACAAATAAGAGGCGAATACTGGGCATAATTTGTGTTTTGGGTCATTGTCAGATTTAGGTTCGCGTCTTTTCGGTGGACATTGCTAAAGTTAAGGGCTTTAAAGCCTAATTTTTTGTTGAACTCTGAATCCGCATAAACGGCGTCGCCTCTTCTATAATTCTATGCGATAAAAACATATTATATATAAACATAAGCCCTTAACTACTGCCCACTGAAAAGACGATTTTTATTTTACTGACTGACAATGACCCTTTTATGTCGGTGACAAAGAGGCGTACGGCCTCTCTGGTGGTAAGCGGTTACCATAGCCTATAGACGCGTTTAACTCCAGGGGAGTCGCATGCGTGTTGCCGACTCTATAAAACCTGTACACTAATTTCTTGAAGAACCCCATAGAGTACCCTTAGGAATACCGCGTTAGGAGCTAATTCCACAGTCAAAATCCATAGAAATAAATCATCATCCCCCTAGCCTAGCGTTATTCCCGATTGTGCCCCTAAATTTATTTATTTTATTTTATTTATTTATTTAAATCAGACAACAAGGCCTATATTAAAAATACCTCGGTCTCCTAACTAAGGGTCTAAATGAGGCCGGGGTCCGCTTTGACACCTAATCCTAAGATTTGGCATACGTACTAGTATTACGAAAGCGGCTGCCATCTAACCTGCTAACCCAGAGGGAAAACTAGACCTTTCCTTCACCGAAAAGCTGTCGGTAAATATTCCGTACATGAGTTCCAAAAAACTCATTAGCACGAGCCGGGATTCAAACCCACGGCCGCCGCTTCACAGCCGCATGCCTGAACCACTAGGCTGCCGTAGCTTACAATCCATAGAAATTAATATAATATCGAAATTATAAAACCAATCACAATGGTCATTAAAACAAAAACAACACTCATTTATTCCTGCCAAATACCTCGAAGTCATTCGTTTCAAAGTTGATCGAAACCCAACAAACAAAATGCATAGTATCCGAAGGAAGCATTTAATTGAGTTTTTGATTAATAAAGGCCCGCCAAAGGACGGGGAAAATTTAAAAAGTTCGTCCAATCGAGTGAGAGCACTCTAATTGTGTTTACGGGCCCCAACTTTTTCTATCTAAAGTTACGCCACTCGGTTATAAAAGTATTTAATTTCCCGCCGAAAGTGACACCGCACCCAATTTTGAATTCATTTTTAATTTTTCGAAGGGAAAGCCCTGAGGCAGTATGCCTATTTATTAACTGCCCGTTCGCAAGTTTGTTCGGCGTGAATAAAGTTTGCGAGTCTAGCCTCATTTCACTTTGGCTACGATATTAAGCAGTTTGTGGTGTAAGAATTATACAGCGGAATATGTTTTTGATATTCTAAGGTCTTATTTCGTTAATTATTCTTTATTTTTCACGCAAGTGATTAAAATCTTATATTTTGACATGTGCAAATTTGTTTTTTTTTTATCATGAAATAAATAAAGTAATCTAATCTTTATCTTATCTTGCAGTTTCAAGCTTTATGAGAATATTCTCGATACATAACTACCGAGAACTTATTACTTATCTTTAAAGTCTGTGAGTTTAAACTGAGAATGTATACTTTACATATGTACTGTACTGTCAGTCATGGTTGTATTATATACGTACATAAATATCTGTACACGTCTCTATGACTTTGACACTATAATCATGTATAGATATTTATATACTCATGTATGTACGTGTATTAATGCGTCCCTGACTGTATTTCATGCGGGAGCCGCCGCGCAAGCAGTATTAAATATATTTGTTCTCATGACCATGGACGTTTCGTCGCCCAGGTAACATGAAGTGAAATCATAATTTAAGGCATATCTACGTCCTTTAAAATTTCGTCTTGTTCGCTCGTTAAAGTTGGCTCGATATGCTATGCTCGCAGAATCTTGCAAATATTGACAAAACAAGGTTTTATTCAAAACGGATCATTACAGTACATTATTTTGAAATGAAGACTACATTTGTAATTTTCCATGCAGCTAATAACTTTTTGTTTTTACGGATTCTGAGGATGACAATGTAACTCTTCATATCTTGCTGACTAATGTTTTTTCCCCTCACTGCCTCAGAAAGGCGTCTTTTATCCTTTAAAACCAGTGAGCAAAAATGCATTTTATCCACTAGTGGGGAAAGTAATTTGACCTTGGAGCGCGTTTTGTTTAAGTAGCTTTTGACAGGTAACATAACGTAAAACGCTCATAATACAAACATTTCACAGGTGATGTATTTCTGTTGACGCTATAACAACAAATACTAAAACAGAATAAAATAAATCTTAAAGAATTTTAAAAAAAAATGTTGTTGCCTTCTTCAGGCGCTGTCTCAAAATATATGGGAAAACTAAAATCCGACTCGCACTTGACCAAAATTCTACTTGATATTACTTAACGTTATTGTTACTGTTAAATTAAAAAAATATATAAATTAAATAAAGTTGTTTTGCATGTTGCAATTTCCTCGCTACAGTGAGGAGAAAAGTTTTGTGTTACAAACGGGTGCAAATGTATTTTACTTCTCGTGTATTGAACACTCACTACGCTCAGGATTCTATTTTAGAACCACTCGCTTCGCTCGTGGTTCAACTATAGCAACCTTTCGCTTGCTCGTGTTTCAATTCCACACTCGCGGGTAAAATACAACTTTGCACCCTTGTATAACAAATAACTATTTTCTGATATTCAAATTGAAAAAAAGAATGTGTGTAACGGTTACCAAAATACTCATTATTACCATGATTTACAGCGGTCAAGCCTGAAACAAAAATATTATATTCGGGGTCAGCAGAAACTTACATGTGGAGTTGCAAGCGTCCACATGCTAGGGTATCCGTTTACCATCAGTTCTACGCTTGTTTACCACCGTGGTATAAAAAATACAAAGTCACTTTTATTATTTATTAAGAGCCTTACGTATCCCGCAGCTGGGCAAAGGCCTCCCTCTTTTTTGCCTTCCACATATCCCTGTCCTGACCCCGTATCATGGTCGGCCTTATCACGCGATAAGTGACAACATAGAGCGTCCGTCTCGTTCTATTGAACGGTGTCAGCCAGTGACGGACGCTTTATCTTGTCACTTATCGTGTGATAAGGCCGTCCATGCTACGGGGTCTGGGCAGCCATTACTCGTAGTATTTTATGGTAAAGAAACCTACTATATTATAAAACAGCAATTTTAGACGAACCTTAGTTTGCGTAGAAGTTTAATTAATGTTAGTCTAGGAACTTCCAGGAAGGTTGATAAAACGACGAACATTACCCGACTGTACAGTAGTGTAGTTGTTTCTCATCAAGGGCGCCGTAAACGTATCGGCTGGAGGAATTTTTAATTTAGCAGCCTAATACTTGGCAATATGTTGTCCACGGGGCGACACACAGGGTTAGCGGTGCAGTAGGGAGATTGGTGCGTAAAGACAAATACAGTCGGTGTTATTCTGATACAATGTTCAATTAATGGATATTTTTAAGTATTTATTTATCTCATCATAAATATTTTAAGAGTTGTCTTGTCGGTGGAGTATTTTCTTTGCCCTTTGATTTGCTGATACGACGCGACACCACAATTTATTTATATATAAGTATATAATATCGTCACCTACTACCCAGCTTTGCTTAGTTTGGAGCTAGCTCGATTTGTATAAGATTGCCCCCACATGTCTTTTTTTTTCACTCGGCCACGACAAATGTTTATAGTTCACTAAACATTATTCATTGTCATATGTATTCCATATTAGCTGCCCGCGCTGCCCTGTTTGCGTTTTAATAAGAACACAGGTGAAGCCCTGGCATAAAATATAGCGTTTGTAAATCCTGAAAATTCATTCTATATTTTTGAAATCGGGTTAGTAGTTCCGGAGATTATCCATTAAGATACAAACTTACAAAGCTACAATCTCACAGACTTTTTCTCCTTAACTATGTATAGGTAATACTCGTATTACTCACTGCCCGCGAGCTTCGTCTACGTATTCCAAAGAACGCAGGCAAACCAGCGGTATAAAATACAGGCTACTAGGTTTTGCCTGCGACTCCGTCTACTATATTCTATTATTTATTTATTTATTTATTAGGCGAGATAACAAAATGTAAATTATTACACACTTACACAGACTTTTCCTCTTTATTGGTTAGTAACGATTATATGCAAACTTTCCATGTATTAAATATAAGGCAAGTCGAGACGTGGGATAAAACATAGCCTAGCGATACCGAAGGTCCATTCTATAAACAGGTGACTTTTTTTTTCAATCAAATCATTAGTTCCTGAGATTACCCAATACAACATACAAAGCTACAATCACACAGACAGATTGTGACGAACCTCTGATTGATGTTGGTACCTGGTTCGTTCATCATTTTACCGACAATTAACCGACGATTTTTGTTGTATCAAAAATTGTGGTTTCGGTGTGCGATTAAAAAAATTGCATACGCTTCTATATTAGGACTAATTATACGCTTTCTAGCCAATATATATAAACATATATATATATTTATGTCAGTTTAAAAAAGCGACAAAGTGAACTCTCTCACGGCGTTTTACGAAAAACAAACGTATAAAAAATCATGGTTAGAAAAAGTGAAATATTAAATAATACTAATCGATAAAATAATCTGGCGTTCATTCGAACATTATAAAATCGTAAGCATCAATACTCAAATGAAACGCCGTAATAGGGCGAAGGACAGGCTGTTGTCGGTAAAAGAGAAGAACGGCTCACCCTACTGTTCCGTACCTTATTTTGCGGGATGCGTTTCACTTGAGCTCTACACAGGGTGTCCGTAAAGAAGAGAGGGCGCAAGCTTTTATTAAGAGGCTCTGTGGAAATAATCGGAAGTAGACGGAATCCAATTTATGGATAGATTGCATGCAACGATCCTGAAAATAAAGGTTATTGTGGAATTTTTATTGGAAACAAATTTTCCAGTTCACGGGGCACGGACGAGGTGTCGGATTCGGAATAGGGTACTGGGGACCGTTTTACTGGATTTAAAAAGTCGTGCATTTTATACGGGAATAATTAACCACGTCGGTGGCAAACAGGCGTACGGCGCGCTTGATAAATAGTAAGCGGTCACCATAGCCTAAGCCCACATGCTACTCCAATGTCATATGTATTTGTGATTTATGTGTATGTGTGTTGTTGTCATGAATAAATGATATTCTATTCTATTCTATATGCTCGTTGCTGAATTACTGATCAAAGAGTTTGTACTGAAAAGTTTACCCATAAGGCAGTGCATAATTCTGTTTAAGGTAAAAAATTATTCCGCTATTGCGCTCTCATTTTAAAACTACGTGTTGGATTGTAACGAAACTTTGCACATACAATAGTGCAAAAGCTACGGTAGCCTAGTGGTTCAGGCGTTCAGGATGTCAAGCGGCCTTCGTGAGTTCAAATCCCGGGTCGTACAAATGAGTTTTCCGGCACTTATGTACCTACGGAATATTTACCGTTAGCTTGGCGGTGAGCGAAAACATCGTGAGCAAACCGGTCTAATCCCGATAAGGTCTAGTTTTCCCTCTGGGTTGGAAGGCCAGATGGCAGTCGCTTCCGTAAAACTAGTGCTTATGCCAAATGTTGGGATAAGGAGTCAAAGCGGAACCCGGGCTCGTTTAGGACACTACTGGGAAGAAGGGTGATGAAAGATTGTCTATGTATACATATTGGAATACTCGACTATACGTATACCAAAGGCTAGATTGTAATGCACAGCATTTTGTAGTAATTTAAATCCTTTGAACGGACATGAGAGAAATAAAATTTCCGCGCAGTCCGCTTTACCCGCGCGGGTATTTATTTATACGATTCAGTAGATGTTCATTAAAAATTGTCGTGCAACTTTAAAATTACTTTGCTGGGAGTTTTTCTAAGTCCCACACAGCTCGGCATCTAATCTGCATACGGAATGCCCCGTAAATAAGTTCCGGAATTCCGGATACAAGTTCTAACTTAAAACTTCGATTCCAATCGTAGTTGCTTATAGTTTTGTTATGGGCAGAGAACCTGCTATTGGAAAACGGTGTTTCACTTCAAGTAAAAAGTTACCAGTAAATATCATTCACAGTTAGCTCAATAAAAAAAATTGTTAAACATATTTATGATGCATTTGTTAAGCCATAAGGCATTCGTATGAACAGGGGTGTAGACACTAAATAAAATTATCAATAATGTTCTATTTTCTAGAAAGAGGATCAAAAAAATATAATTATTCAAATGGAGAAAAAAGCAACAGGTTAAATAATCACAAAGTTATGTGTCCAAATGATATAAAGCGAGGAAATACGGCCAGCCTTCTGGGCACCTTGCCCGTTGACGGCGATTTATGCCAATTTTTTTACCTATATTTTAAGTTTTATGTTTGTTTTTATTAATTGTCGTTATTTTGAATTAAATTAAAGTGTCCAAATATCTGAATGGGATCTTCGTCACGTGACATTTTTTTGCCTTTTTTCTTTCGGAGTAATACAATTTTTCGAGTCGACTTTATTCTATTCATGCAAACTTTCATTGTGAAAATACACGAAGTTTAATTGATATGTATGCATGCATGTGTGCGTGCGCACCTGATACATGAGTCAGTAATAAACCAGCCTTGCATCGGTACACTCGCGTTTCATTACTACCACCCGAACCCGCATACATCTCAGTGGCGACGAATCGGGACCTACCCACGCGCGTTACAAAAAAAAAAGAATAGTGAAATGGCTAATTTGTTCGGAAGTTTGTCGGTTTTCGACCACAATTCCCAAGAATGGGAAATTTTCTGTAGTCGGTTAGTGCAATTTATTAAACTAAATGGTGTTAAGGATGATAAGACAGGGCCCTTGTTGTTAACGCATCTGTCAGACGAGACTTACCGCCTAGCAAGGAATTTGGTACATCCTATGAAGCTTGAGGAGGTCAAATTCGACGAGCTGGTTAAATTACTCAACCAACATTTCACACCGAAGCGCTGCACATTCGCAGATCGAGCGAGATTTTACGGGGCGATGCGCGAAATTGACGAGACCGTGGAGCAATGGGCGGCTCGAGTTAGAGGTCTCGCGGTGCATTGTGAGTTCGGAAGCGCGCTCGACATGATGCTGAGGGACAGGCTCGTTCTGGGGCTGCGCGCAGGGCCGGAGCGCGATCGGCTCTTCGAGCAAGATGCTGCGACACTCACGTTCGCTAAAGCCGTCGAAGTGGCTCAGCAGGCAGAATGTGCGAGGAAGGTGAGGGCGTTGGCCTTACCCAGCGTGACTGTCAAGGAGGAACCATTGTACAGGGCGAGCGCGGGCCGGGCGGGCCGGGGGGCCAGCCGAGACCAGCCTGCGCAGCGTTGTAGTGTATGCGGGATGAAAGGTCACGGAGCGGATAAGTGCCGTTATAAAAATTACCGGTGTCAAAAGTGTCAAAATAAGGGACATTTAAAAAAGGTGTGTGATGTACGTGTGAACAATATTAGTTCATCGGAGCATGTGGAGGACTTGAATCCAGGTAGCCAGGACTGCGGGGACTGTCAGGAATGTAAACTTTTCAATTTGAGGTGCGTAAATTACGATCCTATAGTAATGACGGTTGGCATTAACGATAATAATTACGACATGGAGGTAGATTCCGGTTCGAGCACTAGCGTAATTTCGGATGTCATGTACGAAACCAAATTTTCAAATATACCCTTAAGAAGTGTTAGTCTTAGAATGTGTTTCTACAATGGCCATAAAATCACTCCTTTGGGTTGCTTTTCAGCCGAGGTGTCATACAGAGACATGACAAAGCAAATTTTATTTTACGTTATAAAAAATGGAGGTCCAGGGTTATTGGGTCGTGATTTTATGGCCAAGTTTGGAATAAGCCTTATGTGTACAAATACAAATTACACTATAAACTGTTCCTCGGATATGGATGTTAATAGTCTATTAAATAAATATAAAGAATTATTTAATGACGACTTGGGTTGTTTTAAATATGGTGAAGTCAAACTGCAGCTCAAAGAAGGCATCAAACCGAGATTTTGCAAAGCTCGACCCCTACCGTTTGCTCTCAAGGGTTCCGTAGAAGACGAGTTAATGAGGCTTGTGAACAAAGGAATATTAATACCTGTTACTCACTCCGACTACGCGACACCTATAGTACCCGTAAGGAAAGCAAACGGTAGTGTCAAAATATGCGCCGATTATTCGTTGACTATAAATAATGACGCGTACATTGAAAAATATCCACTTCCTCGCATCGAGGAAGTGTTCGCAAAACTCAGCGGTGGTCAACATTTTTCAAAGTTGGATTGTAGTCAAGCGTATAACCAGTTCCCATTGTCCAAGGATTCACAGAGACTAACTACCATTAACACGACAAAAGGCTTATTTATGTATTCCCGTCTCGTATTCGGGTATTCGGGAGCACCCGCCATATTCCAGAGGGCACTCGAAAGCGTACTGGCAGGTATTGAAGGGGTAGCTGTTTTCTTAGACGACGTCTGTGTGACGGGCCCCACTAAAGAAATACATGTAAGTAGACTTGAGGAAGTCTTTAGAAGATTTCAGAATGCCGGGTTGAAATTAGGGAAAGAAAAGTGCGCTTTCTTCCAAGGGAGTGTCACATATTTGGGTCACATTATAAATAAAAACGGGCTGCATAAGTGCCCGGAGAAAGTAGATGCTATTGTTAATGCACCACAGCCCAACAATGTGACAGAATTGAAAAGGTTCCTAGGTATGTCAAATTATTACAGGAATTTTGTTCCAAATGCATCATCCTTGCTAGGCCCATTACATGAGTTATTGCGTGCTGACACCCCATGGCAGTGGACGGACCGGCAACAGGCAGCATTTACGGCGATGAAGCAGGAGTTGGCGTCGGACCGCGTGCTGGCGCACTTCGAGCCGGACGCGCAGCTGTCGCTCGCCGTGGATGCTGGGCCTTACGGTCTGGGAGCGGTGCTAGCTCAAATAGGACCCGACGGTGTCGAGCGACCGCTCGCCTATGGCTCGCGGTCCTTGTCAGCTGGCGAACGGAACTATAGTCAACTCCACAAGGAGGCTGCGGCAATTGTGTTCGGCGTGAAGCGGTTCCATCAATATTTATATGGTCGACAAGAACCATTTATATTGAAAACGGACCACAAACCGCTATTAGCGATATTCGGCAAGAGCAACGGTATTCCTGTTATGACAGCATCGCGTTTAATCCGGTTCGGGATTTTTTTGTCCGCATACAACTACAAAATAAAGTATATCTCCAGTAAACAAAATGAAGTAGCTGATTATTTTTCTCGAATTCCGTCCCCTGGTGCGCGTGAAATAGAAGATGACGGGGAGGAAATGCTCACAATAAACTCGTTGCAATTAAATAGCTTACCGTTAACATACAAAGACATACAGACGGCTACCGCCAGCGATAAGGATTTGTGCACTGTACTTAAGTATATCAAGCATGGCTGGCCACGCAAAATTAGATGTAAAAATATTCTGCCATATTTTCTATGCCGAAACGAACTCGATGTGGAACAAGGTTGTTTATTACGAGGGCATAGGGTTGTTATTCCGGCGACGTATAGGTGTAGGGTGTTACACGAATTACATAAGTCGCACCAAGGAATAGTAAAAACAAAAAGTAATGCGCGCGCGCGCTTATGGTGGCCTAACGTAGATAAGGATATCGAACAGTTGATTACTGCATGTACTGTTTGCGTGCATCAGCGCAGCGCACCCCCGCGCGCTGCGCCCGCGCCCTGGCCACTGCCCGCCTCTGCGTGGGAGCGGGTACATATAGATTACTTCTCAGTAGGTCAAAGGTCGTTCTTGGTTGTAGTAGATGCCTATAGTAAATGGCTTGAATGCTTGGATATGGGAAATGATCTTACTACGCGGCACTTAATAACTAAAATGAAGTTTTTATTTGCGAGATTTGGACTTCCAAGTGTTATCGTGTCAGATAATGATGCCAAAATAGCCTCACGAGAATTTGTCGAGTTTTGCGAAATGAACGGTATGCAATACCTAACTTCACCTATCTATCATCCATGCAGCAACGGTCTGGCGGAGATTAATGTTCGTACTTGTAAAACGCAATTAAAATCCATTTTACAGTATCACTCGTGTGTCAAAACCATAAATGACAAACTACAAGATTTTTTATTTGAATATCGTAACACTAAGCATTGCACGACGGGCGCTAGTCCCGCCAGGTTGATGATAGGCCGTGAGCTGCGCTGTAGATTGGATTTGTTGCGACTGCCGCCGACGCGTGCAAACAACGGTTACGAAAATGAACACTGTAGGGTGTTTCAAATAGGTGATATTGTATGGGCTAGATGTTATGGAAATAGGAAACCATTTTGGGCAAAGGCTACAATATATAAAAAACTTGGCAATAGAATGTACGAAATAAAATTAGAAAATAACGATAATATCGTATGTAAAAGGCATGTGGATCAACTATTTAAATACACAGAAGCGACCACCGGCGGTTCATCGACAAATGACGAACAGATGACTCATTCTGTTGATTTCACGCCGTATACTTGTGGGCTCGATTCCCCGGCGACTGCCGTCAGTGTTAATACTAATGGTTCGCAATCGCATAGCACAGGGGAAGAGGCGAGGATGACGGAGGAGGTGATGACTGAGACGCCAATACAGGCGGACACTCGGGTGTCCGGGGCACCGTCAGAGCAGTCTGAGCCACCGGTGCAAGTTAATGAGGAAGCCCCGCTAGGGCCATCACCTGCTTCTCAGCCTAGTTGGAATTTAAGACCTAGGACTAAGAAAATTGATTATAAATTGCATTAATTCAGTAACCATGTTGTGATTGTTCTCAGATGTTCAATGTAAGTCGGGAGGAGTTGATATGTATGCATGCATGTGTGCGTGCGCACCTGATACATGAGTCAGTAATAAACCAGCCTTGCATCGGTACACTCGCGTTTCATTACTACCACCCGAACCCGCATACATCTCATTAATAATAATACTATCTGCACTGAAAATGTTATTAATCAACAAAAGCATAATTTTTCATTAAAAAGGAACTACTATCCGCTTTGAGTCGTTCATTTCATCAAATTCAATTTATCTGAATTTTTCGTTCCTATATTATAGTTATTATAGTTGTTAGTCATTGTTTTCTCAAACGAATTGCTGATCGTGTTTCAATAGGGGTGTAGACACTAAATAAAATAATCAATTACCTGTCATATTTTTTGAAAAAAGTATTAAAAATGTAGTCAAATGGAGAAAAAATAAATTCAAAAGGTTAAATAATCACGAACTTATAAGTGTCCAAAGTTTTAAGAAGGGGTATGTTCTGTCCCTTTTCGCAAAACGCAACTTCATATGAAACGATGACGCTGGAAGATTGTGACGTCACACTAATAGACAAACGTGCCGCGCCCCATCGTGTTCGACGCGGCCCCCCGGCAGCCTCGTGTAATGTAACGTCACACAATGTTTGCGTTTTCTTTCTCTAACAAGCAATATTAAAACGCTTGTAGCTTCGTTACTCTTTGAGATATCTGAATGGGATTATCGTCACTAGGCATATTTTTATGCCTTCTTTAATTTCAAGTAATAATAATGTTCGACTCTGCACCCCTATTTATATCCGCTTTACAAAAGAAATCAAATTAGTGGTATGTACGTGGTTTGTACTCAATATTTCTAATGTAGCTGAGGTACCTACCTTAATTATAACAATAATAATGAGCTTTACCCAATCAAATCAGCAAATCACGTAAGTTATTAAGTTAAGACTCACATACCCTGCCTCTAAAATTGAGACGAATCGGAAAAGCCGATAGAGAATAGTTATACGCCGAACTCGACTCGACTTGCCGAGTCACAGATTCAGCTGCTGCGAAGCGGATCTCATCCGGTTGATGCGAGTCGAGTTTCGATTCGAGTTAGCGGCAGAATCAAGTCGAGTTGGAAAATAATCACTTGTAGCACCGCTAATATTATAGTAATGGACCTTTTGACCAAGCTTAAGCATTGGAGCATGATCTCAAGATGCAGATTAAAATAATGGTAATTCAATGTACCCGGATAGTCTGCAACTCGTCTGTCGGTAGGTAACATCTCGGGTCAGGTATTTCTGTTAGTCTCCGACCAAATTTTAGGTTTCGGTTTCGGCCAGTTTCGGCCAAGGTTTTGGTTTCAACCGAAAGAGGACTTCGGCTTTGTCGAAACTTATGACCTCGTAATTTCTCATCCTTTATCATTCCGCTCAGTAGGCTACGGTAACCCGAGTGTTATAAAAAAATAACTACGAAACTGATTATTGTGTTTCAGATTTCTATGTTTTTTAACTCCGCGCTTGAAAGCGCAAGCGAATTCTTTAAAGTTAAGTTAAGTTATCGCTATTGATTTTGGCTTCAAATCGTGTTTCGGTCGGACACTACATTTTGTTAAAGTTGCTATGTTGGTTAATCATTATTAACCAACATTTAGTTGGTTAATCACTATTTCCATTTACAATGGCATTCCATTGTAAATGGTAACCTATCGCAATAACTAAAATTTATTAACCGAATATCGTTTGTCCGAAAACTTACCACCACGGTGATACGACGGTGACATATACATTATTTACCATAAACACAAACTTTTTGCTAATGTTTTCAAATATTGAAAATGCATAGGTAACAACCATTTTCATAAAAAAAAAACATATGAATTAGTAACATATGTGTGCTCCGTATAAACAATAATATATCAAATATAATAAAGCCGATTTGATAAAATACGAACAGGTTATCAATCGAATCGTTAAGCCGGTATAACGATATTGCGGGTATACCAATAATTGGGAATCATTGATTTTTCAAACCATTACAAAAGCTAAACCATAAAATAACCAGCCGTGAACGTCGCGAACAAAAGTGTCGGACAAACGAAAAAAAAGGCAAACGAAGTTTGTCGAATAGTAAATTCCGAAATGAAAACAGGACAAAAAAGTTTAGTGATTCAGATAGGTAACCATTGTAAATGTTTTAGTAAACTGACACGAAAAAGAGCCCTCGAAGTGTACTTGCAGATTAACTATATGAATTTGGGAGGTCTGCAATCTTTTCATGAAAATAAATCTCTTATAAAATTTAATAAAACCTCTTCAAAAAGAACACAAACTAAAGTAAAGTAAAGTAAAAGTAAAGTAAAATTTTATTACCAGAGGCTCTAGTATAAGTTTTACCGAAACAAAACTTTACGATCGCGTTTGCGTTTTACCCTCATTTTGTATGGGATTTGACAGCTAAACGCGAACGCGGTCGTAACGTTTTGTTTCGGTAAAACTTATACTAGAGCCTCAGAAAGATTCAGTACAAAAAATGCTAAGTCGATGACCCCACACTAGGCTAGGCCTGCGAGCGTAACATGGTTGCCATTTTATCACTTATCGTTGTGGTAAAGACGCCCATCACGCTCTGGCAAGTATGCGAGTGCGAGAGTGACGGATGCCTTATCCACAACGATAAGTGATAAAATGGCAACCGTGCTACGCCCGCTGTATCGTGGAAGTCAAAAGTAAACCAAACACATAGAATTGACCGAATAAAGTGCGGTCCGTAAATCAAAGTTAAAACAAACAGGATATAAGTAACTTTTTACAGCAATTTTTAAATATGATCGTGTAAACTATATAATCTTAAGACAAAAATGTGTATGTGTGTGTGTGTGTGTGTGTGTGTGTGTGTGTGTGTGTGTGTGTGTGTAACTCATCTGTCACTGAACGTTCTAAACGGTAGTCACAGAGTCACCGCCCCCCCAAAGTTACTTTTCAATTTATCCAACTTGCGGTGAATTTAATTTCCACAAAGTTGGATGTTCAGTCAATATTCCGCTCATTTACAGTCTGTTCGTCGATTCTATGAATACTTAATTACTAGAAACATAGCCTTTGTCTTAAGTAAACTGTATTTGTATTTGCTTAAAGAAAACATTAAACTTTCACATGGCTGCTTCGATTCAGGAATGTATTTAAAAGTAAACAATGGCGGTTTGTTTAAAACTTAAGTAATTTCCATTGTAGCCTAACGGACGTGTCCGCCTTTATGCTGGTTTTCTGTGCAAATATTAAATAAATAATGCTTCCGGAGTTATTTATATGAAATTGGAATTGTACTCGTATTGTTTGTTATCAATGGGTTACCGTTGATTTATCAAAAAAAAATACAAAATATCACTTCACAAACAATTTTACGCATAATTTTATAAGCCAAATTATGTAGGAAATAAACTCTTCACAATTATTATTAATATTTATAATTATTAACACATACTTATTATTTTACATACACATATTAACACATACTAATAATTATTATTAACACATACCCAATATTTGGCAAATAAACGTTTTAACAATGACGCTTACCAACTGGTACTTGACCTCATGTAGTCAAATATTTCAGTAGAAAAACATATTTTACGCCAAATATAATAAGACAAATGATTTGTATCTTCAATTTTCAAGCATGTTATGCACGGTTCGTTGGTATTCCTTTGTTTGTCCGAATTCCATTTGCCTTCATATTCACAGGCCATAATTTTGTTTATCATAATTTCATGTGCCATAACTATTATTCACCATAAAGTTCATAAGACAGAATTGTTATTTTCCATAATAGCATATGCCATAATATCATTTGCCAGAAACTTTATCCATAATATTTATATGCAATAAAATCATTTACATATACCTTTCAGAAGCCTTTTAAACTTTTTCTCTTAGATCGATATTTAACGAAATATTTGGGTTCAAAGGACAGTCCGACTCGGATGGCGGATAGGTTTAGGTTTAGAAGACGGCGTCTCCTTTGTTTTTTTTTTAAAAAAACAGAGGAATAAAACTTCTTTACAGAAAAGTTATTTAAGTAAAAGATGCTGATTCGAGGGCACAAAGTCCACTTTCAGTCAACCCAATTCACTAAACAGGGGAATAAAGTTCTAATCTAGCTCAAAAATAAAGCACCAATCAGGGAAATAAAAAGTATACCCAATGGACCTGCGGCTGCGTTGGAGGGCACAAAATCCACTCACAGATAAGATAACCTAATTAACCTAACAGGGGAATAAAGTTGTCAAAAAAGTATACCTAATACACCGTTAGCAGGTCACGGGTGAATAAGGTACATGTTCAGTTAACTTAATTCACCAGAGGTTGGACACGAGTGCATAAGGTGTACTCACCGTATACTTAATTCACCCTTGGTTGATCGAGAGTGCATTAAGTATACTTTCAGTGAACCTAATTCACCTAGGTGAATTAAGGGTGAATTAGGGGAACTAAAAAGTACACTTTAAACCCCCCAGATTTTCTGAGGAGAATTAAGTTCTCTTTTAGTGTTCTTAATTCCCCCAGGCGAATTAACTCGGGTGCATTAAGTATACTCCAGGTTATTTTGACGTGTTCTGTACGTAACAATCATTCAAAATAGGTGTTATAATGACATTATTATAAGCGCCAGAACCGAACATTCGTAACATTTGAACGGCTCGTAGAAATGTAGTTTCTTATGGCAAATGAATATTCTGTCATGTAACATTATTGCATATAAAATTATGGCAATTAAAGTTTATGACATATGAATGATTCGGGCATATTGCATATTGACAGTGTCTTTTCGGCGAAAGAAAACATTGTAAGCAAACTAGTCTAACCCCAATAGGGTCTAATTTTCCATTTGGGTTGGAAGGTCAGATGGCAGCGATACCACAGACAGACAAAGATATACGCATTAAACTTATGACACCTATCGTTTGCGTCCTGGCTCATTAGTAACAAAGGTACCGCCAATCAAAAGCGGTCCCATACCAAATCAATATTCCAGTCAACTTCAATGTAAAAATGATAATGATTATCACCTTACCCAGTCTATATGTCGCTTAAATTACTTGAAAATCCTTTCAGCAACATTCTCAATACCTTGATCTCGATAAAATTGCCTGAAATGCCACCAAGTGGTACAAAGTTGCATTTATCTATTGTTCTCATAGGGACTTGCGACGTTTTTCTTCTATGGTCTCCAAAGGCAGAATAATCCCAACTGAGCCCCAATTACAAGAGATTATGATGTTTATTTATTGTTGATCACCCGAAGGCTATTTTAATCTGAAAACGTGGGGGATATTAATTGTGTGACAATCTATGTGCGTGTGTGATTATCAGCATTCGAATAGACTGGGAGAAGAGTGTTGCGACGAATGCTTACGGCATTAAGTCCGCCTTTAGTACGATAAGTTGTTCTTTTGTTCAACGAAGATTAAGTAAATAAATAAATAAATGCTCCTAACAAGAGGCAATATTGCTGATATTATTGTGTGGTGTGGGTAACAGAAGACTCATCATTCTCCTAGCGTTATTCCCGGGGTCCGCTTTGACACCTAATCCCGAGATTAAATTTGGCATAGGCACTAGTTTTTACGAAAGTTACTGCCATCAGACCTTCCAACCCAGAGGGAAAACTATACCTTATTGGCATTAGGCCGGTTTCCTCGCGATGTTTTCCTTCACCGAAAGGCTAACGGTAAATATTCCGTACGTAAGTTCCGAAAAACTCATTGGTACGAGCCGGGAACGAACAGGTTAAACTTAATGATGAGTTCGTTGAATTTGCTCATAGCACGGCTTTTCTCGGTATTACACTGGATCAGAAACTGCAATGGGGATCACATATTTCTTCGTTAGGTTAATAGGCTTAGTTCGGCAGCGTATGCAGTCAAAAGAATAAGGCAGCTCACCGATGTTGAGACAGCTAGGCTTGTTTATTTTTCTTACTTTCACAGCATAATGACCTATGGTATTTTGCATTTCGGTAAAGCCGCTGATTTACAGATCATATTTGTATTACAAAAAGAGCGATTCGCGCTATTTATCAGTCAGGATCTCGCATTTCATTAAGAGAAAAAATCAAGCAAATCGACATCCTCACATTTGCTTCTGAATATATTTTTGAAATTGTTATGTATGTAAAACGAAATCTACATTTATTTAAACTAAATAGTGACTGTCACTCGCTTAGTACTAGAAATAAGGATAAACTTGCCGTGCCTCGTTACCGTTTGCAAAAAGAGAGTTTGTCTTTTAGGGGCACTTGTGTGCGTTTTTATAACAAAATTCCCAAAAATGTATATAAAAGTAACCGGATGCCTTTAAATGATTTTAAATGATAACAATTTTTTTTCCCTCTCTTTGTACTGACATACTCTGGTTTTGAATTCGTTTTATATGTAAGTATAATCCTGTCATATATTTTTCTCCTAGCTCTAATTATATTTATCTTTTGACAATGTGAAAACAGCATTTATATTTGTAAGTTAACATGTGCTTAATTGTAAATTTTAAATGAACTTTGACCTTCAATAAGTGTTCTGTATGAATCTATAATGAATAAAAATATTTTGTTTTTTCTAATTTTTTGGATTCGAACCCACGCCCGCCGCTTGACAGCCGCATGCCTGAACCACTAAGCCACCGGGTAACAGAAGACTATGTAGCAAAATGGTTTGTGTCTTGGGAGTAAGCACTTGAAACCGTCGTTACGCTTAAGATTCTAATTTAGAATCTTTCACTTCACTCAGGATTTAATGTGCTGCCCTCGCTGTACACATCTCAGTTGATTGTATCTAAAGGGAGCCACTTTATACACAATCTTCTATTTGTCCCTTTCTCACCAACTAAACGTCACAGTGACAAATGGATAAACGAATTTTTGCGTCTTTTTAAATAATTAACGGCTTAGAAATGTTGAAAAACCCCCGACATTTCCATTTCAAAGTTCAATATCTCAAAACCAGCTGAACTGATTTTGTTAAAACGTAGCTAAGAACCATCTCGATCATGTTAGCTTTCGGACAAAATAACCGCATCAAAATCGGTATATTCGTTTAAGAGCTACGTCTAAGACACACAGACACGTCAAACTTATGACACCCCTTTTTTGCGTAATGTCTGGGGTAAAAGAATAGGTTTGATGTATCAAAATACGGATTTTTCAGTTTCAGCGACAAAGTTTCTGATAAATTACTAATACCTCTATGACCGGTAATGTTGCCAGCGGTATTCTGAGTAGAATTAGGAATATTGGCACCAGATGTTGCTTCACTAGTGGGGATTATGAAACGAGGCCAGCTCATACGAAGAACGTCCTCGAATCAGACTAATCGGAATATTGCTGTTATAGAATAAGATAAAGAAGTATATTAGTGGTTGCCGCGCGCTGTTACAAAACGCACACCGCGTTCTCACATTGCATCGTCATTCGCCTCGTAAATAATGCCTAAAGCAAAAGAAGGTAAAACATATTGTATCGCAACGGGTTGTAATAACGACAAAAATTAACGCCGCAATTTATGTACATATATAATGTACAGAAAAATGGTTTTTGAATATTAAATACCACCAATACAAATAGACGACGCGGCGCCGCCGGCGTTACGAATACCCAAATGTGTGTCTTCATCCTACTAATATTATAAATGCAATAGTTTGGATGTTTAGATGTTTGGATGTTTGTTACTCAATCACGCTTAAAGGGCTCAACCGATTTAGATGAAATTTTGCAAGAAGATAGTTTATAACCTGGATTCAAATATAGGATAGTTTTTATCCCGGGTCCACGCAGACGAAGTCGCGGGCGGAAGCTAGTCTTACATATTGCAGAAACAGACAGTTGATGTTATAAACTAAAGACAAATTACACAGCTTTTGTGTAAAAAAGAAAATAAAAAATAATCAAAATATCATAATTAAAGTACACTATTATACTAAAGTATAATTTAATAGGTCGAGCTGGCGGCAACCCTAGCTCTAAGGCTCCGCCTCCGAAAGAGCGCGTTGCATGCGAAAAAAAGATGGCCACATTTAGGCACGTGTTGTAGAGGGAATTTGTTAACAGAGAACCATCTATACGCAGTACTATTATTTATTCTGTGCTGCGGTAATCTAAGCAGCCGCCGCGGCCGCGGGTCAGTTAGCGCTCCTCATACTATTCAATAGGCGTCCACCAGCTCCGTACAAACCGCGTCAGCTAGCGTAGACCCGTAAATCTGATTTTTTCCCACATTCCTATTACTCAATAACACTCGAAGGGGTGATGGACGGTTCCATTAGACCCTTTGTTTCCGGCCCTCGCCGCGGCAGACAGACGTCTATTGGGGTCTGTTGACTCAGGTCTTAACGTCTATTTTAGTTAGTGTATATCATTTAAAACTGATTGGTATTGTTCACGCGCACCGCGTGGGTGTCTCTCTTTAGTGTGCTGCTCCAAAAAAATGTCCAACGGGACATTTATTCCATCATTCGATGTCTGTCACAGGTAGTTTTTTCAGACACCTTTTGATAAAAGAAGCCAAAATCATGTTGATTCTTAAGAATTGATGGTGTTCGTTTTTTTGCATTTGAGTGAACGCGTGGGTATTTTTGAAGTGAAAACTTCTTTAGCTGTGCACTTGGGATGGGGAAAAATTGTTAAACTCGCCACAGGTGTAGGAGCTTAGGAGGCCACGTGACTGGAAGATGGTGAGATTCGGGACGAGGCTTGGGGGCGGGAGGGTTTGCAAGTGAAATAGTTTACTTCTGTCGCTACTGCATTGACAAAATATTCAAGATTTCACTTCTGCCGGCACTCCCGGAGTGCAATCTGATCTTTTTTTTCATCTCACCTGATGGACAAGGCAATACGTAGATGTAACATACTGGTTTAATAATAGCACCCGTCATAATATAAATATGTGTAGCATGAGAGTTTGAAGTGTTATAATATCCTCCTGCCTGACAATAAGGCACTGGTCCCACCGCCGGCTAGTAAGCTAGAAAAGTTGGGCGAGTAACGGTTAATTGCGTGCTGACCAGGCACAGTGTGATCAATCGACCTTTACAGATCCGCAATGTAATGCTACTCGCCCAACTTTTCTAGCTTACTAGCCGGCGGTGGGACCAGTGCCTAAGTGTATACGGTAGCCTATAGACGGCGTTGTAGACCTGAGGGGTAATCACGTAACGTTTCGAACGCTCGTTAGGACGTTTAACTGTATTTTTTCAATATAAAAGACATTTTAGATCTACCTAACGTACCTACGTACAATGCATTACGTGATCGACCTGCTATTATTGATTTGTGTCGACGGCTAGACCCAAATACTCCCTCACTCAGCCGTTTTCTTGTTTGCCACCATCATGATATTCTTAGATAGAATAGATTTATGTGCTGCTAGATAAGGCCCAACAATTACCAAACTGATTTCAAGCATTTGATTCAGTGGAATATACCTTTTTGGTTCGTTTGATGAGGGCGTCCTAAATTGATACCAAGCTTGTTCCGTGAGAACGGCTTGTCAGAAGAGAGGACCACTTTAGATTGTTTCCGGGTGCTAAGACGTTCATAGGTTTGCGTTCATGGTTGAAAGAATGATACAATTTTGGGGTGTCATGTCTTTATTGAAATTACCATAATCGGCTGTTTATTATAAAATAAAGAAAGAACGAACGAAAATAAGTTTATTTCGCAAAAATACAGAATATATCATCGAGTTTCACGCCACAGGACTGCACTTCCATCGTAATACGTTACAGACAAGTGGAATCAAAAGATATTTCGTAAAACCCAACTGCTTTTTACAAATATTTTAGCCTATGTCACTCCTATGAATAAGAGGAAACCAACCACATATGTCGAAATCCGTCAAACGGTTTAGGCTGCCAGAGAATAAAACATACACACATACATACATACATTTGAAAAATATAACCCTCCTCTCCTTCGGCAGTCGGGTAAAAACCAGGACATACATATTAATATTATCTTAAATATAAACATAATTATATGGTGCTCGAAAATACTCATACTTACTGCCTAAAATAATAAATCAATTACCTGAACATGTACAAAACTTATATGTGAAAGGTTGTAAAATAAGAAAAATATTAAAGATGCACTTTTTAAAATGCAATAATGTAACCTATATTCTGTAAACTAAGTTGTACTAACTAACCTACTTAAAATACTTAGCTTTTAATTTAACTAAATTAGATCAATAATACTAAGAACTCCCCATCGGCACACAAACCTCTCCAAGGTTTTGCCTAGATGGGCTTTATAATAATATTCTTTGTTTTTGTCTTAATAAATAATTTAAAAAAAAAAATTGTTCGCATTACATTCTATTTATTTATTTATTATCGTGGTTAATATTTTGTTTGACGACGTACCAAAATTAACCCTCAACAAATACCTAATTTTAACTTTAAACTAATAATTCATAAAGTGGACTTAACCTGCGGGCGTAGCACGGTTGCCATTTTATCACTTATCGTTGTGGATAAGGCATCCGTTACTCTCGCACTCGCATACTTGTCAGAGCGTGATGGGCGTCTTTACCACAACGATAAGTGATAAAATGGCAACCATGCTACGCCAACTGGTAAAGGTCGCGGGAGTTCGCTGGATCCGGTTTGGCGCAGGACCGGTCATTGTGGCACTCTTTTGGCGCAGGACCGGTCATTGTGGCACTCTTTGGAGCCTATGTCCATCAGTCGACGTCTTTCGGCTGACATGATGATTAAGTTACAATGGGCGCAGCGTGGGTAGGCCCCCCACAAGGTGGACTGATGACCTGCTAAAGGTCGCGGGAGTCCGCTGGATGCGGGTGGCGCAGGACCGGTCATTGTGGCACTCTTTGGGGGAGGCCTATGTCCAGCAGTGGACGTCTTTCGGCTGATATGATGATGATGATAGGCAGTACGAGTAACTAAATAGTGGGTCTAGATCATCAAAACGGTCAGCAGAAAACCAATAGTGACAGAGCGGTACGTAAACAGTGGAGCTTAGATGAGGCGAGGCGAGGCCATTTCAATTAAAAGTACATAAACACATGAAGCTTGATGTTAGGTTTAGTATGAGGGCTCGAATAGGATACAGCAAAGAGACTTGTCATTAAAAAACCGGACAAGTGCGAGTCGGACTCGCCCACCGAGAGGGTTCCGTATAAATTTCCTCCTACCTCGATGATCAATTACGTACTTTAAATAATTACTATACTTTTTATGATTTAACTACAAATGTATAGTTTTCAGATTTTCCCTGTACTTTTAGTATACGGCTATATTACTTGCCAAATTTCATCGTTCTATGTCAACGGAAAGTACCTAATAAATTTTGATTCCCTTGAGTGTCGAAATAGGTATACGTTTTTGTGCGGCATACTTAAACGGCCGTATCTTTTGTTTACGTCAACTTATATGTTTGATATTTCAAAGCTTTGAGTATAATAATATGGTTTTTATACTCGTCGACCTTAATGTTTGAATTAAGACTTCGTATACCAAACTTAAATCACATACTTTTTACTATGGAGCTCCTAACTCAACATTTCATAACTGTTGAGACAACTAAAATTAAATGGACCAATCACGTGGCGCCTTTACTGAACTATTATTGTATATATGGTATTTGACCAATAGCACGCCGTCGTGAGAAAGTCAAAAGGTAAATAGACATCAACGCAAAAGAAAAAGCCGTTGGTTGCACTTCGTTTTCAATAGATACCAAGTCTGTTTAATTAGTTCAGTTGACTCGTAGAAAAAGTATTGTATACAATAGTTATATAATTTGCTTTTTAAGTCTCGTACCTTAATTAGGCCACTCAGCAAGCTTCGTGGTCTAAACGTGGTAGGCACTCGACTGATAAAGCATACGTTATATAACGATTGCATAAAATACTATTTAATTTCAACTCGATACCTCCACTCGTTCCCGAGATAAAGGGTTGGCAGACAAATGGACAACAAAGTGATCCTATAAGCCTTATATTAATGTATACTCGTAAGGGTTCCATTTTTCCTTTGAGGTACGGAACCCTAAAAGATTAACTAACGATCGTATGCACCCTGAGGGACATCTGAAATGAACCTTTTCCATTTAAATTGGATATCAATGTCTTCACGCAATCTCATCCAAACGCCCCGTGGTAACACTTCAGAAACAATGAACCTCATCATTATACTACATTAACACGGCTAAACGATTCAATGTCACTATGGGCGACATGTTTCGAACTCTTCGGGAGATCTTCTACAGGGTTAGAGTTTTCCCGGCAGGGTGCTTCAAGCGACAATAACTAAATAAAAAACTAACGAAATAATTGAGTAACTGTTTAGCATTATTTTAAACACGTTTCATGAATATTAAATTCGATTAACCTCGTCGTAATTATTATTTTACATCGTCTCCGCCACCCAAAGGTAAGTATTACGTTGGAAGAGATCGCTTTTTAGAGATAAGACCACCTGTTGTCTACCATTGTATTATGTTTAATTTACCCCTGTTTTTCTATTTTATACAACTTCTGGTGAGTATTAAAGGATATTGGTATTGTATTGTATGGTGCCCCCAAAGTTCGTTCCTACAAATTTTCACGAGAATCGCAAAGTAAACATTCATTGAGCCATCGAAATGAGGTCATCCTAATCCGGGCGCAGGCAACATTATTCCAGGCTTCATGAATATGCAGGGTCCAAAGGCTCAAAGAACCTTATTACTTGCACTATTTTAGCGGTCACATTTTGCCACTGGAATTTCTATCGTATTGGTTGGAGTTTAGTGTTCTGTTTCGTTTGAAGATTGGTTACAAGGTAGCTCAATTGATTTTAATTACGTTTATAAAAGGTTAAGTGTGGATACGGAAGTGACTTTAGGATGCTAACTTTAAATACAGACAGGGTACTTAGTTGCTTGCTCTCAAGTATGTAAATGAAAGTAACAGTATTACGTTCTTGCCTTTATCAGAATAAAACAACTTAAATATGACTAATAAATTCACGGTTGAACTCACGCATTAAATGTGAAAACACATCCTGAAGAGCTCGAAACATGTCGCCTGTCATGACATTTAATACTTTAATATCGAATTTCTTCAAAATACTGTGAATTAAGCCATAAATAAAAAGAAAATAGAAGAGGGAAGATGATAGGGCACCTCATACAACATGATTAGTTCATACTCAATATATTACAAATATAACAATTATTGAAGGAAACATAGAGGGGAAGCGAGGAAGAGGAAGACCTAGAATAAACTACAAAGAGCAGCTCTAAAAAAGAGTTGATCTTAGGTCGTATCGAGATGTCAAAGAGGTTCCCTGGGATCCGAGTAGATGGAGGGCCTACTTTGAGCTACACCGACAAGAGCTTAGCTCTTCAATAAGAAGAGAAGTAATTCACACTTATCATAAGATGTTCATTTATGGCTGCTTCGCCAAGCCGAATGGCACAGCTCCGTTTCAGAATGGGTCGAAACCGTAGCGTTTAAATAGTAATTGGCAGCAAAAGTGTTAAAGCAACATTCAGGAACCAAAAAAGAAAAAGGTGCCGGCCGAATGGATCGTCGTCGTGAATATCAAAGTTCCATGTCAGGGGCCATTCATTTGGTGGTTTACGTTGTGCAGCATCTAAATACAGGGTGTACCAAAAATGGGGTGTGAACCGATCAAGGGCATAACAGGTATCGTTTTCTGATAAGAAAAGTTTTTTTTTGACGCGATTTTTTTTTCCCAGTCGGCCAACACCATACAAATGTAAATAAAAAATCGCGTCAAAAAAAAAAACTTTTTTCATTTTTGGTACACTGTGTATACACATATATATATAGTTTTAGAATTTAGCTAAAAAACATAATATATATTGTTTCATTCCTTTTTTTATGATTGTTTCATTATCTTGTTATTGTATTTAGTTTATTGCCATGTGTGCGCTGCCCGCCATGGTTTCACCGATGGTTCCAATGGAAGACCAGCTGTTTGTCATAAGTACGAGTATCATGCTGAGTTGGGACCATTCGCTTACATTTTTTTTATTTTCTGTTTGTCGATTTGTGTGTGTCGAACAAATGATGTTTCTATTGTATTTAAGGAAAATTTACTTGAATTGATTGTTTCTAACGTAATACAGGTTATAATATTATCAACGGTTGGATCTATTTTTAGATTCGTATATTCTTTGACAAAATACAATAAGAGTTCTCGAGTCAATTTAGAAAATATTAGTATACCATTTCAATAACCATGTTCTAGATTTTGCGGATTCGCGATAGAAGCCATCTTTTGGTCTATAATATGATATTCGTAACATAATATTCGTTATAAAACTGTGTATCGAAGTAATAAAGCTACATAAATTACCCAGAATTCTCAGAAAGTTCTTAAGCAAGCTTTAGTTACGTTGTTAGGAGTCAAGTTTAAGTCAAAGTTAGCCGCGGAACTCGTGTTACCGTGCATATGTTAACATGTGTGTTAACTGTAAGTTAGACCACAGTTTTACGAGTCTAAAAACACAGGTTCAGAGTTTAAACTTTTCTAGCCGTTTTTGGGGTTTTGTACCAAAAAGGTATAAAAGGAACAATGGTCGCACGACTGTGTTTGTTTGTCACAGCGCTACATATTTTAGAAAATACTTATGCTTTTGATCTGAATAGTTGTTTCGTCAATACGTTACCTCTCAGAAGTATTATTACAATTATAGTTAACTAAAATGAGAGAAGTGATTACGTAACTTTTCAAACGTACATTAAGACAACTGTCTTTTTCGTTTTTAAAAATGACATTTAGTTCTACCTGACGGCCCTACGTACATACGACGTCAAAGGTTTATGTACACTTTTAAATAAAATAAATAATTTCTCAGTCTTAATCTTAATTTACTAAGTATCTGAAATTAACGCTAGCGTCTCGTGCGCCTTACATACGGATAGCGTGAGAGTGAGAGATCGGATCACGCCCTCTCACACCAACGTATGTCGCTGCCGCCGCCACTCAAAGTCGCTGCTGAGTCCTAAAGCTCGTATTGCAAAATCTAGATTAACACCTTTACTGCCAGGAACCCGCCTGGCGGGCGCCTACGTCGTAGGCGCTTTCCGCTATTTAGCAGGCCACGCGCGTAGCGCGTAGCGATTCTTGGCAGTGAATGTGTTAAATCGAAGTCTTTGGTCGTTAGGTACCTCAGGACAAATCACTAAGTCATTCGATTTCGCTTATGACAAGACCCCACTGCTCGTACGGATGGTGCCGCAGATATGATTACAGTTAAACACCTTATTCCTTTCCAACAACGCAAAAAATATACCTACTTATCTTTGACTGTCACTGGACAAAGGGTCTCTAAGTGCCGCCGTGGAAATTACTTTTTAATACTGCATTGATCTAGAACTTTACGTCAATCGATATTTTATAATTACGAGTACGATTAATCTTAAAATCAGGCTTACCGAAACAATGTTTCCGGGCGTTTTTCAATAAAAGTGTACAAAACTTATTTTTCAGATTTCGTTTTTTTTTGTTTTTCTTACTCAGAATCGTTGACACTATCGATCCTTATACTAGAAAAAAAATGTGAAAAATTTCCATTCCAGATCGTCACATTTTTGTATGCAGTCTTTTTTTATTTATATGATCGTCACGCACTGGAAGAACAAACTTAAATAGTAAAATCTGGGACACTTGTTTTCTTGTATGACGATCGATATTGTCAACGATTCTGAGTAAGTAAAACAAAAAAATACGAAATCTGAAAAATTAAGTTTTGTACACTTTTTTTGAAAAACGCCCTTCCACAATTTAATATTTAGTAGTAATCACTATTATTTACTACAATTTGACTTTATGGTATTATAAACCTTAAACTAGTGGCTATGTGAGCTGTAGAACTTGCCAATCTAATTTTTTTATTATTATTTTTTCGAAAACTGAACTCGACAAAAAAACTATAAATATAATTATTTTATCAAACCAGCATCAGCAGTTTGACCACATAACGCATTACGTACAATGCGTTAGGGGCTAAATGACAAATTTTATATGGAAAAATGACAGGTATATTGTACTAACGCGCGTCCCCTTTCACTGTGTAGAGGAAAAATGGGTCGGACCGGATATACGAATAATCGGTCGGACCGGATATACGAATAATGGGTCGGACCGGATATACGAAAGAATTTTAGCCCAAGCTGAAACGGATAAGTAATTAAACCTGCCCAGTTGATATTGACGTACTTTAAGATGGATTGATCGGCAATTTTACAAGTACCTACTTTCATGACTGTCAATATACCCACGAATCGACACAATATCACGTACATTGATAGCTTTCGTTGTAAAGCAAACTATATATTTATATTTACTTATTGTGTGTGCCCTAAACGAGCTCGGGTCTGCTTTGACACCTAATCCCAAAATTTGGTTTTACGAAAGCGTCTGCCATCTGAGCTTCCAAGCCACTGCACCTTATTGGGATTAGGCCAGGTTTCCTCACCATGTAGTGCTTCACCGAAAATACTAGAAAAGTATTTTCGACTACGTAATATGAGTTCGAAAAATCCGTGGTAGCTTGTTTTATTTTTACCTTAAACAAAACGCTAGTGACACTGCACAAAGTTATTTTAAAGAGACCCAAACATTCAACCTCCAGCATCGAACCCACGTCTCCGCGTTCCGAATTCCGACGTGCAACATTCCAGGAATTCAGCGGATGCCCGCGTCTTAATGTTTGTGAACAGTGAAGCCGGTCCACTGCCGGTTTTGAAGCGGACGGACAGCCTAATTGATGTGGCCTGTTGACAAGGTTTTGTTGAGCTTGCAGTTTATGTATTTTGAATTGTTTTTTTTTCAATGGTTTAGAATGGTGCTGGTTATTAGATGATGAATAAGGTACGATCTAATGTCGTTGGAATAGGAAATATGCATGGGACTTGAATTTTAAATAAATTGCACTCAATCGATGCGGATATACGTAGAAATACCATACAGCAGAAATATATATTTTTTCGTTATTTTAGTAGGTACACTACAGGACCAAAATGAATACTTTTGTATTCGCGTGTATTATGAATATAATTTTTTTTTCAAAGCGGCCAAGTGCGTGTCGGATCACGCACAACGAAGGGTTCCGTGCCTATTAAAAAGGTCGTATCGTTACTGAAATCTTATGGCACTTAAGTCCTTTTCTTTAAGGATGGCAGTTTTTTAGAAATATCTCGAAAACCTTTGAACCGATATTGTTCAAAATAATTTTCGCTGAAAGTATTTAATAGGCCCTATGTCCATGATTTTTTTCATATTTTTCAAAATACACGGTTCTAAAATTAGAGGGGGGGGACACTGATCTCCGACTCTATTCACTTAATCAAAAAAAGGCCTATCGGTTTTATGTATGGAGTGCACCCCTAAAAATTTTTTAGAAATTTAATTACAAAACTGTAGCGGCTGACAAAATACACCTATCCTCAAAATTTCATTCAAATACACCTTATAGTTTTCGAGTAAAATGCCTGTGACATACGAACGGACAGACAGACAGACAGACATGACGAATCCATAAGGGTTCCGTTTTTTGCCATTTGGCTTCGCAACCCTAAAGAGATTATTGTATTAGTTTTATCTTACGTTAAAATCGCGTTTTATAAATAAAAACTACTTATATAACAATTAGACAGAATATTGAATTAGAAATGATATTTCGTATGACAAGTATATTCCAAAGTAAATTTTAAGGAGACAATTGCTACTGGGAATGTGGAAAAAATCGTATCGTATAATGAATTTAAAAGGAAAACTATCACGGCTAAGTAGGCATAACCAGTTACCGAGTAATAGTCGACCAACCTAAAATGTACTTAGAAAGGCCAACTTTCGTACTAATTCGGCCGACGCAGCCATTTAGGTGGCGCGCGCGAGTCGATGTA
This sequence comes from Epinotia bilunana, assembly GCA_947049275.1. NCBI lineage: Eukaryota > Metazoa > Arthropoda > Insecta > Lepidoptera > Tortricidae > Epinotia > Epinotia bilunana. The sequence goes on from OX346256.1 coordinate 25,455,160, forward strand.
ACTAAGAAAGACAGGCAACTACGGGACCCTACACTGCGCGTAGCCCGACACGCACTTGACCGGTTTCCCTGCCCGGACTGCTGACCGATTGCCTTGCCTCGACCGCTGACCGATTGCCCTGACCGACAATGTTGTTCATACATAATACGGGCTGCGTTCAATTTGACCTGACCGCTGACCGCAGAACGCATCCAGTTTGGCAAATCCTTAAAACCGTGAGCGACCCCGGGAGTTTTCTATACAATATCAACGTAACCAGAACCTTTCACATAAATCATGTTACTTTAGCAAACTCACAAGATATCTACATCAGCAAAACTTTATTAGAAAACATTTTTTTGTCCAAAAATATGCTGGCGATTCTCAGATACCTACTACAACACCGCCTGTACATTCGACAAACGCCAAAGAGGGTAGTGACCACATGTTAAAATTGATAGTGTTTCTGCTAAATGGATAGTAAACCATCAAATTATTGTAATAAAGTATGGATTACAAAATATAATTAAAATCAGAAATAACTACAACTTAGAAAAGTTGAAAAACCCCCGACATTTTCATTTCAAAGTTCAATATCTCAAAAACGATTGAACAGATTTTCATGTAACATGGCTAAGAGCACTCGGGATTACATCAGCTTTTGAATAAAAGAAACCGCATTCAAATCGGTCCATTCGTTTGGGAGCTACGATGCCACAGACAGATACCAAGATACACAGACACGTTAAACTTATAACACCCCTCTCTTTGCGTCGGGGGTTAAAAAGTATGAACCTTGAAAGTTAAGAAAAATTTTTTTTTTTTTTTTGACCAAGTGTAAATTTAAAGCTACCAATAGACTTATTACGCTTTTATAGAAACAAACTTGTAAGCTATGGACCTTAAAGCAGCATTTCGCGACTGAAACAGCAATTTACTTGAGGGGGACCTGGGGGGCATTTACTTTTTATAGGTTTAGTTTATAATAATAGGTTTAGTTTAGTTATATACCGTTATAAATATTTTTTATTTACTTGTTTTCCATATAACGATTAGTACTAATAACAAATAGTGACATCATACTTCTATGTCAATTAGTATGAATCGTTTCGGCTGCCGGCAGGGCCGATTTTGTATTTATTTTTGGGTACCTATTTATATTCTTTAATTGTAAACATTGGTTCCTCACTTAACGGACGTTTACCTTATAATACATTCTTAAGGTGGTTTTTAACCGGCGAGGCGAGGCGGGGCGTGGATGGGCGAGAATTAAAATTAGTATGCGACTTACTACCTATTTCCACCGCGCGCGCGCGCGCTCAGTGCAAATAGGTAGTAAGTCCCATACGAATTTCAATTCCCCCGCCCCGCCTCGCTTCGCCTCGCGGGTGGAAAACCACCTTTAGAGTAATTCTTCATCAGCATCATATCAGCCAAAAGAAGTCCACTGCTGGACATAGGCCTCACCCAAAGACCCTAACGGCTATCGGTTCTGCGTGCAATGTCACCATAAAATCTTAGATCATTATATGGCTATTAAATTGATTGCTTTGCTCGTACATATCGACGACCGGTTGCCTTAGTGGGTAGTGATGCTGCCTACGAAGCTGAAGGTCCTGGGTTCGAATCCCGGTAAGGGCAGATATTTGTGACAAGCATGAATATTTGTTTCTGATTCTTGGATGTTTTCTATGTATTTAAAATATCTTATTTATTACATATCTTCGTCTAGTACCCAAACACAAGCCTAGTGAGCTTTCTATGGGGCTAGTTCGACTTGTGTAAGATTGCCCCTAATTTACAAGAACAATATTCCATTAATATTTTATTAGTGGTTTTCTGTAATTATTTGCATGTTTGCACGCGTGGAGGGGAGGGAGGGCGGGCGCATTAACCGCATGCAAAATACGCAAATAGGCGCATATCATCATCGCTAATAGACCGTTTTTAGCAGAGTAGCAAGGAATTATCACAGACTTCCGCAAATTAACGCCTCATTCAATCAATTAGTTGTCCCCTAATATTTTTTATTTATTTTGTGTTCGGTAGAGCGTGGAGTGAACCAGAATGTCGTTGAAATATAGTCTTTATACGTACTGCGTGTGTAATCGGCGTGTCTGGCCCAACTAGGGCCTGTATTCTGCGATAGTGAATCTAATTGATATTTAATTTATTCAGCTATGCGATTGACAAGTTGCCTCGGCTTTTCTCTCGTTCCGTCTCTAGAAGAGTTGACCACAATACATGTTAGTAACGTTCTGGTCATTTCTTCAAATAAAAAATATAACACAATGTCGATATAAAGGAATCATCAAATGATTGCAAAACAAAACAACAACAACAAAGTAACAATTACAAAAATAACAAATACTTTGAAAAATAATAACTATAAACTAAACTTTGCAGTATCATATTATGATACCTACTTCAAAATGTCGAATAATATTTCTAAGCTAAATCATAGGATAGTTAAGGTAAACGTCCGAGTTATCGACACTGTACTAGAATATAGCATGGATACTATGTCAAAGCAATACGGGTTAAATTCGAACTAAGAGGATTTTTCTTCATTCGAATTTAAGCCATGTTACTTTGACATAGAGTGCCTATGCCATATAGTAGTACAGCGTCGAGCACTCGGACGTTTACCTTATAATACATTCTTAAGGTGGTTTTGGCGGGGCGTGGATGGGCGAGAATTAAAATTAATATGCGACTTACTACCTATTTCCACCGCGCGCGCGCGCGCTCAGTGCAAATAGGTAGTAAGTCCCATACGAATTTCAATTCCCCCGCCCCGCCTCGCCTCGCCTCGCGGGTGGAAAACCACCTTTAGAGTAATTCTTCATCAGCATCATATCAGCCAAAAGAAGTCCACTGCTGGGCATAGGCCTCACCCAAAGACCCTAACGGCTATCGGTTCTGCGTGCAATGTCACAAGTTTGAATAGCGAATATAATTCTTACTTTCGACTTAAATTCAATTTCAAGTACGAAAATAGAGCAGACAGAAAATTTACGAACACAACAGCAAGATTCTATTAAGCCATCGCATATTTTATTCCGCCCTCTTCAGCCGACTGGCGGAGTGATAAAAAAACATAAACAAATCTGTAGGTGTTGTTGAGATAAGCAGAGGGCTAATCTTAGACGAAAGTTTCGTGTTTCAATTTTTTATACGACTTCGGCAAAGAAGCATCACATTCAGGTTGTCGTAATCGCTTTACCGTAATCTTTGGACGCTTGCAACCGCAGAGCGGCTATTCTCAAATTTTGTGTCTGCGTCTAATTACCACGACTCCATATAAAATGTTCGTAAATGGTCGTGTTAATTAGATGCAACCACAGGCACACAATTTGAGAATAGGTGAGAGGAGTCACAATCGGTCTTAGTTGATTTAAAAATTATCTGTATAAGTAGCTAAAGACTTATGTAGGTCCCTCGCTTTCAATTTTCACGCATCCAGCTCCATCTATCGCTCCACTCATACAGCCAACGCCACATACTTACAGATAAAGTAGTGGTGGTTCGATTTCTATACAAAACGTCATTTGACAGTCGTAGGCTAACTAGAATAATTTGAGAAACTAGTTTGGGACGTGATACTTTGGGAAAACTTTTTTTAATTATTCTAGTTTAATACAAGTTTGTTCTAGGAAAGGGGGAATTACGCGCAAGTGGGAAGCCAATTTATGAAAGTTTGTTACGTAAGTTTCTCAAAATATCACGGCGTTATCCTGCGAATGTCTTCTGTGTTTCCTATATAATATTCCTATGCTTGCTTGCATGCTGAATACGAGGACTTTTACACCATAACCTAAGACCATGAACTGTATTCTTACAAATAAAACATTTTGATTTTTTTAAATTGTTTAAGAAGTTATATGGTTACTAGCCTTTTTTGTACCCGTCTACATTCCTGCTCGGTGTTCTGAGCTTTAACTCTCTAGAGGTCAGGCGCAACTATGCGCTGCTGACCACTGCTTGTAGGGTCTTAAGAGGTAGGTCCGACTGTCCGGAGTTAGTAACGCAACTGATACGCCTGTTTGTGCCCTCACTGGCGAAGGCCAATTTTAATCTCCGGCCACGCACACGTCAGCAGTTGGCAGTGCCGGAAGCGCGCACTGTGTCCCACGGCAAATCACCACTTGTTCGCGCGCTCCACTGCATCAACGCGCTCCTCGCATCAGCACCTGAATGTGATGTTTTTGCCAGTAGCTGGGTCAATACATGTGACGAGTGTATGAAGTTCTGCGAGGCGATGGATAAACGGCAGTCATCTGTTGCTAGTTAAGTCTTTTTCCGTTTTCTATATTTTTTATTGGTTTATAGTTCCAACATAATTGGTTTGTTTTTATTATACTGTAATGTCATATAAACGTTTTTATCAATAAATAAATATCAAAAGATGTTTTGTATGGAAATCGAACCACCTTAAGTCCGCGGTGTTCTGTAAGGTGGAGGCACTTCCACAATGACTGTTCTTCTCTTACTAGAAAACCTGGTAGGTGAACGAAACATAATGAAATCAAATCAGAATGCAAAGCGTATGTGTCAAATTGAACCTCAGTATCTTTTTTCCTCGTTACATGTTGTAGTAAAAAGATATCGGAATATGAGATAAAAAGAGAACTAGGTTTCACAGACAAACATTTGATCTTTACGTTCAGCCTTGTATTGGAAAACCGTATCATGATACACCTATTTTATTATATCACTCTATTTTGAGGGTAAGTTCGTTTATCCTACTAATATTATAAATGCGAAAGTTTAGATATTTGGATGTTTGTTACTCAATCACGCTTAAACGGCTGAACCGATTTGAATGAAATTTTGTACGAAGATAGTTTATAGCCGGGATTAAAATATAGGTTAGTTTATGTCGGGTCTACGTGGACGAAGTCGCGGGCGGAAGCTAGTTAATAATATGCACGCACAAAACAAATAAAATAAATATTAAGGGACAATCTAACACAAATCGACCTAGCCCCATAGTAATCTCAAAAAGGCTTGTGTTATGTGTTCTAGACAATAATATATTTCAATAGATATTTATAGTTAAATACATAGCACGGTGTACTGCCGTTTGGGCAAAATATTTTTCGCCTTTTACTTCCCAAAAACTTATTTCAGGGGCCGTAGACAAGGTTACAATCGACAAGCGCTAACGCCAATAGAAAATAATAAAATGTAGGGGAATTACAGATGCCGACGAAACACTTTTCGTTAACATCTGTCATTCCCATACATTTTATTAGTTTCCTATTGACGTTAGCGCTTGTCGATTGTAACGTTGTCTAGGCCCCCTGTAGTTTTATTTCCCAAGCGAATCTTCAGCACATTTACATAACGCATGTCATTAATTGGGCCAAATTATCATTTGGTATCATTTTACTTTGTCAAGTTTTATTAAGATAATTGTTCATTAAGCAAACGTTTTGCTTTGGCTAATGTCATATTTAAAAAAAATGTTAGTTCAAATAGTCACTTCGCACTTCCAACATTGGTCTCGGTTACGTACGACGACGAGCGAAGCGAGGAGAATTGTTAGGTAGAACTGCGGCCACACAAAACCGAATCTTTTTATTGTTATGCATAGGTTACATTTTATGTAAGTACCTACAAAAGTCTAGAAGATTTGTCTAGTGTAACGAGTAAACAATAAATGACATTTCTTATACAGTCACTAAAATAGACTCAATGTGTCTTATAGGTATTGATTGTTATATTATAAGTATATTGTAGAGTGAGATCGTTATACAAATTGATGTTCTACCCACATCTGCATCTGCATTATATACGATGCCATGCAATATTTTGGGAAAAGTATGTTATGCCAAATGATACCTTTGACTAAATGATTACGGTAAAATGAAACATGACCAAGTAAATTAATTTTGCTTGAAGCAGTAACTCTGGTAACGAAATTATAAATTTTTAAATTCTCAATATCTCAAACTTCTCAATATAATTTGAGACGTTGGTGCCGTTAAGAAGCCTAAGTCTTCTGGTAGATGTCGCTACACGCCTCCCTAAGGCATGGTAGAAAGGAACTGATTGAGAGATTTGATGGCCGACCCGGATTGTTCCGATAGCTCAGTTGGTTGCCACATAAAACGTGTAAAATTGCGATAAGACTAATGATTCTTTGCCAAATGATAATTTGAAAAAATAATTTGGGATGTGATACTTTGGGAAAAGTTTTTTGCCCATACATTAGTAGTCCACTTAGCACACATCCAAGTTTCACAACGAAATGTCCATGCACATCACCATACCAGTGATCGTGACCTTACCACTACTGTAACAACACTACGCTGCACCAAAAATGCTACAAAAGTTACGATCACTGCTCATCACACAAATATTTGCCCTTAACGCAATCAAACCTAGGACCTCCAGCTTCATAGGCAGCGTCAGTACCTACTTGCCAAGCCATGAGCGATACTGTGACACCCCCTACAGATCCGGGTCTCGTTGGTGGTTTCCGACGGTCCACAGCTTATAGCTTCGGTTTGTCCGTCATACCCCGTCTCCCCCGGCAGGACGACATGTAAATACCTTTCCCCAATCAAGACAACATAATTAGACCTTACAAATAGGATCATCTACAACTGTATCTAATTATGACATTAGGAACTTAAACTAGGATTACAACGTATTGTAACCCCCGTAACCCACGTATCGGAAGCCGCAGCGTGGGTAGACCCCCAACAAGGTGGCCTGATGACCTGATAAAGATCGCGGGAGTCCGCTGGATGCGGGTGGCACGGGACCGGTCATTGTGGCACTTTTTCGAGAGGCCTATGTCCAGAAGTGGACGTCTTTCGGGTGATATGATGATGATGACATCATATCATTCACGTCTAAAACACGTTTGTCGTTAAAACAGTGTATTAGATCCTTTGTCGCTGAAACGAAGTCGGGTGAAATTAGAGCAGGCGTCGATCAGAACAGTAAAGAGGCGCAAATACCGACTCGTAAAAAGCAACGGTCTCGGATTAACGGATGCTTGCGAATAATGGCCGGGTTAAGGGGCCCTTACTGATTCATTCAGTTTTACGCTGAAGGGCAAAAAATAGGCACTTAGTGTTGAATTAAATATTGTTTATTCAACTTCGGTATCGTAATTTTTGTTCATATTTTTTATTATACATTGCTTATTTCTTAAAAAGGCACTTAAATGAGTGCTTAAATAATGCTAATTACTGGCTCTGTGAGCTGTAGAATCCGCGATCCTCTATTTATACATTTTTTATTTCAAAAAAGTGGCTCTGCAAATTTCAATTGTAATTATTATCTTGAAATCTTCTTCGCCGGTCTTCAGGGCTGAGGGTAGTGAACAACAGGAGCGCAGTTTTTCACCACCGTTTTCCAAACCCCTCTACTATGAGCTAATCGCGCGGCGCGGCGCGAAGGGCGCGCATTGCATCAGTTCATCGTGTCATCTAATTCTCTGTTAGTGAGTCAAATGTTTTAATATTTTTGTCTCTTTCCCGTGGTAGCAATTTATCTAAGTGAAATATAAAAAACAAAGGAATCATTACGGCATTAGTATTTTTACAAACTTTTTTTTTAAGGCTTTTTACCTCTCGTGTTTGCAGTGCCCTTGCAGGGCGTCACATGTATGCAGGTTCTGCCAGGAGACAGACGAAACAGCAATGCACATTCTCTGCTCCTGCGGACCACTCATGCCCAAAAGAAGTTCCTACCCTAGGGTGGCACATCGTGTACCCAGAAGAGGTACAACATATCACCGCCCAAAGAATCTGGAATTTCCTGGAACCAACGGGCTTTAACGATGAACTATAAAAAAAGGGCTGCCACAATAGATCACTTGCTAGTCGAGTTTCCACCATCTGTAACCTGTAATGTGACCCGCAATAAACATTTGTATTCTATTCTATTCTAGATCAAAATCCTAGGCATGGCGTGCGCGATGTTTGGTTTTAATAGAATCCTTGCTCCCAACAGCTAAGGATTGGACAGTTAAGTTTAATTTAACATTCCCATAATGCTCACAAGTAAAATAGAAAAGACCAATTTGTCATCTGTGTATAAATTTGAGAACACAGAGTCAACAGTCACTGATTTTTGCTTTCTTATGGTGATAAAACTTCACGATTGCGTTAAAATAACGCAGACAACGTAAGGTGAGAAGACAGCGTAAAATTATAGCGCAAGTTTACGGACTACATTATCTAAATTACGAAACGATTTTATAATAATCAACCCAGTTCCTACAGAATTGATAAAATCCATAAAACAATCATGAATAAAGCGCTACTTTATTTTATCATTACTCGTTGCATAAAACCATGTTTATCGAACGAGGAACCAAAGCGAACGAACTTCTCTACTTCAACTTGGGCCAAAAATATTTCATATGTCCGTTTCTCCAGCAGCAGGTGTTCTCATTTTGTGAGCAGATTCGATGATTATAACTTTTTTCAAATCAAAATCAAATCAAATCAAATATATTTATCCATGACACAACACAACAAAACACAGTATTACAGGACAAAGACAAAAGAAGAAATAAATCTGTGCAGTGTCACGAAATGGGCCCTACTCAGCATGAAGTTTTAGTCAATGAAGTTATTGAAACTTTTTTTAAGCACATCCGATCCCAGGCAACCTCTGACATCTCGATACGACCTAACATCAACTCTCTTTTTGAGCTGCTCTATGTAGTTTATTCTAGGTCTTCCTCTTCCTCGCTTCCGCTCTATCTTATCTTTCCTTCAATTATATTGAGTATGGTGCCCTAGAAATCTTCCCTCTTCTATTTTTAAGTTTCTCATTAACTGCCTGGTTTGCCTCACTCCATTCAGCCCTTCTTCATTGAATTGGTTATTATGGTTGACAAAAAAAAATACTATAAAAAAAATGTTATCTCAATCATGCTCGGAAATGTATGCGTTAATATCACGAAATGAAGACATGAAGTTTCTTGTTTAAGGCTCTCTATATTTCTTCTTGGCCTTACGCCAATAAGTAATGTATGAAAACCCTAAGTAAAACCATTATCTAAATCTGCCGAATCCTACACCGGAGATGACGATGCAACGGGGCCACGCCGTTTCGTCGCCTAAATAGTATTATTTGTTGTTTTTAGTTTCGTGACGCATTGGTTATTACTGTAATGTCACGTAAATGTACTTGTCAATAAATAAATAAATTATTGTCCGCTACTCTAACTTCTTAAATTTGCTTACTAATATTAAAGTAACGAAGGAAAAATTACATACTGCCAACCACCACTTAGACTCTGTAATAAGCATACTTGCGACATAAAAAAATAAAAAAATCTATGGTACAGTCAGCATCATATAGTTAGTAGCAGCCAAAGTAGCCAAATATATCGGAACACGTCTTTATTACGATAGGAGTAAGGTTGTGTTACGATATATTTGGCTACTTTGGCTGCTACTAACTATATGATGCTGACTGTACTATACTTATGTGCGGTTAAACTTGGTGCTCGAATGGCTTGTCCAAATGGCATGTTAAAAAAATAAAAAAGTCGGCAAATGACCTATTATTTAATTGATTACCTTTTATTAATTTTAATTTTAATATTTCCTCACATCGTTTGAGAAAAGCACTATACAATCCTCGGCCGGAACAGGGATTGCTGGACTCGCTGTATCCGGCCTCGTCTACGACTCGGCCGTCTACCCCAAACTCGTCCAGCAATCCCTTACTTCACGGCCTCTGCAGTAATGTACTACTTATTTGTCCTTCCCTTAATTGCTTGCACGAACAGATAAATTTTTAAAAGATGCTCATCCCCAAAATACGTTAAGGGGCTACCCGAGGTTTTCATGGATTTTTGTCAAGTTTTGAATCGTATCTCCTACTTTTGCACTATAGATAGAATTATAAGTCAAACGGCTATCGGTTCTTCAATCTTTTAGAACTTGATTTTGAGGAAGATTTTGAAACAAATGAATATTTAGTTTTGTATGATTTTTTTAAACATTGTCTAAAAAAACACTTATTTCGTATCTCTGTTGATATGAAAGATCTAACATATACGAAATCTACATATTTGGGTTCGTCTGTGACGTCTCTAAAAACTCGTCTAAAGTTTTCATTTTAAACCAATTAACACAAAAGTTATGGCCAGAAAACCAGTTTTTTGGCCTAAAATTGTTCAACTTTGATGCCAAATATCTCGAAAACAATGAACTTTGAAGTAAATATGGGATACTATATTGCTTAAAGCCGTTGTTGTTAATATAATAAGCTACCAAAAAGATTAGAAAACTAAGGGATTCAGATCGAAGGTCATTGGCGTAGGGGAGCCCCTTAAGAGCATCGAGCAACGGGTAGGATTCTACGATACAGGAAAACAGAAACAGGCCGACACGAGAATCGTTGACAATCTTTTAAAGCGTTGTTTTTGTAACAAAACGAAAGGCGGGGTTGGAAAGGCGAGTGTTCCGGTTAATTGGGTCAAGTTGAGAAGATATTTATTTATCTATTCTTTATTGCACAAACTAAGAACTTATAATACAAAAGTCGTTCAACTTTATGGAAAAACTGACAAATTGTCGGCGTTGTACTTATTATTAGACAGAAAATATTTAGTACCTAAGCTGAACAACTTTAATGAAAATATTTGTGTGATGGATGAGCATGAATATTTGTTTTTGAGTTTTGGTTGTTTTCTACTTATTAATATGTATTAAATACTACTATAGTTGTCTAATACCCATTACACAAGCGTCATTGGGCTTACCATGGGGCTAGGTCGATTTATGTAAAGGTTTTCCCTTACTATTTATTTATTTTTAGAATTTGATTTTATTATTTAAAAGTTTAAGTATTTTTTTTTTTTATACAACGATGGTTGCAAACAAGCGTACGGCCCACCTGATGGTAAGCGGACACCGCAGCCTATAGACGCGTAGTAGTGTTATTATGGCTGTGGTCTTCTGCAAGGCGGAGGTACTTCCCCAGTGGGGCTGCTCTAAGTTATAGGTACCTACACTGGACCCTTGGTTTATGATCGTTTCGCGTCATTTGGCATAACTGACAAAACTATAGGAGCAGGTAGCCAAGCTAACGTTTAGCTATTGTTATGTTTTTGAACACTGATCGTGCACAATTATTTTCGATTCCAACTGTGATTTATTGTATCGAAAAACAGTAGCTACTTCGCTGACTGCAGCCACACATTCACAAACTCCTCCCACTCGCCTCATCCATGTATGTATGTATGTAAGCACTTTATTTTATTGTGCACAATAACAGTTTAAAGAATATACATCTTAAGACCTTACATTCTCACACTTTAACAGCGCGTGCGGTAAAAGATCTCGAGTATGTTCTATGGTTATATAGACTAATTGAACAACCTGAAACATTATGAAATGATATTAATGGCTCTGTGAGACCTCGCGAGTATGTTTATTTTTTTTTCAATACTGAAAACTAAATCGACTAAAAATCTTTTTCTCTACCAGCAATACAACACCAAATATCCAACAATAAAATAGTGGTGTTATTATGTATACGGTCTTCTGGAGGGAGGAGGTACTTCCGCTGTAACCTACCCCTTAAACCCTACCCTAGCTTATTAGCTAAACTATCGTAAAAAAGCTGCCATATGGTACAATTTAAACGAATCGTCAGTGTTTTTAATTTTCTTTTGCCTCCTACTTTACCCTCGCTTCACCTGCGATTTACGTACACAAAGCTGTTTGTTCCGTTTGCAAGAGATAACGCGTTTAAAGCGAGGGAATCGATTCCAGTACTAATTGGGCTCTATTCGGCTGTGAGGCGGTTACGGCAACCCTTGACGCCGTCTTAAGGCACGAGAGAAAGCTGTTGTGTTTAGAACGATACCAGCGATAATGATATATTCCACGACCGCTTTAGCCTAGTCGGTAGTGACCCTGCCTACGAAACAAGAGTTTGAATCCCGGTAAGGACATTTATTTGTGTGATGAGCACGAATATTTGTTCCTGAGCCATAGATGTTTTCTATGTATTTAAATATTTATTAAAATAAATAAATTTACTAAAAGTGGGATCTTTATTATTCTAACTTTTTTAGTGTGGAATATTTTCCTGCAAGATTAGGATCTTGCAGGAAAATATTCCACACTAAAAAAAAAACGATTAATACTAATATTATAGTAGGCTATAATATTAGTATTAATCGTTTTTTTTTATCTAAACTATTTCCTTACAAATGGGAGAAATTAAAAAACTGCTCTGACTAGACGAAAACTTATATTCTTACATCGGGGACTACTTAGTCCTCTCAAAAGTTAGAAAACCATATGCCTTGCGCTCCAAGCGCCGTGGAGTTTTGATAAAGGAATTAGTGAAAAGGCCGTTTCATTTAGCAAACACTTAACGCTTATCGCATAAACGGAGGATCAAAGCGCACCCCCAGATAAGCTCCACGTTTTCACTACGTATTTTTAGGAAGCCGGAGGAATCTGAGTTACGTTTAGTATTCCAATTTGAATCGCGTCTTAGTTTTTACGGTAAGCACGTTAATTACCTAACTCTCCGAACATTGATTAGGATAAGTCAACTGTCACCTAAACAAAAAATGACATTTAAATGTAAGTACCCAACTTACGAACAAAACGTTATGCAGTCGAGCGGTTTAATAAATAAATAATCTTACAAAAGTCAACCTAGTACTAGACAAACTAAACAAAACATCTTTATAAAAATGAATACATTATATGTATAAAAAATATCCATGACTCAGGAACAAATTATCGTGCACGTCACACTTATAAATGCCCTTGCCGAGATTCGAACGTAGGGCCTCCAGGTCACTTCTAACTGGGCTAAAAAGGTCGTCTGTTTGACTATTAGTATTTACTTGCTGTGAAACGTTTCACTATTAGTAGAGAGCAGTATCAGATGTGTTCGAAACTCATTATTTTCTGTAATCAAAAAGTCTTCCTCAGAATTTCGCACACGCTTGTCCGTTTTTTATCCCCGCTGTATATGTACTCGGCTTTGATTTGAATCAAATCGCTTTGTTTGTGTTTTTCGTTCGTAATTATCATGAATGTTTACTTTTCATTTGGTTTCTTGTTTTGTTGACTAATCCTCGTATTTTTATCACAAGCTGGTCGATTACGTAACGCATTGCACGTGCGTCAAGTAGAATAGAATAGACATTTATTGACGACAACAACATATAGATAATCAGCATCCAAACGGTCGTTCAAAAAGTAACATGTTTACCCCTCGAAAGGTATGAACAAAAAACACATAAAATAAGGGCGTCTATAAAATCATTTTTTCGAAGATGACTTTCCTGTCATGCCATACCACACCGTTTGAATTTAATTAGATTTTCCGCTTATTTGAAATAAATGATCAATTGATCATTCCATTAATATGAAAGTTCTCAATATAATAAATTATATTTTTAGGCAGGCTTCATCAAATTAAAAAAAATATCTGAACATAAATTCTATTTCCTTTTGTAGCTCAGCCCCAAGAAATACGATAGGTATCAAAGAACGGAAACTTCTCAAATGTCAAATAATGAGTTTCACCTCTACGCCAAGATATACGTGCGTGTTACAAGCCAAACTTGGTTGAACCTGACTGGCAATGCGGGTGTTACCGGCGTGGGGACCATTCGATCTGGGCGGCTGCCCCACATACTGAGCACGTGCGATATATATTATGCAGGGTGGGCAGACCGCAGTACGCACGCTTCCACAACATCAGTCAGCCGTCGACCTAACTCAGCTCTTTAAAACATCCCACATACTCGCATATATCCGCAAATGCCGAACACGGGACCGGGAATTAGGTTGTGGTGACTCGTGGATTAGTAAATAATCTAGTCTGGCTAACGTTAAACGTCAGTTATTTTATATTAAAAGTAGCGTCCGCGTGGAAGTCGTTTATATCGTGGCTCAATTAAAATAACATTTTGAAAATCCCCCGACCATAAAAGAAATAAGCACAATAAGGTAAATATAAACAAAGGTTTAAAAAAACGGTTTATTGGTTTCCAGGTGTCATTACAAAACCACTAAAATCCGTCGGGGGGCTGCCGTTGCCTCATGAAATGAACTAGAACTATGCAATATTATAATTCTACACTTCTGATTAATTGAAATTGCTACCTTGTTATAAATTAATGTATGTAAGTACCTACAGTCGAGGTCAAAGATATGTTTACACTTTTGCACCTTATTGCTTTGTAATTGCCCGCCTTGCCATGTTTTCGTGGTTATTAAATATCAGTCATGTTTTTCTAACAATATTTTATTTGCCGCAAGAGTCAGGACTGACGGATAACATGTTTGATGTTAGGTAAACACGATAACATTGGCGCAACGGAACGGACCTGGTTTTAGGCCTCTCACGGACTGGAGCGGCCTGCGGTGGCGGTCAATGGTAAATTTACCATTAATACAACCCATTAATTATACAAGCGATAGAACTTAGACTTAACTGTTCCATACCGCTTGTGAGTCTCTGAAGCGAGTCGAAAAGCCCAAGCTGGTAAGCCTAGTGCTCCCACCCAAAGATGACAAGTATACTCTATGTGGGGACGGACTTGAGACTCATATAACAATAGTCTCTGTCCCGGGGAGAAGTGCCACTTCGCTCTGTTAAGCACACCGACCTTTTTGGATGCTAACATAGGTCTGCCTTCTAAGTCGCTTTGAAACTGGAGGTCGCTAGAAATGTCAACACCAAGGATCCTAATAATATGAAAGATAGAAAGTGTCTTCGAACTCTGGGGCTACATTAAAAGAGATTTTCTTAGCGGTGAATGCAGATAATTTTGTCTTAGGGGGTTAAATCGGACCAAATTGTTCTTCTCCTAGGCAAAGACTCTGGATAGAGTGTTCTCAATTCTGGACACAAGTTGTTCGCGACTCTTCACTACAAAAGAGCAAATGTGAGTGCGGTCCGTGTAATATGTACCCCCAGTACTGTAATCCACATAACAATGAACCATCCATGCATCAATGAGCAGCATGCCATAGCGTCCTGATCATTTTCTTAGGGTTTGGGACGTCTTACGACGAGGTCTGCATTTTCCTTCTTCTACTTCCACTTTCTTCCAATCTGGACATCACCTTCATTCAGCCACCAGGCGTTGAAATTCTTAGTGACGACATTGAGCCAACATGACTTAAAATTGCCTCTTCGTCGAGAACCAAGCGAGGCAATAGGCCTAAGTGCTCTAGTGCCGACGTGTTCTTTGATATGTCCAAACCATCAAAACCAATTTCCTTAAAGCTATTGGTCAATGTCTCTTCTATTGATCTGTCTATCCTTGAAACACTAGACAGCCACTACAGCGTTCTTATCTCTGCGACATGGATGGCTTGGGTGGCAATGTTTTACTGCCATAAGTGAGTTAATTACTTATTGTCTTATACACGACGCGATATCTTTAATCTTAATATATATTATACAGTCGCAGGTCACACCAGTTACCTCCATCCATTTAAACCAGGCTGCCGCAATGGCTGTGTTGGATATTTGTCTCCAGAGTCTTGCATGATGCTCCCAAGTAATTTATATTTCCTGCACTACTTGCTTCTAGCCTGTCTACCAAAATTGGCTCGAGGTGTGAATCGGGAACATTGCACTTCACCCTCGGTGACTGGTATTAAGTTGGTTCGTTACTTCCACGCTTGATTACTCTGGCTTCCCAGTACATATCGGCTAATAATGTGACGTATGCTCGGGATATTCCTATCTAGTCCAAAGACATCACTATACCATACCGTCTTACAAGGTACGTGGTCAAAAGTCCTATCCATTTCGAGAAAGGACACATACATTGGTTAGCTCTTAGCTCGGTATTCTTCAGCGATGGTATTGAGAGCAAACATTGAGTCATGGATGGCACAAAGCCGGTATTGGTTGCTAGAGAGTGTGCTTTCCATTGGTAATCGGCCATCAAACACTGGCTTGTACAACTTCATGGTAATGCCCCTGTAGTTGTTATATTCATAACAACTGCCTTTATCTTTATACTGAGGAAGAAATATTGCTTAGCCCCAATTGCATTGTTTCGGCATATGAAGGGTCGCCTGCATGATGTGTTTGAAAAGACTCGCCAGTAATACAACACCGTTGTCTACTAGACACTTCCACGCTTCAACTGGGATATCACTTTGCACTGTTTTCCTCTTTAGATATTCTCTTTCCTCCTTTACGTTTATGTTTGTCGCTTTAGAAAGTTACTTTACAGGTGATTATAGATATGGTCTCTAACTTTTTTCTGAACTTATCTGCATTTTCCCCTTTCAGAAAGAAGCCACTAGTGAGAACTTTTGTGTTCGTAAATTAAGTGTAAAAAATATAGATTGATAGAATTTTAAAAAGTGTAAAAAGTAGATAAAACGAAAGGTTTTCTATAATTTTAGCCCGAGTACAACATAATAAACGAAGTTACACAATTGATTTCTGTTCATTGCAAAGTTTAAAGTTTCATTACCGTCTCCCGGAAAAATTACCATCCAATGCTCATTTCATTCCTTTCCTTAAGTAACCATTACCATCTGAGCTCATTTCATTACCAGCGTACACTTCATTACCGATAGTTTTATTATATAAAAAATAACAATGTTATCAAGGTGCCTTTAGCACAAAATTGTTGATAAGTGAGATCACAACCACAAAATAACCTTATACGTAGTATTACATTTTGAGAAATTAATAAAACTCGAGAGAATGCCTCGATTTGCACGAAATGAGAGAACGACCCCAAACGTCCCCACCGAAAATCAGCGCCTCAGCCTTATTTTCTTTTACTTGTTCTATATTTAGTTGTGTATTTTTTGACGTTAAATAAATGTATTTTCTTTCTTCTTCTTTTGCTTTCAAACATCTAAACTTTCGCCGGCGACAGTCTGCGTGGACCCGAGAGAAAACCTATCCTTTATTTTAATCCGGGCGGGCTATAAGCTATCATCGTGTAAGATTTCAGAAGAAATCGGTTGAGCCGTTTAAGCGTGATTGAGTAACAAACATCCAAACTTTCGCATTTATGTATAATATTAGTTGGATTAGTATAAAAGATACAATACAATACAAATACTCTTTATTGCACACCTTAAAACATGAATCAAATAGACACAACAACTTATAAAATATAGATGTTAACAACAGGCGGTCTCATCGCTAAAGAGCGATCTCTTCCAGACAACCTTTAGGTAGCGGAAAAATAGCAACAAAAAAAGAAGGAAAAAATAAAATAAAAAAGAGATACCAATGGGCGTACTGGTCTTTTTCTTAAATTGTATCTGTCATTGAAAAGTCCGATTGAGCTCTGTGCAAATTGAATCTCCCTCAACGCGAAAAAGTTTCAAACACCAACCCAAAAGCTTTGCAAAGGGCTTGGGACTATCAGATACATTTGCCTTTGGTCTCGAGTTACCAAATGTCACTGTCAACTTAGACGCGGGTACACCGTATTCAATTTGACTTCGATTTTATGTACGCCAATTCAGTGGGTAAGAGTATTTTCTTGTATTGATTTATATTACGGCTTCTTTTAGTATTTACTTATGAAAGATGTCATTAATTTTATTGGGTAACGCCCTATGAACATTCTGAAAGGAAAATGTTTGTGAGAAAAAGTTGTGTGCCAGTTTCTTTGGTTTGTGTTGGTTTGCGTACATATTGTAAAAATATTAGGTACTAGGTACCTATTTTTGTCCGAAAGAACATCTATGATTCCAAAACCAAGCATCCAAAGTTTAGGCCCAAGCCTAAACTCTGTTTTTACAAGTTACAAGCTTTTAATTAATTTCACCTGTCCCGTTGTCTGTCTGTAATCAAATCTTGCAAGTTAAATTTGACCCACTTCCCGGTTTCCGATTGAGTTGAAATTTTGTACGAATATGCAAATCGCGTGACAATGCAATATTATGATAACGTGGAGCTGATCTGATGATGGAGACAGAAGCTGGCCATGGGAATTCAGTACTTAACCGACGTAGCCCCGTTGAGTTTGGGCTCGTTAGAATCGTCTCAATGAGTAGTTGATGATGGTATAAAGAAAAGTACAGTCGGCAATAAAAACTTGTACCAAAAATGACAACTTGTTTTATTCAACTGAGTAAACTGACAGGTACAAGTGTCAAACGAAACAAATAATGATGCCAGCTTGTTACAAACAGTGCGGTGCTATGTCAGTCAGTCTTTTTTAGGGCTCCGTAGCCAAAGAGTAAAAGGGGACCCTATTACTAAAACTTCCCTGTCCGTCCGTTTGTCTGTCACCAGGCTGTATCTCAAGAACCGCGATAGCTAGACAGGTGGAATTTTCACAAATTATGTATTTATGTTGCCGCTATAACAACAAATAAGTACTAAAAACAAAATAAAATAAATATTTTAGGGGGCTCCCATACAACAAACTTTTCTTTTTACTGTTTTTATAGATAATGGTACGGAACTGGGGTTTGCAATCCGGATATCCGAAATATCCGGATATCCGCCTAATTTCAGATCCGGATCTGACAGGCTCCTGGATCCGGATTTTTCGGATATTACGGATCCTTAAAATCCTTAAAATACCGCTACAAAATGAAGTTTGTACCGAGTCCACGCTAAAAACGGAATGATATAATGTAGATCATTCTCAATCTCTGTTTTTATTCGCCACTTCTTCATCCCAGATCAGATTATTTTTGCTTTTAATTTATTAGTTACAACATTGCGGAATTTGATGTCGAAAGTTGGCGTTGGTTTAAATGCACTAATCCACCGTAGGCACTAAGTAATCATTTAAATCCAATATTACTTAGACTATATGTACCTACCTACTTACTAAAGACTTAGTTTAGATGTACCTAAATAAATATTTAAGAAGTATATTTGACACATTGTTAAAAATTATATCACATGTTGCTCCATGCGCAGTGTTGCTATGTTAGAATGTAAGGCGTTTTGTATTTTTCCTTCTGTATGTGTCAAAGTCAGACATTACACGTTACTTGAATTCGAGAAACCGTATTTAATTTTCTACTCCTGTTATACTCCAAAACATGGTCCTTCGAATCGGATTGAAAATTTTCAGCCCATAGCTGTGTTATATTTCATAAAAGGAGTTAATTAGCGGAGAAATTAAGAAATGCGTTACAAGTGTAAGAGGTCACGCAAAGGGCAAAAAAACAGCGGACATCGTGCTCAAGTTGGATTGCTGAAATTGAAGACAGTCTTAAGCCTTCATTTATTCTTAATTTTAACCCATCACTCAACAGGTAGTACCTATTTATAAGGATAAGAATTATTACGGTTAGTATCATCTTGTAATTGTTAAAGTTAACTGCTTATACCTACCCGTTATGTTAACCCATGTTACGTCAGATTGCTACTTTACTTTCATTTAATTTCGTATTCATTTAATTTAATACTAGTGGTTCATTGCTGTCGGGTCAGCCCTCTTAATTAACTAGTATATTTACGAACTGTAAAGTTAGATAATCATCATTTTACTAGACAGAGATACATAGGCGTTAAAGGAAACAGTAGGTTAAACATTTCACTAGTAATTGAATCAGTTAATTTAAGCTAGAAGTTACATCTAGTACGCAATTACTAGCGTATAAACTTAAAACGCTTAGTGCTTTAACAAAATATACGAATTAAATTATATATTAAAGGACACGTAGGAAACATCTTTAATTGTAATTGCTGTAACATTATTTTACATTTAAGTAAATTTTGCACTGTATAACGTTTCAGTTGACTACACACGCCTCTCAAAATGGTCGAAGAAAAGGAATTAATCAAAAAACGAGGCAGCTACAAAGGCCGGGTGACTACCTTTTCGAACTACGTAAACACTTTGAAAATTGAATTACTTACCAGTGTTTCGGCCAATGAGTTGGAGTTACGGATTCGTAGGATGGAAACATTATTTAGTGAGTACGATGAGGTGCAGTTACAGTTGGAGTGTTTGGCTGAAAGCATTGGCCTTCAAATTTCTGAGCGAGCTGAGTTCGAAACCCAATATTACGGTGTCCTTGCTAAGGCACAAGATATGTTAACTTCGTTTCACAAACGGCAGGATGACCAGGGTAGCGAACGTGCAAGTGGTTCTCGTACTAGCAACCATAAACTAGTTAAACTTCCAGTCATACAATTGCCAAAATTTTCGGGAACATATGAAAATTGGCTCGAGTTCCACGACACATTCCAAAGCCTAATTCATTCTAATGACGACATCGACGAAATTAACAAATTTCATTATTTGCGAGCGTCATTGGAAGGTTCAGCTGCAGTGTTTATTCAATCGGTTGAATTCTCCTCGAAAAATTACAAATCTGCGTGGAAACTGTTGTGTGATCGTTACGATAATAAACGTTTATTGCTACAAAATCACGTTTCAGCAATCTTTAATATCGAAGCTATCACCAGAGAGTCTTCATTTGCGTTAAAACGTATGATCGACAAATTGAACAAAAACCTGCTCGCCTTAGAATCACTTGGCGAACCCACTTAACACTGGGATACGTTACTTATTTATATTGTATCACAAAAATTAGACACTAAGTCGTATCGAGAATGGGAAGAGTACAAAGGTCGCTTAGACAAAGATAAGCCAATTACTCTCGACTTGTTTTTAACGTTCATGCGAAATCGTTCCGACTTGTTAGAAACGTTGGAACTGTCCACTAATAACACTGCCGGTCGAGTTAATTCGTCAAACAAAAGCACTCCGAAATTAAAAACAATGGTGTCCATGCAAGATATTAAGTAAAACAAGGTCATTAACTGCCCTAAATGCAGCGGCGAACACAATTTAAGCAGTTGTTTACAATTTCTCTCGCTTAGTAACACTACGCGTTTAGAGTTGTTACCGAGTTTAAAGGTATGCTACAATTGCTTGCGAAGCGGGCATTACGCTAATCATTGTAAGAAGCCGGGATGCAAGTTATGTAAGCGTAAGCATAACACTTTAGTTCACGTGACCGATTCCAGAACAAGGCCTAGCGGTGACAGCGCGTCCGGTCGCAGCGAGGAGGATAATGCGACTAAATTAAAGAAATCGATTCCTCCCGGTAATCAATTAGCATCCGCGCCGCCTGCGACTGTTGTTTATAGTATGGGGAATAGTTCGCATGATTTCTCACCCGCTACGATGTCAACGTTATCTGCGCAATTAGGATCAGACTCGAGTCAAGGTCAAGATGTTTTGCTTTCAACAGCATTGGTGAAAGTGTACGATGGCAATAATCGCGAACATGTCGCTCGCGCAATTTTTGACAGTGGAAGTACCTCTTGCCTGATGACGCAGAGTCTCTGTGAGAAATTAAACTTGCCAACACATTGCGTCAACAAATCTATTCAAGGTATTAATAACTCGACTTCAAAAGTAGGACAAATGTGTCGAGTACCTATTAAATCCTTGGACGACATATTTTCAATGAACGTAACTTGTTTCGTTTTACCGTCTATCACTGATAACGTCCCGTGTCGTCAAATAAACTTGACGAACTTAAATATCCCGTGTGATTTTAGTTTGGCCGATCCTAACTTTTACAAACCTGCACCTGTAGATTTAATATTGGGAGCTGATGTATTTTGGGACGTCTTAGGGTCAAAGGTCATCAAACTAGGTAGTGGGCAACCGGTGCTCTGTGAAACGCGCTTTGGCTGGTTAGTTTCAGGTCCGATAAATAACGGCCATGTACCGTCCACTACCATTTAATGTTGTTTTAGTTCCGTGTTTTCGCATACAGGTAATAATGATTCAGAGTTGAAGGACGACATCCAAACCCAATTAGCGCGTCTTTGGCAACTTGAGGAGGTTAGCCATAAGTCGTCTCATTATTCACCTGAGGAGAAACATTTTGTTAAAAATACCACGCGCCTAGGAGACGGTCAGTTTTGTGTGAGGCTTCCTTTAAAACAAAGTGAAAGCGTATTAGGTGACTCATTTGAACGTGCAAAACATTGTATGCTGTAATTAGAGCGTAGGATTAAAACTAAGTCTTCGTTCAAAGGCTTGTATACTGACTTTATGGCAGAATACGAAGCCTTAGGCCACATGTCGGAGGGCAGGCAGGTCACCGAGAAGAAGGGATTCTTCATTGCTCATCACGGAGTCTTGCGCGAAGGCAGTTCCACGACTAGATTGCGGGTCATTTTTAATGCTAGCAGTCCGTCTAGTCAGGTGCCAGTCTGAATGACATCCAGATGGTTGGACCTACCGTTCAGGATGACCTCCTGTCCATTCTACTCAGGTTCAGGCAGCACAGGCACATTATTTCTTCGGACGTGGAGAAGATGTACCGACAGATCTTGGTTCACCCTGATGATCGACACCTGCAGCAAATTGTTTGGCGTAACTCTGAGTCAGAGCCTCTACTGGTGCACCAACTGAATACCGTCTCATATGGGACCGCCAGTGCTCCTTTCCTCGCGACGAGATGTCTTCAGCAAATAGGTCTGGAGTGTGACGATGAGACGATTAAAGAGATCATCATCCACGATTTTTATGTTGACGATCTGCTGACCGGCGGGGATGAGGTTTCTGAGGTGGAAGAGATTCGCCATAAAGTGACTGCAGCACTTGCCTGCGCAGGAATGAACTTACGTAAGTGGAGATCAAATGAGCCTCGTCTTCTAGGTGGACTTTCTCAGTCTACAGTGGATTTAAACATAGGTGCTAATGAGCCCAGCAAAACGTTAGGTTTAGGCTGGCATTCTGAGTCTGATGAGCTATGTTTTCCAATTGGAACCGTAATTTCCAAAGAAAACACCAAGCGCGATATGTTGTCAGTGATCGCTCAGATCTTTGACCCATTAGGACTTCTGTCTCCATGCGTGATCACCATGAAGATGCTGTTGCAGCGGTTATGGCTGCACAAGTTGTCGTGGGATGAACAGCTGTCACCAGACATCTCCAAACAGTGGTTGGAAATATTGACTATCTTGCCGGCACTTAATGACATCCGAGTTCCTCGGCATGTCGTATGCAATTCACATCAGACGATGGATTTACACATCTTTGCGGATGCATCCGAACGAGCGTACGGGTCCTGTGTGTACGTTTGGAGTGTGGACAAGCAGAACCACACTTTAGTTAGATTGTTAATAGCCAAAAGTCGGGTAGCGCCGATTAAACCTACGACTATACCTCGGCTCGAGCTTTGTGGCGCGTTGGTCGGTGCACACCTTTATAAAAAAGTTATGGCCTCACTTCGAGCCCAGGTTAGGAGTACGACATTTTGGATCGATTCCACGATAGTTTTAGGTTGGCTGAAGATGATGCCAAATAGGTTACAACCTTTTGTGAGAAATCGAGTGTCTGATATTTTAGAGATTACTGGCAGTTGTATTTGGAGACATGTTCCAACGGATCAAAACCCAGCGGATTTGATTTCGCGTGGAGTGCATGCAAGCGTTATGAATACGTTAGACTGTGGTGGTCGGGTCCCAGCTTTTTAGAACGAGATGTTTCTCAGTGGCCGTTGACTCCAAGCTCTAAATCATGTAGCGCACTGCCGGAAACACGCGTTGACGTATCGCTGCACGTTAATATAAATAATGAGCCATTTATAGATTTCGATCGATTTTCAAATTTTTCACGGCTTAATCGTGCTCTGGCATACGCTCTGCGTTTTATCAACAGATACCGCAAACAAATAACGTCGACTTCTCTGAGTCATGAAGAATTAAAGAATGCTCATTACTAGAATCAGTCAACGCGAATCATTCCCTGAATATAATTTATTATTAAAAAAACAAACTGCAAAAAAAGAGTCAGCTTTTAAAATTCAACCCATTCTTAGATAAAGACAATTTAATGCGAGTTGGGGGCCGCCTTTCCAATTCTGAATTTGCTTATGAAAAAAGACACCCTATTATTTTACAGTCCACTCATCGTTTCACAAAATTGTTATTTAGTTTTGAACATAAAAGGCTACTGCATGCACCACCCCAACTCTTGTTGGCAACCATTAAAGAATCCTACTTGCCGGTAGGAGGTGTAATTTGGCAAAGGCTTGTTATCATCAATGCGTGCGATGCAAGATCATGAAAGCCAAAGTGATCGCTCCATTGATGGGTAACCTGCCTAGTTCGCGGTTGTCACCGGGAGGTCACGCGTTTAGGAATGTGGGCGTGGACTACGCAGGTCCACTTATGGCAGCCAGTCGCCAAGGTCGTGGTTGTACTTTGGTGAAAGTATATGTTGCCATTTTTATATGCTTCACAACTAAGGCTATACATTTAGAGTTGCTTGGAGATTTAACTAGTAAAACTTACTTGTCAGCACTGTCTCGCTTTATGTCTCGAAGGGGACAGCCAGATAACGTTTTCTCCGACAACGGCACCGCATTCGTTGGAGCGTCTAACGAAATCGGTAAATTTTTAAAGACATACTGCAACTCGCTGGCCGAAACGTTAGCTAGCGAAAAAACTCATTTTCATTTCCTTCCTGCGTATGCACCGCACTTCGGTGGTCTTTGGGAGGCGAGTGTTAAGTCAACCAAGTACAATTTACAACGAGTGTTGGGAAATTGTAACTTAACTTATGAAGAGCTTAACACAACACTCATCGAAATCGAAGCACTGCTGAACTCCCGCCCGCTTACACCTCTGTCGTCGCATCCGGACGACCTCTCACCGCTTACTCCTGGGCATTTTCTCATCGGTCGCTCGTTCACGTCGCTGCCAGTCCAGGATCTACAGGATCACACCTACCACCACCTTTCTCGATTCCACCGAATCGAGCAGCTTCGCCAGCACTTTTGGGCTCGGTGGTGCAAAGAGTATGTCCCGGAACTACAACAGCGAGTCAAGTGGAGGCTCAATCATGACTCCCTCAAGGTGAACACTCTCGTTGTCCTGAAGGAAGACAATCTCCCTCCGTTGAAGTGGAGACTAGGACGCATCGTCGCCATTCACTCAGGTTCAGATGGCATATCTCGGGTGGCTGATGTGAAGACGGCAATAGGAGTTGTCCGACGAGCTTTCAGCAAAATTTGTCCTCTCCCTGTGGTCAACGAATCTGCTTGAAAGGCATGCTTTCAACCCCGGGGGCATGTTAAAAATTATATCACATGTTGCTCCATGCCCAGTGTTGCTATGTTAGAATGTAAGGCGTTTTGTATTTTTCCTTCTGTATGTGTCAAAGTCAGACATTACACGTTATTTGAATTCGAGAAACCGTATTTAATTTTCTACTCCTGTTATACTCCAAAACACACATTGTGTAGTCTTTGATTTGACACAGGAAGTAAAAAGTAAATGCAGCAACAATACCTACGTTTTATAATTGTAATACATTTTTAGTATTATGGTCTTGACTTATATTGATCATGTAAAATAAGAATAGTGCGCTATATATAGTTCACCGTTTTTGCCATATCTAGACATACCTAGTCTTATTAGCCTAATGGAATGTCCCTTGCTAAACAAACACCTTTTCCGTTGATTTTCACGATTTCCGAGTTGGCTCTTCTTCCAATCGATTACTGAGTAAGGCGTCCGAGTCATCATGTCAATTTCTTTTACAACCCTATCGAACTAACTGTATACATAGAGCTCATTGAAATGTATGTACGAGCACCAGGTACGGAGTTAACGCGACTTGGTTGTAGTTATTCAAGTGACAACTTTCAGTGACTAAACTAACTTTGGTAGTTAGTTTGTAGTAAGTTAAAAGTTGAAACAAAATAACGTTTTATACCCCTTATGACCTCGGGAATGCATATCTATTTAAAATCTTTCAGGTAGGTATATAAATACGGTGGTATAACCGTTTTTAGTTTTTCTTAGTTTGGCCTTACAGTTCCTACTTTATACCAAAAAAAACCTTGTGGATCCGTTTTATCCCAAAAATCCGGATATCCGGATCCGTTCGATTTAAATATCCGAAATACCCGGATGCGAAATATTGGCGGATCTTGCAAACCCTATACGGAACCCTTCGTGCGCGAGTCCTACTCGCACTTGGCCGGTTTTTTTATTTCTTTTTTTCGAAAAATTTCGTCGACCAAAAGAAACTACAATCTACTGGGTCGAGTTAGTATCTAAAGTGTGTCACGTACTACTTTTGTGTATCTGCCAGTGATGTTATAATTATGAATAGCCCATTCAATCGAAGTGGCCTAACTCCACGAAGCCCGCCCCCTCAACCGGAAGAAGAGGCTATGCAAGAGTCAGCCCCACAGCCAGCGCTGGTATCAACTCCGGACCTGCAAAACTGGATGAATTTTATTGAAGCGTGTCTGAATGAGGTCTGCGCTGTTGCGGCGGAGAGCAAGCTGAACTCGCAGATTACTTCTTTTCCGTCTTCCGGAGCGAAGTACCACAGCTAAACGCAGAAGCGGCCACAAGTGGTGCAGATGCTAACGCGGCATGCGTGGCAGTTGACAAGGTAAGCGCGAGTGAGATAAGACGTGCAGCTGCCCGGCTCAAACCGCGCTCGGCCGCAGGGCCTGACGGCATCCCGCCATTCATAGCCAAAGACTGTGCATCTGTTCTTGAGCAACCGCTACTCTACATATTTAACTTGGCCCTGCAGCAAGCTAGGTATCCTTTGCGCTGGAAAGTGTCCAGAGTCACCCCTGTACCAAAGGGCAACGCTGGCACTGATGTTACACAGTACAGGCCTATCGCAGTATTGTCTGTTTTTGGTAAAATATTTGAGACTGTGATAGATCAACGGATTAATCAACGGATTACCCATTCTCTCGATGAGGCTCAACATGGTTTTTGTGGTGGAAGATCTACAACTACTAATCACGTATGTTTTGTGGACTATGCTGCTGCAGCAATGGATTGTTGTCGACAGGTTGATGTGGCATACTTTGATTTTAAGAAGGCTTTCGACCTGGTAGACAATGATCTATTGTTGCAAAAGTTCGCAAATATAGGCTTTGCACCTGAGCTCCTTCGCTTCTTCGCCGACTATCTGAGCAATCGTAGTCAATACGTGAAGCTGGCGGGGTTCCAGTCAAAACCATACTACACGCGTTCAGGAGTTAGCACAGAACACCTCCACTAGAAGCCTAATGTTTGTAATTTTGTTCCCGACGCGAGTCACCAAAGCATGAGGAAGAGGTGAGGGGAAGGGCGGGTGCTAACAGCGTTGCGATTGGGCGACGCGCTCGCGCGCGGAATGCGTAGTGATGGGACATGTTCACGTACAAGCATCCTAATTTTTTAGGTACATTTTAAAGTAAAGTAAGTAACTACTTACTATACTTAAGTTAAGGTAAAGTATAGATTGTTTTGTTACCATTTTAATACACAGTAAGTTAGGAATCCTAACTGGTACCGTAATTTTTTGCTGATAAATCATGGTAGGTCATCAGGCCCGTCTTGTGACACTGGGCCCAACTGCTCACTGAGAGGATTCTTAGAAGCCCGCACAACATATATCTAACTCACACCAACTCCGAGTTCCCTCACACTTTCTCGAAATTCATCATCAGGCCCATTTTGTGACACTGGGCCCAACTGCTCACTGAGAGGATTCTTAGAAGCCCGCACAACGTATATCTAACTCACACCAACTCCGAGTTCCCTCGTACTTTCTCGAAATTCATCATCAGGCCCATTTTGTGACACTGGGCCCAACTGCTCACTGAGAGGATTCTTAGAAGCCCGCACAACGTATATCTAACTCACACCAACTCCGAGTTCCCTCGTACTTTCTCGAAGTTCATCATCAGGTCCATCTTGTGACACTGGGCCCAACTGCTCACTGAGAGGATTCTTAGAAGCCCGCACAACGTATATCTATCTCACACCAACTCCGAGTTCCCTCGCACTTTCTCGAAGTTCATCATCATGCCCATCTTGTGACACTGGACACAACTGCTCACTGAGAGGATTCTAAGAAGCCCGCACAACGTATATCTATCTCACACCAACTCCGAGTTCCCTCGCACTTTCTCGAAGTTCATCATCAGGCCCATCTTGTGACACTGGGCCCAACTGCTCACTGGGAGGATTCTTAGAAGCCCGCACAACGTATATCTATCTCACACCAATTCCGAGTTCCCTCGCACTTTCTCGAAGTTCATCATCAGGCCCATCTTGTGACACTGGGCCCAACTGCTCACTGAGAGGATTCTTAGAAGCCCGCACAACGTATATCTATCTCACACCAACTCCGAGTTCCCTCGCACTTTCTCGAAGTTCATCATCAGGCCCATCTTGTGACACTGGGCCCAACTGCTCACTGGGAGGATTCTTAGAAGTCCGCACAACGTATATCTATCTCACACCAACTCCGAGTTCCCTCGCACTTTCTCGAAGTTCATCATCAGGCCCATCTTGTGACACTGGGCCCAACTGCTCACTGAGAGGATTCTTAGAAGCCCGCACAACGTATATCTATCTCACACCAACTCCGAGTTCCCTCGCACTTTCTCGAAGTTCATCATCAGGCCCATCTTGTGACACTGGGCCCAACTGCTCACTGGGAGGATTCTTAGAAGTCCGCACAACGTATATCTATCTCACACCAACTCCGAGTTCCCTCGCACTTTCTCGAAGTTCATCATCAGGCCCATCTTGTGACACTGGGCCCAACTGCTCACTGAGAGGATTCTTAGAAGCCCGCACAACGTATATCTATCTCACACCAACTCCGAGTTCCCTCGCACTTTCTCGAAGTTCATCATCAGGCCCATCTTGTGACACTGGGCCCAACTGCTCACTGAGAGGATTCTTAGAAGCCCGCACAACGTATATCTATCTCACACCAACTCCGAGTTCCCTCGCACTTTCTCGAAGTTCATCATCAGGCCCATCTTGTGACACTGGGCCCAACTGCTCACTGGGAGGATTCTTAGAAGCCCGCACAACGTATATCTATCTCACACCAACTCCGAGTTCCCTCGCACTTTCTCGAAGTTCATCATCAGGCCCATCTTGTGACACTGGGCCCAACTGCTCACTGAGAGGATTCTTAGAAGCCCGCACAACGTATATCTATCTCACACCAACTCCGAGTTCCCTCGCACTTTCTCGAAGTTCATCATCAGGCCCATCTTGTGACACTGGGCCCAACTGCTCACTGAGAGGATTCTTAGAATCCCGCACAACGTATATCTATCTCACACCAACTCCGAGTTCCCTCGCACTTTCTCGAAGTTCATCATCAGGCCCGTCTTGTGACACTGGGCCCAACTGCTCACTGAGAGGATTCTTAAAAGCCCGCACAACGTATATCTAACTCACACCAACTCCGAGTTCCCTCGCACTTTCTCGAAGTCCATCATCAGGCCCATCTTGTGACACTGGACACAACTGCTCACTGAGAGGATTCTAAGAAGCCCGCACAACGTATATCTATCTCACACCAACTCCGAGTTCCCTCGCACTTTCTCGAAGTTCATCATCAGGCCCATCTTGTGACACTGGGCCCAACTGCTCACTGAGAGGATTCTTAGAAGCCCGCACAACGTATATCTATCTCACACCAACTCCGAGTTCCCTTGCACTTTCTCGAAGTTCATCATCAGGCTCATCTTGTGGCACTGGACCCAACTGCTCACCGAGAGGATTCTAAGTAGTTACTAAAACAGTAAAGTAACTACTACTACTAGTACTACTAATACTTATTATATATTACACTATTTACTTTAAATAACGAACAATAAATAAAACTAAATTTAAGTTCTAATCTACAGAATAACTACTCAAACCAAAATAAACGAGAAATCTGTATTTATGTTACATTTCTTCAAACCGTTTGGAACGAAAGCACGTGGTTTGTCGATTGACCATCATAGCATCATCGGGACATCACTAGTCGTGACGTGTTTTCGTAAGAAAGGAATAGCATATTGCATTTTCAAAGTGATGAAAAGTGACAGACATAGTGTGTCTGTACCTCAGTATTCGCAACAGCCAGTATAAAATGGCCTCCGCTGGCTATAAATATTTTCAATGAAATATTGAATTTGACTCAACTGTGGAATGAAATTCCATCTTTTTTGTAATTAGAAGTCTTTGACGACTTTCCGCACCACCTCACACTACAAAAGCCCACAATTAGCCGCGAAAATCCTATTATTTTGTTTTTTTTTGTGAGAGTCATGCACACTCCGCACAGGTCGTTAACATGGACGCAACTGAACGGAAAGGCGGGCGACCGCGGATTAAATAAGCGCAACAACACCAACGCTTGGTGACTCGAGTCGCGAACAAACTGAGAAACATTAGGCTTCTAGTGGAGGTGTTCTGTGGGAGTTAGCCAAGGTAGTACACTGGGACCTACCCAGTTTCTAATAATGATCAATGATCTTCCCAGGGTTGTAAAATCGGCTGTCTGCCTTATGTGTGCGGATGACCTAAAGCTTTGTTTAGACGTAGGACAGGGAGACGATTGCCTTAAGCTCCAACATGATATTGATGCCGTTGCCGAATGGAGCGTCAAAAACAAGCTGCAGTTTAACGTATCTAAGTGCAAAGTCATGTCATTTTCTAGGGTTAGAGCACCCATTGATTTTTCTTATGTTCTCCAAGGCGTCCAATTGAAACGAGTCTACGAAATCCGTGATCTGGGGCTTACCTTGGATGTGCATCTTAATTTCCGACAGCATGTCATAAATACTTGTAAAAGTGCGTCAAAAACCCTAGGTTTTATTATTAGAATGACCACTATGTTTTCTAATGTAAGGGTAGCGGTGAGTTATGTTAACACAGGCAATAAGCCCAGTTTTATTTTTTATTTCATGTTTTTAATTTTAATTTTATGATTTTTTACGTTATGAATTTGTAATTTAAAACCGTGTTGTTGATTTGATGAATTAGAACATTTTACTTTTATTATTTTAAACTGATATTTTATAATCTGACTCTTTATTGCTCTGTTTTATTTTTTCATGGTTTTAATTTTAATTTTAATTTTTGTTTTTATATTTTAGTTTGTGACATACGAGTACATACTCTTTATGTGATGAATTTGTAATTTTTAGCCTTTTTGTTGATTTGATGAATTAGAACATTTTTACTTGTATTTTTTTTAACACTAATATTTTATAATTTGACTCTTGTGACTTGTACAATGTTTGACATTTTCGTAAATTAATCTTGTTCGTAAATTAAGCCTCAATTGCTTTTGTTTTATAGCATGTAAACGTCTTGGTGACCGCACTGTAAGTTTATTATGTGACTGAATAAATGAAATGAAATGAAATGAAATGAAATGAAATGAAACTCCGACCAGAAACAAAAAATTCAAGGCCTATGCAGAAAAGTTACGAGCGGGACTTCCAACCTTGTTGTATTATATCAGTCGGTGAAGCAGAAATGCATCGCAGCGCACATGACCATACAACATCTAAACGAGAAACAAGAACTGGCCTCTCAATTAAAAGACCTTAAGACCTCTGTCCAGGATGTGCGCAATCAGCCGGTTGCAGAAAAGACTACTTACGCGAGCATCATTAAAGCATCGAACAAATTAATTCGTCCAACCAACCTAAGCTCTCTGGCTGTCTTCCCGGCAGACAAAGAAAAAAGTAGCGAGGACACAAGAAACTTAGTCCAACAGATCATTAAGCCCGAAGAGCTAAATCTACAAGTTCGTGGAATGCGGAAAACAAAAAACGGCGGCGTTATTATTAGTACTGCCAGTGAGGAGGACATCAAGAAATTGAAAGCGTCCGATAAATTTACCACGTCGGGTCTGTCCGTTTCTGACCCCGTTAAAAGAAAACCGAGGGTCATTATTTATGGGCTCCCTAAGGAACTTACTGAGAAGGAATTCTTTGAACAGATGTACGTCCAGAATATTGCTCCCAAATTCCCTCAAATGTCTCGCGAGTCCTTTCATAGTGCAACGAAATTGAGCCATAAATCTGGTAAAAAGGATGGCCAGACCTGCAACTTTGTTGTTGAAGTTATGCCCACTTTACGCAAAGCTCTAATTAACCAGGAACGCGTTTTTCTAAACTGGTCGTCTTATCCCATCAAAGACTTCACCCTTGTATCCCGATGCTTCAACTGCCAGCAATATGGACACTCCGCCAAATTCTGCCGAGAAAAGGAACCTACTTGTGGTCACTGTGGTCAGGTGGGCCACGCCATGAAGGACTGTACAAAGAAAGAAGCGGCCCCCATCTGTGCGACATGTCAGCGATACAAAAAACCAAGTGCTCACAAAACAGGAGATGAACAGTGCCCTGCCCGCGTTTATGCCGTAACTAGCTATATCAATTCAACCGATTATGAGGGCGCCTAAGAGCGCCACAGTAAGGTACTGTATTTTAGCACTTCTCTTAAATAATAGTTATGGACAGCTTATTAAGTAATGATTTAGATAATTTAATTGTATCGAACTCGAGATCATGCGATGTTGAAGATTGTAAATACCAAATCTCAAAAATAAAAAATCCGTTAATTATTCTGTCTCAAAATATACGTAGCATAAATCGTAACATGGATGGTTTAAGAGTCCTATTGCAAAGGCTTGAATGTAACTGCGACATTATAATATTAACTGAGTGTTGGATAAAAAATAAAGATGCATATCTTCCTGATATAGACGGGTATAATATTTATAGCACCAAATTCGCTACTAACCAAAATGGTGGAATTGTAATATATTCTAAGTCGAACATGCATATCTCTGCCGAAGAACCAACAACACAAGATTGCGATTGTCTCATCCTTAGACTGGGCAGTGGCACCGTCATCGTCGCCATTTACAGGTCACCCTCCATCCACAACTTAGATAACTTTCTTAACTCATTAGTTATAATATTAAAAAAACACTGTATATAAAAACATAATTTTGGTAGGTGACATTAATATTAACATACTAGAGGATAGTCAGGACTTTAGACGTCACGCTTATCTTAATTTTTGCTCTTTTCACGGCCTATTACCTGCACACACGCTACCCACGCACCAGAGTGGTTCATGCCTAGATCATATCTTTATCAAAAGTGATTTGCCATCTACAACTTTGGTTACTAACTCTACACTAACTGATCACCACTCTCTTTTACATGCCCTAGAGCTCAAGCCCCCTAAAACAGAATCGATCCAGATTTCAAGTAGGATAAACTATACCAACTTAGAGTATGACTTAACAAACATTGTACTTGACACCATTTACACCTCAGCTGATGTAAACAAATCACTTAATTATTTTGTTGGCTGCATTCAAAATGCTATCATAGCAAACACGACTAAAATCACGTTACCAAGAAGCAAAAGGAACATAAAACCATGGATTACTCCTGGTCTAATTCGTTGCATGAGACACAGAGACAAGCTGCATTTGCGATCAAAGCAATTTCCTGATAATCAAGAATTAACAATTATTTACAAAAGGTACCGAAATTTTTGCAATAATATATTAAAAAAATTAAAACATCAATTTGAAAGAGCCGAGCTTGAGAAGAATAGCAAAGACAGCAAAAAAGTATGGAAATTTATAAAAAATATCACGTACTCGAACGCTAAACGTGACTCCAATTCTGATATATTAAAATCGCACACCAATCCGGAAATGGCAGTAAATATGGCAAATAGTTACTTCGCTAACGTCGGCAAAAATCTTGCAAGTAATATCGTAAATAAAGATGTCAGAATTAACACTAGACGTGCACAAATGACTCAGGCAAGTGTCGACTCATTTGTTTTGTATAACATAGACGAACACGAGGTAGAATCGCTGATAGGCAGTTTAAAAGAGGACTGCGCTGTCGGCTGCGACAATATCTCGAGTAGTATCCTAAAACGATTTAAGCAAATTTTTGTCAAGCGCTTAACGCACATTTTCCAGCAGTGTCTGGATGAAGGTATTTTCCCTAACATCTTAAAAAAAGCCATTGTGATTCCTATCCACAAGTCCGGTGACAAAGATAACATTAATAATTATAGGCCTATCTCCATACTTCCAGCTTTATCTAAAATACTAGAAAAAATTATGAATAAACGGCTGATTAATTACCTTGAACGCAATCGAATACTCTCTGACCACCAATTTGGCTTTAGAGCGCAAAAGTCGACAAATGATGCAGTTTTTGGCCTTACTAATTATGTAACCTCTAATTTGGACCAAGGACAGAAAGCTTTAGCTATCTTCCTCGACCTTGCTAAGGCTTTTGATTCGGTGTCTGTCCCAATATTACTTAGCAAGCTGGAGCAGATAGGAATCAGGGACAAGCAGCTATGTTTGTTCAAGGATTACCTCAGCAACCGCTTGCAGTGTGTTAAGGTTGCCAACTACATAAGTGCAGACCTCATGGTCGATTTTGGAGTCCCCCAGGGTAGCATTCTGGGCCCGACCCTGTTTCTCATTTTCATTAATGACCTGTGTGACCTTCAATTGAACCATGGCTCTCTAATATCATATGCCGATGATACAGTGCTATTGTTCTTAGTAGTTGGGCGGATGTATACGACTATGCTCAGATAGGTTTCTGTAAAGTTACTAATTGGCTAAAGCGCAATTTACTTACCCTCAATGCTGAAAAAACTAAATACATGGCTTTTTCCATGAGAAGATCTGTGCAACCAGCACACAATGACACAATCTGTGCGCACCATTGCTTTCTAGCTAATCAACAGGTATGTAATACGTGTCCTGCTCTATCAAAGGTTGATACCATAAAATATCTTGGCATAATAATTGATTCGAATCTGAATTTCCGAAGCCACATAGACGTTCTTGCGGCTAGAGTACGTAAACTTATTTTTGTCTTTAAAAAGCTAAGAAGTGTTGCTAACAAAGAACTGATACATCGGATATATTCGGCTTTGTGTCAATCTATACTAACATACTGTATAACTTCGTGGGGTGGGGCTGCGAAGACCATTCTATTGACACTTGAACGTGCTCAAAGAGCCATTTTGAAAGTGGCTACCTTCCGTCCGTTTTATTTTCCGACCACGGAATTGTACCAATCATGTAAAGTACTAACAGTTCGACAACTATTCATCAGGAGCGTAATTCTAAAACAGCACAAGTTGACTTGCTACAACCCTAATAGGCACACCAAAAGACGGTTGGATATAATTTTTAAGCAATTTCGCACTAAACACGCTTTTACGCACAGTTTCTTCTCTTTCCTGGGCCCTTTTCTTTATAATAAAATAAATAAACAATGCTCCGTGTACGATCAAAATAGCAAAGTATGCCAAACTAAAGTTACAGCATGGTTGCTAACCCTGACCTACGACGAGACAGAAAATTTGCTTACTATAGTGAAATAGTTCTGCAATCGCAAGCATGCTTTTGTTAAATATAGTTTTGTAATTCTTGACGCGAGGTAACAAATGTTTAGACAAGACAATACATATGTAAAACAAAGACCATTTATGCCTAAAACACAGATTACAACTGTAACCTAGTTTAGGCAAAAAACTTGTATATTGGTCCCCTAAGACCATTTCTTTTCAGACGCATTGGCGTATTAATATTGTATACGAATAATCCTGTTAGATATAAGTTTTGTTGTTAATAACTTAATTAGATTATATCCACTTATTGTACTATTTCTTGCTAAATAAATTATGCTAAAAATTTTGCTAAAATTTATTCAGGCTGGACCAAATCTCAAAGCAGCCATTACCAATAAGAGAGGAGAAGAAAAAAGTTATGATGGATCTCTTAGAATTAGTAAAAGTTTTACTTACAACTGAAGACTACGAATTCTGCTCCCACAGACCCAGACCTAGATAATAAGGATCCAGATATAATGGAAGATTTGGAGATTCCTTAATTTTGTAATGTATGTTTTAATTATATATGATTCTACCTTTGTTTAGAAACAAGACGTTATTTTCATTGAAAGCGTTTTCCTTTTATTTGACTTAATTGCTTGTGTTTTACGTTCAAAAACTTTTTTTCCTGGCGTCCGATTAAGATGAAATTTGGCATACGTATATGTATATATTAAGTTACAGCTTAATATTATGGTACCAACAAGCTGGTTCAATGAAAGACTAGGAAAGTCGCTATAGGAACTATAAGTGAAAATATAACGCAACCTGATCGACTTTGGGTTTGTTAGAACAGTCTCAAAGAGCAGTAGATGACTTCATATAGAAAACGTAGTATCTGAATATAAAAATTGCCTTAAAAATGTTTTTGAAAAAATACCTAGGGTCCATAACTTGATATGTCATCGGTGAACAAGTTGACAAGTGTAATATTTTTAAAAATATGATACTTTTTTTTTATTTCAGATCAATTTCAGAAATTTTGGTGATTATTGTATTTTGATAATGTTTCATCCCGGATTTCAGCAAAAAATGGATTATTGAGATTAAATAAAATAAAATAAATGGACTTTTTCACCATTGTATGGAGAATAAGTTGACAAGTCCTTGGTATTTACTTAAGTTGATAAGTCTTATATCATAAAAACTATGATGGTGTAAGCTTGTTAAAAAACTGGATTCAGGATAAATTATTCATTCATACGCGTGCAAAGTCGCAGGCAGCAGCTAGTTGACAATAAAATACGGATGTTATGATTGCTAAAACACCTCCTTTTCAGCATTCTATTAGCAGAACCAATCTAATTTCCGACGCCCCACCATAAAACCAGAACACACTCAACAAACACCAATTCAATCTCCGACTGCCATTGCAACACCGGCTTTTCTGTTAAGATAATAAGGTATAACTGTTTTGGCAGTGCTTTACCGCTTACTTCAACAATCTCTGATCTCCTTGTCTCATCAGTTGTAAAAGCTACCGTATACCGTATAGCTTCACAGTTTAATTTCGAAGAACAATGATTAATTGATATGAGGAGTGTTTTATAAGCGGAGGGTATCGCGTATTAATTGGCTCGCGCACTGATTACTAACGCCAGGGCTGGCGAGTTATTACGCACATAATGCCAGTCGCTGCTCTAATGGGTGTAATAACGAACGAGAATCCAATAACTGGTCGGCAACCCTGCGCTGATTAGGACGAGGCATAAGGCACTGCATGGTGCGAATGGAAACTCCTTTTTTTATACAACGACAGTGGCAAACAAGCGTACGACCCACCTGCTGGTAAGCGGACACCGCAGCCTATAGACGCATGCAACGATGAACAAAAAGAGTAACATGGGCGTTGCCGACCCTTGATATGTTTGGGGATTCGCCGTGTTGACAGCTGAAGGAACAAATTCCTTCGTTCACAACGCATCCTCGGAAGCTCTGGCGACCTTGCTCACCTCCAGAGCAAGTAGTAGTGTTAATATGACTGTGGTCTTCTGAAAGGCGGAGGTACTTCCCCAGTTGGGATGCTCCAAATTCGAGGGGGATGACATTTCGCTGTGCCCTACCTCACCAGAAAACCTCGACTCCTGATACCGATTTGGGTTTTGAAAGTTGTACCACAACTACGACGGTGATAGTTATGGAGATAGTTTAGGGCTGCGATACAAGCTAGGAAGATTTGGCGTCTACTCCTTCGACAACAGCCAAGTATTAACTTGGGTGGTTGTCAAGGGAGGTTGTCTAGTGTGTATTACCACACTAGAATATTATAAATGCGAAA
The DNA here is from genome assembly GCA_947049275.1 of Epinotia bilunana. Classification (NCBI taxonomy): domain Eukaryota; kingdom Metazoa; phylum Arthropoda; class Insecta; order Lepidoptera; family Tortricidae; genus Epinotia; species Epinotia bilunana. Next base: position 25,492,601 of record OX346256.1, read on the forward strand.
GTGTCTGTCAGTCTGTTTGTCTGTTACCCCTTCACTCTTAAACCGGTGGACCGATTGTGATGAAAGGCCATGCCAGGATAAGCTAAGTGAATCATTTCTACGAGCTCCAAGCTAGCGTGCCGAAAGGAGCGCGCTAAACCTAACCGAATGTGAACGACAATGGCTCGAATAAATAGATGCATTGCATGTCGGTATAGACATACTCCCATTTTTCCTGATTGCCTCAGAAGATGGATTATGTTTTTCGTGTGTGTGTATGTATGTGGACTAGAAAATTATATTTCACGGGCGACAGTCCAAACAGCTTTCTGATCCATTTTGATATATGAGGTGTCGTTGGATGCCTCATTAAGGTGCGACCACACCGCTGCTCAAAATAGGCTAACGCACCGTAAAACGCGGCAAAATGTATGAAGAATACGTGACGCATACGACACGTCAACGCGTATACGCAGCGTTAAGCACCGGTGTGGTCGCTCCATTATAATGTTAGTGACTGACATAAGCTATCATATTTGAAAAAAACAGTGGTTTTTTTTACTTCCTTTGATTTCGCTTATTTCTTCATTCCATTCCACTGTACAATGTCCATGAATAAAATTGAAATTGAGTTAAAATCGTTACAAAAAGGAGCCCCAGGCTGTAATCGCTAGAATCTCATAGCTAGGACCTCCCAACCTGGTTACTCGTTCATTGTCAGCGGCAGGTCTCAGCGTGTTATTTGTTGCCAACGGCCCGCATCGGACCGGAATAACAACAGACCTTGCGCTGACACCTGGTAAGACGCTGGCTTCCAAGAAATTCACCGAAGACCAGCGTCAAGGTACTCAACAGTTACCGTGACTTGAAACTGAGTGGAGACCAGTTCACGACGACTTTTACTTGTTACTTTCCGTATGTCAGTGTAAACATGCGTTTTAAACTTTTAAATCATCATAAATACACTTGTTTTCTTTCTTTCTTTCTAACATCCAAGGGCCATTTCCAAAATCACACAATAACGAGGAGTGCTGCATGTCTGTCTCTGTGGCATCGTAGCGCCCAAAGATATGAACCGGTTTGAGTGTGGTTCTTTTTATATGAAGTTTAGTTAAATACACTTATTTTATTTCTTTCTTTCTAACATCCAAGGGCCATTTCCAAAATCACACAATAACGAGGAGTGCTGCATGTCTGTCTCTGTGGCATCGTAGCGCCCAAAGAGATGAACCGGTTTGAGTGCGGTTCTTTTTATAAGAAGTTTAGTTAAATACACTTATTTTCTTTCTTTCTTTCTAACATCCAAGGGCCATTTCCAAAATCACACAATAACGATGAGCGCTGCATGTCTGTCTCTGGGGCATCGTAGCGCCCAAAGAGATGAACCGGTTTGAGTGCGGTTCTTTTTATAAGAAGTTTAGTTAGTCGAGTTTGTTTTTAGCTGCGTATTTGATCGATAATTGTAAACACAATTATGTAGAGAAAAAACAATCTTTGTGTTTTGCCCTACGGCAGAGAATGCCTTGCGGCATTTACTCCGCCCTTCGTACTTATATTATGTGTGCAATAAAGTTTAAAGTTATGTTATTAAGTTTCTAAATAAATCTTTAGAGCAGCCAGTGTAGAATAATTTTAACTAAAACCTTTTTCAACTTTTAAACAGCACCGTACGTGAAATTCTGTGTAGTTACTAACTTTAAACGCTCTATACCCACGGGCAGTGAGGAGGGGTGTTGCTCAACTAGTTGTGCAGTTCCTGTGGCGAAAGATAGTTAATAACTCGTGCAATCGCGTCCTCCTAGTAGGGGGCATATTACAGCTCACTAGCTTCTGCCCGCGACTCCGTCCGCGTGGAACTCGTTTATATCGTGGCTCCATACAAACTTTCACCCCCCACTTCATCCCCTTGGGGGATGATTTCCGGGATAAAAACCATCCTATGTCCTTCCCCGGGATCCAAACTATCTTCATACCAAGTTTCATCTCAATCGGTTCATCGGTTCAAGCGTGAAGAGGTAACAGACAAACAGACACACTTTCACAATTATAATATTAGTATGGATAGCTAACTTTTGTTAAGGGACACCTCGATGTACTAAAGTTAATCTGAACGATCACCTTTTTTCAGTGACGAAAACCTGCGAACCAGGTAAGATTTTTAATCATCGGGGGATAACTGGGTTATGTTATGTGGTATTTCTGTCCACTAAAAACTCCATGGCGGCCGGCATCTGCGCTCTCATGCGGGGGACTCCAGGATCTCAGGGGGACTTTCACTGCTAGACGCACAGAAGCCCCCCTTCGCACGTCGGTTACTAATAAAACACTAGATAAATACCCGGGCAAGAATGGGTGCGCGGGTATTCTGAGAGATGTGTAGTCTGCGGGTCTACTTATTCGGTGTTGGTACATTACAATAAACTTATCCTGTCATAAAGAAGAGTCAAAATATGTAAATCCCACTAAAAAACATTCCATGTAAAAAAGAGCACAAGTCTCGAAACTCTTCCACTGTAAAAAGTTGTGAGATATTTTGTAGTACCAAGTCTCAGGCATTCTTATTATTCTTTATTTGCTAGCTAATGTGACATTCATGGTCATAGAATTAAGAGAAGAGATATAAATTGTCTCAATAATTATTTTACTACACTCACCGATTACAAGCAAATCGCGAAAACGAGTCGTTCTCTATTGCTTCTTCCAAATATTATTTAAGAACGAACTTGATATCTAATGCTTAATCCTAATGTTATTTAAGAACCACCTAGACTACTCAAAAAATCAAGTAAAACTAAATAATAAAATAATATCTGCCAATAACACCACATTGGCACCAACATCTAAATCCTAAATAAAACCGACTGATGTTATAAAACCTCGACTGGTTATCGGGTTAGCGTAATATTTACGTAAAATAAAACAAATGTTTATCAAATGTTTCCAGTTCTGCGCCATAAACGGGATGATATCGAACGCCATATTTAAACGTTTTGTTTCCGCCATTTACACCGCTCATAATGGTATCGACACGAGCGCTGGCGGCGTGCCCTCATACAGCTAGGGTTGCTACACATAAACGTGAACAAATCCGATTTTAAAATATTTGTACTAACGGATTCAGAGGAGTACACTAAAACAATTCGAAAGGATATTACTTGCGAATGTCTTAAATTAGCATGATGTCCTAATTTTGAGACTTGATATGGTTCTAAGGAAGTAATTATTCCATAAAAAATTGGACTACTAATAAAAATTAAACTACTAATATTTATTCACATTGAAAAAAAATTAATTCAAAGTTCAATTATTATGTCTCGTCAAAATTTTAATTTATGATTATTATTCATAAATATATAGTAGAATGAAGTCAAAGAGTTTTATTTCATATAACTTTACTCCTATGCTATGAATTGCATTTTTAATTTTTCAGAATATAATACTAACCGAGCCTATTTATATATCCCAACAAATCATCTGCGTCAAAAATTTCTTATAACATATTTTGAAATTTCAGTATTTTGATGGTGTCGGATTTTTCTGTTCCCGATTGAACGATAATGACTCAATATACTTACGTACTGGATAGCGCAGTGTAGGTAGCCTCCCACAACGTGACAATATGGTAAAGGTCGCAGGAACAGCACATCCAGTGGAGACTGGATGCGGACAGGCCTATATGTCCAACAGTAGACATCTTTAGCCCGATATTATATATCTATTTAAATATAAAACATATATTCTTGTAAACCACGTCGTGGAAGAGACACATTTATGTTTTCCACTCACGAGAAAACGAGATGCAACACTCTTCAGTAACTAATGGTTTTTTGCCAACCCTATTAAACTTAGCACAATTAAAATAAATCAAATTCCCGTGTTGTGTCGGGTTTGAATAGCACCACTCCCTTTCTTCCTGTGGGTGTCGTAAGAGTCTACTAAGGGAACAAGGTTTAAGTGTATTGTGAGCGATGGGCTAGCAACATGTCACTGTGATATGACATTTTATCGATCTTTTATACCCACATTTATGCTGGTATAAGAGACGCACAAGTTTCATGTGCTCTCTGCCTCCCCCTTTTAGGAATAAAGGCGTGGATTAATGTATGAAAAATCAAATTTATTATTTCTAAAAGGCACTACGTTTTATTTAATAAACACGCAACTCATCATTTTAATAAATCCATTTTCAATTTTCTTAATTTTGCCTACAACCTGATTGATTAAATTGTATTCCTATCCTATTGCATTCCTGACAGTAACCTAAATTCCCCAAATTCCCGGAAAATTTCTGACGTGTGGCAACCCAAAACACAGCGCACCCATAAACGGTTATGGCGTACCCAAACTGAATCCAGATTAAGCGATAAATTGTCGATGGCTCTCTTTAACACTATCCCAGTGCCAACCAGGGTAATGTGAAGGCTGATTTAAAAATGTACATTCCAATACTTGAATATCGTTTGCCCTCGTAAGGCCCTAGCTAGTTCTAAGGCGTATTTTTAACCGACTTCAAAAAAAGGAGGAGGTTCTCAATTTGGTTGTATTTTTTTTTCATTGTTTTCAATGTTTGTTACCTCAGAACTCCGTCATTGATAAGCCGATTCATAAATATTTTTTTTGTTTGTAAGTATATGTTTCCAGGTGGGTCCCATTTTTTCAAAAATTCAATGGGATGATGGGATCCATGAGGAATTGAGGGAACTCTTTAATTATATTAGGCACGTGTGTAGTGATAACTAGTGTATTTACACCCGGAAATCATAAATTTGGTGGAGTGGAATTGATGATGAAGATCACAGATGACTTATGGAATTCCTCAATTATGTAAGTACTTAAAAGTACAAATGTACGTCACAGATTCTAATTAAGATTCCGTTGAAATAGCAACTAATGAAGTGCCAAAGGTGATCTTTGTGGAATCGACAGAAGTCTTCAAATATTATCGGGTCACATACAGCGATTGGGTATTTTTCTCTAATAATCAACGCATTTTCTCTCGGAAATCAGTTCATGTGGTAAATTGGAAAAGAAATGTGGAAATGTTCTCGTGGCTTGGCGGAGTACTAAGTTGAAGTCGGTTAAAACTTTGTTTTTAATGTAAATTATATCCCATACTATTAAACGACCAATATTTATATAATATACGGGGTGATTTAGGGGTCATGATCCGGAATGACCAAAAACGAATAAGATCATATTGAACAGTTTTTCCCATGGGACCAACCACGAAATCGCAAAAAAAAACAGCCAATTAAGAGGTTACTGTGACTTAATTTAGAGTTCATCTCAATAAACTTACAGTCTTAAGGGGCTCCCATACCTACGCCAATGACCTTCGATCTGAATCCGTTAGTTTTCGAATGTTTATTGTAGCTTATTATATTAACAACAACGGCTTTAAGCAATACAGTATCCCATATTTACTTCAAAATTCATTTCGAGATATTTGGCAACAAAGTTGAACAATTTTAGGCCAAAAAAACTGGTCAGAGGGCCATAACTTTTGTGTTAATTAGTTTAAAATGAAAACCCAAGATACGTTTTTAGAGACGTCAAAGACGAACCGAAATATGTAGATTTTTTAATAATATAAAATAAAATTTATATATGTCTAAGTATATGTTAGATCTTTCACGACAATAGAGATACAAAATAAATGTTATTTTAGATGATGTTTAAAAAAATCATACAAAAAGTATTCATTTCTTTCAAAATCCGGTAGACAAAAATGGAGATAAAAGATGGAGATAAGAGGAAACACTAAGGTCAAGATAATTGAGTAATAGGTATTTGTAAAATGTATTGCTGTCGCGCCAACCACAAGCCTCCCGCCGCAGAGTGCGATAGAGACAACTGCAGCTTGGACCAAAAATAACTATTAAACTTACATAAAATCAACGTTTCGTAGTCGCCTGATTTCTTCTCCAAAACTTGACCTACTAAACTATTTTTTTTATTAAAAATCAAAGAAAGGCTTTGGCCGTGTTCCTATGTTTTCCTTTTTTAAAATAATCTAGTGAAAATTGTTTTCTGGATGTTTTAACACAGCGGAAAATCTGGCATTTTTTTAGGTTTTTGAAGGTCGTTTCGTTTCCTCTTAAAGCTGCTAATAATAATGAAAAACCGGCCAAGAGCGTGTCGGGCCACGCTCAGTATAGGGTTCCGTAGTTTTTCGTCCGTCACAGTAAGTGTCCCCGCTTAAGCGTTAAAAAATGGGCTATTTGTTACATTGAGTTGACATATTAAGTACAAAACCCTTAAACCCTAAATCCGTTTTTTTACTTTATTTGAAAGCACATCATTTCAGAGTTTTCAGAGTATGAGAGATGAAGCGAGTATTTGTATTGTATTGTATTGTACATTTTAATCGTTATTTGTTATTCGGCACAAGTGCTTGTGTTGAAAGCCGAGCTAGCGAAGCGGGTTAGTTCAATATGAGCGTTTCGCGTACAGTGACATCTATCGGCAAATTAAGTAAACTATTGCGCGCGAGCTTAAAGTATGTAAGATGATTTTTATGGGATAATTCTTTATTGCATGAACCGATTTTCACCGTTTTTTTACTTTAATGAAGAACCGATAGCCGTTTTATTTATAATTCTATCTGTAGTGCAAAAGTAGGAGATACGATTCAAAACTTGTCAAAAATCTATGAAAACCTTTGGTAACCCCATAAGAGGAAGTCTGTGAAAATGTAGCTTTGTAAGTTTATGGCCGCTCCACACAATGGGCCATCCTGACTCATCATACAGGACGCGGCTATGCGGTAGAGCGAGACATAAATATGTCTTACTCATGTATGATGTGTCAAGATGGCCCATTGTGTGGAGCGGCCATTATATGTACGGGGTAATCTCTTAACGCGTATCAGATTTCAAAATCCTCCTTGTTATAAATAATAAAATACGCATTTCAGGATTTTTAGTAAATCACCCCCCACCCTTTAAATTAGGGGGTTGAAGTTTGTATTTTTCCGCAAATATTGATAGGGATACAAAAAAAAAACAAGATTTTTAGCAATTCTACCCTACCTACCCTTTAAATTAGGCGATGGAAGTTTGTATGGGTTTTCCTATACAAACTTGATTTAATTAATGCTAGAGATCCGAAAATTATACAAGTGACGTGTTCCCCAGCGAGTAAGGAGTAGGGTACAAGAGCGGATGCACGGTTTATTAGACTATAGCTAGTTAAGGGGCTATAATTAACAATAAATCATTACCCTAACATTCGATACATAACCAATTCCAGTCGGCGAGCCTAACCAAATTTCTATCGCTATGGGACCTGGTCTTTTTCCGTTATACAATAGTTCTTATCGTTTTCTGATACTTCAGTAGCGCCAAGCTTCCTACTCCACACGGCTTAACTCTACCAGCCACGCTCTACTATTTTTTTTTTGCCAAGATATTTCCTTACACTTCGTTATATTTTCCTTACCTTACAAAAAGGAATGAGATCCCATCAAAAACATTACATGTAAAGTGATTGCCAAGACTCCCTAGCTCATATATAGCTTTCAGGCGTTAAAAGATATCAGATCATAAGCAGCGCCAAGCTTCCTATCCTACACAGCGTAACTCTACCACTACCAGCCACGCCCTACAAATTATATATCTTGGCCAAAAAGTATAGACACGCGTGAGAGTCTATGCGGCGACCGGGATGTGCCCGACAAAGCTATACTTTTTAGCCAAGATGTAGAATTTATAGAGCATGGCTGGTAGTGGTAGAGTTACGCTGTATAGGATGGGAAGCTTGGCGCTACTTATGATCTGATATCTTTTTAACGTTGAAAGCTATATATGAGCTAGGGAGTCTTGGCAATCACTTTACATGTAATGTTTTTGGTGGGATTTTTTTTACAGTTTAAGTATGCTTCTACACATTCAAGGCCCATCACCTACCCATGAGTCAATGATACGAGGGATTTTTGCAACAAGGTGGTAAAATATTGTAAACGTGCTGTTGCGTTCCGAAAAGGTTCGTATCACCTGTGTTAAGGCGGGATTCCACCGGTGTGCGGCACTGTGAGGCACAAACATTTTTGTGCTGAATATGCTTGTGCCGCACAGTGCCGCACACCGGTGGAATCCCGCCTTAACGATAGGCAGCCCAAACGACCCAAGACCATTTAAAATGGCATCCGAGTCTTTTGTTTCACTTCCTTATAAATCTTCTTATTGCCAAAATAAGCGATTTCACCATTATTCTCCCAGGGTGGCCCATAGGACTCCAAGGGAGGTTTTGACCGGTATAGCTTAGTTGATAGTGACCCTGTCTACGAAGCTAGAGGTCCCGGGTTCAGGCATGGAGGGCATTTATTTGTGTGATGAGATCGAATATTTATTCCTGAGTCATGGATGTTTTCTATGTACTTAATTAAGCTTTTATTTATTTACTAGCTTCTGCCCGCGACTCCGTCCGCGTGGAAATCGTTTATATCGTAGCTCGATACAAATTTTCATCCCCCATTTCACCCCCTCAGGGGATGATTGCCGGGATAAAAACTATCCTATGTCCTTCCCCGGGATTCAAACTATCTCCATACCAAATTTCATCTCAATCGGTTCAGCGGTTTAAGCGTGTAGAGGTAACAGACAGACAGACAGACAGACACACTTTCGCTTTTATTATATTATATGTTTATCGTCATCTAGTAACCATAATACAAGCTTTTCTTAGTTTGGGACTAGGTCAATTTGTGTAAGATTGTCCGCAAATATTTATGTATTATTTTTATTTATTATATTTGTAGCTGGCCGCGCGCCAATGTCACTTTTTCTACGGGTAAATGACAGTAAAATCGTCCTAATGCGCATTCGAAACGTTACGTGATCACTGATCACCCATCAGGGCACGTCTAGTAAACTGCGCAAATATCATAAATAAATAGTTGTAATCCCGTAAGTAAAGAAACGTAATTTGTAAGTAGGCAGATAAATAAAATACAATTTCATAAGCACCTCCGTCCTTGCGACGGCCGCCATTCCGTCTTTATTGTGCAGTGTGGCTAACTACAGTAGGGAGACTATACTATTATCTGGCTGCGCTCTGGGAAATTAGAGGGAAGTATACCTTTGGAATACTACGTAGTTGTCCATAAAAAACAATGCTTTTCCATTTCTAAATATTAGGGACCAGGGTAGAAGTGTATTGTGGGCGATGGGCTAGCAACCTATCACTGCAATATCACATTTTGTCGCCGTTATTAACACAATGAAATACTAGGTTCATAGGTTTCCTTCTTTCAAAATTTGCAATGAATTAAAATTTATAGCCACCTAAATAAAATAAAAAAATGTTTTTAAAAACGATACCCATAAACCTAGATATTATTATGCTGAAGCGATCGACATCAAAATCAACGTGATTTGTTAAGATTTAGTTAGTGGAAAACATTTTCTCCCGAATTGGAAATATCATATAAAAAGTAGTAAGCATAAGTAGTATAGTACGGTAGTAGTATTGTCAGTTGCGAGCTGCTAGCTATACTGCCCTCTTAAATGTGGGAACAGTCTAGGAATTGGTATTATGGTCACGTTTTAAGGCCCTAATGGCCCAAAACGTGACGCAAAAGATGACCATAAAAGTTACCCTCTTGCCCGACAGGATTGGTGCAAGGAGAGCGCAACAAAGGTGTCCCGTTGGCAGATTTTATCATCGCGGTTGATAATAGTATAGAATTTATTTGAATGAATGTGTGGCTGGTATCCCTAGTGACTCACCGAAAACGAAAGTTAAAATTCTCTAAAAAAAAATCTTGTAGCGTTTTACTATAAGTAGATGTAATTTTTTATTAAAAATTATGATACCGAATGAGCTGAGTCCATTTTGTGACCAAGCCTAGTATGTTTTTTCATTTATTTATTTTATTATCTATGTTATTTTAGTCACGAATAAATGATTGAGTTAAAGTTTCAATACAGGTTATATTCGGTAAAGTTGGTTCATAAGCTCTTTATCAACTACTACACTGAGATTTTTAGCGGAATATGACGGGAATGAAAGCTTTTCTGAAGGATAATGGATTTAGAGATGAGATAGTAGATTCGTATCTGAACACTGCATTATTAGCTAGGTTTTATTATACAAGAGTCATCGCTAATATTAAAAATACAAAGCTTAAGCATATTTGATTATGATTACACATCCCGTATAGGGTTAGAATAGCACCCAAATTCTTCCCGTGGGTACCATAAAACTCGACTACGCGATCGGGTTGAGGTGTGTGTGGGCGATAAGCTAGCCATCTATCACACTATCTCCGTGTTTAAAGCCTTAATTACTAGAAGTAGCACTGAAATTGTAAATCTTAAAGTATGAATGAATAAAGGACTTACTATACTGTTCCACTCTAGCGCTGTGACTCTCACAGCCCGAGCCCCATCGAATCTAATATTTATAGAGGCGCTCTTATTGTCGCTCCTACACGAATTTCTTTATCTCCCTTCCCTCCCACATTCTTGACAAAAATAATGTAAAAATACGAATATAACCTACCATTTATTACTTATATTAGAACATTTTAAGATACTTCGCACAAAAGGATGTCGCACTCCAGGAACACTCCCATAACATACTGCTCACAATTTTAATTCCATTAAAATGTATATTTAGATTTAGGTGCTTAAATGTTAAAGTGTCTAGGGCGTGATGGCGTGTGTATTAAAACACGCATACGTATGCGTAGGTAAATTCTAGCAAGTGAAGATTTAAAACATATGTAATAGGCAACCTTGGAACTAAAACTATTTATCTCAATGCGGGTGTAGACTCAAAATGTATTATTACTCCAAAATAAAGAAGGCAAAAAAATATGCCAAGTGACGAAAATCCCATTCACCTGAATGTCAAAGAATTACGAAGCTACAACCGTTCTAATATGAATTGTTAGAGAGAAAACGCTCGCAGGTCGTGACGTCACTATCTGCGAGCGTCATAGTAAATGACAATCGTGAAAAATTTACAAATATCCCCCTCTGAAATCTTTGGACGCTTATAACTGTTGATTATTAAATCCCCTGCTTTCTCCATTTCACAATATTTTTAATCCTCTTTCGGAAAAATTCAGCATTATTGGCTATTTTATTTGGTGTCTACACCCCTATTAGTTTAGGTAGGTACATTTTGTTTCACAAACGGGAATTGAACCAGTGCGCTGCTCTATATCTTACAACGCTGTGTATGACCTTTACATCGCCCACAAAACACTTTGATCCTTGAAGACATAGAAAACAAAGTCACGTGAAAAATGCTCAACGCACAAATAAATGCTCTCACTGAGAATCAACCTTTGCCTTTTGCATCTCTTACCCTGGCTGTCCTGAAAATCAGCGTCAAATGATTTTCATGGCATTATGCTGAGTGGCGGCCGTTTTGATTTTAAAACTGTCTATTGCCGTTTGTACCATTACAATTGTTTTATACCATTTTTAAAAGTTTTTATTTAACTTCACCATGTTCGTTTGTTGGTTTCTTAGTTTTTTAGTGAGAGACAAATCTTGCAAGTTAAATTTGACCTACGTGCCGTTGACCGATTGAGCTGAAATGGTGGGCGGTATATGGATGACAATTCAATATTATGGTACTGTCGAGCTGATCTGATGATGGAGACCGAAGCTGGCTATGGGAATTCAGTACTTATCTGACGTAACCCATTGATTGTATCTCCATCCCTTAAATTTCTATCACAGTAACTACTAGCTAGATGCACTCCGCATCCTATTTCCGCATTCACTAAAAACCGAACCGCCAGAACAAGTCAGTCGGCGAGTTAATTTGAATATCCTCAACAATTCAGACACTAAAAGCATCCAGCAGCGCTGTTAGAATATTCTATCCTGCATTACGGACTGCGATCGGACGGCGGGGCCGACTGTACTTCAAAAGAGCTACACCATTATATTTTCCGTCGGAATTTCTTGTGAACAAGCTTTTATTTATTTATTTAAACTTTATTGCGCAGTAACAAGTTACAAATACAAAAGGCGAGCTTAATGCCATAAGGCATTCTCTACCAGTCAACCTATAGGACAAACCGGTAAACGTCCCAGTCCTCGACACTAATGTGAGTAATGTCACATGGCCTCTTGCCTACCATGTAAAACCTACCGAATTCTTAAGGGGATACCTTGATTCGAGTCGAACACGCCCCCTAGACAGAGACACGCTTATGCCTTCCGCGCACGAGAAAAAGGGATATAAAACTCTTCGTGAATGGCTTTTCTGGACAAATTTCGATAAATACCTAACTTAGTGAAGTTTTATTTAAATTTCATTAGGTGAGATTTTATAGGTTGATGAGATAAAATACCATAGTATTAACTTGATTATGTCGTAAAATAATGTATCGTTTGAGTAGGCTGGGTAAAAAAAGGAAAATACAGACCCAACTTATTTTTTTTCTATCGGGGAAATTTTAGGCAATCATGTATCGATCAAATCAGATAAACATTCATATAGTCAAGAATCATACATATATCTGAAAATTAGACCTTAATGTTTCTTAATCTAGTCAGAACGGCGTTTCAATCCACGCGACGCTATAATTGCCAATGCACCTCCTAAGGGAGTGACCACACCGGTGCTTAACGCTGCGTATACGCGTTGACGTGTCGTATGCGTTACGTATTCTTCATACATTTTGCTGCGTTTTACGGTGCGTTAGCGTATTTTGAGCAGCGGTGTGGTCGCACCTTTAACCGGCCTTGTAGACGCAACGGAGCCACACTGTTTCGACACCTAAATAATAATTAGTGTTTTAATTGTATAAATGTATGGTACGTATGATAGTCTTCAAGGTATTTGTAACTATGGGCCTTAGTTTCCTGAAATAAATGGTTATTATTATATTATTAAAACGTTCCAAGAACTGGGGCAGCTGTCGCAAACTGTGTCCGTTACGACAGCCAGCGGTCGGCAACATTTTGAGGCAGCGCTGTTAATAATAAACGCAGCCTGCGTCTGTCACTAGTGTGCGGAACGTAGAATGCACCCATCAATGTGCTTGAGATAGACAATTGAATTTCTGTGTATGTGTATTAGTTTATTTTAATATTATGCTTTTTTGCATATTTAATATAAATTATTATTAACTCTTTTTTTGAAAGACTGACATGTTAAACTATTGCGTTATTATTATGTTTAAGCATTATGTATTAAACGTTGAGGTAAGTATAATGAAAACCCTTCAGTAAATACTTAATAAATCCCAATTATATAATACTAGCTTCCGCCCGCGACTTCGTCTGCGTGGACCCGGGATAAAAACTACCCAATATTTTAAGTCAGGCTATAAACTATCTTCGTGCAAAATTTCATCCAAATCGGTTAAGCCGCTTAAGCGTGATTGAGTAACAAACATCCAAACATCTAAACATCCAAACATCCAAACATCCAAATTTTCGCATTTATAATATTAGTAGGATTATTAATGCGAAAGTTTGGGTGTTTAGTTGTTTGGATGTTTGTTACTCAATCACGCTTAAACAGCTCAACCGATTTGGATGAAATTTTGCACGAAGATAGTTCATAGCCTGGATATGTTAATATAGGTTATTTTTTTTCCCGGGTCCACGCAGACGAAGTCGCGGGCGGTAGCTAGTAATAATAATAAATGGGCCTTTATAGTGGTGATGAGTATGAGTATAAATCCCATGTCAGTGAATACTTAAAGTGGACTATTACAATTTTTTACATTATCGTAGTGGACTTGTTCAGTCGAACGCATACGTAGCTGAACACCTTAATAACACGTCGCTTTTATTCGTTTGACAACTTAGCTTAGTAGGTAAGCCATTATTATGCCATCAAAGGTTTGCCAAAAACACATTCTTTAGACGAGCGAGCCAACTTTATTAGTTTAGATATTTTGTCTCTATCATTTGGTCAACACCGCCGCGCTCTGCGTAGCCTGATCTACACTGAATATTTTAATAACTCCTGATTATAGTGCACGAATTAGAAACACCTAAGTTAATTAAAAACCTTTATATCTATAACTAAACCACGGCAAATGTCGCATTTCATAATATTTATAATATGAAACAACTTACATAACTGCGAAATATGCATGCCGAAAACCGAATTGAGAACCTCCTCCTTTTTTTCCTTTTTTTAAGGCGGTTAAAAATACTTTTCGCCTGTAACTACCTATATTTAATGAAATAATAGGTTTAATCGTGTGTCTTATAAGCTAATATAAACCTGTACACAACCGTTCGTTTCCTAAATAAAAAAATAAAAAGGATGTTCATGTCCCCGCAAGTTATATTTTAATTTTAAAATGTTGTTTGGATATAAACTAAAGCTACGATAACCTAGTAAGTAGTTCAGGCATACGACTGAAGCGGCGGTCGTGGGTTAGGATCCAGGCTCGTAGCAATGCGTTTTTCGGAACTTATGTACGGAATATTGACCGATAACTTTTAGATGAACGAAAATATCTTGAGGAAACCGATCTAATCCCAATATGGTTTACTTTTCCCTCTGGGTTGGAAGGTCTTTCGTAAAACTAGTAAACAACAACCGGGAATAACGCTAGGAGGGTGATGATTCGGATATAAACTGACTTCACCATCAATTATAAGCTAGCTAAAACCATTTCACCTCCTTCATTGGCAAACAATAGTTTCTATTTACCTACATCACAATGTAAAATATATAATCATCCAACTTCAAATACGATTTTCCAAAACTCTGGTGGGTAACGCAAACACTCTTACATCACTCGACGCGATCGCGAGCACCGAAGTAATTTATGAGGCGCGTATGTAACTTTGATGACAGGCCAAATTAACTACGTCTTTCAACATCTCCATGAGATGAAACGGGAGCTGCGTTTAACTTAGAATACCTACATGAACCTCTGAAACAGGTCTACTAAAGGCATTAACTTCGTGGGGAACACGCGGCGTTTACGCCTTTTTAGTATTAGGCGTGGATGTTAGTTTAAATCACCCAAAATATTCATGAGTAAATGAGAGTCAGCTTACATAGCTATAAGTAATAATTTAATGTGGGTTGGGCTCTCTGTTTCCAGTGTACGAAAGGGCTGTCAAAATGGCGTATGATTGTCTGCTGTGTTTAAATCATTCATACGTTCACGCCCGTGTTCAGAATGTAGGCAGAAAACATTTTTAACCATCTTTGCCTAGCAAATGAGGTAAAAACTGAGAAAATGTGATATTATAGTGACAGGTTGCAAGTCTATCGTCCACAATACACACGGCACGAAGGGAAGAAAGAAGGTGATGATATTCACAATAGCTCACATATGGGGAACTATTAACTATTTAGCGATAAGACCGCTTATATTATGTTGTGTTCACTGTGTGTTGTGTTTAGTCTTTGTTTTTAAGGTAAAAAAAGTGCATTGAGGACACAAATTCTAAACCACGCACTGCATGTTTTGCTGATGCAGTACTGAACAAAATATCATTATCAATTGCCAAATAACAAATATCCGTTATATCGCAATGCACTGTAACATTCATACAATTAGATTATCGATGGATAATCGTCATTTTTCTCTCGTTAGTTACATTTCAACTTAAAATATAATACCGACTGCATTAGTAAGTAATACAATCAATATGATTGATATATATTAATATATATTAATCTGATCGGCTCATATTATGCTTCACAGATCCATTCTGTGTTAATACCACTGATTAGATTGGACCCATTCCACAGTAACTACAACGAAAATCTATCTGTTAGCCCGAATACTCAAAGATTATTATCGTAAATTATGGATTCTTTCATTGAAAATGTTTCTAATGCAATTAATGAAGTTCAAGTATCTACGAGTAATTACTCGTAGATACTTGGTGAATTAAGACACACTTGACGCTCAATTGAGCAGTGTTAATCTGACTATTAGAAACATTTTCAATGTGAACATTTTGTTTTAGTAATATTATAAGTAATTTCGACATGACTTCAATAAAAATTTACAAATAAATAAAAATAAGTACCTAAATAAATATTTTGGTGGCAATCTTATACAAAGCTTGTACTATGTCTACAAGACGACGATAATACATACTTATATAGATAAATGGATACTTAAATACATAGAAAACATCCATGACTCAGGAACAAGTATTCGTGTTCATCACACAAATAATGCCCTTACCGGGATTCGAACCCGGGACCTCCAGCTTCGTAGGCAGGGTCACTACTAACGAGGTTATACCGACACAACTATTATTTTAAATATCCAACAGAAGAGATATTCGGGAATCGGGAATGGCATAAGTCATAATTTCATTTATTAATAAATATTACATGTCATCCTAAAATAAAGTATAGGTAACGTACTCGTACTATATTCTACCCATTTCATAGTAAAAATGCTAACCAACAAACAAAAAACATTCCAAACGATAGGCCACATTGATCTAAACAATCATTTAATAATGGTCACATTTACCGATACATTTCATCAAAAGAAAGAGTGACAGATAAACTACAAATAAATACAAGTTTAAGCGGGTAGTTTGACAGAAACTTAAGTATCGTTTTTAATGTGTCGCGTACATAGTAAGTATAATAAATGCTAAGAATCAGTTGCACACAAGTTCACACAACAGTTTGGAAGTGTTTTTTTTTTTACGGTAGCCGGCACTTTCTCTCACGCACTTTGTCTCCTTTATGGTGAACATTCATCGAACGAGCGAGCGAAGCGAACGAAATTCTTAGCTTGGGCCGAAAAACCTTTGTCTGTCCGGCCGGCGTCTGACCCGCTGTTCTCCACATGTCGCATTTCACAACCGATTTTCGTGAAATTTTCGAAAATAAAAATAAAAACCGGCCAAGTGTGTGTTGGGCCACGCGCAGTGTTGGGTTCCGTAGGTCTGTCTGTATTTGTTACATCGACACGCGCCAAGTAAATGGTGCGGTTGCGTCAGCCGAATTGGTACGAAAGTTGGTCTTACTGTTACTGGTCTGTGTTCGACTGATTACTTGGTAACTAGTGATGCATACTTAGCCGTGATAGTTTTCCTTTTAAATTAATTATATGTACTACTTACTGCCACGATATTTTTCTCCGGGGGCATGCAGCCAATGTTCCCAACCTCCCTCCGCACGCGCAAATGCAAATAAATACAACCATTTCATTATTGGTGGACCGGCACGTTCTTTAGCGGAATCATCATCATACATTTAAGAATGAATCCTCTTGTCGGTGGAGTATCTTTTCATTTCTCTCTGTCGTACGCCTGCCTTTTGATTAGCTGATACGACACGACACCAGATTTTCCTTTATTTGGTCCATATAACTGCGCCGCGGCCTTCCCCTGCCTCTCCTACCCTTAGCGGCATAGCAAAGGAATATTGTTCTGGAAACCCATCAAAATGTTCGTGTCAACACGATACAAAAGCATAAATCAAGTGCGTAAATAATAGACAGAACAAATGACAAGTAAGGAAGCAAATGATCATTAAATGCAATCATCAATTTTCGATGAACATAAATTATCCATGCACGTCCAAGGCTAAGTAATTAATGATCTGGACATTGGTGTGACAACTTTCAAATGCTGTTTACGTGTAATTTGGAAATTAAGTATCTAGAAAGGATTATTTGGGCATTTCTAGGACAGTTTGTACCTAATTCCAACAATTGAGGCTTGCTTTTTATATTTATTTATTTTGTATTTTTAATAATCTTTATCACTATTTTGATCATTAATGTTATGTTAGAATGCCTTAATTGGTTCAAACTATTCTAAAAAACCTCATTTCTAGTCATCACACAAAAGCGTTCCTTCGCGTTCCATTCCGTACAAACTGGATTCATCACAATTTACTATCCATTTTCTACATGATGTCTTTCTAGAAAAGAGTGTAAGAATCCCATTTAAGGCTTGTATATCCGCTAAAGTCCTTGAGCGTATGGGCGCGGCCTCGACCCTCTCCCCGCGCAAGTCGCACAACCCGCCGTCGTTTATTAAGCGTTACATAGATTAAGTTAGGTAAAATTACAGACCCGTCATCGCGCATCGTTACCAATGCAAGGGTGGACGTGGGTGAGTGACATTCGTCATGCTTAATTGAAACGTGATATTTGTCATACATAAATTACATAATTGATTAAGTTCAAAAATTATGTCCCTACTATTATAATACTATTTACTTACGATTAGTGTAGTTCCGTCAGCACGGCTAGTACGAGACGGCCGCGACATACACTCGATTTTTCTCGCACTATCGGTCTCTCTCTTATTAGAACATTAGGAAAGAGAGGTATAGTGTGAGAAAAATCGAGAGTATGTCGCGGCCGTCTCGTGCTAGCCGTGCTAGTGAAAACGAAATTCGTTCTAATAACTCTCATTGTCGCTCGAACTAGCAAGCGCGACAGAGACGGAGATACACGAACGAAGTTCGGTTTCGTTTCGCGGTAGGCCCTCAGCACGCCTAGCACTAGACGGCCGCGACATACTTTCGATTTTTCTCGCACTATACCTCTGTTACTAAATATTCTAATAAGAGAGAGACGGATAATGCGAAAAAAATATAAAGGTAATAATAATAATCCATACCTACTGTTGCCCTTAGGCCATTTTTTAATGTCGCTATTAATAGGAGCCCATCTAGCAGTTAGCGAGTCACCGTCTGCCAGAGATAAAATGTGAAACAGTTTTATTGGGCAGGCGTCCGATGTTTCATCCAATAGCCCAGCTACTAGTACATCATATTCACCCAATAACCCGTTTTATTTAGATTCCATCAACTAGCAATAGACTCTTAAACCCCAGCGGGTGCTGTTTCTGTGTGCGTCCCATGACACGAGCAGAGACAGCATCCGCTTGGTGTACTCCTTGCATTTTATTAAATTGTCAAAAGGGCCTCTACGTGTTGGCTCAGAGCTCCACGCACGCCTCCCAAAGGTCCGGGACATCATTGTCCCGTGAGCGATAAAGACATATAATCCATACTTCCATATCCATACTCCATACTAATATTATAAATGCGAAAGTGTGTCTGACTGTCCGTTACCTTTTGTGTAAGTGTAAGGTTGTTAAGTTTTAAACTAATTTTCGTTATATTTATTACGTTCTACTTCCTTGATTTGATGATGATCACGTGTACAGTCAGCATCAGATAGTTAGTAGCATCCAAAGTAGCCAAATATATCGTAACACATTCCTTACTCCTACTTATAGTAACAAAGACTATTTCGATGAATGTACGTTCCGATATATTTGGCTAACTTGGCTGCTACTAACTATATTATGCTGACTGTACAGAAATCGGCCTCGGGTAAATATATACTTATAGAGTAGTTGTACGTTAACCATACTTTGTTTCATATCAAATAATAACTCTGTATCGAACTTGGAGTTGGCATGCAACCCATAGGTAGGTACTTACAATATTTGCCGAGCCCACTATTTTTATTAGAACTTATCCTATTAACACTTGACAGTCATTAATACGAGCAGATAAAACAATATTGTTTCTATAATTGTTCATGCTCCTAAGCAATATATATTGTAAATATATTTACTAATAAAATGTCTGGTTTTAGCGATTTCCCAATTTTGATACTGTTTAGATATTTGATACTTTGATAGAATAGGTATTTACTTGTGTATTCTTTTTCCTCTTCTCTTGTAAAATTTCTGGATATTACGTATTTTCCTCCTGCGCTTATTTAACCCCAAAGACCCAAAGTAATTATTGAAAAAATTGTGAGACCTAAGCTAAGACGTACTAACTCTAGTATCGTAAGTTTGTATGTTACTAACAATCTATGGGCAAACTGGCCTGAAATAAAGAATTTATTATTATTATTATTATTATTTCCCATCTTGAACTAAAAACTTAATCTAAACTATACCTACGTAAATGTTAATTAGGTACAAACGCCAACACAGTTAACTGACCATCCTGTATTTATACAAGAACCTTATTACAATGTACATAAAGTGCACGGATGGTCAGTCAGCTGTCTTGTCTATAGTACCTACTACTTTACAAACCACGAAATAGATTGTCCACTCTATGCAACAAAATTATCTGTCACTAAAAACTAAACTATACGCAAATGTTTATTAGTTACCTACTATACTAATCACAAAACGGATTGTCCACTCTATGCAACAAATATAGTACACAATTTCCACAAATATTTAAAAATTTCGGCGCAGCGCAAATTGACACAGGTCAGTCATGCAACGTGTCTCGTCCCGCACTGACCGTATGAAAGAAAACGAGGAGGCGTAGGAACTTTGGCGGAATATTTCAGAAAACGAGATATTTTTTTAAGAAAATTAAGAAAGTAAGAAAATGATGCCCTTGTTCATTATTGTATGAAGAAAGTTATAAAATTTCATATTATTCTGATAAAAAATGGAGCAGTAAAATGGTTACAAGTGAAAAAATAGGGGTGACTTTAGATTTCTTTTTCTCTAATTTTTATTGTTAAATTGGATTTCTACGAAAACTATGACCCGTCGCATATCTTGCAGATTATGATATATTTTTTCCGACGGCAAAAATGTTACGTTATAATGTATAAAACGGTTACAAAACAACTCATTTTCACGATAATTTCGAATGTGCCGCCTTAAGATGAACTGCGAATAGGGAGAAACGCTTTTGTGTGAAAATGAGGACTGCGAAGTACAACAAAATATGATGTATTCCTGTTGTGATAAATTAAAGAAGCAGTTTTGTGTAACGCATTTCGTAATCCAGTAAAAAGTGGACTTCATGAAAACGAAGATATTACTGGGCCACGCCCAGTTTCACGGTGCCAAGCGCCTGATCGAGCGGAGAGATAGGTAATACCAGTCTTAGGTATTAATGTGTAGCCTAGTTGGTACCTATCCTGCCTGTGAAGCTGACGGTTTCGGGTTCAAATCCCGAAGAGGGCAAATATTTGTGTGAGAGCAGAATTATCTATCATTATCATTAATTATGAAAAGTGGATCAATTTTATGCAGCACAAAATTATATTTTTGCTAATAAATCAACCTTTTAACAACCAGATCATAATGATTGAGCAAAAGATAGCATTACTTTAGCAACTTTTATTTATTTATTTATTTAGGATAACCAACAGACAATACATCGTACAATTCAATAATTATGTAGCTTAGGTAACATTCTTGGTTGATGTTCGTCTAATTATTAGAACCACAGCTTATTTTAGTATCTTAGAACATGCGAAAAAATTTAATACAAAACAAGCGTAAACTACAAGTCCTGTGATGGGGAACAAAATTAAACTAAAACATTGACGAAAAACATGCAAAAAAAATCCACAAAAAAAAAAAAAATTAAAGAACAGTTCGTGAGAAACAGGCACTGTAACTTGCTATTTACATTCTCGAAAAATCCTGGGAGCCGAAATGCTTTCAAACCTTTCTTTTAAATCTTATTAACTTTAATGCAGGATTTCGTTTTTCCTCTTGATTTTTTATCTTTGTTATTATCTTAAGGCCCAAGATAGATTGGAATGGAGAATCCTTCAACGACAAAGGATTAGGCTCTCTTAATATTGATTATGATTATGTTAAGGTTATACTGGGCCATCGGCTTGATATTTCTACTATGTGCAGCCGTCAGCAACTTATCGTCGACCGTCCTTCGTTTCTTGGACGCTCCAACAAAGCTCGAGGCTTACGACATGGTTCGGGCTAAAATAACTTTTCCATCAGTTGCCGTGTGCCCAGAGGTATACTTTCCTGAGTACAAGATCGAGAATTTATTGGCACATGCGTAAGTATTTATATCCAATCATATTGAAGAACCTCGCTATGCTATGAAGTTTGGCGCAGTTTTGTAGTACGTAGTTCCAAATTCATATTATTTGAGAAATATTTTTGCTGCAAGCATGACACTAGGGTTCTCTTAAATGCCAGATTCAACAAATACGTTGACGATGGTATTTTAATGACATGAATAGATAGCTGTTATGTCAAAGCAAAAATAAAACAACAGGCAAATAGCTGCGCACACATTTATCAAGAGATGTGTTCATTCAGAAGATTACTGAATCTACGAGTATAAATACGGCAAACAACTTCCATATATCTAATTCGATAAAGATGCTAGTGTTTGAGGCGAGATATGGTTATAATGAAGATTTCCTTTTATATTGAATTTCATCACCCAAGCTTTCCATCTACAATGATGAATTGAGAACCTCCTCTAGTAATGTTTAGAAAAGGTTTAAAATCTAGAGATTACTTTAATCGACGACTGTGAATGTGGTGACTAATTTAAAGCTAAGCTATGAAAAACTAATTATTTATAACATTATTGTAAATCCCGCTTTACAGCAAATACCCCGCTGGTATGACTGCAGACTCTATCAGGCCTATTATCCAGCAATTGACTGCTTTCTACTCTCCCGACTCGCCGTATACAGTGCGTGTACTATCTCAAGTTCAGAAATTTCTGGAACATAACAACTTGGATGTTGAAAAAGCTGGCTCTTTGTTGACCACTTCCTGTAAAGAAACTCTTTTGAGGTGTGTTGGTTGTGGCTAGTATTAAAATTTGGATTTCACTGTCATCATCTACATAACCCTGGTTGTATATATCTGCCTGGTCCTAAAAGGTGAGGTAGGGTGAGTATCCAATAGTAGTGTCCTAGGTAGCAGAGCGGAAAAACCCTCTAATAAAATTAAAATAAAATAAAAATAAAAATCATTTATTTCGGACCACGGATCCATAGGATATTAGTAACAATTTAGACTTATTAACTATGTTAGTATCTATTTTTAAGTACAAGAAAAGAGAAACCAAAAATTATTGCACAATAAGAGGTCCAATCTCTTATCCTATCTGGCCCTGCCAATGACCACTTCCGCCCAGTACTTTATTATGGGACAGTCAAGTCGCTCTGACAATACCCTAAGGAGGCCATTGCCGCCGCCCCGCACTCTCCTCAGTAGTGAGCCCACACGCTTGCGCCTGATTGCGAAGAAGTCGTCGGTTCGCGCTTCAGCAAACATGTTGGACGCACTACAGTGGTTCGGCAGCCGCAACAACATCCTCAAGATATTGTTATATTGGACTCGTATAGCGTTGTAGGCTCTCTGTGTAAAGCCCACCCACAGACTGCAGGTGTAGAACGTCTGACAGTAGGCTTTGAAAAGCGTCAATTTGACTTGTTCATTACACCTTGCAAATCTGCGGGCAAGCATATTGCCACGTACCGCCATTGCCCTCCTCTCCCTCTCTAGGTCCAGGTCATCCTTTAGGTCCTCTGTAAGGATATGCCCCAGATATTTAAACCTCTCAACTCGTTTAAGGGGCACGCCGCACAGCATGATCGTAGGCACTATTTTCGGGTTGTATTTATGCGCTTTGAAGAGAACGAACTCGCTCTTGCTAGTATTGTACCTAAGACCATGCCGCTCAGCATACCCTTCACATATAGCAATGAGTTGCCTTAATGAGTCACTTGATGGACCCAGCAATACCATGTCGTCTGCGTAGCTTATGTTGTTAAAACAAGTTTTATCTATATGACATCCGACATGTGTATTGCTGAGCCCCCCAATCAACTCATTAACGTACAGGTTGAACAGAACGGGAGACGTTAGTCCACCTTGCCTTACCCCACATTTCAATTTGTACTTGTCTGAGTTTTCACCTGCCCATCTCACGCAATTGACCTGGCTGCTGTACCAGTACTTTAACAAGTCGACGCATTCCCTCGGTATACCCGTTTTCGCTAGCTTGTCCCACAGTACGTCGTACACAACCAGGTCAAATGCTTTAGACAGGTCCATAAAGCACGCATATATGGGTGTGTTCGTCTTTATAGTACTTGACAGCCTTCTTAAGGCACAATATTGCGGTCTCGGTGGACAATCCTGGTCTAAAACCGAATTGTGCATCGTGAAGCTTAACATGCCTACAAAGGTGCTCATTAAGAAGGCTATCAAGCACTTTAGCAAGCACAGTTGCCAGAGAGATGGGCCGGTAATTTCCCAGGTCCGACAAATCACCCGTTCTGTTCTTCACCAGCGGCACTACCACTGTGCTAGTGAGCTGCTCAGGGAGATAAGCGTGTCTTAAGCACAGTGTGTAAAACATCGCCAGCACCCTAATGTTACCCTCGCTCATGCATTTCTACCTATTGGTGGATTGTTTCCGCGCACATCGCTCCACTACCTAAAACAGCTTTGGTGGACGCTAGCCTTGTGTAGTTTCAAATTACTATCGGCTCAGCGTTCGTTTAAAAAAAATTTTTTACTTTTTATTTCAGTAACTTAATTGGTACAATTGGGTGCTAAGTAATTAGTAGTAAAACTACTAATTACTTAGCACAATCTCATTTTCTAAAGATTATTTGCTTCTTTTAGATGTCGTTTCTACAAAGAAGACTTAGATTGCTCAGACATCTTTCATATGGAGATCACGATGTATGGGTATTGTTGTCTCTTCAATGGAAAATCTTTGAAAAGGTATTAAGGGATTTATTTTATACCATCAAGATTTTTGGTATCGTCCACATGATAGTCATTTAGCCTTTTAATTCATCATCATCATCATCATCATATCAGCCGAAAGACGTCCACTGCTGGACATAGGCCTCCCCCAAAGAGTGCCACAATGGCCGGTCCTGCGCCACCCGCATCCAGCGGAGCCTTTTAATTAACCCCCGACAATGAAGAGGGGTGTTATAAGTTTGACGTGTCTGTATATCTGTGTCTGTGTGTGGTATCGTAGCTCCTAAACGAATTGACCGATTTCAGAGCTGTCCGGAAGCTGACATGATCGCACAGGTTTTTAGCTACGTTTCAATCAAATCAGTTCCGCTTGTTTTGAGATATTGAACTTTGAAATTATAACGTCGGGGGTTTTTCAACTTTACTAAGTTGTTAATTATTCGGATACTTACATGTTTTAAGCCCATAATACCCCTCGTTTTAAAATTCGGGAGGTTAAAACTGACGCGGCGAAGTTAAGTGCATTTGCCGGTAAAAAAATTAAGGTGTTGTCTATAACTCTTAAGTTAGTTGATGATCTAAAAACTGTTATAATTTCACATCTTTGTAGTATTTCTATTTTAAAGAGTATTTCTAATTTAAAGAGTATTACAACTGAAACGCGAAGCAAAAGAGTTAAAAGTCTGGGAGACAACTGAGGTTGGCCCTTTCGCTGCTTTGATGCTAGCAGTCAACCAGACTCAATACCTGGGCATCATAGACCTCACCTATAAATGGGTGAGTATAATGATTGCAATCTGATTCAGACTAAAGGCATCGAGGGCAAATTCTGCATGATTACAGAAATGTTTCCTTTAATTCTTAACGGATCACCGTCTCTTGATTTATTATTCTAATATATTAAAGAAGAAAAGTCTCTGGTCAGTAAGTTTGTATGTTTTACGTAGGGGGTAATTTTTGTGTAAAGTATTCTATGGTATCTAACTGCATGCGAAGCCTTGCGGGCAGCTAGTAAATACTTATGTAACCTTTTTTGTAGCGATGATACCTCCCCTGCACGTAAAGTGGGGATGTATTTTTTTGTCTTTAATCGTTATATCTTTTTTATCGTTAGGTAGCTACCATTTTTCAACTTAGTGATCCGTTTCCGTGATATTGATATTTTTGTTCGAGTCAAATGTACCTCCCCGCCTGCCAGCTAAATGGCTACTGGGAATGTGAAAAAATTCATGGCAGTAGTTAGCTATCACGGCTAAGCAGGCATAACTGATTACCGAGTAATATTCAATTAACTTAATGTGTACTTGGAAAGGCCGACTTTCGTACAAATTCGGCCGACGCAATCGCACCATTTAGTTGGCAACTAAGCAACGGAACCTCACTGCGCGTGGCCCGACACGCACATGGCCGGTTTTTTTTTCATGGAGAGCCCCGGCGAACCCGGTACCCAATCACCGGGGAATGACTTGGTTATGTGGTATTTACAAAAAACTCCACGGTGCCAGGCATCTGCGCTCTCATGCAGGGGACTCCGGGATCTATAGCTTGACCAACACCACTGTACCGCGCCTTGGGTATACGAGCGGCGAGGCGGGGGCAGAGCGTTTGTCATTCCGCCGTTCCCCGCCTCGCCCCGTCACCCCCGCCGCGTCACCCAGTACAATATACCTGAACGTTAACTTTGACGAGGAGAACCTATAGTTATTTGTGTGCTTACAGCTGGTTGTCCAAAACATTCATCGATACATAGAGGCGACGAAGGGCAGAGCATTTGTCATTCCGCCATCCCCGCCTCGCCCCGTGACCCCCGCCGCGTCACCCAGTACAATATACCTAAACGTTAACTTTGACGAGGAGAACCTATAGTTATTTTTGTGCTTACAGCTGGTTGTCCAAAGCATTCATCGATACGCAGAGGCGACGAAGAACGGGACACCTATCTCCCCAGGGAGGGAGATTTGGTCGTCTTTCCAATCTGAATTTCTTACCATCGGGGACGAATCTCTTTTCATGAGCGACCAACTCCGCGGCTGTGTGGCTGGAACTAAGAAACTAAAATACTTCTCTGTATATGATAAGTATAATTTTTACTAAGCGCCATTTTTCGTATATTGTAAACTAGTAGCTCTGTGAGCTGAAGAACGCGGCATGCATAATAAAAATGTTTCTGTTTTTATTTCGAAAAAGTGACTCGTCGTAACTATGTAATTAACGATCCTGCTCCCAAAATTTCACAAGAATCGGTTGAGAAATGCGACCTGTAGAGGAGAACAGCGGGACAGCAGGCCAGGGATAGACACCGGACATCGGACATACGAGGGTAAGGCCGCGGAGCGTTTTAACCGCCACACTTTTATGTAACGATGTATTGCCGAATAATAACCTCATGATGGCAATAAGTTTTAATATACATTGCAAGTAGAAATGCAAGCTTATTTGTTTTCATTCAAACTTTGTGATTTTGTCACGCTAGGCCCACCACAAATCGTTACATAAAAGTGCGGTGGTTAAAACGCTCCGCGGCCTTACCCACGAACGATTTTCGGGGCAAGCTGACTTGACTGTTCGTAACGCTCCGTCTGTCTTTTTTTCTTGGTCTGAGGCTGAGGCACAGAACTTCGTTCGCTCGTTCAATTATATATATTTGGGTAAGGCCACAGAGCGTTTCAACTGCTGCACTTTTATGTAACGATTTGTGGAAGGCTTAGCGAGACAGAATCACCAAGTTTGAAATAAAAGAAATAAGCTTACTTTCCTTCTTCCGATATAAGTTAAAACTAAATGCGATGTGAGTTTTTATTCGCTAATAAATCGTTACATAAAAGTGTAGGTAACAGACGGACAGACAGACAGACAGCGGAGTCTTAGTAACAGGGTCTCTTTTTTACCCTTTGGATACAGAACCCTAAAAATGCAGTAATAATAGGGGTCGAAAAATATTGTTACTCCAAAAGAAACAAGGCAAAAAATATGCCTAGTAACGAATATCCCATTCAGATATCTCAAGAATTACGAAGCTACAACCGTTTTAATATTGCTTGCTAGAGAAAGAAATCGCAAACAGTGTGTGACGTCACGTTACGGGATGCTGCCGGGGGGGCCGGGCATATTGCCGTCTATTAGTGACGTCACAATCTTCCAGCGTCATCGTTTCAAATGAAGTTGCGTTTTGCGAAAAAGGGACAGAACATACCCCTACTTAAAACTTTGGACACTTATATCGTGATTATTTAGTAACCTTTTGCGTTGATTGTTTCTCCATTCGACTACATTTTTAATATTTTTTCGAGCAAACATGACATTATTGATTATTTTATTTAGTGTCTACACCCCTATTTATGATTTTCAAAACCGAATTTTGCCTGTATCTGACGTACGGTTCATGTAACGCTTTGTACACATATATAAATTTTTGCTTCTCACTGGTCTAACGCGATATTTATTTACCTTTATTTATGACGTTTCGACACGGGTCATCTTATCTTATCTTATCTACATGAGGGCCCTTTCGGATACACTTCGACCCAATGGGATATTTATGGGCATTTGCCCTCTCCTTTATGCCTACTCCCAAGCTCGGTCCATCATTTCCACGAAACGGATGATGCAGCTCAGCGGAAGCACCTTGAGTTCCTTTGGTTGCGGATAGCCGTTACCAAAGTAATTCATTCTTTGTTTGGTAAGAGCATGACATTCACACAATAAGTGTTCCATAGTCTTATCCTCCTCGCCACAATTCTACAGTCTAAACTACCCGATAGTCCCATCTTGGCCAAGAGATTCTTGCCCCCAAAGTGACCTGTGAACACCCCACATATGATTCTGAGTGACTTCTTAGTGGATTTCCAGAGCTTGTTAGTACAGCCCAACTCCACTCCTTCTATGAAGAGCTTAGAGTGCCTTAAGCCCGCCTTATTCCTCCACTCATGTTGGTGTTTGGTTTTGGCGTAAGGTTTAAGGCCGAAATTATGATTCCCTGCGAGTCTCACAAATGGTTCTGGACCTACAAAGTGATTTATAGACCCCCTTCTTGCAAGCTCATCCGCTTTTTCGTTGCCGATGAAGCCCTCGTGCCCAGGTATCCATACTAGTTGTACCTTATTGTGCTTTCCAAGCTTGTTCAATGCCTGGACGCCATTATAGACTAGTCTATAATCCACTTTCGGCTCCGTAAGCGCTTTAAGGGCCGCTTGACTGTCACTGAGTATATAGATGGTCTGCCCTCTGGTTTGCCTGTCTATATTCTCCTGTACACAGACAATTATGGCGTATGTCTCCGCCTGTAAGACTTTTTGATCCGTCCGTGTACCATATGCTGTCTTCGACACCAGACCTCGGTGGTTCTAGACCTTCGGCCCATTCAGCCGTGGATGGAACTTTTGTTGTGTAGTTCCTATGAAATACATACGTGGGTAGCATTTTGTCGCATCCCATGTTTGTTATTCTGTCAGGCGTCAGTCTCCATATTTGTGTGCTTAGTCTTTGGCTTGCTGTCACTCCACAGTCCAAGAGTTCTTAATCTGTAGAGCGATTGGCGCCTTAATCACCATAATGAAGTGGCGTTAGGTCCAGTAGGATTTCTAGCGCCGCTGTAGGCATATTTCGAAACACCCCTGTTATTAATAGTTAGCCATGCATGCCGATCTCTGCACCTTCATCAGTGCATCTCTGCATGTGCTCATTAAAGTCCTTGGCTACCTACCATACCAGGCTACCGTACAATAATATGGGTCTCACCATCATAGTGTAGATCTACTTCAGTGCCTTTGGGTTCAGTCCCCATGTTTTGCCATACACTGATCTACACATTCCAAATACGAACTTTCCTTCGGCGACCATGACACGGATCACGGTCGCCGAAGACTGTCGTCCCAGCAAGTTGTCAACATAATATTTTATTTGAAAGTAACGGTTCATGGTTGCTAAACTGCTACTTCTCTTCAAAGAATATTTTTCCATAATTTTATTCATTTAACTTAACCTCTTCTCTACTACTCACTTTCCAATTGAGATACCTTCTTTATATAAGGCTAAAACTAAATATTTGCATTTTAATATTGTCATGAACTTAACATGAAATTTTCCTAAGTCACACAGGACAGCGTGTCAGATGGAATGCCTGATAGACAAAATAATGCGGCGTTGTAAATGTTTGCTGCCAGTGTATTATAGGCCGCCGGGGGTCCCTCTGTGCCATGCCAGGGCCCTCCCGTGTGCCAGGAAATTTATAGGTAACTACATAGTCGTGTTTTTTTAAATTTCATCACTAATATTGGGGTCCATATACAAGAAGTCGAAAGGAAATCATTAATAAATAAAATAAAAATCCTACACTCCGTCCCCAAGGTAGCTCATTCACAGGAATGGTCCCAAGATGCTGGCAGCGTTTCGCTGCACAGCAAAATTAAGCCTTTGGCCGGTAAACGCTCTGGAATAACATGTTGATCGAATGGTTTTTTGGTAAGTTGTAACTGTCTTCATTTGTATCTTCAGAACAGTTCGATAACGGTATCTGCGACTGTCCCTACGCATGCAAGTACCAGTCGGAGATCAGCGACACTGAAACGTACGACTTGTCCTCAAATGCGGAATCATTCGACAGCTTCTAGTAAGTATACCTTTTTTGTGGAATTGAAACTCCGTTGTGGATATCTTCGCACCGCGGAGACAGTGCGGAGATTCCCAGCTGTACAAGAACCTTCTATCTTAACACTCCTGAAGCTTCTGAAATTAAAATATATTTAGCTAAGAGTATGTATATACCTTACTTGCTATACTAGGTCGTTTACATACCTGCGTGCCTATCTGCGTTTGTCATAATGACAATGCAAAGATAAAAGACTCATCTCTTGCTGCTTGATAAAACGTGACGGATTGTCACCTTTCTTATGCAATCACAGCGACCATAATACGCCTTCTGATTGTTAATTTTACTGTGCATTTTTTGTATCAATAAATCTCAAATTAAAGATAGTTATTGAATTTTTTCCTTCCCAGAGCAGTATACAAACCCACAACCTGCCGGCAGAAGCGGCCAGCTGCTGCTACTAACTGAGCAATTGGAAGCGATAGCTCGGGTGACGGATCTTTCAATCTGTCTTCTGTATTTCATTGTAGCCTTAAGGAGCGAAAAGATTTTGTCTTGTCTAAACTTGCTTTTATTTTAACCACAGCAACGGGCTCAACTTTAGCCAAATAAGCGTCGTGCGAGTGTTCATAAAGAGCCATCAGACTACTTCATTCTGCCGGCGCGCTGTCTTCAATTTCTACGATTTGTATTGTAAGTGATCAATAGAATCTGTTAAATTATCACCGTCGTCGTCGTCGTCGTCGTCATCATCATTATAATCATCAATTATTATTATTGGGAACCTGTAGTGTCCAACTGCCTCTCCTGTCTGTTTTCGTATTGTGGCCTTCTAAAACTAGTCGCGCCATCGCTGGCGATGTCTACACGTCTCCCTTTCGACCTGTCGGACTGCCGGTCAGTGGCAGTCTAGGCCCATAGTTTGAATCAGCGTGCGGCATAGGTGACCTGGCCGTGGCCCGTGGGCCTACTTCAACTTAGCGGCTTTTCGAGCTGAGTACTTCGACTATTTGAGTCTTGGAGCGCAACGTGGTGTTCCGGAATGAATTTTACACGTAATACGCTATGGCTCGCTGGCAAATCCCGAGTTAGGACTTTCGAAATGCATCGTCAAACCGTTCAAAATGCTACTGCTCGTCAAAAGTGTGGCCTAATGATTGTATGTATGTATGTTAGCACTTTATTGTACACAATAACATGTTAAAGAATATACATGTCACACAATAGATCAAAGTACAAAGGCAATTGTCACAGTTATTGATTCTTTGCTGCTCTCTCCGTGAATAATTAAATACCTTGCCATCCCAATAACAACGTCCATCCAGTTCTTAAGAAGGACATTAGGAATGCTCAGCTATCTCACTAGCATTTATAGTAGCTACTAGCTTCTACCCGCGACTCCGTCCGCGTGGAACTCGTTTATACATCGTAGCTCCATACAAATTTCAACCCCGATGATAATTTCTTGGATAAAATCTATCCTAAGTCCTTCCACGGGACTCAAACTAACTTCACCAAAATTCATCCAAATCGGTTCCGCGGTTTCAGCGTGCAGAGGGTTACCTCATTGATTGAGACGTTGAGATCAATGGACACAGACAGACATACACACTTTCGCATTTATAATATTACTATGGATTATCGAACTCCTCCTGCATGCGGAGCCATAAAATGGCGGAAAAGGACACCTGTATTGGGCTCTTTGATGCACTCGCCTGCCATGATTGGTGCGACAGAGAGCGCAACAGAGGTGTTCCGTTACCACATTTTATGACGCACGTAAGTACAATACATATTCGACCTGCACGCAAATAATTATTAAGTCTTAATTTTAATTAAGTACAATATCAACTTTAATTATTAAATAAGCCACTTAAAACTATTTTTTATTAACATATGTCAAATATTCCCTAATACTATAAAAACATGTATTCTGTAGCCACCTCGTTAACTTCCTTTTGAACATGGTCTCACTTTCCAATTTTATGTGATCAGTTTATCTATTAAACATGATTAGACACATATTATTATATAAAAGATTTTTGTATTGAGCTCTTGTGTGTCCTCCAGTACATAGTGTCACTACGATACGTAGATAAGGGAAATAATCTGGATTTTCCTTAACAAATAAACAGGCATTACGGATATAGGTACAGGCGCGGATGCGGATTGCGGAAGTATATCAAACTTTCGAAACAAAGGTTTACAAGCTGTACAGAAACCATGCCCTATCTAGGGCGCGAACACACCTTTTCTGAAGTTTGAAAACTGTCAGATTCCAGAGAATTCCCCCACTTTAACTGGCCATAGTTTAGGACCGAAGAAACATAGCCGTGATATGCCGTGAGTGCTGCGTCTTTTGACACGGTTTGTCTCAGTCTCTTTAGAGCGAAAACAAATCGCTCCATTTTTGTGTATAGGTACACGGTACGCACGGCTTAAATAGAACGCGACCAGTTTGACAGCGCTGTCTAGCGACGGCGGCTATGGCTTCTGCACATATCTGTATTATAGTCCCTTTATTACTGCACATATGTCTATTATAGTCCGTTTTGAAGAGAAAATTCTGACAATTTCAGCGCAACTAGGCGGTGTGTTCAACGTGTTCTTTGGCTGCAGCATTCTCAGTATCCTGGAACTGCTTCAACTGGCAGTGTACTACTTCAAAGTCAAATTTCAATCAAGAACGCTCAAACTCACTTCGAAGACCGTAAAAAGAAGAAAGAAGAGGTGCTCTTTTTTTGGTATCTGCTGTCAGACACGGAAAGGTCGAGTGGGGAGAAGAGTGGCTAAGAAGAAAGTTATGTTTTTTAAAAGGCATTCAATGTGCAATTTTAAGAGGTCTTCAATGCTTGGTTATTGTTAGCTCTTTGGTAATGGATAATAATAAAAACGTTTTCATTCTGTGTGGATCATTTAAAATAGATATTTCCCTCCACTTTTGCAGGATTAGTACAGTCAGCGTCATATAGTTAGTAGCAGCCAGAGTATCCAAATATTTCGTAACA
Source organism: Epinotia bilunana (assembly GCA_947049275.1). NCBI lineage: Eukaryota > Metazoa > Arthropoda > Insecta > Lepidoptera > Tortricidae > Epinotia > Epinotia bilunana. The sequence continues at coordinate 25,525,603 of OX346256.1, forward strand.
CACCCTTATACAGTAATAAAGACGTATACCGAAATATTTGGCTACCTTGGCTGCTCTAACTATATGATACTGGGGCACACAGCGGATAACCTAAGAATAACACTGACACGGCTATATTGAAAGAAGCCCGTAAGCACAGGATGTGTCTAGAAAAGGGTTTCGATAAAAACATAAATAATTGAACGAGCGAGCGAAGCGAACGAAGCTCTCCGTTTAAGCTCTAGTTAAAAAAAAATCGTACGTCCGGGCTGTTCTCATCAACAGGTCGCATTTCTAAACCGATTATCTTTAAAGTTTGGGAGTAAGAGCAATCGTTGTTACAGGTCGGTTTATATCTACAGACATTGAGCGTGCCAGACACGTGCCGTTGCAGACAAAATAGTATCCTTTTATACAGTGTCTATTAACGTATTTATATCTGGCCGCGCAGACACCAACGCCCCTCCCGTCCCCGGAACGTGTCTGTGTTGCGTCGCTCGAACTTGTACGAATGTTGGCCTTTCCAGTACATTTGTTTAGTTACTATCACAGGTATCTGTGAACATTTTTACAAGCTTTTATTTAGTTTCACCTGTCCCTTTGTCTGTCTGTCTGTCTGTCTGTCTGTCTGTCTGTATGTATGTAATCAAATCTTACAAGTTAAATTTGATCCACTTCTCGGTTTCCGATTGAGTTGATATTTTGCACAAATATGCAAATCGCGTGACAATGCAATATTATGATGACGTGGAGCTGATCTGATGATGGAGCTGGAAGGTGGCCATAGGAACTCCGTAATAAAATCACATAACCCTTTCGAGTTTGGGCTCGTTAGAATCGTCTCAATGAGTAGTTGATGACGGTATACAGAAAAGTACAGTCGGCAATAAAAGCTCGTACCAAAAATTATATTTTTGACAGAAACTTATTTCCTTTTAGATTAATTTTATGTACCTACCACTGCCATGATTCATCATCATCATCATGCCATGATTATTTTCACTTAATTGTAACAAACACGCAAAGGGATGCCTAAAATGAAGGATAGTTAACCACTTCACGCGCTAAAAATAGTTTTCTAACTTTTAATTACATGTAATTAAATTCATTTTCGCGAACATAGGTATCAGAGATGTCAAGCATATGTATATTGTACGGCTATGTTACCTTATGGCGTACGAAAGTGTGCTGAAAGTGCTGAGTACATTATTGTATTCTACTATTTGATCAGCGTGATTGATTTATTTATATACACACTAGCTTCCGCCCGCGACTTCGTCCGCGTGGAGCCGGTATAAAAACTATCCTATATTTTAATCCAGGCTATAAACTATCTTCATGCAAAATTTCATTCAAATCGGTTAAGCCGCGTGCGTGATTGAGTAACAAACATCCAAACATCCAAACATCTAAACTTTCGCATTTATAATATTAGTAGGATTACATTACAGCTATGTTACATTAGCTTTCATATCACTATATGATGCCTGTCGGCGTACAAACATATTGGTCAAAACATCTATTGTGTTGACATAGCAAGTAAATGTAATAGATAATACATGTCATGACACATAAATTGATTCATTAAATTAAATTAAATAGGGCAAAAGAGGTATAACAATAAGAAAGAGTGTAGGATATGTCGATATTTATCAAATACATCAGTCCAAAATTCTGTTACCGTATAATATGCTTTTTCCGTAAGAAATAACGTCAAACTCCTGTTAAAATCTACATCAGTCTAAAATTCTGTTACCGTATAATATGCTTTTTCCGTAAGAAATAACGTCAAACTCCTGTTATAATCTACATCATTTCCATAGTTTTCAAGGATGTGCTGTGGAAGCTTATCGTATATTTTGTGCGTATGTTATAGTTAGTAGTAAGGGTCATTGAGCTAAGCCGCACGGACAGGCGGACATGGTGAAACTATAGGGTTCCTTGTTGACAACGGAACCCCGAAAGAGTTATGTTACGCCTCTTAACGAACAAAAATATTTTATCAATATTTTCAGATGATGATGGTTTATTTTTCCATTACATCGTTAAGAGATATATTAATTCATCATCATCATATCAGCCGAAAGACATCCACTTCTGGACATAGGCCTCCCCCAAAGAGTGCCACAATGACCGGTCCTGCGCCACCCGCATCCAGCGGCTCCCGCGACCTTTACTAGGTCATCAGTCCACCTTGTGGGGGGGCCTACCCACGCTGCGCCTTCCGGTACATGGTCGCCACTCAAGAACCTTTCTGCCCCAACGGCCATCGGTTCTACGTGCAATGTGCCTCGCCCACTGCCACTTAAGTTTAGCGATTTGGTTCTGCTGCGGATAGCCTCATTTCTGACGCGATCGCGCAGAAAAACTCCCAACATAGCCCTCTCCATTGCCCTTTGGGTGACTTTGAGCCTTCTTATGAGGCCCATAGTAAGCGACCACGTTTCCGTGCCATACGTCATCACTGGCAACACACACTGGTCAAAGACTCTCGTCTTGAGACACTGCGGAATATTGGACGAAAAGATGTGCCGTAGCCTCCCGAATGCTGCCCAGCCGAGCCGATATATTAATTACAGAACAAATATTTGCCTTTAAACTCGAATTACAGTTCTGAATCAGTCTTTGTCCTGTACGCTTACCATGAGTTTGACAATGACGGCTTACGCTAACGAGTATCGAGTTTTCTATCTGTGCATCCCGCTCGTACTGTCAAAGTGCAATAGAGATGCACAGATAGAAAACTCGATTCTCGTTAACGAAAAATGCCAATGTCAAACTCATGGTAGCCGTACTGTAATTGTTCCGGTAGGTACATGTGACCGCCGCCTGCCGCCGCCTCCCCCGAGACGCAAATTGAAACTATGTGAGAGCAAACACTGTCCCGTCATCCATTACGGTTTTATTTGCGCACGAGGCATTAATGAGTTGCTGAAATGGATGCAAAATGCAAGAAACAGAACCGGGAAACGTGCATCTTTTTGTTTTAATGGTGCCTGACTTTGTGTGTATGACTAGCTGCCCGCGCGGTTTCGCCGGCGTATTGCAAAGTACTCAGGCAAACTGGCGGGATAAAATATAGCCTATAAGTATTCAGAAAGTATATACTACACGCAGGCGAAATAATGTCTAAATCGGACAAGCGTTCCGGAGATTACTCGAAACATATAAACTTACATAGCTACAATCTCACAGACTTTTCCACTATATAATACTGGTATGGTATTATGATGATTGCTTACGTATATTATTTTTATTATTGATACTAAAGTGTTCAGTTTGAAACCGATGTGCATCGTTTATTATGGAATATTATACGTATAGGTCCTATTACATAATTCCTTATTGTATTAACCAGAGCGCTCATAGACATGTACGTAAAGCCTAGGTATGCCAAGAAATCTATAGGTCATTTGGAGATAATATTATGTGGTTGGTGTGTTCCTGCTGATGAGACCTGTCGCCAGAGCAACCGAGGATGCGCAGTGGGGTTCACTTCATTTACTTTACTGATGAATTTAAGAGGAAAATAATCACGAATATGCAGGCATAACTAGTAACTAATAGTAGACTAACTTAAAAAATGTACTAAAAAGGCCAGCATTCGTTCCGTACAAATTCGCACAACGCAACCGCACCGTTTTGTTGGCGCGCGTGTGTCGATTTAACAAAGAGAGACATGACGCGAAACCCTACACTGCGCGTGACCCGACACGCACTTAGCCGGTTTCTTTATAATTAAATAGGACGGTGGCATTTTTGAAGTGAAAACTTCTTTAGCGGCGCTGTGCACTTTTTGGGATGGGGAAAAATTGTTAAACTCGCCACAGGTCCCCTGACCGTAAGGTGAGATCAGTGTTGCCCGAGAGAGGCCGGAATACAAAAAGCGCGTTTTTTGAAGTGAAAACTTCTTTAGCGGCGCTGTGCACTTTTTGGGATGGGGAAAAATTGTTTAACTCGCCACAGGTGTCACGTGACCGTAAGATGGTGAGAGATTCGGGACTTGGCGTGGGGCGGGGGGGACCGATGCCGTAGTACGAGACTGCCTGCGTCATTCGAGTTAGCGAGAAAAAGGGCGCAAACGCCATGAAATCCGCGGCGCTTACCCGTTCGGCCGACACACAATAAGTTCTCACGCGCTAATTTGCAAGTCGTCTGCATGGGCTCGGGATAAAAACTATCCTATATTTTGATCCAGGCTATAGACTGTCTTCGTGCAAAGTTTCATTCAAATCGGTTCAGCCGTTTAAGCGTGATTGAGGAACAAACATCCGAACATCTACACTATCGCATTTATAATATTAGTAGGATTGGGAGTTAAGATTGTAGTGCAATCTGTAGGTGCGGTGAAAGGCACGGGGACGTTTAACGTAAGTATAGATGTACAAATTTAGTTCTTAGTAATAGCATAGTTAGTATAAAAAATATAAAAAGAGTGCTGTCTTCGCCAACAAACTGCTTTGCAGTTTGGCGAAATTAATTCATGTATTTGTAACAATGGCTCTTGTGAAAAAAATAAAAAATAAAAAAAAAAAACGTGAAATAGGTTACTTTCGTCGCTACGGTATTCGTCGATTCGAAATGTCAAAATATCCAAGTTTTCACTTCTGCCGGCGCTCCCGGAGTGCAACCCGGTTTTTTTTTATAATTCATACTGCCTGCCGGACGGAAAGCATAACTTGTAATCTGGATGACTTCTGAGGAATCATGGTTACCGTAGCAAACAAACACCTTACCGATTGATTTACTGTCATTCGGGTCAAATGGAAAATCGTCAACACGAAATTACCATTTTGAAATGGGACCAAAAGTAATATATACGAGTACATAAAGCAATGAATTTAGCCCAAATGAAATTCTGTCCAGTATGAAATAGGTTCATATTTCTATATAAGTGCCTAGTTCATATGTGTATATAAAAGCCTAACTCGCGGTGGCTCAGTTGGTTCAGGGCTATGCGCGGTATGCAGAGGTCGTGGGTTCAAAACCCGCTCGTGGCGATTCATTTTTAAATTATTCACTTTCATTGGTATTTGGAATTTTGATAACTTTTTGCTTAGTAAACATTTACAGTTAATTTCGAGTTGTCAATTTTCCATATGTGCTAAATGTCAGGTAATTCGTCGATACAATGAATCGATGTATATAATAAAAAAACTTTAAGTTTTATAACTCATCTGCAGAGTATGTATCCAATTGTCTGCAGGCATTAAGTTTTTTGCGACCGTTCTGTATTATAAAAAGAGTTCCATTACGGTTTAATTTATTTGAGCCCGAGGCATTCATGAGTTGCTGAAATGGATGCAAAATGCAAGTAACAGATCCGTTTGCATTGACTTCTGAATTAAACGTAAATCTTTTCTATTTTTAGTCGTCCTGGCTTTTTGTAATGGGGTTAATGTTGATTCATTACGTAATGAAATAGTAAAATGGCGGAGGATGTTTTAAAGATTGAAAATGATAATAGTAGTAGCTCCACGTATTTCCAACTCATCGTGGGACCAGTCTGGAGATTAACTTTCATTGTTTTATTAAAGTGCACTCAACCAGAAATGAACATGTCTATCTAAACTATATAGGATTTAAAGCACTACAAACAGCAACTATTGACGGGCCGCTTAAGAAATAATAATCAATAATCATTTATTCATTGCAAGAATGCAATACAAAACAAGGTGATATAAACATTATTCATGAAACTTAAAATGCCTCTGCTAAATAAAATGTGCTCTGTCCCTTTCTTACGAACACAAATGTCAAAGTGACAGATAAGGACAAACGAATTTTAACGCCATTTTAGTTAAAACCGGCTTGTAGTACGTTTATGAATACGGCCGTAACGGCGGTTAGTGTCCAATATCTTCTGTTTTTCTAAGCATGCAAGAAAAAATTCAATACATTTACATTATGTCTGTTGAAAAGTATCATAATATAATTGAATAGTACAGGATGTCAACAATGTCAAGATATTATAGATAAAAAAAATATTAACAACAATTTTAAATAAAAGTTAATTAATATTCTGTAAAAAATTATGATGTCAACATTTCAATTGAAATAATATTGTAATAATAATATAGCATGTATTCATATAATTTCGGTTATCTTACGAGGGCTAGTCATCAGTTCTTTTCTAATGAACAAAAATATAAAAGCTTCTCACTTCCAGCACCGAATAGGTCACGCGAATGTCAACATAATCTCATTTTTCCGTCTTAACCTAAACAAAACAAAATGGCGATCATACATCATAAGCTTAATGCTTAACATTTTCTATTCAGAAGCACAACAGGCACAACAAAGGGCAAAAAGGTCGCTTCCGCCCTTCCCTAATTTATTGCGAGTGCGCGAGTGTATAATTTTGGCAGCAGCCCGCAATAGTCCACTTCCTGGCGTGGAAAGGGCGGTTTGCTGACTTCTGAAAAAGTCTCAAGACTTACCGCTTCTCTGTAGCAAAATTCTATAAGTTATTGGAATCTATGTCAATTTTGCGGATGGACACAATGTGAAACAAGAAATTAGAGTATATACATGTGCATTGGTAGGTAAGTATCTTTATAATTACGCTTACGTATTACTTTTTATAATTGATAAAACATTCATTAAAATTGTATTATTTGTTATTCTAATATAGGTATTAGAATAACAATTAATGGTACGTACACTAGGGTGTACGTACCCACATACTATAGGGAATTTAATATACGACTTTCAGACCTCCCCAATACGATCGTACCTACCTTGTTTTATAGAGTTTAAAAACAGAATAACACAGATTCACTAGTTGTAAAAGGCAATACATAATGCACGATTATAGTTTAGAAGCATAAAAAATAAACCTGCATAAAATTAAGTATCTGACTATCGTCAGTTTCTTAATTTACATGTAGAATCACAATACTATTAAATAATTACTTTAATTCGCAATGATTATTTACTTAATTATTTATACTGCAGTACTAACATAATTAAAGTATGTTTAAAACTGTTTTAGGTTAGAATATTCAATTAAATAACTTACTTTTTATCTTTTTATCCCCATCACCATCTTCAAAAACTTTTAGAAGCATCTTCTTATTTCTCTTCATGTTAAATGAACTAGGTACTAACTATTAATTTTAACTAACACACGAATGAAGCATGACGTCAATTAAACAAATCACAAATTAGAAAACGGGTAGGTATTACTGATTTTTTATTCATACTTGGACCTTTATTAAATGATATCTCTTTTGTGTTACTTAATATACTTAGTATGCAAAAATGCAATGTGATTTCATTACTAACTAAATTATAAATTACTACCATAAACTTGCGTAATTATGCCTGATTCGTGTTTTTAATTTAGATACCACTATGAATACAAATACACTTGTGACCATTATAAACTCATGAATGCCAGAATCGCAAATTTGCTATATGCTATTTATGTGCTGGATAACAAACACCATGGATAAATTAAGGAATTTGACAGATTCGCAAATTAGCTGTGGGCTAAATATACACGTTTGTTAGGTAATAATCTCCACCATAGCAAACGAACATGCCAGATGCGCAGATTTGCTATAGGCTATACACATAGTTAATAATAATCGCCACCAAAGAAAATTAACGAATATTTCAGATTCGCAAATTTGATATAGGCTTAACAGGATGCGTGGCAATATTCGTCACCATAGCTAATTGACGAATATGCCACATTCGAAAATTTGCTGTCGGCTTACTCATGTTGCTGGGTAACAATTGTCACCATAGCAAACTAGCTTCGCTACTTCGTATATGTATAATAATTGACACGGTGCGTATTTGCCCGATTCGTAAATTTACTATGGGACAAAATCTTTTATCACTTAATCGTCCACGGAAAAATACCTTAACAACACTTTGTAAGTTTACCATGGGTGTAAACATAGAAATCAATAGTAGTACACACGATTCTAAGCAGGAAACACTAATGTGAAAATGCCGTAGGGGCGTATAATTGAATTATTTTTTACCTAGTTGAGGTTTCTTGACGTTTACGGATGTGTCACAACATCCTTGGTCGCGGGTGACTCAGTTTAGTATAAATACTAAATGTGTGAGCATGGTGAAACTTTAAAACGCCCTAGGTAAAAGGGATTACCCAATATAGTTCCTAAGATGAAATTTTGTTATCTCCTATTTCAATAAATTTTCCTAATATTCACTTCACTTTGCACACAAATCACATTTCTCACTTCAAGATAGTGTTTCGCTAAACCGCTTAACTTCAACAGTTCTTCAAACTCCCACGTTATCAGGAGTTTTATCTGAATGAGTTGAAACACATTACAAATTCAATCTGTCGTCGCGAACTTTGCGTGCTCCGCGCTAGATGACTCTCAAATAGTTCGACGCGGTGCAAGTAACGAGTTGTGGTCTCACAAATAAAAATAAAAAAACATTATAATGCGCTTGCTCTGAAAGTGCGCCTTTATATGGGTCAACATAACCACGGGAAGTCTTCTATGCTCGCACGGCGGAGCGGTACAGGGCGGGGCCGTGCGAGCATGAATTTCGGGCCAATATTCCCAGATTCCCTCACACGTGCGTGAGAATGAGATTTCATGGCCATTAAAATTTCACCTTTTATGTATATTGTTTATTTCCTCGCATGATGCATTGTAAAATGATGTATGATACACATGCGGATAGGTATTTCCCAACTCACGTCGATCAAGATTTTGATTTGGTTTTTGAGCATCGTCACTTGTTGGGAATTACCTACTTTCCGTAGTATCATAAATAACTATTGTGAGTATGTTACACCAATTCGTTTCAAAGAACTTGTGACAACCCTTCAAAAACTAACGTGGGACGCACGGGGTACATTTTACCTCCGTAGTGATAGCTTCCTCTTCTTTATAGTCTAACGGTTTCCGACTTTGGATACTGTTCGAATAATAGTTTTTTTTTTATACAACGACGGTGGCAAACAAGCGTACGCCCAAGTAACATTTTGGGTATTAGAAAGGTTCTGAAAAGGTTCTAGGATCTTTGTATGGAAATCTGCTCGTAGGTATTAATAGTCTCAAAAACGTTATATTAAACTTATATTAACCTCCTGAGTGCCAAAAGGGCCCACGTTTTAGAACCTTTCTGAGAGCTGCAGCAAAACCTGTAGGTTAAATCCAGAGCCTTTCGAACTACTTACACAGAACCCAAATATAACCTTCACAACCTTAACTTAACGTTACTATGACCTTGCAAGCCACCTTTTAAGTTCTAAATGAGTATTGGATGTAACTCAATAACAACTTAAAACCTTTTTATGTATGTACATAAATAAATGCCTTTCCAGGACTCAGGTTTTAGAATGTTTCTGTGTAAGTTTTTTTACACAGTGACCATTGCAATTGTGGATACTTATTTTATTATTTATAATGGAGCCGATTTCCTGTCATTATACCAAAATGGCTAAGTAAACTTGTATTCACAAAAAAAAAATGGCTTGCTGAATTCAGGAAAACTAAAAAACAGTGCATCTGGCACTTTATCGTGATACTTTAGGATAATAGTACTATATACGAGACGGGCTTTTCGCCAGTAAAAATGTTTGAAGCTATTTTAATGAAATAAAAATTATAAAATTAGGTGATTGTGGGTAAATCGAATTAGAAGTAAAACTTATAATCATATAGAAATTGTACTTTTAAATAATTATATATTACACAATACTTAATTTTGCCTTATTCAATTTAAATTTTGTATTTTGTTTTGCGTTTTATTATTTCGGTGAAAGAATATGGCGGGCGTTAGGAAACTATTAGAAAGCATTAAAATTAACCTTCTCAGAAATGTAACAGCTAAAAGCTCGTAATGTTTGCCAAAATAGGAGCTAAAGGTAATCTCGCGGAGCTACTTAAAACGACAAGGCTGTTTTAGCAGCTTTGAGGTTATCGCCAGGAGTAGTTTAAGATCTGCTAAGCGCGAAAACAACCTTGGACCACAATTAGTTGCTTTCAAAGCTTGGGTACAGGCTACAGAGGGTGCTCTTAAAGTGCAAGTAAATTCCTATTCTTTTTTTAATTATGTTTGGTAGGTACTTACCTAACTTATCTATTACCCTTACCTACTTATGTCGTGACTTTCCAATTTATTAATAATAATTAACACTTTTGTCTTGGGCAGGTAGTTATGCCACAGAATTAGTAATAGTACAAGTACCTACAGAAAAATACCTCTGTGACAGTTAACGTTAATAATATACCTTGCACGGTACGGACGTGACCTTGATTATATTTCTCTGACCGATAGTGGCGGGCTCGTAACGATGCAAAATGCACCTTCAGTAACAGTATCTTTATTGCTTTCATAGGTAAATACAAGATGGTACAATATATTTGTTCAGCTATGAAACCCGCGCCGCGAGAGTCTGTATTATTTCGCCCGTCATAAGCTTTACCAGACACCGCCTACCTATAGTTCGTAGGGCAGGTACCGTACCGTACCGTAGTTGTGTGAAAAGAATCAACGTACAACAAAATTCGCTATCGCGTCAAAACGCGAATACGTGAATAGCTACAAGGAATTAATGATTTCGAGGTACGCGACTAACAATCGGTTTTAATCCATATACGACACCATGTCAAGATGAGCCATATATCCACATCTTTTTATAACTATAAGGGCTCTTATAGATCTGCGACCTGACGGTTGCCGACGTTCACCGACAGTCGCCGACAGTTGCAAACGGTAACCGTCGGCGATCACTGTTGGCGACTGTCGCCGACAGACGCGGACAGTTAAGACCGACATATAAGAGCCCTAAGTAGTCTTAACCAGTCAGCACACTATACCTACCTTAAAAAATAATACAAATAATAAAAAAATACCGATGTATACAATTTTTCGTAAGAGATTTTTACGCACTACGTTTAAAATTTCCACTCCGATTTTTTAAATCAGCCTGTATCCCTCCATCTTACAATGTCGCTTAAGACTGTCAGTTTTTGAGGATGCCTCTAAAGCTTTAAAATATGCTTAAAGGACTTTAATCTAATCATGCCTTCAGCTCATAAACAATAGCTTTTGGTTTGGGTTTTAACCACAGAGTCCTAATTTGTTTGCCAAGACAACTCTAATGCAGCCTAAAAGTTCTAAGAAATTACTAATAAGTGATTTCAATATTCCATAACTTTAAGGTTATATCAAAGTTAATAATAAAACCTTTAGATCTCACTTTAGCATAATGCTAGCCTTTCCAGAACTTAATCAGTAGTCTACGACAACTATAAGATCCTAGGACTACGAGTATAAGCTCTTGAAACACAAGTCGAAATAACGTTAATTTAACCTATTGTCAGCGGCTTCAAGGTTGTTATAAAATAGACAATTCGTTTTAGGACTTATTAATCATTCTCAAGTACTTAATATGACCAGATAGCAAAGCATTAACCATTTTACGACCCTTATAGAACCCAAAGGTAATTTTTACAACCTAAGCCCGAAAGAAATGTTACTTGGTACGGCCCGCCTAATGGTAAGCGGACACCGCAGCCTATAGACGCATGCAACACCAAAGGAGCAACATGGGCGTTGCCGACCCTTGACATGTTTGAGGATTCGCCGTGTTGACAGCTGAAGGAATAAATTCCCTCGCTCTTAACACAACGCATCCTCGGGAGCTCTGGCGACCTTGCTTGAGGAACACAACACTACTACAGAGCAGGTACTACCCCAGTTGGGCTGCTCCAAATTCGAGCGGTATGAGATTTCGCTGTGCCCTACCTCAACACATAAATAATTTCTTTGTGTAGGTAAGGAAAGGTAGAGCACAGAGGAACCTCACCAGCCCAACTGGGTTGCAAAACTTAAGTGACAGTGGCACATTACACGTAGGACCAATGGGCGTTGGGGTGGAAAGGTTCTTGGGTGGTAACGACGTACCGAAAGGCGCATCGTGGGTAACCCCCAAAAGGTGGACTGGATGACCTGGTAAAGGTCGCGGGAGTCCGTTGGATGCGGGTGGCGCAGGACCGGCCCCGTTGGAGGCCTATGTCCAGCAGTGGACGTCTGTACCAGTCGATATGACTTTTTTTTTCCCCCCACTTACAACTATCTTCACAGGTACTAAACCTAAGACAATAGTGTAACTATTAACATTTTTTATCTTACCTAGTAACAATTTATTCTAAGTTATGGCGCCTATAACATAATGTGAACAATGTGGACTTTTTGAATTCAGTCAGAGAACACCAAAACAAATCAATGTTCTCGGCTACTATGTTAAGGGTCCGCACAGCGCGCGTCAGCGGCGCCTTGCCGAGCAGGTTGGTGCGCCCGCGCCGCTCGGCCAGCAGCCGCGGCCGGCGCCGCCGCCACACGTACTTGTCGGGCACGTACAGGCTCATACAGCTCAACACTTGACTGTTGTAGGCTTTCCCCCTTAGCAACCGGAACAAGTATGTCGCCAGACACAGCTCTCTGCGCACCTGCAATTGGTTGTACCCCACCATGCCCAGGACGAACAGCGTAGGATACATAAGAGGGTAAAAAGGATATACTCCATATTGCCGTAAATACAAAAAACGAGTAAATTTATTTTGTATGCGTTCGACCATTAACTGGTACTTCGCCTCATGAGGAGCCCAGATGACCGCGTTACATTCGAGGCTGCTGCGGACGAGAGCATTATATAAGGCCGCAACAGCTCCAACATTCGTAAAGCTATGAGATCTACGCAGTACAAAACCAAGCATCCTGTAAGCTTTTTTACAAATATTTTTAATATGATTACGAAATCTCAAATCAGATGTAAAATTTAAACCTAAATCTTTTACTTCTGTCACTCTTTTTAACTTTTCGTCGTGGATATAGTAGTCGTGATATATAGGGGTGTGCGCCCGAGAAAAAGTAATAGTCACGCACTTGGATGAGTTAAAATATAACTTGTTACTTTCACTCCATAAAACTACCCTGTCTATATCGCTCTGGAATCTGGCGCGCTGCAATCTGCAGTGCTGTTTATGGGTAAAAATAATTTTAAATCATCCGCAAACAGTAAGCATCCTACATGTCTGATAATCTGGGGCAAGTCATTTACCATAATAATAAATTCTGAAGGGCCAAGATTACTTCCTTGACTTACTCCAGACCTCACAAAATAAGGACCCGACCTGTACCCCGCGTACTCTACATACTGACGCCTGTCAGTCATGTAACTCACAAAGAATTTTAATAAGTGAGGAGTAAAACCGACGCCAGCCAACTTCCGTAGCAGGATGTCGTTACCGACGACGTCGAACGCTTTTTTTAAATCAAAATAGGCGGCGTCAACCTGCCCCCCACTGTCCACCACTGGCATCACCTGGGACACGTAGTTGAGCAAATTTGTAGTTGTACTACAACCCGACCGAAACCCGTGTTGCGCGTTCGAAAGCTGGCTCTGTAACTGCTTATATATAATATTTTGTAGCGCTGACTCGAAAGCTTTAGCGGGCGTTGACAACACTGCCACCGGCCTATATCCATCAACCCCCTGGCTTCCTCCCCCTTTCGGAACCGGGACTACACGAGTTGTTTTCCATAACTCCGGGAACACTTCATCACGCAAACACGTGTTATAAATATGTAGAAGCGGCTGACCTAACACAAACCGGCAGTCTCTAAATAAAAAAGCCGGGAGGCCATCAGGTCCGGCCGAGCGCTTTGGTTTAACCGTCAGAGCTCGCATTACATCGGCCAGATGCAGCTTTTCAAAGTGTATTCGCGCCGAGCTTAACGCGCATTCTGCCTCCGCGACGGCTGCGTTCACGTCTAGTTCAGCTGGAACGGTGCTATACACAGATTGAAAGAACTCTGCAAATTCTTCAGCACACTTGTTCTCGTGGAGAGCCATCCCGTCCTTAATGCGTAGTCTTAGACTTTACATAGTTCCAAAAAGCCCTTGGTTCCTCTTTCAGATGCGCTTGAACACGCTCCTGATATTGCACGTAAGCACTTTCAATCAAATATTTTACCCGTGCCCTACACTGCAAAAGCGTTATAATTCTCATAGCATTTTTCGGCCTTATATTTTTTATGAAGGGCCGCCTTTGACTTTATTTCACGAATCACATCAGCGCTATACCATTCAGGGTAAGTGTGTGTGTGTGTAGCGAACAAGGCTTTTGTGTTTTTTTAGGCACACATTCGGTTATACCGTTGTTGATGATTTCGTAAAAGTAAAGCAGACATTCTTCTACACTATTTAAATTATATAGCGGATGTGCTGATGATGATAAACTGGGTAAGCGCCTCCACCACCACCTCCTCCTTAAAAAAGATCGCAGCCATAACTGCCAATACTAGCTCTATGTGGTGTGGTGTTTCTGGTCCTGAGTAGGGTAAAAAAATTGGTAGTCGATAATATTTAGTTGTGTAGGTTTTTTTTTTATACGACGGTGGCAACCAAGCTTACGGCCCGCCTGATGGTAAGCGGATAACGCAGCCTATAGACGCATGCAACTCCAAAGGAGTAACATGGGCGTTGCCGACCCTTGATATGTTTGAGGATTCGGCGTGTGTGGATATTTGTGGATTTTTGTTTAACTTAAAGATTTATATGAGTTATACTTTAAACAGACTGATTCCACTCATCTGAATTGTCGAACAGACACCTCCGAGATATCGCTCTTGTTGCATGTCTGATATGTCCAGATATGTCATTCTGGTTTTGAAAAACAGACATGAAAGGTAGTCTTAATGACACATTTAACCTCACAACTCATCATCCTCCTAGCGTTATTCCCCGTTGTGCCCTAAAGGAGCCTGGCGGACCGCCTTGGGACCTAATCCCAAGATTTGACATGGGCACTAGTTTAACGAAAGCGACTGCCATCTGACCTTCCAACCCAGAGGAAATACTAGACCTCCTTCCTCGCAATTTTTTCCTTCACCGATAAGCTAACGGTAAATATTCCGTACCGTAAAATGGGGTAAGTAGGGTGAAAACTGACATTTAAACCTCGATAATATTTTATTTTTACTTATACAAACTGAATGGTGTATATAATAAGTGTTCCGGACGTTTGTATTTTAGTTTTTATTTTATTTTGGGTAGTTCCATTTCGTAAACTTGACGATAAACAGGAAAACCCACCTCACCCCGTAGTCCCTCGTAATTGGGGTGAGATGGGTTTTCATACAAAGGTGATTTTGGAAGATTGTTGGATCGTTTTTTTTTTATTATAAGTACGACTATAGCTCCATTTTAAATTGGAATACATTATTTTTGTAGCAGTAGCCTTAAAAAACCATCTCACCCTCCTTTCATACCTTCTCTCCCCATTCATAACCCAACTCTCCCCGCGAACCCTACTCACTTCACTCACCTTTACGGTACATAAGTTCCGAAAAACTCAGTGGTACGAACCGGGATTCGAACCCACGACCGCCGCTTGACAGATTCGATATTCGAGACCAAGCCTCGAAACTCGATTCTGCTATGATTTGAACCACCAGCCCAGCTTCAGGAGGATCCAACTAATTACGATGACTCCACCCGGAATCCCACTCTACTAAAACTTGCATTTCTTTGATCAATGGAAATAGTTTTTGGTCTCGAGAATTTAATTGCTTCCGTCGAAAGCAAATTGGTTTAATCGGTTAAGTTTCGAGGGGATTGATTAAAGATTGTAATGGATTAATGTTAAACTGTATAATAGGCATGGTGCCTCATGTTGAAATTGATAACGTAGTGATGCTAAATGGATAGTAAACCATCAAATTATCGTAATAAAGTATAAATTATAAAATATAATGAATATCGTAAAAAGATATGATGAGCCTTGAAATTTCAGAAAAAATATGCATTTTTATTTATTGTCCAAGAGTAAATTTAGTTACCAATACAATCCTTACGCTTTTATAGAAACAAAATTGTATGACGATTATGTACTTAAACGCAGTATTTCACGACCGAAACAACCATTTACCTGATTTTCCATACAACGATACATGTACTTTGTACTAACAAATGTCGGTTGTGACGTCATACCTGTCTGTGGTTCAGTATGAAGCGTTTTGCGCTGCCGCCAGCGTGGTCAATCTTTGTCTCAATTTTTTGGGTATTTATGTTCTTTAATTGTAGTTGCTCCCATACAAACATTTGTTCCTGTCCAAAAACTGGTTCGAATGACATCATTAAAAAAATAGTTAACATCCCTATTCTGCTTGAGAATACTACATTAATTAACAAGCATTCGTCCGCGTGAGCTTCCTTTAAAGCTTCATCCCCAATTTTGTTCCCTTGGGGTTGATTTACATGGATTTTAATCTCGGTTATAAATAAGCAATTGTAAATAAGTACGCTAAATTTCATCAAGGTAATTGAGTAACCTGTAGTAAGTTGTTGCCCGTTGGGGCGAAAAGGTTCTCTGGTGGCGACTACATGCCGGAAGGTGCAGCGTGGGTAGACCCCTATAAGGTGGATTGATGACCTGGTAAAGGTCGCGGGAGTCCGCTGGATGCGGGTGGCGCAGGACCGGTTATTGTGACTCTTTGGGGGAAGCCTATGTCCAGCAGTGGACGTCGTTCGGCTGATATGACGATGAATTGAGTAACAAACATATAAACATCCGATTTTATATTAATAGGATGTTTTAAAAATTAATCTAAAAAGTTAATAGGAAATTGGAACACTCCTTATCTATTTAGGTATTTTGTTGAGAAAACACTATAGCATGTTATTATTTAGTAAACATATAGTAGGTAGGTCTGAACCCTGATAAAGACCGTTTTATATTAAAGGCAAATATTGCTTGTTAGAAAACAAATTCTAACGATAACTACAACTTAGAAAAGTTGAAAAACCCCCGACAACGTAATTTAATATGTAATTTGTCAACGTAGTTTAATTTATAATTAAGTATTGTTTTTGTAAGCCCAATTTCATGTCCATGCTGTTTTGTTTGACGTTTAGAGTTTAGTTTGTCTTGTCTTCTCTTCACTGGCGCTAGTGGTACTGTTCATGTATGGGCTGCGTTCATTTTTACCATTAAGGCCCATACGCACGTAGTGGTTTGTTGGGATGAAACTACTGACAGGCCAACAAACATTTATTATTTAATATTATAAAAAAAAAAACCGTTCATTGCTTTTTTGTGTATTTTATTTTTTATGTTTG
The DNA here is from genome assembly GCA_947049275.1 of Epinotia bilunana. NCBI lineage: Eukaryota > Metazoa > Arthropoda > Insecta > Lepidoptera > Tortricidae > Epinotia > Epinotia bilunana. The sequence continues at coordinate 25,542,710 of OX346256.1, forward strand.
TATTTTAGTTAAGTATATAGGTATTTCCTTTTAATTGTTTTGTTTGTTACTATCCGTGCTCTCACCGAATGGACCCTGCGGAAGACCAGCGCTGGCTGCAAAGCTAGCAACATGCTGAGCTGGGTCCATTTCGTGACAAAAAGGAAATGTGCTTTTTTTATTATTATCTGTGTTGTGTTTGTCACGAATAAATGTTTTGATTGATTGATTTTGATTGACATTTTCATTTCAAAGTTCAATATCTCAAAAATGCCCGAACAGATTTTCATGAAACATGGCTAAGAACACTCGGGCTCACATCAGCTTTCGAATAAAAAAACCGCATTCAAATCGGTTCATCCTTTTGCGAGCTACGATACCACAGACAGATACACATACACGTTAAACTTATAACACCCTCTCTTTGCGTCGGAGGTTAAAAATAAAAGAAAAAGCTTAAATTGAATAAACACGAAAACCATTTATGTTTACTAGTACTTCCTACAAAGTTAATGCCTCTGTGGACCCAAAGCCACGTAATACACTAGACGGTCTGTATTCGACCAGAAGTTTCCAGAAAACTGCAGCCGTTTAGTCATAAATAAGGATCTGGGGACGACATTTATTCACGCCGTCGTGTCGTGTCGTGAGTCTTTTAGACCAAAAGTATTTGGCTACCTTATTTCAATTTATAAAAATATGAGTGAGTCACACGTCTACATACGCACACAGTGGCTCAATAACTGACTGACGCAATTTTGACCTATTAGGGTCTGGGTCTGATGACCTGGTAAAGGTTGCTGGAGTCGGCTGGATGCGGGTGGCGCAGGACCGGCCACTTTGGCACTCTTTGGGGGAGGCCTATGTCCAGCAGTGGACGTCTTTTGGCTGATATGATGATGATGATGAGGGTGAGTCATCACAGGAGCAGCTGTCCGAAGTTGCGAGGAAAAAACCGTCAATAGCCTGACTGCCCGCACTCACGCATCGCTTTCTACTGGTCTATTCTATCCTCGCTATCCTCGCCCAGCTCTGGTACATACCCTAGGTCAAAAATGCTTTGCAAAAATGGTTACTGTAGTATTTCACTGATAGGTATCAACAACGTTAACAAAGTTCTGCTTACGTGAAGTTTGTAGGGAAATACAGACTAGTGACGTCGTTGTTTCCCGTATGTAACATAATCTTCGTTCTCTTGAAAATGCCTTTATTCACAAACTCTATTGAAAATGCATTTACCCATGGCATTAGTGGGCTCTCAAACCCACTAATGCCATAGGTACTGAATCCTAATGTTTTATCTTCGCATGTAAAAGCAGTTGCAATGCTTCACAATCTATTTCGACTCGACACTCGCTACTACAGATCGACCGCTCAAGAAAACTACATAATCAGCGAGCGAGAAGAGACGGTAAAGCAAAGAATGTCAGACCGCGGGTATTTGGCGCCCTAGCCGAAGGCAAAGGTGAAAAATATTCGATCGGAGCCAGCCAACCATTTATGGCCAGGTATGATGTAAATAATATTATTATCAAATTCTCCCTGCGCACTTGGTCATAAAACGTGGGAACGGGACACCTTTGTTGTGCTTTCTGTTGCACTTACCTGCCATGATTGGTGCGACAGAGAGCGCAACAGAGATATCGTGCCCCCCCGCGTGGCGAGTGTTTAATAATGGTATATTTGCCTTCTATTTCATAAAACTAAAAAAAATATGTTGACCATTACTTTACGAACACAAAGTGGAAGTCACAGATAAAGACACACGAATTTTAAGGGCATGTTAACTAAAACAGGGTTTCTGGACGTTTTTAAATCCGGCCATTAGTTACGAAAGAGGTTGTTCAGCCGTGTGTCATAGTATATAAGTTCGTCGAGTTTGCCGCTAGATGGTGCTGTTTCGTTCGCGTAGATTCCTGGATGTCGCTATTAAGAGTTTTCCGACTTTAATCACCTCTGGCCAGTCGTATTAAATTTTGTGCAAGTTTTATAGAAGACAGTTCTGTGCTTGGTTCAATATACTGTATAGACAGGTACCAGTAGTGGTATCATTTTGGGACCCCTTTGAACAGAGGTTATACTGGATGACCCTGAGGCTTCAGTAAGCATCGTGAATACCAGGGTTGCATACGCTGAGAGAAACTTTTAAACTGCGCTCGGTGCTCAGGCTCTAGCGAGACAATTTGGGACGCCGACAAAAACTACAGGCAAGTTTAATGTAACTATTTTTGCACACGGCTTTGTAAATATACGCAAAAGTTCGTGCGGATTACATTTAAAGTAGACTACGGCCGAGTTCGGCGAAATGGGAATGAATAATGTATTCATTTGAGGTCTGAATGGACAAATTTTGTAAATAGTGTTCTATAACGCCAAAGTTCACTCACTATTTATTTATTTATTTCAACATTATTGCACAGAACCAAAATAATGTACAAATGGCGAACTTAATGCCAAATGGCATTCTCTACCAGTCAGCTGTAAGACCAAACAGAGACACTTAAAATTGGTGCAGAGTAAATGATCAATGTTTAGAGCGTAGTAGAGGCTTACCCACCAAAAACATTAAATGTAAAGTGATGCCAAGACTCCATAGCTCATACAGCTTTCAGCGTGAAAAAGATATCAGATCGCAATTAGCGCTAAACTTCCTACTCCACGCGGCGTAACTCTACCGCTACCAGCCACGCTCTACAAATTCTACATCTTGGCAAAAAAGTATAGCTTTGTTGGGCACATCCCGGTCGCCGCATAGACTCACGCCGAATGAATTTATGATGATATTAAGAAGTGACGGGTCTATACTTTTTAGCCAAGATATAGAATTTGTAGAGCGTGGCTGGTAGTGGTAGAGTTACGCCGTGTGGAGTAGGAAGCTTGGCGCTAATTGCGATGTGATATCGTTTTCACGCTGAAAGCTGTATGAGCTATGGAGTCTTGGCATCACTTTACATGTAATGTTTTTGGTGGGATCTCATTCCTTTTTGTAAGGTAATTTCTAAAGAAGTGAATGGGAAAACCCATACAAACTTCCATCCCTAATTTAAAGGGTGGGTGGGTGATTTACTAAAAATCCTGAAATACGTATTTTATTATTTGTAACAAGGAGTCTCTATAAAAAATTTCAGACCCGTAGCATCAAAATTTGTGGAAGTCTCATACAAAGTTCCATCCCCTACTTTAAGGGGTTGGGGGGTAGAAGTTCAAATTTTTTGAATTATTTTGTTGATTGTGTACTAATACTAGCTTACATACCAAATTTCAGATTTCTAGCACTTCAGGAAGTACCCTAGAGGTTTTGATGATCAACATCAGTCAGTGAGTCAGTGAGTCAGTGACGAAATCGGCGTTTTTTAGATATCAATAAAATCTTAAGTATAAGAGCTATGTTACTGAAACTTTATAATATGTTTAATAAGTCCACTATTGACATCATATCCCGAGAATTTTGTTTATCTGGTATAATCCAAACCCAAGTTACGAGGGTTCATAAAACGATGAACCGCTTCGCGAAAAGGTAGGTAGTGCCCTTGCGTTGCGCTTCGCTTGGCTCGTCTTGGCGGGGGCACTGCCGTGCCCCCAGATTAAAACATAATACTACATTTATATAATTATATATTATTACATAAATACAAACATATGATACACTAAAATATATTGGACGATGGATGCTATCAAATTCTACTTCCAGCAAATGCCTAAGAAGCATTCGCTTGAAAACTAATTTGCACTATTGTGTGTGTGTGTGTGTGTTTTATTTTTGAGAGAGAGTCACTTTTTAGTGACTTTGTGCTTGTGTGCAGTTAGAAAAAAATCAAGTTTTGTAGCAAGCAAGCATAAGGCCTGATGGCAAGCAAATACCGTCGCGCTTTGATGATTTAAGGATGCATCATTGTGTTGACAGCAAGACAAGACGTGCGAACTGTCAAGCGACTGTAGCCTCCGCCGCTGCCCTTCACTGATGGCTGGACTGATGACTGATGGTAACCGATCAGTAACCACCAGCTAGCTGCTCGATTGCGTATTAACGCTTTTTACGTACGTCAAGTTAATCTAAGGAATGTAATTTTTTGTATGCCACCAGCTCGTTGATTGCGTAACGATATTTACGTTAGCTGACACAATCCTGCGGGAACTGAAAGATGTAAACACTAATAGGTAATAAATGATTTCTGATTCTGATTCTGATTCTGATTGCGTAACGATATTTACGTACGTCAAGTTGATCTAATAAATGTCATGTTTTGTATGGAAAAATGGCAGTTGAGTTGTCCTAAAGTACGTGTGAAAAGTAACGTAATCACCCCTCTGGAATACTGTGTTGCAGTGGGGTGATTACTCAATCGTACGCTGCATTGTTATTATTTTTCAATTGTACGCTACATGCCTGTTAGGCTGCTCCAAATATGAGTGGGATGACATTCCCCAATGCCCTACTCTTGTACCAACTGTCTTCTTATTGCGATAGTACACTCCACGCATACTAGCTGAAATCGCACAATCCACTGCCCATAAGTGTGTAAACCATTCCGAAAAATTGGTTCTTCAGTTTACGCTAAAATGCCACTACTGGAATTTCAGCCAATATCCAGCTCGAAGGACCATGCATAAATGAAACTCACTACTCAGTGAACTAACATTTCAGGCCCTCTAATCCCATTGTTATTTGTCAGGCTGAGGTGTGTAGTATACTGTGTGCAACGGAACGATGGACTTTCCCGCAAGAGGGAGATTATTGAGCGCTAGTACGTCACATTTTCCAGATAAACTATTTTTTTTGACGCGATTTTTTTTTTCTTTTGTATGGAGCGTTGGCCGACTGGAGCGACGAGCTCCATACTAATGTAAAAAAAAACGCGTCAAAAAGCATAGTTTATCCGGAAAATGTGACGTACTAGCGCTCAATAATCCCCCTCTTGCGGGAAAGTCCATCGTAGTCAGTCATCGTAGTCGTCATCGTCCACGCAGTATATGTGTAGTATGTAGTATTAGCGAGTAGGTATGTATAGAAATAAGATTTGACTTGTAGTTGATAGCATTACAATCGCTTACCAGTACACTTGTCTTTCCATTCAAGCCCTCACCACACCTCATGGCGACCTTGCCACGCGCGAGCGCCGATCCAGGCATGGCATTGGGGCTTAGAGCGTTGAGACGAACTATACCAATACCTACGCCACGCTAGCTAGAAATGCAAACTTATTACTCGTAAATATGAATTTTGGTACTCCAAATCCGAAGTCCAAAAAGTCCTTTAGGACATCGACTGGACGGAAACGGCATTGGACAGAGAAACCTTAGTCTCTAATTTCGGAAGCCAAGATCCACTCTCAAGGTCTTTGGGCCACATCGTCATTAGCATTAGGCCCCTGTTCGAGTACGCCACTTATCCCGACCCATACTAGTCTCATCCAAAAAAGGACCCACGATCTTTTACATCGTCAACCCATCGAGCTGATGGACGCCCGACGCTTCTTTTTCCTATAAGTGGCCACCAATCCGTTAAGGGTCGAACAGACTGCCAGCGGGACGGTAGCGGGGCTTGACGAGCGCGTGATGGGCGCGGGACGGCCGGTCACACAGACCACGCGCGCATCGCGCCATCAACCAGCCAGCAACGCGCGCGCGCCTCGCGCTGGCCTCGCGCCATCGACCCGCCAGCATCACGTACGCACCGCGCGCTCCGCTGTCTGGCGTCACACTGACGCGCCGCGCAACCGTCGCGGTCGCGCGGCGGGAGGCTGGCGGGGCGCGACAGAAGCGGGGCGCGTTGCCGACGGGGCGCAGCCTGTTTGACCACGCTAGCGGTTTGTAGGGAAATATCGCGTTGCGCGCCCGCGACGGGCGCGCCGCGCGACCGCGACGGTGCTGTGTGTTCGACCCTTTAATGTTTTCGTCCACCTATCGTCACGCTGAAAGGGAATATCCTGCCCAACAGTAAGTAAATAGACGTAGTCCAATCATACCTATAAAATGTATCTCGGCTTAAAGTCAAACAATCAAAGTTGCTGCAGAGTAAGTAATTAACTTTGCCCACGTGTTGATGTTTTCCTGGCAGTTGAGTAAACGCCAACTTCTTAGTTGCCTAGGGAAAAGGGAGTATTTTATTGAATGGCTTGAATCATGATCGTATTTGACTCCTCTTATTACAAGCTTTGGATCAACTTGCAATGTAGTAACTAAGTATGTAACTATGTTTGTTCGGGTGGAATCTTGCAACTAAAATTTGAAGCAGATAATTTCAACCGATTGAGCTGAAATTTTGAGTGTAAATATAGTTTGAATGACAATTCAATATTATGGTACCATCGAGCTGATCTGATGATGAAGACAGAAGGTGGCTATGGGAATTCAAGACTTTACAGACGTAACCCCGGTGAGTTTGGGCTCTTTAGAATCGTCCCAACGACTAGATGATGACGGTATACAGAAAAGTACAGTTGTCAATAAAAGCTTGTACCTAAATAGAATTTTTTGACAAAAACATTTTTCAATCTTGCTATGTTATTTGCACCAATAAGGTATTATTTTCAGGATACAAAGATACCTACGCTGTTTGACTAAAGAAAAAGTGTGACGTCACTAGCTGGTACAAACTTCATAAAAAACGTTTTTGACGTTTCATAAAAGTTGATTTGACTATCATTCTATACTGTAGGTATTCGAATTCTCATCTTTTTCTTGCATACTTGGTGCCTTTACACAAGTAATCGTTCATTATGCACCGGAGGATAACCTCTAAAGTCTGTTTCTCTAGGCATTTAAAGGAATGTAAACAAATCAAATCACGAGAATTACAAATTAAAGGAAAAATCGTTTGTATGTTCGGTGCCTGGTGTCTGTCCTGCAATTCTCTACAGGTCGCATTTCAGAACCGATTCTCGTGTAATTTTGTGAGCAGGTTCATTAATTTTCCGTTTTGTTTGGATGGATTGCCATACTTATATTATAAATGTGAAAGTGTGTCTGTCTGTCTGTTACCTCTTCACGCTTAAACCGCTGAATCGATTGAGATGAAATTTGGTATGAAGATAGTTTGGATCCCGGGGAAGGACAGAATAGTTTTTATCCCGGAAACCATCCCCGGAGGGGGTGAAATTGGGGATGAAAGTTTGTATGGTGCTACGATATAAAACGAATTCCACGCGGACGGAGTCGCGGGCAGAAGCTAGTAATGATTATAATTAACGAAACTGCTTCGACGAAAAGTGAATTATTTTTACAGGCTTGCGAATTCTACAGCTCACAGTCTATTTCTATTCTATTCAACAAACAAGGACAGGACAGGAAACTCCGTAATGAAATTGAGTGTGTTAGCAATTAATCTGGATCGGCAGTCTGCGCGGCGCAACTCAATTAGGCTGATACATAGCTACTTGTACCAATTACGAGTATGTACTTACGTTACACAATACGATATGTTTATAGTTAGAACTGGGAACAGCAATCTCAGGACCAAGACCTTTGGAGGGAGACACTTTCTGAAGTCGTGACACTACACGATGACGCCTGGTTTGACCTCTTGTCCCACACTCGTATACTCGTTAGTATTGAGACACCAGCGTGGTGCTGAGCCTCCAACGGCGCTGTGTATGACATATGTCATATATGCGGACGTCACTGTCACTCTCGTATTGACCGCGACGTACGCAGGCGCACCTTTATGGACGCTGCTTAAATCATCTTTTATAGATGCTAAAGGCCAATGGTGATGATGATGGTAGTTAGAAGGGAATATTGCCAGTTTTCGTCGCTTTAGAAAAAATATATATAAGCTACAAAAGGTAGATAGGTAATATATGTTCGTGCATAATATTTTGTATGTGTTTGTTTTTTCAGTATGTATTACATTTGATATAAAATTATCTGGAATGAGTTTTCTTTAAGATTTAATTACCTGCACTAAATGTTTCTGTTTAGCCCAATGGCTGACTGGTAGAGAATGGGTCCGCCATTTGTCTATAATATTGTGCAATACAGTTTAAAAAAAAAAGCTTTGATGTACTTATGCCAGTATGATTCTTGAGTTTGAAGACCAAGCTAAGGGTTGAGAGGTTGGAGTCCCGCCACAAAGCGAGTTTCAATTAATTTGTGGTGAGACTACCAACTGACAAGCTGTCGACCTTCATGAAGGTCGACAGCCGAAGGGTGTAGTTTTCCGGTGATTTCGAGGCCGGCTATTTGACACCCAGAACCTTCACCCTGTGTCGCCGTCTAAACGTGTTCTGGAGTTATATTACGAGTTTTGTATGTTAGTCTGTAAGGTATTTGTAAATATGGGCCTCGTTGGCTGACTTAAATAAATAAATTATAATAAGCTAAAGTTTGACTGGTTTGTGACTTTTTGGTAAAAATACGTAAATTCCTTTCGGGCACCTTGTACAAAGTAGACTGGTGACCTGATAAAGGTCGTGGGAGTCCGCTGGATGCGGGTGGCGCAGGACCAGTCATTGTGGCACTCTGTGGGGGAGGTCTATCAAGCAGTGGACGTCTTTCGGCTGATATGAGGATGATTATAACTAGTAAATTTGATCGGCACGTTAAAAGCGTGCGAGATGATATGGTCGTATCATCCATGAGACCTCCCACCCGCCGCTATTGACCAGTGAAAATGATTGCTCGCAAAAATCTTCCGTACCCCGCAAGCGGGAGCTATCGACCAATATGGCGCCGCATCGTGGTATGCGCGAGCACCCGGCGGTAGCCGACCGCGTTTTAATAGAGTTTTAAAAGGCAAAAGGCCGACGAAGCCGGTCAGACAGTTGCGGCAGCCAAGCGCAGCCGTCCACGTCCGCGAGGAGCCGACGACCGCAAATACGTTCAAAAATGAAATGTAACGTCTGTATTAAAGCTTCAAATTCGTTTGACAACTTGTAAAATGCGCTCCGGCCTGGCCCGTTCGGGGAGAATCGTACATGATACCTATGGCGTCACCTCACAAGTTTTCATCTACCAAAATCGTGTTGAATAATTTTCAATACTCAATATGAAGCCAAACTCTACTTTATGCTTTACTTAACATACTTTAGTTTTTTTTCTGTCATACATAAAGAAAGCAGCCTTATAAATCCGGGCCTCCTAAATAAAATGACTAAAACTTTCCTAATTTCGAAAAGCAGCGGTCTCTTAATCAATTTCCACGAGCTAGATTAGCCACGCGGCCGTACCCGGCAATCTCGAGCCGCGGCGCCAATAATTCTTATCTACTAGACTTGGCCTTTTTTTGTCGCAGCCTAACGAGCCACCTCTTCCTCGTGTAAGGATGGGGCCATAGGCACAGCGGCGCTGGAGGTACTTCACAAATTAACAACAATACTCAATTCAACTTGACGACCGATGACCATGAATATTTGCTTCTGAGTCTTGGATGTTTTCTATGTACAGTAGGCTTCATAACTGAATGGACATGCTTGAACCGTATTGCCATAGTTATACGGTTCAAACCTTCTATACTTCTATCAGTGAAATATAGCCATTCAATTGATTTGAAAAGTCACCACATTCAAACACGATTTCAATTGACTCTCTCCCGTTATAAAATTACCTAACTACCTGCTGAATTCATAAAGCAATTGCGTTCATTCCTTCTCGTTTCAATTAAGACTTGGATATTTAATTAAGAAATTGTCTGGCAGATAATAAAAGTACATTATACTCATCTCGGATGGTAATACAGAGAATGTCTCCGTATGGCATATTTGAGATAATAGTTTATAGAATGTTGTGTTTGAGAGTGTGCTAAACTTATTTGGCTTGGTTGAAAACCGGCTTCACTAAGTCGTTCATCATGCTCCGTCTATCTTTTTTCTTGATCTGAGACTACTAGGTTTACTATTCCCGCGCCACTCCGTCCACAGCCTTACCTTCCGCCCGCGCCCCCTTACCTCTAATTAATTTACTTCGTGCTGAGCCTTTACATGTCGTTATTGCTAACGAAAAAATCTACTACACACCCTTCAGATAGGATTATTTTTATTACAGCCCTTTACGGATTTCCCGAGGGCATTCCTGTATACAATCTGGATCATGAACATTTCTCAAGGCGATGGCCGTGGAATGTGAGGAATTATATTGATGATATTCTCAAGGGCAATGAGAAGGGTTTTTTATACAACATTGCTTCTCAAACCTACGGAAGCCTAGTCGTTCAGGCATGCGGCTGTCGTGGGTTCAAATCCCGGCTCGTATCAATGAGTTTTTCGGAACTTATGTACGGAACATTTACCTTTAGCTTTTCGTTCAAGGAAATCACCGTGAGGAAAGCGGTCTTATCCCAATAAGGTTTAGTTTTCCCTCTGGGTTGGAAGGTCAGATCAGATGGCAGTAGCTTTTGTAAAACTAGTGCGTATGCCAAATCTTGGGATGACGTGTCAAAACGGACCTCGGGCTCGTTAATTGCACAACCGGGAATAACGCTAGGAGGAAAAAAACATTCTCCGGCATCGCGAGGAAACCTTGATACATCTGCGATGAGACTCAAAGGTGCATGTGAAGTCCCCAATCCACACTGCTACGGAGCTTTTTAGCTTTGCTGCGATGCCGGAGAATGTACTTGAAAATATTATGACTATCCAAATGGATGCATTCATTTGGTGCCGAGACAAAAAACGTGGCGCGCGACGCCTAGATTAATGTGAAGCTTCAAACTGATGCTAACATTTCTATTAGTTATTCCTCTGGATGAAATATATATAACTTAATAGTCTAATTCAGTATCTCCTTATTGGAAATGGGTAGAAACAATTGATCTGAGAACCTCCGACATCGTTTGAAAAACAATAATGACCCAATCTGAAGTCCGAGTCCAAACACGAACCTAAATAAAGATCCCACGTTACCACATTCAAGTACTTCCTACCAACTCTGCCATTACAATAACAACCTTCCTCCATAAACTTAGAAGCACAATTTCCATGACAAGAAAACTTTTGAGAGATTTCTTTTTCGAATTGAGAGGACAGATGTACACAAAAAGGACTTATGTGACTATGGAGTCAATGATGAGATAGGCTGTTTTGTATTCGGTAGGTGTTGATTGGATTCATATTCTCGACACGCGTGAACAGTGGGCTATTTACAATGCTAACCATTCAACTCACTTCAGAAAAACCAATTTAAGTCAGACCAACCAACCTGAGATTTAACTACGAAATCGTTTGTCTTTTCAATCTCCATAGTTCTTCTAAGGCAACGTTATTTATTCTTCAATTTATTAGGCATTTATTACATGCATCTATGAACCGTTAGCTTTTCGGTGAAGGAAAACATCGTGAGCAAACCGGTCCTGGCTCTGGGTTGGAAGGTCAGGTGGCAGTCGCTTTCTTAAAACTAGTGCCTCTACCAAAATTGGGATAAGGTGTCTAGGAGGATGACATGCACCTATGAATGTCGATAAACCACCGGTTCGGAAAAAAATCTCAGCCTCGAGAGGAACTGGCGTAAAAAGGCTGGCGTCGAAAGAAAACCTCATTGATAGCTAAACAATTCAAATGATGTGCGCAGTCGCTGAATGGTACGTGCTCTTCTGTTCCTAGCGGGAATATCGACATCTCGGAGATGTCCTAGAAGCGAGTATAGCCGAAACGGGAAAAAGAACTGGCTTGGTATAAGTTAACCGTGCAGGCCCGGACAAGACTAGGTCTACGGTCTTCCCCGTCTGCCGTAGAAGACGACTAAGTGTCATCAGAGTTGCGAGTGTTCCATATGGCGGGGGCAGGGGCCCTCGCTTAAAAACCCCAGGAAAGGCGACGAACATCTTTTCCGCCCTAGGACGAGCGAAATTTGGAGCGACAGAGGTTCCAGTGCGTTCAGTATGAGATCCTGGAATCCTTCACATGAGAGCGCAGATATGGCGCGCAGATTTTAGTGGATAGAAATACCACATGACCCAATACCACATGACCCAGGTATCCCCCGATGACTGGTAACACATGGCTCGCAGGTTTTCTCCAAGAAAAAAAGGCAGTTCTTATGAAATTGGGAATCAAATAAAACTGTAAAAATAAAATATATAATATGAGATGACTCGAGATAGACTGTGAATTACATAGCAGGATTGAAAAGGTCGCTACGGATTATCGAATCATTTTCAGATCGGACTATTGAAGCGAGATGTTTTGGGCATTATTAGGTACCTCCGACGCAAAAAGAGGTGTTATAAGTTTGACGTGTCTGTGTATCTGCGTGTCTGTTTGTCTGTCTATGGCATCGTAGCTTTAATGTGATTTTTTGTCCGAAAGCTGACGTGACGATGTGTCTTAGCTACGTTTCAACAAAATTGATTGAGCTTTGGAAAAAAAATGTCGGACTTCTTAATTTTTTTAAGTTGTTGATTATTAACACTATAGGTAACTTACACAGTTTATGATAGGTAGTGGGCAGCATGGACTTATAATAACGCAGGACAAGCTAAGGTAATAATTATACCACGACCGTGCGAGATGGTAGTATACAAATCTGAACAAGTGTGACAAAAAAGGAAATAACATTCGTTTTTTGTCATACATAGTTACACTTTTTTATCTGCCGCAACTGAAGTGGCGATGGGCGGGACACGTAGCGCGCGCGACCGATGGCCGCTGGAGCGAACGCGTCCTGTACTGGTGGCCGCGCGATGACGTCGAGGCCATTGCCGGCTCCTGCTGGACCAGAACGGCACAGAACCGCACCCGATGGAAACTAATGAAGGAGGCCTACACCCAAAGATGGGTACCCAAGTCAAACACGTCATAATAACAAAACATTAATTAATAAATTAGACATAAGTAACAGCATGTACCTGAAAACTAAATATTTTATTAACTTTTACCTATTTACGATTTATTATAGAATATTGTTTATTAAGATTGCTAGCTTAGGATTAGTAATAGATACAATGCAATTAATTATTTATTGGAAATGTTATAAATTGAATGATGTATGTAATGTATATTACTTGGAATAAATGGCTTAATAATAATAATAACGAACGTGAATGTGAGTTCATCGAGCCCATGGGGACTGTTAGCATCGGCCCCGAGGACGTTAGTTGTGCCATCTGTTTGGCCCCGAACTGGAAAAGTCCTGGACCGGATGGATTACATAACTTCTGGCTGAAATGGTTTCGATGCTCACACCTGCGTTTGGCAACGCAGTTCCAGCAAGCCCTTGAGCTCGGTTCCCTACCATCTTTCTTGACAACTGGTATCACCTCCCTGCTCTATAAGTCCGGTAGTACCACGGAAGCGAAAAACTACAGACCCATCACGTGCTTTCCTACGCTGTACAAGCTCCTTACATCTATTTTGAGAGCAAAAATTAACGCACGCGTTTTGGCCCCTGCTCAAAATGGATGTAGGGTTGGGTCTCGTGGTACTAAAGAGCTCCTCCTCATAGACATGACCATTTGCCAACGAGTCCGGCGGAACAAAGGGGCCTTCTCGGCCACTTGGATTGACTACAAGAAGGCCTATGATTCGGTCCCTCATTCATGGCTGAGGAGGATCTTAGAGTTGTATAAAGTTGATGCAGTTCTAAGATCCTTCTTAGGCGCTTGCATGGGGCAGTGGACCATTGCCCTTCTGGTCCGCATGACTCTATAAGGATTGAGCGTGGGATCTTCCAGGGCGACAGTCTGAGTCCTTTGTGGTTCTGCCTAGCTCTGAATCCGCTTAGCACCCTGCTGAAGGGTTCAGGACTAGGTTGCCGGCTTTGGAGAGAGGGTGAGGTCATTTCTCATCTGCTTTATATGGATGACCTTAAGCTATTTGCATCGAATGGACATTACCTGTTGGAACTACTGAAAACAACAGAAGTCTTCAGTAGCGCCATCAAAATGGAATTTAGTTCGATAAGTGTGCGGTCATGCATGTACAGCGGGGGAAAGTTGTAAATTCAACAAATTTGCAACTTTCTGAGACAATGTCTCTCAAATCTATCTCCGAAGCAGAAACCTATAAGTATCTTGGTATGTCACAGTCATTGGGTATTGAGGGTGAGGGCGTAAAGCGGGCGGTGAAGGAGCGCTTCTTTTGTCGCCTGACCAAAGTACTTAATAGTCTTTTGTCGGGCGGCAACAAGGTGCGCGCCTTCAACGCCTGGGTGATGCCCTTGCTTACTTACTCCTTTGGCGTACTAAGGTAGACTCAGACTGAGCTGGATGCCCTGGACCGAAGAGTCCGAGTACTGCTTACTGCGCATCGCATGCTACACCCACGCTCGTCTGTTATGAGACTGTACATCTCGCGGAAGTGTGGAGGTCGCGGCTTTTTTAATGCCAAAGACCTCCACAACCGCGAGGTGTGCAGTCTCAGGGATTATTTCCTAAACAACGAATGTGGAATTCATCGCGACGTAGTAGCAGTAGACGGAAACTTCACCCCGCTCTCCTTGGCAAACGAGAACTGGCGCAGACTTAAAGTAATGAGCGCGGAGGACCGCAGGGTCGTGTGAAGGAGCAAGGAGCTACACGGGGGGTTCTACAAGGCCCTCACAGGACCCGATGTAGATCTGCTCGCGTCGGTGAACTGGTTACGTTTCGGTGATCTCTTCGGGGAAATCGAAGGTTTTGCCTGTGCAATTGCGGACGAAGTTATCATGACGAACAATTACCGGAGGTATCCTGAAGGACGGTACGGTCGACATTTGTCGGGCATGCCGCCGTCCCGGGGAGTCACTCAGGCATATTATCTCCGGTTGTGGTCATCTTGCTAACGGCGAGTACTTGCACAGACATAACCTTGTAGCCAGAATTATTCACCAGCAACTTGCTCTGCTATACGGTCTTGTGGTCTCCGAAGTGCCTTACTATAAGTACACACCTGCGCCAGTTCTCGAAAATGGTCGTGCCACGCTCTATTGGGATCGATCTGTCATCACGGACAGGACTATTCTTGCCAATAGGCCTGATATCGTGCTGACAGATCGATCGAAACGCCAGGCAGTGCTTGTCGACATCACCATCCCCCATGACGAGAACCTCGTGAAGGCCGAGAAGGACAAAGCCAGCAAGTACCTAGACCTGGCTCACGAGGTAACCGCTATGTGGGATGTTGATTCGACGATCATCGTCCCGATAGTCGTTTCGGCGAACGGTTTAATAGCGAAGTCTCGACCATCACCTCAAGAGACTCTCGCTAGATGGCTGGATCAAGGGTCAGATACAGAAGGCGGTACTCTTGGATACTGCGCGGATAGTCAGGAGGTTCCTGTCTCTGTCGCCCTGACCGCCGGTAGCTTAGGCCCCGCCTCGCTGCCGGCTGCACCCTAGGTTAGGTTTTTATAATTATTTTATGTTTTGTATGTATAGTTTTATATTTTACTTTTTATAATATTAGTGTACAAACCTAACTTAAGATAAAATATTAATAAAGAGAATAATAATAATAACTAAGTTAGTAAAGTATGGAATAGTATGGATGGGAGAACTCCAAAGGCGTGGAGCAGAGGTGAGGTGGTGCTGTTCTTCAATAAAAAACCGACCAAGTGCGAGTCGGACTCGCGCACCGAGGGTTCCGTACAAACCTGTAGGTATATACCTAGTCGGTCCCAAAGTTCTGTCACTGGCATATTATTTTTAAATTTAGAAGATGATTTTAAGAAAATTTTATTGCATTCCATTTTTGAATGTTTGACAATTATTTTAAAACAAAAAACAGTCATTCGTTGCAATTTCTCACGATGGAGTGGACATTGAAAGAAAACCGAATAGCTGTTTTAGCATTGCACCGCTGTGGGCACTCGCCAAGTACCATTTTCAAGTTGCTCAAAAATTTAAAAATAACGCTTAGGTTTGTGTACCGTACTATTGATAGGTACAATGAAGTCTCCAGTATTGAGGACAAGAAAAGAATTGGCCGGCCTCGCTCCGTACGAACACCAGCAGTGATCAAAGCGATCAAGGCGCGCATAGCAAGAAATCCTGTCCGAAAACAGAAATTGATGGCTTTGCAGATGGGTGTCAGTAGAAAAACCGTCAAAAAGGTTTTAAACGAAGATCTTAGTCTACGAGCATACAAAAAAAAGCGTGGGCACTTACTTAATGCCCGTCTAAAAACAATAAGGCTTAAAAGATCCCGGAAGTTGTTAAAGCGGTACGCGAAAAATCGACACCGTGATATCCTCTTTACAGACGAAAAGATTTTAGATATTGAAGAGAAGTACAATAAACAGAATGATAGAGTGTACGCTAGGAGCTCTGAAGAAGCAGGAAAAAGAGTTCCGCGGGTGCAACATGGGCATCATCCATCATCAGTGATGGTCTGGTTGGGTGTATCTTATTACGGGCCAACTGAGGTTCATTTTTGCGAAAAAGGTGTCAAAATCAGTGCGAAAGTATACCAAGAAACAGTTTTGGATAAGCTTGTCAAAGATCTGCCCAACACGCTATTTTCGGGACATAATTTTGTGTTCCAGCAGGGTTCTGCGCCAGCACACAAAGCCAAGACCACTCAAGCCTGGTTTGACCGTCAAAAAATCGACTTTATAAGACACGAAGATTGGCCTTCCTCTAGTCCGGACCTTAATCCTTTGGACTATAAAATTTGGCAGGTCTTAGAGGGGAAGGTCTGTGCTAAACCACATAAACATTTGGAGAGCCTAAAGTCATCTTTAAGAAAAGCAGTCACTGAGATAGATATGAAAATGGTGCGTGCTACGATAGACGACTGGCCGCACCGATTAAGGGCCTGTATTTAAAACAAAGGAGGTCATTTTGAATAATTTTGAGTAATTTTAATTCTTTATTAAATGTACTTTAAATCAGTATATAATTTATTAAAAATTGATTGTTACTTTTGTTTTTATCATTATTTTCATTTGTGACAGAACTTTGGGACCGACTACGTAAGTAATAACTTTAAAATTATTAAAAATATTTTTATTGTATGATTTAACTAAAACTTTACGCTTTTCGCAATTTTTCCTTTATCTGTGCTTCAAGACGTAGCTTCGTACCAAATTTCAAGATTCTGAGTTCACGGGAAGTACCCTGTACGTTTTGATTCCCTTGTGAGTTTCGAAAATTTGCGGCATCAACGGCTATATCTTTTGATTGCGTTGGCTTAGAAGTTGGATTTTTTCACAGCTCCAAGGGACAGTAGACCTGAGTATTTGGTATACATTTTAGCTTGATACCTCCACGCGTTCTTGAGAAAAGGGGTCTTGACAGATATACGGACGGACGGACAACAAAGTGATCCTCTACGGTTCCTTTTTTTCCTTTTGAGGTACAGAACCCTAAAAAGGGTGCGAAACCCTGCTGAAGAACTAGCGACCCATCTCACTTCTGAGCCATCTCTATAAGCTGTTTTCTAGAGGCCCTTATAACGCGTGTAACTTCTATGTAGAAATCTATTTCATTCCATTTATGTTTTCAGCCTATAATGCATACAATATAAACTTACTTATACATACATAAATACATACAATTATTTGTACCCGAACAAAGATATAATGAGGATCATCAATCTTTAATAGTTAATACTAGCGACCCGCCCCGGCTTCGCACGGGTACTATATAACACAACCTACTCTATAAACCTACTACTACTATACTACCACTACTATTATGGTACTATTATAAACCTTCCTCTTGAATCACTATCTATTAAAAAAAACCGCATCAATATCAGTTGCGTAGTTTGAAAGATCTAAGCATACATAGGGACAGACAGCGGGAAGCGACTTTGTTTTAATACTATGTAGTGATGAAGAGATGCTTACGCAACTTGCGTTTAAAAAAAATACCCGGAAATACCACTGTTTTGACGAAAAATGCATTAGGTCAAATAAAACATTTGTCAAATGATACATTTGGCTAAAAGTTGTTTGGTCAAGAGACAGGACCCCGAGTGATATACTCGCCGTCGATGTTGATGCCTAGCCTTCTCCAGTCCAGTCCAATTGAAATTTAGATATAAGATATTCCGGTGCAGCTGGGTCAAATAATATTGACGGCGGAAGGGGCAGATATGGTCATATTTACGGAGGCCGAAAACAAAACGAATGCAGTTATTTAGAAGCCGGTCCAGTCTACTTATTAGCTCCTGGGTAATGGTGCAGTAGGTAACGCACACTAACGCTAACGCAACGCATACTAACGCTTGAATTGGCAGAGTTTTCGCGCTGACTGGAAAGATTTCGTTCTTGACGCTATGGCTTAGCCCATAACAGCTTACACTTCAATGTAACACTTAATGTTACATTTAATGTAACGAAAACCTCTAGCACTGAATGCGTTAAGGCATTTTCAACATCAAATATTCCTCTAGGTGATTAAGAACTTACCTACATAATTGGCATAGAAACTACGTAACACGATAGCTATCGTACCTAGGTACTGATTAATTTTCACGACAACGGATATAGGATAAGATTAGAATCAGAAATGAATTTATTGCCACAAAATAATACTAAAAGTTTTCAATAAGAACTGAGTGTAATACATTTATATACTTAAATCAAAAATCTAATCGCACAGTAAATTCCAATCTAACAGAGCGAAAACTAATAATAATAATAAAATGAGGCAATGAAGGTGATCGCTGAGAGACAGCCCTATCCTCGCGCACTGGGATGTCCTTGCATGTCAATTGTAATTATCATTATACTTTCTAATAACACACCTAAGATAAGTTATTTATTACTAACATAATATGGTTGTACTTGTATAATTAATATCCGAAATAAATACTTTAAAATGGGTCTCAGTCTCAGCATGTGCTGAATGTGCTGGCCCAGCGCTGGTTTTCAGACCGAGCCATAGTGTTGTTGGTCGCAAAAACTAAAGAAAGCCAACACGGTTTAAAAATATATATATATATATATATATATATATATATGCAGCATAAAAGAGGGTGTATAAAAAAATAGAACAATAAAAACAAGACGAGCTTATCTTTATAAGAGACTAACCTCTGCTACCGGGATGCAAACTATCCTATATTTTAATCCAGGCTATAAACTATCTTCGTGCAAAATTTTATCCAAATCAACCGGATCCGTTTAGCGTGATCGAGTAACAAACAATCAAACATCCAAACGTCCAAACTTTCGCATTTATAATATAAGTAGGATTCTGTTATTGAATGATTAAATCAACGAAAATAACATGCCAAAAATGTATTCAATAACCTTACAAAAAATACTGGAAAACCTGGTTTCTTTTCATCAAATATTGGGTGATTTTTAAGACAACCTTGATGATAACATTGATAACACATGCCAAGTCACAGGCACGTTATTTTTGTCAGTCGTAAGTATCGTTACCTTGCCCTTTGTACCTGCTATCGGAGCTCTGATTGGAGTTCCAATTTTACCACGATCACTACATGCAACGATTAATACTGACTTTATCAGTGCTGTTGATAAACAAGGATATGTTCCACTTGGCTCTCTAGTTTTTATTTCAACGAATTAAATATAGATCGTTAAATCGTTGATAGTATTCTAGGAGTCGAATCGAGAAATACACGCCTTTATTCCCAAAAACCGGCCAAGTGCGTGTCGGGCCACGTGAATTGTAAGGTTCCGTAGTTGCCTGTCTGTTTTTGATATATATATATAATGATGTTGATAATGATTAATTGTGTTCAAAGCTAGAGACAAAAAATATAGGTAACACCCTCAGCACAGTACATCCTCCGGAGCTCTGGCGTTGGTGACCTTGCTCATCAGCAGCAATTATACAACACCACATACAAACAGACCAAGTAGTTATGTTATTACCTATGTCTTACTGTCTTCTGATTGCAAAAAGTATTTTTCTGATACGCTGTCCGTATTTTTATGTGACTTGAAGTGGACGTAAACTGACTATTGAATAATACCTGTCTTAAATCTGACAAATGAAATAATTTATTTGTAATCCTACCTGCAAGTGCATTGCTGTTTTTAATCCTTTTTAGTTTTTGTCCTCTGCAATCAATAATGAACGTTACAGCACACATGCTTATAGTCGAAATCACTTTGCAGTGATCAATGGCATATTACAATTTCTAGTGCTGAATTGGATCTGTGTTGCTGTATGTCACAAATTTGAGATTCCAATTTGGTTATCTAATATTGTTTATTCTGATTTTATATTGAGTATACGAGTGGCTCTGTGAGCTGTTGTAGACCTCGCGCATAGAAATCGGAGTTCAAGATACAGTGGACGGTACATAAAATTTGTACCGTCAGTAGTCAACGCTGACCCCTTTCTTGTAATTTTTTACGTTTTCAACACATATCCACCATTTTTCAAAATTTCGAAAAACTGACGACAAAAAAAAATCTGTGTTATTACCGAACCTACTCACAAAATTTCATGAGAATCGGTTGAGAAATGTGATCTCTAGGCGAGAACAGGGGGAATCCACACATCCGGACATGAGGAAAAACGATTTTTCGTCCAAGCTGAAGCATAGACGCTTCGCTCGCTCGGTCGATGACTGCGATGTGTTTATATTTTGCTCTCTTTTGAACACTACACCTATGCTTTGCTAATATTTGGATTTGATTAAAAATACCCTGGGATATTATAGTCGTGTACTGTTTTGTGTCGTGTAGTGGAGTGTGAAACGATACTAACATTTAAAAGAGAGAGTTGTCGGCGTAGTTCTTAGAGCAACTTGTCAGTGGTACATACAAGACGAGCGCCACAGTTAATAACTTTGCAGGTGGAGTAGAATACAACCTATATCTCCACGCTAACTACCACCATGTATGGCGGGGCGACATTTTTTATCGGTATTGTGCAGTTTATCGCAGTTTGACGCATCAGAAATGAGGCTATCCGCAGCAGAACCAAGGTAACCGATATAGCCCTCCGAATCGCTAAACATAAGTGGCAGTGGGCGGGGCACATTGCACGTAGAACCGATGGCCGTTGGGGCGAAAAGGTTCTCGAGTAGCGACTACGTACCGGAAGGCGCAGCGTGGGTAGGCCCCCCACCAGATGGACTGATGACCTGGTAAAGGTCGCGTGAGTCCGCTGGATGCGGGTGGCGCGGGACCGGTCATTGTGGCACTCTTCGGGGGAGGCCTATGTCCAGCAGTGGACGACTTTCGGCTGATATGATGATGATGATGATGTGCAGTTTATAGGAAGCTCACTGATGTCGCGCAGAGAGAGCGATTACGTAACTTTTTGAATGTACTACGTCACTCATCTGTCATGCGTTGCGCAATCGATCAGCAGATTTCCTTAGGTATTTGCCAGTATACTGTCAGTATTACATTTGCACAGAAGTCATATTGGGCCGCAGCGGAGCGGCACGCATGCAGTGCTACAAACGTACCCGTGAAGGACTCTGTACTGCTTGACTGCGAGTTGACAGCATACCGATACCGCACCGGCAAATGCGGAAATGGTCTTACTAGCAAAGCAGCAAAACCTTACTATGAACGGTAGATTAACGTATTCATTTACGAGGTTTGCAAAGGTATTACCGGTTGTTAACAAGTACTGTTACTTATTAGTAGTAATAATGTCCGGTATCCAGTCACAGTTTGTTGCTGTTTCTGAAGCATTTGTCATTCGGAATCATTTAAGTGAAGTCTGTTTATAATTAAGTTGTGATAAACAAATAGTTTTATTTGTTACGGAAAATTATGGTGCGGGTGTCAAAGTGCCAAGTGGAGTATAACTAACAGATATCAATGAACTAGTAGGTATACAAACATCGAATAGAGACAAAACAATAACAAAAATGAACAGTTGATATTTGAGGAGACAATTGGACAATATAGTAATATTATTTATTTTTTAAATTTAAATCTTTAATATATAAAAAAATAGTGTGATCAATGAATTAGATAAAGTGCAAATAATCAAACAATTGGAGTTGTTAATGGTGCATATTTTAATACAAACTTTTTTCGTACAAGGTAAATGTGTACATACTTACATACTTTAGGTAGGTACCTATTTAATCAATTCAATCAATTGTATCATCTAATTGACAAATTAATAAAATCAATATATTTTTTTCAAATTCTTATACAAAATTAAGGAATGCGAAAGTGAGTAGCACATTTTTTTCTCTTGTGAAATATTGACTTTAAGACCTTAAGGTGCTACGATTTCCATACAAAACGTTATTTGACATTCGCAGGCTAACGGCGTGATTTTTAAGAAACTCATGTAACTAACTTTCATAAATTGGATTTCCATTTCCGCGAAATTCCCCTTTTTCTTGAATAAACTAGAATAATTTGAGACATTCGTTTGTGACGTCATACTTTGGGAAAACCATTTTTCAAATTACAAATTATTCTAGTTTATACAAGTTTATTCAAGAAAAGGGGGAATTTCGCGCAAATGGAAAGCCAATTTGTGAAAGTTACTTACATAGGTTTCTTAAAAAATCACGCCGTTAGTCTGTGAATGTCAAATAACGTTTTGTATGGAAATCGAACCACCTTAACCGATTGAATCCACGAGTGCCCAGCTCTTTAGCATCACAAAGGTTCTCACGGTAGTGTAATTCTTAAATTACCAACTTATCGAACGAGGGAGCGAGGCGAACGAAGTTCTAAGCTTCAGCTTGGCCCGAAATCGTTTGTCTCTTTCATTTCACTATTATTATTTATTATTATTATTTTAGATTGTGGGCCTTAGTATGCCGCTTCGACCAGCAAGTGATCTATCGTGGCAGCCCTTTTTTCAGAGTTCACCGTTAAGGCCCGTTGCTTCCAGGAATTTCCAGATTCTTGAAAAAAAATGCATTTATTTCAGACTAATTTTGTCCATATTTTGTTAGTAGGTGCCTTAAAATAAAAACGAATAACAAGGTTAACTTAAATAATATTCTTATATGCTCGGCTTAAATGCAGAGAGGACCAATGCCGTGTCAGGCCACTGTCCCATCTGTCTGCCACAACGGTCAGGAGACTGTGGCAGTTGTGGTGGCTGTGGCTTTAGTTTCACTAATTTAACACTATGTATGTAGTCTGCGCAAATGTAATATTGACCGTATACCGCCAAGTTCCTGGAACAATACTCTTTCGCTATTCCGCTAAAGAACGTGGAGATCTATTAGCGATAATGAGACGCACCTATTTGCGTATCTTTGCATTTAGTCAATGCTCGCTCCACGCCTACAATCCGTACCGACTAGGAAATGTGAACAACATCAGTAAGCTCTCGGTAACGTACATAATACCGCATACAATTTTCATCCCGCCAAAACGCACACAATAGACAATTCATCACAGGGCATTTTGAAATAATTATGTACCAAAAGCGTCTCTCAGACGCCTAACAATTAAATATCCAGTTTGTATGAAAATTAACTTTTTCTTTTCAGTTTGTATAAAAACATTACTTAAATGTGAAACAAGTTCACTTTCACAATAATTTGTGTGCATAAATTTCGTCACAAGTCAACGTTGTTTGACGACTCACACTTATTGGGTACACAATTATTTGAAAATGTCCTACAACGGAGTCCGAGTAATAGTGGTTAGCATTTTTTTTCTTTTAGATAACCCCATTAAAAAACTACAGCAATGCTTTCTTTAATTCTATTCTCCGTGATTGTGATATACGTGTTGGTATCATGGGTGAACGTGATGCTGGAAATGAGGAGGAGTAAAATCCCCGGGCCTTTCCCACTGCCTATAGTGGGGCATGGGCATTTGCTGCTTGTTGACTCTGCGGGTAAGTGACCAATTGACCTTTAGTAATCACAATTAAGTCAATGATTCGACAATGGCCGTCTCAGGGTAACTTCGTCCACATCCGTATACCGTCCACTACCCTAATTCGTCCACAATGCGACGTTGACAACTTACTCGCCCACATTCCTATATGGTGCACAGTGCTAAGTAGTCCACATTCCTATATGGTACACAGTGCTAAGTAGTCCACATTCCTATATGTTGCACAGTGCTAAGTAGTCCACATACCTATATGGTGCACAGTGCTAAGTAGTCCACATTCCTATATGGTGCACAGTGATAAGTAGTCCACATTCCTACATGGTGCACAGTGCTAAATAGACCATATTCATATATGGTACATAGTGCTAAGTAGTCCACATTCCTATATGGTGCACAGTGCTACGTAGAAGTATTCCACATTCCTATATGGTGCACAGTGATAAGTAGTCCACGGTCCTATATGGTGCACAGTGCTAAGTAGTCCACATTCCTACATGGTGCACAGTGCTAAATAGACCATATTCATATATGGTACATAGTGCTAAGTAGTCCACATTCCTATATGGTGCACAGTGCTAAGTAGAAGTATTCCACATTCCTATATGGTGCACAGTGCTAAGTAGTCCACATTCGTATGTGGTGCACAGTGCTAAGTAGTCCACATTCATAAGAGGTGCACAGTGCTAAGTAGTCCACATTCCTATATAGTGCACAGTGATAAGTAGTCCAAATTCCTATATGGTGCACAGTGCTAAGTAGTCCACATTCCTATATGGTGCACAGTGCCAAGTAGTTCACATGCCTATATGGTTCACAGTGCTAAGTAGTCCACATTCCTATACGGTGCACAGTGCTAAGTAGTCCACATACCTCTATGGTGCACAGTGCTAAGTAGTCCACATTTCTATATGGTGCACAGTGCCAAGTAGTTCACATGCCTATATGGTGCACAGTGCTAAGTAGTCCATATTCCTATATGGTGCACAGTGCTAAGTAGTCCACATACCTCTATGGTGCACAGTGCTAAGTAGTCCACATTTCTATATGGTGCACAGTTCTAAGTAGTCCACATTCCTATATGGTGCACAGTGCTAAGTAGTCCACATTCCTATATGGTGCACAGTGCTAAGTAGTTCACATTCCTATATGGTGCACAGTGCTAAGTAGTCCACATTCCTATATAGTGCACAGTGCTAAGTAGTCCGCATTCCTATATAGTCCACATTGCGATTTTTACGATGCCATTCGAACCAGTTTTTAGAGAGGAACAAAAAATGCTTGTATCGAAGCTGATACAATTAAAGAACAGAAATACCCAAAACATTGAGTGAAAGACGGACCTCACGAAAACGATTCATACTAATTGACATAGAAGTATTACGTCACAATTTTCTATTTGTAATAAGCGTTGTATGGAAAATCAAGTAAATTGCTGTTTGGGTTGCGAAATATTATGTTGAGGTCCGCAGTTGTAATACAATTTTGTTTCTATAAAAGCGTTAGAATTCCTATCTATTGATATAACTTATAACTTTACTCTTGGACAATAAAAAAAAACATATTCTTTCTAAAGTTTCAAGGTATATAATATCATATATTTTTACGAATTTAATTATATTTTGCAATTTATACTTTCTTTCAATCATTTGATGGTTCACTATCTATTTAGCAACACTACGTTATCAATTTTAACATGAGGAAACTACCGTACTACATTCCAGGGTTAATTAAGGTGTTCGGCAAGTTTGCGGAGACATACAACGATAGAACATTCTGCCAAATCGTGAACGAGAGATACGTGGCCTTCGCACATCCTAAATACGTCGAGGTAAAAAACTTACTGCCCTCCGAATCGCTAAATCCTAGAACCCATGGCCGTTGGGGCGGAACGGTTCTCGAGTGGCGTCTACGTACCGGAAGGCACAGCGTGGGTAGACCCCCCACAAGGTGGACCGATGACCTGGTAAAGGTCGCGGGAGTTCGCTGGATGCGGGTGGCGCAGGACCGGTCATTGTGGCACCCTTTAGGGGAGGCCTCTGTCCAGCAGTGGACGTCTTTCGGCTGATGTGATGACGATGGTGATGAACAAACTTATTTACTAACGGCTGTGGCGCAACAGCCCAAACGATCTTCACTAAAGGCAACCAGGCTTCCCTGCCCAGTGCCGGCCTTTTCCAGCCGAAGTTTGTTCAGGTCTTTTGGAGGTAACAAAACGGTCAGTAATTAGTAGTTACACGTTCTTCTATCGAAATGTTGGTTCTTCCATCAAAAATCTGTAGATATGAATAGCTAGACAGACGCCGGAAATACGAAAGACTTTTTGTCCAAGAGGAGAAGGAGGACTTAGTTCGCTTTGCTCATTCAATTAAACGTAGACCGTGACATGTCGTCAGGCGATAGTATCGGCCCGTTATGGTCATCGATGAGTAATCACTGAAAACGACGAGGAGGTCCTCGTCGGTACATTTCTATGATAATGAAAGGTCATGGTTTGTACCTAAGATACTTAATTAAAATAACTTTACCTTTAGTAAACCGTAATGGGCGGAAGAAGGTCTAAGTGCTGTAATTATTCTATCGAGAAACGTTTTCTACTTGACTTATGTGAGATCTGTGAGCTATTTATTTCATTATAAAAAGTTTAATTTGTTAATATAATTTCCACATCAAATTCCTGGTTATATTAATATGAAATAATATCCTTAAGGAATCCATACTAATATTATAAATGCGAAAGTGTGTCTGTCTGTCTGTCTGTTGCCTCTTCACGCTAAACCGTTTTTGAGATATTGAACTTTGAAATGAAAATGTCAGGGGCTTTTCAACTTTTCTAATGATGATACATTATAATTACTAAAGTTATAGGTGCTTTGTTCCCAGCACATAATATCCAGCACTGAAACCATCACTAAGGGCAAGTCTTACAACTTTCTCCATCCCTGGTTAGGACAAGGCCTGCTCACAGCAACAGGTAAAGCATGATTTCAACAAAAGTAGATTGTTATAGGTAGATCGCTAACTCAATCGTCCCCTGCGTGGCGCACGCGCGCAGGTGTAAGGCGATAACGGGGTGCGGGCGGCACCGGGCTTCGCCTCCCGCACGTCACCCGCGCCCCGTTATCGTCCGACCCCCGCACCCGTGCGCCGCGCAGGCGAGGCCTGAGTCCAACGGTCTACCTATAGTGTTCCGTACCAAAATTGGTCCAGCAGAATACTTATTTTTATATTGCTTATCCTCTAGCCTTTTTCGTAGGATCTTTGGGTTCCATTTTTACACTTAATCCCAAGATTTGACGTAGGTACTAGTTTTTACGAAAGTGACTGCCATTTGACTTTTCAACCCAGAGGGAAAATCAAACATTGATTAGGATTAGACCGGTTCCATCACGGTGTGTTTCCTTCAGCGAATAGAGCTATTCGCTGAAGGAAGCTGTCAGTAGCTCTACTGTTAGTGTCGTTCATAGTTAATTTTTTGGTAAAAAAAAACCCCAATTCCAGATTGAAAGTCGCGAGCCTAACCGGCTACAGTGGCTTTCTCTTCAATGGTACCTACTTTAAGATAAATTCAAATATTTATTTACTCGTAATTCGTTTTCACCATTAGTTGCTGGTGTATAAATTAATAAAAAAACAGCCTATATACGTCCCACTGCTGGGCACGTCCTCTCATGGACGAGAGGGAACGGGCAGAAGTCCCCTCGCTGGCCTAGATCTAATTGGGGACTTCACATACACCTATGAATTTCTTCACAGACGTATGCCGGTTTCCTCACGAATCTCACGATGTTTTTTTTTCGCCGAAAAGCTAACGATAATATCAAATGACATTCCGTACATTAGTCCCGAAAAACTCATTGGTACAAGACGGGATTCGAACTCACGACCGCCCTTTGACAACCGCATGCCTGAACCACTAGGCTACCGTAGCTTCTTCGTAAGTCAGTGCATTGTCCCCCTGATATTTACTTTGTCTACAGGACATAGATGGAAGTCTCACCGCAAGTTCCTGACCCCGGCGTTCCACTTCAACATCCTCGCGAGTTTCCTGCCCGTGTTCCTGAAGACTTCGCGATTGTTGACAGACCAGCTCAAGCACCGCGCCGATGGGACCCCGTTCGACCTGTTCCCGATCATAGCGTTGGCTGCGTTGGACAATGTTACAGGTCCAGCATATTCATAATCATAGCATAATCATAGACTGAAATAAGAGGATTACGCCAGAAGATAGCAAGTTCGAATCGTGCTTGGTGCAAAACATTTAAAAAATCTTTATCTCAGTCGAATGACTTACTAGAACACTTGAAATGAGGATTCCCCGTGACAGCTTATGGCATAAATACTCGGGGCAAATTGCCAAATTGTAAGATGCATTATTTTTAATTTCGACATGTATTCATAGCATATTATATTTGGATGCTATATTTCATTAGTAGATAAGATATGTATATTGTGCTGACACGTGATCATTATACGATATCTAATAATTAATTATTTTGTCGTAAAGTGTTTGACGTGATAGCTAATTTTAAGAAAATAGTTTTAAATGTTTCTCTTTCCAGAATCCATTATGGGAGTATCCTTCAACGCCCTAAATGACAGTGAATCAAAATATGTTAAAGCTATTGAGACGTAAGTAAAATCAGAATAATTAAAGCGTACAAATGAATTAGACTTCATCTTATTTTCGGGTCATTCAGATATTTAGGTTCCCGTCTCTTCTGTGGCCATTGACCACAGAGGAAAGACTACTTGTTTTACTCAATCTGTATGACCCTTTTATAGCACGACTATACGTATCTATTCAAGAACCATTACTATGATGTCACCGATCGTTCCAATGGAACACTAGCGCTGGTTATTGCCAGCTACATGCTGAGTTAAATAGAACAAATTCGTAACATGTTTCTTTTGTTTTCCATTTGCCGTTTTCTGTGCGTCGCGAATAAATGTTTCTATTAATACATGAAGTCTACTGATCCGCTGTTTCTGTTTACGTTTCTAGATTAAGCGAGATAGTGTCCCTGCGCATGCGCAACCTGCTTCTAGGCTATGACTTCTTATTCAACCTGTCTCCTTACAAAAAGTCGCAGGACGAAGCCTTGTCCATTCTACACGGACACACCAAGCACGTCATCGAGACGAGGCGGCGGCAGTTGGGGAGCACGGAGGCCAGGATTCAGAGCGACGATGATCGTGGTGAGATTTTTGAAGTACTCCATTTGTTCGTTTTTATACCATAGCGGGGGCAAATTGGCATAAGGCCTGCTGGTATGCAGACACCGTACCTTATGGAAATGTGAATCCAGAGAAGTCACCAGGCTGCTCTAAATATGATCAAAATGATACTCCGCTGTGCCCTACCTCTCCAAAATTAAATGTGGAACAAAAAATATTTTCATCATCGAATCAGCCGACAAACCTCCACTCCTGGACAGAGGGCTCGCCGAAGGATGTCCACAATGCGCTGCGCCGCCCTCATTCAATGCTCTTGGATGATGCTTTCCGTGATCTTGACCTGACTTTTGGTCCACCATGTTGAGAACCTTCCCATGCTGCGACTTCCAGTACGAGGTCACCACTTGCCACTCAAGTATCTGCGTATCTGCCTCAACGGTCCTTTCTGACCCTAGTTTTTCTGTGGATCTCTTCATTGCTAAATCGATCTCGCAGGGAAACGCCGAACATATCTCGCCCTCTAAGTGACTTTGAGCTTTCTCGCGAGCCCCATTGGGACTTCAAGAGGACAAGCCATCTCTTTGGTCTCTACTCTACCTTAATGGATACCTTTATGGGCGGTATGGCTACCTTTTAAGGTTGTGAAATAGGCCACGAACACAAACATCATTTTCGTCAATCATCAAGAAAAAAGTGATAATTATTATCATCCTCCTAGCGTTATTCCCGGTGTGCCCTAAAAGAGCCCGGGGTCCGCTTTGACCCCTTATCCCAAGTTTTGGCATCGGTACTAGTTTTTTTTACGAAAGCTACTGCCATCTGACCTTCCAACAAACAAAACCTTATTGGGATTAGACCGGTTTCCTCACGATGCTTGACAGCCGCATGTCTGAACCACTAGGCTACCGTGGCTTTAAAAAAATATATAATTATGTGGTAGATTAATTACTATTACATTTTTAGGCCAACGTTACTAAAGACAACATGTTTCTCAGGTTTGAAAAACAAATATGCCTTTCTGGACCTGCTACTGATGGCTGAGGTTGACGGAAAGCCGATCAGTGACGAGAGCGTGCGGGAGGAGGTCGACACTTTCATGTTCGAGGCAAGTAAGAACTTGGAGAAGACACCTCTATGTTCAGGAACTATCTTATTGCTAGCTGCCTGCTAGGCTCCACCCTTTTGCTATACAGGGTGTATCAATAATGGGATGTGACCCGATCATGGGCATGTTCGGTAGCGTATTGCGATTCCAAAAATGCATTGTGTATTTTTTTTATTTTTGATTTGTTTTTGTTTACATTGAAATATTTGTTTTTGTTTACATTAAAAAAATTGTTTTTGTTGACATTGCTTGTGTATGACAACAAACACATACACAACTACACAAAACATTTGTTTTCATAACGCAGCTGTGCGCGCAGCGGTTGAAAATGAAATAAACCCACCCACCCTTCACCCTCGCGAGGGTATTGTCACACACAATGTCAACAAAAACAAAGACTGTAATGTAAATAAAAACAAAAATATCAATGTACACACAAAAAACATTAATGCATATTTGGAATCGCAATGCGCTATCGAATATGCCCTTGTTCGGTTCACACCCCATTTTTGATACATCCTGTATAAACTCCGGCCTCACCTCAATCACTCCCGGAAATCAACTATTGCGCAGGTGTTACTTACGTGACCGGGGATTATAATTGTATTCATAGACGATGGAATACGAAGGCTTGAAATTGTATTTCTCTAACCACAATGCGCCTTTTCAACTCAGTCACACACACGATAGTCGTTATGTATGTATGTATGTAAGCACTTTATTGTACACAATAATAGATTAAATAAAATACATGTCTCACAATAGATCAAAGTACAAAGGCGAACTTATCCTTATAAGGGATCTCTTCCAGCTTCTGTCGTTATTACGAGCGCACGCACCCACACATCCGTGCCTACAAGCATACGAAACATGAGCTGAACTATCTGTACCTAAAAGCATAGATTTCTACAGAGTTGATGTTGTCTTAAAATGGTTGACGGCTTACCATAATCAACCCTACTTAATTTGGGCGGGTAACGGTTTATTTGCCGCAACCTCATACTTACTCAGTTGCGGCAAACAAAAAAAGTGGAACCATGACAAGGACAACGAATGATGTATCCCTTTCTGTCACACCTTATTATTATCATAGCTTGTCCTAAGTATTACAGGTCCATGTATCTGTACCTACCACTGCTTTTAATGACAATGCTTCAAAAAGTAGCGACTATAATGTAGGTAGGTAAACTGGGAAACTGATGCTGTTAGTTAAGTTAGTGATAGTGGGCACTTTCCGAAATTCGTCATCCTATTTTGCGTGAAAAAGAGCGCTACTGTAACCACCCCAGCCCCTCTTAAAAGTTAGTGAGTACCTTGGTATTGCTTAATGCCTCCCGTAGTGATCTTCCCGTACTGCGATGCTGAAACCACACATTATTCTATCGCAGGGTCACGACACGACGGCTTCGGGTATTGTGTATTCTCTTTATTGCATCGCCAAACACGAGGAAGTGCAGCGAAAAATTCTGGATGAGCAGAAAACTATATTTGGTGATGACTTGGACAGAGAACCTACTTACGCGTGAGCTGTAACTTAAGTATTATTTACATTGCTGCTTTAGTCAAATATAAATCATAATTGAAAGAATTCTTAGAATACACAAACTGTTTCTTATAATTCTTAACTATTTTGCCTGTCTAATGGTAAGCAGATGCCGTAGCCTAATTAATTTAATTTATTTATTTAAATAAGGCGAAAAGGCCTATATTACAAATACCTTAAAGACTAGCATACATATCAATATAAACTTATTAATAACTACAAAACACAGAATTACTGCGACGTGTTGCGCAATTTCGTGGTGTAGGCGGGCGTGTGTCGTAGGTGCAGGGACGATAGATACTGTCCGGCAATATAAACACCCCACTTTTCTCCAATGTATATATAATGTCAGTAAGAACAACACAGAAGGTATATCCAAGGTCAGAAGATAGTTTACACAGAAGAGAATAGTACGGAAATAGGAATAGAATATATAAAACAAAGTTAAACGCAAGCGATGGCTATAAAACATAAGCGGATAGCGGTCGAGAACGGCATGCGCTTCGCGTCAGTATATGAGATCGACTAGCCGCGCGCATAGCAGCTCTCGGGCGGCCGGCGACTCGCACGGACCGTTATCGGTGCGCGGTCGCATTGCACCGAACTGTTGGCACGTCAAGAATATTGACGGATGTAATGTAAACATACTAAGTGTATTAAGTATGTATAAAGTAAATATAGAGTAGTGTGTAGTAATATGGTCATGTAGGTATGTAGATGTATAAATGTATATAAATAAATATGTGTGTAAATATTTAGTAGTAAGGTATTATATAAGTGTAGATACATGTGAGTAGTGTGAATGGGCAAGTAGCCCACAGTGGTGTCAGGTAACCGACCGCGAAAACGTCTGAACTTGACTCCCTTCGGCCAAAATTCTTCCTTATTGAAGGTCGATAGATCGCCCGATGATGGACCTATGGAGCAGCTATCCTTGTCACACGCGAGTTGCGAATCCTTTATTGATTTGAGGATTCGTTGTATCGATAGCCAGACACAAATGCATGCCCTCATTTTCGACACAGTGCACCCTCGGGAGTTCTGGCGACCTTACTCATTACCAGGAACACAACATCGCGTACCTACAGATCAAGTAATAGTCTTATTATGACTCCGGTCTTCTGTAAGAAAGAGGTACGCTCGAGGAGTTGGGTTGCTCTGAATATAGGCGAGATGATAATTCCGCAGTATCCTACCTCCTCAAATATAAATGGGCTTTATTCTAGAGACCTGCAACAGATGAAGTACTTGGACTGTGTCATCAAGGAGGCGCTTCGACTGTATCCCTCTGTGCCTTTCATCCAAAGACTTCTTACACAAGACTTGGGTGAGTTCATATTCGACTAAGGGTAATTATCCTCTTAATCTAGTCTAAGCCTCATTACGTCATTTATAAGTGAAACCAGTGTTCCAAGTGACTAACATGATAACTGATGGTCCTCAATGACCTAAGACTTTTCTGACTTTTCTGATCCTTAGTCATTGCTATTTAGGATCAATTCTTTGACGTGCTTCCCTTACTACTAGGTTAGGTCCATTTAATACAAGATTTACACTAAAACAAATACTATTATAACCATCATCTCAATCCAGATTTAATGGGCATGCACCTAAGCAAGGGCACCTCCGTGGTCCTGAACATCTTCCACCTCCAGCGGAACCCGGCGGTGTTTGAGGATCCTCTACTCTTCAAGCCTGAGCGGTTCCTGGAGACAGTCAAGGCTGGCAACGCGTACAACTGGATTCCCTTCAGCGCTGGTCCTAGGAACTGCATTGGTACAAGACTTTAGTGACCTAAAGGGCCGTTACAAACGCGCTGCATTTCGGCTGCTTTCTGGCTTCAAATTTGCAGTTTGAATGCAGTTCTTTTGCACTTGACGCTATTGCATCGTCATTGATGGCAGAACGGTATGGATTTATTTCATTTATTACGGTTATATTCACACTCGCCTGATTCATTCTGTCGTGACGACTCCTGCTGTGTCAGGCGTTCCGACGCATCAGAGCATCACGTCAGATTTGTATGAATCCGGCTTTAACCTACACAACATTTCAAATAATTGAATAAAATAAAGCATGCTGAATGGCTCGAGCTGAGGTAGTGCCGATCCGTCGCGTCGATAAGTGTGTGGAAATCTTGAAGTGTTTTAAAAATGTTTTTTTTTCCAGGTCAGAAGTTCGCGATGATGGAGATGAAGGTGACAGTAGCAGCTGTAGTCCGGCGGTTCCGGCTGACTCCTGCGGAGGACCCTGAACTCTGTGGAGCTCTCATCCTCAAGGCCACACACGGAGTTTCCGTAAGGATCAAGCCGAGAGCCTAACCGGAGCATTGATAGTTGTTTTTATAAGATTTTATATACGAATGACACTATTAAAAATGACTTGCATCACGGTCACCGAGTTTCCTTTACGCTCGCCCGTGCCAACCATGCTGCATCCATACAAATCAAAATAGCGTAGGTAAACGACTGGCATTTCTTAAGGGGCCAAATATGTGACTACAGTAAATTTTGTCGGCGTATTATACTCACACTCATTTATGAATAAAATATAAGTACAATTTTACATAAACTAACGTGTCAGGCTGGTCGCGGCTTGGGCACGGCTCAGGCGCAGGCACGGTGTATTGTAAGTCATCCTTTGGCTGAGCCACATGGATGGATAAAGTTTTTAGTAGAACATCAGACTATAATTTTCCTGGCGCTGACATAATTATAAGCTAAATACATACGTACATAGATCCACGCCTTCATTCCCAAAAGGGGTAGGCTAGTGCCAGAGCACATGAAACTTATGTTCCAGTGCATTTCCACTATGTTGACGACTAGTGTCAAAAACCAATCACATTTTCTGTAATATTGTGAATAATCTCCGCCATTATGAAGGAAAAATGTGTGTTTTGTCTCTCTGTAACTATTCTTTAGATTATACAAAATGAAAAGAGTCACTAGTTATTGCTGCATTGATGTGGGTATAAGTAAAAGTATCTAAAGTCAATCGTCAAGTACAAATATCACGGTTATCTCAGGTCGCATAATAAAATACACAATAAACACAGATGTGGAAAGCAAGGAATGTCAAAGAACCCAAACAATAGGCATGCTGCCTCATGTTCAAATTGGTATCGTAGTGATGCTAAATGGATAGTAAACCATCAAATTATCGTAATAAAGTATAAATTATAAAATATAATTAAAATCATAAAAAGATAGGAAACATGAAAGTGTAGAAAAAACATGTTTTATTTATAACATGATATATTGTCCAAGAGTAAAATTAAAGCTACCAATAGAATCCTTTATAGAAACAAAATTGTATGATTACTATGTAATTAAACGCAGTATTTCGCGACTGAAACAACAATTTACCTGATTTTCTTAGTCATCATCCCTATTATGTGTTCAAAACAAAGTTGTGCAAATATTATCCTCATTAGCGTGTTATTCGAATTACATACCTGTATTATTATATAAAATACGCAACAAATACAAATAACGGTAGAAATTTATATAAAAGAGTTGTTCTCGTTTTAGAAAACATAATGTATGCAATACGGTAGAGAAAATGCAGTTTATCACGGGTAAGAATAATTTTACTGAATAAAGAGTTCTGAAAACTATAAACTGACTACAAAATACAATTAAATAAAAAAGTAGCTTTAGTGTGAGAATCGACCAGAGATGTACTAAGCTGTTTCATAGATTTGACACCTTGCATACTTGGCTTCTAAATGTCAGGAAAAGTGTATGGAAACGCCGCTTAGCATATCTCTGGTGGATGCTCACCCTTACCCACTCACATTTTGTTACAGGAATTTGTCTCGTAGCTTTCAAGCTACAGCTCATCATTCTGGTAACAGCGACTTCGCCTAGACCCAACCCAACTCTCCCCAACGTCGGTTGCAATTGTTACCGAACCGACATATCCCTCGTCTGCAGCAACGATTGTTTCAGCTACGGGAACGAGTGCCAAATCAAATGCGAGAGCTGGAAGTGAGTGTGTCGAGGGGAACCACCCAAGAGGGTGAATCAACAACGAATGCTGGTTAGCATGCAAAAGCGACAAAATGGATCGACTTGGATTAGGCCCTATCTACGTCAAGAGCCTGGGAGAATGCCCTAGCAGGTATAGTTATACCTGCTAGGGCATTCTCCCAGCAGCATGATGTCGATAGGACAGTTGTCCTATCGACATCATAACATCCTGTGGAAGCGATGGTGTAACTTACTCTAGCAGGTGCCTCGTCGACTGCGAAAACGTATAACGCGCCCATCACGGCATACCTCTGATTACTCGCAAAACCAGGCGCCTGTCCAGACGAGAGATGCACATGTCCTGAGGAAGTCGATCAGCCTGTTTGTGGAACAGACGGACAGACGCATAGGAACAAGTGTGAACTGGAATGTGAAAGCAGTCCTATGGCTCACCATATATAACTGTTAATAGCAAAGAATGTGCTGAAGAGACTTCCATCTGTCTGCCGTATATATATATAAACGCTGTTTGCGGAAGCAATGGGCAGACGTACGCTAATGAGTGTGAATTAAATCGCGCTTTTGTGGCAGCAACGGTAAATCCTACAAAAACATCGGCTGGATGGACTGCGCGAACCAAATAAACATTAACAACGGCTACCCCGTATCTATTTAAGAGCTAACGAGAAGTCTGCTACTGGGAAAGCTGCGTTCGTCCAGCCATTTGGAAACCTTACGGAACTGAGTGTGCTTTGAGATCTCACAACGGCAGACGTTTTGCAATCGGTCTAGATCCTATCGTTCTGCTGCACAGAGGAGAGTGCAAACCATGCAATTGTAACAAAATCGGCGATCATGTCTGCGGCAGTCATGGTATATCCTACGGAAACCCCTGTGAGATCGGCTGCGAGAACCGCCTTAGGAAACTGCGTGATCTACTACTACTAACTTGGAGGAAAGAGGCATGTGGATGCTACTGCCCGCTGGTTTACGAGACGACGATAAACATACTTATATAGATAAATAAATACTTAAATACATAGAAAACATCCATGACTCAGGAACAAATATTCGTGCTCATCACACAAATTAAATGCCCTTACCGGGATTCGAACCCAGGACCTCTTGCTTCGTAGGCAGGGTCACTAAAAAGGCTAAAGCGGTCGTCGAAAATGTTTCCTAGGTTGTGAAAATAAAAAAACGAGCTGAAGATGAACTCTCCCCACTAACTATATTGTGGAAGGGCGAGTGTGGGTGCCACTCTACGGACAAGGACTTGCCTGTGTACGGTACAGACAGACGAACATACAGGAACGTTTGCTGGCTGAACTGCGCTTGCTTCGCTTACATTTGGAACGCCTGGCCGGCCATTTACTTGAGGAGTACATACATACATACATTCACGCCTTTATTTCCAAAAGGGGTAGGCAGAGCACATGAAACGTATATTCCAGCGCCACTTTTAGAATAAATGTGGGTATAAAAGATCGAGAAAATGTGATATTGCAGTGATAGGTTGCTAGCCCATCGCCCACAACACACTTCAACCCTGGTCCCTTAGTCGACTAATGTCCAAACTAACTCGACGACTATGTCGAGTAATGGTCACTGTTCAAAAAGTAATTAAAGAATACTGTGAAACAATATTACAGAGGTTTATTGTGTCTAATCTTTCCAATGAGGCAAGTTGGTGCAATTGACTCGGTTTTAGTGTGCGCTTATAAGCCATCTACCTCTTTTTTTATATTACACTAGCTTCCGCCCGCGACTTCGTCCGCGTGGACCCGGGATAAAAACTATCCTATATTTTAATCCAGGCTATAAACTATCTTCGTGCAAAATTTCATTCAAATCGGTTCAGCCGTTTAAGCGTGATTGAGTAACAAACATCCAAACATCTAAACTTTCGCATTTATAATATTAGTAGGATCATAGAATCTTCCCATTTTTAAAGTAAAGGCAATGCTTACAAAATCTGCTAAACCTTTTAGCTGCAAGAGATATTAGTGATTAGTGATTTGCTGCAAGTGTCTATTTACGTACATGAAACCCTAAAACACCACCTAATCTTTGAATGCAGTATAAACGACAACCACTTTGTATGGGTACATATAGAAAAGTTTTCCCTGGATATTGGAACCATATATAAACCAGAACGCACAAACTCTGCCCAATTCATAGAGGAATATTCTAGACTACTACAAGGACGCCATAGAGCGTTGATTTTCGGAGACTTTAACTACGATCTGCTGGAACCAAGCTCTTTGACAAAGGAATACAAACAGACTCTTAAAGAAAAAGACATCAAAATATTAAACAAAATCGACCCCGCATACTGTACTCGCCAAACATCAGCAACAAGAACGATCTTGGATCACGTGTGCTCTAATTTAAGACAATAAATTTCATCTAGCCTTCATAGACTCACAGCTGTCCGACCACAAACAAACATATTGTGAAATCAAGAAATATCAACCACCTCTAAGAGATAAAGTCGAATACACCGCAATAAATTATGATCAATTCTATAAAAATATTAATATGAACAGTAATGAGAACGACGTATATAAAATTGTAAAATATAATATTTTAAATCCACCAAAACAAGAATGGATCAATGAGGAATTAATAAACGCTATAGAGAAAAGAAATGAACTCTGGCAACACTATAAACATAAAAATAATAATTCATAAAATGAAGAGCTAAAGCAAGAGTGCGAGAAACAGAAGAACTTGGTAACAGAGAATATTCAAAAAGCAAAGAAGACCTACTACTATAGGAGTTTTGAGGCATGCATAAACAAACCTCGGAAGATGTGGAGCCTAATTAACGAACTCTCACTTAATAAAATAAAGCAAACTGCTCCACTTACCAAACTGAATCTGGATTCGAAGATCATTACAGACACAAATGAAATCTGCGAGGAGTTAAATGTATATTTTTCTACGATTGGATCATCGCTTGCTGATAAATTTCCAAGAAATATTCATGACCCTGTTCAGAGTCGTGCAGCTTCTCAATCAAATCACACCGTGAACCTTAATCAACTGGAGCTAGCCACTACAGACGAAATAAGCAAAATCATAACAAGTTTAAAAGCCAATACTAGTTCTGGTCTCGATGGCATTACAGCGAAACTAATCAAATCTGTGAGTCCAATAATATCTGAGGAACTCGCGAAGTGTATAAACAAAAACCTAGAGCAGGGCACCTTCCCTGACACCTTAAAGACCGCTAAAGTAACGCCGATTTTTAAATCAGGCTCCAAAACTGACCCAAGAAATTATCGCCTTATCTCGGTACTCCCCATTATGTCTAAAATCTATGAAAAAGTTATCTGTGCTCGTCTAAATAAGTTTCTCAACTCCAAAAATATTATAACGCCACACCAATATGGTTTTAGACCAAAATCAAATACGCTCGCAGCTACAATCGATTTTGTTACCACAATAAAAACAAAAATTGATCAAAAGCAAATTGTAGTAGGCGTCTTCATTGACCTCAAAAAGGCCTTTGACACGGTCAGTCATGTGAAACTGCTAAACAAACTACATAATATAGGAGTTATAGGAAAGGCCCATGAAATATTAACATCTTGTCTGTCAGACCGCCAACGTAAAAATTGACAAACACCAAAGCAGTCCTAGGCTTATATCATATGGCGTACCTCAAGGATCTATTTTAGGGCCACTCCTATTTCTTCTATTTATAAATGATATCCAAGACATAGGGCTAAAAGGCCAATTGACTATATGCCGATGACACCACTCTCTTTTACTATGGACGCGACATAGAACGTATAATGTTGGAAGTGCAAACGGATTTAGATCTCCTCAACACTTGGCTTCAACATAACTTGCTGACCATGAATATTGCAAAAACAAATTATGTCATCTTTACAGCCAAAAATAAATAAATCAACAACTACACCCCACCCTCACTAAACAATGAACCTATTAATAATAAAACGAACGAAAAATATCTTGGATTAATAATCGACAGTCAATTAACATGGAGGCCACATATTGGGAAAATAAAATCAAAACTCACT
This sequence comes from Epinotia bilunana, assembly GCA_947049275.1. NCBI lineage: Eukaryota > Metazoa > Arthropoda > Insecta > Lepidoptera > Tortricidae > Epinotia > Epinotia bilunana. The sequence continues at coordinate 25,582,160 of OX346256.1, forward strand.
TCCCTAACTGCTTCTATCCGCTGTATTTCTCGTTGTCTTCCGCAAAAGGTAAAATATTTAATATATAACTCCCTAATCAAGCCACATATTGACTATTTAATCGAAGTGTGGGCGACTGCAGCTAAAACCAATCTATCTAAAATACAAATAGCCCAAAAAAAGCTAATAAAAGCCCTGTTTAACTTCAACTTCAAAACCCTCAAAATTATGAATACTACCCAGTCATATGTATACTATACATGCTTATTAGTCCGTAAAATACTTCAAAGAGACATACATTCACAGATAACATTCACAAAAAAACACCATGTACAAAAAAAAAAATTACGAAATGCGGATAACTTAATACTGAGGACACCACGGACAAATTATGGGGAAAAAAGCATTGTCTATAAAGGGGCGCAAATATATAATAAACTCCCAAAAGATATAAAAGAGTCTAAAACATTAACTACTTTCAAAAAACACCTTAAGTTCCATATACTCAATAATCTACAACTAGAATAATAATAATAATAAGAATCAAACTAATAATATACAATATGAAATGATGACGACCGGTTTAGCTTAGTTGGTAGTGACTCTGCCTACGAAGCTAGAGGTCCCGGGTTCGAATCCCGGTAAGGGCATTTATTTGTGTGATGAGCACGAATATTTGTTCCTGAGTCATGGATGTTTTCTATGTATTTAAGTATTTATTTATGTATATAAGTATGTTTATCGTCGTCTAGTACCCATAGTACAAGCTTAGCTTAGTTTGGGACTAGGTCAATTTGTGTAAGATTGTCCGCAAATATTTAAAAAAAAAATTAATATAATAATCATATTACCTATATAAAATAAATATATATTGATGAATGGAATCAAGTAATGTTTGTATTGTTATTGATGTAAATAATCAAAATTACTCATATTAATTAAAATATTACAATTCAAATTATCAACATAATCTAGTTTAATTTAAAAACTTAACTTAAAAACTAGAACTCCCTAAAAACAACCACTATATTTATTCATATACAACTGGAATAATAAAAAGTGTAGGTATTATTGTTATATGAAGTATAATAATTAAATTATAATATTGATACGATTAAATAAAAAAATAAAAAATTACGTTGCATCTGAAATCGTCTCAAAATTAGTATAGTAATATAAGTCAATATTGTTAATCATAAATAAACAAGAATAATAAGTGCAAATAAAATAATATATTAACGTAAAATTATTACTCTTGAGTCCAAACTCAAATATTTGATCTCATCTGTAGTGTGCACAGAGATGCCGCATCCGTCCGTACCGCGGTCGGTATAACTCGTGAGCATTCACATTCGTATTTGTTCGGTAAACTACGCTGTGACGCATCTGAACAGGACGGCAACAATAATTTGTTTCCTAAGCCGCTGTTAATATTACAAGCTAACCCCGGGGTTTTCGGTGCGGGAAAGAATGACATTAGCAAAAGAATAGGTATTGACTTAAGAAACAGAATGTACTTACCTACTAAATAATTAATTGAATAAAAATATACTTAAGTAATAAAAAAAAACATACGTTCATATTCTTTATCTTCTCGCACTGACAATGCTTTTCCGTAGAGCGTGAATGTTTTTTTTTATCGACCGTCTCGATATCGATGTTTATATATAATGCAAAAATACGATTGAATCTTCGCCTTTTAAATCTTTGCTCGATCTCAATGAAAACTTCTTGATGAAAAATAAGTAGATAACCTCATTGGTGAAGCGATAGCCTTAGATAAATGATTATTATTATTTTATTATTATTATTCTCTCGTAAGGCTTGGTAGAAATGCTAAAGTACCTACTACTTAAGTTAAAGTAAAATTGTATGGTTTGTTTACAATTCGCAGGAAGGTATTTATTCATTAGGCACAATATGATATTTTGTCAGAATAACCTATCTGTTTATCTCTACTCTTTCTCAAGTTATTCCCGCACCGAAAACCCCGGGGTTTGATTACAAGCGATTTCTACCCACTTCGCCATGTATTTAAGAATTTAAATAGTATATTGGTACCTACACCAAAGTACAATAGTAAACTGCACGCTATGCATGCCTTTAAAATGTTTTTGTATACAAGTGTATCTCATGTAAGTGAATTTGGTAAATTCTTTATGAGATAATAAATCTTAAACCAAGTGCAATTAGCTTATGCTTTCCTTTCGCACTAATCACTAATCAATGTGTAAATTGGCCCTTACGCTTAGTTACGCGGCGTCAATATATATTTGTGGGTGAGGGGTGAAGTGAGGTTAAAGCAAGTTATATATAGCGGGGCTGGTTACTTTACTCACCACCAGGAATACAACACCACATACGAAACCATATCATGGGAATATTTTAACAGAGCTCCAACTCTGAGCGCGTATCCGATAATATATTCCAAATATAAACCTCTTTATTTCATTTCCCATCGGGCTTTTGACATTCCGGTAGCATTTTTCGTGGATTGCCCCGGTTTGCAAACTTCCAACATTTTTATCTCGACAAGACAACTCCATTTCAACCTTTGAGTATTAGCGAAACTTCCCTGTCTGTGATCGCCGAGTCGGTGTGGCTGCAAAGTATTCATAGAACGAGATACCTACGGCCTGTTCGTACCTATAGTTCCATGGAACTGATAGCTTAGAACAGCCTTTGGAAACTCATAGAATGAAAAAATGTACGGGATAATTCACGCATCTTAGCCAACTTAACAAAACACAGAACTTTTGCACCTTATTACAAGGCAATAAAGTGCACTCATTTTTTCTTTACGTTGGTAGTAGACATAAGAGAATCCTAAAACAATGTATGAAGTTCCGCCTCTTAAAACGTAGTGGTTATATTTTCTTTGGCTTAGAATAACGAATATTACAAATGCGAAAGTTTGAATGTTTGTTACTCAATCAAATTATGCATAACTCCGGATGAGAGGAACTGCTTTTCCTAACACAAGTATTATCATGCTTACCTGGTGTGTGCCAGCCACATACAATTTTAAAATTTAATGTAAGATACCAAATAAACTATTTTGATTTTTGGTTTCACGCGAAGATAATTATAGCCTAGATTAAAATATAGGATAGTTTTTAAATATCCCGGATCCACGCAGACGAAGTCGCGGGCGGAAGCTAGTAGTAGGTACCTAAAGTTACAGATGGTCCTCTGTCTAAGTGATCATGTTAGCTGCTATTTTTTTGCAATAATAGACTTCGTACGATCGTCCGCCTTTTGTACGATAAATTGTTGTTTGTGCAATAAAGATTAAATAAATTTATATAGTGAGATAGGGTTGTGAACGTACCTCATAATTGAACATCCAATTTATTACGATACATTTTTTATCGAAATGGTCATCCCTTAGAAATAATAATATGATTTATGATAATAAAAAAAATACAATAGCCGTGAAATCAAGATTAAGTTAAAAAAAAAATTATTTTTTTATACTTAAGGAGTACCAACAGCGGCAAAAACATGATATAAGTCTTACATAGTAATACAAAGCCAATTAAAGGAACTCACAGATAGAAATGGCATAGAAAAAAGAAAAATGTTTGACACACTTAGCACACAATATCTATGAATACTGATTAAGTTTTTTGTAACTGTTTATCTTCTTCAATGGATTTCTTCTTAACCCTTTGACTATTTGACACCCCTACCAATACATTCTGAACTAATAACTGTATGTACACAGTGACGTCACAATTTTGTACGGTCAAGTGGCCTTATTGAGCGTTATGGTTTTTTTTATTCATGTTATTTTCCGAGTATTTTTCGTGTTGGAAATGTACTTCGCTTCGCTTACGGAAAACAACTGTTTCTATGTGAATAACTTATGAATTATTCGATCGCTGCAAATATCAAGCGCAAATATTAAATTTAATGTATGCTTCATTAGTAAGTATACATATAAAACTACGCAACAGTGCAAATAACGGTAGAAAAATACTTATAAAAGAGCTGTCCCCGACTTTAAAATCCACAACGTTTGCATTACCGCAAAGAAGATGCAGATTATCACAGGTCCGTATAACTTTGTTCAAGAAAATTTGACAATGACTATTTAGCCAGGAATTTTGATTTTTTTTAAATAATAAAATAATAAATAAATCAGCCTATATGTATACGTCCCACTGCTGGGCACAGGCTAGAGTGGCCAACCGTACTAATATAGTACGGTTGGCCACTCTAGCCTGTATAGTATTATACTATATTTTGACTCTTTGTACTATATACTGTTGAAGACTGGGAACTGCGACACTCGACAACTAAACACTAACGTGTGCTATAATATAACCATGTACCTACAGCTCGTTTTAGGGGCGGGCTTGGCTTGTCCTCTGGGATGTGTGATCTCGTGATTGGAAAGAAACGAGAGTGATAATACCGCTAGCAAACTGTTATGCAGTGTGGCGGTGCCTTAAATTGTATAAAAAAGAATTGTATAATTGTGGAAAATATACAAAAATACTATATATTGGGAGGGCCTTAACTACGAAGTGCTTCAAATTGCCCTGCACGGCTATCACAAGACGGCGCGCGAGCTCTCTCGATTTTTCTTGCACTAGAGAAGTTTTCTAATAAGAGAGAGACGGATAGCGCGAGAAAAATCGAGAGAGCTCGCGCTCCGTCTTGTGATAGCCGTGCAGGTTTCAGTTCAATTTTACCAAATAGCAACATTGCCCAGCCAAGTACCAAGTACTTTTAACGGTGTACTATATTTTAGTCGTTTTTTTCTGAAAAATACTATTTCTCCCCCAAAAAAAGTTGGCAACCCTAGCACAGGCCTCCTCTCATGGATGGATCTCATGTGTGAAAAGTTTTAGTTAAAATAAAATAGAAACTATAGGTACTCAAACGAGGAATCCAAGTTATAGGTCATTCCCTGATATTCCCAGTTTAATTATTTTTTTCTCACAGGTGTGAAAAGAATTGCTTATGTGGTAGCAAAATTACTTCCGACTTGGGCGTAAGCACTTTAACCCCTCGTTGCGCTCTATATTCTACTTTAGAACACTTTACATTATTGGGACACAATCTACTATTACCGGCTATAATTTTTTTACAGGATTTTTTCTCGTAGCTCTGCTACAACTCATCATTCTGGCCACAGCTTCGCGTCCACCCCACCCCACGCCCGGCGACGTTAAAACCCTGGGAAAATGCGCTGAAAACTGTCCTATCGACATCATAGCGTCCTGTGGAAGCGATGGTGTAACTTACTCTAGCAGTTGCCTCATCGACTGCGAAAACGAAAAACGCGCCAGTCTCAACATGCCTCCGATTACTCGTGAACCGGGCGCCTGTCCTGAGATTACGGAAACAAATGATTCCTAGATTGTGAGACTAAGAATGCGATCCATGGGCTGATGAACTGCTGCCACCAACAACGCTCGCGGACAAAGAATACGGGTCGGCGAAATACCGTTATATTCCTTAATAAGGTTAAATAAAATTGTGAGTGAAATAGCATTTTCTGTACCAATCATCATATAATGATATATAGTTTTGTAATTGTATTTTTTTAATGTTTTTAATAATACACAAAGCAATCATCCGTTTTGTTAGTGTGTATTCTTGAATCTATTTACATTATCAGATTTTTATTCTGATTACAACACTATAAATATAGTATAAGTATTTATTACCTTACCTTACCCTGTATGGGAGGAATCCAAAAAATAAATATAGACGTCGCTGTTTGTACCACCCTGTATAATTGTGTATGTGGTAAGTTACTAGACTTCTAATTTTGCCACATAAGTGCCTACTTGTAATTATTTGTTGCAATTTCTCCGCTACCCAAAGGTTGTCTGGAAGAGACCGCATTTTAGCGATAAGACCGCCTGTTGTTAACCTCTATTGTTAAGTTTTTATGTCCTGTATTTGCTTTAGGTTTTGAGGTGTATAGTACGAGTATAATAGCCTCGTGGTCAATTTGCAGAATATTTTTTTGATTTCGAACGCGCTTGAAATGAATTATCTAGAACAGGGGCTAGTACGCTAAGTTTTATGTCGGACATAAAGCATTCGTCCCATTCTGGCAAATATGCGAGTGCAAGAGGGACAAATGCTTTAAGTCGGACATAAAACCTAGTGTGCTAGGGGGGAGGCCCCCCTACCTACCACTACTACCTACCTTATACCTCATTAATTCAGTGATGCTCATTTTTGCAGTCGCTCGGACCGAGTGCTTCCGCATAATTTTTGAGGCTATAATCACGCTTGGGAATATTCAGATTTAGTTTGTAAGATAATTTAAAACTAACCCAATGTAGCGAAACAAGGGGAAGTTTTACTGTAAATTTAGCATGTTTCTTTTGTCCTAAGTAGGTACTAAAAGGTCCATAATATTAAAACATGTTAGTATAAATACACTAAGCCTTACTTACTACGTTAGAACATCATTCATAAATTCATAAATTATAACTGATGGTAAACACTCCCTCTGGACTCCATGTGGATAGTATCCCAATGTTTCCACATTGAGTGCCAGTGGGCCGGGTACTCCACCACTAACTTCAGGAGACTATTGAGACTCTCGCGCACGCGCCGCATCAGTGAGGCAGTCCTCTTGCGAATTATAGCGCCAAAACTGTCCACGCGCGCCTCCGTGAACATGCCATCAGGCACGCTACAAAAACGCGATGATCCCAGCAGCAACCTAAATCTATTATTATACTGGACGCGCAGAGCATTGCATTGTATTATACCTAGGCGTTGCTGTTGTTAGACGGAGCAAACATAGTTATGTTACTAATTCATAATCCTCTCAATGCTGTTTTTTCATCTCTATTGATATGAATCATTCATCACGCTTTGCAAATTATACTTATACATTACATAATATGTAAGTATTAGGTAGTAAAAAGTGTTCGGTTCTGGCGCTTCGCCGGCCACTGCCGCGGCACGCTCGCTTCGCTCGTCGTCGTACCTACACCGACCTGCCTTAGAGTCTCTATGAAACTACTTTAAACATCACTCAAAATTAAGATTTTGGTAAACGTACGGAATGCGGAAAGTAATGATGGATGAGTAAAAAATTGGTTGTGAAACAAAAGTTGTAACAAGCCAAAGCTCAATTTACTGTAGCGGTAAAAGTTATTCAGACAACTGAAACATTTGGATAACACCAAATGGTAAAGGAATGAATTGTATATTCGGAGAAATCATAAAAATAGGAAAGTTTTTCGGGCGAACAATATTCGGTCAATAAAATTTAATGATTGCGATAGGTCACCGTCGCATCGTGTGGACGCCATAGAGTTCTTGCCCCAATGTTTGCTAAACCGTTTGCGCATGCAAGTTTCTGCGTGTAGCCGGGCCTTATGTTTGTATTTACGTGTGCCCCACCGTAGCGTTTATGATACTGAACCGATTTTGTTAAATGATGTATCAAATGATTTGAAATTATGCTCCGGGTGACAGGCTACCAATAAATAGTATGAAAAAAACGGTTTTATTCTATTCGTTTTCCGTCGGGTACAGTATTTTTAACGTTTTACGCTTGTTTGTGCAAATTCATCACTCATTCATTACTCAACAATTTGGCTGAATTTTCATGAGAGATTGCAACTTCTATCCAAAACATAATAAGTAGCTTGTTAGCAGTGCAGCGAGCGGCGAATAATTTTAGTGCCAAAGGAACGCTTAAACTATGCTCCATTACTAGCAGCCCTTCTACATAGATTATCAGCCGTAGAAAGCAACTTACCTAGCACTGAGGACCACTTTCGCACCTGACTAGAGCCACTAGCAAGCTCGCTTCGCGTGACAAAGGCCAGACCACATACTTGACACAGGTATAATCAGAATTCCTAAAAGTTTCGTAGTTAGTCATGCATTTCTAAACGGTTACGGCACCGTTATGTAGGCGCGACGCGGATAACCTTTACAAAATAACTGTTCCGTAATGGAATACCGGTTTCATACCGGTATAACCGCAATCAGTCCCTTACAAAACGTGTCGCTAACGAGTTCAAAAAACTGTATCCTGACTACTGAAAACTAACTGAAAAAAACATATTTTTTTTGTAACAAAAGGTAGCCTTTGACACTCGGAGCATCATTTCGAATTGATTGACACCTCATTTTATCAAAATCGGTATGGTTACACGTAAAAACATTTTTTTTTGAGCCTATTGAGTTTCCCACTGCAGCACGTCTATCATGTATCTTGTTCTAACTGTTCTAATAAGAGAGAGACGGATAATGCGAGAAAAAGCGAGAGTATGTCGCGGTCGTCTCATGATAGACGTGCAGTGCTGGGCAAAGGTGGGGAGAGCCCCATGATATTCCTGAGTCCCTACTAGGTGCCTGACGGAGCAATACATCCAGGTCGTCCAGCCATTTCCGTCTAGGCCGTCCCTAGTCCCTAGGCACAAACATAGACTTCTAAAATCATATCCCTCCCTTTTGGCCCTGCAGCAGTCGGGCGAAAGAGATTGATTTCGTTCACTGTGAAGTTTAGTCAGTACCTCAATAAACCTATCTACTCCAGCTATTGAAGTAAACTGAAATATTCCTTCAAGTATATTTTATTCGTCCACGGAGCTGCGGAACGATTGAATCCAATATCGTTTTATTCAATTGGGACATCTAATCAAATTAAGTCGCAAAAATTCTCGCGTTCGGGGCAAGCGTCTAAATAAACATATTTGAATCCATCCAAATCCATATCCCTTTCCAGAGAAAAAATATAGTTTGTCTGGTGATAATAATAAATAATAAATACTCTTTATTGCACCACAACAGGAGAGAAACATCTTACAAAATATTGCTTAATAAATAATGGTAACAACAGCTTTAAAGCGATCTCTTCCAGACAACCTTTGTGTGTTTAGGGCACACACAAATCCTCCGCCGGTTAGGGCTTTAAATGGAGGTTTCCAGGCTAACTCACTTACTACGGGGGATCTACCATCTACGAGATTTGGGGCTGGTCTTTTGACAGTTCCAATATGACGTAAAGAGTGATGTTGCTAGAGTTAATCGATTGTCATGATATTCGATTAAGTTCAAGTTCAAGTTCAAGTTGTTTATTGCTTCATGTTGTATACAAGGTCTTAATAAATAATTAGTTTCAAGCATGAACCCAGTTAGGGCATTGCAATCTTACTGCTATGTACATATTATATTTACACTTTTACAGTTATATAATTTTACCTATTTACAAGCTTAATTTCTATAACTTATCCATTAGGTACTCTTCAGTAGAATAGTAACATTTTATAATTAAATAAGACTAGCTGGGTTTTAAATTTATGTATGTTACTTTCGTTTTTAAATTGGATTGGCAAATTATTATAAATTTTTACACACATTGCAAAAGGTCCCGAGTGGATAATTTGTAATTTTGTAGTTGGCTTTTCTAATTTAGTTCGGGGTCTCAAATTTTCTGGTCGGGAGTATTGTGGAAACAGGTGCATGTTATTTTTAACAAAAATAGAAGCTTCCAGTATGTATACCGACGGCAAGGTAAATATATTTTGTTCCATAAATTGAGGCTTGCAGCTTTCCCGCGTGTTAATGTTAACTATAATTCTAAGGCATCGTTTTTGCATTCTAAATAAGTGTATGAAGTCTGCACTGTTTCCCCACAAAACAACGCCATATGTCAACCAAGAGTAAGCACAAGCATAGTAAGGGCTAGTGGCGGTTTTAGCATTTGTGCACGTTTTTAGTTTGTACAGGGCATATTTGAACCTGTTTAGTTTCGTCGTTATTTTACTAACATGTTCTTTCCAATTAATTGCAGTGTCTATAGTGATGCCAAGTAGGGGGAACGTTTCCACGTACTCTAGCGGAATGCCTTCAAATGTATAGTCTATTTTAATTGCTTGTCGTGCTGAATTGTAGTAATTTAGTTTTACCAAAGTTTACTTGCAGGTTATGATCAGCTAGCCATGTCGTTATATCTTTTAACAGAGTCCAGTTTTGTTTTTAAGTCTAGTTCGTCTTTACAAGCTATAACGAGGGATATGTCATCTGCAAAAAAGAGTGGCAGGATGACTTAAGGTTTTGGCCAGGTCATTTATATTGATGGTGGCTAATAAAAGGAATCGATTGATTACTGTGTAATAATTATTTTTAGGAAATCAAATAGAGAGCCTATACACAGTCGTCTGCTAACAAAAGTGTCCTGTAAGAAAAATTGAGAGAGCTCGCGTGCCGTCTCATGATAGCCGTGCAGAAATCAAGGCCATATTTTCAAACGGAACATTTTGCAAAATCAAATAGGTATGTCAGTTTCGATCGGTTCGTGATCGATGTGATTTTATTTCGTATTATCGTGACAGTCATTAAATAATACATTGTTATTTTCCTATTCACAATTATTTGATTCATATACCGATTTATTTCTAAATTGACAGACTCTAATCGATTGAAGCAGTGTAACACTAAAATTTTTAAAAAAATCGTAGGGCGTAATTGTTCCCATACCAAGTTTTCAATGCTAATTTCTGCACAAATAAGCCGTCAAAAATATTACAATCACTTTATAAGTGCTAAAAAGAGCGTGCATGGAGATTGAAGTTTGTTTCGTAACTCGTAAGCTATTGAAACTTTTTATTATTATTTCGATGAGCAGTGCCAATTTACGTTATATGGGTGTCGCGATCGATGTGTCAACCAGTCCCAAATCTCGTAGACTATAAGGGACATGAATATGAACACGTAAGTTATAACAAATAAGGGTCTTACGCCCGTTTATTCACGATAAGCAAATATTAGAATCTAGTGCTCTAAATCTACGGTACGGGTTAACGCGGTCGCGGACCTATCGTTACGGACTACGGGATATTAGTGGGAGCGTTAATTCGGGAAGCCTAAGGCTGATGAGGGCTTGCCAAAACACCGCCTCAAGGACTAGGGTATTCGGGAACGTTTAAGGCTGACGAGGACGAGCCAAAACCGCCGCCTCAAAGACTCAAGGGGGAAGGGAGGGGGCTGTGCTATCCGAAGCGGACTCCGGAGAACACCAAAGAGAATATAACTACTTCGTTTTAAGAGGCAGAATTTCATACATTGTTTTTGTATTCTCATATGTCTACTACCAACGTAAAGAAAAATGAGTGCACTTTATTGCCTTGTGTGGTGCAAAAGTTCTGTGTTTTGTTAGGTTGGCTAAGATGCGTTAACTATCCCGTACCTTTTTTCATTCTATGAGAGTTTCCAAAGGCTGGAGGCTGGCGAACACTGCTCGTTGATATTTATTTTTTTGAACCTGACTGTTGCTATAATAGGACGTACCCAATATAGCGGTCGAATTGCGTGGTTAGAGGGTAGCCTGGGGAAAATCCAGGGGGAGCCTCCGGCACGACCACGCGGACCACTGCTCGTTGAAGGCGCGCTCCGGCCTTTTAAAGCCGCTCGGTGTGACGTCACCGCCGCCCGCTCGCCGCTGCCGTTGTGCGACGCCGACGTCGGCGCGTCGTCACAGTTGAACAGATTTTGCAGTGGTTTAATTTTGGAAGGACCTGAACTCCAGGCAAAATACGGTTTTGAAAAACATTAATTTATAATGGCGTTTTTTTTGTTGATTTCATTTTAAAATGTTATTCTAAGATTATTTATTCAAGAATCCGACAAACTTTCCACCCGGAAGTAATTATGTAGATTTCAATAAATCATGCATTGTCTTTTTTTGTACGATTTATCTTGAATATTATAGAGAAGATGTAAATGAACCAAAGTAAAGCCAAAAATATTTATTAATATTTTTTCTGACGTTTCAGAAGCTAGTTAATTTATCATTTTATTGATGTCTGAAATTTTGTCGGATTTTGTCGCTGGGTAACTATTTAATTGGTAATATATCCGTTACACATAAAAAATAAGCTATTATAAATTATTTCCAAAATTGTCATTTTTTCCATACAAGCTGTCAATTCATTGACTGGACTACTGTAAGTATTGAAAGTATGATGCGAAGAGATGTGTCTTATTCTTCTCTGACCTATTCGCTCTCTTGTGCGTAAGAAAGAGCCTAAGCAACGTGCGACTGAAAATGACGCATTGATGAAATTTAATCAAATAACATGTTTTATTCTTTGTTTTTCATTTTTAATTTTGTCAACCGGTGTAGCTGCCTACAAAGCTAGAGGTTCCGGGTTCGGATCCCAGTAAGGGCATTTATTTGAGTGATCTGCACGAATATTTGTTCCCGAGTCACGGATGTTTTCTATGTATTTAAGTATTTATTGGTGTATATAAGTATGTTTATGGTCGCATAATATCCATAGTACAAGCATTGCTTAGTCTAGGACTAGGTCGATATGTGTAAAATCCGCAAATATTTATTTATTATTTAATTAATATAATATAGAGCCCCATCTGATAAAACAATTGAACCAAGTGATCAAATGTGCCACAAAATTCCATTCAAAGCAAATGAACTAAAGTTTTTCCTGCAGCGTATTAGGCGGTGCGAAAGTTCCCGAGTTGCATAATGAGCTGTTAGTTCTTAAGTAGTGTTTACAGATGAAAAGATTTCATTCAGTTTCAAGAATTTGTGAATAATACTAGCATTAACACTAGCTATTTTCACTGTTTTGTCTGCTTTGTTATGCAAGGCAAACCTGCGCGGCTATTTCAGAGTGGCATGCGAGTGTCGCGGCGAGATAGACTATTCGTACCTTTCTAATTAGAACGATTACAAAGAGACGGATAGTGTTTGTCGCCGCGACACAGCGCGTAGGCCGTGCAGTGATAGCTCTCCATTTAAGTATCTTTATAGTATCTGTTTGTATGTCTATAAAAATATTAAACGTTTCCCAAAAGCTAGACAGTACACTAATACTCGCAACCTGATAAAAATAAGTGATCTAGCTCTATCCAGGCCACAATCTAGTCATTTTAAGAATTAAGCTTTTTGAATGATATTAAAGATCGTAATAACATCAAAATATTTGACAGAAAACTAAAACAATGACCAGAGGGATAGTCACGTAACGTTTTGAACGCGCGTTAGGTGGATCCAACTGTCATTTTTCCATAATAAAAAGGATTTACCTAACGTACAAACGCCAACACAGATAACTGACCATCCTGTATTTATATTGAACCTTATTACAATACACATAAAGTGCACGGATGGTCAGTTAGCTGTGGTTGTCGATAGTACGTAGGTACAATGCGTTAAGTGATCGACCTGCTGACCACTATTCCATCCTACTAATATTATAAATGCGAAAGTTTAGATGTTTGGATGTTTGGATGTTTGTTACTCAATCACGCTTAAACGGCTGAACCGATTTGAATGAAATTTTGCACGAAGATAGTTTATAGCCTGGATTAAAATATAGGATAGTATTTATCCCGGGTCCACGCGGACGAAGTCGCGGGCGGAAGCTAGTTAAGGAATATTTTGCAAATGCACTAAATTAAGTCGAACATGTATGTAAAATATAATAATAATGACTACCAATGATGTGTTTATTTAATATGTAGGTATTTGCATGTTACTATATACTTTTTGCGAATATATTTTTTGACAGCCTGTATAATATATGCTTTGCCTGTATAACTCGGTACACTGGATTGATTTCTAGCTGTCAACACAACGAATTTTTAAATCAACTAAGTCTCGGCTACTCCTTTGAAGTCATAAAATTCGTTTCACAAATCCCCGAGATCTAAAGTTCCCCCTCACTTCGAGACATACACCTAACAAACAGAATTGTCTAACTCTCTTCCCACAGATCCGCCAATAAATTCCTAGATCAATTATTGTGCCTCGGTGCTTTGTTCTCTAATTTGTCAAACGTGTTCACTTCCCTGTTCCTATGCAAACCATGGAGCTAATAAATGAACTCTAATTTCTGCTTTGCGCTGGCAACCCCGAGCTTTGCACAGAGTTATTATCTTATTAACGTTTGACGCCGTGCCAGGAACGAATTTGTCCCGATATTTTAGCTTGGTTGAAATCATGGGCAGAGGTGGGAAAACTGGGCACCAAAGGTTCCAAAGGGGCGCAGCATGAGCGCTTTTTTTTCGTTATATTTTTTAATACCTATGGCCGCTAGAGGGGCGCCGATGGGGTGCTTGCCTAAGGCTTCGTTCACACGGCATTGTCCTGCACGTTTTTTTGCAGTATACATTTTAACGTATATATAGTGGCACATACAAAATGTTGTTAATGCATTTACACGAATACTCACCGGACTCGTCAAGCAAGCCGAATACGTGCAGAAAACGTGCAGGACAATGCCGTGTGAACCCAGCCTCAGGCGCTCTCAACATTTAATCCGCCTCTGATCGGAGGTAATAATATTAAAACTATTTTAAACGAAGCTTAACTTACCTTGGCTAATTTATTATGGGTTTGAATTTACGTACTTATTTTGTCAATTTTCGCATTATTCAAATGGGATTATTATATGATGAGCACGATTTTTTGTTCCTGAGTCATGGATGTTTTCTATGTATTTAAATATTTATTAATCTATATAAGTGTGTATATCGTCGTCTAGTACCCATAGTACAAGCTTTGCTTAGTTTGGGACATGGTCGATTAGTGTAAGATTGTCCCCCAATATTTATTTATTTATAAACAGCAAACGCCATTATGCCAGCTAGGTTGATGAGACGGAACCATGTCGTCAACAGAACAAGATGGTGTTAGACTAGATTAGTGTTGTGGAGGCCTTACAATAGTCTAATTAGGCATAGTATAACAATAATTAATTCACAGTACCACTTTGGAACCTTGCTTTATTTAATCGTGTGGCGATCTGTAGTAATCTGGCCACGTGATGTTTTTATTAGAGCGCCTATTTCGCCGAAAGTGTTGTCACTCGTTTAGCACCACCCGGGGGACTCGTGCAGGGCTGTGGCAGGTAAATCCTGCGGACGCGAGCAACAGATTGTCCCCCTAGGAACCTCGATAAACTAGTGGCTCTGCGAACTGTAGAACATGCGAGCCTGCCTTTTTAGGGTTCCGGAGCCAAAATGGCAAAAACGGAACCCTTATCATAATCATAATCATTTTTATTGCAACCATGGTATTAAAAGGTCTTACATACAAAATATAGTTCCACATGGGCCCTATTAGGGCATGGCAATGACAATATTATATAAATTAACAATGTAATTCAATTAAGTTAAACTAACATAACATGCAGTAATTTGTGTCCTAAAATATAAAAATAAAAATATCACGAGTGTAGGGTACAGTCCGATACATTTTCATAGTTATTATTTCTCAACGATATTATGTTACATTTTATTATTATACATTTTATATTTATTATCAAGTGAATGTTCAATGTCAGTTATTTATTAAAATATGATTCTTAATTTAATTAATATTGAACGTCGGTTATTTATAAATATATGATTCTCAGTTAAATTAATATTATAAAAACAGAAAAGCGAAATTTTATAATTTTAGGTATTCAGATCATATGTCATAAATTCTTGGTGTGAATAAAATGTGTTGTCTATGAGCCAGTCTTTGAGTTTGCTTCGGAATACTTGGTCTCTTTTTTTATAAATTCCGGGATTTTATTATAAAATTGTATACATTGGTAATACGGTCCGTTTCTATATATGTATGTTTAATTTATGTCCAGGGATGGTCAATTTGTTATTACGACGATCGCTTTTGCAAAATTTAAACTATATGCTTTCTTACAAATAGATGCGTATACATTTTTTTTGTGCTACGAATAGTTCGTGGGCGTCTGTGCTATTTCCCCATAGGATGACACCATAACGCAACCAAGCATATGCGTACGCGAAATATGCCGAAAGTGCACATTCAACGTGTGTATTTCGTTTAAGGACTCCTAACGCTAATATGAATCGTGAAAGTTTATTTCTAATGTCCTCAATATGTTTTTTCCAGTTCAGTATCGATATTTAGTCCTAATAAACTAAATGTGTTAACTTCCTCTAGGCAAAGTTCGTTTGATACTGAAGTAAGGTCTAAAGGGGATTTCTGGTAAGGCCTAAATTGCATCAATTTGGTTTTTTTCATGTTAAGTTCGAGACAATGTTCACGCAGCCAGTTATCTAACTCTGTTACAGTTTCTTTTATATCGCTGTCAACATTATAGTTCTTCGGACATTTGAATAGCAGGGAGACATCGTCGGCGAACAATATACAAGGATGATTTGTGATTTTAGGCAAGTCATTTATGTATATTAAAAACAGGATACATCCCAAAACTGATCCCTGTGGTATTGAACAATTCGTTATAAGGGTGTTAGATTGGACATTTGAGAGTTCACCTGTAATTTTATCAAGATATTGGATTTGTACGCATTGCATTGTCTTGTAAATATGATTTTATCCATTTATGCGCTCCGCCGCGGATAATAGCTTATAGTTTCGCCATGTCCATCCGTCCTTCTGACCGTCTGTGGCTTAGCTCAGCGACCCTTACTACTAGAAAGCTGTAACTCGGCAAGTGTATATAAATCAATCACGCAAAAAAAATGGCAGAATAAAAATTTAAAAAAAATATTTAGGTACCTCTTCTACACGTAGTGGGGATGTAATTTTTTTTCTCGTTTAATTCATGGTATGGGGGATTATTGGATAGCTTGTTCAGAATATTATGAGTTTTTCGGGTAGGGGAGGTACATATAAAAAAAATGTACCTACCTACTATATACCATGCCGAAATACAGATTTCTAGAAGAAAGGGTCACTGAGCTAAGCCGCAGACGGACAGACGGACAGACAGACATGGCGAAACTATAAGGGTTCCGTTTTTGCCATATTGGTTCAGGAACCCTAAAAACCGAAAATCAAGGGAGGAACGACAGACGAATGTTAATAATACTAGTTTAAATTTGAAACAGAGGTAAGTATATACAACACCGATTTATTTTTGGTAGTTACATGAACATCTTAAGTCTTTACTACCTATGTCCATACAAAGGGAGCGTATTTTGCAAAATGCTTCCTTTTTACCCAACTGCCGAAGGAGGGTTATGTTTTTCGAGCGTATGTATGTATGTGACCTTATTCTTTGGCGCGCCCTGCAGCCTAAACCGTTTGACGGATTTCGACATATAAGGACATATAAGGATTATTGGATTCGTCTTAATCGTGGGAGTGACATATGCTATAAAATTTTAGGAAAGCAGTTATGTTTTTTGAAAAATCTTGTTCATTTAAGATTATGATGTAACTATTAGTATTTATTCAAAAACTTATACTGAAATAATCATTTCTTAAACTAGGGGCTAAAAAAGCTCAAACCTTCAGTTTCTCTTTCTAAGCCATAAATGGGTTTTCTTGGGAGTCTTTTTCCAATTTTGCAGTGAGAAGTTTAGTGTCGTTTCGGTTCTCAATTTTGCAGTAAACAAGAATCATTTGGTACATGAATGATTACAATTTAATTCACCATGTCGTGTACGAGGGGCTGACATGATTGAAAATCAGTTTCATTTTTTTTTTATAAAAGACCTTCCGAGTTTCTTCATTTTCACATGGGTAAAAAAGGATTACATTATATTTTTTTACCGCAAACTGTAACTTTATGTGAACCCATAATAAAACAATCATAACTATAAGATCTACGTTGTCGTTAATTTTTATATTTTTTAAAGACGTACTTAAGTATAAATCACGCTGCACCGACGCCGCGCGCCTAGTCTCCACCGAAATGTTTATTTCAGAAATGATTAGAGTTTAAGAAATGATGATTTATGTACGCTATCAGACTTTGAATAAAAACTAATAGTTACGTTACGTCGTAATCTTGATTGAAAAAAAGGAAGCATTTTGCAAAATACGCTCGTCCGTAGGAGTAAGGACCCTTAATTACCCTATAGACAGGACCTGGTATGAAAAACAACTAATTTAATTTTGCTTTTATCCAAGTAGGTATTAATATTGCCTGATTCACGTTTGTCTCAGTCGTTCAGACTTGTGCGGCCCTTTCAATCCTTAAAGTTAATCCTTAAGGTCCAGGCCCCGTATCATGGTCGGCCTTATCATGCGATAAGTGACAAGATAGAGCGTCCGTCTCGTTCTATCGAACGGTCTCAGCCAGTGACGGACGCTCTATCTTGTCACTTAACGCGTGATAAGGCCGACCATGATACGGGGTCTGAATAGAACATCTTCAAAGTTAAGATTCCACCCTAACTTAATATTTCACTGTTCGCCGACCAACTTGAACAAATTAAACAAATTTAATTACAGATTGGGCCAAACAACGACATCTAGTACCTGAAACTCCTTAATTGGATTTAGAAGCCGCTCCCAAGTTTTAAAACACCCGAAACTCTCAACTTTGCACCCTTTTCAAAAGTTTCCGAATAAAAAATACTGTTATTACGGACATAATAACTGTTAAACGGATTTAGAGGATTGTAGCGGTTTAAAGCGGTAAAAAAATGAAACGCCTGTCGAAATGTAATAGCAGAAAGTTTTCAAACTGCCGCTTTACGCGAGTGAATTGTGTTGTTCTGCACTTTTGCTGCTCGCGATTTCTTAACAGAATTATGAGAAATGAAGCTGTTTTTGATTTCGGTACTGAATAATTCTTTGGTAGTTCATTATTGTCGGTATACTAGTTACATGCCATGATTCATCATTTCTTAGCTAGTCGTATTTTAATTCACAAATTCCAACTAAATTTTAATGTTTGAATGATTCATTGACGTTGTTCTTTATGTTTTTCGTTATTGCGTAGTTTACTACAATTATTACGTATAATCTTTACATGTTTGGATAGTCTAAGAGCTAGAGTCTGGTAAGTTAAATCATAATGTCGGTAGTATGCGAAGCAGATTGCGAAGCAGCGGGTGAAAGCAGCTGATGAATAATTAGCTAAAAATATCAAATTATTAACATTTAAATTTAGTTATTGTACTTATTTAAGCACTAATAAATGAAATTATATAAATAATATTAAGATAATTAGACGATTGTAATATTTTGTCATGTAATATTTTTAGTATTATCAATTAATGAGTATGAGTATGAGTAGGTGCTACAAAATATTAAGGATTTGATTTTATAGCAAACTTTAAAGTCGTCGAACTCAGTTCAAACTGGATTCTGTTGTCATTATGCGGAAGAAAACGAGTCAAATTACGTTAATAGAATAAAATAGTGAATTATTACGGATAGAATTGAATTCTTCTTTCTCTTTCTTGTACAGTCAACATCATATTATAGTTAGTAGCAGAGTAGCCAAATATTTCGGTAAGTACCTACACGTTTTTTAAGTAAGAGAGATCAGAGATCAAGAGAAAGGATGTGTTACGATATATTTGGTTACATATACTGCTACTTAGGTACTATACGATGCTGACGTAAGGGTATCACGAAACACCAAAGTACCTAAAGTTGACTTCGGCGCTGTCTGTAGAATATATTCCACTACTCTTAGCTTATTCGACGTCTGTAATCAAAAAACCCACGCCAATTTGACTTTACGATTGGTCGCGCGCGCTCCACCATGTATGTTCGCTTGTTTATGCTGTTTTACATGTACTTACATGTAAAACAGCTTGTACAAGCCGACCAGGTAGTAGTGGAAGTGGATATAGACTATTCTGGAATCGCCGGAGAAGCGGAGAAGAATAAACCTAATTTGCTCAAGTTTTTAAATTCAAGTCGAGTGCGGGATATTTATAAAACACAGTATTTCAAGCTGCTGAGTAAACTTATTGGTATGTTTCGCTATTAATATCTACACTGTCCCCATGCAAAATTATCTGACAATATCACAGTCCAATTGTGCTGGTCGTATAAAAGACTGTCCAGTGATTCCTAGTCTCACCTGATGGTAAGCGACGATAAAGGCTTAGATGAAGCCCACTGGTTCAGTTATAGCCTATTCACTCTTGTTCTGACGGCACCTAGATCGTAGTTCTCAGGAAATATAGATGAAGGGAGCGAATTCTATTCCTTGGCAATTCGCCTTTTTAATCTATTTGGAAATTATATTAAGTTTATTAGAAGAACCTAACCTACCGGATTGAACCTACTTATTAAAATTATAGCCATACTTGTACTTAGATCGCCTAGCTTTACGAAATTAGATAGTTTTATCGACCTATTAAATCTTTTATTTCATAACCTCGTAGCTTACAAAACATTGTTCTGATGATTGTTGATATAAATATATTAAACTAAGTGATGATGTATGCAATATTGACTATAACCGAGTTTCCAATTGTGCTGACGCTCACAATGCAATGTCGTGCATAGTTGAACATATCAAATACTTATGCGTAATATCAAGGAAAAAATTGTTTTATAGTATAGTATTATTTTATTATTGTAATGGTAATTCGTAGTAGTGTATTAGTTGTAAACATTTACTTTGTAATTTAGAATATAATTTGTGCACGTTTTTGTCTATTCCTCTGATTGTATGATTTGTTAAGTATATAGGCAATTACATGAACTCCTTCAAAGCCTGAGATACAGGAATTTCCTAGTTCAGGCTCAAGTATTATGTATGCACCATGTAGATGTAAGACTTTAAATGCAAATTGTCATTATTATGTTTTATTATTTTATTAATAAAGAATTTTATTTAAAAAAAAAATAGGATTTTAAAGTTCAGATATTTTCGTCTCAATCGCACTTATATAACTCAAGCGGCAGAAATAGAGATATACAAACTTTGAGATTCGATTTCGCACTGCGCCGCTGGCTATTCGTGGTGGGTTGGCTCTTGTAAACTTGGTATGTGTACGTGAAACTAGTCAGTGTGGTCCAAAAGCATATTATTCCGAATTTCACTATTCGGAAAACTATTTTCCGCTACAGGAGTTATAGATTTTTTAGGATATAAGAGTTAAGGGTAAAACGGATTTAGATTTTTGTTAATTTTGGCACAGCTAATGATGTTTTTGGGCAAATGACTCAGGATTTTTGGTTTTCCCTTATCCAGTCAATATGCCAACTACGTCATATTTCATATTTCACACGGTTATATTACTGTATCCCTGACCATCGGAATTTGTATAAAGCAATCTACAAACGATGCAATTTCTCACAACAACAAAATATATATTTATAATGAGGTATGTATGTACTGTGTTTTGCTGACTCATTCCGTAGCACATTCCTATTTGTTCGTTCATCACGCTGCTAGCGCTATTCCCGGTTATCGACAAAAGAAGCCCGGAGTCCGCTTCGGCAACTAATCCCAAGATTTGCCATAGTCACTAGTTAAGACTGCCATCTGACCTTCCAACCCAGAGGGAAAACTAGACCTTATTGGGATTAGACCGGTTTCCTCACGATGTTTTCCTTCACCGAAGGCGAAAAGTCATTATTACATTTAAAAACTATAGAGGAAGCCTGCGTTGTGGATTTCCTAATTTTTGTTTTAATACTATATTTTATCTTTTGGAAGTAAACAAGGAAATTATATTTTATACATAACTTTTTGAAAACACCCAGCGGTACGAGCCGGGATTCGAACCCCCGACCTCCAGATCGAAAGTCGCGTTCATTACCGCTCGGCTACCGTGGCTATACTCGTATTATTCCCGTTTGTTAGTTATAATGGTGTATTATGCGAATGATGTGTTATCCGTATGTCTTTCTATTATATTATATTCCATCTGGCTGTTGTGAGAAATTGCAAGGTGTGTAATGAATGGCCTCAATTTACAGGTTTTCTTTTGTCTCTGGCGTTAAATCAAGTTTAGTTTTCCAGCCAATAGCGCCGGGCCTAATTGGACATTGGTCCGACAATCCGTTTTTCAGCCGACGCTGTCCGAGTCTAATTCCAATTCAGATAGACTGACAGTGATTGTCTACGAGTAAATAGCTTGAATAGAATATAAGTTTTTTTTTTATTGATGTCGACCTTATTTTGTTTAGTCTATGGAAAATTAGAAGTAAAACACATGTTCATCACGCGCAAAATACCAGACGTTTCATACAGCTTTTGCGACTGTCACCACTGCTGCTTGTAAAGCTGTTGAAAGTGACAAAGTTAAACGTAAACAAATTGTATTTACCACTTTTGAGTAGTTGTATAATTTGTTTTATTCTGTCGAAGGAATTTAAATTTTATTCAACTGGAATAGAGTTGCATTTGATTTGTTTCGGGCACTTTTTAAAACAAATGAAAGAACTCTATTTCCGACACAACGGTTCCAATTTCAATGCATTTTTGTATTGTATGCTGGGCCTTAGGAGGTTAATTTAGAGGACGAAAAGTACTTAAAACCAACCATTACCGACATCTTTTATTTAATTGTTCTCTTCAAGGTAGAGTTGTACAACAATTACGCATAAACAATAGAACACACTTCGGTCAGTTTTATGTTGTCTCTTTGTTATCTTTTCCTTTCATCTTTAGCAACAAAAGAAGTTTACCCCACATTAAGTGCTCTTTCGTAATTTTTGTAAAACACTACCTATATTGTCTACCTGCGGTACAATTAAGTTATAGTATCCGTTATCAACAGAGCAGAAAACACTAATTTTTTACCACGTCTTATGTGTAACAAGTATTATAATACATACATAGATTCACGCCTTCAATCCCAAAAGGGGAAGGCAGATCACATGAAACTTACGATCCACTTTTAGCTTAAATGCGGGTATAAAAGATCGACAAAATGTGATATCGCAGTGATAGGTTGCTAGCTCATCGCCCACAACATACTTCAACCCTGCTCCCTAAGTCGACTTTTACGATGCCCACGGGAAGAAAGGGGGTTGTGAAATTCTAAACCGACACCACACGGGGTCTAATATAACAACAAATGTTACTGTTCTATGCAACAACCGTTCCAGATAGCCTATATAAACTGGGCGCCGTAATTTACGACACGTATTTATGTTACAGACAATGAAAAGGAAATGCTCGAACGCTCTGGAAGGAGAGGTATCTACGATTTATTCTTTAAATATTCCTCTTTTATTCTCTTTTATACTACAATTCATACTCCTAGCGTTATTCCCGGTTGTGCCCTAAAATGGAGGGTCGGAGGGTCCGCTTTGACACCTAATCGCAATATTTGGCATAGGCACAAGTTTTATGAAAGTGACTGCCATCTGATCTTCCAACCCAGAGTGAAAACAAGACCTTATTGGGTTTAGACCGGTTTCCTCACGATGTTTTCCTTCACCGAAAAGCTAACGGTTAATATTCCGTAAGTACATAAGTTTCGAAAAACTCATTGGCACGAGCTGGGATTCGAACCCACGGCCGCCGCTTGACAGCCGCGTGCCTGAAATATATGCCCGATCGTTAATTAGTTCGTTTTACTGGGAGTTTACCACAAGTCAACGAAAACGTGCCTACTTTGCATGAAAAAGGGGAGGCTGGGCTACTCCCATCCTAGTTCCTTCAAAAAGGTTATCAGTGCCTCGGTGGTCGGTATTGTTTACCAATTTGTGTAATGTGCTTGGAGGCCCTGGGTGTTTCTGCATGTTTCTACCTGCTTACATGTAGTGTAAAGCAAGCCAAAACAGACCTTATTAGAAAAATTACCTTAATTTTATTGTTATCATTTCTAATATGTTTAGTCAGATTTATATTTGTGTGTAATTAGTAAGTAACTTAGGTGCAAACAAATGAGCGCGGTCCCGCCAACAAACTGCTCCGTCAGTTTGGCGAGTAAATTTGAAATTGAATATGTGTTCCCTTGTTGTGGACCTTCTTGAATATATTAAAAAAAAAACAGTAGAATTTATTTACAGAATTTGCTTCCCCGTTCATGCACGCTCTGCATGGAGCTGTCTGTAATACCATCCCGCCTGATGGTAAACAGTCACCGTCGCCTTTAGACGCTTGTGTTGCGCCAAAGGAATCACAAGGACGTTCGACCTTTTATTGGTTTGAGGATTCGTTGCGTCAAGAGCTGGAGACAAATGCAGGTCTTGCTCTCAACACAGCACATCCTCGGGAGCTCTGGAACTTCCCTTCTTCTTCTTCCCAGGAGGTACTTCCCCAGTTGCGCTCCTCCAAGTATGACCTAGATGACACTCTGCTGTATCTCTCTAGATAACAATGATGACTTGCCAATCGCCAACCTCTTTCGACTCATCTGCTCATAGTTTATGTAAAAAATGTGTCGGGCCACGCACAGTGCAGGGTTCGGTAGTTGCCTGTTCGTCTTTGTTAGATCGACACCCGATTTTTTCACATCCCCAATAGTAACCATTTAGCCAGCAGGGGGGCGGGGGGGGGGACACTTGACTTGAACAAAAGTTAGGGCTTTAAAACCCAATATCTCGCAAACGGATCACCGAGTTAAAAAATGGTTTAAAAAAACGGTCAAGTGCGAGTCGGAAAACGGCAAAAAATCATGTTTGTGGGACCCCCTTTAAATATTTATTTTATTATGTTTTTTACTAAGTATTTGATGTTATAGCGGCAACAGAAATAGATCATCTGTGAAAATTTCAACTGTCAACCAGGTTCATGAGATACAGCATGATGACAGACGGAGAGACAGACGGACGGACAGCGGAGTCTTAATAGAAATAGGGTCCCGTATCACCCTTTGGGTATGGAACCTTAAAAACCGTTTATTTTCGAACAAGCTATCGTACGACACCCCACACCGACCCGGCTTAACGTGAAAAAAATGGATCCCCAGTTTAAGGTTAAGGAAAAAGATTATAAGGATTTTTTTCTACTATTTTGTCTTGATGATTGATTTCTATACCCATGCCGAATTACAGTGTTCTAGTAGTAAGGGTTATTAAGCTAAAGCGCAGACGGACATGGCAAAACTGTAAGGTTTCCTCGTTGACAACGGAACCCTAAAATGATTAATAATAATGATTTGGTCGTAAATATGAGCAATGTCTGTATAAAAACACAGACATAAACACATATAACATTCATTTGTAACTAACACAACTTAATAAGAATGAGAAAGGCACTTAGGTAACCATAACATCTCCAGGTCTTCCAGGAGTGCAGTCAACCCGGCGTATCGTCTCGGGCCGAAACACCTCGATAGAGGCCGTGCCCTGGCAGGTCTCTCTTCGTGAGAAGAACTTCCCCATCTGTGGCGGGTCAGTCATTACTGATCTATGGCTCCTCACCGCGGCGCATTGCTTGCTAAGGTAATAATTAATAAACTGATGCTTTCTCAGGAAAAAACACACAAAACCTTCGGGGTTTGATATACCTTGAACAATGCTGAAGAAAACGAGGATAGATTCTCGTCTCCGTCACAGTATAGGAACAGTATATAAACTTCGAACAAAGGTACATCGCACGGCTGCACACATGCGCGCGTGTTCGATACGCACAGACTCATAGCCTTCGGGAATGATGGAGAATGCTTCAATCGGGGCCGCGCCGTTGCGATGTTCGCTCGTTCTCACGTCACGTCAAAGGAAACCGCCTCGTAGGTATGAAGACAGCGAGCCGCCAGTGCCACGATATCACAAGGAGCCGAATAGGCTTGTAACTAAGCACCTACCAACCTAGTGCAGTTTAGCAACTATTATACTTAATAGGAAATATTTTAGGCATAGTATAGTGGTATTAAAATATTCGATGAAGTGGGAAACTAAAAACACATAGTAACTATCTATATTATTACTTTGTGTATACAATATTGTCTATTATTTAAACTGTAACAGAAATACTTTGCATACTTAAAAGCAAAATTAGTATTATAGGTATGCCAAGCCACAAACTTGACACAGCCCTGCGCATCGAGCGAAAGTAGGTAACGAACGCTCCTAAACGGCTTCAGATTACCTACTGTATTATTCTTCTATACTGTGCCTCCGTCAAAGTCGTGTGACCCGTTTTATAATATTTTAATATTTTACTATTGACATCCACGGCTTTATTATTTATTTATTAAAACTAAACTTACATAAAAATATGACATTACATCGCTCCACAAAGCGAATTATTAAGTTTGACTGTGGAGTCGGGTTCAGTCTCAAAAACCTTAGGTTACCTACTTAATAACTAGTCAATCATTATAGTACCTATTACTTAATACGAGTATAAGGGTTAACTCATGGATGGTCCATGCAGGGTGCATGCACCTTTTATTAACCGACTTCAAAAAAGGAGGGGGTTCTCAATTCGGTTGTATTTCTTTTTTTTTTCAATGTTTGTTACCTCAGAACTCCGTCATTGATGAGCCGATTCATATATTTTTTTTGTTTGTAAGGATATGCTTCCAGGTGGGTCCCATTTTTTTGAAAATTCAATTGGATGATGGGATCCATGAGGAATTGAGGGAACTCCTCAATTATATTAGGCACGCGTGTAGTGATTTTGGTATTTTCTATTATAACTCGTGTATTTACATCCGGAAATCATAAATTGGTGGAGTGGAATTGAGGATGAAGACCACAGATGACTTATGGAATTCCTCAATTATGTACTTAAAAGTACAAAAGTATATCACAGATTCTGATAAGATTCCGTTGAAATAGCAACTAATGAAGTGCTCAAGGTGATCCTTGTGGAATTGACGGAAGTCCTCAAATATTATCGGGTCACATACAGCGATTGGGTTTTTTTCTATAATAATCAACGCATTTGCTGTCGGAAATCAGTTCATGAGGTAAATTGGAAAATAAATGTTCTCGTGGCTTGGCGGAGTACTAAATTGAAGTCGGTTAAAACTTTGTTTTTAAAGTAAATTATAGAGCATCTATGAGGTACTAGGTATTTAAGCGATATTAAAACCTAGATGTTTTTTAGATTCGCGGACAATGTCCGCAGGCAGAGTGCTCAGTATAGGTAGGGTTTTTTTACTGTCCGATCTCCGTAGCAGTTGGACAGTCTACAGAAGGTGTGCACAGTAATGAGATAAGCCCACGTAGTACCAATACTGGTCCGAGTGAAACGTAACAAGCCGGTTGTTTGCGATAGGAAGAAACACGTTCATCCTAATACGACGGATATTGGACGACGTATCGTTCCCACTGGCGGCGATAAATTCCTTCGGGCAATCGTAAACTCGGTACAGGTGCGTAGTCAATGGAGAAAAGTAGAATGTGTTGAAGCCAATAATATAGGAAAACCCGGATAGTTGCCCCAGGGGTATAGTTGCCTCGATTGCAATAACTCTTGTTTCACGAATGGAACACATATTATTTTATTTATCTATCGAGAGACTCTGCAACTACAACTTAGTTGGCCGTGTTGCATGTCTCTGTGCGATTGCATGGGACGGCTAGGTGCCATCAAAGTTTTTACGGAATCGATGTCCTCTTTCTCGACGGGGCATCTATCCTACACGTAATTTATATAGATCAGGCTACTATCCCCTATACAGAGTGTACCAAAATGGGGTGTGAACCGATCAAGGGCATAACAGGTATCGTGTACTGATAAGAAAAAACTAAAAAAATTAAAAAAAAAATCACTTCGTTTTTTCTTATCAGAACACGATACCAGTTATGCCCTTGATCGGTTCACACCACATTTTGGTTACACCCTGCATGGGATAGTTGACCCAAAATTTAGAGGACCGCTGAATTCGCCAATACTCTGGAAATATTAAAGATAATGTTTATTCCTTTCATTTTGAAGATAATAAACCAAAGTACCTAACCGTTTTACAAATAAAGAATCATGCTTTTAGTACAAAGAAATATGAAGTAATTTCAAAAAGTGGGGCATCTATCCGGGTTTTACCATATTTGCGGACGATGTTACGCAAATCACACTAGTCCCAAAGTTTGGCTCTCATGTTAAAACGACATACTAGAATAACATGAAACTTTTGTATACACAATGTGATCCGCAATATCTATCGGAAACTTGTTTATGTTGCTAGAAATTTTAATTGAAAAAAAATATTTAGCGAGTAGAACGTTTTAAGATGCGTCCACACCGCTGCTCAAAATACGCTGACGCACCGTAAAACGCAGCAAACTGTATGAAGAATACGTGACGCATACGACACGTCAACGCGTATACGCAGCGTTAAGCAACGGTGTGGTCGCTCCCATACAAAGTCTTTCATCGCTTCATTTGTTTCCTATTAATATAATTTAGAGCAACAGAAATTAGCTTCCAATCTAGATATAGCGGATCGCATTGTGTATACAAAGTTTCATGTTATTTATTCCAGTATTCTTTAGAATGAGAACCAAACTACGTTTGTATGGAGAAGTCGACCTTGCTGGGGGCTCTAACATCTTGCAAAGTATCCCAGGTCTACGACTAACATACATATACTTACTAATATTATAAATGCGAAAGTGTCTGTCTGATGGGGGGTGAAAGTTTGTATGGAGCTAGGTACGATATAAAGTACTTGTATAAATTGTGCAATTAATCGCGTGTAGGTAATTAACTTATTTATTTACCTCTTTGAGGCTTCCCGAAGTATCGGATGTGTCACAACGTTGGTTTTGGGACGAACTGGCTTCATCAACATTTTCTTGCTGCGCGGGTTTTCCGAACTACGCGCAATTGGTCTTTATTAACTACCAAGTCCCGTTTAGCAAAAATAGTGTATGAGAATCGTGAAAGTTTAAATCAATGTAAATTGTGCAATTTATAGTTGCGAGTACTTTTCTACTCTCACTATGTGGCCACGACGAAACGTATGTCCCCATTTTGCAGCTTTATTTGACTGGTCCCGCCTCGCTGTTTTGCATCGGAAAAAATACAATTCTGTCTCTTGAGGATAGATTGAAATTGTACGCCATTGCCGGCAACCGTAACGGAAGGGTCGTGGATTCGATCCCTGATCAATTCGCTCGGCGTCGCGGGATTGTGAGGAAATTTACGCCGGTATAGTTTCATCCAGTTAACGCGGGTAGTTCGGATATTGCTGCGGGGAAATGTTTGAGAATTGATGTTGGGGATGAAAAATGGAACAATGAAATTTAGATAAAGTACTGTGTATATTTTTCAAGGGATTGTCTTCGCGGCTGGTCCAAGCAACTGGAGACCCCAGAGCTGGCGCTTACCTCTCTCAACGAATTTCCATTGCGATTCAGAGAGGTAATGCTGCCAGGGTAATGGGGTCCATGCCGCAGTCTGACCTCCTAGAGGCGGTGTTCTTTGTATGACTTCCCTTTTTATGCTTCATTTTTAATTATAGCCAAACTTTTTTATAGTTTATGATTATCTTGTATTTATATAATCATTGAAATTGTAGTAATTGGAATTAACATATCTGTATATGATTCGTTTCATAATAATTAAATATATATAATATTTATTTATACATAATTTACTAAAGTACTTGTGTAAATATTTATATATTGACCTCAAAAAAAGAATACTTAAAATGTAAGGTACAGATTTTACCTCGCCAAACTGTATTCACAGTTTGTTGGCGAGTGATGCGCTAATAATAATATTATTACCCCGGGCTCCTTTAGTTAGGGGATAACTACAACCGGGAATAACTAGGAGGATCAAGTTTCTAGTTAAGTAGGTTACTAAACGATCCTTTATTTTGACTTTTTTATAAGATGTCCGTGGCAAACAAGCATACGGTTTGCTTTGTATAGCATTTGGCCTGGCCTTGGTACGGAACCCTAAACTGCGCGTGGGCCGACTCGCACTTGGCCGATTTTTTTATATACCTAAATAGGATTTCCGTCACTAGGCATGTTTTTTTGCCTTCTTTCTTTTGGAGTAATAAGAAATTTGGAGTCCACAAACTCTCAACTTGGTATGATTTTACCTTTAAATCGTGGTTGCTGGAATAGCTGGGACATATCGCTCACACCAAGCTGGTGCCGGGTTTGAAGTCTCTTCAAGTTTATTTATTGGTCGTAGTGTGGCCAAGAAATGTGCGTGGCGGTATATCTCATTATTTTCACTCACACAGTTGAAATAAAGCACTCCCTCGCTCCTGTAATGAAAGTAGATTGAGATCTCAAGGAAGAAGAAAATACTATTATATTGTACCTACTGAAATATGCCGTAAATAACGAATAAAATACGCTTATAGCCAAACAGCATAATGAGCCGTGATCGTAACTTTTGTAGCATTTTTGGTGGACAATATCAATCAACATTGTTAATTAAGGTTAATATTAACGTTATTAACGCTAATTAAGCATTAGGATTGAAATTCTTTATACCAATTCCGTTAAAAACACTACGCTGCACCAAAAACTGCTACAAAAGCTACGATCACTGATAATGAGACACACGGGCTTCCGGTATTACATACATTATTAAACACACATTTTGCAAATAATTACAAAATATGAAATTAATCAAACTTCAGTCGCGATTGGTTTTTTTTCTATGCACTGACACGACAGCTAACTTTTTGACATCCATAGAGACAGGTCTCCTGTGCATTCAATGAAACGATGAAACGGTTTATCATTGTCAATAACTCGAGATGAATCATGCCATTTTTGGGCTCATTGGAATCCTCTCAATGATCGATAACTGTGCAAATAAAGTAGGTACTTACAGTTATTTTTATAATTCGGGTTTTTCGCGTATAATTTTCTTAATTATTTACGTCTTCGACGTTTCGGATGTGTCACAACATGCTTACTTAGTAAAAATAATGTGTGAGAATCGTGTAAGTTTGAATCAATATAAATAAATATTAGGGGACAATCTACAAATCGACCTAGTCCCAAACTAAGCAAAACTTGTACTATGGATAGTAGATGACGATAAACATACTTATATAGATAAATGAATACTTAAATAAATAGAAAACATCCATGAATCAGGAACAAATATTCGTGCTCATCACACAAATAAATGCCCTTACCGGGATTCGAACCCAGGACCTCTTGCTTCGTAGGCAGGGTCACTACCAACTAGGCTAAAGCGGTCGTACATATAAAATTATGTCAAATATAAAAGTACAGTTGGCAATGAAAGCTTGTAACAAAATGAAATATTTGTCAGAAACTTATTTCTTCCCGCATATTCCAACTTTTCCAACGCCCAAGTGTCAATCTTAGCTAGCAACACATCATAGTGAATAATCTCATGTTTCCCAACATTATTATACAGCTTTAATACCAGAAATCAGAAATCAGAAATCAGAAATCGTTTATTTGCATAGACACAGTATACAAAAGTTGTTAGTTAGCAGATACAAGGTCTCATGTATCTGGCTTGCATGCAAGCGTGCAAATAGTTTAATCAATTTAAATGTGAACATAATATAAAAAAAATTAGAATAGATAAAAATCTTAAATTAAATAACAAAATTCGTGGAAATAAAATTAACATAATAGGCATGTCATAAAATAAAATCAAAATTACATAATAATAACTAGCAGCTACTTAATACTAATACAGTTCTGTCGAGTGTCGGTGTTCGAATACGTCTTTACGCTATAAAAACACACCTATAAAAACATACCTGTTCGCGTAGCCATGTAAGTAGGCTCCCCAATTTCGTTCGATAGCGGGCTTCAGGGTCCGTAATCCAAAGGGACGACTCACAGGGCTGATTCACAAAGCGGGTCGCTACTTAGAAACTACTTAGTTTAAGTCTGAAATCTGTTTTTACACCGCGATGGTGATATGGGTACGGTATGCCTGATAGTGAAGGGACACCGAAAACTAACATTATTAGTACATTACTAGAGAGGCCGGGAAGTAAGGGGTTGCCGGCCGAGTACATATAGACGGCCGAGCGTAGCGAGGTCGGATAGTTATGAGGCTGGCAACCCCTTTTCACGCCGAGGTATATAAAGTGCTTTTCTCAAACATGCAATGAAATAAATTAAAAAAAACTCCAAGAAATCAAATTTTAATTTTCATGGCTGAACGCCGTGATCCTGTACCACAAATTGTGGAATGGAATTTGAAAAAGACCATTGCAGGCCTAGGCCTGCAATTTTGTATGAAATGCCATGGATCTCTCGTCTCGCTGCGCCCGAAACGTGACACTTCGAAGAACACAACGTCAATATTTCATCGCATGTTTGAGAAAAATAAGTTAAATTAATGTAGCTGCTGCCGCGTCGCCGTTTTGAGCTGTCGGGCTGCCAGTCTGTTCAATCTTGGCCCAAAGCTCACTCGGCATGCGGCTAACATGACCAGCTTAGTCCCATTTCAACATACACACACACCCGACCACCCGAGACATTTTCAAGGAATTGGCCCGAGATTGATCATGAACGCGAAGTCTGGAAACGGAGGGGGAGGACTTTGCCCAGCAGTGGAACACAACAGGCTCTTAATAATATAAATAATAATGTAGCTGGTCATTTGTTGATTCGATGATTCTGTGTTGACAGCAAGAGACAAAGGCTAGGTCAAGCGCACTGTCGGGAGCTCTGGCAATCTTACTCACCACCAGGAACACAACACCACATAACTAGATACCTAATGTCATTATGGCTGCAGCCTTCTGTAGGGTGGAGGTACTTTCCAAGTTAGGTGCTTCCTGCTGAAATGGCTCACATGCTAACAGAACATGGGGTAGTCGCCGTATTTAAAATTGTCGAACTGAACAACGAACAGAGCCAAGCATAGAGCCAAACATCGCTACGAACATTTTCACGATCATTCTAGCGAACGCTCTAGTAAATTCTGTGCGAGGTAAGGTAGCAAGGCTAAGGTAGCAAGGTAAGGAAGCAAAATAGGTAAAACCTATAATCGTAATTTTAGAAAAACAACGTCACGTCAAACTTATGTTGAACCGAGATCACTTAATAATTATTACGGATAAAGAACAAGAGGGTACCTGATACCGCGCATTTATAATAGAATCATATCAGAGAACGAGAGTGAAACGAAAAATATATTTAAATCTAAAGTAAAGGCGTGTTTGATGGATACCTTCATTAAAGAAAATGAAAGTAGTTAAGTCGCAAAAATATGTAAATGTAATTAAGGTAAATGACCCAGTGCCTGGCGTTGCCCTATAGTGGACACTAAAGTGTCAGTCATTTATGTTATTACTAGCTTCCGCCCGCGACTTCGTCTGCATGGATTCGGGATAAATACTATCCTATATTTTAATCCAGGCTATAGACTGTCTTCGTGCAAATTTTCATTCAAATCGGTTCAGCCGTTTAAGCGTGATTGAGTAACAAACATCCGAACATCTAAACTATCGCATTTATAATATTAGTAGGATTGGGAGTTAAGATTGTAGTGCAATCTGTAGGTGCGGTGAAAGGCACGGGGACGTTTAACGTAAGTATAGATATACAAATTTAGTTCTTAGTAATAGCATAGTTAGTTTAAAAAATATAAAAAGAGTGCTGTCTTCGCCAACAAACTGCTTTGCAGTTTGGCGAAATTAATTCATGTTAATTAATCAGTTCATGTAATGGCTCTTGTGTAAAAAAAAAAAAGGTGAGGGCGGAAATGGGCGGCGGCGGAAGAATAACAAAATTGCTCGGCACGGAAAAAACCTTGAAGCAAATTTACCGTCATTTGGCTAGAATGCTCGCTACAATCCTGCCTGTTTATTTTGTGAGCTTTTACCTGTAATTTAACATTCGCTGGAATGCTCAGTACAAGTGTACGAGCACCTTACGGTTCAACCATATACGGCTACAAAATGGCAGTCGTAGGTTCGAACCTCTCATATTAATGAGTTTGTCCGAATTTTGTACGGAATTTAATTTAGAATAGAATAGCCAGCGAGACTTCAGCTCTTTCCTGTTATTCATAAGACGGAATATGCTTCATGTGAAGAGGCCTGTGCCCAGCAAATGGGACGCATTTAGGTTGATAATGATGATATAGCTGTTACATAACCAGGAGATCAATTTATACATGACCGCCTCACTGCAGTCGAACGCAAAGCTTTGTGAATTGAGGGGCAGGTCTAACAATGCGGGTTCATTGTCTGTGTCCCGGTATTTTTTATACAAAACGGATTATTTTGGCAGTTGGCTAGGGTTCTGCTGATTGTGAGAATATTTTCTCAATTGCATAAGTTAAGGAACTTTGATTTATGACCATGAAAGTATAAGAATAGGATTATGCTCTGGTCTTACAACTTTACTCGCCACCGCCAAATACTTGGGTTGTTATTCTGTAAAACAATTATATTCTTCGTAACGGCTTCGTAAGACCAACTCAGTCGTCACCTCAACTCTCACTTCCCCTGGCACTTCACACCAGGGGTCTAATTCACTAAAATAATTATATATTTCGCGACGGCGTCCCAAGACATTCACTCACAGGTCACCTCACCTCTCACCTCACCTCTCACCTCACCTGTCACCTCGCGCCTGAAGCCTAATGCGACAGACAAGATAATCTTACCCCGATACGTCACATTTCTTTAATTTGAGAAAATATTGGCTCTGTACGTATGTTTCACACATACGATTAGCAAAGTTCAATTGTTACTTTAATTTATAAATTCTTGTAGATTATAAGCCGCTTAAACTACTCAAATTAAAATAGTTTTAATACATATTTTCCGTCGATGTGTGTATCGATAAGTAGAACACCACTAGGGGTGAGATGATTTGACAGTTGTACCTTATTCACTAAGCTATTTTGACAGCCAAATGACAGGACTGACGCCTAATGTGACAGCCAAGATAATCTTACCTCGATTCGTCACATGTGGGTGAATTTCAACAAACCTGATTGTTTATCACTTCGTTGAAAATCTTTAGATTCAAGTATTTCGTTAATTGTTTAACATCAAAGGTCATAATCAGGGTTAATGGCCCTGTCATACCATAAACACTTACGGAGATATTTGACTTTATTATTTTTACTCACCGAAATTAATTTATAAGAATAACCGAAATGATTAAAACCTATCATCGATGTGATAATTCCGTCACCGAAATGACATAAAATCTCACTGAAGTGATATTTACGTCCTATTTAGACATCTGTTTAATTTGACGAAATATTAGCTTTGCACAGCCACCAGCAGTAGCCAGCAGTTAGTATCTGTCATAACAAAGGCAGAAAAAATATTTGACTTCCTAACGGCCCTAGAAATAAAATTGTGTCAAATATTTATGCGCGCGTGCTAAAGCAAAAGCGGTGCCGGTTAATGCACGGCCCAATAATCGGCGTCCTGTATATCTCTGTTTCTTTTTAACTCATGCAAAAAGAGATAGAGAAACCACCGCAAAAACTAATGCTGGTCACTCACTGTAGGTGTACTTAGTAGACATCTCTCACACAAGATTAGCAAAATTTAATCGTAACTTCAATTAGTTCAATTTTGTTTGATCTAATAAGCCGCTTAAACTAGTTAAATTAGAATAGGTACTTGAGTCATAATTTAAGGTTGACGTCCCAATGCTATACACCTTAATTTCAATAATGAACACCTTTGTAACTGTGAATTAAGATTGTGTGAATAAATGATAGTACTACGTACAGATGGTTCTCTGTTAATTAATCCCCTGTTTAGGTATGTCGAACGAGGCTATCTCTCTATCGCATGCAACGCGCTGCGATAGAACGCGTGCGTGCCGTAGCAGCACTAACATACCGGCGGCCATTGTACTAGTAGCGGCGCGACCTAATCACGGAGTAAGCCACCCCTGGCAAACGTAAAGCGCGATACTCGCCTTGCGGCCCGCATCGCGTTACGCGTCGCCTGTCCATGACCACGGCCTTAGACCATGACGATGTTTGACAGTGGAAAGCGATTCAATTTTAATTATCGTCTCCCTGTATTAATTGTCTTGAAGGTTAGTCGCTACTTGTCTGATTAACGGGGTCAATCAATGCCGAGTTTTTGCTTACCTCTTGGGTATACTAGTTGATTTCGGGGTCATGATCCGGAATGATTAAATGCGAATAAGATGATAATAGTTAACAACTTTACAAAAAAAACAGCTAATTAAAAGTTAACTTTGAGTTAATTGAGATAAACTCTTAATTGGCGGGTTTTTTTTTTGCGATTTCGTGGTTGGTCCCGTGGGAAAAGTTGTTCAATATGATCATCTTATTCTTTGGTTATTCCGGATCATGACCCCGAAATCACCCCGTATAATGTACATTGTACAGCCTAATATTTTTTCTTATTTATTTAGCAACAAATGGTCTTAAATTATACTATACAAGGTAATAAGCTGAGTGCATTTTAATCATTTTTACAAACTTAATTTAGTTTCATCTGTCCCGGGGTCTGTTATAAAAACTTGCAAGACCACTTCCCACTTCCCGGTTTTTGATTGAGCTGAAATTTTGGATAAAGGTATACTTTGGATGACAGGTGGCGATGGGAATTCAGTACTGAACAGACGTAGCCCCGTTGAGTTTGGGCTCGTTAGAATCGTATCAATGACTAGGTATAGTTGATGACGGTATACAGAAAAGAGCAGACCGCTTTTACCAAAAATTAAATTTACACCACACCACATTCAACTTTGATAAAGAGTAAAACAGCCGCATTTCATATAACCAACCCTTTCAAAGGTCAAAACGTGTGGGATTATAAAAGATTGGCTTAGTCTTACACAATGGCCCCGTCAGACCTAGATTAAAAACGTTGTAATTTATTAATTTAGTAAATGCTTGCTAGCTTATAATATAATACTAAGGCCTGAATTACACTGGGGCGGCCTGCGGTGGTCCCAGACCGTGCCAGTGTGTCAGTGTGCCAGGCTTAAGGCGTTCAAAAGGATCCTGTTTGGTCGAAATAACTAATGTACCTACAAATGGCTTAACTAATAATGTAACAATATACTCGTAATATATGATGTCTTTGCTAACTCTTTATTCCGCCAATGTGAGAGCTGTTTACCTATCCTTATTTTTGTACTTAAGCCATTATGCATTATCCGTTGATGGTTCTTCATTAATTCTTCAACAAGAATACGGTTTTGAAAAACATAAATTTATAATAGCGTTTTTTTTTGTTGATTTCATTTTTAAATGTTATTCTAAGATGGTTTATTCAAGAATCCGACCAACTTTCCACTCAGAAGTAATTATGTAGATTTAAATGCATTGTCTTTTTTTGTATGATTTATCTTGACTATTATAGAGCAAATGTAAATTAACTAAAATAAAGACAAAAGTATATATTCATATCTTTTCTGACTTTTCAGACGCTTGTTAATTTATAATTATTTTGATGTCACAACATTGTCAGATTCGGTCGCTGAGTAATTATTTAAATGATAAAATTTCCAAATTTGTCATTTTTCCCATGCAAGTTGTCAATTCATTTCATTCATTGACTGGACTATTATGAATTTGAAAAAAGCTCATATAAACAAAATAATAATGGTACCACTTTGAGGAGAAAACCTGTGATGGTACCCAGCGATTACCAGGGGCGGGTCACTCCGTGATGTGGTCGGCCCACTACAAGTACATGCCGGCCGGCCTGTCGGCCCCAGGGGGTACGTTAGCGCTTTTGGGGTAGACACGCGTTCTATCCCAGCGCGTTGCATGCGACAGAAAGGGATGGCCACGTTCAGGCTCGTTCGGCATACCTAAAAAGGGGATTTGTTAACAGAGAACCGTTGGAATGGAAGAAGTATTATTTATTTTGTGCCATTACTTGGATGCGAACCCAGGACCGGCGCCTTTTGAGCAGGGTCACCGGTCATTAGGCTGCACCGGTCGTCAAAAAAGGTGATGAATATAAATTGGCGACCGAGTAAGCATAAGCGTTCGAGTGGCGACCACGTCCCGGAAGGCGCAGCGTGGGTGGACCACCCACAAGGTGGACTGATGACCTGGTTAAGGTCATGGGAGTCCGCTGGATGCGGGTGGCGCAGGATCGGTCATTGTGGCACTCTCTGAGGGAGCCCTATGTCCAGCAGTGGGCGTCTTTCGCTGATATGATAATGAATCACGGAATTGAAGTATCTATAGTGATCGATTGTTTTCCGTTTCACTCATCTCCTCCTAGAACCACAATCTTAAAAAAGAGAATCATCTCGCTCACATTTGGAGCAGCCCAACTGGAGAAGTACCTCCTTACAGTAGACTGCAGACATAGTAACGCCACTACTTGCTCTGTTGGTATGTGGTGTTGTGTTCCTGGCGTTGAATATGGTCGCCAGACCCCCGAGGACGTGTTGTGTTGAGAGTGAGGCTGTCCCTTCGTAGCTATCAACACAACGCATTCTCAGATCAATAAAGGGCCGGCAACGCGCTGCAAATTCTACAATCGCAAGCGTCCGTAGGCTACGCTGTTTGCTTACCATCAGGCATGCCTAGTGATGTGCCGGGGAATATTCCCGGGAACGGGAATATTCCCTTGTTCCCGGGAATATTCCCCAAACAGGGGAATATTGAAATACAAATTAGGAAAATTAAAGTTGTAATAAAAGTAAATAAAATGAATAGTGCCCCGACATATAAAGTGCCATTCGCCAAAAAATGCATTATTGCACTAATTCTCACTTTTTATCTCAATTACCATTTAATATGTAAATATTTTCACATTTTGTATTCGTATAATATTTTATTGTGGTTTTTTTATTAACTTTGTATCGGTTTTGTTACTTTCAGAAGTACTTTTGTAAAATTTGTTTTTTTCTGCTGGGGGAATATTCCCAATGACTGGGAATATTCCCATTGTTCCCGGGAATAGTCCCATTGTTCCCGGGAATATTCCCGGGAACATTGGGAATTTACTTTTGCGGGTAAATTACACTGGTTAATGTCTTGGTAAAAAAATCAACGGCCCAAGTTATCATGGAATCCCTAATAGCAAGATATATTAACATACACAATTTCAATATTCCCGTATGTTCCCTTGTATGGGAATATTCCCGGGAATGTTTCCGGGAATATTCCCACCTGGGGAATATTCCTGGGAACGGCACATCACTAGGCATACCGTAAGCTCGTGTGCCACCGCCGAAGTATCGATACTATAATATTATAAATGCGAAGTGTCTCTGCCTGTCTGTTTGTCGAACCGCTGAACCGATTTAGATAAATTTTGGTATAGAGATAGTTTGAGTCCCGGGGAAGGACATAGATTCGATTTCTATCCCAGAAATCATCCCCTGGGGGGTGAAATGAGGGGTGAATTTATTTATGGAGCTACGATATAAACAAGTTCCTCGCGGGCAGAAACTAGTAAAAAAATTAAAACAATCATGAACCCTTAAGCCTAACCACTGTTTCTTCCCAGGGCCAGAGCAAGCGAGCTGAGCGTCCGCCTCGGCTCCTCCTGGAAGACCTTCGGCGGCGAGATGTACGACGTCCGCGAAAGTTTCGTACACCCCCAGTACGTGAGCAAGACCAAGAGCAACGATGTGGGCATGGTGCGGCTGTACTCCCCGCTGCGTTTCTCAGCGCGGCTGCTGCCTATCAGGATCATTGGGAGAGAGAAGAGGCTGCCGGCGAGGCAGGCCGCCATTGTGTCGGGGTGGGGGAAGCTCAAGGTATGCGTTCTTAATATAAAACAAAGGAATCATTTTATTTTTGAACAACAACAAACTTAGAGAAGGAATCTAGTCGTCTCAAAAAAGGATTCTATCTCAGCATGGACATGGGCTCAATAGATGTCGGTTTTCAGTTGAGCTGATAAACAAAAACTGAGATAAACCTACGAGATACATGATCGTCACATGCATCTCATTGACAAAATGTACGATTGTATCCGCCGACCATAGCAAGTCCTGAGAACTTTCTGTTCTGAGGTTTGATTTATGTTAATGTTAAGAGTCCGCAGTAAGCTCGATTCTCCATACAAACGTAGTTACGTTCTCATTTTAAAACTACGTGTTGAATTATAACGAAACTTTGCATATACAATGACATGAGGATGAGGTATATCTATATCTGTAATTAGGTTATGTAACTTCAGATAACATACAGTAGAATTATTTGGGGTTTACCACTGACAGATAGTTTGCCTTCATTTAATTTTCAACTTTAACCTCATACAAATTAAGTAATTATTTCTAAATCGGTAGACGTGGGTAGTATTCTGAAAATTGCTTTATTTGTATGAAAATAAAGTTGAAAATTAAATGAAGGCAAACTATTTGTCAGTGGTTAACTAACAGTAATCGTACTGTAGTAAAAAAAATACAGCGAATTTAAGTTTTTCATACAAAACTTGTTTTTGCTGTATTTTGTTTTTTTTATATAAACTGGAACCATATAAACTAATTACAGACATAGATATACCTCATGCAAAGTTTTGTCACAATCCAAGACGTAGTTTTAAAATGAGAGCGTAACTACGTTTGTATGGGAAGGTGAAATTCGGCCGAGCTTACTGCGGACTCTTAAGCTGACTTTTTCCTTAATCGATAACCCATTGTGATCGTTTGTGCCATGATGACCAAGGCTCATAAGGCTAAGCTTCTACGTTTGAATTCTCATGGTCATTCATATTTGCTCAATGGAGGAAATAAAATGTCAGCAACTTAACAAGTAAATTAGATAACGTGTTCAGGACCGATAACAGATATATGACAAATAATCTTGAGTCTCGCTATGGTCTAATCAAGTCACTATAGAACATTATTATGTTCTATAAAAAATAAATAAATAAATAAATATAAAGGGACAATCTTACACAAATCGACCTAGTCCCATAGTAAGCTCAGTAATGCCTGCTTCAATCAACTAATCGTCAAATTATTGTTAATTGGGGACAAGGTGGAACAGCTGATGACCTGGTAAAGAGCCTTGTGGAGACCGCCGGGTACGAGTGGATCATTGTGGCGCTCTTTGGGAGAAGCTTATGTCCAACAGTCGACGTCTTTCGGCTGATATGATGATAATATTATTATTACAGGAAGGTGGTGCCAGCGCAACGGTCCTGCAGTCCGCGACGATGGCCACAATTTCCATGAAGATGTGCAAGCGCTCCGGTCTGGAGCGCCACGCCATCGACGCGGCCTCCATGTTCTGTGCGGGTTCATTCAGCCAGAACTCACCAGATGCTTGTCAGGTTGGCCTCCCCTCAGTATCACGGGGACGATGACTACAATTTTAGCCAGAACTCACGAGATCCTTGCTAGGTAGACCTTACCTCAGCGACATAGTCCTTTGGTCAGCGACGATGGCCACAATCTCCATAAAGATGTGCAATCCAAGTGGTATCCATGTTCTGTGCAGGCTCTTTCAGACGGAACTCTCCAGGTGTCAGGTAGGCCTCCCCTCAGCCCACTTCTGTAGTCAGCGTCGATGTCCACAATCTCCATGAAGATGTGCAAGCGCTCCGGTCAAGAGTGCCACGGCATCAACGTGGCGACGTTTTGTGCGGGCTCTTTCAGCCAGAACTCACCTGATGCTTACCTGGTAGGCTTCCTCTCTGCCTTGCAGTCCTGGTAAAGAAAGGCCTGTCGTAAAAGGCGACTAAAGGTTGACAGGATCGCAAGCGATCTCCATGGCGGGCGCCACAGCATTCGACTAACGGTTCCAAGGAAGACGGCAGACGGGTTATATTCTCCTTTAGCATAATGAGGATTATTCATTATCATGTGCTGACTTCTGGCCGAAGGGTGTCGATACCGATGCCGGAGATGACGATGCAACGGGGCCACGCCGTTTCGTCGCCTAAATAGTATTATTTGTTGTTTTTAGTTTCGTGACGCATTGGTTATTACTGTAATGTCACGTAAATGTATTTTTATCAATAAATAAATAAATAAATTATGTCACAAGCAACAGCATGCAGCACTGTAGCGAGATGTTTTTTATCAGCAGCTTTTAAAATCGACCAATCAAATTGACAAGACACAGACAGAGATTGCTACAGTGCAGCCAGCGGCGATGTAAATAATTCTGGAAGAGCCTCAGTTCTGTTAGGCATATGCCTCTTGCATGGATTCCATAATTTCGATGCATTGGTTCCAGACCAAGTCAGCTCTGCTGATTACTGC
The DNA here is from genome assembly GCA_947049275.1 of Epinotia bilunana. Classification (NCBI taxonomy): domain Eukaryota; kingdom Metazoa; phylum Arthropoda; class Insecta; order Lepidoptera; family Tortricidae; genus Epinotia; species Epinotia bilunana. The sequence goes on from OX346256.1 coordinate 25,623,816, forward strand.
GAAAACATCATGTTAACATGACCTTTTACTTCCTTGTTACCAGGGTGACAGCGGCGGCCCAATAGTGAGCGAGGGGGTCCTCATAGGCGTCGTCTCCTGGGGCCTCGGGTGCGCCCGGGGCAACTTCCCGGGGGTATATGCCCGACTAGCCTACCCAGTTATATGGGACTGGATCATGGAACACCTCAACTCGCCTGTCAATCCAGATAAGCCAGAACCTAAGTGATTAGTAGCCAGCCAGCAGGGTAATTGAGAATTCGGGACTGACGACGAACGACGTCTAGACGATAAGACGTCGGAATTTTGATACTATGCTGGGTTTGGAGATCTGCAGATGTAGCAATTTATCGCTGGGACCGATAGAGATGCAGTTATAGCTAGAGTGAGGTACCAATACCTCTTAGTGTGACAGATCAAATCGTCACGTCTCGAGGCGCTTTAAACTTCAACAAAAACGAGTTGTTTTGGATTCCAATTGACCTGCAGGTTTTTGAAAAATTAGCTGATGACCAAATATCCTTTTTTACGAGTAATACCACGGGTAGTGGCAAACAAGCGTACGTCCCGTCTACCGCCAACCTGTTATATGTTCGTTGCGGATATATTTTATATTTGCATATTTATAATAATAAAAGTTGAGCACTTCATTTAACTGTTTTGGTTTTTTTACATTTATTTTGCAGTCACAAACGACCAAGTAGATTTTTACATTTTGCGACAAGTGTAAAACTACTCATAAATATATCCCATAACTCTAATGTCCGCCTTCATAAGAGCTATGGGACCATTTATGAGTAAGTATTGTGCATCTATGTATATATTTACTCTGAACTGTACGCTTACTGAACTATTTAAGCCGTGAGAAGAAAGAATAGAATATAGAATGGCGGCCTTTACTGTGAATATAATTATGTGTGTGAATACAGTGTGTATCCGGTAAGCGGGCTTTTTTAAGTAGTATAAATTAACGTAGTTCTTTAACTTAATCATGACCTTAATTAAAATATTTAACTATAATTCCAAAATCATAATTTATCTAACAAAATTTCAATTGCGAGCAATGTACAGCAAAGTAAAATGACAAGTAAGTGTAAATGACAGCTCTTCATACTTTAGTTTAGTATGGCGTCATACACCTAGTCCATTAAAAGTTTGTTTTGGAAAATTAATTGCGCAGTTAATTTACATAATTATGATTTGCAAATACATGCAAATAATTGCTAATGGAACATATTATTATCAGTTTTATTATGGCCGCATGCCGGTAACACACGGTATATTAGTACACATGCGCTTGCACTATAATAGCGGAAGCTAGATGGCGCGAGTGAGCCATTTTAAATTATATTATTTATTGGCGTAGCTTATAATTCATCCTACTAATATTATAAATGCGAACGTTTAGATGTTTGGATGTTTGTTACTCAATCACGCTTCAGCGGCTTAACCGATTTGGATGAAATTTTGCACGAAGATTGTTTATAGCCTGACTTAAAATATAGGATAGTTTTTATCCCGGGTCCACGCGGACGAAGTCGCGGGCGGAAGCTAGTATATTATATTGCGCATTCTGCGTACCTAACCTACCTACATTTTCCATGTAATTTGTAGTGTACCTACCTTTTGCACATAAATGCACAAACGCAATTTATTTTGTGCATTTCGCGTGTGTTACATCGCGTTTAGCACCATCGCCAACACAGTTAACTGACCATCCGTGCACTTTATACACATTGTAATAAGGTTCAATATAAATACAGGATGTTCAGTTAACTGTGTTGGCGTTTGTACATTTTAATGTGCGTTTATGCGGGTCACGCGTGTATACATATGTATCTGCACCTATGGACGATATATTATTTTAATTGAGTTGTAAAACCAAAATACATAAGACTGACTACAGACAGAAAACAGACATGTAATTTATACAACAGTCATAAATATTTATTATTGTACAACATACCGAATCCCGGCTCGTACCAATAAGTTTTTCGGAACTCATGTACGGAATATCATTTGATATCAACCGTTAGCTTTTCGATGAAGGAAAAACATCGTGAGGAAACCTGCATACAACTGCGAAGAAATTTGAAGGTGTAGGTATGTGAAGTCCCCAACCCGCTCTGGGCCAGCGTGGGGACTACTGCCCGTTCCCTCTCATCCGTGAGAGGAGGCCTGTGCTCAGCAGTGGGACGTATATAGGCTGATTTATTATTATTATTTGTATGTTTTTCCATATTATCTCAGGACCATGGGGTCCCGGACTTTTGGATGGCATGCGTGTGGCCGAAGCCAACAGCGCAGAGGCCCTTTAAAACAAATATAATATAAAGCGAGGGATGCACATGGCGGATACCATCTCCGAGCGCACAACATGATACACCCGGTGATGGTCCCCGCCAGTTGCAAAGACTAATTTAGTATTGCAGGGCAACACTATGCTGCGATGGAAACTAAGGTCATGGGTTATTGGGTTGAATGGTGGGTGGTCTGGAAAATGGGTTATGGGAGGAGACTAGTGGGTTATTATTATTATTATTATAACGTACCATACTCAGAATATTTTGTCGTCTTATTTATTTTATTGACAAGTGTTTTAAAAGACAGTTTACCTTTATCAGTTTATTAAAAACAATTCACCGCCACACATTCCGCTTGCTCGTGCTATTTATATCGACTGTGACATAATTTTATCTCAGCTTACGGCGCTCCCACACATGCATCGATCGATTAACATTACTGTCGAGTGATTTCGATTAGTGATTTCAGTTTTTTTAATGGAGACATCACTTATTACATAGTTCAAGTTCAATAAAAACTTACCATGAATGTCATACCATCATCTATTTTATATAGAAAGAAAGAAAGAAAAAACCATTCATCGTGGCACGAAAAACAGGAAAATTCATCAAGACACTAAATATAATTAACGCGCCATTAAATGGTCCCGACTCATGCATGGTGCCGACTACACGTACTCAAGTAGACTATAGGCTATTATAATTTACTTCAAAAACAAAGTTTTAACCGACTTCAATAGGGGTGTTAACACCAAATAAAAAACCAATTATGTTTAATTTTCTCTAAAAAGGATTAAAAATATTGTCGAATGAAGAAAAACGTTAAGCGGGGGATTCAATAATCACTGTTCTTTTTGTCAATAATGAACTGGTTTGATTAGAACCTGGGCCGATCTCACGCAGTGAATCAGTCCCTGAATTCAGGGTCTGGACCAGTCAAGAGCAAAAAGCTGCACCCTTCGTTTTATTTGCTCTTCAGTGATTCAGATTATGATTCAGAGACTCAGTTCCGTTCAGTGTGAGGTAAGCCTTGTTTTGATACTGGTTTTCGCATTTTTTTGTGCGCGGGCGACGGCACATTGAGCTAACATGAGCAACCGAGCGAGATAACACCTTGATTACATTCGCCTTAATAGTAGCATGTGTAGGAGCGCCTTATAGGGTAGGTTGGGGCGCAGTACGGAGGTTTATTCAATGCGGTACATTCAATTAGTATATACATGTAATAATTTAATATTATTTTTAAGTAACCACTGAGAAAGGTACGTAAATTGTTATAGATGGCATTGGTTACACTACATTGTATATTAAGCTAACAATACTTTCGATTACCAACAAACTGATTTAACCTACAACATAATAGTTACCGCCATATAATGAAAAATCTAATCTCAAACATTCAACAAACATTTTTCGCTTGGTTTCATAAATTTTCACATCACATTCATTTTCTTAAATTATTTTTTATTTATAGTTAATTAAATTTAATAAAACTTATGATTGTGCAATAAGGCATTAAGACGATAAACTATATTATAATTAGACACCGTTAAAAGTGTCCGTAAATTTACAGTATAACTTGCAAAATTTGTCGTGAGTCCGCTTTATTTTGTTAGATTTAACTTTATGTCCCTGTGTTAACGTCACTGTCGTATCGATTGGATAGGGCGGGTTGCACCAACATACGATTACAGACCGATCAACGTAAAATATGGCGCCGGCAGCTGTCATTCCATACAAACTTGTCAACGTTTTCATACATTCAGATTTTAACGAACACCACAAGTACCACAACGATTACAGACGGTTTGGTACATCCCAAAACTGGTTAAGCAACTTTATGACATTTATAACACTTAAACCTCCCAAAAGTGTTCAAAACCTACGACCCTTCATAAATTGTACAAGTTATAAAGGTGTTGACACACTTGAGTATTCACTATTAATGAGCATTTTAGCGAATGTTACATTACAGGTAAAAGCTCGCAAAATAAACAGGATCGTTCTAGCGCGCATTCTAGCGAAACGATAGCTGCTTCGAGCTTTGCCGAGCCGAGCAATTTTGTTATTCTCCCGCCGCCGCCCCTCTCCGCCCTCACCTCCCCGCACAGCATTCACTAGAGCGTCGAGCGTTCGCTAAAATGATCGTGAAAATGTTCTTAAGTTAGCTATGTTTATGCTTTGCTCTGTTCGTTGTTTGACAAATTTGTGAATGCTCAAGTTTTATTCGTACGTATCAGCAGCAGCTTATATGTACAATAATTAAGATAATTATATAATGTTTAAAATATAGATGAACCTAAAATCACAGTAGGTATCAAATAGTTTATAAACTCTTATATTTTAAATTAAACAGAAAATATAAACCCTGTGCGCTTATACTTAACCTTATTATATTACCCTACTTTTGTATCACTTAGTACACCTATGAAAGGCCTAAAATAGAACTAAGCAAGCTTGTACATGTACATATACCGACAGAAGGACATATATAATCAGCCTATTTTGCTTGCAGAGGCGGCTTTACCTATGGTGTCAGGTGTGCGTTGCACACGGGCGCGGGCGCAGCGGTCCTAGAGCATGTGGTCCTGGAGTCCCGTACCTGAGAGCGCAGATGCAGGGCACCGTGGAGTTTTTAGTGGATAGAAACACCACATAACCCAGCCATCCCCCGGTAATTAGGTAACTGGTTCGCAGGTTTTCTCCAAGAAAAATAAAAAAGGTGGGCGCCGAGGGCCACTCGTTGCGCGTGCCTGCCTACTAGAGGGCGCTAGGGTAATGATTGCACTCCGCGAGAGACGCCTCTGTTAGCATGATTAGTATGATTACATCGACGTCGTACATATAAAGCTTTCGTCCCTCTGTAGCAATCATGTGAGTGTGAGAAAAACGAATGCTTTATGTCTGAAGTGAACGCGATATCGCTACCAGTGCAGGTAACCAAAAAAACTATTAGCTTTGCGTCAATATCAATTGGTATATTATGCAAAATCAATTGGTATCGAGATGAGATCACTGTTCACATGTATCTAGAGTATTATTTAACAATTTAATAAAAATGTACTAATAACAATATGAACACCATAGTAACATAATGTTCACTTATTTGATCATAATGCTAAAACAACACCAACATACTATGTTTTATATTGTTACGCCTAAAAATAATAGGCAGGTACCTTAACAATTTAATAAAATTGTTTAACAAGCAGCCTTAAGTAAAAGTGAAACATTCAACAATGATACTTGGTATGGTAAAACATATTTATAGAACTTTACCGCCATAACAATAATATGAGCCATAAATAATTTCATACTTTTATATTGTGACGGTGACATAGGGGCCGATTTTTGACTTTCGAGCGCTCGAAAATTAAGTAAAAGTAAATGCTATGTAGTGTCAAAATTACAGGCACTTACTTTCTACCGATAGAGTTGAATACGAATGGTCAATACCGCTCTTTTTTAAATTTTCTATCGTCATTTCAAAATAGTATTTCATCATTTTCGACAGTTTTCGAGTGAAAGAATTGAGCGCTCGAAAGTCAAAAATCGGTCCCATAGTTCTTTGGTGACTAACATTTATTTAACCGAAGGTAAGCTATCCGTCTGTTAGGTAAGTAAATCTTTAATGCATAAGCGACATGTAAATAACAAAACATAATTTCACAACAATTGACACTAACAAATCTGAATTGTTTATTTTTGCGTATAACCTTGAAATTAAAATGAGGTCTAGATGGCGCTGTTATCAAAACTTTTGTGTTAACAGAATATTTTTGGCCACCATAATGCAGGCTGATTTCAGCTCGTAAGTGGCCAGCCACATACAGCGTGTTTAATGTGGATAATATTGGTAAGCAAGAAAACACAAATTATGTGGGAAATCATAGCAACAAGCTTATTTCTGTGTCAAAAATTAGACTAGTTGCGTCGAAACTGCATAATTCTCTTCATCTTCTTATTCGTAGGAAACATAAACGATAAAATGGAATATAGGTATGTAACTAGTACAGTAGTTTCTCCTAATCTTTACTTTTCCGCTCCGGGCTTGATCTCAATGCGTTATATATTTCTTATTCATAATAACACATACAATCCAGTAATCCGAACATCCCAGAAACCCCCTAGTTTGTGATACTCGTATATTGATGAGACTAATGTACTTTTACCATGCAAGAGCGAGCGTAAGGGCTCGGACACGACTTTCAGCCGCGGCGGCAGCCATGCGTGGGAGCGAGAGGCCGCGCTGCGATCTCTCTCTCACGCATAGTCCGCGGCCGCTGACGCCGCCGCTCTAAGTCGCGGCCGAGCCGATCAACCTCTCAAGTTTATTGTCCGCCACCGCCAGCCGCGCCAGTGTGTTTCAGATTTAATGATGCTACGTAGCCACTGCCTAGCTGGTAGAACCGCTCCGATACAAAATTGAGATATTCTACCTCTAATTAATTTCAAATCAAAAGAACCTCATCAATTGGTAATTTTTTTTCACTCTTTTGGTATACCTAAATACCTGCGTAAATATTCGAAAGGGCAAATTCCCCATTCATAACACAATATTCATTTAGGGTATACCGTATCACGCTAGATGGCGCTGATCCCCCCAAGCGCAAACCTACATCGCGTTATAGGGATTTTTCATGATTTTGATTAAGAGGGCTCGGGCTCGGGCTTTCGTAACACCAATAAACTACTACCTAAACATGCCCACTGACGATACTTACGTGGAATGCAAATTCACCAAACTGTACACAGTGGAAATACCTTCGAGAGACAAATGGCTAAACGACCAAATGGACTTTAAGGAGGGAAGCCACGTGTGGTACACTGATGGATCTAAAAAGGGTGATGATGTTGGATGCGGTATCTACGGTGAGAGGCCAAAGCTCAAAGCTAGCGTCAGCATGGGGAAAGAGGCCTCAATCTATCAGGCCGAACTCTTCGCAATAAATAAATGCGTGGAGATCAATCTTGAAAGAAACCTAAGAAACGAACATATCTACTCGTACATCAACTCAGACAGCCAAGCTGCTCTGCTGGTACTAGAATCCCTAGAGTCCTACTCTAAACTAGTCCAAAACTGTAAAAACAATTTAAACACCCTGGCCAACAAAGTCATACTTAGATGGGTACCAGGACATTCCGACATAGTAGGAAATGAAAAAGCAGATGAACTTGCAAGGAAGGACGCGGACACAACCCTGGTCGGCCCAGAACAGCTCTGTGGTATCACAAAACGGAAAGCATATTCTCTGCTAAACAATACAGAAAAGTCAGAGGCAATAGAGCTGTGAAAGTTTGCCAAAGGACAAAAACATGCTAAAGCCTTGATCAAAGGGTACAATAATAAACTGTCTAAAGATCTACTACAACTCAGAAGGCACAAAACCTGCGCAGTGACGAGAATTCTGACAGGACATTGCAAATTAAACAAGCACCTGTTTCAAATGGGTATGAAACAGGACGCAACTTGCAGGTTCTGCCAGGAGACAGAGGAAACAGCAATGCATATTCTCTGCTCCTGCGGAACACTCATGAACAAAAGAAGTATCTACCTAGGGCGGCACATCGTGCACCCAGAAGAGGTACAACATATCACCGCCCAAAGAATCTGGAACTTCGTAGAGGCAACGGGTCTCAACGGTGAAATATAAACAAAGGGCTGCCACAATAGATCACTTGCTGGTCGAAGCGGCATATAAAGGCCCACAATACTACACACAATAATAATAATACACCAATAAAACCAACCGGGACTAAATAGTATGTTCCATTTAAATCACAATTAACACTTTAACTGTTCAGTCACTGATGCCCGGAACCTAGCATGAGCTTTCTATGGTCACTATGGTCAGGTTCAATCACCCGATTGTATTGTGTGTTGTATGTCTGATGTTTTTGAGAATTTCGCCCCCTCTATTGTACACAACTGCATTGGTTCTTACATTTAATACTTACACTACAAACGATAAAGCAGCGTACCACTAATAATTCGTTCGCGCCACTATCACACACTCCATAGGCCGTTACACACTGAAGCACAAACACATGGATATTAGGAGGCCGGGTGTCACCGTCCGGCCTAGCGAGGCCTATGCTTTCTTCGGCGCCGGAGGCCTACGTAAAAGATGCAGCGGGTCCCGTCTGTATCTCGCAAACAGTTCCCGTTTGAAAGTCTCGAAGTGTTTTCGGTTTTTTTCGTTCTGCTTCTCCCGCCACAGGGGCCGAGTCCTGCGAGCCTGCAGGCCCCAGTGGATAGTGAAGATTGGGGAGAGGACTCGAAACTGGTAGCCTATTAGGAACATTTCGTATACCTGGAAGGAGAGAAAGGGAGATTAGAGAATTGGTATATGAACAAACGGTTAAGGTATTCGTCTGAACTCTGTTACAACAGAACGCATCTGTATGACACACTCAAAATATAGGCAACTTAAAACATTCTGGATTCTTTATTTAAGTTGCTTTCGTTACAGAAACCCCTTTACTTATTTAGCTTATGTATTTATATACCATGTAAAATAATCATACATTTATGTATGAATCAAATATTTACGATAAGTTTTGAACCAGAGTAAAACTTGATGTAGAATTTGTTTTGATTTAATCGTAAAGTTGAAACAAAAAATACCATTTTATAACAAGGTCAAGGAGATAAACACTTCAGGACAATAACAATGTTGATGACACTTTAAATTCAATTTTAATTTTAAGTACCAACTCGTCAGAATGTATGAATCAATAAGCAAGTAGAAACTAAGGTATACGTCCCAATACTTGATACCTTAATTCCAAAAATGAACAAGCTGACATTCAGTTCCAGCTAGCTTAGCAGCTAAGCTTGAAACCTTCCCTTCCCGTGGATCCCGTGGTTGCCCCGCTACATAGCGTAAAGCCACCACGGCGTGCTTACGCCTGCCCGCTAGGCGAGTTTCTGGCAGTGAAAGTGTTAGTGTCCATTTGTAACGAAAAGCGCTCGTAGCGCTCTGAAGCTGGTTTTCCACCGGAGGGGCGAGACGAGAATTGAAATCGTATGGGACTTACTACCTATTTCCACCGCGCGCGCGAGCGCTCAGTGCGAATAGGTAGTAAGTCCCATGCGAATTTCAATTCAGTACGGCTACCATGAGTTTGACATTGTCACTTTTCGTTAACGAGAATCGAGTTTTCTATCTGTGCATCTCTATTGCACTTTGACAGTGCGAGCGGGATGCACATATAGAAAACTCGATACTCGTTAGCGTAAGCCGTCATTGTCAAACTCATGGTAAGCGTACTCGTCTCGCCTCGTGTCGTCTCGCCTCGTGTCGTCTCGCCCCTCTGGTGGAAAACCAGCTTGACGCATGTGTCGTCATTGGCGCTGGCGGATTGCTACGGAAACAGAGTTCATGCCAATTTGACGATAGACTATCAAATCTATCTTGTCTTGTAAGATCTGTATCGCGATCGCCAAGATAATCCGTGCCAAATATTAAACGATTCTCTACCGTCCTTTAAAACGCTGTAAGTGTAACTGTACAGTAAAGTTGATGTCAAATAAATGCACCTATGCATTTTTCGCCGCATTGCAATTGAATACGGTACAAAAGCCTAAACATATCTTTGACATTGACTGTACCATAATAAATATTTATACCTTAAGACCTTTTAATAGGGTTGTAGACTCAACATTTATTATTACTCCAAAAGCAAGAAGGCAAAAAATATGCCGTGACAAAAGTAAAATTCAGTTCAGTTAACAGTTACTAAAAGGTACTAAAATGATCATCTACTTTTGCTGTTGACTATACCATAAACTTAGCATGACAGTAATTGAAACTAAACGAAGGTACATGACATCTCTTTGCCAATATCTACGCATGAATTCGCTGAGATTATAATTTTATAATGTTAATTGGTAACATTAATATTGGGTGACATATAAACAGCTGTATGCTCTTTGATCATTAATTTCATGGTACGAATTCTGTCATCTCCTGGCGCCAACTTGGTTTCAAGTATCAACTATAATAATATTGATAATGGTATGGTGCTGATAATGATGAAAATAAAGATTAAGATATATGTAATGAAAAATAAATAGGCCTTTCTAGAACACTAATAAGCCGTATACTAACATCATCCATACGCACACACTCATGACATATATTATATAGACACTCGACACGCAAGCGCGCGCGCAGTACACACAGTCACACACACAGTCACGCACATAGGATTGCACTGCACGTCTAGCACACGACGGCCGCGACATACTCTCGATTTTTATCGCACTACACCTCTTCTTCTAAGTGTTCTAATAAGAGAGAGACGAATAGTGCGAGAAAAATCGAGAGAGCTCGCGCGCCGTCACGTGCTAGCCGTGCAGGTTGTGAATTTTAGGGAGGGTCCTGGCAGAATATCAGCGATGTGGCTCCCGCCGCATCATTATGCTGAGTCAGCGCCCATTCTTTGCCACGACACATGGCTCACTTATTGTACTTGTAGTTTTTATTTGCTGTTTCTAGTATGTTAGTTCTTAAGTTGCATGTTCTCCAGTTCTTTTATGCCATGTATATTGTGGGTATGAATAAAGTTTTTACCTATCTATCTATCTGATATGGCGTTTTAAATTATTATAGGTACGAAGCCCTCGCAGCGAGCGGGACCATAAAACGTGTGCACCTCTGCGGCCCTAGCACACTAGCAAAATGACGACTTTTATGCACATGTTTTATGTCCATAACCGACGTATAAAATTTTACCGTCATGAGCTAACATGGTATACCGTCATCTACGTAAAATGTGACCATTTATATGTCTTGCACATAAAACGATTTTTTTTACGTCAAATGCTAACATGCTCTTGATTTTGGCACATAAAACGTGACGGTATGAACCGTTGACGGACGAAATTTTATGTAGGTCACTCGAGACCTCAGATAAATTATAACTCTATGAAAACGATACAATTGGCCGCAGGATATTTGTGAAATTTCTGTCACAACCAGTTTCAAAACTTAAAACTTATTATTATTCGTTTGCTGTTTGGATTGATTACTCTTCTACGACTTATCGCTTGACCATTGGATTTCGATATCGTATATTAACGCGACCCGTGTTTACGTATTTTGGACCTGACTGTTTCGCACCGGAACTTACAAGGTTATTTTATTTTATTTAAAAGGCCTACGAATACATATATATATATACATATAATATGCGCATCTTCAAGAAACCTGACCAACTCCTACATTGATTTCAGGATGGCATCACCTTAAGTCAGTTACCTAATATCTTGGCAGGCCGACAAACAGAGGCCCTACCGCGAAACGAAAACGAACTTCGTGTATCTCCATCTCTGTCGCACTTGCAAGTTCGAGCGACAGAGAGCGAGATACACGAACGAAGTTCGTTTTCATTTCGCGGTAGCCCCTCAGGCAAGTAAGTTGCACCGGCGTCAAATACGCGATGCCTCCAACCCGTTCGAGTGGCCGGAGCCGGAATTTCGACACATACGATTATAACAGAACTTAATACAAGAGTACAACTATTTAGTAGCAGTGCAGTGCTTATCATTACTCTTTAATTAAGTAGTATTATATTGGGTCTCTAACCATAGACTACGATTGAACGAATTAAATGAATGTAATAGTTGGTAGAAATTCGGTTAGACATATTGGCAACACTATAGTACACTAAACTCCTTTTTCCTACATATATTTTACGCTATGGCATAAATATATGTTGCGAGATTATCATGTTAGCTAAATAACGTAAAAATAGGCACAATCGTAAAGTTATACGTTTGAACATTAATATATGGCCGATTAGTGTGCTAGCCCGGCTGTTACCAGCCATTATTGGAGCGACAGAGACCGCAACAGAGGTTTTGTTGAGGTAGGGCACAGCGAAATGTCATCCCGCTCGAATGTGGAGCAGCCCAACTGGGGAAGTACCTCCGCCTTGCAGAAGACCACAGCCATAATAACACTACTACTTGCTCTGTAGTAGTGTTGTGTTCCTGGAGGTGAGCAAGGTCGCCAGAGCTCCCGAGGATGCGTTGTGTTGAGAGCGAGGGAATTTGTTCCTTCAGCTGTCAACACGGCGAATCCTCAAACATATCAAGGGTCGGCAACGCCCATGTTACCTTTGGAGTGGCACGCGTCTATAGGCTGCGTTGTCCGCACGCTTGTTTGCCACCGTTGTTGTATAAAAAAAATAGTTGCATCTCGTTGCGCGTAGCGTTGTATTCAATTCAGTTACTGGCACGTCGGAGGGATGGTCACGTTACTTTTCAAACGTACGTTAGGACGATTCAACTGTCATTATTTAGATCTACCCGAAGCGCGTACAATAAATAAATAAATAAATAAATATAAGGGGACAATCTTACACAAATCGCACTAGCCCCATAGTAAGCTCAATAAGGCTTGTGTTACGGGTACTAGACGACGATATATTTAATAAATATAAATACTTAAATACACAGAAAACATCCAAGACTCAGAAACAAATATTCATGCTCATCACACAAATATTTGTCCTTACCGGGATTCGAACCCAGGACCTTCAGCTTCGTAGGCTGCGTCACTAGCCACTAGGCTAACCGGTCGTCAAAATGCGAACGTAATCGACCAGTTGATCATAATAACACCATCTGAATAAAGGAGAGAGATGGTATGTGCAATTTGGGATACAAAAAACCCGAGTACGAGGGTTCCGTACTTAATTACAAATGTCTAATAGTTTGTAGATTTTTCTCTGTATTTAAGACGATTACTTGCTAAATTTCATAGTTCTAGGAATGGTTCGGAATGTAGATTCCCTATAAATTGTGATTATCTTGAGTTTCGTTACGTTTTTTGCGGCTGTTTTTTTTTTTACGTTAACTTAGAAGTTTGTTTTTTTCACAGCTTCAAGGAACTGTTAACTTGATTTTATGGTTATAATTTTAACTCGATACCTTCACGCGGTCCTGAGATAAAGGGTCTTGACAGACAGGCAGACAGACGGACAACAGTGCTCTTGGGGGGTTCCGGTTTTTTCCTTTTGAGGTACGGAACCCTTATTTTTTTTACGGAGTGGAAAAGCACTCACTCCTCCCTCCAGCCGGGGAAGCTATTTATTTATTGACAAATACATTTACGTGACATTACAGTAATAACCAATACGTCACGAAACTAAAAACAACAAATAATACTATTTAGGCGACGAAACGGCGTGGCCCCGCTGCATCGTCATCTCCGGTGTAGGATTCGGCAGATTGCCCCGGAACCGTCGAAACACGACACCCTTCGGCCAGAAGGCTTCGGCTATAATAGGGGTATGTGGGACTCACACCCAACAGCCATCTCTATGTAAAGAGAAGGGGGAGAGAGTCGACCCACAAAACCACTCCGGCGTTTCCGTCTTTGCCGTTAATGGGAGCGCCACGGGATCGCGAACATGTCACCACGACGCCCCCCCGGAGGTACGGAACCCTTAAAAACGACTCAAAAGTAAATGACCTGTCTTTTTCAAATGATCAAGTATCAGTAACATGACTGTCGCAACATGTTACTACTTTTAACAAACACTATTCTACAGTCATTAGTAAAATCTGTACCAAGTCAATTAAACGCTAAAGAAAACAACTTCAACTCACAATGTTTATTTAAAAACGTATGGAAACAAAAATCATTGCCAGCACTACAAGAAAACTGGCACAAGAATCTTATATTTAAAGTTTATTTCTATCACAGATAATTCAGTAGCCAAATCCTCGTAAATGTTCAAGCTAATTTAATATTTCTCTCTATTAATATTAGGAACATAATCACGTTCCAATTAAAACGTTCTTATGTCATTTTGGTTCTCAGTTATCGTCGAATACACACTCCAACTTACACCTCATTGTAACTAGTTAAGGTCTATTTTTGTTCAATCCAGTGTCTTCGCTTACAAGTACTGCAATGTAAAATGGTCCTTGTGCTGGCTAGTTAGAGTCGGTTTTTAAAGGCCAGTGCTAGCGGTGACCCAATCTCTGAGAGCTGCAATGTTGGTGAATACAGTTGGAGAGAGAGGCAACGCGCAACCGCGAGCGAAAGAGACAACACCAAAGGCTACTCCGCGGAACACGGCTGGCCCGCCCGAATCACCCTGAAACAAAATAATGTACATTATTGTCAACTCTTAAAAATAAGAACACGGAAAAAAAAAGTAAAAACTAAGAATTGGTCGAATACTGCCCTGTAGTAGATTGTTCGAATATGAAACGTAATGGCATGCTGTTACAGTTGCAATTGCAATGTCGTATCATGGTCGGTCTTATCACGCGATAAGTGACAAGATAGAGCGTCCGTCACTGGCTGACACCGTTCAATAGAACGAGACGGACGCTCTATCTTGTCACTTATCGCGTGATAAGGCCGACCATGGTCCATCATACGGGGTCAGAGTGCAGTCTAGGCAAGCAGACATACCTCGGTATGGTCAACGAGTAGATATACCTACCTAGGGCTTGTCCATAATGACGTAATATATGGAGAGCCCCCTATCTCAAAAACCAGAATAGTGATACTTGATAGTACTTATAAAAAAATATATAAGCACAACGCATTTTTTCCGTACCAAAGGCGACTTATCAAAAAGGTTGAATAACACAATAATATTCTGCTGGTGTGGCCAGGGCAAAATGAGCCTGAGATTTATTTAAAAAAAATATATGTATCATTGTCAAATGTATCAAACGCCTTAAATTAGTATGATGTCCTAATCTTGATACTTGATGTTCCATAATATATAGGACTGTTTCTGCTTTTTAGGAGAATTGCAGAATGTCCTCTAATATTTATTATTATTAAAGAATATCATGAAAAGTTAATTATTGTCTCGTCAAAATTTTAATTTTGGGGAGTTGTTCTGATTATTCTTCTTAAATATAGAGTAAATAGACTGAAGTTAAAGAGTTTTATTTCAATGTAACTTTACTTCCTTTTGCTGATCAGTGCATTGTTTGGTTTGATTGAAGAAATAGTTATTTGTTATGCAAGGCTGCAAAGTTGTTGTTTGGCGCAAGTGCTTGTATTGAAAGCCGAGCTAGCAAAGGATTGTAAGATTAAACCATGAGCGAAGCGAATGGTTCAAAAGTACAATCCTGAGCATAGCGAGGCTTTCAAGGCACGAGACGCCAAACAACTTTGCTGCCGAGCGAAATACACAAGTTTTCACCTCACCACCGCGAGGATAATTATAGATATACCTAATGAAAGTCATTTGGACCTTAATCATTTTCAATAAAGCTTTGTTTACACCTCATCAAGATCAAAGCATTTTATAACTATTAAATGTAACATAAACATTTTTGCATCTTTAAATAATACCACGCTTACCGACATTAAACAATTCAAAATATTGTTGGGTACTCACGGGTAAAAACTATAAGGCTTTATTTCACTTTTTCCGATAACTTAGCAGGCTTTAGAATTCATATATGTATATCTACTGCACTAAAATCTATAAATAACTCCCATTATTTTGATTTTACTGTCGCTTTAGAACAAAACAAAACAAATTTAAATGTGATTGGGTTGTTTCATAAATTAACTTTTTAAACGGTGCGTTCCAGATTTGCACAAAGTGAAAAAGTTTTGAAAAATAAAACTACTTTTAAAAAATTATTTATTTGTAAATTAAAATTTGTAAAAGTCAGTCTATTTATAAATATTTCATATGTAACTAAGAAAGAATAAGTAATATCAATTGAATTTTATCAAAATTATTATAACAACATAAGTTTCTGAACGCAGGATAATGACCTCTCATTCTGTATAGAAAAAAAGTTGGATCTCGCGATTAAACGTCACGTTCCAAATTCAAAAACTCTTTCCACGCTAGCGGATATAATGGACTTTAGGGCGCAGATTTTGAGCGATAAAGCAAGCCTTTTCGAGCCGGTGAGGTGAAAATAATATTTGTTCAAGTATCATTATTATTTTATCGCGTTATACACAGTGTTGCCATCTGCAACACCCTGTTTTTTTTTCAATCTGACGCGCTTTTTTAGGCTCATCTCTCCCTGGCCAGACTCTAATGAGAGAGCTGTTGCTAATTTCAGTTTCGCTAATCCGAACTATTGTGATAGGTCGGTTGCCAAATGGCGATCATTTATTATAGGGCTCAGGTGGCAAATCAGAGGACCATCGTTTTAGCTCTGAGCTGTATCCATAACTGATTTCAAAATCTAGTTTTATTTATAAAGTTATATAGATAAAGATAACCTTCGACCCTATGTTATTAAAAACAGCGCTTTCCATATTTTTGAATTATTTTGGTACTGTCTGTGTGGCTGTCTATGGCAGTAGCTCCCAAACCGATTTATACCAAATTAACACATTACAAAAAAAAACATTTTAACAAAGGAACATACCTATTCAATATTCCTTGTTGCTATTGGGAGGATTATTAAATAGTCAAGGAACCCCGGACCCTGCTAACTGGCGTCTAACGGCATACCTAACTTAAGCCTGATTCCATAGAAGTTGGCCTACAGAGCAGCCAACTATATATGAACTCATCTTACGCCCTGGAGATCCATGACATCATCAGTATACCTGACAAGACGACACTCCACCTATAAGGAAGTGTCCTCCTCCTCCTCCAGTGAACTTGTTGTCGGTAAAGGAATCCCGTACCTACTTACATCCAGCGTCCGATGGACCATCTGGCTTCTATCAGCATACCTGACTTTTTAGTCTGCCTCTAGATGTTGTCCTACAAAACAGCCAGCTACCAAGCTGGCATGATTCTCAATCTCCGTTCATTTTACGGCCTGAAGAGCATACCTGACAAGACGACACTCCGCCTATAAGGAAGTGTCCACCACAGAACATGTTGTTGGTTAATGAGTCTCCGTACGAAAGTCGGCACAGCCAATGAGGGACCACGGGGACATTCGCCTCCATCATGAGACGAGGGATCCGGCGGCCGCGGGGCTGGAAGGGAACAATAGAGTTTGTAATAAATTATGAAGTCCTTAAGGCTGCTCCGCGCACACGTTGGAACACATATATAACGTCTTCAGCGTCGTCATTTCTTTTATATCTTTAATAATAGTTACACAGACAACGACGACCGCTTTAGCCTAGTTGGTAGTGACCCTGCCTACGAAGCAAGAGGTCCCGGGTTCGAATCCCGGTAAGGGCATTTATTTATGTGATGAGCACGAATATTTGTTCCTGAGTCATGGATGTTTTCTATGTATTTAAGTATTTATTTATCTGTATAAGTATGTTTATCGTCGTCTAGTACCCATAGATCAAGCATTGCTTAGTTTGGGACTAGGTCGATTTGTGTAAGATTGTCCCCTCTTATTTATTATTATTATTACTTATTATTAGTTGTATGTTTTTTTCATATCTCAGGATCATGGGGTCCCGGACTTTTGGAAGGCATGCGTGGGGCCGAAGCCAAACAGCGCAGAGGCCCTTTAAAACAAATATAACATAAAGCGAGGGATACACATGGCGGATACCATCTCCGAGCGCACAACATGATTCAACCGGCGGTGATGGTCCCCGCCAGGTGCAAAGACTATTGCAGTGCAACACTGTGCTGCGATGGAAACTAATATTATTATAGCATACGTCGAAACGAAATCACTGTGCAACAAGAGAAACAACGATACAAATAATAACACAACAGAATATCTCGCAGAACCTCGAACATTCATCACGCACTACTGCCCATCTGCTTGCAAACACATCACGTTTAGGGGCTGATGCGAGGAGTGCGTTTAAAAGGTGTAAGGCGCGTACCAGCGGCGAATTTCTGCCTGAATCATCATTGGCCTTATTCTACAGAATCTATGTGGCGGTGGTGCGGCACAAACGTGCATGACTCGTAAGGCCGATATGGGAGCGACACCTACAACCGTATGTTGAACAAGTAAATGTTATGCAGGGTGGTGGCGCGTGGACAAGCATATAGCATACTTGTCCGCCCCGATCGTTTAAAATGTATAGGCGTGAGCGTTTTCTTATACACGTTGCCTAAGCCGTCAACTAAGATAAGACGGTGCATTATTGCTCTAACTGCTAATGTAGCACGTTATGACAATTTTCACCTGATAATGACAATATGCCTATTGTATATATATAATAGGGAATATGCAGTCCCCTCCATTTTTCACTAAAAATTATAATATTATTAAAAACCATGAAAAAATTTAAAATCCAATAAAATATATTGTGATAAAATTACATAACAGTTAGGCAGAATATTAAATTAGAAGCGATATTTTGTATGACAAACGCAAATTTTAAGGAGATATTTGCAAATTAATGACTAACTCCATTTTAAACGCGCCGAGAATGTGGATTGCGACGTCATAGTCTATGCCCGTTTATATTAGAGCGTTTTCGGTGGGCGCTGGCGCGTGCAGATTTCAAATGCCTATAACATAAGAAAGTTTTAATGCTACAGTTGATATTCCTCTAGATTATATGAACTTTTGATTTTCGTAATAAACAAGAATGATGCATATTCTCTGTTCGACAATACTTTTCTGGGTCGCCAAAATGGTTACTAGAAATACTAGAATAGACGGTATCATTACTTATTACACTTATCGAACCAGCAATGTACTTCGAACTGTCGTTATCAAGTGGCTTCTCAAGTTGAACTAGGGTCTCCGGTCCTTGCTAATATACTGAAAAGAAAAACACTACTTACTGCAGTCAGTCCCCAGCCAGTAACGGTTAGCCTGACTAGCGGCACGCCCTGCCCTCTGGTCGGCAGTCTAATCGGCCTGACAGCCGCGCTCCAAGTCAGCGGCTGTGCCAGCCGCAAAACAGCAATGTCGTGGTCGAACTGCGGCCGTCCGTACTGCGGGTGGACAGTCACGTTCGTCACGCCGACGATCCGACCGCCGGAGTCGCGACGGGTGGAGCCGACGCGGAGGCGAATGGCGCTCGGGTCTGCGCTGTGCGGAAAAAAATCGGTGATAGTTCTGAAGGATGTACAGTCTCAACATCATATACTTAGAAGCAGCCAAAGTATCCAAATATTTTGGTCCACGTCTTCATAAGAATAAAGGTGTGTAGCGATACATTTGGCTACTCTGGCTGCTACTAACTATAGGATACAGTAATGCCATTCGACTTTGGAATTCTCTGCCCGTGATCTTAAGGCGTGCTTAATCTGTCGCTTCTTTTAAAGCACACCTAAAGGAACACATCGTCTCTGCCACGATTCATCACAGTTAATATTTTTGTTCATTTATTTATTTTCCGTCTCTATCTATGTAGGAGTTTATGCATGTTTATTTTTGTGCTTTATGTGGGTATGTTTATTGTTGATCTATTTAATTGTGTATATCGTAAGTTACTTTACTTCTAATTTTACCACACCTGCGTACTTATAATGAAATGATTCGTTGCGATTTATCTTCCAAAGGTTGTCTGTCTCTTCCACACAACCTTTGGGTAACAGAGAAATTGCATAGTTATTTATCAAGTGATAACCTCTATTTTTAAGTTTTTATGTATTTGATTCATGTTTTAATTTGTGCAATAAAAAGTGTTTGTATTTATTCAAGTGCGACTGTGGAACGGTTAAAATAAATTGATGGATGTTTCTGACGAATAGTGTACAGTGAGCCACGAAAGTGGTCTACCGTACCTAATTTATCCCAGTCATTAATACGTCAATGATTACGCTAGCAGTGGGCCTGTGGTCGAAACGTGTTGACCAAAATGTACGTTAATTTACTCTAAATAACACTGTCATGTGTTTCTCGCCTAACCTAATTATACCCCTACTCGTAAAATTATTTCTGAGCTGTGTTGATAGAATAATTTGATAAAGTATTGTTAGTAAAATATTACGAGATGATGGAGTGAGCTTTTGCTTTGGAATCATTGTATAATAATTGTTAGTAGGTATGTACTAGTAGAGTGTCCTTTATTAATCCATACTAATATTGTGTCTCTCTGTCTGTTTGTTGCCTCTACACGCTTAGCGATTAAGATAAAACTTTAATTTGGTATAGAGATAGTTTGAGTCCCAATGAAGGACATATAATAGTTTTTATCCCGGAAATCATCCCGTATGAGGGTGAAATGGGTGGTTGAAAATTTTTATGGAGCTACGATATAAAATTCCAGCTGCCTACTTTCAGCCGTACTTTTGTAAAATTTGTTTTTTTCTGATGGGGGAATATTCCCAATAACCGGGAATATTCCGGTGAATATTCCCGGGAACATTGGGAATTTACTTTTGCGGGTAAATTACACTGGTTAATGTCTTGGTAAAAAAATCAAGGGCCCAAGTTATCATGGAATCCCTAATAGCAAGATATATAAACATAGGCACACAATTTCAATATTCCCGTCTGTTCCCTTGTATGGGAATATTCCCACCTGGGGAATATTCCTGGGAACGGCACATCACTAGTACCTACACACTTACTTGTTCACGCAATGCGCCGCCGTCATCACGTAATCCTGGCTGACGATGAACCCCCCACAGAAGGAGTTCCTATTGATGACCATGGACACCTGGTACGGGTGCCGGGTGATGGAGCTGGCTCGTCCTCCGATAATCTGCCCGCTGAGTTCAGGGCATACGGCCTCTAGAGGCTCCAGCTCTACGTTCTGAAGGTCATCGTCTGGCAGAGTTTCTATATTGTCTTCTGCGTTTTGGAGCTCTAGAAAGTCGACATTGGATTAGGTATTATGGTCAACGATTTATCGGAAATACGTTGGTACCAAATGGAACTGCGAAGCGCATCTCAGAAGTTTAAAATTAAAATTTACAAAATTACAAAATAAAATTAATTACTAACTTGAATAATCTATAAGCTCTCCGCGTTCCCCAGTAGCAAAGGTGCCCCTCACGCTCGCGGTATTACCTCGTTGAATCGCGATGGACACCTTTGCCTCGGGAATAACCCGGAGCGAGGGTCTAAGCTATTCTAGAGTTTGATTAGGAAAATGGAAAATTATCTCGAATGATACAAGATTTTATCCTGTTGGTTCGAGAGAATTCAAAAGGATAATTATCTGTTTAATTCAAAATATTCATGGTCTTACTAATAATTTTCTTTAGTAACCTGGAAGCCAGAATGACCTAACTGCAGCCTGCAGCATTTTGTTTTACAATTTGTTTAAACTCCTAATCCCCATCATTCATTCGTTGCATTTCGTGTCAGAAATAAAGCTGAATTTATTTTATTACAAACAGTCACCGAAACAAAACAAATACCACTTTGTTCCAATTGAACGTGATGTAATTCCTTTGAGAGAATAAGTTCTTTCATTGGGCCCATAGACATTAAGAGGTAAGGCAGTTAAATGGTTTGCATTTTTTACTTAATATCCTGAAAAGATAGGTGTGTGTACTAATGATATCCTCTCCAGTAACAAAGGAGGTTGGTAAAACCTTTCTAGACCGACCTATGGCTTGGTTTTTTAATTTTGATCGTGTAACACAATCAAAATGTCGCCACGATATGACATTTTCTGTGAAAAGACAGATGATGTGGGCATATGGCTATGATAACTAATTAATAATCGAAAAGCACTCTAGATTGCTTTGAACATACTTAAATCAACCTTATCCATCACAAAATAGAATTCAAAGTCCACTTACCCACGCCCACCACGAACAGGACCATCAGCAAAAAAGTCCTCACCATCTTGACCAGCCGAGCAAGTAGTTTGTCCACGACTGACTGTCGGTATCCTAATTGCCAAAGATTGCTCAACTTGACCGCAATAGGTAATTTCTCACGCTCTCTGCCACGGTCACGACCTTTAGGTAAAAATTTTGGCGCAAAAAATATGAAAGCCGATTGGTGATGACCGATATTAGGCCAGTCTGGAAGATGTAACGTTTTAAACACGATACGACAACGATTTTTAGACTAACGGTCAAATCGGCAACATTTTATGAACCTCCAAAAATGCTCTGTTAATATGAAGTTTGTAGGGAAATACAGACGGTCAAACAGCGAATTTTTTTTCAAATAGCAAAAGATCGCTTCATCTTTTCCGAGTATTTAAGTAAGTTTTGTTTATAAATAGGTAACGTACTTAAATGTAATATATTTTTAGTGTTGTAAAATATCATATTCAGCAAGGAGTAAAAAAATTGTACTGTTGAGGTTCTACGTTTTAGCCTGAGTTACACTACATCCCCATAGTACGGAAACTAAAAACAAAGCAGGCCAAGGCTGTCAAGAATTATTTTTACATTGACTTGTGTCACTCTTTATAAGTTCTTCCTTAGTTAAATCAAGGAGATCAGTAGGTCGATCACGTAACGCATTTTACGCACGTTAGGTAGATCTAAATGTCAATTCTTATATGGAGAAATGACAGTTAAACTGTCTAAATGTCAATTATTATATGGAGAAATGACAGTTAAACTGTCCTAACGCGCGTACGAAACGTTACGTGATTACCCCTCACAGAGGTAAATAGCAGCGTATAATACATATTATAGTAATTAGCTAATTGCTTGGTAATTTATCAACAGTTAGGGTTTGTAATGAAAAATCAAGGTGTTTAATTCAAAAGAAAGTTAAAATTTATTACGAAAGAATTAACTCTCAGGATTAACGTGTTTCAGACTTTAACAAAGGCTTGCTGTCAAATTAATAATTTCTAAATTATGGTCTCACGTATGGCAAA
Organism: Epinotia bilunana; assembly: GCA_947049275.1. Lineage (NCBI taxonomy): Eukaryota > Metazoa > Arthropoda > Insecta > Lepidoptera > Tortricidae > Epinotia > Epinotia bilunana. The sequence goes on from OX346256.1 coordinate 25,646,767, forward strand.
TATAAGTTGCGTACGATGGGCCGGCGGAGTTACACTTAAAGACAAAGTGCGCAACGAGTACGTCCTTGGGAGTTTTAAGGTTGCTAAAATAGCTGACAAAATAGAAGAGTCCAGGATGAGGTGGTACGGTCATGTGTTGCGACGACCGGACGACCATGTCGTGAAAAAGTGCCTATCCATGGCTACAAAAAAGAGGGGAAGAGGAAGACCTCCAGCCACCTGGATGACGAATGTCCAGAGAGACATGGAGGAGATGGGCCTCACTACAGAGGACGCACAAGACCGAAGAAAGTGGCGCCGCATGATTGGGAAAGCCGACCCCGCGTAACGGGATAAGGCGACGCCAAAGAAGAAGAGTATGGCAAATATAAATTCTAAACTGAACCAGTGCAGAACTTCTTATGAGATTGAACTCCAAAGCATTAAATTATTTAATTTGCTTGCTTGAGCTTGTTGAGCAGTCGTTCTATAGTTTTGAAGTTTTTAAACTTAAAACAATATAATTAATAGCTATGTTATAAAATTATAATAACCTAAGCTTATTTTAACACGTGTAATGTTGACATGTATTTTTTATTATGAATAAAGTATGAGTATGAATATGAGTATGAGTATTATTGGCATATTGTAATTTTTTGCACAGCCACCAACTACTCATTGAGAGGGTTCTAATGAGCCCAAACACGAGAGATTACTTATCATGTGTAATTGAGGAACTCCTAAGGCCACCTTCCATCTCCATCATCAGACCAGCTTTATGGTACCACAACTGCACTGCAATCTTAAAGTGTATGCAAATATCAGCTCAATCGGTTGTGAATCGGTTTCGCTAAAATTCAATTGCAAGATGCATACATACGGAAGACGGAAGACCAGCGCTGGCCTCCTAGGTTAGCACCATGCTGAGTCGGGGCCTTTTCGTGGACCCTGCTACTTTTACTTTACTGTGTTTTGTTTTGTATACCCATTGTTTTGTCCACGAATTAATGTTTTCTTTCTTACATACATACATGCATATACTCACGCCCGTATCCCATTGGGGTAGGCAGAGACTAAGGAACGCCAAATACTACGGTCCTTACATACTTCTTTCGCTTCGATCACATTCATACATCTTCTCATACAGACTCGCCGGTTGCGGGAACTCCTGACCTGGCCTTTTAACAGTATCGCTGAAATTTGGTCATGATACCCTCGCCTAGGCCGCCCCCTACCGACCCTTCCATCTATCTCCTGGAGTTGCAAGATACTGCAAGTTTAATGAAAGCTTGTATAGAAAAGTAACCAAATTCAGCGACCGAAAAAACCATAGAGGCGCGCTCCTTTCTTACAAACTTCTACCCAAACACGTGCCTAAAACCCGGTATGCGCATGTTCGAACTAAATGGCTGCCTGGCATCGTTTCAACACCCCGCCCCCATCCCCGCATAGTGGCAATGGCACCCATTATGTGGGGCCATTTTACGGCGCTACTTCTATGGTTTTTTCGTTCGCTGGTCAAATTGCATTTGGTAACTCATCTGTTATATCTGTGACGTCACAAACTTCGTTGTTTATTTTTAAACTTGAACCACCTGTGACGGCGCGACCTTCACCCCGCGACGGAGCGCGACGCCCGAGGCCCGTATGAGGGGAGATAGCGAATGCACGCGACAGCCGAAAACTACATAAAATAAAAATTATAAAAATCTTCTACACAACAAACCTGGCTAACCATCTCGACGGACGAGACTTTCAATCAAAAAAAATTTTTTTTTTTTCACGTAGCTTCATCCGGACGGCCATAATATTGTCTACGGCTTAAGCGATTATTAGTATTATTACTCATTATATAAAACGATTTAAAATTGGTGACTGTTCTTCATTATACTTACATCTCAGTTTTCACTTTTTTTTAACCTCGTTGGCGCTGTCATGTTTTGAACCTCGACGATTCCAGATTCACAATCTGACATTGAGATTCTAAATCTGAGTGAACACTGAGATGAATAATGAGGAACTGCGATATCCTAGGTATATTGCCCATATGTAATTAACACAACTAGAACGGCGGCCGGGTTTCGTATCGTCGTATCGTGCGTGGGATTTTATAGAACGTCAAGGTCTTTAGAATTTGATAATATATCTCTAATACCTAACTAGTTCTCGTCGACAGCACCAACGATAAAAAACAAAAAAAAAACTACCGAAACAGGTACCTGTAAACCAAAATAAAATAGGTATAACTATAGGCATACCGTTTAACTGGGTCGGTTAATATCTGCGACAGTTATTGCGATTATTATCTATGTCCCAAAGTAGTTATAAATTTTTTTGTTGAAGTCTTATATATTTAAAGTAAAAGAATAGTTGGTTATAATATTTGTATGTTGGCATAAATATTTTTTAATCTCATCTCTGATTTGTAGTCCTTACAATATGGTTTGTAGTAGTTATGTCGCTTCACATTGTGTAGCATAAGTCAATGTGCATGTTGTTTGCCTGTAATTGGATAAACGCTGCTTTGTTTTTGTACCAAGTTTAGTTCCTAAGTCACATGGTTGGTCTGTTGGCAAACTTTAAATCCATACTAATATTATAAATGCCAAAGTGTCTCTGTCTGTCTGTCTGTCTGTTACCTCTTCACGCTTAAACCGCTGAACCGATTGAGATGAAATTTGGTATGGAGATAGTTTGAATCCCGGGGAAGGACACAGGATAGTTTTTCTCCCGGAAATCATTCCCTGAGGGGGTGAAATGGGGGATGAAAGTTTGTATCGAGCTACGATATAAACGAGTTCCACGCGGACGGAGTCGCGGGCAGAAGCTAGTAAATAAATAATTGTGCGGTGCTAGAGGGGTGACAGTGCCAACGAAACGGCCACATAATTGAGCTTTATTGTCACAAAATCACACGCCCCCAGCACCGTCACAGCAGCGCCGCAGCGTGTACCGTGGTTGGCACAGGAAGCGAACCAGCTAAAAAGTACGTTTTTTAAACGCCTCTATCTTATAACTTGAGGTAGACAGATGCAGCTGCTATTTTCACCTAGACCGCATTCAGGAGCCAATTTCCAATTCAATCCGAATTAAAATCGATTTCTACAACTTTAGCACACCCAGCTACGCGCTAGTGCGAGCGAGAGCTTGCAACTTAATATGATTCTCGTCTCTTAATCCTGGTCAATAGTATACTCCAAAAATGAGCCCTGAAGTCGATATTTGCGACTACTGGCTATTCTAATCTAATTTACTATAATCTGTACTAAATAATACTGTAAAAAGGGAAAGTCTGTGAGATTGTAGATTTGTAAGTTTATCTGTTTTGGGTAATCTCCGGAACCGTTTATCCGATTTCAAACATTATTAAATTGAAATTGCTGGGTCGTTATTATAGGTTACATTTTATCCGACGGGATTGCCCGCGTTCTTGGCAATTAGTCCTATATAATGCTATATATTATCAAACGCTCGCTGCGCGCGAGGACATGAAATGTGGGAACGGGAACCTCAGTTGCGATCCCTGTTGCACTTATCTGCCATGATTGGCGCGACAGAGAGCGCAACAGAGGTGTCCCGTTCCCCCCCCCCCGTCTAATCCCAATAAGGTCTAGGTTTCCCTCTCGGTTGGAAGGTCAGATGGCAGTCGCTTTCTTAAAACTAGTGCCTATGCCGAATCTTGAGATTAGGTGTAGCGGACCCCGGGCTCGTTTAGGGCACAACCGGGAATAACAGGAGGATAATGGATCTACAAAAAAATCTGCTTGCAAAGTTCACGAAAATCGGTTGAGAAGGAGTACATCAGCCGGACAGACGCTGGACATGCGAAATAACCTTGGCCCAAGCAAAGAACTTTGTTCGTTTCGCTCGCTCGTTAAGTGGATGCCTTGATTCGAGTCGATCACGCCCCCTAGACAGAAACACGCTTATGCCTTCCGCGCACGAGAAAAAGAGATGGAACACTTCGGGAATGGCTTTTTTGGACTTTCGATAAATATACCTAACTTAGTGAGGTTTTATACATATTTCACTAAGAGAGATAAAATACTTTAGTATTAACTTGATTCTGTCGTACAATAATGTATTGTTTGAGTAGGGTGATTAAACAAAGGAAAATAAAGACCCAACTTTGGATTTTTTTTCTATCGAGGAAATTTTAGGCAATCATGTATCGATTAAATCAGATGAACAATCATATAGTCAAGAATCATACATCTGAAAATCAGACCTTATTGTTTCTTAATCTAGTCAGAACGGCGATTCAAAGCACGCGATAATTTCCAATGCACCCCCTTAAATAATCTATTGATTCGCGTAAATTGCATCAACTTGCTGCCGCCGTACATTTTTTTTTGCTATTATGTAAAATGAAAGAACCGGTGACCTCATTTCTCACGGTGTTTCTTACAAAAACTGTTAAGTAAGAATGACTCTGAATGACTGATCTTTCAATCAAATAATAAGCAATGATGGAGTGTCATCATTTGACTTTATTTAGGGACTTTCGAATCGCTAAACTTAAGTGGCAGTAGGCGGGGCACATAGCACGTAGAACCGATGGCCGTTGGGGCGGAAAGGTTCTCGAGTGGCGACCACGTACAGTTAGCATCAAAAGTAACTGCGCAAACGAAGACGTCAAGTCTTTATTAAAAGGGAATACGAGCTTTTGACGTCTTCAATTACGCAGCTACTTTAGATGCTGACTGTACTAGGGCTCCCGCTACACGTGTAAACCCGCCCGCCCGAATACCCGTGTTCTTAAGCCCGCGGTGCTAAGCGTCCGTTCTACACGGACACGCCCGAACCCGCCCGGTCCGCGGGCGGGTACCCGGGTACCCGTGTACCTACCCGTACACACGTACCCGCGGGTTCTAATTACACGCGGGTTCGGACCGTCCGTGGCCGTTTGAGTTGAGGCAATTATATACTAATATTATAAATGCGAAAGTGTGTAATATTATAAATGCGAAAGTGTGTCTGTCTGTCTGTCTGTCTGTCTGTCTGTTACCTCTTCACGCTTAAACCGCTGAACCGATTGAGATGAAATTTGGTATGGAGATAGTTTGAATCCCGGGGAAGGACATAGGGTAGTTTTTATCCCGGAAATCATCCCCTGAGGGGGTGAAATGGGGGATGAAAGTTTGTACCGAGCTACGATATAAACGAGCTCCACGCGGACGGAGTCGCGGGCAGAAGCTAGTAGAATATAATTACTTCACTTTACTCTATTTGCATTAGCAACTCTATGGGTTTGGTGTGTATGATGTTGTTTAATATTAGGTATGTGGCAAAAGGAAACATCGCAGGAAGCCTATGTTTGCTCTATTGCGTCATAATATTGTATAAACCTAGTATTTTATTTAATGAATGCCTGACAAAGGGCACGCAAACTGTTTAACTTTTATTAATAGCCGCTTATAGATATGATAGCTAAACAAAAACATTAGGTAAGTACAGTCAGCCAAGAAAGTGATCTATCGCTTTTCGATTTATTCCATGCAAAATAAGGTCCAAAAGTGGTAGACCACTTTCTTGGCTGACTGTACATGAGAATTATTTAATTTTAACCGAGCGCTTATTTTATTGTACAGTCGAGGAAATTTAATGTTTAGCACTTTTGATCCGTAATGTCATTCAAATAGAGTTGACATTTGCCAAACCTTCATTTTCCTCGACCGTACATGCCATTATGGTTCTAAATAAGGGACTGATTGTGGTATCGAAATGAAGGTTTTTAACGGTACTTAATAAAGGTATTGCAAGGAATACCATTTTAACCGTACCTTTACTCACGAGGTTGAATATGAGCACCGAATAAGGCACTGAATCAAAACGATACTTGCAACATTAGGCAAAGGCCTACGATACCTATCTAAAGTATACCGTTATCATTATTTCATTTCATTTATTCCTTGATAAAACGTAGTTTTACATGACAATTTTCGTCAAGATCTTAAATAACATTTATACATAACATTACAACATTTACGTATGTCTTAGTTTACATTACGGTATAATTATGGTTAGTTAGTACATTTGTTTATTTGTCAATGTTTCCGGAAGAAAGACATTTTAAACTACCATATAGTATCAGTAGGTTGGGCAGCGAGCCAGTTGAAAAGTTGTTTGGCTGTCAGTGTACATACTTATTTAATTCATAAATTCGTTTATGGAATAGCATGCATCGGATGCTAGTTTAATGTTAAGTCTATTAACAAATCACCTCATACTCGGCGCGCTTTTGACATCATGGGCCAACTTGTTGTAAATCTTGGGTCCTATCGAGTAAAGACATTTTTTTGCCTTTGCGAAACGTGTGGCGGGTGGGCGCAGATCACCGCGTCGCCTGGTGTTATAATTGTGTGAGTCACCGCGCGTCGGGAACTATTCAAGGTTACTTCTTCTCACGTACTTGGCTACTTCAAGGACGTACAAGCTTGGGAGGGTGAGAATTTTGGTTTCCTTGAACAGTTCACCAGCAGGATGATCCCACGAGACTCCACATATGCAACGAATGGCTCGCTTTTGAAGTCTGAATAGCCTCTCTCGATTAGCTGCGCTTGCCCATAAATCGATGCCATAAGAGAGTGGAAATACCCAAAATAAGCTTTTCTTACATTAATGTGATCTAGACTGGGGCGCAGCCTACTGAGTGCGAAACACTCATGACAAACGATCACATAGTGAGTCGATATGGGGACCCCACGTTAAGCCAGAATCAATGGTAAGACCTAAATATTTCACCTCGTCAACCTGAGGGACGAGTCGACCATTGCAGTATATATTTAGATTGTGTTCTTTTTTTCCGTGAAGTGAGAAGTGCATGATGTTGGTTTTCTGGGGCGGTCACTGAGGTGGCCACAGCGGGTTGAAATTTAATGGGAGAGGGATGGCATTTGTGCATATCATTTATCACATCATACAAGACTCGAAAAACAAATGCCATCCGATTTCAATGATTTTAAGTGCATTTTTCCTAAGTTCTCGTCCACCGCCATTTTTTTCCGGCTTCCAACTCTGACGGCTCGATAACCGACCGGCCGGGACGGATGGCATTTTTTTCCGGCTTCCAACTCTGACGGCTCGATAACCGACCGGCCGGGACGGATGGCATTTTTTTCCGCGGCTTCCAACTCTGACGGCTCGATAACCGACCGGCCGGGACGGATGGCATTTTTTTCCGGCTTCCAACTCTGACGGCTCGATAACCGACCGGCCGGGACGGATGGCATTTTTTTCCGGCTTCCAACTCTGACGGCTCGATAACCGACCGGCCGGGACGGATGGCATTTTTTTCCGCGGCTTCCAACTCTGACGCCTCGATAACCAACCGGCCGGGACGGATGGCATTTTTTTTTACAGTGTCTGATGAAGAACAAGCATGCCCAATTTCAAGCGGTTGCCTACCAATTTTTTTTTTCTTAGCCTGCTTACTCGGCTCCGGTCGCACTAGGAGGGATGGCATAAAAAAATCATTATATAAACAGGGTAAACACTTTCAGGCTACCGCGTTTCATACAAATGCCTCGCGATATTATTTTTTTTACCACCCCTCCTATTTCCGAACCGGTCACAGTTGGCTCATTTCGGGTTGCACAGGGCGGTTCCATATCACTCCGGGAGCTCAAATACCGCGAGCCAACCGGTTGCCTTTCCAAGATTGAATTACGCGTCATTGCTCTGAATATCTCTACAAATTTATAAATATTTCTGTATGTCAACTTATAATAAAGATCTGCCGAACGGATTTCCATGCTTTTCTGTATATATCAGAGCGGATCCACGTGCATCATTACCCTAACTATGTCGATATACACCGACGTAAATAATTCTCCTTCAAATCCCAGTAAAACAACAGTATATAGACAATTCATTAAAGTATACGACGCGTTACTACGTCATCCTACGCCCAACGTATTACCGGCTCTATACCACTATTAAAACATTTACAACACAACGCCCAAAATAACCCATCAGCCAAGCCAAAATAGTCTTTACGTTTCAGTGTTTAGAGTACACATGTGCCAAGAATTGATTGCTCTGTACACCAACGGTGTCGAGTTTCGAATGTGCGAGAATATTCCGTGTCTTTCATAACCTATGTTATTTCGGGAGACATCGCGACGATAAAAGAAGACCTATTGTATATAGTTTTAATGAATTAATTACCAATGACTATTTAATTTACTATGATCGTATAATTATACTACATTAGTATTTATTTGACCTGGAAAATGAAATTTTTACCAATAAAGGATTGTATTGTATTTATTGTACTGTATGAAGATACGCCGTTTTAGTATGGTGTTATGGCTAGTATTCCCGTTCTGTTTCTATTTGACACTAGCTGCCTGCACTCTAGAGTAATGAAATTGGGTACTTTTAGTGAAGAAACATTAGTCATAGATACTCGACTCCTAAGAAGAAATTTCCGTAATTATTATTGTTTCAGATTTTCCCTCAGTAGGTAGTAGGTAAACAATTGTACATAGATACATATTCGACGATATTCAACGAACATTGTATTCAATTTATGATTTAGTAAGTGGTCTAAAATCTCTGTGGGTGGCCGAACATCCGCCCATTTGTCGGTCACGTAATGACAAAACGTATACCTATTGATAAAAAACCGGCCAAGTGCGAATCAGACTCGCGCACGAAGGGTTCCGTACCATTCTATAAAAACGGCAGATAAACACGTTTGCTTTATGGGAGCCCCCTTGAATATTTATTTTATTCTGTTTTATTGTATTTTTTGTTATAGTGGCAACAGAAATACATCATCTGTGAAAATTTCAACTGTCTAACTATCACGGTTGATGAGATACAGCCTGGTGACAGACGGACAGCCAGACAGACGGACGGACAGAGGAGTCTAGTAATAGGGTGCCGTTTAACCCTTTGGGTACGGAGCCCTAAACAAAGACAAACAGCATTAGCGTTAGGAGATCTGACTTGTGTAAAACACAATAATTGGTATTTGCTGCAGTGGGGTCTCTCAGGTGGCTTCGTAATTTTCTGCCTACTGCAACTAAAATTGCGCTTGCACAAACTTTACTTCTTCCTATTCTTGATTACGCTGATGTATCCTATCTCGATAAAACTACCTAATCAAATAACCCACCCCGCGTCGCTCCCGGTGCAGGTGCCCATCACGCTCGCTGCATTGCCGCGTTGGATTGCGAAATAATAAATTGTATTGTTTTGTTTAAATTGAAATGACTACTTCTTATTGCCATGACTTTAACTTACTTATTATTGATATGGATTGTAATCTTTATTGTAAACAAAACTATTGAGACAATTGTCATTTCATTTTAATATTCATTGTGTAAAACTTAGGTTTATTTATTCGTCAGTCCACTGGTGATTTTGATTAGGTATTTATTCACTACCCGATAAAAATGCACCCTGGTCTCAAGTCTTTTAGGTTTAATTTAAAATGCTACTACTTAGGTACACTAACAAGAGCTTTTCACGCAGATGTAGGTGAAACCGCAGGCTAACCGCGAGGGGAGTGCATGATATATGAAGGTCAGACGGAGAGATCAAATGCTAAAAGCTCAGAGATTAGAGGTATTGTTTCTGAGGAGCAGCTTAATAAGCTTGAGCGTCTCCAAAATGTCTGCATTCGGTTCATATGTGGGTTACGCAAATATGACCACGTTTCTAGTTTCCGTTCCAAACTCAAGTGGCTCCCTATCCGTTATAGCCGTAACTCTCACATTATTTCGCTCCTGTTTAGTGTCCTTTTTAACCCTGCAACTCCCCGCTATCTCAAGGAGCGTTTTAGTTATTTAAATCCGGTTTGATCTTCTAACAATTTGCTATTAACTGTGCCTTTGTCATCTTCCAAATTTTACAGTAATTCGTTCACCTTTAAGGCTATTCGACTGTGGATCTCTCTCCCTCTTCATATAAGACAAGCTAAATCTATCGGCAACTTCAAATCTCTTCTTTAAGAACATTATTTGTCTTTCCCCTAACCCTGATTGTCTTACTATTATTATTATTGGCTGACTGTTTATGTATTATATATTTTTATTTGTGTTATTTGTATATATGTATGATTGTGTATGTATGTTTATATATAGAGCTATTTATGTACGTGCATTAATATCATTATTTTGATTTTTGGCTTATTATAATCTCTGCACCACCTACTACATAATCTAGTTTTATCTCTTTCTCCGATACCCAAAGGTTGTCTGGAAGAGATCGCTCTTCAGCGATAAGACCGCCTGTTGTCTACCTCTACCTACATGTTATTGTATTGTTTTTCTTTTTAACTGCTTTGTTTGTGTGAGGTGTGCAATAAAGAGTATTTGTATTGTATTGTATTGTATTGTATTGTAATTGAGCGAGCGAGCGAAGCGAACCAAGTTCTCAGCTTGGGCCGAAATTCGGTCGTATGTCTGGATGTCCGGCTGTTCTCCTCTACAGGTCGCTTGTCTTAACCGATGCTCGTGAAATATTGTGAGCAGGGTCAATGATTACATGGAACTTTTTTGTCAATTCAGGAACATAATTCGTGCTCATCACACAAATAAATGCCCTTACCGGGATTCGAACCCAGGACCTCTAGCTTCGCAGGCAGGGTGACTATCATCTAGGCTAAACCGGTCGTCATTTGAATAAGTTGTTTGCGTGGCTACCTACTTCTTCTCTACAGACTGTATTTTTATATAAAAAGGATCTTCAAAAATACTTATGTGTGCTAAACTGACACTGATTCTTTTAACGACTCAGCGTGAGTTGTTAAAAGAATTAACTCAGTCTTTGCTAAATTGTGTTATATAACAAAAATGACATTTGTTATATAACAAAATTTAGCACAGTTTTACAAACACCTAATCCCAAGATTTGGTATAGGCACTAGTTTCACGAAAGCGACAGCCATCTAACATTCCAACCCAGAGGGAAAATTAGACCTTATTGGTATTAGACCGGTTATTTCGACTTATAAATTTTTACTTAAAACTTGGCAGTTTTACAAAGTTTTATGTGTATTTCTACTTGTAATATTTTAACTTAAAACTTCGTAGAACTTTGCAATTTTTTATATTATTGAAAACTAAAATAATTTCGTTAGGTGTTTATTTGATCTATCAGCAACCCTCTATTACGTCAGCTCACTCTTGTAAAGTTTTTAAATTTAACAGTCAACTCTTTGTCTATGTACAGTCAGCATCATATAGTTAGTAGCAGCCGAAGTAACCAAATATATCGCAACACGTCTTTATTACCGCAGGTGTAACGCTGTGGTACGAATGCTCGATATATTTGGGTACTTTGGCTGCTACTAACTAATATGATGCTGTCTAGACATTAGTACTATCTATTACTTATTTTATATTAAGACTAGGATTGCTATTGGAAAGCTTTTATTAAAAAGACACTTTGGATAGTGCACCATTTGTTTTCAGAGGGACGACTGATTGCAAATGCAACTTTGTATTGGGGACAATAAATTATTTTTAGCACCCATCTCTCTTCAGTGCAGGCGAAATGAAACGCATTTATATTCCATTTCCATTACTTGATGGGGAAGACGACAAATTTATGGCACTCACTGGCGCGAAATTGCCTCGATATAAATTGTAGGTATCAATTTATACCTACTTAGTCGTAGTTATATCGAAGCCAAATAAACTTACTGTGACCTTAGTAAATTCTATATCAACACAAATACGCATGCGTACAAGCGGTCTGGCACGGTTTTATATGGTCTTAGATAAAATATTACAACATATAATTTGCAGTAAACAATGTTTCGTGATTTTGACGGCTGAAATAGATAGCGCTGCATAACGCCATACATTTAAGGTTACAAATATCTACGAGTATTACTTATACAATTTTACTATGATACGGTTGAAATGTGTAATCATATGATGTATCATAAAACTATTTCAATTTATTTTAATTTACTAAGCATTGAGGTAGGTAATAATACAATCTATATGTTATCTCTCGCATTTTTGACGTCACGTGGAAGTTTTGGATTTTAAGACATACCTTTCGGTATGAAGAATGCACCATCTCTAACGTCCGTTTTCAAGTCGTAACGCTAACTCGTCGCGAATGGAGATTTATCGCGCGTTCCCGCTCCAGTTTTAATTTATTATGAGGCATGGTCGTTGTATATTTATTCAGGGAGCCCAGGGGATTGAATAAAATTAGATTTTAATTGCGAGACAATAACAACGTGCCGAAAATACAGATTCAAATAAGTATAACAAGATTAAATGAGCAATAATTAAACGGTGTTTTATTTTACTTAAACAAGTTTGGGGATTATCAACAATACTATAATGAGTTTGTGAAGCTAGAATACAAAAATTTACATAGTATGTAAGATTTATTTTTTAATTTTTTAATTGACGTAAAATTTTATATTATTATATCAATATATGAGTATGAGTAATCGTAAGGCAAAAAAAGTTACTTTTGCAATTAAGACAAACTGAGGAAACTGAGGTGGTAAAATTCTAACCCGACACCACACGGGGACTAACACACGGGGGGGTAACTATTAAATCCCTACATAAGTTCAATAGTAATTTCAATACTAACATTATACTAGTTAGATTTGTGACTGTATAACCAAGAATTGTTGAATGCAGATTTTGCTTAATTAGAATACATTACCGATTTAAATCTGAAATTACCAAACAGTATTCTGGTAAGTACACAATCCAAACGAAGTTTAGTTCGTATTCGTAGACGTAGATATGGATTTTCAATAAAGACCAACACTAAAATGATTCTTTGGTCTAATGTTACCTTTTGTGTGTGGTAGAATAGCATCCGTAGGTTTACTCAGAGTCGGCTATTGGATCAGGGTTGATGTGCGTTGCGGGCGATGTGCTAGCAACCTAGCACTGCAATGCCACATTTTTGCCATATTATTTTAACGTACGATACAATTGCGAGAAGTGGCACTGATAATAAAATTTCATGTGCTCTGTTACCCCTTTTGGGAATACAGGTGTAAGGTAAGTGTAATGTAAATGTACGTTCAGCTTTAAAGGGCTTTTTAAAAAGAGCTTTTACATAACTTTGTGTCTTGAGGTTATGAATTGTAGTTACTGTGACTACCGTTGAACTACACGTGAAACACGCACGTGTTATGAAAAGCACTGTAAAAATCGCTTAGCATTTTCAATTTCTTGCAACGAACTGATTTGACATAAATTAGGTTTGATTAATGAATTAGCAACTTCATTCATGACCCCTGTGACTGCTAGTGATATGGCCAGCGTAGTTACCTACATTATTGTGTAAGTGATAAATAATAATCGGCCAAAAGCTTTCTATTAAAGTAGAAATGAACACTCATTTGAATCTCTAATGAAGTATGTATGGCGATGTACTTCAGAACTGTGTATAACAGAAGTTTCTTAAATCCGTAGAATCCCGAAGATCGGGGTCACTCCATTCGCTGGCAGCTCGCCAGAGCACCTCACAACTATTCACCGATACTAGGCTTATAACAAGAAAACTATGCAAAAGTTTATTCATTAAATCATATTGTCGTCAGAGCCGTTGTGACTCTTTGGATAGTTTAAACTTATGTATTCACTGCAATTACCTATTAAGGGGCTCCCATACGCCAATGACCTTCGATCTGAATCCCTTAGTTTTCTAATGTTTTTGTAGCTTATTATATTAACAACAACGGCTTTAAGCAATATAGTCGCCCAAATTTACTACAAAGTTCATTGTTTTCAAGATATTTGACATCAAAGTTAAACAATTTTAGGCCAGAAAACCAGTTTTTGGCCATAACTTTTGTGTTAATTAGTTTAAAATGAATACCTCAGACACGTTTTTAGAGACGTCATAGACAAACCCAAATATGTAGATTTCGTATATGTTAGATCTTTCACGTCAATAGAGATACGAAATAAGTATTTTTTAGACAATGATTAAAAAAATCATACAAAATTAAGTTTTCATTTCTTTCAAAATGTCTTTTATCTCCATTTTTGTCAACCGGACAGGAAAGATAAAAGATTAAAGAACCGATAGCCGATAATTCTATCTGTAGTGCAAAAGTAGAATATACGATCCAAAACTTGTCAAAAATCGATGAAAACCTCAGGTAGGCCCTTATAAGAGCAAAAATGCTATAGAATCCCAAATCTTGGTTTATATGCCATGACTAATTAAATATGTGATGGTCAAGTACATCTTTAACCTATTCGGGGCACTGTGCTCTTTAAGATGTCAAATCTGTGAAGATGCAGGAGCACAGGGTCCTCCTGAAGGCTACAGCGCCACAGAGCTTTTGCGTTGAATGTCAAATAAGAGACGTCCTATTGCCATTCGGAGCATGGTCTATCTGCCCTGGTACCTATATTTCTTGGTACCTCTTGGGGTGACTTTAGCCTAGCATATTTAGTTGCGGGTGCGAGCGGATATACCCATAGTTTGCGAAGGCAAACATTCACTTCACGTACTGTAGCATTGTTCCACCCACACTCCCAGAAATTTAATTCCATTGCCGACAATACTCTTCAGAATATTCCTGGTAAAGCCGTAGCTCAGGACACAGTTCCTGCCCACGATCATTTTATCTCATAATATTGGAGTCCATTTTGAAATAATTTCAAGAATTTTAGTTAAACTAAAACCACAAAATAATGGTGTTACTTAAGCTCTGAACCGAAATAAACGATTAGGAACTATAGATGTTTATTGGTCGAGAAGTCTAATCTAGAACTCACTGACCAATAGCCCGATCTACTGGAGACTATGTAAATGCAATACGTTTAAGCTTTATAAGTAGTATCTCCGTAAACGTACAGTTAATGTCAGCAAGCTTTTGTTTTGTTTCCTACGTACAGACCGTTTCCCACACAGGGTTTCATCCCGAAGTATACGCGCTTTATGCCGTAAATATATTTTCTTTTTTTTAGTCTTCACCATTCGCATATTCCTAGCCGTCAAAGTTAGTGCCATTGTCCGACTTACCTGCGTATTCCTAGTGAACCCGTAGCCCAGGAACCGCTCATCGTGCGGCGGCACGGTGTCGGGGGCCACGTAGAACGGCTCGTACAGCAGTTCGAAGTTGGTCACGTTGTGGCTAACGTGAGTGTGGGCGCTCTCGTTGCCGCCTGTTGCTTCCCATCTGGGGAAATTGGATTTTGAAGTCTGGTCGGATTGTAGTAGCAATAATTAGGTACACCGATGTACCTGAACGAAAGCCACTGTAATGCGGTAATGCACGCACTTTCGATCTGGTAGTCTTTCGAACCCCTAGTAATCGCGGTATATTCGTTATTTGTTAATAAAAGTGAAACATAGTGTTTGTTGCAAGTTGTAAGACAGAAGAAAGCTAGTCCTTTTTCAAAAACATTCTATTGGCAGCAGTTGACTTTTTTGATATATTGCAGAAAATAATCTTAAAGCAATTTATAATACTAATTACATAAACTCATTTTAATTACCTTGTAAAATTAGAAGCGTACTGATTGTAAATAAACACCTTCCTATGGAAGGGTATAGCTAATTTCTTCCTCGAAAGCCTTAGCAGCTCAGACTTATTGGCCGGGTAGTTGGCCACCCTGAGGTCCAGCTCATACGTCGGCACCACATACGCACAGAGCGGGCACTTAGGTGCCTTCAGTAGAAATTTATCTAGGGCCTCCGCCATACCCTTTGAGGGCACTATATCTACATCTACAAGGAAAACAAAAGGCGTCTGACAGTTCTTCCTCGCTAAGTTTCTTAAGTGGTTCTGAGGATATGGATGCCTGACTCTCCAGGCCATCGTGTCTGATTTGATCTCGTATGAGGGCAAAGGCTTGGCTTCGCAATCTCTGGCCCAGCTTGGCAAGTGACCTGGTATACCAGGTCGTTCACCTGGCGTGACTACGTGGAGAGCTATCCGCATGTAAATTTCTGGTTGACATCTGAATAGCCACATGGCGAATGCTCTGAGCAGCCTCAACTCGTCCCCCGCTACGAATACTGCCACTGATATAGGTCCCGACCAGTGCGCTGCTATTCTGAGCAGCTCATGCAATCTCTCTATAGAGCTCTGTGTCGCTAAGCAGACTCGACGATCTGCCGATAGCTCGGCATACAAGTCTCCGACTGCTGCGTAGTCATACATCTTGTACGACCTGGAGCCGTCCCATCTGCCGAGACGCAGGTCTATCCTGGAAATGGGGTCGTCGTCGACTCCGCCGCCGCCGTCGCCGCAGGGCTCGCACGTGGCGGGCTCGGTGGGCGCGGGGGTGTGGTCGCGCGGCGCGGGGCACGCGGGGGGGTGCAGCATCCAGATGTTGGCCACGGCGTTGTAGAGGACGAGGGCGATGGCGCAGATGGTGACCACGCTCCACTGACACCGCCATCGCCACTGTTGGGAAAGAACATTGTTAAGTGTCCTGATCTTTGAAACTAGTTTTTCATTGACGGTGACAGAGACACAAGATTCCTAACTGTATCATTCCGATACAATGCCTGGAACCACTGGAACGGACCACTTGATAGTGGATCTAAGATCACTATCATTTCTATAATATTCCTTGGACGGGCCACTCGAATATCGTTGTGGATCTGGTTCAGAGTTTTTCCATCAGATATACTTACAAACTTGTCACCCCGCAAGCCGGACATTGGTTTTCTGAGGTAGTGGTAGCGCAGCACCGCCATCACATCACCTGGAGAACATGCTAAAGCAGCAGCTGGAACAAACGCTAAGTTTTAATTTCAAGGAATCTAAGAAGTCTTCCTATAAATTAAAAGAAAAGAGATCCCTGCTCTACCATTATTGAAAAAGAGGAGAAAAGGTGTTGGGGCGCCCTTTACGACACGGCGGCGGGTACTTTAAAACTATTGTGGATGGCCAAATATAATGGAGGCGAAAGATAGGGAGGCTAAGGAGAACATACTTGTATATGAATGGACCAAAAATTAATGAAAAAGTAAATATCGTGTAGGCTGTAGTTTCATATCATGGCCGTTACAGAGACTGATTAACCAGTTATCTTATCTAATCTTATCTAGATGAGGGACCTTTCGGAAACACTTCGACCCTGTGGGATCTTTTGTGCGTTTGCTCTCTCCTTTATGCCTACTCCCAAGCTCGCTCCATCATTTGCACAAAACGGATGATGCAGTTAAGCGGGAAACCTTGAATAGGGGTTTAGACACTAAATAAAAAAATCTAATCTAAATCTAAGTAATAAAAAGAGATTAAATAATCACGAAGTCATAAGTGTACAAAGTTTTAAGAAGGGGTATGTTCTGTCCCTTTTTCGCAAAACGCAACTTCATATAACCCGATTAACGCTCGTAGTTAGTGACGTCACTAATAGACGGCAACGTGCCGTGCCCCATTATGACCGGCGCCGCCATCGACGCGGCCTGCCGCGCGCGCGACGCGCTCTGCGGCAGCCTCGCAGATTGTGACGTCACTAACTGCGAGCGTTTTCTCTCTCTAACAAGCAATATTAAAACGGTTGTAGCTTCGTCATTCTTTGAGATATCTGAATGGGATGCATATTTTTTTGCCTTCTTTCTTTTGGAGTAATAATAATTTTCGAGTCCTTATTCCTTTGGTAACGGATAGCCAATACCAAAGTAATTCATTAATAAATATCACTGTTCAATCTCGCAATTAAACTCAGACCCACGCCAAACCAATAAGTAAATATTATGCTGTTTACTAAAGGGCAAATTGAGTCACAGTCATAAAAAGTATATATTAATCAAATTGAGATACAATTGATTCTGTAAATGTAGGTTTTTAACCTTACGGCGATCACGGACTCTACGCGGACGAAGTCGCGGGCAAAAGCTAGGCAGTTAAATTATAATTGGAATGTGTGTACGTAAATTTTTGAGAGGTCATTGATCTAATTTGCATCCAGCAACTAAGTAGATTTGCTCGTTCAAAACAACAATTAATTCTTAATTTATAAGGTCACGACAGGTAACAGAGTTGCAGTATTTAATGTGGAACAGTGCCAAAGTAGAAAGTAGGGCATAATAAATGAGACATGCTGCACAAACATTCCATGGCAGCCCTAAGTAAATATGTACGGTCGACGAGGACACAAAATGTGTACGTACGTGTTTGTTTGTGTTGTTGTCGACAACAAATGTCTTTTGTTTCCATCCTCCCAGCGTTATTCGCGGTTGTGCCCTAAAAAAGCCGTGGCTCCGCTTTGAGATCCCAAGTTTTGGCATAGGCACTAGTTTTACGAAAGTGACTGCCATCTGACCTTCCAACCCAGAGGGAAAACCTTATTGGGATTAGCCTGGTTTCCTCATGTCATGATGTTTCCTTCAACGAAAAACTTAACTTACGTAAATAAGTTTCGAAAAAAAAACTCATTGGTACGAGCTGGGATTGGAACCCACGACCACCGCTTGACAGCCTAGTTTTTGTTTGAAAGAATAAATTAAAATGTGTCATCCAGAGTGAAAAAGTCCTTATTTCCTCTGTGGTCAATCAATAGTCAACAGCTTTTGTACCTACATGTTAGTAATGATGTAATGAATGACACAGATTTATATAAAAGAAGACGCCGTATATGCCGATTATGTGTCCAACTAAATATTAGGCTTAATCCTTATCTTTGGCTACAGGAAAGACGCCAACCTAAATATCTTTTTAATACAGTTGCTCAAAAGTGCTACTTTAAGTAGCTGTTTAGCGTGCGGAAAGTTGGTTTTCGCGACCTAGTGCTTTTCACTTTTTCCACTCAATAATTGTACAAATAGTAGCATTATATAATTAGCCTCACCTCTTCATGGGTCACCAACTAGGCTAAAACCATCGTCTGTCAATAAAAAATAAATATGTTAGAACTGTATTTAAAAAAATGTTAATGAACAACTTCATTATTTTTTAACTGTATTACAATGATGTTACAGAATTAATACTTAATATGAAAGTTTCGAATTCCTTACTTGTTGTTTTTCTTATTTTTGCAACTGTATTAAAAAACGTCGTTCGATACACGTGCGGAAATGTCATTTACTTAATAATGACATACTTTCCGCACTAGCATCTCGATGCATGATACATGTACTACTACATCCGTCGTAATGTACTATTACGTCACAGTCACACCTATCCATAAAGCGGCAATTATCGACTGCAACACGTGCGGAAAACGCCACTTCCTGGCCAGGGGGATATGTAAAATGTTGCACTCAACCGTTTCAAATGTTGTAGTACTCAACAACTCACCC
Source organism: Epinotia bilunana (assembly GCA_947049275.1). Classification (NCBI taxonomy): domain Eukaryota; kingdom Metazoa; phylum Arthropoda; class Insecta; order Lepidoptera; family Tortricidae; genus Epinotia; species Epinotia bilunana. The sequence goes on from OX346256.1 coordinate 25,665,961, forward strand.
GTGGGGGCGGTAATAAAGAAAATTCCAGCCTCGGTGAGTAATGTTCTATAGTGACCCAAGTAGTTGTGCCTTTTTCAGTGCCTGATGTGAATTGATATACCTACCTAAGGTATCACCGGGCACCGTTAGAATGGTAGCTATCTAGTGTAACTGCTGAACTATACGTATCTACGTAATAAATCGTTTAGTAGTTTGTATCATATCTAGGCTCACTATCGAAATACAGTAATGATCCAGCTGCTGTAAGGTAGCGTCGTATATCGTATGAAAATAATTTGAATAGATTGATCTTATCATACCGTTTTACTATTACGAATCAGACCAAAAATTATAGGCACAGTGAAAACGTAACAGTAGATGGGGTAATAATATGTATTGTTTAACTAGAGTGGAGGTACATTGAAGAATAGAAAAAATAAGAAATACACTTTACGATGAAACTAGACAAAAACTAATCGTTGCCTCCCAGATCAGGCCCCTGCGTCAGGGTCCCCATAAGGCAGGCTGCGTTCGCACTCCGGAATCGCTATGCTGATCGGTTGAGTGAGGAACGAGCCAGCTCTGTGGTCCCCAGTGGTTTGGACGAGCATTTGACTCAGCGTCCTGACCGTTGGTGGACATCTGGGCTAATTAACAGTAGATTCATTTTGATGTAAACGAAACCGATGTCCACTGGGCTGTTATTCGCTAAGCGATAAAGCGGCTCACCCCGCCGGTCGCCCATCACGAAACTAGACTTCTACCTACGCTTGGTTACTTTACTACGCATCACGGTGTCAAGATATATTTGTGGGTGAGCGTTGAGTTACAGAATAGGGGGGCAGGATACATTTCGGAGAGTGTGCGCTAGGATTACACGAATTAATCCCGCCCTCACCATTCCGCCATCTTGGGACTAAGCGCGGTCGTGGGTTCCACCCTTATGTTGTTGATTTACCAGATTCGCACGAAGCGCTTTGCTTCCAGTTTTCTCGCGGGGACAGCCAGAGTGGAACTCGCTTCCGGCAAACCTTTTCCCAGTTACATATAACTTGGTCCTTTTCAAGACGAGAGTGAATAGGCACTATCTAGGTATGCATGTAACACCCTCGAACTCATCATCACTTACCATCAGGCGGGATAGTGGTCAAATGCGTACCTATACGTAATAAAAAAAATAAAAAAAAACCTACCTAGTGGTACAGCCAGTGCTTCCAAACCCCGATGTTGCTAGATAGCCGTACGTTAAATAATATCCTTGGAGCTTAAAAGTAAGACCTTATGAAGGCTCATGCATGTACACTATATTAAAAAAGAACACTTTTGGCAAGGTTATTACATTATGTTGTTGTTGGGCTACTTCCAATGCGTCGTCTGTATATTGCCGAACTTTTTGAAATCTGACTTTTTAGTAAGTTTAATAGGGGTGAAAAGTTTGTACGGGTGTTTGGTGCAGAGATAGTTTGGGCCCCGGGGTAGGCCATAGAATAGTTTTTATCCCGGAAATCAGTCCCTAAGGGTCACCCCCTTAGGGACTGATTTCCGGGATAAAAACTATGGGGGTGAAAGTTTGTATGGAGCTACGATAAAACGAGTTCCACGCGGAGCGCGGACGGACTCGCGGGCAGAAGCTTAGTCTTTATATATATAAACGTAAAAGTCCTGACTGACTGACTTATAATCAACGCCTAGCCGTAACCGTTGAATCTAGAAAGCTGAAATGTTCACAATACGCAGCGTTGGCGCGCACGTGTCGATGTAACAAAGGCAGCTACGGAACCCCACACTGCGCTGCAATACCTAAATGATTTATTTTAACCATGCCGTCACAACTATATCCAGAGCTCTGTCAATGCAAATAAAAATACAGTCCACCATAAAACTCATAAAACTAGTGCCTATGCTAAATCTTTGGATTAGATGCCAAAGCGGACCCCGGGCTCCTATAGGACACAACCGGGAATAACGCTAGAAGGATGATTATGTACTATATACTGTTAGGAATAATTTACTTTCAAAACAAAATGTAACTACTACTTACTATAGGTAAACTAATTTTAGCTATTACATCAAAATTAATACTTATTTAGTTAATTGTTTAAGCATAAAAGCATTAAAAAAAAATGTTACCTATAGGAAGAGCGGCGCCATCCAACACAGGCATTTTTTTTGCCTACCCGGTGGCTCCATCGCCTTAGATTATAGACAAAGTGTATCTTACAATTTATTTCTTTTTTTGAATTTTTGAAAACAAAGTTTTAACCGACTTCAATTTAGTGCTCCGCCAAGCCACGAGAACATTTCCACATGTCTTTTCCACATGAACTAATTTCCGAGAGCAAATGCGTTGATTATTAGAGAAAAAAATATAAGCCAATAATATTTGAGGACTTAATTCCGTCGATTCCACAAGGATCACCTTTGGCACTTCATTAGTTAATTGCTATTTAAAAGGAATCTTATCAGAATCTGTGACGTACTTTTGTACTTTTAAGTATGATAAAAATAATAAGAATTAAAAAAAGAACAACCGAATTGAGACCCTCCTCCTTTTCTTTGAAGTCGGTTAAAAATACTATAAGTCTTCCATTAATATTTCGCAACCCTACCTCAAAAATAAAATATTTAACACTACAATTTGATTATTTTTTACTGCGACAGAGCTCAGAAAGTTGCGTGACTAGGTTCTTACTTTCCTAACCATTACATAGTTATTGTAATACCTAATTGGTTCTAATCTATAGCTTGGGCTGGAAGGTAATGGTCAGCTGAATATACTTTACTAATGAATGTAATGGATACATTGTCGGACTGATTTCAGAACATTAATAACAATGAAGGTCTTTTCCACACCGGAGAATAAAAGAAAATTGTATAGGTGAACCAACCTATAATGGCCATCCATCTATTTTAAAGCAACAGGGATTTAGGACACCATTAACCATCAAAGTGTTTTCAATATAGATAGTAAATAGTAGATTGTACGACAAGGGTCTAAAATAAGCCATATTACCACGAGATGGTAAATAGTTCGAGGAGTAATATGGCTTTTAGACCAGAGTTATACACTCTGTTTTTCACTTCGGCAGCGAGAAATTAGTAAAATCAAAGAATATCCATTCACAATCGATAACAAATACCAACCCTGCTCCCTCAGTCGACTTTTGACGACACCCATCGGAAGAAAGGGGATGGTGAAATTCTAACCCGACACCACACGGGGGAGAAAAATATATATAAGAATGCTATTTTATTTGATTATGTTGTAACGGAGTTTTTTCCTATGTTTTTAAGGAGAACCTCGTTCGCCTCGCTCGCTCGCTCAATGAACACACGTATCTACTAGGTACCTAAAAAGGTTAAGTCTTTGTTTAGACCGTGCCGTTATTTATTTCATCCAACGACAACAAACATAATTTACTTTAAAAACAAAGTTTTAACCGACTTCAATTTAGTACTCCGCCAAGCCACGAGAACATTTTTTTTCCAATTTACCTCATGAACTGATTCCCGAGAGCAAATGCGTTGATTATTATAGAAAAAAACCCAATCGCTGTATGTGACCCGATCATATTTGAGGACTTCCGTCAATTCCACAAGGATCACCCTTGGCACTTCATTAGTTGCAATTTCAACGGAATCTTATCAGAATCTGTGATATACTTTTGTACTTTTAAGTACATAATTGAGGAGTTCCATAAGTCATCTGTGGTCTTCATCATCAATTCCACTCCACCAATTTATGATTTCCGGATGTAAATACACGAATTATAATAGAAAATACCAAAATCACTACACGCGTGCCTAATATAATTGAGGAGTTCCCTCTATTCCTCATGGATCCCATTATCCAATTGAATTTTTAAAAAAATGGGACCCATCTGGAAGCATATACTTACAAACAAAAAAATCAATTTATGAATCGGCTCATCAATGACGGAGTTATGAGGTAACAAACATTGAAAAAAAAAAAAACAACCGAATTGAGAACCTCCTCCTTTTTTTTGAAGTCGGTTAAAAAGACCAGCACGTCTATCATGGGACGGCTGCGATATACTCGATTTTTATCGCACTATACCTCTTGTTCTAAGTGTTCTAATAAGAGAGAGACGGATAGTGCGAGAAAAGTCGAGAGAACTTGCGCGCCGTCGCGTGATAGCCGTGCTGCACGTCTATCATGGGACGGCCCCGACATACTCTCGATTTTTCTCGCACTATACCTCTTGTTCTAAGTGTTCTAATAAGAGAGAGACGGATAGTGCGAGAAAAATCGAGAGAACTCGCGCGCCGTCGCGTGATAGCCGTGCTGCACGACTATCATGGGACGGCCGCGACATACTCTCGATTTTTCTCGCACTATACCTCTTGTTCTAAGTGTTCTAATAAGAGAGAGACGGATAGTGCGAGAAAAATCGAGAGAACTCGATTTTTCAGCAAGCAACGGGGAAAGTCGGCGGGTCATGACGGCCTAAGTATTGAGCATTTTAAGTATGCAGGAGTTCACTTTCTCAACCTGTGTGTCACTCGTACCTGTCTTATGCACTGATGAAAACAGTGGTGATTCCGGTAGACAAGAACAGGACGGGTGATCTATCGGCAAAGGCAAACTACCGCCCTATCTTACTGGCCACAATGTACTGGACAGTATGCTCAACTCGATACTTGAAAAGCGGCTCAACCTCCATGAAACCCAGTTTGTTTTCGGGCAGGTTTATCGACAAAAAGTGCCATTTTATGTTTGAAGCATACTGTCGGGTATTATACGGCTAGAAAGACGCCCGTCTATGCCTGCTTCCTGGATCTCTCTAAGGCGTTTGACCGGGTGGATTATAATATACTTTGGGATAAACTGCGTGAGGCTGATATTCCACTAGGATGACCAGAATATAGAAAGGGAGCGTAGGGCGCTATCAGTCAGAGGTAACATGCTTGCCCGCAGGTTCGCTAAGTGTTCCGCAGAGGTAAAGATTGCACTTTTTAAAGCCTTCTGCCAATCTTTCTACGCTAGCGCCCTTTGGGTTAAGTACACAAAGCGAGCTTATAGCGCCCTACGCGTTCAGTATAATAATGTTTTAATGTCTGAAGCTTTCGACTAATTCTATTTTACTACATGTGCAATTATTTTTATTCCCGTGCAGGCATTCATAAGTATGTCCTGTAATGCTAATGTCGTTTGATGCTATTTGTTTTGCTTTTTTATTATACGGTGAATAGATTCTCATACATTTAGTTTTGCTGATATTCAATATTATTCCATTATCATGCGCCCACTTGGTAATGTTCTCAAAATCATCCTGCACTTTGGTCACCATGTCCACTACATCCCTGCCGGCGAATAGCAGGCACATGTCGTCATTGCAGTGCCGGACAACATTCGACACACTGTTCACGCACGCCAACACTGACGCAGGCTTCGGCTCCGGTCGTCCCATTTATGACAGTACGCAAGGTCCTATTGTTTAGGTATTCCCTAAACCACTGGTTTGTGGGCCCGCGTATGCCGCACTCGTCCATAGCCTGCAACAGCTGTTCATCTGTGTTCCAGTGTGTCGAATGCCTTCCGGAAGTCTATGAACACCGCCAGGACCTGCTGTCCGCCGCCGAGGCAGCTGTTTACATAATCAGAGAAGTGGGTCAAGGCCGTGGCGGTGCTCCGCCCTCGTCTGAACCCGTGCTGCGCCTGCGATAAAATACCGTTACATTCGAAAAAACTGCTCACCTGCCCCAGTACAACTTTTTCAACAATCTTATTGATTACTGATAAGATTGCAATAGGCCTGTAGTTTTGTGGGATCGGAATCGTATAATTTATAATTTGTTTTTGTTTGTATTAATTGGTAATTTATCGTGTATAAATTTCCCTAATTCATCCCCGTAAATAATATTTTTTACGCATAATTTTATATAGTTATAATAATTTATAACTTATATTAAGATTATATAATATGTAAATAAATAACTATCTCAATAATAACAACAAATAATGTATATCTAAAATCTTAAGATTTATATGTATATAAATCACTCGCGGACAGAGCGACCGATTTTCGTATTAGATAATCTAGGAATGCACTTTGTCGTGGAGTAAATAGATCGGGTCCCGCTGTAAGCGCTGCGCGCCGTACGGAACGGTCTAACGGCGGCCGTCGGCTGCAGCGCTGACAGCGATGTATTGCGCCCGCCAGCGCAGGCGCAGGCAGTTCATCCATGACCTCGCCGCGAGACGCATGCTCTCTTTATCGTGCTACCCAGCTAAATTGCATTCCGCTTGCATTGTATTTTAAATAGTTTATTCCTCGCTTTCGCTCTTTCTCCTGCTTCTCTCTATTGACTGATGTGTACTGTGCTGACTGTTCCTTCCGTGTGCCGTATTAATAGACAATAAATTGGTGTGTGCAACGAACGTTTAGTGCTTGTTATTTATGTCGGCACCTGCACCCGCTTACCGGCACGCTTGGCGACAGCATTAAGGCAAGTGTACCTACCACCATCTACACTGGTGACCCCTTGGAACACTGAAAATGACCGGTGTTGAGTATGAGGATGCGGAAAATTCCGGGCAGAGCAAACAAAGACACGGCGTTCAAGATGGCGGTATGTCAACGGAAATTTACCGCATCGGCGTGAAAGCACCTGTGTTTTGGCCGGAGAAACCGGCAGTATGGTTCGCCCAAATGGAATCGCAATTTAGTGTGTCGAATATTACTTCGGATGCGACCAAATATAATTACATCGTCGCGCAGCTTGATGCTCAGTATGCCGCCGAGGTGGAGGATATAATTATTTCGCCACCAGCTACCGACAAATATAAGAAAATAAAAGATGAGCTCATCAAACGACTCTCGGTGTCCCGGCAAAAGAAAGTTAAGCAGTTGCTTAGTCAGGAAGAGTTGGGTGATAGAAAACCTTCCCAGTTTCTCCGCCACCTGCGTCATTTGGCCGGGCCGAATATACCCGACGAGTTTCTTTTATCTATATGGACATCTCGCCTGCCAAGTAACTTGCAATTTGTGATCGCATCGAAGCTCAATGACCCAATTGAAGAGCTCGCTGAGTTGGCCGACCGTGTTCACGACATAGCAACTCCTCAAGTAGCCGCAGCATCAGCGCCTGATCCTCAGATGGCTATCCTCATGCGTCAAGTGAGTGAGCTGACTAAGGACATGAAAACGCTAAAAAGTCAGCTCAATAATGACAATAGGCCGTCGCGATCAAGATCTCGCGCATCCGGCAAGTCCCGCAATCGTTCCAGTTCCCAGAGGTCGCAGTCGAGTTATCGGAAGTTTCCAGAGTGCTGGTACCATGCGAAGTTCGGTGAGAAGGCAACAAGGTGCGTGAAACCGTGCGACTACAAGGCGGGAAACGAAAGGGGCACTCGTTAATGGCGACCGCCGTTTGCCCAAGTCCTGGTCGCTTATTTGTTACTGACCAATCAACGAAGATACAGTTTCTCGTGGATACTGGTAGCGACGTCTGTGTCTTCCCAAGGTCACAACTGAAATATCGGCGACAACCAACTAACTACCAGTTAGCTGCAGCGAACGGCTCACCTATTATAACTTATGGTTACTTACACTTGGTGCTGAATCTAGGCTTGCGCCGCGACTTTGCTTGGAGATTTATTGTTGCGGATGTGACGAAGCCAATCATCGGCGTGGACTTCCTGGCGCATTACGACCTTCTTCCTGACTGCAAGAATAAACAGCTGATCGACAGGACGACTAGCTTGTGCGCCGTGGCTTTGCTCGGATGTTCAACGGACGAGATTTCTTCGGTCAAGGTGGTGTCGGGTGAGTCAGATTACCATCGCATACTACTGAAATACCCCGACATTACTCGCCCATCCGGCGTTCATCGGGTTCCTAAGCACAACGTCCTACATTTTATAAAAACTACTCCAGGGCCTCCTGTGTCTTGCTCTCCTCGACGGTTGGCCCCGGACAAGTTAAAAATTGCTAAGGACGAGTTTTCAGCGATGCTACAAAATGGAACAGCCAGACCTTCAGAGTCACCTTGGTCGTCACCTCTACACCTAGCCCCTAAGAAAAACAACGGCTGGAGGCCTTGCGGTGACTACCGGATGCTAAATGCAAGGACTATTCCGGATAAATATCCTGTTCGTCATATACATGATTTTGCTCACAGTATTTCTGGTTGCCAGGTTTTCTCCACCATCGACCTTGAGAAGGCGTACCACCAGATCCCCGTGAACCCAGAAGACATCGAGAAGACCTCGATTACCACGCCGTTTGGCCTCTACGAGTTCCTGTATATGACTTTCGGACTCCGGAATGCAGGCCAGACATTCCAACGGTTCGTGGACGAGATGGTAAGGGGACTGGATTTTTGTTATGCCTATTTAGATGACTTTTGGTGTACTCAGAGGATGAAGTAACGCACAAAGAGCACCTGCGCCAGCTGTTTGCCAAATTCCAGGAGTACGGGATGGTAATTAACACTTCCAAATGTGTCTTCGGCGCACCCGAGGTAACGTTCCTGGGCTACAGAATCTCAGCCGGAGGTACCAAGCCCCTTCCGTCCAAGGTCGATGCCATCAAGGACTTCCCGGTTCCAAAGAATGTGAGGGAGCTGCGCAGATTCTTGGGGATGGTAAATTTTTACCGCAGATTTATCCCGGGGGCAGCAGCGTCTCAGGCCCCACTTAACGCGCTTTTAACTGGATCCGCAAAGCCTTCTCAGCCCGTCAACTTTAACGCTGAAGAAAATGAGGCTTTTGAGCGTTGTAAGGACAGCTTATGTCAGGCTGCGTTGCTAGCGCATCCCAATAGTCAGGCTAAGCTGGCCATTGTCACAGACGCTTCTGATACCGCCATGGGCGCCGCGCTTCAGCAGTATATCGACGAAGAATGGCAGCCCCTGGCGTTCTTCTCTAGGAAATTGAGCCCCGCGCAACAGAAGTATTCGCCGTACGACCGTGAGCTCCTGGCCATATATGAAGCGCTCAAGCACTTTAGGCACATGGTCGAGGCCAGGGATTTCGCAATCTACACGGACCACAAACCCATCTGCTTCGCCTTCAACAAACGCAAGGATAACTGCTCACCCAGACAGTTCAGGCATTTGGACTTTATAGCGCAATTTACGACTGATATAAGGTATATCTCTGGGAAGGACAACGTGGTGGCAGATACCTTGTCTCGCGTTGAGGAAGTTACACAGCCAATCGATTTGGAGAAGCTAGCGCAATCCCAGATGAGAGATCCAGAGTTGCAAGAGCTCATGCAGAGTGATTCTTCACTACGCCTGAAGAAGTTCAAGTTGCCGGGTATTCAGGCTGAACTGTATTGCAACGAGAGTGACCAGACACTCAGGCCGTATGTCACGAAGGAGTTACGCGAGCAAGTGTTCCAGAGCTTACACTCCTTTAGCCACCCTGGTGCTAACGCCTCCATAAAGCTCGTCACAGACCGGTACGTTTGGCCAGGTATCAAGAAAGACTGCCGCGAATGGACACGCACCTGTTTGTCATGTCAGAGAGCCAAGGTCACTCGCCACGTTTCTGCACCACTTGGAACATACCGGCTTCCAAGAGCGAGGTTCATGCACGTCCACATAGACCTCATAGGCCCCATGCCAGTTTCTCAAGGGTTCAGATACTGCCTCACAGCTGTCGATCGATATACACGTTGGCCTGAGGTAGTACCGCTACAGGAGATCACAGCAGAGGCCGTGGCCAGAGGACTTCTACATGGCTGGATATCGCGGTTCGGCTGCCCCGATGACATCGTTACTGATCGTGGCAGGCAGTTCGAGAGCTGCCTGTTCAAGCATCTGTCGGAGCTAGCCGGCTTCCACCATCGTCGCACAACAGCCTACCACCCGGCGTGCAATGGCCTCGTGGAGCGATTTCACAGACAGTTGAAAGCCGCTATCACCTGTCACGCGACTAGCAACTGGGTAGACACATTACCCTTGGTATTGCTCGGTATACGTAGTGCATACAAGGCGGATCTCAACGCTTCGACCGCTGAGCTCGTGTACGGGGAGCCACTTAGATTGCCGGGAGAGTTATTACACGCGAAGTCGCCAGATGACACTATTGACGTGACGGATTATGTCGCACGCCTGCGTAAGTTTGCCCATAACCTCACTCCAGTGCCGGCATCACGCCATACAAACAATAGACGAGTCTTCATATATAAGGACCTCAACACCGCCAGTCACGTGCTGCTCAGAGACGATGCGAGTCATCCACCACTGCAGCCAGCGTATACTGGTCCGTACGAAGTGCTCGAAAGAAGTGATAAAGTGTTTAAGTTGCGTGTGAGCGGCAAAAGTGTAACAGTGTCCATAGACCGCATTAAACCTGCATACATACTGGCTGACGTGCCGAACGTACCAATTCCTGTCCCGTCCATTCAACCTACTCCAGAGACTGAAAACACGGTCAAAAAGACAAAGTCAGGACGTACAGTGCGTGTCCCAGGTTATTACTAACGTAATTTTTATTTTTATTTATCTATCGCCCTTGACGGTCTCTGGAGGGGGGTGATGTGGGATCGGAATCGTATAATTTATAATTTGTTTTTGTTTGTATTAATTGGTAATTTATCGTGTATAAATTTCCCTAATTCATCCCCGTAAATAATATTTTTTACGCATAATTTTATATAGTTATAATAATTTATAACTTATATTAAGATTATATAATATGTAAATAAATAACTATCTCAATAATAACAACAAATAATGTATATCTAAAATCTTAAGATTTATATGTATATAAATCACTCGCGGACAGAGCGACCGATTTTCGTATTAGATAATCTAGGAATGCACTTTGTCGTGGAGTAAATAGATCGGGTCCCGCTGTAAGCGCTGCGCGCCGTACGGAACGGTCTAACGGCGGCCGTCGGCTGCAGCGCTGACAGCGATGTATTGCGCCCGCCAGCGCAGGCGCAGGCAGTTCATCCATGACCTCGCCGCGAGACGCATGCTCTCGTTATCGTGCTACCCAGCTAAATTGCATTCCGCTTGCATTGTATTTTAAATAGTTTATTCCTCGCTTTCGCTCTTTCTCCTGCTTCTCTCTATTGACTGATGTGTACTGTGCTGACTGTTCCTTCCGTGTGCCGTATTAATAGACAATAAATTGGTGTGTGCAACGAACGTTTAGTGCTTGTTATTTATGTCGGCACCTGCACCCGCTTACCGGCACGCTTGGCGACAGCATTAAGGCAAGTGTACCTACCACCATCTACAGTTTGAATAATTCAAATGAGAACCCTGCTTGAATATTGGCCTAATAAGTGATTTTTTCAAATGATCTGGATATACACAATTTGTCATACATAAATTTATAAATCTGGCTATTATCATACTGAAGTCCTCTTTAAAATATTTTATATCTTGGACCCTGATGTCATCAATACCTGGAGCTTTGCCGTTACTTAATTTATCGATTATTTTCTGAACATCGCTTGGCTGTACCTTTCTGAATCTAGAAGAAACATCGCATTCTTTAACATACGAATCTCTATTTAAAAACTTTCGGTTGCACTTGTGTTTTATGTCTAATATTTCTTGTGTAAATGTATTTGAAAATTTATTACATATATTCTCCAAATTATCTGTTTTCCCTAAATATTTTATTACTGTACTATCAACATTACTTTTAATTCTACCTAGCCACCTATTGATATTTCCCCATATTTTCCTGAAGTCCCCTTCACATTTTTGTATTTCATTTTGTCTGAACTTATTTTTAGCAAAATCAATAACTTTATTTACTTTATTTCTGTACCGCGTGTAGTCTAGGTTCATATTTTTGGGATTATGCTTCCACATTCTAAATAACTCGTCTCTGTGCTCAATCATATTTTCCAATTTTTTGTTTACCCACGGTTGAGTTTCCCGCTTACTAATCGCGGCCGTCGTGTGCTAGACGTGCTGGTTTACTTTTAAAACGTTGCCTACTTACTTACACACTATTTAAATTTTTTATATTACCTAACTTGCACGATGCCAAAAAGTACCTACCTACGTAGTAAGTATAGTCCTTCAAGATTTGCGGACCTTTTTTTTAGCCATCCGGGGGCATATAATATTATTATTATATCCAATAAAATATGTTTTAGCGTAGTTATTTGTTTTGTGTTGCCTTCCAGGAGGTAACTCATGTAAAGGTTCCGACCGAAGACCAGCGCTGGCCTCCTAGGTTAGCACCATGCTGAGTCGGGGCCTTTTCGTGGACCCTGCTACTTTTACTTTACTGTGTTTTGTTTTGTATACCCATTGTTTTGTCCACGAATAAATGTTTTCTTTCTTTCTTTCTTTCTTTCAATAAGGGTCAGAAATGCCATTGTCAAAACGTCCGAATAGTATGTACGAGTACCTATAATATAATGTCCGATAGGCCAAGTGTCACATTTTCCACCGGTTGACAATCATCATCCGCCTAGCGTTATTCCCGGTTGTGCTTGACACCTAATACCAAGATATGACATTTTACGAAGGCGACTGCCATCCGACCTCCCAACCCAGAGGGAAAACTAGACCTTATTGGAATTAGACCGGTTTCCTCGCGATGTTTTCCTTACCGAAAAGCTAACGGTAAATACTCCGTACATAAGTTCCGCAAAACTCTTTGGTACGAGAATATATCCACTTGTCAACAAGTACGAAAATGTTTGACCCTGTGTCCGATAGTCCGGACGTCATATTGACCACTTGTCGAAAAGTCTGAAATGTCATTTCCCTGTGTCACAAGACGGCGCACGAGCTCTCTTGATTTTTCACGCACTATACGTCTCTTTCTTAGTTTTCTAATAAGAGAGAGACGGATAGTGCGAGAAAAATCGAGAGAACTCGCGCGCCGTCTTGTGATAGCCGTGCTGAACGTGTCTGTGGGTTTATGAGGTTAATAAATGGGTTTTTTTTGCTCTGTATCCCTTCTTGCAGCCTTTTTGCTATAGAATTTAGTTTTTTTTATTAGCTTTTATACTAATTAGCTTTTTAACACTTGACTCATATTTATCCCATTATGATAAATTACCCTATCCCAATAAAAAAATCTACATTTATGAATTCTAGAAAATGCACTAAATGTTTAAATGTTGTATACGAAAATACAAATAATTATATTTATGTATAATTAATTCCAACACATCAAAAATACCAAATTAAAAAACAACACGTTTTAATACAAACAACACTTACCTAGGGCTAATAAATATATATCACTAAACACTTTTAACAATAAACACGGGTCAACAATATCACAACTTTGATAAACACTTCACAAATGCACAAAAACACCAAATATCGCAATTTCAAGGTTATTTTTCACGAATATTAATTTATACAAATATCCTGATAACTTTATTTAATTTTTGCAGCTACGATTATTCAAAATACGGTTCTTATGCCTTACGTGGCGTGGGTATAGGCTTATATTAAAGGTTTAATATGTTTTTATTTAGAAAACAATATAAATAGTGACTGGGTGGTTGGGGCGTAACGCGCATGACTAGTTGACTGGGATACAAGCATGCGCAATCACTACCAGATGGGTAATCTCCCTTCACGCCACTAGCATTTATTTTTTTATTTAGATTTTTTTTCGATAGCTTGATATCGAGGAATCCCTTTCCTTCCATCTTCTATCAAGATCAAAGGTGGATTTTAAAAAACTTTTTCGGTGAATGAAATGCCTCCTGGCCATAAGCCCGATTTCACAATTTTTAGGGTTATGTGCCTTAAAAGGAAAACAATAAACCCTTATACGATCACTTCGTTGTCCGTCTGCCTGCCAATTCCTGACCCCGTATCATGGTCCGCCTTATCACGCAATAAGTGACAAGATAGAGCGTCCGTCACTGGCTGACACCGTTCGATGGAACGAGACGGACGCTCTATGTTGTCACTTATCGCGTGATAAGGCCGACCATGATGCGGGGCCTGGTAGAGCGTGGAGGTATCAAGTTAAAATGAATTTTAAACTTCAAGGTCTGCAGTCTCTTAGAGCTATGAAAAAATTCAACTTTTAAGATAACGAATTTAAACGATGCGCCGGATATGCCGTATATAACTATATCCTGATTAGATATATGACATATTAAAAATACAGTTTTATTATACAGCAAAAAAATGCACGCTATGCAATAAATAGATCGATTAAAGTCTCAAAATAGAATCTTACATTATTGAAATGCCATATCTATTACTTTTCTACATCATTAACGTTTGCTTCAGCCATAACTTCAATTCCATACAAATGTGAACCTTATAATGATTCACACACAGTTATAAATTGCATGCGCACTTCAACTGTTGAATATTTTAGCACCTTGACGCGAAAGCAATTGATTTTGCTATTTTAACGGTAGTTTAGTCTAGCATATAGTCTAATATTATAGTAAAAGCAAACTCGTGTTTTTACCAATTTTGCGATATCTAGTACTCATTGTAGTACCTACCTATTGGCTCTCATAAATGTGCATCATTTCAGCACAAATCGTTTATTTTAGGTATAGGTCGACAAGTTTCTATTTGACCGTAGCCACGTATACAGTGACACGTAACAGTATCACCACCTGTTTTCAACTACTCTTTGACGACACAATTGCTTGACCAATCTACTGTAAAAAATAAAATAGATCATTGCGGGAAATTAATCATACCGCCATATGCGGGCTGATTCGACCTTATGTCGCAATGAACGTGTTAATTCATAACATTTCTTCGTGCATGAAATAAGCAGAAACAAAACGTTTTGACATTGACACTGACATCAGTAATGTCACATTACCATAAACGTAAAGTAACTGAGTTTTTTTTTTTTTTTTGGGCGGGAACGTTGAAAGAGATAGGCGCGCTTGATAAAATATTTTATTGTAAATTAATTTTAGGTGTTATTTTGTACATATTTAGTCTTAATTTTAATTTAAATTCATAGTCGGTTTGGTTATCGGTTTGGTGCGCTTCCCCAGTCATGGGGAAGCGTACGGGAAAGCGTTCTCGGTTGGAGGGCTTGGAGCCGGAGCCAGATCTTCATTCTGAAAGTAGTTCTGATGCGGATACAGGTGCGCTCTCAGAGCGCATGCCTGCAAAAAAGAAGACAAAAGAAGATGACAAAGAGAAGTATACTCCTTTCAGGGCCAAAAGTTATTACAGGTTGTACGACGAAAATTCAGCTAAGAAAGAATTTATTGTTTTTCTGAATCACAGAGAGGATGACCATAAATTTTCTGACAAAGATAGACTTGCTTTGTCCAATGCAATCCGAAAGCATTGCGTGTCGGGCGTGATGCATCTAAGAACAATTAATGCATACAAAGTTGGGATTATGTTTGATCTCCCAAATCACGCCAATGTCTTCCTAAAAAATGAAAAATTATTAAATGAAATTCACATGTATGCTTCAATCCCAGCATCTGAGACCGAGGTCACGGGTGTTCTCACTTCAGTGCCGATTGATTATTCGAACCAGAAGATTTTCCAATTAATAGCTTCTAGTAAAAAGGTGATAAGCGTAAGACGGTTTATGCGGCGGGTAAAAGACACGCTGGGTATCGTCTCAATGGTTCCAACTCAGACGGTTGCCGTGACTTTTGCCTCTGTACAGTTGCCTGAATATGTAACACTTGACCATTGGAGGCACGAAGTAGGGATCTATATTCCTCCAGTAAAGCAATGCCTTCGTTGCATGAAATTTGGACATATAGCAAAGTATTGTAAAAATAAGGAAGTATGTTCAATTTGTGCAGAACCTCATAATTTCAAAAATTGTAATAAGGCTAAAACACAATGCGCAAACTGTGGTGGGGATCACGTGGCTATATCTGCCGCATGTCCAATTAAAAAACAGAAAATTGAGGAAAATAAGTTAAAATCACGTAGTGCTAAATACTCCGATTTGTTTTGTGACGTTGCATTTCCGCAGCTCGGCTCAAAATATTGTTACGTCCACGGGGTGGGTAACGTGATAGAAAATACACTAATTGATCACTAATTAAAAGGAATGCAAACTTTATTACAAAATTACAAATTAACAAGGCTTACTTAATAAATCAATTCACTATGACGCACTTTTCACTCGCTTCGCTTTGAGATTCGCACTGTTCGCAGTTTAATTCCAAACTCTCTCCGCTGCGTTGGCGCGCGGCTTATATATCCGGAGCCCTTCGCACTAGAACATTCCGGAGAAATCTTGAATAAACGGTCCAAGGTCCAATTCTAGGAACGGCGACCCCTCGGTTCATGAATGTTCCAGAGCGTCTAGATTGTTCGATGCTCGTTCGACCCGACGACTGGAACATTCCCGAATATGCTGTCCCTTTCTAGTTGTCTCTTTCACACACTTCTCGAACCTTCTCAATCTAGATGTCTCTAGAGAATAGTGCTGTCTCTTTCTAGTTGTCTCTTTCACACACTTCTAGAAATTTCGCCATATAATGAAGTGTGCTTCAAAGGCCCATAAGGGGTCCTGAAAACGCCTGAAAACGGGTTTTCAGGTTATCGCGCCATCTGATAGAGGCTGTCCTGAAACGGACTGAAAACATGTTTCAGGCGCCTGAAAACAACGGCAACTAGGGTGAATTTTCAATCTTCTAGTATGTGGAAGAGCCACCTCTGAAACGGCCTGAAATCACTTTTCAGCCTGCTGAAAACGCTTCTAAAGCATGAAAAATCAAGTTTGAAGTTTATACCACCGGCGCAACACTACCCCCTCCTAAGACATGCTCGTCCCGAGCATCATTGTTTCCGTGGTACTTCGCCAGTCGGTCAACATGAACAACCTTGCAGGGACCACGTGGATTTCGCTGTATCCGATATGTGACGTCATTGATTTTTGTGACTACCCTATATGGCCCTTCCCAATTTGGGGACAGTTTTGGAGATTTTCCCTTTTTCCGCATCGGGTTATGTAGCCACACCCAAGAACCTTCCTCGAATCCAATTTGGTTAGCCTTCCTATCGTATCGGGTCTTCATTCTCGTGCTAGCTTGAAGCCCGTGTTCACGAACAAGACTGTGAACGTCAGCAATCCGATCCCCTAAATCACTTGCATACTCTGTGATAGATCTTGGAGCATCAGGAGGACGTCCAGTTAAAAGATCTGCCGGTAAACGAAGCTCTCTTCCAAAATTCGCATATGCTGGAGTAACTGCCGTACTTTCATGGATTGCTGACCTATATGACATCAAAAAGAGTGGAATATGCCGGTCCCAATCCTTTTGGTGACTCTCAACAACCTTGGCCAGATGTCTCTCCAGAGTCTGATTGAATCTCTCCACCATTCCATCCGATTGTGGGTGATATGCCGTAGTCCTCGTCTTATGCATCCCCATGATTCGACAAGTCTCTTGAAAAACCGCAGATTCAAAGTTCCTGCCTTGATCGCTGTGAATTTCCAGAGGTACTCCAAATCTACAACAAACTTCATTTACTAACTTCTCTGCTATAGTGACTGCTTCCTGATTAGGGATGGCAAACGCTTCAGGCCATTTGGTGAAGTAATCCATCACGACAAGAATGTACTTGTTTCCGGAGTCAGATGTCGGGAACGGGCCTGCGACGTCTAGCGCAATTCTTTCCCAAGGTGCTCCAACATTGTACAGTTTGAGCGCTCCTCTACTACGGGTGTGCGGACCTTTAACTGCTGAACAGTTAACGCACTTCTTGCACCAGTTTTCGACATCTTCACGGCAGTGAATCCAATAAAACCGTTGTCGGATTTTCATCAAGGTTCTTTTCACTCCTAGGTGTCCACCAGAAGTACCGTCGTGGAAACTTCCCAAAACATCTTTCACTCTTTTCCTTGGAACGACTACTTGTAGATGAGCATCCTTCCCATTCGCCGATTCCCATTTCCTGCATAGTACGCCATTATGCATAACCAAGCTGTCCCATTGTGCCCAATAGCTTTTCGTTACCGAACTCATCGGAGCTACTTCACACCATCTTGGTTTGGGTATTCCTGCATTAATCCAGTCAAAAATCGGCTTTACGTCAGGATCCTCTTGCTGAGCTAGTTGCATGACTTCATCACTCCACTCTTCGCTGACTGTGTCAGTTCTCAGCATCCTTAAACATTCCTTGGCCTCTTGTCTAAGACAATGCTTACAGTCGTCGGGACAAGGTCTTCGAGAAAGGGCGTCTGCGTTTCCATGTGATTTCCCACTACGGTGTTCGATGTCAAAGTCATAATATTCCTGAAGCTGTTCAATCCAGCGTGCCACCTGGCCCTCGGGATTTTTAAACTCCAGCAACCATTTCAGAGCAGCATGATCAGTCCTGATACGAAACTTCCGCCCTAACAGGTATCTACGGAAATGCTGTAACGTCTTGACGACTGCCAGCAGTTCCCTTCGAGTGACACAGTAATTTCTTTCTGGCTTCGACAACGATTTGCTAAAGTAGGCGATTACAACTTCATTATCTCCTTTTTTTTGCGACAAGACTCCTCCAATACCAGTATTACTCGCGTCCGTGTCAACAATAAAATCTACTTCGGGATCTGGATACCCCAGTATTGGTGTTTCACAGAGTCTCTGCTTGAGGTCGTTGAAACTTGCCGTACACCGATCCGTCCAATCAAACTGTCGTTTCTCTTCCGTCAGTTCGTGCAATGGTTTTGCTATATCCGAGAAGTCCTTCACAAACCGCCTGTAATATGAGCACAGTCCTAAAAATGCACGTACTGCAGTTTTGTCCCTTGGTATCGGCCAATCCTTCACGGCACTTATCTTCTCAGGATCTGTCTGGATACCATCCTTCGAAATCACATGTCCCAAGTAGTTAACCTTTCGTTTGAAAAGTGAACATTTCTTTGGACTCAGTTTAAGGTTTGCCTCTCGTAACTTAGACAATACTTGCTCCAATTTGCCGAGGTGATCATCGAAGTCTCTACCAACGATGATAATGTCATCCAAATAGACCAAGCAAGTATCTCCCAGCAATCCAGCTAGTATTTGTTCCATCAATCTCTCAAATGTCGCTGGTGCATTGCATAATCCAAACGGCATAACATTAAACTGCCAGAGCCCCTTTCCGGTTGAGAAAGCCGTTTTCTCCTTATCACTATCCTTGATCTCAACTTGCCAATAGCCACTTTTTAAATCCAACGTAGAAAACCATTTCATTCCATTCAAAGTGTCTAAGGTGTCGTCGATTCGAGGTAACGGATAGCTGTCTTTCTTCGTGGCATCATTCAGTCGACGGTAGTCGACGCAGAATCTCATGGTCCCGTCCTTCTTCTTCACCAAAACTACGGGAGAACACCACGGGCTTGTTGAAGGTTCAATAACGCCACCCGTCTTCATTTCCTCGATCATGTCTTCTACTTCCTTCTCCTGGGCTACTGGAACTCGCCGGGGTCGCTGTCGTATAGGCATGACGTCACCAGTGTCGATCCCATGCTGTACGACTCCAGTTTTTCCGATGTCAGTGTCATGCGCAGAGAAAACATTGCTGTATCGCAACAGCAATTTACGTGCCTTACTGAGCTCTTCCCCGGTAAGATCGTTTCTGGAGCCATCTAATAACATTTCAATGTCTATTGGAGGCGCAGAACACCCAGGGTTTTCGCTCTCCGTAGAACCTTGACAACTTCGTATCCAAGAGATTTCCTCACATGATCCAACTAGAGCTCCTTTTCTAAGGA
Organism: Epinotia bilunana; assembly: GCA_947049275.1. Classification (NCBI taxonomy): domain Eukaryota; kingdom Metazoa; phylum Arthropoda; class Insecta; order Lepidoptera; family Tortricidae; genus Epinotia; species Epinotia bilunana. The sequence continues at coordinate 25,685,567 of OX346256.1, forward strand.
CGCACTCGGTGTCACTTAAATTAAGAACTCTCACAAAGGTTTTAGTCGATGTTGTTACCACCGTGCGGGCTGTCATCCATGGTTTACCATCATTGACCTTTTCCACAACAACACAACGATGACATCCTTGTTTTGTGCTGTACGGCAATCGCACTGGAACTAGTACCTGTGCCCTCGGTTGGAGGATCGTTCTTCTAGTACAGTAAACATTCCCATTTACTCCGCCCTCCATAGGCACCTCATCAGGCCCAAATTTCAGTACTCCAACCTTCAAGTCAATTTTACAGCCATGGCCTCTCATAAAATCCAGCCCAATGATGCAGTCGTCGATAATGTTAGCTACAATCACCTTATGCCAGTAGCTCTTATTACCAATTTTTAAATCCACCTCTCGCTCCCCCTGTATGGGAATGTACTGGCCGGTAGCGGTTTGCAGCTGGAGATGCCTAGGTTGGACTAGATGATCTCTGGTCAGGTGCTTCAGTAGCCGAGAACTGATAACCGTCCGAGAAGCTCCGGTGTCGATGGTAAGGTGACATGGTACTCCACCAATTTTTCCTTTGACAACCAGACTATTCCCGTCACTAGCCTGTGAGATCATAACTGGGACATTCCGACCACCAGCCAGCACTCGTCCCTTAGTCCTGGCTTTTACCTGTTGCGGCCCGGATGCCACAGTACCTGTTGCCCTTGTCACTGGAGTCAGATCTCGTTCTTTCCTGCCCCTTTTCGGGCAACTGGTCTGGATGTGGCCACGTTCTCCACAATGGTAACATCGTGGCCCAAACTCACGATGTGGAGCAATCGGTTCCCTAAGAGATACTTCACGTACCCTATAAGGCCTTGACGGGTCCTGGCGCACAGCTTCTACTTCCAGGGCATGAGCCACCGCATCCTTCAGGCTCCCATGGTGTCCTAATCGCACTGCAGCCCGTACCTCCAAATCCCGTATTCCGTCAACGAAGGCCTGCACTAACGTGGTGTCCACAAAGGAGGCGGATGTACGTTGGTACGCCTTTCTGACCAACTTCTCAATTTCTAGGGCCCACTGCTGCAAGGTCTCGCTACGCCCCTGCGTCCTGTCCTTTAACTGAGCTCGGTACACGTGCTCCAGGTGCTTGTCACCGTAACGGGCCTCCAACGCCTCTAGAAGCCGGTCGTACGTCTCCTCTTCTCCTAAGGCTTCTAATATGGTGAGAGCCTCGTCACGTAACGCTAAGGTTAGGGCTGTCCTGGCCTGCTCTTTACTCCAACCGTTAGCCTTGGAGACTGACTCGAATTGCCGCTTATAAGCTGTCCACGACGATGTACCATCGAAGGGAGGTACCTTGAATCGTCCACCTCCCGATACAGGCACCTCGACTGCACAGGTACTCGTACCACTGGCCACTTTTATTTCGAGCTTCTGGAGGCGATTCTTGTAGGTGTCGACTTCCTCCTTAACTGTCCCAATGGTTTCTCTAACACCATGAAGTCCAGTTTCAAATTTAATGTCCAAGTCAATCAGTTTCTCCTGGACCTCACACATCTCGCGCTTCCATTCAGTCGCGGTCTCATGTACCTCTCGAAGCAGCCTCGATTGTTCTTCTTGCTTTTCTTCCTGTTTTCGGACCTGTTCCTGTTGTTGACGAGCTTGTTCTTCTTGCTTTTCTTCCTGTTTTCGGACCTGTTCCTGTTGTTGACGAGCTTGTTCTTCTTGCTTTTCTTCCTGTTTGCGCAGGCCCTCTACGATTTTTCGGACCTGTTCCTGTTGTTGACGAGCTTGCTCTTGTTGTTGACGAGCTTGCTCTTTTAAGAGAATTAAGATGGCATTGACGTCCAACTCTTGCTTATCTGGGGTCGGTGAGTCTGATGGGCCAGCGCGCGACGCAGAGTCCTCACCTGCTGCAACTCGGCTCCGGGTCTGCACTCCCTTCTGTTCGTTCTCACGTGATGTAGTCGACATTTTCTATCCCACTTCTGACACCAAATGTTACGTCCACGGGGTGGGTAACGTGATAGAAAATACACTAATTGATCACTAATTAAAAGGAATGCAAACTTTATTACAAAATTACAAATTAACAAGGCTTACTTAATAAATCAATTCACTATGACGCACTTTTCACTCGCTTCGCTTTGAGATTCGCACTGTTCGCAGTTTAATTCCAAACTCTCTCCGCTGCGTTGGCGCGCGGCTTATATATCCGGAGCCCTTCGCACTAGAACATTCCGGAGAAATCTTGAATAAACGGTCCAAGGTCCAATTCTAGGAACGGCGACCCCTCGGTTCATGAATGTTCCAGAGCGTCTAGATTGTTCGATGCTCGTTCGACCCGACGACTGGAACATTCCCGAATATGCTGTCCCTTTCTAGTTGTCTCTTTCACACACTTCTCGAACCTTCTCAATCTAGATGTCTCTAGAGAATAGTGCTGTCTCTTTCTAGTTGTCTCTTTCACACACTTCTAGAAATTTCGCCATATAATGAAGTGTGCTTCAAAGGCCCATAAGGGGTCCTGAAAACGCCTGAAAACGGGTTTTCAGGTTATCGCGCCATCTGATAGAGGCTGTCCTGAAACGGACTGAAAACATGTTTCAGGCGCCTGAAAACAACGGCAACTAGGGTGAATTTTCAATCTTCTAGTATGTGGAAGAGCCACCTCTGAAACGGCCTGAAATCACTTTTCAGCCTGCTGAAAACGCTTCTAAAGCATGAAAAATCAAGTTTGAAGTTTATACCACCGGCGCAACACTATATTGACACCCACCTAAGTAATCTGACCAAATCTGACAGATTTATGAATCTACTTGTGGAAGCTATAGTTAAAATTTGGGCTGATAAAGAAACGCCAATAAATTCTAACAATATAAAAGAAACACTTAGAAACACTTTCAGGAAACAACCTTAATTTTTTTTCTTTATGGACATATTGAACATAGTGCAGTGGAATGCTCAGAGTATAATAAGCAATAGGCTAATCTTTACTAGATTCTTATATGAAAACAACATTCACATAGCAATAATTTCTGAAACCTGGTTAAAACAACATCAAAAATTTTCAATTAAAGGATATAATGTCATTAGAAATGACTGTGGTAATAAACACAATGGTGTAGCAATACTTATTCATAACAATATAGTATATTCTAATATTAAAACTTATTTTGACAATGGTCTACAAAATATCTGTGTACAAATAATTATAAATAACAAGCAGTTGAGTGTAGTAAGTTTTTATAGTCCATCAAATTCTGATCCCCGATTTAATAAAAGTAAATTTGATGCTTTGATAAAATCTATTCCACAGCCAATGCTTTTTGGAGGCGATCTAAATGCTCATCATATGTCATGGGGCTGTGTTGATACATTGCCTCGAGGTAGAGATGTCTTAGATATTATTGATGGCAATGACTTGGTTCTTTTAAATAATGGTCAAACTACTACAACTGGTTCTTCTTCTTGGCGTCCTAATGCTCTGGATTTAACTTTCGTTTCTCCATCATTGGCACTTTCATGTGATTGGTCTGTTATGGATTGTCCTCTTGGCAGCAGTTATCATTTGCCTGTAATGATAAAAATGATAGTTGGTAATGAAAATAGCTCACAAACTAACCCAATATGTAATAATGTACATTTGCCCATTCACCCAAATTACAAACAGGTGAATTGGAAAATGTACAGGCAATCAGTTGATTTTTGTTTGACTAATATTGATTTTGAAAATATGTCTTCGATAGATGCACTCAATCTGTTTTGTAATATTTTGCGATCTACTGCTGTAGAGTCCATCCCTAGACATAGGTCTTTGAATAGTTCTAATATGTGTACACCAAAATCTTTGAAATTTCCCCGGCTGCCTTGGTGGAATCAAAAGTGTTCAGAAGCTGTACTTAATTCAAAACTTGCTTATATAAAATTTAAAAGTGAACCTAGTGAAGAGAATTATATAGAATTTAAAAGACTTCGAGCTCTTAAAAAGCTTATTCTTAAGACTGAACGGCGTAATAGTTGGATAAATCTGTGTAACTCATTTAACCGTTGCACTCCTTTGACATTAATATGGAATTACATGCGGAAATTTAATAAAACATTCATTTCAAAACACGCTAGTAATAATAGTTGGATATCAGATTTTCTTAAGAAATACACTCCTGATTTTGTGCTGAATGAGTCTTTAAATCATGTTCACACAGAAAATGATAATGATAAGTATCTTACTGAACCGTTTTCTTTGCAAGAGCTTAAATCTGCCCTATTTTCAAGAAGAGATACATCCTTTGGTCTTGATGGAATACCATATATTTTACTGAAAAATTTAAGTTCACAAAATCTAAAGACCTTTTTAAACATATTAAATCAGCTGTGGGAAGAAAATTTAATTCCTGATGATTGGAAAACAGATTGCTTGGTCCCAATTTTAAAGCCTGATAAAGATAAATTGTTACCCGACTCATATCGACCCATAGCACTCACATCTTGTGTAGGAAAGGTTTTTGAACAGCTTCTAAAGCAACGGTTGGAATTTTTTGTCGAACAAAATGGTCTGTTACCCTGCAATCAGTTTGGTTTTCGTAAAGGTCGGTCTTCTCGTGAGAGTATTTGTCAGTTGCAACTTGATGCACTTAACAGCATATATAATAATCAGTATCTTCTTTCGGTATTCTTTGACATTGCAGGTGCATTTAACAGTGTCAATATTTCCGTTTTATGTAGAGAGCTGTCAATGATAGGGTTACCTGGCAAAATAATAAATTTCTTACAAATGTTTTTAACAAACAGGAAGGTTTTTGTTAAATTTAACAATCACTTATATGGCCCAAGATTATCTTCTTTAGGAGTTTGTCAAGGAGGTATCTTATCCCCTTTAATTTTTATTTTGTACATTAGGAGATTAAATCTTATTCTAGGAACAAAGGTTAAAAATCTGCAGTATGCAGATGATTTGGTTGTTTACGTGTCAGGATCTGATTTAAATCAATTAGCTTTGACTATTAATGAGGCATTAATCAACTTACATAAATACTTTGCTTATCTGAACTTAGATGTAAATTCGACTAAAACCAAAGTTTTTATTTTTGGTCGCAAAAGCATGTGTTTGCCCACAGTTTTGTACAATGACATACCACTGCCTATTTCGTATGATCTAATAAAGTTTTTAGGTGTTATATTTACTTCAAAACTTTCCTGGATAAAATATGCTGACAGTATTATAACCAAAGCTAACAAAGCATACAATGTGTTAAAATCGCTGTGCGCCACTTCATGGGGTGCAGACCCCAAAATATTGTTAATCTTGTATAAGTCTAGTTCGAAGTCATTTTGAATATGGTTTTCTATGTTTTGCTGGAGATGATAAAATTGTAAATTCATTAGATAAAATACAAAACAAATGTATGCGGACAATACTGGGTGCATTTAAAACTAGTCCTATCGCTGCTATGCAAATTGAATCGAATCTTCCTCCTATTCATATTAGATTTCGTTATCTAAAAGAAAGATTTATTTTAAAGTTATACAGCTTGCCTAAGAACGATCTTCTTCACAACTTGATTTCTTTCCAATCAACGCCTTTTCAAAGGCACATGTATGTTCTTCAGGATTTTACTTTTTTCTTTCACTCTTTGCAGGAGTTAAATATACATCTTGATAATGACCTTCTTCCCTGTTACACAGGCTCGTTTAAGAGTAAATATCCCGATATAAAAATTGTAATAGATTCAAAGTTAACTTCCAAAGAGGAGGCTTATTTATTGTTGTCAGAATGGTCTAATTGTAAATTTATTTATACGGATGGTGCCAAAAATAATAATGCTGTTTCCTTTGCAATTTATCAACCTGAAATTAATAAAGGTGTTGGGTTTAATATTAATAAAAATGCAAGTATCTTTACTGCTGAAGCAACTGCCATCTTATTTGCTTTGAAACATGTTAAAGAACATAATCAATATAGTAAAGAATGGGTCATAGTAAGTGATATTATGAGTGTATTAATAAGTTTATCGAGTAACAAAATGAATGCTAGCACTAGCTATCTAATTTTTTCCATTAAAGAATTATGGTTAGAACTATCTTTAATCGGTATTAAAATAGATTTTGTATGGGTTCCGTCCCATAAAGGAGTTTCTGGTAATGAAAACGCTGACTACCTAGCTAGAACTATTGCTAATGCATCTGACTTATCCCTGGTTCCCGACAGCAGGGACTTAGCTGTGACCTTGCCATATTCTGATATTATAAGTAATCTAAAACAGCGTATGACTGTTCTTTGGGGAAGACATTGGTATCATTTTACAGAAGTTGAGAATAAGGCTCATTTGTATGCTTTGTTAGATAACCAAGTTAATAGTAAGCCTTGGTTTTGTAAGTTTAAAACTTACATGCACCGTAGGTTTTACACCATAATTACTCGTATGCGCATTGGTCATTGTCGTTTAAATTTTCATCTCCATCGTAAAAACTTTATCTCTTCTCCTTATTGCGATCATTGTCAAAAGCAAGAGGTTCAGTCTATAGACCACATTCTGTTTAGTTGCTCATCCTTTGGCATTCAGCGCCTAGTGCTGATGGATGAGTTGCTTGAGATTTATGGAGCTTCTAATCGAATCCCGCTTTCAGTAACTGATTTGTTGAAGGAGTCGTCTACTTATTTACCTTTGTTTAATTTTGTACATAATACTGTGTGTATGCTGTAAATATGATGCTAAATTTAAAACTTGCTTAAAATTGTATATATTTTTATTGAAGCATTGTGTATTTTGTTGGTCGAATGACTTTAAGTATATTGGAATGTCTGGATGAGGTGTAAGCTTTATTGAAGAGCTAAATATTGGATTTGACGTTTTTATTGGAACATACTGAAGACTTTACTACTGGATTTGACTTCATGAATTGGATTGGAACAACTGAAGACTTATTTTTTGGATTTGACACATTGACGTTGATAATACTGATGACTTAATATATAGATTTGGTCATATGAATTGGAAATAACTGAAGACATATTTATTGGACTAGAGACTTCTGATTTGAAACTACTGAAGACGTTATTACTGGATTCGTTCGAATGAAATTATACTTACTGAAGACTAGGCAGTATGGCCCATGGTCTTAGCCTGTCCGAATGGACGAATAATAAAAAAAAAAAAAAGTAAAGTAACTGACAGTAGTGACAGTTCAATATTAAGTTGTGCTTTTTCGGCGTGTTTCTTCACGTGTCTTTGATAAAATAAATATAATGTAATATAGTAATTACTAAGTATAATATAGTGATGAAACTACGTGAAAATGTTTCAAGTGCCAGAATGGGGGAACGATGTTCCTGACACCAGTGTTAACTTCGCAAAATGTACACAAGTAAGAATACGATATTGATTTCTAAGTTGCCTTAAAACTACTTAAAACTTCCAAATTTTATTGTAATACATGTTTTTTACGCTTAATTTATCCACTGCATATAAAATGTAGCGTAAAAATTGATATGTTCTAAATGTAAACATAACCTATAACATGTCTGCATATTTACGGTAGTGCTGTAATTTGTCCCTTTTGCGCCAGTTTAGTATACATTTATGCTTGTAAAGGTACGGCGTGCAAATATTATTCTTAATTACAGAAAATGGCAAAAAAGGCATCTACACCACTGACAGAAGTGTCGCCAGTGAAAACTCAAGTGAATGGTAGTATCCAGAATAAACAACATACAAAGAAATCAACGGACAAACGGAAGTTGAAGAAAATTCGACAAAAGAATAGAGAAATATATCAAAAGCTGAGTAAACCTCAACCGAAGCCAGAATATAGTTTCAGTAACCAACCGGGCAGATTTGTGTTGAATCCTAATAAACCGGAACCTGAGGAGAATAAACCACAACACGCTCCAAACAATATTATAAACAATAACAAACGCGAGAATCTTAAGAAACCTAAACCTAATAAGTCTCAGAAACAAAAAAATAAATATCAAAGAGCACTCAGTGCTCCAAATGCGAAGGGAACTGAAATCAAGAAACCTAAAAAACGGAAACACAACAAAGATCCCTTAATCAGTAATATCGAATATAATAACTTTGACACTGATAAAGCTGATGAGCATATTATTAATGCAAAGAAAAAAAAGCTTAATGATGCTTATAAAGAGGAAGATCAAGAAGAAATACTGTTTGGTGAAAAACCGGTGGAGAAACCCAAAGTGAAGTTTGACCAGAAGAAGGAACAAATAAGAAAGTTACTGGAGACAAACAGTAATAGAAATTCTATAAATGTGAGCAGTAACTCAAATTCGCTGAGAGAAAGAATGCTGGCTAAATTACAAGGTAAGAAAAATGTAATGTAAAGAAATTTTGAATTAAAGTTCAATAAAATGAAAAACATTTAATTAAAATACATAGTGCTTGCCCAACCCAATGTAGTATTTGAATGAGTCAATGAATAAGGATGTGTACTGATGAAGTGAAAGATCTTTCAATATTTCAAAATTGTATTTGGCCCTTTTGTAATGACCTGCCCTGTGTATCATGCGTGTGTGTCTTATACGGTGTGTGTTTTAAGTAATAGAAGCAGGGGAAATTTTTACACCTGCCATGTCAAGAAATATCTTTTAATGAATGTCATGGGATAAATTTAAAACATTGGAATTTATGTTGAATTCCTACTAGATAAGTTTGAATATCCTTCGGTGAAATTTTTTATACTCTGCCATTCCATCCCGCCTTTAATCTCTTCAAGTACTTATCACAACACATGTTTAACCCAGTTGAACTTTCCAGCTGCACAATTCAGGTACCTCAATGAGAAGCTGTACACATCATCTGGGACAGAGGCTAAGCAGCTCTTCCAGTCTGACCCAGCGGCGTTTGACACCTACCACCAGGGCTACCAGCAGCAGATCAAGAAGTGGCCGGTCAACCCCCTAGACGTCATTGTCAAAAGGATCATGTCAATGTGAGTAAAATAGTTGTGAACTACGAAAATACTGTATTTTTAACCCCTGACGCAAAGAGAGGGGTGTTATAAGTTTAACGTGTGGTATCGTAGCTCCCAAACGGATGGACCGATTTGAATGCGGTTTTTTTATTCGAAAGCTGGTGTGATCCCGAGTGTTCTTAGCCATGTTTCATGAAAATCTGTTCAGCCGTTTTTGAGATATTGGACTTTGGAATGAAAATGTCGGGGGTTTTTCAACTCTTCTAAGTTGTAGTTATTTTGGTATAGGCACCTGTTGTGAACAGAGGGGGGGTCCCGAGACAATATTAATAGCTGTCATAAGTTTTGGACACTATAATCTTAGTTGACCATCTAATGAAGAATATGTGAATTGTGGATTCATTCATTATTTACGTAACTAGATAGTTGATGCTGTGAATAGCCGTGTCTACACCGAACGAGCGGCTCGCCCGAACACCGTTCGCCCAAACGTGCTCGCCCGGTGTGGACGTGATTCGGGCAAACGGTGGCTCGCCCGAGCCGTTCGGGCGAGCCCCCGAATGCTTGCCCGAACGGTTTGCCCGAGCCGCGAGCGGCTCAGCCTATGTGGACGGTGGTTTTGTTCGGCCGAACGACAGAAGGCGAGGGCGATTTTTGCCCTACGTATTATTATTCTAATTTGTACTTTATTGTTAACAGTATAAGGTTAGCCGATTCGACTTCATTCAAAACTGAACGCTATTCGTAAGAGTATAAAGCCGTTAAACACTTTTTGCAATTGCATAGAATATGCAATAAAGTAATTTTGTCCACGCGTCCTTTACCGTTTTGCTATTGAGCAAATTCGAATAGTTCGAATTTGGACGTTATTCCTAAAGAGATAAAGCTTTGAAAAATATTTGGCAATGGCAAAAACAAATTGGTATTTTACTTCTTCGTCTCCTTCATCAATTTTGCTGAGTTAGGTTGAACTATAGCGTACTACTAATAAGGTTGTATAGACTCCAACACTATTCTAGAACTTAGAATAGTGTTGGAGTCTTATACATATCTTGCTTAGTCTTATGGGGCCACTAAAAGAGCAACATTTTTACGGCAATGTGTGGGCCGGCAAGTATATGCATCATGCTTTAGCATACAAAGTCAGCATAAGACAGCAATAGTCGCCAGCCAGAAATTGCAGGATAATGTGGCCCATTTAGAAGCCCCATTACACATTCGGATAGGCGATCCATAAATCTTAAACAATAAAATCCAGCCTAACCATCTATGGCTACAAAATGATCCGTTATTTTTAGATTATATTTTATTTTAATACACATGTAACACTTCATTTAAGTTAGTTTATTAACACATATGAGTCCAAAAACCTGAAATAAATATTGAATTGAATTAAAATTAAAGTTTTCACTTGTAGCCAAATGCTAGAGCTTAAACTGTAACTATTTAGTTTTTATTCAGCAGATTTTCGGCCAGTCTTTTCCAATGATTACATAACTATGTGTACTTGCAGGCCCAAAACCCACATCGTGGCCGACATGGGCTGCGGTTCAGCCACCCTCTCCCGCCGGATCCCGCACCCAGTTCGCTCCTTCGACCTGGTGGCTTCAGCCCCAGGAGTGGAGGTTTGCGACATGGCGCATACGCCGCTGCTGAGCCAGTCGGTGGACGTGGTAGTGTATTGCTTGGCGTTGATGGGGACGCAGCTGGCTGAGTATCTGGCTGAAGGGAATAGGGTGCTTAAAACTGGGTAAGTGACACTATTGTTGTCTACTCTTAATTACTTATTATTTTTGACGACCGGTTCGCCTAGTGGGTAGTGACGCTGCCTACGAAGCTCAAGGTCCTGGGTTCGAATCCCGGTAAGGGCAAGCATTTGTGTGATGAGCATGAATATTTGTTTCCGAGTCTTGGATGTTTTCTATGTATTTAAGTATTTCTCTATAAAATATATCGTCGTCTAGTACCCATAACACAAGCCTTATTGAGCTTACAATGGGACTAGGTCGATTTGTGTAAGATTGTCCCTTAATATTTATTTATTTATTTTATTAAACTTTTCACCTATCTCTTTCCTCTGTTTCCCAAATCCTTATCTTTCTCTGTCCAATCTCCTCTCTACCTAACTCTTTTATAAGACTTACTAATGGATGAGCTGAATTTTCCAAAAGGCAAAATCAGTAAAGTATACCATATCAACACCATACCATTTTTTTTATCATGAAAGATTGCTCTGCAGGCCACGGGAAGTGATCTTACGTCAATCTTACAAAGACTGATATATCGCATTTGTCAAATGTTTTGTTTGATGGCGACTAACAGTTGTTTTATACCACGACAATGGCAAATTACAATACCGCAGGCAGGCGGTCAACGGACTCCAGAAGTCACAAGCGCGTCACTGGCCCTTTATTGATTTGAGTATTCGCTGTGTTCACAGCTGGAGAAAAATGCAGGTCTCTCGCTCAACACCTACTTACCTACAGAGCAAATATAGTCCGTAAGCCCACTCAAAATACACCTACGTCTCATGACAACACGATAAAATGCATGGCAGCAGGTCGAGAAACATGTGCTGAGCAAGAATCAGATGATTATCGCACCTAAAATTGGGCGAAAGTTTGAAAATTCTTCACTTCCGGATAAAATTTGTATGGGTATGGCAGCCACGTCAACAGACTTCAAAGACAGGATATCCGACCTGGAGCACAAGTTTGCAGTATCCACTGCGCTCTTCAGGAAGTTCCAACCAATTTTTCAGGAAATCTTTTCAGGATTAACTAATAAGCCCATGAAAAGCAGCACTAAAAGCAAGAAGCCAAAGTAAGTGTCCTTTATTCACATTTAAGGTGTTTGTTTAGTTTAGAATATGCTTTGTTCAGGGTGTGTCAACAAAACGAATATTAATGACTTGATGGCTGCCTAGCTCATAGAAGTCATGGACAAATATTTGTTTTTCCTCTATGACATTTGTAAGTTAAATAAATAAATATATTTACGTCATGTGACAACAGTAGGTACGAGACATGTGGTATCATTTAGCCCTTTAATGGTAGAGAGAGTAGACCTAAGTCTGTCAGTCCTGAGATGACCGGGAGTACTTGGCAGATGGTGCCAAAAGTGGCCAATTTTAGGTGTGATAATCTTCTGATTCTTGCTCAGCACAAGTTTCTCAACCTGCTGCCAAGCATTTTATCGTGTTGTGAGACGATAGACGATGACGATTAGACGTAGGTGTATTGGGAGTGGGCTTACGGACTGAAAGTAGGGTCATTTCGCCGGTTAGCGACCACCTAATTTTATGTGCCGGTTGGCGACCACTTAGCTGAGTTGGTGAACTGAAAGGATATTTCCTCGGTTTTTTAGTAGATTTCTATCCTAAAACAACAAAAATGCATGTACAACTAATTGTCTCAATAGGGTCTGTAGAATTGATGTTATCTTCAATAGAAAAACCTTCTCCTTCAGGTGGTCGCGTAACCAGCGTAATGAGCCTACTATTATGGATAGTCTTCCCCGGTTGTGCTGCTCCAAGTATAATCGAGAGGTCATTCCGCTGTTCCCTACCTCACTGAGAATCGTTTAATTACATGGAAGCTGTTACTGTATGGATCGTTTGAAATACTCTATCCAAAAGAGTAAGAGCAAATTCTTTCAAAGAAACCAAGCAAAAAACGAATTTGCGCTCCTATTATAAAGTACTTTAATGGACCCGATTCTACGTGCACATGGCTTAACTAGCCTAAAACTAAATTGTCTAATTTTTAGACATAACTTAGGCGGCAGATTAAAAACGACATAATTAGAATAGCATTTAGGCAGCTAAGTAAGTTATATAGACCGCCTAAAATAAGAAACGTCAGATTCAAATTAGCGATGTCATTTGATTATGACAGCTGCTCATAGAATAGCAAAGTGTTTTAGCGACACCTAAATAAAATTAGGAAGTTTAGAGGCCACTGTAGAATCGGGTCCATTGCTTGCGTTTTTAGACAGCATTATCTCTTACAGTTGCAGTACTACCTCGATGCATTTAAGATGGGGGTCCAGGGATCTCTAAAAACCGTGTTCTATTCCAGCGGCCACCTCCTGATCGCTGAAGTGGAATCCCGCTTCGACAAACTCGAAGAGTTCACGCAGGCCGTCGAGCGGCTCGGCTTCAAGCTGCTGAAGACCGACCAGAGCCAGCAGGTGTTCTACTTCCTCGAGTTCAAGAAGCTTCAGGAGGCTTCGAAGAAGGCGAGGCATGTGGCGCTGACCTTGAAGCCGTGCTTGTATAAAAGGCGGTAGAATAAATAAATAAATATGTTGAGTTGCTAGTTTTATTTGTCCTGGTCAACTGATCTCAATATTCTCGTCTCTCAAAGACCGCTGGACATCGGAAGCTGAAATTTGGTACAGAGATTTATGGCGTAATCACATAAATAATATTTAACTCCTCAGATAGGGCTAGTTTTTTATCAAAAAAAGGCAAATATAGATTCAGGTTTTTATTTTCTCAATCCAATTAGTAACACAAACATACCGACATTTCATATAATTGCAGTTTATTATATTACAAAATATATTATCTTTTATGATCACAAAATAACTTCATTTTTAACAGTCTTCGCGCATTTTCACTTAATTCTATGAATAACTCACTAGTCTATTTAAATATAGACTGAATAAGATAAAGTGAAATCGGACGAGTACATTAAAAAAAAAACATAAATAGGGATTTCTTCTCCGCCTAACATAAAAACAAAATGTATTCATTTTCACAACGTTAAAACGTGTTACTAAACGCTTAGGAAGCACAATTAGTTAAGAATATTCCCCAATGTAAAACTACGGCTAACTAGGTGCGTATTGTTTCCTATATTTTATGAATGATATGTTTTTCCCTATTGTAATAAACTTACCAAGAATATTGTTCACTAGGATTTTTAATGTTAAATACTATCTTTGTTTGGAGCACATAGTACGGTAATTGACAACCAGTACCAATAAACGAAAATCAAGAAAATAGGTACTCGGAAAACATTACTACCTAAACTAAATAGCAGCAAAAAAAAGAACTACGTAGTAACTTGGGTTTTTTTTAAATACGTAAGACTAAAAATTAACGCTGATTGACCATAGAACATGTCACTTGGTACTATTATTTTCAAACTAACAGAGCGTTTTTAACGATTGGTTGCTGATTGGACTGTGAGCCAACATTCCTATTTAAAATGTACCTTTATTTAGGGTGATCGAATTTAAACTTTCGTGAGATATGTTGAAATAATGCGTATTGCCATTTAATACGTGAGTTGAACCGTGTAATTATTTGCATTATATTTAGGGTGATTTAAGGCATTAATATTACTTCACCTTCAAGTCTTCCATCACGTCTTCGGCCTCAGCTCGCAGGTTTTCCACTTTCTCAATCAACATCATCTGTAAGTTGATATAACAATGCTAATTTTTTTTTTTTTTCATAATTTTACCATGCACTCGATGGTTTATAGCTAGTAGTCAGCGTCACATACATCTGTACTCTTCAGGGTGTTCAAAAATATCTAAACATGCAATCTATGGCTTTGACAATAAAGTCGTGTTCAGATGTTTGTGAACACCTTGATCGCTCGGATGTATGTGATGGCGACGTTGTACATATAACTACAACCATTGTTCAATATATCAAGGTTCAATATTTATAATTTTGATGGTTATGGTGTGAATTCATATACAATGTAAATTGTGACTGAATAAACGAAATGAATGAATGATTCCGTAAATCGACCTCAGAGAGGTTCTGAGAAGATTCTGAGGTCAGAATAAAAAAGTGGCCGCCATTTTGTAATTTTCCCCCTCCCGCGCTTATCAGGTCATTAGACCTCCTTGTCGGGGGTCTACGACCCTGCTTTAGTACTCTTTGAGGCCTATGTTCAGTAGTGGACATATTTCGGCTGGTATTATGATGATGAATGGTGATCATGATTGTGTTACCCTAGCAGCGCTGACGAGATGTGTAGCGGCAGAGCGGGACAGATGCGCCACGTTAGTCGCGAGGTCGTCGACCGACGCCTTCGCCAGGTCTTCTACCCGCTTGTAACCGGCCCGCATCAGTTGGAGAGCTCGCGCCTGTCAAAAAAAGTGTCTCGGAAATGACAAAGGATTTTCCATTGCAGTGAAAATGATGGTTGTCAGTACGCATTTTTTCACATTGGCAGCACTGTTTTTATATTAACTCATGGCGCCAGACAAAATGGCGGGCGCCGGAGCTGCCGGCGTGGCACCCAAAATTTTGGCCAATGGGCGTTGGAGATTTTACTCGCGCAAACGCGCTGCCTTATGATTGGTTAAAATGTTTTCTGCGCAGGTACATCGTTGTAATTACCTTCTTGACAGCTGGCAGTTCCATCAGCTGGCTCAGCTCGGGCGCGGCGCAGTGCGCGAGGCGAGGCGCCAGCTCGCTGAATAACGCTCTGTAATTTAAAAAGAAAAAGAAATCTAAAACCACGAATTGGAAATTATCGCGTTCTTTGCAACGCCGTACGGACTAGATAAGGAAATAATAAAGCCTGACTTTCAGATATATGATTCTTGAATATATAGCTGCGTACGAATCAGAGCAGCCTCGGGTTGAGGCACGCACGGCTCACCTATTTCGCTCAAATTCGTACGCGCCCACGTGCTGTGTGCGAGCAGCCCGCGAGCGGCGCGCGGCGCCGGCCGGAGCCGGAGCCGGGGGCGGCCGCGTGCCCGCGCTCGAGGGCGCCTCAGTGTGCGTGCCGAGCGTCATTTGGACGTGTATCCGAGCGTGCCGCGGACAGAGCGACACGTTCCGACTTGTTTGTGGGCCAGGCGCGTATGCATTTGAGCAAGTGGATGGGCCGTGCATGTTTAATCGAGTTTGTTCTTTTTTTTATGATATAGAAGGCAAACGAGCAGTCGAATCACCTGATGGTAAGCGATAATCGACGCCCATGCCCAAAAAAAACTTATTAATATAATTCGATAAAATATGATAAACGGAGCCGCGGCTGTCCGATGACGCGTACGAATTTGAGCGGCACAGCCTGAGGCGGACACGATTGTCCGGCGCCATTTTGAACGACGCACAATGTCGGCCCGCCGCTCGCGCGCCTGCTCGCCCGCGCATGTTCGCGTGCAGCAAGTTGTCTCGCGAGCAGCGCGCCGCGCGGGGCGAGCATGCCTCAGGCTGAGCAGTTCAAATTCGTACGCAGCTTATGATTGCTTATCTGATTTAATAATCGATACATGATTGCCTAAAATCTCTTCGATAGCAAAAATAACCCAAAGTTAACTGACCATCCATGCACTTTATATTCATTGTAATAAGGTTCAATATGAATACAGGATGGTCAATTAACTGTGTTGGCGTTTGTACAGTCAGCAGCAAAAGTTGCTACGCGGGCCAAGTGCTCAAAATGACCTACACACGACTGCGTCAACGGGATAAGGACTGTCTAGATCATTTTGAGCGCGTTATTTTGCGTAGCTACTTCCGCTGCTGACTGCACTAGATTGTCTAGCATCCATCACCTCACAAAAAATCAGACATCCCTACAATATAAAAGGTGAAATTTAATTCGTGATAGGTACATAATAGCATAATGTGAATCTATCCACAATTCTGAGACATTTTTACAAGAAAAGTGTTTGAAATAGCTGGACTTTTTTTGGATTAGCTCAAAGTTGGTCTATGGGACCGACAAAACGGGCCGACTGACAAAAATGCAATTCAGCAATTTTTTGGACACAATACAAAGTTGATCCCATGGTAAAAGTTGTTGAGAATCATAGATAGATTCACATTTTGCTATTTTGTATCACGAATTAAATTTCACCCTGTATATCTATGGGGAGATGTTACCCGACCGGGCCGACTTGTTTGCATGGAAATTGTAAAAATTTGACAATAGTTTCAAGAAATATTCACATGCCTATCGGCCGAATATATAATGGATCAATGTATATATTATAAGTTATAACACCTTATGTACATACATGGTACATACCATATATTCTGATAAATAAATTATGATTGATTGATTTATACTGACCTGAAGGCCCACAGCTGTTCCAGCTCCTCGCAGAACCGCGCGGCGCTGGAGGCGGCCGCAGCTGCTGACGTCATCACACTCTGCACCGTGCCGCGCGACACGCTGTATCTAACACACACACGAACACGCTTGCTTTGCATTCATTGAGACATTAAAGGTCGAAACGCAGTTAGGGTAATTAGTTGAGGGCCACTTAGGAAGATAGGAGGACAAAAAAAACCAGCCAAGTGCGAGTTGGACTCGCGCACGAAGGGTTCCGTACCATTATCTATAAAAACGGCAAAAAACACGTTAGTCGTATGGGAGCCCCCTTCAATATTTATTTTGTTCTGTCTTTTAGTATTTGTTGTCAAAATCCACGTACCGCAGCGTGCGGTAAAACTCACATTATGGCCAGGTGTGACGTAAAATATTTTAAATAATCAGTGAAAATTTCAACCGTCTATCACAGTTCATGAGATACAGCCTGGTGACAAAAGGAAAGACAGACGGACGGACGGACGGACAGCGTAGTCTTAGTAATTAGGGTCCCGTTTGACCCTTTGGGTACGGAACCCTAATAAAGATCTTCCGGGTGAATATCTACCAGTGATCTACGAAGACTCAAAGATATGAAAAGACGCTTTGCACATCTATGGCCGATATTCAATTATCCACCCTTAGGGTACACATCGATTATCCAACAGCGAACGAAAAAACATAGAAGTCTTAGTAGCGCCGCATAATGGCCTCACAGAATGGGTGCCATTGCCATTATGCGGGGCTAGGGGCGGGGTGGCAAAACGATGCCAGGCAGCCGTTTAGTTCGAACATGCGCATACCGGGTTTTAGGCACGTGTTTGGGTAGAAATTTGTAAGGAGCTCGCGTTCTATGGTTTTTTCGTTCGCTGTTGTCCAACACTCATCACCCTCCTAGCGTTATTCCCGGTTGTGCCCTAAAGGAGCCCGGGGTCCGCTTTGACACCTAATACCAAGATTTGGCATAGGCACTAGTTTCACGAAAGCGACTGCCATCCGACCTTCCAACCCAGAGGGAAAACTAGACCTTATTGGGATTAGACCGGTTTCCTCACGATGTTTTCCTTCACCGAAATGCTAACGGTAAATATTCCGTACATAAGTTCCGAAAAACTCATTGGCACGAGCCGGGATTCGATCCCACGACCGCCGCTTGACAGCCGCATGCCTGAACCACTACCGTAACCACTACGGAAACGCTACCGTAGCTGTTGTCCAACACTACTTTCATGAAATTCGAAATTCTTTATGTAAAATGTGTACTTAACTAACGAATACCTTAATATAATTTATAGATGATAAAATAAAACCTACTTCCTATTCCTACTTTATAAAAGCGAAAGTTTGGATGTTTGTTACTCAATCGCGCTTAAGGCTGTGCATTGGAAATTATCTCGTGCTTTGAAACGCCGTTCTGACTAGATTAAGAAACAATAAGGTCTGATTTTTAGATATTATGATTCTTGACTGTATGATTCTTTATCTGATTTTATCGATACATGATGATGAAATTCCAAAGTTGGGTCTGTATTTTCCTTTTTATACTCAGCCTACTCAAACGATACATTATTTTAAGACACAATCAAGTTAATACTATAGTATTTTATCTCATCTAAAATCTCACTTTATGAAATTTGAATAAAACATCTCTAAGTTAGGTATTTATCGAAATTTGTCCAAAAAAGCCATTCCCGAAGAGTGTTACATCTCTTTTCCTTGTGCGCGGAAGGCATCAGCGTGTCTCTGTCTAGGGAGCGTGCTCGACTCAAATCAAGGCATCGCCTTAAACGGCTCAACCGATTTGGATGAGATTTTGTACGAGAATAGTTTCAATTACAATTTTTTATCCCGGGTACACGCAGACGAAGTCGCGGGCGGAAGCTAGTAAACAAATTAATAAAACACTCACTTGTCGGCGACAACGTGGAAAGGCACCTGTTTCCACAGATCGTGCAACATCAGCGCCACGTAGAACCGACAAAGCACCTTCTCGGACACGTTCTGCGAACACAATGCGAACGCCAGTGAGCGTTTTCATATATTTTCTCAAACATGCAATGAAATATTGACGTGGTGTTCTTCATAATGGGCTTCGAAGTGTCACGTTTCGGGCGCAACGAGACGAGAGACCCGTAATGGCATCTCATACAAAATTTGGAGGCCTGCAAGATGGTCGTTTTTAATTTCCATTCCTCAATTTGTGGCACAGGATCACGGCGTTCAGCCATGAAAATTAAAGTTGGATTTCTTGGAGTTTTTTTAAATTTATTTCATTGCATGTTTGAGAAAAGCACTATATAGCCAGCCTGGTATAAAAAAAAACCTCGTAAGTAAGGTGTCAAATATATGAAATCACAGCGAAAACCGACTTTTTTCTGACAATAAGGTAGGTTTCTTAAAAGAATTTACTATTATAGTTCCGTTGCTACTGGTAATTAAGTGTGTATAATTGACGCACCGTTATAGGCTTGCCCGTCATCATTCGAATGGCGTTCACCTCTGTGATGCCGAGTATCTTCGCCGTCTGTACAGCTTCCTCGTCTAAATTGCAGTACTGAAACCAAAGAATAATTTGGAAAAGAAACCATAGAATAATTATAATAATAAATACTCTTTATTGCACCACAACAAGAGAGTAACATCTTACACAAAATTTGCTTAATAAATAATAATACAAATACGGAAAGAGCCAGGTCTGTCTCAAAGTAATTGAAGCCCTCTTACAAATATTACAAATGCGTTAATGGTACCTATTTTCTAGGCTTAGACGGCTTCCAGGGCTAGCAGGTCTGAGTATGAGAACGCGAAATGCTGATTCCTGGTATTGCCGAATCTAACTTACTCACGGAATGTACTCTATAAATATAGAGTTGTAAATATCTTTAGAACGCTAAATATCTATCATGAGACTAAAAAGCACCCGTCATTCTGTCTCCAGGTCTTCCAGGTCATTGGCAATTTCTTAAACAATTCAGCCACGACTTATATAGGTACGCTTAGGGACCATGTCCTTGCCATAGACTGCTTCCAGGTCTTGCAGGGTTTGGTGCTGTAACTCTTACAAGCGAGTAATAGTGCCTGTAGTCAGGTCTGACTCCAGAAGCGTCGTGCGGTGTGACTAGATGTAGTAGGTGAAGCCTGCCCATGAGTCCAGGTCTTGAAGCATCTGCTTGGCCAATGAGAGGTCCATTCAAGAACACAATATGACTAACCAATGTAAATAACCTAAGAACGCTTCAAGATCTTGCAGCACAAGACATTCTATCTCCAGGTGTTCCAGGGTTTTGATAATTTATCAAACAATTCGCCTGTGACTTAAAAATGCTATACAGTACAACCTGTACTTAACTTTCGACTGCTTTCAGATCTAGCAGGTCTTCGATGTCCTGCAAATATCTTACCAGCGAATAATAGTGTCGGTAGTCTGGTCTCACGCCGGCCGCGTCATGCGGTGTGACTAGATATAGCAGGTGAAGACTGCCCATGAGCACAAGGCCGCGAGATGCTGATTCCAGGTCTTGTTGCATTTGCTTAGCCACTGAGAGGTCCATGCAACCTGTAAGAAACAGAATTAAGCCACTATCATGTGAAGAATTGGGAGCTAAAAACAACGATGGGTTCGATGCAAACGATGAATTCTAAAACTCTATACCCTCTATACGTGAAATCACGGTTATAAACAAACTATCCTTTTATATAGGTACGTGTATTTTTTTTTTATAACACGACGGCCAACTCTGCTATTATTAAACGATCGCTGCGCGCAGGGCCATAAAAGTGGGAACGAGACACCTTTGTCGCATTCTCTGTCGCACCAAACATGGCAGGTAAGTGCAACAGAGAGCGTTGTCCCGCTCCTCCCGTTCCCACCTTTCATGGCCACGCGAACGGCGAGCATTAGATAATTGAATAGCGTATGATCTCTATATCCATTTTACCTTTGATGGCCGCTCTGCCCAGCCTGCTGACAGTGAGTGTGCGTGCTGTCGCTGTACACGATCCTGTGTCCTGCGTGCGTGCGTGCGTGCGTGTGTGTGTGTGTGTGTGTGTGCGTGTGTGTGTGTGTGTGTGTCACATACCTTTGATGGCCGCTCTGCCCAGCCTGCTGACAGTGAGTGTGCTGTCGCTGTACACGATCCTGTGTCCTGCGTGCGTGCGTGTGTGTGTGAGTGAGTGTGTCACATACCTTTGATGGCCGCTCTGCCCAGCCTGCTGACAGTGAGTGTGCTGTCGCTGTACACGATCCTGTGTCCTGCGTGCGTGCGTGCGTGCGTGTGTGTGTGAGTGAGTGTGTCACATACTTTTGATGGCCGCTCTGCCCAGCCTGCTGACAGTGAGTGTGCTGTCGCTGTACACGATCCTGTGTCCTGCGTGCGTGCGCGCGTGCGTGTGTGTGTGTGAGTGAGTGTGTCACATACCTTTGATGGCCGCTCTGCCCAGCCTGCTGACAGTGAGTGTGCTGTCGCTGTACACGATCCTGTGTCCTGCGTGCGTGCGTGCGTGTGTGTGTGTGTGTGTGTGTGAGAGTGTGTCACATACCTTTGATGGCCGCTCTGCCCAGCCTGCTGACAGTGAGTGTGCTGTCGCTGTACACGATCCTGTGTCCTGCGTGCGTGCGCGCGTGCGTGTGTGTGTGTGAGTGAGTGTGTCACATACCTTTGATGGCCGCTCTGCCCAGCCTGCTGACAGTGAGTGTGCTGTCGCTGTACACGATCCTGTGTCCTGCGTGCGTGCGTGCGTGCGTGTGTGTGTGTGAGTGAGTGTGTCACATACCTTTGATGGCCGCTCTGCCCAGCCTGCTGACAGTGAGTGTGCTGTCGCTGTACACGATCCTGTGTCCTGCGTGCGTGCGCGCGTGTGTGTGTGTGTGTGTGTGTGTGTGTGTGAGTGTGTCACATACCTTTGATGGCCGCTCTGCCCAGCCTGCTGACAGTGAGTGTGCTGTCGCTGTACACGATCCTGTGTCCTGCGTGCGTGCGCGCGTGCGTGTGTGTGTGTGAGTGAGTGTGTCACATACCTTTGATGGCCGCTCTGCCCAGCCTGCTGACAATGAGTGTGCTGTCGCTGTACACGATCCTGTGTCCTGCGTGCGTGCGTGCGTGCGTGTGTGTGTGAGTGAGTGTGTCACCTACCTTTCCGCTCTGCCCAGCCTGCTGAAAGTGAGTGTGCTGTCGCTGTACACGATCCTGTGTCCTGCGTGCGTGCGTGCGTGCGTGCGTGTGTGTGTGTCACATACCTTTGATGGCCGCTCTGCCCAGCCTGCTGACAGTGAGTGTGCTGTCGCTGTACACGATCCTGTGTCCGGCCGCCGTGTGAGACTCGTCGTTAGACTTGTGTTCACCGACGTCCAACGCCCCGCTTTGTATTAGAGACCGGATTGTAGCGTCGCATATTTGTTTTATATCTACTTCTGAACTGTAACAAAAAATGTTTGAAGTGTATACCTACGTCAGCTACTCAATGAGAAGATTCTAACGACCGGGGTTACGTCTGTTAAGTACTGAATTCTCATGGCCACCTGTCTCCATCATCAGATCAGCTCGGAGGTACCATAATATTAAATTGTCATTCAAACAATACCTTCCAAAATTTCAGCTCAATTGGTCTCCCGGTGAACTTTTTCTCATCGAGCTCAGCGAGATATTGATCCGAGTTAACATGACTTGCCTAGTCTCTGCTACGCCATATTAATTCTCCAGGTAGGTATGAGAGTCAGTCACCGGCAGTAGAGACGGCGACTTGATTCGAGTTGCAAAGGAACTTGATCCGAATCAACTCGTTTAAGACTTTGATTCTAGTTATAAGAACCGGAAAACTCAACTCAGCCATCGCTAGTTTGTGTCAGACCTGGTAGCCATGAAGGTACAGGACAGCAAGCTGCGCAGCCGGCTCCGCGTGTCCGCCAGCCGCAGCGCCACGCCGCTCAGCACGAGCCCGGGGCAGGCGTCCGGCAGGCTGCTGACTACCGGTGTCAGACCTGGTAGCCATGAAGGTACAGGACAGCAAGCTGCGCAGCCGGCTCCGCGTGTCCGCCAGCCGCAGCGCCACGCCGCTCAGCACGAGCCCGGGGCAGGCGTGCGGCAGGCTGCTGACGACCGGTGTCAGACCTGGTAGCCATGAAGGTACAGGACAGCAAGCTGCGCAGCCGGCTCCGCGTGTCCGCCAGCCGCAGCGCCACGCCGCTCAGCACGAGCCCGGGGCAGGCGTGCGGCAGGCTGCTGACGACCGGTGTCAGACCTGGTAGCCATGAAGGTACAGGACAGCAAGCTGCGCAGCCGGCTCCGCGTGTCCGCCAGCCGCAGCGCCACGCCGCTCAGCACGAGCCCGGGGCAGGCGTGCGGCAGGCTGCTGACTACCGGTGTCAGACCTGGTAGCCATGAAGGTACAGGACAGCAAGCTGCGCAGCCGGCTCCGCGTGTCCGCCAGCCGCAGCGCCACGCCGCTCAGCACGAGCCCGGGGCAGGCGTGCGGCAGGCTGCTGACGACCGGTGTCAGACCTGGTAGCCATGAAGGTACAGGACAGCAAGCTGCGCAGCCGGCTCCGCGTGTCCGCCAGCCGCAGCGCCACGCCGCTCAGCACGAGCCCGGGGCAGGCGTGCGGCAGGCTGCTGACGACCGGTGTCAGACCTGGTAGCCATGAAG
Source organism: Epinotia bilunana (assembly GCA_947049275.1). Classification (NCBI taxonomy): domain Eukaryota; kingdom Metazoa; phylum Arthropoda; class Insecta; order Lepidoptera; family Tortricidae; genus Epinotia; species Epinotia bilunana. Next base: position 25,709,189 of record OX346256.1, read on the forward strand.
GTACAGGACAGCAAGCTGCGCAGCCGGCTCCGCGTGTCCGCCAGCCGCAGCGCCACGCCGCTCAGCACGAGCCCGGGGCAGGCGTGCGGCAGGCTGCTGACGACCGGTGTCAGACCTGGTAGCCATGAAGGTACAGGACAGCAAGCTGCGCAGCCGGCTCCGCGTGTCCGCCAGCCGCAGCGCCACGCCGCTCAGCACGAGCCCGGGGCAGGCGTGCGGCAGGCTGCTGACGACCGGCGGCAGCCCGCTGCGCAGGACGGACTGCAGCTCGGGCCAGTCGGCGTCGCTGCAGATCATTATGCTCTCGCCTGGGACAAGGAAATGATTTTCACTTGGTATTTTTTTGTCTACTTTGGAATAAATAGGTCAATTTACTATACAGGCTGTATCAAAAATGGGGTGTGAACCGAGCAAGGGCCTATTCAGTAGCACATTGCGATTCTAAATATGCATTTGTTTGTTTTTTTTATATTTTATTATTGTTTAAATTTTAATTTAAGGGAAAAATTGAAAAATTAAATGCTCATCGTTACTGACGATTTCTCAATATAATTTGAGACGTCGGTGCCATTAAAAAGTCTAAGTCTTCTGGTAGATGTCGCTACACGCCTCCCTAAGGCGTTGTAGGAATGAACTGATTGAACGATTTAGTGGCCGAGACAGATTCTTCCGATAGCTCAGTTGGTTATAGGGTTTGCAATCCGGATATCCGAAATATCCGGATATCCGCCAAATTTCAGATCCGGATCTGACAGGCTCCTGGATCCGGATTTTTCGGATATTACGGATCCTTAAAATACAACCATGAAAATCGAAAATACCGCTACAAAATGAAGTTTGTACCGAGACCACGCTAAAAACGGAATGATATAATCTAGATCATTCTCAATTTCTGTTTTTATTCGCCACTTCTTCATCCCAGACAAGATTATTTTTGTTTTTAATTTATTAGTCGCAATATTGCGGAAATTGATATCGAAAGTTGGCGTTGGTGCACGAATCCACCGTAGGCACTAAGTAATTATATAAATCCAATATTACTGAGACTATATGTACCTACCTACCTACTTACTAAAGAGTTATTTTAGATGTACCTAAAGAAATATTTAAGAAGCATATTTGACACATTGTAGTCTTTGATTTGACACAGGAAGTAAAAAGTAAATACAGCAAGAATACCTACGTTTTTTATTTGTAATATTTTTTTAGTATTATGTTCTTGACTTATAATATGATGATCATGTAAAATAAGAATAGTGCGCTAAGTGTGTGTCGGAAGGAAGCTTAATGGCGCAGAATACTATCTTTGGATGGATTTTGTCCGGAGGAGCTATGAGAGGATCTGAGACTGAGGTAAAGGTTAAGTTGACCAGTATGCATGTGAAAATTCAGGAAGATGATTTATTGAGAAAGTTTTGGGAGATGGAGAATGGGCTTAATTTAAGAATAAAGGAGCATACAGAGCACACGTTTATTTAATTCCAAAATCCCAGCAAACCAAAATCAAACTTATCTGCCTAAACATATGGCACCAGTTTCTGCCATATCTAGACATACCTAGTCTTATTAGCCTAATGGAATGTCCCTTGCTAAACAAACACCTCTTCCCTTGATTTTCACGATTTCCGTGTTGGCTCTTCTTCCAATCGATTACTGAGTAAGGCGTCCGAGTCATCATGTCAATTTCTTTTACAACCCTATCGAATTAACTGTATACATAGAGCGCATTAAAATGTATGTACGAGCACCAGGTACGGAGTTAACGCGACCTGGTTGTAGTTACTCAAGTGACAGCTTTCAGTGACTAAACTAACTTTGCTAGTTAGTTAGTTTGTAGTCGTAAGTTAAAAGTTGAAACAAAATAAAGTTTTAAACCCTTTATGACCTCGGGAATGCGTATCTATTTAAAATCTTTCAGGTATATAAATACGGTGGTATAGCTGTTTTTAGTTTTTTCTTAGTTTCGCTTTACAATTTCTACTTTATACCAAAAAAAACCTTGTGGATCCGTTATATCCAAAAAATCCGGATATCCGGATCCGTTCGATTTAAATATCCGAAATATTGGCGGATCTTGCAAACCCTAGTTGGTTAATAGCGACGGGCCATGAATGCCTGTGGTCGCCGGTTCGAATACGGCTCGGAGCATTAAATTTTTCAATTTTTCCTTTAAATTAAAATTTATAATTTCGTTAGCAGCTTTGTGAATGAATGAGAAGTGAAACTGACCGGAGTCCGTGTGTCCGGCGCGGCCCGCGCGGCCGCACATCTGCCGGTAGGCGCCGAGCGAGAGCAGCGCGCGGCCCACGCGCGGCGCGCGGATGATGACGCGCCGCGCCGGCAGGTTCACGCCCGCGGCCAGCGTCGACGTGCAGCACAGCACTGAGATCACGCCGGACCTGAACACACAGTATCCCCTGTGCACGACGTCCGCCTATCGCGGCGTCGACCGGGTGAATGCGCGGCGCCGTCCACCCAACAATCACCTAAGAAGTGACTAGTCCGAGACACGCAGCAGCGACGCGTCGGCCCCGCCCCCTGCGCTCGGACAGCCACCAACACCGACTAGGTGCGGCCCGGAACACAATCCAGTCGGCTCGCCCAGCCGGCCTACGACAGCTCGCAGACTCGATGCCCGATTTGTAAGTTCGGGGTCGCAGAGTGCCCGCAGATACCGTGGTAACCTTATTACCGAAATGAAGAATAGTTTGTAACAGAATTAAATATTTATTAAAATCTTCACACTTTTAATTATAACTTGCCCTATCACTGTCCCTAACTACTAGTTCCTACTTCTCCTTGTTCCTTTAGTTGCTTCTTCCGAGAGGCTTCAGCTGACACAAATTGCACTTTTTTTTTTTTTTAACCTGACTGTTGCTATAATAGGACGAACCCAATATAGCGGTCGATTTGCGTGGTTGGAGGGTAGCCTGGGGAAAATCCAGGGGGAGCCTCCGGCACGACCACGCGGGAAAATTTGTACACTGGAATACTCTACGAGTTTGCGCTCCAGTGAGATTGGTTGAACGGTATCAACCGAATCTGGGGTGTGAGTGGTGTCGAACTACTGGGAGTTTTAACGCTGGTTCGCTAAAACCTAGCCTAGCTGACAAGAGTCCAGCAAGAAACTCAGCTAGGCCCGACTTGGGTCGGACTGACTACCCGGTATGCGGCGGTACCGGGACGAATAGGGACTGTATGTGTCTGTGTTGTCGCGATCTCGCGGTGGACGTCCCCGCCGGCGGGAACGCCGAAGTGTACGCGATGTGTTGGACGCCGAAAGCGCAGCGTTCCATCTTTCGATGGACGCTGTGATTTCGTCATCCGGGTCCGTGAGTGTGTGCCTAGGACGCCGGACCGTGCGGCCCCTAATCAGTGAGCGCCGAGTAACGACAGAGGGGGGAGGGATGGGAACGTAATCAGCAGCCTTCCTAACTAACGGATTCCTATGGTGGTGTTCGTGTATCACTTCTATAGAACGCAGAGTTAACGCTACGTTCTTTAGCAGTGCTATGTCGAGTATGTCAGGTCGGTGGTCTACGTTATGAGGGAAGTGAGTCGGTTCTAAGGGAGCGAGGAGATCGAAAGGGAGGCTATCGATCAAAAGGTGATGAAGCCGATTGCCGTTGGGATTGGTTGCTACGCAACCCCAGTTAATATGTTTACTATTTAGGTCCCCGGCCACGATGACCGAAGGACCTAGGGAGGCTAAAGAGTTGAGGTCAGTCAAAAGTAAGTCTCGTTGAGGTGAAAGGTAGGTTGAAGCAATCGATATCGGGGGGTGACCCTCCATCGAGATGCGACAGACCGACACTTCCATATTTGTCAGGGGCGGGGGATTGAGTCTTATGCAATGCAAGTTACGTTTGTAGAAAATGAGCGTGCCCCCGAATGGCCTACCATCTTGCCTATCATGTCTAATCTGAGCGTATCCAGGGACGCGAAAGGCTCTAATGCTGGGACGATAAAAGGTCTCTTGGACCAGGAGTAAATCTACTGAGTGATCGCGAAGGAAGTTCATCACCTCGTCCTTCATACCTCTCAAGCCATTGGCATTATAAATGCCAATGGTAATCGAAGCAGGTTTAAGCTTTTGGGATGTACTATCCATACTAGTAGGCACCGTGAACCTGGCTGCCGCTTGGTGCGGCGAGATACTGCGTCGTCTTTGCGAATTTACGGGCAGTCAGGCCGCTCGCCACCTCCGGTGGGAGTACCTGGATTACCTGCATAAGCGCATAGAGGGGATCTATAGCGGGCCGGCCCGCTTGACTAGCGGCGGGCCTCCATGCAGAGGGGCCCGCCTGAGATTGGGGTGCAGAAGGCACCGGGCGGGTACCTGCGGCCGCAGAAGGCGGCGGGTTCCTAGGGGCACCTAGCCCTACGGCCGGAAGGGCGGGGTAGTGTTGCGGAGTGCTATGGGGAGCAGCACGGCCCGCGCTTAGCTTACGCCCAGAGGGAGGCGAGGACTTCGACTTTGCTCCGTTGTCGCGACTCTTTGGGCGGCAAGGGCATCCCCCATAATTGGCAGTATGCCCATGGGGGAGCTTGCGAACCAAACAGTTGCAGCACCGTATGCCGTTCGGGTCCTTGCATCCCTTTGGGCGCTCGCAATCGCGAGTCGCGTGATCCCCAGCGCACTTGACGCAACGGGGGGGAGAGTGACAGCCACGAGCGCCGTGGCCGAACCTCTGGCAATTGTGGCACTGTGAGAGGTGGGTCCTCTTGTTAGGAGTCTCCACCCTCACAGCCATCTTGAGAACCTCCTTAAGGGAGTGGACTGCTTTACGCTGGTCCGGGTCGGTGACTACTAGTACGATATCGTACTTCCCTTTCTGCTTATTGTAGAGGCGATGAACCTCCCTGACGGCGATCCCCTTGCGCTTGAGATCCGCAGCTACCTCATCCTCTGGGATATCTTTGTGGATGCCCCGGAGGATGGCCCTGTAACCCTTCTCTTCGACGGTCAGCCTCCGGTTGTAGGCCATCGACAGCTCGTCGAAGAGACGGGTCAGAGCACGGTAGTCCTCGGGTCCCTGGACCGTGATGCGCATCCCTTCCAAGGGCGGCTTCAGAATCTCCGAACCGACCACACGGATGCCACGCTGGCTGGCTATGGCCATGGCAGTGTGGTACCTATGTGTGTCGATCAGGACACATGAGTCCGGCTTGTCCGGAGTCGAACTGGGGGCCGAAGACCCGCCGTCCGTTGCCAAAGCGGCACTACTGGCCTGAGGGGCCTGCGCAGAAGGCGCGTGGGCGGCGGGAGTCCGAAGGGCTTTCTTCGCCGGCGAATGGGCCCTCGGAGACTTCGGCAGCGCACGTTTTCCCTTGCGGCTGCTGCCTACGGTAACCCATCCTGACGTGTCCATGTCGTCGTGGTCATAATATAGAAGTTCAAGTGTCTCTTCGTCTGTTAGTAGGTCTCTGGAGGGACAGCGGGGGCGGGGGGAGCGGGGGTGTGGGACAACGCGTTCCTCTCGCAAGGAGACAAATTGCACTGGGACAATAAGCGGTTATTATACAAGATTAGGTCCGCCACCTAGTGGGAACGTCAATGCGGGCGAATAATGAGTTGTAAACCTATTATGATGCGTAAAGCCGCTTTGGTCGCTGGTGGGGGTAAGCCCCGCCCATGCCGGTTTCGCCTATTTTCCCTAAGATTTGATCTTTCATTTATGATATCCCAAGCGGACTCAACCTATTAGTCATGAAACCTATTTGATAAAATGAAGTAGATTCTAATTGACGTCTTACCAACATTTCTGCGTCTCTCATGGCTTTCTAATCCGAACTGTTAAACAATGAATGTGGGTTCTTCACGTTTTTGACCCGTCATGACTAGTGATGTGCCGCTGAGAAATTACGCCCTTACGGTGATTCTCATTGCGTAAAATTTCCGTAAATTACCGAGAATTCTCGGTAAAGTTCTCCGCGAGTAATTTTGGTGAGATTAAGTTGACTTCGAAAATGGCTAACAGCGCGTGAGTTTTTACGATATTTTATTATAATTCGTGTTCATTTCAGGTTTGAGCGTTATTTTGCACATAGATAAATGCTTATCAGTTAGGGTCGCATTGTATTCTAGCAGGTACTTAAAGGAACCCATTATGACTAAATGGGCAATATCTAAGTACACTTTGCCAACAAATTGGAACCTGGGTCCCAGAATACCTGTATTGTAATGGTTCCTGATTGGCCCTTACCCTTATCAGTTAGCCGGTGGTAGGGAATGTATGCCCATAGCACCGGCTACATGCTACAGTTTAGTTCATCTTGAAGTGACCTATTGTGAATTGTGTTGTGAATACAAGAGTGTTACTGACAGTAGAACAATGAGACCAAAATGTAAAGTTTTAGAATATTTTAGAGAAACTACCGAAAACGAACGAATCAAATACCATTGCTTGTTTTGTGATCATGTGTATACCGCCAAAAATGTTACTCGTTTCGCTCAACATTTGGTTAAGAACTGCCAAAATTGCCCTGCTGATGTTCAAACTGGGTTTACAAAAATCTTCCCAAAGATCAATTCTCCTACTGGTGATGTTAACAGTTCTGTGTCCACAGAACGGCCCGATAATTCGGCTGTTGATGAGGTAAGTGTGTTTTGCTCAACTTATTATCAGAATTATATAATCACATTTTTTTTAAAAACGATGTGAAGACAAGCTTTAAACTTGTTTCAGAAAATAATTCATCAGGCATTTGCAAAAGCAGTTTATGTAACGGGCATGCCGTTATCTATTTTCGAACATCCGTTATGGATTGAAGCTTTTCATCTTCTTAAACCCGACTATAAGCCTCCGTCACGCAAGATTCTGTCCACGACTCTTTTGGAAAAAGAGTACAAAGAAATGAAGACAGTAGTCTCCAAAAAAATTGACCAAGCCCAAGTTTTGCATTTGGCAGTGGATGGATGGACAAACGTCAGGAAAGATTCTATCATCAACATAATCATATATACTCCAACGCCGTTTTTTCACACGTCTATTGATACTGAGACAAACAGGCACACGGGAGAGTATCTAGCTGAAAAAATTTCGGAGACTAGATGAAATAGGTTCCGAAAAGTTCCTCGGGATTATTTCAGATAATGCAGCGAATATGAAGAAATGCGGCAAATTGCTAGTTGACAAATATGAAAAGACCACGTGGATTGGGTGCCTTGCCCACACCCTTAACTTGCTAATAGCAGATTTGTTGAAAATGCCTGAAGTTCATGAAGAATTAAAATGGTGGTTGATATCGTGAAATGCGTTTTGAAATCAAACATTTTTTGTGCAGAATTTAAAAAAATCGCAACTGACAAGTTGTTAAATGTGACATTAGTGTTGCCTGTAAAAACAAGATGGGGAAGCTATTCACATTGTCTAGACTTTATGAAATCGAAAGAGATTTTGCAAACAATGGTTATTAACGAAAATAACAGAGAATTGCAGAAATTCAAAAGTGAACTGTTGGATGAAAACACATGGAGCATTATAGAGAAGCAAATCAACCTTTTCAAACCCATTGTAAAATGGATTTTCAAGCTTGAGGGAGATGCGTGCACTATTCACTTAGTGCAACGAGCTTTAGAAGAAGTAGAGAGTATTCTAATAAGTGACGCAGCTAAACAAATATTCTCTGACGAACATTATTCCAGCGTTCTTCAAAAGTTTAAAGACAGGAAACAAAATTGTTTAAAGTCCGTTCACTTGGCTGCAGTCATCTTAGATCCAAAAAATCAAGGGACATCTTTAAATTCCGAAGAGCATCTTGATGGGTGTTCTGCAATACTGGACATTGCAGAATGTGATGCACAAACAATTCTTATAGAATTATCTGATCATAAGTGTCGGAATGGTATATTTGAAAAAGAATTTGTTTGGCAAACAGCTCAATCTATCGAGCCAATCGCGTGGTGGCAATCACTTTATCCAAGTTGTCTATTAGGAAAGGTAGCTCTAAAGATATTAACATTGCCGGCAACATCTGCATCGGTGGAACGATCATTTTCCACATTTTCAAATATTCACACCAAGAAAAGGAACAGGCTGCAGACGGAGAGATGTATGAAGATATGTTATATATCACATAACTGGAAATTACTACACCAAAAAGACTCACAACAGAGAACTGCTGACACCTATATGAATCAAAGTAAAATCTCTGAAAATTACGACCTCTCAAACTCTTCGTTTGAATTAGAGACCATAGATTTCATATCAGAGGTAGACGAGTTCGACGAATAACATGAAGTAATTATCATCGACGAGGTCAAATAACTAATATTATAAGGACCCCAAAAATGATTTCGTATGACAATATAAAAGTAGTAAAATTATTAAAATACAAAACTTTTATTTTGACCAGTGTTTATATTATTGTTACAGTAATCGGAGTAACAGATATTTTAAAGAATGTTGGCATTTATTTTTTAAGTAGATGATTTTTTATGTTGTTATATTTCTAGTTATTTCGTGATTTTGCATGTGTTAAATACATATCTGCAAATTATTATAACATTGATAAATAAAAAATGTTATGTTAATTAGCAGCAATCACATAACATTTAATACTATTTAAGATGATTATTGCATTTGTTAATTATATGTATGTTTTAAATTACCTACCTAAAATAAATATATATAAAAAAATAAACCTATTTACAAATCTACTTAACTGTGTATTATTATTCCTGCAGTAAAAATATATTTTAAATCTACCAATTTAAAAGTTTTTTTTCATTCAAGCACTTACATCGTAACCGTTTCAATGAAAATATGGAGATTCCTAACGGAAATAATACCAGAGAACGTTCTCCGAGAACATTCTCGGTAATTTACGGTAATTTTGGAAATATACGAGTTCCTTTAGTATGACTATTTTGTTTTTTTTTGTGTAGATTTTCATTACGAATTGTAATAGAATCACGATGAAAAAACTTGAAAAAAATTAAAACTTTGTATACTTTCTCGATAATTACCGTTACGGAGAACATTACCGAGAACGTTACCCCAAAATTCTCTCCGTTCTCGTAATTTACGGTAACGGCACATCACTAGTCATGATCATGACGTACTTATTTTAAGTTTATACAATAATTATGATATTTGGCCATTGTTTAGAATATTAATCGGATAGAACCTACTTTGGCCGATCTATTGACATATAAATTACTCTTGTGTTATTAAAGATAAATGGCTCATCGAGCTGAAGGTTTCATAAGTTAGGTAAAATTACTTTTCCTCAAGTTAAGTTTTACAATTTAGTATGGAATAATTATAGCCAATTAGAATAATCTTGCTAAAAATGATCGCGCTTGACACGGCGGTCGTATTTATGGGCGTGTCTATTAGATATACTCGATTTGAGTGAGATTAGCTTTGCCAGTCTGGCTTATGTACTTGCTCTGACCACATTAATAATTTCTTATATACTTTTATATACTTTAACTGGTATAATTATACAATGTTAGGGGACTCTACCTACCTAACGTCTACCTACTTTTGATATGGATTTCTAAGTGAAATGGGATTCTAGCTGGGGTCAGTCTTTATTTACTTATACAATCTAGGTACTTATATATTATATATTTGTTACATGCGGTCCTGATTGTCCTCGTTGTCTTCTGTCGTTCATATCCCCCATATTCAAATAGGGGTTTAGACTCGAAAATTATTATTACTCCAAAAGAAAGAAGGCAAAAAAATATGCCTAGTGACGAATAGCCCATTCAGATATCTCAAAGAATTACGAAGCTACAACCGTTTTAATATTGCTTGTTAGAGAGAGAAAACGCAAACAGTGTGTGACGCCACGTTACAGGATGCTGCCGGGGGGCCGCGTCGACGGCGGCGCCGAACACGATGGGCACGGCGCATTACCATCTATTAGTGACGTCACAGTCTTCCAGCGTCATCGTTTCATATGAACACACCCCTTCTTAAAACTTTGGACACTTATAACTTCGTGATTGCGACTTTTGCGATTTACCTTTTGCGTATATTTTTCTCTTTTTGACTACATTTTTAATCCTTTTTCGAAAAAATATGACATTATTGATTATTTTATTTAGTGTCTACACCCCTATTACGAGCGCCTAGCCCAAGCTGTAAAAAAGAAACTTGTTACGAATTATTTAAGAGTCGACCGACTGGTGATGATCTTACCTGAAGGCCTGTTCAAGTAAGCTCCGCTCATCCGAAGCCAGCCCGCTGTGATGGTAGGCTACTCCGTAGCGCACACTCTTCGCCAACGCCGGAGCGGCGCCTTCGCTTTTCAACGCGGCTTCTAATGCTTCTCGCTCCTTTGTTCGGTGAAGTGTCATCTCCCTGCCACATAAACATTCGACTCAAAATCAATGCATATATTGAAAAAACCAAGTTTGTTCTATATAACTTCGAGGCGATTTTTTTAATTTATAAACCAAATCATGGGAAAGCTGTAAATTCAAGTCTTAAACTATAATGATTTTACCTAGTAAGGTACTCACAATTTTCTCTATAAAATAACTTGGAATTAGACATCCTACACCGATTGAAGAGTTACATAGTCTTTGCCATAGTAAACACATTTCAAATCTAGTTTGTACCACATTCTGAAAATTCTTACTCATATTATAAATGCGAAAGTGTATGTGTTTGTTTGTCCTTCTTTCACGTCGCAACGGAGCGTCGTATTGATGTGTTTTTTGTATGGAGATAGTTTAGAAGCTGGAGAGTGACATAGGCTACTTTTTCCAGCGAAAAAACATCTAATTCCCACGGGAAAATTGAATATGTTACATTTTCCTATAACCACGCGGGCGAAGCCGCGGGCATCAGCTAGTTTAATATAAGTAGTACAGTACAGCAACTAACTTGCGTTGCAGCTTGCAGAGTAGACTGGCGACGTTCTCCGCATTCCGCTTGGTGGGGCAGAATACCAAGCACGAAGAGCCTGGTACCACTTCTGACACCAGCCCGCCCACGCAGTCTGGGTCCAGGGCTGTAGCTGCCGACGTATACTGGACAGACGTGTAAATGTTAGTAAGTCCATCCTACCGACTGCGCCAACTATGTCTAGCACAGTACCACGTTGTTATACGAACCGTTTGGGTTTACACCTAATGATAGGGAAAGAGAGTAAATGTTAGCTTTTTTTGCCGACTGTATTTTTCTGTATAGTCATCAACTACTCATAGATACGATTCTAACGAGACTTACTTACATGTGTGCGTGCGTGCGTGCGTGCGTGCGTGCGTCCGTGCGTGCGTGCGTGCGTCCGTGCGTGCGTGCGTGTGTGTGTGTGTGAGACAGATAGAGAGAGAAAGAGAGGGTGTGAGGGAGAGAGGTAAGTATTTAGCGGTGCTTTTCCACCAGCGATTCTAGTTACTTTAAAAATTCTCACATCAAATCTGAGTTCCCTTTCCGGTTCCAACTCGCCCCCGGTGACCCTGTACAGCGTGCGGCCTCGCTTGACGAACTCGTCAAGTGCTACCGGCCGGAAGTGACGCTGGAACACGTGCGCGCGCAGGAAGCGAGCCACATCCGGCAGGTTGCCTATGGTCGCACTCATGCCTACTATTTGGATGCCTGCTGCGAATTTTAAGATAAATATACATGTTAGATCAATATTGAGACACAAAGTTTGTCGACTGGACTAATCGCTCTTAACCAACTGAGCTATGGAAGCCGTTACTCGATTCAATGAATTTTCAGATTCAGATATCATTTATTGACAAAACTGTGTACATAAGATCTCATGTCATACATTAAAAGGTATCAACAGTTTGCCCATTTCGGACGTACAATATTTCAACTTAAAATTAAACTTAATCGTTTGTAGACCTATACGAAATATTCATTGAGATTGTAAAAGCATTTAATTGCCAGCCATTCCTTCAGTTCGTTTTTGAACTTAGCGAGTGACTTAATCGATTCAGGCAAGTTATTAAAGATTTTGATTCCAGTAGCATAGGTACTCTTTCTAATTAAGTAACTAGAAGGCCTAATTGTACACACATCATATTTATATTGGGATCTTAGATTAGTTTTTGAGTCACTTTTTTTATTAAAAATATCATGTCGTTCCTTAACAAATAAACAAATTTCTAGTATATAAATACACGTCAGAGTTACAACTTTATTGCTCCTAAAGATTTCCCTTAAGGATTCCCCGTTTTTAAGATTGAATATTATTCGGAGGCTTTTTTTTGAAGAAGAAACACAGACTGTACATTCACTGAATTACCCCAAAAAATTATGCCTTATTTAAGAATAGGATAAACATTTCCATAATATGCCTTTTTTGACACTTCTATAACGTTATTTTAGTCACTATAGATAGGGCATAACAACTTTTGGCTAGTCTGTTGTTTATTTTATTGGTGTGAGCCTTCCAGTTTAGGTTGCTGTCTATTGTGACTCCTAAGAAGTTTGTGTCTGTGACTTGTTCAATTTGTTTATCCTCGATTTTTATGCTTAAACTCTGCGGTATCTGCTTATAATTAGTAAACTGTACAATTTTTTTTGTCCAAATTCACACATAAGTTTAAGGATGACAACCAATCAGTAACAGTTTTTACTGTAGTTTATAAAACATTAGGAATATTAGTGTCATTGTCCTCACTGAGAAATATAGTGGCATCATCTGAGAACATCACACAAAGATGGTTGATCACTAGTGGAAACTCATTAACGTATACCAAAAACAATAATGGGCCCAGCACACTGCCTTGAGGCACGCCTTGAAGATTTTTCTCATAACTTGACTGTATATTTGTTACAGTTTTTGTAATCCTGTCATATGAGGCTAGTGTTGTAGCTTGGAATCTATTTGTAAGATAAGATTCAATCAATTTCAAGGGAATACCACGAATTCCGACATGCTCAAGCTTCGCTAAAAGCATTTTGTGAGAAACGCAGTCGAATGCCATAGATAAATCTATGAACAATCCAAAGGTTGCCTTTTTTTAATGTGTGTCTGGCCATATTCGCTGCAATATTTTGAATATAGCTAATGTAGTATTTTTCCCTTTTGGAATCCAAATTGATTTGCGTTTAATGTGTTATTTTTATTAAAAAACGATATAAAGCGATTAGATATTATCTTTTCAAATATTTTAGAAAAATTTGGCAACAATGCAATTGGTCTATAATTTGTTATGTCCTGCCTGGAACCTTTTTTATATAGAGGCTTTTATAATGCCTTTTTTAATTCGTCAGGGAAAATACCACTTTCTAATGTTAGGTTGATAATATGAGCCAATGGTTCTGCTATATACTCAATGCTTGATTTTATCACTTTTAAAGGTATTTCATCGAACCCAGTACTTTTCTTATTTTTTTAAATCTATTTTTTTTATTTCTTGGATGGTAACTGGGGTCATAAATATACTATTCAATGTGGTTTGTGTTACATGCCGGACATGCGTGTCATTAGTGGTATGTGCATTATTTAAGTTAATGAAGAAGTCGTTAATAGTGTTCGCAATTTGAGATGGATTTTTAACAACAATATTATCTTTTTTTATAGATTCAATTGTATCTTTTATCTTATTTACTTGTGTTGTATTTTGTTTTATTATTTGCCATGTAGCTTTCAACTAGGTACCATTCCCACTTATTACGCCCTGCCTAGGGATAAACGTGGCGATTCGTTAAATCATGTAAAGACTACGATAGCTGTTGAAAAAAATATACAAATGAATTATTTACTTACCAGACGCTACTGCGTAGTTAGTGTGTCCTGCGTGTTTGTGAATAAATTTATCTTTCTTTAGTTCAAGAGTAACAAAGTTCGCTTATTATTTTTGGAACAAAACACATAATACAACCATGTGTTTTTGATAATGATAATAACAAAACACAGGTTACCCTATCATAAACTCGAAAATCGTATTACCGAATATTAAAATCCCGAAACGTTTCCCTTTTTATCAGTTGGCTGAATTTTTGTTTGCCCGAAATTTATTTTCCCATATTATTATTTTCCCAATTCTCAGTTCGTTGTAATTTTATTTCGCTTATGTTTCGAATAGACACTTATTAAGATTCCGAAGGATCATTTGCCAACTAGTTTTAAGTGCCGAAAAGTATTAAGTCCGAAATATTATTATCCCGCTATTATATTAAAAGATCGAAATTGTAGCATGTCGATGCAAATCCTCGATACATTGGTTTGCTATTTTATCAGCGTAGGCGTCAATATTAATTGCTTGACCCTAAGTGTTAGTAAGTGAATACAGACACTTCGCGGGGTGCCTATTTCCGCTCTAAGGGACAGAAGCTAACCCTAACCTAACCTACAAATAATACCCCCCTTTTGCACGTTTTGAGAACTCGTGCAGCACTCTTGTTACCTAAATGTTTGGACCTAAGCGCCTTTTCTATCAATTGTTTATTTTTTAAGGTCAGTTTTAAATGTAACCTAACCCATTTATTAGTCAAAGTTTATTTTCGCATTGCAATTTTAAAATGCACTTCTTTAGGGCTTTTAGCATATCTGAATGTTTTTTTAATCGTGTAAAATGAGATTTCGATTTTACGTAGCATCGGAATTATGAAAAGGTGGTAAACAATTCGGTTGTCAAATAATAAAGTTGGCAATCGTTCGTCGGGTTATTGAGTTTCGGAAAAACGACCATGTGGGAAAACAAACCAGCGATATTTCAAAAGTATGGTAAACAAAGTATATGGATTATAAGAATTCGGTTAACCGTTTTCGGACAAGTGAAAATCGGGCAAGTGTTTTTCGAAACTTCGATAGGTTACCCAAAACACATAGTTCTATATAAGTGGGTGTAGCACTTAAAAAGCTACGGTAGCCTAATTAGTGGGTTCGAATCCTGGCTCGTACCAATGAGTTTTTCGGATCTTATGTACCCACGGAATATTTACCGTTAGCTTTTCGATGAAGGAAAACATCGTGAGGAATCCGGTCTAATCCCAATAAGGTTTAGTTTTCAGTCTGGTTTGGAAGTTGGAAGATCAAATGGCAGTCGCTTTCGTAAAAACTATGCCTAATCTTGGAATTAGGTGTCAAAGTGGATCCCGGGCTCCTTTAGGGCCACAACCGGGAATAACGTCGTACTTACGATTAGAAAACAACACCGTAGATAGAAGGGTTTCTAGAGTCGCACCGCGGCCCGCCTCTCCGATCAGATGCAACTCGTCGACCTAAACATAGACAATACGGGTGTAGACTCGAAAATTGTTATTACTCCAAAAAAAAGAAGGCATAAGAATATGCCTAGTGACGAAAATCCCATTCAGATATCTCAAGAAATTGCGAAGCTACAACCGTTTTAATATTGCTTGTTAAAGAGAGAGAACGCTCTCTCGCTAACTGCGAGTAGTGACGTCACTAACTGCGAGCGTCATAGTAAATGACAATCGTTACATATGAAGTTGCGTTTTGCGGAAAAGGGACCCTTTTTAAACTTTGGACACTTATAACTTTGTGATCATTTAACCTCTTGCGTTGATTTTTTCTCCATTTGACTACATTTTTAATATTTTTTCGAGTAAATATGACATTATTAATTATTTTAATTAGTGTCTACACCCCTATCCATATTGAAAACCTAATTTGAGGGCTAACACCGCTACGTGTGCTATGCCGTAGTGTGTAGCAGCACATTTCCCGCCTTGTAGCGGAAATCGCTTCGCATGACTCATATTTGGGTCATCGGCCTTGAATGGGGTAAGCTGGAGTTTGTGTCAAGTAGGCCAAACCGTAGAACCGGCCCTGCTTTGGGACAACAATACATACTTTTAATTCTTATTGTAGTAATGTCTCTACTCGTACTCTTTCGGTTGTCGTGATTAATTGCTACGTCTGTAATGCGCTAAAGAATGCGTAAAGTCGACGTCAAAAATATGTCATCTAATTAGAAAAAATCAAGTTCAACTGACATAGACAACTATGCTTAACATGTAATTTATTTTATTAACTAGTGGCCCTGTGAGCTGTAGAACTAGAGAGCCTTTCTTTTACCAGAAATTTTTTTTTGGATGTCGAGAAAGTGACTCGACAAAAGTATCTGCATAATTAACGAACCTGCTCACAAAATTACACGAGAATCGGTTGAGAAATGCAACCTGTAGAGGAGAACAGCCGGACAGCGGGACAGCGCGACAGACACCGGACAAACTATTTTCAAGCTGATGAAGCATAAGAACTTCGTTAATTTCGCTCACTCGTTCGATGAAATAAAATAAATAGCCTATAACGTTCCGCCAAGCCATGCTATGCTATGGATCGGTATTCTAGACACACAGGGGGTTCGATTCCTTATTCACTTACCACCATGAGGCCGACCTCATGCAGCCGCCCCAGCTCAAGTAAGCTCCGTACCAGAGCCAGCCCCTTCTCTATGGTGGCTATGTAGATGCTGTGCTTGTTCCTCCGCTTCTTCGGGGGTATGTGGCCTTTGCCAGCCGCATACTCCTCCACCAGGAAGTCGAGGTTGACGGCGAATGGGGAGAGCGCCCAGATCTGTATAGGTTACAATAAGGAAAAACTAAATAGTTGAAAATTCTGTATATCTATAATTTTACGAGGGTAGATAACAATTTCATCATCATCATATCAGCCGAAAGGCGCTGGACAAAGGCCTCCCCCAAAGCGTGCCAAAGCGACCGGTTCTGCGCCACGCGCAGCCATCGGACTCCCGCGACCCTTCAAATCAAATCAAGTCAAAATCAAAATTATTTCATTTGCAATAAGTATATAGTAATCGAGAACACTGGAAACGGATGGGGGAGGCCTTTGCCCAGCAGTGGGACACTACAGACTCATTCTTTTTTTTCTCTGCCTAGTCTGCACCAGGTTGGTCCTGCAACCTGAACTATGTCGTCGGTCCATCTTCGTCGTGGGCGGCCACGGGGGCACCTGTCTTCACGTGGCCACCAGTGGAGCACTCTCTCGCTCCAGTGACCATCCTGTGTAC
This sequence comes from Epinotia bilunana, assembly GCA_947049275.1. Taxonomy (NCBI): domain Eukaryota; kingdom Metazoa; phylum Arthropoda; class Insecta; order Lepidoptera; family Tortricidae; genus Epinotia; species Epinotia bilunana. The sequence goes on from OX346256.1 coordinate 25,726,110, forward strand.
GTGCCACATGTCCAGCCCATCTCCACTTTGTTCTGCAAGCGACCTCAGCAATGTCCTTTAGATCTGTTCTTAATCTGATGTCGCTGCACCACACTCAATCTTTGAGTTTTAGGCCCAACATGCTCCTCTCTACCGACCTCTGGAAGACTCTGAGTTTATGCATCACCTCTTTTGTCAAAGCCCAGCTCTGGCATTCATAGAGTACCCCGGGAAGTATTGTATTTTCAAACACTTTCTTCTTTAGTTTTATTGGTATCTTTGACTTAAATACGTGTTTGAGAGCGTGTTTGTGTTTGAATAATAATACATGCAAATACAGTTACCTTATAAGGTCATCAATACAGCTTGTGGGGGGCCTACCCACGCCGCGCCCTCCGGTATGTGGTCGCCACTCAAGAACCTTTTCTCCCCAATGGCCATCGGTTCTACGTGCAATGCGCCCCACTGCCACTGAAGTTAAGCGATTCGGAAATAAATTTATTATAGTACAATTTCTCACCTTCTCCTGTACGATAGCAACAAAGGGCAGTATGAAGAGCACATTCTTATTATTGTTGAGCACTTCCCGCAGCATCAGGACCTCTGCCACCAGGGTCTTGCCTCCGCTGGTGGGTAGCGCGTAGATCAGGTTCTGTCGGTTTCTGATAGCATCCAGGTTCAGGCATTCTTCTTGCCAGTCTGGTGAATTGGTAATAGGAGAAGAATTGCATATTAATGAGTGTATAACAGAAATTGTATTCTGCTTGGTTGCATTAGTATATAAGTATGTCATGTAAAGCACTTCTATTTCTATATGTATATTAAAAAGAGATTAACCTTTTCGCCACCAGCTGGCAAAGTGACTCGCCGTGCCGTGCCACGGACGCCACCAACGTCAAATGACGAACACTTCTAGAACTCTTTTATAATGTTTGGTGTTTTTGTCTTTATTATGGCTCTGGCGTCAGGGGCACGAATAGTACGATTTTCCGATGACGTGAATGGCCATCTTTGGCGGTGAAAATGTTAGGGTTTTAGCCAATGGCACACCAAACAAAGAGATTTTAAGTTAACAAGAATTGTGGAAAAAGAATGTTCCGAATAAATGGCTATGTACTGTAATGTAAAGGTTGTAAGATGAAAGCCATAATATCTAATCACTGGAACCTTCATCCATTTAAATAATACTTTAACTATTATAGAGAATGGACCTTCAAGATGGGCATAGACTATATTTATCTCACAGCTCCACCTGCATTCATTGGACATGGATACAACCTCGCAGGATGCTAGTTAGTAAGTAAAAATGTGTTTCAGACATGTCATAGAATTAAAGGTGATTAAAGTTCATAATATTATGAGGTAATCCTCAAAATCATTTAATAATATTTAAAGAATTATAAGTATGACATAAAATCTCATACATACCATAGAATTTCTCAATATTCCTGTAAGTTTTGAAAAAACTTTTAGTCTTAACCGGTAAGCCATAGAAATTTTCTACATTGTCCGACATATTTTTTTTAGTTTTTCCATCTTCATCTATAATACAACTTTCTTTAATTTCCAGCAAGAAAGAATCTTTTGTTTCAAATAAGCTATCTTTCGTCTCTTTTACTTTATCTTCAACTTTCTGATAAATAGAATTATTGATTGCTGCAAAACTTTCTTCTATATTCTCTCTAAAATGCTGCTCGCATCGCGATGTCAATATATCATCATTGCATGATTGTTCTAATCTAGAATAGAACATGTCATCAGAAATATCTTCAATTTCCGCTAAATTCTGCGTCACAGAAACTCGTTTCTCTTTGGTAAGTGGTAAAGACTCGCAATTCTCAATATCCCGTACCACAGAACTGTTTAAAACGCCGGGGGAACAAGGTATTTCGGTACAAGATGAACTGTTGTTACCCGAATCACATAAATACTCTATTTGATTGCATGGGAGTGGGGGAGACTCACAACGCTCTGCTTCTTTCTTTAACACATTAATCGGACTACACATAGAAAACACATCACGATTTTTGCAGAATTCTGGCGACCGCAAAAATTTCGACATACCGAGGCGACGCCGTTTCGGAGTAGAAGAGTTTTCTTTCATTGATTTCTTGATCGAATACATTTTGAAATTCACTTAACATTTGATGATTGAGATTTAATACTAATCAATGGATTGATTTTTATAAAACACACGATCTTTTGTTGATGTAAACAAGCCCATCATCGTAGACGCACATTGGCGGTGCGTGATTCTTTTTCAAATGTGACGTTGACGCGTTGACGTTTGCGTTTCGTTTCACTTGTGTACAAAACAAGTTTAAGCGCTCTTATCGTTTCCGAGTAAAGAAAGAAAGAGAAAAAATTGTACAGTCATATATATTCACTGTTTGAAATAACAGAAGTATTTTTCACTACAATTTTCTTTTAAGCTATAAACTATAGATATAAAAAATGAACTAGGACTTTGTAGTAGGTACTTATATGAGAAACTTCACATATAGATGGTACCTACTTTATTTCTTATATCAATGCAAGGTAATGAAAACATCTCTGAAATTTACTACTCGACGAGGATGACGTCAGAATCGGTAGGACGTGACGTCAGGTAAAGCAGTAGAAAAAAGGTTCTGAGAAACATTTCTACGAAATTATTGAAACAATTAATAGCACCTACATAAAAGGAGTCATTGTTTTGTTCCTACTGATACGATACAAGGTTCATTGCACGCTCCATATGAAACGCGTAAGTATTGTTTATTGGCAGTGATTATGTCGCGTAGAGAGCCAAATTTAGAGAGCACGCATCACAGCGGCTTGGTGCCAGTCGACCTAGCGTAATCACGATATACATAACAAGAAAAAAATAGGATTACGTATCTATAACACGATGACGAGAAAAAAACCTGTACAGTCAAGGACTTTAATTGTTGAGCCAATTACCGTGTCACTAATTTTGGTTTTTTAATAGTTAAACTTTTAAATGTCCAGTATAAAATGAGCTCTAAATGGATCAACAATTAAAGTCCGTGACCGTACACTTCGTTGGTATAATGCGTCAATTCGAGAACAAAATGTCGTCAGAAACCAGTAGATATAGTCAAGTCAGCATGATCGCTTCTATGTCGACATTCTTTCCTCACCTTAAATACTTGCTAGTAAGGGTCGAACGTTTTCAGTGTTTGTATAAAATTTATCTAAGTATTGAGAACTTACCGTTGAAGCATTCAGAGGTAGGACACTAGCGGAACGTTATCTCACTCATATTTGGAGCAGCCCTACTGCACGACTAGCACGCGACGGCGCGCGAGCTCTCTCGATTTTTCTCGCACTATCCGTCTCTCTCTTATTAGAACACTTAGAAGAAGAGGTGTAGTGCGATAAAAATCGAGAGTATGTCGCGGCCGTTGTGTGCTAGACGTGCTGGGGAATTAAGTACTGGGGTATTAGTTCCCGGCAAACAACTTGAGCAAATGACCTTGCCTGCGCAAAGGCGAATTGTACGCTTGCGAAGATACGAAAAACTTGCTAAAATCGGTGCACTAGGTAGTAAGTACTTGTTACGTACACACACACATACCAGATGCACACACGCACGCACGCACGAACACACACACACGCGCTCACACACACGCACACACACACACACACACACACGCACACGCACACACACACACACACACACACACACACACACACACACACACACACACACACACACACACACACACACACACACACACACACACGTGTAATGTAAATTAAAAAAATTTGGAAATAGTTTTTTTTATTTTTTTATTTAGGTAAACAAACAGCCACTACAACGGAGTCTTAGTATTACTAGCGTTATAAATAAATACAATATGTGTGACCAACACCGTTCACCACATATTACTTGTTTTACATCGTCATCGTTCGGAGTAGCAAGTCGTGGCCGGGCCGTTACGCTAGCGTTAGCTTTAAACGGCTCTAATGCTGCAGCAGTGGCTGCACTGCCTCGGGAAGCCGTCTTTTATCCTTTAAAACCAGTAGGCAAAAACGCATTTTATCCACTAGTGGGGAAAGTAGTTTGACCTTGGAGCGTGTTTAAGTAGCTTTTGACAGATAATAAAACGTAAAACGCTCACAATACAGAAAAATCAGAGATGATGTATTTCTGTTGTCGCTATAACAACAAATACTAAAAAAAACAGATTAAATAAATATTTAAGAACTTAAAAAGTTGCTTGTTGCCTTCATCAAGCGCTGGGGTCTCAAAATGTATAGGAAAAATAAAATCAGACTCGCACTTGACCAAGATTCTACCAAGATATTACTTAACGTTATTATTACTGTTAAAAAATTTAATAGTACATTGTTTAACGAGGGGCGTAAGTGGAATATCGTGAACAAGAGTCTATCAGAAGCCCGACGCCGAAGGCGGAGGGCTTTTGATGACTCGAGTTTGCAATATTCTTACGATCGTGTTATACACAATGTTTTTCATCACATTTGCGAGGAAACAAATACATTTTAGATGAAATTAATACAAATCGTAATAAAAACTGCCACATGTCAGTTGTCCATTTTGTTGAATTTGACCCGAGGCGCGAATAGCAAACACCCTTCGGTATACAGCCACGATTTGAAAACACTTAAAAACATTTTATATAGATATTAAATAACTACATATTAAATCTGTAAATAATTCTGTTAAACATGTTTGTAGTGATTTTAAGTTTAAATTTATTTATAAATACGTTTTCAGACATCGTATTTGATATTAAACTTCTTTGTTTTGTAACTGCCGCATGAGTGACAGATACAATTTAAGAAAAAAAGCATTACGCCCATGGGCGTAACATAGGCTATTACAGCTCTGTATGTCTGCGCATTATGAAGCCCGTTTCGAGCAAGTGTGATGAAAAAATATATTATTATTGAAATTAAATAAAGTTGTTTTGCATGTTGCACTTTCCTCTCTACAGTGAGGTGAAAAGTTTTGTGTTACATACACACGGGTGCAAATGTATTTTACTTCTCGTGTGTTGAATACAACTTTGCACCCTTGTATAACAAATAACTATTAAGTGATGATGATTACGTGACGTGATGACGGCGTGATTGATTTATATACCCATGCCGGATTACAGTTCTCTAGTTGTAAGGGTTACTGAGCCAAGCTGAAGACGGACGGACAGACAGACGGACATGGCGAAACTATAAGGATTCTTTATTAGGGTTCAAAACACGATGCTAAGCGATATGTCGAGATTTATTTATTCTTTATTTATTATTAGGAAGTTGAAACAACTGATGATGCCCGTATCCAATTAACTTTAAAGTATAATAATTGTGGAACTTTCATTTGATTTTTTGTAAAAATGTGTCGTGAATCAAAGGACATTGTACCTAGGTATATATTACCGTTTAAATTGTAAAAAATATGGTATTTTATCCTTGATAAGATGTAGAGTTACTTCCCCACCATCATCAGGAATAGGACAAACCGTATACATATTATATTAGTGACCATAATACACTGAGTTGAAGATTGAAAAATTGCGAAATCCCTTATTACCCCTTAAACTGCCCCCTTTATTGGGGTTTACACCTTTTTGACTTTATTTATGTAATTAGGCCATCAATTTCTATATCTATACCAAATTTCAGCTTCCTATGTCAAACAGTCTTCGATAAAACTGGCTGTGACGGACGGACAGCCTCCGAGTGATCGCATAAGTGTTCCGTGGGACCAATTTTGGTACGGAGCACTAACAAGGGGATAAGAACAATCAGGATTCACACCTCTGAGATGGCTCCGTACAAACTGTATATCTACTTATCCAATACCAAGTAGGTACCTACTTAATTCGGACTTTTTGTTTTCCTGTGACGTGGAACCACTGGATTTTTGTTCTTGCCATAACTATTCCATCATTTGCGAATACGATTTTTTTAAATATTTGACCAATAAGTACTTTAAAAATGGCTTCACAGGCCTATGGATATCAGAATTGGGGGCGGTCAATCTCTTAAAGAGGCGGCCTAGCAGCCTTGCACTGCAAGTTGTATGAATTCATAAATATTTTCATGTTAAATTCATGCGGGAAAATCAATAGTTGTTGTAATGAAATGCCGTTTCAAGCGTATTTTGAGCCTCAGTTCACAAGTTGGTGACGCTATCATTTACCGTCGTCGCAAAGCATTCGTTCTCTTCGCACATTCATACCAGAAAGAGATGAAATCTCTAATATGTCGGATTCAATTCAATTTATAGGGAGCTAGTCTGTGTGTTACATGAGCAAAACATTGAAGTATGGTGTTGTAGCACTCATCGGAAGCACCCGCAATCATCGGAAGCCGCCCACAGCGTCCGCACTCAGGCCCTGCGGAACTGAAGCCCCGCCTTTCGCCAGAAACATTAGAAATCGGAGCTGCCAAGCCAAAACTGAACGCCCAAAATAGCTCGCGACGCGCTCGCGGCTAGCGTTCGGCCAGTGCTGCCGCAGAGCCGCGTTGGCCGTTGCGGACTCCACATTCCAACGTCGCTGTGCTGTTCGATCAACAGACCACCCTACACCCGTGCGACGTAAGTGAACAAGTGAAAGTGCTGTGAAACAAAGGACTGTCTCAGGACTCAAAGGATCAGGTTCGGTGTAGTGTGAAGTGTGGAAACCGGGAAGGATCTATTTTTAACGCGCGCCTTGTATAGCGCGGATTACGTTACACGCCGAAACACACTTGCACACACGCTTTTTTAAATTGTTTACACATTTTTCTCATAATTTTCTGAGTAAGTGAAGTTAGCGACCGTTTTTGAGAAAATCACAAAGTTTATTAAAAATAATTGGACTTGAGCGCCACATTTATTTTCCACACTAAAACGAAAAAAAAAACGAATTGAGGAGTAGGTACACATTAAAACTAAGTTTACTCTAAATTTCATGTGCTTATTATGACAGAAAAATAACAGCATACATACGGTCAAACGGACACTGGTTCACGAGGAACCTATAGGTACCTGTGTTCCATTATAGGACTACAACATGAAAAAGATTTGAAATTCAATATTACCTACGGGAACAATCTTTTGCACGAAGGAAAATACCTCCTTAACAAAATCCTTTATTAAGATAAGTTTTATGTGTCCTTCTCTCGATGAAATCGGAATATTGCAATACTTTTTCCAAAAAATGTAGACCGTCAATGTCTAGATAATATGTAACGTGACAAAAACTTAAAATATCTATCCGAACATAAAATAAGACGGAAACAATACTGAAACCAGTGTAATACATTTTTTACTATTCGACCTAATCACAAACTAAAATCTATACCTACTTACAGACGAAGCCGATATGTATTTAATAAGTACCTACTTCAATATTGAAAGTATAAGGATTCAAAAGTTTACCTAATACTAAACGCAATCCGGAGATCAAAGCTGATATTTAAATATAACCTCCCATTTATAAACATCTGAGAGCCGCGTACGATGCTCCACTTTCAAACATTCCTTAATCGTTTGACGAGATATAGTTTTCAGCGGATTGAAAACAAGATCCGATATGAGATCATGTGTCTAACTTGACATAGTTTATGACTTGCTAGTTAATGACAATTGACCTTCAATTATGAAAGATTATAAACATGAACCTGAAACTGAAATCATAATTGATAGCCAGATTCTAGCAGATACTGATAATAATGTAATTAATAACAATGATGAAGTTAATAAAGAAGACATTAAGGAAGATTTAATAGTTTATCTGAACCCACTGCGAGTTGATGCGAAACTGCTTTGCGAAATAATAAAGATACCAGATCTTACAAACGAACGGATATTATTTGAAAGCTAAATGCAAATTATATAACTACAAATCGTGTAAGCCAAATAAATCTGGAACTGAGACTACACATCTAATGTTGCTACAAATCAGTCGATAGACCTCTAATGGCGACAGATAGAAAGAATTCCAACGGATTAAACTAAAATCAAGGTCCACCGAAACAAAATCCTAAGCAACAGGAACGTCCAATTTTACACTTTCGTTGAACGTCTGCCAGCTCAGTAGGTGTGCTTAATGGCGAGAGATATACCGACTAAAATAACTTCTTCATAAACAATATGCACGTTTTTTAACGTTTTCGCGCCGTGCACCCACGCGCATTCCTGGTCTTTTGGCACGGCAGAGCTGATTTAATTATTTGATTGCTGATCAAACGTGACTTCAAATTGGATTTGACGAAGGATTGGCAAATTATACCAATCGATCGATATACATAAATCAATGCAACGACTACTGAATTATCAATACATTGAAGCCAAGACGCAATATAAATTGGAATTGATGTTTTTTTTTATGATTGGCATATCGATTCAGAGCTAAATAGTCTATTTGCGATTAAAAATGGCATTATATTTCTATTACTTCTAGTTGCAAGATTAAATTGAGGTTTTGTTGAGATAGAGAGCCTTCACACTGACAACACTTACAGAAAATAGTAATAACAGATATCAGACTGATAAGATACACTTATACAATACATTTACACATTTGTTCCTATTTAACCATAATTTTGCCTTGCAGACTCCATAACCTGCCACCATGTCTGACGAAGAGGAATATTCGTAAGTATACACACAACGATACACTACACATTCATTACACAACACAAATAAATGTTGCCCCAGTGTCTATTAAATGTTCTTGTTAATTGTTTATTCCTGAATTCAAATGTATATTTATATTGATCCAATCCCTTCGTATATGCTAACGTTTTGATCCCAGAACTGTCCACCATGTTGTCAACAAGCATGTACTATACCGTTGTCACCCTCACACAATGTTTACGTGAATTTATTCCACAGTGGCTCCGAGGAGGAGGAAGTAGAAGAAGTTCACGAGACGTAAGTTCAACTCCACTCTGTCTTCTGTCTTATCTTTCCATAAAAAATAGTTCTGATTAGATTTGTGTTTGAACCAATTCAGCTTCTCTCGGCATGAATCGTATGCCTTGGCGAGTCTTCATTTTCAGAAAGTCTATCTAGAAACGTAATTCATAAGCCCCAGCGGACTTGCATGGCAGCGAGTTTCCGTTCCCTCCACGGCGCCCGAGTCGGGACTATTGCACGCCCTCACCTACCCCTATTTTTCTCTTTTGTTGCAGGAAGTAAGTGGCGTGCCCTTTTGGTTGATCCGGCACTCACACTAACTTCGCTAAATTAGGCTAAGTTTATCTAACGCTTCTAGCGCTTAAGTCTCCGCTTCTGTTGCTTTCAGACTGACCCGCTGCTGACCATGCGCTTGTCTGAACTAGATTTCTAATTCCCATTGCACAAGGTCTCTGATCCCATCACAAAGATCAGTGTAGTAACATAAGCCGTAAGTAAACTGATCTTTCAGCGCACTGTGAATGTCTAAACACTCATTGAACTCAGGGTTTGTTGTGATCGTTCGCACTAACACGGTAGGTAAGGTTTACTTCTGTTCTTTTTTGTCGTATATGTGTTATATGTTACATGATTATCTTTGGGATATATTTTAACTTATGTACTTTTTTTCCCCTCGCTGCTGTCGTGGATGTGCAGGCCCGCTCCCAAGCCAGAGTAAGTACTTCGAAAGACTATTATCTTAAAGTCGCTTCGCTTTTAGCCGTGAACAAGATTGGAATGAATTGGCAGCGATATTAACCTTCTCTACTAAAAGCTGAATCAGGAAAATTATTGTTCAAAATTGTACAATGGCTACAATATGCGCAGAAGTGTGCGAGCAGCTAACATCTCACCGCTTCTTACGATTTAAGATGTGCCACCTTTTGCCACGAGTAGACTCGATGAGTAGCGGCTGATTGTTGTTTTCTTTTTCTAGGAGTAGACCATCGATCGCGTAAGTTGCACCGCTCTATGGTGTCACTAACACGTAATCCTCTCATTAACTTTAAAGGCGCGGGCGTAATTCGTTTAGAATCACCAAATTCCAATTATATCGCCGACCAGATGACCGGGTGGTGTAAACCGCGCACCGTCACCGTGTCGGTCTATTTTAAACCGTTGGTAGCCGTTCTATTTTCGAAATTGTGTTGGCAGCGCCCGCGCTACGAAGTCGGTCAGTGGATACTGATAGTCCCTAGCATGGCCCGGGCAGCATGACAAGCATGACTACTTTAATAATCAATATGTGTCCATACCAACCCCGTGGTAATTATTGTCTTATATGTGATTAATTGCACTCAAACACGACAACTACAGACGATTTAAAAAACAAATTAGACGATTAAACACAAGTAACACTAAAATCTAGTGTAAAAAGTGCTAATGCTAAGGAAGAAAACTAAAGATTTAACAATTTGTACAGAATTCGCTTAGATAATGAAAGTCTAATTATAGAAGACAATAAAACTCTAACGAAAAGAAGCACTCATAGAGACGCCGTAACATATGTTGGATTCGTATGATGTCCGTCCGCGCTTCGCCGTTATAACGACGGTTTTCGTAACATTAACTGATCCCGTTATTGTTTCGTTGATTAACGTGTTGTTGTGTTTGCAGGGGCGAGGTTGGCGGAGATGTAGAATTCATTAAGGTACGTTGGTTTAATACCCACGCTAACTTACTATCACTTTCCAAATGCTCTACTTCAACCTCAATACCTTTATCCAATCATCACAATCACTGTGTGAATACCAAATAACGAGTCAATCAGACTACTGTAAATATGTGAGGCAAGAAGTTGTTCAAATATAATCAGGCAAAAATTTCTAAAGATAGCTGATACTGATTTTTCGCTACAGTTTTAGACGATCACTTAATTCTGATATCTTAAGAGTCCAAAATATCATTTACCTAGCCTTTAACTATGTTAATTGATATTTTAATCAGCTTTATATTCTAAAGATAGAGATTCCAGAAAATACCTACATGAAACCCTAAAACTTTTTGCATTTAAAACATTGATATGAACGTCGTATTTATGGTGACATATTTGCAGCGTCAAGACAAGAAGCGGTCAGACTTGGACAGTTTACCTTGCATTTAACCATGTTAATTGATACAGGTCGATTCACAAGAGCTGGCGCGTAATGTCTATGAAATTAATGTCAGTTTCATATATTTTCCGCGCCAGCTCTCGACCTGTACTTTGGACAGTTCTGTATTCAAAACACAAAATTTTACTGAAAATACTGTTTTAAGCGTTTGAATATTAATTTGAACGAACTTGGATTTTTGCAGCGTCAAGACCAGAAGCGGTCAGACTTGGACGAACAACTGAAAGACTACATCAACGAATGGCGCAAACAGAGGGCCAAGGAGGAGGACGAGCTCAAGCGCCTCAAGGAGAAGCAGGCTAAGCGCAAGGTGGGTCAGAATCCGATGACGTCATGACTGAACAACTGACTATCGACATGACCGACATGATATAATAACTGACTGTGTCAACATGAATGATGTAAAAACTGACTACAGTGACTGTGGCGACATGACTGGTGTAACAACTGACTACGTCAACATGACTGATGTCAAAATCCAGTTCTCTAAACAACTGAATGTGTCAACATGATGAATTATCAGTCATGTTGTCATGTAAGCGCTGTAACGCTATAACAAAGAGGCTACTTATATCATCTTTCCCCAGTACAATGACGATTAACCATCAGTCTTTGTCATTTACATCGGACCAACTGCTGCTCTTTAGACAGCACTCAATTACAAGAGGGAAGCTAATGATGATGATAGGAGGATCACCATTACCATTATTATTAACTTACATCTTCATCTGTCTAATGTCTAAGAGAAGCATCTAATGATGATGACAAACGACAGATGAAGTAAAACTTGAAATGATAACCTTAAAGAAAATCAGGCTAACCATATTATCTAGCTAGTACCAGCCAACGTAGAAACGATTATTAATATTGCAGAAGCCAAAGCTTAATAAATGAATCAAATAATGTTTCGTGAAACTCAAGACCACGAGTAAATTCTATACCCTAATGCAAAAGCAGCATATTACAATTTAATAAGCGATTTTAATATTATATTAAATTTCCAGGTCTCCCGCGCTGAGGAAGAGAAGCGCCTCGCCCAGAAGAAGAAGGAGGATGAAGAGAGGCGAGTGCGCGAGATCGAGGAGAAGAAACAGCGCGACATTGAGGAGAAGAGACAGCGACTGGAGGAGGCCGAGAAGAAACGCCAGGCGATGGTCCAGGCGATGAAGGACTCCAACAAGACCGGACCTAACTTCACCATCCAGAAGAAGAGCGACAACGTAAGGAACAATTTCCTCCTTGCATCGGTTTCTTCATTACTGAGGCTCGTGATCAATTTTAAATGTGAAAAAAACTAAAGTGAAATTTTAATCGCGTTAGCAGACTTCTGCTTAGTAAACATTTCGAGAACGTGAGCCACACTTAGGATGAGCCCCTAGTTTTTCGACACAATTGGCACCCTGCGCTGTGAAAACATATCTTTGCACATCTAATCGATACTCACGCAAGATGCCGTTAGACCTTCAGCAGACCCGGGGCTCCGAAGCATAGCAAAGCAGCTAAGGATGCAAATGGGATTGATGCTAGTTTTTTATTTATTATTATTACAAAGTTTTTGATTTATTGAATATCCAGTTCATTAGTTTCCCCGTCCGTCACTTTATTTCAGTCAGTATACAATTAGTAATTCCATCTTGGTTTGTCTTTAAGTTATAAATCTTTCTGTGCAGCATCTGTGCACACACTGTTTAGAATTATAGGCCACATCTAGACACTAAGCTGTTGACTGTAATTTGTTGTGTGAGCCTAATAAATAAATAAATTAAAATAAAATAAATATACGAGTATTGACAAAAAAATCATAGCATCGATAATTTTATGGCAGTAGTTTCAGCACCACCGTATCACACTCAGTGCAGTTTACAGTGGGGATGTTTCCGACTCAGAAATAGTTTAACCTATACATTCTTCCACAGTTTGGTCTCTCCAACGCTCAACTCGAGCGCAACAAGACCAAGGAGCAGCTTGAGGAGGAGAAGAGGATCTCCCTTTCCATCCGCATCAAGCCGCTGAGCATCGACAACCTCTCCACCGAGAAACTGAGGGTGAAGGCGCAAGAACTGTGGGACTGCATCGTCAAGCTCGAGACAGAGAAATACGATCTGGAAGAGAGGCAGAAGAGGCAGGACTATGACGTGAGTACCGCTTTTATTTATTTATGTAATCTGTATCGCTCAATATAACTTCTCTATCAACCTTTGGAAAACAAGACAAATTGCTTTTATCCTCCTGAGACCGCAAACTAAAATTAGAACGATGGGATTCGGGCCAAACGCTCCCGATATTTTTGGATTTTAATTTGCTCTTCGAATATAATTTGACATATATCCATTCTATTTAGGAACCTAGGACTTAGGAGCTTTTTGAAAGAACGTGGTTAACTGACCATAAGTCACCACCTAACTAAAATAAAAAAACAGAAAATAACTCGAAAGCAACTTTTTTAAAAGGAATTTTGACCTAGTTGTAATATGGTTTACAACCACCATTTAAAGTCAGAATCACACTGGAACCAGCGCAAGCCGCGCCCGTGTGATTCAGGCCTAAGTGAAAATTCAATGATCTTAAGCCATAATCTTGTATAAATCTTGAGTTGCAGTAGGCAATTACATTACATTATGACGAAATAATAATATAAAAATGTTATTTGCCAACAGCTTAAAGAGCTCAAAGAAAGACAAAAGCAGCAACTGAGACACAAGGCCTTAAAGAAGGGTCTCGACCCCGAGGCACTTACAGGCAAGCACCCGGTAAGCATACACATAGTAATCGCCCTTATACTACCGACAATACATAAACAATAATAAACCAGCCTACAGAAATCAATATAAAGACATATACACCCTGCAATTTATCACAATAGCTTGCGACAGTGGGAATGAGACAACAATATATTTCTTTCGTTCCAACTAAGTTGTTGTGGCAAATTGCTTGGATTGAATTTTATATGCTAGTATAATTTATCAATAGTCTTACTTATATACATGACAAAACAATCAATTTGGTTGATGACCGATGAAAGAATAGCGAACACCTTTGATTTCAAAAGAATACGAGTCTGATTATAATATGAATGCTGGTTTATTTATTTTTAACAGCCCAAGATCCAGGTCGCCTCAAAATACGAGCGACGCGTAGACACACGGTCCTATGACGACAAAAAGAAACTCTTCGAGGGTGTAAGTACATTTTGGACACTAAAATTAAAGATCACAGGATTAAGATTTAAGAACATCCTTCAATTCCATAAAATGGTTTATGAATTACTTAAAAGGACGTTAATATCATGTCTTTCTAAAGACAACATACAAGTGAAATAATGACCTAAAACCACTTACTCTATTTATTTATTTTATTATAATATGCCACAAAGTACGAAACTCGTACTCACACACCATATGTGAAATCCGCACAAGCAATACCTATTATTGAATTTGTACTTTAAATACAGGGCTATGATAATACAATGGCTGAGTTAATGGATAAGGTGTGGAACGACAGGATGGAACAGTTTATGAATCGGACTAGAAGTAAGGGACCCAGGATGGCACCTTGTGTGACTCGTCGTTACCCTATCGATCTACCCAGCATGTCGTCATGGCATGCGTCGAAAACATGGACACATGTCGAATCCCCATGCCCTTTGTAATGTGAATGTATTTTGAACACAGCCGAGTTGTTTTAAAGCCTGATTTTAAAATTTATGTCGTCGTAACAGTGTCAAACGCCTTAGTTACGACCAAACTTGAGACAACTCAGTTTTTGATTCCACAAGAGTCGTGCATCTCCCTAGCCTTGTTGTCACCTGTCACGTATTTACCCCGTGTGTTATGTATGACCTAGGACCTAGAGAAACTCAACAAGGACTTCCTCGAGAAGGTGTGGTCTGAGAGGGCCGAGCAGTTCGGAGGCAGGCAAAAGGGTAAGTTACCTCGCCGCTCTAAGCCAAAGTGGTACTTCTTTGCTGCCGCCAGGATTTGCTTAAAGCGGGCTTCGAGAACTGTACGGCTTCTCCTGTTCTGCATTTTTTTCTTTTGTACTCTTTCAGTCTAACCTTTGTGAACCTGCATTTTTAACTGCTTTCTACTAACCTTAGTTATTCAGTGAGATGATAAAATTAATTCTCGACTATTGCATAACGCAGATGTTTATTTATAAACGTGAGTAGGTATTTATGTCGAACAATGCTTTAGCAAAACTTCTCTTTTCTAACTCTTCACTTATATAGTGGATCTTACTAGACCTCTAACTGTCGGCAATGATATTAGAATCAGATATACTAATTATAATTAGTAGCTTCTATTATCCCATTCTATCTATCATATTAATTTGTCGTTGGTGACCTTGACCGCATGTTAGGTATTTTAGCTAAAACTACATCAACTTAATAAATCAGGACTGACCCTGTAATTATTAGAAAAGATTGTCATAAAGTGAAGTTGTATCAAGACTTTTTCTTCAAGAATTCGACAGAGGTGTCATTACCTAATTTAGATACTTTGATCCCAGCTTTTTTAACCCTATGATTAAATTCTCATTGTAAAAATCTTTTGCTCAATGAGTCGCATACGAGTCTTGAACTCCCGATTTTTTTTAAATTTGCTAAGTGTGTTTGCTAAGTGCTAGGGTTGAAATTCTCTATTCAATATTGCAACAAAATCAAAATATAAACCTGCAAATAAGCCAGAAGGGCACTTTTACATTTCAAAATGTATATCTACTTTTTAGTTCTGAATTACACCTTTCAAGAGATGTCAATTCCACTGAACGCTATAATCATACGTGTCCTTCCAAACACGAACAGAACGGCCATGACGTCATCATTCCCCGCTAATACAATTTCCCCAACAGCGCGACTGCCCAAATGGTTCGGTGAGCGACCCGGCAAGAAGAAGGGCGACACCGACACCCCCGAGGGCGAGGAGGACGTCAAGGCCGAGCCTGAAGAAGAGGACGAGGAGCCCGTGTACGAGCCCGAGCCCGAGGAGGAGGAGGAGGAGGAGGAGGAAGAGGAGGAGGAGGAGGAAGAGGAAGAGGAGGAGGAGGAAGAAGAATAAGTGAGTATTTTTTATTTCTTTATACAACGACGGTGGCAATGGTGTGTACGGCCCGCCTGATGCAGCTCCAAAGGAGTAACATGGGCGTTGCCAACCCTTGATACGTTTGAGAATTCGCCGTGTTGACAGCTGAAGGAACAAATTCCCTCGCTCTCAACACAACGCATCCTCGGGAGCTCTGGCGACCTTGCTCACCTCCAGGAACACAACACTACTACAAAGCAAGGCGGAAGTACTTCCCCAGTTGGGCTGCTCCACATTCGAGCGGGATGACATTTCGCTGTGCCCTACCTCACCAAAATTAGTAGTAGGTAGTAGTGTTTTGGAGACATAGACAGGTCGTTTGTACCGTGATGTAGGTGCGGGCAGAAAAACAGCGGACAGGCTCGAAGCAAACGCTGAGCCCTGAGCCTATTTTCGCACCTAACCTAAGCACAGTCAGCAGCAGAAGTTGCTAAGCAGTCCTAGTGCTGAAAACGACCTACACACCAACTCTAATGTCAAAGGAATAAGGTAGTGTGTAGGTCATTTTGAGCGTGTTATTTGCTTAGCTACTTCCAATGCTGACTCTACCTACATTTATTTTATTTTCCCTCATTGTGGCAACACGTATAGCTTGTCCTGAGTATTATAGGTGCATGGATTATCCCCTATTTTTACAAGCTTTATATTAACTTGACTTGTTCGTATGTAAGTATAAAAGTATGTATGTAAGTTGTCCGTCAAATCATGCAAGTTAAATTTGACCCACTTCCCGGTGACCGATTGAGCTGAAATTTTGGGTATAACTATAGTTTGGATGACAATTCAATATTATGGTACCATCGAACTGATCTGATGAAAGAGACAGAAGGTGGCCCTAGGAACTCCGTAATAAAACCACATAACCCCATCGAGTTTGGGCTCGTTAGAATCGTCTCAATGAGCAGTTGATGATGGTATACAGAAAAGTACAGTCGGCAATAAAAGCTTGTACCAAAAATGAAATTGTTGACAGAAACATTTTATTTCCAGATCGCTCGCGCCCCGCACACAAATGCAGAACCAACACGCGCGGTCATACCGTCTAGTAACCACGCCATTAATTTATTATTATAAATTATTTTTATTATTTATACTGTTGCATCACTCTTTACGGAACAAGAACATTTTTTACATTTACACTAACGTCCGAACAACTTTGACGTATCAATAAACTAATTTATTCATAAGGCTTCGGTGTTTTTTATTTATGCCATGGAGAAATACCTGTATTTTAACTTAACCCCAAAGATATTTCGTCAGTAAGGTAATTAGCATGGTTGCCATTTTATCACTTATCGTAGTGGTAGACGTCCATCACGCTCTGACAAGTATGCGAGTGCGAGAGTGACGGATGCCTTATCCACAACGATAAGTGATAAAATGGCAACCGTGCTACGCCCGCTGGATAAGACAGCCTTCGCTCTCGCACTCGCATACTTCGCCTAGTGCCTATACGGCCACATCTCAAGAATAAAATACATTTGAGACGTGGCTCTATTGCACAATGCAATGCGATCACATCTCGAAAGTAAAATACATTTGAGATGTAGACTAGGCGACTTGTCAGAACGTGACGGATGTCTTGTCCACAGCGATAAGTGATAAAATGCTACGCCCTAATACAATGGAATAATGTGGAAAAGTGTACACGTTTGACGTTGACTACACACCATGATCCCCAAATACTACTCGCACTCACAAAATATGGACTCGAAATCATCGTCATCAGCCGAAAGACGTCCACTGCTCACTTTGGTACTCTTTGGGGGAGGCCTATGTCGCCTCCCCCGTCAAGTCAAAGTGACAAATCCTGCGCCACCCGCATCCAGCGGACTCCGCGAACTTTACCAGGTCGTCAGTCCACCGCCTACCCACGCCGCGCTTTCCGGTACGTGGTCGCCACTCGAGAACCTTTCCGCCCCAACGGCCATCGGTTTTATGTGCAATGTGACTCGAAATATCCTGTTAAAATGAGATGTTTGTCACTCAATCCCGCAAAAATGGGTAAACAGATTAAGATGAATTTTGGTATACATATAGCCTGGATAATACTTGTCATCCCCGGAAGCATCCCCAAAGGGGGCCCTAATAGGGGGCGAGAGTTTTTATGGAGCTACGATATATAAACGAGTTCCACGCGGACGAAGTCGCGGGCAGAAGCTAGTTCTGAATAAATGAGTTGGTAGTGACCCTGCCTCAGAAGCCGAGGGTCCCGGGTTCGAATCCCGGTAAAGGCATTTAATTGTGTGATGAGAACGAATATTTGTTCCTGTGTCACGGATGTGTTACATGTATTTAAGTATTTATCCTACTAATATTATAAATACGAAAGTTTAGATGTTTGGATGTTTGTTACTCAATCACGCTTAAACGGCTGAACCGATTTGAATGAAATTTTGCACGAAGACAGTTTATAGCCTGGATTAAAATATAGGATAGTTTTTATCCCGAGTCCACGCAGACGAAGTCGCGGGCGGAAGCTAGTTTATCTATATAAGTATGTTTATCGTCGTCTAGTACCCATAGTACAAGCTTTGCTTAGCTTGGGACTAGGTCGATTTGGTAAGATTGTCCCAAAAAAAAAAAAAGTAGACTATATGATAACATTTATTTCTCAATAATAATACGAATATAAGTAGAACTAGGCAGCGGGTATGGAGGGGGTCGTCTTCTGCGGCGGCGCCTTGTGCATGTTGTTGATTTTGTCGCCGAGGCTGAGAGCCATGCCCTGGAACAAGGGAAGTGGTTCAATATAGTGCAGGAGCCAGTGCGGAGTCTCAATCTACCGCTCAACTATATTCGGGCCATTTTACGAGAAAGTTGTAAAATGGACGTTATTAAAAACAAGTTTCTGTCAAAATTTTCATTTTTGGTACAAGCTTTTATTGTCGACTACTTTTCTGTATACGACACTATTCTAAACAGCCCAAATTCAATGGGGTTATGTGGTTTTATTAGCTGGCCACCTTCCAGCTCCACGTCATCATAATATTGCATTGTCACGCGATTTGCATATTCGTGCAAAATTTCAACTCGATCGGAAACCGGGAAGTAGATCCAATTTAACTTGCAAGATTTGATTACAGACAGACAATGGGACAGGTGAAAGTAATTAAAAGCTTGTAAAAATCGGGTTCTTTCTACTCAGGATCGAAAGTACTTTAGAATGTCATTGGAGAAAAAAGTGTCCCGAGATTTTTTATTCCATTCCGTTACCGTTTTCATAGTCAGCTTGTACGGTAGTAACGGAACGGAAAACCGAAAATTTTATGTAACATTTTGGACAATTTTCTTTTCCGATTAGGTTCGAATTTTGAACTTCGAAAGTGCTCTCGATTCTGAGTAGAAACCGGATTGCATTTTTTTTTTTAAACTTCAACTTTTTTAAATTTTGATTAACTTTCCGTAAGATGGCCCCTTTAGGTCAAACAGATATCTGAGACCTAATGTCGAATATATAGGACGGGATAGGGGATTAAATACTTACGCATAGTTTTATTATACCAAACTGCATTCAGTGCTTCACGCATATGTATAATATACAAACAGAACTAAGGTCCAAATATTATAACAGGATACAAAATTAACTGCTGAGATACAAATGAGAGAAAAAGCAGCAAAGCGCCACATATTGTTGATTTTTGACAAAAGCGCCATCTTGAAAATGTTGATTTTACGAATAGTGGGCGAATTTATACGCTTTCATATGACCTGAAATAATATTGTGGTGTCGCTACTTCAAAACCACAAAAAAAAAAAGCAAATTTTATTTCTTAAAAATTTTCTTTTGTGTCTTTTCTCTTTCGTGTTGACGCGAAAATACAGAATATTACTTCAAAATTTCTAACAGATGGCGTTTATAAATCCAGGAAAAATATATTCAAGAAAACCTTTCAGAATTCATGCTATCTATTGGCTAATGTTTCTCAGGATAATGATACTCAGGGTAAGGGTCGTAAGGACTAGGTTGTATAATGACTATTTCAGCAACACCTGGTAATTGTGTAATACCTCAGTAAACACAACGACTTCTTTGAACAGTGACCTGGTAAGCGGTATGTCTATGTCTAATCTATGTAAATATACATTAAATTAAGTCAGATTTTTATTCTAAAAAAAAATTAATAAACAGTTTTTTTAACAGGTTTTTTTTAAATCTTCTCTGAAATTTTCATTAATTCATTATAACGTTCACCCGACATCTTCGCTTGCCCTGAAATTGTAACACGCCAACTCACCTGGCTCTTGGCACGAATCCGAACATGTCCGGCGACCGGCCCCTGCCGGTTGAGCGGTTGCTCGACGCTCAAGTTGGCGAGCGCGTCCTCGCCGAATATGGAGCGCGCGTACATGTTCGCCGCCATGAAGCCGCACTGGCCAGACAGGGCCTGAAACGTGTGGTCAATGTACGATCTTACGATAAATAATGTGCTTATAGTTAGATTACAATGTGTAGGTTAAAGCTCAGACTATCTCTTTAGATTTCTTTATTTGAGCCTTTAACCATTCTTCCTTTAAGGGTGAAGGGTCGATGAAATGTAGGTTTGATTAAATGAACTCTTGATGATTAGATTAGTTATAATATACTTTAAAAACAAAGTTTTAACTGACTTCAATTTAGTACTCCGCCAAGCCACGAGAACATTTCCACATTTATTTTCCAATTTACCACATGAACTGATTTCCGAGAGCAAATGCGTTGATTATTAGGGAAAAAATAAAGCTGTTTTTTTTTTATATTGAATAATATTAAGGAACACACTAGTCGGAAAGACAATTTTTTCGAGTTTCCCTCAATTTCTTCAGGATTCCACCATCAGATCCCGGTTTCCTTACCATGGGATCACCCTTGGGATACTCCCTTTCCAACAAAAAATAATAATCAAAATCGGTTCATAAACGACGAAGTTATTCGCGGACATACATAGCACGCACAAACTTACAAAGTATCAAGTGATATTTGTCAAAAGAAAAGAGAGTGACGCATATTAAGGTGGTTCGCTTACCATACAAAACGTTATTTGACATTCACAGGCTAACGGCGTGATTTTTTAAGAAATTTATGTAACTAACTTTCATAAATTGGCTTTCCATTTGCGCGAAATTCCCCCTTTCCTTGAATAAACTTGTATAAACTAGAATAATTTGAGAAAAATGGTTTTCCCAAAGTATGACGTCTCAAACTCATATCTCAAATTATTCTAGTTTAAACAAGTTTATTCAAGGAACAATAAGTTTCTTAAAAAATCACGCCGTTAGCCTGCGAATGTCAAAATCCGTTTTGTATGGTAAGCGAACCACCTTAAAGGAAATACGAGAGTACCATGCTTTCAAGAAGTCCCTCAAAACGTTTTTACTTAAAGGCTGTTATTATAATATTGATGACATATTTTTGAACCATACTTCTCTATACTAATTTGACACTCATTTGATATTAATTTGTCATTGTAATTTTTATTATTTCATAATCTCTTTAATAGTAAGTAACATTTTTTTTCTCTTTTTTCTGTTTAATGTTCTATTTCTGTATATAATTATTGATTGTTTTGTAAATACTATTTAATTTTAATGTTTTGCCACACCCCAAGGGGTTTCATGTACTGTGTCTAATGTATAGTATGTTGAATGCAAATAAATAAATAAAATAATAATAATATGCGTAGTAATATTACTGTCGTGACACCCATGTCAGTGTGTAGGTAATAGGGTAGTTGCGTCATGTTAAAATTAATAACGTAGTGTTGCTCAATGGACAGTAAACCATCAAATTATTGTGATAAAGTATACATTACATTTATAAAAAGATATAAACCTTGAAAGGGAAACCTTGAGTTTAGAAAAATAAGCATTTTTTGTAAACGTAAAGCTACTAATAGCATCCTTACACTTTCATTGAAACATGTCCGACAACTATGAACCTAAACGCAGTGTTTCGCAACCGAAACAGCAATTTACTTGATTTTCCAAACAACAATTAGTAAAAATTGCCAAGTTTGACGTCATACTTTTACGTCTATTAGTGTGAAGCGTTTCGGCTGCGCCAACGCAAATGTTTGGGGGGTATTTGGATTTTTAGCTGCTCCCATACAAACATTTGTTCCTCTCCAAAAACTGGTCCATATGGCATTCTACTAATATTATAAATGCGAAAGTTTAGATGTTTGGATGTTTGGATGTTTGTTACTCAATCACGCTTAAACGGCTGAACCGATTTGAATGAAATTTTGCACGAAGATAGTTTATAGCCTGGATTAAAATATAGGATAGTTTTTATCCCGGGTCCACGCGGACGAAGTCGCGGGCGGAAGCTAGTCGTAAATAAATCTTAGGTCACAAGACTATTGCGAACTGAATATTAGTTTTAAACGGACGAGCATGCGAGTCCGTTTAATTAATACGAAACCGACAAATGCCATTCTAGCCAATGCTAATATACTGCCCTCCTCAAAAATGGTGGCAGAGAAAAGACTTAATTTAGTTGCTAAACGCGAAATGCATACATTGTCGCCGTTTAAAAAAAACAGAATCGTAAGTGTATTTTTCCATCATCCAAGATTATCAAAATTGAACCAATCGACCCTGCCTACGAAGCAAGAGGTCCTGGGTTCGAATCCCGGTAAGGGCATTTTTTTTGTGTGATGAACACGAATATTTGTTCCCGAGTCATGGATGTTTTTTTTATGTATCTCTTTATCAATATAAGTATGTTTATCGTCGTCTAGTACCCATAGTACAAGCTTTGCTTAGTTTGGGACTAGGTCGATTTGTGTAACATTGTCCGAAAGTAGCTTTTATTTTGTCAAAATAGTAGGTCAGCCGACGAGTCTTCATGGATTAAACAATTAATATAATGTAAGCCATAATGTAAAAAAACATACCTTGTCCGGAGTGAGGCACTTCATGTTGGTGGAGGCCAGCAGGTGCTGCAAGTACTCGCGCAGGTCCGTAATGTTCGTGTTTACAGACACCTGGGAACAACATTTACAATGTTAATGAGCTGCCGAGGTTTTCCCGGGAGACTACATTAGGGGGTACTCCAAAAACGAAGTGTATACATTCTTAAAGGGTGGGGGTTTTCCCGGGGAACTACATTATGGGGTTCTTCAAAAACGAAGTGTATACATTCTTAAAGGGTCGGCAACACCCCTGGAGCTGCAAGTCCATAGGCTTCGGTAACCACTTACCATCAGGTAGGCCGTAAGCTTGTTTGCCACCGACGTGGTATATATATATATTTTTAATCTGCAAAAACTTGGCACAAACTATGCCTGAAAATATAGTCAAGTTAGGTATACTCCATTTTAAAACTGTCTGTGGTCCTTCGAGACATTTTTTATGTCTAGTCAAGGTTGTCGCATTTTGTGACACTGACAGTGATAACGTCGACAGCGCGACTATCGCCACTGTCCGGCGGTGTCAACCAGTGGGCGTAGCACGGTTGCCGTTTTATCACTATCGTTTTGGATAAGACAACCGTCACTCTCGCACTTGTCAGAACGTGCGCTTCACCCACAGGGTAGGGTGAATATGCACCTCAGAGGTGTGGAGTGTAGCCAAAGTAACAAGAGAGACAGCCCTACCTGAGTTTCCCTTAGTATTGATCACTTACCCTCCCCACCTCTTTCTAATTTGCTCCGTGCGAGTGAGACAGTAGCTCAGTCGCACGCGACACTTGGTACTAAATTGTGCTAGAAGTGCAATCACTCTAGCGTGGGTTGCACCAAACCGTCTGTAATCGTGAGCTGTGTTCGTTAAAATCTGAATGTATGGAAAGTTTGACCAGTTTCTATGGAATGACAGATGCCGGCGCCATATTGACAGTGTCACTGCAACCCGCCCCAAGTGTGTGGCGAGTGTCTGTCACCTTGTTCTCCCACTCGAACTCGGCCCACATCTGCCGGAAGTCGGCGTCCGTGCAGCTGGCCGGCTGGATGTAGTCCACTATGTCGATGTGGATGTCGTTCAGGACGACCACGCCGCGGTCCATGGACGCGCCGGTCACTTCGTACACTGTCGGAAAAATATCATGTATCAATATCCTCCGCCCAGAGGCCTTTTAAAAGGCCGTGCCAGTTGTTGAATATTCAAATACATTCCATTTAAAAGTGACTCAAATTTCACTGTTCGTTTTTGGGTGCTGGGCGGCTAGATGATATAAAGAAACATCATTCTTTTTTAGCCCGTAATCGCCCACAGCCGAGCATAGGCGAAGAAAGCTTCGAGTACGCCACCCGTCCCTATCCTTAGCTAATTTTGCCCAGAAGTGAACCGCGATCTTCCCAATATCGTCCACCCATCTGTATTAGTCTATTTAGAACTAAGGACTTAGGTCCTTGTTCGGGCCCATGTGTACGGCCCTAAGAATTATTCACATGGCCACCTGCCCTTAAGATTAAAAGTAAAAAAGAAGTGACAGCTGTCAGTTGGAAAGAATGATTTGGCACCCCAGGCTTGTTATAACCTCACGTTTAGGACAGCACACGGGCTGCTTGAGAGGAGTTGGTTAAATAATTGTTAGAATCTGTTTGGAAACCTAGTCCTGGGTTCAGATATATTAGTATTTGTACACGCTAGGCGCGAATGTGATATTTGTATCAAGTTTGGATACCAGAGAGGAGTGAATGTACTTACAACGTGGCCGGGCGGGCGGCATGTCTCCACGGAGCCTTCGAAGATGTAACTGGTACTCGACATTTGACTTGACCCTACTTTTGACTGAACTGCCCGTCTTTAAGCGAAACCGCCGGCACACTCAGTAAGTGTTGAACGTTTAGTAAATTTAAGTGGCTAGTTTTTAGGTGGAAATATATGACCTACGTACCGTGAGGCGTGCAAGACGGCCGAAAGGTCGCGTTTTGAACAGTCCTTGTCTACATTGTTAGAATGAAGCTGTTCCAAGACGCAAAAGCGCTGTGTTTTTGTTTGGCTTTTTGCTCACTTATTTCTTTATACCGCTATCGGCGAGGATCTGTTATTAGCTCACTTGATATAATATAAACGCGAAGGTGTATCTGTCTGTTTGTCTGTCTGTTACCCCTTCACGCTTAAACCGCTGAACCGCTTGAGATGAAATTTGGTAGTGGGGTTTTGGTGGACGTTGGGGCAGGGCAAAGGGTAGTTTTAATCCCGGACATCATCCCCTTGGGGATCAAGTGGGGGAATAAAGTCTGTATGGAGTTTCACACGGACGGAGAAGCTAGTAAATATATAAGTAAACACTCACCAATGTTCCCGAATATGATGCCGTTCTCCGTGGAGGCCACTTTGACGTGCGCCTTGATGGTGGCGAAGTCCCTCGGGCCCAGCACGACGGACGCCGGCCGCTCCACCAGCCGCAGGTCGCCCAGCGTGGCCAGCTCCACCGTGCAGTTCTGTAGAGTGTCATCTGTGACCAAATATTAACTTATAATAGGGGTGTAGACACTAAATAAAATAATCAATAATGGCATGTTTTCCCGAAAAAGGATTAAAAATGTAGTCGAATAGAGAAAAAAACAACGCAAAAGGTTAAATAATCACGAATTTATAGGTGTTCATATGAAACGATGACCTTGAAGATTGTAACGTCACTAAAAGACGACCCTATCTTAAAACTAGTCTTCCCCCTCATGGGCCACCGATGTCTAGAACCAGCACATTTGTGTAAGTGTTGTATGTGATTGCTAGTAGAACTCACCGGTCTGGTTGACGACGAGCACGTCGAGCACTATGTCGTACTGGTTGACGGCCACGATGCACTCTACGTACACGGGGTCAGAGAACCGTCAGTTGTCATCTTAAACTAGTCTTCCCCCTCATGGGCCACCGATGTCTAGAACCAGCACATTTGTGTAAGTGTTGTATGTGATTGCTAGTAGAACTCACCGGTCTGGTTGACGACGAGCACGTCGAGCACTATGTCGTACTGGTTGACGGCCACGATGCACTCTACGTACACGGGGTCAGAGAACCGTCAGTTGTCATCTTAAACTAGTCTTCCCCCTCATGGGCCACCGATGTCTAGAACCAGCACATTTGTGTAAGTGTTGTATGTGATTGCTAGTAGAACTCACCGGTCTGGTTGACGACGAGCACGTCGAGCACTATGTCGTACTGGTTGACGGCCACGATGCACTCTACGTACACGGGGTCAGAGAACCGTCAGTTGTCATCTTAAACTAGTCTTCCCCCTCATGGGCCACCGATGTCTAGAGCCAGTACATTTAGTGTAAGTGTTGTATGTGGTTGCTAGTAGAACTCACCGGTCTGGTTGACGACGAGCACGTCGAGCACTATGTCGTACTGGTTGACGGCCACGATGCACTCCGCGTACACGGGGTCAGAGAACCCGGTCAGTTGGGTCACCTTTGAAAGTTTGCCTTTCTCTTCGTGGCCGCCTGCGGTGCGACCTGGTGAAAAATAATTAGTAAAATAAATATGCATTATTTCATTTGAATTCATATTAAACGATTTCATTCGTTTATGACATGTCCTGAATCACTACAGGTTACCTGCGCAAAAAAATGAGTAAATACTAAGCATAAAGATAAAAAAAGAGAGAAAATAAATTTCTTTCGTAGCACAAAAACGAAGGAGATAATATATGGGTCAATCAACTATTTTTTGTTGTTATTCTGTTCCATTGGTCAGGAGACAAAATTACAGATTTTTTAGACCAATTGTTACTGTATGGACTTCTAGTGTTCTAGAAAATAATTCAGACAACAAGTGAATCCAAAAGATTTTTCAAAAAACCCGACTGCTTTTTTACAATAATTATAGCTTATGTCACTCCTACGATTAAGAGGAATCCAACGACACCTCATATGTCGAAATACGTCAAACGGTTTAGGCTGCAGGGCGTGCCAAAGAATAAAATATACGCTCGAAAAACATAACCTTCCTCTCCTTCGGCAGTCGGGTAAAAAGGTCGAACATGACAAGAAAACCCCACATCTGTTGATTTAAAGCCATAAATCGCAGTTTCAAAAACTGTCAGGGCGATAAAATAGTTGATTCACCCATTTATAATAAACACAAAACAACCAAAAAGGTAAAACATGGAATAAAAAGAAAATGTAATAGCATAAATAAAGTACCGTGAAATGGTCCCTAATCAGCATGGCGCCGACCTAACTGGCGCGGTCTTAATTTGGGGTCAAACTTGTTATGAAATCTAAGTATTGGGCCAAATTAAATGACGTCGTAATGAAACTTAACCCTTTAACGGGCACCAACTCATCCGGTTTTTCATAGAATTGAACCCTATCGCATAGAAATAAAGTTCACTCATGGTGGTAATATATTTCCCTTTGCCTTATTAAGTTTCTCATTGACACGCGTGGTTGGCTAGTCAATATAATAGAATAAAGTATTGATCTCAAACATGCAATGAAATGTCGTCATTACGTGCGTTGTAACAGGCTTCAAAGTATCAAGTTCCGGGCGGAACAACTCAAGAGAACTATAAGGAATTTCATACAACATGGAAGGACTAGGCCGGGAAGTATTTATTTATTTCTGGCACAGCATCACTGTTCAGCCATGAAAATTAAAGCTTACATCACACCTGGCCATAATGCGAGTTTTACTGCACGCTGCGCGTACGGTAAAACTCGCATTGTGGCCAGGTGAAGACGTAAAATTGTGTACTCACCACGGGCGGTAATTCGTAAAGCCCCAGATCGCATATTTATGGCCCTCACCTTCGGTTCGGGTCACAAACACCTGCGATCTGGGCCATTCTCGAATTCACCGCCCTAGGTACGTAATGTACTATTACGTCACACCTGGCCATAATGCGAGTTTTACTGCACGCTGCGCGTACGGTAAAACTCGTATTGTGGCCAGATGAAGACGTAAAATTGTGTACTTACCACGGGCGGTAATGTACTATTGATTTCTTTTTACTTTTTCATTGCATGTTTGAGAATAGCATTACACATACCTCGGCGTGAAAAGGGATTGCCAGCCTCATAAGTATCCGGTCTATATGTATTATGTACTCGGCCGGCAACCCCTTATTTCCCGGCCTCTGTAGTAATGTACTAATAGTAAGCACGTAAAAGCCCCCCCCCCGCCCCCCAAAGGTGCGCTGATCGCCTGGTGAAGGTCGCGGGAGTCCGCTGGATGCGGGTGACGCCGGACCGGTCATTGTGGCGCTCTTTGGGGGAGAGCTATGTCCAGCAGTGGGCGTCTGTCGGGCGATATGGCGAGCGAGCATGCATACCGTCGACGGCCTTGGACAGCGACAGCTCGAACATGTCGTGGTGCGCGTTCGCCGCGCCGGCGCCCGCCAGCGCGGCGAACGCGATGCCCGCCTCCACCGGCACCGCGGCCGCCGCCACCGCCTCCTCCGCCTGCACACACACATTACAAACATATACTAATACATATTTGGAACCCTAATGCGCTACCGAATTTGCCCTCGCTCGGTTCACAACCCATTTTTGATACACCCTGTATATAGATGTATATCAGGGATTGGATTCCTAAGTCGAAACGCCTGCTAGACGGTCGCCAACAAGCGCCACACACAGAACGACCTTGGGCCGGACGGACCGTGTAAGCAGTCTCGGTCGTCGTCGACCGCGAGAAGTGTAACGTGGCCGGCCGACCGTCCGACCAGAATACTCACGAGCCACCGACGAAGGCCGCGCCGTCGGAGGCATGTTGGCGACCGTCTAGCAGGCGCTCTTAACTTAAGAGTCCGTATACAGCCGTTTCTGAATTCGCTAACTTTTTGAGGTCATATCTCACTAAATATTACTACTAAATATACAGATTTTATTGTGTAATATGAAAGATCATTTCAATTCAAGTTGAATAAGTGGACAGGTTGTTTACATTTAGCTCTCAATTTACCATATTTTGGCTCAGTCCAACAGCTGTTTTCTCATTTTTCGCTCGGAGACGTGTGAAACGACTTAGGTTTGAAGAGCTATTTGATTTCAAACCGACATGAGACAAATAAATATATATTGGATTGATAGTCTTCTTAGGAATAAGTGGAAAACATTTTATAAGTTACATATTAAATTGTTGAGTAAAACCGTATTTCCATCCAACAACTTTTTAGTAAAAACACACAAAGAATCGCCAGTATTTTTGGCCATTTAGCACATTATTTCAAAAATATGAAAACATAACAAGAAACTCCAGTTCAAACGCTATTCGAAAATATTAAAATATATTTATGTGTACAAGTAAATTTTGGCATAAAAAATATTTCAAATCAGCCTAAAATTCGTAATAAAACACAGTGCACGGCGCTCGACGCGGCAGTCTCCGCCAAGCGGTTCGAGGGAACGGTCACGTCGCTCGTCGATTTCAAGGTTACGCCCAGCTATGGGCGCTTGTGCTAGCGGGAATTATAGCGCGACGAGGCAGTCTTGATCATTTGTTAAGTAATGGTTTTTGTTACTTATGACTTTTTATATGAAATTGCATTTGTACTAATGGAAATATTTTCATTGTACTACTAACATTTTTGACCTATGTTCCATAGAAGGAGGCTCTTAATTAGTCTTCATGTTTTATCTATATATACATTAATCGATAATTCTAAAAGTACGTCATCGAATTTTAATCACCATCAGCCTATATATACGTCCCACTGCTGGGCACAGACGTCCTCTCCTGAATTAGTTGGACTGTTCAGGATGTTATTTTGCAGTTTCTTAATTTTGACAGCCGTTTGTAATATTTCCAATTAACGGCATCTTATTCCTATTGCCTTTATCTGTGTGATATGAACTGCTTCCTGCTGTCCTGGTGCTACTTTTGTAGCCTTTTTTCAGCCATTTCTGGTTTTAACCATATTTATGTAATTTTACCTAACATCTGCTTCGGTGTCAAAGCGGACCACGGCCTCCTTAGGGGCACAACCGGGAACAACGCTAGGAGGATGATGATCTGCTTCGATGACAGGTCTCAACACACATCTGTGTCACATGTTTTATCTCCATTTTTTTTATCGCCCATCTTTTCCTCGCTCAGATTCTTACTATTCATGTCGCTGAAGTAGTATACTATAATACAATATTTATAAATTGATGGTTTTATTATTTTAGATTCAAGTATGGCGCCCAGGAAGACAAATCGTTCATTTGGTAAATGAAGAGAAAAAATATATTTTGTGGCCCTAAAATATTAAAACCAGACTATAACGAAATCAGCACAACGATGGAATCTGGGAAGGTTAACGAATTATTCTTATTTATCTGGTGATGAAGCTTATTATACTTCAGCAAAATTAACTGTACAAAAAAACTGTACCTTAATTTCTAAATTACCTGGTATTTTATTTCAACACCTACACTAAAACCAAGAAACGAATAAGTAAAAAAATTTCACCTAGAATTTGATAAACTGGAAACTGAAAACTCTCAGTAATTTATTATCGACCGAGTGAGCGGAAGCGAATAAGGTCTCCGTTTCAGCTTGGACAAAAATGCTTTCGTATGTCTATCCGGATTTCCGGCTGTTCTCCTCTAGAGGTCGCATTTCTCAACAGATTCTCGTAAAATTTGGTGAGCTGATTCGGTAATGAATTATATATAATTTTTGTCGAGCCACTTTTTGGGAATTTTTCAAAATGGCGGAGTTATGCAAAAAGACAGATTCGCGAGGTCTACAGCTTACAGAGCCACTAGTAAATGATATAAATAACCTAAGTTTTAAGATGAGTAAAGAAATAATAATAAATATTGGGGACAATCTTACACAAATCGACCTAGTCCCAAACTAAGCAAATCTTGTACTATGGGTACTAAACGACGATATACTTACTTATATAGATAAATAAATACTTAAATTCATAGAAAAGCAATATCCATGACTCAGGATGAAATAAATGCCCATACTGGGATTCAAACCCAGAACTTCCAGCTTCGAGGCTAAAGCGGTCGTCAAACAAGCAAGTACTTAAATGAATTCTGAATATTTTGTAATTACATAAATACATTATAATGAACGATACAGTTCCAAGTTACCTGATATTTTATTTAAATACATATAGGTACATATAAATGTTAAGAAACGGAAAACAGATAAAACGGTTAAGGCGCCGTAGGTTCGGCGAAGTTAAGCGAACAGAGTTTTTGAAACAATATAATGCGTCTGTCTATAATAATATGGTTTCAAAAAAATACGAATAGTAATCTTGAGGCTTTTCTGCAGCGAGATCAGTGATTCGAAACGATAGAAAAAAAATCACGAACATAGGTCTAAAATACACTTAAAATATTCGTAACCAATTATGCACAAAAGCTAAAAATATTAAAATTGCTTCTAAAAATCGGCAATATTTTTGAGAGAACTTAGTGATAACTTTTTATTTTATTTAAAGGGCCAAAAAATTAAAATTAAAAAACATGATATCCGCGCTTCCGAGCACGCACTTCCATCTCGTTCACGCTTAGAGAGGGAGAGAAGACCATGCACCTACGGCGCCTTAAAGTATCAAAACTACTCTACGCCGACCTAGCCGCCTCGCTCGACCCGCACTACAATACCTGCGCTGGCGCGCTCGGAGGCGGATAATAATACCTAGAATCGAACTTTTTCCGGGCCGATACGGACTCTTAACGTTGGGTTCGATCCTCGAAATCACGAGCAAAGCCGAACACACGCGCCGTGGTGTTTTGTAACGTGATAGTAAAGGGTGCGTCTCACGAGATATAACAAAAATATATATCATTTCATATTAATAATGTTCACTAGATATAATGTAATGAACGTTAGCTATAACAACAAAACCAATACTTTTATAAGGAATAACGGTCAATTGACATAATATTTATATTATATGACGTTTTTTTCTATAACACTCAAATTGACTAATTTCAGTTTGTATAACATACATAACGTATAACAATCATAACACATACTATATGTGTGTTTCCTTAAAGATTTATAATATAGAAGATTAGGTTAGGGTAGCTAGAAAAAGGGAGTTGGGGCGCCCCCCGCAATAAAAAACAAACAATCGTAACAACGGTATTAATTGTAGGTTAGTTTAGGTTAGTTTGTGTCCCTTATAGCGGAAATAGGCACCCCGCGAAGCGGGCTGATGTCGACACGTTGGCAGTTAAGTTATGTTTTTAAGATTAGGTTAAAATAATTGACGTGTTTCTTTTCGGCGGCGCAGGCAGAGCGCGGCGTACTCCAGGTCGTCTGCGGTCAGACCCGTTGTCGATGGACTCCTGTCACTGTCTTACCTCCTTCTTATCCAGCTGGCTAGCT
This sequence comes from Epinotia bilunana, assembly GCA_947049275.1. Classification (NCBI taxonomy): domain Eukaryota; kingdom Metazoa; phylum Arthropoda; class Insecta; order Lepidoptera; family Tortricidae; genus Epinotia; species Epinotia bilunana. Next base: position 25,758,425 of record OX346256.1, read on the forward strand.
CGCTCGTGCAGCAAGGCGGTGAGAGCAGTCCTGGCCGACGTGGAGAGTGCTCCCTGCACGACGCTCGGCCGGGCCGCGGCCGCGCGCAGGCAGAGCGCGGCGTGCTCCAGGTCGTCTGCGGTCAGACCCGTTGTCGATGGACTCCTGTCACTGTCTTACCTCCTTCTTATCCAGCTGGCTAGCTCGCTCGTGCAGCAAGGCGGTGAGAGCAGTCCTGGCCGACGTGGAGAGTGCTCCCTGCACGACGCTCGGCCGGCCGCGGCCGCGCGCAGGCAGAGCGCGGCGTGCTCCAGGTCATCTGCGGTCAGACCCGTTGTCGATGGACTCCTGTCACTGTCTTACCTCCTTCTTATCCAGCTGGCTAGCTCGCTCGTGCAGCAAGGCGGTGAGAGCAGTCCTGGCCGACGTGGAGAGTGCTCCCTGCACGACGCTCGGCCGGGCCGCGGCCGCGCGCAGGCAGAGCGCGGCGTGCTCCAGGTCATCTGCGGTCAGACCCGTTGTCGATGGACTCCTGTCACTGTCTTACCTCCTTCTTATCCAGCTGGCTAGCTCGCTCGTGCAGCAAGGCGGTGAGAGCAGTCCTGGCCGACGTGGAGAGTGCTCCCTGCACGACGCTCGGCCGGGCCGCGGCCGCGCGCAGGCAGAGCGCGGCGTGCTCCAGGTCGTCTGCGGTCAGACCCGTTGTCGATGTCGCTGGAGACATCAACACACACTTAAACCATCCGCAATACCTCCGAATCGCTTAAGTGGCAATGGGCGGGGCACATTTTACGTAAAACTGATGGCCGTTGGAGCGGAAAGGTTATCGAGTGGCGACCACGTATCGGAAGGCGCGGCGCGGGTAGGCCGCACAAGGTGGGCTGATGACCTGGTAAAGGTCGCGGGAGTCCGCTGGATGCGGGTGGCGCAGGACCGGTCATTGTGGCACTCTTTGGGGGAGGCCTATGTCCAGCAGTGAACCTCTTTCGGCTGATATGATTATGATGATGACGACTCAAATAATTTACTTTAAAAACAAAGATTAAAACCGACTTGCGATCAGAACCCAATTGCCGCTCAAGTGTGCTTTTAAAATTTGAAGGTAATTCTTCTCTCGAATTCTCTAGGATCCACTCATTAGATCTTGACCTGATGACCATGGGACCACCTGAGAAAATACCCTTACAAACAAAAGAAGATTCTTCCAAATCGGTCAGGTGTCATCGAGAAATCGGGGAACATATAGTCTAAGAGAAAGAAAGAAAACATTTATTCGTGGACAAAACAATGGGTATACAAAACAAAACACAGTAAAGTAAAAGTAGCAGGGTCCACAAAAAGGCCCCGACTCAGCATGGTGCTAACCTAGGAGGCCAGCGCTGGTCTTCCGTCGGAACCTTTACATGAGTTACCTCCTGAAAGGCAACACAAAATAAATACCTACGCTAAAACATATATTAAAGAATACATAGGTATGTTAAGTAAAAATAAGCAGTATGTAAGTGCGATAGAGATAGAGATATCCGAACTTCGACATTCGAAGTTCGTGGTTATAGCTCAGAGTGGCACGGCAGATTGCAGCGTGTGAACGCGTCGCCAAACTGTGTGTCAGTGTCACTGTCAACTTGACAGACCGAAACGCAACTTTTATTTCGATGGTGAATATACGTAAATACAGAAACGGAAAACAAGTTAAAAATACATTTGTGATACAGGAAGAAAACTAAAAACGAATACAGTATGGTGCAAACTTAAATATTGAACGACACAAGCTCAACTGTACAGACATAAAACGACTGCCTTCTGTACAGGTTCATGACTCGGGTGACGAACGGCAGTGCCAAGATATCTACACAATCTAAACATGATAGATTACACAATTATTATGCCAACCAGATGCTGTGCGGATTTATTTATATGCAGATGGGACATATCCCGACAGTAAGTACCTGACTGCAATCCTAAATCTTAATGTATAATCATTTTAGGCATGGCAAAGCGGTAAACTAAATTATAAAAGAAGCAGCTAAAAAAACACACAACGATTTGAGGACTAAAAATAAAAATAGATACAAAGACAGAAGACAAAGACAGGGCACTTAAAGGCAACTAGTTTCAAGACATAAGGTTTCCTGACTAAATTGATGCTCTAGCAAGTACTTTTTCAGCTTGATTCTAAAACTGTGTATGCTTCCCAGGTCCCTGGCTAAAGGCGGCGGAAGAGAGTTCCAGCATCTAGTAGCTGCAAAACGGAAACTCCCCCGGAATGAGGCTGTGGCATGTTGAGGAGTAATAAGAGGCTTTTTACACTGACGGTTGCCCCGCGACCTATTGATGATGAGCTTCTCAAAAAGATATACTGGAGCTTGGTGCTTTAAAACCCCAAATAAGAGACAAGCAAGATGCAGTTTTTGCCGGTGTTGCATTTTTAAAATATTATGTTTGTTGAGAAATGGAGTAACATGGGCCCTCGATGGTATGTTGAAAATGAAACATGCACTGGCATTCTGTACACGCTGTATGAGCTTTTTTGGTTTTTGCGTAGAGGCAGCGACCGACAAGAGCTAGCGACCAAATTGGTCATGTGGCTTCAGCTGTATTGAAACTCCGTTAGCTACTTCCCTGAACAACCTTTTCCGATAATATTCGTGCTGGCAGGCCGCGGGCGGTGGGTGCGGGTGTAGTGGGGTGGGGAAAAATTTGAAAAAAAATGTGGGCTCAGCGACTTTAATTTTCTTTCAAACAGTTGCTCTTTACTCCATGTGCACCCAAAAAAAATTTTAAATAGATCGGGTGGTGGGAAGGGGTTGCCAGCGTTAATTAAAAATACCAAAATAATAATAATTTTCATGTTGGCTCAGCTGTATTGGCTTTTTTTCTGACGCGAGATTAATAAGTATGTAAGCACCAAAAAAATAGCCATGCAAAAATATCGGTGGAAAGGTATCGAAAAAAATTGTTGAAATCGTTGGATTTCGTTCGAAAATGTGCTGAGGGGAAGGCAAAAGCGGACGTGGAGGGGATATCAGCCGGCGAACGCGTCAGCGCGCTCACGGCGCGTCGATTGTGTTCGGCTAACAGAGAGTAGCCGCTGTCCTTCTCGCACCCGTTAACCGGGAAAACCCGAACGTTTCCGAACAAGCTTATTTAGGTGATTATAGACTTGAAATTTGGTAAAATTATATCTTATAATAAGACAAATAAACGCACCTACGAAAGCTATACATTTCATATGGAGCAGTTTCACTATAGGATTGCGGCTAGACCCTTTACTGTGGTTTGGTGGCCACGAGGACTATCACCTACATTTTCAGAGGCCCATGAGGGCATCTTTACATAGAACACTATTACTAGAAAATTCCGAGGAGGAGGCATACTTTCATTGTACACCCGTTTTTCGCCGGTCGATTACAGACCTCGTGCGTGAGGTGATACACTCCGTACTGCGCGCGCGCGAGGAGGGACGCCAAGTTGCCATTGTCTGCTGCGACCTCAAACGCGCCTCCGACACCGCCGACCATGCCCTCATCGCGGACAAACTCGATCAGTATGGTATCCGGGGCTCCGCCTTAAAATCAGTGCTTTCTTTCATGACTGGTAGGGCTCAGGTGGTAGTTGGAGGCAGCGGTAGTGTAATGTCCTCAGAACGCCGCAATCTCATGGGTGTGCCACAGGGTTCCTGCCTCTCTAACACGTTATTTAGCATTCTCCTAAACGACCTACCCCAGGCAGTAAGAGGAGGTAACATATATATGTACGCAGATGACGTCACGGTAGTGGTGAGCACACCGACGAGAAATGAACTTGAAACGGCCCTTAACCTTTTCACCGCCCGACGGCGAAGCAATACGCTGTGCCACTGACGCCACGGGGGTAAAATTAAAATGGGTAAAGAAATAACGCCACCATAAAAATGGGCTGTTTTTCAATAGGTATTCATGGAAAAATGTTTGTCGGCCAGCGCCGACTGTGGCGTCGTAGTCACGATTTTGCGTTGTCGGCTATGGCCGACTGTGGCGGTGAAAGGGTTAAGGGGCTACTCGAGGATTTTATTGATTTTTGACAAGTTTTGAATCATATCTTCAACTTTGCACTACAGATAAAATTCAAGTCAAACGGCTATCGGTTCTTCAATCTTTTCTTTCCATTTTTGTCTATCGTATTTTGAAGGAAATGAATCCTTCATTTTGTATGTTTTTTTAATATTGTCTAAAAAATATTTATTTCGTATGTCTATTGACGTGAAAGATCTAACATATACGAAATCGACATATTTGGGTTCGTCTTTGACGTCTCTAAAAACGTGTAGAGGGTTTTCATTTTAAACTAATGAACACAAAAGTTATGGCCAGAAAACCAGTTTGTTGGCCTAAAATTGTTCAACTTTGATGCCAAATATCTCGAAAACAATGAACTTTGAAGTAAATATGGGATACTATATTGCTTAAAGCTGTTGTTGTTAATATAATAAGCTACAAAAAACATTAGAAAACCAAGGGATTCTGATCGAAGGTTGGGAGATATGGGAGCCCCTTAATAACGTCGTTCGTCAACTTCATGAGTGGCGCTAAATAAAGAAAAGACCTGTATCATGGCGGTGAAATGAAATGGCCACCCCGGTGAGAGCCTGAGAGAGAGAGTGTGCGCGGGCGACGCCCCTCCGCGCGGGTGTCCTGCACAGTGCACAGTGCACACCCGCGCGCTCGGGTTGCACCGCGACAGTGCTTTGACGCGGGAGAAGCACATAAACCCCGTGTGCGGTCGGGTCGGCCGCCGTCAGAAATGCAGCTTCCATCGCAGGTTTCAAATCAAGACTGAAAAAGTGGCTTCTGAACAACATGTTTTATAACTATGACGAACTTTACAGCATGCCACTGACATTTTGAAAATAAATAATAATATTATAAATAAATGATTATGATAATAATAATAATAAATAGACGTATAACATTTTATGGTGTATATACCTAATTTACACGTATGATACAAATGACCTGTAACAATTGTTACTAATAAAATTTTCATTTCATTTACATCACACCGTGACACTTTATCATCGATCTCCAGTTCATAATCACGAATATCCCTCAATTCTCCTCAATCCTCCCATTCTCAAGGATAGTAATAGGGTAGTAGTAGGGTAGGGTAGACTGTGGGACCACTCCCAATACACCTACGTCACATGACATCATGATACAATGCTAGAAAGATGTGCTGAGCATGAAAAACAAAATTTGGCCGAAGTTTGAAAATCCTTCACATCCGGTCAAAATTTGTATGAACAGTTATATTTACGTCATGTCACTACAGCTACAGTACGAGTCATATGGCATCATTTAGCCTTTTAATCGTAGAGAGAGTAAAGCTAAATCTGTCAGTCCTGAAATGGCCGGAAGTACTTGGCAAACGGCGTCAAAGTTGCCAACTTCAGTTCAGTGCCAGTAGGCGGCAATGAAACTTATCCTAGAGAAGCGTGCAAGAGACCGCCTAAGCAAAAAGCTGTAATATCCACACTGACATTCCCAACCGTTTTTAGGGTTCCGTACCCAAGGGGTAAAAACGGGACCCTATTACTAAGGCTTCGCTGTCTGTCCGTCCGTCTTTCTGTCACCAGGCTGTATCTCAAGAACCGCGATAGCTAGACAGTAGAAATTTTCACAAATTATGTATTTCTGTTGCCGCTATAACAACAAATACTAAAAACAAAATAAAATAAAATAAATATTTAATGGGAGCTGCCATAAAACAAACGCTTTTTTTTTGCTGTTTTTATAGATAATGGTACGGAACCCTTCGTGCGCGAGTCCGACTCGCACTTGGCCGGTTTTTGTTTATACTTCTCTTAGAAACTTGCCATTCTTCTTATGCAATTCAATAGCGCTGACGTCAAGAGCAGAGCCCTGGTTGGACTTCTTGCGTATTACTTCAGGGCGATCTTTGCGAGAGCAGAGCAAGCAGGCGGCGGTGACGTTTTCCCCAGAGCGAAACGCCTTAGAGAGATCACCGGAGGACATAGCCGTAGTATCTATGATACTTGAAACAGACTTGACTAAGGAGCTTACCATTCTTCTTATGCTGCACCAATAGCGTTGAAATCAGGTGCAGTGCCCTGGTGGCGCTGTTCGCGTCTAACTTTAGGGCGATCTTGGCGAGAGCGGAACAAGCGCAAGCGGCGGTGAAGCTTTCCCCAGAGCAAAGCGCGTGGGAGAGACCGCCGGAAGAATTAGACGTGGTATCCGCACTGAAAGATAATTTTTGCTTAGTTTCATGTTTCGAAGTAAGCAAGTTTTGTTTCAATTTTTTTTTGTCAAGATTCCTTTGGAAATATTGATTACACTTAATATGACATTTTGGTCATTTTTATTGCATTGAATATAACTTGCAAGATTTAAGACGGGTTTGCAACGCTTTAGCAGATTTAGCAGTAATTTAATCTTGTTAAAATTGGTTGTCACATCATTGTGCAAATTACAGAGATTTCCACAGACACTTTTGTGGATATACCTGGACATTTAGGTAAATCTCGCAATGTATCCGAGACCCAAGAGCGATCATAAGTTGTGCAAGTTATAGTAAGTTATTGACAGTTAGTTTTCCACAGAAACTTTTCTGGATATACTTGGAGATTTTGTGTATAGTTTAATGCAGTTTTCAGATATACTTACGCGGGCAGGTTGAAGGCGGACTGCGAGGCGTAGGTGCCGTCGCTGGTGACGAGCTGGCGCGGCGCTGCCGTGTCCGGCTTGGGCGCCTGCTCGGCCTCCTGACAAATACAATACCGTACAAATATGGCTACAAACGTACGAGGACTTCATAGATGGAGACCTATCGGATGCCCGAAAGGAATGAAGGTAAATTAACCTGACTTCTGTGCACAGAATAATCAGGGTATAGACTCAAAATTGATTTATTAATTTTCATTTTCATTTTCATTATCACTTCAATACTGGTATCGAAACACAGTGACATTGATATATTCAACTCACGACTTACGTTACGACATTTAGGAGACAGTTAGTCGGAGTTCTCTGGTATCGTGCCTCTGAACGTCCTAACCTCTTAACATAAATTAAGATTGGTGAAATTAGTGTTCTATTTTATTTTATTTTATATTAATTTTTAATTCTTACTTATTTTTATTTGGTTTTCCTTCGTTTTTTTTTGTTTCTTTTTTGCTCATATGTAAATGTAAAACATAAATTAATAATACCTACTTATGATCTAGTTCGCATACTTAAGCATATTGTTATGTATAATTTTAGTGTAGTGCTGTGCATATATGTTTTGGATGGCATTTCTAACCAGAACCCCTGATGTATCTTGTACATGTACAATCTATGTAATGAATGTTATCTGTTTTGTGTGCCTAATAAATAAATAGAAAGAAGGCAACAAAAACGCCTAAAGACGAAAATCCCATTCAAATATCTCAAAAAATTATGAAGCTACAACCGTTTTAATACTGCTACTTGTTAGTGAGAAAAAGCTAGGGGATCGTGACGTCACGACACTCGAGCGTCATCGTAAATGACAATCGTTTCATGTGAAGGTGCCTTTTGCGAAAAAGGGACAGAACATACCCCCTCTTAAAACGTTGGACACTTATAACTTTGTAAATATTTAACTTTCTTGCGCTGCTATTTTCTCCATTTGGCTACATTCTTAATCCTTTTCAAGAAATACATTAGTTTTTCACGTGATTCGGAGGCCAAGATCCTTTTTGGATCACTGAGCCAAAATGGTTAGTTAGTTAGTTAGTTAGTCACGTGATACTCTGGGAAAACGATTATTCTCAAATTATTCTGGTTTATACAAGTTTATTCTAGGAAATGGGGAATTTCGCGCAAATGGAAAGCCAATTTATGAAAGATTAGAAAGAAGAGAAAGAAGGCTGCGAATGTCAAAAGACGTTTTGTATGGTCGTCGAACCACCTTAATAAAAAACTATCACATATTGGACGAAGGCATGTAAGGTTCAAAATGTTCCTAATAGTAAATTCTATCACCTTAAGTCCAACGATACCTTGTTCTCTTCGTCCCCCGTGGTGGGCAGCGGGATGGCGGCCGCCAGCGCGTCGAGCGCGGCCTCCGCGCGCTCCCTGGTGTCGGCGAACTCGGCCAGCAGCCACACAGCCGAGCGGGCGATCTTGCCCACTTTGATTTGAGGGACCACTTCTAGAAGTTTCTGGAAAGGACAGTAACAATAATCACCGAGTGAACTAGGGGCAAAGGCATATTAAGGTGGGACCACACCGCTGCTCAAAATACGCTAACGCACCGTAAAACGCAGCAAAATGTATGAAGAATACGTGACGCATACGACACGTCAACGCGTATACGCAGCGTTAAGCACCGGTGTGGTTGCTCCTTTAAAAGGTATCTTTCTCTGCAATGAAATCGGAGCACTTTGACTTCTTTAGTTTCGTTTGCTTTTAAAGCAAATCAAATTCTATGCTATTGCCAATTATAGGTATAGTCAACAGCAAAAGTAGATGATCATTTTAGTACCTTGTCACTTTCACAACTTTGACGCATCCCAACTGTCGCAGTCCCTATTTATGCAATTTTACCTAACATCTGCTTCGATGACAGGTCTCAACACATATCTGTGTCACATGTTTTATCTCCATTTTTTTTATCGCCCATCTTTTCCTCGCTCAGATTCTTACTATTCATGTCGCTGAAGTAGTATACTATGATACAATATTTATAAATTGATCAGTTTTATTATTTTAGATTCAAGTATGGCGCCTAGGAAGACAAATCGTGCATTTGGTAAAGTAAAGAGAAAAAATATATTTTGTGGCCCTAAAATATTAAAACCAGACTATAACGAAATCAGCACAACGCTGGAATCTGGGAAGGTTAACGAATTATTCTTATTTATCTGGTGATGAAGCTTATTATACTTCAGGAAAAATAACTGTAAAAAAACTGTAAAACTGTACCTTAATTTCTAAATTACCTGGTATTTTATTTCAACACCTACACTAAAACCAAGAAACCAATAAGTCAGTTAAAAACTTTTCACCTAGAATTTGATCAACTGGAAACTGAAAACTCTAACAGTAATTAATTATCGACCGAGTGAGCGGAAGCGAATAAGGTCTCCGTTTTAGCTTGGACAAAAATGCTTTCGTATGTCTATCCGGATTTCCGGCTGTTCTCCTCTAGAGGTCGCGTTTCTCTACCGATTCTCGTAAAATTTGGTGAGCAGATTCGGTAATTAGTTATATAGAATTTTTTGTCGAGCCAGTATTTGGGAATTTTTCAAATGACGGAGTTATGCAAAAAGACAGACTCGCGAGGTCTACAGCTCACAGAGCCACTAGTCAATGATATAAGTAACCTAAGTTTTAAGATGAGTAAAGATAAATAATAATAAATATTGGGGACAATCTTCCACAAATCGACCTAGTCCCAAACTAAGCAAAGCTTGTACTATGGGTACTAAACGACGATATACATACTTATATAGATAAATAAATACTTAAATTCATAGAAAACCAATATCCATGACTCAGGAAGAAATAAATGCCCATACAGGGATTCGAACCCAGAACTTCCAGCTTCGAGGCTAAAGCGGTCGTCAAACAAGCAAGTACTTAAATGAATTCTAAATTTGTAGTAATTACATAAATACATTACAATAAACGATACAGTTCCAAGTTACCTGATATTTTATTTAAATACATATAGGACATATAAATGTTGAGAAACGAAAAAGTCAGATAAAACGGTTAAGGCGCCGTAGGTTCGGCGAAGTTAAGCGAACAGAGTTTTTGAAACAATATAATGCGTCTGTCTATAATAATATGGTTTCAAAAAAATACGAATAGTAATCTTGAGGCTTTTCTGCAGCGAGATCAGTGATTCGAAACGATAGAAAAAAATCACGAACATAGGTCTAAAATACACTTAAAATATTCGTAACAAATTATGCACAAAAGCTAATAATAATAAAATTGCTTCTAAAAATCGGCAATATTTTTGAGAGAACTTTTTAACTTTTTAATTTATTTAAAGGGCCAAAAAATTAAAATTAAAAAACATGATATCCGCGCTTCCGAGCACGCACTTCCATCTCGTTCACGCTTAGAGAGGGAGAGAAGACCATGAACCTACGGCGCCTTAAAGTATCAAAACTACTCTACGCCGACCTAGCCGCCTCGCTCGACCCGCACTACAATACCTGCGCTGGCGCGCTCGGAGGCGGGTAATAATACCTAGAATCGAACTTTTTCCGGGCCGATACGGACTCTTAAGTTAAGCAACTATTTCTATATTTTTTTTTATGTCGAGCAACTATTTTTTGTTTTTTTATGTTAAGTCTCTTAGTTATATTTGTTACCAGCTTCCGCCCGCGACTTCGCCTGCGTTGATTCGAGATAAAAACTATCCTATATTTTAATCCAGACCATAGATTTTACCATAATTTTTAATATTAGTAGGAAGTAGGATAGTAGGATGTCGGTGCTGCTTTACATTTTCAATTTTTATTCGCTATGATAATTAACTACGTACAGTCAAAAGCAAATACAGATGATCATTTTAGTACTTTGTCGCACTTAAGGTGGTTCGATTTCCAAACAAAACGTTATTTGACATTCGCAGGCTAACGGCGTGATATTTTTAGAAACTTATGTAACTAACTTTCACAAATTGACTTTCCATTTGCGCGAAATTCCCCCTTTCCTTGAATAAACTTGTATAAACTAGAATAATTTGAGAAAAACGCTTTTCCCAAAGTATGACGTCAGAAACTAATATCTCAAATTATTCTTTTCTATTTTATTCTATAATTTTAGGTGACGACGATGTGGTATTTGAATGAAAGTCACTCGTACTTTAAGTTATGGTATTTAAATGAACAATGTAAAACACAAAAATGAACTTTTCACATAGTATTTAGCTTAAAAATGTAACATTACGAAATAAACGTTGGCGGCTAGTCACGAGCGGAGGAGCGGACTGCTGCCGCGCGCGAGCGTCGAGCGAGCGAGACGCGACCGGGAAGAAAAGAGACGACTATCTGTTAGCGCGCCTAAGATATGCGCGCACAAAGGATTTGAAAACAACGTTATGTTTTTGGCGCGGATGTGTCCTATAAATTTTAATTTTTTGGCCCTTTAAATAAATTAAAAAGTTAAAAAGTTCTTTAAAAAATATTGCCGATTTTTAGAAGCAATTTTATTAATATTAGCTTTTGTGCATAATTTGTTACGAATATTTTCCTACTTCCTACTAATATTAAAAATTATGGTAAAATTTATGGTCTGGATTAAAATATAGGATAGTTTTTATCTCGAATCAACGCAGGCGAAGTCGCGGGCGGAAGCTGGTAACAAATATAACTAAGAGACTTAACATAAAAAAACAAAAATAGTTGCTCGACATAAAAAAAAAACTAGAAATAGTTGCTTAATGACATTCAGCCCGCGGGATGAATGTTATGTGGGATCAGTTGACCATGAAGGGAACTTAAAGAGTCCGTATCGGCCCGGAAAAAGTTCGATTCTAGGTATTATTACCCGCCTCCGAGCGCGCCAGCGCAGGTATTGTAGTGCGGGTCGAGCGAGGCGGCTAGGTCGGCGTAGAGTAGTTTTGATACTTTAAGGCGCCGTAGGTTCATGGTCTTCTCTCCCTCTCTAAGCGTGAACGAGATGGAAGTGTGTGCTCGGAAGCGCGGATATCATGTTTTTTAATTTTAATTTTTTTGGCCCTTTAAATAAATTAAAAAGTTAAAAAGTTATCTCAAAAATATTGCCGATTTTTAGAAGCAATTTTATTATTATTAGCTTTTGTGCATAATTTGTTACGAATATTTTAAGTGTATTTTAGACCTATGTTCGTGATTTTTTTCTATCGTTTCGAATCACTGATCTCGCTGCAGAAAAGCCTCAAGATTACTATTCGTATTTTTTTGAAACCATATTATTATAGACAGATGCATTATATTGTTTCAAAAACTCTGTTCGCTTAACTTCGCCGAACCTACGGCGCCTTAACCGTTTTATCTGACTTTTTCGTTTCTTAATATTTATATGTCCTATATGTATTTAAATAAAATATCAGGTAACTTGGAACTGTATCGTTCATTGTAATGTATTTATGTAATTACTACAAATTCAGAATTCATTTAAGTACTTGCTTGTTTGACGACCGCTTTAGCCTCGAAGCTGGAAGTTCTGGGTTCGAATCCCAGTATGGGCATTTATTTCTTCCTGAGTCATGGATATTGGTTTTCTATGAATTTAAGTATTTATTTATCTATATAAGTATGTATATCGTCGTTTAGTACCCATAGTACAAGCTTTGCTTAGTTTGGGACTAGGTCGATTTGTGGAAGATTGTCCCCAATATTTATTATTATTTATCTTTACTCATCTTAAAACTTAGGTTATTTATATCATTGACTAGTGGCTCTGTGAGCTGTAGACCTCGCGAGTCTGTCTTTTTGCATAACTCCGTCATTTGAAAAATTCCCAAATACTGGCTCGACAAAAAATTCTATATAACTAATTACCGAATCTGCTCACCAAATTTTACGAGAATCGGTAGAGAAACGCGACCTCTAGAGGAGAACAGCCGGAAATCCGGATAGACATACGAAAGCATTTTTGTCCAAGCTAAAACGGAGACCTTATTCGCTTCCGCTCACTCGGTCGATAATTAATTACTGTTAGAGTTTTCAGTTTCCAGTTGATCAAATTCTAGGTGAAAAGTTTTTAACTGACTTATTGGTTTCTTGGTTTTAGTATAGGTGTTGAAATAAAATACCAGGTAATTTAGAAATTAAGGTACAGTTTTACAGCTTTTTTTTACAGTTATTTTTCCTGGAGTATAATAAGCTTCATCACCAGATAAATAAGAATAATTCGTTAACCTTCTGTCTTAAGTCTGGTTTTAATATTTTAGGGCCACAAAATATAGTTTTCTCTTTACTTTACCAAATGAACGATTTGTCTTCCTAGGCGCCATACTTGAATCTAAAATAATAAAACCGATCAATTTATAAATATTGTATTATAGTATACTACTTCAGCGACATGAATAGTAAGAATCTGAGCGAGGAAAAGATGGGCGATAAAAAAAATGGAGATAAAACATGTGACACAGATGTGTGTTGAGACCTGTCATCGAAGCAGATGTTAGGTAAAATTGCATAAATATGGTTAAAACCAGAAATGATTAAAAAGGCCACAAAAGTAGCACCAGGACAGCAGGAAGCAGTTCATATCACACAGATAAAGGCAATAGGAATAAGATTCCGTTAATTGGAAATATTACAAACGGCTGTCAAAATTAAGAAACTGCAAAATAACACCCTGAACAGTCCAACTAATTCAGGAGTGGACGTCTGTGCCCAGCAGTGGGACATATATATAGGCTGATGATGATGAAAATTCGATGAAGTACTTTTAGAATTATCGATTAATGTATATATAGGTGGTAAAACATGAAGACTAATTAAGAACCTCCTTCTATGGAACATAGGTAAAAAATGTTAATAGTGCAATGAAAATATTTTCATTAGTACAAATGCAATTTCATATAAAAAGTCAAAAGTAACAAAAACCATTACTTAACAAATTATCAAGACTGCCTCGTCGCGCTATAATTCCCGCTAGCACAAGCGCCCATAGCTACGTAACCTTGAAATCGACGAGCGACGTGACCGTTCCCTCGAACCGCTTGGCGGAGACTGCCGCATCGAGCGCCGTGCACGGTGTTTTATTACGAATTTTAGGGTGATTTGAAATATTTTTTATGCCGAAATTTTTACACATAAATATAGTTTTATATTTTCGAATAGCACTTGAACTGGAGTTTCTTGTTATGTTTTCATATTTTTGAAATAATGTGCTAAATGGCCAAAAATACTGGCGATTCTTCGTGTGTTTTTACTAAAAAGTTGTTGGATGGAAATACGGTTTTACTCAACAATTTTATATGTAACTTATAAAATGTTTCCACTTATTCCTAAGAAGACTATCAATCCAATATATATTTATTTGTTTCATGTCGGTTTGAAATAAAATAGTTCTTCAAACCTAAGTCGTTTTACACGTCTCCGAGCGAAAAATGAGAAAACATCTGTTGGACTGAGCCAAAATATGGTAAATTGAGAGCTAAATGTAAAGAACCTTTCCACTTATTCAACTTGAATTGAAATGGTCTTTCATATTACACAATAAAATCTGTAGGAAAACGAATATTTAGTGAGATATTACCTCAAAAAGTTTAGCGAATTCAGCAAACGGCTGTATACGGACTCTTAAAGAAGAAATAAATAGTTGCTTATCATAAAAAAAACAAGAAATATTTTATTTATTTAAAGAAGAATTAAATAGTTATTTAACATAAAAAAAAATCGGAAAAGAATAGCAACCTGGTAGAGTGTGGTACGCAGATCAGGGAAGGCGGCCAACGCCTCTCGAACGAAGGCCAAGACGTCCGCCGCCGCCGCCTCCGCGCCCTCGCCCACCATCTCCAGCAAGGCGGGGGCCACGCTGCCCGCTACTTCAGGGAACTGTGGGGGAAACAGTGTATTCAATAACTATCAGTAGCAGTCAGTGGCGTGCATAGAGTTTTTATTTAGGGTAGGCAGTTTATTTTTGAGGATTTGTCGTCGTGGTCGGCGCTGCCTCCTTGCGGAGCACCTGCAGTAGCAGTGTTGACTGACCTTGAGCGCGGCCTGGTGCATGGCGCGGACCAGCAGCTGGCGGTACTTGGCCGCGTCGTCGTGGTCGGCGCTGCCTCCTTGCGGAGCACCTGCAGTAGCAGTGTTGACTGACCTTGAGCGCGGCCTGGTGGATGGCGCGGACCAGCAGCTGGCGGTACTTGGCCGCGTCGTCGTGGTCGGCGCTGCCTCCTTGCGGAGCACCTGCAGTAGCAGTGTTGACTGACCTTGAGCGCGGCCTGGTGCATGGCGCGGACCAGCAGCTGGCGGTACTTGGCCGCGTCGTCGTGGTCGGCGCTGCATCCTTGCGGAGCACCTGCAGTAGCAGTGTTGACTGGCCTTGAGCGCGGCCTGGTGGATGGCGCGGACCAGCAGCTGGCGGTACTTGGCCGCGTCGTCGTGGTCGGCGCTGCCTCCTTGCGGAGCACCTGCAGTAGCAGTGTTGACTGACCTTGAGCGCGGCCTGGTGCATGGCGCGGACCAGCAGCTGGCGGTACTTGGCCTCGTCGTCGTGGTCGGCGCTGCCTCCTTGCGGAGCACCTGCAGTAGCAGTGTTGACTGACCTTGAGCGCGGCCTGGTGCATGGCGCGGACCAGCAGCTGGCGGTACTTGGCCGCGTCGTCGTGGTCGGCGCTGCCTCCTTGCGGAGCACCTGCAGTAGCAGTGTTGACTGACCTTGAGCGCGGCCTGGTGCATGGCGCGGACCAGCAGCTGGCGGTACTTGGCCGCGTCGTCGTGGTCGGCGCTGCCTCCTTGCGGAGCACCTGCCGTAGCAGTGTTGACTGACCTTGAGCGCGGCCTGGTGCATGGCGCGGACCAGCAGCTGGCGGTACTTGGCCGCGTCGTCGTGGTCGGCGCTGCCTCCTTGCGGAGCACCTGCAGTAGCAGTGTTGACTGACCTTGAGCGCGGCCTGGTGCATGGCGCGGACCAGCAGCTGGCGGTACTTGGCCGCGTCGTCGTGGTCGGCGCTGCCTCCTTGCGGAGCACCTGCAGTAGCAGTGTTGACTGACCTTGAGCGCGGCCTGGTGCATGGCGCGGACCAGCAGCTGGCGGTACTTGGCCGCGTCGTCGTGGTCGGCGCTGCCTCCTTGCGGAGCACCTGCAGTAGCAGTGTTGACTGACCTTGAGCGCGGCCTGGTGCATGGCGCGGACCAGCAGCTGGCGGTACTTGGCCGCGTCGTCGTGGTCGGCGCTGCCTCCTTGCGGAGCACCTGCAGTAGCAGTGTTGACTGACCTTGAGCGCGGCCTGGTGCATGGCGCGGACCAGCAGCTGGCGGTACTTGGCCGCGTCGTCGTGGTCGGCGCTGCCTCCTTGCGGAGCACCTGCAGTAGCAGTGTTGACTGACCTTGAGCGCGGCCTGGTGCATGGCGCGGACCAGCAGCTGGCGGTACTTGGCCGCGTCGTCGTGGTCGGCGCTGCCTCCTTGCGGAGCACCTGCAGTAGCAGTGTTGACTGACCTTGAGCGCGGCCTGGTGCATGGCGCGGACCAGCAGCTGGCGGTACTTGGCCGCGTCGTCGTGGTCGGCGCTGCCTCCTTGCGGAGCACCTGCAGTAGCAGTGTTGACTGACCTTGAGCGCGGCCTGGTGCATGGCGCGGACCAGCAGCTGGCGGTACTTGGCCGCGTCGTCGTGGTCGGCGCTGCCTCCTTGCGGAGCACCTGCAGTAGCAGTGTTGACTGACCTTGAGCGCGGCCTGGTGCATGGCGCGGACCAGCAGCTGGCGGTACTTGGCCGCGTCGTCGTGGTCGGCGCTGCCTCCTTGCGGAGCACCTGCAGTAGCAGTGTTGACTGACCTTGAGCGCGGCCTGGTGCATGGCGCGGACCAGCAGCTGGCGGTACTTGGCCGCGTCGTCGTGGTCGGCGCTGCCTCCTTGCGGAGCACCTGCAGTAGCAGTGTTGACTGACCTTGAGCGCGGCCTGGTGCATGGCGCGGACCAGCAGCTGGCGGTAACTTGGCCGCGTCGTCGTGGTCGGCGCTGCCTCCTTGCGGAGCACCTGCAGTAGCAGTGTTGACTGACCTTGAGCGCGGCCTGGTGCATGGCGCGGACCAGCAGCTGGCGGTACTTGGCCGCGTCGTCGTGGTCGGCGCTGCCTCCCTTGCGGAGCACCTGCAGTAGCAGTGTTGACTGACCTTGAGCGCGGCCTGGTGCATGGCGCGGACCAGCAGCTGGCGGTACTTGGCCGCGTCGTCGTGGTCGGCGCTGCCTCCTTGCGGAGCACCTGCCGTAGCAGTGTTGACTGACCTTGAGCGCGGCCTGGTGCATGGCGCGGACCAGCAGCTGGCGGTACTTGGCCGCGTCGTCGTGGTCGGCGCTGCCTCCTTGCGGAGCACCTGCAGTAGCAGTGTTGACTGACCTTGAGCGCGGCCTGGTGCATGGCGCGGACCAGCAGCTGGCGGTACTTGGCCGCGTCGTCGTGGTCGGCGCTGCCTCCTTGCGGAGCACCTGCAGTAGCAGTGTTGACTGACCTTGAGCGCGGCCTGGTGCATGGCGCGGACCAGCAGCTGGCGGTACTTGGCCGCGTCGTCGTGGTCGGCGCTGCCTCCTTGCGGAGCACCTGCCGTAGCAGTGTTGACTGACCTTGAGCGCGGCCTGGTGCATGGCGCGGACCAGCAGCTGGCGGTACTTGGCCGCGTCGTCGTGGTCGGCGCTGCCTCCTTGCGGAGCACCTGCAGTAGCAGTGTTGACTGACCTTGAGCGCGGCCTGGTGCATGGCGCGGACCAGCAGCTGGTGGTACTTGGCCGCGTCGTCGTGGTCGGCGCTGCCTCCTTGCGGAGCACCTGCAGTAGCAGTGTTGACTGACCTTGAGCGCGGCCTGGTGCATGGCGCGGACCAGCAGCTGGCGGTACTTGGCCGCGTCGTCGTGGTCGGCGCTGCCTCCTTGCGGAGCACCTGCAGTAGCAGTGTTGACTGACCTTGAGCGCGGCCTGGTGCATGGCGCGGACCAGCAGCTGGCGGTACTTGGCCGCGTCGTCGTGGTCGGCGCTGCCTCCTTGCGGAGCACCTGCAGTAGCAGTGTTGACTGACCTTGAGCGCGGCCTGGTGCATGGCGCGGACCAGCAGCTGGCGGTACTTGGCCGCGTCGTCGTGGTCGGCGCTGCCTCCTTGCGGAGCACCTGCAGTAGCAGTGTTGACTGACCTTGAGCGCGGCCTGGTGCATGGCGCGGACCAGCAGCTGGCGGTACTTGGCCGCGTCGTCGTGGTCGGCGCTGCCTCCTTGCGGAGCACCTGCAGTAGCAGTGTTGACTGACCTTGAGCGCGGCCTGGTGCATGGCGCGGACCAGCAGCTGGCGGTACTTGGCCGCGTCGTCGTGGTCGGCGCTGCCTCCTTGCGGAGCACCTGCAGTAGCAGTGTTGACTGACCTTGAGCGCGGCCTGGTGCATGGCGCGGACCAGCAGCTGGCGGTACTTGGCCGCGTCGTCGTGGTCGGCGCTGCCTCCTTGCGGAGCACCTGCAGTAGCAGTGTTGACTGACCTTGAGCGCGGCCTGGTGCATGGCGCGGACCAGCAGCTGGCGGTACTTGGCCGCGTCGTCGTGGTCGGCGCTGCCTCCTTGCGGAGCACCTGCAGTAGCAGTGTTGACTGACCTTGAGCGCGGCCTGGTGCATGGCGCGGACCAGCAGCTGGCGGTACTTGGCCGCGTCGTCGTGGTCGGCGCTGCCTCCTTGCGGAGCACCTGCAGTAGCAGTGTTGACTGACCTTGAGCGCGGCCTGGTGCATGGCGCGGACCAGCAGCTGGCGGTACTTGGCCGCGTCGTCGTGGTCGGCGCTGCCTCCTTGCGGAGCACCTGCAGTAGCAGTGTTGACTGACCTTGAGCGCGGCCTGGTGCATGGCGCGGACCAGCAGCTGGCGGTACTTGGCCGCGTCGTCGTGGTCGGCGCTGCCTCCTTGCGGAGCACCTGCAGTAGCAGTGTTGACTGACCTTGAGCGCGGCCTGGTGCATGGCGCGGACCAGCAGCTGGCGGTACTTGGCCGCGTCGTCGTGGTCGGCGCTGCCTCCTTGCGGAGCACCTGCAGTAGCAGTGTTGACTGACCTTGAGCGCGGCCTGGTGCATGGCGCGGACCAGCAGCTGGCGGTACTTGGCCGCGTCGTCGTGGTCGGCGCTGCCTCCTTGCGGAGCACCTGCAGTAGCAGTGTTGACTGACCTTGAGCGCGGCCTGGTGCATGGCGCGGACCAGCAGCTGGCGGTACTTGGCCGCGTCGTCGTGGTCGGCGCTGCCTCCTTGCGGAGCACCTGCAGTAGCAGTGTTGACTGACCTTGAGCGCGGCCTGGTGCATGGCGCGGACCAGCAGCTGGCGGTACTTGGCCGCGTCGTCGTGGTCGGCGCTGCCGGCGCGCGCGGCCTCCTTGCGGAGCACTTGGACTAGTTCTTCGGCGTGACGCGAGCTCACGAGCTCGAGGGCTGGGGACAAACATCACGTGTCAACTCAGATTGAAATGACGTCACGATATAAAAAAATAGGACAAGTGCGAGTCGGACTCGCCCATTCCGTAATTAATTACAAATCAATATGCCTTCCTTACGGAGCGCGCTGAGGCGGCCCAGGACTATCAGCTTCATACTTTATACTCACTAGCCACTTACCCAAGGTTAGAGTGAGCTTCCTGACTTCGAGGTCGGAAGATGCGAGCACTCGCAAGACGTCCATCGCCAAGTCTGGCAGCGCGCGGGCCGCGGCCTCCCCGCCTTCCTTACGGAGCGCGCTGAGGCGGCCCAGGACTATCAGCTTCACGTTGTTATCGCTCTCTTTCACGATCAGGTCGATGTAGCACGCCGCGGCCGCCTGAAACGATCATTATTTCAAGACAAACACACACAGATCCAGACACAGAGCCTTTATTCCCAAAATGGGTAGGCAGAGCGCATTAAACTTAAGTGCCACTTTTAGCATAAATGTGTGTATAAGAAACAGGGATACGCCAGCCTAATGCAGTCCACTGCTGGAGTAGGCCTCCCCCACGGTATGCCGCAAGACCCGCTCTCCCGTTTTCGCCATCCAGTCACTACCAGCTACTCTCGTCAAGTCATCTGTCCCATCGCCCACAACACACTTTAACCCTGCCTTAGTCGATATTTACGACTAACCTCTACCTAACCTAACCTAACCTAACCCGAGGTTCTAAGGGGAATATTGTAAGAGTTGTACCCATTATCACTAAACACGAACATTGAGCCGAATATTCGTTCCAGCTTTTACTATTTATACCGGTTATTCTGCCAAGCCTCTAAGACTGACTTGTACAGTGGTAATAGTTATTTGTGTCACAAGGGAGCAAAATAGTATATTTACGGCGAGGGCGGTGCATTGAATCCTGAACGTAGCGAGGGGACCTAACGTAGGATCCTGAGCGTAGTGAGGGATACAAGTGTTAACGCCCGAGACGAAGATAATTTTGCTACCGAGTGACACATACTATTTTTCACATCGACTATGAAGAAATTTAAAAAAGATTCTGTTAAAATTACTAACAAATTTACTTAATTTTTGTTACAAATTTTTAAATATTACTAAAAATTCATAAATTTTCATATAACGTTGTTAAAGTTAAAACTTTAAGTATGTTCGTTTTTAATCGATTGCGATGAAATTACAATCGATTCTTTTATTTAGATCTGTGTTTAATTGGCACATTGCGTAAATGCTACATGCCAATGAATGAATTAAAAAAGTAGCTTGAACAGAAAAGTAGCATTTTGATCCCTCTCGTCGTGGAGCAAAACTTACTTTTCCGAACGAAAAGTAATAACAGCATCAATAATTAATGTAAAATGTAGCCAACTCTTATATGGGTCGATGAAAACCTAAAATAAAAGATTTCATTAATTAATTTGTGTACTCACCGTGACAGCGGCGGGAGCGTGCGACAGCGTGACCAGCGTGCCGGCCGCCTCGTAGCGGACCGCGGCGCTCGGCGCGTTAAGCAGCCCGTACACCGTCCGAATAAAACGCGCGCGTTCGGAAGGGTTCGCGTGGCACACCTGAAATAATAACAGTTACAAAGCCGTTGTAAGCCATTTTTAGCCTTGTGGATAGTAACCCTGACTGCGAAGGTGTCGGTCCTGGGTACGAATCCCGGTAAGGGTTATTTTTTTCCGAGTCTTGGATTTAGGTAAATATTTCAAATCAAATCAAATCAAATCAAATGTTTATTCTGTAAGTAGGCCACATGGGCTCTTTCACATGTCAACAATAAGCATGAATATAACATAACAATTCTTAATGAGTAACAGCCTTACAAACCTGGGCACATACGCACCGGGAGATGTGTAGTCTCCAATGACAAATTAATACAAATTATTACAAATAACTATAACTAATACAGAGATGTAAAGAGTCTCTATTGTCACTTATAAAAGAAAAATTATTAGGTACAGAGACGTATAGAGTCTCTAATGTCAGAGTAAAATTAAAATTAAAAAGAAAAATAATCAGGTACAGAGATGTATAGTCTCTAATGTCAGAATAAAATTAAAATTAAAAAGAAAAATAATTAGCTACAGAGATGTATAGTCTCTAACGTCAAAATAAAAATTAAAAAGAAACTAATTAAATTAAAATGTCAAAACATTAATACAATTAAACCAACAGCATGGAAGCAACGACTATCGAACCTGAATGGCTGGCCATGCTTCATTGTCTTCCAAGTAGTCGTTGATCTTATAATATCCT
This sequence comes from Epinotia bilunana, assembly GCA_947049275.1. Lineage (NCBI taxonomy): Eukaryota > Metazoa > Arthropoda > Insecta > Lepidoptera > Tortricidae > Epinotia > Epinotia bilunana. The sequence continues at coordinate 25,779,763 of OX346256.1, forward strand.
TTTTTCAGACGAGCATTCTTAATGTATCGTTTGAATGAACAATAAGACAGTTCCCAAACGTCTAAGGGTACTTTATTATAAAAACTTATACAGTTACCCTTTTTTTTTCTTTCTGTAGTCGAAATTTGCGCATGAGTAGTTTGTGCTTATTTCTTGTATTAAAATTATGGACTTCAGACTGCTTCTTAAAACTATTAATATGTTTATGTGTGTACATTATCACGTCTAGTATGTATTGGGATGCTACTGTAAGGATAGTAGATAGATCGAATGGCTCTCTTTTGCAAAACGAAGATAGTATCTATGTCAGCTGCTTTCCCCCAGATTATTATGCCGTAAGACATAATACTATGAAAGTAACTAAAGTACACCAGACGGGCCGTTTCCACGTCTGTGTATTGTCTTATTCGTCTTACTGCATATGCGGCAGAACTGAGCTTCTTCGCTAAAACAGATATGTGAGGCGTCCATTGTAACTGGTGGTCCAACGTGAGGCCTAGAAACAACGTGTGATCGACCAGTTCAAGTTTATCTCCATTTAATTCTATAAGTGTGGCAACGTGTTTTACATTAGGTAGCGAGAACTTTACACATCTAGTTTTATTCGCATTCAGTAAGAGATTATTTGCTGTGAACCATTCAAGTACTTCTTTTAAAGTTTCATTGACATGGCTATAGTCATCTAGCTTCCTATCAACTTTAAAAATTAGCGAAGTATCATCAGCAAAAAGTACTATCTCACATTTGTTCTTCACTAAATCGGGCAAATCATTTATATATATGAGAAAGAGAAAAGGTCCCAGGATTGATCCCTGCGGTACTCCAAGTTTGACGTTTGAACCATTTGATTTTGTTTCATTGACAACGACTGTCTGGATCCTTTGACTTAAATAAGAATTAACAAGGTTTAGGGCATCAGTTGATAGACCGTAGTGTTTGAGCTTGTGTACGAGTATCTTATGCTCTACGCAATCAAAAGCTTTGGAGAGATCGCAGAAAACTCCTATAGCGTCCTGCGAGTGTTCCCATGCGTCATAAACGTGACTCATAAGTGTAGAGGCGGCATCAGTCGTCGAACGGCCCCGTGTGAACCCAAATTGTTGGTTGTGGAGTAAATTATTTGTGTTGAAATGGCGAAGCAACTGGTTTAGCAGGATCTTTTCAAACACTTTGCTCAAAACCGGTAATATGGAAATTAGGCGAAAGTTTCCAAGATCATCCTTACCACCTGATTTTAACAAAGGAATGATTTTGCTACATTTCATCAAATCGGGAAACACACATTCGTCCACACATGCATTAAACACGAGGGCAAGGTAAGGCGCCACGATATCGATGACGGGCTGCATAATTCTTACAGACATTTTATTGTATTAAATATATCCTCATCTAGTTTATTTTATCTCGCACATTGTAGAATAGGTTACGCGGGAGAACCTAAAGTTTCAAAATTGCGATACTAAAAACGTGTGTACATTCTGACACAACTGTCACAAGCTCTATCAAACTATGACCAGTAGTAGACCGTATTTTGTTGCATTAAGGCTCACGAATGGTCAGCAGTCAGATCGGGCCCGACGGCAACTCACCGCCAACTATTCCCGCGCGCGTGGTTGTTCTGCAGAAGCATGAGGATGATGACATGATGTCGACGGTCAGATCGGGCCTCACCTTGTATATCAGCTCCACTATGACCAGCTGCAGAATATCCCCAAACCCGTGGACGCTCTCCAGCCTCGCCGCGAGGTACTCCAGCGCGCGCTGCTGCTCCGCATGCAGCAGCATGAGGAACGCGTTCCGCTTGCAGGACATGTCCTGCTCGCTGTCCAGGAAGGTGGCGATGAGCTCTGGCGCGTCAGGGATGAGGAAATCGAAGTTTCTGGAAGAAAAGAGGGCGTGAGAAAGTGTTGTTGTGAAGGTAATTTAACACCTATGCCACACACTCACCGAGTGACGTGGGAAATAGCGAGGAAAAGAGGCAAAGACACAGTGTAGCAACGTCAGTCGTCATGCCGCTATCTTGCTCCTCGTCATGCCCACCGCTCCCTGTTTTGTCGGTTTTTTAGGCTCGAGTCAAAGGAGCGGCAATAAAGGCAAGTAACCAAGTGCGGAGAGTCGGGATTAATCGCGTGAGTAGAGCAGTGTGCGGCCAGAGAGGGCAACATCGCGGCATAATGTGGCTGAGGTATAACAAATAATTTTGAGAACTTAGAACTTTGCATGCTGTCTCGTGCGCGAGTTAAATTATCCGTGTCTTTCTTGTTCTAATAAGAAAGATACTGTTACTCCATCTTGGGTGCGTGGTGCGTGAGAGCTCACGCGCGGTGTTGTGCTAAACGGGCAGCGGTGATTGAACGATGAAGGAGAGATAGAACTTGACCATTAAACTTGATGGTACTGACCGGTAGCCGGTGAAGCACTGACCGTGCGACGGTGAGTCCACCCTGACTGGTAGCCGGTGAAGTACTAACCATGCGACAGCTCGCACATATGCAGGGGTTTCAGCAGCTCGGGCTCCTTCCGCTTGCAGAGGAAGCGGAGAGTCGAGCCGATGAAGAGTTGGCACTGACCGGTAGATGGTGAAGATGGCGAGCACGGCGTTGCGGCGCACGTACGAGTGCCTGTGGTCGAGGCAGGCGCGGATGGCCGGCAGCAGGGGCTCCAGCAGCTCGGGCTCCTTCAGCTTGCAAAGGAAGCGGAGAGTCGAGCCCCGGATGAACTCGTTGGGGTGCTGCAGGTCCTGTGTGGAAGAAAATATAATGTTACTGCCGGATTCTAACAGAAGTCAGGTAACATCTAGCACCAGACACTAGTTACCGACCAACGAGGATAAAAAACTAACCTTCCTATATGCGTCGCACACCAATATCATCTCCTGCAGCAGCTTGCCGTCGGAGGTGGTCTTCGGCACAATCTCCCAGAAGATCAACAGCAGCTTCTTGATGGTGTGGTCCTGCAGCGGCAGCACAAAGCGGATGATGATCATGAGCAGACCGGGGATCTTCTCCCCGGAGAGGATGATGCCGATTACCTTCTTTAGGGCTTCGATTTTCTTCTTTGTGTCGCCTTTCTCTGTGAAAGTAATGGTCATATTTTGCATGGTTTATATTGGTCCTTAATCTGCAAATTATAATTATTACTGTGTATGATTATACTAGTTTACGCTTAAACTGCTGAACCTATTAAGATGAAATGGACATGGGATATTTTTTGTCCCGGAAATCATCCCTTAAGGAGGTGAAATGGGGGGGGGGGTGAAAGTTTGTATTGATCTACAATATAAACGAATTCCATGCAGACAGAGTCACGGGCAGAAGCGAGTAAGCAATGAATAGACAATTTACTTACCAAGGTCTAACTTGAGCTGCATGTCGTTGTAGGGCTCCGAGTCGGTGGGGAAGTTGATCAGGGTGTAACATGGCTGCTCTACTCCCGCCATGGCACTGTAACAACATATTATTTACTTATTGCTCCATTCCATAACCAATTAGTCCTTCTTATAGTTTGTATCGGCAGTATGGACGGAGAGCTAGCGACCAAATCGGTCATGTAGCTTCAGCTGTATTGAATCTCCGTTAGCTACTTCCCTGAACAACCTTTTCTGATAATCTTCGCGCTGGCAGCCCGCGGGCGGTGGGTGCGGGTGTAGTGTGGTGGGGAAAAAAAAATGTACGCTCAGCGACTTTAATTTTTTTTCAAACAGTTGCTCTGTACTCCCGGTGCACCCAAAAAAAAAACAATCAGGTGATGGGAAGGGGTTGCCAGCGTTAATTAAAAATACCAAAATAATAATAATTTCCATGTGGGCTCAGCTGTATTGGCTTTTTTTCTGACGCGAGATTATTTAATATGTAAGCCCCAAAAAATGGCCATGCAAAAATATCCTAGGAAAGGTATTGAAAAAAATGGCTCTCTTTTGCAAACGAAGATAGTATCTATGTCAGCTGCTTTCCCCCAGATTATTATGCCGTAAGACATAATACTATGAAAGTAACTAAAGTACACCAGACGGGCCGTTTCCACGTCTGTGTATTGTCTTATTCATCTTACTGCATATGCGGCAGAACTGAGCTTCTTCGCTAAAACAGATATGTGAGGCGTCCATTGTAACTGGTGGTCCAACGTGAGGCCTAGAAATAACGTGTGATCGACCAGTTCAAGTTTATCTCCATTTAATTCTATAAGAGTGGCGACGTGTTTTACATTAGGTAGCGAGATCTTTACACATTTAGTTTTATTCGCATTCAGTAAGAGATTATTTGCTGTGAACCATTCAAGTACTTCTTTTAAAGTTTCATTGACATGGCTATAGTCATCTAGCTTCCTATCAACTTTAAAAATTAGCGAAGTATCATCAGCAAAAAGTATCTCACATTTGTTCTTCACTAAATCGGGCAAATCATTTATATATATGAGAAAGAGAAAAGGTCCCAGGATTGATCCCTGCGGTACTCCAAGTTTGACGTTTGAACCATTTGATTTTGTTTCATTGACAACGACTCTCTGGATCCTTTGACTTAAATAAGAATTAACAAGGTTTAGGGCATCAGTTGATAGACCGTAGTGTTTGAGCTTGTGTACGAGTATCTTATGCTCTACGCAATCAAAAGCTTTGGAGAGATCGCAGAAAACTCCTATAGCGTCCTGCGAGTGTTCCCATGCGTCATAAACGTGACTCATAAGTGTAGAGGCGGCATCAGTCGTCGAACGGCCCCGTGTGAACCCAAATTGTTGGTTGTGGAGTAAATTATTTGTGTTGAAATGGCGAAGCCAAAAAATGGCCATGCAAAAATATCCTAGGAAAGGTATTGAAAAAAAAACGATATTTTTGCATGGCTATTTTTTGGGGCTTACATATTTATTAACCACACATTCTACAGTCTATACTATCCAATAGTCCCATCTTGGCCAAGAGATTCTTGACCCCGAAGTGACCAGTGAACACCCCAGATATGATTCTGAGTTGCTTCCTACTGGATTTCCAGTTTGACTAGTCTAGAATCCACTTTTGGCGCCGTAAGCGCGTTAAGGGCCGCTTGACTGTCACTGAGTATATAGATGGTCTGCCCACTGGTTTGCCTGTCTATATTCTCCTGGACACAGGCAATTATAGAGTATGTGTCCGCCTGGAAGACGGTTGCCAAACTACCCATGCTTACACTACTACTATAGTCATTCGCATAAATGCCTGCTCCCGTACCGGATGTACCATGTGGATGTAGTAATATGTCAGTAAATCTGGTAATAAATAACTAAACATACAACATTTTGGGTAGTGAAACATGGGTGACATATACCTGAATATCCAGTTCTGTCTTTACTTTAATGATTATTAAACGTGTCAATGTGGCTCTTGAAGCACATACACAGTTTATTATATCAAATGAAATGCACAAATTACATCAAAAACAGTGGAAATTACAAACTTTTTAGTGACATGGACCCGATACGTGTCCACCAATGAGTTTTTGATTTTGACAGTTTGTTTGCGAGATATTGAATGTTGCCGCAATTCAATTAAAAACATCCCGACCACATACATGTGTATTTATTTATTTAATCTATATTGCACAAAAGAACAACTTATCGTACAAAAGGCGGACTGTATCAATATTATGTTGGACGTATCAGCACGTCTATCATGAGACGGCCGCGACATACGATTTTTCTTGCACTATACCTCTCTTTTTAATTGTTCTAATAATCGAAAGCTCGCGCGCCGTCTCGTAATAGCCGTGCACGGGTCTAAGGACAAGCTATGGTAATGGTAATTAACAATACCAAGTCCGAGCGAGATAGTATCAAGCATAAAAAAATGTTAATAAGTGTGACAATCATCCGTTGTCCTTGTGGTAGTTCCACTTTTTCTTATTTGCCGCAACCGATTAATGGGTAACATTCCATTATGGGAGGAGAAGGGCGTCGCAACAGCAAGAAAGGATAAGGATACGTCCACATGTGGTGAAATTCTAACATGGTATGGTACCACACTTCATCTGCACCATTCGTAAATAAATTGTACCTCCATACCAATACATGTATACAATATATTACCAAAATAAAATCAAAAACCATAGGTACTTAACTTAACTACCCAAGTCCTGTTTCTGAGACACAACTAAGTACCTACGTGAGGTGTAGACAGCTACTTGATTCGGACTTTATATAAATATTAAAATGTAATAGGGGTCTACACTAAATAAAATAATCAATGACGTCGTATTTTCTCGAAAAAGGATTAAAAGTGTAGTCAAATTGAGAAATAAGCAACGCAAGAGGTTAAATAATCACGAAGTTTAAGTGTCCCAAGTTTTAAGAAAGGGTATGTTCTGTCCCTTTTTCGCAAAACGCAATTTCATATAAAGATGATTCGGGGTTAGTGACGTCACTAATAGATGGCAACGTGCCGTGCCCCATCGTGTTCGGTGCAGCCATCGACACGACCTGCCACGCGCGCAACGCGCTTTGCGGCAGCCTCGCAGTTTGTGACGTCACAAACTGTTTGCGTTTTCTCTCTCTAACAAGCAATATCAAAACGGCAGGGGTGTATTTACCATAGGGCCAACCGGGCCATGGCCCGGGGCGCCAATCCACCAGGGGTGGCTACAGACGACCCTGGCGGATTGGTTAATGTGGTAGGTATACGGAAGTAGTAAAATAAACCTCCAGGTCCCTCACATCTGTATTCCCAGTCTGTCTCTCAAACCTTTATGCTCAAACTCACCAAACGCCTGACCTACATAAATAATTCACGCCGATAAAATGTCGATAAATATGAACTTTAAAATAGTTACAACACTATACGTGTCGACTTGACGTTGACGTCTCGGCACCGGCAGTATTGTTTATTATTTTAACACTGTGGTGGGCAGTAGATGGAGACAAGTCGTTAATAGACTCAAAATTCCGTACTATTCGTCTCATTCTAACAGCTCAGCTGCCCATAAATAGTGACAGAGACAACTATATGCAACATCGTCTTGCTTTATACTGCGGGTCTGTATTAGTCTGTGATGTGATTCTAACTTTGAAAAGTTTAAAACAGTTTCCACCTAAATAAACATCTGTTTATCTTACTACCTTACGGGGAGAATTTTAAATCCTGGCAACTTAAACGCTGTTTGTCTATTTGAGCTACCATTTAAAGCACTGTATTGTATAAGAATGTCGTTTGTGCAATATAATTCAATAACGTTATGGCGTACAATGCGGACCAAGACAAATTAGCTGTCAATATTATGACATTTAACTTTACTTCAAAAATACGCAGTTTTCCACAAGGCAACGCAGTCTCATTATAATCAAACTATTTACTATTCATCAATGATTTACGCTTGAATTACGATAATGGACGTTCTAATAACCCTAGCTTACCTCCTCTTCTCAATATGCGTAGTGTACCCTCCTTCCGAATTTGTATCAGCCGGTTTTACGATAGCCCAGCTTTCCGAGAGCTATCTAGGCTCAGAGAACTTGAATTTCCTAGTGTATCACATGAAGAGGATAACTATTACTGCGCTGATACACTCAGCGTTGCCTCTAGGGTATATTATTAGTTTATATTCCGGTGGAGAGCGGGGGTCATGGATGTTGGCGGCGTTTGCGGCCTCGGCGATCCCGCCGTTGCTGATGGTGTACAAAGTGGTGTGTTGGTGGGAGAGCAAGACGAAGCATCCGGCGGTGAAGCCGCTATTGCCGTATGTGGCGGATGGCAGCGATTGGAGGGTAGTCGCTGCTCAGCTTAATACTGAGTTTAGAAGGTAACTAAATGCTGATGTTTGGGTAAATTCATGGACCTATAATACTTAGGACCAGTTATGGTAATAATAATACCACGTGGGAGTGTAGCATACAAATGTATAAATGTTAAAAATATTTCGTTATCAGACTAAAAAGTATAAAATAGATGTATAGTTTAAAAAACACTAGAAAAGCACGCTTTTATAAATGCACGTAAAAAGCAAAATAAATTATGGACCGTTAAAGTTGTCTCTATTCCTGGGCTGAAGTGTAAACTATGTGCTTTTAATTATAATATTTGATTGTAAAAGTGTGGGGCGATGGAACAGGAAAGTCTTTCTTGTAGTGCATGTGAAGAACTATTTTGACACTGTTTAAATTAGGGTCCAAAAAATTTAAATCTTATTTATACAAACTGCTCTGCTTCCACAGAATAAATAACAGTACTATGTACAGATGGTTCTCTGTTAACAAATCATGTTGCTGTAGCAGCCCTAACATACCCTAGGGCCGGTAGGATGGACTTGTAGCAGTGCCACCAAATCACGAAGTGAACCACCCCTGTCTATTCAAAGAAAATGTATATTTTTGTTAGTGTACCTTTTTCGGTTCAACACTAACCTTCTATTATCAACCACATGCCTACTAATTTAGAACTTAATTTTCGATACAGAATTTTGACATGCTACATTATGTAGCTTCCACAAGGTAGACTGATGACCTGGTAAAGGTTGCGGGAGTCTGTTGGATGCGGGTGGCGCAGGGCCGGACTGTGGCACTCTTTGGGGGAGGCCTATGTCCAGCAGTGGACGTCTTTCGGCTGATATGATGGTGATGAGGACAACATGGTTATTTCGTTCTAAACCATCATGTTCTTTGTTTCAGTGTGGATAAAGTGTCCGTCCCTCTGACGGCAACCAGCAAGCTGATAGCGACGGAGACATGGCTTGTCAAGGTCACTTCCTACAGCCTCTGTATCATCAAGCAGAGTGACTGTGCCCTTGTGGCCACAGAGGCGAGTATTCTAGCAATACTATAGATGGGAATATGACATGACTTTTTGACGACCTCTTAGCCTAGTGGGTAGTGACTTACTGGAGGTCCTGGGTTCGAATCATATCATCATCATCATAATCATAACTTTATTTGTCGAAAAGCAGGTGATGATAAACACAGGTGTTAAAGGCATTGCCTTACTTAAAGTACTCCACTTTTTGCCATACAAGACATACAAATATTTATATTTCAGAGTCTTAAATTAAGCAGTCAGAAGTAGAAACAGAGATTGTAGATATCAACAAATACAATATTTATAGGTACTTAATTCATAATTTATATTTTCTAAAATTACTATGAGGAGTATAATGTCAAAGTATTTTTATATAATGTCAAAGTTGATGAATACAAATAACTGTTCACAATACATTAAATTAGTTTATTGTCATTTAAATATTCATGGATGTCATAATAGCATTTATTTTTTAGTAGTTTTCGTATCGTGTTCCGGAATTTATTGGTAGGTAACATCTGTATAGACATTGGCAGCTTATTGAATATTTTTATAGCCATGCAAAAAATGCTTTTCTTGAATAGCGCGCAGTATGCACGTGGATTTGAGAGAGTGTTTCTTTGGCGAAGATTGCGTACTAAGTTGGGTTGATTCTTCTGAAAACGGTTGTCATATTTCTTGATGAACATTGCGCTTTCTAATATGAATAAAGAGGGAACCGTTAATATTCCTAAATCCCTGAAAAAGGGTTTGCAGCTTTCCCATGTACGTATACCAACAATAGCACGAATATATCTTTTTTGCATTCCAAATACATGGCGCCAGTTGGTTGAGCTTCCCCAAAATATAATACTATATGTTATTAGCGACTGAACATGACCATAGTAGGCAGTAATTGCGGTTTCTTTATTAACTAATTTGACCAATTGCCGGAGAGGATAGACGAACCTATTTATTTTGTTGCAGAGTTGCTCTATATTGTGTTTCCAGTTACAATGTCTATCGAGGAATATTCCCAAGAATTTCATATCATCGACAAATTCGATGCGTTCATTTTTAAATTTAATTTCTATGTCAGGAGGTTTTGTCTGTGGTTGATGGAATTGTATAATTTTTGTTTTCGGAACATTGATAATTAAATTATTATTTTCAAGCCCGAATCCCGGTAAGAGCAAATATTTGTGTGATGAGCATGAATATTTGATTGAGTCCTGGATGTGTTATATGTATATAAGTATTTATATCTATTAAATATATTGTTGTCTAGTACCCGTAACACAAGCCTTATTGAGCTTACTATGAGGCTAGTTAGATCCGTGTAAGGCTGTCTCTGATTATTTATTTATACACCAAATCATTATGGCTTTCTAGTAGTTAAATCTAAAATGTACTTACTGTTATTTGCGAAATAAAGTTTTCCTATTCTATTCTATTCTATTCTATTCTATTCTAGTTGGTAGCCACACTGTATGTAACATGGTTAACAAATAATTAAATTGCTATCTGATTGAGCTGACATTTGGCATTTTATGAAAGTTTGGTGAATATATAATGGCACTACCAAGGTGATCTGATGGAAACAGAAATAACAAATTTCAACTCATAAACTACAAAATATAAACCCGCCGGTTTGGGCTCACAGAAGCTCAAAGGAATGTGCAAAAAAGTGTTTATTTATTTGTAGTAAAACTTACGTAGTCGGTCCCAAAGTTCTGTCACTGGCATATTATTTTTAAATTTAGATGATGATTTTAAGAAAATTTTATTGCATTCCATTTTTGAATGTTTGACAATTATTTTAAAACAAAAAACAGTCATTCGTTGCCATTTCTCACGATGGAGTGGACATAGAAAGAAAACCGAATAGCTGTTTTAGCATTGCACCGCTGTGGGCACTCGCCAAGTACGATTTTCAAGTTGCTCAAAAATTTAAAAATAACGCTTAGGTTTGTGTACCGTACTATTGATAGGTACAATGAAGTCTCCAGTGTTGAGGACAAGAAAATAATTGGCCGGCCTCGCTCCGTACGAACACCAGCAGTGATCAAAGCGATCAAGGCGCGCATAGCAAGAAATCCTGTCCGAAAACAGAAATTGATGGCTTTGCAGATGGGTGTCAGTAGAAAAACCGTCAAAAAGGTTTTAAACGAAGATCTTAGTCTACGAGCATACAAAAAAAAGCGTGGGCACTTACTTAATGCCCGTCTAAAAACAATAAGGCTTAAAAGATCCCGGAAGTTGTTAAAGCGGTACGCGAAAAATCGACACCGTGATATCCTCTTTACAGACGAAAAGATTTTCGATATTGAAGAGAAGTACAATAAACAGAATGATAGAGTGTACGCTAGGAGCTCTGAAGAAGCAGGAAAAAGAGTTCCGCGGGTGCAACATGGGCATCATCCATCATCAGTGATGGTCTGGTTGGGTGTATCTTATTACGGGCCAACTGAGGTTCATTTTTGCGAAAAAGGTGTCAAAATCAGTGCGAAAGTATACCAAGAGACAGTTTTGGATAAGGTTGTCAAAGATCTGCCCAACACGCTATTTTCGGGACATAATTTTGTGTTCCAGCAGGATTCTGCGCCAGCACACAAAGCCAAGACCACTCAAGCCTGGTTTGACCGTCAAAAAATCGACTTTATAAGACACGAAGATTGGCCTTCCTCTAGTCCGGACCTTAATCCTTTGGACTATAAAATTTGGCAGGTCTTAGAGGGGAAGGTCTGTGCTAAACCACATAAAAATTTGGAGAGCCTAAAGTCATCTTTAAGAAAAGCAGTCACTGAGATAGATATGAAAATGGTGCGTGCTGCGATAGACGACTGGCCGCACCGATTAAGGGCCTGTATTAAAAACAAAGGAGGTAATTTTGAATAATTTTGAGTAATTTTAATTCTTTATTAAATGTAATTTAAATCGGTATATAATTTATTAAAAAGTTATTGCTACTTTTGTTTTTATCATTATTTTCATTTGTGACAGAACTTTGGGACCGACTAGGTACAATGAAATACTTAAAACTATGTCACCGCATTGATTATTTTTACCTGACTGCCGAAGGAGAGAAGGTTATGTTTTTAAGAGTATGTATGTATGTGACCATAATTCTTTGGCACACCCTGCAGCCTAAAGCGTTTGACGGATTTCGACATATGAGGTGTTGTTGGATTTCTCTTAATCATGGGAGTGACATAGGCTATAAAATTTTAAAAACGGAGTTGGATTTTTTGAAAAATAGTTTAATTTCACTTGTTTATATTTAAGTTTGCCTACCTGGCAAAGGTCTCCCCCAGTCTTCTCCATTGCCCTCTGGTCCACGTCTTGCCGGCCATTTCTATAATTTGGTCCTCCCATCGTAATGATAAGAGATGCGACTTCCACCGCAGCATTCAAGGTTAGGCTGAAAAAGTGCTGGGCGAAGTCATTCTATTCATATGACGAGTTCTTCAGTCTACCAATAATTCTTTAAAGATATAAAATATAGTGTGACATATAAAAATACTCGAATATGATATGAAAAACTGTAATTCATTATATTTTCAAACTATTTAAAGCTTAATATTGAACCTCTCTTACGGGTTATCAAAATGTTGCTCCATTTTTCAGCTCCTCTTATTGTATGTGTTACCCACTTCCATTTAAGATGTTTATTTTGCATTCTACATCCTCAAATTTGGTCTTATCTCTCAGTTCAATTTATTTTATTTAATCTTCTATTCTTGAGTAGGTATGGTTCTTTCCATGGCTCTCTGGCTTACTTTCAATTTCTTACACTGTGCCTGGGTCAGCGTTTAAGTTTCGCAGCCATATGTGAGTATTGGCAAAATGCATGTGTTGAATGACTTTCTCTTTAAAAAAGTAGGTAGTTGACAAAAAAATATTTTACCTGTTATGAATTAATATATATTGACTGTGCATTCAACATAGTCATATCATTTATTGCGACCATAGTAATGTGTACAAGATCTTATAGGTATATTAGTTCCATATGGGCATATATTAGTAGTATCATCCGATATCAGCCACGGCGACTGGAAAAATGGCTAAAACTCAAGGCAAAATATGGGTTTGAAAAACATTAATTTATAATAGCGTTTTTTTTGTTGATTTCATTTTAAAATGTTATTCTAAGATGATTTATTCAAGAATCCGACAAACTTTCCACCCGGAAATAATTATTTAGATTTCAATGAATCATGCATTGTCTTTTTTTGTGCGATTTGTCTTGAATATTATAGAGAAGATGTAAATGAACCAAAGTAAAGCCAAAAATTTTTTTTTTTTTTTTCTGACTTTTCAGAAGCTAGTTGATTTATCATTTTATTGATGTCTGAAATTTTGTCGGATTTTGTGGCTGGGTAACTATTTAATTGATAATATATCCGTTACACATAAAAAATAAGCTATTATAAATTATTTCCAAAATTGTCATTTTTTCCATACAAGCTGTCAGTTCATTGACTGGACTATAACTGGAACGTCGTTCGTGAGCTCTCAGGTGACGTAGCCTAGCTTTGCAGAGAATGTGCGACCACATTTCTTACAGGTCAGCACCCCTCCGACAAAATTCCTAGTGAATGGCCGCAGGTGGTCAAGCCTTTAACTCCTCGCGTACCTACTGTCCATTACTATATAACGTTAAACTTAAGTGGCAGTGGGCGGGGCACATAGCACGTAGAACCGATGGCCGTTGGGGCAGAAAGGTTCTCGAGTGGCAACCACGTACCGGAAGGCGTAGCGTGGGAAGGCCCCCCACAAGGTGGACTGATGACCTGGTAAAGGTTGCTGGAGTCCGCTGGATGCGTGTGGCTCAGGACCGGTCACTTTGGCACTCTTTGGGGGAGGCCTATGTCCAGCAGTGGTCGTCTTTCGGCTGATATGATGATGATGATGTGTTTTTTTAACCGTCTTAGAGCCGAAGCCAAGTTAATGTTTACATTACAAAGAACTTTAAAAAGTTGTTTTTTTTGTATGAATATTTTTTTTTTGTATTAATATTAATTTTAATCATCCAGCCGAGTGACTGCAGTGACCGCTAGCCGCCATCTTTTGTAGATAGGTACAAACTCTAACCGGGTGAATGAACTTCGCACCGCACGCCATACAGGATTTTTCAAACTTAAATTACCATTTATTACTAAAAGCTTAACGGATACATTTTATTTTTCACGAATGATTAGTACGTTTTCGATACTTTAAGTGGGTTCCGGCTCTAAGACGGTTAAAAAAACACGTATGTGACTCAACGTGTGTCATAAATAGAGGTTGAAATCGTCACCCGGAATCCAGTTTGTTAATGTAAGTATTTTACCAACAGACGGACATTCCGGACCTCACAGCGTCCATAGAAGAAGAAACACAGTATGTCAACATCCAGGTGGTCCCCTCACGAGATGAGCTGACTGCATTCAAGTTCAGGATCACTACCCAAGCGCTAAGGGACCTGCAACCGAGGTCAGTTCACTAACAAATTATACTAAAAGCGTTTTCCTGGTTTCCCTAGATAAAAACTGGGTCTGCTTTGGTCCGCTACATTAGTTTGATGCATCACTCAGTTTCCTAACTATTTAAATTGAAAACCAAGGAATCCTCTGAAAACAAGGAACCCCTCTTTTAAGTCGAGCCGAATCTCATCTAATCTTACTTTGGGTAAATAATGGGGGTGTCCATCACCATTTTATCAGGCAAAAGGTGTACATACATAATTTACTTTAAAAACAAAGTTTTAACCGACTTCAATTCAGTACTCCGCCAAGCCACGAGAACATTTCCACATTTATTTTCCAATTTACCACATGAACTGATTTCCGAGAGCAAATGCGTTGATTATTAGGGAAAATAATAGGGCTTTAAAATTCTTTATATTGAATAATATTAAGGAACACATTAGTCGGAAAGACAATTTTTTCGAGAGTTTCCCTCAATTTCTTCAGGATTCCACCATCAGATCCTGGTTTCCTTACCATGGGACCACCCTTGGGATACTCCCTTTCCAACAAAAAAAGAATAATCAAAACCACCTCCTTTTTTGAAGTCGGTTAAAAACAACCAGTGTGGCTCGCGGGACGCCTGTTGATCTATACCTTCACTTCACATATAGATAAGTTCAATACAACAATGCGTTTAGAATACTGTTGGGCTTGCCCAGTAGGTGCAGTGCCTCTGGAATGTTCTGTGAGGTCATGAGAAAGGTCACTGTCATGAGAAAGCGAATAGCATCCCTGCTTGGACGAGTCAGACAGAGCCCCAACGGCATTCTAAACGCTGCTCTCATTGCTGATAAGTACGACTGCCCACTGCAGCTCTCCTGTGATGTGTTTGCGGTTGAAAGAGGATGCTTGAATCTGTGCGAAATGATATCCTAGCTTGTGTTATATTGTTACATCGATTGTGTAAATGTGTGTCTCATGTTTTGTGATTAGTATTAGTAATTATTTAAAAATGTAATGGCTTAGGATAGTTCCTGTAATGTTTTCTTAATAAATAAATAATAACTATGGAGTGATATTCCGAAATAAATAATTCATTATCAAGTATTATAAATATTTCCCCAGACTGGGGCAGGCGGTCCGCGTGCCGGCGCACATCTCGCTGCTGCCGACCCTGGTGGAGCGCTTCGTGGCCGTGTTCAACCAGCACGTCGACCAGAACCCCGTCTACCACGTCGACGAGGTGCGTGACCACTTCACGCTACTCTCTGCTGGGGCTTAAGAGGCTGACAAGACCTAATTTTGTTGAAATTGATGTGGGGGCTGTGCTGAGGGTGTGTGTGGGGGGGGGTTGAAGGTACCTTTTTTCAGATTTTCGTACAAATCTCGAGTATCTGTACGAATAGCGTTATAATTACTTCTGACAAAAGTGTCTACATGAAATTTCCTACAAAATTGGAAATAAGTATTTTTACTCTACGATCAATATTTTGGGAGCTACAGGGCGTTAAAGTAAACAAAGAGACAAAAAATTGTCGATTCAAGAAAACGTCGTTTTTTCGTAGTTGGTGATCATAACTATTATAATTACTCCGGATAAAAGTTTCTCCATAAAATTTCCTACAAAATTGGTCATATTTATTTTTACTCTACGATCGATACTTTAGAAGCTACAGGATGTTTAAGTGAAAAAATGGGCGATTTAAGTAAACGTCGTTTTTTCGCAGTAACAACTGCAGGTGACTATGCTTGCTTATCCTAAAAAAAAAGAATTATGATGAACAATCATAATTCATTTTTTTTAGGATAAGCAAGCATAGTCACCTGCTTAGCGAACATACAATTCCCATGTCGATCCATTGAGAATTTCTAAACAAAACAAACAACTAAGCTGCAAACCCACTGATTTCTCACTGACATAGTTGTTCTCCGGGAAAGAGTGCAATTACGACCTGGTGATGTATGGAACAAGTGTAGGGTCTGGTTCAAAAATCTGACATTTTAAGATTAGCCTCTATTAGTATGTTCATCTGG
This sequence comes from Epinotia bilunana, assembly GCA_947049275.1. Lineage (NCBI taxonomy): Eukaryota > Metazoa > Arthropoda > Insecta > Lepidoptera > Tortricidae > Epinotia > Epinotia bilunana. The sequence continues at coordinate 25,795,975 of OX346256.1, forward strand.
ACACGGCGAGGTCTAACTGTACCAATTTTCAAAACTACACGAATTATTTCCCCTGATTTTATTAATTTTCTTATGCTACTTCTGCTGCTGACTGAATCCGTTTTACTGGGATGGACATGAAGATCTAAGTCACGATGACTTTAATGGAGGGCGCAGAAAGCAAGTTATCACATCCGACATATTCGTGTAATGTTACATCAAATGGACCTTTCTTCTGGTGCCCACAGGAGATGGAGGTGTGTATCGGCTGCATGCAGGCGCCCGCAGACGTGAAGCTGCGCAGGCGCTGCCATTCCCCGCCGGCGAACCTGGTCGGCGGCCCGCCCGAGTGCCAGCAGTGTAATTGCAGGTATTCGGGTGTTTACAATCAAGACTTGTATGGATAGGCGTGTGTCCTAAGATTTTTTTCGACACCACTCGAACCAGGTTTTGGAGAGGAACAAATGTTTGTATGGGAGCTACACTTACAGAACATGAATACCCAAACATTTTGTCAAAGGCGGGCTTCGCTGGCGGCAGCCGAAACGGTTCGTACTAATTGACCTAAAAGTATGACGTCACAGCTTGCTATTTGTACTAATCGTAGTATGGAAAAATCAAGTGAATTGCTGTTTCGGTCGCAAAATACTGCGTGTTGTTATACTTTGGAATTTTGTTTCTAGAAAAGTGTAAAGATTCTATTGGTAGGCTATTTACTCTTGGACATAAAATTGTGCATATTTCGAATATATAAACAAATCTCTCTACAGAAGTTAGAGGGTTTGGTCACTTTTCAGTACTTTGAAGGACAATTTCTCCCAACAGGTTTAGTTTGGGCAGCAAAATAAAAACAAGTGTCTGTTATTTTAAAATACTCTATAACATATATAAAAACAAATAAAATCGGAGCCGGACAGTTGGGTACCTTTCCTTGTTAGTTTGCGACTAGGCCGATTTGTGTAAGATTGTTCGCAAAAAAATATTTTTCATCACACTTGCTCGTAAATGGTGTTATTTCATGCCTGTATACAGAAGGACAATGGCCTAAATTGTTGCCACGGGAGTTATGGATTTTCGTGACTCTAGGGAGTTAAGAGATTGTGTGTGATTTCATTGGTTTAAGCGAATCTAGTTGGCTGCGCGCCACTAGAATTCTGCTCTGTGATTGGCTGAATAAAATGTAGTTGGCCACGCGCCGCAAGAATACTACTGTACTGCTCTGTAATTGGTTGAAATATAGAAGCTGCGCGCTCCACTCGCACTGATCTAGTTGTATGAAACATAGATTGTTCTGTCTTTTGTAGTTATTATTTCCTCGCAAATGTAATGAAAAACATTGTGTAAAACACTTTTACTTACTACTCTAACACACAACTTACGCCCCTCGTTAAACAATGTACTATTATGTTAGAGCGAATAAGAAGACCGTTGTGTTTCGTAGGGTCCTGTGGTGCAGTTCGTGCATGGCCCGCTGGTGGGCCGCGCGGGCGTCCGCGGCGGGCGCGGCGCCCGAGCGCTGGCTCGCGGCGCGCGGCTCCTGCCCCGTGTGCCGCGCCGTGTGCTGCCTGCTGGACGTGTGTCCCGCTAGACTCAGGTCAGTTCGTGCATGGCCCGCTGGTGGGCCGCGCGGGCGTCCGCGGCGGGCGCGGCGCCCGAGCGCTGGCTCGCGGCGCGCGGCTCCTGCCCCGTGTGCCGCGCCGTGTGCTGCCTGCTGGACGTGTGTCCCGCTAGACTCAGGTCAGTTCGTGCATGGCCCGCTGGTGGGCCGCGCGGGCGTCCGCGGCGGGCGCGGCGCCCGAGCGCTGGCTCGCGGCGCGCGGCTCCTGCCCCGTGTGCCGCGCCGTGTGCTGCCTGCTGGACGTGTGTCCCGCTAGACTCAGGTCAGTTCGTGCATGGCCCGCTGGTGGGCCGCGCGGGCGTCCGCGGCGGGCGCGGCGCCCGAGCGCTGGCTCGCGGCGCGCGGCTCCTGCCCCGTGTGCCGCGCCGTGTGCTGCCTGCTGGACGTGTGTCCCGCTAGACTCAGGTCAGTTCGTGCATGGCCCGCTGGTGGGCCGCGCGGGCGTCCGCGGCGGGCGCGGCGCCCGAGCGCTGGCTCGCGGCGCGCGGCTCCTGCCCCGTGTGCCGCGCCGTGTGCTGCCTGCTGGACGTGTGTCCCGCTAGACTCAGGTCAGTTCGTGCATGGCCCGCTGGTGGGCCGCGCGGGCGTCCGCGGCGGGCGCGGCGCCCGAGCGCTGGCTCGCGGCGCGCGGCTCCTGCCCCGTGTGCCGCGCCGTGTGCTGCCTGCTGGACGTGTGTCCCGCTAGACTCAGGTCAGTTCGTGCATGGCCCGCTGGTGGGCCGCGCGGGCGTCCGCGGCGGGCGCGGCGCCCGAGCGCTGGCTCGCGGCGCGCGGCTCCTGCCCCGTGTGCCGCGCCGTGTGCTGCCTGCTGGACGTGTGTCCCGCTAGACTCAGGTCAGTTCGTGCATGGCCCGCTGGTGGGCCGCGCGGGCGTCCGCGGCGGGCGCGGCGCCCGAGCGCTGGCTCGCGGCGCGCGGCTCCTGCCCCGTGTGCCGCGCCGTGTGCTGCCTGCTGGACGTGTGTCCCGCTAGACTCAGGTCAGTTCGTGCATGGCCCGCTGGTGGGCCGCGCGGGCGTCCGCGGCGGGCGCGGCGCCCGAGCGCTGGCTCGCGGCGCGCGGCTCCTGCCCCGTGTGCCGCGCCGTGTGCTGCCTGCTGGACGTGTGTCCCGCTAGACTCAGGTCAGTTCGTGCATGGCCCGCTGGTGGGCCGCGCGGGCGTCCGCGGCGGGCGCGGCGCCCGAGCGCTGGCTCGCGGCGCGCGGCTCCTGCCCCGTGTGCCGCGCCGTGTGCTGCCTGCTGGACGTGTGTCCCGCTAGACTCAGGTCAGTTCGTGCATGGCCCGCTGGTGGGCCGCGCGGGCGTCCGCGGCGGGCGCGGCGCCCGAGCGCTGGCTCGCGGCGCGCGGCTCCTGCCCCGTGTGCCGCGCCGTGTGCTGCCTGCTGGACGTGTGTCCCGCTAGACTCAGGTCAGTTCGTGCATGGCCCGCTGGTGGGCCGCGCGGGCGTCCGCGGCGGGCGCGGCGCCCGAGCGCTGGCTCGCGGCGCGCGGCTCCTGCCCCGTGTGCCGCGCCGTGTGCTGCCTGCTGGACGTGTGTCCCGCTAGACTCAGGTCAGTTCGTGCATGGCCCGCTGGTGGGCCGCGCGGGCGTCCGCGGCGGGCGCGGCGCCCGAGCGCTGGCTCGCGGCGCGCGGCTCCTGCCCCGTGTGCCGCGCCGTGTGCTGCCTGCTGGACGTGTGTCCCGCTAGACTCAGGTCAGTTCGTGCATGGCCCGCTGGTGGGCCGCGCGGGCGTCCGCGGCGGGCGCGGCGCCCGAGCGCTGGCTCGCGGCGCGCGGCTCCTGCCCCGTGTGCCGCGCCGTGTGCTGCCTGCTGGACGTGTGTCCCGCTAGACTCAGGTCAGTTCGTGCATGGCCCGCTGGTGGGCCGCGCGGGCGTCCGCGGCGGGCGCGGCGCCCGAGCGCTGGCTCGCGGCGCGCGGCTCCTGCCCCGTGTGCCGCGCCGTGTGCTGCCTGCTGGACGTGTGTCCCGCTAGACTCAGGTCAGTTCGTGCATGGCCCGCTGGTGGGCCGCGCGGGCGTCCGCGGCGGGCGCGGCGCCCGAGCGCTGGCTCGCGGCGCGCGGCTCCTGCCCCGTGTGCCGCGCCGTGTGCTGCCTGCTGGACGTGTGTCCCGCTAGACTCAGGTCAGTTCGTGCATGGCCCGCTGGTGGGCCGCGCGGGCGTCCGCGGCGGGCGCGGCGCCCGAGCGCTGGCTCGCGGCGCGCGGCTCCTGCCCCGTGTGCCGCGCCGTGTGCTGCCTGCTGGACGTGTGTCCCGCTAGACTCAGGTCAGTTCGTGCATGGCCCGCTGGTGGGCCGCGCGGGCGTCCGCGGCGGGCGCGGCGCCCGAGCGCTGGCTCGCGGCGCGCGGCTCCTGCCCCGTGTGCCGCGCCGTGTGCTGCCTGCTGGACGTGTGTCCCGCTAGACTCAGGTCAGTTCGTGCATGGCCCGCTGGTGGGCCGCGCGGGCGTCCGCGGCGGGCGCGGCGCCCGAGCGCTGGCTCGCGGCGCGCGGCTCCTGCCCCGTGTGCCGCGCCGTGTGCTGCCTGCTGGACGTGTGTCCCGCTAGACTCAGGTCAGTTCGTGCATGGCCCGCTGGTGGGCCGCGCGGGCGTCCGCGGCGGGCGCGGCGCCCGAGCGCTGGCTCGCGGCGCGCGGCTCCTGCCCCGTGTGCCGCGCCGTGTGCTGCCTGCTGGACGTGTGTCCCGCTAGACTCAGGTCAGTTCGTGCATGGCCCGCTGGTGGGCCGCGCGGGCGTCCGCGGCGGGCGCGGCGCCCGAGCGCTAGCTCGCGGCGCGCGGCTCCTGCCCCGTGTGCCGCGCCGTGTGCTGCCTGCTGGACGTGTGTCCCGCTAGACTCAGGTCAGTTCGTGCATGGCCCGCTGGTGGGCCGCGCGGGCGTCCGCGGCGGGCGCGGCGCCCGAGCGCTGGCTCGCGGCGCGCGGCTCCTGCCCCGTGTGCCGCGCCGTGTGCTGCCTGCTGGACGTGTGTCCCGCTAGACTCAGGTCAGTTCGTGCATGGCCCGCTGGTGGGCCGCGCGGGCGTCCGCGGCGGGCGCGGCGCCCGAGCGCTGGCTCGCGGCGCGCGGCTCCTGCCCCGTGTGCCGCGCCGTGTGCTGCCTGCTGGACGTGTGTCCCGCTAGACTCAGGTCAGTTCGTGCATGGCCCGCTGGTGGGCCGCGCGGGCGTCCGCGGCGGGCGCGGCGCCCGAGCGCTGGCTCGCGGCGCGCGGCTCCTGCCCCGTGTGCCGCGCCGTGTGCTGCCTGCTGGACGTGTGTCCCGCTAGACTCAGGTCAGTTCGTGCATGGCCCGCTGGTGGGCCGCGCGGGCGTCCGCGGCGGGCGCGGCGCCCGAGCGCTGGCTCGCGGCGCGCGGCTCCTGCCCCGTGTGCCGCGCCGTGTGCTGCCTGCTGGACGTGTGTCCCGCTAGACTCAGGTCAGTTCGTGCATGGCCCGCTGGTGGGCCGCGCGGGCGTCCGCGGCGGGCGCGGCGCCCGAGCGCTAGCTCGCGGCGCGCGGCTCCTGCCCCGTGTGCCGCGCCGTGTGCTGCCTGCTGGACGTGTGTCCCGCTAGACTCAGGTCAGTTCGTGCATGGCCCGCTGGTGGGCCGCGCGCGCGTCCGCGGCGGGCGCGGCGCCCGAGCGCTGGCTCGCGGCGCGCGGCTCCTGCCCCGTGTGCCGCGCCGTGTGCTGCCTGCTGGACGTGTGTCCCGCTAGACTCAGGTCAGTTCGTGCATGGCCCGCTGGTGGGCCGCGCGGGCGTCCGCGGCGGGCGCGGCGCCCGAGCGCTGGCTCGCGGCGCGCGGCTCCTGCCCCGTGTGCCGCGCCGTGTGCTGCCTGCTGGACGTGTGTCCCGCTAGACTCAGGTCAGTTCGTGCATGGCCCGCTGGTGGGCCGCGCGGGCGTCCGCGGCGGGCGCGGCGCCCGAGCGCTGGCTCGCGGCGCGCGGCTCCTGCCCCGTGTGCCGCGCCGTGTGCTGCCTGCTGGACGTGTGTCCCGCTAGACTCAGGTCAGTTCGTGCATGGCCCGCTGGTGGGCCGCGCGGGCGTCCGCGGCGGGCGCGGCGCCCGAGCGCTGGCTCGCGGCGCGCGGCTCCTGCCCCGTGTGCCGCGCCGTGTGCTGCCTGCTGGACGTGTGTCCCGCTAGACTCAGGTCAGTTCGTGCATGGCCCGCTGGTGGGCCGCGCGGGCGTCCGCGGCGGGCGCGGCGCCCGAGCGCTGGCTCGCGGCGCGCGGCTCCTGCCCCGTGTGCCGCGCCGTGTGCTGCCTGCTGGACGTGTGTCCCGCTAGACTCAGGTCAGTTCGTGCATGGCCCGCTGGTGGGCCGCGCGGGCGTCCGCGGCGGGCGCGGCGCCCGAGCGCTGGCTCGCGGCGCGCGGCTCCTGCCCCGTGTGCCGCGCCGTGTGCTGCCTGCTGGACGTGTGTCCCGCTAGACTCAGGTCAGTTCGTGCATGGCCCGCTGGTGGGCCGCGCGGGCGTCCGCGGCGGGCGCGGCGCCCGAGCGCTGGCTCGCGGCGCGCGGCTCCTGCCCCGTGTGGCGCGCCGTGTGCTGCCTGCTGGACGTGTGTCCCGCTAGACTCAGGTCAGTTCGTGCATGGCCCGCTGGTGGGCCGCGCGGGCGTCCGCGGCGGGCGCGGCGCCCGAGCGCTGGCTCGCGGCGCGCGGCTATTGCCCCGTGTGCCGCGCCGTGTGCTGCCTGCTGGACGTGTGTCCCGCTAGACTCAGGTCAGTTCGTGCATGGCCCGCTGGTGGGCCGCGCGGGCGTCCGCGGCGGGCGCGGCGCCCGAGCGCTGGCTCGCGGCGCGCGGCTCCTGCCCCGTGTGCCGCGCCGTGTGCTGCCTGCTGGACGTGGGTCCCGCTAGACTCAGGTCAGTTCGTGCATGGCCCGCTGGTGGGCCGCGCGGGCGTCCGCGGCGGGCGCGGCGCCCGAGCGCTGGCTCGCGGCGCGCGGCTCCTGCCCCGTGTGCCGCGCCGTGTGCTGCCTGCTGGACGTGTGTCCCGCTAGACTCAGGTCAGTTCGTGCATGGCCCGCTGGTGGGCCGCGCGGGCGTCCGCGGCGGGCGCGGTGCCCGAGCGCTGGCTCGCGGCGCGCGGCTCCTGCCCCGTGTGCCGCGCCGTGTGCTGCCTGCTGGACGTGTGTCCCGCTAGACTCAGGTCAGTTCGTGCATGGCCCGCTGGTGGGCCGCGCGGGCGTCCGCGGCGGGCGCGGCGCCCGAGCGCTGGCTCGCGGCGCGCGGCTCCTGCCCCGTGTGCCGCGCCGTGTGCTGCCTGCTGGACGTGTGTCCCGCTAGACTCAGGTCAGTTCGTGCATGGCCCGCTGGTGGGCCGCGCGGGCGTCCGCGGCGGGCGCGGCGCCCGAGCGCTGGCTCGCGGCGCGCGGCTCCTGCCCCGTGTGCCGCGCCGTGTGCTGCCTGCTGGACGTGTGTCCCGCTAGACTCAGGTCAGTTCGTGCATGGCCCGCTGGTGGGCCGCGCGGGCGTCCGCGGCGGGCGCGGCGCCCGAGCGCTGGCTCGCGGCGCGCGGCTCCTGCCCCGTGTGCCGCGCCGTGTGCTGCCTGCTGGACGTGTGTCCCGCTAGACTCAGGTCAGTTCGTGCATGGCCCGCTGGTGGGCCGCGCGGGCGTCCGCGGCGGGCGCGGCGCCCGAGCGCTGGCTCGCGGCGCGCGGCTCCTGCCCCGTGTGCCGCGCCGTGTGCTGCCTGCTGGACGTGTGTCCCGCTAGACTCAGGTCAGTTCGTGCATGGCCCGCTGGTGGGCCGCGCGGGCGTCCGCGGCGGGCGCGGCGCCCGAGCGCTGGCTCGCGGCGCGCGGCTCCTGCCCCGTGTGCCGCGCCGTGTGCTGCCTGCTGGACGTGTGTCCCGCTAGACTCAGGTCAGTTCGTGCATGGCCCGCTGGTGGGCCGCGCGGGCGTCCGCGGCGGGCGCGGCGCCCGAGCGCTAGCTCGCGGCGCGCGGCTCCTGCCCCGTGTGCCGCGCCGTGTGCTGCCTGCTGGACGTGTGTCCCGCTAGACTCAGGTCAGTTCGTGCATGGCCCGCTGGTGGGCCGCGCGGGCGTCCGCGGCGGGCGCGGCGCCCGAGCGCTGGCTCGCGGCGCGCGGCTCCTGCCCCGTGTGCCGCGCCGTGTGCTGCCTGCTGGACGTGTGTCCCGCTAGACTCAGGTCAGTTCGTGCATGGCCCGCTGGTGGGCCGCGCGGGCGTCCGCGGCGGGCGCGGCGCCCGAGCGCTGGCTCGCGGCGCGCGGCTCCTGCCCCGTGTGCCGCGCCGTGTGCTGCCTGCTGGACGTGTGTCCCGCTAGACTCAGGTCAGTTCGTGCATGGCCCGCTGGTGGGCCGCGCGGGCGTCCGCGGCGGGCGCGGCGCCCGAGCGCTAGCTCGCGGCGCGCGGCTCCTGCCCCGTGTGCCGCGCCGTGTGCTGCCTGCTGGACGTGTGTCCCGCTAGACTCAGGTCAGTTCGTGCATGGCCCGCTGGTGGGCCGCGCGGGCGTCCGCGGCGGGCGCGGCGCCCGAGCGCTGGCTCGCGGCGCGCGGCTCCTGCCCCGTGTGCCGCGCCGTGTGCTGCCTGCTGGACGTGTGTCCCGCTAGACTCAGGTCAGTTCGTGCATGGCCCGCTGGTGGGCCGCGCGGGCGTCCGCGGCGGGCGCGGCGCCCGAGCGCTGGCTCGCGGCGCGCGGCTCCTGCCCCGTGTGCCGCGCCGTGTGCTGCCTGCTGGACGTGTGTCCCGCTAGACTCAGGTCAGTTCGTGCATGGCCCGCTGGTGGGCCGCGCGGGCGTCCGCGGCGGGCGCGGCGCCCGAGCGCTGGCTCGCGGCGCGCGGCTCCTGCCCCGTGTGCCGCGCCGTGTGCTGCCTGCTGGACGTGTGTCCCGCTAGACTCAGGTCTGTTGGAAACATTAAAAAAAAAAAAAATAGTCGATATTCTGTCCCACTCTTGGGCAAAGGCCTCCCCTTTCTTCCGCCACTCGTCTCGGTCCTGTGCTAGTCTACGCCAATCTGTGCGAAACGTATCAAGGTCGTCCCGCCATCTCCTTAAAAACATTATAAACATACGAAATACTTATAAAATTTAATAATAAAAAAAATGCCTTGCTACGATATTACTTGCCAAATTTCATAGTTCTAGGTCAACGGAAAGTACCCTATAAAATTTGATTCCCTTGAGAGCGACGAAATATACGTTTTGCGAGACATAAACAGGCGTATCCTTTTTTAGGGTTCCGTACCCAAAGGGTAAAACGAAGGCTCCGCTGTCCATTCGTCTGACAGTTGAAATTTTCACAGATGATGTATGTCTGTTGTCGCTATAACAATAAATACTAAAAACAGAATAAAATGTTAATGCGTGTATTTGTTTGCAGGCAATCCAGTTAAGCAGAAGGCGAATTCGGGTAAGGCCGTGTACAATATACTTACAATGAATGTTTTACGCAATATCAGCTACCCATCAACTTCTGTTTTACGAAGTGAAAATGAAATGGTTAGGTTATATTGCGCAATAAAATTGATCGTCTTTTGGGACGACATTGGAATGTTTTGTCGTTGTCGTTGTACAAATGTCATCGATTCACAAATGTAATCTTACTCCAATTTGTACATATGTATGGAATCATTGTGAGAATTCTCTGACACACATTATATAAACTGACGCCCGCATTCCCAAAAGGGGTAAGCAGAGCACATGAAAGGGCATTTGGTATACCTGTATAAAGGCGAAGGATGTTTTTTTATAATGGTTGAGAGGACCTCTTAGATTATATATCTCAGGAGGAGGCAATTAAACACGTTTAACAATATTTTTATATATGTTTTAAGATTTTTTTATAATATCAATTTAACCTGTAATATATATTGCAAATATCTCGGATCTATGCATTTTAGTGTTACATTTTATAAAAAAAAATGTTTTTTTTATATCTATCGTAATCCGCCAATCGTAAATGTTCACACAAACAAAAATTACAACGCTTTACCCAATGCCCTTTAATTTTCAGTGCCACTAGCAATTATAGCTTTAAAGATGAAGCAAAATGACAGCAATATCCAATAACAAAATAAATGACACTGCAATTTAAAAGTTTACTGTAAAACACTGAAAGAAATGTTGACATGAATAGCATCGTTTGTCATTTGGCAGTGATGTTTTCCTAATTAAAACTTCGCATTCTGTACAGTTGACCACATGTGTGACTGAATGCGGAATAATAGATATGTCAATAGTTTAGGTGTCCCGTATTGATATTTGTGGTCGGTTGTACATGTGCTACCTATATTACAGACAATGGAGCCCAATATCCTTAAAAGAAAAGTTTTACTTTTATATTTTGCTTGCTAAGATCTTTTTGAGCACCTTGTCCGCGTAGCTACTTTCATGGGCGTACCGACGGTGGGACAAGGTGAGGCATTTGCCCCACCCTGCTCTCTGACCCGAAGCTAAGAATTTTTAGGCAAAATTAAATATTAATTTGGGTACTTTTAAAATAACTTCTGCCCAGTGGCAAAAATTAAAAAAATCGTGCGTTCAAGCCTCTGTCGTATAGAGCGCGAAAAATCGTTCCACCAAAAAATGCAAAAATGTGACAAAAAAATGTGTGCATTTAATTTAAAGATACACTGTCAAGTTTAGGGTTAAAAATCTTGGGTACGCCCCATAGCTACTTTTGATGCTGACGGTAACTACTTATTTCCATTGTGGGGCTGTCGCCAGTATTGTCAGGCTTTAGTTGTAACTTTTGTGTTTAAAAATATTGGGCTCTTGATATTTTGGACATAGTGCTATGTTTAAACGTTTGATTATAATCTAAATAGATTTAAATGTGACAGCCGCCACCATGCCGCCATCATGCTAACCATAGCATTATCGTGTTTATGTCGGGACATAAACCATCCGTTCCTCTCGCACTTACTTGCCAGTAAGGGATGAATGCTTTATGTCCGATATACAGAGGAGCCCACCTTACCGGCGCCCCACTAGCGGTCAGATTAAAATTAAAAAAATATATATATCGCGCGCCCCTTTGGAACCTCGCGTGCCTAGTTGCCTGAATAGATAATATATATTAATTGTATAATATAATTATACTATTCCAATTACGAGTATATGCGTATGATTGGAGTTGGATGTATTTTTTACATTAGTGTAACAAACATCAATGTAATTATAGTTTGTTTTACTTAAAATTACAAAAATGCACTTTTTTGCGATTTTACAACTTTTTTGTTGCTAAATATGAAAGGAAAAGAAATCAAAGACACATCCTGTAGTTGCTACTGTTTGCTCTTTGGTTTGTTTTACAAGCTTCAAGATAACTATTAAACAAAAGATGTCGCTAATGGTTGGTTTTAAGTACTTTCGTCGTTTTAAGTAAATCAGACTATATGTGTAATTTAGTACTGCCAAAATAGTTTACATTATTTTATTACTCAGCTAAGAGCTTATTAACTTTAGTGCCGATTTCAGTAGTGTGTATATATATATATAAACATCATGGATAGTATGTATAGTGAAGTTTATAGCTTCGAATCCGAAATCACGTTAGAATTATTCTTATGAGGCCTCTGGCATTTTTAAATAAACATGGCATTTTTAAGAAGATTTACAGCCAGTGAAAAAAATGATAGTTTTAGTAAAATATTATAATAATAGAGTCTGGCCAGGGAAAGATAAGCCTAAAAAAGAGCGGCAAATTAGAAATAAGCAGCATCTTGCAACACTGTGTATAACGCGATAAAATAATAATAATAAACTTTACAATTATATTTCTTGAATTCACACAATGCACGGTTGCATCAGGAAGTAACTTTATATGTGTACGGGCTGCTAGTGCCACACACACCAAAGTATAAAATGTTCTTGCTTGATGGTGTAATAGTTTTAAGAACTCACTAATATAGCCAAGGTAAACTCTTTATTTATACCGTATTAAACTAACTATAAAAGCACGATATTATGAATGATTGTGCGAATGAGGACACGCGTGCTGAGTGTTGGTTGTAAACGTGTACTGACGCGTACTTTAATGGTTTACGCGATCGAAGGTAATTTCGCTGAGATGGCAATGTGCGGTGTGTACAATATGAAATAAAACTCTTTAACTTCATTCTAAGAAGAATAATCAAAACCATTTGAAACCAAACCATCTTGCTTAAACTCTTATTCCTCCTTACTTTCTTAGTTACCATACCAAGTATCAAGATTAGGACAACTTACTAAATTAAAGCCTGCAACACACGGGCGCGGCCTTTGGTGCCGGTCTATAGTACATTTGACAGTTAATGACAAGTTTACTATTGACCAAGAGGTTTGACACATTTGACAATGATATTGTTACGAGCGCGGGGTACGGCGTAGAGTTAAGAGTCCGCAGTAAGCTCGATTCTCCATACAAACGTAGTTACGCTCTCATTTTATAACTACGTGTTGGATTGTAACAAAACTTGTATATACAATGACATGAGGTATATCTATGTCTGTAATTAGTTTATGTAGCTTCAGATACCATAGTAAAAAAGATACAGCGAATTTAAGTTTTTCATACAAAACTTTTTTTTGCTGTATTTTGTTTGTTTTATGCACTGGAACAATATAAACTAATTACAGAAATAGATATACCTCATGAGATTGTATATGCAAAGTTTCGCCACAATCCAACACGTAGTTTTAAAATTAGAGCGTAACTACGTTTGTATGGGAAGGTGAAATTCGGCCGAGCTTACTGCGGACTCTTAATACGCCTTTTTAACACGACGATTTATTCTGCGATTTACACAAGCACTTATTCGTAATTGTATGGAGTCTGTTATTGCTCATCAATGAATATTTTAGATTAGAATATATTTTGCTTCACATCTGATCTGTCCAACGCCGAACTAATCGAAAGCATCGAATGTTTTATTCGCTTACTTATTCTAGAACATACCATGCTACTCGGTGTTTTGAAAATGTACTCACTAAGTGTTACAAATATGCAAAAAGTGTCGCGGAGATAATAGATTTACTTAATAACAAATGTAATATTTATATTTATAGCGACATAAACATACATATAATTATAGCATGATAGTAACCCGAGAAAGCAAGCTTACCAATTATTTATTATCTCACTCTAGGGTCTCTAATGCATCATTTAATTACTGATACTGAGAACCAGATTTGAACTGGTGAGGACATGTACTTTGAATCTTTCTACGCATCAGTCCTCTTTTAGGGAGCCTATACAACTATACATTGGTCTTGCCCGACACGTACTATACTCTACATCGGTCTGGCATGACACATACTATGAGCATGATGGCGGGAACCTATTGTTCCCTGACGGGCCTCCTACCATCCCCATATAGCTCGCCTCTTCCTCCTGAACACACCATGCTCATTTCTTATAGGTTACCTTCTCTTTACTCTCAGTCTAAGCTTCAGGCCTTATGCTAAGCTTAACGCTAGCTGCCTGACAGCAACACTACTTATATGGTGCCTCTGGCCAGGTACTTTAGGTCTTAAACTATCTGTACTGAACTCTTTATGAAAGCTTGCTATCCCGACATTACCGTCACACATTCGATAATGATTATTAAAAGGGGAAACTCACCAAGAGTAGCTCTGTCTACACCGCTCACGCTATGAGCAGTCTCCACTTGGTTCTATCTGGTCTCCTTGGCTCCACTATATTACCTTTTGCACCTCACTTCTCCTTGGCTTTCGTTACGTCCCAATATTCATATTTTTTTCTTCTCGATCAGTGTTACCAGGATGTAAAAAGTAAATGACAGTTACCTGTATTATCTGTCCGTATCGCGCATCATCGCGACACTCCCCGAGGCAAAGAAAAAGTTACAGGACAGTTAACAGGTGACGCGTCCATTCAGTTATTTTCTCTCTTGCTTTAATGGCAGCGTCTCTCTTCTCATTTCTATTAGGACTTTCGATTACTGAATCTTCAACTAAGTCTGTCCCCGTTGGAGGATGGCAAGTTTCTTCTACTGGACTTGGTGGATTTTCTTGTAACGATAATGATTCATCACTTGGGATGGTCTCTGGATCTGGGTTATCAATTACTTGATCCGGAGGCATATTCAGGCTGCTTGTGTCCGTTACAGACACTTGAGGCACTTCATTAACAGTCCTGGAGTCTAAACTATTCTCTATTCTTACTACTCTATTCTCTTCCTGATTTGCTATTACAAGCACAGTTTTATCAGGTATGCATGTTTCTTCAACATCATCTACTTCTAGTGGGTACAGATGGCCAAGAGAACGTGTAAATTCTGTATCATTAACCTTAACTCTTGCAACTCTTACAACACCATCTTGACCCTTAATCAGAGATACAATCTTCCCCACTTTCCAATTTGTCCTATTCTTGGAGTCGTCTCAGATTTGGACTATATTCCCTATTTCAGGTACTCTTTTAGATTTAATTCTTGGTTGTTTGTGCGTGTGGAAGGATCTCTCCCTGAGACTTGGCAGGTACTGATTGATAAACATTCTTTTGTATTCTTCAAGAATCATTCGACCTCTTTTCCAGCTTTGGATCAGGTCAACTTTGGTGCTTGTTAACTGTTGATTTGAAGTCTGTAAGTCTGTGTCAAAATCTAAGCACTGTCCTAGGGTCAGGAAATCGGCTGGTTTCAGTACTTCTTCTGGCTCTGCACCTACTGCAGTCAATGGTCTAGTATTAAGTACCGATTCCACTTCTTTAAGGACCGTTGCCATCTGGCTGTCTGTCAACATATGCTTGTCCAAAGTGCGTTTCAGACTGTGCTTAACTAAGGCTACTAGTCTTTCATAAAAGCCTCCCTGCCATGGTGCCAGCTGAGCTATGAATTTCCATTTAATACCTTTATTCACACAGTAGTCTGACGATAGGATTTCACCAGTTAGTTTGAATTGGAGAGCATTATCTGAGATTATGGTAACCGGTATGCCCCTGATAGCTGTAAATCTTCTAATAGCTAGTAAGCACTCCTTTGCTGATGAGTCTTTAACTAACTCTAGATGTAAAGCTCGTACTGCTAAACATGTTAATAGATATATCCACCTTTTTTCCTTTCCTTTCTCTGTATCTACTAGTATAGGTCCTAGGTAGTCCAAGCCGGTAAAATGGAAAGGTGAGCTATAATTTACTCTTGCACTTGGTAGCTCTGGTGCTGGTGGTAACTGAAAGGGGCCGCCACCGTACTTCACACATTGTGGACAACTTCTAATAACTTTCTGTACTTGAGCACGGCCCTGGGGAATCCAGTATTTTTCTCTTATGATACTCAAGGTGTGGGGCACACCCACATGATAATTTTCTTCATGTGTTCTTTTAATAATTTGGGTTGCTAATGAGGATTGTTTTGGAATCACTATTGGATACTTCTTATCGTATGGCAAATTTGCTCGCCCAAAACGTCCTTTGCTCCTTAACACTCCATCTATGTCTCGGAATATTCCTAAACCTAAAGACATGTTGGTTTTCTTTCCCATGACTTCATTAGGAAAATATTCTTTCTGAATCCTTTTAATGTTGTCTGTAGTGATATCAATTTCAGTTGTTCTATCAACATTTGAAGATTCCTCATTAAATTGATCGATGAGTTCTTGTTCTTCTGTTATGAGGGCTAATTCTTCACTTTCATACCCTTTTGAAGTCATCTCTGGACCGTCAACTATGTCTAGAGCTCTCCCAACCAAGCAAAGATCTTTATTAATTTGGGTGTCCTTGGGCCAATGATTTTCATCTTGGGTTAGGAATCTTGGTCCATTAAACCACAATTTTTGTTTCTTTTGCCATAATTCTGGTCTAGTTGCTATATCTGCTGGGTTATTTCTTGTATCGACATAGCGTAGTTCAATACCCAGGGTATGACTGATTTGTTTTATCTCATTAACGCGCCTTGCGACAAATGGAGGCAGTAATTTGCTTGTCTTCATCCAAGCCAAGACTACTTGGCTGTCAGACCATAGATACAACTTTGAAAGTTTGGTATCTATATGATCATGTATATATTTCATTAATCTGCTTCCAATCTAAAAGGGTAACAATTCAAGTCTCGGAATTTTCAAATCATTTTTGTCTTCGATTGGTGTGATCTTTGTTTTAGACATTAGGAAGGTGACTGCTGTTTTGTCTTTGCCTATTAATCTCAAATATACAATGGCTGCATATGAATTCATGGATGCATCTGTAAAACCATGTAGTTCATACTGTACGATATCTCCTGTCTGTACACGTGTATCTCCAACATATCTTGGTATTTCTATGTTTCTAATGGCAGCCAGGTTTTTAACTATGTTTTCCCATGACATCTGTATATCGTCAGGCAGTTTGTCTTCCCATTTTAGTTTCCTTTTGCAAAGTTCCTGGTATAGTAACTTTCCAGGAAGTATTAGAGGTGATACAAATCCGCAGGGGTCATATAAGCGTGCTAGCACCTTGAGCACTCCCTTTTTACTGATTCCTCTTGACTCAGTGGTAAAAGCTTCAGGTTCCATATTGAGTTGTAGGGTGTCATTCTTTATGTTCCATAACAAGCCGAGAATCTTCATCTTATCTGTCTGTTTTTCTCTCTGATAAAGGAATTTCTTTCGCGGATTTTATCCTTGTACAGTTGTAGAGCTTCTTTGTTGGTATCAGCTGACGTAACCAAATTATCTACATAGCATCTGTCTGCTATTTTTGATAATAGGGAATTATCTGTCTTTGAAATATGATGTCTGATGGTTGCTGTCAACAAAAAAGGGCTGGATATTATTCCAAATGGGACACGACAAAAACGGTACTGAAGAATATTGTCTTCCGTTACTTCCTTTGAGGGGTTTTTAACCCAAAGAAATCTGGTAACATCTCTATCTTCTGTTTGGAGTCCCACTTGGAGAAAAGCTCTTTCCACATCAGCCGTTATGGCTATTTGACCTGTCCTGAAGTTTAAAATTAGTCCCGTCAGATCTTCTAACATAGATGGGCCTCCATACAGACATTCATTAAGGCTCTTTTCATTCTTAATTTTTGATGAACCATCATAAATATATTCTCCCTCTCTTCCCCTTTTGTTTTTTCACTATATGATGGGGTAGAAAGTGTATTGGATGTGCAATTTCATGAAAGGGTGAAGGCTGAACTATCTCAATCACATTAGCATCTAATTGTTCTTTCAGGATCTCCTTATAGTTATCAAGAGTCTCTTCATCAGCTCGTTTTAATAAGCTTTTCAGCCTTCCAAGAGCGAGTCCGTAATTTGTGGGCAACTCCGGGGGGTATTGTATCCACGACCACTTAACTTGGTATCTTCCTTCATAGTACTTGACATTTTCGTTAAAATGATGAACTGCTTCTTCTTCTTTGGTTGTTTTTGGTGAATCTGTGATGCCAATACTCTCAAGTGTCCACAAGAACTTTAAATCTATGTTACGGAGGGGAAGGTCTGGCTCGGAGAAATATGGACAGTTAGCATCATGGCAACTACAATATGTCACTACTGATAACACATCTTCGTTGTTGTTATTGAAAGTTTTGTCGAAACCTCCAGTCAGCCATCCAAAATCGGAATCAATTAGATATAAATCCTCTTTTATTTTTAACAGGTCATTTCTAAGGAACGAAAAATACAAATCATTACCAATCAACAGGTCTACTCTTTGACCGACTGACTTATCATCAGCAGTTATATCTATTTTGGGATGATCAATCTTGACAACTGGGACATTATCTGTTATGTGTGGTACAATGTTTACTCTTATTTTCTTCTCAATTTGTCTCTTCGTTAAAATGGTTACTTCTGCTGATGAACTTTTAATAGTATGAGGTTTATTGGATCCAAATGTGTAGACAATTAAATCGACTTCTTTATCCTTTTTTATATCCAGGTCTTTTGCTAATCTATTTGTTATGTATGACCTCATACTTCCACAATCCATAAGTAACCTACATGTCAGGTGTTTGTTGCGCTGGCCCGCTATCTGGGTTACTGCAGTCTTTCTTGGTTTTCTGCGGACACAAAGCTCTATTGTGCGATTTATTGCAATGAGGACACCTTTTTTTACTGAAACATTTAGAGGCTCTATGACCATTCCGGAAGCATATGAAGCACCTTTGCTGCAGTCTACTTAACCTTTCTTTGTATGTTTTATATTCATTACAATCTTCACTGTAATGTCCTTTGCTACAAAATATGCATGTCATTTTTGGTCGTTTGGACTTAAATGTGTTAGTTTTGTCAGACAGCCTCTTGCGTTTTGCTGGTCTTTCCCGTGTTATTTTGAGTAGGGTTGATTTTGATCCTGTTGTTGCAGTAGCTGTCGGTGTAGATCCTGATGTTGACGCCACTGTTGCCATTTGTAAACTTTGCATCGCTTGAATGTTAACTCGTTCCATAGCGGTTATGACTTTGTCTAACGCTATCCTTATATTGTCAGTTGTCTCCTCCTCGGCGGTCATTAATTTGACCTGATACAAAATGTTATCTGGAAATTTGTCTAGTACTATAACCCTCAAATGGCTTGCATCAATGTGCTCTCCATAGGAGGATAACACACGTAGGTGAGTATCTATATTATTCAGTATTCGACGGCACTCTAATGTAGTTTGGGCCCTCTCAAGATTTTGGAGAGCCTTGTTATGAGCGTCTATAACGTGGTTTCTCTTGCCAAATCTATTATTTAGAATTTGAGTAGCGATTTGGTAGTTCTGATTAGTTGTCTCCAGGCCTTCAATGGCTTGGAGAGCTGGTCCCTCTAACGACCCTATTAGATAGGATAACTTCTCCACGTCTGCTATATTTTTATTCTCTACATTGGCCTCAAATCTGTCCCAAAATGCATTCCACTTTAATATGTCACCATTAAACTTTGTTAAGTCTAGTTTGGGTAGTTTCGTTTTATTCTGAGTGTTGGTGTTGTTCTCTTCGGAATAAATTTTCATTACTATGTCCTTCTTTGTTATAGCATCCTCTGCTAGGATCTGTAGTTCATCTCATTCTTGATAAAATTCCTTCTGCGGGCTAGGTACTTGGGTTATGTATTTATCTAATTGAGTTTGAAATTGAGTTAATTTACTCTTTAGGTCGATCTTGTTTGCTACTAAATTTTGTTGTTGTACTCCTACGCCTGTTTCGACTTTGTTCAGTAACTCAACCGTTATGTTTACAGTTTCTTTTAGTCTTTCTAGGCGGGTACGCAACGCTGCAGTTATAATTTCCTCCATCTTGCTACCTTGACAATCGTATCCGCTTTAACACTCAATTTATAATTATAGCATGATAGTAACCCGAGAAAGCAAGCTTACCAATTATTTATTATCTCACTCTAGGGTCTCTAATGCATCATTTAATTACTGATACTGAGAACCAGATTTGAACTGGTGAGGACATGTACTTTGAATCTTTCTATGCATCAGTCCTCTTTTAGGTAGCCTATACAACTATACATTGGTCTTGCCCGACACGTACTATACTCTACATCGGTCTGGCATGACACATACTATGAGCATGATGGCGGGAACCTATTGTTCCCTGACGGGCCTCCTACCATCCCCATATAGCTCGCCTCTTCCTCCTGAACACACCATGCTCATTTCTTATAGGTTACCTTCTCTTTACTCTCAGTCTAAGCTTCAGGCCTTATGCTAAGCTTAACGCTAGCTGCCTGACAGCAACACTACTTATATGGTGCCTCTGGCCAGGTACTTTAGGTCTTAAACTATCTGTACTAAACTCTTTATGAAAGCTTGCTATCCCGACATTACCGTCACACATTCGATAATGATTATTAAAAGGGGAAACTCACCAAGAGTAGCTCTGTCTACACCGCTCACGCTATTAGCAGTCTCCACCTGGTTCTATCTGGTCTCCTTGGCTCCACTATATTACCTTTTGCACCTCACTTCTCCTTGGCTTTCGTTACGTCCCAATATTCATATTTTTTTCTTCTCGATCAGTGTTACCAGGATGTAAAAAGTAAATGACAGTTACCTGTATTATCTGTCCGTATCGCGCATCATCGCGACAAAAAGTGCATGTCGGTAGCTGGACTCCAATCCGGGTATATTGACTCTAAGGCCGCCGTCTTTACCCCTAGGCTACTGATGTCTTATGACAACACGGTGAATTTTGAAATACATTGGACCCGATTCTACAGTGGCCTCTAAACTCCCTAATTTTATTTAGGTGTCGCTAAAACACTTTGCTATTCTATGAGCAGCTGTCATAATCAAATGACAGCGCTAATTTGAATCTGACGTTTCTTATTTTAGGCCGTCTATACAACTTACTTAGCTGCCTAAATGCTATTCTAATCTGCCGCCTAAATTATGTCTAAAAATTAGACAATTTAGTTTTAGGCTAGTTAAGCCATGTGCACGTAGAATCGGGTCCATTGACGGCGTAACGACACTGTTACTGTTAACCATATTACCGTATAAAAAGTTTTAAATGAATCTCAGTCTCATCTTTCCTTGGCCAGAGTCTTAGGTCGTGGCTCTTTATTTTGTGTGTGATGCGAATGACAATATATGTATTGTATATACTATATACACTCATCAGCAAGGAGCTAGTCGGGTGATGTGCTCAGAATGATCTAACCAAGGCCTTCTTGCCTCATAAAAAAGACGTGTGTAAATGTTGACTTATTGGGACGCTTACAATCAATCAGCCAATGACACGGGAAAAATAATAGCATAATAGAGAAAAGGAGCAAGATACTAATAATGACGTATCAGACAAGCATGAAGTATATCTCGTCTCGTTAGCTTAACTTTAGTTCCTTCTGCTGACTGTACCGTCAAGGTTCTTCGACCATACAAAACGTTTTTTGACATTTGCAGGCAAATAGCGTGATATTTATAATTAGAATAGATACTTTGGGAAAACGATTATTCTCAATTTTTTCAAGTTTATACAAGTTTTTCGCGCAAATGGAAAGCCAATTTATGAAAGATTTAGGTGTCAAATAATTTTAGTTTCTAATAGCTTTGAAGTGTCCAGTATAAAGTGAACTCTATACTTGAAACCATAATTAGATTCCAAAAAAATAATGTTGCTAGTTTTTAGCTACGTCCATCATTTGGAATAGTGTAAGTTTGCCATTGTCGGTTTTTTTTTTCATTTTAATGGCAATTTTAAGGTTATTTTTATGGAATCTTATTATGATATCAGGTATATATGGCTCAACAATTAAAGTCCGTGACAGGAAATAGAATAGAATAGAATAGAATGAATGAAATGTACGTTAATAGTAAAGAAATATGGGAAAAAACTGGTGTGAAAGCAAATGTGTATTTTACTAGGTAGAATATAAATGAAGATTATTATTACGCAATCAATTTAGACATAATTATGGTAAAGTACGAATTGTCTAAGTAATCCTAATCCTTTTGGATTGTCTAATATTGTACAAATTAATGTTTTACTTATGAAATATTTTTTACTGTGTTTAATGTATTCCAAGTGTTTATTTGATATGTTATTTGTACATTATATACTCCATTGCTATATATTTCTTTAAATTCAACTGTGTATTTTATTACGTTAAGTAGTTAATATTACCTATTTTAAACGACTAGGAATCGAGTATACCGTATATGTTAATTGATTTGAATGAATATTAATTTACTCAAACATAAATGAATCTTTTAAAAACCCATTTTCACTCCTTCTATTCGAAAACAAGTTTTTTCTAGCCCGTTTATAGGGAGCAAAACCAGTTTTTGATCCCTCTGCATTTTTTTTCAATCTGTCTTTTTCTGAAGGGAACAAAATTCAGCTCTGCTCCCTGCACGCGTGCCATAGACCACATAGAGAAGAAAGCTTTAAAAACATTCTAAAAAAAAGTGGGCCAGAACGAGGCCGGAGACAATATGTAATATTCGAAATATACGCAGCCTTCTAATCTTTGGACGCTTTGGAGTATTATATTCAACGCTTAAAGTGAGAGTCAGGATGAACAACGACATTCAAATAAATCCCTACTTAGGCGCCTAATCACAGTTTTCTCGCCGTAACAGTAAGTAAATAAATACCTACCGATAGATTTAAATCCATTTAGTTTAATGGTTTGCTCTTTCCGAAGGTTCCGTATTCTAACTATTCCCTAGGAACCCTTATAGTTTTGCTATGTTGCTATGTCTGTTATTACAATGGAATAAGGTGCAAAAGTGTATACATCTTTGAACACGACTGCACCTAAGAGTTTGAAACTGGGGCAATTTGTGTTGAATGGCCCTTCGTGGATGACTTAAAAAACGCATCTGCAACAACCCTGTATCCGACTGAACAGTCTGCTACAAAAATGCTACTAGTTCTTAAATACCTACATATAATCAACTCAATTCAAAGATACAGCGGCTGAAGATTTTTGCATTTGACTGCACCAAGCCCAGATCATTAGGCTACCCGCTATTGACCTTCCGCTAGGGTCAGCAGGGCAGACATCGATTAACTACTAGATCCGTATCGCAAACGACCCACTCCCCCCTTCGCATTCCGAGGGAAAAGTCGCGTTTAAAAAACCATCCGCAAAAGAGTCCGCAGTAAGCTCGATTCTCCATACAAACGTAGTTACGCTCTCATTTTAAAACTACGTGTTGGATTGTAACGAAACTTTGCATATACAATGACATGAGGTATATCTATGTCTGTAATTAGTTTATGTAGCTTCAGATACCATAGTAAAAAAAATACAGCGAATTTAAGTTTTTCATACAAAACTTGTTTTTGCTGTATTTCGTTTGTTTCATAAACTGGAACCATATAAACTAATTACAGACATAGTTATACCTCATGTAATACAATGGTATATGCAGTTTCGTCACAATCCAAGACGTAGTTTTAAAATGAGAGCGTAACTACGTTTGTATGGGAAGGTGAAATTCGGCCGAGCTTACTGCGGACTCTTAAGTGTTGCACTAAAATTATTCAAAAACGAATACTTACACCTTCATTACACATTAAACCTTGTAGCTTTAAATATAAGGTTGATATTTGAAAGTTGTATAAGTATATTCATTTCTATTTCAACTCGTCAATCCTAACCTACAATTTTATATTGACCTTGATGAATGGTATAGCTTCAAAGGACAGTGATAATTATAATTGAATTGTTAACAGAGTGAGTTTGACGTGATTTTCGGAGGACTTTACCGTATTTTCGTAATGAAAAATAAAGTAGCTTAGTTTATGTTTCTGGTTAAACAGTCTGGTATGAGTTTCACCCCACGCCCACGATAAACTTTGAATTAAAAACGACATATTTATGTCGTCAAAAAATAAAGTGCTGTGTTGATGTATTCCCGGTTCAGTCACACATACAGTGCCTATCATTTCGTAGGGCTGCGCTGGTAGTCGATACCGCGCTTTTTCTGCTACTTACGAGGGACGGCTGAAAAGAAATCTACCTAAGTATGAAACAAAAGACTGTCATCTATGTTTTTTTTTATTTTTCAATATAGTCCCCTGCTAGTGAAATACACTTATTACATTTGTCAAATATTGACATTAACCCATGAAAAAAAAAATCTTTCGGCTTCTCGTCAAAAAAGTCACTAACTGCAGCCTTCATTTCGTCATCGGTCAGAAATCGTCTTCCTCGGAGATCTTTTTTGAGGTGTCTAAATAAAAAATAGTCGCATGGGGCTAGGTCTGGACTGTAAGGTGGATGGTTAACGGCATCGAACCCTAATTCCTTCATGGTAAGCGTCGTTGTGCGGGCGGTATGCACAGGTGCATTATCGTGTAAAATCAGGATCCCTTTGCTAAGTTTACCCCTCCTCTTTTCTTTTATCGCGTCTCGTAACTGATGCAGTAAGCTGGAATAATATTCAGCATTCATTGTCCTTTTTTTTGGTAAATAATCTATTAGTAAAATTCCTTCTGTATCCCAAAATACGGTAGCCATAAGTTTGCCTGCCGACGGCCTGACCTTAAACTTCCGAGGAGGCTTCTCATCCTTGAATTTCCACTGCAAAGACTCTTGTTTGCTTTCGGGGTCCCACTGTCGAATCCAGGTCTCATCACACGTCACCATTTTATAAACAATTTCTTGCTCATTACCTCGACTCATTTCCAAAAACTCCTCACAACATTTGACGCGTCGGTCCTTGTCAAACGCCGTTAACATTCTGGGGACCCAACGTGCACTCACCTTGGACATATTCAGATGCACATGAATTATCTCATTGACTCTTTCTTTACTGATGCCCACATCTCTAGCAATCTCCCACTGCTTCACTCGTCGGTCTTCTAAAATTATTTTTTTAACTTTGGCTACATTTTCGTTCGTAACGGCAGAAACCGGCCTTCCACTACGAGCGTCATCTTCCAAGCTCTCACGACCGAGTTTAAATTGTTTAGACCAAAACTTTATAGTAAATTCGGAAGGGCACGAACTACCGAACACACACATCATACGTTCTCGGATCTGTGAGGGAGTATTTCTTTCTTTTGTTAGAAATTTAATCACTGCACGATGTTCAATTTTAGCAATATTCATTTTTTCAACCGATATGTCGCAAACATTCGAGAATTGTAGAAAAATGGAACAGAAAAAACAAATGAACGTCAAATAATTCAAAAAAAGAATAACCAAAGAACAAGAATGCATTTCAGCCAGTATCATTTTCGCATATTTTTTTAACCAAGGAGATTACTTTCCAGCCGCCCCTCGTATGTAGAGAAAAGCGCGACCTGACGCGAGCTGAGCTGACTTAGCGGATTTAGAAGCTTCAAAGTTGAGTTTCAAAAGCGAACTGGTAAAAATAAATGTCTTTAGACGTGAGTTTGTCATAGTTAATTGTGAATTATATTAGAACCATGATAAAGAAGGGTCTCGGCCGGGCTACGAAGCAATTTTTCATGACGACGACACTTCACGGCTTCAAGTATTTGTGCTCCGGATTTCACTGGGATCGGTAAGTTTTATTACATAGATACATTACATAGCCCTTTATTCCGAACATTACTTTTCCGTTTTCCACTTTTAAGTAGGTATAAAATCTTCGTTTTTTATGTAAAATCTTTTCTTCTTTTCTTGTTTGTATAAAATCTCTTAGTTCGGTGTGCCTTTTGGCAATTCCAATGTTTCCTTTCTCTCGTCACTGTTGTCCAGTAGGGCCCTGCAGTTAGTTTTAGTTCGTCTTCCCACCTCTTGACTTGGCGACCTCATGCTCTTTTACCATCTCTTAGGTACCACATGGTGATTTTCTGACTCCATTTCTCTCTCCATAGATACATACCTACACACAAATAATCACGCCCATTGCCCGGAGGGGTAGGCAGAGATCACCGATTCTGACAAACCTTTCTTGCTTCATTCTCGTTCATGACATGCTGATCGGTTTAGGGTAGGAAGGTACTCTTGAGTATTGACCTAAGTAATTTAAGTCGTATTAAGTAGGCTACAAGCTTTTATTTAATTTGCACTGTAGAAGAACACGGAACATAGACAATGACCTTAATCAGCGCGACCCTTCTTGGAGACGTCAGTAAAGCGCTTAAGCGTTGTGAATACCTGGGTGGCTCTGAGAGTTAAGTTTCGCGTGCCAATTCGATAGATATTTACCGATTTCGCGCGCTCCCATGCATTCGCGCCGAACTGGGTTTGATATGAAAATGAAATGCCAAACTTTAGTCCGTGATCGATCCCCAGTCACAATAGCGACTGAAACCGGTGCGCACCAGTTACAATTTACACGTGGCTACACGCCCATTAATTAACCCGCGCGACCTAACACGCGAAGTCTGTGTCTGGCTATTACAATCGTAGACACTAAATGCGCTTGCATTTTGTGTTCCCAAGGTAGATATATTTATTTTGGTCAGTGACTAATCAAGTAATCATTAATCAATTGTCATTTTAATTCCTATTACTTACTTACTTTTTTTCGTGAACAATAAATATATAATTGAAGGAAAGATAAAGGGGAAGCGATGAAGGGGAAGACCTAGAATAAACTATACATAGAGCAACTCAAAAAGAGAGCTGATGTTAGGTCGTATCGAGATGTCAAAGAGGTTGCTTGGGATCGGAGTAGATAGAGGCCCTACTTTGAGCTACACGGACAAGAGCTCTTAAATAAGAAGAAGAGAAATAATAAGTAAGGTAAGCATCCCAGTGCTGGACACACAGTGGATATCAATATTAGTAGTAGTAAACTAATTGTACTTAATCAGTTTTCATTTTATATTTTCACTGTTACTTGATGCATGCTGTGTCGCTCTGTAATTAATAAAGTACTTAGTTTTAATTTGTGCACTGAAGAGCTTCATTTATGCTTATTGTTGAAGGTCCTAATAAATAAATAAGATATTTACAGAGATTGTCGTCATCATACCGACGGGTCCATGTGTTGAGTTGACCGTGTGGTAGTTCAAAAAGCGGCTAAGTATACCGTCCAAGCTAGACGATTCTCGGAACGTTAAATGTCGGACATCTTAAATAATTTCAACAATACAATACAATACAAATACTCTTTATTGCACACCTCACACAAACAAAGCAGTTAAAAAGAAAAACAATACAATAACATGTAGGTAGAGGTAGACAACAGGCGGTCTTATCGCTGAAGAGCTTCAACCTTCTATACCTAATGTTATCTGTGTCAGCGTATGCTGGCTGAGCTGGTGCGTCGCAAGCGCATGCTGCGCGGGCACGCTCTGCGCGGTGCTGTGGGCGCGCTTCCAGCAGGTGCCCGCGTTGCTGACCGTGCGCTCCGCCGCGGCGGCGCCGGCGCCGCTGCCCTCAGTCGCGATCTGCCTGCCGCCGCTCAGCGTGGCGTCTCTGCTTATGGGGCATGTGTTGGTGTTTTTTTTGCTAAGTTAAGTAATTATAGTGAAAGAGCTTTGAGTTCAGTTAATCCAGTTATTAGATGTAAAAATGGCAGACATTAATATAAAGATAGACGTTAACCGTAGATATGTTGAAGGTTTGCTCTTTAGACGCTACGCGCGTAGGCTATACCAGGCCGACATCGACACTCAATACGCGCTGGGCTTTTATAATTATGTATCCTTTCAGCAAGGCTATGTTCTCGTCGGACATTTGTAAATAGTTACCTACCTACTTTTCTGCTTTTGGGCGCACTCCGTAAGTCAATCAAAATATAAGACAGCGCCAGGCAGACAGATGGATTAAAAAACAACATGCGAGGTAGGCTCACTGGTGTCTCGAAGTGGTGGGTCAGCTGACCATACCGGGAGGAGAGGCGTCGAAGAGGAGTACAAGAGAGAGCCAGAGTGCACGCCCTGTCTCAGAACTCGTAGCTCCGGAGAGGGACTCCCATGCACCCCTGGTTGTCTGCCTGTATCGAGCTACTCGTAGCGCGTGCCCTCGAGCAATCTCAATGAGCCTCTTCGGCCCCCTTCCGGGCATGGCCAACGCCTTCGCTTCCTTGCAGCAGAACTGCTGGCTGGATCAGTCACCGGAACGGAACGGATCAGAAACAACATGCTAGGTAGCGTTATTTAACTGCGTTCTTCTGTAACGTTTACCTTTACCACATTTGTTTTGTCCAAATTCTGTTCTCGCTGTACCCTATATCTAGGTTATTATAATCTGTCTCCATCAGGTCTCAAGACAAAGACGTCATCCGTCGACTAACCCTCACCTTCTCCCACATCCTCCAAGGCAAGCAAACGAAAATGGACAATCTAGTGCTGTTAGAAAAGCTTCTGAGTTCCCGCAACCTGACCGTCTTGGATGCCCTATACAGCAATATGCCTCGATGCCACGAGTTCGCCAAGAGATGTAGTTGGAAGAAGACCATGGTACCTTGCACGGAGCTATTTCATAGGAAACTGACGATGCTTGGCGTTTGTTGCGTCCTGCAGGAAAATAAGTAAGTCCTGTGGCCCGTTTATCGATAATAATAATACATTATTGTCGAAGCAAGGGAAGTTGGCAATTGCTGGCTGAGTATTAATTTTAAACAAACGACCTTGGGAGTCCGCTTCATATAATACGAAGCCAGCAACTGCCCTTCCAGCGGAGACAAATATAGTGGTTTTCTCAAAAAATGTGCAAGAAAACAAAAATACTTATACTTTCTGAAAATTATGAAGCATGCTTTTCTTCTCGCCACTTCATAAAATTGTCGTACGCCTTTAGAAATTTGTCTTTTGGGTTTGCCCGGAACAAATTATCAATAACTGAGCTTGCAGCTTCTTTTAAATCTGGAGGCGTATATTCCGTATCCTCGTCACTCGAGCTAGAACTTATTTTCACGTCAATTTTCAATATTTTTCCGGAAAAACAACTAACTTATGTAATAACTGAATGTTTTTAGCATTGCCGCCTTTTTATTTAATTAGAAGTGTATTTTTCTTCTGAAAAAGCCATAAGTTACTTGAAGGGTTCTACAGATTATGTGATGTTACCACAATTTGTCATTACAACATCTCGCAGTCATAATAGGGAATATGCATGTGATTCAGAAATGGCCAACAAAAATCATGAGTAATCTTTATTGCTTAATAAATATACTCACATGATTATTTTTACAAATGATCATGTTTCTATTAACAAACTTAATTATTGAAAAGTAGTATTTTTCAAATTCCCTCGCAAATTTTCAAAACGCAACGCTATTGGCCGAGCGAATCGTGACGTCACCGTGCACTCGGTGTCTACTGTTAACAGGTCGTTTGTATGATTATTGAAAGTTATTCACATTGTTTTGCCGCTGTTTATGATAAACAATCAGTGTTTTTTGGGGATTATTAACTGAAAGCAGTGACTCCTTGTGAAAAAAGACTCGCCTCGTCGGATAATCTGCCTGAAATTGATGTGTTCATGATGACTAAGTTCGTACCTCGTAGGTGTCTTTCTTAAATAAGTGGAATAAAAAACTAGTACATATGTTCATTATATACCTAATCAAAGATATGTTGGCATTAGTAATGTTACATGGTGAGAACATCTTTATAAATAAAACAAATTTGTGTAGGACACTGTACAAAGGATTAAATTCTTTCAACTTCGATCAACAGTGCAAACATAGAAACTTAACTAAAACGTTTCGTGATCAAAATCAACACTCGTAGTCAGCTGTTGATCAACAAAAATCATAATATTTTGTAACATTAATAATAATAACTAAAAAAATGGGAATCAGAATAGTTTTATGAATAAGTATATAAATGCTTAGGTTAGTTTATTCTTTATATTGTTCGGTAGCCCTAATAAAAAAGATTTTAGGTACAAACATATTTAATAATCACTTCACAACGAAAGGATGTTCATAACAATATAAACTACTCAAGCACGATACATTATATCTCCTCATCGCCTTACACCCCTTTTTCCTTATATTTTGCATCTTTGGGCATATGAAAATATATCATGTCAGGTCCAGTTTTAGTGTTATTTTCACAAATAGGGCCAATACAATATTTATAATAACCTTTTGTGTGCTCTTCCGTTACAATAAGCTGATCTTACAAGCTTTAATAACTCACTTTTACTAAAACTGTGAATCAAACACTTCGTTGTTTATTTATTCTAAGTGCACGGTGACGTCACAAAATGAGCGCGCCAAAATGGCAGCGTTTTAATCGTTCGAAAATTACTTATAGAATAGTTTAAAAACATTTAAAAAATGCATGAATATACCCTATTGAGTGTGTCGTACAGTCCGAACTCATGTGCATGCAATTTCTCAGCACAACTCATTTGACAGTTGGATCAGCAGCGCAACATGCCTCCAGTCAATAGCAAATAGTCAGCTTCTGATAAATTGGGACTGACAAATCATTACATGTACCCCTTGAGACTACTAAAAAGTCGCGATAAGTCGCAGCTACTGATCTTCCGTTTTGGCTGTATTTTTATAAGGCCGTTTAAAAAAAAAAAAGTTTATACCTCGATAAATAATGGAATTTGTATGCAACATTGATGTCGAGCAAAATCGAGCCGGCAAGGTTTTTTATTTTTGATTAAACATAAACTTATGCTCTTCACGTCCTGACTGCCAGTCATTTTTGAGAAAAATATTAAAAGTCTAAATTGGAGTTTGTTCCACGAAGCTACAAGTTGCAATTTTACATGTCTAATTAGGTTACACAGAGGAGTTTGACCAAGAACGACTGGACACAGGTGTTGACTAGTAAATTTTTACTTAATAATAGCTCCGCATTCTAACTAATTTTGATGATTAGGAATGGTATGCGCGTTCATAACTTATTATACCTATCGTGGCCAATCTTCATCCCTATGACAGCTGTCATCTCAGTACAATTTTGCGTTTTAGGGTTATAAATTGAACGGAGATGACAGCTATCATAGGGATCACAGAGTACTTTTCTCTATAGGGATCAAGATTCGCCGCGATACATACTCATGGCTGAAATGGGTGTCTGGATTAATTCGTCATGAATAACATCTAAGTACTTGAACACTTTATGATACCGTTATTTTACCTAATATGAGTGTTCATTACAGATTAAAGTTGGACAAGGCGCCAGACTCGATGTTCCACAGTAACAGACAACTGGGTCTGGTTCTGCAATGCAAAGCGTCGTTTTTCTTTGGTTGCCAGGTAATTATGGTCCACTCCATATACCATCAGTTATCGAACGAGGAAGCGAAGCGAACGAAGTTCTATGATTCAGCTGTCGCGTCTGTTCTCCTCTACAGCACGTCTATTATGAGACGGCCGCGACATACTCTCGATTTTTCTCGCACTATATCTCTTATTCTAAGTGTTCTAATAAGAAAGATAGTTCGAGAAATATCGAGAGAGCTCGCACGCCGTCGCATGATAGCCGTGCAGGTCGCATATCTCAACCGATTCTTGTGTAATTATGTGAGCAGGTTCGTTAATTATACAGTTTTTAGGGTTCCATAGTCAACAAGGAACGCTTATAGTTTCGCCATGTCCGTCTTTCCGTCCGTCCGTCTTCGGCTTAGCTGAGTAACCATTACTACTAGCAAACTGCGATTCAGCATGGGTATATAAATCACTCACGCGTTGGCGTGTACAATAAAATCAGTGCAATAAAATCTTAAACAAATATTTTTTTAGGTTACCTCCCCTACACCTAAAGCGTGGATGTATTTTTTTTTCGTTAAACCCATGATGTGGGGTATCGTTGGATAGCTCGTTCAAAAATATGATGGGTTTTCTAAAACCATTTTTCAAATCAGTGATTAGTTTGTGAGATATTGGGCTTTAAAGCCCTAATTTTTGTTCGAGTCATGTGTGTCCCCCCTGCCGGCTAAATGGCTACTGGAGATGTGAAAAAATATTGTGGTAGTAGTACATATAATGAATTTAAAAGGAAAACTATCACGGACAAGTAGGCATAAGTAGTAGCCGAGTAATAGTCGACCAACTTAATAAAATAATTCGTACAAATTCGGCTGACGCAACCGCACCGCACGTCGATGTACGAGGTTCGTTCAATAAGTACTTAGCCTTACCGCACCATGGCGATGCTGTTACAAAAAAGTTTTATCATCGCGCAGTACATTCTTTTTGGAACATACTGTCAAAGTTTCAGTCAATTACCTTCATTTGTTTTGTTTTCATAGCCTTCGGAATCGAGCGTATCGGTCGATTGTACAAAAATGGAAAAAGAGCAATATCGTTCTGTGATTCGGTTCTTGTTTTTGGAAGGGAAGATGCGCAGCGAAATCAAAGAACGCTTGGATGCTGTATACGGTGACTCTTCTCCTTCGATGGCGACCGTTAAGAATTGGTACAACGAGTTTCTTCGTGGCCGCACGTCGGGTTTGATGAACCACGCCCAGGTGCCCCGAAAACGGCTACTACGGAGGAAAATGTGAAAAAAATCCACGATCTCGTATTGGCAGACCGCCGATTGAAGGTTCGCGAGATAGCTGAGACTCTGGGCATTGCAGAAGGAACAGTACATCATGTTTTACACGAAGAGCTGGGCATGAGAAACCTGTCGGCGCGATGGGTGCCGCGTTTGCTTACACCAGACGACAAGCGCGTGCGTGAGACCACATCGGAGGCGTGTTTGGCGCGGTTCAAGCGGAATCCGGCGGAGTTCTTACGTCGTTTCGTAACTGTCGACGAAACATGGATTCACTGGTACACTCCAGAAACCAAGGAACAGTCGAAACAGTGGATTTTACCCGGCGAACGTGCTCCGAAGAAGGCAAAAACTGTTCCATCGGCCGGAAAGGTGATGGCCACCGTTTTCTGGGATTCACAAGGGGTGATCCATATCGATTACCTAGAGAAGGGTAAAACAATAACGGGGCTCTACTATGCCGACTTATTGGGCCGATTCGATGCCGAATTAAAGAAAAAACGGCCGCATTTGGCAAAGAAAAAATTGCTGTTTCACCACGACAACGCGCCGGCTCACACCTCCGGCGTCGCCATGGCCAAATTGACCGAATTGCGCTACGAATTGCTTCCTCACCCACCGTATTCTCCAGATTTGGCCCCCTGCGACTTCTTTTTGTTTCCGAACTTGAAAAAGACCCTCGCCGGGAATAAATTTGGGTCGAATGAGGAGGTCATCACAGGCAGCGTGGCACGGAGACGTATTTTGCCGACCTCGGTAAAACGTATTTTTTGGACGGGTTGAGAAAGTTGGAGCATCGCTGGGAAAAGTGTATCGAGTTAAAAGGAGACTGTTGAAAAATAAATCGCCATTTATCCAAAATTTTCATTATTTTTTTGTAGGCTAAGTATTTGTTGAATGACCCTCGTAACTAAGACAGACAGGCAACTACGGAACCCTACACTGCGCGTGGCCCGAGACGCTTTTTTTGCCGGTTTTTTTATGATCGAGTCACATTTTTGAATAAAACGTTTAAGGGTGATTGAGTAACAAACATCCAAACTTTCGCACTTATAATATTAGTAGGATACTCGTACGTATATGTGGCTTTGTATAAGTCGTCTTCTCCTTTATAGTTCTTTACCAAATACGAAGGTCAAGAAACCGTGAATCCAGTGACGCTGGTCCCGGGCTCCGAATACCAGGCGCAGCTGACGTTCACGTCAGTGCAGGACAGCGACTCCGTGGAGCTCGTTACGGGGTCTTGTGTATCCGACGAGGCGTACTCCAGGACTATGTGTATGGTATGTCAGTTCGCCAGTACCCTGTTTGTTATACAACACAATCCAATCTAGTCGAGCGCTATAACCTGTTCAAAAATACAGTGTACTGTTATTGGTAAAAGCGCCTCAGTGTACTAAACTAGCCAGTAGACTTGTAGATCAGTGACCAGTAGTATATAATAAACTGGATTCCATGGCTCGTTTTTTATATTTTGTGATTCTTGCCTTCGGCCAAAGATACCGCCATGCAGTAATCTTACCTGATTATATAATATACAAAAGTAAAATCAATCAAACAGCTTATTCGAACAGGTCATGTGTCTAAGAATGATATTCTTCTTACAGAATACTTGTATGGAGCGCCTCTGCGGCTGCTCCAATCCGCTGCGAACCATATTCGAGGACGAAGTCAACGTCCCTCCGCCCTGTCGCTTGTGGCAGATCAACTGTCTTCAGAAAACAGGTACCTAAGTATACCTACTCGTATGTCCAATGAAGTATATGCAGGTACTTATTCGGCAACAGTGAAAATAAATTGTTTGAAAACAACAGATAAACGTTACGAAAATGCTCGTTAAGTATTAATCTTGTCTTAAGTTTGCTATTTATAGCTTTTTAAATTCATTAACACTAACAATAAGGACGTTGTTTAATTGTGACGTCACAAGCAAGTAGAAATTCCGTACTACCGGAGCGTTTCTGACGTTCCATAAAAAGAAGCTGATTTGATGAGCACGCATATTTGTTTCTAAGTCATGGATGTTTTCGATGTATTTAAGTATTTATTTATCTATATAAGTCAGTCATTTTAAGACCAGGTCTTAATTTTGCTGCATAGGAGCCTTTCCGTCCGTCATTGTGGCAACACGTATAGCTTGTCCTGAGTATGGCGCCAACAAACGCCATGGCCTCTCCGCATCGCACTTGGTTTGTTTTGTGTTGAGTGTAAAAAAATACGGGGTTCAAATTTTATTTAGCCAATCTCCTTTAAGGCACGGAGCTTCATATAAAGAATACCCAGGACAATAAATAAAATGCCCTTAATTTGACAAAAAATAGCGAAAGTCCGTACAAGCCTCGGTGACGCAGGACAGCCCCAACGTTTCTGGTCAGGCAAAAATACTAAAAGACGGCCAAAGAGTTAGTACAGCCGGATGAACACTGCCAAATTAAGGATTGATCTGGACGACCGGTTAGCCACTATGGTAGTAACGCTGCCTACGAAACGGAAGGTCCTGGGTTCGAATCCCGCTTAGGGGAAATATTTTTGTGATGAACATGAATATTTGTTTGCGAGTCTTGGATGTTTTCTATATATTTAAGTATATATCTAGTACACATAACAGACGCCTTATTGAGATTACTTTGGGACTAGTTCGATTTGTGTAAGTGTCCCCTAATATTTATTTATTTAATGATGACAAGTTACCTTCTCACTAGAGCAAATTGTAGGTAGGTTGATCAATTATTCAATTTCAGAAAATTCATCTTGCAACTGTATGCCGTCATGCGAAAAGATCACGACGGAATTGTCACTCGAAGACAGTATAATGAAGTCGGTGATGTACACGCTGGATCCGTTGTAGTAAGTATAATAATAAATAGTGTAAAATGGGATGAGTTCGGTCAAAATAGAAATTCAAACCACGATAAAAATGTAATTTTACATGATGCACGTTGATTTTTATACATATAAAATGTTCCGGCCGTATGAATTTTAGTTTTGTAATGATTATCTGTCGTTTAATTTCATAATTTTAACGATAAACAGAAAAATAGTGAAAAATCCCACCTCGCCCGTGGAGGGGATATCTGAGAAAAAGTATGGAGAAAAACTTTCAGACTGCGAATTTCGGATGAGCTTGCCTCGATCCGCGTTCCGTCCCACTCTCTGCTCATATTTATCGCTCCTCTTCACCGCCACATATCTTTCACCTCTCACTTCTAAGAGACTCCACTTTTTTAAATGTTATTATTTGGCTACTCCATGTTGCCGCAAGATAAGAAAATATGTTTAAAAGTATAATAAAATTACTTTTAGATCAACCTGACCTGACCAGGAACAAAGAGAATATAACCACTACGTTTTAAGAGGCAGAACTTCATACCTTGTTTTAAGATTCTCTTGTGTCTACTACCAACGTAAAGAAAATATTGCCAATATATTATATTCTGTATTAGAGTATATATTAGGTACATGTATTCTGTGTTTTGTTAGGTTGGCTGCAATGGGACTTCGTCCCCGTACATATTTTCATTATAAGAGAGTTTCCAAAGGCTGAGCCAGGAAATCAAAGTCGCAACTGAAAAATATTCGCGTCCCATCTGACGGCCTTCATCCCAGTACAATAAACGTCAATGACATATGATGACATAAATTGTACTGGGATGACAGCTGTCAAATATTTAGTAGTATATTAGAAACGCAACCCTGAAAACGTACAACGAGAGTAGGATATCCAGAAAGTTATTTACATATTTACCTATATTCCTCTGAGAAGTAAATGACAACAACCATAACCGCGTTAGAGTACCTACGTACATGCTCATGTTTATCAATGTATGACGAATCGGCAACATGAACACGAAATAGTCTTCTAGTTGTGAAATGTTATGTTGATGAAGATTTATTGAGATGACTTTTAATTGACATCATATCTTTCAAGTACTCATAGCGGTTTGATTTCCTTTTATTGAGATTGCAAACCTTTTTAGAGTAAAATGATTTAGTTTTGTTTAAACTAGGTACACACGATAAACATAGTCTCCTGTTTAAAATTATCTATGAACATTCAGTTTGATTGACGTGACAGGTTATTAGGGGTGGCACTTTTTTTTCGGTTAAATTAATATGCAGTGTAGCGACATCTACCAGAAGACTTCTTAGGCTTCTTAACGGCACCAACGTCTCAAATTGTATTGAGAAATCGTCAGTAACGATGCGCAACCCCAATTAATTATTTATAATTTCGTTAGCAGCGTTACTGCTTAATACAACATTTATTTATCTAAATCGGTTCAGCGGTTTAAGTGTGAAGAGGTAACAGACAGACTCTCGAATTTAGTTCATGTAGTGAGCTAGTGAGATTATTTCGGAATTTCATCTCAACAGCCCCCTTTACACAACACTGGCGGTTCCAGACTCGTGAAAGTGCCCTTGCATCTATTTCATTTCAACATAGCACTAATAAAGCCTTGTCGTTTTCCGAATAACATACAGACACACTTCCGCATTTATAATATTAGTATGGGTAGGTAACGTGTAGTTGTTTCAGCGAGGGTCTGAACGTGTCGACAGCCACGGTGGTGAAGCTGAGGGTTTACGAGGCGGGCTCCAAGATCTTCACCCGCCAGCCCACGGAGACTTGGTTCACGCTGCTGTGTGAGTTGGTACCAAATGTATCTTGCCCTTTCCGCTTTTGTCCCAGTCCTTGGTTGGTAAGATTTTTTTAAATACGTACGTGGCAACCCATTTTATCGGTATTACAAGCAAATCTCTCTACAGAAGTTAGAGGGTTTGGACACTTTTCAGTAATTTGAGGGACAATTTCTCCCAACAGGTTGAGTTTGGGCATTAAAAATTAAGTGTCTGTTATTTTAGACTAAGTACGTCCTACTCTATCCTACTAATATTATAAATGCGAAAGTTTAGATGTTTGGATGTTTGTTACTCAATCACGCGAAAACGGCTGAACCGATTTGAATGAAATTTTGCACGAAGATAGTTTATAGCCTGGATTAAAATATAGGATAGTTTTTATCCCGGGTCCACGCGGACGAAGTCGCGGACGGAAGCTAGTAACATATAAAAATAAATCCAATCGGAGCCGGACAGTTGGGTACCTTTCCTTGTTAGCTACGTTACAACAAAATTGGTTCTGCCAGTTTTGAGTACTGAATTTTGAAATTCATGTAAAATATAGAGGGTTTTTCAACTATTCTAAGTTGTTAATTATATATTTTTTCAGCGTCGCTGGGAGGCGTGTTCAACATGTTCCTAGGAGTGGGTCTGTTCAGCGTTCTAGAGTTCCTATTCTTCGTATTGGTCCGGGTACCGGCCGCCATGAAGACGTTCCCGGAAATGGAGGTGCCCGTCACCCACGTCCAAACCCGACACTGATGTAATTGGGAACGAACACAAATGAAACGTGTTATTGCATTTGAACAGTATTGTTCACACTGTAAGGTCGATATTTGAAGGGATTTGATAAAATGCTGACACTGATGTATTTTTGTTGGAAAACAAAACAATTTCGTTGCCATTACAATTTTACAGTATTGTTTAGACTGTGAAGTCGACATTTAAACGGTTTTGTTAAATATAATTAGGCTAAAACAGTTTTAAGTACAGTTAGTAGCAGAAGTAGCTACGCGAGTGAAGTGGTTAAAATGATCTAGACAAGCTCTTTTTGCTGTATAATAAAGTCGCATGGAGATCATTTTGATCCCTTGGAACGCGTCGCTTTTGCTGCTATAACTATTTATAATTTATTATGATTGAATCATATTTAAGTCGAGGAAGAAACATTTGAAATTATTTACCAATTAAAATACCTAAGCGAGATAAAATCAGTTTTTTTTTTAATGTGTATTTAAATTCAATTACTAAAGCTACATAATAAGTTAAGTTAAGTGCTAGTTCAGGCATGCGGCTGACAAGCGGCGTTCGAATCTCAGCTCGTACCAATGAGTTTTTCGGAAATTAAGTATGTAAGCGGAAATTTGTACAAATTGCAGTGTGACGTCATGCTTTTACGTCAATTAGTATGAAGTGTTTCGGCTGCCACCAGCGAGGTCCGTCTTTGACTACAAATTTTGGGTTTTAATGTTCTTTAATTGTAGTTGCTCCGATACAAACAATTGTTCCTCTCCAAAAATTGGTTCGAATGGCATCGTAAATAAACCTTAGGTCACATGCCTATTGAAGTTAATTTTCTAATGTAGCCTAATGTAGTTTATGTTTTTAATCATAAATATTTATAACTATGTATAAGTGGAGACGTCATTTACACGGATTTTGGATCACTTGAATTAACTTTGACAAAGTCCATAGGAGAGATCCGAACCGAAATCTCTGTATGACCTTGACCCATCATTTTACTTTCAGTTTTTGACTTAATAAAAACTCGTTTGTCACTTGACTGTACTTTATTTCACATTCATTCAACACTGATCATCTATTACACATATTTACTATATACAAACACTTCACTCGTTATTTCCTCCTATTTCTGTTCGGCTTTGCTCTGACTGACTCTGGCTTTTTGTCTGTAGCCAACTCCTGTTGCAGTTTCTTGAGCATTTGGGGGGTTATGAGACCCTAGAAATAAAAATGTATTAAGTTTAATTATTCGCATTTAGTAGACTAGTTAACGTTATAGTCCAACATCGAATTTAGTAGACTTCCAGCTTAGCTTAATAGATTCCAACATCAGCTTAATCAGCTTAAGTACACTCAGAGCTCAAATCATAAAGAGTAAACTTGGATCTCACCTTAGAGTACAACAACGAATTTAGTAGACTTTGTGTTTATCTTAGTCCAACATCAGATTTAGTAGGTTGGGTTTTGAGTTAACCTTACAATATCAGGTTTACGGCCATTCCTAATAATCAATCCACGGATAGTTTTCCTTACCAGCAGTTACATTTTGACAGTTTAGCCGTAGAAAATGTGTCAAAATGTAACTGCTGGTAAGGAAAACTATCCGTGGATTGATTATTGGGAATGGCCGTTAGTAGACTTCAGAGTCCAAGATAGAATTTAGTAGACTTTGTGCTCACTTTAGACTCCACCGTCAGATTTTGTAGACTTTGACCTCACCTTAGAGACGAGCATTTCGGAGAGCTTGCCCTTAGGCTCTTCCCGCGCGTGCGCTTTCGTGCCCTTCCTGTGTCGCGACTGCGCCGCGTCCTCGCCGTCTTCCTTAAGAATTTGCTCCGAGTTTCTTAGTAACCTACAATAGTACAAGATTTTATTTTAAAATTCTGCAACAAATTAAGATGAACAGTATTTCGCTTGGTGGCGTCAGTGCAGTGAGTTACCATGATTTTTTTTATATTTTTTGAAGTGAAAACTTCTTTAGCGGCGCTGTGCACTTTTTGGGATGGGGAAAAATTGTTAAACTCGCCACAGGTCTAGGAGCGTAGAGGGTCACGTGTCTGTAAGATGGTGAGTGGTTCCGGAGATCAGGTCCACATACAAGCTCACAAAGCTACAGTCTCACCGATTCTCTTTATCAATCGATCGAGCGAAGCGTATGAAGTTCTATGCTTCTTGGGCGGAAAATCGTTCGTATGTCCGGTGTCTGTCCCGCTGTCCCGCTGTTCTCTACAGGTCGCATTTCTCAACCGATTCTCGTGAAATTTTGTGAGTAGGTTCGTTGAGTATATAGAATTTTCGTGTAGAACGACTTATTCAACATTGAGATTTTTTTTTTTTTTCAAAAACGACACTTTCTTGCTAGGTCTACAGCTCACGGAGCCACTTGTAATATTGGTGTAGATAGTAAAGATAACTAATATCAGTATCTTAGACTCGTAGATGGGCAACGTACCTGGTAATCTGGAAAATGCCTTGTTGGATGATGGCGTCGAGTTCCGTCTCCATGTCGCGGACCAACTTGACGTCCGGGAACATGTCCGGGAACCGATAACTGGGGACCACGGAACACTTTTATATCACTGATCTGATCCATGCGAATAATACAAAGATAATGGCTATCGAATTTCGACCAAATGATTCAGATTACAGTTTTGAATTTTTCGTTTGTGCTAAAAACAAATGTACCTCTCTTTAAAAGACTGCCATTGCATGATTTTGTAACTTCTATAGGAACCTGGGATGTAGGATATAAACACAGCACGATGTATAACCGCAATATCTTCTCCATGTTTAAATTAAACCTGCAACAGGGAATACTGCCTGATAGTCAAGCGACTGAGCAGTCAGCAACTTTTTATGAAATGTCAAAGACACTCAGTACGTTTAGCGCAACTTGTTACCAAGTCACGTCACACGAAAGAGGAAGGTAGATCAAAAGTTGCTGATTTGAGAGCTAGAAAAGTTGTTGAGAAGTTGCCGACTTCATACTTTTTAAGTTTATACGGCAACAGGAACTCTGGTCCACCGTGTTGTTGTACTGACTACTGACTTACCTCAGCCACAGGTACAGTTCCAGCACCTCGAACATCGCTTTCAGGTGTACCAGGTACTTGATGGTCTTGGGGGCTGGTAACTGCCAGTCCACGTTCTACATCCAGCTGTTGCACTGACTACTGACTTACCTCAGCCACAGGTACAGTTCCAGCACATCGAACATCGCTTGCAGGTGTACCAGGTCCTTGATGGTCTTGGGGGCTGGTAACTGCCAGTCCACGTTCTACATCCAGCTGTTGTACTGACTACTGACTTACCTCAGCCACAGGTACAGTTCCAGCACATCAAACATCGCTTCCAGGTGTACCAGGTCCTTGATGGTCTTGGGGCTGGTAACTGCCAGTCCACGTTCTACATCCAGCTGTTGTACTGACTACTGACTTACCTCAGGTGTACCAGGTGCTTGATGGTCTTGGGGGCTGGTAACTGCCAGTCCACTTTCTACATCTATCTGTTGTACTGACTACTGACTTACCTCAGCCACAGGTACAGTTCCAGCACATCAAACACCGCCTCCAGGTGTACCAGGTCCATGATGGTCTTGGGAGCAGGCAGCGGCCAGTCTACTGTGTTTGACATCCAGTTCTTGGTGATCGGCTCGTTGCGGCTGTACTGCCGCACCATCTGTAAACGTCTCACTGTACGTTAAAGTGGAAAACGTTTATTCGCGATAATAGAAATCAACAACTTAAATAAATAAAAGTCAGTAGTCTGACCAGCGAGTGATGTATAGTCTGACAAGCCTATTTTTTTAATTCTGTATTTTACATAGGTGCGTCACGATGCCCATTTTTTTTTTGAAATAATATTAGTTGCAATAACACTCTTTTCATATAATTCTTGAGTCATATAACAACACTTAATATATTTACATACGATATAATTATCATTATATATAATGATCATTTGATGTAGTAACATTTAATATAACATACTTTAAATATAATGCATATTTCCTATAATGAACAAATTATATAACGCTAATTTCTTCTAATGCACAGTTAGCATAATATTTATTGGTAGACTCTAAGGCAGGTCGGTGTAGGTACGACGACGAGCGAAGCTAGGAGGAGTTTTAGGTTGAACTGCGACCCTACAGCGCGCGAGCCGAGCGAGCGAAGCGAGCGTGCCGCGGCAGCGCCCGGCGAAGCGCCAGAACCGAACACACTTTACTCCCTAATATATACTTACATAGTACAATTCGCAAACCGTTGTGTTTGCTACATTTTCTTTTGATAATAAAATAATATTCTACTTGATAGTTATGAGATATAACTTGTATATAACATGAGCATTATACCATATAATGATTATACAAAATAAGTGCTAACCCGATAAAAATATACAAAATAAACATATAATTTGAAATTATAATCAACGTTTATTATATACAATGAGTGATTATGATTATGTACCTTGAAAATATATCAAATGTTGTTATAGCGAATGAAATTATATTATTTATTTTTATACCCATCATTACACACCCATTTTACATACCTGGAGGAAGGTGGCGCACACGAACGGCAGCTTGTTGCTGATAGGGGCGCAGCAGAACACATAGCACAGGTCCCTACATTTAAGTTTAAGTCCTAACATAGTTGTATAAGTCATGTAGTACTAACAATCTACGGATCCAAGTTGTCCGAAATAAATGCATTTTATATTTTATTTATAGCGCGCACGCAGCGGGAGAGCCACGTGTTGTATCATCTCTGGCAGGAACTTGAATCTCCAGACATACCTTGAGGAAGGTGGCGCACACGAACGGCAGCTTGTTGTTGATAGGGGCGCAGCAGAACACATAGCGCGCCCGCAGCGGGAGAGGCACGTGTTGTATCATCTCTGGCAGGAACTTGAATCTCCAGACATACCTTGAGGAAGGTGGCGCACACGAACGGCAGCTTGTTGTTGATAGGGGCGCAGCAGAACACATAGCGCGCCCGCAGCGGGAGAGGCACGTGTTGTATCATCTCTGGCAGGAACTTGAATCTCCAGACATACCTTGAGGAAGGTGGCGCACACGAACGGCAGCTTGTTGTTGATAGGGGCGCAGCAGAACACATAGCGCGCCCGCAGCGGGAGAGGCACGTGTTGTATCATCTCTGGCAGGAACTTGAATCTCCAGACATACCTTGAGGAAGGTGGCGCACACGAACGGCAGCTTGTTGTTGATAGGGGCGCAGCAGAACACATAGCGCGCCCGCAGCGGGAGAGGCACGTGTTGTATCATCTCTGGCAGGAACTTGAATCTCCAGAAATACCTTGAGGAAGGTGGCGCACACGAACGGCAGCTTGTTGTTGATAGGGGCGCAGCAGAACACATAGCGCGCCCGCAGCGGGAGAGGCACGTGTTGTATCATCTCTGGCAGGAACTTGAATCTCCAGACATACCTTGAGGAAGGTGGCGCACACGAACGGCAGCTTGTTGTTGATAGGGGCGCAGCAGAACACATAGCGCGCCCGCAGCGGGAGAGGCACGTGTTGTATCATCTCTGGCAGGAACATGAATCTCCAGACATACCTTGAGGAAGGTGGCGCACACGAACGGAAGCTTGTTGTTGATAGGGGCGCAGCAGAACACATAGCGCGCCCGCAGCGGGAGAGGCACGTGTTGTATCATCTCTAGCAGGAACTTGAATCTCCAGACATACCTTGAGGAAGGTGGCGCACACGAACGGCAGCTTGTTGTTGATAGGGGCGCAGCAGAACACATAGCACGCCCGCAGCGGGAGAGGCACGTGTTGTATCATCTCTGGCAGGAACTTGAATCTCCAGACATACCTTGAGGAAGGTGGCGCACACGAACGGCAGCTTGTTGTTGATGGGGGCGCAGCAGAACACATAGCGCGCCCGCAGCGGAAGAGGCACGTGTTGTATCATCTCTGGCAGGAACTTGAATCTCCAGACATACCTTGAGGAAGGTGGCGCACACGAACGGCAGCTTGTTGTTGATAGGGGCGCAGCAGAACACATAGCGCGCCCGCAGCGGGAGAGGCACGTGTTGTATCATCTCTGGCAAGAAACTTGAATCTCCAGACATACCTTGAGGAAGGTGGCGCACACGAACGGCAGCTTGTTGTTGATAGGGGCGCAGCAGAACACATAGCGCGCCCGCAGCGGGAGAGGCACGTGTTGTATCATCTCTGGCAGGAACTTGAATCTCCAGACATACCTTGAGGAAGGTGGCGCACACGAACGGCAGCTTGTTGTTGATAGGGGCGCAGCAGAACACATAGCGCGCCCGCAGCGGGAGAGGCACGTGTTGTATCATCTCTGGCAGGAACTTGAATCTCCAGACATACCTTGAGGAAGGTGGCGCACACGAACGGCAGCTTGTTGTTGATAGGGGCGCAGCAGAACACATAGCGCGCCCGCAGCGGGAGAGGCACGTGTTGTATCATCTCTGGCAGGAACATGAATCTCCAGACATACCTTGAGGAAGGTGGCGCACACGAACGGCAGCTTGTTGTTGATAGGGGCGCAGCAGAACACATAGCACGCCCGCAGCGGGAGAGGCACGTGTTGTATCATCTCTGGCAGGAACTTGAATCTCCAGACATACCTTGAGGAAGGTGGCGCACACGAACGGCAGCTTGTTGTTGATGGGGGCGCAGCAGAACA
The DNA here is from genome assembly GCA_947049275.1 of Epinotia bilunana. Classification (NCBI taxonomy): domain Eukaryota; kingdom Metazoa; phylum Arthropoda; class Insecta; order Lepidoptera; family Tortricidae; genus Epinotia; species Epinotia bilunana. The sequence goes on from OX346256.1 coordinate 25,839,314, forward strand.
CATAGCGCGCCCGCAGCGGGAGAGGCACGTGTTGTATCATCTCTGGCAGGAACTTGAATCTCCAGACATACCTTGAGGAAGGTGGCGCACACGAACGGCAGCTTGTTGTTGATAGGGGCGCAGCAGAACACATAGCGCGCCCGCAGCGGGAGAGGCACGTGTTGTATCATCTCTAGCAGGAACTTGAATCTCCAGACATACCTTGAGGAAGGTGGCGCACACGAACGGCAGCTTGTTGTTGATAGGGGCGCAGCAGAACACATAGCGCGCCCGCAGCGGGAGAGGCACGTGTTGTATCATCTCTAGCAGGAACTTGAATCTCCAGACATACCTTGAGGAAGGTGGCGCACACGAACGGCAGCTTGTTGTTGATAGGGGCGCAGCAGAACACATAGCGCGCCCGCAGCGGGAGAGGCACGTGTTGTATCATCTCTAGCAGGAACTTGAATCTCCAGACATACCTTGAGGAAGGTGGCGCACACGAACGGCAGCTTGTTGTTGATAGGGGCGCAGCAGAACACATAGCGCGCCCGCAGCGGGAGAGGCACGTGTTGTATCATCTCTAGCAGGAACTTGAATCTCCAGACATACCTTGAGGAAGGTGGCGCACACGAACGGCAGCTTGTTGTTGATAGGGGCGCAGCAGAACACATAGCGCGCCCGCAGCGGGAGAGGCACGTGTTGTATCATCTCTAGCAGGAACTTGAATCTCCAGACATACCTTGAGGAAGGTGGCGCACACGAACGGCAGCTTGTTGTTGATAGGGGCGCAGCAGAACACATAGCGCGCCCGCAGCGGGAGAGGCACGTGTTGTATCATCTCTGGCAGGAACATGAATCTCCAGACATACCTTGAGGAAGGTGGCGCACACGAACGGAAGCTTGTTGTTGATAGGGGCGCAGCAGAACACATAGCGCGCCCGCAGCGGGAGAGGCACGTGTTGTATCATCTCTAGCAGGAACTTGAATCTCCAGACATACCTTGAGGAAGGTGGCGCACACGAACGGCAGCTTGTTGTTGATAGGGGCGCAGCAGAACACATAGCGCGCCCGCAGCGGGAGAGGCACGTGTTGTATCATCTCTAGCAGGAACTTGAATCTCCAGACATACCTTGAGGAAGGTGGCGCACACGAACGGCAGCTTGTTGTTGATAGGGGCGCAGCAGAACACATAGCGCGCCCGCAGCGGGAGAGGCACGTGTTGTATCATCTCTAGCAGGAACTTGAATCTCCAGACATACCTTGAGGAAGGTGGCGCACACGAACGGCAGCTTGTTGTTGATAGGGGCGCAGCAGAACACATAGCGCGCCCGCAGCGGGAGAGGCACGTGTTGTATCATCTCTAGCAGGAACTTGAATCTTCAGACATACCTTGAGGAAGGTGGCGCACACGAACGGCAGCTTGTTGTTGATAGGGGCGCAGCAGAACACATAGCGCGCCCGCAGCGGGAGAGGCACGTGTTGTATCATCTCTAGCAGGAACTTGAATCTCCAGACATACCTTGAGGAAGGTGGCGCACACGAACGGCAGCTTGTTGTTGATAGGGGCGCAGCAGAACACATAACGCGCCCGCAGCGGGAGAGGCACGTGTTGTATCATCTCTAGCAGGAACTTGAATCTCCAGACATACCTTGAGGAAGGTGGCGCACACGAACGGCAGCTTGTTGTTGATAGGGGCGCAGCAGAACACATAGCGCGCCCGCAGCGGGAGAGGCACGTGTTGTATCATCTCTGCCAGGAACTTGAAGGCTTCAGTGTTGCACATAAAGTAGAGCGAGTCGTCGACCGTGCAGAGGTGGACGAAGATATCCTGAAATATAAATAAATATAGTCGATATGACACAGAAAACAATGGAAAAATAAACCATCATCGTCTGAAGCCCAGGACAAGACTCGGACTTGTGCCCCGTGTATTGATTGTCGGTACAGCGGTCTCCCTCTGAGCTACCCAGCCATTAACTGATGAAGCGTCCTTCCGATCACATTCGCCGCCGCTACTAGCGACCTCTCTGTATCTTCTTGAGAGGTTCGCAGCCTTTAGGTCACGCTAATGGGTAAGCTATGCGCTCGACCCATTCTAATCGAACCACATCAGGTGGTTTCAGATTAACGTAACAAAAATATTTAATAAAATAATTCGTTTCGTTAAGAGGTGGTTTCAGATTAATGTAACAAAAATATTTAATTAAATAATGTGTCTCGTTAAGATGTATCAACATACGTACGAAATAGCGGCTGCCCACCAGTTCGATTGGTCGAGGACATTAGGAAAATCGCGGGTCACTCCTGGATAAGATTAGCTCATTATCGGGACGTCTGGAATGACGAGGGTCACGAATCTGACGCAAATTGAACAAGTCTAATATACTTAAAAAATACTTGCATGTAGTTGCGAAATGGGTACAGTTCAAATAGGTATTTGTTTTGATTGTGTTATGTCCATTGGTACAAGTAAATAGGCCGATTCACCAGTAACTTACTCGTCCAGGTTTTTCTAGCGACAGGTTGATTTATTCATTTTTTTGGAAAACCAACAGCTTGCATAACACCAGATATAAAAACAGGACGCCAATTATAGGTTCTCACATATAGCAATCTAATAGCAGTTAACATTACGATAAAAGTATAGTCAGTTGTCCATTGAACGTAGACTAACAAGTACGCCTTATAGATTGGGTATTCATTTTGAACACATCAATATCATGCTTGCGCGAATAAGGTTTTAAATATTATGTATCACTTTAGATGCACAGTATCCCAAAATAAATGGTTCTTTCGGGAATTTAGTGGTTTAATTTGACGACCCTTCCACCACTTTGAAGGCTTTCGAACAACCGATGTTGCAACAAACAACCTTATGGTACCTTAGGATAGGGAGGGTAAGTATGAATGCTTAACTCACCATTCTTCTTTTTTTTTAACCAACGACGGTGGCAAATAGCGTACGGCCTGATGGTAAGCGGACGCCGCAGCCTATAGAAGCATGCAACTCCAAAGGAGTAACATGGGCGTTGCCGACCCTTGATATGCTTGAGGATTCGCCGTGTTGACAGCTGAAGGAACAAATTCCCTCGCTCTCAACACAACGCATCCTCGGGAGCTCTGGCGACCTTGCTCACCTCCAGGAACACAACTCTATTACAGAGCAAGTAGTAGTGTTGTTATGGCTGTGGTCTTCTGCAAGGCGGAGGTACTTCCCCAGTTGGGCTGCTCCAAATTCGAGCGGGATGACATTTCGCTGTGCCCTTCCTCACCAACGCCCTCTTCTTCTGGGCAGCGGTGTGGACTGCTCTGGCAGTCGCGTCTCTCAGGTGTTGTTCCGAGCAAGAGCGTGGGGGCATCATGTTCGTTTGGTGCAATCGAACTCACCATTAAACTGCTCAGACTGGCATGAGGTAAATGGTACGCGTACAGCTCCATCTGCTCCGAGGTCGGGTGCAGGCCGGCCTGCGTGACGGGGTCGGCCGGCTGGCTGAGCAGCTCCTTGAGCGTGGGCAGGTCCTCGGGCCTGTAGGTGGTCACGAAGCCTGTTTCCCAGGCGCTGCCGTAGCGGCCGGCGCGACCTGCGTCCAAACAAGCACAAAATACAAATGGTAGCCTATGTCACCTATTCATCAAAATCGGTTCACTATCTTAAACGCTACGATGGAACACACGAACCTAAATACAAACATAGAGTGCTATAATCATATTCCTTCCTATCGGCTCGGTCGTAATCGGCCAAAATGGTAACCTTAGTCCAACTACAGGCACGAGAGACCATAGCCCACTTTGAGAACACTAAACACGCAGACAGCAAGTTGACGATAGAAACATGGCCAGGTGCTCTACATCTTGTCCACTCGACTGTGCAGCACGCCTATCATGGGACGGCCGCGACATATTCTCGATTTTTCTCGCTCTATACCTCTTGTTCTAAGTGTTCTAAAAAGAAAGTGACGGACAGTGCGATAAAGATCGAGAGAGCTCGCGCGCCGTCGCGTGATAGCCGTGCTTATGCGCATTTTGGGGTCAAACACTCAAAACATAAAGAACGTCCATATGATCACGCGGTACTCAAAGACGTTGCGACTGATTTACAATCGTTGCAAACGTAACACGTCAACCAAGCGAATGCGGCGAATCGTCAGTTTACAGAAACAAAATGAAGATCCTTAATGACTAATGTCGAAAATGACTAGCAAGCGTGCGGCACGCGCCGCGGTGCCCCTTTCTTTCTTTCCGCAAAAACTCCGCATCGATCTCTGCGTATGCAGATGTTGAAAATGATGCGGAACATCGGCGGTTGCGGATGTGGATGCGAATGTCTGCAACATCCCTGGTCCACTCCATAAATATAGTCGAGGAATGATAAGGTTCGCCACTTTTCGACGTTATTTTAGTTATGTTCAGGTCCAAAAGTAAAGAACCTTTTCATTCCGCGACTGTATAACAAGAGTTCAGAACGGGAGGAATGACGACGGATTGTGAAGCTAGCTACCACCTCTGATGACGCCAAGAGTGAGGCGAGGAAGACCGCTAATCATGACGCGCTTGCTGACCTGCCTTGTATGCCCTCACTGTCTCAGAACACGGCCAGGCCCCTATTTCACCAACTTGACAATTGTCACCTGACAACGACAATTCTCCGTACATTGCTGGTTCCACAAGTAACCTAGCGACAACCTTAACTTCTAGGAAAAGCAATGGATGATGAATTGTCCCTGTCAGGTGACAATTGTCAAGTTGGTGAAATAGGGGCCTGAGACGCGATGGCCAGGGCTGTTCACATCGCCCATTAGACATCTTTTATTTGAGGAACCTCGACACGAAAGAAGAATTGTAGTTTGGGGCAGTTTTCTTTAAAAATATCTATCTTCTCAAATCAGTAATTTTACGGTTTAATTTAGACAAAGCACTACAATGTTCAAATATCCAAAAATTACTACTTTATTTCAGCAGCAACTTTACAAGATAAGTAGAGAGCCTCCTTAAAATCCCCCGAAATACATCAAATGACATCTACGAGGGGAGGCTGGAAAGTAATCTACCTAAGTATGAAGTAAAAAACTGTCGTGGCTAGTTTTTTTTTATTTTTCTATATAGTCTCCTGTAAGAGAAATGCACTTATTGCATTTGTCATAAAGTGACATTAGACCGTTAAAATAATATTCTTTTGTTTTGCTGTCAAAATGCTCGTTTACTGCAGACTTCATGTCTTCATCGGTCAAAAATCGCCGCCCTCTTAGGTCTTTTTTTAAAAGCCTGAACAAAAAGTAGTCGCAGGGGGCTAAACCTGGGCTATAAGATGGGTGATCCAGCTGGTCGTAGCCGTTTGCTTTCATAGCTGCCTTCACAACTTGAGCGGTGTGCACGGGGGCGTTGTCGTGCAATATAAGAATTCCTTTGGCAAGTTTGCCTCGTCGTGTCTGTTTTATTTTTTCTCGGAGCTGATATAATAAGTTTGCATAATATGTACCATTCATCGTAGTATTTTTTGGTAGATAATCTATTAATAAAATCCCCTCGGCATCCCAAAAAATTGTCGCCATCAGTTTGCCTGCTGACGGACGGACCTTAAACTTGCGAGGAGGCTTCTCACCCTTAAATATCCATTGCATGGACTCCCGTTTCCTTTCAGGATCCCATTGGCGAATCCAGGTTTCGTCACAAGTCACTATTTTAGAAACAATTTCTTCATCTATACCTTTGCTCATTTCTAAAAACGCGTTGCAGCACTCGACACGTCGCACTTTATCAAACGGAGTCAGCATTCTGGGCACCCATCGAGCACTGACCTTGGACATTCCCAAATGTTCGTGAATAATTTGGTGCGCCCGTTCTTTACTAATGCCAATATCCCGTGCAATCTCCCACTGCTTAATACGGCGGTCTTCCATAATGAGTTTTTTGACACCGGCCACATTTTCACTAGTAACCGCTGAAACAGGCCTTCCGCAGCGATGATCGTCTTCAAGGCTCTCGCGGCCATTTTTAAATTGTTTCGACCAAAACTTTACGACAAATTCGGAAGGACATGAGTTACCGAACACCGCCAACATGCGTTCTCGGATGTGCGATGGAGTATTACCCTCCCGAGTGAGGAACTTAATAACCGCACGTTGCTCAATTTTTACCATTTTACTTTTTTCTTCCGACATATTCACCAATTAATGCTGCCAATTCAAAGCAAAATGTAATAAACAAATGAATGGCGGCAAATTTAAAAAAGGAATAAACAGACATTTGGAAAACATAGTGGCCAGTGTGACTTTCTAATTGTAATAGACAAAGGAGAATACTTTCCAGCCACCCCTCGTATAATAAACATATTTACCTGCGATTTGCAATGCTTGTGATATGCTGATGGTATCCATTTCCTTGTCGCCGTCTTCATTGATCACCGGTTTTATGAGGGAATAGAATATAATTCTTCTTATGCTCCTAAAAAGAGAAACTGCGTAAGAATTTTACTATAATCTCTAGCTGCTCAATCATTCAATAAAAAATACCAATTAAATGTGAATCAACTGAAACAAATTTTATTTATTTATTTAAAGACAACAAAAGGTCCAAAACAATTGTTAGTATTTACTTAATCTAATGTTAGTTCCTTAATAATCTATACAAAAAAGAGATTTAGTCCTCTGACCCATTTGCCACAACAGAGGACAATCTAGCTTGTTAGCTATCATGCTTAGGATGCTGTTGCTACTCCCGCGCACCCTGTCTAGCAGCGAGGCCGTTTCCTTGCGCCAGACGGCGTCAAGGCCGTCTGTGCGCGCCTCGGCGAACATCGACGATGCGCTGCAGAATCGCGGAAGTCTCAACAACACCCTAAAAGCATTATTGTATTGAATGCGCACGGCATTGTACGCCCGTTGAGTATATCTAACCCACAAACTTGACGTGTACAGCGATGTACAGAAAGCCCTGAATAGTGTTATTTTCACCTCATCTGTACACCGAGCAAATCTGCGGGCTAGCATGTTCGCTCGGACTGACAATGCCCTGCGCTCTCTCCTCATATCTACATCGTCTTTCTGGTCATCGGTCAGCAAATGTCCTAAGTATCTAAACTGGTTTACCCTTGTGAGGGGAACACCGTTAAGAACTACAGGTGGAACAAAGAACGGACATTTACTTCCCGCCTTGAAGACCATATAATTGGTTTTATCTACATTGTACGTCAAGCCATGAGATGCTGCGTACGCCTCACATACAGCAATTAATTGACGCAATGCACTGACCGAGGGAGCCAACAGCACCATGTCATCCGCATAACTGAGGTTATTGACAAGGGTACCGTCAACAGAACAGCCAACATGCGTGCTGCTGAGTTCCTCAATCAGTGCATTAATGTACAAACTGAAGAGCAAGGGTGAGCTTAACCCCCCTTGCCTCACCCCGCACTCCAGCCTACATGGCGTCGACAACTCGCCTGCCCATTTCACACGATTCTCCTGATTTCCGTACCAGTACGTAAACAGTGATACCAACTCCGGCGGTAACCCTACACCTTCCAGTTTACGCCAAAGGATCTCATATGAAACTGTGTCGAAAGCTTTTGAGAGATCCATAAAACAGGCATAGACTGGCGTATCCCGGTCAGTGTAATACCTGACAGTGTGCTTCAAACTAAGAATGGCAGCTTCCGTAGACAGACCAGGCACGACACCAAACTGTGCATCGTGGAGCTTAATATGCCTTTTTAAATACGAGTTGAGCACACTGTCAAGTACCTTTGCTACTATCGTGGCCAAGGAGATGGGCCTATAGTTAGACTACTCGCAACAGTATAGTTTGCAACTCGTTTCCAAATTAGAATCTGTCGAGATGGTTTTCAGCTATATTTATTGTGTCGGGGGTTATTATAAATATTTAACTAGTAACTACGCCCGCGACTTCGTCTGCGTGGAGCCGGGACAAAAACTTTTCTAAATGTTAATCCAGGCTATAAACTATATTCGACACCTTGGTGCAAAATTTCAATCAACCAATCAAATCAATCGTTGGCAGTGTATGTGTCATGAGCTGCATGGAGGGCCCTGAATACTTACAAGTTGATCCCAAGTCCTATAGCATCCGTGGCCACCATGACCTTGCACGAGCTGTCAGGGTCATTGAACTTGTTAGCCTGCGCTAGCTTCGTGCCTGGTGGTAGACTGCCGTATATCACGGCTACTTCATGGCCCCTGGAAGACAGGCTTGTGAGACGTACTTGAATAGTACAATATGAAACTTGACACCAGTAAAAATAAATTATTTTAACTTTACCAACAAACAAAACTTGCTAAATTACTCGGAAAATATCAAGCTCCAACCCTAATGGATATATTTTTATTAAAAAAATTGACCTCAGTATTCTGCATTTCCTACCAATCGATAGTATCAGCGGTAGATGCCAAGCAGAGTAAAGGCGGCTTTTGAAGAAATAGTAGTATGTATCTTTTTTTTTCATAACACAGTCGTCAAATACTAATCTAAATGTGATACCATGGGTGAGACTGTGACTTAATATAAAAAGTCGTTTGCTTCGTTCGCAGTATGCCAAAGTGTATATCAGGCAGAAATGTATAACGGACAATACAAAAGCTTTTCTATGTCTCTAAACAAACAGTTGTATTTCATGTGGACAGTTGTATTATTTGTATTACGGGCTTCCGTTTGTGACAGTACCAAATGTATGGCAGGTTAAAATGACGACAAAATGCTATATGACATGTTAATTTAGATTTCTTCAGAGAACCTTGTATAAGTTGCACTGTGTCAAAATCCACCAATCCATGGTTAAACATTTGATTAGTGGATTATTATGAAACTATGTAAATACACTGTACAATACTCGAATCTGTTTCAAATATAGGATAATTACTGCATCAGCTCATATAAAAGTTTAACTGTCCCATATGAACATACAACCGCTGGTAAACTATAACGCATGGGATACCTGCCTCTAGGACTGACCTCTGTTCTATGGCTCGACTTACACTGTAAATGTCGTTCTTATTGAAACACACTATACAGTCCCCCGGCTTCACCTGGTCTAGGGAGCCGAGCGCGCAGTCCTCGACCTTCAGCTCGGTTAGCCTTTTGTATGTTCGCACCTGAAATATTCAAGAGTCATTCAAGTAACGCGTAATGTAGGTATAGCAAATATTTGCGGCACAAATAAACACAGTTGAAAGACATAATCGTATAATATGTCAAGGATGAATCAAAATATTTGTACAATAGGATATTTGGCAACTATTTTATTTTATTTTATCTAGTTGTGTAATATACATTAGTATTCGAATATATTTTTTTTGGATATTGAATATTCTTTTATTGTAAACTTAGGCTAATATTATAACTAAGTGTAAGTTTTGTGTACATGCCATATAGTGGCGGAACATACCTTCATGTAATTTTATTACCCCAGATATGTTTCTGCATGTTTTAGCAAAATAAATGATTTAATTTGAGTGATAATAAATTGTTTTTTTTCATCAGCGATAGATAAACATTATGAAAATACTCGGAAAGTATCAACCTTTCATGTGTATTTGCTATTTTAAGAATTTTAAATTCATATAAACTAACAATAACGACGTTATTTGATTATGACGTCACAAACAAGTAATCACTACAAATTAGTTGCCTATCTGAAACACTAAACTCTTTTGTCCTTTTTCATTTTCGTTTCACTTTTTTTTTGTTTGTCCGACACTTCACTTCGAACGTTAACAGCTGGTCCTTTTATGGTTTCGCTTTTGCAATTGTTATAGAAATCAATGATTTCTAATTATTGGTATACCCGTAATATCATAATTCCGACGTAAGGATTCCGTGGATAATCTGTTCATGTTTTATCAATCGGCTTTATTATATTTGACATATTATTTTTTATACGGAGCAAACATATGTTACTATTGGTAGTTAGTATTATCTGTGAGTTGTAGAACTGGCGAGCCTGTCATTTTTATTCTTTTTAGTTTCGTAAAAGTGACTCGACAAAAACTATATAATTAACGAACCTGTTCACAAAATTTCACGAGAATCGGAGCGACCTGTAGAGAACAGCGGGACAGACACCGCGGGCACCGGACAGACAATCGATTATAGGCCCAAGGTGAAGAATAGAACTTCGTTCGCTTCGCTCGCTCGTTCGATCATCTTTCATGTATATGATGTATAATGGTTACTTCTCTTTAACCGGAATGTATTGTCATTTTCTCACTAGGAAAGCCCTCAGAACGACTTGATCTTACCTCTAATTCTTCACCAGTTATGTTACATATTTCTTCCACTAAGTTTATCGCACCCGCTTCTCCACACAAGTGTATCTCATCAGCCTGCAGTCCTATAAAAAAACATAAATTATCAACACTAAGACTTAACTAAACTACGGTAGCCTGTCAACCGGCGGTCGTGGGTTCGAATCCCGGCTCGTACCAGTGAGTTTTTCGGAACTTATGTACGGAATATTCACCGTTAGCTTTTCGGTGAGGGAAAAAATCGTGAGGAAACCGGTCTGATCTCTTAATAAGGTCTAGTTTTTCCTCTGGGTTGGAAGGTCAGATGGTAATCTTGGGATTAGGTGTCAAAGCGGACCCTGGGCTCGTTTAGGGCACAACCGGAAATAACACGAGGAGGATGGATGGAACAAGGTTGACTGTTAGAGAATGCTTTATAGCATTAAGTCCACCTTTTGTACTATAAGATATTCTTTTGTGCAATAAAGGTTAAATAAATAAATAAACACTAAGACTTAACTGACATTGCATGCTGTTATCACACCTCTCAAAGACCTATAAACGTATTCCGCAAATCCGCATTTTCATTTAAAAATCCGCATTTAGAAAGCGCAGCTCCCGCTTTTTGTATTCCGATCTGGCAACACTGAATCTCACGTTACGGTCACGTGACCTGTGGCGAGTTTAACAATTTTTCCCCGAATCCACAAAGTTATAATTTACTTTAAAAACAAAGTTTTGACCAACTTCAACTCAGTACTTCGCCAAGCCATATGAATATTTCCACTTTACCACAAGAACCTTGATTATTACAGAAAAAAACAAATCGCTGACGTATGTGGGCCTATAATATTTGAGGAGTTTCGTCAATTTATCAAGAATGTTTTTTCATGTATTTTAAACGACTGATCGCACGCGACTATGAGGCGTATCTGCCACCGCTAGCGCGGACGAGCGCTGCAGTCGCGCTTCCGTCGCGCTACTTAAATATGTATGGATACGAGTCGCGCTGCTGCAGCGCGACTTAGAAGCGCTACAGTCGCGCGACAAAAACGCCTATATGTGAAAGCGCTCTTAAAGTCAGAAAATGAATGTTTAATACAACTTTACTTTCTAGTGAAATAACGTATAAAATAATTTGTTGTAAGAAAAACAAATGCACTCTAATTCGGTCATCCCTTTGGGAGCTTCCAGTGATTACTATTTATTAATGAATTAATAAGCTTGCAATAAATCATTTAAAACGGAGGAAAAAGATTAAAGATAGTCACTCAGTCAAGTCATAAGCAAAATACTGAATTGTTTAGTGAACATAGGTAGGTAAATCGCCAATAATTGGCCACCTCATACTAGAAATGAACTATATTCAACTATAATAAAACTGAACACCGTTCAATAACTGGTCATGTTACGTATACTAAATTGAATTCCGTTTCTAGGGGAACAGAGTTAATTTTTACTATGAGAGGGCTAGTTACATTTAATTTGACTGAAAATTGGAATACCTACCTAAAATAGCTCTGGTCCACGCCCATCCCCGCCCTCTGTCTCCAATCATTTGTATCTCGTCAATTATAGCTACTTCATCTGTAAATAAAAAAAACATACACAAGATATTATTTGATAAACACTTGTATTATTCAGAGCAATGACGCGTAGTTGGCGTGTCCAAAAGGCGACCGGATGGCTCGCGGTATTTGAGCTCCCGAAGTGTTGTGGAACCGCCCTGTGCAACCCGAACTGAGCCAACTTGGACTCCCCAGTCAATGGAAATAGAAAAAAATTATGAAAAAGATTTTTATTGTCGAGGCAGCCGATTGAAACAGCGTTAGCCTGAAAGTGTGTATATAATGAAATGCTGTTACAATCGAATACCTGCAGGTCGATCACGTAACATTGTACGCGCGTCAGGTAGATCTAAATGTCACTTTTTATAAGGAAAAATGACAGTTAAATTGGCCTAACGCGAGCTATCCGGTTGCTTTTCGGACACTGAAGCTACGCGTCATTGCTTTAACTGAATGTATAGAATTCGCTTTTTTGCTTGTTTTTTTTTTAACACAGGCCCATTTCAAGAGCTTCAAGTTTCAAGTCTAAACAGGCAATGCTAAGGCTCTTGACCATTAGCCGTGTCTACACCCGACGCATGCCTCGAGTGAGGCGGGGCTCGCCGAGGCACGTCTACACCGAGCGCGCACGCTCGAGCGAGCTGTGGCTCGCCGAGGCAAGTCTACACCGAGCGCGCACGCTCGAGCGAGCTGTGGCTCGCCGAGGCAAGTCTACACCGAGCGCGCACGCTCGAGCCAGCTGTGGCTCGCCGAGGCAAGTCTACACCGAGCGCGCACGCTCGAGCGAGCTGTGGCTCGCCGAGGCAAGTCTACACCGAGCGCGCACGCTCGAGCCAGCTGTGGCTCGCCGAGGCAAGTCTACACCGAGCGCGCACGCTCGAGCGAGCTGTGGCTCGCCGAGGCAAGTCTACACCGAGCGCGCACGCTCGAGCCAGCTGTGGCTCGCCGAGGCAAGTCTACACCGAGCGCGCACGCTCGAGCCAGCTGTGGCTCGCCGAGGCAAGTCTACACCGAGCGCGCACGCTCGAGCCAGCTGTGGCTCGCCGAGGCAAGTCTACACCGAGCGCGCACGCTCGAGCCAGCTGTGGCTCGCCGAGGCAAGTCTACACCGAGCGCGCACGCTCGAGCCAGCTGTGGCTCGCCGAGGCAAGTCTACACCGAGCGCGCACGCTCGAGCCAGCTGTGGCTCGCCGAGGCAAGTCTACACCGAGCGCGCACGCTCGAGCCAGCTGTGGCTCGCCGAGGCAAGTCTACACCGAGCACGCACGCTCGAGCCAGCTGTGGCTCGCCGAGGCAAGTCTACACCGAGCGCGCACGCTCGAGCCAGCTGTGGCTCGCCGAGGCAAGTCTACACCGAGCGCGCACGCTCGAGCCAGCTGTGGCTCGCCGAGGCAAGTCTACACCGAGCGCGCACGCTCGAGCCAGCTGTGGCTCGCCGAGGCAAGTCTACACCGAGCGCGCACGCTCGAGCCAGCTGTGGCTCGCCGAGGCAAGTCTACACCGAGCGCGCACGCTCGAGCCAGCTGTGGCTCGCCGAGGCAAGTCTACACCGAGCACGCACGCTCGAGCCAGCTGTGGCTCGCCGAGGCAAGTCTACACCGAGCGCGCACGCTCGAGCTAGGCGTGGCTCGCTGAGGCACGTCTCGCTCGGCAGAGGCATGCATCTGGGTGTAGACAAGGATAATAATAACTTGTCATTTGACTTGTGTTGCACTTGCAGCTACACTGCAGTGCAGTGCAATGGGTCACTGATCAGGACTATAATAATTATAGTACTCTTTACAGTAACTCACAAGTATTGTTAAGCGAGGTCATCTCCACAGTGCACGCGGTGTGGTTGGATGGTGTGAGTTCCGTCTCCGCTTCTATGAGTGTGTCAGTTTCTGGGGTATCCAACTCTGCATCCACTAGGGTGCTGCTCTGACTGGCATGCCGGCGCTCCTCGCCAGTTATCAGGTCGCAGGGAGTGCCCTGAAGGTTTGTTGAGTAGATTGATAAATTATTATTGGAAGTAAAACAGTTTGAACTGATTTTTAGCCATACATCCTACTAATATTATAAATGCATAAGTTTGGATGTTTAGATGCTTGTTACTGAATCACGCTTAAACGGCTCAACCGATTTGGATGAAATTTTGCACGAAGATAGTTTATAGCCTGGATTAAAATATAGGGCAGTTTTTATCCCGGGTCCACGCAGACGAAGTCGCGGGCGGAAGCTAGTCGTAGTAATAGTACTAGTTGATGTTTCAAACCGTTTGCAGTTGCTAGTGGTCAAGCAGCAAGCAGCTAGAATTGACCATGAAGAAAGAGCTAAGGCAAGGATTAACAGTCAATCTGATGATAACTTACATTACAGAATAATTGATGTGACAATATTCGTAAAATAAATAATATATCTGTCCACAATTTGTACCTCATAAGGGATATGTATGGGTTTGTATTATGTCTGGTACAAAAATCCGCACCTACTATATCTCTCTCTCTCTCTCTTTTTAACCGATGCATTAAGAGAGCAATGTAATATTGTGGACATGGTCAATTAATTTGTCAATATTGAAATTAAGGTAATATTTAGTACCAAAAAAAGTTTTGTTACCTTTTTATTAGACTTATGGTATATTTCCGTGGCCAGCAACTTCAGAGGGCCGCAGTACACCCCAGACTTGGCCGTCAGGAACCTTTCCAAAGCATGGTATGTCTTGCCAGAGTTGGTGGGGCCTGCATGAAACACTATCTTTCTGTTCATGGTTCGCGCTTGGGGATACCTGTAAATAGGTAAATACTTCTTAATTCTTTATAGCGAGAAAGCCTTAAAACCACAGGCTAAGTGAAATTCAATCTTATATCAATATCATAAAATACTTTAACAGGGAAAACTTCTCACTTTATCTGTATTTGTATGACTCAAATAGACACCATTTATCTGTATTTGTATGACTCAAATAGACACCATTTATCTGTATTTGTATGACTCAAATAGACATCAATAAAGGGTTAGCATTATGCATCTGATTCTTCTAGAGTTGCAAGCATCCTTAGGCTACCATGTAATATTGATTTATTTTATATTAAACCGTGCTACAGCAACAGTTAGATTTTTGTAGTGGTGACAAAAGCGGTCTAAAATTGTAGTATACTTTTTGAATATAAGTAGTAGTAATCAAAGAAAGATATTATTGGCATATTAAATTAATAAAAAAATCTCTTGAGACTGGTTGTTTTCTAATGTTGTCTAAGTTATAAAAACCGATTACTTACCAGTTAGCTGGGGTTCTCAGGTCAGATATTTTCTTCAAGTCATCCAAACAGTCCAAGTGGGGAAATGCTAGTCTAGCATGGCGGAGGAAATATGGGAACAAGTCATCTACATGGCCAGCACCTAGAAATTTAATATGCATCAATACTGATGCACATTTCATTCAAAAACTTTTCCCAAATATAAGACACTAGAATCTTACCTTGTATTATATCACTTATTGTTATATGTAAATCAGGCGGCAAATCGTGCTCTAAACAATGTCTTCTAAAAGACAGGAAGGCTTGATGCAATAGCTGGTCATCCAGCCCGTTCTCAGACGACAAAACGCGAATCTCCGGTTTCTGATAGAACCTGTTCAATATCTTCAATAAATCCTGCTTTTTCAACCGTCCCGTGAACTCTTCTCCTATGTTCATGTCGTCAGGATTCGGCTTCACCGGCACGGGCACAAATAAAGCGGACGGACCACCCCGATCGTGTTTTTTAGTCCTTTTAAAAACATAACCTATACATCCCAACTTCCCTTTACGAGTACATAAAACATTTGTTCTTATAAAGGGAGAAACGCACGGGTGCACCATTTCTGTACAATAAAGAGCCAATATTCTTGTGAAACCTTTATACATTATGAATACGACAAAAATAATATGACTAAGAATTTAAATGCAATTTCCGTCACATTGCTGAAATTTAATTTGGTTTGATTTGGAATGTCAATAATGTCAACATGCTGTCAGTGTCAACGGTCAAATGTCATTTCATAACACTCCAGTTCGAATAAAAAACGCCATAATTTATCATAACTACTGCATTCTCGTAATATAACTCAGCACTACTGACCTACATTACACAAGTGTAGTGCGAAAATACGCCTAAGCGATTTTTTTAAATATGTCAAACCAAAAATTGACGTGAATGGAGGACGTGTGTCTGTGAATACTGAGTACGACGGCAAAGTCGTTTTAATTCGGCTACTTAAAATTAGTGCATTGATTACGTTTCACATGATAGAAATTACCAAAAACACGCAATCAAAACCTTATATCAAAGCCATTGTGACTTAAAAACTGTGCATACGACGCAATGGGTAAAGCTAAGAAGGGAAAAAAGCTACAGAACGTCGAGGACGGGTAAATTTCTCTGCAATTGGTTTATTAGCCTCCTAAATACATATTTAGATTCAATAATTATCAAATAATCTTTTCAGCGACAGCGACGCGGAAACCACTAACATCGAGAGTGTGAAACCTTCGCAAAATAAAGCGAAGAAGTAAGTTATTTTTAGGTTAAGTACTTTCAAAAAACCTCCAGCTGGTGGTCGCATGGAATAACAATGAGATGGCACTATTTCGTGCAAATTCGTAGATCGTACCACATTTGGGGAAACTGCAAACTTAAACTTGAATAGTTGCTCAAAACCTGCAGCACAAGATATTAAAATGTGACACAAACTAGTATTTATTTTCTTGTATATTTTGTGTAAATAATATTGTGAAATTGAATGTGTAATCAATTAGTGATAGCTCTGTACATTTTACTTATTTAGTGCTAAAATTAGGCTTCATTCCTTATTGTTTCATTCACATAAGTATTAAAAATGCCACATCACAGAAGCTCATTTACCAAATAAATCCAATGCATGGTTAAGTTTACTAAGCATACTACTCAAAAGAAAATAGAGGCCACAAGTATTGTGATCGTCATGTGAAAATTATATTCAACAGTAATATATATTTTTCCCAGCTATTATAAATATATTTTTTAATAATAATAAATATTTTCGGACAATCTCACAGAAATCGACCTAGTCCCAAACTAAGCAATGCTTGTACTATGGGTACTAGACGACGATAAACATACTTATATAGATAAATAAATACTTAAATACATAGAAAACATCCATGACTCAGGAACAAATATTCAGTGCTCATCGCACAAATAAATGCCCTTACCGGGATTCAAACCCAGGACCTCTTGCTTCGAAGGCAGGGTCACTACCAACTAGTCTAAAGCGGTCGTCAAAGACTATTAGACTTAAACACCAGCATGATAGGTTTGGATTCCGAAGGATGTGGGACATAATGAATTAACCACTTACCAATTACTTTAACCCGTCGGACGCGCTAGGGACACACATGGACGCCTAATGGACAATAGTAAAGGGCTTATGACACTTACCTGAATTTAGCATCCTAATTAGGGAGCGTAGTTGAGTCATACGCCCTTTACACATTGTTCTACAGACGACGCGCGTTGTCGGGTTAAGGTCTAATAAAATAGATAATTTTGAGTTGCCCTTATTTTGTTTTGAAATGTATAACTCATTATTTATTGTAGGATCGCAGTAGACTCTGGTGAGAGTGAAGATGAACAGCCAAAAGCAAAGTCAAAGCACAAAAAGTCAGTAGATGAGGATGTCAAAGAAGTCACAAAGAATGTTAAAAATGTTTCAATATCTAAGAAGTCTCAAAAGAAGAAAGTGGAAGCCAGCAGTGAAGGTATAGTGTAAAAATAAGTTCCTTTAACATTTATGGTAATTTGCCAATTTGATGCTGGGTTACATAGGTGTGATTACCTTCTTGTCAATACAGTTGACTATAGGAATAGGGGTGACCTTCACAATCCTTACTAACATATGTCCTAAAGTCACTTGCTATAACAGTTTTTTCCTATTGGACTTTCATAATGTTCAATAGTCCTAACATTTATGTTCCTTAACATGTTTGTCCTATTATTTATGCCATAATGATTATTAGTACTAATTATATTTGTCATAATATTTTGTACCAAAATTCACTACTATTTATTATTTATTTATCTCAGGCAACAAGGCATATTTACAAATACCTTACAAACTAACATACATATAAATTCATAAAACTTCTAAGTAGCATAATATCATGTCAAGACGGTGATGCGTGGCCCATGTTCAGGGTGTCAAATAACCGGCGTCGAAATTGCCGGAAAACTACACCCTTCGGCCAGAACTCCAACTTCATGAACAATTGAATGTTATAGTTATGACAAATCGAAATATATAGCGAAACCAGGTATGACGACGAGCGAAGCGAGCAAGAGTGTCAGGTTAAACCACGACCCTACAGTGCGCAAATTTCATGTGCTCTGTCTGCTGTTTTGGGAGTACAGGTGTGAGTTTATGTATTTATGTAAATTGCGTAGTGCTCAACTAGCCTCTTGATACAAATAAATATGTAGAAAGCAGACAATGCCAGTTGGCATTAATCTTACCATTTTTAACCCCCGACGCAAAGAGAGAGGTGTTATAAGTTTAACATGTCTGTCTGTGTATCTGTGTATCTGTCTGTGGTATCGTTGCTCCCAAACGGATGAACCGATTTTCGTTTAGTTTTTTTTTACGTCATAAATAATTTTATCCCGAGTGTCTTAGCCATGTTTCCTGAAAATCTGTTCAGCCGTTTTTGAAATATTGGACTTTTTAATGAAAATGTCGGGGGTTTTTTACAATTATGTTTGTTGTGCAATAAACTTTAAATAAATAAATATACTGGTGTTCTTACTATTGAATGAAAACAACCAGTGCCACACTGTTATCTAGGCCAAAGTCAAATTGGGATGATGACAAAAAAATATATGATGGGATATTAAGGAGCAACCTACAATTATCAGTTCGAAGCTTCGATGGTTACCGATTCGCCGGCGCAGGGACGTGCATATCGTGTCATTACTTGTCAATACACTGTTCAGCCCTACTTCCCCTCCTTATCTTTCTGAGCGCTTTAACTATATGGCAGACGGCAGTCGCCACCGCTTGCGGTCGAGTGCTAACCTTACTCTTGCTGTACCGTCTAGAAAGACGCGAACATACTCCAGATCTTTTACCGCGCGCGCTGTTAAATTGTGGAATGAGTTGCCTTTGTCGCTGAGACAGTCGCGGTCTGTTGCGTCGCTTAAGATGAATTTGAAAAAGTTGTGGCTTTCCAATGACTTGTGAATTGGTTGAATATAGTATTTATTTATTGTATATTTGCGATATATATTACATATGATAGTGTGTATTATATTTTATACTGTATATTTATATATGTATTGGCATGTTTTTATTTGTCTAGAATTAATACCTATTAGGTTTTGTTTTCATTTTCTCTGTGTTTTTGTACATGGTATAAGTTTGCCTATCTCGGTCTACCTACCTTCCTCTCAATTGCTCAAAGGTTAGCTGGAAGAGATCCCTTATAGGGATAAGTTCGCCTTTGTACTTTGATCTATTGTGTGACATGTATATTCTTTAACCTGTTATTGTGTACAATAAAGTGCTTACATACATACATACAATTAAAGAATATAAATACCCAAAAATCTCAGACAAAGGTTGATCTCGCTGGCGGCAGCGCAAAACGCTTCATACTGATAGACAGACAGGTATGACGTCACAACCGGCATTTGTTAGCACATGTATCGTTGTATGGAAAATTAGGTAAATTGTTGTTTCGGTCGCGAAATACTGTGTTTATTTTTGTTCAAAATATTATAGAAAAATACAAAACTATGCACATCACATTTTTTCAAAAAGAATGTTCGTCACGCCGAACATTGTCAAATTAAGGGTTAAGTACATAGTTGTCAAGTACAATTTTATTTCTATAAAAGCGTAAGGATTCTATTGGTAACTTTAAATTTGCTCTTGGACAATAAAAAAAATCTTTTTACGATTTAAATTATATTTTATAATTTATACTTTATTTCGATAATTTGATGGTTTACTATCCATTTAGCATCACTACGGTATCAATTTGAACATGAGGCATCATGCCTATTATACCCAAAAACAGCACCAGCATACGTAATTGGTGGTCACTTGTTGGTGATTCAGGGTGGGTTGCGCCAAACTGTCTGTGTAAGCGGTGTTTGTTAAAATCTGAATGTATGGAAAGTTTCTCAACTTTCTATGGCATTCCATTACAGCCGGCGCCATATTTAATGCTGATCGGTCTGTAATCGTAAGTTGGTGCAACCTTTTTTTTTTTAATGGGAAGAAAATTTATTATGGATACCTCCGCGCCACGGGGATAGCGCAGGTCTACTGTCTCTTGGAGCTGTGAAAAAATCATGCTTCTAAGCCAACGCAATCAAAAGATACAGCCGTTTATGCCGCAAATTTCTGCAAATTTTCGAAATTCGCAAGGCTATCAAAACCTACAGGGTACTTGCCGTGAACTCAGAATCTTGAAATTTGGTACGAAGCAACGTCTTATAGCACAGATAAAGGAAAAATTGCGAAAACCTTAAATTATTAGTTACATCATATAATAAAAATCCTACTAATATTATAAATGCGAAAGTTTGGATGTTTAGATGTTTGGATGTTTGTTACTCAGTCACGCTTAAACGGCTCAACCGATTTAGATGAAATTTTGCACGAAGATAGTTTATAACCTGGATCAAATATAGGATAGTTTTTATCCCGGCTCCACGCAGACGAAGTCGCGGGCGGAAGCTAGTATTTTTAATAATTATAAAGTTATAACATATATACATACATGATAAAAATCCTACTAATATTATAAATGCGAAAGTTTGGATGTTTAGATGTTTGGATGTTTGTTACTCAATCACGCTTAAACGGCTCAACCGATTTGGATGAAATTTTGCACGAAGATAGTTTATAACCTGGATTCAAATATAGGATAGTTTTTATCCCGGCTTCACGCAGACGAAGTCGCGGGCGGAAGCTAGTATTTTTAATAATTTTAAAGTTATTACATATATACCTACTAGGTTTTTACGGAGCCCTCGGTGCGCGAGTCTGACTCGCACTTGGCCGGTTTTTTGTCATGAGTAAATGTTTTCTTTTTGTCATCGTAGCCCCTCTAGCAGCCCTAGATAAAAATAATAATGAAAAAACCTCTGTGCCCTTTCCGGACCCTCTAGGCACATGCTTAGTTTGCCTATAGGGATAATACGTGTCTGACTTAATTAACATCTTAATATCTGTTTTGGTGTATTACATGTGGTAGGTGTCAGTTAGCAGCAAATTTTAGTGTTATTCTACCAACATAAGCGCTTGTGAAATATGTTACTCAGACGGAATGTAAACTTACATTATATATTGCAAGCATTCTCAATAATTTCGCTTCATGCTCATTAGCGTCAATATGCAGCAGCATCAAAATCAGTTTAGTAGTTTCCAAGTTCATCGCAAATAGATGTAGTTAATTGCTTTATTTCCAAAAGGGGTAGGCAGAGCATATAAAAATTATGTTTCAGCGCCACGTTTAGCATAAATTTAGGTATGGCACGACAAAATGTGATATTGCAGTGATAGGTTGCTATCCCATCGCCCACAACACACTTCAACGCTGCAGGGTCAAAAGTCGACTAAGGGTGCACCCTTAGTCGACTTTTTCGAGACCCAACGGGAAGAAAGGGGGTGATGAAATTCTAACCCGACACCACAGAGAGACTTAATTATAATAATAATTTAACTATTATGTATGTTTTGACCTTACATTTCCATTTGTGTAGTAATGTGCTTGTTAATTTGTTTTTGAACTGGTTAAAGTTGAAAGCCTATTTACAATAACAAAAGTTGTGTTTAAACAGATGAATCCGACAAAGAACCAACACCAAAGCCAGGTAAAGGAAAGAAGGCAGCTGACAAAAGTGCATTCTCCTTTCTGGAAATAGAGGATTCAGCAGAGTCGATACCCGACGCCGCTATATCTTCCGAAGACGATAAACCACAAAAGCCGCAGAAAAAAGGTCAAGATAAAAAAGAACCTGCCGGCAAGAAAGGTAAAAAAGCCAAGAGGAAGAAGGATGACAGTGATGATGACTTAGAAAAGGTGCTTGCTGAATTAGAAATGGAATATGCTGGCGTCAAAAAGGAACCTACTCCTCCCACTGAAGGAGAAAAACCAGTTGAGACTGTTGAAGAAAAACCAGCCACTAAAAAAAAGGGTAAAAAGGAAGAAACTAAAGTTGAACCTGAAAATGAAGAAGGTAGTGATAATGAACATGATTTAACAATCAAAACCGCTGCCCAGAAAAAGAAAGAAAAGAAAGAAAGAGAGAAACAGAAGAAGCTAGAATCTAAGAAAAAAGATAAGGAACAACCTGGCAAGAAGGAGGAACCTAGAGCAGATGAGAAAGTAGAGAAGACAGAGGAAGTTAAAGAGGAAGAAGCTAAAGCACCGTCTGAAGAGAAAGATGGCGAAGGTGACGCTCCTGCCACAGAAGGAAAGAAGAAGAAGAAAGGCAAAGGTGAGAAAGAAGACAAGGATGATAAAGGCAAAAAAGGTCCTGCAAAGAAAACTATTGTTGCCATGCAAGAAGCACTCAAGAAGATAAAAGAAGAGGAGGAGCGCTTACAGAAAGAAGAAGAAGAGAAGTTGAAGCAGGATGAAGAGCGAGAGAGACAGAGACTTGAAGCTATTCGGTTGGAGAAAGAAAAGAAAGAGAGGAAAAAGCAGAAAGAAAAGGATCGCAAAGAGCGTCTGAAAGCTGAAGGGAAGCTTTTAACCCCGAAACAGAAGGCTGAAAAAGCTCGAGCTCAGGCTATGCTGGAGTCCTTGAAAGCCCAGGGTATAGAAGTAGGGGGTTCGGAGAAGAAACCACCGCGACCTGGCACCAGAGTCAAGCCCACTAAGCTGAAGAGTCAGATGTCACAGGAGCCCCCCTCAACGCCTCAAGAGGAAAAGAAAATAGAAATTCAAATTGTGGATAAAAAGGTAAGAACGTATGTCCCTAATACCAATAAAATAAAGTTATTTGTGACTAACAGTGATTATAGCCGTGATGAATATCAAACTCTCTAGCTCAAAACAAAATAAGGGCCTCTTACAGTTTTCTATGTTATTGTTAATCATTGGGCATAAACGAATTAAAAAGTGGCTAATTAATGACGTCCCGCACCCTTCGGAATCCAACCTCTTTCATGCAGGTGTTTAATATATGTGTGTCTAATCGCTCCATTCAATATATATTACTGTTTGATATAATTTTCACGTAACCACCAGACTTGTGCAGCCTTTTTTTCTATAAGTAGTATATAAACAAATAATAATTGTTGAAATACTTTTTTAAATGATTACGGACTAGCTTGCCGTGCGGCTCGGCCCGCGCACGCGTCCACACAGAGTCGCAGGATAGAATATAAATGGTATTATTTTTCAACTTTGACAGGAGGAACCTCAGAAACCCGCCGAGAAGGAGGTAGAGGAGGGCGTGAAGGACGCGTGGGACGCCGAGTCCTCGGAGGAGGAGCCCGAGCCGGAACCGGAGCCCCCTGTCCCAGCCACTCCTGCGCAGGACAAAGCGAGCACAAAGGTTTGTTTTTTTTCACGCGTCTAATGCTATATTCATTTACCTTTATTTCTGACGTTTCGACACTGGTTGCACCGGTCATGGTCGCAGACGACTGTCGTCCCAGCTAGTTGCCAAAGGAGATATGGGTGCGTAATATTTCACTACCCTCCAAAAGTCGATAAAAATATGGAGGGTATACCCGAAAAAAAAAACATTATTATATACATTATTTAGGGCACGACACACAACACTCACAGTATCCGAAAATATCTCCAGAGATTTCGGTTTCTGAATCACTGGGCCCCAAATCGCCGGTAAAGTGTTTCTTGATTTCAATTGCTTCTCGTACCGTCCGCGGATAATAGTGGCGTTCATTAGAGAGGATTTTGAGTTTGTGTAACTCAATCGAATGATTCGATCCACTGGTTACTATAAGTGTTCCACTATTGCGGATTTGTTTGTTTGTCGATTTTTGACTGCCACCATATTTTCCTTCACCCTCTCCTGAACGCTTTGCTTAGTCTGGCCAATAATTTAAACATGTGTGCATAGCGCGAGAGTTTAAAGTGTTAAGGTCGTACACAAGTCCGTAGTCCGCCCCACGTTAAGCACGTCTATCATGCGACGGCCGCGACATACTCTCGATTTTTCTCGCACTATATCTCTTGTTCCAAGTGTTCTAATAAGAAAGAGACGGATAGTGCGAGAAAAATCGAGAAAGCTCGCGCGCCGTCGCATGATAGCCGTGCTGCTGAACGTAGGTCATCATGGTGCGCCATCATTTTCGATTCAGAGCTTTCCCCATTCAGCCACCGAATAGAATATAATAGTAATTTACTGCCACACAACATACCAGATATAAAAGTCATATCAACAATTAAAAAAAACATGTAAGTCTATTAGTGTGTTCTAACATACCCGGCGTGGAGGCCATACTGATGAAAAGCCAGTTGAGATGGAGTCGCCACGTTAGCCGCATGACACACTGCAGAATCCCAAAATATGTCTTCTTTTGTAGAAAAAAAGCACCTAGGTACTAACAGCGCCGATCTTCCGGGTTCCTGGCACTGAAAGTGTTAAGTACAAATGGGTACTGTGAATTAATGATTTTATTTCCTTTTTGTTTAGAAAGTAGAAGCAGAGGAGAGTTCGACTGAAGAGGAGGACAGTTCGGATGAAGAAAGCAGTTCCGAGGAAGACTCCGATGACGAAGGATTGACTGACGCTCAGAAGAAGAGAGAGATTGTCCTAAGGAGATTGGAGGTAAAGTTGATAATTAGATTTCTGTTAGATAAGGATAGTGGGTAAAATTTGTCTTGAATTATTTAAATCAATAAACACATGTAAAGTGAAATAAAAGCAGTAGAATTCCCTTATAGTTTTAAGTTGCTGGTGACCGATAACTTCTGTTGCTAGAGCCAAAGTTACCCCTGGATCACTTTTTTAAATTGTGATTTTATTTACCAAGTTTTTTATGGGACATCTTCTATGCATGTTAGAGGTCTTTGTTGTCACAGTAAATATATCGGCTGAGGCAGTGTCTCAACTAGAGGCTTAAGACCTTTTCGAACCTGGACTCCATTTCGAACCAGAGGGCCTAGCGCGAAACGAAAACGAACTTCGTTTGTGGATCTCCGTCTCTGTCGCACTTGCTAGTTCGAGTGACAGAGAGGGAGATACACGAACGAAGTTCGTTTTCGTTTCGCGGTAGCCGTTCAGTTCTACGCACACATGCGCGGCACGCGGACTACTGCACCGCTGACTACCCCGACTTGCACTTAAGTTCATTGTAGCGTGTCTGTGTGAGTGTGTGTTTAAGCTGTATATTTTCTGTGATATTGTAACCACTTTTCTAAGGACCTGCCATATTGTCTCCTGGCAAACAGGACTGTATCCTACTAATATTATAAATGCGAAAGTTTGGATGTTTGGATGTTTGGATGTTTAGATGTTTGGATGTTTGTTACTCAATCACGCCTAAACGGCTTAACCGATTTGGATGAAATTTTGCACGAAGATAGTTTATAGCCTGGATTAAAATATAGTATAGTTTTTATCCCGGGCCCACGCAGACGAAGTCGCAGGCGGAAGCTAGTAACAAAATAAATGGTTTATTGACCCATCATCATCCTTCTACCGTTTTTCCTGGTTCTGCCCCTAAAGGAGCCCGGTGTCCGCTTTGACACCTAATCCCAAGATTTGTCATAGCGACTGCCATCCGACCTTCCAACCCAGAGGGAAAACTAGACCTTATTGGGATCAGACCGGTGGTTCCCTCACGATGTTTTTCTTCACCGAAAAGCTAACGGTAAATATTCCGTACATTAGTTCCGAAAAACTCATTGGTACGAGCCGGGATTCGAACCCACGATCGCCGCTTGACAGCCGCATGCCACCACTAGGCACAACAGAACAGACAGGACAAAATAACAAATTGACCCACATTATCAATCAATCATGATTTATACTATATTTTTTGGCAAACGTGTCTCATTAGCCTTTCCACCAACAGAAACGCAAAGAAGATAACGAGCTGAACAAACATAACAACCCTCTCCGCGCTGCCGTGGTCTGCGTCCTTGGCCACGTAGACACCGGGAAGACCAAGATTCTGGACAAGTTGCGTCGCACCAACGTCCAGGACGGCGAGGCTGGTGGCATCACGCAACAAATTGGTGCCACGAATGTGCCCATTGAGAATATTAAAGAACAAACCAGGCATGTTAAAGGGGTGAGTTAAAAATGGGTTTTTATTTGATACGGGCGCCAATGTAACATTCGTGAGCGACGAGTCAACTCGCAAGATTGCGTAATAGGGTTACTCAAAAAGAAAGAAGGCAAAAATATGCCTAGTAACGAATATCCCATTCTGATATCTTAAAAAATTACGAAGCTACAACCGTTTTAATATTGCTTGAGAGAGAAAACGCTCGGGGATCGTGACGGTATGACACTCGAACGTCATAGTAAATAATAATCTTGCGGAAAAGGGAAAGAATATACCCCCTCAAAACTTTGGACACTTTGGGACTTAACGTTTTTTGACAATATTTTAAATCCTTTTTCAAGAAAATTCATCATTATTGGTTATTTTATTTGGTGTAACGTGCCTATTGAGAATATTAGGGAATCGACCAAGCATGTTAAAGGGGTGAGTTAAAAATGGCTTTTATTAGATACTGGCGCCACGTCACATGTGTAAGGAGAGGGCATTACTCAGCAGATGGAAGCTGCAAACGCGTCTTTTGAGAATATTAGGGAACAGACCAAACATGTCGAAGCCTTGTGTTAAAAAAACCTTCTAGATACCGGCAGCACTTGTCACATCGGTAACCCAACAAGAATAATTTACGTTAAGGGCGGCTTGCCTCAACTCACCATTACAGACCGAACTCACCATTACAGACCGAACTCACCATTACAGACCGAACTCACCATTACAGACCGATTAAAATTAAATATGGCACCAGCAGCTGTCATTCTATAGAAAGTAGACAAACTTTCCATGAGCAGATTTTAACGATCACCGCTTACCATTATAAACGGTTTGGTGCAACCGACACTGAGACTTATAGACACCGGCGGCATATGTCACATTGGTAACTGAAAAAACGTTACATTAGCCATACTAATATTATAAATGCGAAAGTCTGTCTGTCTGTCTGTTACCTCTTCACGCTTAAACCGCTGAACCGATTTGGATGAAATTTGGTATAGAGGTAGTTCGAGTCCTGGGGAAGGACATAGGATAGTTTTTATCCCGGAAATCATCCCCCAAGGGGATGAAGTGGGGGGTGAAAGTTTGTATGGAGCTACGATATAAACGAGTTCCACGCGGACGGAGTCGCGGGCAGAAGCTAGTATTATAAATGCGAAAGTGTGTCTGTCTGTCTGTTATCTCTTCCCGCTTAAACCGCTGAACCGATTTAGGTGACATTTGATATATAGATAGTTTGAGTCCTGGGGAAGGACATAGGATAGTTTTTATCCCGGAAATCACCCCCTAAGGGGTCAAATGGGGCGTGAAAGTTTGTATTAAGCTACGATATAAACGAGTTCCACGCGGACGGAGTCGCGGGCAGAAGCTAGTAATTTATTATATTGCTATGTATGTTCCAAGGTAAATGAGATCGCGTTCAAGCTGCCAGGTCTACTGATCATCGACACGCCTGGGCACGAGTCCTTCAGCAACCTCAGGAATAGAGGGTCGTCCCTCTGCGACATCGCCATCCTTGTAAGTTTTTAGAACCTTTTAACCCTTTAAATCACACACAATCTTAATGTTATGGCAAAAATGACCACCTGTAAGGTTTTTGTTTTTTTTATGGTGCATGATTTATAGGTCTATACAATAGCAGGACACTTGAATTATGAATTAATTTTAACTGGGTCCGTTAAAGGGTTAATTTTTTGTTATTTGTCCAATGTTTTATTTGGCCTAATCGCCTATTACCCACCGTATTCTTTCGAGACTGTTGTTCAAATGATTTCAATGTTAAATTGTGGTAGATCAAGTCTTTTCTGAATATGATTATTGATTACTAAATATAAGGGAAAAGTAGGACGTAGTTTTCCATAAAAGTTGTACTCAGAATGTTTTTTTACAAAAAGTGTGACTTTTCGGTGACACTTTTTGTTTATTGGTTTGTCCATAGTAATAATTAGGGGATATCTCAAAATTTACAAATTCTAACAGAAATTGCTTACCCTTATTGTTGAATACACCGTTTCATATTCCGGCTTAAATATAATTTCAAGCATATATAACAACGTCCGCTTTCCTGAAATTAATATACACATTGAGAAAGATTCAATCTACGTAGCCTTAAATACCTTTTTTCTCATTTTAAACCGACAGGTAGTAGACATCATGCACGGCCTGGAGCCCCAAACGATAGAGTCCATAGGGCTCCTCAAGCAGAAGAAGACGCCCTTCCTCGTCGCCCTGAACAAGATAGACAGGCTCTACGACTGGCAGAGCGCTCAAAGGAAGGACGTGAGGGACATACTGAAGTTGCAGGCCACCAACACGCAGATTGAGTTTGAGAAGAGATGCAAAGATGTTATGCTGCAGTTTTCCGAACAGGTGAGGAATTTAAATTTAATTCAGGAGTAAATTGTCAGTTTAAAATAATGGCCAAAATGTTTAACTTGCTTCCTCTTCCAGGGTCTAAACGCTGCCCTCTTCTACGAGAACCCCGACCCCCGCTCGTACGTGTCGCTGGTGCCCACGTCAGCGGTGACCGGCGAGGGCATGGGCAACCTGCTGGCCATGATCGTGCAGGCCTGCGAGGGCCCGCTGCACAAGCGGCTCGTGTTCTCGCACCAGCTGCTCGCCACCGTGCTCGAGGTGAGTCCACACAGTCAGGGCAACCTGCTGGCCATGATCGTGCAGGCCTGCGAGGGCCCGCTGCACAAGCGGCTCGTGTTCTCGCACCAGCTGCTCGCCACCGTGCTCGAGGTGAGTCCACACAGTCAGGGCAACCTGCTGGCCATGATCGTGCAGGCCTGCGAGGGCCCGCTGCACAAGCGGCTCGTGTTCTCGCACCAGCTGCTCGCCACCGTGCTCGAGGTGAGTCCACACAGTCAGGGCAACCTGCTGGCCATGATCGTGCAGGCCTGCGAGGGCCCGCTGCACAAGCGGCTCGTGTTCTCGCACCAGCTGCTCGCCACCGTGCTCGAGGTGAGTCCACACAGTCAGGGCAACCTGCTGGCCATGATCGTGCAGGCCTGCGAGGGCCCGCTGCACAAGCGGCTCGTGTTCTCGCACCAGCTGCTCGCCACCGTGCTCGAGGTGAGTCCACACAGTCAGGGCAACCTGCTGGCCATGATCGTGCAGGCCTGCGAGGGCCCGCTGCACAAGCGGCTCGTGTTCTCGCACCAGCTGCTCGCCACCGTGCTCGAGGTGAGTCCACACAGTCAGGGCAACCTGCTGGCCATGATCGTGCAGGCCTGCGAGGGCCCGCTGCACAAGCGGCTCGTGTTCTCGCACCAGCTGCTCGCCACCGTGCTCGAGGTGAGTCCACACAGTCAGGGCAACCTGCTGGCCATGATCGTGCAGGCCTGCGAGGGCCCGCTGCTCAAGCGGCTCGTGTTCTCGCACCAGCTGCTCGCCACCGTGCTCGAGGTGAGTCCACACAGTCAGGGCAACCTGCTGGCCATGGTCGTGCAGGCCTGCGAGGGCCCGCTGCACAAGCGGCTCGTGTTCTCGCACCAGCTGCTCGCCACCGTGCTCGAGGTGAGTCCACACAGTCAGGGCAACCTGCTGGCCATGATCGTGCAGGCCTGCGAGGGCCCGCTGCACAAGCGGCTCGTGTTCTCGCACCAGCTGCTCGCCACCGTGCTCGAGGTGAGTCCACACAGTCAGGGCAACCTGCTGGCCATGATCGTGCAGGCCTGCGAGGGGCCGCTGCACAAGCGGCTCGTGTTCTCGCACCAGCTGCTCGCCACCGTGCTCGAGGTGAGTCCACACAGTCAGGGCAACCTGCTGGCCATGATCGTGCAGGCCTGCGAGGGCCCGCTGCACAAGCGGCTCGTGTTCTCGCACCAGCTGCTCGCCACCGTGCTCGAGGTGAGTCCACACAGTCAGGGCAACCTGCTGGCCATGATCGTGCAGGCCTGCGAGGGCCCGCTGCACAAGCGGCTCGTGTTCTCGCACCAGCTGCTCGCCACCGTGCTCGAGGTGAGTCCACACAGTCAGGGCAACCTGCTGGCCATGATCGTGCAGGCCTGCGAGGGCCCGCTGCACAAGCGGCTCGTGTTCTCGCACCAGCTGCTCGCCACCGTGCTCGAGGTGAGTCCACACAGTCAGGGCAACCTGCTGGCCATGATCGTGCATGCCTGCGAGGGCCCGCTGCACAAGCGGCTCGTGTTCTCGCACCAGCTGCTCGCCACCGTGCTCGAGGTGAGTCCACACAGTCAGGGCAACCTGCTGGCCATGATCGTGCAGGCCTGCGAGGGCCCGCTGCTCAAGCGGCTCGTGTTCTCGCACCAGCTGCTCGCCACCGTGCTCGAGGTGAGTCCACACAGTCAGGGCAACCTGCTGGCCATGGTCGTGCAGGCCTGCGAGGGCCCGCTGCACAAGCGGCTCGTGTTCTCGCACCAGCTGCTCGCCACCGTGCTCGAGGTGAGTCCACACAGTCAGGGCAACCTGCTGGCCATGATCGTGCAGGCCTGCGAGGGCCCGCTGCACAAGCGGCTCGTGTTCTCGCACCAGCTGCTCGCCACCGTGCTCGAGGTGAGTCCACACAGTCAGGGCAACCTGCTGGCCATGATCGTGCAGGCCTGCGAGGGCCCGCTGCACAAGCGGCTCGTGTTCTCGCACCAGCTGCTCGCCACCGTGCTCGAGGTGAGTCCACACAGTCAGGGCAACCTGCTGGCCATGATCGTGCAGGCCTGCGAGGGCCCGCTGCACAAGCGGCTCGTGTTCTCGCACCAGCTGCTCGCCACCGTGCTCGAGGTGAGTCCACACAGTCAGGGCAACCTGCTGGCCATGATCGTGCAGGCCTGCGAGGGCCCGCTGCACAAGCGGCTCGTGTTCTCGCACCAGCTGCTCGCCACCGTGCTCGAGGTGAGTCCACACAGTCAGGGCAACCTGCTGGCCATGATCGTGCATGCCTGCGAGGGCCCGCTGCACAAGCGGCTCGTGTTCTCGCACCAGCTGCTCGCCACCGTGCTCGAGGTGAGTCCACACAGTCAGGGCAACCTGCTGGCCATGATCGTGCAGGCCTGCGAGGGCCCGCTGCACAAGCGGCTCGTGTTCTCGCACCAGCTGCTCGCCACCGTGCTCGAGGTGAGTCCACACAGTCAGGGCAACCTGCTGGCCATGATCGTGCAGGCCTGCGAGGGCCCGCTGCACAAGCGGC
This sequence comes from Epinotia bilunana, assembly GCA_947049275.1. Classification (NCBI taxonomy): domain Eukaryota; kingdom Metazoa; phylum Arthropoda; class Insecta; order Lepidoptera; family Tortricidae; genus Epinotia; species Epinotia bilunana. The sequence goes on from OX346256.1 coordinate 25,870,512, forward strand.
TCGTGTTCTCGCACCAGCTGCTCGCCACCGTGCTCGAGGTGAGTCCACACAGTCAGGGCAACCTGCTGGCCATGATCGTGCAGGCCTGCGAGGGCCCGCTGCACAAGCGGCTCGTGTTCTCGCACCAGCTGCTCGCCACCGTGCTCGAGGTGAGTCCACACAGTCAGGGCAACCTGCTGGTCATGATCGTGCAGGCCTGCGAGGGCCCGCTGCACAAGCGGCTCGTGTTCTCGCACCAGCTGCTCGCCACCGTGCTCGAGGTGAGTCCACACAGTCAGGGCAACCTGCTGGCCATGATCGTGCAGGCCTGCGAGGGCCCGCTGCTCAAGCGGCTCGTGTTCTCGCACCAGCTGCTCGCCACCGTGCTCGAGGTGAGTCCACACAGTCAGGGCAACCTGCTGGCCATGATCGTGCAGGCCTGCGAGGGCCCGCTGCACAAGCGGCTCGTGTTCTCGCACCAGCTGCTCGCCACCGTGCTCGAGGTGAGTCCACACAGTCAGGGCAACCTGCTGGCCATGATCGTGCAGGCCTGCGAGGGCCCGCTGCACAAGCGGCTCGTGTTCTCGCACCAGCTGCTCGCCACCGTGCTCGAGGTGAGTCCACACAGTCAGGGCAACCTGCTGGCCATGATCGTGCAGGCCTGCGAGGGCCCGCTGCACAAGCGGCTCGTGTTCTCGCACCAGCTGCTCGCCACCGTGCTCGAGGTGAGTCCACACAGTCAGGGCAACCTGCTGGCCATGATCGTGCAGGCCTGCGAGGGCCCGCTGCACAAGCGGCTCGTGTTCTCGCACCAGCTGCTCGCCACCGCGCTCGAGGTGAGTCCACACAGTCAGGGCAACCTGCTGGCCATGATCGTGCAGGCCTGCGAGGGGCCGCTGCACAAGCGGCTCGTGTTCTCGCACCAGCTGCTCGCCACCGCGCTCGAGGTGAGTCCACACAGTCAGGGCAACCTGCTGGCCATGATCGTGCAGGCCTGCGAGGGGCCGCTGCACAAGCGGCTCGTGTTCTCGCACCAGCTGCTCGCCACCGTGCTCGAGGTGAGTCCACACAGTCAGGGCAACCTGCTGGCCATGATCGTGCAGGCCTGCGAGGGGCCGCTGCACAAGCGGCTCGTGTTCTCGCACCAGCTGCTCGCCACCGTGCTCGAGGTGAGTCCACACAGTCAGGGCAACCTGCTGGCCATGATCGTGCAGGCCTGCGAGGGCCCGCTGCACAAGCGGCTCGTGTTCTCGCACCAGCTGCTCGCCACCGTGCTCGAGGTGAGTCCACACAGTCAGGGCAACCTGCTGGCCATGATCGTGCAGGCCTGCGAGGGCCCGCTGCACAAGCGGCTCGTGTTCTCGCACCAGCTGCTCGCCACCGTGCTCGAGGTGAGTCCACACAGTCAGGGCAACCTGCTGGCCATGATCGTGCAGGCCTGCGAGGGCCCGCTGCACAAGCGGCTCGTGTTCTCGCACCAGCTGCTCGCCACCGTGCTCGAGGTGAGTCCACACAGTCAGGGCAACCTGCTGGCCATGATCGTGCAGGCCTGCGAGGGCCCGCTGCACAAGCGGCTCGTGTTCTCGCACCAGCTGCTCGCCACCGTGCTCGAGGTGAGTCCACACAGTCAGGGCAACCTGCTGGCCATGATCGTGCAGGCCTGCGAGGGCCCGCTGCACAAGCGGCTCGTGTTCTCGCACCAGCTGCTCGCCACCGTGCTCGAGGTGAGTCCACACAGTCAGGGCAACCTGCTGGCCATGATCGTGCAGGCCTGCGAGGGCCCGCTGCACAAGCGGCTCGTGTTCTCGCACCAGCTGCTCGCCACCGTGCTCGAGGTGAGTCCACACAGTCAGGGCAACCTGCTGGCCATGATCGTGCAGGCCTGCGAGGGCCCGCTGCACAAGCGGCTCGTGTTCTCGCACCAGCTGCTCGCCACCGCGCTCGAGGTGAGTCCACACAGTCAGGGCAACCTGCTGGCCATGATCGTGCAGGCCTGCGAGGGGCTGCTGCACAATCGGCTCGTGTTCTCGCACCAGCTGCTCGCCACCGTGCTCGAGGTGAGTCCACACAGTCAGGGCAACCTGCTGGCCATGATCGTGCAGGCCTGCGAGGGCCCGCTGCACAAGCGGCTCGTGTTCTCGCACCAGCTGCTCGCCACCGTGCTCGAGGTGAGTCCACACAGTCAGGGCAACCTGCTGGCCATGATCGTGCAGGCCTGCGAGGGCCCGCTGCACAAGCGGCTCGTGTTCTCGCACCAGCTGCTCGCCACCGTGCTCGAGGTGAGTCCACACAGTCAGGGCAACCTGCTGGCCATGATCGTGCAGGCCTGCGAGGGGCCGCTGCACAAGCGGCTCGTGTTCTCGCACCAGCTGCTCGCCACCGTGCTCGAGGTGAGTCCACACAGTCAGGGCAACCTGCTGGCCATGATCGTGCATGCCTGCGAGGGGCCGCTGCACAAGCGGCTCGTGTTCTCGCACCAGCTGCTCGCCACCGTGCTCGAGGTGAGTCCACACAGTCAGGGCAACCTGCTGGCCATGATCGTGCAGGCCTGCGAGGGCCCGCTGCACAAGCGGCTCGTGTTCTCGCACCAGCTGCTCGCCACCGTGCTCGAGGTGAGTCCACACAGTCAGGGCAACCTGCTGGCCATGATCGTGCAGGCCTGCGAGGGGCCGTTGCACAAGCGGCTCGTGTTCTCGCACCAGCTGCTCGCCACCGTGCTCGAGGTGAGTCCACACAGTCAGGGCAACCTGCTGGTCATGATCGTGCAGGCCTGCGAGGGCCCGCTGCACAAGCGGCTCGTGTTCTCGCACCAGCTGCTCGCCACCGTGCTCGAGGTGAGTCCACACAGTCAGGGCAACCTGCTGGCCATGATCGTGCAGGCCTGCGAGGGCCCGCTGCACAAGCGGCTCGTGTTCTCGCACCAGCTGCTCGCCACCGTGCTCGAGGTGAGTCCACACAGTCAGGGCAACCTGCTGGCCATGATCGTGCAGGCCTGCGAGGGCCCGCTGCACAAGCGGCTCGTGTTCTCGCACCAGCTGCTCGCCACCGTGCTCGAGGTGAGTCCACACAGTCAGGGCAACCTGCTGGCCATGATCGTGCAGGCCTGCGAGGGCCCGCTGCACAAGCGGCTCGTGTTCTCGCACCAGCTGCTCGCCACCGTGCTCGAGGTGAGTCCACACAGTCAGGGCAACCTGCTGGCCATGATCGTGCAGGCCTGCGAGGGCCCGCTGCACAAGCGGCTCGTGTTCTCGCACCAGCTGCTCGCCACCGTGCTCGAGGTGAGTCCACACAGTCAGGGCAACCTGCTGGCCATGATCGTGCAGGCCTGCGAGGGCCCGCTGCACAAGCGGCTCGTGTTCTCGCACCAGCTGCTCGCCACCGTGCTCGAGGTGAGTCCACACAGTCAGGGCAACCTGGGGGTAGCCTTAGTCTGGGTACGAGCATCACTATCCTGTCAAATGGGCATTGTGCCCGCGTCGCATCACATCACATGTCAATGTCAGTCTTGTTAGTTTGACGTTTTAGTTGCCGGGAACTTCCACTTGCCATGTTTATGGTTGCGTTCGGGAATTTGATTATTTGTCTTTGCGGTATTGTTTTTTGTTTTATATTACTATTATTGTTATATAATTATTATTTTTCTTTTTTGTGCGAGTGTAAAATATGTGTTACGCCGTGGAATCACCGGATGGTTCCATCGGAAGACCAGCGCTGGCCACCAGGCGAGCACAACGCTGAGATGGAACCATTTCGTGGCAATTTTGTTCTCTCTTTTGTATTTGTGATCTATGTGTATGTATATGTTGTTGTCATGAATATTCTATTCTATTCTATCCTGATAAACGGCACCATGGCGAGGCTATACAGTCAGTACACGTGTGTGCAACCTGCCATGATCGTCCAGGCCTCAGGGCCCGCTGCCCAAGCGGCTTGTGTCGCAACAACTGCTCGCCGTGGTGCCTGAGGTGAGGCTGAGACTCAACAACCCCTAACTGACTGATCTGCGAAAGTTCTCGCCGAAGTTTCTCCGACCAATTCGGACCTAAAGAAAGGGAAGGTCAAGAGTTCCATAGCGGCCCTTTCAACTTTGGTAACTGTCGGTATATTGGAACTGTAAATGCCCCTGCATAAGAACTGAGAATATGGAGATCAAAAAGCTTCAGAGCTCAAGTGGACCCGCTGGGTTGAGATTGACGAACCTTAGACTTGTGTTTGTGCCTAGCTTTCGATACAACAACCGAACGGCATAAAGGGCTATAGCCATGCTATGCTATAGCATGCGGTCAGGATCCTCAGTCATGAGGGAACGACTAAGAAGGAGACACAACTCTAAACTTAACGGGCCTGTTACTCCGTGTCTACCATCAGGGAGACCGTATGCCACTCTCATCATCATCATATCATCCGAAAGACGTCCACTGGTGGACATAGGCCTCCTCCAGAGAATGCCAAAGTGACCGTTTGGTCCTGCGCCACCCGCATCCAGACTCCCGCGACCTTTACCACACCGGTCCACCTTGTGTGGTCTACCCACGCCGCGCCTTCCGGCACGTGGTCGCCACTCGGGAACCTTTCCGCCCCAACGGCCACCGGTTCTACGTGCAATGTGCCGCGCCCACTGCCACTTAAGTTTAGCGATTCGGAGGGCTATGGGTAGGTTCCAGGGTATGGTTCTGCTGCGGACAGCCTCATTTCTGGTGCGATCACGCAGAGAAACTCCCAGCATAGCCCTCTCCATAGCCCCTCGGGTGACTCGCATAGTGTAATATAATGATGTTTTGTTTGATTGTTCAGGTGAAAGCGATCCCCGGGCTGGGCACGACCATAGACACGATCCTGATCAACGGCACGCTGCGGGAGGGCGACACCATGGTGCTGGCCGGCACCGACGGGCCCATCGTCACGCAGATCCGCTCGCTGCTCATGCCGCAGCCCATGAAGGAGCTGCGGGTCAAGGTCAGGCGCTGACACGTACTGTTAGGGAGAAGCCTCACCAGTCTGGGCACGATGATAGAGTTGTTCAACTAATGTTGTTTGTATAATAATAATAATAATAGTTCTTTATTGAATATCTTGAAAAATTACGAAGCTACAACCAATCTTACTGTTGCTAAGAGAAAAACGCTCGCTGTCCGCGACGGCACGGACCTTAACATGAACGATTTAAATGACAATAGGGTATTTGACAACAGTGAAAATAAATTGTTTTTTCATTAGCAACAGATAAACATTACGAAAATAGTAGGAAAATATCAATCCATCATTTGTGTTTGCTCTTTTAAGATTTTTAAATTCATAAAATACATCAATAAGGACGTTTGATTGTGACGTCACAAGCAAGTAATTCCTATAAATTCCGTAGTAACGGAGCGTTTTTGATGTAGAAGCTGATTTGACTTTTAGTCATATACCGTATCGTGTAATATAAAGTTGCGTTTTGCTAAAAAAGGACAGAATTCGTTAAACACTTACCCCCTTATTCATAAAACTTAAAATGCATCTGCTAAATAAAATGTGCTCTGTCCCATTCTTACGCACACAAATGTCAGTGACAGATAAAGACAAACGAACTTTAACGGCATTTTAGTTAAAATAGGCTTGAAGTACGTTTATGAATACGGGCGTTATAATTGTAATTTAGTGATTTGTTATTCTCTTATGTTACTTCTCTCCATTTGACAATATTTTTAATTTTTATCGAGAAAATTCCACATCGTTATTTACGATATTTGGTGTCAACATCCCTGTCAACACCAGTGGATGCCGGCGGAGCGCGTTCATGGAGCGCGCTAACACAGATGCACGATTCAACGCAGACGTTTTCATTTTGTTAACTTTCTTATAATTACCGTTTTTAACTATGTTTTTTCTCCAACAGAACGCGTACATGGAGCACAAGGAAGTGGTGGGCGCGCAGGGGGTTAAGATCGCCGCCAAGGAGCTCGAGAAGGCGATCGCAGGGTTGAACCTGCTCGTGGCGCAGAAGCCGGACGAGGTTGACGTTTTGAAGTAAGAACGTTTTTACTGTTTTTAGTTTAGCTCCCACGGATAACAAACCTGTTGTTCTATGTTGAATAATGTGCAGCGTAAAAGTATAGAAGAAAAATACTAATGTGTTTATGGGTCAACCAATTATTTCTTGTTGCTAAAATGACACAGTTTCTTACAAAAAAAAAAATATTGCATGGACTACTAATATTCTTAAAAGATGGTCCATGAAAAAGGGGTTGATTATGAAATAAATTAATTCAAATGAAAAAGAAGGCCACTGTCAAGAAGAAACGCCGTAACAAACTCAATAGTCAGTATTTTTTTGCAAAAAATAATCTTATTACAATGATAGTACTTGACGTATTCTACTAATATATTATAAATGCGAAAGTTTAGATGTTTGGATGTTTGTTACTCAATCACGCTTAAACGGCTGAACCGATTTGAATGAAATTTTGCACGAAGATAGTTTATAGCCTGGATTAAAATATAGGATAGTTTTTATCCCGGTTCTATGCGGACGAAGTCACGGGCGGAACCTAGTTTAAAATAATTGAACCTGAATATTAATACAAAGAAAAAAACACAATGCGTTGTTCTACAAGAAAGCATGTCGGAAAGTGTGTTACACAATACAAAGCAGGGACTTAAAAAAACAAAAATAATGGAATTCTTGCAGGAACTGTGTCGTTTAGTTCCGTTGGCGTGATACCATGAAAATAAAATCATGAATGACTAGCTACCGCCTGCGACTTCGTCTGCGTGGACCCTTTATAAAAACTATTCTATAATTTAATCCAGGCTGCAAACTATCTTCGTGCAAAATTTTATCCAAATCGGTTGAGTCGTTTAAGCGTGATTAAGTAACAAACATCCAAATATCTACAAATCCAAACTTTCGCGTTTATAATATTAGTAAGCTATTTTGGGCTCTGGTTTTGGCCATGCATTTCTGTCAGTTAGATAGTCCTCAATAGTCTCCCTGTAATAATCTTTTGAAATGTTTTTTCAATTAATTTTTAAGACCTGGAGAGGATAGATTCCTAATTTAATTAGATAACTTATTATAACAATGGATACATTGACCTAAAAATACTCGTTTGTATACTTTACGAACACTGAGCTTATTAGAGGCAATCTTATTTTTATTTCATGTATTGAAATGATGACAAGACAAGAAAATACCACATTAAGTGAAATGGAACCCATAATTGTTTGGAAGTCTTGCATGTTGTCTATGTATTTATATCTAAATGTATCGTGGTCTAGCACTCTTTACCTTAGCTTTCTTGAGCTTACTATGGGGCTAGTGCGATTTGTGTAAGATCTACCTCTATTATTAATTTATTTACCTCTCAGTAACAAGTGTCCTGCTTCCAGGGAGGAAGTAGCCCGCGAGCTGAAGTCCGCCCTGTCCTCCATCAAGCTCTCGGAGCGCGGCGTGTACGTGCAGGCCTCCACGCTCGGCTCTCTAGAAGCCCTACTCGAGTTCCTACGCACCAGCAAGATACCTGTAAGCAGTTTTTAGTTATCATCTAGAGCGAGAGTGTTAGAACCCCCGTTTAAGCTTTGGATTTCTAATGTGTCCCTCGCTTATATCTTGGAATCGGGATATTGACTCCGAATTGATGTGGTTGAAAGAGGATTATATTTAATAGTACATTACGTACCTAGGGCGGTGAATTCGTGAATGGCCCAGATTTCAGGTGTTTGTTGCCCGAACCGAAGGTGAGGGCCATAAAAATTCGATCTGGCACTTTACGAATTACCGCCCGTGGTAAGTACACAATTTTACGTCTTCATCTGGCCACAATGCGAGTTTACCGTACGCAGCGTGCATTAAAACTCGCATTATGGCCAGGTGTGACGTAAAGTAAGTTAACGAACAGTTGATATGCTACCATCACTTCATAGATGTGTGTATAAATCATGTGGTCGGCTAGCAAAATATTTTACGTCACTCTGGGCGGTAAGTGAGATTTACCACTCACGGGCGCAGCGGCAAATCTCACTTACACCTAGGAGAAGACGTAAAATTGTTTACGCACCACGGGCGGTAATTCGTAAAGTCCCAGATCGCATATATTCTTCGGTTTGGGCCACAAACACTTGCGATCTGGGATCGCAATGTAATATTTATGACCAAGTTTCTCCCGGGCCATAACTAGTATGACGCTTCAGAAAGTTGTGTCGTCAGCTACGACACCGTTGGTTGGTTGACCAACTTACCGCGGAACAATACGGCCTATACGCGATGTGGGACAGGAAATATAACATTGTTACCTCGTTCTCACTTCTGTTAATGACTATGCTTACGTCTTTCTCACTCACGGTGTGCGAGATGAGATCGTCTACACTTATTCTTGCTCTCTGCTTTCATTAGAGGATGGCTCTTGATAGCGTGTATGTTTCCAGTACTCGGCGATCAGGATAGGCCCCGTGGTGAAGCGTGACGTGATGAAGGCGTCCGCCATGCTGGAGCACGACTCGCAGTGGGCCACCATTCTCGCGTTCGATGTTAAGGTACGTAATGTATTGTTACATATTACCAGAGGCTCATTTCCCAAGAAAAAATTACGAAGTGCCTCCTTGAACCACGCTCTAACTTAGATTCTGAAGAACGAAATCTACCATTTCCCGTAAAGAACGATCGCGTGTCCATTTCTGCCGTGGATAAAGTGTTGGCAAATACTCCTTGAAGCCAACGTGACCAGAACATGTTTGTGTCACGTCGAGTTATCCGCCATCGCCGTCGTAGCTGGAGATCTTCGTTGTTATACGCTGGTCTATTAGATGACGTGCCAACCAAGAAATTATTAAGCCCTATTTACACGGTGCAAGAAATCGTATGCGAGTTCCATTACATTGCGGAACTGTCGGCCACTGAGGTACTACCAGGTCGACTAAACCCAGTAATGTTACGAAAATTGCATGCGAGTTCTTGCATCGTGTAAATGGGCCTTTAACGGTCAGGGCTTCTGCGGCGCTCGGGTGTGTCGATACCTATATGATTGGAAGAGTGTTTAGAAGGGACGAGGTATGCTATTTGTGCATTTTTCCCTCACTCGCCGCCCAGCTTCCTCGCACAGCGTTGGTGGATATGACCTAATAATAGAACATTACTCATCACTATTAAGGGAGAGCACCAAACCGCCTGAGGCTCTAGTATAAGTTTTACCGAAACGAAACGTTACGACCGCGTTTGCGTTTAGCTGTCAAATCCCATACAAATTGAGGGTAAAACGCAAACGCGATCGTAGTTTTGTTTCGGTAAAACTTATACTAGAGCCTCTGTAATCGTAAGCGGTGTTCGTTACAATCTGATTGTGTCGAAAGTTTGACAAGTTTCTATGGACTGACAGCTGGCCGCATTTTAAACGTTGATCGGTCTGTAATTGTTAGTTGGTGCAACTCGTCTAACGGCCATTCCCAATAATCAATCCACGGATAGTTTTCCTTACGAGCAGTTACATTTTGACACATTTTCTACGGGTAATCTGTCAAAATGTAGCTGCTGGTAAGGAAAACTATCCGCGGATTGATTATTGGGAATGGCCGCAAGGCGGTGAAACAAGAAATCTCCGATCGTAGGTAGGTATTTGGCGCAAGGCAAGGCGGGTGACTTTATTGAAATAGTAATGTGTCCCTTAGATCGAGCGCGACGCTCAAGAGATGGCGGACAACCTGGGCGTGAAGATATTCGCGGCCGACATCATCTACCACCTGTTCGACAAGTTCACCGCCTACCGCGAGGAACTGCGCCAGAGGAAGCGCGAGGAGTTCAAGCACGTGGCCGTGTTCCCGTGCAAGCTGAAGGTACTGCTGGACCTCGCGAGCCCGGCTGGCTGTTAGGCTGTCTTCTACTATCAGGCTTTGGAAATGACTTATAAGAAATAATAGTACTACGTAAGACACTTGAGAGCGCACCAGAGAAGAAGAGCGACACTCTGGTAATGATAGTTTTTAATACCAAAGCCAGAAAGGATACAGTCGGGACGACATCATCGTCAATATGCGATATGATAAAGAGAACGAATATAATGGAAAAATAAACCATCATCGTCTGTAGCCGTAGACAGGAGTCGAACCTGTGACCCATGTATTTCCGGGACAGTGCTCGCACCACTGAGCTACGAGGACAGTGACCGATGAGCAAAAATATTTAATAAAATAATTTGTTTCGTTAAAAAGTTCAATACGTAGAGGCCGTTACTAGTAGCGGCGAATATGATTGAAAGATACACCTCATCGGTCACTGTCCTCGTAGCTCAATGGTGAGAGCACTGTACCGGAAATACAGGGGTCACAGGTTTGAGTCCTGTTTAGGGCTACAGATGATGACGATCGTTTATTTTTCCATTACATACGTCCACTGTGTGATATCGTTTAAAATGTAATCGTGGTAACTTCTACGTTAAATTAACACGAAACAAAAATATTTAATTAAATTATTTGTTTTGTGTATCATCAATATAATACAAATCATACAAATATTATAAAGAGGCAAAGTTTGGGAGTTCGTAGCTCGCTAACCCACCCTGAAAATACAATTTCAACCTGCTTGCGTTTGTTCTGAAGTCGCAATTGTCCATACGCTGAGCTATCCTCTAAGGGTCACGGCTCACTGGAGCCAGCCGCACCGCGTCGGCATACTGTGTTACGTGGGCGACGCGACGGTTGTGTTACGTTGGCGACCAGCGCGGCAGTATGCCGAGGCGGTGCGGCGCGTGTGCCGGCTGGGTCCCGTGAGCCGTGCGCTCGTTAGCCACCACGAGCCCGCGTGACGTGTGTGTCGTGCGCAGGTGCTGCCGCAGTTCGTGTTCAACTCGCGCGACCCCATCGTGTGCGGGGTCATGATCGAGGCCGGCGTCGTCAAGGAGGGCACGCCCATCTGCGTGCCCAGCCAGGAGGTCTGTCACAATACCTATAGGTACCCCCTTAGAAAAAGAAACTGATTAATAAAATGTTCTTTGGGTACTATCGACAACACAGCTAACTGACCGTCCGTGCACTTTATGTGCATTGTAATAAGGTTCGATACAAATACAGGATGGTCAGTTAACTGTGTTGGCGTTTAATTGTACACTCACACAAACGTCAAAGTGACAAATATCTTTATTTGAAACGAATATTAACGGCATTTTACTTAAAATAGGTTTGTTGGACGTTTACGAATACGTCAATTGTCTATTGGTCTTATTCATAAAAGTCCCAAAAATCCTTCATTGTAAAAATAAATAAATGTAAGTACTTTGTATGGCTTTTAGAGATGGGCCGACTATGGGTTTGGCCTACTAACCGACTAGTCGGCCGCCTAGAAGGCCGACTAATCAGTCGACTAGTCGGCTAGGCCGATTGTGGACTTAGATACAGGAAAGTGGCTGAAAAATGGGTCGCTTTCGAGGTCAATTTATATGCTTACATACGAATAGTTTTAAGTATTGTTTTTGTAAGCCCAATTTCATGTCCATGCTGTTTTGTTTGACGTTTAGAGTTTAGTTTGTCTTGTCTTCTCTTCACTGGCGCTAGTGGTACTGTTCATGTATGGGCTGCGTTCATTTTTACCATTAAGGCCCATACGCACGTAGTGGTTTGTTGGGATGAAACTACTGACAGGCCAACAAACATTTATTATTTAATATTATTTAAAAAAACCTTTCATTGCTTTTTTGTGTATTTTATTTTTATTTTTTATGTTTGTATTTTAGTTAAGTATATAGGTATTTCCTTTTAATTGTTTTGATTGTTACTCTCCGTGCTCGCACCGAATGGACCCTGCGGAAGACCAGCGCTGGCTGCAAAGCTAGCAACATGCTGAGCTGGGTCCATTTCGTGACAAAAAGGAAATGTGCTTTTTTTATTATTATCTGTGTTGTGTTTGTCACGAATAAATGTTTTGATTGATTGATTGATTGATTTTGAATAGTGCAATAAAATAAAACCTTATAAATTGGTATTTAAACGGACGCTGACTTTACATTTCTTCGTTGAAGGGAAACATCGTGAGGAAACCGGTCTAATCTCAATAAGGTCTAGTTTTCCCTCTGGGTTGGAAGGTTGACTTATTTTTTTAATTTTGATATAATCGGGTTTTGTCTAATCAGAATCGAGAGCACTTTCGAACCTAATCGGAGAAGAAAACTGTCATAATATAATATTCTGGTTTCATTTCCGTTACCACCATACAAGCTTAGTATGGAAACGGTAACGGAATGGGATAAAAAATCTTGGGACACTTTTTTCTGCTATAAGGTTCGAAAGTGCTCTCGATTCTGATTAGAAAAATTTAAAAAAAAGTCGAGTGTACAACTTTCCGTAAAATGGCCCGTCAAAGCGGACCCCGGACGCCTTTAGGGGCACAACCGGGAATAACGCTAGGATGACTGACTGACTTTGCATTTCTATTTGACAGTTCGTGGACCTCGGCATCGTGACCTCGATAGAGGTGAACCACAAGCAGGTGGAGACGGCGCGCAAGGGCCAGGAGGTGTGCCTCAAGATAGAGCCGATCCCCGGCGAGTCGCCCAAGATGTTCGGGAGGCACTTCGACGAGACCGACTTCCTCGTCAGCAAGGTCAGTGGTAATAAGTTTCTGACAAAAAAAAACATTTTTGATACCAACAAAAAAAAAATTGGTTTCAGAAAAGTAATTTTTTTCATTTTTTTTCTTAGTTAAAGTAACATTTTAAGCTTTTATTGACGACTGTACTTTTCTGTGAACGAGATTTTTATGCAGTTTTTGGTACATGCTTTTATTGCCAACTGTACTTTTCTGTATACCGTCATCGACTACTCATTGAGACGATTCTAACGAGCCCAAACTCAACGGGGTTACGTCGGTTAAGTACTGAATTCCTATGGCCACATTCTGTCTCCATCATCAGATCAGCTCGATGGTGCAATAACATTGAATTGTCATCCAAACTATACCTTTACCCAAAATATCAGCTCAATCGGTTGAAGATATCTTGGCTTCAAAATTCAGTTGCAAGATTCCATCCAGACAAACATACATTGCAAGTTAATTAAAAGCTTGTAATAAAAACTACTTTATTTCAACAACGGTGGAGACTGCGGGACCTTGGGGTAGGGTGGCCGAAGACTTGATACGGGATTTGGATAGGGCTGCGACTCCGGATCGGTTCCTGGTTCAAAAGATTTCTTTGGCCGTTCAGCGTGGCAACGCCGCCAGTGTCATGGGATCTTTCGGGCCACCAACAATCCGGGCCGGCCCTTTTTGTTCATCAACGTCCACTGCTGGACATAGGCCTCCCCCAAAGAGTGCCGAAGTGACCAGTCCTGCGCCACCCGCATCCAGCGGACTCGCGCGACCTTTACCAGGTCATCAGACCACCTTGTGGGGCCTACCCGCGCCGCGCCTTCCGGTACGTGGTCGCCACTCGAGAACCTTTCCGCCCCGACGGCCATCGGGTCTACGTGCAATGTGCCCCGCCCATTGCCACTTAAGTTTAGCGATTCGGAGGGCTATATCGGTTACCTAGGTTCTGCTGCGGATAGCCTCATTTCTGATGCGATCACGCAGAGAAACTCCCAGCATAGCCCTCTCCGTTGCCCTTTGGGTGACTTTGAACCTTCTTATGAGGCCCATAGTAAGCGACCACGTTTCAGTGCCTTTTTGTTCCTATCCTACTAATGTTATAAATGCGAAAGTTTGGATTTATAGATGTTTGGATGTTTATTACTCAATCACGCTTAAACGGCTCAACCGATTTAGATGAAATTTTGCAAGAAGATAGTTTATAACCTGGATTCAAATATAGGATAGTTTTTATCCAGGGTCCACGCAGACAAAGTCGCGGGCGGAAGCTAGTTGTTACATAAATGCCTAGGGAGATGTGTTTTTGTACGCTCTTGACGAAGCCTGCGTTGTGGATATTTTTATGGACCTAATCATTATTGTTTAATAAAAATCATATCTACTTTTTTAATCGTCAATGAGTTCATTATCCTTTGGCACTTTGGAAAATCGCTTTAAGGGTAGTATTCTACTTGCCCAAGATCTTCGTCCAATGTGCCATCAAAGATATTAGATGACTTCATCAAAGGGTATAGTAGTAGGTAGGGTAACATTGTGTTTAAAATTCACATAAATTATGATAAGATAAGTGATAATATATGCCTGATATTGATATATATATATCAATTACATTAACAAAAAAAAACAAAAGCAATTAAAATACAAACCATGATAATCAGAGCCCGGAATTTTCACGGCAAAACAAAAGACTGTCGCAATCATACTAGTGTTAGAAACATTTTTGTATCGATATCGAGTATTATTATCGAATATTTTAAAATACTTCGCGCCGATTAATTAAAAATAATATACGAGAAATATCTAAAAAACACTTACTCAACCTGAACAACATATCAATTACAATGAATTTTCTAAATTCCTTGACGTCGAGTGAAGTTGAACGATCATTTATATATATAAATGGCTTTATAGTGATAAACGAAACCGTCTGTTCCCAGAGAATGTTGAGAAATTAATGATTATATACTCTTATTACTATCAGAAATAAAATGTCATGTGCTACTGTGTGTACTGACGTGGATTTCGAAGAAGAAATTGCATCTGTGTCTATGTAATTTTATATAAACCTCACGTAATTTTGTGGACCGTTTTTTATTCTTCTATTACACAATTATCGATATCGTTAAAAAATGTTACTAACACTAGTAAGGTTGCGACAGTCTTTTGTTTTGCTGTGAAAATTCCGGGCTCTGATGATAATAATAAATGTTACTACTAAAAACAATTGATAATTATGTATATCAAAAGATTTACATAAAAAACACATTAGTAAATATAAACAGTTCAATTACGCTAACAAAAACAATAATACAAAAAAATACAATAATAAATGTCACTACTAAAAACTATTGTAAATTATTCATCCATTTCAAAGGTTTACATTAAAACGAATCAGTTATTAAATATTTTTGTCATTTATAAATTCGGTTACAGACTAATAAGCTTTGTGTAAGAGCAACCTTTTGAGTCTCGTTCTGAAAACATTCCAATTGACAACCTCTGAGTTCTACTGGCAGTTTGTTGAAGAAATATTATTCTAGCGCGTGTGGTGTCGGGTTACAATAGCACCACTCCCTTTCTTCCTGTGGGTGTCGTAAGAGTCGACTAAGGGTACAGGGTTGAAGTATGTTGTGGGCGATGGGCTAGCATCCTGTCACAGCGATATCACATTTTGTCGATCTTTTATACCCACATGTATGCTAAAAGCAAAGTAGAAAGAGTGGAAAGTAGGTTATCTTCATACAAACGCACGGCGCGCGGCTTGTATGTGTGCGCCATAGTATCTATGCGTCGCCGCACGCACACTCAAACAAAATCTCGACCCGTTTCTCAGTGCGCCAGTCGGGGCTAACACCGCACAAGGTTCGCGCGTCACGGCTTACCGGCACCGCTAAATTGATGAAAAATGAGGGATTGATTATGATTATCGCAGGAGAATTTATTTAATTTATTGCTGTGTGTTTGGGTGTTTAAATAATTCATCAATTCCAGAGAATGGTCTCTGTTCAGATTACGCGGCTCCCCCCGCGTAGAAAGAAAGCAAGGGTTAACCGCGGAAATGAAACCATGCGTCCAACCCTCTACACTGCGTTCTACACGGGTAAAAGATTTTTTGATATCTGATGTCTAGTTCCGGAGATTACCCCTTACATACAAACTTATCGCGATTCGAACCCAGGACCGCTGGCAGCTTCCTGCGTCCGCTTGATCCAACAAACCCAACGAAGCTAAAACGTCCGTCGTGTAAAGTTATTATTGCGAATCTCTTAACTACTAGGATGAGAAAAAAATAATTAGATCCCAAGTCCGTACATGAACTAATAATATCAATTATGTATACAGTACCGTTTCCATAAATTCTATCGCGCGAATGTCATCTCGTCTCTTACTTTAATAAACAAAAAGAGGGAGATGCCATACAGAGCAGCTAGAGCACTGTTCCCACCGACCGGGCCGGGCCGGTGCGGATTTTATCAGATGCAGAAGAGTTTGAACCATTTGTACAGCAGATACAAACTCAATAGGGGTGCGTCCTAAGATTTTTTACCGATGCCATTCGAACCAGTTTTCGAAGAGGAACAAACGTTTGGTTGGGAGCTACTAAAATTAGAGAACATAAATACCCAAAAAAAATTAGGCAAACACGGACCTCGCTTCATTCTAATTGCCATAAAAGTATGATGTCACACTCTGCTATTTGTACTGATCGTTGTACGGAAAATCGAGTAAATTGCTGTTTCGGTAAATATTACGTACGAATGACATTAAATTGAAAATGGTTACGCAAATAGTATAAAAATTTGAACCAAAATATTGGAGAAATAGAATGGGCCTCCGTCAAAGAAATTTGATTGAATCCATACTAATATTATAAATGGGAAAGCGTATGTGTGTGTTTGTTTGTCCGTCTTTCACGGCAAAACGGAGCGACGAATTGACGTGTTTTTTTAAGTGGAGATAGTTGAAGGGATGGAGAGTGATATAGGCTACTTTTTGTCTCTTTCTAACCCCCCTCTTCCCTAAAATGGGGGGTGCAAGTTTGTATGGAGCTACGATATAAACGACTTCCACGCGGACGGAGTCGCGGGCAGAAGCTAGTATTAAATATACGCATTGGACAAAGATCTTGAACCACCCTTAGGTCCATAGTTGTCATACAATTTTGTTTAAATTTACTCTTGGACAATAAAAAAAAACATATTTTTTCTGAACTTTTTAGGGCCAATATCTTTTTATGATCTTAAGTATATTTTGTAATTTATACTTTATAACAATAGTTTGATGGTTTACTGTGTATTTGGCAACACTGCGTTATCAATTTAAACATTACGCAACTGCCCTGATTCATATTTGATTGAACCCAGCTACCGCGTCGGCTGTTGCTGACTCGCTGTAGACGCGGTGCACGATTCCATTCAAATATGGCACGTAACTACTGTATAGACGGTTCAAAATTCCTTTTTAAACGTGCTATTAAAAAACGACTGTCTGTTACCTCTTCACGCTTAAACCCCTGAACCGATTTAGATGAAATTTTGTATAGAGATAGTTTGAGACCCGGAGAAGGACTTGGTCGAATAGTTTTCTTCCCGGAAATAATACCCTAAGGGGGTTAAACGGGGGTGAACATTTGTATGGACCTACGATATAAACGAGTTCCACGCGGACGGAGTCGCGGGCAGATTCTAGTTGAATATAATACAACGCCCTCGTCGGCCCGGTCGGTGAAAATCCTACTTAATAGTAACAGCACGGAGGGCAGTACAATTAGAGACTAATTTTAGCCTCAATAGGACTCGCATGTCAGATCGGGCAGTCGTAATGGCCGGACGATTACGTCGTCAGGATGGTCGGTTAGTGTTTTGTTTAACTGCACGTGCGATGCTCGTTATGTACAGGGATCATAAATATGCGTTAGAAAAGGAATCTATAATACGGGTGTACACTCAAAATGTATTTTTACTCCAAAAGAAAGAAGTCAAAATTATGCCTAGTGACGAAAATACCATTCTGATATCTGAAAGAATTACGAAGCTACAAACGTTTTAATATTAATTGTTTGAGAGAGAAAACTCTAGCAGATCGTGATGTCACGATCTAACCGTGCAATGTGCCCCGCCCACTGCCACTTAAATTTAGCGATTCGGAAGGCTATATCGGTTACCTTGGTTCTGCTTCGGATAGCCTCATTTCTGATGCGACCGCGTAGAGAAACTCCCAGCATAGTCCTCCCTAGCCTAGCCTGTAGGTAAATAGTTATATAAAAATATAAATCACCTATTTTCGTAAAACGACACGTTACAGTGCAGTTATTTTGAATAAATTAATGATGATTTATTTGAAACACACACCACAACAACAAACTTGCCTAAAACTAGAGAAAAAAAGATAAAATATGTGATACCTTGTTGAGGTTAGTCTCAAAAAGGAGTCCACTTAGCATGTGTCGAGGCATGAAGTGCCACGATGCTGATTTTCAGTGTATCCATTTAAACAGTATAAAACAAAAATAAAAACAAAACAAAACAAATAACAAAGAACACCAAGCGAAGCAACAGACATTATATATGCATTTTACATGAAAATGCATATATATCTTGATTCGCGGAAATAAGATAGGTATTGACGACCGGTTTAGCCTAGTTGGTAGTGACCCTGCCTACGAAACTAGAGGTCCCGGGTTCGAGTCCCGGTAAGGGCATTTATTTGTCTGCCCTCCTAACGTAAAGTGCAATAACTTTCAATCGAAATGTAATTCAAATGTGTACGTATTATATTACAATAAATGTAATATAATAAAGTAAATATTTAATTCATATTTCGAATGAAGTTATTGCACTTATCACAAGCACGGCAGTTGTGTGATGAGCACGAATATTTGTTCCTGAGTCATGGATGTTTTCTATGTATGTAAGTCTAGTACCAACAGTACTAAGCTTTGCTTAGTTTGGGACTAGGTCGATTTGTGTAAGATTATCCGCAAATATTTATTTATTTTATTTATATTTATTTCATTGTGATTGACTCAGTGTACAAAAACTATGAAAATGTCGAAAAAAGGTATACGATTCCTCCCCATTTATACGTAACTAGTTTCTGCCCGCGACTCCGTCCGCGTGAAACTCGTCTATATCGTAGCTCGATACAAACTTTCACCCCCCATTTCACCCCCTCAGGGGATGATTTCCGGGATAAAAACTATTCTATGTCCTTCCCCGGGATTCAAACTATCTCCATACCAAATTTCAGACAGACAGACAGACAGACAGACAAGCAGACAGACACACTTCGCATTTATAATATTAGTATGGATAACTTCTGCCCGCGACTCCGTCCGCGTGGAACTCGTTTATATCGTAGCTCGATAGAAACTTTCACCCCCGATTTCACCCCCTTAGGGGATGATTTCCGGGATAAAAACTATCCTATGTCCTTCCCCGGGACTCAAACTATCTCTCTACCAAATTTCATCTCAATCGGTTCAGCGGTTTAAGCGTGAAGAGGTAACAGACAGACAGACAAACAAGCAGACAGACACACTTTCGCATTTATAATATTAGTATCGATAACTTCTGCCCGCGACTCCGTCCGCGTGGAACTCGTTTATATCGTAGCTCGATACAAACTTTCACCCCCGATTTCATCCCCTTAGGGGATGATTTCCGGGATAAAAACTATCATATGTCCTTCCCCGGGACTCAAACTATCTCTCTACCAAATTTCATCTCAATCGGTTCAGCGGTTTAAGCGTGAAGAGGTAACAGACAGACAGACAGACAGACATCGCATTTATAATATTAGTATGAATTTCAGCATCTAGGATACATAAATGCGGTTCGTACACAGTGTATACACTGCCGATGACCCGATAATGAATGAGACGCATCAAGCATGATATCTATTTCCGCCGCCGAGCGATTGACACCGGCTATTGTTAGCGCGCGTTTCACTCGATGTTTGTCGTCGCATGCACATGCAAATAGTACAGCGGTACAGTCGGCCTGATAAAGTGGGTCAAAATGTGATTAATAAAAGCTAGAACACACCCGGGTCATCGGCTACCTAATTTAGAACCATCTCGACCGACAAGACATCCGTTCCGTAGTCAACATGGAACCCTTATAGTTTCGCCATGCCCGTCACGCTGGATAGCTTGTTCAAAAATATTATGGGTTTCTTGAAACCATTTTTCAGCTCAGTGATTCGTTTGCGAGATATTGGGCTTTAAAGCCCTAATTTTTGTTCGAGTCGTGTAGGTCGATTTTTGATCGATACATACGTGCAATAGCAGACCTGCAGTTGACTGTGTGTATCGGACCATCCGTGCTATGTATTTGATGATACAAACGTTCCAGAATAGTCTGAACCGAATGCAGTTGTTTATGTACATACATACATTCACGCCTTTATTCCCAAAAGGGGTAGGCAGAGCACATGAAACTATGTTCCAGCGCCACTTTTAGCATAAATGTGGGTAAAATGTGATATTGCAGTGACAGGTTGCTAGCCCATCGCCCACAAGACCGCTGACCCTGAGTTGTTTATGTAAGTATTGTAAATAGTGCAATATGTTCCTATTATACAAGTCTTGCATTCGTTGCGATCGGACTTGAGCTTGGAATAGTCATTATTCATCATAGCCCCTGCCCGCGACACCGTCCGCGTGGAACTCGTTTAACTACTATAGTTAGTTAGTAGTAAACTTTCACCCCTATTTCACCCCGTTAGGGGTTGATTTCCGGGATAAAAACTATCCTATGTCCTTCCCGGGGACTCAAACTATCAACTAATTTCATTTATAACGGTTAAGCGGTTTAAGCGTGCAGAGGTAACAGACAGACACACTTTCGCATTAATAATAATAGTATGGATCATCATCATATCAGCCGAAAGACCTCCACTGCTGGACGTAGGCCTCCCCCACAGAGTGCCACAATGACCGGTCCTGAGCCCGCAGCCGGCGGTCTCCCGCGACCTTCACCAGGTGATCAGTCCACCCACGCTTCGCCTATAGTTATTATTACAGTACACTACTGTAGCGGCTAGGAATGGATATTAGGCTGGCAGTCCCTCTTCACGCCGAGGTAGACAATATGCCGTATTCCACCGTCCAGGTATGGAAAGTATGCCATATTCCAGCTTAATCGGTTACCGGCGACGAGTGCTCTAACTATATAGGCATGAGTTAAGGTGCGACCACACCGCTGCTCAAAATACGCTAACGCACCGTAAAACGCAGCAAAATGTATGAAGAATACGTGACGCATAAGACACGTCAACGCGTATACGCAGCGTTAAGCTCCGGTGTGGTCGCTCCCTTATTGTGTGGTGGTGAGTAAGGTCGCCAGAGCTCCCGAGGTTGAGTCGTGTTGAGTGTGACGGACCCGCTTTCCTGTATAGCTATACATCAACACGTGTTCTGTTGATAGCTAGAGACGAACGTTTTAGGCCGCGGACTGGATGCCAGCGGGCAGCGGGACGAGGAGCGGCAGTTCATGCAACCGAGCGACTTCAATGTATGGGCAGCCGCTCGTCGGCCCGCTGCCCGCTGGCGTCCAGTCCGCGGCCTTACACAACGAAACGGAAAAACGGCTGTTAGCACAAATCAAATTCGGACAAACAATACAGTTGGAAAAAAATATTTGGTGATTCAGATAGGTAACCAACGAATATTCAAATCAATAAAGGGTCGGCAACGCGCTTGTGATTCTTCTGGAATCGCAAGTGTCCATAGGCTACGGTATCTGCTTACCATCAGGCGGGCCGTATGCTTGTTTGTCACCGACGAAGTAAAAGAGAATAACTGAAAAAAATGCGAATTTTGAGTTACAAATTACATTGGTACCCACGAATAATTAGTGCAAGGTACATTACTAATAGGCTTGTGTCCTAAGACTTTTTTACGATGCCATTCGAACTGGTTCTTGGACAGGAACAAATGCTTGTATGGGAGCCTCTACAATTAACCCTTTCACCGCCACAGTCGGCCATAGCCGACAACGCAAAATCGTGACTACAACGCCAGTGACGGCGCTGGCCGACAAACATTTTTTGATGAATACCTATTGAAAAACAGCCCATTTTTATGGTGGCGTTATTTCTTTACCCATTTTAATTTTACCCCCGTGGCGTCAGTGGCACAGCGTATTGCTTCGCCGTCGGGCGGTGAAAAGGTTAAATAAAATACCCAAAACATTTAGTGAAAGACGGACCTCACTGCCGGTAGCCGAAACGATTAATATTAATTCACATAGAAGTATAACGTCACAGTTTGCTATATGTTCGAATCGTTGTATGGGAAATCAAGGAAATTGTTATTACTGTCGCGAAATACTGCATTTAGGTCCATAGTTGTCGTACAATTTTGTTATTATAAAGACTTAAGGATTCTATTGGTAGGATCCGGTCACCTACGGCCACTTCCTTCTACGGCCATCGTGGAAATTTCTACATCGGCCATATCCCTGTTCGGTCTTTTCCTACTACGGTCATTTCCCCAAAGGACCACAATGCAGATTCCTTAGCTTTAAATTTTCTCTTGGACAATAAAAAAAATGCGTATTTTACTAAACTTTTAAGTTCCGTACCTATCTTGTTATGATTTTAACTATATTTTGTATTTTATACTTTATTACAATAATTTGATGGTTTACTATACATTTAGCAACACTACGTTATTAATGTATGTGTAATCTAGCACTTCCGCAGCGCTTTCCCTCGCTTTTGCAATAGTTAAGCAAATTACAAACTTATAACATTTGCTAATAACACCTCGATAAGTAACTCTTCGCCGGTCACGTCACGTACACAATGCCTACACTGGAAATACTTTACATACATGCAGAATAACATGCTTAAAAGGACATAAGCCTTATTCGCTTAATAATAAAGTTATGACCCTGTTATAGTCAAATGCCGATGTTGTCTCTCGTTCATAAGTTTCACTTTAAAACTGGTTCAAAGACACAAGGTTCTAATGTAGGTTTTGCCTATCAGGGTGGTCGCAAACAGTCGCAAATTGGCAAACTGATCTAATGGCAATGCGAACGTAGTTTGGCACGTTGCAAAACAAAACTAACGGCGGTATTTAAAGGGTTCTCCAGGTAGGATTATTCCCACCTGTTACCACCAATATATTACCAGTGGAATTATTCGCATCGTTTACCATTGGAAACGAAGGGGAATAGTAATTGATGGTAACTACTGGGTTTTTTGCCAGTATAGTTACCACCGAGTAATTTAGTGCTAAAAGTTATTCCCGGGTGTGCCCTAAAGGAGCCCGCGGTCCACTTCGACACCTTATCCCAAGATTTGACATAGGCACTACTATACTAGCGAATGCCATCTGACCTTTCAACCCAGAGGGAAAACGAGCCCTTTTTGGGATTAGAACCCTCACGCTGTTTTCCTTCACCGAATAGCTAGTTAATGGTAATTCTGTACGTAAGTTCCGAAAAACTCATTAGTACGAGCCGGTATTCGAACTCACGACCGCCGCTTGACAGCCGCATGCCTGAACCATTAGGCTACCGTAGCTTTATATATATATAAAAAGTTCCCATCGCATAAAATTACTTAAGCGGAAACGCCGTCTCTGCGAATGAGTCTAACCAAATCTTAGGTTCTCTTGGATCCAATTTTTGTGTACCCTATATATGATCTTTAAAGTCTGTTTTTATTTATTTGACACCTAGCTGTCAAATATATTCAAATACAGCTCCGAACGTCTATGGTACTGGTACTCCCCATTTACAGTAATTTGATATGAAAACAAGTGATTCCGCAAATGAAAAACAAATGCCATCAGAAAATGCGATTATCACAATCATCTGTTCGTGACTTTATATCACTGACCTTGATTGTAAACTCCCCTCTTACTGATAAACCGGGGTTTAAATCTTCCCTTGTCGTTCCATTCAGCGGCTGGTTCATGAATGGCGGCGACGGCGCCATTGATCGGTGCGGCGGGTCACTGGGTCGAGGGGTGCGGGGGTGTAAACGTAACTTGTTAGTTGTAGTGGTTTCAAGTTGCGATTATAGATCGGTCGAGCCAAGAGAAAGCTCCACACTCTTCATTTAATTTCGTAACTAGCACATTTACGGTAATTTTACTAAATACCACTTTGGCATGTGGGTGTTGGCACTTAATAGAATAATCAATAATGATCTATTTTCTTGAAAAAGTATTAAGAACTAGCTTCTGCCCGCGACTCCGTCCGCGTGGAACTCGTTTATATCGTAGCACGATACAAACTTTCATCCCCTATTTCACCCCCTCAGGGGATGATTTCCGGAATAAAAAGTATCCTATGTGCTTCCCCGTGATTCAAACTATCTCCATACCAAATTTCATCTCAATCGGTTCAGCGGTTTAAGCGTGAAGAGGTAACAGACAGACAGACAGACACACTTTCACATTTATAATATTAGTATGGATGTAGTCAAATGGAGAAAAAAAGCAACGCAAGAGGTTAAATAATCACAAAGTTATACGCGTCCAAATCCCTTTTCCGCAAAACGCACCTTTATATGAAACGATTGTCATTTACTATGACCCTCGCAGATTGTGACGTCACGATCGGCTAACGTTTTCTCTCTAACCAGCAACATTAAAAAGGTTGTAGCTTCGTATTTTTTTTATGATATTAGAATGGGATTTTCGTCATTAGGCATTTTTTTTACCTCTTTCATTTGAAGTAATAATACATTTTGAGTCTATTGGTAGTCTCCATATATGCTCCTGCCTATGATGCTGGCGGTTCCGGGTTCCGAGTTCGAAACCCAGTAATGGCATTTTTTTGAGTGATGACCACGAATATTTGTTGTGGAGTCTTGGACGTTTTCTATGTATGAATATGTATCTGTTTTATGTGGGTCACAGTAATAGTAATAAAGGACTTTAGGATATTTTACAGTGAAATATCCTTATCATAACGTGGCATTCACAGAATGGTTAATTAAGTAGTTAATACGTCCAAGCGGTATAACTGTCACGCCATCATGACAGAATTGGTTCATAATTCATCATCATCATCATATCAGCCGAAGGACATTCACTGCTGGACCGCCTCCCCCAAAGAGTGCCACAATGAACGTTCCTTCGCCAACGGCATCCAGCGGACTCCCTCGACCTTTATCAGGGTTCCCTGTTAACAAACCTTCTGTTTAGGTATGCCGAACGAGCCTAAGCGTGGTCATCCCTTTCTATCGCATGCACCGCGCTGCGATAGAACGCGAGCGTGACGTAAGAGCGCCTACATACCGGCCGGGATCGGCAGCACAGTATAGAAGAATAATACAGTAGGTAATCAGAGGCCGTTTAGGAGCGTTCGTTACCTACTTTCGCTCGATGCGCAGGGCTGTGTCACGTTTGTGGCTTGGCATACCTATAATACTAATTTTGCTTTTAAGTATGCAAAGTATTTCTGTTACAGTTTAATAGACAATATTGTATACACAAAGTAATAATATTATAGATAGTTAGGTATGTGTTTTTAGTTTCCCACTTCATCGAATATTTTAATACCACTATACTATGCCTAAAATATTTCCTAGTAAGTATAATAGTTGCTAAACTGCACTAGGTTGGTAGGTGATTAGTTACAAGCCTATTCGGCTCCTTTTGATATCGTGGCACTGGCGGCTCGCTGTCTTCATACCTACGAGGCGGCTTCCTTTGACGTAGCGAGTGAGAACGAGCGAACACCGCAACGGCGCGGCCCCTTGAAGCATTCTCCATCATTCCCGAAGGCTATGGGTGTGTGCGTACCGAACGCGCGCGCATGTGTGCAGCCGTGTGATGTACCTTTGTTCGAAGTTTATCTACTGTTCCCATAGACACAGTATGGGAACAGTAGATAAAGTCTGGCCAGTCTGGCATGTACTTGGAGGGGCGCGACGTAATCACGTAGTGAGTCGCCCCTGGCTCAATTTATGAATGGCTGCACCGCCATTGATCAGGGAGCGCTGGGTCACTGGGTCGAGGGGATGCGACGAGGGTTGGCGGCAGAGTATGGTCACAGTTTGCGATTGACATAAATTAATATCGGGGGTTGAATGTACGTGATTGAGTGAAAGGTACAACTCCGGTGATACAATAAAATTGATACATAGTAAATGCATGTCGTGTTTGCGTTTAATTGGGTGAATACTCACGCAATCGTACTATCAATAACTGTGTTTTTATGTAAATTCTAGTATTATACCTTTTGGAAAACCTTCAATAAATTCATCTATTTGATGAGTGAATGTGATAAGATAAGATAAGATAATTCTTTATTAACGCCACAATAAACGATTACACAAAACATATCGATCGACGCTAAAAGGAGCCCCTCAGATATTGCCACGACAAGCCGTGGCGCTGATTTTCAGTAGGGCCCTAGCTAAAAAACTACTATACTATAATTAAATCTAAAACTAAACGGATGACGAATCAACTAAACGATTAACCAAACTTTTCAAACATACCGTCATGTTGCTAGTTTCCGACCGCTACCCAACTAATTACACGGGAAGAAAAGGATCAAAAAAGTACAAAGGAAAACGAGATTACATGTAGGTATGATATGTTTGTATCGTGCAATGAAACTTTTGTCGCTTACATGATACATTTTATATGTATGTTTCCGTCAATGAAAATCTTTTCGGAAAAATCCAATAACACTAATTATAAAGAGGTAGTCGGAAATGTTAGTCTGTACGTAGGGGGATATCGTCGAAACTACTCAACGGATTTTAAAAGAAATTCACCAGTGTGTGTGTGGGTCATAATTGACAGCCCTACTAATATTATAAATGCAAAAGTGTGTCTGTCTCTCTGTCTGTCTGTTACATCTTCACGCTTAAACCGCTGAACTGATTTAGATTAAATTTGGAATAGAGAGTAGAGATAGTTGGGACTACCGACAAATCGTGATTTGCCAAATCCATATCCATACTTCCATACTAACATTATAAATGCGAAAGTGTGTCTGTCTGTCACCTTTTATGTAGTTTAGTTTCAATCCCGGGGAAGGAAATATGATAGTTTTATCCCGGAAATCATACTCTAAGGGGGCGAAATGGGGGTGAAAGTTTGTATGGAGCTACGATATAAACGAGTTCCACGCGGACAGAGTCGCGGGCAGTTAGTAAGCTATATTTAATCCCTTGGCTCCTGGGTTCTGCGGCTAGTATAAAAAAAGTAATAATAATAATATAACTTATGACATAAACTTTGAAAGGAGCAATTAAGCATAGAGTTATCATTATCAACTTGCTTTCGTCATGGTCTTATAGTTTCCTTTAGATAGTATTAAAAGTGTGTTTATTTCAATTACTTGATGATCCTCACCATATCTTGAGTCGACATCGGTATTTCTTCTGAGAATTTCTGTAAAACGACGCATGCGTACTGCTACAAGCTTTTTCGTGGAACAGATGTTTTGACGGCAGATATTATAATTTGTTACTCGGAGATGTAAATCGAAAAATTTTACTTGTGAAAACAAACTGCATGGAAACCGAATAGTTTTATAATGTATATTAACTGCGTCATCCTTTGGTTTCCTATTTTCAATACGTTCGTGTATCTCTGACGCAGAATGCTGACTACACTAGGCTAAACCGATATTTTAGTTCCTGTAACGCGCTACTGACATATTGAGATCGTATTTGGTTTCTCCACAATAAACAAGAGTACTACTACCTTCTGTACGTAGTTTTCTGTGTCACAAATCCCCTGCTTAGGTATGCCGAACGAGCCTAAGCGTGGCCATCCCTTTCTATCGCATGCAAAGCGCTGCGATAGAACGCGTGCGTGTTGTAGCAGCCCTAACATACCGGTAGGCTGACATATACTTGTAGCGGCGCGACGAAATCACAGAGTGACCCGCCCCTGGGGGGCTAGCACAACTGACGCCGCGCCGCGACGCGAGGCGAGAAAGATCTTTCTAATTTGCATGGTGCGAGTGAGACAGGACACGCACAGTCGCGCGCAAAGCGACTTGTCAGCAAGTTGTTCTAGACGTGCTGCTAGCACTTGTACGTAGCCTAATGTCTTAAGAGCGCAACGCCCTGGGGCTCGATTTGAAACGTACATTACCCGATTCGATTTTCGGGCTCACCTTAGGGATGATTCGCATCAGAGGCCCTACCGTGAAACGAAAACGAATGTTTGTTGTTGCACTTGCTGGTTCGAGCGACAGAGAGGGAGATATTCGTTCGTTTTCACTTCGCGGTAGCCCCTCAGGCTATGTAAGAACATGCGCGCAAAACGCAAAAAAATAATAATTTGAAATTTGTAACTTGCAATTTTCACATGCCTGTTTTGGTGAAACATATTTAGGGATGCTAATTGATTGTAACATCTGTATGTAACATATGTTTCTGATGAATAAACGACATTCATTAATTCATTCAATTCTAATGTGTGTAGTCCAAGTCTACTCTCCGATAAACATATTGAATGAATTCTAATCTATACTATTCTATACTTCTATCCCTAGCAGCATGTTCGTTGGCATTTCGTTGGGCCAACTCGGTGATCAATGGCTCAACGTGGGGCCGACTTAAAATGCTACTAGGGATACTATATGTACTTATAATAAATATTGTGAATGCGAAAGTAACTCTGACTGCCTGCCTTTTCACGCTTAAACCGCTGAATCGATTGAGATTGAATTTGGTATGGAGATAGTTTTAATCGACGGGAAGGACATAGGATATTTTTATCCCGGAAGTCATCCCGTAAGAGGATGAAATGGGGGCGAAAATTCATATGGAGCTACTGTGTAAACGAGTTCCACGCGGACGAAGTCACGTGCAAAACCTAGTGAGCCTATATATTTTCTAAATCAACCATAAGTCCCTAAAACCGTGTGTTCATGCAAGTATCCGTCACACGCACGAAGGCCGACTATATCCGTCGATGACGTCACTACTTTTCATGCCGCGCGGGCGATCCGCGGGCGGACCTTTTAATAGATATTAATTTGGTGGTCGATGGTCAATTTAGGGGATGTAGGGTTGACTTCAAGGGTATGTATACACTTTTCGCCGTATTGCGTTCGAATAAGGTGCCGAAGTGTAAAGATATATTTGATGTCGACTGTTCAGTGTGAGTAATAACACTAATAACTAACCCCCTTATTCATAAAACTTAAAATGCCTCTGCTAAATAAAATGTGCTTTGTCCCTTTCTTACGAATACAAATGTCAAAGTGACAAATAAGGACAAACGAATATTAACGCCATTTTAGTTAAAATGGGCTTGTAGGACGTTTATGAATACGGCCGTAAGACGAGAGACTTGTTTTTTGACGGCTGCTTTAGCCTAGTTGGTAGTGACCCTTCCTACGAAGCAAGAGGTCCTGGGTTCGAATCGCGGTAAGGTCATTTATTTGTGTGTCGAGCACGAATATTTGTTCCTGAGTAATGGATGTTTTCTATGTATCTATATAAGTATGTATATCGTCGTCTAGTTACTATAGTACAAACGACAACACTGCTAACTGGCCATCCTGAGTTTATATAGAACCTTATTACAATGCACTTAAGGTGCACCGATGGTCAGTTAGCTGTGTTGTCGATAGTACAAGCTTTGCTTAGTTTGGGACTAGGTCGATTTGTGTAAGATTGTCCGGAAATATTTATTTTTTATCTTTGGTATCATTATTTGGTCATGGTTTTAAAGTTTAGAAAAATCCATACAAAAAAACGGGTTCGAACCTAGTGAAATGTGTTTAAAACTGTTTTTTTTTTTTCTCAAAAAAATATATACTGAGATTGCATATTGTATCTAACTACCTAAAAAGCAGCTGGATAGCACCCTAAAAAAGTATTCAACTTATTCTGTAAAAAAAAGTTAATAAATTCAAAAATATACCTCGGTATACATACTAGACAAGTTCAAATAGGGATACAGTGTATACCTAACCTATGACCTCGGGGCTTTAAAGAAAGATTCGATTCTGCTCGTCAAACTGAACCACTTGATATGCAACTTTGTACCTATACAATTACTATTATTTATGTCATTTATTAGTGTTTGAACTTTAACTGCTATCAATGTATTGCAAACACGGTCTCATTATTTGACATCCATAACAGTGACAATTATGGTGATAATTATAGTAATGGATGATGTACATTTAAAAAAAAAATTAATTTGTATGAAATAAGGAAAATGTAAAAAGGACATATTTTTGAAAAGTTGTAGAACAAAAGCAGTTCCTTTAAGAGCATAATCCATATAAAAATAGTTTGTCACGTGATACTTTGGGAAAACGATTATTCTCAAATTAGTCTAGTTTATACAAGTTTATTCTAGGAAAGGGGGCATTTCGCGCAAATGGAAAGCCAATTTATGAAAGTTTGTTACATAAAAAATATCACGCTGTTTGCCTGCGAATGTCGAGTGACGTTTTGTATGGTCGTCGAACCACCTTAAAGAGCCAAGCTCAGAGGCACCCAGTATATGCCAGTCTGTTTCCAGCTTACGTCAACAGTCAATACTTGTTAGCCCGCGCGCCCTGACATATTAGTGCCTGCAACGTCAAATTAAGGGGTAAATATAGGTATTGGGTCAAACGGAGGTCGCGCCAATCAAGATTAAGGCCCCTTACAGTGGGCTGAAAATCGGCTTTCATAGACTTAGGAATCGAAGTTAACATTTTAAAGTTTTTTGCTTGAAATGGCTATCACTTGCCATTGTTATGCTGAATTATTATCCTGGCGTGTTTTGGCACGAAAACTTATGAGTTACTAGCTTCCGCCCGCGACTTCGTCTGCGTAGACCCGGGATAAAAACTATCCTATATGTTAATCCAATCTTCGTGCAAAATTTCATCCAAATCGGTTGAGCCGTTTAAGCTTGATTGAGTAACAAACATCTAATCTATCATCTAATCCAAACTTTCGCATTTATAATATTAGTAGGATAATTTTTTCAAAAAAAAAGTATGGAGTTGGAACGAAAAAACTGGATATCTCGGGAACCGCAAAGAAACACAGATATCCTTACAGCCGGTTATACTACTAATTATTCCTGATTTTTTGGACCATTCCACCATTTAGCCTTTTCAAGCAAAAAAACTTTAATTTGTTAACTTCGATTCTTATGTTATCAAAGCCGATTTTCAGCCCACTGCGGTCCTCACGACTTTGTCTCGCTCTAATGTTAGCTCGGTATGATGTGCCATTGTGCTCTTCGCCCGCGCACGAATTAACGACATTTTAATAAAACAAGCGTAAAAAGACTGCTGCCGACTACGGAAACATAATGTTTAATCGATTAATACCACATTCATCAAAAGCGGTTTAACATCTTAAACCATTCGCCGCCACAGAAAAAATGAGAGGCGGCACCCCTACGCCACGCAAGTTAGTTTATCGTTTTTGGACTTCGTATGACGTCGGCGGCAACTGGGTTGCAACTGTGTCGAATTTGATTTCAAGTCAGTGGCGGCGAATGCATTAAACCAGAGGCTCTAGTATATGTTTTACCGAAACAAAACGTTACGATCGCGTTTGCGTTTTACCCTCCATTTGTATGGGATTTGACAGCTAAACACAAACGCGGTCGTAACGTTTTGTTTCGGTAAAACTTATACTATAGAGCCTCTGGGGTGTTATTCGCTACGCACTAATGCGGCTCGCCCCGCTGGTCACCCGTCACGTAACTGGACCTCTGCCTACATACGCTTAACTTAATTACTACGCATCGCGGTGTCAAGATATATTTGTGGGTGAGCGTTCAGGTGAGCTTAAAACAAGTTACAGAATATAGGGGGGCAGGGGTCGCAAGATTAAAGCCCGCGGACCAGGTCCGCGGAAAGAAAGCGGAGTCCGGCCCGCGATAGCGATGGGGTATGGCTGGTCATGAAGAATCCCAGTGGTAAATCAACAACATAAGGGTGGAAACCACGACCGCGCCTAGTCCCAAGGTGCCGAAATGGTGAGGGTGGGATTAATTCGTGTAATCCTACATACATACTCACATACATACATATATCTCCTCATCGTCATCCTCCTACCGTTATTCCCGGTAATGCCCCTAAAGGAGCCCGGGGTCCGCTTTGACACCTAATCCCAAGATTTGGCATAGGCACTAGTTTTACGAAAGCGACTGCCATCTGCCCTTCAACCCAGAGGGAAAACTAGACCTTAATGGGATTAGACCGGTTTCCTCACGATGTTTTCCTTCACCGAAAAGCTTACGGTAAATATTCCGTACATAAGTTCCGAAAAACTCATTGGTACGAGCCGGGATTCTAACCCACGACCGCCGCTTGACAGCCGCATACCTGAACCACTAGGCTACCGTAGCTCTTCATACATATATCTCCTACTGCAGTCGGGCAAATCGCACTCAAATCCGTTCATCCGTACGGTAGCTTCGATGTCACAGACAGACTCGGCTACACATGTAATACTTATAACACCCCTTTTTCATCCTAGATTATGTTTGGTCTATAGCGTAGGTAAGGGTGGCTCGCTATTTCGTGAATTGATGAACTATAAGCCGGAGGTTGACTCTTTATGCCGGAAGTTTCACATACGACCGGCGATAAAATTAATGAACATTACATCGCCGATATTATGAATACGGATGTATGATATATATACAGATGATATCCTTGATTATCCTTGTATAACACCACCATTATACCGGGTGGAACAGAACGAAGGCATTTCATAAAAAGCTTATATCATGGATTACCAGGTGGTACGGCGCCGGAACCGGTCGCTAAATACTTATGCTGTAGAATACGCGACCCCGTATCTTTTTTAAAAATATATTAATAATAGCTGAAACGGAGAAGTTTGTACGCTTCCCTAGCACGTTCATTTAAAGTAAATCATAAAACCGTCACACAAATTTACAACGTCCAATATTTTTGAAACTTATCAAATCACAATCTTCATTTCACCTCCCCACGAACCTATTTTAAATACATCATGCGGGGCTCTATCGGATATTCAGTGACGTCACACTGGCATTTGGGCCATGTCAGTTGTCACGGAGCACCGCACATTGGCACCGCGACTCTCGTCTCTATTGCGTTGACACACGGTTAGAGTCTCGTGGCAAGGCAACCAACACAAGCAGGATGTGAGTTGCACACAGATGCGCTGACCGGGTCAGAGCCCATTCTAGGAGCTCCATTGATATTTTGCAGCCGTTCCATTGATGAAATTCGTTGAGGATGTATGATATACTATTGAGGTTGAGTTTATTGACAACATACGGGTAATATTCGCATGAAATTGCACGGACATATTTTGTTACAATTTTTTTGGAACGTGGCAAATTTAATTGATGGATCTGGGAACTGGATAGTGCATTCAATCATTTACTTATTTCTGTCATAGGTAGAAGCGCCAGCATTGATATCTGCCACAATAAATCAGGTAAAAATATCTGACACGTCTTAATCTAGAAATAGTCGTGTCAGATATTTATTTTTGCGCGCTATGTTGTGACAGATATTAAATACGGTTACTGTACTATTGGTGATACATAGTGGATATTTCAGTTAAATACTTACTTAATTATGAAGCCCTCTTTCATTGTTTACCTTGAAACATCGTTTATACAATATTGTATGCCTGTATTTAACCACAAAAAGAAGAGGGCTTTGTTTCAAACAGCGCGGTGCTATTCCTGTAGTTTAAAACCCCAAAACAAACAAAAAAACCAAAGGCATTTTATTTCACCTTTCATCGCACCTTGGAAATAAATGCATAACTCCCATAGAGCATTGCGGAGGCTCGACATTAGATTAACTTGTCGTCCTTCAGCTAAAAATACCGTTTCACGGGGGGCCTTTAGATCCCCGGCCCTGCCATTGGGGTTCACAACGCTTGTACATCGCCTCAGGCTCACCGGTATCAATCTTGGCGTAGAGCTCTCATATGTCAATCGGGGGCAAGATGCACCAGAGGCAGCTTGCTAGCTAGTCGCGTCGCGCGAATCCTGTCTCACTCGCACTACGAATTAGAAAGAGGAGTGTAACTTCGCGTCGCGGCGTCAGGGCTAGCTCCGTAGTGGTGACTCGAAATTGTGAATCGCTTAGCCCGAGGTCGCTCCAGCGGGGCGCGGTGCAAGGCGCCACTGACCTACTTAAAGCCTGCAGCCTGTCCTATTTCCCAATGACGTCATACCATTCACCCCCTGCTCCTCAATCGATGCTGAACTGGGTCGTGAATGAACTCTTATTCGGGCTATTTTTAGACGCGCAATTCGGTCTCAGGGCCAGAAACCTGTTAGGGCGGATGGCTCGGCAATTAAGTCCGAGTATGAATTAAACGGATGACAATTCGAGTGGCTCTGCAATTAACCTGTAACGAGCTTTTTCCGTGATTACTTTGTTTTATATTACTATTAAGGCAATTTTTTGTGTTATACTTTTAGTTGACTGTAGCCAAGGACTTGTGCTTGGCTGCTAGCCAAATGAGGTCTTGTGATTTAGGATACGAATGCTTCTCTGCGAGATTTTTCTCATTTACCCAATTCTATATATATCATGTAATATATAGGGATAAATGAACCATGTTAACTAACATCTAGTTGATATTACAGTTTCGAAAATACGGCAGTGAAAATTTTAAAAAGTTTGCCTCATAACAGCAGTCTTCCATGCCTATTATAGGTAACTAGCTTCCGCCCGCGACTTCGTCCGCGTGGACCCGGGATAAAACTATTCTATATTTTAATCCAGGCTATAAACTATCTTCATGCAAAATTTCATTCAAATCGGTTCAGCCGTTTAAGCGTGATTGAGTAACAAAAATCCAAACATCTAAACTTTCGCATTTATAATATTAGTACGATTAATCTATTTTCCCCTCTAGGTTGAAAGGTTACAAAAAAAATTGAATCAAACGAAGGGAAACAAAAATCATCTTGTATTAAGTTAAGTCTCTCGAACCATGGGAAACGTAATGAACGTCATGGTTCACGAATGTGTACCTCGAATCCCTGTTTTCATTTTTCGTGTAGAGTCTACAACAATTTTTGGCGTTAGGTAACCGATTTAACTACGATCTCTTAACGTTAAGGCTGCAATAGCGTACGCCATACAGCTCCGCTATTCTGTAACTTGTTTTTAGTTCACCTCAACGCTCACCCACAAGCGCGTAAATAATAACAGCCCTGGTGTCGGCTGGCAATAGGGCTGTGCGTAAACGCGGCCGAAGATGCAGATATTATAAAATGGTTAATGCTTGTTGCAGATCTCCCGCGCGAGTATCGACGCCTGCAAGGACTACTTCCGCGAAGACCTGGTGAAGACCGACTGGCAGCTCATGGTGGAGCTGAAGAAACTATTCGAGATCCTGTAAGCCGTGGGAGCTTGCTGTCCTCAGCCAGGCGAAACTTGGTGACTGTTCCCACCTGTTACCGCGTTACCATTGTCTACCGGGAATATTCCCATCTGTTAACCTACCTTGTTACTGCTATTCAACCTCTTGGATGGCATTCTTCATGTACTTTTTCCGTAACAGTGTGAACAGCGTCCAAAGGGTTACAAAGAGAATGTCTTCGCACGACTATGTTGAAATTAAGTATGAGTGTAGTAAGTTATTTTTAAAAAGTGCAACCCCTTGAGATGTATTTATTATTTGAAACTAAGTATAATTAATTGTTAATTAATTAGTTTCAAAGGGTTAAAATTAATTGTTTTATACCTATATTTTAAAAATATGACGATTGTAAATTCAAGTGGCAACTAAGTGGTAAACTGGGAATGAATCAACCAGCGGTAAAATGGTAATGGGTGGGAACACTTTGTTCCAGGTTTGGCTCTCTTCGTCCGAGTTTAAAATCCATCTACGCCACGTCCGACGTATCATAGAATCTCAACCTACATAGCTGACCCATTCCGTACATCCCTCAATGTTCCCCGTAGACTTCTGTGGTACGAAATTGTAGAGTAGGTCATGTATTATATTGTTTTATAATTAATTTAGGGTAAATCCTATTGATTGGCACTAAAAATTCAGTTATTGGCGCCCAATTTTAAAAGATTTAGCACTTGAAATAATGAACGTGCCAATAGTTGGAAGGCCGACGATAGGTAGTTTTACCCTACTGCCATTTAACATGAACGTCATTTAAACATATAATAAGTAACCGATGGTTATTGTAAATATAAAATGATACTATTTTTATGATTCATGCATGATAATTTATTTATTACTTGTGCTTCGTTCAGCGTTTGGTATAGTCGATTGGTTTTGACTCGATTATGTGCAAAAGGCATATGAGATTTCATTATCTTACAATCGAAAACCACTATGTGGCTAAATTGAAGCCCTGTTCAGGTCTAAAAATGTTCAAAGTTGGTCTAAGTGTGTTTTCTTTTGTAAATACATGTTGATTTCCTACAAAATCCTCTGTATATACCCATAAATGTAATCAATAAAGAGCGTTTTACTTATGAATTGTCTGCAGAATTTATTTCATAGTGCAATATGCGATCTCATCGTGAAATATGCGTCTTTTCGGGCAATATATCTGTCTTTACGGAGCTTCTTGTTCTAACGTATTTAGTACCGACACTTTCGGTAAATCGATGTCTATTTATAAACGATACCTATAATAAAGGAGGCACTGTCAATGAATTTTTGGGACGTATATAGTGGTCGCTGTTCGTCTTACAGGGAATGATATGATCGCGGAACGTAGTTACAGAAGGTTGTATTTTACATGTAGGTATTTTCCCTTTTTGAAATGCTTTGTATTATATAGATGGAATCGGACATATTCTTATATTGAAGAATTATATTAAATTATGAAAATTATATTACATTTGATTTACCCTCCAATTCGAGTACTTACTTACTATTTTGGGTGTGTAATGATGGGTATGAAAATAAATAATATATTTTCATTCAGTATAATAACATTTGATATCATTTTAGAGTATATAATCGCTCATTTTATATAATAAAAGGTATAATTTCAAAATATATGTGTTTATGACCTGCGAACACCCGTTCTTTGGTCCAGCACGAGCCCTCCTTCTATGAAGAGCTTAGTGTGCCTTAAGCCCGCCTCATTCCTCCACTCATGTTGGTGTTTGGTTTTGGCGTAGGCTTCAAAGGCTGACATTATGGTTCCCTGCGAGAATCCCACAAATGGTTCTGGACCTACAAAGTGATTTGTAGACCCCCTTCTTGCAAGCTCATCTGCTCTTTCGTTGCCGATGATGCAACGAAAGAGCTCCATAAAACTTTTGTGAAATATCATACAAAGTAAGTAAATTAAATACCAATAAAAAAAACTGTCGGGACAGTTTAGGGCTACCCCTTTAATAGGTCCAATTGGTTGCTTTAGGATTGGGCTGTCAAACCTTTTGGCAAACACATCTAGAATGCTGTTGGCGTTCCGTCTAAGTCGCCATTTTTTTCAAGTTGTCGATTAAAAGACTTATGCTCTGAAGAGTGTCAACTTACCTTTATTGGAGCACCGAGAAAACCACCATATTTGAATGGACTTGCGACCCGATCGGCTCCTCGCGGACGTGGCCGGCTGCGCTCGGCTATCGCACCTGACCGGTTCCGTTCGACTATTGCCTACTTTACTGCACTATTTTAAGACGCGGGTGCGCGGCGCCAGGCGACGCAGCCTAGCCCCTTCGGTGGGAATCCATACTAAACAAGTTCCTGTCAAAAATTAAATTTTTGGTAAGTACAAGATTTTATTTCCGACTGTACTTAGTGTATACCAACATCAACTACTCATTGAGACGATTCTAACGAGCCCAAACTCAACGGGGTTACGTTCGGTTAAGTGCTGAATTCCCATGGTCACCATCTGTCTCCATCATCAGATCAGCTCGATGGTACCATAATTGTCATCCAAACTATACTTATACCCAAAATTTCAGGAAGTGGGTCAAATTTAACTTTCAATATTTGATGACAAACAGGTGAAAGAAAATAAAAGCTTGTAAAAAGAGAGAAAGAGAATGCTCTCATCTTCGTCGTGCGATAAATAATACCGGCCATGCAGAGCTTAGTCGTCGGGGTGAAAGGCAATTAAGTCACCCTTGGCAACCGAGAAATCGTGATTTGCCAAATCCATAGCCATACTAATATTATAAATACGAAAGTGTGTCTGTCTGCCTCCTCTTATGGAGGTAGTTCGAATCCCGGGCAGGAGGAGGTTTTAAGTAATTATTAAGAGCCGGGACTTCCTCGGTGCACCTACCTTATCGTATCGAGATCGCGTATCCTAAGTATGGACGCTCACTTTGGGCACATCGTATCACTATCATCGTCGCGTGAAAAAATGCGTCCATACTAACCGTAGCGTAACAGCGTATCGTCATAACGCCGTATCATTAAGTATGGTTTTCTACTTTAACTATTATTTAAAAAAAATGGACGCTCACTTTGTACACACCGTATCACTACCATTATAGCGTGAAAATGCGTGCATACTTAACCGTAGCGTAGCAGCGTATCGTATCAGTGTGGACGCTCACATACGCTGTGTCGGTCGTTGTAAAAATGTCACCTGCGGACGCTTACCGAAATGTAGCGTTAATGTGTGCGTGTTTTAAAATAATATCAAAAAGAAAAAAAAGAAACGACCACGACGTTGGTGGGAACTGCAAATATTTCGTAATAGAGATAAACATGGTGGAAGGGCATTGTTGCATGACTTGAAGTTTCAACATGCAAGCGGAAAATACAATAATTTCAACCGCATGTCGCCTACTGATTTCGAATATATATTAAGCAAAATTGGTCCAGTGATTCAAAAGACGGACACCAAATTAAGGGACGCTATTTCAGTTGAAGACTACATATTACTCTGAGATACTTAGCAACCGCGGATTCATATACACTATACTTGTAGGCCTCAATTAATCGAATTACTGTCTCGTTATCCATATTTTAATGTCACAAAACAAAACAAACTGTAACTGTCTGTAGCTGCCACAGCACTGCACTGGTCTGATCGGTGCTCGGATCGGTACACGTACCTACAAACTTGTCAAGTGCGTATCTGTATCCCCTTTGATGATCGGGGGAAAACCGCCTCGAGACCGATCACGGCGTATCGCATATCAAATCGTAACTTTGTATCGTTATACAGTATCAAAACACGTCCATACTTACCGATCTTGATACGCGTATCCGGTCGCGAGTGTGCGGGGTATAAAATAAACGCGTGTCAACATCGATCCCGAGCGATCAGATACGGCGCGCAGCATGATCGCGCTGTTTTTGCGTCCACACTAGCGCGATACGCGCCGAGGTTGATACGCGTCGGTGCAACGCGACGGAGATACGATACGGCAAAATGATACAAATGTCGACCCAGCTTTTAGGCGTAGACCGACCGACGTCCCGAGACCGAGTTCTTGCCCGTAGCACATTATGCTAGTAGAATAGAATACTTTTTGGTCTTTACCCTGTTAATAGGTAGTAGAGAAACTTAGTTTTTTCAATAGGCTTTAAATTGACAAAAGAAAGAAATGACATTTATTCACTACACAAAAGACACACAGAGACAAAAGTGAGTAGTTACTACAATTGACACATATCTACTGTGTCTTCGCGGTAGTGAATCGGTCGCTGAATTAAAAGTACCTATCTAGTGTATCTAGGTAGTGTGTACATGTATTATCTCACTTTTTATTTATGTTTATTTCTCTTTCGCCTGTCCCAATACTGTAGGTAGTTTATTTATTACATTTGTATAACGTTTCCGTGAGTCACTGACGGTGCTGGCTGAAAATCAGCGCTGCAGGTGTCTTGTCAGACACCTGCAGCGCTGATTTTCCTGAGCACTGGCTCAGCATTATGCTGAGGTGTCCCTCAGCATAATGCTGAGCCAGTGTCCGGTTCACTGCCGCAGAGACACACTTGTTTCATGTTTTATCTGTTTTATTATTATTTTATTGTTTAACACGTGTGTCCTGTGTGTTTGTGAATAAATGTATCTTTCTTTCTTTTCTTTTCTTTCTTATATTAGGTCTCTAATATTGTGCGCCTACCCACGCGATGCACTTCATCGCCACTGTCAACCTGCATGTAGCAAGTATAAAATATTCTTGACTGTGCATAATTCACTTAGCTTAATGACCAAAAGCATGTACCTATACTTATATAGACTATGACATCCCTGACACCTGTATACCTAGCATGTTTGCCATCAATAATGGAACGAGGAAGGTCATCTCCTCACACCATGCATAGAAGCACCAATGCCGCAAGGCACCACCTCTGATTGGGTGGAGCGAACCTAATAGCTTCCCTTACTTAAAAATATGTCCGTATGACGTAGATGACGTAATAATCATGAATAACTTCGATATTTGAATAATCATGTGTGAAACTGGCAGTTATTTTTAATTTGAACGCGGTTTATGTAGTTTTTGTACGGTATTTTTGTTGAGAAGTTTGTTTTTTTGGGTGAAAATTGTTATTGTAACCATGGCAACGGGGTTCGCGTGGGTGAGGAGGTGGCGGTTTCAGGGTCTAGGTCACGCCCCAGTGCGAAGAGCGCAGGCGCGGCGCAGCGTCGTTCAGGAACTGCTCAAAGCCCGGTCGACTTCCATCTGGAAGACAGGGAGTTCCGCGGTCTTCGGTGTGAAAAAAAAAGTTGTTGTGGTCTGTGATCGATGGTTGTTAGTGCCAGTGTTTTGGCGCGAATATTGCGAGTCTGTAAGTTACATTGATTGTTGCTCCTTTTAAGTAGTACCTACTTACTTATTTAATATCTAAAATATGAAACAGACAAAAATACACATGGAAAATGAATACCCAGTTAAGATAATGCCTAACTACTGTAGTAGGTAATGAGTATCTTTATCTACCCACTTTCGTAGAGTCCAAAATGGGCCTACCTTCATTTAGGTTCGTTTCCCGACGGAAGCGTTTCATATTTCATAGAACTCGTAAAAAAATCGTTTGAAGGATTAATAAAGTAATAGTAAATTATTGACCTATTATTAGAAGTATCTGGAACAAAACGACTTAATTCAAAATTCAACATTGAAGCCAGCTTTAATTATACAGAATCTAACCAAATAACGTGTGTAACTCAACGAAAGTTAACCATTATAAATCGTATGACTAATTAATTATCCTTACAAATTAGTTTCTACCAAAAAGTTAAATTTTTGGTAGAACCTTTTATTGTAGATTTCTTTTGCAGTCGTTAACTACTCCTCGTAAAGATTCCAAGGAGCCCCAACACGGGATCTTTTGTAGTTGCTATGTTTACCTTCTGTCTTCATCATCAAGACCCCGTATCATGGTCGGCCTTATCATGCGATAAGTGACAAGATAGAGCGTCCGTCTCATTCTATTGAACGGTGTCAGCTAGTGACGGACGCTCTATCGTATCACTTATCGTGTGATAAGGCCGTCCATGCTGCGGGGTCAGATCTCGGTGATGCCATGATATTGCATTGTTACCGAACTAACATAAGCAAGTAGGTATGGCAAGTTTTAGCTCAATCGGATACCGCAGAACACAGCAGAAAATGGATTGCAAATTCTAAATGTCCATTTAGATACAATAGTTAATATGTGATCAGTCCAAATCTAATAGTAGCTTGTAAAAAGTATAACCATGTCGCCTCGTCTTTTGTGCTAAGAAAATAGTAGGTAGTGTTATTGTCTTCACCCACTCCACAAAAAAACTAAGTAGGTATAGGTACCTAAGCAAGAAACAATATTGACACTCAAGAGCAATTATTTTCGAGACATTTGGCATCAAAAATTCAAAAAATCTTAAAATCGATCAGTGAAAAAAAATCGGCTAAGTGCGTGTCGGGCCACGAGCAAAGTAGGGTTCCGTAGTTGCATCGACACGCCCCCTCCAACTAAATGGTGCGGTTGCGTCGGCCGAATTTGTACGAAAGTTGGCCTTTATAAGTGCATTTGAAGTTGGTCGACTATTACTCGGTGACAATTTCTTTTTTTTTGCCATCCTGACCCATCATACGAACGAGACATAAATATGTCTTACTCCCTTTAACGCATAGTTGCGTCCTGTATGATGGGTCAGGATGGCCCTTGTGTGGAGCGGCCATTAGATGTAGGGAGGTTCCTTACAAAAAAAACAAGATTTTATTCTACTGTTTTTCGCTGAGATTGACTTATATATATATTCTGAAACGTGGAAGTACTTTTAGGCACTTCCCCGGGTGGGCGGGGTGCTCATAAGGTGCATCGCTGGAATTTGAAAATATTAAGTTTCTCTTTCTCAGAATCGCGACTAACTGATTCTGATCTCTGACAAGAAGAAAGTGCGCTTAGTTGTTAGGTATTATATAGGGATCCCTAACAACTATGCGCACTTTCGGAAATCGGTTGAGCCGTTTAAGCGTGATTGAGTAACAAACATCGAAACATCTAAACATCCAAACATCTAAACATCCAAACATCTAAACATCCAAACTTTCGCATTTATATTATACTAGCTTCCGCCCGCGACTTCG
The DNA here is from genome assembly GCA_947049275.1 of Epinotia bilunana. Classification (NCBI taxonomy): domain Eukaryota; kingdom Metazoa; phylum Arthropoda; class Insecta; order Lepidoptera; family Tortricidae; genus Epinotia; species Epinotia bilunana. The sequence goes on from OX346256.1 coordinate 25,912,491, forward strand.
TCCGCGTGGACCCGGGATAGAAACTATCCTATATTTTAATCTAGGCTATAAACTATCTTCGTGCAAAATTTCATTCAAATCGGTTCAGCCGTTTAAGCGTGATTGAGTAACAAACATCCAAACATCCACATATCTAAACTTTCGCATTTATAATATTATAGTAGGATTAACGATCATTGTAGGTAATTACTTATATACATAATGTAAACAACTCTAACTCATATTATGTATTACCATCTATAACTACGCGGTTGATCATGGGGAGAAGGAGGGTACCTTGCCGTAATACAGTATATAAACTAGTACGGAGGGTGGCTTACTTCAACTTAATGTATACCTATACTTATATCGTAAAATAAAAACATAAATTATTAGTTACCTGATATGTTTACCTATATTATGTAAAAATGTGTAGTTTAAGTAAGCTAAATAAATAAATAAATAAAATAACTGCAATAGGTTTTTTAAAATATTTAACACTTGTTTTATTTACATAATATGCTATTCTTTACAATACCCAACTGTATTAGCAATTTCCTGGATCCTATCATAAAAATATCAATATCCAAAAATCACGATTTTTTCGATATCTCGCTCCGTTAACTTTGTTTTTTTTCATGGGTTTTTACGAGTCCGATTTAAACCTGGTAACGTTATATTTTTTAGTTATTTTAGCATTTTAGATGTAAAATTAAATAAAGATCATGACAGGATTAAACAAAACTACGACCTTGCACTATTTTAGGAAATATGACGGTATTTTACCAACCCGTATTCTTTGACCGCGAGTGTAAATTAGAAAGAGATTAAAAGCGCACGTGTTCCTTACTACACAACCAGTAGCCCGTTATAAATTAATTTACGTTACGACAAAATATAGAACAAAAGTTATGGCCGTAGGCCTTCTTAGTGGTACGAAAATGTAAAATTGCTTTAAAGCGAAAAAACCTTTTTAATAAGAAAAAAAAACAAGTGAGATGCATTATATTTATAAATCAGTTCTTTATCCAATCATATTTTTTGACGTATTTTTAGTTTGTGGATACATTCAGTGGTCCTTATCAGGGCACTTTTACTTCAGTTCAATAAAGTCTCGAAAAATCACACTTCACACTGACATTATAAATGTGAAAATTCGTTGATATTGTCAAAAAGACAATAAGAAAATCTTGAAGGAAATTGTATTTATACGACATAACTTAAAAACTTCAATAGTGCGATGCAGAACATCACCAATTTTCACGTATATTCTAGCCTTAGTAGGTCATTCACCAGTTTTTTGTCGGCGTCTATACTCCGTCAAACCATATGAAACGTATAAAAAAGTTTCATGGAGTTCAGGTGACCCGCAGACCAAATTTGAGACTAACCGATTGGAGAAAGTCGTGTATACGCAACAGCGCCATCTTTTGTTGTCAAGTGGACGCCCTGTAGCGGCGATGACAACCAGTATATTTTTGGGGGAAGAATATAGCAAAAACTACTGAACCGATTTTAATGAAACTTTCTAATATTGTATTTTAGACCTCAGAATTCAGCTTGGCGTTTTTTTAGACATAATTTCTTCAGAGGATGATATAAGGTTCGAAAAATTGTATGGCAATTAATTTATTTTTTAAGATAGAGACTTAAAACTTTGTAAAAAGGTTCTTTAATGAAATACAAGAAAGTAAATTTCAGCGTTTTTGCCAGTTCACACCCTAAGGAGGTCAAAAATGAGTCAAAAATTTGTTTGAAGAATGAATATTTTTTGAGTTAGGGACTTGAAACTTCGAAATATGATTCCATATTAAAACACGAAAACACATTTAAGCGTTTTTGAAAATTCATCCTCTAAACGGATTAAAACTTGGTTGAAAGTTTGTACTAAGAAACCCTAAGTACCACAACTTTATCTACCCGTCACTAGATGGCATATGCTGCGCAAGTTATTGTGGAAAAAATCACAGTAGAATAGTTGATGTTGCTATAGTTTTTCGATCACAAAAACTACTAAAGGCATTTTTATATAACTTCCCTTAAAGCTTTGTAAAACTTTACCTGATGATAGTCTACTATTTATAAAGATAAAAAAATGTCACGACAATTATACAATTACCTACAATACAATACAATACAATACTCTTTATTCACTTCACATATACAAAACACAGTTACAATAAAAGAAAGTACCTAAGTTGAAGCCCGTGTAATACTTTAAATTTAAGTTAGCTACCTACTGGTCAGTAGATGGCGTAAGCTGTGTTATTTTTGTAGCGAACGTAATGAATATAAAACGCATTAAAATCCTACTAATATTATAAATGCGAAAGTATAGATGTTTGGATGTTTGTTACTCAATCACGCTTAAACGGCTGAACCGAATGGGCTTTGAATGAAATTTTGCACGACGATATTTTATAGCCTGGATTAAAATATAGGATAGTTTTAATCCCGGGTCCACGCGGACGAAGTCGCGGGCGGAAGTTAGTAAATAATAAATAAACGGATTCATATTGAAAATTGTACACTTATAGAACAATAGCTTCCGCCCGCGACTTCGCCTGCGTGGACCCAGGATAAAGCTATCCTATATTTTAATCCAGGCTATAAATAAACTAAAGGCTAAAAATTTCATTCAAATCGGTTGAGCCGTTTAAGCGTCTAAATATCCAACCAACCAAACTTTCGCACTTATAATATTAGTAGGATTATCCTTTACTTTATATTTTATTAATGGATTTTTCACTTTTTTTGGCAAACTTCAGCACAATTCTATCACCGTAGCGAAAATCGTGAATAAACCTCATTCATTAAACTATTTAATCGTATGGCATACATTATTTTTGGCCTTTAAAGTTTGTCACTCTTTAGTACCACCCAGGGGATACGTACAGGGTTGTGGTAGGTAGCTCCTGCGACCGGGAGTAGGTAACAGTTGTCCCCCCTTTGTCAAGTGAGTGGACAAATCCACTGTTAGAAGTTCTTAAGCCGCCCGAAGGCCTCTAACTCGGCTTAACGACTACTGTCATAGACAGCAGCCGGGATCAACTGCTTAGCGTGCCTTCCAAAGCACGGAAGCGCTCATTTATATTAACCGCTCAAACATCAGGCGGTCACCCATCCAAAGACTGACCGCTGCCATCTTTGCTTAACCTGTGTTATCGTTTCCGACTCGCAGGCGCCGGCTATGAGCGCATCGAAATTAAATGAATTCATTAAACATAAAATGCCTGTTAGAGTCTGTCAATAGCGAGTCGTGTCCCCAGGGACACGACTCGAAATTTTGCAAATCCTACTAATATTGTGAATGCTAAAGTTTGGACCTCATTCACACAAACATATATATAGTGTATAACCTGGATTAACATACAAGTATATAATACTTTTTATTCCGGGAATCATCGTCTAAGGGGGCGAAAGTTTGTAAGGAGCTACGATATAAAAGAGTTCCACGCGGACGAAGTCGCGGGCAGAAGCTAGTACATATATTAATTGAAAATAACTGTATTTACCTATATTTGGATGTTAAACAGATTAAACACCTAATTTCATTAAAAATACTGACATTTGCTTTATTTTTCTCAATTTGGAATGATATGTAAAAAATGGAAATTTAAAAAATGTGCTGTATTCTAACACGACTCGGCAACTGTATTTTTTTTTTCAAAACGCTTTCGGTATTTTTTTTAGGTATATTTACCTCGACGATAACGACTTCTGAGAAATAACAAGCGCGTTGCCGACCCTTTGTTGATTCGTCATGTTGACAGCTAGAGACGTATGGAATTAATAAGTAGATACAATCAACGCAAACTCGCCACTAGCAGCTTCTTAGAATGAATGTGATCATAATTAACATCATGTGATATCGTGCGCCCAGTCATCGAATAAGGAAAAACCCTTCGGTTCAACCTCTTAGCATTATTCCTGGTTGTGCCCTACAGGAGCCCGCTTTGCCTGCCTAATCCCAAGATTTGACATAGACACTGGTTTTACAAAAGTGACTGCCATCTGACCTTCCAACCCAGAGGGAAAACTACTTAGACTTTATAGGGATTAGACCGGTGTTGCACGATGTTTTCCTTCACCGAAAAGCTAACGGTAAATATTCCGTACGTTCCGAAAAACTCATTGGTACGAGCTGGGACTTGAACCCGCGACCGCCCCTTGACAGCCGCATGCCCGAACCACTAGGCTACAAAAAAACCCATACAGTTAATGCCTGTAAAAGTGACGGAAGATCACAAAAATGCGTGCCCGAATGTCGATAATAGAATTTGTCTTAGTACCTACCCTATCCCAGTGTCATCAATAACTCAATAATGAATATACAATTACCTAGATATATAAAGCTCTACGTGCTATGTGCTCCGCCCACTGCCTTAGCGATTCGGAGGGCTATATCGGTTACCTTGGTTCTGCTGCGGATAGCCACATTTCTGATGCGATCGCGCAGAGAAACTCCCAACATAGCCCTCTCCATTGCCCTTTTTATTTGAAGAAAATAACATCATAACCAGGTAAAACATGAACCCTACAATGAGTCTAGTCTAAACAATCAAAGACGATTTTACTTACTTTGTGCTTTTTTTTTCGCCTAATTGTTAATTGCACCCGTGCTCCCCTCCCACGCACGAAATAAACAAAAACTCGCGAAATGAAGTCACTGGTTCCATGAAATATTTCGATGGGCCATCTCCCCCTTATGGCTATCTACCCCGGAATTACCCTATATAAATATTGAACTTGCTCAGATTATTTCACTAGTATCGATTGAGAAATGCGACCTGTAGAGGAAAATAGTCAGAGAAGAAGAAAATAGAGACATCTGGTCTGGACATCCGGACATACGAAATAATGTTATTTTAAGCTGAAACGGGAACTTCGTTCGGTTCGCTCGCTCATTCAATTATTAGGCAATGCTACCTTATTCCTTATACCATTTCTCGTAAATTAAAAAAAAGTATGGAAAAGAATAAAGTTGACAAGTTTTGTCCTGCTCTACAAACCTCGTTTCCATTCCAACACGTAGAGTAAAATAAAATCGTGATATTCCTAGCTATATTAGCCCGAGGTCCGGTAAAGCTAAACAAAATGTCTACAAAAAATAAAAGCTTCAGCAATTTTGCCAGATCTCATACTTACTTTACATTGCGATTTAAAGGAGTAATACTCGTATCTAGTCAGTAGCGCCTTATGTAATGACATGTCATTGAAGTCGTGTAATCACTCCAGCCTCTTGTCTTGACACTACGTTGTTTTAGAGCGCGCCGTCGCTGGGATTTCAGTTAATTTTCTGCCCTCGCGTCACCCATTCATGCGCGCGCCTACTGAATGATCGCGCGCGCAGCAGTCGGCCGCCGCACGCCGCGCCCGCCGCCGGCGCTCGCGCCTACGACACGTTACCGACACGACATCTGCACGACATCGTACAAGTGTTCTTAAAAGTTAATTGAATATAATTCGGATGACCCGCTATTCGTTCCGGCTGTTTTCCTGTGTTAATTGACGATGGCTCATGGTCTAATTCTAAACGCTGATCTCTCATGAGTTGCCGGATACAGTGTGACCTTTGGTAGGTACTGAAATTACCTTTTTTTCAAAGTAATTGTGAGAAGGAGTGTCGTGAGTATTGGGCGTACAGATAAAATGTATGTTATATCATCATCATCATCATGTGTACCGTCGAGTTCTCCAATATCTACACAGACAACCTTTCAAAAATATCTATACAGAGACTTGTCACTGACATAAGACACAATTTTAGATATTTTTGAAAGGTCGTCTGTATAGATATTAGAGAACTCGAGTGCACCTACTCGGCATGCATGCTTTGCGCACCGTGTAGCTTAGCTATACCTACTATTAATACTATTCAGAGGACACAATAACGTTTATAATGTGTAAATAAATAGGGACATCAATTTAACTCAAATTCCAATAAGAAAAGAGCACCAGCAATATCAAAAAATAGGGTCCTTCAAATCTATATTTGTAGTAATTATGAAGAGGTGAAATTAAAGTTATATGTAGGTGATCTCCAAATTTGGTCATCCTATTTAAACATTCTTTCACTAGTCTGTTAGGATCTTCGGCATGGACATCCATAATCCATATCCATACTAATATTATAAATGCGAAAGTGTCTGTCTGTCTGTTACCTCTTCACGCTTAAACCGCTGAACCGATTTAGGTGAAATTTGGTATATAGATAGTTTAAGTCCCGGGGAAGGACATAGGATAGTTTTTATCCCCGAAATCATCCCCTAAGGGGGTGAAATGGGGGGGTAAGTTTGTATGGAGCTGCGATATAAACGAGTTCCTCGCGGACGGAGTCGCGGGCAGAAGCTAGTCTTCTATATATCGTAAAAGTCCTGACTGACTGACTCACTCACTTAAATCAACGCCCAGCCCAAACCGTTGAACCAAGAAAGCTGACTTTTCACGATAGGTAGTTTATATATCGGAAGTGGGTACTTCCGATATATAAACTACCTATCTATTAGTGGGTACTAAGAAGGGATTTTTGAAAATTCCACCCTCCAGGGGGTAAAAAGGGGGTTGAAAGTTTATATGAGAATGGAGTAAAATTTTAGGTGAGGGGCTTGAAACTTTGTGTATGGACTCCTTATTACAATACAAAAAAATATATTTTAGGGTTTTGCAAAAACCCACCCCTAAGCGGATTAAATAGGGGTGCAAAGTTTGTATGGGAGAAAGTCCCGGTGAAGTTTTTATCCAGGAAATCATCCCCTAAGGGGGTGAAAGTTTGTATGGAGCTAAGATATAAACGAGTTGAACGCGGACGGAGTCGCGGGCAGATTAAGTCATATTACGAATGTGAAAGTGTGTCTGTCTGTCTGTCTGTTACCTCTTCACGCTTAAAACGCTGAACTCATTTAGATGAAATTTGGTATGGAGATAGTTTCAGTACCGGGGAAGGACGTAGGATACAATACAATAAAAATACTCTTTATTGCACACCTAAATTTACGAAAACAATACAGAACAACAACAAATAACAGGATAGGATAGTTTTCATCCCGGAAATCATCACCTAAGAGGGTGAAGAGTCGCGAGAAGAAGCTAGAAGGCTGTATTTTATCCCCAGACTGGGTTTTATGTAAAACGCGGGCGGAGTCACACGGGCAGTTAAGTAGTCACCTATAAAATGAATACCTATATATTCGGGGGCATGGAGTATCGTGTTCTGAAGATGATTGAGCACGTTGTTCAAGAGTTTGTGAAGAAGCTCGATGAAGCTCCCGCAGATGCACCGTACAGCATTCTCTCTAGCACTCAGCTGTAAAATACCTCTTGTCGAAACAGCGCTTGTGATTTCTCCAAGTCTGCTCCGGTGTCGCTTACCATTACGCATGCCGTAGGCTTATTTGCCTCCGTTGTGATATAATAAGTTAAGGAAATAAATATAAATAATTGCGGACAAACTTACACAAATCTATGGATACTAGACGACGATAAACATACTTTAATACATAGAAAACATCCATGACTCAGGAACAAACTCTTGCTCATCACACAAATAAATGCCCTTACCGGGATTCGCACCCGGGACCTGTAGCTTCGAAGGCAGGGTCACTACCCATTAAGTTAAACCGGTCGTCAAATAAATCTGCAGCGGCTTGCATCAATCACTGTTAGATACTCGTATACCTAAGGTTATTTTTCAAACCATATTTCAAATAATTATCATCTAAGTACATAGTATTAGTATAGTAACTTAAGATTACTAATTGATTTATTTGTATGATTTATTATGTAAGTAATGATTAGGTACATACAAATATCCGCAACGCAGGCTTCGTCAATTGCGTACAAACAAACATCCCCTAGGTACTTAACTAAAAATGAAAGAATCCGCAACAGGCTTCGTCAATAACACGTTAAGTATAACCTAAATTAACAAAAAGGACCGCCCCGGATCGTTGATGGCCCGAAAGTTCCCATAACACTGGCGGCGTTGCCATGCTAAATGGCTAAAGAAAGACTACTAATAACTGCTAGTAAGACTACTTATATCTCGTATAGACATACGAGTAGTAAATATGGTACGTAGTAGTCTGTAGTCAACACAAAACTAGATTCAAAATAATTGTCCTCGAAGCTACATCCGCGTTGGTATTTATTTACCTACAGGATGCACAGGACGGTCGGGTTCGACTCTCGGTGTCGCCTGACGGTATCCCGTTTCCAACGTAGCTGTGTTGTGTGTACTGTCGCCACTAGTGTTACACACACAAACACACGCGACAGTGTAGTTGAAGAAGTAGTGTATTTCTATAGGATTTTATATCGTTCTCCGCGAGTACGCAGCTTCTCATTGCGTAGGGATGGATATATTGTACGCCGTCAAGTACGGGGACAAATAAGTATGGCTAAAAGGCTGAATAAATGGCACAAGTTCAGTGCAGCAACTACATCTGCACGAGGCCATACATAACGCTGGTGATAGGAGCCTTTGGCCTTTTGTTGACTGGTCAACAAGAATAGGACATGATTTCACGATCCTCAGCATTGAGGGAACGACTGATGACGATATTGACGATGATATAGGCAGAAACAATTCAATAATGTGTCCTATCCTACCAAAGTTTGTAAGATAATCCAACAAGTCGTTTTTATCAGAGGACCTCCGAAAAGTTTGTAGTGTTTTAATTTATAATTTAGCACTCCATTCTCTGTTATTAACGCAGGGAATGTCTATTTAACATCATTATTGATCTTAAACCGGTAAGTCTAAGCTCTATCGTTCGTTTGACTTTCTATAAGCCTTCCGGATCCCTTAATATTTGTTTTTAAAGTCACAGCGCGCTCACATAGCTACAAAGCGCGGATTCACCTCCCTCTGGAGATACTACTCGTTGTACTCTGCAGCAACTATGTGATTCAGAACCTGTCTGCGCTCGCACCGTTGCGCTCCCTAGTTTAACTTAAACCCCGAGATTCATAGAAACAAATGAATCAATCATTCAGAATTACCCTGGTTGGCTGGATGCGTTGTGAATACTACCCCAGGGCCCCATGTAATAACATACACGCGTTTTCGACGTATGGAAATGTGTTCATGTAGTTTCAGGCGCGGTCGCCCTCACGCAATATCACAGCCAAGTGTGAGCTTTGATCACTAGCATTGATATCAAGTTTAAATTGAATTGTACCGAAATGGAACCTTACAGATGACTGGCAGCCATGATAACACTACTGAACTGAGGTAAACGTCATTGTGCACCTTAATGCCTTATAGTTGACACCTATTGTTATGAATTAAGATTGAAAATGACAAAGTATTGGGTCACTGACAAGAACTGGGACGTTTACTCTCTATGTACATACGAGTATTTATGCGGTGTCTTTCTCTGGTGGTGAGTAAGGTCGTCAGAGCTCCAGCACGGTCAGCACAAGACGGCACGCGAGCTCGCACTATCTGTCTGTTTCTAAGTTTTCTAATAAGAGAGAAAGGGATAGTGCTTACCGTGCTGGGGTTGCGTTGTGACGAAGGTGTAAGGACTTCATTTGTCTCTAGCTGTCACAATGAAACCTCAAATCAAATAGTGTCGGGCAAACGTCTATACCTTTTAGCCGCAGTCCAAGTTGGCTCAGTTCGGGTTGAACAGGGCGGTTCCACAACAGTTCGCGTTCTCTTGGACACCGCAACTACGCGTCATTGCACTGAATAATCTTCGGTGGCGTCTCAGGCATCATTCAGTCAAGCTTTTTGTTTGTTCGCCACCGTCGTAATATAAAAAGGTGCCCAGGAAGTCATGCCTCGGCTTACATGCACCTTTATTAAGTTTCGAGCAGCCAATTGCTTAATTCATTATATCGGCTCGTTCAATTCATTGGATGCGAATGCACGGCTATATTGCGTGAATGTGTATTAAAACGGGTTAGTGCCCTCTATATGTAATTGTGGCCGGAAATTGCAGCGAGGGGCTACCAACTGTTTACTATCACCTATCCTGTTGACGTAATTCGTGACAAATGACTATTAGTTATAGGTACCTGTAGCTACTACTACTTGCAGATGTTTTACTACTTTTTTATATACTGGGACGGTGGCATAAAGGAATACGGCTGGTAGGTCAATAGATACCGCAGCCTATGAACGCATGCGACTCCATGGCATTAACAAGCTCGTTACCGAGATTTTATTGCATTCATTTTGTGCAGCAGTGACGCAGCGCCCATACAAACCAATTTCCACCGGCTTGTCTAAAATTTATTGCTATATATATATATATATATATATGACGACCGCTTTAGCCTAGTTGGTAGTGAGCCTGCCTACGAAGCAAGAGGTCCTGGGTTCGACTCCCGGTAAGGGCATTTATTTGTGTGATGAGCACGAATATTTGTTCCTGAGTCATGGATGTTTTCTATGTATTTAAGTATTTATTTATCTATATAAGTATGTTTATCGTCGTCTAGTACCCATAGTACAAGCTTTGCTTAGTTTGGGACTAGGTCGATTTGTGTAAGATTGTCCCCTAATATTTATTTATTTATTTATTTATTATGTATCTTACCAAACTTGTAAATCATAAAAAATCGGCCAAGTGCGAGTCGGACTCGCGCACGAAGGGTTCGGTACCATTATCTATAAAAACGGCAAAAAAATCACGTTTGTTGTATGAGCCTCTTTAAATATTAATTTTATTCTGTTTTTTTAGTATTTGTTCGGCAACAGAAATAAATCGTCTGTGAAAATTGCAACTGTCTAACTATCACGTTTCATGAGATATAGCCTGGTAACAGACGAACAGACGGACGGACGGACAACGGAGCCTTAGTAATAGGGTCCCGTTTTTACCCTCCGGGTTGTCTAGTCAAAATTCTCACGCGCCGCCACTGATAGCTAGAGGAAAATATAAGCCCCTCACTCACTCCTCACTCAATAAAACACAACACATCCTCGGGAGCTCTGGCGACCAGACTCACCACTATGACCAGGAACACAAACACCACATGCCTACTTACCACTTACCGAGATGACATTCCGCTGTAGGTACACAGTCCAGTGCAAAAATACGTATCGATAACATAAATAAGGACCAAAACCTTAATTCGCTGACACAAGAGTTATGGGAAATATTTATGAGTAAGTTGTATACACCCATATTTTTACACTTGACTGTACTCTACTCTCTAATAGAGATGATATGATAGATAGTGAAATTTCCAATATAATTAAAAGCTCTTGAAAAAGGCATCTGAACTTAAGAGTCCGCAGTAAGCTCGGCCGAAGTTCACCTTTTCATACAAACGTAGTTACGCTCCCATTTTAAAACTGCGTGTTGTATTGTGACGAAACTTTGCATATGCAATAACATGAAGCATGGCTATGTCTGTAATTAGTTTATATAGTTCCAGTTTATAAAACAAACGAAATACAACAAAAACAAGTTTTATATGAAAAACTTAAAATCGCTGCATTTTTTTTACTATGGTATCTGAGGCTACATAAACTAATTACAGACATAGATATACCTCATGTCATGTATATGCAAAGTTTCGTTACAATCTAACGCGTAGTTTTAAAATGAGAGCGTAACTACGTTTGTATGGAGAATCGAGCTTACTGCGGACTCTTAAACAATAACCCGGATGCCTTCCGATATTTTTTCGATAACATCTCCTAGGGCTACCAAGAGTGATATCTCACTAAAAAGCGTTATCCGGTAAGAGCCAATACGTCGGACCTTTTTAAAACTTTACGCGCTTATCAGTTTGGCGCCGTCTGTTGTTTTTTTTTGCCATGATAATGAATGAAGTAAAAAAGCGGTTAAACATTTAAACTGACTCGAATGTTGTGGGTTCCGTACGGATAAAAAGAACCCTGCGGACCGATGGATGGTGCTTGATAAACATCTGCACTTGCAATTTCAATTAATAATTTCTTATTCTGTCTGTTAATACGCCCATCACATTTGGTTACCTACACGAAATCTCTCATTCTATGTCAACATGCTTGACGTAGGTACGTATATTTAATACCTAAGAGGTTTGATCTTAGATAAGCTAAAATATTCGTCGGTTTATGGCATGTCGAAATACTATAAGTACAGTCAATTGTGGATATGAACTAGCTAGGTAGGTCTATATGTTCGCGAGCAAACTTGACGCGACTAACGAATGACTACATATGTACTTATTTTTGAGTCACAGTACGGCTACCATGAGTTTGACATTGTCATTTTTCGTTAACGAGAATCGAGTTTTCTATCTGTGCATCTCTATTGCACTTTGACAGTACGAGCGGGATGCACAGATACAAAACTCGATACTCGTTAGCGTAAGCCGTCATTGTCAAACTCATGGTAAGCGTACAGAACCCTAAAAACTTAATGCTTTTAGAATTGGTATCGGATACTTACCTGAACAATTTGTTTAAGTACAGTTTAGGGACGTACTTAGTTAACGTTATTTTGCATTTTGTTATTTTTAACTTCTCGATATTGCACCTAACTAAACCCACTAAATCCCCCACGCAACAGTCATGATTGTGGCCGCAAGGCAGGGCTGTTATTCGCTACGCGCTAAAGCGGCTCACCCCGCCGATCACCCGTCACGAAACCAGACCTCTACCTAAACTTAGTTAGCACGCATTGAGGTGTCAAGATATATTTGTGGGTGGGTGTTGAGGTGAGATTAAAACAAGTTACAGAATAGGGGGGGCAGGTCACTAATGAGACGACAGACCTGCAGATCGAGCACGTAACGCATTGAACCTCGCGTCAGGTAGACATAAATGTCACTTTTTATATGGAAAACTTACAGTAAACCCTTTGACTATTTGACATTCTTTCAAATTCGAACCGTAAGTCAGTCAGAATACAATTGTTTTTGTTTCATTCATTCCATTACCCATTCAAGGGTTAAATTGTCCTAGCACGCGTTCGAAACGTTACGTGATTACCCCTCAGATTAAAGCTGCACACAGTGTGTTATGCGACCCCAAAATTTAACATCCATCGATCTTCACACCAGCGAACGGCTTCTTTGATTAGAAATGCAAGACAAAAGTTCCCGTGTGCCAATTATGCAGCTGCAGTAGGTGCATCACTACACGCAAGCATAAGGAAGGCGATGTCAGAGAGGAATGGCGGCGTGTTGCGAAGCTTGCTTGATGACCACGACCACTGAAAGTGAAACGACGAAGAAGAAGTGATGATTGTACATAATATATGCCGTCCCTTAGAACCCCATAATTTGTGCTGGTATACCAGTGATTTGTAGGTAGTTATGTTTACTTTTGTGTTGATGTTAAAATAACTAAAGTCTCGAACGAACGTTATCTGATGATCTCAGTATCAAGCCAAATGCGGCGCTTCTCCGAATAAAATAATAGACCGTCTCGTGTGGCTATGATTAGCCTGACTCTAATTTTAGTAATACTTGCAATTTTTATTGATCTATTATTTCCGTAGCAAAGTGGGTTAGGTAGGTTACCAAACAGAGTGACAATCAAATAGCAAATGTTACTAGTTTGATCTAAGAATGCTGACTCTATATTCAAATCTGTCATAAAACAGACACTTATTTCAAAAGCATATTATGGATATTTGGTAGTTATATAGTAGGTATTGACAAGAAATGTATCGCAAAATAAATAAATAGGATTGCTACTGAAGCAATGTAATTCTAAGTATAATATATAGTTACTAGTTATATAGTCATAGTTAGTTAGTTCTTTTGCTGAAACTGAAATTGTATTTGTATACATACTGTTTTGAAAAAAATATATAGCTATATACCTCGCTGAGTTTTTTACACCGGTTCTTCTCGAGGCAGAGGTTTTATTTTCCGAACCGGGGGTAGTTTATCGATATTCATAGGTGCAAGTTATAGCTACGCCTAAATTGAAGAATTAATAAAAAATGGTCTCGGTGGTTCAAGCGTGAAAATGTAACAGTCAGTCAATGTTGTTTTCGCATTCGTAGGTATTAGTATGTCAGCCACCAACCAGGTTTGCTATTTCAATATCTGGTGGTAAATGGTCTCTATTAACCAAAATTGTCATGTAGACGATACAGTGGTCGCGGTCGGACGCGCATGATCCGACGACCTCTCGCGATAAATCTATCAATGGACGCGATAACTAATGTCCGCGTGGCGCGGGAAGAGCACATGCTCGTAGCTTCCACCTTCGGTAGTAATAGGAATATTTCGATCTGGTTCGGATCCGAAATTATCCGGATTACGCGTAATATGGCGCCAGACTGCGCTATGCGACCGCATAAAACAATTGTCAACTGTTGTCAAATCGTTATCCCATGGACGTCGTCCCGGCAGTACGTGCTACCTAGCTGCACCGTGGGAACTTTGAATTATATATATACTTAGCCAGTCGCTTGGCACACACTCACGACCGGACGCTGCTTTCGCGCACAATAAAAGTTGAGACCAATTATTTAAAAAAAATACTTCGTCGCGAATACTTCCCGTTCGAATACATACTGAAATTATTCATCAAATCATCAGATTCAGAAATTTCGCCACTTAAATTTAATAACCGAACATTTAAAGAAGGAAAAAACATCATTCTACACTACATACAGGTAAAGCAATAGGGTGAATTGCAAAAAAATTGTACGTAACACAATGGAATATTCACAAATTTGTTACACAAAAACCAAGAAAGTTACACAAAGGAAATTATAAAGCCGCTTTCATATTAGTAGAAAAAAGTCCTTATTTCAAAAAATAATAAATGAATACCTACCACAATTTTGAAATCATAGGTTCGCGTCGCTTTCATATATACTAGTTTTTTTTATCAATTTCAAGAAATTAAATATCCTATATAAAAAAGAGGCAGTCTCGAAACTCTTCCATAGTAAAAAGTTTTTTTTATTATACAACGACGGTGGCAAACAAGCGTACGGCCCGCCTGATGGTAAGCGGACACCGCAGCATATAGATGCATGCAACTCCAAGGGAGTAACATGGGCGTTGCCGACCCTTGCTATGTTTGAGGATTCGCCGTGTTGACAGCTGAAGGAACAAATTCCCTCGCTCTCAACACAACGCTCTTGGGAGCTCTGGCGACCTTGTTCACCTCCAGGAACACAACACTACTACAGAGCATTATGGCTGTGGTCTTCTGCAAGGTGGAGGTACTTCCCAGTTGGGCTGCTCCACATTCGAGCGGGATGACATTGACATTGAGTTGTGAGATATTTCGTAGTTCCAAGTCTCAGGCATTCTTGTTAACCTTTATTTGATAGCTAAATAAATTCTGCAACTATTTTTGGTTTGTTGCATACCTAAAACTATATGTAGCATTGTGTGATTTAAATAAAGACGAATAAGAATGCCTGAGACTTAGCTCTACGAAATATCTCACTACTTTTTACGGTGGAAGAGTTTCGAGACTTGGCCCTTTTTAAATGGACTGTTTTTTATGGGATCTCACTTCTTTCTGAAGCTTATTGTGTTATCAATACAATGAATGAGGTCCCATTCTTGCTTTTTCATTTTTTTTGGCCCATTCACTACAAATGTAACTTTGTAATCCTATATATTATGAGATTACTAAGTTATTTAAGTAGTTGGTGTATCTAGAAAAATGGACCGAAATTGCAAAATATTTTAGTTTTCCCTTGATTTATATGCTAAACACTAATTGTATTCTAAATTTGAAGCTTCTACGTCTGCTAGAAGTGCCTTAGAGTTTTAATGATCGGTCAGTCAGTGAGTGAGTGAGTGACAAAATTAAGAAACTTTGACTAGTTATAATTCTTAAACTACTGGTTAAAATTGAATGAAATTTGAAATATACCGTGTTTATACAATGCCTGCTTGGTTACTGAAAATTCAGGCTTCTAGTTTTATCCACAACGAAGTTATAGGGGGGTCGATAATGGCCTGAACTGCTTCGAGAAAAGGATTCGACTTGGCCTTATTTTATATTGGGTAACGTAAGGATTCTAACGATACCTCACATACCTAAATCGGTTGAGGCGTTTAGTTGATCTGGTGGCATAAAGAAACTCGCACACATACTAAGAACCCTGAAAACATTGCACTTCTTTTTGGGGCAGTCTGCAATAAGCGTTACTTTTGTGTAGATATCTTTTGTATGTCTTAGTGCGTATTTCGCTACCGACAAACATACAAAAATATTTATAATTTAGTATTATAGATATCTAAACAAAACACTATCCTGAATTAGACCCTAAAGTTGGGACGATTAGGTTGCTTTTGTGTGTCTTAGTCTGTACTTTATTATATACTTATTCTAAATATTATAATAAATTAATACAACAAAATTGTCCATTTTAATGTTACGGACACATTATAAAATATTGTACTAATGTACCAATATGAACGAATCCTAATGTTGGTTTTGGTGTGTATCGTTACACAATGTTACACAAACGAAGCCAAAACCAATGCCGTACACTGTTTCAACACGTGTAGAAGAAATAATTAAAGGAATTCAAGTACTCCCAAATGCCAAACCGTTTACCCACTATTTTCGTAATTAAACTAAGTAAACATATAAGTAGAAGAATTCATTTACCTGTTTAAGCATATCACAATATGTCTTGAAATTTGCGAAAAAATCCTCCGAAGCACTGTTTAGTATCACTGCACAGAAACTAATATGCCTACCGGCGCGTGCGATTCCATTGGCAGTTCGCTTTGAGTTGCCAGTCTTAAAAACGTTGCGGATGCGTTCATTGCTACGTCAAAATGCGAAATATCGCGTTACACAACTGACGTCACACAAAAGAATGAAATCTTTCACCGAACTTTGATATAAGATATTGATAAAAAATATTTGTTTTAGAGACCTGAAAAACAACTCCCTTGATGTTTTGCATGGTATTAAACAGACCATAAGCAAATTTCTTGGCCAGAGCTGTTTTAATTCAAATTTATGATTTTTTGTTTTAACAAGTTTGTTACACAAAAGACAGATAAATTTTGTATGGGAGCAGAAATCAACTTTTTTCGTTAATGCATTTAATTTTTTTTTCATCATAGGTATAATATAAAACTGTGTAAATCCTATTAAACTATGAACAAGACCACGTGAAATCATATCTGGAATACATGTTACTTGAATACTTATTTTTTTATAGAATTTTGAAGTAAGAGGACATTTTCCAATTTTGGAATGTACAATTTTTTTGCAATTCACCCAATAGGGGTAAGCAACTTTCCCGAGAAAGGATTAAAATATTGTTAAATGGCGAAAAAAGTAAAGCGGGGGATAATATTATCACAAAGTTATGTGTCCAAAGTTTTAAGAGGGGGTATATTCCGTCCCTTTTCCGCAAAACGCACCTTCATATGAAACGATTCTCAGTTACTCTCTCTAGCGAGCAATATTAAAACGGTTGTAGCTTCGTTATTCTTTGAGATATCAGAATGGGATTTTCGTCACTAGGCATATTTTTTGTCTTCTTTCTTTTGGAGCAATAATACATTTTAAGTCTACCCGTAGTGTAGTCACATCATAATAAAAATGATTTATTAAAATTATTTCCAAAAATTTACCGATTTTTATTTCACTCAACTATTAGGTAATTATAATATGCTTTCTAAGCGATGTCATCCCTAGCGTCGACTGGCCGGCACGGGCGGGCAACGACCCTCGCGTTCAAGGTCGCTCCATTGTTAAATTTGGTAGGCGTAAAATGCGTTAGGTATGTGATATTTTATTCAGACTTGAGTATCTGTTCGTAGAACTATTATATCATCTGTGGTACCGGTCCCTCTGTGTCCGGTACGCTTTAACGTCTCCCCTCGCGAACCTGCGGCGCTACCATGAAAATCGTCATTCGAAGTGCGTTGCAGTGCAGAAGTGCCCTCCCTGTCGATGCCGCTCAACAAACAAGTGCGATAGAGACGGAGATACACGAACGAACGAAGGCGTTTCGTGGTACCCGCTCTGGTGATCTCATTCATCACAAGGGTTTCACGGAAGGCCACTATGATCCTATAACCCTAAAATTGACGTATGATTTTCCCTAACTATTGATCTACTTACGTAAAACGAATAGCAAAATTTACAAAAACCACTGGTTTATGCTTTTGACGATGTGTGTAGTGTCCTAGACAGTCCCTTATCGGGGTTGTTCATCGGCTCTACTGGTGGTATAGGTTGAATGGACGTGGCTGATAACTCAGTTGATAGGTGACTACTAATTGCTGTTCTCCGATAACTTTTGTTTATTAAACAGCTGCCCTACCTAAAATTAGCTTTCATCGTGGCATAATATAATTACTATCGAGGAAGGTAGGGTAATGTCATATCATAGCTGTGAATACTTATACAGCTGCTGAACGCAGATTTTACGAAAAGTGACACCTTTTTTATTCATGTATTTGGAAATACAAATTTAGAACTACGTGTTGGATTGAATAGAAAATCATATACAAGCTGATTTCTTTCACTATTCTTGCCTACACCAACACACTGCATCGTTATAATGAGCGATGTAGGTTAAAAACCGGAGACACTGCTTCTATGTAACGGTAGCGGCGACCCTCCAGGACACGACATGCGGTCTAATAATACTGTTGCTTTGAGAACTATCAGTGTAGATTGACTATTTCCCTCAATGCTTGCGTTATCTCTATATTCAATTTAAATTATTTCTGATTTAACTCCCATACACGTTAGTGACATCGAATTATTACATGTTATTTATTTATGAAAACCAGGTAACAAAGACCCATATTTGCATATACACAGACTAACATATAATATAAATATAAACTATCCAGTACAACGAAAACACGCTAAAACGGCGATGTTACGCTGTTCTTCGTGGTGTCAGTTAACCAACCGCGAAAACGTCGGAAGTTGACTCTCGTCGGCCAAAATTAAATAACAAACCTTACCAAACTTCTTCTTCTTCTTCAACTCAATATTCCCAAGAAAACGTGGGTTCGGAACATTATACACATTACTAACAAACCGACTCAAATAAATACATACCTAAATTAATAATGCTCCCCGACCGGACGGTCTCACCAGAAGAGAAAATCAGCTGATCTATTTAGTACGTTAAGTCAAACAGACCCCTAAGTCGAAGCTATTCGTTCACCGCATTTCCATGCGATTTGATGCGTCACGATACGAAAGGAAATGCACCTACTTACTTTAGCCTTCTGAAGCTCGCCTTTCAATAGTCCGGATTTCAATTAGGTACTTCAAGTAGTTTGTATTGTCAGTCTTCCATTTCGTATGGCCTAACCTAAAATACTAAGACGTGTACAACGCAACCTACTGACGCCTATAAATACTTTGTATATTACACGAAGCATCCGGAGGTTAGACCATAATGCCACCGAGAGCGTAGGCGCTTAGCCCATTAAGGCGAACCTAAGTCATCAAGCGACAAACACTTATATGTAAACACATCATTATTTTTAATTCATGTATCTTGTGCGGAATGGTAGGCGTGAGTGAGTGGATGTGCGAAGGACAAATGCCTTTTAGCGGGCATGGCACACTTTAAACTCGACTTTTAAGGATACCTCCGAGCTCTTAGCGATGCAAAAGGACACAATGAACCAATTCTGTTTGATTAGGTCAGAATGCCTACTTTGGAGCGTTGAGGACATCGCGAATGACTTTGTTTAAACTGGACTTGAGCTGTAATAACTGCATTGTGAAGTGATAGAACGATGTTTTGTTCGTTCTTATTTAAATCCTTAGGGTGAAACGTTTCGGTGCAAGAGGTATTCAGCTATGTTTTTGTCTACTGAAAGGACATCTCTGTGAACAGAAAGTTAAATTATTTCAATCGGACCGTAGCTGTCATTTTGTGTTGGCCGCTTTTAATGCAAATCCGACCTCAGATGATTCACATTTCAATACCATTTTGTATTACGCGTTTACGCGCTTTAAATAGACTTCCCCAGACTGGCTTGATATATACCCAAAAATTCTGATAAATTTATAGTAAAAATATATAAGAAAATGTTATAGATAACTTACACTCTTAAGTCAATCTTTGTTCTCATTATGTAATATAATACTGTCTAATTTTAAATTTCAATTAGGCAATTTAAAATCTTAAAATAATAAGATAAAGCCTTATAGCTGGAAATTTAACATATTATTTTTTCAAAGAAATAAACAGATTATTTATTTATTTATTCGGAGGTAAAAAAATTACTTCCGATTTTCGTCAGTGTGGAATGAAACTGTAAGGGATAGTTAAACTCGTCAAAATTCAAAACTCCCTCTTTGCCAAGAAAATATTATTGACACAAACATACATTAACAAGTCAATTACAGACTGACAAGTAGGTATGTAATCAATCAATGACGAATGAACAGCGCAGCTATCAGTGACCAATGAACATCACAGCACCGCTGGCGTCACTTCAGGACCTATTGGTAGTCCACCTCACCACTTGCCCAAACGCCAAGGATGCAGCACATCACGCACACTGAAGGATACATTGCCAACTTTCGCATCCAATAAGGTCCGTACCATATCGAAGGGTTGCATAACCAACCACGACGTGGTCCGCTTTCCACCTGCCCACGATAACCGTGGGTGAAGAATTTGGAGCCACATAGGCGAACAACTCCACTCGGGCTCATTACGAAACGACGGGGACACACGTAGGCGACACAACGGCACTTAACATTTCAATATTCTGTTTATTGCAAACATTATGGTATTATTAGAAAGTTTGTAGAACTGGAATATGGCAGGCCAAATAAAATAATTAACGATATTATTAGCAAATAAAACCCGTGAGCCTTAGTAGACTGATGTAGGTGTACGTGTTATTAATAGACTAATGGTCTTGGGAAAATATCACAGCTAACAATAGTTACAGATATCTCAGTGCCGTTTAGTTGTTCTCGGTAATAGCGGTTCCTAATGGTACAGAGGAACAGGCGATACCTACATAAAGCGATAGCGGCGTGTTTAATCTTAATGAACAATAAAACCATGAAAAATATTAAAAAAAATAGTAAATTGCAAATGCGTCGAGGTTTGTTATAACTTTGAAGATAAGATGCATTGATTTGACGATGCCATTGGATAGGTCGGTACAGGTAGGTATAGTATACAACTTAGTTAAGACTATATTCAAATGGAGAAGTAATTAGAATAAGGATAGTGGCTACAATGAGGGTGGCATCTGTAAACCCTCTTTAAATAAGTAGACAAAAATATAAGTAAGGATAGATATTCTAAACGTAATCCTAATGTCTAATTTCATATAACTACAGTTTCAAAACACCAGTGGTCCATTTCACGAACTTACAATTTCAAGTCAAAATTAGCAACATTGAGGTGCTCGACCAATAACGACTGGCTAATCTGACCAGTGTTGCTTACTTAGATGTGTATTTAGTTACCAGTTGGATAGCACGAACTTCCGTTTCACAAGTGATGCGTTTACTTTGCCCTGCGTACCTACTCTTCGTGCGTATGTGACATGTGTGACCAATTCACAAAAGAGACTGCATACAAGTTGTTACTTACGTTTTCATTACATGTCAACTGTCAACACCCTTTGCGAAATCAGTTTCGGATCGTCTGCAGTCAGCGCAATTAGCCATGAATCGAATTACTAATGCTTATGCAAGCAAGTGGGCGAAACAGCATTCTCCAGCACCTTAGTGTAGGCTCCAGGACGGCTTGCCTTGTCCCAGCGCCCCCGCTTCCGCAGTATTCAGTTATTCACTATCATTTTATTCCATTTAATGCCCGCATTTACATACGTTGACATAAATTCTGTGGCGTCTAGTCGCTTCGTTTGGAGAAAATAAATGTGGACTAGTGAATGAATGTTTTCCGGGCCCATTTGTGTCTGAATTCGAAAGGTGTGGCTTTAACAACCTACGAGTCTGAGTACATGGGCATGACCAGTTTCCGTTTCCGATATATAACACGTATTAACTGTCTACATTCCTAACAATAGTACAAAACTTATAAAACCGTAAAGGTAGCTTAGATATGTATATTGGTATTAACTACAGGTATCAACTGATATAGGTACTCAGCTAGATTTTCGACTGTACTCAGCCAAATACACCGTTCACTCGTATTTCAATAGATGGCATTTGTACAGTCAGCAGCAGAAATGTACGTCGTTGAGGTCAAAATTATCCTCTCGTCTTTATTATAAGTTCTTTTTATAAAAGCTTGTTAAGAAATTATTTATTACCTATATAGCCTCTTGCCGTCAATCTTCTGGAATCGCAAGCATCCATAGGCTGCGGTGTCTCCTTACCATCAGACAGACCGTATCGTTGTATAAAATATATTTTCTCAGATTAAGCTGTTTTTTCGCTGTCTGTCAGTCAACCCTTAAAGTCGAGTTCACACAACAGTGATTGAAAATAATTTTAGTACTAAGGAAAGATTTTAGGAGTATCTATCCACTTTAGGAGTATCTATCTGGGAGTTAAATGAGAACTATTGCCAATTAAGTTAATGTAAATTAAATAATATGTTTTATCAGGTTCGCGACCGGGAGACGACTGAGGAGTGCGCTAGGCGTTGGGCTTTCCGCGAGGCGCGCGGAATGCTGACAACATAGCCGCTCCTATATACCTACTTACTAAAACCGATAATAATGTCACGATTTCTCAGTAATAATAATAAAAAATTAAATAACCTGACATCACACGATTCCATTTTGACGAGAGTAGATTTTAAAAGGACTTGAATTGAAAAAGAATTAGCAGTCTTTACCTAGGTAATTAACTAATTATGTAACCTAGATGTAGGCTTGTTTGCTGTGCCCTTTTAAGGGTCTATTTTATTATTTGTATTTATTGTGATATTATGATGTGTGCAAATATATAAAATAGTATATTGTAATTTTTTGTATGTAGTGTCACGAATAAATGTGCACTATCGGGACAAACACTAGGACGATGATAGTCACAAATAAATATTTTCCTTTCTTCTTACTTCTTTTCAACCGCCTACCTCAGAAGGAGGGTTGTATTTTTAACCCCCGACGCAGAGAGGGGTGTTATAATTATAAGTTTAACGTGTCTGTCTGTGTATCGTAGCTCCCAAACGGATGAACCGATTTTCGTTTAGCTTTTTGTGTCATATAATTTTATCCCGAGTGTTCTTAGCCATGTTTCATGAAAATCTGTTCAGCCGTTTTCTAGATATTGGACTTTGAAATGAAAATGTCGGGGGTTTTTTTTCAAGCGAATGTATGTACATATATGGACAAGAAAATTCTATTTCTCGGGCTACAGTCCAAGCGGCGTGATGGATTTGACACATGCGGTGTCGTTAGATTCCTCATAATCGCGAGTGAAATAGGCTATAATACTTGAAATAAGTACAACTTAGAAAAGTTGAAAACACCCCGACATTTTCATTTCAAAGTCCAATATCACAAAAACGGCTGAACAGATTTTCATGAAACGAACACTCGAGATCACATCAGCGTTCGAATAAAAAAACCGCGTTCAAATCGGTCCATCCGTTTGGGAGTTACGATACCACAAACAGATACACAGACACGTTAAACTTATAACATCCCTCTCTTTGCGTCGGGGGTTAAAAAGCAGTTGGGTTTTTTGAAATATCTCCTGTTTCCACTTGTGTATACCGTAAAGCATTGGAGAGGTCGGTCGGCGCGTCATCCCTCGGGAATGTGGCGCAGTTCGCAAAACTCGTAAATCATCCGGCACGGCGTCCAGACGCCGCGGAAATGTCGGACTTATACAATGTTCCGTTATCGTGAGTGGATGGAGTTTTGTTACGCGCTCCAGGTTTTTTACCGTGGTTTTTTTTTAGCATGCTTCCACGCTTATCATTATCTTAGTTATACTTAACAATCTCTGTTTTTCTTTTTCTCGATGTAATTAACGGATAACTATTATTGGCCTCCTATTTTGTAAGGAAGCATATGTAAACTGTATATTTACGGCTGTTGTTATCCTAAATACCAATAAATAAATAAATAAATAAATAAACAAGCGTACGGCCCGTCTGTTAATTGGTTACTGTGGTCTATTGACGGCTGCAACTACAGGGGATTCGCACCCGGCCCTTGTTACGCGTTCCAGCTCCTTTTTTGATAATGTCGGTCGGTGGGAAACCGTACGGCTTGTCTGATAAGCGGTTACGGAAGCCTATGGACGGCTGCAGCTACAGGACATTTGTATGCTGATCCTTTAAGAACTTGTACTCTTGAAGAACCCTGACTGACAGAAGTAACAGATTTATCTTATTTACAAAAATAACTATTTTAGTACATCATAAGGGCTCTACTGCGGCAAAACTTTGCCAATGATCATAAAAATATTACGCTCATTTCAAAATATTGCAATGTTGTCGAGTATGAAGAGCTAATAATGTCAATAAAACTACCGTCCCGCTAGATGGCGTTCGCAGTGTTCAATTCAATTCAACAGATACATTAACGGAACAGGGACTCTAACAACGTCATCTAATGAAACTGTTGTTTTTTCTCTGGCTTTAGTAATCTATTATTGTTCTTTAATCTAATGGTAATAGATATGATGTATAATGTGTAATGAGTCACTGGTGGCATGACGGCAAAATTTGTAGAAGTAGGAATATTTGGTACTTATTAGACGCAGGGATTTTAAATGACTGGTTACCTAATTCAAACGGTACCACTCCTAAAGTTTGCCTTCATCATCACTACATAGTATAAAACAAAGTCGCTTCCCGCTGTCTGTCCCTATGTATGCTTAGATCTTTAAAACTACGCAACGGATTTTGATGCGGTTTTTTTAATAGATAGTGATTCAAGAGGAAGGTTATATGTATAATATAGTACCCGGGCGAAGCTGGGGCGGGTCGCTAGTAACTAATAAAATTGAACGAATAACATTGAACACACATGACTTTCGATAAAAAAAAACCGTTCATTTGTTTGGGAGCCACGATGCCACAGACAGACACACAGATACAACTTATAAACACCCCTCATTTTCGTTATTAAGGAAAAAAATTGCGTTAGTTCTGAAACTGGTGTAACATACTCAGAAAAAACAAGATAATACAGTAGAATTGATGACCTTCTTCTTGGACGGCATTAGATTATGCTTTCATCTTATTTATTCAAAAACACAATATAGCAGTATTATAGAGGCAGACAATACACTTGTACCTTCTAGAAATGTGGACTAATCCACTAAATCCAGAGTGCATCTTCACATTACAACACAAAGATTATCCAACGAGCACCGGTGACGAAAATGCACCATGCTGTCATTAAACTTACGCTAGCCAGCACGTGAGTAGATAATGGTTACCAATTACTTGTTATAATGAATTACCTAATTGCAATAAAAGGTTAATTGTAGATTAAGGATCGTATACTAACTAACTTTTTACGTTAACGCACCTTTTTTCGTTCAATTCTAACTTTTAACAGTCATGTTGATATCTGACTACAACAAATTATATATACACCCAAACGCCAACCGATAAAAATACAGTGTCAACACGAGCCATATTTAGCTGGGAAGCCACAGTGAACTGCATCCCTGTAGAGAAAGGATTGAATCGAAGTAGATTTCCAATATTTCGGTGTGGCGGTGCGGGGTCGACGACCGCTCCTCGGCGCTGTGCGTGCTATTTCGAGGCGGCGCGCGGAGGCGAGTCGACGCGGCCGATCGCGCGATGCTCGCACCGCGCACGCGTAAACAAACATGGCCGTCTTGTCATTCACTAATTCATTCATAAACGATCATTGTATTGACAATTCGACTCAATATCTGCCAACAGCGTTACTAAGTTGTATAATGTAATAGATAAAAAGTTTGTAGGTACAAACAAGTGACAGGCGTGCAGGCGTTGGCGCAAGAGGTCGCTATATCAGACAGCGCCCACTACACCAATAAGCACTTTGGTTGGACGATGGAATTAGTCTGCTTGAAATCTGTTGTAGTGCGAGCTAATTGCAGATATTTAAGTCAAGGGCATGAGTATATTTAGGTAATGAGTTATTCGTATCAGTGGCATAATACACTATAATTATATTTATTCGCCGTTTGACTTTGACCCGTGTTCTGATTCTGAATGGAAAGCACATTAGGTGATAAAGAAACGTATCATCAGCGCATAGAGAACTATTTTAATGCCTTATTAGTAGGAGAGTTACGGGGTTTTCTAAGCATGATCTGCTTAAAAAGATAGCATATTTTACATAATTATTTTATGTTAATACGACATATTACTCAGTTGAAATAGTAACATCGTAAGCAAACTTATTTTAAGAATATTAATTTGAAATTAACTAATAGTTTCTACTGTTAGTACCTAAATAAACTGTTAGATACTAACGATTTTATCTCATCAATGCTTAGATAATCATGTAATTGCACAGTTACAGATTGTTTAGATTGGGACATTTCCTAACAATACTATCAACCCTATACTTGTCCTGGGGTTTCCGATCTTTCGTGCGTCCCAGTCGCCAACGTAATGAGCAATTAAGTCTTTTTTAACATATAAACATAATATGTGTTTTGACAACAGTTAAATAAAATATTTTGACATTATTAACCAAAAAACTTGCAAAAATAGCTTACTCGGAAAACATCAAGCTAAAACATATGTTTTTTGCTATTTTAAAGATTTCATATTTTAGAAAACTGACGTCTTTTTCTGTATTTCCCTGCAATTTTCACACTAACAAGCGTTTTAACTTTTAATAAAAAGTTGGTAATTTGACTGAGTCAAATACCGTGGTGTAGTTATGTCAAATTAAAACTTGCAGTAGACGGCGGTCGGTGAAGGCACGCATTGTCCTACATGTGGGCTACATTCATACAACACATCTGTAGCGCATATTCGAGCGGCTTTTGTTTCTGCGCGGCCTGACCATGTGGCCGCGGCCGGAACGCCTTTTTGTAGGTACCTCTTTTTATACTCACTGACATTTCTAAGAGTAAAACCGAATTCAAGTGCATGTGCTAGTAATAGTTCTATAGCTACATTAACATTATCTTTTGTCTATGTTCCAGGAACAGTGCTGTCTTTTTAAAGCGCTCGTTTCTAAAAACACAATCAATGGAGACACTATCCTCTTTGCAGAAAAAACACGTTCATAAGTGAACTAATCAAACACGTCCCACCTACGACTAATCGCAGCAGAATCTAAAATCACATCAGACATTCTCCCAATTTACTTACCTGTTTAACGCCAATCCAAATGCTTCCTTATACCGTTGGAATTTAAACCATTATCGCAACATAGGCCAAACACGTGGTCGTTGAAGACCGGCCAAATGCGATCGCGACATTTCCTGTTTACCACGTCCGTGCGACTCAATAAGTACTATTAGAATTGCTAAAAGCTCCTTTACGTCATGAAGTACCTACAAGATACAGTTGAATAGGGAATCCCAAGTACTAATCCAAGGTGTAACACCAACTTGACACGTGACTTCTGTTCGCAATTTAAACTTTACTGGCAAGATGCACGATTACTTTTGCGGTTTGTAAAATTGGGTTGGTTTCCCCAAGACTAGAGACGATGTATGTTGTTTCCTCATTCATGTTTAAGTACTTTTATGATATCATTCATTCATTACTACCTCGAAATGAAGTAAAAATATAGTACATATCCATAGCTGTTAATTAATGTTTAGGATAAACCTCGCATGAATCGTGTTTTTTTTTTGTATCTATACCGACTACCGACAGTATTATGATATGAAACAGGTGTTCCAATAGCAATTATTTGCATGCATATGAAATCGTTATTTTGTACTCCACAAATCGATTTCCTAAATCCGCACTGTAAATGTAGTAGGTGTTTAACTATAAATAACAATACATAATAGTATCACATTTGTAACAGGTAGGTAAGTGTCTTGTATTTTATAGTAGGTCCTTAAACACAGACGTACAACTTTATAATTTCAGTCAATATATTACGTCATTTCAAAATAGGGGGGAGGGGGGAGTCTGACCATCGGATAGTAGTCATTATATTAGGCGGGAGGGTCCATTCAAGGAATTAACAAGGGGGGTCAAACATCGTCAAAAAACGATGACGTAATATATGGACAAGCCCATAGAAGTATAGATTAAAATTCGTTACAAAAAACATCCAATAAATAAAAACTTGAATGAAATCGATCGTGCATCGTGATAAAAATACCTAACACGTCCTCAGCGGGGGACAACACGACTGTCTTCTGTCGTGACTACCTCGGGACTTCACGGTACTGGTTACCATGGCTTTACTTTTAAAACCATAAAATGGTATTTTTATGTTCTTTTTATACCTTTACAGCAAGGTTGAATCCAAGTCATATAAGATTAATGTGTTACAGAGTTTTACTTTCAGTGTCAGATTAACATCCATGTTACATTTATACACATTCGTTCTTAAGATAATTAGACGTCGACTTTTACTAATTAAATTTATTATATCATTTGCCATAAATGTAAAGTTTTTTACAAGCAGTATAATCATCATTTGCCCAAACTAGTTTTTCTCAGAAACTGTTAACTTTTCAGGATTGTTATAAAACAAATGGCTCTGTACAACGTTTATATTTATATACATACTAGCTTCCGCCTTCGACTTCGTCTGCGCGGACTCGGGATAAAAACTATCCTATATTTTAATCCAGGCTATAAACTATCCTAAACTATGGACCCGGGTATGTCCTAAAACTACGACCAAGACCACCGGGGGATGGGCAGCAGCGTCCCTGGAGTGCGGTGGAAATACCTACTGCGATCGCCAACCCGCATGCCAAACGTGGCGATTATGGCATATACCCCCCAAATGAAAGATACAAAAAACCCACGGCCCCGAGGTTCCGGCGACCCCCGGTACCCTGGTTGTGGTAGCGACCAGGGTACCAGCGGGGTCAGGGGTGCGAAGAATCTCCGGCGAAGATCCGGCTACCACCACCGACGACCCCTGGCCCTGGCAACGTATAACACGCGCACACTGCGGACCGACGAAAGGATAGCGGAACTGGAGGAAGGGTTGAGCAAGTTGCGTTGGGATGTCATAGGGTTATCTAAAGTCCGAAGAGAGGGGGAGGATACGATAACCCTCAAATCCGGCAACTTGCTCTATTTCCGGGAGGGCGACCAACAGTCTCAGGGAGGTGTCGGGTTCCTTGTCCACAAGTCCCTCGTGAATAACGTTGTGAAGATCGAGAGTGTGTCGACTAGGGTGGCGTACCTAATACTCAGAGTATCTAGTACTCATTGAAGGTCATAGAGGTTTACGCGCCGACCTCGACACACTCCGACGAAGAGGTGGAGGCTATGTATGAAGATATATCGAGGGCCATGCATAGTTCCAAAACCTAGTTCACCGTTGTCATGGGGGACTTCACCGCAAAACTGGGCAAGAGAGATGGTGAAGAGCTGAAAGTCGGGCAATTTGGAGTTGGAAGTCGGAACCACCGGGGCCAACTACTGGCTGGTTTCTTGGAGAAGGAGGGACTCTTCATGATGAATTCCTTCTTCAAGAAACACGAGCACAGAAAGTGGACCTGGATGAGTCCCGACGGTGCAACTAAAAACGAGATTGACTTCATCATGTCGACGAGGAAGCAAAATCAATGATGATTCAATGATGTCTCTGTAATCAATACGGTCAAAACCGGGAGCGATCACCGTCTGGTAAGAGGCACATTGAATATATGCGTCAAGGAAGAACGCTCTCGATTGATGAAGTCTACGCTCCGTCCAGCATCAATCCAAATTCGAAACCCCGAGAGCTTCCAGCTGGAACTCCAAAACCGTTTTGATTGCCTAGGCGGCGATGTGGACGAACTGAACGACGGGTTTGTGGAAGCTGTCCGTTCCACTGGGTCTAAGTTCTTCAAGGCCCAAGGGACCAACAAAACTAAAAGGCTCTCTAGCTCCACTGAAGAGAGAGATGCTCATGAAGGAAAGGAGTGAAATGATTCAACAGTCTTCAGCTGATGCGACCTTATGCCGGCAGCTCAATAAACAGATCTCCAAGTCCCTTTCGCTCGATCTGCGCCAATTCAATACAAATTGTATTGAAGAGGCAATCAAGCGTAATAAGGGCTCTAAAGTGTTCTCAAGAGATCTGTCTATAGGGCAGAGCCAGCTCGCGAAGTTAAAAACGGAAGATGGTAGAATCGTTTCTTCTAAAACCGAGATTCTGGGTGAGATAGAGCGCTTTTACGGACAGCTATACACGTCAACACGCAACCCGAAGTTGGTCGGGCAGAAGACCTTAGAGCTAGACTAACCCGGCACTATACCGACGACATCCCGGACATCCCGAGCCTGTACGAGATTCTAATGGCTCTTAAACAGCTCAAGAACAACAAGGCACCCGGTGAAGACGGAATAACAGCCGAACTCCTGAAGGCGGGTGGAAAACCAGTCCGTACGGCCCTTCAGAAGTTGTTCGATTCCGTCTTACTGGAAGGGAGAACTCCAAAGGCATGGAACGGAGGGGTGGTGGTGCTGTTCTTCAAAAAGGGTGACAACACCCTCCTGAAGAACTATAGACCCATCTCACTTCTGAGCCATGTCTATAAGCTGTTTTCGAGGGTCTTAACCGTCTCGTACGCAGGTTAGATGACTTCCAGCCTCCCGAACAAGCCGGTTTCCGAAGAGGCTTTCGTACCGTAGACCACATCCACACGCTCCGTCAGGTTATACAGAAGACCGAGGAGTATAACCTGCCCCTCTGCCTAGCGTTCGTGGACTACGAGAAAGCCTTCGATTCGATTGAAACCTGGGCTATACTACAGTCTCTCCAGTGGTGCCAAGTTGACTATCGCTATATCGAAGTGCTGAAGTGTTTCTACGAGAACGCCACTATGTCAGTTCGACTCCAGGACCAGAACTCGAAACCTATTCCGCTGCAGCGAGGAGTCAGGCAAGGAGATGTTATTTCTCCAAAGCTGTTCACCGCTGCACTAGAGGACGTTTTCAAAACTGGAATGGAGAAGGGTAGGCATCAACATCAACGGCGAGTACATCACTCACCTTCGGTTTGCTGACGATATAGTAGTCTTGGCTGAGACCATGGAGGACTTAAGTACGATGCTCGATGACCTCAATAAAGCTTCTGAACGAGTTGGTCTAAGAATGAACATGGATAAGACGAAGATCATGTCAAATACCCATGTAGTACCAATTCCCATTACAATCGGACACTTTACACTCGAAGTTGTAGACGATTATGTATACCTAGGACAAACTATCCAGTTAGGTAGGTCCAACTTCGAGAAAGAGGTCAATCGTCGAATCCGACTCGGCTGGGCAGCGTTCGGGAAGCTACGGCACATCTTTTCGTCCAATATTCCGCAGTGTCTCAAGACGAGAGTCTTTGACCAGTGTGTGTTGCCAGTGATGACATATGGCACTGAAACGTGGTCGCTTACTATGGACCTCATAAGAAGGCTCAAAGTCACCCAAAGGGCTATGAAGAGGGCTATGTTGGGAGTTTCTCTGCGTGATCGCATCAGAAATGAGGCTATCCGCAGCAGAACCAAGGTAACCGATATAGCCCTCCGAATCGCTAAACTTAAGTGGCAGTGGGCGGGGCACATAGCACGTAGAACCGATGGCCGATGGGGCGGAAAGGTTCTCGAGTGGCGACCACAAACCGGAAGGCGCGGCGTGGGTAGGCCCCCCGCAAGGTGGACTGATGACCTGGTAAAGGTTGCTGGATATAAGGAGGATATGGAAGTGGACTGGTAACACTGGTGTGTGGTGCCAGAGAGACAGACACAGAACATCTAGATATACTTGTATGTTGAATATAATATTAGACAATAAAGGATACTACAATTATCTTCTTATTTATTACATATTTACATGGCGCAGTCGCGAAGTGAACCGTAAGTGAATTCGTTATGAAAACATGGAAACGTTGAAACAACCACCGCCATTGTCATTACAAGGAGATCCAGCCGAGAACTTTAAAAAATGGCTGCAAAGGTTCAAGATTTATTTTACTGCTTCGGGGGCAGAGGAGAGATTAGCTGAAGAAGGAAAAATAGCACTGTTTTTGCACTGCATAGGTGAGGAGAGTCTGGAAATTTATAATAATTTCGACCAGGAAAAGGTTAAGACGTATGACGCGCTTGTAGAGCAATTCTCTACCTATTTCTTACCTCTCAGCAACGAGAGCATTAATAGAAATGTTTTCTTTAGGCGCAAGATAAATGAGGCCGAAACATTCGATGAATACGTCAATACGTTAAGAACATTAAGTGCAAATTGCAATTTTGGTACACTGAGGGACAGTTTAATAAAAGATCAAATAATCAGAGGAATTCGATTTTTTTTTATTATGGAACGGTTGTTGAAGGAGCCGGTTTTGGATCTGCCTAAATGTATCAAGATCTGTAAATCTTACGAACAGACAGAAAAACAGATAAAAGACTTTGAGTTTGATGAGGAACAGGAGACTGTCAGTGTTGTTAAAAATCAAGAAAGAAGAAATTATGGTTCAAGAAACTTAACAGAATCGTTTCAGCATGCACATGGGAGTTATGGTTCGAGAACGGTACCAGAGTCACAGCAGCAAGCACATGGTAGTTGGCAAGGGCCAGCAAGAAGAACTTAATGTCAACGGTGTGGCTACATCCATGGATTCAAGTGCCTAGCGTTTAATTAGACCTGCAAAAAGTGTCACAAGTTTGGACATTACGGGAAGATGTGTCGAAATGTTAAAAACATAAAAGCAGTGGATCAATCATCTGACGAAAGTGATATTGTATTGCGCATGGTGAAAGTCAATGCCATTTAAAAAGAACTGTGTGAATCCATACAAATACAAGGTCATATTATAGATTTTAAGCTATCCAGCTTAAACTTACTTTTCCTACTGCAAAATGCAGTAGGAAAAGTAGAAAACTGTAAGAAAGTGCCTGTGTCATTACATGAGAACTTAAAGAGAGAATTAGATAAAATGGAAAAATTGAATGTTATTGCAAAAATTACTGAACCAACTGAATTTGTCAGCAACATAGTTATTGTTAAAAAACCAAATGGAAAAATTAGAGTTTGTGTTTTGACCCTTGTAATTTGAATAATTGTGTCATGCGTGAACATTTTCAATTGCCAACTTTTGAAGAAGTGTCAAGTAGAATGGCGGGTGCTAAAGTGTTCAGTAAATTAGATGCCTCTACAGCATTCTTTCAAATAAAATTACATGAGGATAGTGCTAGATTGTGTACATTCTCAACACCTTTTGGTAGATATTTTTTTAAGAGGTTACCTTATAGACTTTGCTCAGCCCCTGAGGTCTTCCATCGCAGGTATAAAGAAATATTCCAAAATGTGAATGGATGTGAAGTATTTGTAGATGATTTAGTGGTGTATGGAAAAAATCAAGCTGAACATGATGAGCGTTTACTGAAAGTATTACAGATGGCCAAAGAAAATGGGGTACAGTTTAATTTAAGTAAGTATTTGGTAGATCAGAAATAGAATATTTAGGACACATGTTGACGAAGGATGGTATAAAACCAGATCCCACAAAAATAGAATCAATAATTAAAATGGGACAACCAAAAAATGTGAAAGAGTTACAGAGATTACTAGGAATGATTACATATGTGGCAAAGTTTATACCATCCTTGTCTCAGGTTTGTAGTCCACTAAGAAATTTAATTTAAAAAAATGTGGATTGGCTGTGGTCAAAAGAACATTATGATTCTTTTTGTGAACTTAAAAAAATACTGGTTTCAGATCCTGTGTTACAGTATTATGACGTCAGTAAACCTGTAAATTTATCAGTTGATGCCTCAAAAGATGCACTGGGAGCAGTTTTGTTTCAAAATGACTTGCCTGTAGCTTATGCGTCGAAGTCCATGACTAGTACTCAAAAAATGTATGCTCAAATTGAAAAGGAAATGTTGGGAATTGTGTTTGGCTGTTCCCGCTATCATCAGTATATTTATGGTAAACAAATTGAAGTAGAGACTGATCATAGACCGCTAGAGTCAATTTTTAGAAAATCCATGTGTGATATACCATTGAGACTACAGCGTATGCGTTTACATTTACAACTTAATTGTGAAGTACAAACCTGGCAAAGAACTTTTGATTGCTGACACATTGTCACGACACAATATTAAAACTAGTGATAATCTCTTGGAAAAAGAAATAGAAGCACAGGTAGGTATAGTGGTAACAACCTTGCCAGTAACAGATAGAAAACCAAAAAAAAATGAAAGAAGAAACCAACAAAGACTGAACTACAACAGTTAAAATACTATATCTTGACTGGATGGCCGGGTATCAAAGATATTCCAAGTAGCTTGAAACCATATTTTACATTTACTGATCAATTGTATGTCTGTGAGGAACAGATTTTTAAAAACAATTGCATTGTAGTACTACAGTCTTTAAGATCTGATATGTTAGAACGCATACATTATAATCACATGGGTTTGGATAAGTGTAAGTCTAGAGCGAGATCATGCATGTTCTTGCCATTAATGGGGAGAGACATTGAGAATAAAGTATTAAATTGCAGTACATGTGACAGATTTAGAAAAAATAATAGTAAAGATGGTTCTTTACTATTATTTTTTGCATTGGTATGCAAATTAGAGAAATGCCAAATAAGCCTTGGTGGCATCTGGGCACTGATGTATTTCACTACAAGGGCAGAAATTATATCTTAGTTGTGGACTATTATAGTAAATACTTTGAAGTGTCTGAACTAAAAGATTTAAGACCTGAAACTACAATAGATATATTAAAGTCTATTTATAGTAGATTTGGAATTCCGGAATATTTGTACAGTGATGGGGCTACCAATTATACCAGTTTTAAAATGAAGGAATTTGCTCAAAGCTGGGGCTTTATTCACAAAACCAGCAGCCCCACCTATCCTCAGTCTAATGGATTAGCGGAACGATATATTCAGATAGCTAAAAATTTGTATAAAAAAGCAGATCATGAAGGCAAGGATAGATACTTAGCACTCTTAGAGTATATAAACACACCAATTTCAAAAGAATTCAATTATAAAACTCCTTCAGAGTTGTTGTTAGGGAGAAAAACCAAGAGTTTATTGCCTAATTTTGAGAAACCTAGTAAGGAAAACTGGAATATTCAAAAAACATTGTATGACAATGCATGGAAACAGAAACTATATTATGATAAAGGGTCAAGGAACTTGTCAAATCTCAATGAAGGACAAAAAGTTGTATTAATTAATAATGATAAAAGAAAGCCTAATAACTATGCTGAGGTATTAAGAAGGGATGTCAGACCCAATTCGTTTAAAATTAAGACCGAAACTGGTCAAATAGGATGGTAGAAATAGGAGATATTTAATAAACTGTAAGAATCAAGAAAAAATGAAAATTGTAACAGATAATCTGATAAATAGTGATGATGAAGGAGGACAAACTATGTTGAATGCAAGTAGAAGTAATAGCGTTAGTGGTAATCCAGAGGATAGCTATGTTTCAAGACAAAGTGATGTTCAAAACAGCAGGGAAGAAAATCTGAACAGTAATATGAATGAAAATAGAGGCTTAGAAACTAAAACTAGAACTGGTAGACTCATCAAGAAACCTAGCTATCTGTCTGATTATGAAACAAATTGAATCTGATCATTACATTGTAGTAGCTTTGATTAATTGTTAATGGTTTGTAGTTGTTGCTTGAAGGAAAGGGGGATGTAAGGAGGATATGGAAGTGGACTGGTAACACTGGTGTGTGGTGCCAGAGAGACAGACACAGAACATCTAGAGATACTTGTATGTTGAATATAATATTAGACAATAAAGGATACTACAATTATTTTCTTATTTATTACATATTTACACTGGAGTCCGCTGGATGCGGGTGGCGCAGGACCGGTCACTTTGGCACTCTTTGGGGGAGGCCTATGTCCAGCAGTGGACGTCTTTCGGCTGATATGATGATATAAACTATCTTCGTGCAAAATTTCATTCAAATCGGTTCAGCCGTTTAAGCGTGATTGAGTAACAAACATCCAAACATTTAAACTTTCGCATTTATAATATGAGTAGGATATAAATTGTCCTGAAACTGTTACATACGTACGTTTTAGAAAAAAACACTTATGGCAAATTATGATTTGGCAAACACATTGGATACTACTGATACTACGTAATTATGGATACCTATCGAAGGTATAGGAATATTTTATTAGAAATGTGCCAATTCGACATATCACCAATCAGATTCAGCGAGTTTGTAAGATTAGTCCATTATACAAATTAAAACTACGTGTTAAACCTCAGGTTGCCCGTATTCCTGGTAGGTCGGATCCTGATGCCTGAATGAGAGTTATTAATTTAATACGCAGTTACGCACACTGTATTGAAAGTATTCCTTCTTTGAAATGTGAAACGATTGTCGGCCCCTTTTTATTTATTTTCCGATGCGCCATCTCTGTACCAAAATAGCATTATAAAAGGGTCAAAAACAACGGATTTCGAAAATAACTTTTTTCAATTACTAACGGTTTAATGCTAACTTTTTCCCAACAGTCACTAGACCTCAGAACTATTATTCCGAACGGCTGATGTTTTCTAAGAATCGTCTGGAATGCAAACGTTTTCTACGCGATAGCGGTATCCAGACGTTTGCCATGTATTTGCAGCGATAGTGGAAGCAAACAGTCCTGGATACCCTCAAAATGACCCCAATACCTCTAGTGACATTGCCTCAACTTACAGCGTCTAAAAACGCTTTTTAAACAAGTTTCCGTTTGTCGAGTCGAGAGTTCCGCGTAACGTGTGGCCTTGGAGCTGTTGATCAAAAGTTTTTTCTCGCCGCGTACACGACGATAACGCAGTCATTGTGTCACCTTATCAAAGCTACCAGTGACGATCGTATCTGTTCTACTGGATCGTTTCAGTGAATTAACATGTAAATGATTATATTTCATTCTAAGTTAGTCACATATTTTCCTAACAAGCTTGTTTTGTCAATAGCAGAAAATATAAGGTGAAAGAAGACCTAATCTAAACGGAATTCAAATCATATCAAAACGGGCGTCCATTCGATTAAATAAGAGAAGAATTGAGATTGGTTTGATTAAACAATTCAAGCAATTAAATCTCAAATCCATTGATTTTCTTTTTTGGTCTAATTTTGCTAAAATCGTCATCATCATAAACTTCTTCAGTGAATCAATCTTCATATGTATATTTTTCTTACAACATTTATACTTCTTCTTGTGTTGGTCCATAAGTTCTCCTTCCATTGTGGGTTTTAGTGTGTTAATCGTATTGTAACACCAGTTCAAACATCTTTGCTCTTTTACTTCCATTGGTTTTTAGCCAGCAACTTTTTTCTTTGACCATGTTACTATCTATTACTACTACTTAGATAAAACGCACCAAATTTAAAAATAAAAAAAGAAGCTTAGTTTTTTTTTCTTATCTAACTTACTCTCAAAAAGTATCAATTTATGACTAGCAATGACATTATTGAGAGAATATTATATGGAGCTCCAAATGAGCCCGCATAGGCATGCCTCGACCACGCATGTGTGCTCGCACACACTCGCGCGCGGGATAGGCTTAACGGAGGACGCAATTATGATGATTAAATGAAACCAGTTCTCGAGCGAGCTGGCCCGGGTTATCGATGTTGAAGACATTCTACACTTCGAATCGCGTAACTCTGACTTAGTCGATATCAAATATATACTACAATGTTTATTAAAGCCACAAAACGCTTGATATGGAATCGGTGCCTGTTGGTTATATTTCCTAGTAGCGTTCATATTGGTAATTCAGGCGATAGTAGTTACTTCAGAAGATTATACAGGAAATAAGAAAAATAAAACAGAGAAGAAAACCAATGTAGTGGCAAATTGTTAAAAGTAAGCAAATCTTAGTTCGACCGGCTGTGATTTAACTAAAAGGTAATTTCTCGCGTTAAATCCCAATTCGATCAAACTGAAATAAGCTTTTAATTTAAGATTAAGCGTAAACTTAAATAACTGATCTGGGAATAAATATTATTGCATCATTTGGTCTAATTGACACCAAGAAACTTAGTACCATTGTCAGTATAAGCTTTTTGCAACTAAATTTGTTGGTCGTCGTGTTCTCAAAACGTTTACTCGGTTATACTGCCTCAGCCCACAAGCACTGTTCTGTTACACATTCTTCAAGTTGTTACTTCCATAATGGCACTGCGCTATGAGGCCCATGATTATAGCTGGTTCCTTGTAACAAGTTAAACGGTGCATCTCATGATTAGCAATACCGGTTCGAATATTATTCCCTAATTTGAATATCATGCTCGTGAGAAATTGTTCACATGATGCTGTAGATGTGAGATCGACATCGACGTCTTTTAACAAGTAGATACCTATTGAAAACGAATACCTACTTAAACTTTCGGATGCTTTGGCACTGACTGACAGTGCTGAAACTGCTAAAGGATTTTAAAATGGCCATTTCTGTAGTCAATTTACGATGGCACTGATCAGAACTAAGTCATATGATATACGGAAGGTTAACCAAAGATCAGTCTAAGAAGTATATAAACTCAATATTAAATACAAAAACTTTCCAGAGTAAGATTAGCATTCGCAATAAGTATATAATGGGAAAGCATATATATGTTTAGTACATTTTTGAGCAGATAATCTTATATATTATTGCACTTTTTTATGCTATAAATAAAATTAGTGTAGTTAACATTGTAAATACGAGTTTCGATGACAAAAACATGTTATTTATTAGGAACTTATGGTATGTATGTATTACTTATACTGTGAGGTGATGGTAAACTATTCAATAGGTACAAGGGTGAATTGCAAAAAAATTGTACATTCTAAAATTGGAAAATGTCCTCTTACTTCAAAATTCTATAAAAAAATGAGTATTCAAGTAACATGCATCCAGATATGATTTTACGTGGTCTTGTTCATACTTTAATAAGATTTGCACAGTTTTATATTAATACCTTTGATAAAAAAAAGCATTAACGAAAAAAGTTGATTTCTGCTCCCATACAAAATTCATCTGTCTTTTGTGTAACACACAGTAAACAAAAAATCATAACTTTGATTTAAACAGCTCTGGCCAAGAAATTTGCTTGTGGTCTGTTTAATACCATGCAAAACATCAAGGGAGTTGTTTTTCAGGTCTCTAGAACAAATATTTTATATCAAAGTTCGGGGAAAGATTTCATTCTTTTGTGTGACGTCAGCTGTGTAACGCGATATTTCGCATTTTGAAGTAGCAATGAACGCATCTGCAACGTTTTTAAGACTGGCAACTCAAAGCGAACTGCCAAAGGAATCGCACGCGCCGGTAGGCATATTAGTTTCTGTGCAGTGATACCACAGCCCATATATCCTAAAGACCCCGCTTAGCCTAATTTTTACTTATAAACAAAGCTGCCAAACTTGCGGAGCGCGGGGGACGACTAGTGCACTGTGATTGGTGCATTCAAGGCCGCGCGTAACACGTGCCTGCCTGTACTGATGGGACACATGCGATACTTTATCTAATTTTATTAAGTAGTACTTTAATAATTAGAATGATTATACTATATAATAATCAAAAATATATTCAGCAGTCGTGTTTTTATTTATTAGTACGTTTAGGACATTAATTTTTACTCATAAATTATCTTTATCTGACATAATTATGTTCAAATAGAAGCAAATAGAATGGATTCCACTCTCGATTCTGAAATAATATATAAATATATTCTAATGTTGCATTTATTAAAGAATACGTTGTACAAAGTAGGGCGTGAAACAAAAATAAATGTTAATCTTATAAAATAACAGTTTTATTTCTGGTTTTAAATTTTCGATTTACCTATCCTTGACTAACAGACAGAGAAGGCGAGGCGGCGCGGAATGATCAAAATGTTCTTATTTAGACTGTAAACTAACCTCTGTTGTTGACATAAACGATGCCACATTCGTTTTTTTTTCCAGATCCCTATTATCTGTACGCGAGACCTATAAGAATTAATCATTTCAATTAATAACTAGACGTTTAATCAGAAACTCACTAGCATAGCAGTGTAAGATAAACTTACTTCTGTTGTTGGTATAGACAGTGCTGAATTCGTTACCAATGGAATAATAGTGTGTGGACTTTCCGAAACACCACTATCTTTTCATAAGACCTAGAAAAAATTATATTTACAATGGACATTTGCGTAAACCCAATTTTAGATTTTAGACGGGGTAGATTTTACTTTCAAAACATTTATTTCAAGCTATACGCTCGAGAGTTTTCAGCACATTAATAAATTAACGATAATAAATTAATAATATCATAGCTGTTAGATCAAATAAAAAAAAAATTGGTTGAATAATCAAAAATACACGTCAACAATACTAAAAACAGTTCGTAGGTGAAGCGTAGGCACGGCATTTGGAAATATTAGTCGCCTATTATTAGACGTCGGCAATTTAAAATATTCTGATTTAAAGTGCCGAGAACATATGACACTGCTTGGGGAAGGGAACCAACCAATCAGGTGGTCGTTTTGTAGCGTCAATCCACATTTCCTTTATGGTTGGACATTTTAGCTAACATGACTTGACTTTGAATACTTTATAATACAACACCAACACTGTGCACTGTGCACAATTATTTTGCATATATTTAATATTTTGCTATTTTTAAATTAGGTACTTACGACGTATTGCGTCTTCCGTTAATTATCTTATCGATAGTAAACGAATACATACTATGGACATCACTACCTACTTTGCCTAATGCTAGACAAGGAAGGAGCGACTATTCTGTGCAGCGGGATAGAAAGAGACTTCTGTTAAAAGACATCAACGAGCCCCGAGCACGGTCTACACACAACTTTATATAAAAACTCGCTTATTTATTACGTAATTTTCTTAAAATCGGCTTACCTGTGAAATGATAGACCGTCTTTTTGCACAATTGAACTTTTAGTGATTAATTTTACGCAATAATAATGCATTTTGTAACGATGTTACTTGCGCAAACGCTGTCCGCAGACTGAACTTAGTAAAGGGGGCGTGTCTCAAACATAAGGTGAATTCACCGTATGTGTGGCAGCGGGGGTCGCCCGACTAAGCGACGTCTTTAGGTTTACTGGTCTATGAGTGATACTAAACAGTGCTTCGGAGGATTTTTTCGCAAATTTCAAGACACAATGTGTTATGCTTAAAACAGGTAAATGAATCGTCTTCTACTATTTTCGTAATTAAACTAAGTAAACATATATGTTTACTTAGTTTAATAAAAAAAATAGTGAGTAAACGGTTTGGCATTGGGAGTACTTGAATTCCTTTCATTATTTCTTCTACACGTGTGGAAACAGTGTAATGTACGGCATTGATTTTGGCTTCGTTTGTGTAACATTGTGTAACGATACACACAAAAACCAACATTAGGATTCGTTCATATTGGTACATTAGTACAATATTTTATAATGTGTCCGTAACATTAAAATGAACAATTTTTTTTGTATTCATTTATTATAATATTTAGAATAAGTATATAATAAAGTACAGACACACAAAAGAAACCTACACAAAATAAATAAATTGTTGCAATTTTTTCAGGGTTCTTAGTATGTGCACGAGTTTCTTTATGCCACCAAACGCCTCAACCGATTTAGGTATGTGGGGTATCGTTAGAATCCTTACGTTACCCAATATAAAATAAGGCCAAGTCGAATCCTTTTCTCGAAGCAGTTCAGGCCATTATCGACCCCCTATAACTTCGTTGTGGATAAAACTAGAAGCCTGAATTAGAATTAGTAACCAAGCAGGCATTGTATAAACACGGTATATTTCAAACTTCATTCAATTTGAACCAGTAGTTTAAGAATTATAACTAGTCAAAGTTTCTTAATTTTGTCACTCACTCACTCACTGACTGACCGATCATCAAAACTCTAAGGCACTTCTAGCAGACGTAGAGGCTTCAAATTTAGAATACAATTACCCCCTTATTCATATAACTTAAAATGCCTCTGCTAAATAAAATGTGTTTTGTCCCTTTCTTACTAACACAAATTTCAAAGTGGCAGATAAGGACAAACGATTTTTAACGCCATTTTAGTTAAAACAGGCTTGTAGTACGTTTATGAATACGGCCGTTAGTGTTTAGCATATAAATCAAGGCAAACTTAAAGGGTCGAACAGACTGCCAGCGGGACGGTAGCGGGGCTTGACGAGCGCGTGATGCGCGCGGGACGGCCG
The DNA here is from genome assembly GCA_947049275.1 of Epinotia bilunana. Lineage (NCBI taxonomy): Eukaryota > Metazoa > Arthropoda > Insecta > Lepidoptera > Tortricidae > Epinotia > Epinotia bilunana. The sequence continues at coordinate 25,954,629 of OX346256.1, forward strand.
GTCACACAGAGCACGCGCGCATCGCGCCATCAACCAGCCAGCAACGCGCGCGCGTCCCGCGCGCCTCGCGCTGGCCTCGCGCCATTGACCCGCCAGCATTACATACGCACCGCACGCTCCGCTGTCTGGTGTCACACTGACGCGCCGCGCACCCGTCGCGGGCGCGCGGCGGGAGGCTGGCGGGGCGCGACAGAAGCGGGGCGCGTTGCCGACGGGGCGCAGCCTGTTTGACCACGCTAGCGGTTTGTAGGGAATTATCAAGCTGCGCGCCCGCGACGGGCGCGCCGCGCGCCCGCGACGGTGCTGTGTGTTCGACCTTAAGTCCCGAAACTCTTCCACCGTAAAAAGTAGTGAGATATTTCGTAGAGCCAAGTCTCAGGCATTCTTATTCGTCTTTATTTGCTAGCTAAATACATTTTTAAGACTTGGCAATCACACAATGCTACATATAGTTTTAGGTATGCAACAAACCAAAAATAGTTGCAGAATTTATTTAGCTAGCAAATAAAGGTTAACAAGAATGCCTGAGACTTGGAACTATGAAATATCTCACAACTCAATGTCAATGTCATCCCGCTCGAATGTGGAGCAGCCCAACTGGGAAGTACCTCCACCTTGCAGAAGACCACAGCCATAATGCTCTGTAGTAGTGTTGTGTTCCTGGAGGTGAACAAGGTCGCCAGAGCTCCCGAGAGCGTTGTGTTGAGAGCGAGGGAATTTGTTCCTTCAGCTGTCAACACGGCGAATCCTCAAACATATCAAGGGTCGGCAACGCCCATGTTACTCCTTTGGAGTTGCATGCATCTATAGGCTGCGGTGTCCGCTTACCATCAGGCGGGCCGTACGCTTGTTTGCCACCGTCGTTGTATAAAAAAAACTTTTTACTATGGAAGAGTTTCGAGACCGCCTCTTTTTTATATGGGATATTTAATTTCTTGAAATTAATAAAAAAAACTAGTATATATGAAAGCGACGCGAACCTATGATTTCAAAATTGTGGTAGGTATTAATTTGTTATTTTTTGAAATAAGGACTTTTTTCTACTAATATGAAAGCGGCTTTATAATTTCCTTAGTGTAACTTTCTTGGTTTTAGTGTAACAAATTTGTGAATATTCCTTTGTGTTACGTACATTTTTTTTGCAATTCACCCACAATCAAAATATTGTTTTTTTAAAATAGTATTAAGTCTGTACTTAACTGAACTGTAAGGACCGAAGGCAGAATACGTGCCTCCGTCTCCTTTATCACTTCAACTAAATCTACATTTTTAATATAATTTACAATACAATACAAATACTCTTTATTGCCCACCTCACACAGACAGATAGAGAAATTAAAAAGGAAAACACAGCAATGCAGGGAATATATCGCTGTTTTCCTTTGTAACTGCTATACGAGCGATAAAAATAGTATCAGCCATAAAATTAAAATTAAAAGGAAAGCGAACAAAACAAACGATTTGAACTCCAAATAAAACGTACTGAGTGGGTAAGTATAAGTACCTAGGGACAGTAGGTACCATAAATTAAAATTAGGTACAGTAAATAACGTTGGGAGGGGAATGGGATTTAAAGTGGCAATTGATTGCAATCAATATATGGATATGGGATGTATAGATTTAGATACTACAATCTAACAACTATCTTATTTATTGTCAATATCGAGAACTTTGTTACATTATTTTTTTTTATGCAAAATATAAGTTTATGAGCTTTACCGTACATAAAGTCCTTTAAACAAATAGATATTCTGATATCATCCCGTAAAATACAGCTGCTAAATTCACAAACACGTAAATATTTTAAGCGGATGTTTTACTAATTATATACAGTCACAAATCTTACAACTGCTAGAAATTAAGAAATAAATTGTAACAGCGAAAACACGACGCGGTAGGTTCAAAGAGATATAAATAAGTAACAAATGGTGCCGCGACAACGTACTTACACCAAAGCCTATCCTTCAGAGCCAATAGGTGTGCGTTTTATCAGCTCTATGGAATAGGGTTGTGTACCTACTGTAATTATATTATTTCTCCAACAGAAAGAAAGCAAAAAAATATGAAAACCCAAGCAAATATCTCAAAAAATTACGACGATATTGCTATAAGTAGACCTTTACACTCGACCCGACTCGATACGATCGTATGATTGTAATTTTGTCATTAAAGTTCATTTTAGACTTGGCAAATCACGATTTCTCTATTGTAAAGGTATAAAACGACTGTTTTAATATTCCAGCTTTAGACCCGTGATGTCACGTGTCTCGAGCGTCATAGTAAATGATAAATCGTTTCATGTGACCTGGACAGTTATAACATATAACTATAACTTTCTGATTATTTATTGTCTCGTGTTACTTTTTTCTCCATGTAACTGTACTTTTAATCCTTTTTCAGGAAAATTCAACATTATTGTCATTTTTTTGGTGTCACCATCGTTATTGGGAAAAACTGCTTAAGCGGGTGATTTGATTCCTGTAAACCACGCTCCTAGGAGACACATGTATATCTCCCGCGCACGAGAAAACGAGATGCTCTTCGAGAATTGCTCTTTTGGATACATGTCGATAAATATTTAAATCTGTAGATTTAAATTTTAGATGATGTGAAATACCGTAATTTTGGTTGCAGCTTGATTATCCCTTAATAATAAGGTAATGTAGGTATTATTTGAGTTGACTGAGATAAAAAAACCGGCCAAGAGCGTGTCGGGCCACGCTCAGTGTAGTAGTTTCCGTAGTTTCTCGTCCGTCACAGTAAGTGTCCCCACTTAAGCGTTAGAAAAAATGGGCTATTTGTTACATTGAGTTGACATATTAAGTACAAAACCCTAAAACCCGACATACAGCGATATCTATCGGCAAATTAAGTAAACTATTGCGCGCGAGCTTAAAGTATGGAAGATGATTTTTATGGGATAATTCTTTATTACGTGAACCAATTTTCACCGTTTTTTTTTTACTTTATTTGAAAGCACGTCATTTCATTGTGATTTTGTAGAAATTACCACCTGCTTATACGGTTAAATTACAAACTTAGTTCAGAAATTATTTCGTAATTTTTTTCAAAAACTATTCAACCTATCAAGTTCAAAATATTTTTCCTAGAAAGTTTTTATAAAGTTCTACTTTTGAGATTTTTTTCATATTTTTAAAACTTATGGTCAAAGTTAGAGGGGGGGGGACACATTTTTTTAAACTTCTGGAGCGATTATCTCCGAAAAGATTAACATTATCAAAAAATGATTTTAGCAAACCCCTATTCATTTTTAAATACCTATCCAACAATATATCACACGTTAGGGTTGAAATAAAAAAAAACACCCCACGTTACGTATACGGGAGGTACCCTAATAAAAAAAAACACTATTTTACCACTTTCTTGGCGTGATTGATATACATATTAGTACCAAATTTCAGCTTTCTAGTGCTAATGGTTACTGAGATTATCCGCGGACGGACGGACAGACAAAGCGAAACTATAAGGGTTCCTAGTCGACCACGGAACCCTAAAAAAGGAGAAATAAAACCCAAATGTGGATTTTTATAAGAAATTTTTCATCAATCGTGTTTTGACATTTGCCAACCAAGAAAACATGAAATCAACATTCAAGACCCAAGTAAACATTAATTAACTTTGTTTGCAAGTTCAAGCAGCCTTTGAAAAATCTCATAATTTTCCAATTGACGCTCTTAAAGGAAACCAGTGCTGTCGTGTCGACGATTTGATGCAGAGACTGCGCCTTTGATCTTATTGATGAAATCGGTTCATGGTGATGAACTAAAACTAGAATATTTCCCATTTTCTTAATAAAGTGGATGGTACAGTCGGAGGCAGAACCGGCGAACTTTTTTCGAGCAAAAAAGAAAGAAATACTTTTATTCACAAACACACAAAACAAATAGGACAAATTAGAAAAAAAACATTAAGTAGGTCAACATTAACGGCCATGCATATGATGGGTTAAGAAAGTGATCCGTGATCTCTGCCTACCCCTTCCGGGAACAGGCGTGATTATGATGTATGTTTCTCCTTAATATAACGTACCAATTGCTTTCAATATCAAAATGTTCTGTTATATGCTGTCAACTTTGTAATTTAATAAACACATTGTCACGCTCAAGATATTTACACCGAAAGCTAGAATACTTATACATGACCTATTTGTGATTATTTGAGTTGGCCGGATTGCATCAAACTAGTCATTCAAAAAGCAACTCTACCGTCGTAGGGTACATTAAATAAACTCAAGCATAACAATTGTCACATCCAGTCCGCTCCTCGTCTGAATAGTATGTACCAAATCTAACCACAAGATACTGTTTAGCTTTTTTCTCCCATGTTTTGATGTAGGTAGAGAAGGTGAAGTATGGTGCCTTATTAGGATGCTGCATTGGGGTGCCAATAGCAACCCATGCTTTAATATTAGCAGCGCAGGCGCAGCACGTTCGGTGCACGCGCGCCGCCGGATGTCGCCTCTAAAATATCAATCTACCCACTTGCGCACTGAGCGACCACTTCCAGTGTCGCTTCTACGATTAAGGGCCCGTTTACACGTTGATTAGACCATACAAAAGCTACTTGCAAAAAAATATTATTTCCTAAAATAAAATAGTCTTACTAAAGACTAAAAGTGTATAGGTACCTACAGGCCATAAGTTACAAGACTAACTATAAAGTAACTTGCAATCCCAAAATATGCCAATACCTATCCAAATTTAATGTTATAAGCGAAAGTATTATTTTCGCATTAAATTATCCTGCAAATAGGTAACGAGGGACTATTACATGTAACTAAATCTATAAATATAACAAAAATATAATTATATTTACAAATCGTTATGGACATGGTTTAAGTTCCGGTGTAATTAAGGGTGGCTGTATCTTTGAGAACACCAATAATTAATTCTATTTAAGTTCTAGTCGAAGGGAAATGGTAGTGTTTCATAAAACGACGACAAAGTTACGAAATATAACATTGCGTAGGTATTTCGGTTAGATTGATCTGTTACGATATCTTCGTTTCGGGACTCACGGCCACTCCGCGACTCGTATATAAGAATTATTTATCTGTAATGTATTTATCTGGAGTGTAATATTTTCGATGTCTGTGGGCGTCGGGAGCGTGGATATTTCGGGGCATCATCACGTGCGCTCACCTTGCTATTGATTGGCAGAAAAATGTTATAAAAATACAACGTCGCAATTTAGTCTCCCAAGCGTGGTCAGCTGAGCTGCAGGATACGCTGCGTATGATGTTAGTGTTGAAGCAAGAAAGAATGAAAAATGAGTAATGTGATGCTAGAAAAGTTAGTCTGTCAGTACTATAAGTGGTCTAACATACCTAACTTGGGGATCAAGATTTGCTCGTCGTCTTTACTACGTCCTACTAATATTATAAATACGAAAGCTTAGATGTTTGGATGTTTGTTACTCAATTACGCTTAAACGGCTCAACCGATTTGGATGAAATTTTGCACGAAGATAGTTATAGCCTGGATTAAAATATAGAATAGTTTTTATCACGGGTCCACGCAGACGAAGTCGCGGGCGGAAGATAGTTAAAAATAAATTAGTTAAAAAAAACGAACAGGCGACCTCCGAATTGTCCATGCCCCCATATCATTAGGCTATTCATACACTGCACCGTGTTAATGTGCGATTTTACGAATCAAGTATTTTGATACACAGATTTTGCTTTGGATTGGAGTGAAAACCTGCCAAAAATCTCGCCGCTCAAATGTTGTTGGTTTAACCATTTATATATATAATATAATATAAGCGCACCTTATAATACGCTTCTAAACACGTGTAAAATGGTTATTTATGAGACACGAATTTTAGTTCATGTTTCACTTTCTTGATGACCTGATCCTGATTCCGTTTCTATAGCTATCCAGCGGATATTTTTCCAACATTCACTTTATCAGTACCCCTTATCAACAGTGCTGAGAACGGAGACAGACGCACCAAACCTAATGGAAGATATCTGTTCCAGACTAATACGTTTTCTCGCCAGTTTCCGGTGGTGCTGCACAAAAAATATGATATAAACTCGTTGTCCAAAGCCGAACGAACCGGCCGGTCGAGATGCTTGCTACGATTAAAAATCGTTACAACTTCCGTTCGGGTCCGAGCCGAGAGCGGAGGCCCAGATAAAAAAGATAAATAAGAAAAATAACATAAAGATCGATACGCTGGAACGGTGCTACCTGTATTTTCACCGCCGCGCTTAGTGCCTGGGGGCAGTGCCTTGCGCCCCGACTTGCTTATTTGCTTTCTATACGTAGGTAGAGGTCTCCGCTGGACGGACGTAGCAACAGTGGATTTGTCTCTTGCTCGAGAGTAGTCGCTGCTTGGATTTGATAAATTGAAAGCGGTTGGCCATAATCGCCATGTATGTGTGTATGTCCTATGACGTGGAGAGATTTGTAGACATACAACCAGATGACTTAATAGGATTTAAAAGATAATTACATTAGCCCATTGTTTGAATCGTTCAGTTTTAATAATAATAATAAAGTTCTTTATTTAGATAACCAGGATCCACATATTGTTGGTTACACATTTTATGTTTTACTTATAACTAAGGTTAGTAGGTTTATAAAATTGAGGATTGAATAGGATTTAAGGTTATAGGTGATGAGGTAAGGCCAAATGGATATAATAAGTATCTATTCAATGCAATGATAATAAATAACAACTTCCCAGCTGCAGGCATTACAAAACGCAACATTCTTTAGATTTATCTTTATTAACATCTGACACGGCCATACATCATCCAACAGCAAATAGTAATATTGCCCAAAATTATCACCTTTCAAAACCGCAGGTCGGATAAAAATTCCTCGAAAATGGTTTTAAAATAAAATGGTCATCGTAATTACCGATTCTTAGGAAGATTTATAATGCTAAATGATAGCGCCGGCAGGGGGAATTAGCATCACATGATGTCATGTTTCCGGCTGCTATGAGAGCAGCTATAAATCCAATGGGTTAAGAGTTCTACTTTCTACAACCGGGAGATCTTATAATAATCGTCAATGCGATTAGTTTGATCCTAATATTCCTTAGCCAACTATGCGATAAGAATACCTGTAGAAGAGTTGTGTTTTAAGAGAAACGGGCACGAATTTATGTGTTTCTGGGGAAAACTAACCTAAATCATACGCAGAATTAGATTTTAATAGGCTTTCTGGTCTTAATATATCAATATAAAGGATAGTGAAATGCGGGCAAAAATAGCAACGACAGTGCCATGCGGATGTACTTAAAAACCAAATTAGAAGCCACATCATCTTTCAATAGCAAGGTTTTTCTTTAATCTTTTAAAATTAACTTATCTACGCAAACAGGAGCTTCCATCAAGCTTATTTTGAATTTACAAGTAGGATGTACAAGAGAAATCATTTATATTATTTGTAAGATGTTTCTCTCTTGTCGTGGTGCAATAAAAAGTATTTATTATTATATGTTGAACATTTCGTTCAATTAATAATCTTCATTAAATACCTACATAATGACCATAACCATAAATCTTTTAATCAAAAATCCCAATTAGAAAAATAACTGATTCAATGCGTAGGTATATTAATTGTAGATCACTGACACTGCCTATAAACGAGGCGATTTCCTCCTGATCTATCACAAGCTCTACGTACAAATTTCTACTAATAGCCCGACATGAACTCGAAATGGCAGATATATGGGACGAATTTCTGATAAATGGTAACCCTGTGCTTGATGGGGGGAGCGGGGGAGCGGGGGAGGGGGGGGGGGGGGGGGGGCGGCGCGGGCGCAGAGCAGGCATATCAAGTCTGGTAACTATGCGGCGTAACTCCGGTAGCGGCGCGGCGGCGCGGCGCAACAGGTCTACGGCACCGGGCGGGGCGCGCGCGCGGGGCGGTAGGAAATCCTTTACGCACACACAAACACATCGAAACGCGCGCTAGTGTGCGCCATCCGGTTTTCTTTCCATGTGCGCTCTCCGTAAAGACAACGCGCCTGTGTTTGTGGCTGTGGAGTCGATCGATCAATGAGCTCGACACCGACTCAGACTCTGGCCTGCATGCAACTCATTGATTAACGTTATGAACGTGGAATTGTTTATTCATTCATGATGAATATTTTTATTTGAAATGAACGTTTTTGTTGTCAGTTTTCTACAAGTTGACCTTCGTGAGCCAACCGTCACGCGCATGTATTTATTCACTCTAATCTGGGCGAGATACGAGCTCGCAGACACCACTTCGATAAGCTATATCGTTTTTAGTTTAGGATAAAGTTATAAATAATGGTTGGAATATTGATGTCGACGATAATCATAGCTTAAACATGATTGCAATGTCGAGCGAGACTATAAGTAGATAGTCGTAGCACGCAGATAAAAATAAATAGAGGAACTAAAACAAATATGAACCTGTACAATTGTACATTTTAGTTTTGGCATGAAAAATAAAATTAAACGTAAAAACGCATCGTGTCGTATCAACAAATCAAAAGGCTGGCGTACGACAGAGAGAAATGGAAAATACTCCACCGACAAGAGGACACCTCTAAATTGTATGATGATGAAAAACGTATTAATTTATTAAATGACCAAATAAAAAAAAAATTGGTACTTAATACCAATCTCCAATCAATATGTGCTAAGAGTGCTAGGACTACATTGATCTGCAAGACTGTTCAGTAGCAGATTGAACATTGATATCAAGATAACATAATTATTTCCCTTGCCAAGTTATCATTCAGATTTATTTCAGTTACAAAATTGTATTGACAACGATTCTAGTATGTATTGTTGTACATAATGTATTGTCGAATAAGTAAAAAGCTTACATGTTTTTTTTAGCAGATTGAATATTGATATCAAGATACCTAATATAATTCTTTTCCTTGTCAAGTGGTCATTCAGATTGATTTCAGTTACAAAATTGTATTGACAACGATTCTAGTATCTATAATATCTTTCGAATACGAAAAAAGCTTACATGGATTTTTTGTTACAGGAGAAAAGACATCAACTTTTGGCCAGGCGAAACCCACATATAATGTAGGTGAGTACCTAACGAACATGAAGATATAATAGTTCATCATAGTCAGACTCATTATCCCAGTGCGTAGATGTAAAGTCAAGAGGTAGAGTAAGTAATTGCTGGCAAATTTAACACCATCTGGTCCCAATTTTTTTATAGGATACACGTACTCAAAAGCCTATAGCGAATATACTGAGTAAGACTTAGCCTACTTAAAACAATTCAAGTTTCATTAGCAGCTTCGGAACCCACACTGGGTTGCTTGCCATGTGTCTCAGGCAGGTGTGGGCCGCGGCCGTAGCCCCAGTCGCGTTAAGCGATAATGAACTCTTCACGATCGAGATAAGAGCTGTGACATGTGACTGATAAGTTGGTGTAGGTGTACGGTGGGCTCGGAATCCGCGGCGACGCTGCGCGGGCGACGCGTGGGCGAGCGGTTCGCCCACGACGCCGCACCTAGCCGAAGACGGCGTAAATCACTTCTCCATGCAATGTTGCCAGTTGATAGTCAGATTGTACCAGTTGGAATGGAGCTGGGAAATTAAGGTGATGACCAAAGTGGGCTTGCAGTGCGAGATGGTCGTAATTACGAGACAAGATTCAAATGTTCAGCGCGCTACAAAGAATCCTGTTTGTTTTGCCAATTCGTTGTTTATTTTTTCGATTATCATACTTTTATACCTTTAAGAAATTATAGGCATACCTACATAAACATATTTACAATAAAGAGACGATGGAAGTTAAGAAAGCTAATACTGTAAAATTGCAGCAACCTTCACTCGGAATGTGCGCAGCATCAGTGTCCGCATAAGAGTTTAGAAAGGGTCAATTATTGCACAACTGTGCCATGACGGTTAACACAAGGGACTATTGTAACTCTTATTCATACACAACTTGCCCAAGTAATAGGTATAGTTTCATACAATACGAATATATGATGATTATCACAATACCAAACCTACCTAATTTTAATATCGACTGAAGCAAGAGATTATCAGCTACAACGTATTTACTCCTGACAATGAACTCAAATTGCAAATGACGTAAGGTTAGTTCGCTTGTAAAGGCTATTCGATCATTAAAGATCGAGCAATTACATTGCTAACCCTTTCTCAGAAAATAGTGAATGTGGGAAAACCGCGAAAGACTGTTCTCGCGGAGTGATTTGTGGAGTGTTGCGTGCCGAGATATTAACCTATTATCATATCGCATGATTGGTTTAATGGCTCCTCTGCTTCTAAAGCCTGAATAAATTATGGATTTCAAATGAACCTGTATAAAACTGCTACGGTTATCGTTTTGATGGGAACCCTCGGGTTTACGTGATTCATGCCTGGGATCTCATGAGGATAAAAGAATAGAATAGAATAGAATAGAATATAAATTTATTCGGATAACACATCATTACACATACATTCACACAATGCACCTTAAGAGCTAACAAATAGGGATGTGCTACCGAAAAGGTCTCCACTCAGCAATGCAGTTGACACAGCAGTGCCAACGGCGCTGGTTTTCTGTGGATCCAGTGAGGTGTGCGGGACAGCATACTGCGCGACTCGTATTAAGGGCGGTATAAATACATAAAAATACAAAAAGTAATATTCAATGCATATAAGTTTATAAATAAAATTGTGGTTAAATTAATTTGAATCTCTAGTTAGTTATTGGTATGCAGCAATTTTTTTTTTTTTTTAAAAGCTACCTAACATAACCTAACCTACCTAAGTATAAGGTCCTAGGCACCAGTACTTTGTGGGTCCAAGATATATTTTTTAAGCCTTGCTTTAAAAGTTCCGATAGTGCTACTTTTTAATATCGGCGGTGGAAGATTATTCCAGCACTTCGTAGCAGCATAACGAAAGCTGCCACGGAATGCAGCAGTACTGTGCCTCGGACATATTACTCGTGGAACATGTCTTATGTGACGACGTGAGAAGGTCAGCTTCTCATATAGGTATACGGAAGAAAAGATATACGGAAGGAAATATAAAATCCATTTTAAGTAACATAACTGCTTTTTAAATACCAGTGAGTGCAGAACTAGGTCCCTCCTTACTAATAGTATACTTACTACTAATACCTAGTACCTAAGTATCTAGTTCTGCTTCTAAGCCAAGATAATGTTTCTACATAATGCCCGACCAGGATAATAAAAAACCTGCTCTGGGGGCGCTATATTAGCAAAAATTATGGCAACACTAAAAAATGAATACATATATGATGTACCTACCAGTCATGTTGATAACAAAGGGCGGTGATGTTATTAAGAGGAATTGAATCTACATGGGCGGTTTGATGTCAGTGATATTTAGTAAAAAAAAACCTTTTTAAATTTTTTTCTCCATTTAATCTCCGTTCAATTCGATGCATTTCGGCCAACGATGTTCCAGCTTTTGTAACCCCTCAAAAAAATACTCTTTATCAAACCCTAAAAAATATACTTCAGTTTCAGCTAAGACTACGTTCGATGAAAATCTTTTCACACCGAGCCATTTCTTCACGTTTGGGAATATAAAAAAATCACACGGTGCCAAATCTGGAGAATAGGGTGGGTGCGGCAGTATTTCATAACGCGATTCTACTAATTTCGCTGTTGAGACGGCCAGCGAGTGCGCAGGGGCATTGTTGTGATGAAACAGTATTTTCTCCTTCAGCAGATGTGTGGCCGTTTTTTCACCACTTCTGCGTATTTTTTGCCGACACAGCAACATAATAAACGCCAGTTATTGTTTTACCTTCCTCCAAGTAATCGATATCAATAACCCCATGGCTGTCCCAAAAGACAGTGGCCATTACCTTTCCTGCCGACTTTAACGGTTTTTGCTTTCTTCGGGGCCCGTTCGCTAGCAGAAGTCCACTGTTTTGAGTGTTTTTTCGTCTGGCCTATAATGGTGATTCCATGTTTCGTCCACCGTCATTGATCGACGAAAAAATTAATTAGGCCGTGTTCAAACCAAACTGACTGTCAGCCGCCGAAAGTGAGCGAACGTTACGCAGTTTATTGTATTTCCATACATGTTCACTTTTTCGTTCACATCTAACCGACAGTACGTTATTATGCTCACAGTGAGCCTGCTCACATTCGGCGGCTTACAGTCAGTTAAAGTCAGTTTGGTTTGAACATGGCCTTAAGGTGGTTTTCCACCGGCGAGGCGAGGCGGGGCGTGGATGGGGGAGAATTGAAATTAGTATGGGACTTACTACCTATTTCCACCGCGCGCGCACGCGCTCAGTGCAAATAGGTTCTCGCCCATCCACGCCCCGCCTCGCTTCGCCGGTGGAAAACCACCTTCAGGATTACGATTCAATTTGGCTAAGCGATGCTCGGAAGTTCTTACGCGATGTCGTTTTTGGTCGGCTGTCAGCAAACGCGGCACCCAAGTTTTTCATACATAAAATATTATGTAAGATATGAAAAACTCGTTTAGATGAAATGCGCATACAGTCTCGGCTATCTCACGTATCTTAACTCGACGTTTCAAAACAATATTGTGGACTTTATTCACGATGTCATTAGTGGTCACTTCAATCGGCCTTCCAGAGCGTTCTGCGTCATTGGTGCTGATTGATACGTCCAGACCGAAATTCCATAAACCACTTGTGTACCGTCGTACCATTCCATGAGATGGAGCAGATTCCCCATAATATTTTTTTAACTGGTCTCCAGTGATATTTTTGCCACGTAAAAAGTAATATTTAAGTAGCACACGAAATTTACATTTCTCCATTTTGCAACAATTTCCCGATCTAATCTGACATTAACCAAGGAGTTAAATCAAATCAAATCATTAATTTCGGAAGTGATTCCATAATTCGTTAGTAATAAAGGTCTTAAAACTATGTTAGTAGGAATTATATTACAATTCGCAAGTCGTCAGTTGGGTGGGTGCCCTATGCAACCAATCCCAGTCAAATAGGAAGGTACCATCCAGGCACAGGTTAAGAATTAGAATAAAAAAGTTAGTTTGTGAAAAAGTTTTTTTTTCTAAGTCACTGATTTATCAAACCGTAATCCTTCAGACTTTCACTCCGACAAATACTTCGTCATATTGTAAATCACTTTTCTTAAGTCACATTTTAATAGTTTTCGGCATTTTAACGCAATAGGTACAACACGTACACACTTTGACAGCAATTGAGAGATGGCATTAATGACGTCTTCAAAGTTACTGTTGCCAGTTGAAGAAATTAGTTCCAATAGTTTTCCACAATATGGCGAAGGTTTTTATTTTCCTAGTCAGGCCTAAGCCTGAAATCAAAAATGTTGAAGGAGTCACAGCGGAGTTTTCTTGAAATGTACTGAGGTGCTCCGGATATCCCAGATTTTAGGTTCTATAGAGAAGAACCCTTCCCCACCGCAGTTACAGCTGGCAGAATACGTCAAAAGTTCAACATTCAACTTCGACTTAAGACACGAATAATTTAGCCGGAGCAGATTTATGGTGGGATCATTCACATCACGGAATGTGGAACTGTGGCGGTAATGGTGGCAGTTATATTCAAACTCCTGGTTTGAAATTTTATCGCCCAGTCCATTAACACTATTAATAAAAACTTAATAGCTGATTAAACATTAATGAACTATGCGATGATTTACGTGGTATGGCGGATCTATAGTATCTAATTATTATAATGGTATGTGTGTATATGTTGTTTAAAATACCTCCACAATCTCCACATCTTTGGTTCAATTTTAGTATTAGCATACCGAAACAGATTGATTTTTGTTGGACAGTCATTTTCCAATTTGAATAATGCCGTTATCGATGTCATACCTAACTATAATTTGCCCGCAATACCTATGTTGCTGATGTACAGTAACGTCAGTAACATGTTTGTGTGATGAATTATTTAAAGAACCAGTTTCGATCAAAAACATATTTCGATAATCGTTTTTATACGATTTTGGTGCATTTGGCAATCCAAAAGGGATTCGGATCATTTCTATGTAGTTGTTCATGGGTTCTTGAGCCGGTTGTCTTATAAGAACTAGGTACAGCAACAGCGTGGCCTTTGCCTATAATTGAGACTAGTGCATAGCTTGCATGGAGTGCGTTACAATGTTTGAACACTAAAGTGCATGTTATGTTATGAGGCGGGTTTTCCACGTGGTCTGGGCCTGGCTCGCTGGGCAGCAGGGCGCGGGCCGGGGAGCGCGGGACGGCCTCACGGAAGGTCGACCGCCTCGCCGCGCCCGCGCCGCCGCTCACCTCTCGCGCCGTTGTGGCTTGCACGCCCTCCGACGACCGCTACGTGGAATTTATTTAATCACCTCCAATTCCAACAATACCATACACAGATTTCGGCTCAGAATAATCCCAATTCTACAATCTAGAGAATGCGTTTTATCGCGGCAATTGCACGCGATATTCGCTAAACACATCCGCCGGCATGCCTACTAATAATCACATTGGTATACGGCTAAGGTCACCCGATGAGTGTGTGCTGTGTGCCATGAATGGATCGAACGTCAACCGCCCATTCAAAGAGATCCTTCATTCTAGCTCTTACGTAACTACATTTGATATTATTCGATTAATTAAAAATACTTACTGCGGCCGGTATCAGCAGCGGGTCATTATCTCTTGGTCGTTATATAAGTCTGTACAACCAAACAAATACCTACGTTCCTGATATCAGTTTCTACTTAAATACTATGCTTGGTCTCATTCATATGGCGCTACATTACTTATCAATCTAGACAAAAATATATGCACTCATTTTACCTGGTGATTCTAATCCAATTCATAAATTATATATTTTTTGTATTACCAATAGGTAGTTAACGTTAAGTGGTTGATAACAACGAATTATATTGATAATAACATGCGATTATAATTTCTTTCAACGGTTTATATTGTATACCGTACGTGCTTTCTGGCATGTAGGTATTGACTTTGTGTGTCCCCTTGTAGAAGCGTTTAAAATGTACCATTGAAACCCGTAGGTGCAGCTGTATATAAATAAGTGATAGGTAGAGTATGCCTTTTATAAAACATGCGCCATAATACGTTCGGAACGTTATTGGAAATAAGTATTCTCCAGCATATAACTTACTACATACTAACACACTAACTACATACTAACTTGATTAATCGTACAAAATAAACGCGTTATTAAACGCAAAGGGACGCGGGCATCGAAACTCATTCACGTTCTTTATCTCTAGCAAACATCCGGTATTATTTTTCGACGTACCGATTACTTGGAGTACAATTATCAAACGATTTAGGTACACAATGTGATAGTAAGTTTAGACAAACAATCCTCTCAAACGAACCGTTTATCTGCTCAAACTCGCGAAAGATAATGAATGTTGAAAACAATACTATTTATCACTGTAAGACAAGCTATTTCGTCATATAGATACACGTGAATCGAGTGTTGTTCGCTAGCATTAAGCTAAGGAATAAGTTTTCTTGTTTTAAGGGTCACTACACGAGGTCGTAGCTTTGCGCAGAATTGCCCTTCAGGCCGGCCGCTCAGTTTTCGGCCATCCCTTCATCATAGACGTCTGCCACTTTCCTTGACTGCAGCGGTCCAACGGGTCGACGATCCCCCACGATTCCTGTTTCCTTCCACGTGTCCCACAACAATACGTTTTTCAGGCTATCAGGCTCTTGCCTGGTCAAGTATCTGAAGTACAAGAGTAGTTTCTGCATGACTGTAGTAGACAGGCATGTGATAATCCTGTGTAAGAGAATTGATGCATTGGTGCGGCACGTAGTCCCTACCTAACATTTTTCGTCATTACCACATCAGGAACGCGTCAATTCTGCTCCAGATTCGTGCTTACCTAATCCAGGTTTCCGAAGCAGAGAACATCTGAATTCGGGATTATTCGTATAGCTAGTTCGATTTGAAAGCAACTACTCAAGTAATCTTCGTAATTTATAGGTTTATTTTAATATACTATTACTAAATAATACTATTAAGTACTTATTTTGCGATGAAAGTGGAATTGAATGTTGCGTCATGTACTTATTATATACTATAGGTACTATATTAATCTTACGTGTTGGAGGGAAACTGGGTCTTCTGCCGACAAGCTGCTATGCAGTTTGGCAGATATTAATTATAATTCTAAATGTTATGTTGTTAAATGAAATAAATGAAATCAACGCACCGCTTAAAAAAAATAATTGTTCTTCCACTTTGATTCGACGAAATATTGAATAAGTAAGAAACCCATTATTTGCTGTACCTAATTGTCGATCGGCTTACGTCTTCTAGGAAGACCGTAACCGTACAACAGACGCGGTGGATCAGGCCGCCTCGTGGGAGCCAGTGGACCACTGCGAGTCGAGCGTACATACTCTTTGGATACAGCGGGTACGGTATGCGACTTGGTCTTTTGACAGTCCCTGACATCGCCAATATTATGATAGTCTACTTCAACGTTTTTTGGGTAAATGCATTTAAAATATCGAGCAACTGTCGAAACAAAAGTATAATACAGCGCGCATTTCACCACGCAAGGCGCCTTGAATGCAAGGATAATAGGGTATATTCATGCATTTTTTATTTTTTTTTAACTATTCTATAAGTAATTATATAACCGGAAAAAAATATAACACACAATATTATTGAATGAGCTAAAAATAATAATTAAAACTACTATCATTTTCGAACGATTAAAACGCCGCCATTTTGGCGCGCTCATTTTGTGATGTCACCGTGCACTTTGAATAAATAAACATTCACAGTTTTAGTAAAAGTGAGTTATTAAAGCTTGTAAGATCAACTTATTGTAACGGAAGAGCACACAAAAGCTTATTATAAATATTGTATTGCCCCTATTTATGAAAATAACAATAAAACTGCACCTGACATGATATATTTTCATATGCCCAAAGATGCAAAATATAAGGAAAAAGGGGTGTAAGGCGATGAGGAGATATAATGTATCGTGTTTGAATAGTTTATATTGTTATGAACATCATTTCGAAGTGATTATTAAATATGTTTGTACCTAACATCTTTTTTATTAGGACTCCCGAACAATATAAACAATAACCTAACCTAAAAATGTATATACTTATTCATAAAACTATTCTGATTCCCATGTTTTTAGTTATTAATGTTACAAAATATTATGATTTTTGTTGATCAACAGCTGACTATGAGTGTTGATTTTGATCACGAAACGTTTTAGCTAAGTTTCTATGTTTGCACTGTTGATCGAAGGTGAAAGAATTTAATCCTTTCTACTGTACTGAGTGTCCTCCACAGTTTTATTTATAAGCCTTGACGAAAACAACATAATTTGTTATGTTTATAAAGATGTTCTCACCATGTAACATTCCTAATAACAACATATCTTTGATTAGGTATATAATGAACATATGTACTAGTTTTCTATTCCACTTATTTAAGAAAGGCACCTACGAGGTACGTACTTAGTCATCATGAACACATCAATTTCAGGCAGATTATCCGACTTTGCCTTGACAAAACCGCTTCCAGTCTTTGTGGCGAGTCTTTTCTCACAAGGAGTCACTGCTTTCAGTTAATAATTCCCAAAAAGCACTGATTGTTTATCATAAACAGCGGCAAAACAATGCGAATAACTTTCAATAATCATACAAACGACCTGTTAACAGTAGACACTGAGTGCACGGTGACGTCACGATTCGCTCGGCCAATAGCGTTGCGTTTTGAAGATTTGCGAGAGAATTTGAAAAATACTACTTTTAAATAATTAAGTTTGTTAATAGAAACAAGATCATTTGTAAAAATAATCATGTGAGTATATTTATTAAGCAATAAAGATTACTCATGTTTTTTTTGGACATTTCTGAATCACATGCATATGCATGTGATTCAGAAATGGCCAGGCAAAGCAAAATACTTAAAATACTCTACAACTTTTGCCACACAAACTGAATACCTACAATCTTCCAATAGAGCTATTGATATCGTTTGTGGGTCTTTCGTCAGGGTTGCGGTCAGCGGTGGACGATTGCTTCTTAAGCGGAGCTTCTGAAGCTGATTGCATTATTGACGGCTGACCAAACTACCGAACAACATCGCTTTATAAGCAAACTTAACATTGGCGAAATCATCTTAACTTAGATGGAAGCCATTTTTTCAAAGAAGATATCGTTGTGATTCCACAAAATCCGCCGTTTTTAGAATAGGTACATTGATTGGCTCATAAAATTTACAAAGATCATATACCTAAAATGTATTTTAAAAGTTGTCGACCGAAAGTAGTTAAGTTTGAGGAGCAGAATCCTCGCATTTAAAACCCCAAGAAAACGCTGTATATCTACTTCAATTCAATAAAGCATCAAAAATGTCACTCGCATACGGTGTTGACATATTTTGGTATCTTTGCCCGCATCAATATTTTTACTTTGGCTGCCCACTGGTCTTTCACACTCCATCACTATGAAGTAATTGGGTAGCCACTTTTCGTTTCGCTCCGCCTGACGCATCTCGCAATGTTTGAATTTGAGCACTAATTTAGTTTTTACGTTATAATTTGTACCGTGGAGGAGTTAATAAAATAATTTCTCCATATTTGATACACTACCAAAATAACTTATTGTTATCGAGCACATGTCACGCCCTTTTTAAACAACGCGAATATGTTGAAGATGGTTGCTCGACAAGAGCTTATGTTTGCATGTCTGCTCTTTGAGACCATACGGGCCAAAACCCCATCGTACGTGAACACACACACACACACACACACGTTTTGTTTAATTTTGTTTAGTTTTAATATTGTAATTTAAGGTCCTGGCAGAATACCAGCGATGTGGCTTGCCACATCATAACGCTCAGCCAGCGCCATTTCTCTGCCACGACACATGGCTTCTTTTAGAATGTACTTAGGGGAAACTTGCCGTATTCGTACCCCCTAAGGAAATATACTAATATCTGGAAATATAGATAATAAAAGGACATTAAATTGTTATCAAAATAATCTTTATTTAATGATTGATCAACAAACATAATAACTTCAACATAAAGTCAAACAACTTCTGAGAAAAACAAGTTTTTTTAAAAAGTGGAAAAAGTACGATTTCGGTTAAATTGTCCTTAAACGTACCCGTGTATCCCTATATCGTACTTCGAGATCCTTTAATTATTTTCAGTCTCATAATCACAGCAATCAATTTTATAAACTTATCAAACTAATTAGACAACTTCATTGCAATCAGATGGGTCATAAAATTAACAGCTTAATTATGTGTAGCATATCTGTTTTATCATTTTTACGAACGTCACAAATATAATTACGAGTATCTTTGTCAACGCCTGCACATAGTTCCAGGTTTCACAATATGTGCACTGTATCATATCTTCTTTTTTATTCTCTTTACAAAATGCACAGTACCAGTTTTCTTCTTCGGTCTCTTTTTATCTTTTTTCGTATTCTTTTTCTTTTCGGTATTCTTCCTTTTTACGACTTTCTATCCATCTACGTCTTTCTTTTTTGACTCGTTGGTTTTTGTAATGTTTGACTATGGACTTTCCGTAAGGATGTGACGTTGTTTTGTTTTTTATGACCCGTTTCGATTTACCAAGACTACACACGGGAGAGAGAGTTTGTATGGCTGAAATTCAGGCAGT
Organism: Epinotia bilunana; assembly: GCA_947049275.1. Taxonomy (NCBI): domain Eukaryota; kingdom Metazoa; phylum Arthropoda; class Insecta; order Lepidoptera; family Tortricidae; genus Epinotia; species Epinotia bilunana. The sequence continues at coordinate 25,974,251 of OX346256.1, forward strand.
CACTTCCAAATTATCATTTTTGACAAGATTCGTTCCATTTTCTGCCACCGTGTGACTATGCAGAGCATAACCTGTACTCCTGGTAGATGTCGAGGGACCTAAATTTTCAATCTGCGCTCTTTCTGGGGTCAATCATGCAGTAGTTGACTCTTCGTTTCTGTCGACAGTTTCCGTCTCTATAACACAAGGCAATGTTGATGTTGCTTGGGGTGTTGCTGGTTGATCCTGAACTTGACGTTTTTCAGTCGCAGATTCGACCGTCATAGGAGCTAGTTGATGGCGCTACAACTACTTGTTCTTCACAGTCCTCGTCAAGTACAACACATTCGTCATCTTTGATTTTAAACCGATTACAAGCCCATAGCCCACAGGACTGGAATCCATGGATGGCTGTTTCCATACAGATAAACTTAAACTAAACTTTAATCTGCCATTTTTATACTCATTAAGAGCTTTTTCCATATCATCACTGGACCAAGTATTTTACTGTTGCTTGGCTATGTCAATCTTAAACAAAAATTAAACATTAAATCCTAAATCGTACCGGTACGAAATAAATCAAAGTGTTGGGTACGAATTAGGCACAATATAACGAACTATTTCAAATTTGCCGCGTAAGAAAATGGCTGCCTTGTGGCGTTTGTGCCTGTAGTAATTCAACACGCTAGTAAATGTAGGATTGAGATAAAAAAGTGTAATTTGCATGGACTCATCTTGAACACAATTGAAAAACTTATGAATGAACCAAAAAAAATACTAGAAAACATCGAAATTACTTACTTTTTCAATAATTTTATACGTAGCAGCAGCGCGGAGTTCTTGCTTAAGTGACGTAACATGGCAGACTAGTAGTTCCATTTTCTACCAGTAGCGTTGCTAGTGCTGTGTCTGGTTACGAGAAACTGATGAGGTACGTTTTAAGAACAAGTACGATTAAGGCAAGTTTCCCCTATTGCATGCTTCTTTTAGAATGTACTTATTGCATGCTTGCTTTAGATATGTATATTATTATTATTTCCTTTTGCCTTCATTGTTTAAATTTTGTATTATCAATGCCATGTATGTTGTGGGAATGAATTTAGAATGTACTTATTGCATGCTTGCTTTAGATATGTATATTATTATTATTTTCTTTTGCCTTCATTGTTTAAATTTTGTATTATCAATGCCATGTATGTTGTGGGAATGAATTTAGAATGTACTTATTGCATGCTTGCTTTAGATATGTATATTATTATTATTTTCTTTTACCTTCATTGTTTAAATTTTGTATTATCAATGCCATGTATGTTGTGGGAATGAATTTAATCAATCAATCAGCTTATTGTTTTAACTTTCCTAGTAAATCATCACAAATGTAAAAATAGTTTGAATTAAATACGACGATCAGATGTTTTAAGTAAATCATCACAAATGTAAAAATAGTTTTATACAATTAAATACGACGATCAGATGTTTTAACATTCTAAGTTGAGCTAGAAAGCTAGCTCTTTTATACGAGTATGGCATAATACTCATTAGATGATTTTAGGGCCAAGGACTATATTTAGAAAATAGACTAAAATTATCTAAACCACAAACTAAATAGGTAGCTAGTTATTCAATTGGCACTGAACTCTTAGTCTATTGATTGGTCGTTAAACATTTCATTTTTGTTTATGTACGTTTTATGTAACGATTAATTAGGTAATAATCTTGTTTTGGTGTTGTATCAGACTTACATTTATCTCAATTTATCTTTGAAGCACATTGTATATTGACTAGATTAGATAATTTTATTTCGTTTTGAAAATTTACGTCATTTCATAAAATTAAAATAGCATGGATTCACAAAAAGATCGTCAGTGTATAAGAATAAAAAACAATAATAAATAATAGTCAATAAAAATGCAATTTTAAATGATAACAAGTATGAGAAAAAAAAATAGTAATAATAAGGCAAATAGGAACAATTTAAATACTTAATGAATGGTCCAATGTCAATGTCAGAATATTAATAATAGCTAGGCTAGGCCATTGTATTAGTTAAGTACCTATAATTCTAAAAATTGACTGTATGTATGATCTCAGCATTTCTCAACAGACTTTTAGGGAGACGCTGCTAAACTTTTACCTAAACGTGAACTTTTTGTTTCCGAAAAGAGCTCCACTTACTTAGTTCATAACATAACGTTAATATTAGTTCACTCTCAACCAATACAAATAAATACAAGAGACCAGATTAAAAAACGTAAGTTTTTGAAGCCGTATCAAGTATAAAACAGATAGGATCGACTTTAAATGTGTACAAGTAGGTGCTAGCGTCGGCTACGCTGGCGGATGGAAAGCGGCTTCCGCCTCAACCGAGTGGCACCGCCTTCGCCTCCAGAATAACAAATGAAACCTGATTTCTATCGAGTGGGCGATTATAACGCCAACATCGAAGCGAGAACGCTTCTTCGAACTGTAATTAGTTATAGAATAACAGCGATTTTTACAACGTCATAACATTTAGAGAACCTTTCCAAGTTTACGAAAGTCCGATTTGAGAGCCATTATCGATTATTACAACTGATGTCTGTCTCAATATAAGCCTAAGTAAATTCTTACTTTTCGAAATTAGTAGGTACCTTCCTACAAATTAGATTAGATTAGATTCATTTATTTCATTTTCAAAATTGACGTCATTTTTTGAAAATTAAATAGCATGAATTCACAAAAAGATCGACAGTGTATAAGATTAACAATAATATAAATGAAAGTCAAAAATCTAAATATGTACATTGCAAAAATGAAAAAGCAAGAATAATAATAAGGATCAATTGAAATAATATTAAAATGGTACAAATGTCAAAGGAGTAAAATGTGTTTAAATGTCAAATTTTTAATAAAAGCTAGGGTCTCCTAGATATAAATAGTCAATGGTCAAAAAATGCGACGAAATTTTAAACAATATTCATAATAAAATAATAATATCATTTTAATTTGAATGAGACCAAGGGATTCATTGAATAATCAATCCATACCTTGTTTGGACACACAGGAATATGTACAGTTACCAGCTTTCATGTCTGCCTTAACAAAGCCGGGAAAGATATCTGATGCGTCCTAACGACCCGAGAAATTGTCGTGTCAGACATTTATGCGCGCTTTTTGTGGCAGATATGAATGCTGGCACAATAAGAGAAGTGCTACTGCAGATTACTTACAAGAAAACTCGAGATTTCGAGAATCCTCTCCGCTAAGCGAAATTCCATGAAACACACAATATGGTGTCATTAATACAACGGTGTCCATTTCACTATCCATTATCCATTAAGGCCACCCATTGTCGTCCCTATTGTTCCTGTGTCGGCGTCGAGTTACCGTCAACTTCATTAATTCAATCATGTGCTTGGAACTGCATCGAGAAACACTAACTAAACCATAAAGATTAAGCCTTGCGTTTTGAGGAACTGCAACTTGGATACGAACCTATGCAAAGCAGGACAATACAATACAATACAATACAAAACAAATACTCTTTATTGCACACCTCACACAAACAAAGCAGTTAAAAAGAAAAACAATACTATAACATGTAGGTAGAGGTAGACAACAGGCGGTCTTATCGCTGAAGAGCGATCTCTTCCAGACAACCTTTGGGTATCGGAGAAAGAGATAAAACTAGATTATGTAGTAGGTGGTGCAGAGATTATAATAAGGCAAAAATCAAAATAATTATATTAATGCACGTACATAAATAGCTCTATATATAAACATACATACACAATCATACATATATACAAATAACACAAATAAAAATATATAATACATAAACAGTCAGCCAATAATAATAATAGTAGGACAATCAGGGTTAGGGCAGGACTTCATTTGATGCAAGAGAGAAGGCTATTTCCATCAAAGCAAAATGCCGTGTCAAATCACACACGCCTATCGTAAGTAACAGCGATAACTGCCTAGTTATAGACAAAACTGCGTTGAATAGGGATGCGGACTAAGATTTTTTATGATGTCATTCGAACCAGTTTTTGGAGAGGAACAAATGTTTGTATGGGAGCAACTACAATTAAAGAAGATAAATACCCATAAATTTGAGACAAAGATTGACGTCGCTGGCGTCAGCGCAAAACGCTTCATACTGATAGTACCCGCGTATGACGTCACTTTTACAAAGTAGTTGTATCGTTGTATGGAAAATCCGGTAAATTGTTGTTTCGGTCGCGAAATACTGCGTTTAAGTACATAGTTGTCGTACAATTTTGTTTCTATAAAAGCGTAAGGATTCTATTGGTAGCTTTAAATTTACTCTTGGTCAATAAAAAAAAAATGCATATATTTTCAAAATTTTCAAGGTTCATATCTTTTGATGATTTTAATTATATTTTATAATTTATACTTTATTACGATAATTTGATGGTTTACTATCCATTTAGCATCATTACGTTATCAATTTGAACATGAGGCCTATTGAATTAACTAGTTAACGTGCCACGGTACCTACACCTCGACAAGACAACTCGAAAAGTTATACGAGTATAATATCACTTTTGAATCACTAAAAAGTCAATTCAACAAGGCATACCTAACTCGTGAGAAGTCCATACTAGTGGGCTGTTTCACGAAATCCCAAGTTTAAGCAGGCAACACCGTTCAAATCGTCCGTCGTTTTTGGTTAAGGCCCTCCTCAATGATATTATACTTACGTTGTCTCCCTTCTTGACAATGCTTGTAGTCTGTAATAGACTTAAAAGCCGATGATGATGATGATGATATTATAATTGTAACTTGTAGCTCCGTGAATTGTGCTACAGTAAGCTGGAAAGAGAGCTTCGAGGGTTCGGGTCTGTCAGATGAAGGCACGGAATACGGCCGGCGGAATACGTACGCATAAACTTTTTCTAGCTGGCCTTGCCTGACTCTCGGTCAATAACCTAATAGCTACTCTACATGATGGCCCATTCTATGGCCCAGCGCTATGGCCATGCGATGGTTGAACTCCACTACACGATGGCGACATTCAGTTGTGATCGAATCGTTTTGCGAGATAGACGTCGAAGCGTTAGCCGCTGCGGCAATTTACCTATTTACATTACGCTTTCTCCACGATATAATTCCAAATACTTTTATTATAATTTCGTGTTGAGGCCACGTACGCATCATTTTCGATTTTAAAAAAGATATACAGCACGAACGCACACACTCGACCGCGGTCGACCGCGCACAGCGGAATGGGCCACGTGTAGATGCGTACCGCCAGGCCCACTCCCTTTGATGCGCGGCCGAAAAATCGACACCGCGGCCATCCCACCGCGCCATAAGCCGCCCGACACCACTACCCTCTCTACACGCTGGACCATCCTAGTAGGCCAGCAGGATGGGCCATCATGTAGAGAAGCCATAATTAATTATGGAACCCTCGATGGCTCACAATCGGCCGATTTTTAGTCTTAATGCCCAAAATTCTATCTCATTCATTTTACTCTTGAAATAGTTACTCGTTGACGGTCATTTATACTTTTACGTCTTTATTATTAATACATTTGAGTATTGATAGTAAGTTCTTTGATGTGCGGCCGAAAAATCGACACCGCGGCCATCCAAACCGCGCCATAAACCGTCCGACACCACTACCATCTCTACACGCTGGCCCATCCTAGTAGGCCAGCAGGATGGACCATCATATAGAGAAGCCATAATTAATTATGGAACCCTCGATGGCTCACAATCAGCCGATTTTTAGTCTTAATGCCCAAAATTCTATCTCATTCATTTTACTCTTCAAATAGTTACTCGTTGACGGTCATTTATACTTTTACGTCTTTATTATTAATACATTTGAGTATTGATAGTAAGTTCTTTGATGTGCGGCCGAAAAATCGACACCGCGGCCATCCCACCGCGCCATAAACCGTCCGACATCACTACCCTCTCTACACGCTGGCCCATCATAGTAGGCCAGCAGGATGGGCCATCATGTTGAGAAGCCATAATTAATTGTGGAACCCTCACAATCAGCCGATTTTTAGTCTTAATGCCCAAAATTCTATCTCATTCATTTTACTCTTCAAATAGTTACTCGTTGACGGTCATTTATACTTTTACGTCTTTATTATTAATACATTTGAGTATTGATAGTAAGTTGTGTTGACCTGGAATCATTACGGCCAGACAGACTATATTTACTAGATTAAAACGATCTCATACTTTATTTTAGGCAACGACATCCCATGTTGATAGTGATAAAACGATGAGCGTGTGTAATGTAGTCAAAACAGAAATGTCAGGGTACATCGTTCCACTTTCTGTGATCTGTCCCGAATACTGTAACAGTTCTTTACTTGGTACTTTAAATTTTCAGATTGTTTTGTTATTTTCTATGAAACTAAATGTTTATAAATTATCGTTTGGCAAACACCAATACTTTTATTATATTTAGTTCAAATTTAGCAAGTCGTATTATCACGCCTTCCCGGTGTCCAATCTGGGTGACATTGTATAGGTACACATTTAAGTGAGATGGCAGAGCAATGCTATGATTTATGATAATTATGATACTATCAAGCTTGCCTTATAATGGAGACGGAAGGTAGTCGTAGCAACTTTTAAATGACCTACGTACCTACAAACCTGTCTTGTTAAGCTCGTTACAACAGTCTCGACGAAAAACTTATAACCGTGCAAAAAATACAGTCGACAATAATTAATGAACAATAATAGTTAAAACCATGGTAATATATCTATTAATAATTTGGAAAAAATACCCAGACTCAGTGGCGCCACGACACTTATCGGCCGGAACAAATATGCTTATCAAAATGCATGAGTTATAATGACTGAAAGTATTCGAGCTAAGTGATATACTAAATCTAACCAAGCTACCGTAGCTCTAGTCTGGTTAACTTAGAATATAAGACAGAAATGTCTTGTGCGACACATGAATATAATCTAAAAATGGGATAGGATTTGGAAGAGCGGTTGCCTGTAATGTGGCGACTGGGTCTTAACAATAGGATTCAAACCGAATGGGTACGTTCAGGTAGAACTTTTTTGTGGAGATACTGTATTTCTTTCGACCCATTGACGACTGCTACGGCCCGGTCCTTTGTTCTAGCTTTATGAATACATAATTTATTTTCTACGTCATTTTTCCCATCGGCCTCTGGCTCCATTCAAATTAATGTTCACAAATATTTCCGTTTTGGTAACTCCGGAAATGTGAATTGTGTCTTATTAAGAGTACAAATGTTGTATATCTTGAGCTCTTCAACGTCAGTGTTTTTAATCTTACAGATAGTAGTCACCCCGGGCTGCTTTGGGGCACAACCGGGAATACGCTAGGAGGATGATGAGATACTAGTAGTTTCCATATAGCAATCATAAAAATAAGTAATTTTGTTGCGTTAGTAAATGTGCTAACAATTAGGCCATCATAGCCGACAGTAAAGGACCATTCCTAGAACTATACCGCTAAAACCTATAAACGGCTAGCGCTAGCGTACGGCTAAACAAGTCTGTATCTAATATGTAACTTTGTGCTCAAGTGTAGTAAAGAATAACCACTTTCAGAGTATTTATTTAGTCGTTGATAAACTCTGACCCAACGACAAAGTAAACTGTTGAATGAAACAGTTTCCATTTCAACCACACGTTTTGGCGTTCCAATTGATTCGTAAGAGTTGTAGTGGGCTGTAGTTTGTAGTTGACAGACGTTATCGTACGTCCTTGACACAGAGTGTGCACAAACGCCTCATTGTCGCTGCAACCTTGCAAAAATGACCGTCGCGATAACAGGCGACGACCGTCGACGACGCCCCACGCCACGCGCCAAAATAAAAGTGAATGGAGATTTTAAAACGCGCGATTTGTGCCAACGCCTACTTCAATAGACGAGATGAAACGTAGGTTAGAAACTTTAAGTTTTAATCTCCATCAAGAATTACGGCGGTGTGCCCGGATATTTAACCTATTTTCTGATAGAAAGCATGCACGCGTTAGCGTTAAAGTAGACAAGATTGAAAAATATCTAGATTCTCGAACGCCGCGTGTGCGTGGCCGATGCAGGACGAAAGTGGGCGGTATCTCGGTGGCGCGACTCTCGCCGACCGGAAATCCAATTCCCGGATGCGGCTGCGCGGGGGGATCTCGCCGGAAGCTCGGTAAACGAGCACATCCGCTGCCGCCGCCCGCGCCGCAAAATTTGGCACCGCGAGCGCTCGCAGCCCGCTTCCGGCCGCTCCCCCCGCACCCCTAACACCGCTCGCCCGCGAAAATAGCGGCCAACCGCTCCGTGTACGCGGTTCATTCAGTATGGCCGCCTTCCATTCATAAAAAGGCGCAGCGCGGGCGGCGGCGGCGCGCGGCGGGGCGGCGCGGCCCTCCCGCCGCGCCGCGCCCGCGCCCGACGCCAGTGCGGAATGTGCCAGCGAACGGAACGGTCGTTTCGTCGGAGCGTAGCGCTAGCGCTCCCGGTTTTCCATTAAAATGTGTATAAGAATAAGTGCAGTGAACCCGCACGAGTTCGGAACGGTAACAAAAAACGCCGTCATCGAGATCAGGAGTAGAAATCAACGAAGAACTTCACCGAGGAAGTGAGTAGCGGCCATATTGCAGTGATAACCGCGCGGCGGGCGGACGGAATCGAGGCCGGTGCGTGGGCCGCCCCCCGCGCGCGCCAGGTGCCTGCCGCTCCGGACCGCGCCGGTCTTATGAACCTTCCTGTGGATTTGCGCGACCGAAATTCGGTGGCCCAGCCGTATTTTGGTGTGCCAATGGATGTTACGGCGCGGTCCCGGCGCGGCAGCACCGGCCGGTGGTTGAGCGAGGAGCTCAGTGTTGTGTGTGGGGCTGCAGGCCCGAGTGCCCTTGTGCAATGTGTGTAGGAGATGTGTGACCGTGGAACGTCCGTTTTGTAAGTACATGTATATGGCGTAATGACGTGGGATCGCCCACCGGTCGCAGTCACTCAACAAGGATGAACGGCGACAGTTTTCGTGTTCACGTAGCGCGTAGGAGGCAATTCCTCGGAATGCGATGGAATCAAAGTGGCATGAATGATGAGAAGCGTCGCTAGGCCTGGGCCCGCGTCCGGCCACGCACGTGCGCCCGGCCGCTCGCCCGAGCAGCGAGAACCTTCTCCGCTACTACAAACGTGCCTATTATACGGATAGTTAGTTTCCCAGTCCCTCAAAACGTTACAGACGCCACTAACTCTTTTCTCAATCAATTCTCGTAGGGTTTATCGCCACGCAACTTACACGCAGATATTAACTAGTTTCCTTGACACCACGACTTATTAATTACCGTGAGAATGTAAACAAACATGGTGAGAGTCCATTTACGAATCAGCTGGTCTGGATTGGCTCCGAAATGACTCCCGTACCCGTATTTATGAGAAATATTTTTAACAGCCCTAATCTGGTGGGCGAATTTCAACGATAACTTTTAACTGGACATTAAATGCAAAGTATAACGTCGCGATAAAGAATAGTTGTAAACAATGAAGGCTATTATGGCCGTTACTAACTTGTAACGAACTTTACAGATAGTTTTTATATTTAGACACAACAAAAGAGATATATTCTTTTAATATTTGATTACCAATGACACTGACAAAATGTTACATGACTTAAATTTTATAGCGTTACTTATAACAAGATTTTAGTCGTAAAATTAAACACCATAAGCACTGAATATTGTTACCAATAGAAACTCTTCTAGTTACAAAAGAAACCAACGGCACAAACTAGGATGATCAATTTACTATAAGATATTTACTAACTATAGAAAAGGAGTTTCTTGTATCGGAAACAAGAGGTAGAATAGTCAAGTAAGTCAAGTAAGCACCTACAGGAAGTACTGAAAACAATACATGACTATTACCAACAGAATTGTAGTTATATATCTTTTGATCATGTATTCTGCATCGCTCTGATACTGTAGAAAGTAGTGTTGGGTATAATGGAGGGCTAAAATCAAAGAATTAAACGTGTATAAAGTGGGACTCTTGGTTTAACTCTTATACTCTTACTACAAATGTCTATAAACCACATTCACAACGATCGAAATAGATTATGTCTGCAGTTATCGTTCCCAAATCAGGAGGCTAGAATCGTGTTTCGTATTAGATGAATCATTAACGAATTAATTAAACTCCGCTTACAACCACTTAACCTGAATTCCGTGAATCATTTTATGAGAAACCGAATTAAGATTTACCTATTTAGTACTATTTGTAGTAACACTACAAATAAGATGACATATAACGAGACCCTCGCCTTAGTGAAGCATGAAGGAATGATGGCAAAATACTGCAGAAAGTAAATTTGATGGTTTTCGTAATATTGAGTAGTTTTACTAATTATTCGATGTGATCGTGTCTGCACAAAACACAGAACTGCAAAGAAGTTAGAAGTAACAGGAGAGAATATATTCAAAATAAGTAGGTACCTATACCACAAATTTAAAAACGAAATCGATAGTCTTCATGTTAATAATATTTACACTAAATGTACCTAATGAGCTAATGCCACACATGTACAGATATATTCTTTAATCATTAAGCCATTAGCGTGGTCCCCTAATAGTATTATCATATCTTAAAATAGAAGTCTAATTAGAACATAGAAAATGTCACAAGTTTGGTTACTCCATTAATTTCGATTTTCGCCCTGTATTCTGAGGACATTTAAATTCCCTGTAAAAAATTCAAGGAATTATTCGATCCACTTTCTTGGCTTACTTAACACTTATTTCTTTGACATGGCATGCAATGCCTATAGAATTTGCATTGATATGTCAATTACTAGGTGCTAAAGCGGGCTTGGGCTCATTTATGATGCAACCGGGAATTTACGATAGGAGGCTGATGTCAATTAATCCAACTTCATTCATGTACAACTTCTCGTACTGTTTCACTACGTTTTCCCTATCAGATCAGCAAGCATACAAACATTACAAACAACAAGATAACACGCTTAAACGATAAATTAACAGGAATTAACGGACGCACCATTTCGCTTGTAGTAAGTGTCGACGTTCATTTAGCCATGGCCACAACATAAGCTGCCATACAACGTAAACACGGGCATGGCCATTGTCATGCAGCACGTTTGTTTCATGGTAATTCTCTATTTTTATATCATAAGGTGCAGACAACGTTTATCTCGTTTTGCGCCCCTGGTCCGATCTGGCACCAGGGTCTAGACAAGGTTACAATCGACAAGCGCTAACGCCAATAGAAAACTAATAAAATGTATGGGAATGACAGATGTTAACGAAAAGTGTTTCGTCAGCATCTGCCATTCCCCTACATTTTATTATTTTCTATTGGCATTAGCGCTTGTTGATTGTAACCTTGTCTACGGTCCCTGATCCCAAGATTTGGCGTAGGCACTTCTACGGAGTTACAATGATCAAATATATACTACTAGCTTCCGCCCGCGACCGTCTGCGTGGACCCGGGATAAAAACTATTCTATATTTTAAGTCAGGCTATAAACTATCTTCGTGCAAAATGTTATCCAAATCGGTTAAGCAGCTTAAGCGTGGAGTAACAAACATCCAAACATCGAGACTTTCGCATTTATAATATTAGTAGGATACACATCACTCTAAGGACAATGGTTTGATCAGGGCGAAGTGAGGACTTTGCCCTGATCAAACCATTGTCCTTATCGGGTGAGGACCCGCCTGTCTTTTTGCGATAAACTACTGAATCGATTTTGATGCGGTTTTGACTAACGTAGCTGTAGCTTTATTTGGAATATGATTTTAGTTTACCTTCTCTGTAATTCATGCCCGTCACAGAAACTATAAAGCTTACTCTGCTAGCTAGTTTACTTGACATGATTGATTAAGAGTTTCAACTCGAGGAAACATTATCTTCTGATACTTATACTATTTTTTTTATAATATAATTTTTATTTATAATTTAAAGAAAATTGAACCGTTGTCACGTATTTGATGCCGTTTGATATTAACGTAACATATTCCAATCGGATGTACTCTGAGTAATTATGGCAACAATAAATTAAATATGTGGACTCGGAACAAGTTTAGATAGCTTTTCCATTGGACGTATTCATATCAGTAAATCCTTGTAAAAAGCAAATACATGTGCTGTTTGTCAGCACGAAGAAATCATTCCTCCTTCTTTCTTTTTTTAAATTCCAGCTTCGTTGCTTAGCTTAGCAAATCGTAGCTTACATACATTTCATTTATCATTTGTATTTACTGACGCAATACGTTTTGAAAGTCAGCATAACTTTAGGATCTAATATGATTAGACCGATGGTGTATTAGAAAAACGGTGAAGATACGGCGCTTATACTTATTAAAACATTAAATCAACGGTTCTTGTTTTCATGGACGTTACAAGCCATGCTAGGTTTAACTTTTTAGTGCAACCTTACAAAGATGAGCAACGCATTGCGCATATGCATATATTGTATGGCTTAAAATTAATTCTGCTCTTCGCGGAATGATCAAGGTACACGTCAAAAGGTCAACGGAAACGCTATGTACAAAGCTATCAATAAAGCCACAACCTAATTTGCCATCACACACACGCAAGACACTGTTTGACCAAGTTATCAGGGCATGCCGCCATCAAATAGGGACAACAGTGGCGCTAGTTCTGGCAGAGCGCCGAAGATCTGGATGGGTTTCTGAAGGGGTATAGCAGTGGGCGGGAAACAGGCGTCTACTCCAGCGACAATAGCCAAGCTCTTTGAAATTATAATGACGACTTTGCCATATTCAATTTGTGAGGAGATTTTGCCTAGGAAATATTTATATGTGGTCATTGCTTTATCCGGAGTTCTAAAATTATTTTACATTACAAATAATTTCTAATTCGTATAGGTACATCTAGTGTGTAGACATTTGGAAAGCAGTTTTCAACGTTCATGCACAGGATTTTAATCTAACTTAGATTAGGCTGGAAACAGTGCTCGACCGACGGTCAGCGCTGACCGTAGGTCGGCGTAGCTATATCTATGCAAGTCTATGAATGCGCACATAGCTACGCTGACGGTACGCGCATGATTTGGTTCGCGCGTACGGTCGGTCGAGCCATCAGTCTGGCTGGTCGGTCGCGCGTGCGTCGGTCGACCGACGAGCTATGAGATTGTATGGATGCGTTCAGTGCTTCGCTCACGGAGCGACCGACCGTAAGCGCGTACGTACACTCAAAGCTAAAATTAATATCTATACAGAGCGCCTTATTACTGAAGTGCGGCTTCGTCCGGCAATATAGGATTTATCGACTGTATTTTATAAACACCGTGATGCTAAAATATGTGCTCGGCAAGAAGTTTGTAAAGAAAGAAAAGAAGAAGAGCATTCACAGCAAAAGGATTCTTTTTTCTTGTGAACAGTAAACACGCGTCGCAATTCGCCGTCAGCGTAGAACTGAATGCATTTTCGCAACCGACGATCAGCGCTGACGGTCAGGGCGTACGGTCAGGACGTACGACGGTACGTCCGACGGGTCGAGCACTGTTGCCAGCCTAAGAGTTAAGCTGATTGGGGTCGGTTTACTTAAATATCACCCACGCATAAAGTAGTCATTATAATTGATAGATAACTAAGCTCACCCGTCAGTACCAACAAGTAAAGTTCAACTATTCTTTAACACGTTGGCTGCCATGAGCATCACCGGTGGGACCAAACCCTCATTTTTCAGGGTATTGGGCGTGGGAGCAACACTTAAGGTGAAGTATGGTGGGCAACCAACGTGTTAAGGCGTTATTGGACGAATATTCGCATGATTTTTAAGATACGTCTCAATTCAGAGCTATAACCTCTTCCACGCACTTGCATTATTCGAGTGACAGAATTAGAGATATACGAATAGTGGGCGTTCGCGGTAGCAGCTCAGAACTGAATACACTGTCAAAGCCGACGTGATCTCTGGTGCCATTGGACTGTGACACTATGACGATGTCTTTGATGGCGATATCATCGTAATCCACATGCAAACTTCGTTCGGTAACATTGCTATAATTGGCATGAGTATGTCGAGTGGCGTTGAAAGGAACATGTTCATGGGTAACCCGGAGCAAACCTGGACATTATTTGCATAAGAACTGATGTAATCGAGTTCTACGGGTGCCATGTTGCTCATGTGCTGAAAATCGTGATTGAATATTCGATAGGTAGATAGGCGATTTTTAATGAAAATAAATGAAAAATAGAGAGTAGGTACTTGAAAATCGAGCAATAAAGTTCATATAATAATACTACACATTAGGTTTACATTTCTTATAAAACTAGTACTTTTGATCGTCTACGACTAATTAATAATTGCCAAGATATGTAGTCGTTACGCTTTGTAATAGCCAGCTTACGAAACTATATATCGAGTAAATCGCGCAATTTTAAAGCAGCCTAGGTGACATCAAATAACGGTCATGTTTGCGATCTTCGGCAAGGTATGACTTGACGTTTAAAACGTAACATGATTGATTTCCAAGAATCGTTTTAGATGCTCCTATTAGGCGTATGTATTACGTCACGCCCACGTTGTGAATCGATCGTTAATGACCATTGACCACGTCATTAGATTAATCTCCGTGCCATAACACATGTCTTCAATCAATTGTATGAAAGGAAACGTATGACTGATAGTTCTTAGTAGTATAGAAGTACATACATAGCAAATAAGTAATGTAGACGTTTGTTTGTTCCTCAGGTGGGGACGATGAGGGAACAGGAAGGCGACGGCCCGGAGAGCCGTTAGCCGGACTCGATGGATGAGTATGGCGGGCCGGCGGCGCCGCCCCGGCCTCCCAAGCCGGCGGCGCGAGTGCACCGCGCGGCGGGCGCGGCGGCGGCGGGCGCGGCGGCGGCGGGCGCGCGGCCGCCCGCCGTGTCGCTGCTGCGGCCGCGGCCCGAGACCGAGCGCGAGCGCAACGCCTACGTCGAGGCGCCGCGCCGCGCCCACGCCGCGCCGCCCGGCCTCGCCGCCGCGCAGCCGCTCAAGCCGGTGACGAGCCAGCCGGCCGCCGCTGACAAGCGGCGGGCCGGCCTCGCGCCCGACTCGATCGTGTGCGAGGCCTGCGGCCGCTGCCGCTGCGAGCAGTGCGCGCGGCCGCGGCCGCTGCCCTCGCGCTGGCTGTGCGGCAGCTGCCTGTGCAGCGCCGAGGCGTGCGTCGACTACGCGTCGTGCATGTGCTGCGTGAAGGCGCTGTTCTACCACTGCGGGAGCGGCGAGGAGGAGGCGGGCGAGCCGTGCGCGTGCGGGCCGCGGCTGGCGTGCGTGGGCGCGCTGGCGCTGGCGCTGCCGTGCCTGTGGCTGTACTGGCCGCTGCGAGGCTGCGCGGCGGCGGGCGCGGCCGCGTACGCGCGCTGCCGCCGCGCCGGCTGCCGCTGCCCGGAGCCTCCGCCGCTCTCCAGTATTATCTAGTCCCGCCGTGCGCCGCCCGCCGCCTCCGCGCTGTACAAATATTTATTGGCGAGCGGAGGTGCGCGGGAGTGGACTCAGTGATCGCCGTGCCTGGTGCGTGAGTGGGACGCGGGGCGGACGAGCGCGAGGGCGACGCGCGGCCCCGCGTCCGAGTGAATCGTCTACGAGTACCTTGTAAATATAGTCGTATAGTGTGAATGTACGTGAACGTGTCGCCGGAACGCCGAAAGTCTCAAATTTTCTTGAGACCGTAACGTGTCATAAGAAAACGTTAACGTTAGTATTTTGGATTCGAAATGAATTCAGAGAAGATTAAGAAATGAGATATAAAACATACTTATTAAGATGTAGATAATTTACCATTTATTTATTAACTGAATTTGTATTTATTTGTAAATAAAACGACAACATTATATTATAAATACGAATGTTTACTACATTATGTTTGTTTTTATTCCTACACCTAGCTGATAGTGCAGAATAAGATCAATAAGTACTGGCCACACCTATTCTTACCTGGAATTGAGCCAGTATCTACATCTTATCTGTTAGAATCTGACATGCTCATTGAATACACATACAATAAACATGGATCAAATCGCAAGCATACATTAGCATGTAAAATGTTTACAAATTATGCACAAAGTGAATCAAACAATGAGACAATCGGTCCCGCATCAACTGTGAACCATGCTGCCATGTATGAGCATGTGGCCTTTACAGTAACACCAATAATGAGCGAAGCAACAACCCATAACTATCGCAGTAATACAGCCAGAATGTGATAAAGATTCATAGGCAAAATGTATAAAAAATACTTGGTACCGGTGCAAAGACCAAATATAACACCAAACAATAAAACCACCAATAAAGAAATGTTGACATAGGTCAGTAGAAACTTAGTTTAGGATAATTTTTACTGAAACAAAGGTCAAACAACATGAAAAAATTTAGAACCTGGCGAGAAATATATATCTGGCAGGCCGATAATTTTTTTGATTGTTTTCCGAAACAAACTTGTTGAGTATTCCACTTTATTGAATATACATATATGAAAATCATGATCAAATGTCAAAATTTTTGTAAGTAATCCATAGTTTAATTTGTTATTGTGGTATAGTTCGGCATGCAAAACAATTGCTGAGGAAAACTTTGTGATTGAGAACTTCAATGGTACACAAATGTCAACATACGATGTAAAGTATTTTTTATTGTAACATAATACTTAGTTATATATAAAACAAACCTGGTGGTAAACTGTGAGATAACCTGAACCGGACATTATTTCCATATGCCCACTAGCTACCGAACCTCATCCTTTGACGCAACAGCTAAGATTTAAAATACCCCGACCTCGGCTGTACTTATACATAATTTACAGCGCGAGTTTACCACACAATCTGCAATGACTTATTCAAAATCCACGTACCTACCTACTACGTCACTTCGCGAATATTGATCAAGAAGTGTAAGGGAAAACGCAATAAATTGTTGGATGTCAGGTGGAAGCTGATCTAAATAAATGCATTTGAATTTGGGCTAGGACCTAGGTACTTACTTTTCGAAAACCGGATGAGAAAGTTAAGTGTACTTACATAATTGTCGCCTTAGTCCTAGGGGCCGCTAGCCGGTGCCACTGATTAAGAACAACAAAGTAGAATAGAATTACTATTAATTGTTACACAATAAATCAAGTACAACAATAACATTAACAACATTTTATTCATTTTTTCTGATTAGGTGTCAGAAAACTAAGAAAAGAACAATAGCAGTTCAAAACGTCAAATGTCAAAATTCAAATTAGGATGCGTTCAAGTGCAGCTTTTTTTAAGTATTTTTACGTTAAGGTTCTACATTAATATTATTAAACAAATAACACAAGTCACAAAAATTTATTTAGTTAAATATTTTTAGCCAATAAAGAATAATAAGAATGCCTGAGACTTGGTACTACAAAATATCTCACAAATATAAACGTGAATGTTCAACACATTTGTACAGAGAGGATTACGTAGTATGAATGTTCGTTGAGAATATAATTTGAACATTCTTTATACGTTAGTGGGTACAAGTCAACGGCCAAGTCACACAACATTAACTATAAATAATAAAGAAATCGCAGTAAGGAACCTTAGACTTGGCACGACTTTGTCTAGATTTCATTACTTTTTAGAGATAAACAAGCAGCTCCATCGAGACTTGGCTAGTTTTTTACAGAATGTTTTTGATGGGATTTCACTTCTTTTTGTAGAAACGTGGGCTTATTGATTTATTTTATTAGATTTTCCTGAAAAAATAAAGTTAATCGTTCGACTATTACTTCTTGTAAACTTGTAAGTATAAGTATAAAAGCCAGTCTAGTCTTATCCAGAGTTTTCCTTTAATTTTATTTATATGCGTATTAAAAGCAGAAGGGGAGGCATTCGCCCAGCAGTGGGACGCTATAGGCTAGATAAAATTTAAATTAGAAGATGTGTCCCACTACGCTGGATTTTTGCAATGAGAATCGATTTTTTTATGTCCCAATAGTAGAAGGGGATGCCCCCTTGTGTTTTCTAATCAGGGTCACCAGGTACTCCAGATCTTCGATTATCCTAGGTTTTATAGTTTTCCCTTTATGTGGCTATTAAACCCTAACTCTGTACCAAATTTCAGCTCTCTGAGTTTATGGGAAGTACTAGTTCTATTTTGATGATATGAGTGAGTGAGTGAGTGAGTGTCATCAATGCGAAACTTTGCTTTCGCTTAACTTCGGAACTAAATGACCTACAGACTTAAAATTTTGGATTTTAAGTATGTGATTATAGCTTACTGGATGACGAAAATTTCTGCGTTCTGGTCTTATCCAGAGGTTTTTAAATAGGGGCCTCCACCGTGCTCCCAGATATGGTTTTCCTAATCAGATTCCGCTTTAAATGGTTGATTTTATTAGGTAGTCGTTATCGAAGGCAATTGCATTGTATCATACCAGCCACTTTTTGTAGAAAAAGAAACTACATACTTACAACACGTTTACTTGAAAGCAACACAGTTCAAACTTTGCCTGCAACACACTGGCGCAGCCTGCGGTGGCGGTCAATTGTAAATTCGACAGTAATAAGTTCACTATTGACCGCAGCGGTCAGGCGGCGCCAGTCCGTGAGAAACTTTATGCAGGTAAGTACCTACTAACGCATCATGCTCAGCTGGTAAAGGTCACAACACAACCACAATTCTTACTGACAACAGTGACAACCCTGTTTAAGAAGAACCAGTGTAAGTCCGACCTCCGACTACGCGTAGTTGTTGCGACTACCAGTGTCAAGATATAGATAGGTACTAAATACTAAAAGAGAGTGGTAAAGCACACTAGAAAATATACAATTTGTCACACCAATTTCCTATTGCTAGAATGAAGGATATGGATTGCAGTCTCGTTCCAAATATAGCAATTTATAGGTATGTAATGGCTCGAGATGCGCCGATGCTAGTTATTCAGCCGAATATTTATCGTATAATTTTGCACTGGTTTGTCTGCAAGTTGCAAGAATGTAGCATAGGCATTGCACTCTGAAGAAACGGATTCTTATTGTTATTTAAATAATTTTATTGTAAATATTTCACTTTCAAAATCAGCAAGACCACTAAATAATTTTTCTGTTTTGGAACGGCTGATGAAGGCATATGGCATTTACTTAGAATCGAATAATTCGGCCGAATATTCGGTTGGGCAAAAGTTGGACCGAATATTCGTATGATTCGGTAAAATCCATATTCGGCGTATCTCTAGTAAATGGCCTTAACGTGAGCCGAGGTACAATAAGTAGTAAATACCATAGTGCTAGAGAGCGGCAGTGACGCGGCCCGCCGCTTCCTCTGCCGTCATCCCATCCCGGATGCGCCTCTGTTCCTTCTTCCTTCGCGTTCTGACTCACTGATTTCAAAATAGAATACAATTTGAATTAGCGACTGGCCGCTTGGAATAGGGTTCTTAATTTGATGTCGACAGCGATTCGGTACAGTCAGTTGCAAACGTGTCTTCGTTATAGTGACGCGCACAAATATATCTTGATACTCAAATGTATTTCTAAGCGCATTAGTAGGGACGCATTTTTAGAACTGATTTTATCTAGATCCATACTAATATTATAAATGCGAAAGTGTGTCTGTTTGTCTGTCCTTAACCTCTTCACACTTAAACCGCTGAACGCATTTAGATGAAATTTGGTATAGAGATACTTTAAGTCCCGGGGAAGGGCATAGGGTAGTTATTATCTTGGAAATGATCCCCTAAGGGGGTGAAAGTTTGTATGGAGCAACGATTAAAACAAGTTCAACGCGGATGGAGTCACGGGCAGAAGCTAGTTTTGAAATAAATGACTGAATCTATTATTACAGTCGTAGGTAGGTATGCATTCTTTGTTACTGCAAGTATAATAGGTACTTACAAATTCAAATCAGGAAGCTAATCATTAACACTTAAGTTTATTACTTAACATTCAGTTTAAACGATGAGTTAAAGTTAAAATTGAAGTTTTAAATGATTAATTGGAGTCTGTCCGACTTGCAAGTGGCGTCAATAAGCTTTATATTCAAAATATTTTTAATATACGTACCTTACTTACGTATCTAATAAAGGCTAAGGCACACCTTGCAATTTGATACGGCAACTGACAGAGACACAATTATAGTTGGACTGAGACAGCAATTAATTATAATTATTTACATTTTATTCTAACTATAGGTAGCTGCATCCTGTCAATTGTTAGGACAGATTTCATAATTTTGAAGTGTGCTTAAGCTCTCAAATATTAGTGTAGGTAGGTAACTTATTTCTATTAGGTTTTATTACGAACCTGTGCCCCTGTATTTCCGCTACAGTGCTCAGTGTAAACTAACACGAAACAAAAATATTTAATAACATAATTTAGTTCGTTAAGAAGTATGAACAGAATTGTTTAATATCAAATTAAAATATACACAAGCATACACTCGATTTAAGATTTTAAGTGGCAGTGGGCGGGGCACATAGCACGTAGAACCGATGGCCGTTGGGGCGGAAAGGTTCACGAGTGGCGACCACGAACCGGAAGGCGCGGCGTGGGTAGGCCCCCCGCAAGGTGGACTGATAACCTGGTAAAGGTTGCTGGAGTCCGCTGGATGCGGGTGGCGCAGGACCGGTCACTTTGGCACTCTTTGGGGGAGGCCTATGTCCAGCAGTGGACGTCTTTCGGCTGATATGATGATACACTCGATTTAGTTTGTAAGCCATCACCAATAAGCAATCATTATTATTTATTGCATTACTAACTTCGTTCGCGTGGACCCGGGATAAAAACTATCCTATATTTTAATCCAGGCTATAAACTATCTTCGTGCAAAATTTCATTCAAATCGGTTCAGCCGTTTAAGCGTGATTGAGTAACAAACATCCAAACATCTAAAATTTCGCATTTATAATATTAGTAGGAGTAGGATTGACGACTGACCAACCAAACTACCGAACAACGTCGCTTTATAACCACATTTTGACATTGGCGAAATCATCTTTAACTTAGATGGAAGCCATTTTTTAAACGAAGATAAGATAAAGAAAAAATGAAAGTAGGTATTGTACACGTTACACAAGTTTATTATTCAGTCAATAAAGCATGCGCAAGCGCACGCTTTATAGGCGTCTCATAAAGCTCGCGTAAGAGCGGCACTCGCACTCGCACCGAGTAGGGTTACCAGGCTTCAGAGGGTTTCTGACGGCACAATTTTCTATCATATTGCAGAAATGCTATCCCTTAATTTACAACTGGCATGATAAAGCCGTGAGGGTTTATTCAAATTCAAATACTTTATTTTACATAAATATCCATATCGGGTTAGTTACAGTAGGAACTTATACCTATGTTAGTGAGAACTTATGTATTACATACGTAGGCGAATTGAAAAGTTTTGAGCCTAAAGTCGAATATAAAATAAAATAAAAACAAGAAATAACGCTGGCAGGTTATACGCTCATATTTTTTCATAATTCTGTACTAAAGTATCATTTGTTTTTCTCCTGTCACAATTGTGAAATCTGTTATCGAATACTAAAGAAGGTTTGCGATTTCCTCGACAATGTATAAAACTTTGCACCGTTCCGTAATCAAGTACTTCGAAAAGAAGGGTTTCACACCAAAATATTTTTTTGATTACGTGTGTCAGATATTAGGGGAATCCGCTCCATCATATGCCACCGTACGTAAGATGGGTCGCGAATTTCAAGCGTGGTAGAGAAGCCGTTCAAGACGAACATAGGAGTGGCAGGCCATTAACGGCTACTACAGATGAAAATGTAAATAAAATATCAGAAATTATTATGAATGATAGGCGATTGAAGGTCAGTGAGATAGCGGAAGCAATTGGCGTCTTCTATGAACGAGCACACACAGTTTTTGGAGACAGCAGAGGGGTTATAGTGATAGATTTCCTTGAAAAAGATAAAACCATAAACTCTGACTAGGTTCCCTCTTACGAAGTTTGTGTGAGGAAATCAACCTTTTTATGTTGATATCAAAGAGCACTCTAAGCTCTTGATAGAAGGAGTGGACTCGGGCTGGACTAACAAGCTCTGGAAATCCAGTAGGAAGCAACTCAGAATCATATCTGGGGTGTTCACAGGTCACTTCGGGGTCAAGGATCTCTTGGCCAAGATGGGACTGTCGGATAGTTTAGAGTGTAGAATGTGTGGCGAGGAGGATGAGACCATGGAACACTTACTGTGTGAATGTCATGCCCTTGCCAGACAAAGAATGAATTACTTTGGTAACGACTATCCGCAACCAAAGGAATTCAAGGTGCTCCCGCTGAGCTGCATCGTCCGCTTTGTGGAAATGATGGAGCGAGCTTGGGAGTTCGCATAAAGGAGAGGGCAAATGCACAAAAGATCCCGCTGGGTCAAAGTGCATCCGAAAGGGCCCTCATGTAGATAAGATAAAATATCAAAGAAAGTCTTGTTCTACGAGTACCAAGACAACGCGCCTGTTCACACAGCAACAAAATCAATGGCACAAATTCGTAATTGTGGGTTTAAATTGTTGCCGCACCCACCCTATTTGTCTGATTTGGCCCCTTCCGGCTATCATTTTTTCCCCAACCTAAAAAAAAACACTTGTGAGGTCAACAATTTTCCACGGATATTGAGATGCAAGGAGCTGTAACTGCATATTTTAATGACCTGAAAGTTTTTTTTTCACGGAATAATGAAATTAGAGGCAAGATGGCAATAGTGTATAGATGTTTTTGGAAAGTATAGTTTTCATTTTAAAGGTAAGGCTCAAAACTTTTCAATTCACCGTCATACTTTATAAAAGAAAACACACCGTACACATTCAACACAAAAAATGTTCAAAACCGATATGACACAGATCACGCCTATTTGATATAGGTAAGTACATTACTACTGTCCTGATCTGTGCCACCCTGTGACAAAGAATGGGACAGTTGTACCTATCCGCTTACTACTGTGAGCTGTAATTTTAATGTCGATCGATGATCAGGCACAATCGCGATTTCTCGGTAGTAAGGTTCTAGATTAAGTACGGAGAAGTTAGGATTTTTGTCAAGTTAAAATAACACTCTTTCAAGCATACTGTACATCGCTGTACACCTGCAGCCTGTGGACGAGGTACACGCAGCGTGCCATGAACGCCATGCGTGTACAATACAACGACGCGTTCAGGATACTGTTGCGGCTTCCGCGACACTGCAGTGCGTCCGGCATGTTTGCGGACGCGCACGTAGACGGTTTCCATGCGACGCTCCGCAAACGCTGTGCCGCGACGCTGCGCAGGGTGCGCGCCAGCCGCCACAGTCTCCTGGCCGTTGTGGCGGAGAGATGGGACAGTGCCCTAATCAGGCACTGGACCACTCAACATTTAAGCTTAGGTACTAACATACTCATTTAATAAATCTCAATCAAACACTATCACTTTATGGACTCCAAATGTCTGAAATAAATGATTTTTATTTTTTTTATTTTTTTTAGAATCAGATTTACGTGATCTCGCGAGAATGGGCGTTTTTCACTGAAAACGTATGCAAATGCTATGAATTCCATTGAATGATTGTCAGCATGTGAAATAAAAAGAAAATCTGCATGTAAGTAGTGGTTTATACATTTATAATACTCGATTTATTATAGGTAATTATAAAATAATAATTTTAAAGCAACTTTGGGTTACTATTTAAATAGCCATTAGGTTTTAATGTAATTAAAAGTAATAAAGTTGTAATCGAATACAAATAAGTTACGATTTGTCGGTCAGATGAAACTTAGGTATGTCATGTAGTTTTTTATATGAAAGGTTCAATCTCGCAATGTCGCAAGATCTTGTACGCAAATTGTACGAGTCCCAATCGAGATTGCATTCCCTAGTGTACATGGTAACCCTAGCAGTGATAGACCGTTAAATTGGGACAACAGATGTTGACAGGCTGCCGGGCCCGCCTTGACGGCCGGATGGCCTGGCAGCGAGATAAAAGGATATTATTGGTTATTGGACCTGCACACTGTTTAGACCAGTAGAGTATATCGGGTCCTTAGTTCGCATTACCGTGTAGAATAGGAAAGGGTGTACACTCACGCGAAATGTTGCACCAGTAGCCCCCGCTGCTGGCCCTTGGTCTTGGTGGCTGCTGGTCCACATACCTACACCTTTCAATCCTCCGTTCCGTCCAATCTCTCGTGTGCGTCCAGTCTCCGCAGATGTATGTCGGTTTCCCCACGATGTTCCTTTACTAAAAATCTGAGGCCTGAATCACACTGGCGCGGCCTGCGGTGGCGGTCAATAGTAGGTATTTGTCAGGTAATGCCAAGTTTTCTATTGACCGCCGCGGCCATGCCGCGCCAGTATGATGCGATGCTTACATAGTGACATCCGATTATCTCATTGGCATGCCGATTTGAAGCCGCTTGCTTGAACCACTGAGCCCATTTTACGAAGTTTACAATTTCAAGTTGAAACTAGCAACATTAAGGTGCTTGACCGACTGGCTGTTCGACCAGTGTTGCCTGTGTAGACTAAAAATTTAAGCATCGGCCCCAAAATGTTAGTCGTCACAATAGGACCCCAAAGCACAGAATAAAATAAAAGTACTTCGTACAGAAGTCCCCTGTTTAGATACCTAAGCCCAACGAGCCTAAACGCGGCCATCACTTTGCATTGCATGCAACGCGCTGCACCAAATAAAAATTAAATAACATAAAAAAAAACATTTAATTCGGATATCATAGACCCAAGAATACAATACAATTCAATCAATATTGAATAGGATAAAATGAACATGTTTGACAATAATTTACTTTAAAAACAAAGTTTTAACCGACTTCAATTTAGTACTCCGCCAAGCCACGAGAACATTGCCACATTTCTTTTCCCATTTACCACATGAACTGATTTCCGAGAGCAAATGCATTGATTATTAGAGAAAAAAACCCAATCGCTGTATGTGACCCGATAGTATTTGAGGACTTCCGTCGATTACACAAGGATCACCCTTGGCACTTCATTAGTTGCTATTTCAACGGAATCTTATCAGAATCTGTGATATAGGTACTTTTGTACTTTTAAGTACATAATTGAGGAATTCCATAAGTCATCTGTGGTCTTCATCATCAATTCCACTCCAGCAATTTATGATTTCCGGATGTAAATACACGAGTTATAATAGAAAATACCAAAATCACTACACGCGTGCCTAATATAATTGAGGAGTTCCCTCAATTCCTCATGGATCCCATCATCCAATTGAATTTCCAAAAAAATGGGACCCACCTGGAAGCATATACTTACAAACAAAAAAATATTTTACGAATCGGCTCATCAATGACGGAGTTCTGAGGTAACAAACATTGAAAAAAAAAATACAACCGAATTGAGAACCTCCTCCTTTTTTTTGAAGTCGGTTAATAAACAGAAATAAATTAAGGAATAAATTACTTACCTACGCTATTTTAATACAATAATGCCTGCACCAAATGTTTCTGTTTTGCCCAATGGTTGACTGGTAGAGAATGCCTTATGACATTAAGTCCGCCATTTGTACTTTATCTTGTATTGTCAAAATACCGGTAGGCATGTATGTATGTATGTATGTAATCTACACCGGTAACAAACAAGCACCCGTCCTGCCTGATGTTTAAGCAGCACTAACAGGCAGCATATATATTTATCTATAACGTGCTACCAAAAAATATCAACCATCACTTTAAAACCGAGCACAAAGATAAGATAAACATGATCGATTCAGGCGTCAGTTAGAAAAAAACAATTTGACAGTTTGACCCGCGGTGAGATGGATCGCGCCTGCGCGCTATTTCACTGTCAAGACAAGCGTATTCACAACCCGCCTCAGATGAACCAGTATACATACTACAGTGACTGTGAGCTGTAGAAATCGCGAGCATTTATTTTTGACAGTTTGACCCGCGGTGAGATGGATCGCGCCTGTGCGCTATTTCACTGTCAAGACAAGCGTATTCACAACCCGCCTCAGATGAACCAGTATACATACTACAGTGACTCTGTGAGCTGTAGAAATTGCGAGCACTTATTTTAAAAAAAAGTGACGACAAAAAAATAACTATAATTAACGAACCGGCTCACAAAGTTTCCCGAGAATCGGTTGAGAAATGCGACCGGTAAAGGAGAACAGCGGGAAAGCATCATCCGTACAAACAAACGATTTTCGTCCCTCACTTCGCTCCCTAGTTTTGTATAAACAAAGTAGTTTTTATATTACAAAACAGTCGTAAACAAGTACATTGACACTTGCGACTTTAGAAGTCAGAAGCGCGTTGCCGATCCTTCATTCGCCTGACGACTCGTATTGACAGTCACCAACACCAAGGTTCCTCACTTTTAATACAGCCCATCCTTATTCTCCAAATGGTTTACTTCCTCCGCCATTTTGTCAACTTTATGCACCCGACCGATCATTGTGGCGCTCTTTGGAGGCCTATATCCAGCAGTAGACGTGTTTCGGCTGATATGATGAGGGAGGTTACCAAAGGCAAGAATCTTTTACAGACATTCAGACTGATATACTCTTTAAGTAATGATTGCATTAATACGAGTACATACAGTTGCATACACTACTTTATCTACACATATCATACATACTCTAAGATGGGTTCACAATTCTACTTTCGTAACGGCAAAAAGCGAACAAAAAAATGACAACAGCAATGGCGGCAATTCGGTTCTCCGTCAAGACGAATGGTTTTTTTATTCATAGACAAACGAATGAAGTCCCAATACTCATTTACTCATGTCACTCGAGATCAAATGTGCGTAAATATAAAAAAAAACATATTGAATTGACGTATCGTATCGATAACTGTTTTAATATCTATGGATACTAGAATAGAAACCCACTTGAGTTTTGACAGCTGTTCCAAATTTAAACTCATAATCATAACGTTTCATAAATCTGTACTGTTATAATTATAACATTAAAGTACAGATTTTACTTACTACCACAGACAAGAAAGTTCTCATAATAAAATCGGTTGTAATAATGCTGGTCATTTCCTACGGTTTCTCAACGCATTTTAGAGCACCAATGATATGTGCTTACTTAGATAAAGTATTCAAAACCATTACCGTCATCTACTGTTTAATTGTTATCTTTCAGAGGGTTGTAAAACCATTACGCAGGTGTGTCGGTATAAGTCCAAAGCATACTGTGAATAAACAATAGCACAAACTGTAGTTACTTATTCCAGTACACGTGCCACACTTCTGTCATTTTTATTAGTCTGTCATATTTCTTTTCATACTTAGCAACAAAAGAAGAAGTAAAATTCCACGTTATATGACCATTTTCGTAATTTTTACAAGTTTCTTCTTATTTAGTTTCACCTGTCCTGGTGTCTGTGAAATCTTGCAAGTTACTTAAATTTGACGCACTTCCCGGTGACCGACTGAGCTGGAATTTTGGGTGTAAGTACCTATAGTTTGGATGACAACTCAATATGATGGTACCATCGAGCTGATCTGATGATGGAGACAGACGGTGGCCATGGGAATTCAGTACTTAACCGACGTAACCCCGTTGAGTTTGGACTCGTTAGAATTGTCTCAATGAGTAGTTGATGACGTACGGTAAACTGAAAAGTATAGTTGGCAATAAGAGCTTGTACCAAAAATGTTTTTTTTGACAGAAACTTAGTAAGTAAAACAAACTATACCTAGTTACAAATGTTGAGGTCAGGTTATACTAGGGACGACTGAGTTGAGGGACAGGTGTATCGTAGGATGTCCCTGTCTCACGTCTGACCTCTCGCCCTCGGGATTATTATTAACGCCACTTGTTCACGAAATAGATAAATCATTCTAGGTAGCGTATTTCTGACATACAGGTTTTTTTGTTTTATATAAGAGCACTCGTTTACAACATAAAATAAAATACCCAATGATACCCAAAACAATGTTATTCCAAAAAAATGTAGTTGGAATGGCACCGAAGATATTTAATAAACTACCAAAGTGTTTAATGTCAATAGATCAACTACATATGTTTAAAAAAGCCTTAAAAAATGTTCTAGCATACGTATAGTGAAACTGACCATAATTCTGCAACATCCTGTAACCTATGTTGGACAAATAAATGATTTTATCTTTATCTTTATCGTCTGACGTCGTAGGCAAGTACCTATGAAATATTATAAATGCGAAAGTGTGTCTGTCTGTTACCTCTTCACGCTTAAACCACTGAATCGATTTATATGAAAATTGGTATAGAGATAGTTGGAGTCCCGGGGAAGGATATAGGATAGCTTTTATCCCGGAAATCATCCCCTAAGAGGGCGAGATGGTGGGTGAAAGATTGTGTGGAGCTACGATACAAACAAGTTCCACGTGAGTGGAGTCGCGGGCCGAAGCTATACTTCATAAATTGTAAAATAACTAATATTACTATCTGTTATGTTCTGTTTGTCTAACTGACCTTGAGATCTTAAAGGTAAAATGGATTAATTGAACAGTGCTAATGGTATTCAAAAATTAGTATAGTGTTGTTGTAAGGATCTTGCACTCCTAGCGGACAACAGACACTTTCCTATCATATTGGTGGTTTTTTTACATACAAATTGAATGTATATAAATACATTCCTATCACTTTGTAATGTGATTCTTGTTGGATTAATTAGGGACGCTAAGTACGTTACGACCATAGTAAACAGCGAACGAACGCTTGAGCCAAAAAATTTTTGTTGTCCGGATGTCCGCTGCTGTTCTCCTCTGAGGTCGCGTTCTGAAACTATTCTCGTATTTTTTTCTGAGCAAGTTTAATAATTATGCAGGAATATTTCGGTCGATTCGGTTTTGCGAAATAAAATAAAAACCGGCCACGTGCGTGTCAGGCCACGCGCAGTGTAGGGTTCCGTAGTTGCCTGTCTGTATTTGTTACAACGACACGCACGCGCCAAGTAAATGGTGCGGTTGCGTCGGCCGAATTTGTAGGAAAGTTGGCCTTTTCAAGTACATTTTAAGTTAGTCTATTTCGGTAATTAGTAATGTCTACTTAGCCGTGATGGTTTTCCTTTTAAACTCATTATATGTTCTACAGCCACGAATTATTTCATATTCCAAGTAGCAGCCATTTAGCCGGCAGGGGGTGGGACACATAACTCTAACAAAAATTTGGTCTTTAAAGCCCAATATCACACAAATGGACTATTAAGAGTCCGCAGTAAGCTCGGTTTATATGGTTCCAGTTTATAAAACAAACGAAATACAGCAGAAACCAGTTTTGTATGAAAAACTTAAATTCGCTGTTTTATTTTTACTATGGTATCTGAAGCTACATAAACTAATTACAGACCTGGATATACCTCATGTCATTGTACATGCAAAGTTTCGTTACAATCCAACACGTAGTTTTAAAATGAGAGCGTAACTACGTTTGTATGGAGAATCGAGCTTACTGCGGACTCTTAAGTTAAAGAATGGTTTTTAGAAGCCCATAATATTTTGAGCTATCCAACGGCACCTCACATCATGGTTTTAACGGGAAAAAAATACACACCCAGTCTACGTGTAGAATAACTTAAAAAAAAAAAAAAATTATTTTACTGTTTTGTCGGCGCGATTGATTTATATAGGTACCCATGCCGAATTACAGAGGTTTCTAGTACTAAGGGTCACTGAGCTAAGCCGCAGACGGACATACAGGCAGACGGACATGGCGAAACTATAGGGGTTCCTTGTTGACTACGGAACCCTAAAAAGTATTTTTTTTTAAACAAATGTATGCTCGCGAGTTTTACAACTCCCACAGCCACCAGTAATCGTAGGTAATATGTCCAAGAGTCCTAATTACTTTCGCACACACCAGGCCACTGACCCGTGACATAATCGTGATAATAATATCATTTAGCTATACGCGGGTCTTCAACAAAACGTGCTTAGGTCTATCGAATTCGTTCAAAAACTGAACTGTTCAGTGCAAAAATCGTCTAAACGTTTTCACGGCATCAAAGCTTTAAATGATTTACTGGAATAAATCGTCAACGCGAGTTGACCAAAAGTAATATACTTATATCATCAAAAGTGAATTTGGTGAAAATGTTATGTCTGTTCATTTTTATGACCAATTTTTAGGGTGCCGTAGTCAACAAGGAACCCTTATAGTTTCGGCCTGTCCGTCTGTCCGACCGTCTTCGGCTTAGCTCAGTAACCATTACTACCTACTAGAAAACTATGATTCGGCATGGGTAGATAAATCAATCACGCCAACAAGACAGTGCAATAAAATCTAGAAAAAAAAAACTTTTAGGTTACTTCCCTTACACCTAAAGCGGGGATGTATTTTTTTTTCTCGTTAAACCCATGGTGTGGGGTATCGTTGGATAGCTTATTCAAAAAATTTATGGGTTTCCTAAACCATTTTTCAAATCAGTGATAAGTTTGCGAGATATTGGGCTTTAAAGCCTATTTAATAACGTGAGAAAGTGAATCTTGTCTAATTTAAATGAATATAATAAAATGCGGAAATCTACCATTTAATCATATACATAAACTATTTCCGATATATTCCTTATTAAATATTTTTGGAGTGTAATTTTTACTTCCAGGACGTAATTGAATATTAGCATCATTCAGGCTTGACCTCTTGCCAGTCGGCGATTTTAAAATTGACGAAAAATTATTCAGATTCGTCCAATAATTTCGAGTTCAATTTTTCATTTGTGCACAAATCTTTTGAATGCCTACGTTCATCGCTTTTTACCCAAAACACCTGATGTCCCTACTTAGTGGTCAGTGTGACAAGCGTCTCTAACATTCCATTCCCGTGACACATTCTGCTGTCTCTACACCGTCACATTCCGGAGAACATTCTGTAACCTGAGTCATATCGACCATCTAAATAGGAGCAGTATAGTTTGTAGTTTATACCTAGTAGGTAGTTTATACTTTTTAGCCTTAGTATTATAATGCTGCCTAACCTAACCTAACCTAACAAGTACCTATATTTAAGACCCTTTCGAAACCCACAAAGCAACCAATAAATGAATTATCAATTACTAGCGTCTACCCGCGACTCCGTCCGCATGAACTCGTTTATATCGTAACTCCATATAAAGAGGGGGCATAGGGTAAGAGATATATATAGCAACACCTTAAACCTTAAAACACGACAGTAGATTTATTTATTCTGTGATTTACACAAGACAAAGTCCACTGAGTCCACACGTACTAACACTGACGACTCAATTAATTCGCACAAGTGACTGAGTCCGTGCCTACTAGTACTGTGAGCACACAGCTAACACTTCACTGATATACTTTGCACTAAGACCACTATAATACTAACTACTATATACTATATAATAATACACCTCTTTTTTACTTGTTTCCTCTGTTCTTATTTTTCTACTGCTCACTTTATAGTAAGGTACTTCTTTCAATTAGATCACTCACTTCACCTCCTAGTTTGAAGTTTCCACTGCTCTTATTCTTCTGTTGCTCAACTTAAATATGTAGTTTTATTACGAAGTTCCTATGGCCACCTTCTGTCTCCATCATCAGATCAGCTCGATGGTACCATATAATATTGAATTGTCATCCAAACTATACTTATACCCAAAATTTCAGCTCCATCGGTCACCGGAAAGTGGGTCAGGTCAAATTTAACTTGCAAGATTTGACGGACAACTTACATACTTTTATACTTACTCGTAACATACGAACAAGTCAAGTTAATATAAAGCTTGTAAAAATTGCATGTCGGTCGCCGGGCTCGAACCCAGGAACATGGACCCAAGACCGCCGTGTGTACCGCGGGCGCGGGGCTACGATGACTTATTATAACACGGCGAATTTTGAAATACCATGACGGCGTGTCACTATGACAACAAAACTGATATTGACCCCGCCGTCGGAACAATAATATTAGTATGGATAAGTATATCTAGGCGTTAGAAATATTATCTATACCTAATGCTTAATACGAGTAATGTTTGTTATGTGTATGACGGAGGAATCTTTGAAACTGAGCTCATGCAAACATTCTGTGAAATTGTAGCTTTGTAAAATGTTGTATATTTTGCTTAATCTCCGGAACCATTAGCCTTTTATAATTGAGTAGCTGCCCGCTGCTTCGCCCACGTATAACAAAGAACGCAGACAAACCCGCAAGATTAAATATACCCTATAACCACCCACAAAACCCAGGACCCAGGTACGCTGGTGAAAGATTTTTTTAAATCGGGTAAGTGGCTCCGGTGGTTACCCAAAACAAACTTACAAAGCTACTTTCACAGTTTTCCTATTGGTAATTTTAAGTAACCTACGTCCACCATGAAGGTCTATATTCTACATTACTACGTTCTTTCGCTTCGCTCGGTGGTCGTTCAATGTCTGTCCGTTACCTTTTTGAATTGAAGGAATTGAGATGAAGTTTGGTATGGAAATAGTTTGAATCCCCCTGGGGCTAGCACAGACGCTGCGACGCGACGAGACGAGACTCGAGAAAAATCTACCCTTCTCTTTCTAAATTGCACATAGTGAGTGAGACAGAAGTCGCTAGACTTGACAGCAAATGCTAGACGGCCAGCTAGGCAGGACATAGGATAGTTTTTAACTGACTTAAAAAGGAGGAGGTTCTCAATTTGGTTGTTTTTTTTATCATTAAATATTTTGCCTACCTTTACAGAACTCCGCCATTTATGAACGTACAATTTTTTTTTCTTGTAAGTATATGCTTCCAGATTGGTCCCATTATTTTCAAAAATCCAGTTGGATGATGGGATCCATGAGGAATTGAGGGAAATCCTCAAATATATTAGGCATGCATGTAGTACTTTTGGTATTTTCTATTATAACTCGTGTATTTACACCCGGGAATCACAAATGTGGCGAAGTGGAACTGATGATGAAGACCACAGATGTCTCCTGGAACTCTCCAATCAATGATTTACTTATATAAGTATCTATAAAAGTACGTCACAGATTCTGATATGATTCCGTTGAAATAACAACTAATAACACGCCCACATACAGCGATTTGGTTTTTTTCTGTAATAATCAATGTCCATGTGGTAAAGTGGAAGGAAAATCTGGAAATTTTCATGTGGCTTGGCAGAGTATTGAATTGAAGTCGGTTAAAACTTAGTTTTTAAAGTAAGTATTTTATTCAATTATCCATTATGACGGAGAGCGGAAAATTGTAAAGAGAGTAGGTAAGTAGTAGTAGTATTCAATAGAAATGGAGTATTGAAGCTCTTTTTTTGGAAGTCGGTTAAAAAGGGGGCCAACTGCACGCGATAAGGCGGGTCATCGCGCAGGAAGCGGCGGTACAAACGGCGCGATAGCGCGGTTGGGTAATCTGACCGCTGACCGACAGCGGTCTTTCATCCCGGCCACGAGACCCGATATTTGCAGCGTATACCGCTACTTAAATATCATAACTACTACTAATATAAAGGAGCTACGGTAGCCTAGTGGTTCAGGCATGCGGCTGGCAAGCGGCGGTCGTGGGTTCGAATCCCGGCTCGTACCAATGAGTGCTTCGGAACTTATGTACGGAATATTTACTGTTAGCTTTTCGGTGAAGGAAAACATCGTGAGGAAACCTGTCTAATCCTAATGAGGTCTAGTTTTTCCTTTCAGTTGAAAAGTGATATGGCAGTCGCTTTCATTAAACTAGCGCCTATGCCAAATCTTGGGAGTAAGTGTCAAAGCGAACCCCGGGGCTCCTCTAGGGCACAACCGGGAATAACGCTAGGAGGGTGATGATGATGATTATTATTATATAGAGCCCGCCCTTATGTCCCACTGTTGGACAGGCACTCTTTGGCCATTCGTTGCGGTCTTGAGCAATATCTGGCCAGTCTTTTAAGGAGTCCAAGGTCTACCGCGTCTCCGTTTTGAGTCGTGGCGCTTCTACGCCGAGGCACCCTTGGTTCACAGTTCATTCGGCATGCGGCAGACGTGACCAGCCTGGGATGCGGGACTGGCCCGCTTTAATTTGGCCGCCTTCATAGCTACATGTTCTATTTGGGTCTTGGAGCCCAGCGAGGTGTTCCCGATCCGATAATAAACATAAAACTAAAAAGCCACGGAAACCAGCAGGCCAGTGCTCCCTGCCGCAATGCCACAAACCGCAGGTGGTGGGTCTAGCAAGTCGCATCGAAATTGGCACATATGAAGATGACAGGATCTCGACAGTATACGTGCCTGCCTAGCTGGCATCTCTGGCACTAACATTATTGCTAGTACATAACTACCTACCTGACTTAGCTAGGCTGACCGTCAACAAATGGTACGTTGCATATGGTAGGGACCTGAATCAACAAATAAGGCCGAGAGAAGACAATGAGCTAGCGGGCAAGCAGGCCACCGAATGAGCCATTAAAAGAGTTAAGGTGAAGTTAAGACACAGTATAGGTCACTGCGCCAGAGGTAAAATCTTCTAGGTGGCGCGTCAAAAAATAAGTAGGTAGAATAAATGCGTTTGAAAAACAATCAGTCTATCTTCACATGGGAATAAGAACTATATGATGAGAAAAAAAAAACAATTGGGGAAAAACACGACTAGAATACATTACGTTTGTCAACACCTTTGCGTATATGGATGAAAAGTAAGGAGTAGGGAAAAACGCCAATGGACATACTTACTGCTACTGATCTGATCTAAACACTGACAAGCGTGTACGACTGAGAAGAAGACATATGTCTACTTTCTGTGTACATGGTAAATATATTAGCTAAAGGAGCGGCCACACACCGGTGCGTTACGCTGCGTAACGCGTTGACGTGTCGAATGCGTCACGTATTCTTCTTACATTTTGCTGCGTTTACGGTGCGTAAGTGTATTTTGAGCAGCGGTGTTGTCGCTCTTTTGAGCGGTATCTCCACTCCTCCCTAGGGAGTCGCTTAAGCAGATCTTTCTGCACCTGCGCTCATTTTAAAACCAGTTCTATGAGGCGCACGGGCGGCACGCGGACTGATGTTCCACCGACTAACCCGACTTGCACTTAAATTTACTGTATCGACGCGTGTCTGTGTGATTGCATCGCATTGGATTGGACGTTTGTACGGCTTTTTTTTACTGCTTGAAAATCTACCGTACTCTGTATTCCTCGTAGATAAAGGATTCCATCGATGGAGTCCTAGCGAATCCTCGAAAGGGATGGAGGTAAATTAACCTGAGTAAATTGAGAAGTACCATTCTTTAACATAATTCGGATTGACATCTCAACATTACTTTAGTCGTGTTACTTATATTTATATACCTACATGACGTCAGTTAAAGTAATTTTTTGACATTCGGTGACAAACAAAAAAGGCAGACGCGATGAGGGATAGGAGACACCACATTGTATCTTGTTCCCACATGTGTGTAACATGTCGTTCCTTGGATATGCAACATATTTAGAGTCAAAGCAAATATTGCACATAAGTAGGATATTTTTTTTTCATCAGCCACTGCTGAACATACGCCTCCCCAACGAGCCCCACATTGACCGGTCCCACGCCACCCGCGTCCAGCGGACTCCCGCGACCTTTACCAGATCGCAGTCCACTTTGCGAGGGTGTCTAATCACGCTGCGCCATCTGGTACCTGAAACCGGATTTTCATAATACAAATATTATTTTATATTCTAGAGAGGATGGACGAAAGAAGATAAAATTTGGTCCACTTTAAACTAAGTACGTAACACTATGAGTGACCAGCTCAACATACTATCAAGTGATGTTCTGGTACCCCAAATGGACCAAGTAAAATATCTAGGATTTATAATCCACACTGGTCTCAGGTGGTCGCCCCATATAGACATCACCTGCAGTAAGCTTAGCTCGACGTGTTACGCATTATCTAGACTAGCTCCTACCTTATCGCTTGAAAACATAAAGAAAGCTTACTATCACCCCATCCTGATTTACGGTGTCGATCTGTGGGCTACTGCAGCAGATCGCGACAGGGCGTTTAGAATTCAAAAACGGGCCGTTAGACTCATAGCAAAAAAGCCTCATGACCATCCTGCGCAGATCTTATTTAGACAACTGAATATACTTACATTACCTAGCGTATTTATCCTTGAGGCTTGTATGTTCGTGAGACTGCGGCTCGAGCCATGCACGACCCGCGCGCAGCTGCACGGGCCCGGGCGCACCACGCGCGCCCAGCACTTGCTGGTCGTGCCGGTTCGGAGGCTAGCAAAGGCTCGAAAATCACTTGATGTAATAGGAATTAAACTTTATAACTCTCTTCCAACTGAATTGAAAAACTCATCGACTGACGCCATTTTCAGAGACAAACTAAAAAGATTTTATTGGAGGTGGCGTGTTACGCCATTGACGAATTGACCCACGCATAAGTAGTTAATAACCCTTAATTAGACTGACATTTACAATTTCAATGAATTATTTTTTAGAAATATTGTTTTTTGGAAAAGCATAGCAATTTTTATGACTAAAAATAATTACGTATGATACGAGTATGGTATGATCTTCAATATTTTCAAATTAATATTCTGTGTAAGCTGACCTATAACCATGCTGTCAATAAAGATTGTTTTGAAAAAAAAACAAGGAAAGTGTATGAGGCAAAAGACTGTCAGAAGGCGAAGACATCGCCGAAATTTCTAAGACTTAAGTCGGAGAAATATAAGGAAAGGTCAGGTCAAGAGTAACCTAAACGAACGGGCATGTATGAAGAATGGTTTTGAAAGTGGATGAAGCGAAAGAAGTTTGTCAGGATCGTGGCAAATGGAAGTCCGTTATTATTGCGTGTCTTCAGGAAACCGGTGGGCGAATTTTGACTCTTTCACTGTCAAATATGTCAAAACCGATGCTAATGCTATTTTGAAATAGCGGTAGAAATCTGAATAACGAGTGGAGTGTTGACCACTCGTATTCAATTCTATCGGCAGAAAGTAAGAGCCTACAATATTGACATTACAACCGTATTTACTCGTATTTAATAAACGTGCGCTCGAAAGTCAAAAATCGGTCCCCAGAAACGAATTTGAGCGAGCTGAAATTATTCCGCTTAGTTACAACATCTACGTAGTGTACTGACGTTATCCGTTATCCTTAACTCATATGAATAAATTTCAGAGCACTTGATGCATCGTTAAGAATTCAGACTTTAAGATTGTTGACGTCAACCCGGCACATAAACACTGTCCTCCGACGAAACCATAAATCGATGATTTAATGCGGCGTTGATCAATCAATGTTCTATAAATAAAAGATGGAGCGGAGGTAGCTTCCACTTGCTATTCTGACGTCAGTTACTTATGGATATTTTATTCCACTAATTTTCATATTTATAAAGCACGCTCTTTTGACCTTAGAAAAAATAAGTTAATGGGTTAACTGCAAATTTTGTGACATACTTCACCTAACCGTACTTTATTTTACCTCTGGCGCAGTGATATTACTGTGTCTTAACTTAACCTAAACGCCCTGCTTGCCCGCCTGCTCATTGTCTTCACTCCTTCCTTGTTGATTCCATTTCTGTACCATATGCTTGGTACCATTCGTTGACGCGGTCAGCCTAGTATGATCGCGTATTTGTCGATCATAAACCATCCGTTCCATATACTAGCAACTATGCTAGGCTGGTATACTGTCAAAATCTTTTTATGTGCCAACTTCGATGAGTCTTGCTATGCTGGACCCACTTGCCTACGTCAGACATATCCCACTTTAGCTTATCGATGTTGATACCTGCATCCTCAATTCACTTTTTGAGCACAAACCCGTGTTTTCTTTCCTAACCTAACTTAACCAGGTTAAATTCACTCTTGGCTGCGTGGCCGCTGCAAATTAATTTGTTAATTAATCCGTGAAAAAAAGCGGAAAGTTCAAATAGAAAGCACGGACGACTAACTATGAAAGGCAGAACACGGGCAAAAGGGACTAGACCAAAAGAACATCAATTCGCCTAGAAGATCAGCGACAATCCTCAAAAAATACTGAACATACTTAATCATTACATCATCCGTACGATCGCAAACCGTTATTATGTTTATAAGAATTATTGGAGCGATTGTGAATATTTTTCGAAGTCTGGCGAGGGCGTTATCTTTATAGCTGGTACAAATTGGCGACGTTGCGGACACCAACTGCGGTCATCGGGTCACGCAGACTTGACAGATAATAAAAAGACGGCGTCAAAGCGCGCGCATCGCCTCGCGAGAGGGTTGCCATTACAGAAAAACCCGGAGAGTACCTACTGCACGTCTATCATGAGACAGCCGCGTGTTCTAAGTGTTCTAATAAGAGAGAGACGGATATCGCGAGAAAAATCGAAAGCTCGCCCGCCGTCCTGTGATAGCCGAGCAGAGCGGCTATCGCGAAACAAAAACGAGGCTCTCTATCGCTCGAATTACCAAACTGTGTGACAGAGAGGAGAAACACGAACGAACTTCCTTTTAAGAGTCCGCATCAGTAAGCTCGATTCTCCATACAATCGTAGTTACGCTCTCATTTTAAAACTACGTGTGGGGTTGTAACGAAACTTTGCATGTACAATGACATGAGGTATATCCAGGTCTGTAATTAGTTTATGTAGCTTCAGATACCATAATTAAAAAAAATACAGCAAATTGAAGTTTTTCATACAAAACTTGTTTTGGCTGTATTTCGTTTGTTTTATAAACTGGAACCATATTAACTAATTACAGACATAGATAGACCTCATGTCATTGTATATGCAAAGTTTCGTCACAATCTAACACATAGTTTTAAAGTGAGAGCGTAACTACGTTTGTATAGGAAGGTGAAATTCGGCCGAACTTACTGCGGACTCTTAATATCGTCGTAGCCGATTTCGTAACAAAATATTCATGTTTGTCATTGCTGTTATTTTACAAGATTACTAGTTTTACGTCTACACGCGGCACTAGTTTTTGCGCCTGAGTCGAGTTATCGTGGGAGACGTGTAGATACCTAGTACAATTCCTCTCCAACTGTACAGCCAACCATTAACCAGCAGACAGCTTTTTAGATCTGCCTATTGTTGCTAATTTAAACGACGCCATATTTCTTCGCTTCATGTTCTTGGAATAGATACAGCTTGACTACGGCTACGACACCGAGGCGGTAGCGGCTGCTATGCTATTCTGTAACTTGTTTTAACTTCACCTCACCCGTCATGTCTAACGAAACTAGAGCTCGGGCCTATTACGCACAACATCGTATGGCCGCTCCATCCTGACCCATCATACAGGACGCGGCTATGCGGTAGAACGAGACATAAATTTGTCTTACTCCCTTTAACGCATAGTTGCGTCCTGTATGATGGGTCAGGATGGCCCATTGTGTGGAGCGGCCATTAAGGATGCTGTTGCGGCTGCCGAAACACTGCAATATATCTGGCATGTCCGCGACTCAATGATTTTATTTGCCTTTAGGCGAAAAAGAGTCGCCTCCATGCTAAGGCGAGTGCGCAGCAGCAGCGACGGTCTTCTCGGGGTGTTCGCCGAAGGACTCGTCTGCTTGATTACGATGTTTTGGTTGATATGGCTATTGGGAGAGCGAAGTAGCCATGGTTGATCCCTTTACTCTCTTAATGGCCAACTTTTTGTCATTTACCTTTTTAATTTAACAATACTAACATATTACGTAAGATTTTACTAACAAATATATGGATCATCATCATCGTCATATCAGCTGAAAGACGTCTACTGCTGGATATAGGCCTCCCCCAAAGAGTGCCACAGTGACCGGTCCTGCGCCACCCGCATCCAGCGGACTCCCGCGACCTTTACGGATCATAATGGTTTGAAATTAAATTACTTTTATTTCATTTTATTTTTATTTATTACGCTTAGTTACTACGAAAGGTGGTGTCAAGATATATTAGTGGGTGACGGGTAAGGTGCCCTATTATCCCACTACCTACCTACAGCTACAGCTACTTACCTATATATTTCTGGTCCATAGACAAAGGATAAGTATAGAGGAATTCATACTAACAATCTAACATACACCATGAATGACAAAGATCTAAAGCGGATCTTCTTCTCTCGCTGATCAGTGAGTGTGAATGCAGTTGGTGCACTGCATTTAGCCAAGTCTGAAGCTCAGACCAAGAAAAAAAGACAGACGGAGCGTTACGAACAGTCTAGTGAAGCCAACCGGTTTTCAACCAAGCCTCATAAGTTTAGCACACGCTAAACAAATTAAATCGCACAAAACTCGAAATAAATGATCTTGACAGCATTGCGACACGCACTGAAGAGTTTTGTGCAATTTTGTTTGTATATGTGTGCGTGAGCGTGTGCTAAACTTGATGTAGCTTGGTTTTGTTTGTATGTGGTTTGGCTTCACTTGACTGTTCGTAACGCTCCGTCTGTCTTTTTTTCTTGGTCTGAGGTCTGAAGACCGCTTGCATATGCATAGACAATAAGGTCAATAAGGTACCAGAAGTAGGAACGAGATATAATGTCGTGTCTCCTGTCGCTAATTGCCGTTTTTCTTTGTCAACCGTATTGTTTGTCACTAGTCACAAATGTCAAATTGAAACTGACATCATGAATATAACACGACTATAGTATATAGGATATAGGCAATGAGATGTCTAGGATGAATGATGGAAGGACGAAGGATTTTCGATTGATTCAGGTTATCTAATTTACTATCCCTCTCAGGGATTTGCCAAGACTCCATCCATGGAATCTTCTATCTACGTTGTGGCAGTAAAACGTCTAACCCACTGTAATTTTGGAGCGAAATGACGTTTGTCTATGGTACCTCTTGGTATGGTTCAGCTAGTGCTGTACAAACGGCAACACAGTTAACTGACTATCCTGTATTTATATAGAACCTTATTACATGCTCATAAAGTGCACGGATGGTCAGTGAGCTGTGTTGTCGATAGTACAGCGTATCGCACACAATGACATTTCATATATACCTACGTTCCGTTGTACGTAGTAATAACATATTTTCATTGATTGCACACCGTTACTATACGAATTTAAATTGTATAATATTTGGCTAACATGACGAAAGAAGTAATCCCATTGCAAAATATAAATTGTTTAGTAAAGACGTCCCGGCTATTGTGTTTTGTTATTATCATAATATCATATTATTATTTCCAAAATGGATGATCATTTCGCTTACAAACATGGGAACTAAAATAGTTATCATTTTTGATGATCAGTTATGTGATACATCAACAACCCTATCTCACCCTATGATTGTCTATTGCAAGAAAATAACGGCTAACGTCATCTCTCATACAGTGGAGTTTCTGTACCTTTAGTTACTATTAATTATTCTATGGTGTTGGTCGGAATCAAGCCCCAAGGTCCTCCCAGCGAACCAACGAGGTACATGTTTACAAAACCGTATTGTAAGCACCGTAGAATTCTTCGGTAATCGCCGGCCGGACGCGCGTCCGGCCGGACACGGTCCGCGTCGGGTAATACTCGCATCCGCCGCCCAAACCGACGGACGGGATTCGGTTTCACCTACCATTTTCTTGAGCAATCTACAGTTTAATAGTCCTGTCGTCGTCGACGGCGAAGCTTACAATTTTTACAAGCTTTTATTTAACTTGCAATGTTCGTGCCTGGCCTGGGCATTTTCGCGACTGGAGATGCATCGTTAGTGACGTCACCGAATGGAACATTTTTAACTTTTACTCGGTGGCGTCACGATGCATCTCTTCTCGCGAAAATGCCCGCCTACGAAAGGTACTCGTCCTAGTGTTCGTCGCGGTCCTAATACATAACTCTTTCAATCCTATGTCAAAACAATGGCGCTGAATTATTAGGTGTCAACTGTCAACTAGGCATTAACGTGTCGGGCATTGGGACATTTACGTTTACAGATTTTTAAATCATGCGAACCATTTTCCAACCACTTGCCCACTTGCTGATATCCGAATGAGCTGAACTTTAGCATTTAAATTATGCGAACCATTTTCCAACCACTTGCCCACTTGCTGATATCCGAATGAGCCGAACTTTAGCATTTAAATCATGCGTACCATTTTCCAACCACTTGCCCACTTGCTGATATCCGAATGAGCTGAACTTTAGCATTTAAATCATGCGTACCATTTTCCAACCACTTGCCCACTTGCTGATATCCGAATGAGCCGAACTTTAGCATTTAAATCATGCGTACCATTTTCCAACCACTTGCCCACTTGCTGATATCCGAATGAGCTGAACTTTAGCATTTAAATCATGCGTACCATTTTCCAACCACTTGCCCACTTGCTGATATCCGAATGAGCCGAACTTTAGCATTTAAATCATGCGTACCATTTTCCAACCACTTGCCCACTTGCTGATATCCGAATGAGCTGAACTTTAGCATTTAAATCATGCGTACCATTTTCCAACCACTTGCCCACTTGCTGATATCCGAATGAGCTGAACTTTAGCATTTAAATCATGCGTACCATTTTCCAACCACTTGCCCACTTGCTGATATCCGAATGAGCCGAACTTTAGCATTTAAATCATGCGTACCATTTTCCAACCACTTGCCCACTTGCTGATATCCGAATGAGCTGAACTTTAGCATTTAAATCATGCGTACCATTTTCCAACCACTTGCCCACTTGCTGATATCCGAATGAGCTGAACTTTAGCATTTAAATCATGCGAACCATTTTCCAACCACTTGCCCACTTGCTGATATCCGAATGAGCTGAACTTTAGCATTTAAATCATGCGAACCATTTTCCAACCACTTGCCCACTTGCTGATATCCGAATGAGCTCAACTTTAGCATTGTTACCATTATTATGGTACCATCGACCCGATCCGATGATGGAGACAACTTAAACACAAGATAAACCGCCGTGTTTGGGCTCATTGGAGGGTTCCAAAGAGATCCAACACTCAGCGAATAATTGATGTTTGTGCAGTAAAAGTAGTCGGCGACAAAAGCTTGTACAGTAGAATTCTCCAATATCTACACAGACAACCTTTCAAAAATATCTATACATGGATTTTATGTCAGTAACAATAAAGTCTCTGTATAAATATTTTTGAAAGGTTGTCCGTGTCTACCATACTGTTACCTATTTATAATCACTCACTTTCGAACAATAAATTATTTGTATTTGTATTTAGATATTGGAGAACTCGACTGTACCAAACTTTTTTTTGCCTGAGAGCTCTCTGACGAGTTGTAAGCCGGTTTTAGTTTTTTATATGTTTAATCGCACTATTTGCAGTTTAATTGGCTCTACTACTACCACTATTTAATCTAAGTGTGAGCGGGTTGAATGCTTTTCGACCGACATACCTACACACGATCATGCTAGGCTAGTGATGCGAGTTTTCCGTAAATGGCGATGACGCTGTTAGTGTTCGAGTCGAGCTACTTCAAAATAAGTTACACCTATAGCACACCGGTAACATAGAGGCAAGCTCTTCCCTTGGCTCACCAGGAATATCACAGGTTTTGAGCACACTACAAACGATGCCAGTTTTTACACCAACATGCTTTAGTTGGAATCAAAGGTGACTTACGCACCAGATGGTACTCTGTCTAACAAAACCGATGTTTGACAGCTAAAATACTCAAACCATGACATCCTTCTGCCGCATAGCACGCGTTTTGTCTAATTAGGGTCATCACTTTTGCGTGTCGTCGTCGGCGTACAACGCCGGCACTAAATATAAGTGTCACTGTCAACCGAGTGCTGTTGATCGCACCCT
This sequence comes from Epinotia bilunana, assembly GCA_947049275.1. Lineage (NCBI taxonomy): Eukaryota > Metazoa > Arthropoda > Insecta > Lepidoptera > Tortricidae > Epinotia > Epinotia bilunana. Next base: position 26,017,801 of record OX346256.1, read on the forward strand.
GGAGGTGCGCGAGTTTAGACGAAGCTGCAAGAGGGTCTGCTTGGTGTGCACACATACAGAAAGGCTGTTATAGGTGACAGGTGAGGTGAGTTGAGGTGACTAGTGAGTCGAAGGCGTACTACTACTAGAAAATTGCACTCCTGTACGCGCTCATGCGGCTCACCTCACCCGACACGTGTAACGAAACTAGAACTCTGATTACGCTTAGTTACTACGAATCGTGACGTCAAGATATGTGGGTGACGAGCGAGCTGTGGAAAACCAGTAACAGATTAAGCGGGCAAGGCTAACGTAATGTGTACCTTTAAATCTCCCCGCAAAGGTATATTATGAAGATATTTAGCTGTCTTTGTCAAATAAGACATTGTGTACTTAAATAGCTAGTTAGATGTATCAAACATCAGGAAGATTGAATTGCGTAGAAAGGGTGGCTAGCGTGGGCGGAGAGGGGGAGGCGTAGGTTAGTGAATGAAACTCGCGTCATGGAAGGGCTGGTCTGACATGTAAATTTCACATTCTTGTTTTAGTGCTGCGCGCTCGCTTTCACGCCCGCTAAGCTTCCGTGCCAGAGCAAGCGCGAGAAACAAATTATAATCAATATGAGAATGCAAAACATACGTCTCAAATTGGCTCATTTGCGTCTGAACATGTCTAAGGTTCGTGCACGTGTTAAGTCTAATATCGCTCTGATGTAAGTTCGTATATAATCTGACTAAGTAAGTATACTGCTCAAAACAAAATAAGGGCCATTGTAATCATTGGACATAAACTAATTGATAAGTGGCTAATTAATGAACTCCCGTATAAGGATACGAATGTATTCTGAAGGCAGAATCTAACCTCTTTCATGCTGGAGTTTAAGTCTAAAAGCTAGAAAAAATATATATTACTGTTTAATATAATTTTCACGTAACGGTCACCATACTTGGGGCCCCTATTTTCTTTTGAGTAGTATATTATCGATTCATGTTTTCTAGGTTGTCAATGGGGATTCTAGAAGCTACTTGTTTCGCATTCAAATTTTGCGAAGGTGTGTTATGGGGTGCTAAACTGCTTACATATATGATTCTAATAAGTTACCTAAAAAGAACTGACTGGTGAGTATCCTTCGGCGTTTCATCTCAACTGTAGTCTCAACTTTAGAAGCACTTGTGCTAAAAATACTACTACATATTGTAATACAAGCTTCTGCCCGCGACTCCGTCCGCGTAGAACTTGTTCATATCGTAGCTTCATACAAATTTTCACCCCCCATTTCACAACCTTAGGGGATGATTTCTGTCATAAAACTATTCTATGTCCTTTCCCGGGGCTCAAACTATATGTATAAATCGGTTTAGCGGTTTAAGCTTGAAGAGGTAACAGACAGACAGACAGACACACTTTCGCATTTAGTATATGTAGTGAGCTATTGAGTTTATTTCGGAATTTCATCACAACAGCCCTCTTTACACAACACTGGCAGTTCCAAACTCGTGAAAGTGCCCTTGCAGATATATTTAATGCATTTCAACATAGCACTAATAAAGCCTTATCGCTTTCGGAATAAGGTTCAAATTCACCGAAAGTCTACAGAGCTTACAGTTTGGATATGATTATGCAAAACAGCGTCGATTCGTGACGCAATGCTCTTGAATGACGAGGGGATGTGGAAGGGGCCTCCTTACGCCCACTATGACTGTCATTCATCAAAGCATAGTCCAATATTACTTGAGCCAAAAACTCATGAGAGCAATATGTGGTCTGGGGTCAACGTTAAACTGGCTCACTGTGGCATTTTGAACGGCCGTGAAGTAGTATTGTGTTTGTGATGTTCCATTTTACGCCGACGCGACATTATCGAGTAACTTCAAGAGCAGATTAGTCGACTTAGTTTTTAGCTTTTATTTAAGAGTCCGCAGTAAGCTCGGCCGAATTTCACGTTCCCGTACAAACGTAGTTACGCTCTCATTTTAAAATTACTTGTTGGATTGTGACGAAACTTGGCATATACATTGACATGAGGTATATCTATGTCTGTAATTAGTTTATATGGTTCCAGTTTATAAAACAAACGAAATACAGCAAAAACAAGTTTTGTATGAAAAACTTAAATTCGCTGTATTTTTTTTACTATGGTATCTGAAGCTACCTAAACTAATTACAGACATAGATATACCTCATGTCATTGTATATGCAAAGTTTCGTTACAATCCAACACCTAGTTTTAAAATGAGAGCGTAACTACGTTTGTATGGAGAATCGAGCCTACTGCGGACTCTTAAACGGCACTGTTCGTATTGTAAGTAAGTTGTCCATAATTTTTAAAACACTTTTGAGCAACTTGCCTCTGAAAGAGACTTCCAATAAGTGTCTGACGAGTTTAATATCTTGTGTAGTTTTGTAGTAGCTATGGCCAGCATGGTGGGGCCATAATACTCGTATTGTTGAAAACTTGTAACCGAAGTAAGCGAACGAGCGAGCGAAGCGAACGAGCGAAGCGAACGAAGTTATGCTTCAGCTAGGGCCGAAAATAGTTCGTATGTCCGGTTTCCGGTGTCTGTCCCGCTGTTCTGCTGTTCTCCTCTACAAGTCGCATTTCTCAACCGATTCTCGTGAAATTTTGTGAGCAGCATTGTTTATTTTTAACGTTGATTTTGTCGAGTCACTCAAAATGTTTAAACTCGCGAGAGCTATAGCTGACAGAGCCGCTAGCATTTATAAGTACCTACCTAAGACTTAGTGGCTAGAAAATGGTTTGCAATTATTGAAAGACAACTTATGTACTTACTTACCTACTTACGAACAATGAAAATTAACTAAAAGCGTATGATTACTACACTTTCCCTTTTCCATTCAGTCGCCATCCGTAACGTAGAGCATGGTTTTTATGGATCATCAATCTATTATATTATAGGCACCTTGTAACACTTGTCAAGTTTTGTGATATGAAAATACTAGCAAATTTTGTTAGAAACAAGTCTTAAAAATCCCACTGAGAGCTAGATCCGAAAGGGATGTGAAAGCAATTCTACTCCTCTATCTATAAGACTATAAAATAAACGAAACATCGCAAACGCTAGAACAGTTTGTTGCATTTCACGAAGGCGCGTTCTTATTTTTATGACGTTAAAGTCTAATATCGTTAGTCCACTTTGGTGCAATGCAAGAATAACGTCAAGTCGACCAACGTCCGTCGGAGCGGGTCGCTCGGGCGCGCTCGGGCGACGTCGGGCCGCGTCGGGCCCGCTCGGCCCGCAGGATACAGGAAGTGGATTAACCGCGCGTTTCCGCTCCCATTCGCCGCGCTCTCGACCGCGTTCACTACACTGCTCCATACTGGTATAACCCACCAACATAACTAGACTCCTAGAGGGTAAGGTGCGTGGCGTGCGTGAGGCTTACGCTCTGGTTCGTTTGTTGTTGATGAATAGATTAGCTTCGTGAATGTCCGCAGGCATTCTCTACTATTCACTAAGCGCTTCATATTTGGTGTCACCCACGAGCGTAACTGGAGCTCCAGAGGCTGTAGTTATGCGTATATCACGTGTCAGTTATACTGGTACGCTCGTTGCGGATTGTTTGATTAGCTTAGTAAATACAGTTCATTCACAATAATTGCGTGGCTGAGGTAATGGCTATAAACTACGACGGTGGCGTAATTTGAGTTTTACCGATTTTGCGTGAATCGTAGTTTTATAGCTAGCTAGCGGTTTGACATGAAAATGAGTTAGCATTATTGTGACAGCACGGACAGCTACTTAATCATATTATTATTAAGTGCTTAATATAATTTATGATGGGTCGTTTTCTGAAAATACTTTCGACCATAAAAACGGTGAATTGACGCTGAGAAAAAAAAATACATCTTACTCTACGTGTGGGATGCCACACCTCGGCAACCAAACCGAATAAATCGAGTGAATACCAACATAAAAAAGCACTTTAAAACTAGAGCCTCTGAGCTGTGGGTATCTGTGTTAGGTATCTAGCCTGTCTTTTTTTATCCGTAGCCGTTAATATTCATTTGTTAAAAGTTCTTGCCTCTTGAAAATAAACAGTTCGCAAAACTATAACCCGACTACGGCACGGTAGCTGAAAAAAAACCGACCAAGTGCGAGTCGGACTCGAGCACGAAGGGTTCCGTACCATTATCTATAAAAACAGTTTAAAAAAAAGTTTGTTGTATGGGAGGCCCCCTTAAATATTTATTTTATTTTGTTTTTAGTATTTGTTGTTATAGCGGCAACAGAAATACATCATCTGTGAAAATTTCAACTGTCTAGCTATCGCGGTTACAGACGGACGGTCAGCGAAGTCTTAGTAATAGGGTCCCGTTTTTACCCTTTGGGCACGGAACCCTAAAAAACACAAATAGCACTTGGAGCATAATTTCGAATCGACTGCCAGCTCATTTATCAAAATCGTTTCAGTATCTTAAACGCTACAGTGGAACACACATTAATACAAACATAGACCGCTAAAACATAGTCCTTCTTTTCGTCTCTGCCGTATAGTCGGGCAAAAAACAGAAAGAAGAGGTATCTTCTTCTTTATCCTCAAAATATTCCTTTACAAACAGCGTTTACCGAGAGCAGGCGATGTCGTCATCAAAATTGGGTGTCTGCGTCAAATATATGTACTTACACAATGACGTCACCGGGGGGTCGGGTGACCTAGGAGAGGGGACGGGGGAGAGGGTTACCAGAGCTTAGGATTTATCCTGACATTTCGGGGATTTTTGCAACGGGGTTTCTAAAACAGTCCGTATACCAATTTTAATATGTCCGTAATAATATGTGTCTTTGTATTAATTGATTTGTTGTCACGAATAATAGTTTTGAATTGAATTGAGTTGTATTGGTTGAGATTATTTTTATAGGTTACGTCGTAAAGGTCGCGGGAGTCTGCTGGATGCGGGTAGCGCAGGACCAGGCATTGTGGCACTCTTTGGGGGACGCCTCTGTCCAGCAGTGGACTTCTTATGGCTGATATGATGATAACGATGATGATGATAATGGATCAGTAAGTGTAGTAATCCTCTTGACTGGCTTTAAATACCTACTGCTAACTAATAGGGAATGCAAAAACCGGTAAAATTTCAAAACCGGTTATTAACCGAATAAACACCGGTTTTTACTAATAGTTTAAAAAATAAGTATTGGTGGTTAATTTTACTGTAAGAGTATTAGTTGCGGTTTATTCGTAGGCGAGGTGTCGTGTAGTTGAATAAATAACTTTTCTTTTTTTAATACTTTTTATACATCGTCATCATCATTGGCCTTGTTTATATCTATGATAAGATGATTCGAGCAGAGTCTGTCATGGTGGTGTAGCACTTACGTACATGACACGAAAGGCCGATACGGGAGCGACAGCTACGACCGCATATTTGACCAGTAAATGTTGTGCACGGTGATGTAGGGCTAGGTTCTTGGGGGAACAACAGAAGATCGAACCAAGCTGCATCATTCCTTCAGTAATCAAATCACAAATCAAATCAAATCAAATCAGAATCATCTCTCACATTACACTCGGTTCTCAGATTCCTATTCCCATTTGGTTGGATCGATCTTAAAGGTCAACATGTCTCGTTTTGCACTATCTTTAAATCGAAGCATTGGTCTTCCCCTTCTGGTCGTTTAGGATGGGCTATTTCGCTAAGGAGAGTTACGCATGGCAAACGAGAGGGCTCAATCCTTTGCATGTGCCCCAGCCAGTGAAGACGTATTTGCTTCAAGATAGCAATAATGCTGGGGAAACGCGCGAAGCACCCTTTGATTCGTAACACGATCCATCCATGAGATCTCTAGAATACGCCGAAGACATCGCATGTGGAAGTTGTTCAATATCTGCTTCTGTTTTGTATACGTGTCCAAGAGTTGATCTGTACGCCAAGTGAGAGGTTGTTTGACACTGTGGGCCCAAGGTATTAGAAATTGTTTACAACTTCCAGAGGTATATTATCCAAAGGTATTGTTAGACATACATGGGTTTATATCGATATACTTCTTACATTGTATCTCATTCTTCATACAAGCCCATCGATTGAATACTCTTGACCTGACCTTTCTTTAGGATTTCTCCGATTTGGTCAGAAAAAGTTCGTCGAGGTCGTCCCCTTCCAACTTTCAATCGACTTTTCCCTCATACACTCTCTTTGTTAATCTCCATTCATCCATCCTCTCTACATGGCCAAACCAACAGCATGCCCTTCAAAAAATTCGTCACTACATCTTCAGTCACTTCGCATCTCAGTCTTATTCCCCTCAAACTCATACTAACTTTTGATAAACTTACTAAAAATCAATGAGTTATAATTAAAGTAATATTACTATAATGACTTGCCAACCCAACGATATAATACTTACATGTTTTATTGGATATTATTTTTGCTAAATAACGATCTTGGCTCACAATTTCAGACATTTTATAAACATTACTCATTTCGGTTAATAACCGGTTTATAGTGGCCAAAAGCGATTTTAACCGGTATTTCGGTTAACCGGTTTGCATTCCCTACTAACTAATCATCACTAGCTTCTGCCCGCGACTCCGTCCGCGTGAAACTCGATAATATCGTAGCTCCATACAATTTTTTACCTCATTAGGGGAAGATTTTTCGTGATAAAGACTATCCTATGTCCTCCGGGATTAAAGCTATCTCTTTACCAAAGTTTATCTAAAATGACTCAACTTTTAGCTTGAAGAGGTGACGGACAGACAGACATACACACTTTCGCATTTATAATATTAGTATGGAATTGTGGATGTAGGTAGTAAGCATGGCTTTAGCTAAATCTTTTCTAATCCACATCTGGTAACACCAAGGAAGGGGACCCGATGAGCGACCGACTGACGTCATACTTATAGGTACATAAGCACTGCGTACGTAGTATAGTATACATATACCTACGTCTCTCATTCAAGTGTTTTTGGCGGCCTCAAGGTCAGGTTCACGCCAAGGTTGTTCAAGGTCGCATTTAGCGATTGTATCATATTTTATTTAGCTCTTAGTTACAGTACCTAAATCAAAATAGGCTGTAAATATTATAGCGTTAGTAGGTACTTGGTAGTGAAAATATTAGTTATGCAGTGTTCAAAATAAATTGACGTACAAAGTACCTACATCTAAATATTATAAGAATAACAACACACACAAAGACATAATACAATCATTGTAATAAGCTTTTTTAGGCAAAAAATGACTGACTGTTTAGTTTGCCTCGGCGTTTCTTCTTGACAGTAGTCTTCTTTTTCAGAAACGCTGGTAGAATACCTATTGTTTTGTAAAAGTGCCATTGCGGTAGCTTGCACAATTTACATCCTCCTATTTATAAACCTCTGTTTTCTAAAATTTATTTTATCCCTTTCTCACACATCTAACAAGTGTCAAAGTGATGAAGTATAGATACATACCAGGGATGCCGCAGATGCGACTTTTTAGACATCCGCGGATGCGAATATTTCTAGGCTCACGTCCGCGGATGCGGATGCGGATGCCGACCTTGAGGAAAAGACTCACAAACGTAAATACGCAACGTCTTTAGGGTCACGCAGTACTCGAACACGTTGCGACTGATTTTACAATCATTTTACAATATTTACGATGGTTGCAAACCTAACGCATCACCAATAGCGAATACGGCGAATCGTCAGATTACAGAAACGAAATGAAGATTCTTGACTAATCACGAAATAACTGGACACGCGCGTGGCACGCGCCGTGTTGGCCCCTATCTGTACTACATCCGCATCCGCAAAAATCAATTTTTGCTGATGCGGATGTTGAAAATCATGCGGAACATCCGCAGATGCGGATGCGAATGTCTGCAACATCCCTGATACATACATCAAACATTAAAGACAAATGAATTTTAGGGATTTTAGAGGATTTTATTGTAAGCACTAGGTACCTCCTAACCCACAAGTAAACGTACCTACATGCCACAGAACAAGCAAGGCACGCAGGCGTCAGTTAAAAATTGTAAATTAATGTAAATTAAAATATTAAGCTTGTATCAACAGATTTACCAGACCGGCCGCTTTGAAATTGTAAAAACGCAGCCATTCAAAAATAGAACACGACCAACAGGAAGTATGTGACCGCGTAATACTTAGTTGTATTATAATCAGAGCCCATTCAACGGAAACATCAATGAATGAACTCCGACTCCGTTCTTATTCAACTTCCGCAGCTACCTCTCCTTATCACTCGTGCACGTGAGATACGCGAGTGAGTGAAATAGATTGCATTCGCGAGTGGGGCTGCAAGCGAATCAGTTCATTGTGAAAGTGTGCTGGTTGAAGGAAAAATGTATTAAGAATGTTGGAAGCTACGTACATTGTTTTTCCTTTGAAAGGGGTGAATCGGGTGTTAGCTGAATACAAAAACGCTGCAGTTTAGTTGATCAGATTTTTGAAGATGTTGTCTTTAAATCATTTATTGCCCATAAAATGTTAGTACCTATTTACAAACTCTTACACATTTAAAGTTAGTAACATACAAGGATCGAGATTAGCGGCGCTACCACGAACTTCGAAAGTCGAAGTTTGTAATACATGCATCCTTGTCACTCGAGTTAGGAAGTGCGATAGAGATGGAAATACCCGAACTTCGACTTTCGAAGTTCTTGGTAGCGCCGCTGGTCTTGATCGCGACGTTAACGTCGGTAACCTTGCATTTGGAAACGAAGTTTCGAATCCGTTTTCATAATAACGGCAGCGTGCTCGAAGGTAACGAGAATCCAAGCCATATTGATGTATGTAGTATCTCTAACTTTCTGACATCGGTCAGAAAGTGTTTTTATACTTCCTGTCTTGTCTATGCTGTCTCTAAGAAATGCTATACTAACATAAAATGCTAGAATAAAGTAAGGTAAACGTCCGAGAGCTCGACGCAGTGCTAGTATATGAGATGGGCACTCTATGTCAAAGCAATACGGGTTAAATTCGAACTAAGAGGATTTTCTTCATTCGAATTTAGGCCATGTCACTGACATAGAGTTCCCATGCCATATACTAGTACTGCGTCGAGCACTCGGACGTTTACCTTATTAGTCACTAGCTTCTGCCCGCGACTTCGTACGCGTATAAATTATGGTTTACATGATATTCTTATGTTTAACCATACTACGGACTGTGCGTCTAACAGTTAGAATTTTCTTTGAATCCAAATAAACACCCTCATAAACTTGGTCGTCAATGATATTATATAGATGCCCAAAGTATCCTTTAAGAGAGCGCTCTCTATGCGAGCCCCAGGTCCGAAGGCCCTAGGGCGAGCCCGACAGACACTCACTATCCTCAGGTGTCTTGCAAGCAAGACCTGAGGTCAAAGTCCCGCAGGTGAGCGGCGAGGCAAGCGAGGCCGAAGGCCGAGCTTTTCATTGGAATTAAAGGCCTAAAGCCATCCTTCAGAGAGCGGTCTAATGCGAACTCGAGTGCCAAAGGCCCGAGGCCGAGCCCCCATGGATACTCGTTATCTCCGAATAACTTGCAGGCGAAACCTGAGCTCTGAGGGCCGAAGTCCTGAAGGGGAGGCAAGCGGGGCTGAAGGCTGAGCTTTTCGTAGGAATGAAGCCCTAAGCATGCTCTAAGTAAGCTGAAGACCCGTGTGTGAGCCCCTACGGACACTTACAATCCCCAAGTGTCTTGCACGCGAAACCGGACACCGAAGTCACGAAGGCGAGTGGCCAGGCAACTTTTAGCACAGTAGCACAGATGTGGATAAAAAATCGACATAATGTGACATCGCAGTGATAGGTTGCTACTGTTGCTAGCCCATCGCCCACAATACATTTCAACCCTGCTCCCTTAGCTCCTCCTTTATTATTATTATATATTTATGTAAGTACGTATATTAATACCCCTGACTGTACATACCTACAGTATTCGATTTCTGCACTCAGAGTTGCATTGTGGTATACAAATTTATTTTAACAGCGATAAAACGCAACGGACGGAAACATAAAGAGGAAATAATAATTGATGCAAGCAGGGAACTGCATCCGTCTACGGCGGAAGTGACGCCATACGCCGTCGCCAGCGGAAGTCGCCCCTTTCTTTCCTTCCCTTTCATTCACCGCACCGCTCGTTCATTCGTGGGAATGTTACTGTCAAGGTGCTGACGTCAGAGGTTCATTGAGGATGCGATGTTGCGAGCACCTGTACACAGCTGCATATTGGGTTCGTTCAAGAATATCTTGACACCTGCTCTATCTATCCTGGCTATACTCTAGTAACCTATACATACTTTTGTCAGTCAATAAAGTATTTGACTAAAGTCAAATCAGCTTCTTTTTATGTAACGTCAATGACGCTCCATAAGTTTAGAATTTGTCGGGATTACTTGTGACGTCATTTTAAGACGATAGTTTTTGAATATAAATAATATCTTAAAATAGCAACCAAAGTGAAAGATTGATACATTCCGAGTATTTTCGTGATGTGTATCTGTTGCTAATGAGAAAACGATTTATTTTCACTGTTGTCCAATAGCGTACCGACTCCGAAAACATCGTTAGAAAATATAGAAAGTAGGTATAAACAAAATGGTCAAGCTATTATATATGCACATACACACTTACACCTATCTATGTAAGTAAAAAACTCATCAAATAACATAAAAGAGCGACCCTGCGTCATTGAGAAGACAACACCACATAAAAAATAAACAAACATTTTCCTTTTAACTACATACGTAACGGATGTTTTGTTTCCGCATAAGTATTCATTGATAAAAACAAAAGCTTACCAGGAAAACAACACTAAAACCAGTACCTATAGTAGGTACCGATCTAAAGCATAGTAAACAAATACACATGTTCTCGTGCCTTATCTATCAAACCAACTGACTCACGCGCGAATTTTAGGTTAGGAATCGCGCCCAAATCATGAATGAATATGGAGACAACGCCATTGCCGCATATAAAATAAATACCCTCCGTCATTCCGTTCAAGGTTGTAAGTATTTTTCTCTGCGATATTACAAACGAGTCTCTGGTTTAACAAACATAAAGTTTATTTTTCATAATTACGCAAACGAGTGATACGAGGTTGCTGAAGTAACAATTCGATGTGTTCTATTTTTAAAAACGTTCCAAGTGCATGGTTTTTTAAATCCGAACGCGACCTTTTTCTAAACGTCATTCTGCCGGGTGTTCAGGAAGTGAATGGAACTAGGGAGGGTATTTTTATATGCTAGAGCGACTTTCTCATGCTATTTTACCGCGGGATTAACTTGTCTCAATAGAAGAAAAGCGTATGTGTCTATGGAAATATTAAACGCGTCCATCCTTATTGTGACTGAAGCTAGGCAGCCATTGATAATCGCCCACCTTGAAGTAAAGTAGGACGTTGGTTAATGAATGAAACGAAATGTGGTTGTTAGCCGCGTTTACTACTCGTGTTTAATTATTTCATTTAGAATTAAAGTTCTTGGGGACTGCCATGAATGAATGATATAACGAGTGCTCTTAGGGTTTTAAAGCAGAGAGGAGAGAGGTCGTTTTACTACAGTGACATTAAATTATGATACTGTGACTAGCGAAAATAAGGCAAGGATTGAGATCCTTGCCTTATTTGCCTTGGCAAGATGCTTTTTCAATCCAAATCAGCTTCTTTTTATGAAACGTCAAAAACGCTCCGTTAGTATGGAATTTGTAGGGATTACTTGCTTGTGACGTCACAATCGAACAACGGCCTTATTGTTAGTTTTTATGAATTTAAAAACTTTGAAATAGCAATCATAATTGGAAGATATAAATCTTCCAGTATTTTTGTAATGTTTATCTGTTGCTAATTAATGAAAAAAGACTCTATTTACTTACATGTGATTTTGTAGGTAGGTAACTATATCTGATGGCCGCTCCACACAATGGGCCATCCTGACCCTGATACAGGACGCGGTTATGCGGTAGAACGAGACATAAATATGTCTTACTCCCTTTAACGCATAGTTGCGTCCTGTATGATGGGTCAGGATGGCCCATTGTGTGGAGCGGCCATGAGTATGGTTATGGTTTTTACTAAATATTGTCACTTTAGCTTGAGCAGAAATAAAAAATAGAGTGCGTAGTGATGAATTGATGATAACTAATACAAATCAAACGGAGTGCGGGGTTATCAACACAGGTAAGCGTCCCAATATTTGACGTCTATAATGCCAGATAGGTAGTTAAACTCCGTGTTCACCTCTATTGTTTTTAATTAAATTGAAGGTGAACTGGATAATTTACCTTATACCTCGTACTTTTACATCACACCGCCGGTTACTACTCATTCCAAACATGAACTAATTCCCGTCAGGAAATTAAGAACTACATACACGGGTTGCCTTGCACGAACGAGCTTCAATTCTATCCTGATGTTTTCTGAGTTCAGATCAGCTTGGCTGTACGGGAAGTAAAGTTTACCAACAATTAAATAATTGTGTAAGATCCGTTACAATATTTACCGGTTTCATACAGAAGCTAATGCCGAGGGGGGAGAACCGACTTTCAATCCGGAGGTCATGGGTTCAAACCCCGGTTCATACCACTGGGTTTTTCAAGAATACTTTGGGTAGGTATGTCCGAAATATCAGTTCATAACATTACCTTTTCGGTGAAGGAAAACATCGCAAGGAAACATTCGAGATTTAGTTGCGAATATGAAATTATATACCTATTAAGTATAAATATTATATTAAAATATGATATACCGCGAACTGAATTTGAATTAAACAAAACTAACCTTTATAAAACGGACGCACGGTCTAAAATACAAGTTGGTTGTGAGCTATATCTAACATACTAACTTCATTAACTATTAACTAGGAGGATATTATGAATGGAGGAACCTGATAACGGTGATAAAGGCGGGAAATAGGGTGCTACTTTAATATACAGAATATAGAGTAGGTACTAGCCTTTGCCCGCGGCTTCATCCGCAAGCGCATAAATGTCATTATTTCAACTGTCTAATTTCTGTGATAATTTCAACTGTAACTATCACGGTTCATGAGATACAGCCTGGTGACTGACGGACAGACAGACAGACGGACGGACAGCGGAGTCTTAATTATAGGGTCCCGTTTTATCCTTTGGGTATGAAACCCTAAAAAGGCCACGGGGACCAGCATAGTCCAGTGCACCCGCAATGCCACAAGCCGTTTGAAGTGGCGCGTCATAGCTAAAGTGGCGACCCAAGGCACATCACCGACACCACAGTGGCGGAGCGCCCATACAAGCCGATTTTCACCGACTTGTCTAAAAAATATTTTTAGGTAAGCCTATAGGACACATACACTGCATACTACTGTATTTTATACTTTACCGAGACCACGCATCTGGCAAATTATACTGACATTTACTGACAGTTAACATCTATAGCTGACATCTTCCTGACACATCACGGACCCCGCATTGCCAAATGTGGTAGAGGCCTGAACTGATACAGTGGCGCTGCCACGAAAATCGAAACTCGAGTTCGTATACATGCATCCCCGTCACTCGAGTAATGTAAGTGCGATAGAGATGGAAACACCCGAACTTCGACTTTCGATGTTCGTAGTTATAGCTGGTTAGTAATTAAATTTCCACTTAGCATTGAAACTCCTTATCACTTGCGCGCGCTTTAGCGCGGCTGGATGACTTTTTTGGCATAAGGCGAAAAGGAGTCGCGTCCATGCTGAGGCGAGTGCGCAGCAGTACCAACGGTCTTCTCAGGGTGGTGGCCGAGAGGTTGGACTGCCCTATTACCTATTACCAAGTCTTGGGTTTAGGTGGCTATTGGGAGAGCGAAATAGACAGGACCAACTTTCGTCGCTTTCTCAATAGTATACATTTTACTCTATTTTATACGTGCCTCATTACATTTTATACATATTTATTTTTCTTATATTAAGTATATCTAACTTAGTTCGTAAGATTTAAACTAACAAAAATGTACCTATGGATCAAATAAGGTCTGAAATAAACGATTTTTATTTTATTTTATTTATTTAAAGATTACCACATGCACAGACAACGATACACAACAAAGTACGAGTAGGTACCTACACATTCATCATCATCAACAATCATAGCCGAAATAGACGTCCACTGCTGGACATAGGCTGCCCAGCAGGCCCAAAGTGACCGGTCCTGCACAAGGACACATTCACTGCCAACAATTTCGTAGCGCTACCCTCGTAGCTGATAAAAGCGGGAGAATCACTACGAGCAGAGCGCGCCCTAGCGGATTCATGGCACTGAAAGAGGTTAACTGGAAGATATCTCTTACAGCAGGGGTCGGCAATAGGCGGCCCTCGGGCCGCATGCGTCCCGCGAGACCCTTGCTTGCGGCCCGTGGGCCTCCCTGGCTGTTTTGTATGTAAAGGTCGTTCAATTCAGAATTTTGAAATTGCCTGATAAAGTCACAAATTATTAAGAAGTGCGGCCCGCATCATTTGCTCATCAGCTCCTAATGTGGCCCTTGGTCGCTAAAAGGTTGCCGCGACCCCTAACTTACAGTAACAATCGCTTTTGTACCTGTGTAACCTACTTATTTTGTCTTGTAGTCTCTGAGGGCTTATAATACACATAGTTGCCAATTTATCACTTATCGTAAAATGTGAACCATGCTACGCCCGCCCATATGCGCCAAGCAAATCTTCCAAACTCCAAACACACAGCGAAATCAAACCTTCTCAGGTATTAATAGGCAAACGTTTTTACCGCCCCGAACATATGTCGTACGAAAAAAGGCCATGAATGGAGCCAACAGCAATTGATAAAAATTAACCCGGCCTGAATCAGCGCATCTGCTCTGTAGAGGCCAGGTGTGCGACAAAGGCCGAACATTTGTGGAATAAGTGCACATACGTGACTGTGCCTTATACTTACTTGTAGGAAATAATTTCTCGAGCTTATTGTTAACTTTATGTTAAACTAGCTTCTGCCCGCGACTCCGCGTGGAACTCGTTTATATCGTAGGTCCTTACAAACTTTCACCTCCTGGAACCTCTGTATGACCTAAATGTCCAACAGTGGACGTCTTTCGGTTGATATGATGATGATGGAGCTTTTTTAATACTACGACGGTGGCAAACAAGCGTACGGCCCGCCTGATGGTAAGCGGACCGCAGGACAATGCAACTCCAAAGGAGTAACATGGGCGTTGCCGACCCTTGATATATTTCAGGATTCGCCGTGTTGACAGCTGATGGAACAAATTCCCTCGCTCTCAACACAATGCATCCTCGGGAGCTCTGGCTACCTTGCTCACCTCTAGGAACACAACACTACTACATAGTGTTATTATGGCTGTGGTCTTCTGCAAGGCGAAGGTACTTCCCCAGTTGGGCTGCCCCAAATCCGAGCGGGATGACATTTCGCTGAGCCCTACCTCACCAAATATTACCACGTTACCCACCCCCACCAGCTTGGGTTATCAGATGGTTTTTCTCGCCCCACTGTCTAGCGAGACTGCTCTGCGTGATTATTTTGCTATACTGGCCACTTTGTAGCTTTATATCGCGAAAGTGAACATGCTGCAATTGCTTATAATATGACCACAATTGGAAAGTGTGTGAACCAAACGATATATTAGGTGTGTGTAAGTATATATTTATCGTAGCGTAAATAAAAATGTATACAGGTTGGTGTAACAAATAACAATGTACCGCTTCTGGGCCCAAGGGCCTGATAACAGCCATTTGGGATAATTTGTACTTATCTCTCTGAAATTTAGCCTATATATCCAATATGTCCATCCCAAAGCTTCATTTAAATTACTGGTGTAAGAATTTATAAAGTTGGGTGAGTAGTTTCGGATATTACCCCCTACATACAAAGGTACAAAGCTGCAAACTTACATTTCATAGACATTACGCCTTTATTATTCGTATAATAAAACTACTACGGAAACTAGCCTGGACTTCTAGCCAGCTGATCGATTGCGTACGCTTCGTACGTATAGGTGGGTAGATCTAAATGTATTTTTATGGGAAATTTACAGTTAGGACACTAACGTGCTCTAAATGTTACGCAATTACCCCCCGACCTCCACGCAATGGTGTAACTGGTAGTATCTGATACACTCTCGATCGCAAACTTAAATTAATTAGTGTCCGTCATTTAATCAGAGGTGGAGCGTTCCCACGCTGCGCCACCGGAAACCCGCCCCGCCCCGCACACCTCCCCGCCCGCTAAGCCCCCGTCCTAACCATCGCTCACGACTCTTCTACTCAAAATTATTAGAGTTCGCCGAGTTGTATAAAGGAAATCCGTTGAAAATGCGACTGTACTGTCTTAGCTAGTAGATTCAAATTGTGTAGACAGTTTTATAAATAATCGGCCATCTTAAATTATTTCAACCTTACTAACAAAACTGATTTATTTTAACACTCATTCAGCTGCGCAGCGCTCCGTAAGACACGTATGGCGAAATCCATTCATAGGCACAAAAACTTCCTTCCGTTTACGCTTTTGTTATTTGAGCCGGAAGGAACCGTGCCTAATTTTGAATTTTAAGTCGTTATTTTCATTTGTCCTTGGCGATTCTGGACGGTTGCCTACTTCCGCCGATATTTTACGACATTGCCTAATTGTTTATGTATTGTATTTGGGCACGGGGTTGTTTACTTTGCCATTTCCGTATCCTTTGGTATTGTCAAATTGTAACTATTGTTAAACTAGTTCCTTGGGTAGAACCCTGATAAATGGCATGTCTGAATAGGAAGGAAATAGTACATTTACAGTTGCATGCAAAGGAAAGTAAAGCCGCGTATGTAATGTATTACTTATACACAATTCGTTTATAATGACGGATTCAGAAAAAAAAGTGCGTGTTTCTGACACGGTAACCTATCGCAATCATTAAATTTAATTTCCCAACTGTAGGTATGTCTAGTGTGGGTACTTATCGTTTATCCGAATTTTTATTTTGCCATAAGCGGGTTTTCTAGAATACCGCCAAGTTTTCGTTTTTTTTTAAATACTTATCGTGTAGAACTGGTTAGGTTAGGTTTGTTTTATGATAACCCTAAAAATTTCATAGTTTCGTAGGACAACGGCTTTTTGCCGCAATAAATATTCGGACAAATGACAGTATAGATAGGTATTGTTTTTTTTTTCTTTATACATTTAGGAAACTATAGGTCTATTGTATGCTCATCGATGTTTGTTAAGTTTACGTAACTATAGTGTGCGATGACAGCTGTCACAAAATACAAATAGGCATGCACTCTACTAAATACTATCCTCTCATAACTACCATTGCTTGCTTCTGAAAAAAAACCGGGTTACACTCCGGGAGTGCCGGCAGAAGTGAAAACTTGAATATTTTGACATTTCGAATCGATGAATACAGTAGCGACAGAAGTAAACTATTTCACTTGCAAATTAGCGCGTGGGAACTTATTGTGTGTCGGCCGAACGGGTAAGCGCCGCGGATTGCATGGCGTTTGCACCCTTTTTCTCGCTAACTCGAATGGCGCAGCCAGTCTCGTACTATGGCATCGGCAGTATTTAATTTTACATTTCCAATTTACCTGAATACCAGTTTTACTATAAACATTTGTTTGATTGATAGACATTTGCCAAATAGAGTGGTATTTTCTGTTGGTGAAGTACTAGGATAGGAAGGACGTACACTACATAGTGTAGGTAGGTTCATAATTAATATACTTAAATCGAAATTATTCTACAGTAAGCATGGTATAATACGAGTATAGTGCGGATTATTTTTCTATCCCGGATCTATTAGCACAAAATCTAATATAAAGTAAAGAGCCTGTATTAAGAGAGCGACGTAGCTACCTACGATATCCTTTAGTTTGTATATGAGCAGCGCCCTCGTCTATAACTAAGCACAATCTTGAGGGGCAATTTAAATAAACGTATGCAATTAGAATCCGTTTGGTATTCTCTAACCAAGCCCAAAGTGAGGTATAATGAGGCCTTTTTCAAGTTTGCAAGATTTGAACTGAACAAACACTTCTTCTTGGTCGTTTTCACTCCTGACAGAGTGGTGGTGTGCTGGTGCTGGTGGTGCAAGGTGCACAACACGCCGCCATGCCTCTCTCACAATCGCCTTCCCTTCCTTATGCCTGCTCAACAAAACACGTGAATTTTGCAATAAGAAGCAAACTTACTCGTATTGCCTTCACATAAAATCTGCACTTCTAAACTTCGGCAGACGGTATCACATTTCAGTACCCCTTAGTTGAAAATAAACCAAATGTTGAGGACGTGTTGTATTTACTTGAAGGCCGGGCGGGAGAGGCCTTTGTTTGACGGCACGCGCGGCCAACACTGCAGCCTGCCAGCGATCGTCAATCTTTCTAGAAAATGCATATTTTATAATTTACTTTAAAAACAAAGTTTTAACCGACTTCAATTTAGAACTCCGCCAAGCCACACTTTACACATGAACAACCGCTTTAGCCTAGCCGGTAGTGACCCTGCCTACGAAGCAAGAGGTCCTGGGTTCGAATCCCGGTAAGGGTATTTCCTTGTGTGATGAGCACGAACATTTGTTCCTGAGTCATGGATGTTTTCTATGTATTTAAGTATTTATTTATTTATATAAGTACTAGTTTGAGACTAGGTCGATTTGTGTAACATTGTCTCCTAATTTTTTATTTTTTTATTTGAACTGATTATTACAGAAAAAAACCAAATCGCTGTATGTGGACCGATAATATTTGAGGAGTTCCGGCGAAACAAGGTGATTCTGAGACCTTTGGTAATTCATTAGTTGCTATTTCAAGGGAATCATAACAGAATCTGTGAAGTAGGTACTTTTTAACCGACTTCAAAAAAAGGAGGTTCTCAATTCGGTTGTATTTTTTTTTTTCAATGTTTGTTACCTTAGAACTCCGTCATTGATGAGCCGATTCATAAATTTTTTTTGTTGGTAAGTATATGTTTCCAGGTGGGTCCCATTTTTTTGAAAATTCAATGAGGAATTGAGGGAACTCCTCAATTATATTAGGCACGCGTGTAGTGATTTTGGTATTTTCTATTATAACTCGTGTATTTACATCCGGAAATCATAAATTGGTGGAGTGGAATTGATGATGAAGACCACAGATGACTTATGGAATTCCTCAATTATATACTTAAAAGTACAAAAGTATACCACAGATTCTGATAAGATTCCGTTGAAATAGCAACTAATGAAGTGCCAAGGGTGATCCTTGTGGAATTGACGGAAGTCCTCAAATATTATTGGGTCACATACAGCAATTGGGTTTTTTTTCTATAATAATCAACGCATTTGCTCTCGGAAATCAGTTCATGAGGTAAATTGGAAAAGAAATGTTCTCGTGGCTTGGCGGAGTACTAAATTGAAGTCGGTTAAAACTTTGTTTTTAAAGTAAATTATATAGATTTATGTAGGTAAATCATTGGGGAGTTCCAGGAGACATCTGTGGTCTTCATCATCAGTTCCACTTCACCACATTTCTGATTTCCGGGTTTAAATACATGAGTTATAATATAAAATACCAAAATTACTGCACGCGTGCCTAATATATTTGAGGAGTTCCCTCAATTCCTCACGGATCCCACCATCCAACTGGATTTTTGAAAAGAATAGGACCAATTTGGAAGAATATACTTAAAAACAAAAAATAATTGTATGAATCGGTTTATAAATGACGGAGTTCTGAGATAACAAACATTAAAAATAATAATGATAAAACTAATAATAGTAACCCTAGGTTGGGTTTTTATAATGATTTTATGTTTTGTATGTATAGTTTTTATATTTTACTTTTTATATAATTATTGTAAAAACCTAGCCTAAGATTGAAATTTAATAAAGAGATAATAATACCACCGAACCGAATTGAGAACCTCCTCCTTATTTTGAAGTCGGTTAAAAATAAAATGCGTCGTGTTCTTATCCTCCTAGCGTTATTCCCGGTTGTGCCCTAAAGGAGCCCGGGTCGCGTATGTAGATACGCGACCCGGGCTACCTAATTTCATGATTCAGCCCTAAACATTTCATGTCATACTTACTTCTTTACCCATTCGAATGAAAGTAACAAAAAAAAAGTGACTGCATTAATTTAGATTTTGATGATTATGATAATGCATGCAGCATTAGTATTTACCTACTTAGTCGCACTCTAGATGGATAGGATATAATTATTCTTAGAACGTATATCATATTCATAAATTCACCTTTTCCTTTGATTGTGTTACCTACCTACCTACTATCATTTATAAGGACGTGTAAAAAGTCGTACAACCTCGGCGAGCTCTTAACAAGTTACAAAACGCCAAACATTTCACCACACACCATTGATTTCAAACCACAAGACAAGCTACCATTTGCATTATCACGTTCACTAGCATAGCGTTCACTTAGCTCCCTAGGGTGTCAATGCCGGTAAAGTTTCAGCACCAATGCCTGCAAACGTCACGTGCAAGTTATATAAGCAAGGTGAACGTCCGCGCAGCAACCTTTAAGGTCGAGCCTTATTTACCATGCGATGCGGGTCGGTTTAGCTTGACGTATTGACGTGATATTGATGAGACTTATTTACTATGCGAGTCTGTTTGGCTTGACGTATTGATGCACGAGGATCGCTGCGATAGCACTCGTCTCGCAGAACACCCGAAGAGGTCAAAGCATGTCGCCCGTAATGATATTTACGTAGATCCATACAACTACGCGTACGTGTCGTACTCACGTGAGTATTAGTGTTATTTAAAACATGACTCACAAAAGTTTATATTGAATAACAATGATCAATATCATTGCATTTTTCATTCATTCCAATGTATGTATGACATTAGAGAGTTCGGGCACAGCGAAATGTCAAATAATACGATCTAATTTGGATATCCCCTGTTGGGCAGTCGCAGTACCTAACTGAGAAGACCGCAGCCATAATACATTTTCTACTTGCTCTGTGGGTAGGTGGTGTGTTCCTGGTGCTGAGTAAAGTCGGGGTCCCACGGCCCGATTACCCACAGGCCCTGCCGTGCAGGTCCGGACCGACGGGCCGTGGGAACCGTGGCATCGACGAGGCCTGCGGTGGCCTGTCGTCGCCCGTCCTGTCCATCGGGATTCAGTGAGATTCATTAAGCGGCGCGCCTGCATCCGTTCTAACTCATTCATTTCACCAGCGGTGGCGCGTGCGCGAACACGCACGTTATGGAGTAGACGAACGATCTAGTAGGCGGTAACGACAGGCCGGTACAGGCCGACACACGCCGTGGGAACGGCTCGGCGTCAGACGCGATCAGCCGCACAGGCGTCCACAGGTGTGGCACGTTCCGACCTGGCCTGTGATAACACGGGCCGTGGGACCCCGCCATAAGGTCGCTAGAGCTCCCGAGGACGCACTGTATTCAGACTGGAACTGTATTTGTCCATATTCTAGCTGCATGTCGGGCGACACAACAAATCCTCAAATCAATAAAGGGTCGGCACCGCGCTTTTGCTCTGGAGTTGCCAGCGTTGCAGCGTGCATTCGTTCTGACACGGCGAGCGCGAGCGATACCATCATGACGAAACGTCGATTCAGGTAGACCTCCAAGGCTCCAAATTCGTAATAACTGACCGACAACAAGCATGGCCTAAATGTTGCTTTGGTTCTCGGGGTATATAGTTACGCTGGAAATTAACTCTGAGGTTGCACCAAACCGTCTGTAACCGTCAGCGGTGTTCGATAAAATCTGAAAGTACTTATGGAAAGTTTGACAAGTTTCTACGAGATTACAGCTGCCGGCGACATATTTAACGTCGATCGGTCTGTAAATGTATAGCCTGGCAAAAAAGTCTAGAAAATAATAGGGGCGCCACTATTGCTAATATGGCAGGCAACACGAATAACTATTCGACCTATTTTGATACTTGAGCGTTTCTCAAAAAAAATGCCACTACATTTTTTCGGAGATTTTCTGCAACTTTTATGTTATTTCTACTCAAAATCACGATGTCTTTCCATCCCACTCGGAGAAAAAAAGTGTCCCAAAATGTTCATACATTTTTGAACTTTCCTATTGTGTTACCACCATACAAAGTGTATGGTAAATGGTAACACAATAGGAAAAAAATCTTCGGGACAGTTTTTTGTCCTATCAGGGTTGAAAGAGCTCCTGATTCTGAGTGGAAATGGTTAACATAAAATTCCTAGAAGTACAATTAATAATAGTGGCATTTTTTTTGAGAAACGCTCACTTCACTTTTTACTAGGACATTATTTTTATTTGGTAACCTACTTAACCCTTTCGTTCCGGCAAAGTCATACACAAAATCTACCCGGTTTTCCAGATCCAGTGAAATGATACCTGCTCCTCAGTCCTGTAGGCGAGTTAACTCGTTAACTCGAAGTGATACTCTTACGTCCGAAAGACGACTTAACTCGGCCACGTAAAACGCTTTTCAGAGCCGGTAGACGAGATAACTCGTTAGCTAATATTGTCAAAATGAGGGTAATGTTGCCAGAGGCCTAGAGTACAGGACGCAATGTGTCCGGTTATGCAAGTGACTCTCGATTGCCCTAATCCAGGATGTAATGACATTTTTTTTAAAACGAGTATACTCGTCTACCGGATCTGAGAGCCATTGCACAAGACGAGTTAACTCGTCATCCGAAACGAAAGGGTTAATTTAGAAAAATGACAATCAAATACCATAATGGTATAGAAATACAAACTCGCAAACATTACCTGTATAGAATGTTGATCCAGACAGAATGCTAGTAATTTAAATACTTACAAGTTTGTATACTTACCAATTTTATTGAACAGTACAATACACAGTTTTTTACCTCCAAATATATTGCAAGAACCAAGTGTTAACATAACCTCTAAAATGTGCAATGTAAACAAGACGAGAGCTATAAATTTACTGTAATTGTAGCGTTAAAATTAATATAATCATTCATAATTTAACACTTATTAGTAGTCTTAAATAATGAAAAACCGGTTATTCCAGCAGTTCTTCTATAAACATTGTCCAATTCCGACAAAATGATTCCGATTTGATATTTCGCAAGACATCGCTTGTATATTATAAATTACTTCTCGATCGGAACTGCGTATTGTTATTAATTTTGGATGCATTTGAATGCTGATAAATCCGTGAAGTTTAATAAATACTCTAAAAATAACAACACAGAGCTATAACCACGAACTTCGAAAATCGAAGTTCGGGTATGTCCGTCTCTATCGCACTTACATTACTCGAGTGACAGGGATGCATGTATACGAATTTCGAATTTAGATGACGTGGTTGCGCCGCTGATAACAATAGCATTGACAAGTTTAACGTACTCGTAGTTACCAGGATCGAAAAAAACAGAACAGCTCCGGTTATATTCTTTGCCAAGCAGAGGCTCTAGTATGTTTTACCGAAACAAAACTTTACGATCGCGTTTGCGTTTTACCCCTAATTTGTATGGGATTTGACAGCTAAACGCAAACGCGGTCGTAACGTTTTGTTTCGGTAAAACTTATACTAGAGCCTCTGTTGGTTGGTGCACCCCCTTATTCTTAAAACTTAACAAGCGTCTGTTTACTTGTTTATATCCTTTTCGTGTATGTTTATGTATGTGTCATCTCCTAAATCGTACTATATAATTGGATGTTTGGATTTTTAGATGTTTGGATGTTTGTTCCTCATATACATGATACATGGAACATGGGGTAGCGGGATTATTACGGTTTCTTTAGAGCAATTTTCGAAAGCGCAAAAAGCAATCCAGAATTCAGCATTCGGGATTGCTTTTGACGTCTCATGGAATGCCATGCCCTTTTCTCACCAATCAAAATGGTGCTTGGTGAGGCAAGGGAGCTTTCCCCACTACAGTGATTTAGGACCTGTGTATCATTAAATCATTATACACAATTAACAAGGTTACAGTTGGTGATATTTCAACCTAAGGTAACTGCAATGCATCTATTGCAGTTACTTTAGGTTGAAATATCACCAATACGCATTGTTAAATAGAGAGAGAGAGAGAGAGCGATGGCGAAAACAATTTCTGAATTGTTTTTGACAGGGCGATGTCACGATTCGGTGCGACAAGGCCGCTTTAACATTTTTTTTGGTTTGTCTAGGGCACAACCGGGAATAACGCTAGGAGAATGAATGATAATGAGCAACCTAACTAGGTTTTAAACTCCTGTCAATCAGCGATGTCACTAGATATCAGGAAACAGTCCGAGAACAGCCTATGTAGTTTCTTGGTGCGACAAGGGCGCTTTTACAAAGACCCGTACAGTGATTTAGGATCCTGTGTGACTAGACACCGCATTGTTGCCGGGTGGGTTTTTGTCCGGCGACTAATCCCGGCGCGCCCGGGGCAGGAATGCGGCAGGTGCGCGCGCGCAGGACGATAGGCGCGAAGGACATGCCTATAGTGTATTTATTTAATTTGTAGTTTTTCGTCCGTGATTTCGTACTGACAATCTTCCATCCGCGATTTGATCCATACAGTAAGTTATTTTTAGGATAATAAATATTTTAAATGTATGTACCTACATTAATATTATGTACTAGTTTCCGTCCGCGACTTCGTCCGCGTGGGTCTCGTTTATATATAACATAACCCCATACAAGTTTTCGTCCCCCGCCCCTTTTTAGGGGATGATTTCCGGGATAAAAACTATCCTACCTATATCATTCCCCGGGACACCAACTAGTTATTTATTTAATTATTTATCTTTATTGCACAAAAGAAGAACTTATCATACAAAAGGCGGACTTGATGCCCTAAGCATTCTTTACCAGTCAACCTTTGGGCAAAGCAGACAGATTAGTTATTTCGAAGAATTCGTTTTTCTTCGCAGATAACTGTTTTTAAGAGTTATCTATTTTACTATCTCTCAGAAAAAAATCTTCATAGATAACCAGTTACTTACCGGCGGCCGTAGCACGGTTGCTATTTTATCACTTATCGTTGTGGATAAGGCATCCGTCACTCTCGCACTCGCATACTTGTCAGAGCGTGATGGGCGTCTTTACCACAACGATAAGTGATAAAACGGCAACCATGCTACGCCCACTGACTATAGTTATCTCCAAGGAACAACTGATCGTGTCATTTTAATAAGTTCAGTAATTTGGAACTGCCTAACTGGAGAGGTTCCCCCAGAAAACCATAACATCACGCCTGTATTCCCAAAAGGGGTTGGTAGAGCACATGAGCACACACATTTAATATTATAGTGCCACTATTACCAATGTAGGTAGTGCGTGTACTGTACACAAATCATAACAATTGTTTATTTACTAAAAAAATGCTTTTAATATAATTGTGATCTAAATTAATAGGGTCGATATGTCGGGAGGCCTTTAAAGGTCAAGCAGTGGACGTATTTCGGCTGATATTATGTCGTTTGTAGGTACATATTTTTAAACAAGGCATGTCCACCTTATTCAACGGTCCATAAATTTCGGGAAGCACATGTCATTTCCTCTGGCTCGACGGGGTGCGCATGCACACACTAAGAGCAATACCCCGATAATAGACCTTATGGCGATTCAGTAAGGTCTACAATTGGACAGTTTACTGTTCGGTACAAATGCTGAGAAAGGGTGAGCTTTCGCAAAATACGTCTTCTTATTCATTCATATTTAGGTACTTTATCAATTTATCTAACTTCTGTCAGATCCCGAGGAAGCCCTGCGTTGTCGAGCGATCTGCATTTGCTTCTAGCTGCTGACACAACGAAGCCTCAAATGAATAAAGGTTGGCAACGCGCTCGTGGTTCTACTTGCGGCGTAAGCGTAGGCTATGGTGTCTGATTACCATCAGGCATTAGTTTAGTACACTCTGACCTCCAATTATTATTGTTATTGTATATTGTTTATTTATATATATAATTATTTCACTGCCCACCAGGGTTTAACGGCCACTGCATTCACTCAATTGATATTTTTTACATGTACATACATTTTAATAGGGAAGATGCAATACCTATTTTCATTTTGCTTTCATTTGAAAGAATCGCATGTAGAATAGACCACGAAAGAATACAAAAAATAAAAAAACTGATTTAAGCTACACGCTAATTTGCTATAATAATCAAGAAATCCTGTTACAAACTGACAATCTACTTTCGTGCCTAAACGGATCTCCAGTCCTGTGACGTCACTCATGTGTGTCACTCGCCATATTTGTTTGTCCGTGGTTCGTCCCTATGTCATAGTTGCCTAAGTTTTGACTTTTAACAGGAGTGACGTCACCAGACGCTGATTGTTGGATTAAAACACGTTCTGTTTTACATTACTTCAAATCGTAATTATTGTTTGAAATTAGTATAAAGTAAAAACGTTTCAGTATTTTATGTTTTTTCAAGATTATGGTCACAAAATAATGGTAAATATTATAGGTGCATCTTCCCTATATGCGTAGTAGTCACTTAAGTATATATAATTTACGCGACTATGTAATTATACTAATTATCCTTCATGGTGTTTCTTTATCAAAATATATAAGTGTTTATGTAAGTTTATTATTTCATGATATTAGTATATTAATTAATTTTATTAAATGATTTCAAAATCAATAAAAAAAACAAAATTATTACCAAAACACAATAACCATTTACCCATTTAACATTTTCTTGTTCACACTACCTTATCCTGCACAAAACAAACGTTTCTTTATGGGCCAGCGGTAGACTGGTAGGGAATGCCAAATGGCATTAAGGTCGCCATTAGTACCTTCTTTGTGCAATAAAGTATATATAAATAAATAATGTCGGGGTCAAATTATTCTGGGTGTAGCTGACGAACTGCAAAATGTTCTGTAAATAAGTTGGAATGGGTGTTGAATGAGTGTTTATCGCGTATCGAGGTGAGTTATGAGTTCGGTTGCTGCCGAGCTGTCTCGTTTGAACATATCTCCGTGATATAAATTTGCGTGTGCAATACAGTAAACTACATATAAAGGTAGGTGTATACTAGTACATTATTATCAATGTTGGCTCCTTGGAATGCGGTCATTTGATATAATGTTGAAATTACTTACTAAAAAAACCGAACAAGTGTGTGGTTCGCGCAGTATAGGATTCCAAAGTTACGTCCATCATTTGGAAGAGTGTAAGTTTGACAGTGTCGGTTATTTTTTTCATTTTAATAGCAATTTTAAGGTTATTTTTGTGGAATCTAATTATGGTTTCAAGTATAACTGCGGTTACGTCAGCCGAGTTTGTACAAAAGTAGGCCTTTCCGAGTATTTTTTTAAGTTGGTATTACTCGGTAACTTAGCCGTGATAGTTTTCCTTTTAAATTGATTGTATGTAAGTACTACTGCCACCATTTGTTTTCACATTCCCAGTAAACGTAGCCATTTAGCCGGCGGGGTGTCGGACACTTGACTCGAGCAAAAATTAAGGCCAAAATCTGTTTGCTTCAGAAGTTACACAGTTTTCTATGAGATGACTACTGCAGCGCCATATTTAACGACTGTATTTACGAAAGCGTGGTCTATGCAACCCTTCCTCAAGAAGTTTAATATAATTTATCATAGGTACCAAATCCAAAACTCTGTCATACGTCCCATGCCTAACCGCCACTAGTACTCCGAAACCAAAACGTCACAACTTAGGATTTTATCTCAAACAATACCCCTCCTTATTGCAAAGGTGTTAAGCTCAGCTCATTGTACACTCTAAACCACCCATATGTGATTGAGTCTTCAAAAGGGGTAATTCAAACAGGTGGCTGACAAATTCAATTTTGTGCAGCCAATCGGCAGCAGGTTTGTTGAAAGGTGCTCTTAAGGACTTCCTTTTTCATTTTCAATTTTTTTTCCATTTCTCCGGCTCTGATGATAATGGGCAAATAGCACGCAAAAACAGGTGGGTACGGGACACAGTGCAGGTGTTCGTGTGTGTGAATGAGAAATTAAACTAAGGTAGGATGAATTAAGATGGTCGATCAAATCATTGAGAGGTTGATGGTCAGGTTCAGTATGTCTAGCACAACTTGCTGCTCTGTCGCTTCCCGCGCGACTGAGCGTCTGTTATTTCACTCGCACCGTGCAAAATAGAAAGAGGAGGGTAGATCTTTCTCAACTCGCGTCGCGGCGCGGCGTCAGTTGTGCTAGCCCCGCTGGTGGCGCGAAATTGAAAGTTGCAATGATAATTCTGCAAGAAGGCGTTTAACACAGAATAAATAATAGTAGGTACTACTAACATACCGGCGCGGCGGCATGTACTCATAGCGGCGCGACGAAATCACGGAGTGAGCCGCCCTTGTCTTTAGGCAAAAGCAAATTGATAAACGTTTACTTCTTTCAACAAAGGCCCTGGGAGTAGCAATCAATTAACTATGGTATCCGCAAAACAAAGTGGCGAGTCAGGTCATAAATCATTGGATCATTCTATCTCTTTCGTACCTGCACTGCCTTATGGAGCGGGCCGTGCAACAATAGTACTGACTTTTGTTGCATGACTCGCCACTTGGTTTTGCGAATACTAGAGTGTCCGTTGTGGTTGTCGGCTATCATGGTTGCGTGCTTAACTTGATACAGATTTAGATTCAAGAAGTAAAGTGTCAATTGGACCAGACAATAATAGTTCAGCTATTCCAAGATTAGTTAGTCAAGCAAGACAAGGTTCACATTGAACGGAGTTCAGTCACTAAATCAATAATAATAATAATAATCTGAATCACTCAAGGGTAATAAAACTATATGTAGACCTTGTGCAGAACTTCTACCAAAGAGTGTAGGTACTTTTTTTCTCTTCAGGGGTTCAGATACTGAATTCCGTGACTGATTCAGGCCTTATCTTTCTCAGGTTAGTCTTTATTTCTGATGTTAAATTGAATCTAGCCTTAGACAAGTTTGAATTCTGACAAATCCGACCTTTCACAATTACTTCCAGATTCATAATCGGAGGTTAAAGCTCGGTTAAAGCTCTTATATAGAAAAGAGCCGGCGCGCCATGTCTAGAACAGTTTATGAATTACAATAGGATATTAGTCTAGGTAGGACAGGGATGACATGCGTACCAATGGCTTCACTACAAAGGAAGCCGATGATCGTGCGAAGCGGAGGAGAAAATGCAGCAAAGAGGACCGGGGGCTCCGAAGTAAACTTAAGTATTTAATCGTATGGCAATAAATAGTTTCAGAGGGCAGTTTAGCTTTAAGGCTTCAAATTTTCGTGAAAATGAGTTGTTTTGTAACCGTTTTATACATTATAACGTAACATTTTTGATGTCGGAAAAAATATATCATAATCTGCAAGATATGCGACGGGTCATAGTTTTCGTAGAAATCCATTTTAACAATAAAAATGAGAGAAAAAGAAATCTAAAGTCACTCCTATTTTTTCACTTGTAACCATTTTACTGCTCCATTTTTTATCAGAATAATATGAAGTTTTATAACTTTCTTCATAAAATAATAAACAAGGGCCTCATTTTCTTACTTTCTTTATTTTCTTAAAAAAAAATCTCGTTTTCTGAAATATTCCGCCAAAGTTCCTACGCCTCCCCGTTTTCGTCCATACGGTCAGTGCGGGACAAGACACGTTGCATGACGGACCTGTGTCAATTTGCGCTGCGCCGAAATTTTTAAATATTTGTGGAAATTGTGGACTATATTTGTTGCATAGAGTGGACAATCCGTTTTGTGATTCGTATAGTAGGTAACTAATAAACATTTGCGTATAGTTTAGTTTTTAGTGACAGATAATTTTGTTGCATAGAGTGGACAATCTATTTCGTGGTTTGTAAAGTAGTGGGTACTATAGACAAGACAGCTGACTGACCATCCGTGCACTTTATGTGCATTGTAATAAGGTTCTTGTATAAATACAGGATGGTCAGTTAACTGTGTTGGCGTTTGTACCTAATAAACATTTACGTAGGTATAGTTTAGATTTTGTTTTTAGTTCAAGATGGAAAATAA
The DNA here is from genome assembly GCA_947049275.1 of Epinotia bilunana. Taxonomy (NCBI): domain Eukaryota; kingdom Metazoa; phylum Arthropoda; class Insecta; order Lepidoptera; family Tortricidae; genus Epinotia; species Epinotia bilunana. The sequence continues at coordinate 26,047,636 of OX346256.1, forward strand.
TAATAATAATAAATTCTTTATTTCAGGCCAGTTTGCCCATAGATTGTTAGTAACATACAAACTTACGATACTAGAGTCAGTACGTCTTAGCTTAGGTCTCACAAATTTTTCAATAATTATTTTGTGTCTTTGGGGTTAAATAAGCGCAGGAGGAAAATACGTAATATCAATAAATTTTACAAGAGAAGAGGAAAAAGAATACACAAGTAAATACCTATTCTATAAAAGTATCAAATATCTAAACAGTATCAAAATTGGGAAATCGCTAAAACCAGACATTTTATTAGTAAATATATTTACAATATCTATTGCTTAGGAGCATGAACAATTATAGAAACAATATTGTTTTATCTGCTCGTATTAATGACTGTCAAGTGTTAATAGAATAAGTTCTAATAAAAATAGTGGGATTGGCAAATATTGTAAGTACCTACCTATGGGTTGCATGCCAACTCCAAGTTCGATACAGAGTTATTATTTAATATGAAACAAAGTATGGTTAACGTACAACTAATCTATAAGTATATATTTACCCGAGGCCGATTTCTGTACAGTCAGCATAATATAGTTAGCAGCAGCCAAGTTAGCCAAATATATCGGAACGTACATTCATCGAAATAGTCTTTGTTACTATAAGTAATAAATATACCGAAAATTAGTTTAAAACTTAACAACCTTACACTTACACAAAAGGTAACAGACAGACAGACACACTTTAGCATTTATAATATTAGTATGGAGTATGGATATGAAAGTATGGATAGTATGGATTATATGTCTTTCCCGCTCACGGGACAATGATGTCCCAGACCTTTGGGAGGCGTGCGTGGAGCTCTGAACCAACACGTAGTGGCCCTTTTGACAATTTAATGAAATGCAAGGAGTACACCAAGCGGATGCTGTCTCTGCCCGTGTCATGGGACGCACACAGAAACAGCACCCGCTGGGGTGTAAGAGTCTATTGCTAGTTGATGGAATCTAAATAAAACGGGTTATTGGGTGCTGAAAATGATGGACTAGTAGCTGGGCTATTGGATGAAACATCGGACGCCTGCCCAATAAAACTGTTTCACATTTTATCTCTAGCAGACGGTGACTCGCTAACTGCTAGATGGGCCCCTATTAATAGCGCCATTAAAAAATGGCCTAAGGGCAACAGTAGGTATGGATTTTTATTATTACCTTTATATTTTTTCGCACTATCCGTCTCTCTCTTATTAGAATATTTAGTAACAGAGGTATAGTGCGAGAAAAATCGAAAGTATGTGCTAGGCGTGCTGAGGGCCTACCGCGAAACGAAACCGAACTTCGTTCGTGTATCTCCCTCTCTGTCGCGCTTGCTAGTTCGAGCGACAATGAGAGTTATTCGAACGAATTTCGTTTTCACTAGCACGGCTAGCACGAGACGGCCGCGACATACTCTCGATTTTTCTCACACTATACCTCTCTTTCCTAATGTTCTAATAAGAGAGAGACCGATAGTGTGAGAAAAATCGAGTGTATGTCGCGGCCGTCTCGTGCTAGCCGTGCTGAGGGCCTACCGCGAAACGAAACCGAACTTCGTTCGTGTATCTCCCTCTCTGTCGCGCTTGCTAGTTCGAGCGACAATGAGAGTTATTCGAACGAATTTAGTTTTCACTAGCACGGCTAGCACGAGACGGCCGCGACATACTCTCGATTTTTCTCACACTATACCTCTCTTTCCTAATGTTCTAATAAGAGAGAGACCGATAGTGTGAGAAAAATCGAGTGTATGTCGCGGCCGTCTCGTGCTAGCCGTGCTGACGGAACTACACTAATCGTAAATAAATAGTATTATAATAGTAGGGACATAATTTTTGAACTTAATCAATTATGTAATTTATGTATGACAATTTATGTTTCAATTAAGCATGACGAATGTCACCCACCCACGTCCGCCCTTGCATTGGTAACGATGCGCGATGACGCGTCTGTAACTTAATCTATGTAGCGCTTAATAAACGACGGCGGGTTGTGCGACTTGCGCGGGGAGAGGGTCGAGGCTCCGCCCATACGCTCAAGGACTTTAGCGGGTATACAAGCCTTAATACTCCGGAAAAATGATACGTGTTGCCACAATGACGGACGGAAAGGCTCTAGGGGGTTCAGGGTGGGAGTGAAGAGGATAGCGTCGAAAGATGAGCTCAAGTAAATATTAGAACAAATCGATGGCCTTTCTACCACTGTAAGCAGAATAAAGCTACTATAGCTATTGAATGTACTGTTGTAACATGTTTTTCTTATGTTGTGGTGCAATAATAATAATTATTATTATTCGTGATCATCACACAATATTGCCTTTACCAGGATTCCAACCCAGGACCACTAACTTCGTCGGCAGGGGTAAGTACTATCAACTACTAGGCTAAAGATGCCTACAGTTGAGGTTGCTTTAGGGATTAGGGCATAGATGAGAGAGTCAGTCTAGCTAGGTAGGTACCTACATTGATAGGTAGGTACATCCTATAAAATATTGTATTTGTGAATAGATTGAGATGAGTGCCGCAAATATGTCAAAACCACAAGAAGTAGCAAGTTGCTCGTGAACTCGCTTACATATTCGTCGTATATCCGCACATCCTTCATAAACTTATTCATTCCGATCGGCTAATTATTACCGCCTCCATTCCAAGAAGCGAACAATCAAACAATAAAAACAGCGCAGGTACCCACGTAGGTACCTACTTCATAACCTCGATGTACAAAACAGACCCAGTGGTAGGACGAAATCGCGGCTGTTTTGGGCGCACCAAGGCCCCTCGCACGCGGCATTTTGATAGAGCACTATCCCGCTAGGGTCCACGTTGCATCACTTTGAAATATGAAATTGGTTATCGTCGTTAATTATCGATTCATCGTAAGTGCCCGGCCAAGATGGCGACGGTGTCCTAGCAGACTTCCGGCGGGCGCGTGCTCGTGCATTCTAATTCGCGCGTGTAGGTACCTATTTCGACGCGTGAGGCTTCCTTTCATACGTTCTGTCGAGCTATAAACATTGGATGGAACGAAGATCATTCATTTCGTATTACAGAATTGTCAATTAGAAAATATGACGGAATGAGTTGAGTCAGTGCTTGACTTGACTTGATGGTTTGAAAACGAATTGCACGAAGCTGAGGGTTGGGCTTGAATAAGCGGAGGCACATTTAGATAGTTATTATGTTAGGTACGCAAAGTTAGCTACTACCTAGGCCTAGAAATTAGCCTTAAAAAACGGATGCTTGTCGACCAAAAGACAGAATTCTCACACGCTGGTTTGATTCAATCCAGAAAGTCACATCCCTCAATATTCAAAGCTCAACAAGAGAGCACTGGAGCATAAAGCAACTTGGCATTTGAACAAGCCGCGAGTCGATGCAACTTTGGGGTAGGTTAGACCCCGCTGGGTCAAAGTGTATCTAAGAAACACCCAATCAGAAAAAACAGCGCTAGGAGCATAGTGTGGGTGAGGCATAAGAGCAGTTCCAACGATTTCGCGCCCATAATGCGCAATCGTTGCGCGTCCCCGCAAGCCCGAGTCCAGCCATAATTACGAATATAATATACAGGGCTGCTAATCGCTACGCGCTAAAGCGGCTCACCCCGCCGCCGCCGCTCACCCGTCACGAAACTAACCTACGCTTAGTTACTACGAATCGCGGTGTCAAGATATAGGTATTTGTGGGTGAGATTCGAGGTGAGCTTAGAACAAGTTCCAGAATAGGGGGGCTGGTTCCAGCACCAACATGATCCCGAGCGCTTTCGCGGACCGCTGGGACTCCGCGCTCATGCGCCGATGCCTCGACGGACACAGCTGCATGTCCTCGCAATGCTTTGTACTTAACAGTAAACATTTGGTCACTAACCATGGATTACAATTGAATTGTACCTATAGGTATTATTTACTAACACTATGGTTGCAAGCCTGAAATATATTATTTGAATTGAATTGAAAGAGCAAGTGTGGCCTAGCTACCCACATCACAGCTATCATATAGGGCAAATCCACAATTGCTAGAGTCACCGTCATTGTAATAAAGATAGTCTTAAGAGGAAACACTAAGGTAAAGATAATTGAGTAATTGGGTAATTGGTATTTGTAAAATGTATTGCTGTCGCGCCAACCACAAGCCTACCGCCGCAGAGCGCAATAGAGCTTGGACCGAAAATACCTATTAAAATTACATAAAATCAACGTTTCGTAGTCCCCTGATTTGTTCTCCAAAACTTGACCTATTTAACTATTTTTTTATGAAAAATCAAAGAAAAAAGAAAGAATCAAAGAAAGAAGAAGATGGCCGTGTGAGTTCCTATGTTTTCCCTTTTTTTAATAATCTAGTCAATATTGTTTTCTGGAGGTTTGAACACAGCGGAAAATCTGGCATTTTTTTTTGAAGGTTAATATCTCTTTTAAAAATAGATTTATGAAAAAAAAGGAAAACATATTAGGAACATGTCAATAGTAGCCATAGATTTATGAATTAACCGACTTCAATTTAGTACTCCGCCAAGCCACGAGAACATTTCCACATTTATTTTCCAATTTACCACATGAACTGATATCCGAGAGCAAATGCGTTGATTATTAGGGAAAATTCTTTATATTGAATAATATTAAGGAACACACTAGACGGAAAGACAATTTTTTCGAGAGTTTCCCTCAATTTCTTTTGGATTCCACCATCAGATCCTGGTTTCCTTACCATGGGACCACCCTTGGGATACTCCCTTTCCAACAAAAAAAGAATAATCAAAATCGGTTCGTAAACGACGAAGTTATCCGGGGACATACATAAAAAAACAAAAAAACGGTCGAATTGAGAAACCTCCTTCTTTTTTGAAGTCGGTTAAAAAAATGATTGCTCTATTGCCATTTATCCAGGGAGAAAACAGTGGACTACGTTACGTTTCTATGGAAAAACGGCCGTTGTGTTTCCTATTAAAGACACAATTCGGGCCTATTCAAAAATTGCAAAGTGATTAGTGTCTTCAACAGGTTTTGTTTCTGGACATTGACGGAAATACCCTCCTTAGTAAAATAAATTAATAGTTTAAAAAACACTAGAAAAACACGCTTTTATAAATGTACGTAAAAACCAAAAATAAATTATGGATCGTTCAAATTGTCTCTATTTCTGGGCTGAAGTGCAAACTATGTGCTTTTAATTATAATATTTGATTGTAAAAGCGTGGGGCGCTGGAACAGGAAAGACTTTTTGTATAACTGCTGAGAAATCAAGTTAAGCGATGTTACGGGAAGCAGGTTACAGAGATCGGCGCTCCAACTGTTGCAGCACGACTAGTAGGTGGCTCTACATTAAACAGTCTGTTCAAAGTACCAGTTTGTCAAACTCCGACCAAACACGCGCCAGCAGCGAGGAGACACGACATTCACCGACATTTTGAACGCCTCTTCTTTCCGGCAATTAAGAACAGCATAAACGTTATGCTCTTGTGCGTCCTCATGCAGCTTCCGCCAGGAAGTTAGTATTCGTTTTTGTTTAAAAAAAGTCTTGAACAAAGTTTTTGTATAACTTGCTGAGAAATCAAGTTAAGCGATGTTACGAAAAGTCTTTGCTGTTCCAGCGCCCCACGCTTTTACAATGAAATATCATAATTAAAAGCACATAGTTTACACTTCAGCCCAGAAATAGAGAAAAAAATTGAACGATCCATAATTTATTTTGGGTTTTACGTGCATTTATAAAAGCGTGTTTTTCTAGTGTTTTCTAAACTATTAATTTGTTTTATACGTTTTAGTCCTTGATAACGAAATATTTTTAACATTTATACATTTATTTCAAGTAGGCGAATGAGCCCGCATTCTCTCCATCTCCGCGAGTGCATCTGTATTGCATGGTGTTTTACCTGTCAGCTTAGAACAATCTAGCTCCTCAATCCGGAGACCACTAAGTGATTTTACTCTACTTAGGGCCACATCCGCCTGTCCAGCCGCAAAAATACGGGACCCTAAGTACACCACTGCGTGGTCTACTGACCACCCTCGTGCCATTCAGCCCTCGGCACGTTTCTCACCTTGGCTTGGGTGGGATCTTTGACAACCTACTACCCTATTTACACTTCAATATACATCGTATATAGATATATCAATATTATTCTATTTACACTCTCCATGTACAGGTCTATATACGTTTTATACAGGCACCTATGCCAATATTTACACTATTTACGATCAATATTTACAAGTCAATATGCCAGTGCCTATCTTCCGGCTTCATCATCAGACCTTGAAACCTAATCGTGGTCAAAGTTAATTACAAGACTTTTCTAACAAATCCAAACACAGCTATGATACGATGTTCCATCATGAAGTTCCAGTTCATATCTTCCGGCTCCATCATCAGATCAGCTCGACAGTACCATATTATTGTATTGTCATCAAAACTACATACAGCTGCCAATTTTCATGACGCTACTCTCCTTGGAAGATGGTTAACGATATTCCATCATGGAATGCCAGTGCCTATCTTCCGGCTTCATCATCAGACCTTGAAACCTAATCGTGGTCAAAGTTCATTACAAGACTTTTCTAACAAATCCAAACACAGCTATGATACGATGTTCCATCATAAAGTTCCAGTTCATATCTTCCGGTTATCATCAGATAAGTTCGACAGTACCATATTATTGTATTGTCATCAGAACAACATACAGCTTCCAATTTTCATGACACTACGATCCTTGGAAGATGGTTAAATTAGTTACCTTAGATTCCATTACATAGTTACATACAGGTCGACCTAATAAAAAAGCGTGTTAAAAAAACGCGCCCCGGTCGCCTACACGTAGCTTAGATTAAGTACATGCGCTCAATGTTCTGCCTAGTGTAAACAATAACTACGGGAAAAGAACCAACACCTGTTCATATATTTCCTCCTTCCTGTTCGTATTTTTTTATTTCGGTGGTCAAAAAACCCACCGAATCCGCGGTAATCACACCTGACGGTGGCTTACGCACTATTAAACCGAAAAAATCACGAGCACTTAAAAAACAATTAATTGCTTCACCGAATTCAAAAAATCTCGTAACCAAACCCACCGAATGCCGAAATCACCTTTACGAAATCCGCTTGCAGACCGCGAGAGCCGACGTTCGCTCTCGCCGCTAAACGTGGCACGACTGAAGTTCTGGTATGGTATATTCCTTTGTGAAATGCCGACAAGGTTTTTAAGTTCCAATGAAATTACGTGTTACCGCGGGACAAGTCGAGTAATTGGATTTATTTGATAATAATAATACGTGAATTATTTTGAGTCTAATAATATAATAGGCTAATGTAGAGTACGTGAACCAATATTAAAAATTAAAATAAAATTCTCGCCTTAAGTTATTATTTTTTGTTTCAACAAATCTGGGCGTGGGACATACCCACTTTTCGTCAATTTTAGCACTTAACATTATTTTTTTATAATTATATATATCTACATGGAATGTTTTACTAGTTGTCCAGGTGTATCAGATGCTGATTGATTTGTATGATTCAATTTAGATTTTTTTGCAATAAATTCACGTGTTTATGCCCCCGAACACGTAAAAACGCCACCTCTGAGAAATGCCCAAACTTCCAAGGTTTCCGGTAGTGGCTAAGGAAAGAAGATTTTGTAAATTTAAACATACCTGGTCTACTGATTTAATATTTAAAAAATAAACCAGGTTGCACTCCGGGAGTGCCGGCAGAAGTGAAAACTTGAATAAATTGACATTTCGAATCGACAAATACCGTAGCGACAGAAGTAAACTAAGTATTTCACTTGCAAATTAGCGCGTGAGAGTCGCGAGATCTTATTGTGTGTCGGCCGAACGGGTAAGCGCCGCAGATTGCATGGCGTTTGCGCCCTTATTCTCGCTAACTCGAATGGCGCACCCAGTCTCGTACTAAGGCATCGGTCCTCCCCCCGCCCCCAAGCCTCGTCCCGAATCTCTCACCATCTTACAGTCACTTGGCCTCGTACGCTCCTACACCTGTGGCGAGTTTAACAATCCAAAAAGTGCACAGCGCCGCTAAAGAAGTTTTTACTTCAAAAAACGATGAAAAGGTATTAATTTTCAGGCAGGATAAATAAAACTATATATCTATTAGTTTTATCCTGCCTGAAAATTATGCTCATATAAACTCCCATTCCTAGCTATCAGATACAGGAAAGAAGTTAAAATCCAACGCCGTTTATGAACGATCTAAAAATCTAGTTTTTTCATTCCCGTGACAGCTTATGACGTCAGCCGCCTTACCTACGTCATCAGCATCTTAAAAATGGCGGACCGTTAGAGTGTTGCCGCTTATTTCAACTACGTGTTTTCAATCAATATTTGCATTTGCGCTAAACTACTATGCAGTTGTCTTTTCACCCCAAATAAATAGTTAAACTAGCACTTTTTTTTAATTGGTACTAACCATGGATTACCTAACAAGATTTGTTTTTATGTAAGATGTCAGTCGATGGTAACATTTGTGTGCCAACTTTGCACAATGGCAACATTTGTATGAAGTAGGCAGCACGGTTAGCACAAGACTGCGCGCGAGCTCTCTCGAGCTTTCTCGCACTACCGTCTCTCTTTTATTAGAAAACTTAGAAAGAGACGAATACGGCGAGAGAGCTCGCGTGCCGTCTTGTGCTAACCTTGCAGGATACGTCGTTGGGAATGATAATACCTTGTTTTTTCTGACATGGTTTTTTCGAGAAAATCTTTCGCCAGTCATACCCGACCGCGCACGGGTTACACTTTTTACCTACCCTCAGTTATGCGCCGGCGCACAGAGCTTGTCACGATGACCACAAGCCCCGAGACGAGTATCATTGTCCATGTCGAAGGGTTCGATGATCCTGTATTAAGGTGGTCGTTTTGGTTAGTGATTTTGGTTTTAGGATCAAGGAATAAATAAAGACTTTAAATACTTGGACACTTTATTTAACTAGTGGCTCTGTGAGCAGTAAAAAATCTTATTTTTTTTACAACAACTGAATTGACGAAAAATACTGTTTAGGTATTATAGGTAATTAATTATTGAACCAACCCACAAAATTTCGCAAGAATCGGCTGAGTAATGCACGACCTGAGGGAGAACACCCGACATCTAGACATTTGGACATACCTACGAAAGAATTTTGGCCCAAACTGAAACGGATAGCTTCGTTCGCTTCGCTCGCTCGTTCAATAGAAAAAAACACAGAATGCGAGCTCCTTACAAATTTCTACCCAAACACGTGCCTAAACCCGGAGGTAAAAGACTCAACATACGCGAGCAAGCTAAAATATTTTTTTACAAAAAAAAGCCTACTATGCGGCAAAAGATTTACTTAGCGATAGTTATTAATTAGTATAAATTAGAAGGCTGAAATTTTCATTTTGTGTTTATTTTATCTAGGTTTCAAACATGAACCCTTAGTAGTAGTAGTAGTTAATAGGGTTCATGTTTGAAACCTTATGTCACTATTGTTATCTGTGTACTGTAACAATATGAAATCAATAAAATAATTGAATTAAATAAAAAAATAGCCTAGGACTATCCAGAAAGTCCATTCTTTACACGAAAGAATGCTTGAAATGGGATAAGTGGTTCCGGATATTACCCATTACATACAAACAAACAAACTTACGAAGCTACAATCTCACAGACAGTTCCTCTTTGTAATATACCTACGTTTAGACGATGATGAGATGAGATGATGACATCGGATTAAAATACCTCTCCAAAGGGGAGCTGTCATTAACCAATTTTGAAGTGGCGATGAAACTAACGACAGTGATCGCTATCCCCAAGACTATTCACCTAATACAGAAAGGGTACAAACCCGGGATACCGTGGTAACCACAAGACAGGACCAACACCGGACTATTCCCTATCCTATTTTTTCCCGCGCGTGACGTCTCGTGACGTCAGAGGACGCTGACCCTGCGCCCGCGCCGGCTTTCACTGCTCGTGCGCGCCGAGGTCCCGGACGGAACAATTTCAAGCCCAAACTGGACAAATTGGCAGTTGGAGGATCGATTACTTGACTATTGTAAGTGTAAATTGGGATGTTTGTATCGTCGCGCTAAGAGCACAAGACAACGAGATTAACTAGCTATCTGTCTTTTTCTAATTAAAACACTTAACAAGAGACGAGTTTATGTCGCGCGCGAGACAGATCGCACGCGGTCTTGTGCTTGATGTGTTGGTGTAGGTAGGTACGATCGAAATCACAAGTTAAACTCCTTTACCGTGTCGCTTTAACGTCATGTTTACCTAAACTTCTATACGAAGTTGTCAAACGAGTGAAAGCGACAACGTTTCAAGGTGTTTAGTTACTTATGTATGAGTTCGACTGTACTCTGCCACATCAAAGAGTGCATAAATACTTGACACGACTTTATTTCTACGGAGGTGCGGACTTTTCATATATTTTTGATCGCTGTTTGATTTTAAAGCTGGTGACTATACAAAAATGTCTTCAGTGTACAGGTAAAACTGAATCTCGCTGAAAACCGGATATTTCCGAGAATTTTCCAACTTTTCGGCAATGTTCTTCAACATCTCTAATCTATTGAAGTGAAAGAGCCAACTAGGTGCATAAATTAGTTGCTAATTAGTGTTGTATGGGCGGCGGATCAAGCGACAGGATACAGGAAGGGGGCAATCAACATTCCTAAAAATATCACACATTTGGTGCGTCCGGCGCCGGCGCAGCTACGAACGGACGAGGGTCGATTTGAGACATACGTCACGCATGCCAACTTAATCTCAATGTGTTTCGTGTGTCGTGTGCGCAGTTAGTACTTCTGTGCTTACCTACAAGGTTTTGCAGTTTTGTAGATTTCTCGTCAGTAGCAGCATTTAAGCAGCAGTCATAAAGGTATCTCAGCTCTTTGCAGCCATCTATCTCATTTATTTTTCGCATAATCTATAAATAAATAGTTTGCATGTTGCTGACACTGCGCATGCCGTTCCACGGCCCGCGTGCCCCCTCCGCGCCGGGCCTCCCCCCGCCCCATCCGCTAAATCACGTCATCGCTATGCTGATGCCGTAGCTGGTCGGTCTGTCGCAGCCCACCGGAGAGACGCGCCCTCAAGAGCGCGTGAAGTTCGGGTTCCTCCAAAGGAGAAGCCCCCGCGCACCGATGTAGATAAGGAGGGTTTTACAACGGTGTCGAGGAAGCGCAAGCCGCGCAAGAGTCAGTGTGGTACTGCAGAACCGGTTGGTTCCGGTCTGCGGGTTGCCACACCGAGCAAGGCGCTAAATGTATCGCGCCTGCATTACACCGCCACGGCTGATGATGTGGTGGAGTACGTTCGTCAGAAGACCGGCTTCTCGCTGAGGGTGTTCCAGCTGCGTTCGCGCCACTATGTGCACTTCAGCTCGTTTGTGGTGCGCGTGCCGCGACCGCTGCAGGAGACCATCGCATGTGCTGACTTCTGGCCGAAGGGTGTCGTGTTTCGACGGTTCCAGGGCAATTTGCCGAATCCTACACCGGAGATGACGATGCAACGGGGCCACGCCGTTTCGTCGCCGAAATAGTATTATTTGTTATTTTTGGTTTCGTGACGCATTGGTTATTACTGTAATGTCACGTAAATGTATTTATCAATAAATAAATAAATAATTTTCAAATACCTACTGGGACATTCTTTATTTTGCCGCCCCAGGTACTATTTTTCATTTGCCTCAACTGCAAAAATACCTAAACTTACCTACGCAATCTAAAATATCTTGCCAACAATTGAATCACAATTAGAAATGGTCCCCGTGTGATGTCGCGGGTTAAAATGTGTCGTAATAAGTAACTTATGGGAATAGAATTGGAACGCATTATAGGCAACCTATCCCTCCAATATCACATTTTCTCTATCTTTAAAGCTGCATTTGCATGCAGATTTTATTTTTTATTTTTACACAATACATTCAGAAACATAGGTCCCACTACACTACGCTACGCTCGTCCCGTGGTAACCAAGAATTATTTGTAAGTATATTATAAACCTAAAAATAATTTAACATGCTCTGCCTTTTAGGAATGCCTGAGTTTGGAGATACGTAGGTACTTAATTCGAAAAGCAGCATTATACCAAATCGCCGTCGACACAAAATAACCTAGCAAGCACAAAAATACATGCATACAGTCAGCAACAAGTAGCTACGCAAAATAACACGCTCAAAATGATCTAGACAGTCCTTATCCTCTTGACATTAGAGTCGTATGTAGGTATTCTGAGCACTTGACCCGCGTGGCTACTTTTGCTGCTAGCTGTACACACAATTAGGTGTCTTATCGACTATTACAATATGTAATTGCCGTCTAACCGATAACATCGACCCTCGAAATATTTATCGGAATGTCATATCGTTATTTATTGACACCGTCGATATTACGAACGTAGCGTCGGCAACATAATTAGATAATTTCTATTATTTATATGCGTAGCTTGCGCTTTGAATGGCGATGAGCCCGCTTCCTTCTAGGCTTGGGAGCGATGAATTATCGGGTATGATTATATGAATTCCCGTCCGAAAGGAACTAGAATACTTTTGCACATAATATTATTATGCATATTATTTTGATATTCGCTTTTTTTCGTTCATAAGGAATAGTAGGTATTACTTACCCGTAGCGAATGGAAAGGAACTAGATCCCTTGCACATCTAAATCGGTCTTCACGCGGTTCTTTAGTTCAGTACGTTTTGAACGTGTGAGCGGGACGATCGAGAAAATCAAGCGAGAACTAAAGGATCTAAAAGACCCAACCAATTGATTTGACCGATGCACTCGTTTTAAGACGGAGCAGGCACAATCTTTGCTTCGTTGGTGCCACCAAGCCTAAAAAACCAAACTAGGTATATTTAACTATATCAAGGACTGAACTATTATTTTTACCTACTGATTCCGATAGCACTCTACTTCCTTCGTCGGCTCCAGTAAATTTAATAACCTTCAAGACCAAACTACCTAGTTCAATTGACCGATTGATCAAACACCAAACTAGTTCTTTTGACCGACTGATCAAAGGCCTCGACGCAACCCTACTTCCTTCGCCGGTTCCCTTGACAGGATGTCGGTTGATGTTATTTACAAGAGCCGCGACTTTTCCTGACTGCGTAACGCTTTTCATTTCCTTTATGTTAATACTGGTAAACGTGTCAGCGTATTAATAACATACGGAGTCACGACTGATGCGTCTATCTATTAGGTAGATACTAACATTTATCATCAATTCAGAGCAATGACGCGTAGTTGCAGTGTCAAAGAGGCGACCGGATGGCTCGCAGTGTTTGAGCTCCCGAAGTGTTGTGGAACCGCCCTGTGCAACCCGAACTATCTGAATTCTTTTATTGTGTTATTTAAAAAAAGTCCGAGCCCAAATTAATAGTATGAACATTAGTTATATATAAAACATAATAATAATAAAATTTTATCATTAAAAAATTTAATTGGTAAAGTGTTTGTGTGTACAATTCTGCAAAACAAATTTGAGACTAGTCTGATTCCGAAATAGACGGCACTCCTCCTCACTTAAAAGCGGAGGCGGAGTTAGCTAAATACAGCTTACTCTCACCTAAATCCAAGTTATTCATTAAGTGGAAGGAAGAAAATTTAAGCTAATAATTGGTCAGAGAATGTGATACTGGCTTCCTTCAACCATCTGCGCCAAATAATGCAGTCGATATACTCAACAAAGAGAACGTTAAAATAAAGAACTAGGTATACACATTTAATAGCATGGTTAAAGAGACAATCGGATGGCTACAAAGGATAGAAAACACAAATATTCAGCAGCGATGGATGTACATAAATGCTGCCAGTATTCGATAACGATATTTAAGAATTAGATTATAAATAATGTCTATACATTCACTTCCGCCTAAGAGTCAAATTCAGACATTCAACAAACGAATACAAATGTCCCCAGGAAATCAATAAAAATATCCTTTAACAAATGCCCGAATATGAAAGGTACCATTAATGTTTCTTCTCTTAAATATATTTTTATCTTATTTTCTTGTTTCATTTTTGTGAAAAGAACTATACTTGCTTCGACCGTAATAGTCATCCTGGCCTCGTATTGTAGCCTCGTATTGTCTATTCATACTCGGCCAATATGGCTTCCTGACTAGTCTCTGCCGTAATGTACTATTAAATCACTGCGACGATCGCTGATCTATTGTGATCGCCAATTACTACCATTCTTGGTCAAGTCCTGCAAACTCGAAGAATTGCAGGATACTGTTGAACTCAAGAAATTTTATCTCCTCCGGGCAGCGAACGAAAAAAACCATAGAAGTCTAACTAGCGCCGCAAAATGGCCCCACAGAATGGGTGCCATTGCCACTATGCGGGGATGGAGGCGGGGTGTCAAAACGATGCCAGGCAGCCGTTTAGTTGGAACATGCGCATACCGGGTTTTAGGCACGTGTTTGAGTAGAAATTTGCAAGGAGCTCGCATATAGGTATGTTTTTTCCGTTCGCTGCCTCCGGGCACATGATGTATTTGCCCAGAATGGAGTTACTTACGGCTAACGAATGGAGTTACGAAGTAACTGTAAGGAAATAGGTAACATCAAACATGTACGTAAAATGGAAAGATATAAAGGGAAAAGACATACTTCTGTGACATTGATTTATTTCAACACTATCGAAACATCAGAGTGTGTACTTAATCTCGAAAATTATAATTATGACTTTGATTCAAAGCAAACTAACCAATTCTTACAATTCTATCAACACTTGCAGACGAACATATATAGATGAATTCACAAAAGCTTTTTTTAATACTACTACGGTAGCAAACGGGCATACAGCCTCTGATGGAATAAGGGTGAGATTATTTAACGTGACCGACTTTTTATAAAACTCATTGGAATTAGAATCTTCTAAAGTGGACGGTAGAGTTGCTTTTTGAATGAACTACATTGATGCAATCCGGTCGGACAACCGGCTGCTTGCGACACCACAAGAATCACAGGCGTTGCCGACCCTTTATTGATTCGAGGATTCGTTGTTGACAGCTAGCTACTTAAATCACTCTCAACACAATATATCCTCGGGAGTAGGCTTGTGCGCGCTCGTTCACTAAACGGATCGCTCCGAACTAATACAATCGTACAAAGGTACTAGTTCGGACTTTTAGTTCACTAGTACAGTACAGGTCAAAATATAGTCGTCTCGCTTCTTCCCGTGCCGCCGCGCCGTAGTTCGGACACGGACATGAGCGGTTCCGATTCATTCCCTCTCGTACTGTACTGTGTACTACTCACTCGGTCACTCAGAGCTCGGAGACGTTCGGTTTCGGTCGGTCGATCGGACGGATCATCGTATATCGTATCTTTTCGTGCTTGCGCTCTTGCGGTCCGCGAGCGAGCGAGCGCGTAGTGTACTAACTCAATGAACTAAGAGCAGAAACGTTACGGAGCAGTTCGTTCTAGTACAGTGACGGGATCTAGTACATTTGAGATCTTAGTACATGCACTACACAAGCCTACTCGGGAGGAAACACAACACCACATACCTACAGAGCAAGGAGTGGTGTTCTAATGGCTGGGGTCTTGTGTAAGGTGGAGGTACCCCAGTTGGGCTGCTCCAAATATGAGCGAGATGACATGCTGCTGTGCCGTCTCTCTGCATACACACATATACAACGTGTAACAAAAATAACGCAAAACCGTTAAAGGGCATAACAGGTATCGTGTTCTGAAGAAAAAACTAAGATATTTTTTTGACGCGAAATTTGTTTTACAGTTACACACAAACGTGTAAAAAAATCGGTATTTTTACACGTTGTATACTTTCTGATACTCATTAGATCACTTCACACCTACTTCCATGAATTCACCTATTAGATAAAGCCTGACTAGGATTACGTGAGGGTCGCCATATTGCGGAGTTTCAACGGAACAAAATTAGTTCCAACTACTTAACAGGGAAGTATATAAGTACCTACCTTTGGAACACTACGCACTCGTCCATATAAAAAGAGAAAAAGTTTTTCCACTTCTAAATATTTTCCAATCTCAATGGTTTTTAGTCCGTCATTGACACAATGAAAGACTAGGTTTATAGGTTTTCTTTGTTTCAAAATTTGCAATTAATTAAAGTTTATAGGCACATTTTTAAAGCTATACCTATAAACCTAGATATTATTATGCTGAAGCGATCGACATCAAAATCAAAGTGATTTGTTAAGATATATCTGTCTGTATTTTTATCTTTAATTTTTCTTTAAGTGAAATGTATATGAACAATGACAATGTATGATTATTACTGAATAAATGATATGATATGATATGATAGCATTATGATTTAGTTAGTGGGAAACGTATATAAAAAGTACCTATTGTCAGTCGCGAGCTGCCAGCTATACTTCCCTCTTAAGGGTCCTTCCGCCTAGAAACAAGCGTATTCTGCATAATGCTTGCTTTTTCATTCAAGATTACGACGTAACTATTAGTATTTATTCAAAAACTGATAACGCACTTAAATAATCATTTCTTAACGTAGAATCATTTCTTAAATAAAAATTTCGGCGCGCGCAAAACGGGTTTACAAAACTATTAATGCAGAAATAAATGTTTTTTAACCCCCGACGCAGAGAGGTATCTGTGTATCTGTCTGTGGCATCGTAGCTCCCAAACGAATGGACCGATTTGAATGCGGTTTCTTTTATTCGAAAGCTGATGTAATCCCGAGTGTGCTTAGCCATGTTACATGAAAATCTGTTCAGTCGTTTTTGAGATATTGGACTTTGAAATGAAAATGTCGGGGGTTTTTCAACTTTTCTAAGTTATAGTTATAAATGCACAACGTTGAACAATTCGGTTACTATTAAAATACTTACTTCTAGAGTGCACCACGTTCTAATACCTACATGCAATGATGTAATATAAAAAAGAGGTAGATGGCTTATAAGCGCTTCAAAAGTGGCACACTAAAACTGATTGCACCAACCTGCCTCAGTGTCGCGTCGCCAATGGAAACGTATAAATGTGTCTCAACTGTCAGGTTTGGTGGCCATTTTGAAACACGGAACTTCGTATAGACAACGTATCTATCTTTTTTTTATTACATCATTGCCTACATGTCTATTATGCTTGCTTAGGTCTGCATCTAACAATTATCACCACCGTCAATGGCCTTTAATTGTGTTGCACCAAACCGTATGTAATCGTGAATGTATGGAAAGTCTGACAAGTTCCTATGGAATGACAGCTGCCGCCATATTTAACGTTGATCGGTCTGTAATCGTATGTTAGTGCAACCCACCCTAGGGGCTGTTCATAAATTACGCCATGGTTTTTTGACGAAATGACGTAATTTATGAATAGCCCCACAGGTCTCTTACAGAGTACCTACAGTCAGCGTCATATAGTTAGTAGCAGCCAGAGTAGCCGATTATTTCGTAACACACCCTTATTCTTATAGTAATAAAGACTATACGACGCTGAGTGTACAATCACTGTCAAGTATACATAGTTAGGTAGGTCCGGGCTACCCGCCATATTTATGAGACACAACACACACACAGCTTATGTAATGACGACAACTTGACTTGAACCTAGCTGGTAGTGACCCTGCTTACGAAGCAACAGGTTCCGGGTTCGAATCCCGGTAAGGGCATTTATTTCTGTGATGAGCACGAATATTTGTTCCTGAGTCATGGATGTTTACTATGCATATAAGTATTTATTTATCTATATAAACGATTATTTATTTATCTATACTACGTGTTTTTGTCAATTTAATTTGCAAGGGGGCATAGGTTCGATCAAATAAGGTTAATTTCTCCAAGACAATAGTATCTTAACTCTTACTGTTATCGAGATATTCAATATTTTAATTTAATCAGATTTGCAGCTCTAACCACTGTTAATGCTACATTCAATTATTTTGTAAACAATTTTTTTTCTAGTATTAATTATGCTTATTTGTTTCTGTGAATGTACTCAGCAAAATGCCGAACATTTATACCGTGTATATCGTCGTATAGGAGCCATAATACAGGCTTTGCTTAGTTTGGGTGGGACTAGGTCTATTTTTGTAATTGTCCCTAAAATATTTATTATTATTATTAATGAGATATAATCCATACAATTCAATCCATAATCATCGATTGAATAATGAAGCCATTCTACTTTGCTACTTGAGCGTTTCTCAAAAAAAATGCCACTATTATTAATTGTACTTCTAGTAATTTTATGTTAACTATTTCCACTCAGAATCAGGAGCTCCTTCGACCCTGGTAGGACAAAAAACTGTCCCAAAGATATTTTTCCTATTGCGTTACCATTTACCATACACTTTGTATGGTGGTAACACAATAGGAAAATTCAAAAATGTATGATCATTTTGGGACACTTTTTTTCTCCTAGTGGGATGGAAAGACATCGTGATTTTGAGTAGAAATAACATAAAAGTTGCAGAAAATCTGCGAAAAAATGTAGTGGCATTTTTTTGACAAACGCTCACTTACGTATCTAAATTTCTTTCGTGAGACGTCCCTAAGTACCAGCGAACGAAACAACCACAGAAGTCTAAGTAGCGCCGCAAATGGCTGCACAGAATGGGTGCCATTGCCATTATGCGGGGCTAGGGGCGGGGTGGCAAAACGATGCCAGGCAGCCGTTTAGTTCGAACATGCGCATACAGGGTTTTAGGCATGTGTTTGGGTAGAAGTTTGTAAGGCGCTCGCATTCTATGGTTTATTTCGTTCGCTGCTAATAACTAATACTAAGTGCCTTAAGTTAATATTTTTACCCTTTTCTCCGTATGAAATAAAAAGGTGTGAATGGCATTAAATATAATACAGTCTTGACTATTAACAGAAACAAAGCGCGTAAAAATATCTGACACACACAAACAGCTCCAGAAATAGAGTTGTGCCAACAGGTTCCTGTCACTTTGGCTAAACTCGGCTCTCGCACACCTGCGACTCGTATAAGGAACGAAGGAGCACGTGCTATGCGCAAGCAAGATGCCAAGATTCGAGTTTCCTAGCTGTCAAACGTGGGTTTCGTTAGAGACCCATCCAAGTAAGTCATATCAGTAGAAAGACGTCCACTGCTGGACATGGGCCTCCCCCAAAGAGTGCCACGATGACCGGTCCTGCGCCACCCGCATGCAGCGGACTCCCGCGACCTTTACCAGGTCATCAGACCACCTTATCTGGCTGCCCACGCTGCGGTTCTACGTGCAAGTTACGTTCCTGTTCGGGAAGCTGCGGCACTTTTCGACCAATATTCCGCAGCGTCTCAGGACGAGTCTACATCTAAGTACAGTCAAGTGTAATAATATGGGTTCATACAACTTACTCATAAATATGTCCCATAACTCTTGTGTCAGCGGATTAAGGTTTTGGTACTTATTTATGAGAGGATGTTATCGATACGTATTTTTGCACTTGACTGTCCTATAATTTATTATGAGGTGTCAGATATTTTTGAGCGCCTTGTTCTGTTATATATTATTGACGGACTGTAGAATAACAAAGTATAAACGTGCGAACTTTCATCACAAATAATGTAAATTAAAAAAAAAATGTAACCTAACTACGGAAAGCATAATTTCGAATCGATTGAAATCTCAATCAACAAATTCGGTTCAGTATCTTAATACACACTACACACGTAAATACATACATAGATTGTTAAAATTATAGCCCTTCCTTCCGGCTCTGCCGTAGTCGGGCAAATACCCTATCTAAAGTGCTGCTAAAAACTGAATTACAATTAACGAAAAAGTATGGAACATAAGTTGTTCTTCACTTTTCTACTGCAACGGAACACTTATTTTATTATAAAACATTATTTTCATACTAAATAAAGTCAATATTTTAAGATACACAGAGCCCAGTGTCAAACATATCTGAATGTTCTTTCGTATGTCGTGTTTAAATATTTTTGACAATTTGTCCGCTTTGTTACTGCAACAGTTTCAAGAAGCTCTTACGAACTGGCTTTTGCTCTTATTTTCAAACAACCATTAAACCTATTTTAACTAAAATGCCGTTAAAAAATTGTGTCTATCTGTGACTGTGAAATTTGTGTGAGAAAGGGACAAAACACGCTTTTGGTCAACAGTCAGTTATTATATAAGACTTGACCGGAATAATTCAAAAGTGTTTTTGCTATCTTTGAAAGTATCAAACAAATATTGCAATATTAAATAATATGATCACTATCGATTTACACAAACTCAATTCTTCAGCTCGAAATACGAAGTTTGTATGTAAACAATACAAAAAAAATAGTTTTTAGAATCCATAAAAGCATTCAATTATAATAATAAATACAATTTATTAACAAACAGATTATAATATAAATAAATGCCTAAAACCGTAGAGTAAACAGTTACATCAGAGTGCAGTGCCAAAGAAGAAGCCTTAACGCAATTATTTAAGCTAATATTTTTTCTCTTTAAATAGCTATTTAGGTATTACAATATCATCGCACACAGATACCTTGAAAAAACTGCTTCCGGTACATTGAAACATCACTTCAAAATTGCAGGTCTTAAAACACCATTAAAGTCTTGAAGGCTTGTTTTGTTGCTGGTTGTCTGGAAGAGATCGCTTTAGCGATAAGTCCCCCTGTTTTTAATACAAGCTTTTATTTAACTTGAGCTGTTCGTTTGTTTGTCAGTTTGTTAGTGAGGGACAAAATCTTGCAAGTTAAATTTGATCCGCTTCCCGGTGACCAATTGAGCTGAAATTTTGGGTAAGTATAGTTTGGATGACAATTCAATATTATGGTACCATCGAGCTGATCTGATGGGAGACAGAAGGTGCATGCAGTACTTAACCGACGTAACCTCGTTGAGTTTGGGCTCGTTAGAATCGTCTCAATGAGTAGTTGATGACGGTATACAGAAAAGTTCAGTCGGCAATAAAAGCTTGCACCAAAAATGTAATTTTTACCAGAATCTTATGTACCTCTACTTCAAAATGTATATGCTCTATATTGAGGTGTGCAATAACGAATATTTGTATTGTTTTCTTGTAGTGAAACTGCGGCCATCTTTGACAAACTCTCCACTAAGTATAACTGCACACTCTCCGTCCACGCGTAACGCACTAGACGTAGAACAGCCGCACCCGCGACGTGGTGAGCAGCCAGTCGCCGTCGAAGAACTTTGTCTCAATCACCACGTTGCCACTGGGGAAATATTAGCACGCGTCTTAATAAATAACAATCAAAAATTAAAATTTAATAATAAAAATAAAACAGTATTGTCTGCAGAGGGCAGAAAATTTTAACGGCCGTATTCATAAACGTTCTACAAGCCTGTTTTAACTAAAATGCCGTTAAAATTAATTTGTACTTATCTGTCACTTTGACATTTGCGTTCATAAGAAAGGGACAAAGCACATTTTATTTAGCAGAGGCCTTTTTAAGTTTTATGAATAAGGGGGTAAGTTACTACAGGGACATGAGTTGAAACGAAAATTAGTAGAGTTTTATGATTATATTAAATTCCTGTATTTATTTGTTTTATTTTATTTTTGATGATTATTTTTACCTATTTATATTGATGTTGACATGTGTATTAAATTCATATTACTGATTCATATTGCTTGCAAGCAAAATACACAGAACTTATGCAATTGTAACCACCACTGTACTTTTGCAAATAAATATATTTGATTTTGATTTGATTTGATTTGTGAAATGTAGTGAAACCACTGGAGTTGCAAGCGTCCACAGACTAGCATCCATAGTCTACGGTGTCTGCTTACCATCAGGCAGACCGTATGCGTGTTGGCCACCGTGTTGGTCTTGTGCATAAACAAAATTCTTGTTGGCCACCGTCTTAGTATAAACAAAATGCGTATCGGCCACCGTCTTAGTATAAACAAAATGTGTGTTGGCTACCGTCTTAGTATAAACAAAATGCGTGTCGGCCACCGTCTTAGTATAAACAAAATGTGTGTTGGCTACCGTCTTAGTATAAACAAAATGCTTGTCGGCCACCGTCTTAGTATAAACAAAATGTGTGTTGGCTACCGTCTTAGTATAAACAAAATGCGTGTTGGCCACCGTCATAGTATAAACAAAACTTACTTTAGCACGTTAGCGGGCATCATCTGCGACTCGGGCGCGGACTCTATGACCGACTGCCACGTGTTGGTAGAGTTGGGGATTACGTAGCCGAACTCGAAGAACCATTCTTCCAGGCAGCGGCCTTTGAAGAGGACTTTCTGGAAATCATAACAATTATATATCGTCAGGTGACAACCAAAACTCACTAAGTAACAAATACCTACTTAAATCAAAGGTCGTATCTCGATATCGACTACGTACCCAGATACGAGGTTTTGAAGAGCAGTGACAGTTTTGATAGTAAGTTTTGGTTGTCAACAGGCGATATGTACATTATACTTCTTATGCTGGGGCCGCACTAACGAGAAATGCCATTAATTATCGCGATAATGGACGTCTAAGGTACGGCCACAGTACGATTAACGCGATAATTAATGGCATTTCTCGTTAGTGTGGCCCCACCATTAACGAAAAAAAATATGTTTATAAAATATTTTTGTTTCGTGTTATTTTTAACGAGGAAGTTACCCTGATCATATTTTAATCGATATTAGAGTGGTCCTAGAGAATACAGAGAGGTCGCTATTCGTAGCCGGAATATAGTTGAAAGATACGCGACTTACGTCACTGCCCTCGTAGCTTAGTGGTGAAACCACTCTAGCGTTAAGGAGATGCCTTGATTTGAGTCGACCACGCCCCCTACACAGATATGCTTATGCCTGCCGCGCACGCGAAAAAGATATGTAACACTCTTTGGGAATGGCTTTTTTGGACAAATATCGATAAATACCTAACTTAGTGAAATTTTATTTAAATTTCATCAAGTGAGATTTTAGATGAGATAAAATACTGTATTAACTTGATTGTGTCGTAAAAATAATGTATCGTTTGAGTAGGTTTTCGGGACAATATTCCCACACACGTGCGGGAATGATATTTCATGACAATAAAAATTTCACCTTTCATGTATATTTTTTTATTTCCCCGCATGATGCACTGTAAAATGTGGTATGATACACTTCTGGGTATGTAATTCCCAACTCGTGTCCACCAAAAACACTCACTGATGCTTTTTTTAACCGACTTAAAAAAAAAGGAGGAGGTTCTCAATTCGGTTGTTTTTTTTTTTCAATGTTTGTCACCTCAGAACTCCGTCATTGATGAGCCGATTCGTATTATTTTTTTTGTATTTGAAGTATATGCTTCCAGGTGGGTCCCATTTTTTTTCAAAAATTCTATTGGATGATGGGATCCATGAGGAATTGAGCGAACTCCTCAATTATATTAGGCACGCGTGTAGTGATTTTGGTATTTTCTATTATAACTTGTGTATTTACACCCGGAAATCATAAATTTGGTGGAGTGGAATTGATGATGAAGACCACAGATGACTTATGGAATTCCTCAATTATGTACATAAAAGTACAAAAGTATATCACAGATTCTAATAAGATTCCGTTGAAATAGCAACTAATGAAGTGCCAACGGTGATCCTCGTGGAATCGACGGAAGTCCTCAAATATTATCGGCCCACATACAGCGATTGGGTTTTTTTCTCTAATAATCAACGCATTTGCTCTCGGAAATCAGTTCATGTGGTAAACTGGAAGAGAAATGTGGAAATGTTCTCGTGGCTTGGCGGAGTACTAAATTGAAGACGGTTAAAACTTTGTTTTTAGAGTAAATTATTTACGTTTTTGATCATCGTCACTTGTTGGGGAATACCTACTTTCCGCACTTGTATCATACTAGTTTATTACAAGTTTTTATTTAACTTGCCGTGTTAATTAGTATGTTAGACTGGGTCAAATCTTAGAAGCTAAATTGGAACTTCCGACGTTCAATTGAGCTCAAATTTGGTGTACTAGCGCTTTCGGTGACAATGCAGTAGTATGGTATCGTAGAGCTGGTCTGATGGTGGAGTCGAAAGGTGGCGATATGAACTCCTACCTTCACAAGATGGCTGGCTGTTAAAGCATGCTGAGGCGGGTCTATTTCGTGACACATCTTTTACTTTATTTTCTTTTATAATGTGTGTCATGAATAACTGTTTTACAAGCTTTTATTTCACTTGACCTGTACGTTTGTTTGTTAGTATGTTAGTTTGTTAGTGTGGGCCAAATCTTGGAACTGAACCTCAAGCGTTTGAGCTGAAATTTTGGGTATAAATTTGGTTTGGATGACAATTCAATATTATGGTACCATGCTTGATGATAGAGACAGGCGGTGGCCATGGGAATTCAGTACTAAACCGACGTAGCCCCGATGAGTTTAGGCTCGTTAGTAGTAGTTGCTGACGGTATACAGAAAAGTATAAAAGCTAGTACCAAATATGATTTTTAACCGACTTAAAAAAAAAGGTGGAGGTTCTCAATTCGCTTGTATTTTTTTTATCATTTTTTTTTTCAATGTTTGTTACCTCAGAACTCCGTCATTGATGAGCCAATTCGCATTTTTTTTGTTTATGCTTCCAGGTGGGCCACATTTTTTTCAAAATTCAGTTGGATCATGGGATCCATGAGGAATTGAGGGAACCTCAATTATATTAGGCACGCGTGTAGTGAATTTGGTATTTTCTATTATAACTCGTGTATTTACAACCGGAAATCATAATTTGGTGGAGTGGAATTGATGCTGGAGACCACAGATGACTTATGGAATTCCTCAATTATGTACATAAAAGTACAAAAGTATATCACAGATTCTGATAAGATTCCGTTGAAATAGCAACTAATAAAGTGCCAAAGGTGATCCTTGTGGCATCGATGGAAGTCCTCAAATATTATCAGGCCACATACAGCGATTGGGTTTTTTCTCTCTAATAATCAACGCATTTGCTCTTGGAAATCAGTTCATGTGGTAAATTGGAAAAGAAATGTGGCAATGTTCTCGTGGCTTGGCGGAGTACTAAATTGAAGTCGGTTAAAACTTTGTTTTTAAAGTATATTATTTTGACAGAAACTGAATGCATTTGAATGAAGTTCCTCACCTGTTCTAGCCGGAACCTCTCCATGGACTCTAAAGAGCTGAAGTTCATCTCGCGCGACACCACCCTGCACTTCAGGATGCGCTTGGGCACCCGCGCCTCGTGCTCGATGTTCGGGTTTGACATGTCTTCGTTGTATTGCCACATTATTTTACCTGCAAGCATATATTACAACATCTAGTAGTTATTTAACAATAAAGGGAAAACTAAATTAAATTACATAATAGTAAAACGAAATAGGGATAAATAAACTAAACCTATATTATAAACTAAACTTTTTTTTTTAAACCAAACCTGTATAAAGTAGATGCCCCGCAGGTCCCCATTGTTGGCTATGGTGCCCAGAAGGCTGGCAGCAATGCCTCTTTGGATTGCTAAGCTAATCCTTTCGCCGAAATAGCTGCCAGCCCCTAGTCCACCGGAAGTTTCAATGAGCGCAAGTATATTAATCTTCTGTGAGATATTTCACATTAAAAAAAAGAATGCAAGAAAATATATATGTCTATGAAAATCCCATTCGAATACCTCAAGAAATTACTAAGCTACCCACTGTTACGAGTATAATGTTGTTTGTTAGAGAGCAAACGCTTGAGGTTCCCTGGCGTAACGGACTTCGAGTGTCATAATAAATGACGGTAGTTTTGGTATTTCCATAGGTGAAAGTTTGTTTTGCGGAACAGACAGGCGGTTTGCTTAGTGCCCTAGTAGACTAGTGGACTTGCCTCGCGCCTCGTGACAAAAAACAAACACGTTTCTACAGGACCTCATCATCCTGAACCTGATCCTCACCCTGACCTGATTACAGTAGTCCCATCACTTCAGAAGTCCCTTTCAAGAAAAAAAAAACATTTTTTCAAAATAATAATCATTTATATCAGACCATTTCAGGACTGAAACACTTAGGTTTACTCTTTCTAGGATTAAAGGGCTAAATGATGTACGCGTACTGTTGCCACATGACGTAAAAACCCATACAAATTTTAGGTGCGATAATCTTCTGATTCTTGCTCAGCACAATTTTCTCGACCTACTGCCATGCATTTTAACGTGTTATAATGTACATAGGTGTATTGGGAGTGGGCATACGGACTATGTCATTACGATATGTACAAAGCAATTACCAGTGGGTCACAAATCTAAATTATAGACATACCTGAGTCTGCATCGCGGAGATTCATCCAATTTCTGTTAAAAATCTAGTTAATGAAATATGTTAAAATTCAGAATGTTGTTAGACTGGTTACACAATACCTACGGAACCCTTGTGGTGCAGGCATACAGCCAGCAGCAGTTGTGGGTTCGAATCCCAGCTTGTATGAATGAGTTTTTTGGAACTTATGTACGGAATATTTACCGTTAGCTTTTCGGTGAAGGAAAACATTGTGAGGAACCCTTGTCTAATCCCAATAAGGTCTACTTTTCTCTGGGTTGGAAGGTCAGATGGCAGTCACTAGTGCCTATGCCAAATCTTGGGATTAGATCTCAAAGCCGACCCCGGGCTAATCCCGACCCTGGAATAACAATAGGAGGATGACGACGTGCTTTAATCACAAATACAGGCTATCAGAGTGGTTACACATGGCGAATCTTAGCAGTGATACAAATGCGAGTTTCACCAGTAATACAGCACCTGTATTGATACAGTATTGCATTTGTAGCACTGCAAAAGTCACAAAACCCTTACTCTTCGTAACACAAAACTGCATCAAACATAACAAATGTTCATGATACGTGTCATTTGGTTTTTTCAGTTCGCATTAACTCATATAATCTATAATAAAGGTTCTGGTTCCACCTGGGCTAGACTAGCCGCGGATAGAACTGGATGGCATATGATGGAGGCCTTCGTCCAACAATGGGCAACCCAATAAACTAGCAGATTAAGATTAAATAAACATACTATATTTGTAATGTAAAAAATATGGGAATAAAGGCTTATTATTATTATTATAAAGGTTCTGGTTTGGCAATAAGGTGCTATTCCCATTACAAAGCACAGAAAATCGTTCTAACTGGCATCGACAAAGCGGGTCCATTAACATGGGAACGACACGCACGCCCCATTTGCCTAGAACAGATTTTTACCCTTTAACATCTTTTCTTTTGGTGTGTGTTCTTATTATGTGAAGTACTATTATGAAAACCCAATTTACTTCTAATGGATCGAAAAGAACACACTGTGCATTAGTCAAAACTATACATAATGCGCTAGCTGAAGCCCCAATTAATTAAAGAAAAGGTAGTGTACAATTGAAAAGGATACACTTGAAAACCCTTTACAATCGATTCCACTCGCTCCTGTCTAGCGTCCTCAGCTGGCAAAACCTCCGTCATCTTCAATACACCAAATTACAAAACTTTAATATAGGTACTCAAATATGTATCGATTTCTTATAAACGTGAAATAATTGTAAGTTTTCTTTTCTATTTCACAACATTGATTTGATGACATTTGATTTGACAGATTCAGAGTGACAGTCGTGGCAGGTGGTAGCAGGACGTCACCGTAATAGCTAACTGTTGCACTGCTACACAAGCGACATCTATGGTATTGTGTGCCACTACTACAGAGCTGCCTTTCGTGCCGGTACCCCGGGATATGTCCGGATTTGAAGTGTTGTGTCCCGGTGTCATGGCTTTTGGGCAAATTGTCCCTGACTTAAAATTATAGTAAGGCTGGGTTGCATCAAACCGTCTTAAATCGTAACCGGTGTTCGTTAAACTCTGAATGTTTAACAAAATTCTATGGAATGACACCTGCCGGCGCCATGACGTCTGTTATCTTAAGGTGGTGACACTCACGCTAAGATAGTTGGATCCAGGAATAGGTAAATAGGCATGCATTTATGTAGTACGGTGACGAGTCACGCATTGACGTTAGCAGGATGAGGTAAGCTCAAGACGAGAGCTAAATATTTTGCAAAATAGTAAAAACAACTTATAACACTTTAACAACAAGTTCTTAAAGAGATCTTCCACATATTCACCTACTATTGTGGCTTATGAATCGTGTTACTACTGATCTTATTGACAAAGTCATATACGCTGAAATACCTGACCCAGAAAAGACCCAAAACTGTACGCATTAGTCAGATAAAACTTGGTGCATGGCCCTTGTGGAAGTATTAATAGTAAGTCGCCATGCATGAAAGATGGCAAATGCACTAAAAAAATCCCAAAACGTTTGCAACTGAAACTCAAACTGTCGATGACAATTATCCACAATACAGAAGGTGCTCCCCAGATAATGGTGGATTCACTGTAGATGTGAGAAGAGAACGTTTTGAAAACCGTTGGATTGTGCCATATAATCGGGTGCTCTTGAATGCTCATATAAATATTGAAATGTGTAACTCAATAAAGTCTATTAAATACGTATGTAAATATGTCAATAAATGAATTAAAAATTTATTTTTAATTTTTATCTGTACGAGTGGCTGGTCCAATATTTATTTATTACCTACATATACCAAGATAATGAAACTACTCGAAAAACGGACAGTTCAGTGTTCTAGTGTCCAGATGCCTCTGTAAGTGATTTAAAAAATCTCTACACTGATATTCCATAAAATTTCTGTTATCTGTATTAGACACGTTTTGTTTAGAACCTCCTATGCATAGTTTCCTTATTGATAAACGCTGGTAGCGATAAATAGCCCTTCAGTTGGACTAGCAAAACTCGGTCTGACTTTGAGAAGCGTTCTATTTTACGCACAATAACTTTGACATGTTACTCTGTTAGCCACAACTTAATTTGTCACATCTGTTCTTTAATTTATTTATAGCATTAACTTACCATTAATTTGAATTTTTCAACAATAACAATGTTATTTAACGTTGCTATTAGTGATCATGTGACAAAATTCTTTAAAACTCATTGCGCACCTGAAATGGAGCAGCATTGTTCAAAATGGTTGACAGAATGACAGATCGCAGAATAGAGTAGAACACAAGTAGAACAAACTGGTGGGATTTTTTGTGGGGTTATTGTTGTGTATTCACAATATCAACGCAATAATAGTCGAATGTAGTAGTCCATCCTATTGCATTTATGTGTGCCCGGTAAAAGATATTTAGCAATAGACAGACTTAACTTCTATGAACTCAAACAGCGAAACTGACGAAGCTTCAAGGTAAATATGTAATTCACTGCTGCCGTTTGTCGAAGTTTGCGTACCAGTTTATTTACGTGTTATAAGAATATTTTTCCGTAAACGCGCTTATATTGCTATTTATAACCGTTGTGCATGATGCGCAGTTTAGACAAGGTTATGTTAAAGCATTACTTGCTATTTTCACTTTTTGTTTTTGTTCTGAAGTGCGTGTGATGGCCGGTGACACTGGAGTTATATCACATGTTTTTGTTCTTCAGGGGGAACGAAGCGTCATCGTCAAGTAGTAACACAGCCCCATCCGAGAGTGAGTCCAACCTGGGTATATGTGAAGACAATCAATCAAACTGTAGAGAGGACATTATGAAGCGAGCTGCGGCTAAACAGTTGATTGAGAGATATTTCTATCAGCTGTTGGATGGCTGCGGAAACCCTAACTGCGATAACCAGTACTGTGCATCAAGCGGAGAGGTAATTTTTGATTCAGAAAATGTAGAGGTTTATATATATAGAGGGTATATAAATAGAATTTTATTTTAGTATCCAAACAAAAGAGCTCTCATGTGTATTTTTGACGCATGAATCTGCAACTTTTGAGTTAAAATAATAAACAACAAATGTTACGTTACATGGAAATCTTTTACAACAATACATATGATATACAGCAATATGGGTTATTGAACATATCTCTATTATAAAGGATGGGTCATAAAAAAATTACGATCCATGTGATAAAAAAATCTGATCAGCCTCTTAAAAAAATATGCATATAAAAAAGTTGAAATCTTTTGTCTCGTTTGATCCACATAGAAGTTATAATATACTAGCTGCCTGGCAAACCCGTGGGATAAAATGTAGCTTATAACCATCCAAAAAATCCATTATATATTTGTGTGTACTTTGTAATATATAACGGTACAGTCAAATATAGCTCTCGACTACTAGCTGCATTTATAGATGGACCATTATCAATTGCACCACCAAATACACACATATGTGCTACAATTCCAGGGGGCAAATTACATTAGGGACTAGCTGTCAATTAGTTCAACGGCTCCTTATGAATATAGGGCGTAGAAACACACTATTACTTAGGCCCACCTGGCAATTTTGACTTATTATCAATTCTGTCAAATTCACGTTATAAGTCGTGAGATGGCGATATGCAATGACAGGTTAATACCCTTTTCAAGGAGCGTCAAATAGCTATGTTTAAATTACGTAAATACACACGTGCTACAATTCCAGGGGGCAAATTACATTAGGGACTAGCTGTCAATTAGTTCAACAGCTCCTTATGAATATAGGGTGTAGAAACACAATATTACTTAGGCCCACCTGGCAACCTTACCTACCCCTTGCAACTTACCTACCTTGGCAACTTATTATCAATTCTGTCAAATTCACGTTATAAGTCGTAAGATGGCGATATGCAATGACAGGTTAATTACCCTTTTCAAGAAGCGTCAAATAGCTATGTTCAAATTACGTATGTCAAATCAAATATTTCATTTTTGCAGAATTTGGAGATATTTTTTACTAACAATCGTATCAGATATTTATGCTGGCTATATGTGATCCAATGGTTATGCTTCTACAGTGGATAGATAATTATGCTGGTAATATTGTACACATCATTTTGATTTTGTGGAGTATCAGATATTTTTACCTGGTCAGATATTTATGCTGTTACAGGCAAATGAATTTATGCCGGCTGTAAATCATCACATATTTTGCAGCCTGTGTATTGTCACATAATTATACTTTCAATTGATGATCAGATATTTTTGCAGCATTGCCCATAGTCATATATTTATGCTGGTGACTACTGGCTAATTCATTTTATGTCCTCTTATGTGTACATATATGCTTCTTTTTACTGACTTCAATTTCTAGAATACTTACATATTTTAATTCAGATTTCCATTTCTTCAGATTACCAATTCTACAGATTCCGAATTCTACTGGTTACGTGTTCTTCAGATAATAATTTCAACTTTAGTACCTACACGTAAATTCTTACGGACAGACGGACGGACATGGCGAAACTATAAGGGTTCCTTGTTGACTATGGAACCCTAAAAATCGGTTCTGGCGCTTCGCCGGCCGCTACCGCGGCGCGCTCGCTTCGCTCGCTCGGCTCGCGGGCATAGGGTCGCAGTACACGGACCTACCTTAGAATTGGGAATCTGTAAACTTGAGAATCTGTAGAATTGGGAATCTGTAGAATCAGAATCTGTAGAGTTGGGAATCTGAAGAATTGGGAATCTGTAGAATTGGGAAGCTGTGGAATTGGGAATCTGTAGAGAAGGGAATCTGTAGAGACGGGAATCTGTAGAATTGGGAATCTGAAGAATTGGAAATCTGTAGAATTGGGAATCTGTGGAATTGGGAATCTGTAGAGAAGGGAACCTGTAGACATGAGAATCTGTAGAATTGGGAATCTGTAGACGTGGGCCTAAGCCCAAGCCACATGTAACAAAATCTAAGGTCCTTATTCAAAAAAATATCATCAAACCTATTTCAGTGAAAATGTTAAAATTAATTTATTTTATCATTGGCATATGTTTACATAAAATAAAACCGGCCAAGTGCGAGTCGGACTCGCGCACCGCTACAAACCTGAAGGTATATAAGTAATAGCTTTAAAATTATTAAAAATATTTTGATTATATGATGTAACTAAAAATGTACGGTTTTCGCAATTTTTCCTTTATCTGTGCTATAAGATGTTGCTTCATACCAAATTTCAAGGTTCTGAGTTCACGGGAAGTACCATGTAGGTTTTGATTCCCTTGCGAGTTACCTTGGCTATATCTTTTGATTGCGTTGGCTTAGAAGTTTGATTTTTTCACAGCTCCAAGGGACAGTAGACCTGAGTATTTGGTATACATTTTAGCTTGATACCTCCACGCGTTCCTGATAAAAAGGTCTTGACAGACGGACGGACGAACGGACAACAAAGTGATCCTATAAAGATACAAAACATATTTTATCAAATAGATGCTTGAGCTATTATCTGCGGATAAACTTTCTAAAACAGTTTTGAAGGGTGTTTATTAGATTGACCTCCATGTGGGGTTGGCTTAGAATAGCACCACCCCCTTTCTTCCTGTCGACTAGGGGAACAGGGTTGAACTGTGTTGTGGGCGATGTGCTAGCAACCTGTCACTGCGATATCACATTTTATTGATCTTTTATATCCACATTTATGCTAAAAGTGGTACCAGAACACAAGTTTAATGTGCTCTGCCTACCCCTTTTAGGGGTAAATGCGTGAATGTATGTATGTATGTTATTAGATTGTAATTAATTAAACGAGCGATTAAAGCGAACGTAGTTCTACTTTTCAGCTTGGACCAAAATTATTTCGTATGTTCGGACTTCGGATGTTTTCTTCTTCAGGTCGCGTTACTCAACTGATTCTCGTGAAATTTTGTGAGCTGGTTCGTTAATTATATGGATGTTTTTTGTCGATAAAATTTTCGAAATTTATTAAAATACTTGGAAAAAAGACAGGCTTGCAAGTACCAGCTCCCGGAGCCACTACTACTTATGTTGTTGGATTAATAAATAAATCAAGAAATAAAGAAAAGTATAAATTTGCACCAGTTTCTCTACTATGAAAACGGAACTAATGTGTATTTTTATTTTACATTTGTGGCTTGTGTGCGAGTTATTTGTTTCTTTCGGCTTGTCACTTTGAATACGTATGTGTTTTTCTGTAGTTAATTATTTAAATTGTCAATACTGTTGTACTGTATTTTTGTTCATAATGTTACTGTTTTATTTTTAATATTTTATAATTTATTATTGACAAGTTTGGCATAAGAGCCCAGTTTTTTCTTGTGTAATGTATTTCTCGCCTTATCAATAATTTTATTTTATTTTAGTATCATGTACTCATAAAAAACATTCCATGTAAAAAAGAGGCCAAGTCTCGAAACTCTTAGACAGTAAAAAGTTGTGAGATATTTCGTAGTACAGTCGCCATCAGATATATCGGAGCGGCCAAGGTGCTCACAAATATCTGAACACGTCTCTAATGCCTCGACAATACGGACGTGTTCAGATATTTGTGAGCACCTTGGCCGCTCCGATATATCTGATGGCGACTGTACCAAATCTCAGGCATTCTTAATTCGTTATTTGCTAGCTAAATAAAATTCTGTAACTTGGCAATCACACAACTTTACTGCATTTATGGATTTTTGCATACCTAAAACTATGTAGTAACTATTGTGTGGTTGCCATGTCACAAAAAAATATTTAGCTAGCAAATAAGGAATAATAAGAATGCCTGAGACTTGGTACTACGAAATATCTCACAACTTTTTACGGTGAAAGAGTTTCGAGACGTGGCCTCTTTTTTACATGGAATGTTTTTTATGGGATCTCACTTCTTTTTGTAGGTTATTGTGTTATCAATTTGTCCCATTCACTGCAAATATAACTTTGTATTCCAATATGTTTATATGGGATTATTTATGCAGTTGGTGTATCTAGAAAGCTGGACTTAAAATGCAATTTTTTTTAGTGTTCTCTTGATTCATACACTAAACACTAATTGTATTCTAAATTGGAAGCTTCTATGTCTCCTAGAAGTGCCTTAGACTTTTGATGACCGGTGAGTCAGTGAGTGACAAAATTAAGAAACTTTGACTAGTTATAAATCTTAAACCACTGGTTCAAATTGAATGAAATTTGAAATATATCGTGTTTATGCAATGCGTGCTTGGTTAATGAAAATGCAGGCTTCTAGTTTTATCCACAACGAAGTTATAGGGGGGTCGAAAATGGCCTGAACTGCTTCGAGAAAAGGATGGTACGGCCGTGCCGCTGTTTTGCTCGACTTGGCGGGGGCACTGCAGTGGTTTTTTGTTTTTGTTTTTTGTATTGTATCAAATGTTCTGTGAGAGTGGTTGGATGTCACTGATAAGGAGCAGCCTGCAAATCAGTCTAATCAGCTGCAGCCGCCATGCTGTAGCATTGTGCTAAAGTTGATCCGTTTGGCTGGCACACTATGTATCATTGTTTCTTATTGATATACTTTTTTGTGCCACTTTGAAGTGACATGACAATTTTCTATATCTAATATTGTCCATCAGGCCAGAAACCTGACGCCAAATGAAGCAGCAGCGGAGGCCATAAAACTGTTCTACAGGGAAGCGCGGCTGTGCGACAGTCTGCCCAACAAAGTGCCTCGCACCGATACCGGCCCTTGCGACTCCACCAGGTGAGCAGTCTGACGCATCCACAGACTAATGTAATAGCAGCGGAGGCCACAAAGCTGTTCTTCAGGGAAGCGCGGCTGTGCGACAGTCTGCCACCAGGTTCCCTTGCACTGTTTTAGGATCGGTGCCAGAAAGCGGCATTTTCGAGTTGTTTGAATTATTTAGATCTAGATACAGACCCTTCTCTACGTAAGTATGTTTTTATTATTAGAAGTCTGTAGTGTCCCACTGCTGAGCAAAGGCCTCCCCCCTGCGTTTCCAGTATTCTCGATCCTGCGCTTCTTGTGGCCAATCCTTTGAGAAGGTGTCTAACTCGTCCCGCCATCGCCGGCGCCGGCGAGGCCCGTAAGTATGTTATCGTACCTAGTATTATTTATTCAGTGAGGAGTTTGACGCATCCGCAGTTTAAACTCGACTTCATCAGGTGTGAGGCGGCACTTAGCTCTTATTTGTGCGCTTTGTGCCAGTAGGGGGCGGCGTTGCCCCACGATTGGCTGTGTCCTCTTTTTACAATCTTATATGCCATCAGGATATCTCGATCTCGCATCCGCAGGACTAGAAATCTCGAGCCTGAACAAAACCTGTAAGGATGGGTGACACCGAATCATCTGTAATCATAAGGGATGGTCGTTATAATCTGATTGTATGGACAATTTGACCAGTTTCTACGGGATGACAGCTGCGGGCGCCATATTTAACGTTAACCGGCCTGTAAAATGTGGTTGATGCAACCCGCCCCAAATCAGTGGGCGAAGTATAGTTACCATTTTACCACTTATCGCTCCCGATAAGACATCGTTCTGACAAGAATGCGAGCACCAGAGTGACGGATCTTATCCACAACAGTGATAGAATGTGAACCATCTTAAGCCCGCTCCACATTCTCGATAAAACTACACGAGATTTGCCGATAACGAGAGTGTGGAGTGAGTATTCGTCTATGTTCGTACAGTTTTGTAGTTCCGTGTTTGCGCGAAACTTCTCCTCCACATTCTCGCTGCGCTTCCGTCAGTCGACCGACGGCTACCGTAGGAAGCGTCCATCTTGTATGAAAGTCCAATTACAACTGCGCAGGGCGAGAATGTAGAGGGCCGCTCTCGGTTTCGCCCGGTCTCGGCAAATATTTCGGCGAAACCAGTCTCGTGTAGTTTTGTCGAGAATGTGGAGCGGGCTTTAGGCCCGCGGCACATTTGTAACGCCTGCCAACTGTCTACAGCCCATCGTCAGCATGCACAGAGAAGGAAAAGCGGAGCCACGACGAGAAGTCGGAGCTGGCGACGTGCAGCGGCGGCCCGCAGGCGGAGAGCTCGCAGGGCCGCAGAGCGCAGGACTTCAGAACTAGTCAAAGCAGTGAGTCCATCATGCTGGCTGTCACTTACAGACCCCGTATCGTGGTCGGCACGGAATAAAGAATCCATTGGAAGTGGCATTCAACCGATTTTCAAAGAGAACCACTGTCACCGCACGCACACAACCACACTTCAATAATACACGAACACACAATTGCAATACGCTTTCGATTTGTTAAAACGTGATGTGCCAAAATGTTGTTAACGGTAGCTAATTTAATATGCAAAAGCTACTTTAACTAGTACTATTTACGGTCTCATTTAGAGTGTCAAGTAAATATTTCTTACGTCCGTTACCATATGCGTTGCAAGACTTGCAAGAGGCGTGGTCGTTCGGCTACTCGACGCAAGATGGCGGTGTTTTCAAAACATCCTTCCATTCATAAGATGCGACCGCTTGAAACCGAAAAGTCGCATGTACTGCAAAATGTGTATGATGTGATGATACGACTATTTGGTTGTAACGGAATAGGGATGTCGGTATGGTATGAGTTTGACTATCGATATTTTTATGATATTCATACGGTAAATATTAAGCTAAGACTTATTTACAAATTGTTCTAATAAAATCTTGTTTACGATATAATAAGTAGTAGGTAACATTTATACTAAATTACTTTTGTGGTAAATATGTTGCGCTGTTGGTTTTCCATGTATCAATAAATAAATAAATAAATTTAGTAGCAATTAAACACAGATTTCTAATAAACAAAGAATATAATTTGTTTAATTTAATACAAGCACATCTCAAATACTATATAGAATTATTTTAACAGCAATCTACACTGCCGACGTTGTGCGAGTGCGGTCTAGTGAGAATTTACCGTCAAATTTGTTCGTTGTGCGGGATAACAGGAAACTAAATGTCAGTAGTTCACCGTGCGTATTGCGAATTGAATTAATTGTTCGTAATTACGCTACATACAATACTCTGCGTGGGAATTGAATCTTCATGAATGAAGCGATTTCCTTTTGCGAAACTCAAATATGAGTTGCATCAAAATGTTTCGAACAAATGGTGTTGAATCGTTGCGGAAACCAATCCTTCCTCCCCGTGGCATCAATTCATTTTTCCTTAGTATTTGTGTCTTTAGGAAAACTATAAGATTATAATAGTTATTTATTGTGTATGACACAATATTCAGATACATATTGCCAGAGCCCGGAATTCTTTTGAGCTGTCATAGGGACTTCTCGTTTATCGACTTCCGATTATACATTATGTATATCAATAAATACAGAATACAATATGTAAAATATGATTACGAGTAGACGTAACAACACGCAGTCTTATCGCGAATGAGCGATCTCTTCGAGATAACCTTTGGATACCAACTTTTAGGAAATTATAAATATAAATTAAAATAATAATATTTTATACTTTCTTATAAATAATAAGAATGGTCTTTGTCCTGATTAAAAGGCATAGGAAAGCAATCCATAAAAAATAAAAAGCAATAAAAGGAATAAGCAATAGACAATAAAATATTATTATTTTAATTTATATTTATAACACTACAATACTTCCGATTATACAATAATACATATGTATAAACGAAAGTCGATAAACGAGAAGTCCCTATGACAGCTCAAAAGTGCTACGAGAATTCCGGGCTTTGCATATTACTCATAAAAATATAATATTTTTCATTTTGGTTCATCGATAACAAGTATCGACCTTAACCACAGCATTTGAGTAGCGAACCTTCGGGAAATTTGCTGCGCATTCACGATCTGAGTAGCGAAACACAGGATTATGAACTTTATTGTTAGAGAAATAGAATTGATATTTCCTTGACTACAGGCGCAAATTGTGTCTAAGAAATTGATAATTAAATATTTTTTTATACGTATTCTAAAATATTACTTAACGATGATAAGAAATACTTCCATGAGACAAGTTTTTTATGTGCTATTATTGGAGCAGCTTTCAATAACGCAATACGGCATTTTCCTAAAATATTCACTCATGTCTTACGCTGCGTGCGGTCGCTAGGTGACTGACAATAATCTGTGCAAGAAGTATGCTTATTATTGCTCATGTTCGGCGACACGGGAACGCCCACTCACCACTTCCAATGGATTCTTTATTCCGTGGTGGTCGGCCTTATCACACGACACGTGACAAGATAGAGCGTCCGTCACTGGCTGTCACCGTTCGATAGAACGAGACGGACGCTCTATCTTTTCACTTATTGCGTGATACGGCCGACCACGATACGGGGCCTGGTCGATTCACGAGAGCTGGCGCGGATAATATATGAAACTGTCATTAATTTCATAGACATTACGCGCCAGCTCTTGTGAATCGACCTGTATTTCCGGCCATTTCACATATCAAATATTAAATATCAAATATATTTTTTCATGACACAACACAACAAAACACAGTATTACAGGACAAAGACAAAAGAAGAAATAAATCTGTCCAGAGTCACGAAATGGGCCCTACCCAGCATGATGCTGGCTTTGTAGCCGGCGCTGGTCTTCCGTAGGGTCCATCTAGTGAGGACACGGTACGTAACACAGTAAAATAAAATAAAATAAAAACCGATGACAAATTAAAATATAAAACATAAAACAACGAAAAGAAAATAATGATTAAAAGCTAAACAAAAAACAAGCAAACAACGAAATCACATTACAAGTTACAATCCTACTAATATTATAAATGCGAAAGTTTAGATGTTTGGATGTTAGTTACTTAATCGCGCTTAAACGGCTGAACCGATTTGAATGAAATTTTGCACGAAGATAGTTTATAGCCTGGATTAAAATATAGGATAGTTTTTATCCCGGGTCCACGCGGACGAAGTCGCGGGCGGAAGCTAGTCCAATAATAAACTACACCGTTTTTGGGAGCCTTTATTTTGTGCGATTCGATCATTTCAGAACTGACTGACTTATGTTTACTCTCTCTACGATGAATGAGCTAAATCAACCTTTTAGCAACCAAGGGCCAAATAAGAGCTTACAAAAATTACGCGGGCCGCACTTCATTATTTGTGACTATCAGGCAATTCCAAAATTCTGAATTCCACGACCTTCACATACAAAACAAACAGGGAAGCTCGCGGGCCACCTGTTGCCGACCGCTGGGCTAAATGATACCACGTACGTCGTTCTAATGTGACGTAAATATACCCTTGGACTTTTTACCGGAAGTGAAGGATTTCCTCAAACTCCCGGTCAATTTTAGATGTTTTGAACCGTGTGCTCATTTTATCGTGCTGACATGAGACGTAGATCTTTTGGGAGCGGTCATAGGAAGTCTCTGGACCTATTCAGATTACATTATAGCGTGCGCTTTTTTCAGATTGCAAATGTAACTAATTTGTAAAATACGTGTCAATACCTCCATTTCTAATGACCCAATTACCAGATTCAATTTATTCACGCTAATGAACTTGCAACCCTTTTATTTAAAGCAAGGAACTCAACTTAATGCGAACCATTAATTATTAATTACAAGCAAAATAATTCAAATAGCCATGATACCTAATGACTCAATTACCTAAATAAATTTCCAACCCTTTTAAACGAAGCGCAAACTTTAACACACCCATTCCACCAGTGACAATGACTAAAGGTGCACAGTGGTTGTTAGACGTGCTCGACGACTTGCTCGATGACTTGTTCGATGACTTGCTCTTGTCGTTAACAGACGGGGCGCCGTTGACCGAAGAACACATCTACAAATTGTGCGACGACTGTCTAGAGACGAAGGCGCCGGAGCCTATTATAAGGGCGTTGGGGGAAGCCTTTACACAGCCTGCCATACTCGCGAGGTGCTTCCAGAGGAAACCACATACGGAGAACAGTAGCAGTGAAGGAAGTAAAGGTATGTTTTGTGACGAGTGTCTAGAATAACAAGTCTAAACCTCTTATAAGGGCGCTGGGAGAAGCCTTTACACAACCTGCCAGAATCGCGACGGTCGTGTTTTAATTTATCACCACTCGTTGCGAATTTCCTATTTTTGGCACTTGTATCGTAAATAACTATTACCGAACCAGTGAACGTCATTTTAGACCAGCCATACTCGGCCTTTTTTTACGAGGGCCGCAAAGACATTTTAGCTAAGTGAGCCCCAGGCCAAAAGGTAAATTTACGGGTAAATTTAAAGGTAATTTATTTAAGGTTCTGATATAACTAGGATCGCATGGTGAATGGCGAGTCACTGGCAAAAGTTGAGTGTAGCTGTTTTAGACCCTGACGCCACTTACCGTCAGGTGAGACCAGGGTCAATCACTGGGCAGTCTATAATAAGTCAAGGAACTAAGATAATTGATTTGATGTGACAAGCAGTGCTGAGAAAGGATTGACTTCCAAAATGGAGAGGGTTAATATTATGTATTTTCCGTATGTTACGCCTATTGATTCGCTCAAATAAACCATTACTCTATCATCCAGGAAACAAAGAAACAGAGGCCATGTGTTCTTCCAGCGACCCGGACAAGGATGTGGACAGCATGGAGGGCCCCGGACTCGACGTGGCCTCCTGTCGCAGAGCCTTCCAGTACCTAGCCAAAGTGAGTGTATACATTTCTGAATTCAAAAGTATCGAAAAATCTTATAAACGTAACAATAAAGTCGTAACAATCTTGTTTGGTCGATAAATCCTTCGACCAGTTCCATCCTATAAAGCTTTAGGCGTGAATTATATAGAGACGGCGTAAGGTGAAGGTGCGGCGCAGGCCATTGCATACAATTAACAACTTGGAAAAGTTGAAAACCCTGACATTTCTATTTCAAGTTCAATATCTCAAAACCGGCTGAACCGATTTTGTTGAAACGTAGCTAGGAACCATCTCGATCACGCCAGCATTTGGATTTTTTTTGTTAAATCGATCAATTCGTTTTGAAGCTACGATGCCTCGGACAGAAACACAGACACGTCAAATTTATAACACACCTCTTTTCGCGTCGGGTGTTAAATATGGTCGCGTAAGGAACGGTTACAGACCAATTTCCTCCCTCAAACGTTCCGACATGAACTCCCTGCCGAGGTTTAACCGATAGACTTCTGAATGGGGTTCTTCAAGAAAACAGTGTATAATTATTTAACGAATCGGCAACGCCCCTGGGTATAGGTTGGGCCGGATTTCACTTTGTGCACTAGAGAAAAAAATTGCATTTTGGGCAGCCTACTCCGACATAAAGGCAAACTTTACGAGCATGAGAAGTGAAATACCTCTTCCACATATCAGCGGGGCTGGCCCAACTGACGCTGCAACGCGGCGCGAGACGAGAAAATCTACCCTCCTCTTTCTAAATAGTACAGTGCGAGTAAGACGGGAGTCGCTAAGCCGCGCGCGACGCGACGTGGCACGGCAGCAAGTTGTGCTAGTGAAATTGTACCTTATATCAAAGTCATACTTCCTACGTTATACGTACCGACCTTGAAGTGAAAAACTTTTATATATTTTTTTTTTAGATAATATCTTTCTTCAAAATTCTTCCTTATTGTTACATTCTTATTTTTAACCCACTAAAAAAAGTAGGAGGTTCTCAATTCGGTTGTATTTTTTTTTTAAATGTGTTGTTACCTCGGAACTTCGTCATTGATGAGCCGATTCGTAATTTTTTTTGTTGTTTGTATGTATATACTTCCAGGTGGGTCCCATTATTTTCAATAATTCAGTTGTATGATGGGATCCATGAGGAATTGAGGGAACTCCTCAATTATATTAGGCACGCGTGTAGTGATTTTGGTATTTTCTATTATAACTCGTGTATTTACACCCGGAAATCATAATTTGGTGGAGTGGAATTGATGATGAAGACCAGATGACTTATGAAATTCGTCAATTAGGTACTTAAAAGTACAAAAGTACGTCCCAGATTCTGATAAGATTCCGTTGACATAGCAACTAATGAAGTGCCAAAGGTGATCCTTGTGGAATCGACCGTAGTCCTCAAATATTATTGGGCCACATACAGCGATTGGGTTTTTTTCTCTAATAATCACCGCATTTGCTCTTGGAAATTAGTTCATGTGGTAAATTGGAAAAGAAATGTGGAAATGTTCTCATGGCTTGGCGGAGTAATAAATTGAAGTCGGTTAAAACTTTGTTTTTAAAGTAAATTATCTTAAATTCTTTCTCA
The DNA here is from genome assembly GCA_947049275.1 of Epinotia bilunana. Classification (NCBI taxonomy): domain Eukaryota; kingdom Metazoa; phylum Arthropoda; class Insecta; order Lepidoptera; family Tortricidae; genus Epinotia; species Epinotia bilunana. Next base: position 26,089,446 of record OX346256.1, read on the forward strand.
TTGTTATCCAGGTGCCATCAGAATGCTACAGCTCAGCGCTAGTGACAGCCCTAACGGCGCTCGCCGAAAACATGGAAATCGATCTCCGGGTAACCAAAAAGATGAGCCAAGAGGACATCGTCAACTGCTTCGTGATCGCCTTCGAGGTGCCAGACTTGGGTTGCAGCGATTACTTGGAGATTGCTTTACCTGCACTGTGCCATGCGGCCAAGCACCTACCCGTCAAAAGTAAGTATACATCACTAAAGTGGGTGATATCTTACTTCCTATTTTTGACACATGTCAACACCCATATAGCGTAAATGCGCATGACCTATCGAAATAATAAATAAAATCAAGTAATAAGATTATTAGTACACATGTACCTAAAACTATAACACGCTCTTTTAAAATGCTAACAAATTATGAAATAGATATGGTTTTTTTAATATTCAATTTATTTATTAAGTCAGATAACAAGATCCATTATTTGTTAGTATTATCCTTAAAAAGACTAGTTTAGTACTTAGAATATCAAATAAATAAATAAAAACTAAAAAAGAAAGAACGTTAGACATTTGGCTTCATTGAGTACGGCGCATGTAACCGACTACAATGAAGCAAGTAAACGCAGTCCGGTCTGTCCCCCGTCATCGCGAGGACGCTGTCGGGCGGCGCTCCCGGCGCGCCCGGGGGCAGCCCTCCTGCGCACGGTGGCGTAGAAGCAATCCACCCGAGCTTCTGCAAACATCCCTGATTTATCATAGTTCTTCAGTATTTTATGATAATAATTCACCATGGAAACAGTTACGTATCATGTCTTTTTTTATTTTAGTGTCGGGGCGTAATCATTCGTTTCGATTCACATGATGCTTCTGTAAGTTGTCAGGCATCGATAAATATATGAACTTATAAATGAAATAAAACATGTAAAATGACATACATAACTTTATGTTTTTGATTTGACAATTAGTTGTATATCAACTCACAAAATGATTGGCCAGGTCCGAAAGGGGTTGAAAAAAATATTGAAATAAAACACATACCTAAACTAGCCCGCGCCGCCGGGCGAATTCAGCATGGGAAGCTTGCGCCCCAACGCGAGGTTTACTTTAAATTTGTCAATATGACAAGCGATACGTCTTCGCCTCATCCCTACCAACGTCAATGTGACAGCGTCAAAAATAGGAAGTAAAATTGATATCTTCCCGTCTATACTGCATAGTTATAGTATAGTTTCTAGTGAGTGATCCCACTATACTACGAGTATTATTACCATTGATACAGAACTCAAACACAAGCGCAGGAGACCGAAAATCGAACTCGGTGTCTCTGGAGGGCCGGTCCATCGTGTATACCACTATGCCACCGCTGCGCTAATTTTGCTGCCGATTATTTCCTTGTTACTCTTGTATGTATCTGAGTTGAGGCTTATTGCCTTCAGCGCCATTGTGGTGTTTAAAAAAACTGGCCAAGTGCGAGTCGGACTCGCGCACGAAGGGTTCCGTACCATTATCTATAAAAACGGCGTGTTGACGGTTTAGTCAAGGACCCGTGTTGACGGTTTAGTCAATGGACCCGTGTTGATGGTTTAGTCAATGGACCCGTGTTGATGGTTTAGTCACTGGACCCGTGTTGACGCCTTTGTCAATCGACCCGTGTTTACGGTTTAGTCAATGGACCCGTGTTGACGGTTTAGTCAATGGACCCGTGTTGACGGTTTAGTCAATCGACCCGTGTTTACGGTTTAGTCAATGGACCCGTGTTGACGGTTTAGTCAATGGACCCGTGTTGACGCCTTAGTCAATCGACCCGTGTTTACGGTTAGTCAATGGACCCGTGTTGACAGTTTAGTCAATGGACCCGTGTTGACGGTTTAGTCAATCGACCCGTATTGACGGTTTAGTCAATGGACCCGTGTTGACGCTTTAGTCAATCGAACCTTGTTTACGGTTTAGTCAATGGACCTGTGTTGACGGTTTAGTCAATCGGTCCGTGTTGACGGTTTAGACCTTGTATGTTGCAGCTTCGTGGCCCGCACTTCTAATCTCTATATATGGTAAATGACTTGAAGTGGCTTGTTACATGATTTGCTTCTTGCAGCACAAGCGAAACTGGCGCGGATGTGGGCCCAGCACTGCAAGGAGAGTCTCCGGCATATCCTGGAGACCTTACAGCAGCTAATCACCCTGCGCATCATCTCCACCAACTACACCAGGAACTTCCAGGTGCACGATGACGAGAGCGTCACGACGGCCACTAAGCTCATGAAGGTACTTATTGTAATGGTGTAAGGTTCAATATTCTGTGTCTATCGTTCGTCCAGCACTGCAAGGAGGGTCACCAGCATATCCTCTTCATCTCGCTCTTATTTGGAGCAGCCTTATTGGGGAAGTACCTTACAGAAGATCATCATTGTCATCATCATCAGCATCATATCAGCCGAAAGACGTCCACTGCTGGACATGGGCCTCCCCCAAAGAGTGCCACAGTGACCGGTCCTGTGCCACCCGCAACCAGCGGTCTCCCGCAATCTTTACCAGGTCATATTCATATTCAACTAGCTTCTGCCCGCGACTCCGTCCGCGTGGAAGTCGTTTATATCGTAGCTCCATACAAACTTTCACCCCCCATTTTAGGGAAGTGGGGGGTTTGAAGGAGACAAAAAGTAACCTATGTCACTCTCCATCCCTTCAACTATCTCTACTTAAAAAAACACGTCAATTCGTCGCTCCGTTTTGCCGTGAAAGACGGACAAACAAACACACACATACACTTTCCCATTTATAATATTAGTATGGATTTATTCATAAATCATCATGCAGGTACAGAATATAGGTACAGAAGATTGCAGCTATAATAATATCACTACGTGTACTTGCTTTGTAGGTATGCAGTGTTGTGTTCCTGTTGTTGAGTAAGGTCGCCAGAGCTGCCGAGGGTGCGCTGTGTTGAGACCATGCGAGTGAGTGACCAGCCATCGTCTCTAGTTAGACGGTTGTCAACATTATGAATCCTTAGATCAATATAGAGTCGGAAAGGCGCTTATTCTCCTAAAGCCCATGGACGCGGCTTGTTTGCCAACGTCGCAGCATAAAAAAATGTATGTTCTTTCACGAGTGTCTTTTCCTTGACAGATCGTTTACTACGCAAACATGATCGGCGGTGTCATGGAGTCGAGCTCACTACGCGAAGAGCCCGTCTCTGTCCCACACCAGCTGGACCCACTGGGAGACGCGCTCGAACATCTCTATCCCCTCACCTCCATCAAGAGCAAACACCACCAGCACACGGACTCGCTAGGTGAGAATAGAATAGCAGCCTGTCTCTGTCCCACACCAGCTGGACCCACTGCGAGACGCGCTCGAACCTCTCTATCCCCTCACCTCCATCAAGAGCAAACATCACCAGCACACGGACCCGCCAGGTGAGAATAGAATAGCAGCCTGTCTCTGTCCCACACCAGCTGGACCCACTGGGAGACGCGCTCGAACCTCTCTATCCCCTCACCTCCACCAAGAGCAAACATCACCAGCACACGGACCCGCTAGGTGAGAATAGAATAGCAGCCTGTCTCTGTCCCACACCAGCTGGACCCACTGGGAGACGCGCTCGAACCTCTCTATCCCCTCACCTCCATCAAGAGCAAACACCACCAGCACACGGACCCGCTAGGTGAGAATAGAATAGCAGCCTGTCTCTGTCCCACACCAGCTGGACCCACTGGGAGACGCGCTCGAACCTCTCTATCCCCTCACCTCTATCAAGAGCAAACACCACCAGCACACGGACCCGCTAGGTGAGAATAGAATAGCAGCCTGTCTCTGTCCCACACCAGCTGGACCCACTGGGAGACGCGCTCGAACCTCTCTATCCCCTCACCTCTATCAAGAGCAAACACCACCAGCACACGGACCCGCTAGGTGAGAATAGAATAGCAGCCTGTCTCTGTCCCACACCAGCTGGACCCACTGGGAGACGCGCTCGAACCTCTCTATCCCCTCACGTCTATCAAGAGCAAACACCACCAGCACACGGACCCGCTAGGTGATAATAGAATAGCAGCCTGTCTCTGTCCCACACCAGCTGGACCCACTGGGAGACGCGCTCGAACCTCTATCCCCTCACCTCTATCAAGAGCAAACACCACCAGCACACGGACCCGCTACGTGAGAATAGAATAGCAGCCTGTCTCTGTCCCACACCAGCTGGACCTACTGGGAGACGCGCTCGAACCTCTCTATCCCCTCACCTCTATCAAGAGCAAACACCACCAGCACACGGACCCGCTACGTGAGAATAGAATAGCAGCCTGTCTCTGTCCCACACCAGCTGGACCCACTGGGAGACGCGCTCGAACCTCTCTATCCCCTCACCTCTATCAAGAGCAAACACCACCAGCACACGGACCCGCTAGGTGAGGGCTACATACACAGTAGGGTTCTTCTAAAAGGAGTTGCATTTTTAAAGGGTCGGCAACGCGCACGCCATCTTCATAGACCGGTAATGGTCAAAAACTGTCAAACTATTACATATTTTATTGGACGTAACTCATAATTGCCGACGGTTTTGAAACAACCGATGCTGATGTCAATTCGATCAAAATAAGCTTTTATTTATCCAATATTTTTTTATATAATTCTTTATTCTACTCAGGTCTTATATATATATGTATATATAAATATATATATATATATAGGACATTGACAAAGAAAGGAAAGTCGGATCATCACTTTAATTTACTTTATTAAATAAAATGGTACAGCGCACACCGCACAGTTCGTCGTTGATCGCCATTCTCCTGCTATCCCTTTCCCACGCTATCTCTCTCCCTCAGTGCGTTCCGTTACACTGTAACATTCCTACATATACGTAACTTTTACATCTATAAGAAACTTGGATTAAAATATCTGCTATCTTGTTTCAGGAATTGAATTAGGAGTTAACGTGTTAGATGCTAGAAAGCCCTTCCTGCCATTCGAGGAGTTCTACAACGAGCCCCTTAGTGATACTATAGAAATGGATAAGGATTACGCTAACTATAAGACAGAAATTAGTAATGGTGAGTTTACTTTAACCCCCTTGTTCATAAAACTTAAAATCACCGTCATCCTTCTGGCCATATTCCCGGTTGTGCCCCTAAAGGACCCCGAGGTCCGCTTTGACGCCGAATCCCAGGACTTGACATTAGGCACGTTTTACGAAAGCGACTGCCATCTGACCTACCGACCCAGGGGGAAAACTAAACCTTATTGTTAGGCATCGGAGTTTTTGTCGCATGGTAAGACTAATAGCAAGCTATGGAGTCGACATTTGCCATAAATGAAAACTCTTATTCATACTCATACTCATTTATTTAATTTATCTTAAAATGCCTTTAGAGCGGTCGGTCGTGTATAATTATCTTAGTCGAATTATATAAATATATATTTTGTATGTTTATGAATTTTCGTAATTAAATCAGTATTAAAATGGTAATTATTTTTTATTGTAATATTTATTTTTCAAAGATAACATTAAATAATCGTTTCTAAACTCGTCAACGTTGTTGTCTTTAATTATAAAAAAATACCTAACTCATTAAATAAATGAGTATGAGTATGAATAAGAGTTTTCATTTATGGCAAATGTCGACTCCATAGCTTGCTATTAGTCTTACCATGCGACAAAAACTCCGATGCCTAACAATAAGGTTTCGTTTTAGTTAAACCGGTTTCCTCACGATGTGTTCCTTCACCGAACAATTCAAAAGTTAAACTGTGTTTTATCCCTTTCTCACGAGACCAAATGTCAAATTTAATCGTATAGCGATTTGTAGAATAGGCGAATATCCGTGTGATATTTGTATAGGAGCGCCTATTTCGCCGAAAGTGTTGTCGCTCGTTTAACACCACCCAGGGGACTCGTGCAGGGCTGTGGCAGGTAAATCCGGCGGACGCGAACAAAAGATTGACCCCCGATTTCGTTCTTTCAAAGTGACAGGTAAAGATAAAATTTCAACGGCAGTTTAGCTGAAATATGTATGTTGAACCTTTATGAATCCAGTCAAATGTGCATGAATGAGGTTTAAAATTAGAAAAACGGTGCTTAAAACAACTACAGTTGTTATGGTGTATATTACTGAACTAATCAATCTTAATTAATAATGAATCTTCTTAAAATGATGAACTATAAACGATTAAGACAATGATGCTTGGCATACATACATTCACGCCTTTATTCCCAAAAGTGGTAGGCAGAGCACATGAAACGTACATATATTCCAGCGCCACTTTTAGCATAAATGTGGGTATAAAAGATCGACAAAATGTGATATTGCAGCCCATCGCCCACAACACACTTCAACCCTGGTCCCTTAGTCGACTTTTACGACACCCACGGGAAGGAAGGGGGTGGTGAAATTCTAACCCGACACCACACGGGTGGTGCTTGACACTGGCCTAATAGTTTCATAACAATAGAGGTGCGTAACTAGGGTTTGCAGGCCCGATACTTATTGAAGTCCCGAAAATTTGGGGTCTGGCCTGGGTCAGTCCCGGGAAATATCGCATACTTTCGGGACTTTCGGGACTCTTGAAGTGTTTTATGGAGAATGTATTAAAAACCGATAACGAATCAATTAATCTAATCAGCGAAGTGCATGGGATGTGTGCAATTTTTAACCGACTTCAAAAAAAAGGAGGTTCTCAATTCGGTGTATTTTTTTCAATGTTTGTCACCTCAGAACTCCGTCATTGTTGAGCCGATTCGTATTTTTTTTGTTTGTATGTATATGCTTCCAGGTTCGTCCCATTTTTTTTCAAAAATCCGGTTAGATGATGGGATCCACGAGGAATTGAGGGAACTCCTCAATTATATTAGGCACGCGTGTAGTGATTTTGGTATTTTCTATTATAACTCGTGTATTTACAGCCGGAAATCATAAATTTGGTGGAGTGGATGAGTGGCTGATGATGAAGACCACAGACAGATGACTTATGGAATTCCTCAATTATCACACACATCATCACAGATTCTGATAAGATTCCGTTGAAATGGCAACTAATGAAGTGCCAAAGGTGATCCTTGCGGAATCGACGAAAGTCCTCAAATATTATCGGGCCACATACAGCGATTGGGTTTTTCCTCTAATATTGAAAATGAAAATATCTTTATTGAGACAAAAGAACAGTAACAAAAATATAGTTGTACAGCGGGCCCCAGACTAGGCTGGGCCTGTGTCTCGGGCGCCCTACGAGTTGGTATTCTTTACAAAACGAGTTACAGTGTGCATAGTACTTTAAAAGGACATTAATAATCATATAAGTAGAAAAAGAAGAAAGGAAAAGTAACAATTGAACATGCTTAATCTTTAATCATTAATTCAAAAGCTCAGTGATGAAATTATGGCGTGTGCGTGTGCGCGTGTGTACGTTCTTGCTTACCACATTGTAAATAAAGGGGTGCGCAAAGAAGGGGGAGCGCTTTGCAAATACCGATCTAACGGCCGGGAGAGGTACACGATATACTCTTTTCTTTAATAAATTCTCATGTAGTTGAGATTTATAGATGAGGTTATGGGTGCGACCAACTGCCTTCACAATGTACAACTGCCTGACCGTCAGAAATCCTGTTTCTTTATACAATGAACTGGTGGTATAACGAAAAGGCTTCTTTAACATGACCTTAATTACGCTGCGCTGGGCGCGCTCGAGATCCAGTAGGTATGTCTTGCATGCACTGCCCCAGACTGCTTTACAGTATTGTATAACAGACTGGCACAAAGCGTAATACACCATAAAAAGAATGTCGACGGGTGCACAGTGACGTAGCCGCTTTACAATATAGTTTTTCTGATTCTTTTGGAGACAAGATGTATATATGCTCTTTAAAGGACAAATGCTGATCCCCGAGAAGACCCAGATATTTCACAGTAAAGCATTTAGTGAGCTCGGGGCAGTTGCATAGGGTAAGAGCATAACTGGTTGGCGATTGTTGCATGGTTTCACAGTTATGAAGTGTTAAGGTTTTAGATATTGACTTCTAATATTAAGTGTTAGTAATTTGAAACGTGAACTTGATGTGAGAACGCCTTTACATTCCTCTAAATTGTCTAACGAGTGGCGTTCGATGGATAAACTATTGTCAAGTTCGTCTCTTATATCCCGGGTCGTCATTTGGAAAGTTAAAATCAATCTGAGATAATGACGACGACCTTTGCCAGGAGATCCGCGAATGCATATATCTATGGAAGGCGTGTTTAAATTCCTTTGGTAGCTTGTGACAGAATGTGTGTGTGTGTGTGTGTGTGTGTGTGTGTGTGTGTGTGTGTGTGTGTGTGATGTGTGGTGTTGTGATGTGTGCTTATAGTCACTAACATGACAAGGAAAAATTACAGTAAACCATAATCAACAGGAAATTATAACAGTATTTACAGCAAAAATAACGATTGCCGATTATGGGGATCATTAAAGTAGTGGGTATGCAGTGGTTCGATAATCAACGCATTAGCTCTCGGAAATCAGTTCATGTGGTAAATTGGAAAAGAAATGTTCTCGTGGCTTGGCGGAGTAGTAAATTGAAGTCGGTCAAAACTTTGTTTTTGTAGTAAAATATTTAAGTAAGAGTAGTGCGGCTGTTTGTCTCAATGTCTAAAAACTAGTGATTTGATAAAATCCCTAGACCACGTCAGTGAGTTGATATAATAAGCTCGAAAAGAAGACTATTAGTTTTGCTCTTTCACTACACTGTGTGACAAGTTTAGTGATAACATAGCCCGCATGCAAAGCGTGGCGATTATGACATTTACAAAAGACCCCACGGCCCGAGGTTCCGGCAACCCACGGGTACCCTACTACTATCATAGTAGATAGATTACCAACGAAAGGAAAGTGTAACTATATACAGGGTGTTTTTTTAACCGTCTTAGAGCCCATCATCATCATCATCATCACATCAGCCGAAAGACGTCCACTGCTGGACATAGGCCTCCCCCAAAGAGTGCCAAAGTGACCGGTCCTGCGCCACCCGCATCCAGCGGACTCCCGCAACCTTTACCAGGTCATCGGTCCACCTTGTGGGGGGCCTGGCCTACCCACGCTGCGCCTTCCGGTACGTGGTCGCCACTCGAGAACCTTTCCGCCCCATCGGCCATCGGTTCTACGTGCTATGTGCCCCGCCCACTACCACTTAAATTTGGCGATTCGGAGGGCTATATCGGTCGGAGCCGAAGCCCAGTTAATGTACATGTACATACATACATTACATTACAAAGAACTTAAAAAGGGTGAATGAACTTCGCACCGCGCGCCATACAGGATTTTTCAACCTTTTGTTGCTAAAAACTTGCCTAATTATTTTTTTATTTTACGAATGATTAGTACGTTTTGGATACTTTAAATGGGCTTTGGCTCTAAGACGGCTAAAAAAACACGGTGTATAGGGTTATGTGAAGTCCGAAGAGAGGGAGAGGACGGGATAACCTTTAAATCCGGCAATTTGCTCTATTTTCGGGAGGGCGACCAACAGTCCCAGGGAAGAGTCCGTTTCCTCGTCCACAAGCCCGCCGTGAACAACTTGGTGAAGATCGAGAGTGTGTCGACTAGGGTGGCATAGCTTTATACTCAAGAGTATCCAACAGGTACTCGTTGAAGGTCATTCAGGTTTACTCGCTGACCTCGCGCGGTGGTAGAGACTAGGGTATGCTTCCGGGAAATCCCGGTCCCGAAAGTCCCGGTATTACCCGGGAAATGTGATTTTTACTTAGTCCCGGGACTGACTTCGTAATTCGCGTTACTTTCGGGACTTTCGGGATTTCATTATAAATCATCATCATCATCATCATTATATCAGCTTAAAGACGTCCATTACTGGACACAGGGCTCCCCCGAAGAGTGCCAAAGTTGCCAATCCTGCGCCACCCGCATCCAGCGGACTCCCGCGACCTTTATCAGGTAATCAGTCCACCTTGTCACCCACGCTGCGTCTTCCTGTCCGTGTTCGCCACTCGAGAACCTTTCCGACCCAACGGCCAAACGGTTCTATGTGCCCCGCCCACTGCCACTGAATTTTAGCGATTCGGAGGGCTATATCGGTTACCTTGGTTCTGGCGCAGATAGCCTCATTTCAGATGTGATCACGCAGAGAAACTCCCAGCATAGCCCTCTCCATTGATTGCCCTTTAGGTGACTTTGAGCCTTCTAATGAGGCTCACAGTAAGCGGCTACGGTTCTGTGTCATATGTCATCACTGGCAACACATACTGGTCAAAGACTCGTTTTGAGACACTGCGGAATATTGAACGAAAAGATACGCCGTAGCTTCGCGAACGCTGCCCTGCCGAGTCGCATTCGAAGATTGACCTCTATCTCCACCTTTTCCATTCTCCATTTCCGCCGTTAGCAGTTATTCCGTCTACACCGGGTGCCTTGTTTCCGGGATCCTCGGTATAGGGTCGGGTTAATCTAGGTCAAGGGAGGTCACCGCCAGACCTACATCGGGTCTGCGAGTGGATGGTGGATGTGTATAGTTGTCCTTAAAAGCGCTCTATCTCAACTAAAAGCTCAGGTTTAGAAGAAACGATTTTACTATCTTCCGTTTCAAAGTTGAAAACTGGGCTGGCTCTGCCCAATGGACAGATCTCTTGAGATTTTTTGAAAGCCCTTATTACGCTGGATGATCTTTTAATAGAATTTATATTGAATTGACGCAGATCGCGAGTAAGGGACTTGGAGATCTGTTTATTGAGCTGCCGATATAAGGTTGAATCGTCTGAAGACTAGGATCATTCCACTCCTTTCCTTCATGAGCTTCTGAGTTGAGCTAGAGAGCCTTTTAGGTCTGTTGGTCCCTTGGGCCTTGAAAAACTGACACGAGTGACCCAGTGGCACGGACAGATTCCACAAAGCTGCCGTTGAATTCGTCCACATCGCCGCCTAGGCAATCGAACGATACGGTTTTGGAGTTCCAACTGAAAGGGTTCCAACTGAAGGGGTTTTGGATTTGGATTGATCCTGGACGGAGCGTAGACTTCATCAATCGAGAGCGCTCTCGCTTGACACATACATTCTTTTACCAGACGGTGTTCGCTCCCGGTTTTAACCGTATTGATGAATGAGGGACATCATTGAATATATGCTTCCTCGTCGACATGATGAAGTCAATCTCGTTTTTAGTTGCACCGTCTGGACTCATCCAGGTCCACTTTCTGTGCTCGTGTTTATTGAAGAAGGAATTCATCATGTAGAGTTCCTCCTTCTTCGAGAAGCCAACCAGTAGTTGGCCCCGGTGGTTCCGACTACCAACTCCAAATTGCCCCACTCTAAGCTCTTCACCATCTCTCTTGCCCAGTTTTGCGTTTAAGTTCCACATAACAACGGTGAAGTAGGTTAACTATGCATGGCCTTTGATATATCTTCATACATAGTCTCCACATAGGGTTTGCAGTGCCGATACTTATTGAAGTCCCGAAAATTTCGGGACTGCGTAACGGGAAATCCCGGATACTCCCGGGAGCATACCCTATGCGTAACAATCCAAGCAAGATATATTTCTTTCGCATCATGTATGTTACCTTTTTGGGGAGCGACTTTCTGGAGGTCGTAGCTTCGAACCTCGGATTGTACCACTGGGTTTTTCACAAAGACATACCTTGGCACGTATGTACGGTCGAGGAAAATGAAGGTTTGGCACATGTCAACTCTATTTGAATGACGTTAAAGGCCAAAAGTGCTAAACATTCCATTTCCTCGACTGTACATGGGTTATGTGCGCTACATGTGATTTGACAGTAGCTTTCCGGTGAAGGAAAACATTGTGAGGGAACCGGTTTAATCGCAACGAAATCTAGTTTTCCCCGTGGGTTGGATGATCAGATGATAATCGCCGTAAAACGAGTGTCTACGCTAAATCTATAGGCATGCCAAAGCAGACCCCGACCTCCTTTAAGTGGCCATTACACTGCTTCGTTCGTTTAATGCGGTCACCGTACTTGTTTCAAACTACTTCGGCCAACGACTGACGTCTTGAGATTAGTCTGTCCGTCTACTACGGTCACAAAGACAGGACCTTGTAGCCGTGGGTAGTGGGCCACCGTCGTCTTTCCACTGCTGCGGTCGCCGCATGTTGCACCGAATGACCGAATTCCCTTTTTTCCAGGTAAAAAATTCGCGTTCCTAAAATACCCGTTCATACTAACCGCGGCAACAAAGTCCCTCGGACTGTACTACGAGAACCGCATTCGCATGTACTCGGAGCGGCGCGTGTCGCTGCTGCACGCGGTGGTGGGCGCCGCGCCGCCCATGCCCTACCTGCGGCTCAAGGTGCGCCGGAGCCACGTCGTGGACGACGCGCTGGTCGAGGTCAGTCACTCTACATCCCTGGGACTATAGTACGGGAACCGCATCCGCATGTACACGGAGCGCCGCCCATGCCCTACCTGCGGCTCAAGGTGCGCCGGAGCCACGTCGTGGACGACGCGCTGGTCGAGGTCAGTCACTCTACATCCCTGGGACTATAGTACGGGAACCGCATCCGCATGTACACGGAGCGCCGCCCATGCCCTACCTGCGGCTCAAGGTGCGCCGGAGCCACGTCGTGGACGACGCGCTGGTCGAGGTCAGTCACTCTACATCCCTGGGACTATAGTACGGGAACCGCATCCGCATGTACACGGAGCGCCGCCCATGCCCTACCTGCGGCTCAAGGTGCGCCGGAGCCACGTCGTGGACGACGCGCTGGTCGAGGTCAGTCACTCTACATCCCTGGGACTATAGTACGGGAACCGCATCCGCATGTACACGGAGCGCCGCCCATGCCCTACCTGCGGCTCAAGGTGCGCCGGAGCCACGTCGTGGACGACGCGCTGGTCGAGGTCAGTCACTCTACATCCCTGGGACTATAGTACGGGAACCGCATCCGCATGTACACGGAGCGCCGCCCATGCCCTACCTGCGGCTCAAGGTGCGCCGGAGCCACGTCGTGGACGACGCGCTGGTCGAGGTCAGTCACTCTACATCCCTGGGACTATAGTACGGGAACCGCATCCGCATGTACACGGAGCGCCGCCCATGCCCTACCTGCGGCTCAAGGTGCGCCGGAGCCACGTCGTGGACGACGCGCTGGTCGAGGTCAGTCACTCTACATCCCTGGGACTATAGTACGGGAACCGCATCCGCATGTACACGGAGCGCCGCCCATGCCCTACCTGCGGCTCAAGGTGCGCCGGAGCCACGTCGTGGACGACGCGCTGGTCGAGGTCAGTCACTCTACATCCCTGGGACTATAGTACGGGAACCGCATCCGCATGTACACGGAGCGCCGCCCATGCCCTACCTGCGGCTCAAGGTGCGCCGGAGCCACGTCGTGGACGACGCGCTGGTCGAGGTCAGTCACTCTACATCCCTGGGACTATAGTACGGGAACCGCATCCGCATGTACACGGAGCGCCGCCCATGCCCTACCTGCGGCTCAAGGTGCGCCGGAGCCACGTCGTGGACGACGCGCTGGTCGAGGTCAGTCACTCTACATCCCTGGGACTATAGTACGGGAACCGCATCCGCATGTACACGGAGCGCCGCCCATGCCCTACCTGCGGCTCAAGGTGCGCCGGAGCCACGTCGTGGACGACGCGCTGGTCGAGGTCAGTCACTCTACATCCCTGGGACTATAGTACGGGAACCGCATCCGCATGTACACGGAGCGCCGCCCATGCCCTACCTGCGGCTCAAGGTGCGCCGGAGCCACGTCGTGGACGACGCGCTGGTCGAGGTCAGTCACTCTACATCCCTGGGACTATAGTACGGGAACCGCATCCGCATGTACACGGAGCGCCGCCCATGCCCTACCTGCGGCTCAAGGTGCGCCGGAGCCACGTCGTGGACGACGCGCTGGTCGAGGTCAGTCACTCTACATCCCTGGGACTATAGTACGGGAACCGCATCCGCATGTACACGGAGCGCCGCCCATGCCCTACCTGCGGCTCAAGGTGCGCCGGAGCCACGTCGTGGACGACGCGCTGGTCGAGGTCAGTCACTCTACATCCCTGGGACTATAGTACGGGAACCGCATCCGCATGTACACGGAGCGCCGCCCATGCCCTACCTGCGGCTCAAGGTGCGCCGGAGCCACGTCGTGGACGACGCGCTGGTCGAGGTCAGTCACTCTACATCCCTGGGACTATAGTACGGGAACCGCATCCGCATGTACACGGAGCGCCGCCCATGCCCTACCTGCGGCTCAAGGTGCGCCGGAGCCACGTCGTGGACGACGCGCTGGTCGAGGTCAGTCACTCTACATCCCTGGGACTATAGTACGGGAACCGCATCCGCATGTACACGGAGCGCCGCCCATGCCCTACCTGCGGCTCAAGGTGCGCCGGAGCCACGTCGTGGACGACGCGCTGGTCGAGGTCAGTCACTCTACATCCCTGGGACTATAGTACGGGAACCGCATCCGCATGTACACGGAGCGCCGCCCATGCCCTACCTGCGGCTCAAGGTGCGCCGGAGCCACGTCGTGGACGACGCGCTGGTCGAGGTCAGTCACTCTACATCCCTGGGACTATAGTACGGGAACTGCATCCGCATGTACACGGAGCGCCGCCCATGCCCTACCTGCGGCTCAAGGTGCGCCGGAGCCACGTCGTGGACGACGCGCTGGTCGAGGTCAGTCACTCTACATCCCTGGGACTATAGTACGGGAACCGCATCCGCATGTACACGGAGCGCCGCCCATGCCCTACCTGCGGCTCAAGGTGCGCCGGAGCCACGTCGTGGACGACGCGCTGGTCGAGGTCAGTCACTCTACATCCCTGGGACTATAGTACGGGAACCGCATCCGCATGTACACGGAGCGCCGCCCATGCCCTACCTGCGGCTCAAGGTGCGCCGGAGCCACGTCGTGGACGACGCGCTGGTCGAGGTCAGTCACTCTACATCCCTGGGACTATAGTACGGGAACCGCATCCGCATGTACACGGAGCGCCGCCCATGCCCTACCTGCGGCTCAAGGTGCGCCGGAGCCACGTCGTGGACGACGCGCTGGTCGAGGTCAGTCACTCTACATCCCTGGGACTATAGTACGGGAACCGCATCCGCATGTACACGGATCGCCGCCCATGCCCTACCTGCGGCTCAAGGTGCGCCGGAGCCACGTCGTGGACGACGCGCTGGTCGAGGTCAGTCACTCTACATCCCTGGGACTATAGTACGGGAACCGCATCCGCATGTACACGGAGCGCCGCCCATGCCCTACCTGCGGCTCAAGGTGCGCCGGAGCCACGTCGTGGACGACGCGCTGGTCGAGGTCAGTCACTCTACATCCCTGGGACTATAGTACGGGAACCGCATCCGCATGTACACGGAGCGCCGCCCATGCCCTACCTGCGGCTCAAGGTGCGCCGGAGCCACGTCGTGGACGACGCGCTGGTCGAGGTCAGTCACTCTACATCCCTGGGACTATAGTACGGGAACCGCATCCGCATGTACACGGAGCGCCGCCCATGCCCTACCTGCGGCTCAAGGTGCGCCGGAGCCACGTCGTGGACGACGCGCTGGTCGAGGTCAGTCACTCTACATCCCTGGGACTATAGTACGGGAACCGCATCCGCATGTACACGGAGCGCCGCCCATGCCCTACCTGCGGCTCAAGGTGCGCCGGAGCCACGTCGTGGACGACGCGCTGGTCGAGGTCAGTCACTCTACATCCCTGGGACTATAGTACGGGAACCGCATCCGCATGTACACGGAGCGCCGCCCATGCCCTACCTGCGGCTCAAGGTGCGCCGGAGCCACGTCGTGGACGACGCGCTGGTCGAGGTCAGTCACTCTACATCCCTGGGACTATAGTACGGGAACCGCATCCGCATGTACACGGAGCGCCGCCCATGCCCTACCTGCGGCTCAAGGTGCGCCGGAGCCACGTCGTGGACGACGCGCTGGTCGAGGTCAGTCACTCTACATCCCTGGGACTTTAGTACGGGAACCGCATCCGCATGTACACGGAGCGCCGCCCATGTTCTACCTGCGGCTCAAGGTGCGCCGGAGCCACGTCGTGGACGACGCGCTGGTCGAGGTCAGTCACTCTACATCCCTGGGACTATAGTACGGGAACCGCATCCGCATGTACACGGAGCGCCGCCCATGCCCTACCTGCGGCTCAAGGTGCGCCGGAGCCACGTCGTGGACGACGCGCTGGTCGAGGTCAGTCACTCTACATCCCTGGGACTATAGTACGGGAACCGCATCCGCATGTACACGGAGCGCCGCCCATGCCCTACCTGCGGCTCAAGGTGCGCCGGAGCCACGTCGTGGACGACGCGCTGGTCGAGGTCAGTCACTCTACATCCCTGGGACTATAGTACGGGAACCGCATCCGCATGTACACGGAGCGCCGCCCATGCCCTACCTGCGGCTCAAGGTGCGCCGGAGCCACGTCGTGGACGACGCGCTGGTCGAGGTCAGTCACTCTACATCCCTGGGACTATAGTACGGGAACCGCATCCGCATGTACACGGAGCGCCGCCCATGCCCTACCTGCGGCTCAAGGTGCGCCGGAGCCACGTCGTGGACGACGCGCTGGTCGAGGTCAGTCACTCTACATCCCTGGGACTATAGTACGGGAACCGCATCCGCATGTACACGGAGCGCCGCCCATGCCCTACCTGCGGCTCAAGGTGCGCCGGAGCCACGTCGTGGACGACGCGCTGGTCGAGGTCAGTCACTCTACATCCCTGGGACTATAGTACGGGAACCGCATCCGCATGTACACGGAGCGCCGCCCATGCCCTACCTGCGGCTCAAGGTGCGCCGGAGCCACGTCGTGGACGACGCGCTGGTCGAGGTCAGTCACTCTACATCCCTGGGACTATAGTACGGGAACCGCATCCGCATGTACACGGAGCGCCGCCCATGCCCTACCTGCGGCTCAAGGTGCGCCGGAGCCACGTCGTGGACGACGCGCTGGTCGAGGTCAGTCACTCTACATCCCTGGGACTATAGTACGGGAACCGCATCCGCATGTACACGGAGCGCCGCCCATGCCCTACCTGCGGCTCAAGGTGCGCCGGAGCCACGTCGTGGACGACGCGCTGGTCGAGGTCAGTCACTCTACATCCCTGGGACTATAGTACGGGAACCGCATCCGCATGTACACGGAGCGCCGCCCATGCCCTACCTGCGGCTCAAGGTGCGCCGGAGCCACGTCGTGGACGACGCGCTGGTCGAGGTCAGTCACTCTACATCCCTGGGACTATAGTACGGGAACCGCATCCGCATGTACACGGAGCGCCGCCCATGCCCTACCTGCGGCTCAAGGTGCGCCGGAGCCACGTCGTGGACGACGCGCTGGTCGAGGTCAGTCACTCTACATCCCTGGGACTATAGTACGGGAACCGCATCCGCATGTACACGGAGCGCCGCCCATGCCCTACCTGCGGCTCAAGGTGCGCCGGAGCCACGTCGTGGACGACGCGCTGGTCGAGGTCAGTCACTCTACATCCCTGGGACTATAGTACGGGAACCGCATCCGCATGTACACGGAGCGCCGCCCATGCCCTACCTGCGGCTCAAGGTGCGCCGGAGCCACGTCGTGGACGACGCGCTGGTCGAGGTCAGTCACTCTACATCCCTGGGACTTTAGTACGGGAACCGCATCCGCATGTACACGGAGCGCCGCCCATGCCCTACCTGCGGCTCAAGGTGCGCCGGAGCCACGTCGTGGACGACGCGCTGGTCGAGGTCAGTCACTCTACATCCCTGGGACTATAGTACGGGAACCGCATCCGCATGTACACGGAGCGCCGCCCATGCCCTACCTGCGGCTCAAGGTGCGCCGGAGCCACGTCGTGGACGACGCGCTGGTCGAGGTCAGTCACTCTACATCCCTGGGACTATAGTACGGGAACCGCATCCGCATGTACACGGAGCGCCGCCCATGCCCTACCTGCGGCTCAAGGTGCGCCGGAGCCACGTCGTGGACGACGCGCTGGTCGAGGTCAGTCACTCTACATCCCTGGGACTTTAGTACGGGAACCGCATCCGCATGTACACGGAGCGCCGCCCATGCCCTACCTGCGGCTCAAGGTGCGCCGGAGCCACGTCGTGGACGACGCGCTGGTCGAGGTCAGTCACTCTACATCCCTGGGACTATAGTACGGGAACCGCATCCGCATGTACACGGAGCGCCGCCCATGCCCTACCTGCGGCTCAAGGTGCGCCGGAGCCACGTCGTGGACGACGCGCTGGTCGAGGTCAGTCACTCTACATCCCTGGGACTATAGTACGGGAACCGCATCCGCATGTACACGGAGCGCCGCCCATGCCCTACCTGCGGCTCAAGGTGCGCCGGAGCCACGTCGTGGACGACGCGCTGGTCGAGGTCAGTCACTCTACATCCCTGGGACTATAGTACGGGAACCGCATCCGCATGTACACGGAGCGCCGCCCATGCCCTACCTGCGGCTCAAGGTGCGCCGGAGCCACGTCGTGGACGACGCGCTGGTCGAGGTCAGTCACTCTACATCCCTGGGACTATAGTACGGGAACCGCATCCGCATGTACACGGAGCGCCGCCCATGCCCTACCTGCGGCTCAAGGTGCGCCGGAGCCACGTCGTGGACGACGCGCTGGTCGAGGTCAGTCACTCTACATCCCTGGGACTATAGTACGGGAACCGCATCCGCATGTACACGGAGCGCCGCCCATGCCCTACCTGCGGCTCAAGGTGCGCCGGAGCCACGTCGTGGACGACGCGCTGGTCGAGGTCAGTCACTCTACATCCCTGGGACTATAGTACGGGAACCGCATCCGCATGTACACGGAGCGCCGCCCATGCCCTACCTGCGGCTCAAGGTGTGCCAAGTATAAGTTTACTGCCAGATATCGCACGGAGTGTTTAGCCACTTTACATTTTGGACACATACTGTTACAAGTGGTTTTTTTTCGTGTTGCTAAGCGATCTTGCCTTTCCTCCTCTGTTATGTTATAATATAAACTATATTCTTGCAAAACTTCATTCAAATCGGTTGAGACGTTTAAGAGTGATTGAGTAACAATCAGCCAAACATCTAAATTTCGCATTTATAATATTAAACAAATAGTAGGATAATTGTTAGAACTTGAATTTTACATGTCTAACAAATCCAAACAATTTCAGTTGGAGATGGTCGCCATGGAACGCGCCCTGGACTTGAAGAAACAGCTCGTGGTGGAGTTCGAGGGCGAGCAAGGGCTGGACGAGGGCGGCGTCAGCAAGGAGTTCTTCCAGCTGGTCGTCGAGGAGATTTTCAATGCGGACTACGGCATGTTCACGCAGCAGCAGGACAACGGGACCGTGTGGTGAGCGAATTCATTGTTGAACAGGTCCAGGAACCGTTACAGGCCTTAGCGCGGCGACCGGCCGAGGAGCGCTGAGAGCGACAGCCACTGTCTCACTCGCATTGCCAATTAGAAAAGGGAGGGTTCAGTAGCATTTCGCGCGAGCTTAGGCAGTGTCTGACAGACGGACAACAAAGTGGTCCTATAGGGTTCCGTTTTTTCCTTTTGAGGTACTAAACCCTATAAAGAATGTTCGCATCGCGCCCGACATATCGATTACTGTCTCTCTCTTCTTCTTTTTTTTGGCTCTTGTCAGAGCGGTTTTGGTCGTCATGGGGGAGGTTATGGAGCTGTTATAGATGACTCGCCTTACTACATGTTGCCATCTCGTTCAGGCAGAGGCCCATCTTACTCGCTATGTTCATACATACATACATATAATCACGCCTATTTCCCGGAGGGTTAGGCAGAGATCACGGATTTCCACTTGCTACGAACTTGACAAACCTTTCTTGCTTCATTGCAATTCACATTGTCAATTAGAAAAAGGAGGGTAGATGTTCACGCATCGCGCGCGAATATCGCGTGTGCCTGATAAAATAACTCGCAGTGGAGTTCGAAGGCAAGCAAGGGCTGGACGAGGAGATCTCCAACCCAGACCACGGCACGTTCACTGCCATATTTTAATCCAAGCCTTACCGATGTTATTGTATTTGCACCCTCACACGCTCGATCTTATACAAAATAAATATTTATTTATTTATTCCTATGTTACAGGTTCAACCCTCTATCATTCGAAACGGAAGCTCAGTTCACGCTAATCGGCATAGTGCTGGGCCTGGCCATATACAACAACGTGATCCTGCCCGTCAACTTCCCCATGGCCGTGTACCGCAAGCTCATGGGCAAGAAGGGCTCCTACGAGGACCTGGCCGACTGGAACCCGGTAACTGCCACTATCATCATCATATCAGCGGAAAGACGTCCACAGCTGGACATAGGCCTCCCTGAGCAGAGTGCCACAATGACCGGTCCTGCGCCACCCGCATGCCGCGACCTAAACCAGGTCATCAGTCCACCTTGCGTGGTCTATCCTGTTTTTTATTGATTACAGGTACTGTATTCCGGTTTGAAAGACATGCTTGACTACTGTGACGACGACCTGGAGGAGATGTACTACCAGACGTTCAGGATATGCTACCGGGACGTGTTCGGCAACGTCATCTTCCACGAACTCAAGGAGGACGGTGACAACATATTCGTCACGCAGGGGAACAAGAAGGTATGTTAGTATATGCACACTGATGATGCCCCGGTCTGCGGTCCCGGTGCGGTCGCGACTGTATCGGGTCACTAGCCATAGATTACCTAACATAGTCCTAATGTTTGTATCGCTGCAGAAAGTCGCAGTGTATAACCGCCGTCACATCCATCGGCGTTCTGAAGGTGATTGCTGGAAGATTTAACTGTCCGATTATGTGGCACTGGGTTCAGTTGGTCAGGACTACTTCGACGTACAAACGCCAACACGGTTAACTGACCTTATTACGATGCACATAAAGTGCACGGATGGTCAGTTAAGTATTCAAGTATTTATTGCAATCATGTACGTCAAGTAATCTTGGCAGTTAGTGGACACCAATTTTTACAAGCTTTTATTTAGTTTCACATGTCCCGTTGTCTGTCTGTCTGTCTGTCTGTCTGTCTGTCTGTAATCAAATCTTGCAAGTTAAATTTTGATCCACTTCCCGGTGACCGATTTAGCTGAAATGTTGGGTTTAAGTATAGTTTGGATGACAATTCAATATTATGGTACCATCGAGCTGATCTGATGATGGAGACAGAAGGTGGCCATGGAAATTCAGTATCTTCTCTTAATGTAACTAACAATATGTGGACTTTGGTCTGAAATAAATCATTTTGAATTCGAATTACACCAATCACCTGAATAACTTGTGAAAATAATTGATGTTTTTTTTTAACATTACTACTTACAAAAAAAAGACCGGGTTGCACTGCGGGAGTGCCGGCAGAAGTGAAAACTTAAATATTTTGACATTTCGAATCGATGAATACCGTAGCGACAGAAGTTAACTATTTCACTTGCAAATTAGCGCGTGAGAACTTGTTGTGTGTCGGCCGAA
Organism: Epinotia bilunana; assembly: GCA_947049275.1. Classification (NCBI taxonomy): domain Eukaryota; kingdom Metazoa; phylum Arthropoda; class Insecta; order Lepidoptera; family Tortricidae; genus Epinotia; species Epinotia bilunana. Next base: position 26,110,861 of record OX346256.1, read on the forward strand.
CGGGTAAGCGCCGCGGATTGCATGGCGTTTGCGCCCTTTTTCTTCTCCCTAACTCGAATGGCGCAGCCAGTCCTCTCACCATCTTACGGTCACGTGACACCTGTGGCGAGTTTAACAATTATTCCCCATCCCAAAAAGTGCACAGCGCCGGTAAAGAAGTTTCACTTCAAAAATACAAAAAAAACGTATTATACAATTTCAACAAAATTATTCGGTTTTTCATGATTAATGTTTGTTTGCAGTAAAGTTGATGTTTTTCCATTGCAGGAATTCGTAGATCTATACGCGGACTACTTATTAAACAAGTCAGTGGAGAGCCAGTTCAAGGCCTTCAGGCGAGGGTTCGTCATGGTGACCGACGAGAGCCCGCTGGCGGCGCTGTTCCGACCTGAGGAGGTGGAAACCCTGGTCTGCGGGAGCAAGGTAGGCCTTACCGCTACGGTATTAGGGTCTAGAGTAGCTTGTCACATCAGTAAAGATGATACTAGTCTGTGGTAGCAAGGTTAGGTCTAGAGTTGCTTGTAGCATCAGCGGGGCTAGGATATCTGAGACGAGAAAATCTACCAAGTTGTGATACCCCAAGTTTACATAATATACTCGGCTAATACCTACCTCGCCGGGTTTTCTGCAACGGTATAAGACCTATAGTCTCTTCCCATCTCTCTTAACTAGTGTGGTGTGGATTTGAAAATGCAGTCAGAGGCATACAAATTAACGTTATGTTTAAGCTGGCTTTTTGTTTTTTGTATTAATTTTTTTTTTTTTATAAGTGACTGTACTAAAAAAATCTGTATAATTAACGAACCTGCTCACAAATTTTCACGAGAAACTGTTGAGAAATGCGATCTGTAGAGGAGAACAGCGGGAAAGCGGTACATCTGCTAAAGCATAGAACTTCGTTCGCTTCGCTCGCTCGTTCGGTTATAATTTGTAGCTTCATGAAACAGGCCGCTGCTCGTAAAGAAGAGTTGTGGCTCACAACAGTTAGATAAGAAAACTAAAACCCCGAAAATTCCCTTTAGTTCGTTTTCGTAATTCCGTTTTCAAAAGGTATGTTCACTAAGCTTTTGTATTGATTTCGTACAATCAGCAGCAAAAGTAGTTAAGCGTGTCAAGTGCTCAATATGACTTGCACACTGACTACCATTTTGTAGTGTATGCTTATGCAAAAAACAATTTTCTATTTCATGAATGAATGAATGAATGGATATTTTATATGTTAATCTGGTTTACAAAACGGTCTTAAAAGTATACATCTCTGATCTCCATGAATCTCTGAATTTAATCTCAAATTATTTACTTAACACATGGATGACTTATTTTCTATTCTATGCAAAACAAATGATTAATTCCAATTTCTATATTACAGAACTTCGATTTCAACGAACTGGAGAAATCAACAGAATACGACGCAGGCTACACATCCGAGTCGCAGACCATCAAAGACTTCTGGAGCATAGTCCACAGCCTCCCGCTGGACGACAAACGGAAACTCCTGCAGTTCACCACGGGCTCCGACCGAGTGCCGGTCGGGGGCTTGAGCCATCTCAAACTGGTCATAGCGAGGAACGGGCCTGACTGTGACCGCCTGCCCACCGCCCACACCTGCTTCAACGTCCTCCTTCTCCCAGAATACGAGAGCAAGGAGAAACTACAGGATCGGCTCATGAAGGCAATAAGCTATTCCAAAGGATTCGGAATGTTGTAGCTCGAACAAGTTGTTGTACATGATATCGCGTCTTTATATTAATTAAAGTTTGTTTTATTTATATAAATTTGTTTTTTATTTGGATATAGATTATTTACTAATGCAATATCTCAGAACCAGCTGCGTAGATTTTGTGGAAACGTAGCTAGAGCCATCTCGATCACGTCAGCTTTCAAATCGCTCCATTCGTTTAGGAACTACGATGCCTCAGATACGTCAAACTTATAACACCCCTCTTTTTGCATCGAGGGTTAAAAAAAAGGTCCTTCCAAAACATTGAATACTGGGGGGGATATCGCAGGAGGGATACGTGGAATAGGCGCATGTTTTAGACGTGGTACAGTCGGCGTCATACAGTTAGTAGCAGCCAAAGTAGTCTAGCAGACCTACAAACTTGAAATTTTGCATGCGCTTAATGTTAGGTGTACAATGCGCTAAAAAAATATACAAACTTTATTGGTGGTTAGTAAAATACATAGTTTTAGGTATGCATAAAATAACAAGCTTCTTTCAAAAATTTAATTTTCGGTACAAGCTTTTATTGCCGACTGTACTTTTCTGTATACCGCCATCAACTACTCATTGAGACGATTCTAACGAGCCCAAACTCAACGGGGTTACGTCGGTTAAGTACTGAATTCCCATGGCCACCTTCTCTCTCCATCATCAGATCAGCTCGATGGTACCATAATATTGAATTGTCATCCAAACTATACTTATCCCCAAAATTTCAGCTCAATCGGTCACCGGGAAGTGGGTCAAATTTTACTTGCAAGATTTGATTACAGACAGACAGACAGACGACGGGACAGGTGAAAGTAAATAAAAGCTTGTAATAAATGCAGTAAAGTTGTCTGAATCCCAACTTGCAAAATGTTATGAAGCAAATAAAGGTTACACTTTAAACTCTCGCGCTTTATACACATGTTCATAGTATTATGTTACACGGGTCTAACGCGATATTTATGTAAGTGCCTTTATTTCTGACGTTTCGACACGGGTGCAACATAATAATATAAATAAAGATTATTAAGAATACCTGGGGGCCGATTTTTGACTTTCGAGCGCTCGAAAATTAAATAAAAGTAAATGCTATGTAGTGTCAAAATTACAGGCAGTTACTTTCTACCGATAGAGTTGAATACGAGTGGTCAATACCGCACGTTTTTAAATTTTATATCGTCATTTCAAAATAGCATTTCATAATTTTTGACAGTTTTCGAGTGAGAGTCGCGCGCTCGAAAGTCAAAAAACGGTCCCCTGACTTGGCTCTACGTAATATCTCACAATTTTTAGGTACCTAGTACTTACTGTGGAAGAGTTTCGAAACTTGGTCTATTTTTTACATCCAATGTTTTTTATGTTTCAGATATTTGTGAGCACCTTGCTTCGAAATATCCGATAGCAACTGCACATTTATGTGTAGGTACAAAAATCACTATTGAAATTAAAAAACACGAAAGAAGATTAATGTATTTATTTTCATCTGCGTTTTAATTGTACGAATACCTTTTGACCATTTTGTTTGACGGCTCTTCTATATTTCGAGTACCAAATCGATTGTAGGAATGATACAATACTGACGGTTTGACACTGTCTGTAATTGTTTCAAAGTATTTAAAAAAGCAATAAATAACGTCGGTTGACAAATTAAACTCGCCAATTGTAACAAATACCTATTTACACAAAGCGCGTATCTCAGTATCGATTCATTATTGAAATACGCGGTTTCTAAGAGTCATGATTTTAGTATACATAGCGAGTTTTGGTTGTCAACAGATGATTTAACGAGGAATTCCATTTGGATCCCATGGCAGAACTCCCGAGGATAACTCGCACACATTTAACCTTTTCACTGTCGTCAATCGTAATAAATATAAAAATGTGAACTGACAGATATTTTACTACAAGTGAAGTGAATGAATAAAAATTTATTGAAAGCATAAAGGATACTTTGACAGCGTACCTACATATAGTCGTTCTTGGCGCTGTGGACACGACAACTCGCAACAACTTTAGGCGTCTTTGGCGCTAAAAGTGTTAATCCCACTGTCTCTAGCATAAGTAGTTCACGTCAATGTGTGCTAACAAGTCAACAAAACTGTTAAATTATAGGCAAAATATCGAAAGGTTACGCTTGTTAAGTCAAATTTACAAACTTGATAGGTGCCATATTAAGGACGTATGTCAAACACAAGGCTTATCAGGACAGTAAACTTTCTGTACGACCTCTAATATCCCAAGAATAGGTGCATGTGTTGCCATCTTATTTATGTTAACGACATGTGTAATATCTTCGGGGAGGGTTCTATGTACCAGTTTGCGGACGACACGTGTTTAATTACGTCCCATAAGGACCTGCACGAAGCCGGAAAAGCAATGCAATATAACTTTGACCAGCTATGTAAATGGGCGCACGACGTAGGCTTAGTCATAAATGCCAAAAAAACTAAAGTTATGCATATACATTCGGTGCACACTAAAGAGACACGCGTACTACCTTCAATGCGAGCACGCGGTGTGCGCGTGCGCAGCGCTTGACGTCATCGACCACCACATCTACCTGGGGCTAATTATTGACAAGCACTTTAACTGGGGACCGCATGTCGACTACGTATGCTCTAAGCTTAGGTCTATTACGGCTCAAATGTCTATTCTAAAATATAAGCTACCCTATAATGCGCACCTTATATTCATCACTAGCGGACTCAATAATATCGTATGGTATTAGCAGCTATGGGAGGACATACAAACCTAAATGGAACAAATACATAAATTACAGCTAACACTATTGAAAACTCTTGTGCCTAATAAGATTAGAAAAAGCCACAAAAATTATAACAACGGCCTATTTCGAAATTGTAAGGTAATCAATACCTATAACGGTTTCGTCTGTCCTTACTGGCTGAGGAGTGTAGTGTAATATCGTCACTAAGACAAAAATCGCGCCCCAACCAGCTACGCTCATTAGATTACCTACCACCATACCTACTACCATGCAACAAAAAAAATACTTACGGTAAAAGAATGAACGACTACCTGATTCCATGTACCCTGAATAACCTTGCCTAAAGAATTACTGCTGCATGACTTGTTATATAAGTATCAGAGACGATTAAATCAAGTTCAAAAACTGTTAAAGAAACATTACTTGCAACTAAAATAGCCAAACAAACACATTGTCAGTATTAACCGAATACCAATTATGTACCTAGATAAACTTAGCTTAATGTTACTTAGTAATGAGTGATATTAGTATGATACCTATATATATTTAGTGCCTACACGCGTATCGAACAGCGCGATCACGCCAACTATTAAATAAACCCACGGGATTTCCTATAGTGGCACATATGTTAACATTATAATGTAAATTCTATCTAAATAAATAAACAAAAAAAAAACTGAACTTCCAATCCAAGACTCTAGTGAGTTCTAGATAACTTTCTGTGCGAATTATTACCGTAGCCACGCTCGTTCCCAGGTATCCAGGCTGCACAAGGCGGGGCACTAGGACCCTGGAAGTAGGCACAACACAGGGCGTTAGACGCTGGACGTTAAAGCAACACATTCAGATTCAGATTATATGTTCCAATGTTGTTTAATGATTCGCATGTCATGGCAAATAGGTCCTTATTTGGTACATAAAATGTTCTTTTTAAGAACAAACGATGGGCCAAGCTGAGTGGTCTAAGGTGTTGTGGCTGGCACGGAACAGTCTCACCCGGTTCGCTCTGAATCTATACTCTCTTGCACATTGGTCAGCGGTTTGAATATCCTTGTAACTGTACAAACTTTGCCTAGTTTGGGACTAGGGCCATTTGAGACTGTCCCACATTAGGTGTTTGTTTATGTATTTATGGTTAGACAGCTGCCACAAATATACGATTGTTGTCTTTGTGATAATATTATGTATAAAAGTGTAAATAATTGCGTAGTAGTTTCTCTGAAGATCCTTCAGTTACTGCTTGGTCTGTTTTGTGTCACTAAACTGGCAAGATCCTTTGTATGGGTTCGCATTCCTCTCCTTTATTTGGATACCCAAACGACCACGATCACTGTAACAATAATTAGTGAACATCGACATCTTTGTAAGGAGACTTTGAAGAAGTAGGTTGATAGTAATCAACTGAAGTTCGTTTTGATTTGACTTGCGTAGGTAAGTAGGTATTTTGATGAGGACAGTCAGAAGAATTCCTGATAACGACATTAAGGAACTTTTGTTGTAAAACCATTGTTCATGGCACATCTCTATGTAGGTAACTACAGCGACATTTTCAATAGCAAAGAACTGTGAATGACTTTTCGTGGTGACGCTTTCAAGAAGTTAAAAAAATTGTATCAGATGTTTCAAAGTTATGCTAAGTTGGGTCGGAATTAGCATGGCAATTAATCAGTATACAACTGTTTGCACGGATTCCGAAGAAAACATATTCAAGATCATAAATATGTGTGTATTTTTTACTTATTTCAATAAAATAAAGTTAATAATTTGACACATATTTATGGTTTCGCTTGTACCACGGACCCTGTACGAATTCTCACTACGAAGATAAAACACATCCTCGAGAGTTCACGCAACGGACCCAAATGGAAATTCCCCATTGTTCTTAGTACTTTTTTTCTTTTTACTAGATCGAGTATGTACCCTTTTCATGTGCGCGCTAGTAACACGGGGCAGCTGCGAAGATACCGGTGCTACTTTTTTCCTTTTACGATATTTTTTCTTTACTACTTTGCAAGGGGCGTCTCCGACTTGTAACTTCTGCTCTGATGCTGAAGGGGCGGCGGGGACAGGGGCCTTTTTTAAGGTATACCTTTCGTTTAAGAACTGTTGGATGAGAGTGGCTCGTTCGATCCTGGGCGACTGTATGTCCCTCGCGGGCCGAGTACCGCGGTGGGTCACTGAACCGTCCGGAACCTCCACCTCAAAAGACGCTTTAGTTTTTTCCTGAGGACGCTCTCGTGGTCGGACGTAGCTGTAAGTCTGCTTTACTTTCTTCTTCTTCTTGTGCTTTTTCTTTTGCTTTGGTTGGAGAGTGAATACGACAGAAGTGTTGTTGGAATTCTCGCAGGCAGCAGACATCTGGTAATACGAATATCATGCATTACTACTTATGACATTTTGTTGGTAAGTAGGTACCTAATGTTACTGGGTACCATATTTTTTGTGCAGATCAGCGGCAGAGATGCAAGAGGAAGTAGCATAATATAATATTTCGTTTGCCAAATTTATTTTTTCACTGAATTTCCTTTCTACATCGGTAATGAGGAAATCCACAGGAGAACCAAAGTATATCCTGACACAGCGCATAATATCCCCAGAGAAGCTGGCGGTGCTGGCACCGCCGTTAGCCCAAGAAGAATGTGTAGGTACCCATGTTGTATTTAGCTTCTCCATTACTGATACACTGGTGAACAAGAGATATAAAAGAAAGTTAGATATAAGCTCATGACCACGAATTATTAATTAATTATTTATTCAATTATTTATTCATACGTTACTTATATGCATCTGCTATGCTTTTCGCAATTTAAACTGTGTGTTCGCTGATATGTCTGTTGCTTCTCTTGGTGTTCTTTGTTATTTGTTTTGTACTGTTTAAATGGAATCATTGAAAATCAGCGTCGTGGCACTTCATGCCTCGACACATGCTGAGTGGATGGACTCCTTTTTGAGACTGACCTCACCTCAACAATGTATAACTTATTTTTGTTTTTTTGTCTAGTTTTAAGCAAGTTTGTTGTTGTCGTGTGTGTTTCAAATAACATCATTCATTCATTCAAGTGGGTGATAATGTGGACACGCCGGACAAAAGCACCAATTTTTTTTTTAGGTACTTGTTAGGTCCATAGCTTTAAATTTTGGTAGGAACCAACTCCTCCGTCAGCCATCTTTAATTTTATTGCGGTCATTTAGAATTTTACGTATATCATTAATATCTCGAGTTCTAACCCTAGTAGCATTTTAAGTTGGCCCCACGTTGGGCCATTGATCACCGAGTTGGCCCAACGAAATGCCAACGAAAATGCTGCTAGGGAAATAATATAGAATCACAAACTTAGTGTCTAAATATACATATTTGGGATCAAGAACTAGATATTTTTTAGAGTCGAGTTCCCAAAGGATATCAAAAGGAACCCTCTTCCTAAGCTGCCGCTGTCCATCCGGCTGACTGCGTATCAGCAATAGCTAGACTGATCAAATTTTCACAGAAGTTATTTTTCTATTGCTAAAATTAAATTAAATAAAAGATTAAACAGTGCTCTCATACAAGAAACGTAATTTTATGACTTTTTTTGCCCGACCATAACAATCGGTATATCTCTAGAACCGTAATAATATGTAGACACTTGAAATTTCCACAGATTATGTATTACTATAGCCTCTATAATAACAAGTACCTAATAAAAATATAATAACGGTAATAATTGTTTTTTTAACATAACTTAAACCAACTCTTTTTAATCTAACAAAGATGTTTACATGTATGTGCAGTGTTACATAGGTTAAATAATTATCTAGTTGAGTTCCCTGAGCCCAAATATGTATATTTAGACACCAAGTTTGTGATTCTAAGTGCCTTAGAACTCGAGATATTAATAATTAACTATAATTAAAAATGGCCGGCATAAAATAAATATGGCCGACGGAGGAGTTGGTTCCTATCAAAAACTTAAAGCTATGGACCTAATAAGTGCCTGAAAAAAATTGGTGCTTTTTACCAGCGTGTCCACATTTGCCACAATTTGTTCGAGCACTCTGCTCCACTAAGTTGGGCAACGACGGGCCGGAAATAACTCCAGACCGGGACGAGTGGAAGTCAAGGAGATAGGCCTTTGACAGTGGGGCACTTTAATACCTTAGAAACGAGGAATATAAATTATGATAAAAAAAATTAACAGCCGATATTTGACAGCCTTCATCCCAGTAGGTACAATAAACGTCAATGTCCAATGATCACATAAATTGTACTGGGATGACAGCTGTAAAATATTGGATGTAAAGGTTCAAACAGACAGCACCGTCGCGGGCGCGCGGACTGCGCGCGATATTTCCCTACAAACCGCTAGCGTGGTCAAACAGGCTGCGCCCCGTCGCCAACGCGCCCCGCTTCTGTTGTGTCCCGCCAGCAGCTCATCACGCGCAGACCGCGCGCCCGCGACCGGCGCGCCGCACTATGCGACCAACGGAGCCAGGCCAGCGCGCGCGATGCTGGCTGGTTGATGGCGCGAGGCCAGCGCGATGCGCGCGTGTTCTGTGCGACCGGGCGTCCCGCCCGCATCACGCGTTCATTAAGCCCCGCTACAGTCCCGCTGGCAGTCTGTTTGACCCTTAAGGGCATTTTCACTATACCTGGTCATACATGAGGTCAGCAGCGTCCTGACGATCACAAAAGTCGAGTAACCGTGTGCAGACTGTTCTCAGGTTTTTGATCCGCTGCTTTTTGCTTTTCCCAATGTTGATACCGTCTTTTTCACCCAATCTCAATGTTCTGGAGAAAAAAAAACAATCGAGGGTTGCATTCTGGACGTGGGCTTCGGACACACATTACCTACAATCACGCAACGTAACCTTTTGCTAGCAGTTATGTTAGCTACAGTAGACTGCTTAACTCAGTACTCGCCTGCGCGGCACGCGGGTGAGTGGAAGACGATAACGGGGCGCGCAATTATCGCTTTCAAATGCCATGATTCGAAATTTATCCGCAAATTAGGGCTCTATGGCGGAGCACGGAGCAGGTAACATTACACGTCCTGAACGCTGTGAGCAAAACTCGCAACCCTTTAAGCCTCCCACAGATTGGCGCGGCCGCCTAATAATATTTGAAATTTATTCTGTTTCCTGATTGGTTGATTTTAATATATAGCTGTACTAGCTTCCGCCCGCGACTTCGTCTGCGTGGACTCGGGATAAAAACTATCCTATATTTTAATCCAGGCTATAAACTATCTTCGTGCAAAATTTCATTCAAATCGCTTCAGCCGTTTAAGCGTGATTGAGTAACAAACGTCCAAACATCCAAACATCTAAACTTTCACATTTATAATATTAGTAGGATTTTGATTAGTTGATAGCAAATACAAATGGTTTTTTAAATAGTTGTGATTGGTGGATTTAATGCTTTGAAGTATTTTGATTGGTCAAATTTAAAATGTTTTAGATCATAAATATGTTTACATATTTTTCCTAGGGGCTAAATGTGCTACTTTAGCCCCGCTATCTTGGCATAATATGACACACTTTGCGAGCATGAGAAGTGAAAAATATTTTAGTTTTCCCTTGATTTATACATTAAGCAATTATTCCTATTAGGGAAGATGCAGCTATAATATTGACCATTGTTTTGTGTGTGCTCTGCCTACTTTTTGGGAATAAAGGCGTGAATGTATGTATGTATGTATGTATTTTGTGTCATAATAATAGCCACTGCAACGTTTTCAATTTAGTTTATACTCATGTTAAACAATAATTACGATTTGAAGTAATGTGAAACGGAACGTGTTCTAATAAAACAATCAGCGTCTGGTGACGTCACCCCTGTCAAAAGTCAAAACTTAAGCAACTATGACATCTGCGGACGAACCACGGACAAACAGATATGGCGAGTGACACACATGAGTGACGTCACAGGAACTGTAGATCCGTTTAGGCGCGAAAGTTAAATTGTCAGTTTGTAACAAGAATTTTTGACAATAAATTATAGTAGGTACTTATTTTCATTTTCTAATACTTTTTTCGTGGTCATGGAATTCTTTCAAATGAAAGCAAAAATGAAAATATTGTATCTTCCCTATTGTATTCTAAATTTGAAGCTTCTATGTCTGCTAGAAGTGCGATAGTTTTGATGATCGGTCGGTCAGTCAGTCAGCCAGTCAATCAGTGAGTGTCAAAATTAAGAAACTTTGACTACCGTGTTTATACAATGCCTGCTTGGTAACTGAAAGTTCAGGCTTCTAGTTTTATCCACATAACAAATAGGGGGCCGAAAATGGCTTGAACTGCTTCGAGAAAAGGAAGGTACGGCCGTGCCACTGTTTTGCAAAACTTGTCATTACAGGCCGCATCATCAGTGTCTGGCTTTTAGCGTTCATGGGGTTGAAATCAACAATTTGAGAAGTAACTTACTTAATAACTTTCGGTTTGGGCCCGGTTTCAAGCTCCCTTTCATCCATTGTTATGGCCGTATCCCAAATATTCTTAAACAGTTTTCTACGTTCTGTATAACTGTCATCTTTGCTTATTACAGACTGATTATCCATTTCCAAGTCACGACGCCCGTCGCAATGTAGTTATTATCATTCTATTTTAACGAACACCAATGATACATGATTTTGCTGATTTTTACATTTTCTTGATTGGTTTTTGATAGGATGACAGTGATGGTTGTTTGTTTTTCTTTTTTATCAGAAATAAATACGGCATCCTATTCATTTTATAAGAGTTTGGTACCTAATTATTATTTCTAGGCAACGGGTAGGTATTTACTTGCGTGATGGTATCCGAACACCGTAGGCTCTGAACGTGCGAAGATCCTGGAGGGTCTGAGCGTGTTTTTTGTAAGGTGTTTTCTGCATCGGCCACGATAGCGTCAACATATTTTAGGAATCACTAAACAACATCAAACTGCGCCAAAAGTAGTATTACATTCAACCCAAAAGAGTTCTCCAATTATGCAAATACTTACTGAAAATTTGCCAGTAACCAATATAACAGACTTTTGCATGTTTACCCTTTATGTAACCACACAGCTTGGCTATTAACAGCACCTGCTACAAACACCTCAAAACCAGTGTAAGTCCGACCTTCAATAAAGCATAGCTGTTACGAATCTCAGGGTCAAGGTTTAGGTACTAGGAACTGGTGGTGAGCCGTACGATTGTGAATACCCAGACTCAGCTATTCACAACTTGATTCACCTTCCCCACCGATCATTCCTGCCCCCTATAAATCTGCGAATTAGTTACCAAGTCATCGGAGGACGACTAGTTTTTTTATAGCATCGCGCTCTTGGTGCATTCGGCCAAAAAACGAGGATGATGAGGTAATGTGGTATTTCTATCCACTAAAACTCCACGGTGGCCACCATCTGCGCTTTCATGCGCACTGGAGCCCCTCGCATCTCGCTGCGAAACGATCCCCCCACCAGGGCCACCACTATATGGATTATCACCCACGACACCAATGGCCCGTTTGGCCTGACCTATTCTCATCCGAACCTACTCGTATACATCCCTCACCTCAAGTATATTTTGACGATGAGATTCGCAATAGCAACGCGGGAGTTTTACTTACACTGGCACACTAGTGAGGTGAGGTGAGCATCATGAATACCAGCCTTTATGCGAACGCAACAAGTACCTTAACGACTCACCGACGGCCCTGCGAATGCGAAACGCTCAGTAAGCATTCGATACTCAACCACGTAACTTCTAACGCGTGATGGAAAAACTTTGCCAAATACTTTCCCGTCCTTGCAATAATACTAAGGAAATGGTTTATAAGTGGTTTTGACATGAGAAGATCCGTTTTCAACCGACGACAGATGTTCAAAGTTAATAAGTGTGTATTTGTGTACCCAATTTAGTTGTCTACCACCCAAAAGGATGAGCTGATTTTGATTTCGTCATCGTTTACGTTGACTTGAATGTTCGTAAAATAGCTATGCTATGGAGTTGGCGTTGGAGTTTTTTTTGTTTTGCTATTAACGTGATTAATAATCGTGTATTGTTGCAGCTTTCATAGGATCAGTCGACTTTGACTTGTATTTTGTGTAAAGGGAGAGCGAAGTGAGGCACATTTAATTTCTAACTATTTTTCTGCAATAATATGCTAACCAATCTAACATAACCGTGTTAAAATGTCACAATGCCCGACAAATATGACCCGAACGCGCTCTGGGTGGCCCTCAACGAATTGGGCGAAGGAGACATCTTCCAGGTGTACCCTCGTCTGCTGGCAGACCTGCTTCTGCAGGACGAGGCGGCGAGGCAGGACGGCGATACGTCCGAGGCAGAGAGGCTCGTGCTGCCCAGCGACAAGGAATGGAGGCTGCAGCAGTACTTCCTGCTGGTGTCCATGCAGAAGCAGTTGGATAATGAACAGCAAGTATTTAGTTATTTACATTTTTGTTCCTGCAAGCCTAAAATGGTTGCCATTTTTAACGGACTTCAAAAAAAAAGGAAAAAAAGAACCGAATTCAGAACCTCCTTTTTTTAAAGTCGGTTAAAATGGCAACCATCGTAGGCCCCCGAAAACAGGTGTCTTATTCCCAGCAATAAATGAGCGGTTTCTTTATACAACGATGGTGGCAAACAAACATGTTGTGCTGTCGACGCAGCCAATCCTCTTCTGCCACTCTTACCTATGCAGATGTCGCACACCTCACCACGTAAGACGTAAGTACTAGTACATGAGTGAGTTGGAGTGAGGCGTTTCCCTGTGGATTGTTCGCCATTGACATCATTCCTGGGACCGGGAATATTGGCAACAGAGCATCAGGGACAAGATCACGAGCAACAACTAGGCCCCTAAAGGTGGTTTTCCACCGGCGAGGCGAGGCGGGGCGTGGATGGGCGAGAATTGAAATTCGTATGGGACTTACTACCTATTTGCACTGAGCGCGCGCGCGCGCGGTGGAAATAGGCGGTGGAAAACCACCTTAACTGTAGACAATACAATAGTTAACGGTTTAGGTAGGTTCGTCACTTTTGGACCTTAACTACATTGAAATAAAGCCGAAAAGTGGCGAACCTTTTCATTCCTCAACTATACATATAGGTAACAGCTTGCGCCCGCGACTTAACCTGCGTGGACCCGGGAAAAAAGTATCCTATATTTTAATCCAGGTAATAATCTATCTTCGTGCAAAATTTCATCCAAATCGGTTGAGCCTTTTAAGCGTGGTTGAGTAACAAACATCCAAACGTTCGCATTCATAATATTAGTAGGATTATGTTGCGATCATCCCAATCATTAGTCGCAAAGTCTCTTTATATGTAAAGAAAGGGTTCAGAGAAATTAGGCCTTACAAGGTCTTAGAATATTTGGAAAACTGACACTCATGCTAAAAAATATTTAGTCCCAACACAGTAGGTACCTACTTACACTCAAACTCAACTAGCCTGAATCATTCTAGGAAACGACCTCTCGTAAAACTACAACCCACTGAAAACAACCACGAGCAAAGTTAATAAAACATATGAAGAACACGGCAAATTGGAATCTTCCGCTGTATAACAATGTGTGTCGACATGTGGGGCGACCCTGACCCCGTTGAAAGGTTCCTTATCAAACAACCATCTTGGTACACAGCCTACTGCGGCCCGCCCCACGTTTTTATTAGGGGTAGGTTTATAAACCAAATAAAATAACCAATAATGGAGAAAAAAGTAAAGTAAACCAAAGTTTTAAGAGGGGGTATATTCTGTCCCCTTTCCGCAAAACGCACCTTCATATGAAACGATTGTTATTTACTATGACGCTCGAGTGCGAGTGTCGTGACGTCACAATCCCCGAGCGTTTTCTCTCTCTAACAAGCAATATTAAAACGGTTGTAGCTTCGTAATTTTTTGTGATATCTGAATGGGATTTTCGTCACTAGGCGCTAATTTTTGCGTTCTTTCTTTTCGAATAATAATACACTAGCTTCCGCCCGCGACTTCGTCCGCGTGGACCCGGGATAAAAACTATCCTATATTTTAATCCAGGCTATAAACTATCTTCGTGCAAAATTTCATTCAAATCGGTTCAGCCGTTTAAGCGTGATTGAGTAACAAACATCCAAACATCCAAACATCTAAACATCTAAACTTTCGCATTTATAATATTAGTAGGATTATGAGTACCCCTGTTGTATAGTTTACCTTTAACTCAATGCATAGTTGATTGCTTCATAATGATGTGGCAATGATACTGCAAAAATCTGATTTCTTGGAGCTTTTCACGAGTAGCGGTCTATGATACACCATAGCTTATAAATGGTTTTCCGAATGCAGCGCCAATGCGTCAGAACTTACCACGACGGTGGCAAACAAACCAGACACCGTAGCCAAATAATTCCAGAAGAATCACAAGCGCGTTGCCGACTCTTTATTGATTTGAGTATTTGTTGCGTTGATATGAGCTATAGACGAACACAAGTCCCTTTCTCTCAGCACAGCACATCCCCGGGAGTTCTGGCGACCTGACTCACCAACAGGAACACAAAACCACACCTACAGAGCGAGTAGTGGCGTTATTATGGCTGCGGTCTTCGCTAAGATATGGATTTTAACACATTCACTGCCGGGGACCCATCTCGCGGGCGCCTACAAAGCAGGCGCTTTCCGCTGCTTAGCGAGAAAACCGCGGGATCGGTTAAGAGCGTGACTCTGGAAGTGAATGCCTTAACACGTTCGCTGCCAAGAATCACTACGCACTTCGCTTGTAGCTGATCCCGCGGTTTTCCTCGTCTGTAGCGGAAACTTACTACAGTGGCTAGGCGGGTTCCTGGCAGGGAAAGTGTTAAGCTGCTACGAACATCGGCGTAGCGCTACGAGCGTAGCGTAGCGGTTTCTTAGCGCAACGCGCGTAGCCGATTGCATCGCCTTTGCCCTTTTAAACGAAATCTGTCTAAGTAGAATAATAAAGATCTTTTATAATTATAACTAGCTTCTGCCCGCGACTCCGTCAGCGTGGATCATCGTAGCTCCATACAAACTTTCTGCTCCCATTTCACCTCCTTAGGGGAAGATTTCCGGGATAAAAACTATCCTATGTCCTACCCCGGGGAAGTACATAGGATAGTTTTTATCCCGGAAATCCCGGAATTCAAACTATGTTCATACCAAATCTCAATCGGTACAGCGGTTTAAGCGTGAAGACGTAACAGAAAGACAGACACATTTTCGCATTTATAATATTAGTATGGATGTGGTAGGTAACTAGGTAGTAAGCACGCTTGCACACTCTATTTGCCTATTATTTACATTCTATCATGTCCTAATACCGACCGCCGTTAACCTAGGTGGAAAGGTTCTCGAATGGCGAGCATGTACCGGAAGGCGCAGCGTGGGCAAACCTCCCACAAACTGGACTGATAACCTGGTAAAGGTCGCGGGAGTCCTCTGGATGTGGGTGGCGCAAGACCGGTCACTTTGGCACTCTTTGGAGGAGGCCTATGTCCAGCAGTGGACGTCTTTCGGCTGATATGATGACGATGATCATCATGTCTTAATTGCTTTCAAATAATATAAGACGCCAGTGCCCGCAACACCTATATAAATAATAGAAGACACCAATACCCGCAACACCTAAGTATACAAATAATAAAAGACACCAGTACCCGCAACACCTTTACAAATAATAAGAGACACCGGTACCCGCAACACCTAAACAAATAATAAAAGACACCAGTACCCGCAACACCTATACAAATAATATAAGACACCACGACCCGCAACACCTATACAAATAATAGAAGACACCAGTACCCGCAACACCTATACAAATAATAGAAGACACCACTACCCGCAACACCTATACAAATAATAGAAGACACCAGTACCCGCAACACCTATACAAATAATATAAGACACCACTACCCGCAACACCTATACAAATAATAGAAGACACCAGTACCCGCAACACCTATACAAATAATAGAAGACACCAGTACCCGCAACACCTATACAAATAATAGAAGACACCAGTACCCGCAACACCTATACAAATAATAGAAGACACCAGTACCCGCAACACCTATACAAATAATAGAAGACACCACTACCCGCAACACCTATACAAATAATAGAAGACACCACTACCCGCAACACCTATACAAATAATAGAAGACACCAGTACCCGCAACACCTATACAAATAATAGAAGGCACCAGTACCCGCAACACCTATACAAATAATAGGAGACACCAGTACCCGCAACACCTATACAAATTGCTAGGCATCATTATATGACAAAAACCCATTCAATTAAGGGGCTACCCGAGGTTTTCATCGATTTTTCACAAGTTTTGAATCGTATCTCCTACTTTTGCACTACAAATAGAATTATAAATCAAACGGCTATCGGTTCTTCAATCTTTTATCTCCATTGTGATCCACCGGATCTTGAAAGAAATGAATACTTAATTTTGTATGATTTTTTAAACAGTGTCTAAAAAACACTTATTACGTATCTCTAATTTCGTGAAAGATCTTACATTATACGAAATCTACATATTTGGGTTCGTCGATGACGTCTCTAAAAACGTGTCTAGGGTTTCCATTTTAAACAAATTAACACAAAAATTATGGCCAGAAAACTGGTTCTCTGGCCTAAAATTGTTCAACTTTGATGCCAAATATCTCGAAAACAATGAACTTTGAAGTAAATATGGGATACCATATTGCTTAAAGCCGTTGTTGTTAATATAATACGCTACAAAAAACATTAGAAAACTAAGGGATTCAGATCGAAGGTCATTGGCGTATAGGAGCCCCTTTAAGTGACTCAACACCGAATTGATTTAGCTCGATTATCGTTCACACTTAGATTGCCTTCAACTCTCACGACATTCAACTCTAATAATAGTCTTTATCGAGATAGTAATAGGGTTCTAAATATAGAGCGGTGCTAAGGTAAGCTATTTGTATTTCACAGCGAGGAAATAGGCGATTTGCACGTAACATCTCCATGTGATTACCCAACTTCCGACCATCAACCTATTTTCCACTCTGTATGGTTCAGATATTACCTAAGTCTCATTCACGTACTTACATGAACGTGAAATGGTACCTTTTTAACCGCCGACGCAAAAATACAATAATTAATAGACAATTAGACATATTAAATATTTAAGTTAATTACATTATACATTACTATTGTAAAACATACCGCTTGACATGCTGTTTAGAATCCTGATTTAATTTAAGTAAACCTGACTTGTAATTTTATATTATGAATAAAAATGAGTATGAGTATGAGTTTGACGTGTCTGTGTGTCTGTCAAGTGGGATCGTAGCTCCTAAACGAATGGGCCGATTTTGATTCGGTTTTTTTGTCCGAAAGCTGTTGTTTCGAGATGGTTCTTAGCTACGTTTCAACAACATCGGTTCAGCCAGTTTTGAGATGAACATGAATATGTGTTTCTGTGTGTTGGAAGTTTTCTATGTATTTTAGTATTTATATCTATTTACGGCTATTCTCAAATTTTGTGTCTGCGTCTAATTACCACGACTCCATATAAAATGTTCGTAAATGGTCGTGGTAATTAGACGCAACCGCAGACACAAAATTTGAGAATAACCGTTTAATGTATCGTTGTCTAGTACCCGTAACACAAACCTTATTGAGTTAGCCATGGGACTAGTTCAATTTGTGTAAGATTGTCCCCTAATCCGTACTAATATTTTAATGCGAAAGTGTGTCTGTCTGTCTGTCTGTCTGTCTGTTACCTCTTCACGCTTAAACCGCTAAGCCGATTTGGATGAAATTTGGTATAGAGATATTTTGGGTCCTGGGGAAGGACATAGGATAGTTTTTATCCCGGAAATCATACCCCAAGGGGATGAAGTGGGGGTGAAAGTTTGTATGGAGCTCCGATATAAACGAGTTCCACGCGGACGGAGTCGCGGGCAGAAGCTCGTATTTTATATATAGAGCAACATAGAGCAACTCAAAAAGACAGTTGATGCTAGGTCGCATCGAGATATCAAAGAGATTGCGTGGGAGCTTAGCTCTTAAATAAGAAGAGAAGGAGAATTGTTTTAGAGGCAAGATATCGTATAAATTAGTCTATATACGTTTTTGGAGTAAATTGTTCTAAGTAATATCTGAATAGAGCACCTACATAGTCCTCCTAAATTTAAGTCGGTTAAAAAAATATAAACTTTTTTAACCTAAACTTAACCGGGAAGCTAGTGACAAGTGTAGAAAAAAAACCTGTCACACACCAATCAATCAATCAATCTGTCAATATTTTTAAACCAAAATATAAAAATCAAACTTTAACAACTACATTCTTGGATCATATTTTAAAACGAAAAGAATTTACTAACAAAGTAAAATGGAGACCTCTTAATAAGTATTCATTTATTTGTGAATTGTTTGTGCAGTTTAAATAACGATGTATTATAAAGGTAAACGCTGATGGAGAAGGAGATATCCAATGAAAATTCGATATCAGTCGAGTAAGTTATTCCTAAGACTGTATTTTATATCAGTACCTACTTATCTTCTGACCGCGACTCCGTCCGCGTGCAAATCAGTCGAGTAAGTTATTGCTAAGACTGTATTTTATATCAGTACTTATCTTCTAACCGCGACTCCGTCCGCGTGCAAATCAGTCGAGTAAGTTATTGCTAAGACTGTATTTTATATCAGTACTTATCTTCTGACCGCGACTCCGTCCGCGTGCAAATCAGTCGAGTAAGTTATTGCTAAGACTGTATTTTATATCAGTACTTATCTTCTGACCGCGACTCCGTCCGCGTGCAAATCAGTCGAGTAAGTTATTGCTAAGACTGTATTTTATATCAGTACTTATCTTCTGACCGCGACTCCGTCCGCGTGCAAATCAGTCGAGTAAGTTATTGCTAAGACTGTATTTTATATCAGTACTTAGTTTCTGCCCGTGACTCCGTCCGCGTGCAACTCGGTTATATCGTAGCTCCATAAAAACTCTCACTCGCCATTAGGGTGACCCCTCAAGGGATGATTTCTGGGATAAAAGTAATTTTTCCGCTTATTTTATTTCTGTTGTCGTGGGCGATGGGCTAGCAACCTGTCACTACGATATCACATTTTGTCGATCTTTTATACCCACACTGATGCTAAAAGTGGCACTGGAACACAAGTTTCATTTGCTCTGCCTTTTAGGGATAAAGACGTGAATGTATGTATGTATGTTTATTTCTGTGTTCTCATACCCCGTCATGATTATTTTGTTTGGCCTAAAGGTTGACTGGTAGAGAATACCTTATGGCATTAAGTTAGCCTTTTGTATATATAAATATTGTATAAATAAATATATAAAAACTATCTCATGTCCTTCCCCGGGACTCAGTCTCTATACGAATCTAAATCGGTTCAGCGGTTTAAGCGTGAAGAGGTAACAGGCAGGCCGGCAGACAGACAGACAGACACACACTTTCGCATTTATTAATATTAGTATGGATTCATTTGGAGCGAGACAAGCACAAGACTCGCCCGGCAGCAGCCAATCCATTACGTAACAGTTTACGTCGTCGGGGTGTTGATACATTCACTGCCAGGAACTTACCTAGCGGGCGCTTACGCCGTAGGTGTTTCTTTGTCGCAGTATAATATTTAGATAGGTGGTGTACCCATTAACAAAATAGTTTAACACGTTCGTTGCGGCACAGTATGCTTCATTGCTATTAACTCCTTCTCCAATAGGGTCGTAGACGTGCCAAATAAAATAACTTAAATAACCAATAATGATGAATTTTCTCGAAAAAGGATGAAATATAATCACAAAGTTATAAGTGTTCAAAGTCATGTATATTCTGTCCCTTTTTCCCCAAAGCGCACCTTGACTGTTATTTACTATGACGCTCGAGTGCCGCGACGTCACGTTCCCCGAACGTTTTCTTTCTCTAACAAGCAATATTAAAACGGTTGTAGCTTTCTACTTTTTGAGATATCAGCACGTCTATCATGCGACGGCCGCGACATACTCTTGATTTTTTTCGCACTATACCTCTGGTTCTAAGTGTTCTTATAAGAGAGAGATGGATAGTGCGAGAAAAATCGAGAGAACTCGCGCGCTGTCGCGTGATAGCCATGCTGAATGGGATTTTCGTCACAGGCTTATTTTTTTACCTTCTTTCTTTTGGAGCAATAATAAATTTTAGTTCTACAACCGTTGTAACGCTAATTGTTTTTTTTTCTACAGGGAAGATGCAGCGAAAGTCCCAAGGCCGCACGAAGAGACGCCAGAAGAGTGGGCACCATGGCGCCTCGTGGTGTCCATAAAGAACCCCCACGCGCCACCCCCTGTCGCCGTCCGGTCCCCTTCAGGGCAAGCCTGGGACATCGCTCAGGTCTGTATACTCATACAAGGTCTAATGCGCAGATATATAGAACGCGTCGCAACTTGTTGCCGTTCGCTCCCCTTCAGAACAAGCCTGGAGTATCGCCCAGCCCAGGTATGGCTTTATACAAGTTCTGAGCGCCTGGCATGGGAGGAACTTCGTTGCAACTGGTTGGTTTTCGCTCCGATCCACAACGAGCTTGGGATATCACTTAGGTCTCATCATCATATCAGCGGACAATCGACTGCTGGACAAAGGCCTCCTCCAAAGTACCGTAATGACCGGTTCTGCGCCACCTGCATCCAGCGGAATCCCGCGACCTTTACCAGGTCATCACTCATCAGTCCACCTTGTGGGAGAAGACCTACCCATGCTGCGCCGTCTCGTGCTGCCCGTACGTGGTTGCAACCTCTCCGCCCTAAAGGGCTTCAGTTCAATGTACAATGTGCCCCGCCCACTGCCACTTAAGCGATCAGGTCTGTTGTATTTTGCTGTCCTTCAGAACCAGTTTTCCAACCCTTTTTCAGTCACTATTTCGACTTGAGCTCTATTGAGTATGTGTAGTTGAAAATCGTGACCAACGGCCCTGTTCTGCTGCAGGTTTTAAAAGCTGCCCACTTGCTCTCCAAGCCGTCCAAGAAGGTGGACTTTGCGGACGAACAGGAAATGCGTCGAGTCTACTCTCTCATTTACGACGTATTCCGGTGTAAGTACCCTTCACACATTCACCGCCAAGAATCACTGCGCGCTACGCTCGTAGCCGATAACGTAGTTTTCTTCGTATGTAGCGGAAAGCACTTATGGCGTAGGTGCCCGGTAGCGCTAGGCGGGTTCTTAGCAGTGAAAGTATTCATCATCATCATATCAGCCGAAAGATGTCCACTGCTGGACAAAAGCGTCCCCCAAAGAGTGCCACAATGACGGGTCCTGCGCCACCCGCATCCGTCGGATACCCACGACCTTTACCAGGTCATCGGTCCACCTTGTGCCACAGTGGTACACACTGAGGTACTTGCGTACAACGAGCTCCGCATCTCCGTCCGGAGATGCGGCGCAGTGTAACATCCGCCTAAGCCTCTGAGTACCTACGTATCCCGGTCCCGTGCTAGTCTCACCCAGGAATGAGCCCCGGTCTTTTTTATGTCCTCAACCTGATGCCTGCAGCTGGTCGACGACCGACGTTTCTTTTCTTTCAATTCATCTTATATGTTAGTATTATAGTATCGATACCACTAGACTGTCACGTAACACCACATGAAGGCTTCCCAATAATTACAGGCAGATACCGGTTGGAGCATCCTTTGATTTCCTCCATCCGCTATTCGCAACCTGCTTTTAGACCCGTGATTTGTGCTATGAAATCTATAATAGACGGGGATTATACCCACATTAATTGCCATTAAAGATACTAGTAAGCCAATCTTACAAGGCTTTTTTGAATAGGTATACTGTCGGGTTTCCTTAAGAGGCTGACAAGACCTAATTTTGTTCCTACCACAATTGTGGCCTACCCACGTTGCGCCTTCCGGTGCGTAGTCGCCACTCGAGAACCTTTCCGCCCCAACGGCCATCGGTTCTACGTGCAATGTGCGCCGCCCACTGCCACTTAAGTTTAGTGATTCGGAGAAAATTCAAGAAAATGACATATATTTTTTTTAAGGCTAGAGATATAATATGTCCCTTCCGCTAAGTAAGCTTACTTTGTTTCTTGCAGACATTTTGATGAAAATCAATGTATCGATTCAGTATTACAATTTTTTATTAGATTTCGGACTCGTTAAAACGCTCTTCGAAAGTCGTTTATTCAAGCATAAAACTGCTATAAAAACGCACGCAAATGTGCCTCTGTGCTGTATTTAATAATATCTTCTTTAAGGTGGTTCGCTTTCCATACAAAACGTTATTTCACATTCGAAGGCTAACAGCGCGATATTTTAAGAAATGTATGTAACAAATTTTCATAAATTTGCTTTCCATTTGCGCGGGATTCCCCCTTTCCTAGAATAAACTTGTATAAACAAGAATAATTAAAAAAAATTGTTTGGGACATCATAAGTACTTTGGGAAACCTATTTTTTTCGATATTCTGGTTTATAAAAGTTTATTAATACTAGGAGAGGGGAATTTTGCGCAAATGGAAAGCCAATTTATGAAAGCTTGTTACATACCGTTTCGTAAAATATCACGCCGTTAGCGTGCGAATGCCTAATAACGTTTTGTATGGAGAGCGAACCACCTTAACAAAAACGACTCTATCAAATAATGCTTTCAGAGAGATGCATGAGTTAAATAGGTACTCAATAATAGGACAAAAATGTTTTTAAAAAATATCGCTCTACATAATTAAAACAAGACCTAAACATTTGCAATGTATTTTTAGAGCAGTTATCCTCAACTGATTGAGCTAAAATTTTGTATGCGCTGTACCTATAGCTTGGATGACAATGCCATTTTATTACAAGCTTTTATTTACTTTCACCTGTCCCGTTGTCTGTCTATCTGTCTGTAATCAAATCTTGCAAGTTAAATTTGACTCACTTCCCGGTGACCGATTGAGCTGAAATTTTGGGTATAATTATAGTTTGGATGACAATTCAATATTATGGTACCATCGAGCTGATCTGATGCTGGAGACAGAAGGTGGCCATGGGAATTCAGTACTTAATCGACGTAGCCCCGTTGAGTTTGGGCTCGTTAGAATCGTCTCAATGAGTAGTTGATGATGGTATACAGAAAAGTACAGTCGTTAATAAAAGCTTGTACCAAAAATGAAATTTTTGACAGAAACTTGTATGTACGTTACCATGAAACTGGTCTGATGATGGAGAGGGGGGATCTCAATTCCTCAAAATAAACTCGCCGTGTATCGGCTCATTAGGACCTTCTCAATTCGTAGTTAATGAAAATGAATGTGCACAAAATACAGTCAGCAATAAAAACTAAGTTTACCAAAAATGTTTTGAGAGAAACTTATTTGGAAATCAGTTAAATAAATGATACCCAGTCTTCGTGCGAATGTAGAAATTGTTTTTCAAAATACGTATCAAAGTGTCAGCGGTAAACTTGGCGCTTGGCTGTAAATAACATCACGCAATCGCAACTGAGTAGTTTAGTTTACTGGTTCCGAAACGCTATTTAACTTTTTATCACTCCATCGCGGGCAGGGGCAACCATTTGTTCATATTACACCACTATCAACCGAGCTTGTAAACTTTGAAATTATCTAATTTCGTATAGTTGTGTATGCTTAGTTCGTTATCTTTGGAATGGTAGACGGGTGTGCGCGGTGGCTTCAAAATTGGCTCGATAGGTATAATGACTTTTGAAAACATCGCGAGGAAACCAGTGTAATTCCAATAAGGTCTAGTTTCCCTCTGGGTTGGGAGGTCAGATGTAAAACTATAACCCATGCCAAATCTTGGGATTAGGTGTCAAAGCTGACCCCGGACCCCCCTAGGGCATAACCGGGAATAAAGCTAGGAGGATGATGAGGTGACTTTTTGGAATTTATGTGTGAAATATTTTCTGATATTTATCACTAGTTTTAGGGTGAATATCGTGCGAAGATGTGTTTTCATATATTCAGAGCAATGACGCGTACCTAGTTGCAGTATCCAAGAGGCAACCAGATGGCTCGTCATGAAGGATTGTGGAACCGCCCTGGTGCAACCCAAATTGAGCGAACCTTAAACCAACCACATATCAGCCGATTAAAACTGCAGTTGCCTGAAGTGAAAGTGTGTACGCTGTTTATATAATGTTTTTTTTATGCCATTTTGTTTTTTATTATTTTTTGTTTACACTACTTAACACAAAAAACACACATTCAACATTCTTAAGTTTCGTATCTATTCTGATTTTATTCCTCGACAAAGTCTCTGCCAGACATTTTTTATAGCAGGAACGAGAATAACTTGTAGTTATTTTTATATGCCATTCGTGTCTTTTTACTTTTCTAGTATTAGTCGTAAAAGCAGTAAAAACCAAGGTCAGATGTCGCATGATACCACTCGAAACGAAAAGCTTAGGTATATAATAAATAATGTAATCGATGGAAGGGAACTATATCTAACTAGCTTCTGGCTTCGTGTCATGTGAATATTGTACGGGATTGTCATGACAATCAAGAAATATAGTCCTTTCTGCCATTGAACATGCATTTTTGCACGGATGGAATTCTTTCGTGCACACGCAATATATGTGGTTCGTCTTCATTTCAAAAGAGACTATTACGGTCTGGTCTTATTTTATGCAAGGTATATTATAACTTATTGCTCGATCACACGATTCTCCTGGCTTCCCTCTGGCCACGTGGTCCTGCTGCTTTGTTCTACTGATCGGACGTCATGAACTTTTTTTCCTGTCGGTCCGATCGGCTTCTAATGTGGACTGATAGCAGTACCCTTTAATTACATGTTATTACTACGTAAGAGATGAGGGCTCAAGAATAGTCCAATTAAAGTTGAGAGGACGTCGTGATTAGTCAATGGCGGCCACAGAGTGGTGGCCAAGGTGAGGATATACTCGTAGTTCAGTAGGTAGGTAGACCAGGGGCTCGTCGGTCCGGTATAATATAAGTTGCCAGTTATGACTTCAGTAGGTAGGTAGACCAGGGGCTCGTCGGTCCGGTATAATATAAGTTGCCAGTTATGACTTCAGTAGGTAGGTAGACCAGGGGCTCGTCGGTCCGGTATAATATAAGTTGCCAGTTATGACTTCAGTAGGTAGGTAGACCAGGGGCTCGTCGGTCCGGTATAATATAAGTTGCCAGTTATGACTTCACTTAAGAAGCAGTACAGTCAGGGGTATTCATATTCTTACATAAATATCTATACACGCCTTTATGACATTGACAAGAGAGTCCTGTACAGATATTTATGTCCTTATTTATATACGTATACCCTGACTATACTTCATGATTTCTAGGTATACGTTGTTAGTTAGAATGTTTTTGCCTACTTTACTAGTTACTAATGTATACTATGATTTATTACAGATAAATCTATCTTAGAACAATCAATCGACGACATCGACTTTTTCGGAGATTTCCCACAGGTAATTACAACCAGTTTCAATGACCAGAAAAAATATTTGCATAAAGTTCAAATACTGTATAAATGGGTGAATCAACTTTTTAGTGTCCCCCCCCCCCCCCCCCTTTCTACTATTTGCGGTTTAAAAGGAGATTACAAGAAAATACGATGTCTGCTGTTGTTGTTTGTTGCATTCGTCCTTACACAATTAATTATAGCGTGAAACTACGTGACAACTATTTTTTTTTTTAAATGCCCTCAATTTCACCGGGTGCCCGCGGACGTGAAATGTCCCCCGATAGTATGACAATAGCGGTTTGTCCCCTGTACAACCATGTTTTCTGCTAGAATACGTTTTTTTGCGAGATGCAACATATATGAGACTGTTTATCTGGCTGAAAATGTTGATGGACCCAAATAAAACAAATCGCTTCATAAAATATGTACCGAAACCTTCATCCGCCGAAATAGGAGCGCTGGGGCTTCGGGCTCTGACCATGGGATGATGACGGTCGTCATTTTATTAGGAGGGTTAATTCCTTAAATGGACCCTTTCGCAGGAATTAACAGGATGGTGATAGGGGGAGGGTCAAAAATCGTCAAAAAACGATGACGTAATATACTCGTTTCCCACTTAAAATGATTCCCACTGCTAATTGTGTCTCATGAAATGATTCCCACTGCTAATTGTGTCTCATGAAATGTATTTATACAACTTAGTCGCTCATTCTAATCAAAATTGTGCAATGCATTGCTTATGTGTAAAGCGTTTTAGTTTGGGCCTAGGTCGATTTGTGTAAAAAAAAATCTTCGTACACAAATTGTTACACACCTCACATTGATATTGCACGAAAAGGGAAGGCCGTAGCGTTATCAAGGCTGCATCGTTAACGTAATAACAACATGCTCAGATTCCGAAACGCGTTTTGACCTAGGTATTGAGATTATATGTGAATTGCCTTGGTTCATTCCCGCACAGTTAGTTTAGAAAGAATAAGAAGAAAAGAAAGAAAATAAGTTTATTTCGCAAAAATACAGAATACAACAATACAATACATTTTAACATTTCGTGAAATCCGAAAAAGTAGTCCACTCAGCACAATGTCGAGCCACAGAAGATGACTCGACGCTGATATTATGTGGATCCTCGAGTTTCACGTCACAGGACTGCACTTCCATCGTAATACGTTACAGATAAGTGGAATCAAAAGATATTTCGTAAAACCCAACTGCTTTTCTACAAATATTTAGCCTATGTCACTCCTACGATTAAGAGGAAACCAACGACACCACATATGTCGAAATCCGTCAAACGGTTTAGGCTGCCAGAGAATAAAACATACACACATACATATATACGCTTGAAAAAAAACCCTCCTCTTCTTCGGCAGTCGGGTAAAAACCAGGACATATTAATATTATCTTAAATATAAAAATGTTCGCATTACAATCTATTTATTTATTTATTGAAACTACTAAAATAAGCCTGAAACAAACAAACAAACAAAAGTTACATATATTATCTAAGCCGAGACACGGAAATGCTAAGATGGATTAATCTGACGATCAAGTAGAAAGTTTTTAAGGCGCTTTTTGAAAATGAATAGCGATGAAGATTCTTTAATAGGAGGAGGGATATTGCTCCAGCATTTCGTTTACACGCTGGTATTGAGAGAATAGAGTCCATAATCTCCCCTTAGTTGTTTTGTTCTCCACTTGGGTATTAATTTTCATTTATTTTTTATTTTTTGCACTCGCACAATGTACGCACACACACACACACACACACACACACACACACACAAACACACAACAACGTTCTCACGCTCGTACACATACACATATACGCACGCACGCACGCACGCACGCTCACACACACACACACACACACTCACACATACACACACAACACAAACACATACACACGCACACACGCTCTTATTTTTAACTTTTGTATTATTATTATTTTTTGTAATTCGTACACGCATTTGAAAGCACATCGTCCAACTCCGACGCTTAGGTTCTGCTACCGACCGAGCCCTAATAAGGCCCAGGCTGAAAACCAGCGCTGGACTCTTGTTGTTCAGCACATGTATGCTGAGGCTGGGACCTATTGCCCCAAAATAATTGAACTGTACTTTTTATTTCTAGCATATTCTTATTCTGTATTTGTCACTGTTTGTATATGTCTGTACTTGTTTTTGGCAATTTACTTTTGGACGGTAACACTGAAGATAGGTACTAACCCTTTGACTATTTGACAACTGTCAATAAATTTAAATTTGAACCGTTAATTAGTCACAATACAATCGTTTTAGTTTCATCTATGACGGCAAATATGTTGCCATTACCCATTTAAATGTTAAGATTTGGATTATATTTTACGGTGTAATTTACATTTTGTTGTGACAGTTTAATGGTTTATAAATATTATAACAACACATTGTAACCTGACGAAACAACCCAATTGGAATGGATATTTCTGTTGCAAATGGAGGCCCATTTAGCGTAAAGGTTAACAATAAAAGTATCGTCCCATCTAACTCGCATTAGGCCGTCGCATGTCCACGCTCCGTTTCTTTTTCTTTTAAGGACGCTCACGAAAATGAGTCTTATATTTATGGCCAGCTATTTTTGGGGATGGTAAAGTGGTTTCGATTAATGTTGCGATTTATCGCGCTAGCATTACAGGCGGCGCCCTAGTTTTGAATTGGGCAATTTGCGAAGCCAACGTCGCTTGTCGGCTGTAAATATTTCAATAAGTTTTTCGAACTGGCTTTTGGCCAAGTTGAATACATTAGTGGCTACTAAATACAATTTTTGTGGTACCTAGTTAATGATAAATGGGTTTCGGAAGTAGAGCAATCATAGTTAATTGATTGGATGTGTGCAAATGTATAAGGGACATATAGGTTGCACCAAGCCGGCTGTAATCGTCAGCGGTGTTCGTTAAAATCTGAATGTATGGAAAGTGTCAAGTTTGTATGGAATGACAGCTGCCGGCGCCATATTTAACGTTGATCGGCCTGTAATCGTAAGGTGGTGCGTGTGGTGAGGTGGTGGTGTTACTGGACATATTTAACGTTGATCGGCCTGTAATCGTAAGGTGGTGCGTGTGGTGAGGTGGTGGTGTTACTGGACATATTTAACGTTGATCGGCCTGTAATCGTAAGGTAGTGCGTGTGGTGAGGTGGTGGTGTTACTGGACATATTTAACGTTGATCGGCCTGTAATCGTAAGGTGGTGCGTGTGGTGAGGTGGTGGTGTTACTGAACATATTTAACGTTGATCGGCCTGTAATCGTAAGGTGGTGCGTGTGGTGAGGTGGTGGTGTTACTGGACATATTTAACGTTGATCGGCCTGTAATCGTAAGGTGGTGCGTGTGGTGAGGTGGTGGTGTTACTGGACATATTTAACGTTGATCGGCCTGTAATCGTAAGGTGGTGCGTGTGGTGAGGTGGTGGTGTTACTGGACATATTTAACGTTGATCGGCCTGTAATCGTAAGGTGGTGCGTGTGGTGAGGTGGTGGTGTTACTGGACATATTTAACGTTGATCGGCCTGTAATCGTAAGGTAGTGCGTGTGGTGAGGTGGTGGTGTTACTGGACATATTTAACGTTGATCGGCCTGTAATCGTAAGGTGGTGCGTGTGGTGAGGTGGTGGTGTTACTGAACATATTTAACGTTGATCGGCCTGTAATCGTAAGGTGGTGCGTGTGGTGAGGTGGTGGTGTTACTGGACATATTTAACGTTGATCGGCCTGTAATCGTAAGGTGGTGCGTGTGGTGAGGTGGTGGTGTTACTGGACATATTTAACGTTGATCGGCCTGTAATCGTAAGGTGGTGCGTGTGGTGAGGTGGTGGTGTTACTGAACATATTTAACGTTGATCGGCCTGTAATCGTAAGGTGGTGCGTGTGGTGAGGTGGTGGTGTTACTGGACATATTTTTCAGAATACTTGCGTCCAAAAATATAATATTAAGTATATAACTTTTTCGCCATCAGGCATTGCTCCTTGCCTTACCGACTCCGTTGAATTTTATAGTGCTTTCACGTTTTCTAACATACTGGTAAACATATAATGGTGCTTATGAATTCTTTGTACTAAATATTGTAGATACTTAGGTATATACTTACATAGGTAGGTAAAATTATACTAAGCTGTTGTTAACGAGCTTTTACGTTTTTAAACTTGGGTTTTTTACATTAGCAAGAATAGAAAGAAAGAAAGAAGACATTTATTCACTACACAAAAGACACACAGAAAAGGAAGTAGAAATTCAATACAATTGACACAAAATGTGTGTGTGTCTTCGCGGCAGTGAATCGGTCGCTGTCTCAGCACTATGCCGAGGTGTCAGACAGACACCTACAGCGCTGATGAAACGCAGCACAACATACTGCCGATACAAACGTATACACATAATAAATAAATAATTAATATAATCAATTTGTTAAATATGTAACACAAGCACAACGGGATGAGAGACACAATGTGAAAAACGAGAAACGGTTGGGATGTTTAAAAAAATAAAATAGAAGAAAAATTAAATAAAGTGCTGGATGGGTTAGGGTTGGGATTTTTGGAGATATTAGCCGCCTTTACTTCTGGTAAAGATTTCACGGTCGGTAAATTGGATTCAGTGGGGGTCGGAAAAGGGAAAATGTCAAGAAGAATCATTTGCAAATAACGCAGATATAATAATCCAAAACCTGGATTCCAATTACAATAATTACAACAATTACAATAATTATTTCGTAAAAATTTAAGGTAACCCTTTCCGCAGTACGGCGACAACCGCCACACAGTATGGCTGTTCCTAATGGAGCTGACGCGTCGTCGATGGGGCGCGCGGCCCCGCGGCGAGGCCGAGCGGGCGGCGAAGCTCCTAATACAGGCCGGCTCCCCATACAAGGACATCGAGAACACTGTGTGGGAGCAGCGAGTGCACTTCGCGGCCGCTATAGCCAGGATACGGATTAAGAATAGGGCTTTCTCGTGAGTACCTATTGTTGTATTCAGGCCTCTCGTCACACAGTATAGCTGTTCCTAATGGAGATGACGCATCGTCGATGGGGCGCGCGGCCCCGCGGCGAGGCCGAGCGGGCGGCGAAGCTCCTAATACAGGCCGGCTCCCCATACAAGGACATCGAGAACACTGTGTGGGAGCAGCGAGTGCACTTCGCGGCCGCTATAGCCAGGATACGGATTAAGAATAGGGCATTCTCGTGAGTACCTATTGTTGTATTCAGGCCTCTTGTCACACAGTATGGCTGTTCCTAATGGAGCTGACGCGTCGTCGATGGGGCGCGCGGCCCCGCGGCGAGGCCGAGCGGGCGGCGAAGCTCCTAATACAGGCCGGCTCCCCATACAAGGACATCGAGAACACTGTGTGGGAGCAGCGAGTGCACTTCGCGGCCGCTATAGCCAGGATACGGATTAAGAATAGGGCTTTCTCGTGAGTACCTATTGTCGTATTCAGGCCTCTCGTCACACAGTATGGCTGTTCCTAATGGAGCTGACGCGTCGTCGCTGTGGCGCGAGGCCCCGCGGCGAGGCCGAGCGGGCGGCGAGGCTCCTAATACAAGCCGGCTCCCTTTAAAAGGACATCGAGAACACTGTGTGGGAGCAGCGAGTGCACTCCGCCGCGATAGCCAGGATACGGACTAAGAATAGGGCTTTTACGTAAGTATTGTTGTAGTCAGGCTTCTGGCTACGGTATGGTGCTATCTAATGGAGCTGACGCGTTGTAAATGCCCTGCTGGCGGGGAGGCTCCTAAAACAGGCCGGCGCACTGTGGATCGAAAATGGCCTCTCCATAGAATTAGGGACTTAATTTTCTAAGTGCCTATTTTTTTAATTGAAATCGAGTCTTCTCGTGATAATTAGGTAAAAAATGAATATGGGTAAATTTGGCTAGAAAATCGCCGAGTAATATTTTTTTTACGAAACTTTTGTATGGAGCGTATATGAAAAAAAGGAATATCTCAGAAAGTGCACAATTTTCCGTAATATTCTTCGGCACAAATTTAATACCAATTATTTATGATTTTTCGGCGTACTCAAAACAGTGTTGTCTTTTGTACAAGTACATCGAGAACACTGTGTGGGAGCAGAGAGTTCGTTTCGCGGCCGCTATAGCCAGGATACGGTAAGAATAGGGCTTTCTTTGTTATACGAGTATTAAGGCCTCTGTCTTTTATTACGAGTAAGGGGTACTTACCTAAAGACGCATTGATTGCAATACTTACAGGATGGCTCGGCATATAAAGGACCGACCATACCGGAACTTGGCGCGGTGTGTATGTAGTGATAATGACGTGTACTTTGCGCCACATTTTCAACACTGAACCATTTTTGTGTCATCGTCAGCGTAATTTATGTATTCATGTGACCGGTCTTTAAAAAAAACTGTCCATTTAACGACCAATATGGATTTGATGGTCCGGGGAAAAAATTATGTGCTACGAGTAAAGTAACTTTTTATATCGTTGATAATTTCCAGATTATGCGAACTGTTACCACCACATTTGAGGGACGAGCCTTTGGACTCATGCGTTCATAAGGAATCTGTCACTGGATGGGTCAACACTTTCAAAGCCACGTACGTCGTCAAGTATTGTCATATATTACTTATATTATAACTACCTACCGAATATTTGAATAATTTACTTTAAAAACAAAGTTTAAACCGACTTCAATTCAGTACTTCGCCAGGGAACCTAATAAACATTTCCTTTCGACTTTACCGCTTGAAATGCGTTGAGTAAGTATTGCAGAAATAACCTAATTCGCTAACTACCTATATGTGGGCTGATAATACTTATTTGCGGACTTCCGTCGATTCCTGAAGGGTCTCAGAATCACCTTTGGCACTTTATTCGTTGCTACTTATGACAGGTTAAGGTTAGCTAAAGCGATGTTTAACTCACGTCTAACCTGTCGGTTTTGTTACTAAACGTATGGGTTTGACATTGACTGTCGATTTTGTTACTATCTGACCCCCTAACACAGTAAGTTTTATGTCGGACATAAAGCATTCATCCCTCTCGCACTCGCATATTTGCCAGAAAGGGACGAATGCTTTATGTCCGACATAAAACTTAGTGTGCTAGGGGGTCTGTAACTATCCGTTTAAGGGACATAAATGAATGAATATGCCCTTAAACGGAATCATATCAGAATTTGTAACGTACACATCATTGAGGAGTTCCATAAGTCATCTGTGGTCTTCATCATCATTTTAAAGAAATGTGGTAGCTCGCTGGACTCCTAATATTCGCGAAAATGCGTATGCATTTCTTCTGGATAAGAAATAAATAGTTTGTCTGTGCTATTCCCCCAAAGGATAATACCATACTTGAGTCATGATTAGTCATAGGCATAATAGGCTATTTTTGCCGACTAGACTAGTCGATTTTCTGATTGACTGATTTAGGCTCCGCCACTGGTACGTACTTAAAACAAAAGAACAAAACTTATTACAAACAAAATTTCCCGCCCGCGACACATCCAGATGTTGCCCACGTGGCATCGTTCCCAAGACGCCCGCCGCGTTTCCCTGTTCGACGGCCGCGCTTGGCCTGTGGGCGAAGTAGTATCGACAACACAGCTAACTGACCATCGGTGCACCTTAAGTGCATTGTAATAAGAATAAGGTTCTTTATAAACACAGGATGGTCAGTTAACAGTGTTGTCGTTTGTACAAGCGCGCCCTGAGATCGCCTGAGACCCCGATCAATTCGGACACTTTTTAAATCACCAAGCAAATATTGATGCTCGGCACCTTACATTTTAAGTATTTTTTACAAGCTTTTATTTACTTTCACCTGTCCCGTTGTCTGTTTGTCTGTAATCAAATCTTGCAAGTTAAATTTGATCCACTTCCCGGTTTCCGATTGAGTTGAAAATTAGCACGAATATGCAAATCGCGTGACAATACAATATCACGATGACGTGGAGCTGATCTGATGATGGAGACGGAAGGTGCCCATGGGAATTCAGTACTTAACCGACGCAACCCCGTTGAGTTTGGGTTCGTTAGAATCGTCTAATGAGTAGTTGATGATCGTATACAGAAAAGTACAGTCGGCAATAAAAGCTTGTACCAAAAATAAAAATTTTGACAGAAACTTATTTACTTTCTCTTGTCCCGTTGTCTGTCTGTCTGTAATCAAATCTTGCAAGTTAGATTTGATCCACTTCCCGGTTTCCGATTGAGTTGAAATTTTGCACGAATATGCAAATCGCGTGACACTGCAATATTACGATGACGTGGAGCTGATCTGATGATGGAGCTGGAAGGTGGCCATAGGAACTCCGTAATAAAACCACATATACGAGTTTGGGCTCGTTAGAATCGTCTGAATGGGTAGTTGATGATGGTATACAGAAAAGTCGGCAATAAAAGCTTGTACCAAAAATGATGTTTTTGTCAGAAACTTGTTTTTTTTTGAGGTAAAATGAAAAAAAAACTACTAATTAAATGCATTATTTCCAGGAAAGTGGCGAACCTTGTGATGAAGCTCCACGACCTCGGTTACTCGTACAGCGGCTCGCGGCAGCTGTGCGCCGGAGAGTACAGATTTGATCGCGTGTGCCCAAGGTTTGTTAATAATACTAGCTTCTGCCCGCGACTCCGACTGCGTGGAACTCGTTTTATATCGTAGCTCCATACAAATACCCCCCCTCCCCCCCTCCCCCATTTCCTCGGCCCCGGGACTTAAATTACCTTTATGCCAAATATTATCCAAATCGGTTCAGCGGTTTAAGCGTGAAGAGGTAACAGACAGAGAGACATTCCTATTTAGGTACAATATGAAGAATTGATATTAGTATGGATTAGTATAGAATAGATGGATAATAAAACTTTTACTTCAATCAAGCGCGTACCTTATAATAAACGTTCCTCAATCATATTTGTTTGTTCGATTGTACCTAAGTACATATAGTTATGAAAACCGCATTCCTACCTCCTATGGTGTATTTTTAAAGCCAAACTTACTATCAACACACTAGCATCAGAGCGGGAGCCTTTCGCTACATATAGAATTTAAGTTGTTAAGGGCTGCGGCGTAGCGCTTCGAGGGTAGCGTAGCGGTGAAGTTAAGGAACAATACACTGAACAGCATCTTCGTTTCCCAGGTTTATCACATTAAGGCCTCCTGCTGACAAGACCATCGGACAGCTAGACCTCGTCAAAGATGGGGTCATCGTGTTGCAGGTAAAAACACATTATTTTTCTGACGGAACGGAAATGTACTTAATTAAGCATCCCTCCAGCCAGGGCTCACACTCTCCAGCCATCTCTATTTAGAGAGAAGAAGGAGGGTCTACCCACTAAAACCACTCTGACGTTTCCGTCTCTGCTGTTAATGGGAGTGACATGGGATCGGGTACGTCTCCACGAAGGCCCCCAGGAGGGTAAAAACACCTCTTAACATAAAACACGTCTTAAGTTGTTCTACACTTATCAACCTAATAAGGACTCGCCTAACGAGCAGCTATCGTTGCTTTAGCTACGCTTCATGGCCAATAGTTTCGGCTTGAAGCAATGCGGATAACAGTATGATCCGCGTTTTCATTGCTCATGGAACTACTTTCTCGATCCTGCTCTGTTCATATGTAAATATGTCAATGGTCATCATTTTCAAACCATTTTTTAGTCTCTTGCCAGTATCCGTTTGAGCTGATATTTTGATTGAATTTGGTAACCATGCAATATTATGGTACCAATGAGCTTATCAGGGGGCCTAGGCAAGGTTACAATCGACAAGCGCTAACGCCAATAGAAAACGAATAAAATTTATGGGAATGACAGATGTTAACGAAAAGGGTTTTGGTCGGCATCTGTCATTCCCCTACGTTTTATTATTTTCTATTGGTGTCAGCGCTTGTCGATTGTAACCTTGTCTGCGGCCCCTGATGGTAACAGAAGGCAGCCACAGCCATCTTTAAACTATACAAGACAAACCCATCGTACATATCTTGGGCTCATTGGAACCCTCTCAACGAGTGATTGATGACTGTGCAAAAAAATACTGGCAATAATATTTCTTGGCAGAAAGTTTTTTATACTACGACGATGATAAACAAGAATATAGTCTGCCTAAGGGTAAGAAGACACTGGCGTCTATAGACGCTTGGGACACCAGAAGAAACACAAGCGCGCTGCCGACCCTTTATTGGTTTGAGGACTTATACCGTTTTAGGAGCGTGAGTTCTGCGAAGGAGCCTCCACCCTCTGCCGGGCGCTGCGCGCCAACAGCCTCCGCGGCGTGGTCGCGCAGACGCACGCCTCCTCGCCGCGCTGCTCGGCCTACCTCGCCGCGCAGCTGCGCGAGCTAGGCGCGGTGCTGAAGGCTAGCGCGCCCGCTGCGCCTGCGACGCCGCAGCTGGGCAAGCTGGTCGTGTTTGGGGCTGGAGACAAGTAAGTTCACTGTAGAATTTACGTACCTACCGATATAGCCCTCCGAATCGCTAAACTTAAGTGGTAGTGGGCGCGGCACATTGTGCCCTCAGAAAGCTCGGCATTGAAACCTCCGAGGCACCCCAGTCGAGTGCCCCAGTCTGCGTAATCAGTGAAGCCGATACGCCAGCTGCAGTATAATCTCGTGTTGTGTTTATACAGGGTGTCCAGTTACGTCTGTGCCCTCAGAGAGCTCGGCATTGAAGCCTCCGAGGCACCCCAGTCGAGTGCCCCAGTCTGCGTGATCAGCGAAGCCGTGTACTGCGATACACCAGTAGTCACCAGCGCTTTGGACGGCGTCGTGGCTGTGCTGGCAACACCACCCAACTCGTACTCGGCCGTCACTGATCCTATCGATCTGGTGTGCGGGCGGGGAGGGGACTTGGCTATGTTGGAGGTAATATGCTTGTTTTTAAGTAAGTACGCAATGCTTTTAATACTATAGCTGAGGTCTATTAATAAGCTATAGTTACTTTGACATAGTCTAGTTATAAAATCATAATTTTCTTCCTTAACCCATTCAGGGCCAAGAATCGCTACGTGCTACGCTCGTAGCCGATCCCGTGTTCTTCCCCGTATTTAGCAGAAAGCGACTACGGCGGTCTCACGCATATGTGTCGACATTGGCCCTGAATGTGTTAATTTGGGCATAAGCAATCGGTATAGGATACTTGATTATCCTTCATGCGCCTGTATGTTCCTTCGCCCTCTAGATATAATTTTCGTCCTCGTTGTAAACATTTACTAGCGGCGCCGACAGCGCGAACGTTGTCTCGCAGAAAGTCCTCACTTATTCGAGCTTTGCACTTCATAAACTCGTTGCTTGAATCAGCACCAAACTGTGATATATTTGCTAGCCGATGGATAGATGTGTGTGATGAATTTTTGACGTTCTGCGAGAAGATGGATGCACGACCGTCTTCTGTGTTATTATAATAATAATTTGTTTCTTTTGTGTAAGGTACCTCCGCTAAAGATGGCCCTGTTCCTAGGATGGCCCGCTTTCAAAATTTTATGCTTACAACCGTTCGAATGATTTTAAATTTCGCGCCCATGTTCGGTTAGTGCCATAGACATAACTGCAAGTTCATGTCAAATGGTAGATGCCGCCATCTTTGTGGCGTTTGACACTTCGTCAGTCACGTCGCAAACGGCTTGCTGTTTATAAGCTCACACTCGCATACTATTTAGTGTTTCTTTAAAAAAAAAAACAGTTTTAGTATTCTTTTGTGATAAAAAGTTGCTAAGATTCAAGGTCATTCCTATGAAGGTAAGCGTTGTTAATATTTTGTGTTTATTTTCATTTTATAGAAATAATTCTCGCTGCCGAGAGAAATGCCTATAAAGGCCCACCACACGGGCTCCCAAGATAGCCCGATGGGATGGGCCTTATTAGGACTATTGAATATGATATTTTTTTGGATCATAAAATGACAATGGGCCATTTTAATTTCTTTTTTAAACATAATGTAACTATTGTAATAGAAATATCAGCAAAATAAAATATTTTTCTTATTTTAAGTTAAAATATTTTATTTTACTATTATTGGTTTGAATTTAAAGTTGTCAGATCTGTGGTTTGTTCAATTTTAATACTTTTTATGACGCTAAAGGGATCGGAAACTTAATGTCATATCTTAAAATTGCAGTTTGATTTGTTTTTAGATTTCACAAAATGGAAACTAATAAGAAGCAACGTGGTAAATGGACTGAACAACAACTTCAATCGGCCATTGAAGCGGTCAAGAAGCGCTGTAGGCTGTAGGCTGTAGGTCACAACGCAAAGCAACAGCTACTTTCAGTATCCCGAGAAGAACTTTAAGAAATAATTTAAAATCTGGCAATGACAAAAACAAGTGGTCGTACAACAACACTAACTCACGCCCATGAATGTGTCTCAGATATGAGACAATGCGTTGGTTGTCTTTCGTGGTACCACGAAGAATGTTTTGGGCTAACTAAGAACGATGTAGAAGATTTCTCATGTCCAGAATGCATCTAAAAGGGCCTAAATTTTTTTTGATTTTCATTAGTTGCGTGTAATTACTTAACTATAAATACCTAAGTTAGTTATTTTCGTTCCTATTTCACTGATTTTTTCTCTATACTCCTAACAAGGCCCACTAAAATTTGTTAAAAAAAAGTTTGCAATTTGTAAGGTTATTTGTCGTTTTAATTAAAACAAATGTTAGAATAAGCAAAGGAAAAATGTTGTTTTTATGTTGTAAAAAGTTTTTATTTGTTTTTTTGATAGATTAAGTTTTGCTAAGCCCAAGATGGCCCACCGTCCAATTATAACCAAAAAATATATTATAAGAGACTGATTACCTAAGAAACGCATTTAATACGTTTCGATTCGATAGCGTTTAGAAATCACTTGCTTAAAATTGGGCCATGATAAGTGCCTATGTTCCTAAAAAGGCCCACATTCGAGGTTTTTAAAAATGATTATTTTCTTTAAGAAATTTAATTTAATTTGTTAACTTTTATGTTGATTTTATTCGCAAATCAATAAGGAATATTTCAATAAAGTTTGATTTCAGATTTTATTTTCTATTTTTGATTTATTTAAGTATTGCAAAAAATGGGCTTTATAAGTATATTTCTTTTGTTTCATAGTACTTTGGTATTACTGTCATGCTGTGAAATGTATGGGAAAATAAATAAATAAATCACTATTTACTCAAACGATTATGCAATTTATAAGGATAACTATTTTACTATATCTTATCCGCAGATTCTTACGGAGTCAGTAATGGACGCTAACGGCAGAGCGAGGGTCCAATCTATACTGGAAGAGCAGAAGAAAACGCTTAAGACACTCTTATCTAAGCCTCAGGTAAATTCTCATGAGCAGACGTAGGTTTCCAGAGGGCACAACTTCATGACAGGTAGGTAGGTAGTTCCTATATCGATAAACTCATTTATCGATGTTTTTTTCACATACTAGTGAGCACTCCAGGTTTTGTTAGAATAGAAGAAGTACGGTAGATAACTTCATGCAATTTTGTTATGCCCGGCCTCCACAGAAATTGAAAAGTAATTTAGCCACCTGAAATGGATTTATCAGCCAAGACGGAGACGTTTAACGCCCTAAAATTTGGAACTCTAAGTATTTACTGATCGTTTATTTAAATAATAGTAAGTATAGATAGGACAGTAATGAAGAAAAAAATAAGACTAGTAAACTTTCAAAAATCGTATTTAAAAAAAGAAGAGTATTATGTTGTTATTTTCTTTGTAGTGGCATTTTAATCGACATAATTTAATAGTAGGTAGTGACTGTCTGATTGACTGTATCTAAAAAATTTTTTTTTAATAAAATCATATTTTTACGAACAAAATGTGGAGTGCTCACTAGTATATGAAAAAAGCATCGATAATTGAGTCCATCGATATAGGAACTCCCTACCTGTCACAAAACTATGTCCTCTGGAATCCTACGTCTGCTCATGAGTTGTTAGGTCCTCACGAGATATATTATGATGACATGGGCAACTTATATCAATTTTTTTTTCAGCTATATCTATAGGAATGAGTGACGCTTATTAATGATGTATCTTATATGGACTTGGTTCTGGAATAAAATAATTTAATTTCATGGAATGATATTGAATTTATACTCTTTCGGTTATTGTATATTAGTATATTGTATTTCGTGTAAGTATTTCGATTGTTCAAACTGAACAAAGTAGCTACTTACTTAAAACATTGGAATTCCCACCATCCTCCTATTCGGAAGTCTGTTCAAAATTAAACTTTGTGTGTATGACCTCCATGTTTTCAGATCCAACTGATCCTATATGAGACACACTCGGCGCTAGAGGCCGAGAACCAGGCGCAAGTGACGCGAGCCGTCGCCGAAGCCAACCGTCTCGCGCGCGAGAGACACATACTACTGAAAAAGAAATATAGAGACCATCACGTGCGTACATGACTGCCGTCAAATGGCCATACTGGTCGGGCGCCTTTGTGTTGCCTGTACTTAAACTTCTTAACTTGTAGCTTTGTGAAATGGACCTGATAGTTTCACTTGGACGTTCCTAGACTTCCTGACACATGTAACACAATACTCTACTACTCTACGAAATCGGCGGACGGGCAAGCAAGGTTACAGAAAATCTAGTATGATAACTTTAATTTTGCCGGCCTCCGTGCTTCCGGCACGTATCCACACGAGCCGAAATCGCGCGGCGGCCTTCATGCTGTCCGCCGATATCGTACGTGTAGCGCCTCCTTATGAAGTTCCACCATGCCCACAGATAGTAACCTCCTTTCAGAGATTTCAATATTAACTACTCATAAACCTCATTAATTATTCCGTCCCGCAGAGCCCAAAGAAGGAGGTAGTTGAAGCTGCGGCGTCGGAGTCTACGTCCTCTGTGGACAGCATGATGTCCCACATCCTGGACATCACGGAGCGGGACGACCGGTCCGTGAACACGTCCCGGCCGGCCTCCGCTAACAGGTAATTCTGTTTACAGTGGTCCTTATCCGTCCTACAGAGCCCAAGAAGGAGTTAGTTGAAGCTGCGGCGTCGGAGTCTACGTCCTCTGTGGACAGCATGATGTCCCACATCCTGGACATCACGGAGCGGGACGACCGGTCCGTGAACACGTCCCGGCCGGCCTTCGCTAACAGGTAATTTTGTTTACAGTATTCCTTATCCGTCCTACAGAGTCCAAAGAAGGAGGTAGTTGAAGCTGCGGCGTCGGAGTCTACGTCCTCTGTGGACAGCATGATGTCCCACATCCTGGACATCACGGAGCGGGACGACCGGTCCGTGAACACGTCCCGGCCGGCCTCCGCCAACAGGTAATTCTGTTTACAGTGGTCCTTATCCGTCCTACAGAGCCCAAACAAGGAGGTGGTTGAAGCTGCGGCGTCGGAGTCTACGCCCTCTGTGCGGTCACGGAGAGAGACGACCGATAAGTAATTTAGCTGAATACCATGACAACTAACTACCTGAATAGTTGCTTTCACAAGTTAGTCAATTTCATATGACAGTTTAAAAATGAGGTAAAAGGACACGGAGCACAAGTGTTTTGCCCCTTGTGAGTTCGACCGTACCAAAATCGAATTTATTAATTTTCTTGAGCATGTTAAAGAAAATTACAGAAACTGCTCCGACCAATGGAATACCTGAATTAACTCTTCCGCTTCCTAACCTGACGCATTTTTCCCAGTTCTCGTCCCACTACTGGAAGGTCTGGAAGCGTTTTGAGGAAACACACGGACCGCTCGGAGACCGGATCCCGTCCGGGCACGACCAGCAAGGTCCGCCCGATACCGGAGGCGCCGCCGTCGGTGCCACGGGACCCTAACAACGACAATCCGGATGTTTATGTAAGTCTGTTTCTTTGCTGCCTAGCTTCCTCTGCAGCTCTCGTCATACTACAGATACGAGTTCTCTAGATGCACGTAGACCACTCGGATACCAGATCCCGCCTAGGCACGACCAGCAAGGTCCGCCCGATATCGGGGACGCCAGTGTCTGTGCAATTTGTAATTAAATTAGTGATCATGACTAATAACTACAGAACAGAACCTAATAAAATAATCTATGTCTATCTTGACGACGGTACAGTCTTAAGAGACTCTTGATAGAGGGTTAAGCCAGGGGCCAGATTCTAAATAAATGGGGAACCGAACACCAATACTACTGATATTTATTGTATTATTTGTGTTCCAGGTGCCAAACTGCGATTTGTTCGAGATCCAGACATTGCCTAATCTCGGAAACGGACTTGACATCAACTACATTTTAGACAGAGACGGATGCTACCTCGGCCTCATTCAGAGGAAGGTTGGTATTGATGAAATTGAATGTATTGATATAATAGCTTCTGCCCTGGACTTCGTCCGCGTGGAACACGTTTACATCGTAGCTCCTTACAAACTTTCACCCGCCATTTCAGCCCCTTAGGGGATGAGTTCCCGGATACATTTTTCTATGTAAGCATACATCTCCCCAGGATTCTAATTATCTCCATACCAAATTGCATCTCAATCGCCTCAGCGTTTTAAGTGTGAAAAGGTAACAGACAGACAGACATACAAACGCACGGATAGGCAGACAGACAGACAGAGTTTTAGTCCGAATCACTTTTCTAGAACGAATTCACTTCTCTCCGTAAAAGGCACAAAGAGAAGACCACGCCATTGTCTTTCATTGTTAAGCGTAACCGCTAATTGTTTATGTTGTACCAAGTATACTGCAACTTATAATAAAAAGTTTTTAATACCGATAGATCTTTCGTTTCAATTTGTACCTTGCTACTTTAACATTAGAATTACTTTTCAAGTTAAGTATTTATTAAACATAGCCTTTTCATTTCGATGCGTTTGTGGCACGTGGATAAACAATGGTATTGTTGTATCAATGGGTCTTAAGATAAGATCCGTTGTAGAAAAACGATTCGGACTATACCTTCACAGTTATAATATTATTAGTATGGATATTTTTGGCTATGGAATATTTAATTAAGTAAATATTGTGGATTATACGTAGGCAAATGCCGAGGCCAAACGGATGCATTCAATTAGAATGAATAAAAATAATGATTATTATTATTAAGTCTTATACGATTGTAAAAACGTATGATCCTTGCGATCTGAAAAATGTCGTTTAGCCCTTTTCCAGGCCATCAGTTGAAAAACGACAATCGAATGTTCCGGTCCGTCTTATTTTTTGACATTAAGAAACATGTTTGACAGGTTGTATGTGGTCGATATAACGCATCTGCCTGGAAAAGAGTTAAGGGTATTTTCAAAACTGTGTGTACACCCATTTAGAGTGTCAGCTATGTGACGAAAAATGAGGCATACAAATTATGTCACAAAACTGACACTGACTTAACTTTTGTTTAAAAAACCAAAGCAAATCGGGATGGTACACATTTTTTTTAAATGCCTTTATGACTGAAATAGCCATTTTTGTGCAATATATTCGTGAATATGACCTTTAGGTAGATTTAGACAAGCGAACATTCGTCTTTTTACCTAGAATTGTTGATCGGATTTCTCGAACGAAGTTGTCGTTTCGCGGTAGCCGCTCTTATCATGTTAAGGCACAGTGGACCATCATGGCGGAATGGAATGCGATGGAAGTACCTATGTCTTTCTCCCCCTAACGCATATTTGTGTCCTGTATGATGGGCCACGATGGCCCATTGTGAAGAGGAGCCTTTAGAGCCCAGCGTAGAAGCGCGCTCTCGAGCGTTCCAGTTACATAGATGCTCAGTCACCCAGGAGATCACCCGGCTCGACGCTAAGTATATGATCCGCGTGGCAGAGGAGCGCGGGCTGTTCGGCGCCGGCGCCGGCTCGCCGCCGCCGGCGCCGGCGCGCCGCAAGAAGGCCGAGCCAAGCGCACC
This sequence comes from Epinotia bilunana, assembly GCA_947049275.1. NCBI lineage: Eukaryota > Metazoa > Arthropoda > Insecta > Lepidoptera > Tortricidae > Epinotia > Epinotia bilunana. The sequence goes on from OX346256.1 coordinate 26,154,488, forward strand.
GCGCCGCCGCCGCGGGAAAGCGCAGCCTTTTGAAGTAAGTGGGCGTTTTCAAAAATTCGTGCCGCTTCGCCTCCCGCACAACGCCCGCTCCCCCGTTACACCCCCCGCGCGCCTCGCAGAGGACTGAGTTGAGCGGTCGGACTATAGTTGATAAAGAAAAAATACTCGGTCCCCTCTCTTTGCGACGGGGGTTAAAAAGGAGCTTATACGCAGAGTTTCAAATCAAATGAAATCAAATTAAAATAAATTTAGTACCAAAAACACAAAAAAAAAAGAAATATTACACAAACAAGAACGTATAACTAGATACAAATATTTATTTAAGTGTTAGGTAATGGGTACCAATCTCAGCGTATGCGAGGCATGTAGCCCAGCGCTGGTTTTCAGGTTGGTCCCTATGACGGGGTCGATCGCAACCCCTCGAGCATACAGACTTGAAATATATAAAAAAACAATACAATAAAAAGAAAAACAAATTAAAATAAGCGCTAAATCCTCGTCAGTAAGTGGTGTTGTTGTGGAATATTATTTCTACTCTCATATTATGTTTTCCATATGACCTTTCCACCCCCTAGGGAATGAATTTTGATGAAAGCACTATGTCAATTATATAGTTTATAAATAAAGAACGTAATTACGAACTTTCATATTTCTAAGTTTTTAAAAGGACGTCTTCTCGGTACAACTCCTTTTTCACCCCTTTAGGGGGGCAGTTTAAAAAAATATATTTCTGGATAGATCTACATATTATAAAAGAAACCTGCTGTCCTGCTTTCATGTTTCTAGCCACAGTTTATCATTAAATCGTCGTTGTATTAAAAAAAAACATTACTTATGTGAACTTTCAACCCCTATCTTAACCCCTTCAAGGGATGAATTAGAAAAAATCCTTATCAATTTTTTGACTGTACATTAGGAGCTTAGGACCGAAGTTTTAAACGTCTTACTTTGAAAACGACATGTTTCCCATACAAACTTTCTACTGTTTTTTAACGCCCTTAGGGTATGATTTTTTATAACATAACGCTAAAAAAATCATTTGTTTTGCTTTTTAGTAAGAAACCTTCATACAAAGATTCAAGTCTATAACTTCCCAAATGAACGCTTTCCATACAACGGTTCGACCCCTATTTCACCCCCTTAAGGGTTGAATTTCGGAAAATCCTTTCTTAGTACACGTCCACGTACTGTAAAGAATATATGTTCCAAATTTCATGCTTATATCGTTAGCGGTTTAGACTGTGCGCTGTCTGTCAATATATATATATATATATATATATATAGATTGAGTACAGAACGCGCCATGCAAGTTTGCGTCTCTGATGTTAGCGTGTTCCGCATTAGTGTTATTCGCTACGCGCCAATGCGGCTCACGCCGCCGGTCATCCGTCACGAAACTAGACCTCAACCTACGCTTAGTTAGGTACTACGCATCGCGGTGTCAAGATATATTTGTGGGTGAGCGTTGAGGTGAGCTTAAAACAAGTTACAGAATAGGGGGGCAGAATGGCTCCACAGATCGTAGTAACAGTATATACCTCCAGGTGGACCGGATAGCCGCACCGACCTACGCGTCGATGTCGCGCTCGTCTCGGGGCTGCAGCGCGCCGGTGCCGCTGTCGCTGTCGACCGTGCACGAGGCACACGCGCACGCGCACGCCTCGCACAATGTGCTCCCGCGGGTTTGCTCGCGCCACGAGCGCAGGCAGGCCGCCGCGCAGAACGTGGTCGGCGCGTGCACTTGCGACGCTAACCACAGGTTAGTACAACAAATGGAGTTCAGTAAGATAAAGAAATTGGTGTACGTACTACTTTTGAACCAATATATGTACCTATTCCTATTAATAATTGATTCGAAAAATACACAATTTTTTGCTGCAATACAAGATGACAGTTTTTTCAGGATTTCTCTGGGAGGATTCCTCTAACACAATTTTAAAAAAATAATTCGACGTTTCCATCTTGGAATTTAAAATTCATTATTATATTTTCCTTTTGGTTGCTTATCATGAACGACCATCCACCACTGACTTCGACCCAATATAGAAAGCGCCTACGGGCAGAGCGCCTAGTGGGTTGGTTTCAGTTTTAACCTATTGACCGCCAGCTGACGAAGCGACTGGCCGTGCCACGGACGCCACCGACGGTGACCGACGTCAAATGACGAACGTCCAAAAAGCAATAAAAACCACTTCTAGAACTCTTTTATACTGTTTGGTCTTTATTTTATGGCTCTGGCGTCAGGGGCATGAATGGCATTTTCCGATGCCTGAATGGCCGTCTTCGGCGGTGAGAAGGGCTTTATTATATCGTTTCCCTTAGGCTGTACGCGAGCTGCCGCGGCCGGCGCGCGGCGGGCGAGGCGGCGGCGGCGCGCCCGCCCCCGCCCGCGCCCCCGCCCCCGCCCCCGCCCCCGGCGCCGCAGTGCCGGCGCCCCTTCCCGCTGGTGGTGCACGAGCTGCGCCTGCCGCGCCGCTCGCAGGAGGCGCTCGACGCGCCGCCCCACGTGGCCGACCACCACCTGCTCTCGCACGACGTCTTTAGGAACTATTCGCTGTCGAATGTGTGACGCGTTTGTATTGGGCCGATCGATTTTCTGTTGCTCGAGTGTGCACTAGGAAAAAGCGGGCATATTGAATTTGACATTTAATATGTCAAATTCAATACATTGTTTGTTTAAAGTCTTTTCGTAGCTATAATCGAGATTAATGTAGCCGAAAAGGCGAAGGACTCAAAATGATCTACACAAGCACTTATTGGATAACTTTGTTCTTCGTAAGCGTAGCGCACTTCTGCTGACTACCATTGGCTATACGTGCAGCAATATGTAGCGCGGCGCGTGCAGGGAGCATGAAAATGCACAAACACGTACCTACGTTAACATTTTTTTTGTGTGCGTTTCCGCAACAAGGTAAATTTTATTGCTTGACTTGACTGTTCACACTTATTAAATACTAGCTTCCGCCCGCGACTTCGTCCGCGTGGACCCGGGATAAAAACTATCCTATATTTTAATCCAGGCTATAAACTATCTTCGTGCAACGTTTCTTTCAAATCGGTTCAGCCGTTTAAGCGTGATTGAGTAACAAACATCCAAACATCTAAACTTTCGCATTTATAATATTAGTAGAATTATCCTTCGGACCTTCAGAAACTTTTTTAAAGCCTTCAGCAAAAAGCTTTTCTACAAAACTAAGGTCTTGTGGGCCAATACGCAGAATGATAACAGAAAATTGATAGGTCCAATGCGATAAATTTAGAATAACAAAAATTTGTAAACATTTAATTATAACTAAAGCGTAGGTACTGAAATTCAGAGTCACGTACGATCCATTCTAATAATTAGATTACCAATGTATAGAATTGTATATTATTTCTACGGCCGCGGCATGGCGATCCGCGGGCAGCGGGGCATCGATTGAACTTGAAATTAAATGTATGAATTGCCGCTCGTAGCCCCGCTGCCCGCTGGCGTCCAGACCGCAGCCTTAGGCATTATATAAGAGTCTGAAACATAGACATTCGTATAATATATCAGTGGCCCATTACACAAAGCTACAAGTTACAATTTTACAAGTCTAAAGAGGCAACACAGTTCAAATGGCCAGTCGTAACGTGTTGGCCAAACGACCCAGTGTTGCCAATCTATATCGCGCAAGCTCTCGATTTGTCTCGTACTATCCGTCCCTCTCTTTAAAGAACACTTAGAACAAGAGGCATAGTGCGAGAAAAATCGAGAGTATGTCGCGGCCGTCCCATGATAGACGTGCAGCGGGGCTAGCACAACAGACGCCGCGCCGCGACGCGAGTCGAGAAAGTTCTACCCTCCTCTTTCTTATTTGCACGGTGCGAGTAAGAAAGGAGACCCTCAGTCGCGCCCAAAGCGACTTCTCAGCAAGTTGTGCTAGACGTACTGGGCACATTACAATGAACTTAGATGTAAATAGCCTCCAACGTCAAAATGAAATAAAAAATAATAAAATAATGGATATGTAGTCTCCAGCGTCAAAAATAAAATAAAACAATGGAAATGTAAATATTTCCCATGGTCAAATAATCCTGTTTTAGAAATATAAAAGGTCTCAATTAATATAAAAATTAAGTGTACCTAACATGTAGCTTCGTGAAACGGCCCTCAAGTCAATGGGGTTGGCCGGGCGAAGGTATTTGCAGATGGCGCCAGCATAGGATGAACCTGTCAGTCCTACCAAAACTGTCAAATTCTTGTTTCTTTTTTCGGAATTTTCTTGTTCAGAATCAAGCCGTTTGAGCCAAATCCCATAGAAAAAGGCTAGTGACAGGACAGATCTATGATGGCGCCATCTAGTCTAACATTTGACAGTTGCCAACCCCATTCACATTATAGCGTGTCTGTCTGTCTGAAGCTGATTTTCCACCGGAGGGGCGAGACGAGATGAGGCGGGGCGAGAATTGAAATTTGTATGGCACTTACTATTTCCACCGAGCGCGCGCGAGGAGAGAATTGAAAATATACGAATTTCAATTCTCGCCCCGCCTCATCTCGTCTCGCCCACCAGTGGAAAATCAGGTTAATACTCCTTCCTTGACTGTGCCACCATCGGATAGTACAGCCAGCAGCAGAAGTTGTTCCAACTCTAATGTCAGGGGAATAAGGATCTGTGCTATTTTGCTTAGCTACTTCTGATGCTGACTATGCACCATTGATGGTACTATGGTGTTTTTTATTTGCCATGGTACCGTTAAGGGAACTACCGAGGGTGAGGACCAAATTCTTGGCCAGTAGTTAGCGTGGTTAATTGGTAGTAGTTAAAAAGTTCCGTTGTGACACGAAAATTAGCCATACAATTCTATGGTTAATTTGTTTGTCACCACGGAACTTTTTAACTACTACCAATTAACCACGCTAACTACTGGCCAAGAATTTGGTCCTCACCCCAATATGTTTTGTATGTACCGTAGTACAATTGATAGTTATACGGCAAACAAGCGTTCGTTATACCATTGCGTTGCATAGGTATTAAAATGGCCATATTTGACTTCTTCTTCCAACACTAGGTAGTTTAGGTATCTTCAGTTGCCCGAAGGGCATACAGACCAGAAATAGGAGCCCCGCAGGCCCAAGCGCCCAGGGGCTCCGTCAAAATCTCGAAATACCCGGAGACCATACATTGATAGGAGAACCTTGACTTTTTTCCATAGTTTCATAACCAGAACCTCCTGGTTTCGAGTTCGAGTTTGCGTTATCGCCGCCGAACAATATCGGTAGGCAGTTGGGCATTTTCAAAAATGTGTGTAGTAACCCAATTAGCGTGAGTTGTAAACAATAATTAACTCAGTGTCCGTTTTGTGACGAAGATTAGAAAGAAGAAAGAGAAAGAAAGAAGACATTTATTCACTACACAAAAGACACACAGAGACAAAGGGAGTACAAATACAATACAATTGACACATAATGTGTGTGTCTTCGCGGCAGTGAATTGGTCGCTGTCTCAGCATTATGCCAAGATGTCAGACTGACACCTACAGCGCTGATTAAGCATACAAATCACATGAAAATGAACTTGTTACATTTAAATACCGTGTTTATGCACATCATTCATCATCATCATCAATTGTATAATAGCTCATTTACCTTTCGGGCTGTTCGGTTGTGGAATGCTTTGCCGTTGCATATAAGGTGTGCAAAACCTCTTCCTATTTTCAAAAATCTGTTGAAACAATATTACCTGTCTCTCCCTTAAGTTGCCTTTTATGTATTGTATGTATGTATATTGTATGTATGTATCTATGTACGGTTGTATATATGTCTGCGTATTTATTAACTTATTAGGTACCCATGTATTTTAATGTGTCCTGTTTAGTAATATTTTAAAGTGTCCTGTTTAGTAATATTTGATAGATTGATGTGTATAGTATGCTCTTCTTGATGAGTTCCTGCACTACCTGTTTAAAATTCTAATTAAAATGTTTCCTGCTATACAAAGGTTGTCTGGAAGAGATCGCTTTAAAACGATAAGACCGACTGTTGTTACCATTATTTATTAAGCAATTTTTTTTGTAAGATGTTTCTCCTCTTTCGTGGTGTAATAAAGAGTATTTATTATTATTATTATCATTTACACATTGAAAATAGAAAGTATTTTTATATAAACAATTGTCGTGACAAGACTGACACTGAGTTAAGATAAAATTGGGTACTTACACAAAATTTTGAAAATGCCCTTTCACAGAAAACTACGAAACAGTAATGGGATGAGACAGATAGACGATACCACATAGACTTGATTTTGATACTTTAGTATGAAATATACGATCTGAAAAATGCAATGAACGAAAGGAAGATAGAGCTAAGTAAAAGGTACGAGTTCCTACAAATAATATATTTTGATGTAAAAGCTTTAGTATCTTTTAGTTGTGGAGTTACGAATTTTAATAGCTAGGTACAGTCGAGTTCTCCAATATCTACACAGACAACCTTTCAAAAATATCTATACAGAGACTTTATTGTTACTGACACAAGACACATGTGTACCCAGATATTTTTGAAAGGTTGTCTGTATAGATATTGGAGAACTCGACTGTACCTTAATTTTCTATCAAGACAATACATTAGCAATAAAACCCCAATGTGTTTCATTTAGTCAACTAATTACCGGCGTCCAGCCGCCCATAGTCTACTTAACCCATAAATGCCAAAAACAGCTTTAGCTGTTGCGTTTTATGATACCCACGGCGCCATGAACGACTATAATGTTATGGCGTACCTACGCTGTCTGAAGCTACCTTACCTTCATCAGAAAAAAAAACGGAATTTCACGTTCCAATTATACGTTCATAATTATTACTTGAAAAAAATCACCACTAGCGACATCTAGAGCGAATCTGGGAATTAAAACTGAATAAGAATAAATAAATAATAAGTAAATTTATTTAAAATTACAGACATACAAGTCTTATATACCAGAATATCCGGCAGGCCCCGAACTAGGCTGAGCCTGACTCGGGACCAAACTACCTATCTTAATTAGTGGCGGTAGTTCGTGGTTGTAGGTCTGTCTGTTTATAATATATTATGTATAAATAAAAATAGATACAATAGTTGGTGTACTGAGGGGCTACCGCGAAACTTCGTTTATCTCCCTCTTTATCGCTCGATCTACAAGTGCGACAGAGACGGAGATACACGCATGAAGTTCGTTGTCGTTTCGCGGTAGGCCCTCTGTCTATATCGCGCTGTCGGAGGCCTTCAAAGTCGATTTAATATTATACGATTAGATATAATTTCACTTTTACATAGCTAAGGACATTTGGTCAAAATGTGGTTACAGCCTCAGAACAATTATAATAGGCCTTAAGGAGGCGCTACACGGGTTGATATCGGCCGGACTGCGTGCTGGCCGACGCGTGATTCGGCCCGTGTGGATACGTGTCGTAAGTACGGCGGCCGGCCAAACCAAGGTCACTCTATAGTGGTTATATTCTCTGTGGTCACTCCATACTAGATTTTCAGTGACCTTGCTGGGCCGTCCGCCGCTACTAGCCGTCCGAGCGCGGCGGACGGCATGCAGTCCACCGATTTCGGACTGTACTATAGCCTGCACGTCTAGCAGTCATGAGGGTAGATCTTTCTCGACTCGCGTCGCGGCGCGGGGTCAGTTGTGCTAGCCCCGCTGCACGTCTATCATGGGACGGCCGCGACATACTCTCGATTTTTCTCGCACTATAAGGTAACGGGCCATAAGTTCGTGCTAGTACGTCATTTCGTTAGTTTTATTTCTGACGCTTATAATAAGCAACTCAAATATTTTTTATCAAAATTATACATTTGTAAAAAATCTCTGTTGAAATCTCTTTCCAAAAAATCAAATTCTACATTTTTAACGACTAAACTAATAGCAACACAACGCTCGAAACTGTCAGTCGGCCGAAGACAGCTGTGTGGTATGCGCATACTGCTTGTTAACGTAAGGTGTTCTCTCCGACTTCTTAAAGAAATTGAAAGGGAAAGGCAAGTCCATTTGAATAAAACTTTTAACAATGCTTTTTTTAAGTTCCTTAACAATGGATTGAATATGGAAAAATTGTATATTTAGGTATAGGAGCCCATGAAATTGCAATAAGGTGACTCACGAACTAGCGGTCAGTATATTTATCGTGTGGCCCCTATTTCGTGTTACTAACGAATCAAAGGACTTTCTAGATACATCCTTGTATCTTTGTATTAAAATAATACTTAAGAAATTGTGAATGCCAATCTAAATAACAGATAATGTATTTAATGACGTTTACTATGAGCTAAATTCGGTATATGTTTTGTTCACTAGAATTCTCATAAAACGAGTTTGAACGTGACCTAAATGTACAATTTTAAGGTGAATTCGCATATTTATTTGCAGCACAATTTTGTTTCTTGCTCGATTCCTGTAATTTATTTTTATGTTTATTTATTACATATAGCATAGGTAATGGTTATTGACCATAATTTAAAAGTGATCTGCGTCATTAATTGCGCGAATATCCAAGAAATAGTAACACAAAGAAAGGGACTACTACTTTTAATACTTTTTCCCCAAGTTCGTGACAGAGAAATCTATAGTGGTAGGTAAACACACAGATCAATTCTAGTAGGAGATAAGGTATGGGGAATGTGTAACCTCATTTGTTATTTGATATTCTTCTTGAAGAAGTAACGTATATGATGATATTCATCATCATCATAGCATCTGAAAGACGTCCACTGCTGGACATAGGCCTCCCCCAAAGAGTTTCAAAGAACTTTTATAAGTATATTGATAAATTGCAATAGTGGTGCCTGGGTAAATCCCAGGACTACGGGACTTGCTATCCCGGGACCCTTGCTATTTTTACGGGATTATCTTTCTCCTAGTAGGAGATAAGGTATGGGGAATGTGGAACCTCATTTGTTATTATATTATTCTGGAAGAAGTAACATGTATACATTGATAAAATGCAATAGTGTTACCTGGGTAAATCCCAGGACTACGAGACCTGAATCTCGGGACCCTTGATATTTTTGCTTTTTTTTTTAAATTAAATGAAAGGTACCTCATTAAACAGTAAGATTGCTCTTTTAAAAGTGTGGAAGTCCCATAAACATTGCCATATTTTTCCTTAAATTAAATCATCGTTTATTTCATAAAATTTAAACTTGGTTACAATTTAAACTTAAAACGACTAGTTTAACTTAAGTAGACTAGACAGTAAATGATTTTAATTAAATACACGTGTTTAACTGCTGCTGGGCTTATGTAGCTCACAGCAGTGATTAATTTAAGGAGAGTCCGTCCTCTCAGCAATCATCGCTAGGATAGTCTTAGGTTAAACAATAGTAGAAAATCAAAACATATGTTTTTTCTCTGTTATCAACACAGAAGAAACAATAAGTAGGTGGTAGATTTATTGTGTCACTCTTTGGGGGAAACCTATGTCCAGCAACGGTTTTCTGTGATAAGTTTATACCCTATTAAACAGAACAGCGTTTACAGATGCGTGCCACATCCAAAAGGTTGCCTAGATATTTAACTTAAACGGTTTTGGTTAATATAGATAGGTAACCTATATGTGTGTTTTCAAAAAAGGTGAGCCTGTACTATTGGATAAGGTATTTAATCTTACATTTCATAAAAAAAACCCGGAAAAAGAACAAAAGTTTTGGATTTTGTGAATATTCATGTTAATTACCTCATCTATAATCGTGTTCAATATAAAAGAACAAATGAGGGTGTACATTCTTTAAAACGTATCTCGTACTATAAGGTACTCAAAAAATGTATGCCGAAACAGGGGTCACAAACTCACAAACTTAGGAGCAGAGCCAAATTTTATCACGAAATGGGGTTCAAATACGAGGTCTGCAAATAAATTAATAAAAAAATTATATTGTAACAGAAACTATATTATAATTGCATTAAATAATAGGCAAGATATCAATATTCATCACACAAAATGTTTCAAAGTGATATCATGTGTAGTAATGTGTCAAAAAAATTACCAATTCATAAGTGGCTTAACATGCCGAAACAGTGGACGTTTACCTTACCTCTTGTTCTAAGTGTTCTCATAAGAGAGAGACGGATAGTGTGAGAAAAATCGCGAGCTCGCGCGTCGTCTCGTGATAGCCGTACTGATGGCCTTTCTACAAGCGTTGCAATATATCACAACAACCGACAGAGCTGCAGTTCTAGTTATACTAATGAAAGGTATGTATAACTAAAAAACTTTACCTACAGTATAAATAAAAGCGTTATAAGGTACATAGCACGTAGAACCGATGGCCGTTGGGGCGGAAAGGTTCTCGAGTGGCGACCACGTACCGGAAGGCGCGGCGTGGGTAGGCCCCCCACAAGGTGGACTGATGCCCTGGTAAAGGTTGCTGGAGTCCGCTGGATGCGGGTGGCGCAGGACCGGTCACTTTGGCACTCTTTGGGGGAGGCCTATGTCCAGCAGTGGACGTCTTTCGGCTGATATGATGATGATGACAGTATAATTTGATTTTTTTAACAGCCGATATTTGACATCCGTCATCCCGGTACAATACACGTCTTCTCTTCTCCTTCTTCAAATGGATAGTGATGTCACATAAGAACATCACTAGCCAGTATGTACGGCAATAAGGATAGTGGTAATTAAAACATTACATCTTTTTTTTTGAGTTTTGTCTTTTTTTTAAAAGGTTATACTCAATTCATGTAGTTTCTAAACATGCAACAGTACACACAACTTGAGTAGCTGCAAGATATGACTATCGTGCTCCGGACGCTGCGCTGTGACGGACAGACGAGGAATCGGTCCATTTAATAACCCCCCTCTCCTTCGGCAGTCGGGTAAAAAGATTTTGCTCGGGACCCTTGCTAATGAACGAAATTCATAAAACGATATTTTTCATCGATAATGCAGGCCAACGCGTCACAGCACTCGCAATGTATACGACCAAAATAAAATGTTACCCATATAATGACGACGTGTGTGACCTTCTTTCTCTGGCATGGTTGTAGACGTAAGTTTGTCTCTTTTTCCATGGACATAGGTCATTGTCTTTTTCACTGCTTTGTGACAATTGTGACAGCCAAGCATTTCTTTTCAATTTAGTCGGATTATACCCAATTAAAGTCAGTTTTCACGCAAGTATTCTTTGTCGACACATCTTTTTTATACGAAATTCATTGGAGTATTTTAACCAAAGATCTTGTGCACAATGTCGTGAAAAGTAAACAAGTTACCTACGCGTTATCGGGAAGTTTATTTTGGTGAGGCAACGGCCTGGGCTTTGTGATGTGATGTAGCTGAACCGCTACATTTGTTTGTAAAGTTTTTCTATCATAACGAGTGTTATTGTGTTATGGTTTATTTTCTCACGTTAATGTTCCGTGTTGTAGATGGTCGTTCCGGGACGACCCGATAATGTCGGAGTACGACCTACAGTTCCAAGCGGACTTGGAAAAGGCACAGGCTTTGAGTTTAGAAAGTCTTGCGCTTGAACAATTTCGGAGAAAGAAGCAACTTACGAGCACTGGTGAATACCGTAATGTTATTTAGTAATTTATTTTTATTGCTCATAGCTGGACGAGAATATTTAGCACAAAAAAGTGTTCCAACTAAGACATCCTCATAATCTAAATATTGCTTCATGTTGTACGTAATGTTGAAAACTCGCATCTGTCAGTTGAATTGTTTTGTGTTTACAACAGCAATCAAGCAACACATTTGGGGGCCCCTGTTAGCTTGAACTTTGAACCAAGTTTATGGGACAGTGCAATCATGTTTATTATCATCTCTGTGGCAGAAGTGTTGAGATCTGTACAAACTTTACCATAGTCATCATGTGTAATCAATTATGAAACTTAGCTGCTTCTAAATAATTAGTCAAGATCACTCATTAACAGACATTGAAAAATTTGAATTGTTGATAATGCATGGTGTTTATGGTTAATTAACTCAATAGTTTTAATGATAACATTTATAACAAAAAATCCCTGCAAATTACACCTTAAATCACTATGTTTAATGACCATAAATTACTTAGTTCCTAAAGTAAAATCATTTGGAGGACTGGTAGTTTAGTGGGTAGTGACGCTGCCTGCAAAGCTGCCTGCAAAGCGGTCCTGGGTTGGCATCCCGGCAAGAGAAAATATTTGTGTGATGAGCATGAATATTTGTTTCTGAGCCTTGTATATTTTCTATGTATTTAAGTATTTATATATTTTAAATATATTGTCAGCTTACTATGGGGCTAGGTTGATTTGTGTAAGATTGTCGCCTAATATTTATTTTTATATGATCCACAAGAATAAAGTTACACTCGGGTGGACACCCCACTCCCACCCGATCCCCTTTGCTTACGGTAGAAATTGCTCTATGATCTCCAATCATTTACATATTGTCAGTACTCCAATTCCATTGCACACAGATGTCATCAAAAGATATCAAAATTATTCATCAAGCATGAATGAATATGATAAGGTAACAATAACTGAATGTGTCGTTTGCAAGCAAAAGGCTCTGCTTTTTTGGTGACACTAAAGCATGGTTGCATAACAACATGATTGAAAATCATCCTTATTGACATTGATAAAGAGGGACTTTTTGCTTGAAAAATAAATGTTAGGGGACAATCTTACACAAATCAACCTACCCCCATAATAAGCTCAATAGTTGGCTGGGTCACCACTCACCAAGCTGAGACCAGTGATAAGCTACCAACAACTAAATGTGCGTCATTCTCCAGCAGCTGTTTTGGTGTAAATAAGGCACTATTTCCGTAATGACACAAGAAGAAATCATCCTTATTGACATTGACAAAGACACCTTTTGCTAAAGAATGACACATAATAATAGTCCAGAAGCATCTTTACAAGTATTCACCAGAATGTACAGTTTAGTGTGACATTTGTTGACTAAGTGTAATGACTAGGGCCCGTAATTTTCATGCCGATGACATCAATTTGACGTCACGCTCCATTTAGGGTGATCCCAAATAGTTTTATTGTAAATTATTAATCATTAGTCGTCAATCATTTTAATCATGTACAAATGACTTAGAAAAGTAGTCTATTTACACATGGAATAAATAATACTTACGTATTACGTATGAATGCGAAGATGACTTAGATTTTCTTTGCATGAGAATTAATGCAAGAAGGATGGTGTGCTTTACGTTAGAGAGGAATTCTGTTTTCTACCTAATTATGGAAATGTGTTAACAATACTACTTAATAAAATGTATGCATAAAAACCAATCAAATAGTTTTATTTACGTTTCACGTATCAAGTACGTATTATTTATCCCACCTGTAAATACACTACTTTTCTAAATCATTTGTACAGTCACGGAATTTGATTGTTGAGCCATTTAGGGATGAAGGTTATATGGTTTATCAATACATATGATATGAATTGTCCAATATAAAGTGACCCCTAAATGGCTCAACAATCAAATTCCGTGACTGTACATGATGAAAATGATTGATGACTAATGATTAATAATTTACAATAAAACTATTTGGGATCACCCTATATGGAGGGTGACGTCAAATTGATGTCATCAGCATGAAAATTACGGGCCCTGGTAATGACACTAATACAGGAAGTCCTTCTTAAAGTAATTTAAATAAAATTTTGGGCTACCAACGCTGGCTCTAATTTGGCATTACACCAGTTAACGTTAACACTCACAAAACAGGTCCAAACATCTCGCATATCCTATATTAATTAAACAAACACTTTGTCTATATATTTACAATCACTTTCTCGAAAACGGCTAACAATTTGATGACAGGGGCGAAAAATGGAGCTTGATGTATTCTTATATTTATTGAAATATTGTCATTAATTGTCCTCCAAGTAAATTATTTTTAGAATAGAATAGAATAGAATAATAATTTATTGCCAAAAACAAGTACAGACATATACAAACAGTGACAAATACAGAATAAGAATATGCTAGAAGTAAAAAGTACAGTTTAATTTTTTGGGGCAATAGGTCCCAGACTCAGCATGTGCTGAACAACAAGAGTCCAGCGCTGGTTTTCAGCCTGGGCCTTATTAGGGCTCGGTCGGTAGCAGAACCAAAGCGTCGGAGTTGGACGCTGTGCTTTCAAATGCGTACGAATTACAAAAAATAATAATAATACAAAAGTTAAAAAGTTAAAAATAAGAGCGTGTGTGCGTGTGTAATGTGTTGTGTGTGTATGTGTGAGCGTGTGTGTGTGTGAGAGAGCGTACGTGCGTTATTGTGTGTGCGTATGTGCGTATATGTGTATGTGTACGAGCTTGCGAACGTTGTTGTGTGTTTGTGTGTGTGTGTGTGTGTGTGCGTACATGTGTGCGAGTGCAAAAAATAAAAATAAAATGAAAATGAAAATGAATACCCAAGTGAAGAACGAAACAACTAAGGGGAGATGAGACACCTACTTGTTTTGCCTATCTAATAAGTGACATCGAACTAATCGCTTGAATTTTAACAGTGACATTGGCTCACGCAGCGGAGGAGGGATTTTAAGTGTGTATCTACTAGCAAAGATATGGATTTTAATCAGAAATAAATATAATTCATTTATTGATTCATAAGTTTAAAGAATAAGTGGTAAATGTTATAATTTTTCAATAAAAGAATAGCAAATATTTTCTTAATTTTGAAACTCTGAGATTAGTCTATGGAGCAAGGCTAGTAGGTTTGGTAAATTAAAAAAAACCTTAAAGTAACTTCTGTACTCTCTACTAGCAATGTAACTTCCTTGGGTTCAAACAGACTATTTGACACCCTATTGTCATGGTAACAGGGCCTTGTTTCCATGTTGTTGACTGCATCGGGATGTTGAGTTGTTGACTGTACTCATCAGTTAGCATTCTTCACATACATTACCTGCCACTGCCAATTAATTTGCACAATATATGGTCTTATTAATATTACAGATCTTTTCTGCAAAATTATTTATTCTGCAAATAGGCCACAAGGGCACTTTTGCATGTCAAACTTTAATTTACAATAATATAATAATAATCTTACACAATAATAATTAAAAAATTGCAGATTAAGGATCGATATAAACAGTAAACAAACTAATAGTTACTAAGTTATTGAAAACAAAACAAAATTGCAAAATATGCCCATTACATTCTATATAAAGGTCTATATGTCTGTATATTATAATATTAGATACACTATACTAATATTATAATATTATTCTTTGTAAAGAGAAAAAAAGTCTGCAAGATTGTAGCTTTGTAAGTTTATGAGTTTGTATGTAATTGGTAATCTCCGGAACCACTGGACTGATTTCAAAAAATATTTTGCCTGTGAATACAATGAACTTTCTGGATGGACATAGGCTATGTGTTATCCCGCGGGTTTGCCTGCGTTCTTAGCAATACGCGGATGAAGCCGCGCGGGCAGCTAGTATTGTAATAAACAAGGTTGTGGACCTTGTAGACTAGAATATTTAAAACCTAATAGGTATACAGCAAGGTTATAAAAGTATTTTTCACTGTTTTGGGTTTTTGTATATTGTAATGGCCTTATTCATAAACATCCCTTAAACCTATTTTAGCTGTACTACCGTTAAAATTAGTTTGCCTTTTTAAGTTACTTCGTCATTTTTCTTTGTAAGAAAGTGACAAAACCCATTTTAGTTAACAGGGGTTTGTTCAGTTTTATGAGTAAGTCTGAAAACGTAGGGCCTAGATTTCATACCCTGCTTTAATACCTAAACCATTGTAATTTGACGTGATTGCTAATTGCGTCTTTTTTATGACAAGTCCATTCATTATTTTGACTCATGTCATATGACAGTCATCAAATAACTAACTTCACACGCTCTCATGCCCGTGCCATGCCCTCTCTGTACCTCTAATAAAATATACAGCAAGTAGAAACCATATCTCGCTACAACTTTGGTAGAAGATTACCATCTTTCATCGTGATTATATACGGATGCGGGTGGCGCAGGACCGGTCATTGTGGCACTCTGGGGGAGGCCTATGTCCAGCAGTGGACGGCTTTTGGCTGATATGATGATGACCATATTTATATATGTATCCCACTGCTGGGCACAAACTTCCAATCGTGGATGAAAGAGGATCGAAAGGGGATTGGACAATAGTCTCCACGCTGGTCAGTGCGGATTGGTTGTCTCTCCTCGAACCTCGGTTTGTTTTTAAATGAAAGCTTACGTACGAAATATAATTCGATATTTAACAGTCGTTTTTCGGTGAAGAAAATCATCGTGAGGACCCCTGTCTAAATCCAAGGGTCAGATGACAATCGTTTTCGACCTAGAGCCTACGTCAAATCTTGGGATTAAGTGCCAAAGCCCGACCTCCTACACCTTCCTTTAGGATAGAACTGGGAAAAACGCGTGGAGGATACACAAATGTTATGTAGATGCTCTAAAAACTATGCAATATCCCTTATCAATAAAAGGAAGCGTGGGTCGTCAACCTATCTCTCCATGTACCACAAAATGCCATTTGACGGCTGGAAGTCAACACATATTAAGTGCGATGTGAACCTGTCATAATTCTGTTAAAATGGTGCCAAGTGTTTTCAGTGAGTGATTTGTATCAATTGACTCAATTGCTTTGGCCCAAATGCATTGCAAAGTAATTTTTTTAAATTAGGTTTGAAAAAAAGATTGTGTTTACGTACGTACTAAGTATAACTTGTACCGTTGTATACCACTGGGTTTTCTAAAACTAAAAACCTTGTGCACGAAATATCCTTAGATATTTATCAGTAGCTACGGTTGTCTGAAAGAGATCGCTCTTTAGTATGTCTAGCTCTGCCTAACATGTTATTTCTCTTTGTAACTGGCTGGTAGTGTGGGCGACCGAGCTTGGCTCGGTGTTTATCGTGTTTTCAGAGAGAAATCGATTTTTCCCCAGATATGAGCTAAATCCTTTTAGCGTCGCTTGTTGTTGCATTGATATGTTTTGTGTAATCGTTTATTGTGGCGTTAATAAAGAATTATCTTATCTTATCTTATCTTATCTTAAATCGAATTTCTTTTCGTCCAATATTCCGCAGTGTCTCAAGACGAGATCTTTGACCAGTGTGTGTTGCCAGTGATGACATATGGCACTGAAACGTGGTCGCTTACTATGGGCCTCATAAGAAGGCTCAAAGTCACCCAAAGGGCTATGGAGAGGGCTATGTTGGGAGTTTCTCTGCGTGATCGCATCAGAAATGAGGCTATCCGCAGCAGAAATGAGGCTATCCGCAGCAGAACCAAGGTAACCGATGTAGCCCTCCGAATGGCTAAACTTAAGTGGCAGTGGGCGGGGCACATAGCACGTAGAACCGATGGCCGTTGGGGCGGAAAGGTTCTCGAGTGGCGACCATGAACCGGAAGGCACGGCGTGGGAAGGCCCCCCGCAAGGTGGACTAATGACCTGGTAAAGGTTGCTGGAGTCCGCTGGATGCGGGTGGCGCAGGACCGGTCACTTTGGCACTCTTTGGGGGGGGCCTATGTCCAGCAGTGGACGTCTTTCGGCTGATATGATGATGAGCTAAATCAATTTTTCGCCCCGTAAGCCTTAATTAGAAATCTCATCGAAATTAGATCCCTTTTTAACCGACTTCAAAAAAAAGGAGGAGGTTCTCAATTCGGTTGTATTTTTTTTTTTTTTTCAATGTTTGTTACCTCAGAACTCCGTCATTGATGAGCCGATTCATAATTTTTTTTTTGTTTGTAAGTATATGCTTCCAGGTGGGTCCCATTTTTTTGAAAAATCAATTGGATGATGGGATCCATGAGGAATTGAGGGAACTCCTCAATTATATTAGGCACGCGTGTAGTGATTTTGGTATTTTCTATTATAACTCGTGTATTTACATCCGGAAATCATAAATTGGTGGAGTGGAATTGATGATGAAGACCACAGATGACTTATGGAATTCCTCAATTATGTACTTAAAAGTACAAAAGTATATCACAGATTCTGATAAGATTCCGTTGAAATAGCAACTAATGTAGTGCCAAGGGTGATCCTTGTGGAATTGACGGAAGTCCTCAAATATTATCGGGTCACATACAGCGATTGGGTTTTTTTCTATAATAATCAACGCATTTGCTCTCGGAAATCAGTTCATGAGGTAAATTAGAAAAGAAATGTTCTCGTGGCTTGGCGGAGTACTAAATTGAAGTCGGTTAAAAGTTTGTTTTTAAAGTAGATTATAAAACTACATGTTGGATTGTAACGAAACTGCATATCCAATGATATGATGTATATCTATGTCTGTAATTAGTTTATCAGAGAGGCTGTTGTCTTCAGATACCATAGTAAAAAAAATACAGCGAATTTAAGTTTTTCATACAAAACTTGTCGAGTACCTGATTACAAATTATACAATATCACTACATAGTATAAAACAAAGTCACTTTCCGCTGTCTGTCCCTATGTATGCTTAGATCTTTAAAACTACGCAACGGATTTTGATGCGGTTTTTTTAAATGAGTGATTCAAGAGGAAGGTTTATATGTATAATATAGTACCCGTGCGAAGCCGGGGCGGGAGCTAGTTTACTAATATTGCTCGTTTAGTATAGGATACGTATGTATTGTATTGTCTTGCAGAATTGCCTACGCAGAATCTTGGGATTAGGTGCCAAAGCGAACTAGGCTCCTTAAGGGGCTCCACGCGCTTTTTGGCTAGTTTTGACAAGTTTTGAGTTGATATTACTGCGTCAAAACTATAGATATATTTATGGCACAATAACTTATCAGTTCTTCAATCCTTTATCTACATTTGCACGAGTTTTTTTTTAAAATAATGAATATATTTTTTTATGATTTATTCAAACATGGTCTAAAAAAGCTCTGTTTTCGATATAAGTATGTTGTTAATGCACTTTTATTTATGAAATCTACATATAACTGTTCCTTATTCACTTTTCTAACAACCCACGAGAGATTTTTACTTTTTATTCATTTTTACAAAAGTTACGTCCAAAAAACTGGTTTTTTGGCCTGAAATTACCAGTGTTTGGTGCCATATATCCCGAAAACTGTGAGTTTTGAAGTAAATATGGGGTACAATTTGGGTAAACCTCGTTGTTGTTAATACGATAAGCCATCAAAAACACGAAAAAACCGACCGTTACAGATCGAAGGTCATTGGCAGCTCGGAGCCCCTTAAGGGTACAACCAGGAAAACGCTACGAGGATGAAAAAAGATGGTGCGTGTCCGCCAGATCACGAAATTCCTAGGCATATCGTGAAACGCCGCCATTTCATGATATGCCTAAAAGTTGGCCAGGCTTAAGGCCAGGCACAGGAAAGAAACTATTATACGCTGTGCCTGGTATAGAGCTAGGAATATCGACCAATGCGTTGCTCTTATCCATCTGCCGTATTGTTTATCAGGCACACCATGATAAGCCTGGCCAACTTTTAGGCATATCATGAAATTGGCGGCGTTTCACGATATGCCTAGCAATTTCGTGAACTGGCGGATTTTACGATCGGCCGCCGACATTATATACTTCAGATTATTTGAGTTGGCCGAATTGCATCATAATAATCCATTCAAAAAGCAACTCTGCCGTCCAAGGTAGAAGATTCCAATACCAGTGACAGTTATTATAAAAATTCGGCCACGTTAAACAATCTCAGCCGTACGTCACAGATATTGTGATGATTTTGTGGGAGGAAAATATGTATGTGTGTAATTGAATATCAATATTAGTAAGTGGCTTTATTATCTAGTTTTGTTCCTGTTTTGGCCAACTTTTAGGCATATCATGAAATGGCGGCGTTTCACGATATGCCTAGCAATTTCGTGAACTGGCGGATTTTACGATCGGTCGCCGACATTATATACTTCAGATTATTTGAGTTGGCCGAATTGCATCATAATAATCCATTCAAAAAGCAACTCTGCCGTCCAAGGTAGAAGATTCCAATAGCAGTGACAGTTATTATAAAAATTCGGCCACGTTAAACAATCTCAGCCGTACGTCATATATATTGTGATGATTTTGTGGGAGAAAAATATGCATGTGTGTAATTCAATATCAATATTAGTAAGTGGCTTTATTATCTAGTTTTGTTCCTGTTTATTTTAATTTATTAACTTGTCACCAGTGGAGGCAAAGCGGCATTGAAATAGGCTTTATTTCGACTATTAACGAAACGAGTATATTTTCACCCGACTGCCACTGAAGGAGGGTTATGTTTTTCGAGCGTATGTACGTAATGTATGTTTGTATGTGGACAAGAAAGTTATATTTCACGGGCTACAGTCCAAACGGCTTGATATATTTTGGCATATGAGATTTCTTTAGATCCCTCATAATCGTTTCACTTGTATTCAATGTGTGCGAGTTATCCTGCTGTATTTGAATTATCTACAAATGCAACATGTATCAGATGTAAGCTTCGATATTTACGAACAAGCTATCAAACTGCACTTTAACAAAAACAATACTTTCACTAGATAAGCTCCCCACATTGATTGGCTAATCCGTATCTGATCGATACCTAATCTTTTTACAGATAATGTTCGCGACGCGACCGCCAGTGCCCGACGGCGCGAGGACAGCGAAGGACCACCGCCCGCGCTCCCGCCTCCGCCGCGGAGACCATCGCGAGGCCGGACCAGTCTTACGGAGACTCCTACTCCTAAGTGAGTGTGCCCTGGTACTTTTCATTTCAAGGACTTGGACCCTCGTTGAGTTGCACCAATATTGCGGAATTTCCTAAGTGAGTGTGAGATCCTGGTACTTTCCATAGGACTGTTTAGAAGGCGAGGAGAGCGAAGGACCGCCGCCCACCCTCCCCCCGCGTGGCCGGACCAGTCTTACTTACGGAGACTCCTAATTGAGTGTGCGACCCTGATACTTTTAATTTCAAGGTCGGAAGGTCCGCTTTTTCCTCTTGAACCCTCGTTGAGTCGGATCAGCATTACGGAATCTCCTAAGTGAGTGCGAGTTCCTGGTACTTTACATAGGACAGTCTAAGAGGTGAGGAGCAAAGCACTTCTTGCATTTCACGAAGGTGAGTGGATTTGACGAAATTAGACTTTAACGTCATAATAATAGGAACGCACCCACTTCACGGTTCAGCGGTTCAAGCGTGAAGACGTAACATACACGCTTTCGCATTTATAAAATTAGTATGGATATGGATTGTACATAAATGTAAATTTAGTTTTATTGTTCACGCTGATTCTAAACAAGATAAAGCCGTAATGAATGAGGCTGCATATTTTACTAATTGATTTCCACGCTCTGAGTTGAAACAATGCAGGTATTGTCTACTTTGACACTTTATCAGGCACTAAATTGGTTCATTCGTTTAAACACAGGTGCCTCGATAGTGTATTCAAATATCGTGACTTGGTCACGTCTGTATTTCCAACGCAAAATTCTAATGAAATTCCATCCTCTTGTACAGTCTCCTGCAGAGAAACATGCCCCCCCCCCCCGCCTATAGTTTGGATGACAGTTCAAGTCAAACCATCGAGCTGATCTGATGATGGAGACAGAAGGTGCCCATGGGAATTCAGTACTAACCACGTTGAGTTTGGGCTCGGTAGAATCATCTCAATGAGTTGTTGATAACGGTATACAGAAAAGTATGTTTGGCAGATACTTATTTTTTTCAACTGTCGCATTGTTTGTTATTAGATTGTATTTTATTTTGACAGATCGACAAGCACAAGCCCCAGCAGGAACGACAGCAGCGACCTCATATCGTTCGCGAGCCCCACCAGCAAGACTGCCCCCAAGGACCCTCACGCCTCCCTCAAGGAATACATCGAACAGTTCAACAAGTAACTTGATTATTTATATAGTGTTAAACTAGCATCTACCCGCGACTCCGCTCCGTCCGCGTGGAAGTCTTTTATATCGTAGCTCCGCACAAGCTTTCACCCTACATTCCCGGGATAAGAACTATCTCTTACCTAATTTCATCTAAATCGGTTCAGCGGTTTAAGCGTAAAGAGGTAACTGCCAGACAGACAGATAGACACACTTTCGCATTTATAATATTAGTATGGATACACTTAGTTGCTCTCATTGCACGTAGAACCTATGGCCATTGGGGCGGAAAGGTTCTCCAGTGGCGACGAAGGCGCAACATGGGTAGACCCCCACAAGGTGGATTGATGACCTGGCAAAGGTCGCGGGAGTCCGCTGGATGCGGGTGGCGCAGGACCAGTCATTGTGGCACTCTTCGGGGGAGGCCTATGTCCAGCAGTGGACGTCTTTTGGCTGATATAATGATTATGACTATCAACTTTTTCTTGTTGTTATTTTGTCCCAGTAAGCCAGGAGACTAGAGTGACAGTTTCTTTGAAAAATATTGTATAAATTGGGCTCCTATCAAGTTAAGAAGATGAGTTAAGTAGAACCTGAGAACTATTGGTTTATCATTATTCTACCTTAACTATCCATTGGATCTCACCATAGAAAGGGATTACCAACATTAAAAAAACACGTGTTTAGTGGATTTAAACGCCATACAATTATAGTTTTAAAAAGTGACCTAAGTGAAGAAATCCAACAAGCAACAAAATATAGTTGACTGGTTTATTTATTTAACTTTTATTGCACAAATATAAAAATAAAAGTATAATTGGCGAACTTAATGCCTTCAGGCATTCTCTACCAGTCAACCATTGTGCTAAACAGAAACTTTAGTGGTGCAGGACCCTAAATGCTGAGACTCAAATGGAAACATATATATTATATAGTTAATTCTCTAAAAGGGGAACAAATAAAGGGTGATATAAAAAAGACGTGTGCCCCTAAATGTAATTTTCTATCGAATTAAATCCTAAAATGGCCTACTTATAAAAAAGGTATGTCAATGTACAACAGTACTTATCATTAAGTTGTTCTAAAACGCCTCCTTTGTGCGAAATTGTCTACATTCAGATAAGACTAATCTCGAATTTAAGTAATAGTCCTGATAAAATTATTCGGTCGCGATAGTGATCATTGATCAACAATACCGTCTACTACATACGTATATTCACGCCTATAATCCTAAATGTGTAGGCAGAGCAATCGCCTGCGTTCGGTTCCCTTAAGACACCCCGGAAACATCGACTCTCTGTACGCTGCTGGAATAAATAAATAAATAAATCATCATCATCATCATCATCATCATATCAGCCGAAAGACGTCCACTGCTGGACATAGGCCTCCCCCAAAGAGTGCCAAAGTGACCGGTCCTGCGCCTCCCGCAACCTTTACCAGGTCATCAGTCCACCTTGTGGGCCTACCCGCGCCGCGCCTTCCGGTACGTGGTCGCCACTCGAGAACCTTCCCCAACGGCCCAAATAAATAAATAAATAACAAATATAAGGGGACAATCGTACACGAATCGACCTAGTCCCGTAGTAAGCTCAGCAAGGCTTGTGTTATGGGTACTAGACGATGATATATAGGTATATATATAACATTAAACTTTTTATACTCAATGTGGTCCGCATTATCTGGGACGTAATTCGGAAACTAGATTCAGTCATTCCGGCATGCCGTTTTAAAATGGGAGTATGGGAGCAACTACGATAGATACCCAAAAAATTGTGTGAAAGACGGACCTCGCTGGCGGCTGCCGAAACGATTCATAATAATTGACATAAAAGTTTCATGTCACAGTTTTCTATTTATTTATTTATTAACATACACACAACCACCCTTACAGGCTATCCTAATTCGACAGTATGGAATTTGACACAAAACAGAAAATAAAAACATTAGGTACACTACAAATTACAGTAACACAATACATATAACGTGGCCTTTATTTATACTAATCATTGTATGGAAAATCAAATATTGCATTTGGGTCCATAATTGTCTTACAATTTCGTTTCTATAAAAGCGTAAGGATTATATTGGTAGCTCTCAATTTACTTTCGGACAGTAAGAAAAATGCTGTTTTGAGTTTTTAATTATATTTTGTAATTTATACTTTATTACAATAGTTTTATGGTTTTATCCATTTAGCAATACTATGTTATCGATTTTAACATGAGAAAACTATAGGGAAGAAATATGTGGGTGTGGTGTAGATGTAATGATGAACCCTGAAGGAAATCGAAAAACCCATAGAAAAAAACTTGTCAATCAATGTCATCGAGTTTTAAACCTTTTTCAATGTAATGTGATGATTATGCAAAGCACAACTCAGCAATAAAAGCTTAGCCTGCGGTGTATTAAGAGGAGACTGGTTGAAATATTTGTTGCACCGAGTATCGGCTCCGATAGTTTAGTGGCCGAGAGCGGGGCCCGGTATGGAGATTGTCGCTGGTTCAAGTCCAGCTCGTCCCAACGAATTTTTAATTTCCGTCCGCTTTGAAATTTCTAATTTCGTTAGGAGAATCATCTCCCAACCATAAATAAAGTATAAGAAGATATATCCACGCCATACATTAAAATGAATCCGCCTTATTTGCTGTGAGCACCAGGGGGCGTTAGTGAACTGGTATGTACATTTGCTCTCAGCAAAAGATGTCGTTTATATCAATATTGCCTTTTACGGATTATTGAATACACTAACGGCATCTGTACCTACAACAGGTGATGTTGTAAAAAATCTGTTTTACGCGGTCAATAGATGTCACTTTGCAAGATAGGTTTACACAAAGTAAAATAATAGTATTTTTTTCTGTTTTGTTAGAGCACACGCGAGCAGTCAATAAAATGCTCAATTTTTGTACCTTTTCTTAGAACCTCCACCGTACCATCATGTACCATAAATAAAGTACCTATATAAGCAACCTTACATAAGACCGCAGCCAAAGTTCCACTACTTGCTACTTAGGTATGTGGTGTGTTCTTGGGGGTAAGCTTGCCAGGGCTCCCGAGGGGGGAGTTATGTGGATCCCCACTATCAACAAAACTCATCTTGTTTGATGATGTGCATTTGTACTATCAATCTCAAAGCTGTACCTTGATTCGTCTATTTGCTGCCATGCGATTTATTGTGCTAGTGGCTCTATGTGCTGTAGAAACTAGCGAACCTGTCTTTTTTTTAATTTCTAAAAAGTTACAGAAAAAACTATATACTAAACCGAACCTGCTCACAAAATTTCACGAGAATCGGTTAAGAATGCGACCTGTAGAGGAGAACAGCCGGACAGCTGGACAGACACCGGACATACGAACGATTTTCGGCCCAAGCTGAAGCGTAGAACTTCGTTCGCTTCGCTCCCTCGATCGATAAAACCACAGCACATTGAATACTCAATTCAGTAAAGGATCGGAATC
Organism: Epinotia bilunana; assembly: GCA_947049275.1. Lineage (NCBI taxonomy): Eukaryota > Metazoa > Arthropoda > Insecta > Lepidoptera > Tortricidae > Epinotia > Epinotia bilunana. The sequence continues at coordinate 26,179,710 of OX346256.1, forward strand.
GCGCTTTTGACTCCCCTGGATTTTTCAGGATTATTATTACCAGGAACAACTGTAGGAGGACGATTATAGAACAAACTTAAGGAACAATAGGAAGGTACCTTAATATACAAAATTTAAAAACTATTGAGGTTGAAAGCTTCAGTTATAAAAAAAGGTGCGAACACCACCGGCAAGGCAGTAGTAAAAAAGCCTCCGATCGCATTTTGTTTGCCCTTGCGTGCATTACATGCGATCCGAGACATTCTTCTATTTACTGCCTGTGAGTAATGCAGATTTCCTTGAGAAAAGTAAGGTAAAAAGGTAAGTGTTCAATAACACGTATTATATGTAAATTATTTCATTTACTTTGCAGTAAGTAGCCTAATTTTTTGCTGATTTTGTAGACTTCTTTTGTGAGATTTACAAATATATTTTTTTTAGTAACAATATATTTTTTTAAAACATCTACGTGCTCTGAATAAATACAATTTGAATGTGTTTAATCTGTCGGATGCGTTGCTCGACGCCGCCGCCCCCACGTCCACGCAAGAGGAGCTTTCTTCCAGATGTCTTTTTATTTGAGGAGCCTCAGTTGGACGTGATGATGTGATTAGGGCTGTGGCGATGCGGGTTGTGGTGCTGAAGTTGGCCACTCCTCAGGATCATTGTCAGGTTTTCTTACTTTGTCCGGTAGGTCGCACGTCAACGAATGTAATTTCAGTACCAGATCCTGAAATTTAAAAAATAAATATTAAACTAAACAATATTATCCGAGCATACTTAAATTTTGTTAATCGTCCCCTTTACCCCTTCCGTTGAGTTGATAGAATTAGGACTCATACGATAGATCGATTAGGTAGTGTCTGTATACGTTTGTTAAGTCATTCATGTGTGGAGGAGACACATTTTTTTAAGTAATTTGAAATTCAAAGGTGTATGTGAAGTCCCCAACACGCACTGGGCCAGCGTGGGCACTACTGCCCGTTCCCTCTCATCCTTGAGAGGAGGGCTGTGCCCAGCAGTGGGACGTATATAAGCTGATTTATTGTTTATATTATTATTAAATTATACTGCTAATATTTTCAAATATGCTTGCCGCCGTATGCTAATAAAAACCGGCTATATGTGAAACCTAACTAACCTAACCTAACAATCCTAACATCTTATAAGCATTTTTTTTTTAGTTCTGCGTGTTTAGCTAAGAAATTCAATACATTACATACATAATTCATTACTTATTAACTGTAAAAAACGCTGTAATGGAATTAATAAAGCTTTTTTATTTTTATTTATTTTATTTATATGTGATATAAAAACACCACGTGCTTTTATGATGCCAATAAGTAAGCTAAAAATAAAGAATGATTTCTTCTAAGTACAATTTAGCTTGAAAGAAAGGAGTTGGATTTAGCCGGATCATAAATAAATATTTCCTCTATGGTCGGATTGACTCCCAGACGAAGCAAGCAATTTTATGAAAATCTTTGAGTGCAGTATTACTTACTATAAAATATTCAATAATATCTCCTTTCAGTAAAATATCTTATCTACAATATTTAAGGTACTGTCCCTCCAAGTTGCATAGCGCTGGGACAGCCTATATATATTTTTAAGTATAAGTTGCTTGGACCAACAACACCGACGGGAAGAAAGGGTGTGGTGCTTTTGTAACCCGACACCAAACGCAATATTTTCTTAAAGTTATCTCGTTTGACATGAACGGATACCAATGCCATCCTGTTTTCAATGATAAACAATTTTTTTGTACATTTCCCATGTGTGCCTTAAGGAGTCCCTTTTCAGAAAAATTGTCATCATGTTTTTAAGAAAATACTATTTGAACAATAAAAAATCAAGACATACCTTGCATTGGGTGCTCTACAGACACAAAGCTAATAACATCAATTGATTTATCTTCACAGTGATAGTGTCTAGTAATAGCTGTCCCGGTCAACCTTCTCTGGTTATCATTGTGACTCATAGCAGGATTCAAAATGCACTTCAAAAAGATAGCAGTACTTTAACTGATCAGGTGTCAAAGATGTGAGATTGATGTTGCCTGAAATTAAAAATAAATAAAATAAAATATATATTAAGGGGCAATCTTACACAAGTTGAACTAGTCCCATTGTAAGCTCAATAAGCTATTATGGGTACTAGACGACGATATATATAGTTCCAATAGGTATAAATACATAGAAAACATCCAAGACTCAGAAACAAATATTTGTGCCCATCACACAAAAAAAATCCCTTACAGGGATTCGACCCCAGGACCTCTTGCTTCATAGGCAGGGTCATTACCAACTAGGCTAAAGCAGTCGTCATAAAACTAAATACTTAGATATTATTAATTTCCATCAAGTACATTTCTTGTAAAAAAACCTGCCAAGCCTTCCGGCCTGAAAAGTAGTGAAATCTCAAGCTAAACCAAGTACTTCAGCCATCATTTCCGGTTAGATATTTTCACGAATTGGCAATCACACTGCGAGTAAGTAAATTCAAAAGATTCAAAATAAAATGCCAACAAGCAAACTCCTAACTAGTTTATCATTACCATTAGGTACAGTGCAAACATGAAATGAAGGATTAATAAGGACACTAATCAGTTTGGAGCGAGATATAAACTTATTTTAACGTAAGTAACGCGATAAAAAACTGAAAGACAAAACGATGTTTTGGAACATTGATAAAAAGTCAAGTTGACTGACGCATGCCCGACGTCACCAAGTATGTATGTGCTTAGTTGTATAATTTTATTTATTGTAAATAAAATAGAGCTTACCTGAATTGTTAATCCAGATCCGTAGGCGATTTTTATCACTAACTGGAAAACGAAACAATGTGTGACAGTTTATGAATTGGCACCGATGTGTCATTTTGGTAAATTCAATAATATCAAATCAGTCCGGTAGAAGTCCAAGTGGTCGTATGTAAATCACTGGCAAACATTTTCTAAATCAAATCGTAGGTCCATTCAAATAAGCGGAGGTCAAATTTTAAAAGAATAACATTAACAATATGTTCGTGGTAGAGTTGATACCTATCGTCTCTAGTTTCAGTGTAGCCAGTTAAGTCTCTATCTTTCCATATACTTCTGACGTTTTGACTTTGCCTATGTAATTACACGTATATTTTCACTACGCTTTTATAAAAAAATATCATACCGCAGGTTATCTTTATTTGTATTTTTAATTGAGACAATAAACTCATACTAAATCATTTTTTTCGCATTTTTACAAATGGACAAAGTTTATTCTGTTTACCTACAATTTAAAGGAATAATTTTGTAGCAACATTTTCTCATTTCGTCTCTGTAATCTGTGTTTCGTCTGCACTGAGTCGTTTCGTTGTACGCAGTTCTCTTTACTATTATACAGTTTCAAAGACGAGTGCGAAGTGATAAGAAATAAATAATTATGCTCCATTATTTATTAATAATTTAAGAGATTGCAGTCACTTTATGTTTATTTTAATTTAATGTAAAATATTTGTAACACGCAGTAATTCATTTGTTGTAATATATAAGATGTCGAAATGGAACGTTATGCAGAGATGTTAAAAATAATAAAATAAATTGGAAATTAGTATACAGTTGGCGACGTTGCCAGATCGAACTACGGCGCTGCCAGCGCGAGCTGACAACGTCGCGCGTCGTAAGCACTTCGATAATTTTAGGTACTTATTGGCAATTTGAATCATAAATTGCTACATACTCAAATGTGAATGGCAGTAGGTACATATTATAGGTATTATTCTTTATTTATGGTACTAGATACCTATGTAAAGAAAGAATATTCAAATAAGTTGTAAAATAAAAACAGTTTTACGTATAGGTCCCGAATAAATGTATGTTATATTTTTTACTTACTGTAGTATTCTGATGTTTTAGAGACTAGGTTACCTATTCTAATAATTATCTACTAAACTCATCAGTCGCATCACAATCCTCCTAGCGATATTCCCGGGTGTGCCCCTAAAGGAGCCAGGGGTCCGCTTTGACACCTAATCCCAAGATTTGGCATAGGCACTAGTTTTTACTTCATCTTATTTAAAAACTTCGTACGTTTTCGTTTTTCTTCCCGTGGGTGTCGTAAAAGTCGACTAAGGGAGCAGGGTTGAAGTGTGTTGTGGGCGATGGGCTAGCAACCTATCACTGCAATATCACATTTTGTCGATCTTTTTTATACCCACATTTATGCTAGAAGTGGCGCTGGAACATAAGTTTCATGTGCTCTGCCTACCCCTTTTGGGAATAAAGGCGTGAATGTATGTATGTATGTACGTATGTATGTTTTCTTTTGGAAGTGAAAACTTCTTTAGCGGCGCTGAGCACTTTTTGGGATGGGGAAAAATTGTTAAACTCGCGACAGATATTTGTGACATCAGATGCGTAAGAGGCCACGTGACCGTAGGAGGATGGCGAGAGATTCGGGACGAGGCTGGGGTCGGGGGGGAAACGGGGATTTGACTAGGGGCACATAGTTCTAATTTGTACTTTATTGTTAACAGTATAAGTTCGTAACACATTTTCCGTAAATGCAAATTCCATTTTGTTTTATCAAACTTTTATATATTGCTGTTAGCCGATTCGACTTCATTCAAAACTGAACGCTATTCGTAAGAATATAAAGCCGTTAAACACTTTGCAATTGCATATTCTGCAAATAAAGTAATTTTGTCCGCGCGTCCTTTACCGCTTTGCTATTGAGCAAATTCGAATAGTTCGAATTTGGACGTTATTCTTAAAGAGATAAAGCTTTGAAAAATATTTGGCAATGGCAAAAACAAATTGGTATTTTATTTCTTCGTCTACTTCATCAATTTTGCTGAGTTAAGTTGAACTATAGCGTACTACTAATAAGTTTGTTATTAGATATATTGGCACGCAGGGGGAGAGAGGGGGGCGGAAGGGATTTTTTTGCAAAATTAAAATTATTCAAGTTTTCACTTCTGCCGGCACTCCCGGAGTGCAAAAACCGATAGGTCTTTTTACAAGTTTTATAGTAACTTGACTTCTTTCGTATGTAAGTATAAAAGTATGTATGTAAGTAAGTTGTCCGTCAAATCTTGCAAGTTAAATTTGACCCACTTCCCGGTGACCGATTGAGCTGAAATTTTGGGTATAACTATAGTTTGGATGACATTCAATATTATGGTACCATCGAGCTGATCTGATGATAGAGACAGAAGGTGGCCATAGGAACTCCGTAATAAAACCATATAACCCCATCGAGTTGGTGCTCGTTAGAATCGTCTCAATGAGCAGTTGATGATGGTATACAGAAAAGTACAGTCGGCAATAAAAGCTTGTACCAAAAATTAAATTTTTGACAGAAACTTATTTATATATTTTCGTAACAACAATGCGTTTAGGTTTAGTAAATATATCAGGTTTAATACAGCACCATCTATGGACACTTCTCCTGCTAGAATCCTGCGCAAGTATACTTTGTCCACTTACAAGCTAAGCTGTAATAAAGGTCAAGCCGTTCACTAGATGGCGCACAAATAAAGGATGTTATAAATTATTTTGAATCGATTTACGATCTATTAAGGCCTGTGTCTGGTTGTTTTTTTTTTTTAAGTTGATAAGTGAAAATGAATATCTATTAATGATAATATTTGAGATTTCGTATAACATAAAATATTAATATCCGTCAGTGGTGCTCCAAGCGACATCTCTTAACGTTCTTCAGAAATATTCGACCGCAGTATGGGATAGTTACTCTATGCTATATTTACTTTATGTCCCAACGAAGAGCTTATGTTTAATTCAATATTAATAAAAGTTTTTTTTCATTTCAGCGTTACCCAACCGTCACAAGAACTCGCATTGACCACGACAAATCAGCCGGCAACCATGAACAACCATTACTACAACCAGCGGCCCGGGTACCCGTACCCGTACAATTACAACTACCAACCCCCCTTCCAACCGCCTTATCCCCCCGCTTCCCCTTACGGCATGCCTAACCCGGGCATGCCTAGCCCGGGCATGGCCAGTCCCGGAATGCCCCCTAATTACTACTACCCTCCAAATCCCGAAGCACCTCCATACACCGCCCCCCCTAGCCACAGGTACCCAGCAGTACCCTACAGCCAAACCAGAATGGCGTCGCCGTCGCCGTCGTACATGGGTTACCCTCCCGCAAACCATCTATATAACTACAATACAACTAACATGATATCGAGGCCGACCAGGCCGGCGACCCCCTCGATATATCCTCAGTTGAATCAGCCGCATGCATACCCGCCGATGGTGACTGGTAATCCAAATAACGGGAATGTCAGTGTAGTCAAGCATGAAGTTAAAGAGGCAGTTGATAGCAAATCGAGGAAAACGTCCGAAGTTAGTACTGGGGTGAGTTGGAGTGATCAAATTCAAAGCTGTTTTTTAACCCCCGACGCAAAGAGAGGGGTGTTATAAGTTTAACGTGTCTGTGTATCTGTCTGTGGTATCGTAGCTCCCAAACGGATGAACCGTTTTTCGTTTAGTTTTTTTTGTGTCATAGATAATTTTATTCCAAGTGCTCTTAGCCATGTTTCATGAAAATCTGTTCAGCCGTTTTTGAGATATTGGATTTTGATCTAGTTGATGAGGGGAACTGACTAACTTCCTTATGTCCGATCGATTCGAAATTTGGTACCGTGTTACTTCAATGATATTGAAAGTATATGGTAAGGTAACCATGACCTGATCAGCCATTTGAAGATCATCACTTTAAAAAGGAGTAAATAATAGAAAAGTTAAAAAATTTAAAAACCCTCCGGCACAAAAAATTAACTAAAAACTAACAAATAATATTTTAAACATATTATATGAAATCTTATTATAAAGAAAACAAACTGAAGAAGTGGAAAAAGTTCCGTTGTGACATAAAAATTAACCATATAATGGTATGGTTAATTTTTGTGTCACAACGGAAAACTATCACAGAAAATTTAATTGAGTGGCCTCACAGGAACTGTAAATCCGTTTAGGCGCGAAAGTTTAAATTGTCAGATTAAAAAAAAAATACTATAATTTATAGTCATTCGTGGTCTATTCTACACGCGATTCTTTCAAATGAAAGCAAGAATGAAAATATTCCATCTTCCGTATTTCGGAGAATGTTTTATTATTTGGCAGTCGAACGAGTCCAATGACACCGTGGGCAGCCTGCCCGCGTCCCGGAACCTGATCGAGTTCGGCGCAGGCAGCGTGCGAGTCAGCGTGCTCGAGGCCTTCGACCCGCTGCTGACCGCGCCGAGTAGCCCGGGTGAGTGGGTCGTGCTCCATTACCGCCCCAGGGCGAGTGTCGCCCCCCGAGGGCGAGTGTCGCCCCCCGAGGGCGAGTGTCGCCCCCCGAGGGCGAGTGTCGCCCCCCGAGGGCGAGTGTCGCCCCCCGAGGGCGAGTGTCGTCCCCCGAGGGCGAGTGTCGCCCCCCGAGGGCGAGTGTCGCCCCCCGAGGGCGAGTGTCGCCCCCCGAGGGCGAGTGTCGTCCCCCGAGGGCGAGTGTCGCCCCCCGAGGGCGAGTGTCGCCCCCCGAGGGCGAGTGTCGCCCCCCGAGGGCGAGTGTCGCCCCCCGAGGACGAGTGTCGCCCCCCGAGGGCGAGTGTCGCCCGTGTGCAACGGGACGTACATTTGAGTTCAACGTAATTGGCTTTTATAACACATTAGCTTCGGCTCGCTACTTATTGTAGCTCAGTACAAAGTTTCACCCCCCATTTGACCATCTCAGGGGATGATATCTGGACTAAAAACTATTCTATGTCCTTAACCGGGATTTAAACTGTCTCTGTAGCAAATTTCATCTAAATCGGTTCAGCAGTTTACGCGTGAAGAGGTAACAGACAGACATACACACTTTCGCATTTATAATATTAGTATGGATTTATTGAATTCTTCCTTTTGTGCTGAACTCAGTCTCGCCTGCTTGCGCGCGGGCGCGGGGGTATGGCGGTGACGGCGCGCGGCGTGCGGGCGCCGGGCTTCGCCCCCGCTCGTCGCGCGCGCCCCGTTATCGTCCTATCCCCGCGCCCGCGCGCAAGCAGGCGAGGACCGAGTTAAACGGTTTATCTATAATGGCTACGCATGTCGCCCGCGGCGTGCATAGTTCTACGAACAGATACTCAAGTCTCAATAAAAAATCGAAAACCCACCGTTTTGCATGCCTACAAAGTTTAACAATGGAGCGACTTTGAACGCGGGGTTCGTTGCCCGCTCGTGCCGGCCAATCGACGCTAGGGTTGACACCGCTTAGAAATGATTTTATAAAACAACGGTTTATTTTTGGAAATAATCTAAATAAAGTGTAGTGTTGAATGATTTTTTCCTTCTTTAAATGTTCGGTTAGAGTGGTGAACATTCAGAATCTGATGAATAATTTCATTAAGTATTCAAACGGAAAGAATTCACGGCGAAGTAATTTTTAAAATAATTGGTCACAATTTTCATTGTGCGCGTAAGCAGCGTCCGGCCTTGAGCACGTGTGCCAAGTTGCCAACCGGCTGGCTGAATCGCCAGGGTAAGCGTAGGTATAATTCCAAGTTCCCACGGTGCAGCTAGGTAGCTCTACCTCACTGGAGTGATTGTGAGTTAAACGGTCTGCCTATAAAGAAGTCATAAAATCTTAAAGAATGTGTACGCTTATTGTTTGTTTTATCCGATATAGTGCAATTTAGAGGCCTAGCCCTGGAATCCGTAAGGTGACATACATGATTTGTGTTAACAGTGTTGTGTGTTTGGATTGTGTTAATCTGATCATAATGTGACTCATGACATTCACATGATTTCATTTGCACATTTTGTTTATTTACAAAAAATGCTTTATTTTTCATCAAAATTCAAACTCAGTTCATTTAAACAGTTGAATTGGCGTTTTTTTGCTTTGTGTTTTGTGTCAATTTTTATGGCGTATTTGCTATGACTATCAGCTATGGCTACCATGTTTCCTGTAAACTATCAAAAATAAGTTTATGATTATTATGATTATTTTTAACTATGGTTACTTTATGAAATAAATCTAGGGCTTATAATTTACCTATTTGTCTGTTGCTTTCGTCACTGTTCATATGGAATCGATTTATTTCATATCTCTTACGCGATTGAAACTTTGAACGAACGAATTAAAAAAAGTAAGTGGCTTTTTAGCATTACATTTGTAAACAAAAATCGCGTTTATTTTTCTGTACGTACAAATTCGAATAATGATTGAGCAGGCCTTTTTAGCTGTGTGGTGGGTCAGATTATAATCAGAATGTTTACAGAATATGCGGTCGCAAGCGAAGGGTCCGGCAGTGTGTATGAAGAGTACGACCCGCTCGACTTCCTGTACGGCGAGACAGAGATGCGAGAAACGCCCGTTTACGGGAAGATCGATAGGAGGAAAGAGAGCGCTATATTGCCGTCGCCGCCGCCTAAGAATATTCCTGCCGTGCCGGCTGTAGTCAAGAGGACTACTACTGTAAGTACCATCAAAGGCACAGTTATGTATTAATTTTGTCCAGATAAGCGTCCCATATCTATTTATGATTTGACTATATTTTGTAATTTATACTTTGTCGTGATAATCTGATAAAACCTCCCTTGCAATATTGTTTCAGAACAAATTGTATGACTGTATAGTGAAATGCAGAACAAGGAATACTGATAGTGAACACAGAGCATTCTTAAAAATGGTTCTGGATGTCCGAAGTAAGTGCGATGATCTGAAGTTATTGATATATTAACCTTTTCAACACTTGGTCAAAGAGAAAACTTGTCAACGACACGCCTCGTCAACATGTCATTTATTGCGGAGTTAAACCTTATGTCAATGCACTGGACTCCTTGACGGATTAATCTCTCATTGGCGTTGAACCAGTGGTGGTGCTGGTTTATCCGCCTTTGGCGTTGAAAAGGTTAAAAGGCACCTTATTTTGATTTCCATGATTACCAGTGGCGGAAAAGAGCCTTTGACGACCTATGGAACGCAATCTAGGCTATTAAACGGAAAAGCTCTTCGATAGATTTTTACAAGCTTTCGTTTAACTTGCTATGTTTATTCGGGTGGAATCTTGCAACTCAATTGTGAAGTAGACATCTTCAACCGATTGAGCTGAAATTTTGGGTTTAAGTATTAGTTTGGATAACAATTCAATATTATGGTACCATCAGGCTCATCTGATGATGGAGACAGAAGGTGGCCATGGGAATTCAGGACTTAACAGACGTTACCCCGTTGAGTTTGGGCTCGTTAGAATCGTATCAACTGGAGTGTATTGAATAAAACACAATGGCGTTCCATGCAAGACTGTTTATTGTAAAAGTGGCGGTGGATGATAAAACCATATTTTGTAACCTACCCACATACCTATATATATTACATTACTCTCCTCAGGAAAGAAATCGAAACAAGAAATTTAAAAAAAAACAAAGTAAACAAAAGGTATAACTAGCGAAACAGGACTTTCAGGTGCGGTTATAAAGTGCAGATTCAAATGTGCAATATGTGTAGGCACCAAATACTAATAGGTAATAAATAATAATAAACACGATTACAGAATATTACACAATACCTAACCTGTTTACATCTTGTTTAGTTTGTTTGATATGTGCTGTTAATAATAAGGACTGTTATTAGTAACATTACATATCAAGCAGAAACTAGGAAATAGAAAAGAACAAATATAAATATATTTTAAAGAAACCAGTGAGCACAGTCACGTCTATAAATGTGTTTATACTCGTATGTTTACGAACGTATGTCGGTGGAATAAAGTTCAAAATCGGATACAATTTTTTATAACCGACTAGGTATACGATCCACGTAATATTAGTTATGCCACTATCTAAAATCACGCTTTGTAAGGTCATACATTTCTTAGAAAGCATTGTTATTCGTTATATTACATCACATACATGCATGTGTAGAATAGGTATAGGAGTTGGAGGTAAACCTACGGACGGAGATAGCGAATTTGTAATATGAATTATGGTTCAGAAGCAAACGGAACGAGTATGTTCAAAATAATTGGATTAACTTTATTTAAACACGTATAAGAAAATTGGCGTTTTGTGACATTTTTATGTCGAAACTAGTGAGATGATAATAACTTTAGATCCGAGCATTTTAAAAGCCGGAAATTCACCTATAATTTTTGTATGATAATGATAACTAAACTTTATAATTTCGCTTGAGACGCGGACGCAGCGCCCTCGCCCGATCCGAGCACGCCGGCGCCGGCTCGTGGACCGGTGGGCTCGGCTCGGGCGGTGACTCAACATCAAAACCACTTGCAGCGCCATGCTCTTCCAGTGATGTTTCGGCATCACGGAATTCTGGGGATTCGGGTCTGGAACCGGTTATATTACATTCGGGCTTCGCCGCCGCGGCCGCTGACGGTGTCGGAATATCGTGTTCTGGCATTAAATTGTCACTGGGTAGTGAATATCGTACCATTTTTTTTTATATAAGTTGGTCGATGTGTCTTTTTCCGTCTTGTTCCCCGACTTTCACATTGTAAGTGACAGCACCGGTGCGTTGTATCACTGAACCCTCCTTCCATTTGGGACCATATTTGGAGTAATTTGTCACCAACACCTGGTCGCCTTGGTGTAGCTCGCGCATCGCGCCGCCGGCGTTGCGCGTCGCGCGGCCGCGCGCTCTGCGCCGCCTGCGGTCGGCGGCGGGCGCGGCGCTGCCGGCGCGCGACAAGGGCAGCCGCCGCCCGAGCGTCGCCGCGGCCGGCTCGCGTGCCGTGCTGCTGTGAGGACTGTTGCGATATTCAAGTAAAAATTTCAAAAGGGCGGTCTCCGTATCCTCACCTTCGGATGACGCCTTTTTTAATACTTTCTTCACAGTCTTAACTGCGTTTTCAGCGGCCCCATTACTCGATGGGTGGTATGGAGCCGTGATTACGTGAAACATACCATTTTTATGCAAGAAAGCCCCGAAGTCGTGGGACGTGAAGGGGGGGCCACCGTCTGTTACCAGCTGTATGGGTAGCCCAAACCTCGCGAAACACTCACGTAGCTTGGTGGACACAGTTGTAGCCGACGAGCCATTCGTCATTGAGAACACCTCGATCCACTTTGAGTGTGCATCAATGATAAGTAGATATGACCGGCTATTGTGATGTAAAAAAATCAGCGTGAAGTCTCAGCCAGGGTTCCGCGGGCCAGGCGTAAGGGGCCGGGGATGCCCGCGGCGGTGAGTCCAGCTGGGCGCGGCAGGCGTCGCAAGAGCGCGCGCGCTGCTCCAGGTCAGCGTCCAGCCCAGGCCACCACACGTAGCAGCGCGCAATTTGTTTCATGCGCACCATGCCCACGTGACCCGCGTGAACCTCTTCCACTATCTGTGCCCGCAGCCTACTGGGAACCACTACTCGGTACACTATGCATTCATGATCAATGTGCAGCGTGTCCTTGCGATGGAAGTAAGGCTTTTCATTTTCAAATTCCGTTTCCGAAGGCCACCCGCTCATGATGTACCCGTATATCTTGCATAGTGTTACATCGTTTTTAGTTTCCCTCGCTACATCCCTGTGGCTGAGAGGAAATGTTTCTTCTACAAAATGTAAATATGCCGCGTCGTCCTCATTGTTTGTTCTCGACCCTATTGGGAGCGGCAGGCGGGAAAGACAGTCCGCGTTGCCGTTTTTGTCCGTCGATGCGAATTCTATATAGAAGTCGTACGCTGCCAACCGAGCCGCGTACCTCTGCAAACGGCTCGCGGCTGTTTGTGGTATGCCGTGTTTTGGACCGAAAATATATGTGAGTGCTTTATGATCACTACGAAGAGTGAACTTACGGCCGAAGAGGTATTGATGGTGCTTGTTGACCCCGTAGACGATGGCCAGCGCCTCCTTGTCGATTTGGCTGTAGCGGCGCTCTGTCTCACTGAGTGTGCGTGAGGCACAGCATACGAGGCGCTCAGTTCCATCTGGATAACGCTGAGCCAGCAATGCTCCCAGGCCGTATGCGCTGCTGTCCACGCATAAGACCAGCGGCAGTGAGGGATCGTAATGTGCTAGCGCCGAACTATTTAACAACTCATCTTTAACATGCTTGAAAGACTGATCACATAAATGTGTCCACTGCCAGCGGGTACCTTTCGCGAGCAGTGCATACATTGGGCGTAATATGGTGCTAATATTGGGTATAAAACGCGAATAATAATTAACAAGGCCCAATGCGGCTCTAAGCTGTGACACATTTTGTGGCACCGGCAAATTTTCAATCGCGGCTATTTTATCTTTGTCCGTATGCAAACCATTTTTATTTATCCTATAACCCAGATAACATACCTCATCTTTAAAGAACTCACATTTTTCAAATTTTATACGTAAACCTGCCTCACTTAGTCGAGTCAAAACAGCTTTTAAATTTTTCATGTGATGGTCTTTATTTCTACCAGTAACACAAATGTCATCGATGAAAGCCACAACACCCTCCAACCCGCTAAGTGTCTCCTCGATCCGTTTTTGAAAGATTTCGGGCAAACACTTTATACCGAACGGGGCACGTCGGTATACAAACGTGCCCACGTGCGTAGTAATCGCAGTTAGAGGCTGTGAGGCGTCATCGAGAACCAGTTGCAAATACGCATTTTTTAGATCCAATTTAGTAAATTGTTCGCCACCACTTAAAGCGGCAAACAACTGTTCAATGCGAGGCAACGGATAATGAAACTCTTTTAAATACCTATTGACCGTGACCTTGTAGTCGCCGCATATGCGAATCGAGCCATCGCGCTTGATTACGGGTACTATGGGTGTCCCGTACTCTGAGGTCTCAACTTTATAGATGACCTGTTCTGATTGCAACCTTTCAAGCTCGCGTTCGACTGGCACCCGCAGCGCCAAAGGCAGCGGTCGGGCTTTGCAGAAGATCGGAGAATTGTCTTTTAAATGTAATTGAATTTTTGTTTTAAAAGTTCCTAATTTGTCATCAAAGATTTCCGGGAATTCATTCTTTAATTGCAGCACCGTCGGATCAATGTTGTCCGTCATTTTATTTAACTTGATTGAACCAAGATTTAATTTGCGCAACCACAGTCTGCCTAACAGAGGCCGGCCGCCGTTGCTGATAACGAATAACGGTAAATCAGCTGATTCGCACTCGCTAGTTACTCGTACATTGATGCGCCCTAATGGGTTAATTGCTTCTCCCGTATACGACTGTAGCTTAATGTCGTCTTTTTGTAGACTCAAATGAGAAAAATGTGTATCATAAAATTGTTTCGACACCGCCGATATTCTGCTGCCCGTATCAATTTCAAATAGAACATTAGAATTTTCAACCTTAAGTTCACAGTAATACGGTCCATCTTTTATTTTGCTCTTCACTGATAAAATATTGTACACTCCATCACTCGCGTCGCTATCAGAGTTATCGCCATCCATGTAATTCTGATATTTAGACCTGCCGGCACTACCACTTTTCTTACACACCGTAGACAGGTGACCCTTGTCCTTGCACTGGTTACAAGTGTACGACTTGTACCGGCACTTGTGACCGTCCCGGCCACAGCGCCAGCAAGCGGGCCGCCGCCTCGCCGCCGCGGGCGCTGCGCCCACGCGGTGCAGGCCGGCCGCGCCCTGCCCGAGTCCGGCCGCCGACGCCCCGCCGCCGCTGCCGCTGCCAGCTGTCGCCGTCTCAGCGTGCCGCTCGGCCGCTTCCAATGCGAGCGCCAGCTCCACCGCCTTTTTATAATCCAACGTGGGTTCCGCGAACAAGCGCGATCCCATCTTCTCACTTCTGAGGCCCGAAACAAATTGGTCACGCAAATTTTCCTTCAAGCTGGTACCGAAATTGCAATATGTTGCGAGATGTTTTAAATTTTGAAGGAAAATTCCAATTGTTTCGCCTGGTGCTTGTCGCCGTTGTCGAAAAATATGTCTCTCGGCTATTTCTGACCTTTTTGGATCCAGGTGATTCTTGACGAGGTCGACTAACTCCTGAAAGTCCTTATTCTCCGGATGATCAGGTGCACACAAATCGCACATTAACTCGTAGGTAGCGGCACTGACATGAGTCACTAACGTGGCCACGCGCAACTCGCTTTTAATATCGTTGAGCAAAATGAACTGGTCCGCGAGCCGTACGTATGCTTCCCAATTTCCTCGACCATGTAGGTCGAATTCGTGCAACTTTCCGAGAGGCATATTGACTTATATCGACTATAATTCACCGATTCGTCGCCAGTTGGAGTGTATTGAATAAAACACAATGGCGTTCCATGCAAGACTGTTTATTGTAAAAGTGGCGGTGGATGATAAAACCATATTTTTTAACCTACCCACATACCTATATATATTACAAACGAGTAGTTGATGACGGCAATAAAAACTTGTACCAAAAATGTTTCAGATAGAAACTTTTTTAACAACTTCTATTTCAAACGTAGGTTCTCATGAGTGAGTGGGACGAAGGAAAACATCGTAAGGAAACTGCTCTCATTCCAACAAAGACTTTGTTCATATATTACGTCATCGTTGTTTGACGATTTTTGACCTGCCCCCCCCCCCCTATCCAGTTAATTCCTTGAATGGACTCCCCGCCTAATATATTGACTACTGTCATACAATGGTCAGACACGATAGCCGTAAAATTTACTTTATTCACGACACAGTCCCGTTATCCTGTATACATTTCATGTGTTTACTCACGATTATTTTGTTGCTTCGTGCGTGTCACACAGAATTTTAAATAGAAACATCAACCTGTGTGTAAAAATTTTTACGTCATCCACATGATTTGTTCGAGCCCGGATGATGAGTGTGTGAATTTGACAGAAAGGTTCGTGCACTCGGACCCCAGTTCGAACCCGGGCCACGTGGTAGCGGCGCGCTCGGGCGGCCGCTACCCGCCCGGCACCAGCCTCAAGCTGCTCGTGCACCACGCCCACGCCGACGAGCCCATCACCTTCACGTCCGACGGTAAGCGAAACTGCACCTTATATTTGATGCTACTAAGTTTTCGAATCGCTAAAATTAAGTGGCAGCGGGCGGGGCACTTTGCAGCCTTTAAGGCGGAAAGGTTCCTGAATTGTGACCACGTGGCGGAAGGCGCCGCGCAGACACCCCACAAGGTGGTCCGATGACCTGGTTGAGGCCGCTGGATGCGGGTGGCGCAGCACCGGTCATAATGGCACTCTTTGGGGGAGGCCTATGTCCAGCAGTGTACGTCTTTCGGCTGATATGGATGATGATTATGATGAAAATGATGCATGTGAAAGAGCCCTTGAGGCCTACTTACAGAATAAATATTGGAATTTTGAATGATTCATTTTCAA
This sequence comes from Epinotia bilunana, assembly GCA_947049275.1. Lineage (NCBI taxonomy): Eukaryota > Metazoa > Arthropoda > Insecta > Lepidoptera > Tortricidae > Epinotia > Epinotia bilunana. The sequence goes on from OX346256.1 coordinate 26,195,951, forward strand.
ATTGCATAACTTTAAAGTTGCTCTCCGCAACAGAGTCTAGAAATTATAGCTTTTGTTATTAGGTTTCAAATTGAATAATTTAGTAACTAAGTATACTCTATTTATTATAATTTCGTATAGAATCTACAATAAAGTATTCTATTGTTATTGAAATAAGATTAAAAATTGTTTGTTGCAGTTGAATCGACCGTGGAACATGTGATATTGACTGTAATATGTTCTCTTGATGAGGATGTTAGGGATGATATGTCGGGATATATGTTAAGAGTAAGTTTTTTATGTATTACTAGCTTCCGCCCGCAACTTCGTCTGCGTGGACCCGGGATAAAACTATCCTATATTTTATTCCAGGTTATAAACTATCTTCGTGCAAAATTTCATCTAAATCGGTTGAGCCGTTTAAGCGTGATTGAGTAACAAAGATCCAAACATCTTAACATCCAAACTTTCGCATTTATAATATTAGTAGGATATAGTAGGATTGAACAAATCATTACCTTTTAGCCTTTTAAATCTCGAAGTAGACACAGAAATCTATTGCCATGTCTATTTTTAAAACTTACTTTGACAAATTTTGACGAGCGTTCACTGTGGTCCCTTTAAAAAAAACTTTGTATTCCGCGGTTTTAATTCGAAAAACCTTACCATAGTGCTCTTTATCTTACTTTTTCTGTTTCTCTCCCTTATTTCTTCACATTTATTGCGATTTCTTATTTTATTGTCCTTCTGATAAGTAGGTACTATTTGTTAACCCAGTTCTAAGATACAGGCTTAGCCTATTTTTAAACCCATCTAACAATGACTGCGATATTTTTGTAATGTTTCCACATTACTTGTCATCCTCCCAGCGTTATTCCCATTATAACATATTCTAAAGGAACCCGGGGTCCGCTTTGACAACTAATCCCAAGATTTGGCATAGGAACTAGTTACGAAAGCGACTGCCATCTGACCTTCCAACCCAGAAGGAAACCTAGACCTTATTGGGATTAGACCAGTTTCCTCAAAATGTTTCCTTCACCGAAAAGGTAACGGTTTATATTCCGTACATAAGTTTCAAAAAACTCATTGGTACGAGAAGGGATTCGAACCCACGACCGCCGCTTGACAGCCGCATGCCTGAACCACTAGGCTACCGTAGCGTTTCCACATTACTTGTATCCAATATTTATTTAAAACTATATGTTTTAGGTATGGGGTGCCAAAGAATACTTAACTCTTGGCAGCTCGCTAAGCGAATACGACTACATACGCGAATGCGTCAGGTTAGAAAAGGACGTAAGACTGTGTTTGCTTGAAGGCAAGGACCGGGATTTGGCCAGGACAGAGAGAGACGACGCTAGAGACGCGCATCTTACTTTGGACGATCTGATACCGATACAGGGGGCCGCGCCGATGCTTTCTTTTGATAATCTATCTATTTTACTTGGTAAGTTATATTTCTAAGTCACCGAGGACGTTGACTGTAATTATTAAAAGTTTTAAGTTTGTACTGCACGTAAAGGGTACATTATTAATAATCTATTTCTGATATATGAAAGTTAGCGAGACATAACTTAAAACCAATATTTATATTTCTTAAGTAGCACCCATAACTGAGAAGCTGCGAGCATATCGCCTACGGTGGTATGGACATGTATTGCGCAGGGGTGATAGTCACGTTACTAGAAGGGCAATAAGTATGAATGAATGTGGAGGGTTTTAAGAGTAGAGGTAGACCAAGAAAAAGGTAGATGGACTGCGTGAGAGACGGTATGAATAGGAAGGAAGTGTGTGATGAGTTGACGGGTGATGGAAACATGCAAGTAAATGGGATAAGGACAAGCGAACGATGATTTGTATTTACAAATATAATTGCGCGCGTAGCCAAGCTGGTCCCAAGAAGTGTATTCTATAAAGTCATGCCGACCAATGTCAATGGAATTTAGACTTTTCATAACCCATTTTAAATAATATTAATCTTGTTTTATTAAATTTTAGAACAAAGAAAACTCCACCCTATATAGTGATTTTGTGTGTAGTTGCAGCACTAAAGTTTAATTTTGCCTGCACTCCTTGACGTGCATGAAGTCTGCCATGGTCATTAGTAGTACGTATATATCATCATTCATCATCATCATCGTAAACTTAAAAGCCGGCCTCTTGTTAGTGGAGTAATCGCCATTCTGTTCACTCTGCCACTGTTTTGAGCTCTTGATACGACATTACATTAAATTAACTTTCTCTTTAGCTTGGTCCATAAACGCACGTGTTGGTCTATCTAATGGTATAGGACACTGAAAATCATGTAATACGGGTGTAGATTTGAATTTTTTTATTACTCCAAAAGAAAGAAGATAAAAAAATTGCCTAGTGACGAAAATCCCATATTTTGTATGGAGTGAAGCATTGTTTGCATTTAGCCTCTTGGGTTTTTCTCCATTTGACTACATTTTCAATCCTTTTTCGAGAAAATACGAAATTATTGATTATTTTATTTAGTGTCTACACCCCCTCTTGCAGAAACGTTAGAAGGCGAGCTCTCCCGTGCAGTAGGAGTGGCGGGCGCGGAAGGAACGTGCTCTCCGAAGGCCGTGTTCCAGGCCGTCAAGGCGATCTGCGCTCTCGCGGGGCAAGTGGAGACGCTGCATGTCACGCACACGTTAAATGCGTTCGCGCAGGCCGCCACACTGGGCACGGTAACTATAGGAACTGAAAATAATTAAATAAATAAATATTTGCGGACAAATCGACTTGGTCCCAAACTAAGCAAAGCTTGTGCTACTGTGGGTACTAGACGACAATAAACATGCATATAATAGATAATAAATACTTATACAATACGGAACATCCAAGACTCGGGAACAAATATTCATGCTCGTCACACAAATAATTGCCCTTACCGGGATTCGAACCCAGGACCTTCAGCTTCAGAGACATTGGGAAGGGAGAAGAAACACGTGCTTAATTCATGCCACCCCATGCCGGTCTTAGTGCGTAGAAGCTGTAAAATGGCGGAACTAAGGGTAATGTTCAACGGTTCAGCAGGTGCAAACAGGGGTGAAAGGTTCAACGCATTCGCTCATCGGTACTTTACTAATTGCCGCATCGTGCTGGTTTTAGTTACACCTGTAAAATGACGAAACTAAGGGTCGTGTTCGACGGTTCAGTAGCTGCAACAGGTGTAAAGGGCTCAACGCATTCGCTCATCGGTGTAGAAACACCTAATGACGCTTTCGACGGTTGGCACAGACCGCCACACAAGGCTTGATAAGTTTGAAGATCTAAAAATGCTGATTACTCATTTTCGCACCACGCTGGTCTTAGGCACAATTTTAATATAACGAAACTAAGAGTCGTTTGCGTCACTTCAAGTCAGTAAATGTTTATTGAGCAGAAACGATCGCTAACGAAATTCCAATTTTCAAATCCCGCTCGTGGCGAATAATTTTTCAAATTTCCACTTTGATCGAAGTTTAAGTCAGGTCAATCAGGCGGGATTAATAACATTTTACAAAAGCTTTTATTTAACTTCCAATGTATGTACTAACTGTGTTTATTCGAGTAGAATCTTACAACTCAATTTTGACGCAGATGTCTTAAACAGATTGAGCTGAAATTTTCGGTCAAGTATAGGATTCAATTCAATATTATGGTGTTATCGAGTTGATCTGATGATGGAATTGTGGCTATGGGAATTCAGGACTTATCAGACGTAACCCCGAGTTGGGCTCGTTAGTTATCTGACTATCCTGTATTTATAACCGTATTAAAATGCACATAAAATGCACGGATGGTCAGTTAACTGTGTTGGCGATGGTACCAAAATTGTTTTTTTCACAGAAACATTTCTTTTCTTACAGGGCAATAGCAACATAATAACGCCGGAAATCCAAGCGGACACCGGCCAGTACTGTTCCGTGTCCCTCCGCTCGGCGACCCCCCGCGAAGCTGTCCAGCACCAGTGCAACCGGATCCGAGACGCGGTCCGGTCGCTAGTGGCGCTCTACACGCGGACACGCCTGCTAGACTTCCAGCTGACAGACGCGCACCTGATACCACAAGGCTTGTCAGATAGTGAGTAAACTATCATTTACGTGACATCTGCTAAGAGGCAATTACCGGCCGCTACACGTGCGGAAAATACAAGGTTTTTTTATACCACGTCATCGGTGGCAAAGAATCTTAAAGCCCACCTGATGGTAAGTGGTTACCGTAGCAACTGCAGCATGCCGACCCTTGAAGAATTTATACACTCCTTTTTTGAAGAACCCCATACTGGAGCCCCTCAGGAAAACCTTGGCAGGGAGGTCATTCCACGACCGGAGCGATCGAGGGATGACATTTCCTCTGGCGACAGGGAGATGTAAAATTAATTGGTATAAGCCGGCTTGGACAACAAATCCCTATGTTCTAATCTTTGATTCTTAGACATTCCTTGTAGGAGGCCTAGGTCCAGCAGTGGACGTCTTTCGGCTGATATGCTCGTCTCATGAGCCCCATGGGGCTTGTCCATTTATTACGTCAGCGTTTATTTGTCGATTTTGAAATGACTTAATATATGGACAAGCCCATGGTATATCCACATGTCACATTCCCCGTAACCTTATATCCACATGTCACACCTCCACAGAAGCGTCCCCAGCGAGCAAGATGACGGAAACGATCCTGTTCTGCATAGAGGCCGTGCACCGCTTGCCGCCCGGCTGGGACCATGAGGACTACGTGTTCCACGCACAGGTGACACACACACACACACGCACACACACGCACACGCGCACGCACGCACACGCACACGCGCACACACACACACACACACACGCACACACGCACACACGCACACACACACACGCACGCACGCACGCACGCACGCACGCACGCACGCACGCACGCACACGCACACGCACACAGTGAGCTATATGAGTCACACTTAACCTCCTGACACCGCTTTAAAAAAACCAATTTGAACCAAGCGGTCCGGATAATAGTTTTGACTTTTGATTGATTGATTAAAATTTTATTCATTCCCACAACATTCATTACAAAATTTAAACAATGAAGGTAAAAGGAAGTAATAATAATATACGTATCCAAAACAGGCATGCAATAAGTACATTCTAAAGATGCCATGTGTCGTGGCAGAGAAATGACAAGCCACATCGCGTATTCTGCCAAGACCTTAATTAATTACAAAATAAATAAAATAAAAATTATGTTAATTCTGACTTGTTCATAAATCAAATGAAGTCAATGAAATCCAACTATTTCCTTTAAAATTTGATTTATGTTTCATTGATTCATTTTCATTAATTAGCTGTTAAGCTACTTTGTTACTAACACTAGTTTTGAAGTAAATAAATTGTTAATAACAAATGATGGATTCAAAGTCCGAAATAAATGATTATTAATTGAATTGAAACATTTTGTTCTTTCTATAATCTGGGACTGTGGAGTTTAAGGTGTACATTATCATACAGCAAGCTTTTAACCTAAGAACTAACAATTTTTGACGACGTGCTCTCAATGCGTTGTTTTGTTAGTGGTTACCTTGGTAAGGTAATTTGAATTTACCTGCATAGAAAATCGGGTTGAATTTCATTTGTTCGATTCGAATAATCAACCAAACAAAAGAAATGCTACTTTATTTGTTTTTTGCAAGGTTCGAATCCCATTAAAATGGAGTGTACATTGGACCTTCATCATCCTCCTAGCGTTATTCCCGGCTATGCCCTAAACGAGCCCGTAATCGATTTGGCATAGTCACTAGTTTTACGAAAGCGACTGCTATTATGTCATCTGACCCTCCAACCCCAAGGGAAAACTAGACCTTAGTGGGATGTGCAAAAAGTTAACGGTAAATATTCCGTACATAAGTTCCAAAAAACTCATTTTTACGAGCCGGGATTCGAACCCACGACCGCCGCTTGACAGCCGCACGCCTGAACCACTAGGCTACCGTAGCTCCACACACGTACATTGGGCCCTACGCGATTAATTTCATTATGTACTTTTACGTGAAATGTAATAGTACATTGTTTAACGAGGGGCGTAAGTGGAATATTGCGAATAAGAGTCTATCAGAAGCTTTTGATGACTCGAGTGTGCAATATTCTTACGCTTATGTTATACACAATGTTTTTCATCATATTTGCGAGGAAACAAATACATTTTAGATGAAATTAATACAAATCGTTAAAAAAACTACGACATGTCAGTTGTCCATTTTGTTGAATTTGACGTGAGGCGCGTATGGCAAAGACCCTTCGGTATACAGCCACGATTTGATTTATTACATAGACACTAAATAACTACATATTAAATCTGTAAATAATTCTGTTAAACATGTTTTAGTTGTGTTTTTAAGTTTAAATTTATTTATAAATACGTTTTCAGACATCGTATTTGATATAAAACCTCTTTGCTTTGTAACTGCCGCATGAATGACAGATACAATTTAAGAAAAAAACCATTACGCCCGTGGGAATAGCTTATTGCGAGAATTACATAAAACTCATCAAGGCATCGTAAAAACTAAGAGTAATGCTCGATCACGTATGTGGTGGCCCGGTATCCGGTACCCGGTACCCGGCATAGACCGGGACATCGAACAGCTGATCGGCGCGTGCGACGTGTGCTGCGCCCTGCGCACTGCGCACTACGCACCGCCCGCGCGCGCCGGCCGCTGGAGTCGCCCGCCGCCCGCCGCCCGCCGCCCGCCGCGCGCCGCCCGCCGCGCGCCGGGCCCGTGGCACCGTGTACACATTCATTACATGAACGTATTTGATTGTGGTAGACGCTTTTAGCAAATGGGTTGAGTGCATAGACATGACTGGTGGTACTACTACGAAACATTTAATCACCGAGTTATCATTGTTGTTTAGTAGATTTGGACTACCGGATACTATAGTATCAGATAACGATACCAAGATTGCATCTCAAGAGTTTCAATTATTTTGTAAAATGGGTGGTATTAACTATGTAACCTCACCTATATACCACCCGATAAGCAATGGTTTAGCCGAATGTGCAGTGCGGAATTGTAAAAAAATGGTAAAATCTATTATAGAACAAGAGTCGCTAAGTATAAGTCGATTAAATAGTAAATTGCAGAATTACTTATTCGAATATCGTACAACAGTTCACTCTACAACAGGAGTAACGCCGGCTAAATTGATGTTGGGGCGGGAGTTGCGATCGAGATTAGACCTCATAGTACCGCCGCGAAATAAAATTGCTGATGCCGCGCATTCCTCGCCGCCGACGCCGGCGCAGCCCGATAAACAATATACGCATTCATTTTGCGACAATGAAGATGTTTGGGTTCAATGTTTCAGTAATCGGAAACCTTTTTGGGCTAAAGGTAAAGTAATTCGCAAAATGGGTTGTAGAATGTACTTGGTCAATTTGGAGAACCAAAATGTTAATTGTAGACGCCATGTTGATCAGATATTGCGATATACGAACAGTAACAGTGATTTTAATAATGAACATTTACCCTTTACGCCTACACCACCTGTCATTACGTCAGATATTATTCCGGGTTCTGTCACCCCACCCTCAGCCTCACAAGACCATACAACAGATCTTAATGAGGAAAACGGGAATCAGACTATAATTAATAATCCAGATTCAGTCAACGAGGGTTCTAATGACGAGAGGTGGGAGGACGCGGAAGCAGTGGAGGAGGACCTGGGGACTGAGCGACCGATGACAGTAACCGATTCGTCGATACCCGGACAGGAAGGCAACATGACTGCCTCGTCGAGCGACTCATCGCCCGATCCCCAACGTCGTCATCAATTGCGACCTAGGTCTAAGAAAATTAATTATAAGGTTTAGTTTAAGTGGTTCTCTCTACTGTGGTAGTAATGTAAGTTTTGTTTGGTCCTAGGTTCCCTTAATTATGATGGGAGGAGATGATGTGTATACGCGTGACGTCACCGAGGCGTCCGTCGTAAGCTGACCCGCGACCCTACTTCAGTAATAAACGAGCTCTCGTAACACCCACTTGTTCCATTGCGTCCGCATATATATCACATAGGCTATTACAGCTCTGTATATCTTCGCATAATGAAGCCCGTTTCGAGCAAGTGTGATGAAAACGTAATTAATCGTCAATTATTGTAACAGGTTCTCTACGGCACTCGGCCACTCAAGACACTGCATATGACTCAAACCTCTAAGATCGATGCGGCGGGGTTCTACCAGAGGATCATATTTGACACTTGGTAAGTACCTTTTTTGGGCGTCTCTGTTTGGCCGCACCGCAGGCCAGTAAGACCTTAGAGCAGTCGAGACCCGCCATAGACGGACTGCTTAGAGCAGTCGAGACCCGCCATAGACGGACTGCTTAGAGCAGTCGAGACCCGCCATAGACGGCCTGCTTAGAGCAGTCGAGACCCGCCGTAGACGGACTGCTTAGAGCAGTCGAGACCCGCCTTAGACGGCCTGCTTAGAGCAGTCGAGATCCGCCATGGACGGACTGCTTAGAGCAGTCGAGACCCGCCATAGACGGACTGCTTAGAGCAGTCGAGACCCGCCATAGACGGACTGCTTAGAGCAGTCGAGAGCCGCCATAGACGGCCTGCTTAGAGCAGTCGAGACCCGCCATAGACGGACTGCTTAGAGCAGTCGAGACCCGCCATAGTCGGACTGCTTAGAGCAGTCGAGACCCGCCAAAGACGGACTGCTTAGAGCAGTCGAGACCCGCCATAGACGGCCTGCTTAGAGCAGTCGAGACCCGCCATAGACGGACTGCTTATTTGACTGTTACAATTGTCCATCCAGGTTAAACCTAGAAGACCTACCCATCAGCCAGCTGCCCCGCGAGGCGCGCCTAGTGCTCACGCTGTACGGACGGACGCCGCGGCCCGTGGACGGACACAGCGACAACAACGACGCGGACAACCAGGACAACGCGGACAACGGGGACGTGCTGTACGACCAGGTCGAGCTGGGCTGGGCGAGCATACAACTGTTCGATTTCGATGGGTAACAATACGTTGGTTTTTATACTGGCCTCTTATAAGTGTTCCGTCAAATTTCAACGGCCGATATAGTACAGCGGAACTTGGCCAGTATTGATAAAAGTCGTGGACACGTCTTCTATATACCTAAAACTGGTATGGATGTGTTCCTTGTTGTCTCCAGAGTACGAATCTACCGGTTTTAGTTAAGGGAGAGGGGGACGGACATAGCTGTGACGTCACAAAGATGGCGACCGACGTTCATGGATTTTTGTTCAAATCTCGGGTTCTATTTTACTAATTGCTTCGTGTGAGGTGTCATTCGAAAGCATATTAAACGTACTATAATTGTTTTCTTGTACCTTATAGCGTACAACCAATCGTTGGGAAAGAAAATGAAAAAAATAGTTTTTTTAACCTTAGACGTTTGCTTACTTACCATCATAATTCGAGAAAGAGATACTTTAGCGTGATTAATGTCAAGTGAAAGGTGTATATTTGTACGCGTAGATTAGTATTTATAATCGGAGAATTTAGTTCTTTTACGCCTAGGAGCATGTTATCAGCCAGGTGAGCATATTTTATTTTGTAAATATGTTTCAATAGTGTGACCGTGTTTTTACTTACCGATTTTAATGTTGATATGCAGCAGGAAAATGTACCTAACGCGAAAAAGCTAGCAACATTCCTATCCCAAAGAAGCCTCGACCAACTTGTGAATGAACCGACTAGAATAACGACATCGAGTTCGACCTTACTGGACTTAGTCATTACGGATAGTCCCAACTTATGTAAGGCGGTACAGGTGCACCATAACCCTCAGCTTAGCGACCACGCGATGATTCTGATAGAACTTTCTATACCTAAATCTAAACCGGTGCCTAGATACATCCATAAACGCCTCATTGGTAATATTAATTTAGAAAAATTTAACAAAGATCTCGCAAGTATGCCATGGAGGGAAATCATGGAGATGACCGACCTAGATAACAAAGTTAACCGTTTTAACCATCTAATCACAAGCCTTTTGACAAACATGCACCTATACGTAGACTGCGCTCCGTCTGCAAAACCTACCCCTGGGTAACAGATAATATCAAAACTATGATGAATCTGCGCGATAAAGCTCTGTGTAAAGCCAGGAAGACCAAGAGAGAACCGAATCTCAAGTACTACAAGGAATTACGTAATTATACAACAGGGGCGTTAGAACGGGAAAAAATTGCATATTTTACCTTTTATGTTAACAGAAATAGGTCACACCCATAACTAATGTGGAAACATCTAAAAAGGTCTGCGACGTTAGGTGAAGCAGATACACCGACGATTCCCCAACATTTAAGCAATCCTGATGAAATAAACAACTCCTTTTTGACGCTTCCGGGTTCCTCCGACACGAACCAAGGCACGCAGGCTTTATTTGAAAATGAGAAGATAGATAAATACTCCTTCAACATAGAAACCTGTTCTGAAGAAGTAATATCCAAAACCATAACATCAATAAAGACGAACGCCAGTGGTCATGACGGAACGACGGTCGAGATGATTCGAATGACTCTGGATGTCACTCTACCGATAATAGCGCATATCATCAACACTTCTATAGCAACAAATACTTTCCCCGATAATTGGAAACTAACCAGGGTAAAACCAATACCGAAATCAAATCGGGCCGAGGATTATAAAGATCTTTGACCCATAAGTATTCTCCCGGTACTCGCTAAGGTTACAGAAAGAATTGTCTGCGTTCAACTTTCCAAGTACCTGGAGGAAAATAACTTATTACCATGTACACAGTCGGGATTCCGCAGTAAACATGGGACGGCCACAGCAATGGCAACAGTCACAGACGATATTATTGCCGCGTCAGACAAAGGACTTGGGTCTATTCTTGTACTGCTGGATTTCTCACGAGCTTTTGACTGCCTCAATCCAACACTACTTTCTAAAATGGCATACTACGGAGTGTCTGCAACGGCATGTAAATGGTTTCAGTCATTTCTTACCCACCGTACGCAGTACGTCGAGCTTGAGACAAGCCAAGGTGAAGTAGTTAGGTCAAAAACACAGGTAATCAGCCGCGGCACACCCCAGGGTTCAATTTTAAGCCCCTTGCTTTTTATTTTATATACTGCTGATTTAGTAAAAAATCTCAAACACTGCAAGGCTCACCTCTACGCGGATGATACCCAGGTTTATCACTCCTTCGCGCCGAACGACCTAGTAACCTCTCTTAATAAAATCAATGAAGACCTGAAAATAGTAGCTGACTGGTCAGTAAATAACAATCTCGTTTTAAATCCAGCCAAATCCCAGTTTATAGTTCTAGGTAATAAATGGCAACGTTCAAAAATCAAGGACCAAAACCCAATAGTAGCGGTGGGAAACGAAGCCATCACCCAAGTAGAAACAGCAAAAAACCTTGGCGTGATCATGGATGGTCAACTCCGGTACATCAAGCATGTAAATATGAAGGTCAGAAATGCTTTTTATCGGCTGAAAGTACTATACAGGATTCGCAAGTATCTCTCAGTTAAGATCAGAGAGATTCTTGTAGTCCTTGGTACTCTCACAATTTAATTATGGAGACACAGTATATGGACCAAGGCTCCTAGCAGAAACAAAAAGAACCATACAACGTGTACAAAATGCTTGTGTTCGCTTCTGCTACGAGGTTCCTAAGCGAGCCCATATTACCCCTTTTTTTAAATCAGAACACAACTCTAAACATGGAATATAGGAGACAACTGCACCTGGCCTGCGCAGTTCGAAAAATAATGGAGTTCCAGAGGCCTCGCTACTTGTTTGAGAAATTAAAATGGGTGACTGACTCGCGGGTAAGGACCTTAAGACGATGCACTAAACTTGCGATACCGCTGCACAAGACCGCATTTTTTAGGGGGAGTTTTACATTTGCGGCCACAAAGATTTGGAACGACCTCCCTCCTCCGCTGCGTGAGCCAATGTCACTGTTAAAATTCAAGCGATTAGTTCGATGTCACTTATTAGATAGGCAAAACAAGTAGGTGTCTCATCTCCCCTTAGTTATGTTCTCCACTTGGGTATTCATTTTCATTTATTTTTTATTTTTTGCACTCGCACACATGTTCGCACACACACACACACACACACACACACACACAAACACACAACAACGTTCGCACGCTCGTACACATACACATATACGCACGCACGCACGCACGCTCTCTCACACACACACACACACACACACACACACACTCACACATACACACACAACACAAACACATACACACACGCTCTTATTTTTAACTTTTTAACTTTTGTATTATTATTATTTTTTGTAATTCGTACGCATTTGAAAGCACATCGTCCAACTCCGACGCTTAGGTTCTGCTACCGACCGAGCCCTAATAAGGCCCAGGCTGAAAACCAGCGCTGGACTCTTGTTGTTCAGCACATGTATGCTGAGGCTGGGACCTATTTCCCCAAAATAATTGAACTGTACTTTTTATTTCTAGCATATTCTTATTCTGTATTTGTCACTGTTTGTATATGTCTGTACTTGTTTTTGGCAATAAATGATTATTCTATTCTATTCTATTCTATTCAATAAAAAGGCATTATAAATTCATAACTTCGTTGACTGTGGGCCGCAAGCTTTCGCCAAACTCCAGCCCGAGGACTAGGACCCAAACTGGCGACAAGGCCACGCTTGCCGTACCTCACGCCCGTGCATATACCATTTTATTCGAGGGCAAGTTGCAGTTGAATTTGGAGACATTTGCACGTGATGATTTGTTACATTTATCTTTCTAGCAACAGCTATAGGTAAACACATTTTTTTCTCTGGAGATGCGTGTAGATATTTACGATTTGTCGACTGATATATGTTGTGAACCATGGAACTGCAATTCGTTGCAGTTTCGCAGGCAACAAGTTGGAACAGAACAACACGGCTTGAAGGTGAGTGGCGAGGCTCACGAGGCCGCAGACCGGGCTCCCCTCCAAAGCGCGCTCTCGGATACTTTACTCCTGAGTGCAAGGACAAGCGAATCTGAGCGTGTGCGTGCGTCCCTTCAGAGCTTGCTCTTCACGCGAGCCCGAAGGCCAAAGACCCGAAGCGTGACCCCACGCGGACGTTTTTTTTGGTGTAGCTTATCTGAGCTTTCGCCCAAATAAAAGTTAGGCTGATCACTTTAAGTACGTTTAATTATACCAAAATTAACACAAAAAAACAGTACATGAAATTTAGAATACAAAATTAAGCAAAATTGAGAGCGGAAGGCTATAAGACGTGCGTACGGTGCGAGTTGTGGCGACATCTCCCCGTTCCCCGCGCCCGCCGCGCCCCCGCTATACCACGCGTCGGCAACATTTGGTATTTGGTAAATACAAGTCAAAGTAAAACGCAGGTACCTCGGGCAAGAACTCGTCCTACTAATCCTACTAATATTATAAATGCGAAAGTTTGGATTTGTTACTCAACCACGCTTAAACGGCTCAACCGATATGGATGAAACTTTGTACGAAGACAGTTTATAGCCTGGATTGTAAAATAGGATAGTTTTTATGCCGGGTCTACGCAGACCAAGTCGCGGGCGGAAGCTAGCTGTCTAATGAAGCTACTTGCGACAAAAAATATTCTTTACTTCGTCTGCGTGGACCCGGGAAAAAAACTATCCTTTATATTAGTCCAGGCTATAAACTATCTTTCTGCAAAATTCCATCTTAATCGGTTGAGCCGTTTCAGCGTGATTGAGTAACAAACATCCAAACATCTAAACATCCAAAGTTTCGCATTTATAATATTAGTAGGATTTTCAATTTAATGCTAGGAACTAGACTAATTTGACCCGTCACCCGGACGTAAAGTGGCTGCAACAATCTCTCTTGACAGCCAAAAGAAGACGTAAAATTGTGTAGAGGGTGAAAAAGAACGCTTCAGAGTACTCGCCTCGCCTTCGGCTCGGGCTACAAAGTTCCTGAAGTGGCCTTTATTTTACTACTTTAGGTGCGTATCATGACCGTCTGACTCGTATAATTACTCAGAAAACAAAAAAAGAGTTTCTAAAGGCGCGACGTGACGACAGCGATCGCTAGCATAGTCGAGCGTGGCGTGCTGATAGTTCATCGGTGCGTAATTAACAAAAAATATTATTAGGAAAGCTTATAAATTCTTATTTTTTTTTATAATAACTTTAATTTCGCTAAAGTTGTTATTTATTGAGTTACAAGCGTGTTTTATCAGTACTCATGCTAACGCGCACCTTTAAAAAGTCATATTTTTTCAAATATTTAAAAAAGTGTTGATGATACGTCATAGGGTACAAATAAACAATTATAGAACGTTTAATATGCTTTCAAATGACACCTCACAAGAAACGATCAGTAAAATAGAACCCGAGATTTGAACATAAATCGATGACCGTCGGCCGCCATCTTTGTGACGTCACAGCTATGTTCGTTCCCCTCTCCCTTAACTAAAACTGTTAGATTCGTAGTCTGGAGACAACAAGGAACACATCCATATCAGTTTTAGGTATATAGAGGAGATGTCCACGAAAATCGTGAAGGAGACGACTTTTTGCGATATTGTCACCACTTCACTGCTTAGTTTGGGACTAGTTTGATTTGTGATTTGTGTTTTTTCCCCCTTGTGAGTGGTGATAAGTGGCCCTTATGTGAAGGCAATAAGGTTGAGGTGGTGTTGTGTTGTGTTGTGTGCGCAGCATGCTGTGCGCGGGCGCGTTCGCGCTGGCGCTGTGGCCGCGCGGCTGCGACCGGCGCCTGGGCCCGGCGCCGCACCCGTCCGACGCGCCGCCGGAACCCGCACCAGTCGTCAACATAGGTCATTGCTTCATTTATTTTTTAGTTTAGTTATCAAATTATCTTGAAAAAAAAACATACTTTATCAATTACTTAAACATTTGTGTTTGTAAAAAGAAACTCTAAGACAGATCGTTAAGTAGAACCGCGACCCTACAGCGCACGAACCGAACGAGCGAAGCGAGCGTGCCGCTGCAGCGACCGGCGAAACGCCAGAATCGACATTTTTTTTACTACTTAATACTTACAGACGTATTTATATAAGTATTATTTCCAAATCGCGATGACTAATTCATATCAGTGAAGATCAAAAAACAGCATCGGGAGGATTGTGGATCCTACTAATATTATAAATGCGAAAGTTTGGATGTCTAGATGTTTGTTACTCAATCACGCTTAAGCGGCTTAACCGATTTACTAACTACCTATAACTATCCTATATTTTAATTATAGCCCGACTTAAACGCAGACGAAATCGCGGGCGGAAGCTAGTTAGTAATATATTTTTGCTTACTAAGCTAGTTAGTAATATATGTTTGCTTACTAAGCTAGTTAGTAATATATGTTTGAAAACACGAACAGATTTTCCACGGAATCGTTACGTCGTTATAATTATACTACGGGTATACCAATAATTGGGAATCATTGCTTTCTCAAACAATTACAAAACCATAAAAGGATCAGCTGTTGACGTTCAAAGTGAAGTGTCGGACAAACGAAAAAAAAGTGAAATGACTGTTGTCAAATAATTAATGCCGAAATGAAAATAAGGACAACAAAAATGTTCCAGATAGGTAACCCTTGTTAAGTTATATGAATAAAAACATTACTCCCAATTCTAATTTTAAAATACCTGACTTTATCCAGAAATCCCTAACTATATCCACCACGGCGTACGGTGGACGGCCGGCGAGATAGAGAAGTCCATCACCGAGCCGCTGCCGGCGTTCGACTCGCTCGACGGCCACACGCAGTCGCAGCTGCTGCATCTGATAGAGCAGGGCGCCTACCAGCGCATGCCTACCGACTGCAGAGAGGTGAGTCATCTGTTGCCAGCTGTTAACGCAGCTTCAGTAAATAATGTAAGCGACACAGAATTAAAGATTAGCAACAGTAATGCTAATAGTTACACGGTTCAACTCACGTATTAAATGTCACTACGGGCGACATTTTTCGAAATCTTTGGGAGTTCATTTTCAGGAGTCGTGTTTTCGCGGCGGTGTCGCTTGAATCACTGCCCGCGCCCGTTCCGAACGCCGCGCGGCGCGTGACGCACGCGCCCCGTGACGCACGCGCCCCGCGCCCCGTGACGCACGCGCCCCGCGCCCCGCGCCGACTGGGCGGGGGAGGGGGCAGCGCCGCGCGGGAGTGCTTGTGTGAGGCTGCGGCAGGTGGTCGCAGGTCGTCTCCTCCGAGAGACGACACGCACACTGAACTCACTGTGTCCACGGGATTGTCACAACACACTGTCCACTTCAATTTTGGAATAATAGTTTTCGATGCTGGCGGCAACATTCAGCCATCATCAATATTAAAATTTGGGCGGTGCCCAATTTTAATCGCCTCAAAGTCATAAATTTACAACAAACATGTCCCCCGTTGCGAAATTTAATACGTGAGCTGAACCGTTTAATTATTAGCATTGTTTCAACATGTGTCACGAAAGTTTAAATTCGATTACCAACAGTTTATTAAACAGAGCGATTCAATTAAAATTTGAAGTATCTATACTTGAAGTTGGCTTAATAATCCGCAGTAAGCTCGATTCTTGATACAAACGTAGTTACGCTTTCATTTTAAAACTACGAGCTGGATTGTAACGAAACTTTGCATGTGCAATGACATGAGGTATATTCAGGTCTGTAATTAGTTTATGTATCCTCAGATACCATAGTAAACAAATAGGGCGGTGCGTTGCGAGCGCCGGCCGGCGCCCGCGGCGTGATTCATTTGAAAGGGTTTCACAAGACGGCCGGCTTTGGAATATACATTTTTAACCCTTCACACAAGAAGGGGTGTTACAAGTTGGACGTGTCTTTGTGTAGCATCATAGCTCCAATGAACTGATTGTAAAGCGGGTTATTTTGTCCGAAAGCTGACGTGATTCGAGATGGTTCTTAGCTACGTTTCAACAAAATCGGTTAAACCGGTTTTGAAATAAAAATGATGAGAATTCGAAATGAAAATGTTACAGTTTTTCAACTTTCCATGGCTATGGTAATAGATGTAACCTACGAGGCATGTTTATTTTGATAATCAATTGAAATAAAGCTAAAGCGTTTGCTCGGTGTCGCTATTCTAAAATAACAGTTTACTTCTTTTAAATACTATCATTATAATGAGCTTTATTCGGCAAATAAGTTGGTTAGGGCGTTTTTTCTAGACAGTGGTCGTCGTTTTCAGAAAAGCCAGTACAATTTACACCTGTAAAAATGCCATTGCGGCCTACTTGCACCATAAAATTAATTTATTTTTAGCGTTTATATATAGAATTGTTCACATTCTACATATGCTGTAGGTATACGAATGGCCTAAACTAAAACTAAAAACAGTGAATACCTTATAGTTATCACAGACGCGCAATTTTTTGAAAGCTTTGGGGCGAGAGGTCTTTTCGAGGCAGAAAAATTTTATTTTCATAACAAATTGCTTAGGGCAAGAAACTGTTTTTACAAGCTTTTGCAATCATTACATAGACAAATCACAAAACATTTCGCGGTCCGAAATTTTTGCAAACGTAAGTACACCTAATTGGAGCCTGCTCTAGTAGCGATTGTCCCCACTTTTAGGGAAAAAAGGGAGGCGAATGGTGTTGTAATTGTTTAATGGATTTCAAACGATAATGGTGAATAGAATAGAAATAGAAATAGAAAACGTTTATTCGTGACACATACAAAATAATAACAAAAGTGAACACAGAAACAAAAACAACAGGTATGCCACGAAAAGGCCCCGACTCAGCATGGTGCAGGCCTGTTGGCCAGCGCTGGTCTTCCGTCGAAGCCTTTAAGTGAGTGGGTGGGAGGGCAACACAAACAGTATACATCGCAAACATGAAACATTTTAGAATAGGGGTGTAGACTCGAAAATTAATATTACTTTAAAAGAAAGAAGGCAAAAAAATATGCCTAGTGAAGAAAATCCCATTCGAATATCTCAAAGAATTACGAAGCTACAACCGTTTTAATATTGCTTGTTAGAGAGAGAAAACGCAAACAGTGTGTGACATCACATTACAGGATGCTGCCGGGGGGCTGCGTCGAACACGATGGGGCGCGGCACGTTGCCGTCTATTAGTGTGACGTCACATTCTTCCAGCGTCATCGTTTCATTATGAAATTGCGTTTTGCGAAAAATGGACAGAATATACCCCTTCTTAAAACTTTGGACACTTATTACTTCGTGATTATTTAACCTTTTGCGTTGATTTTTTCTCCATTTGACTACATTTTTTATCCTTTTCGAGAAAATACGACATTATTGATTATTACAAGCTTTTATTTAGTTTCACCTGTCCTGTTGTCTGTCTGTCTGTCTGTCTGTCTGTCTGTCTGTCTGTCTGTCTGTCTGTCTGTCTGTAATCAAATCTTGCAAGTTAAATTTGATCCACTTCCCGGTTTCCGATTGAGTTGAAATTTTGCACGAATATGCAAATCGCGTGACAATGCAATATTATGATGACGTGGAGTTGATCTGATGATGGACCTGGAAGGTGGCCATAGGAACTCCGTAATAAAAATAAAATAATAAAATAAATAAATATTAGGGGACAATCTTACACCAATCGACCTGGTCCCAAACTAAGCAAAGCTTGTACTATGGTTACTAGACGACGATAAATATACGTATATAGATAAATAAATACTTAAATACATAGAAAAGATCCATGACTCAGGAACAAATATTCGTGCTCATCACACAAATAAATGCCCTTACCGGGATTCGAACCCAGGACCTCTTGCTTCGTAGGCAGGGTCACTACCAACTAGGCTAAAGCGGTCGTCCACCACAACCCCATCGAGTTTGGACTCGTAAGAATCGTCTCAATGAGTAGTTGATGATGGTATACAGAAAAGTACAGTCGGCAATAAAAGCTTGTACCAAAAATGAAATTTTTGACAGAAACTCATTTTATTTAGTGTCTACGCCCCTATTTTTGCGCAGGTGATGTGGGAAAAACGTCAATACCTAGTAGAACTGCCAGGAGCCCTGCCGCTAGTGCTGCTGGCGGCCACCAATTGGTACGGCGAGCATCGCGCGCAGCTAGTCAACCTGCTGCGCCGCTGGGAGAAGCCTTCTCCGCTCAACGCCATGCATCTCCTGCTGCCCTGGTATGTCCTGCGTATTATACTGCCCGGCCGCATATTACAGTGAAAAAGAAATGTTACTACTTGCCATGGCTTAACGTCTCTTGGATCACTTTTTACAAGCTTTTAACTTGCAATGTATGTTTGTCCGGGTGGAATCTTGCAACTAATTTTTGAAGCAGATATCTTCAACCGATTGAGCTGAAATTTTGGGTAAAGGTATAGTTTGGATGACAATTCAATATTGTACCATCGATTTGATCTGATGATGGAGAAGGTGGCCATGGGAATTCAGTACTTAACCGACGTAACCCCGTTGAGTTTGGACTCGTTAGAATCGTCTCAATGAGTAGTTGATGGCGGTATACAGAAAAGTACAGTCGGCAATAAAAGCTTGTATAAAACTTAAATTGTTGACGGAAACGTATCAAAACGGATTATAACAAGGAATGGCGTTATTGGTCCATGTCAGAAGTAATGATGTCTCCTGGCGAATGGGATACATAACAAGAAATAGTTGGTTGAGCCAGTCTCGTTGTCCGCAGCTTCCCCGACTGGGAGGTCCGCGAGACGGCCGCGAGCCTGCTCAGCCAGATGTCGGACGACGAGCTGTGCCGCGTGCTGCCGCAGCTCACGCAGGCGCTGCGCCACGAGACCTACCAGACCAGTCCGCTGGCCGGTATGTCTCCATGCCTACGAGTATATGCTGTGCGGCTTTCGAGAGCGGTTCCGCATGACGACCTTTTTGCGGCGATACAAACGCGCGACTATCGCGCGAAACTAGCCAGGTCACCTGTATCGCTACTGTTACGATTTACTGTAATTCGGCACAAATGGAAAATTGACAACACGATATGAACCTTTTTGAAATTGGAACGAAAGTATTACCATCAGAAGTGAATTTGGTGAAAAGTAATTGTTTCTATAATTTATTACTAGTTCGTTCGAAATGAATCTAGCTCAAATGGAACTTCGTCCAGTACGAGCTAGGTTCATTTATACGTCCAAAGTTGTCTAATTTAAATTAATATTTAACTATTTTGTATGAAATTTATACAATAATATGACGTATTTCCGGTAGGTTATATTGTTGGTGTGTACGTAAATCCATATGGACGTATTTCTTTCGACTTATGTCCAGTATGTCAATTTTACTTTCAGGCCATAATTAAATTTCAGCATTATTTAGCCTGGATAATTTTCCATGTCGAGGATTTTCAAATTGACATTCACATTCAACCAATAATTTCGAGTTATTTTTCCCTTTGTGCTGAATGGCAATAAATCACTCTATCTCGTTTGTAAAAAAGAAAATCTTACATCTGTTGGATTTAGGCACATCCTCCTGTATATAAAGAACGAAATGGACGCTCACTTTAAGTCCTGACACTACGCAAATAAACTCATCCGAAAAAACAGAGTGTACTTTATAAAGAGCATCTTATTTACCGCTAAAAATGTAGCCATAGTGACGGTAAACGGTAACAATAATTTTAGACCTTAAGTCAAGCGGCGGAAGGTTCAGGGCACAGTACTTTATAAAGTACTTTCGGTTTTATGACAGCTTTAAAAAAAGGATCAGTATCCAGTAGGCTATAACGGGTTAAGAATTACATCTCATATCTTACTATAGCCACATTTATATACTGTAACCTATTTATATATTAACCCCCCTTATTCATAAAACTTAAAATGCCTCTGCTAAATAAAATATGCTTTATCCCTTTCTGACGAACACAAATAGCAAAGTGACAGATAAAGACAAACGAGTTTTAACGCCATTTTAGTTAAAATAGGCTTGTAGAACGTTTATGAATACGGCCGCTAGACTATATTTTCTTCTTATTTCCAGAATTATTGTTATCAAGAGCATTGGCGTCGCCAGCGGTGGCTCACAGACTGTTCTGGTTGCTAGTCCACTCACTGCCGAACGTTCCACAGGTAAGCCTTTATAACCTCTAACAAACTTGAATCTTATCTTATAGGAAATAGAATCCAGTGTCATCATCATATCAGCCGAAAGACGGCCACTGCTGGACATGTGCAGGACCGGTCATTGTGGCACTCTTAGGGGGAGCCCTAAGAGTGCCACAATGACCGGTCCTGCGCCACCCGCATCCAGGGACTCCCGCGGCCGTTACCAGGTCATCAGACCACCTTGCGCCTCATCATCCTCCTAGCGTTGTTCCCGGTTGTGCCCCTAAAGGAGCCCGGGGTCCGCTTTGACACCTAATCCCAAGATTTGGCATAGGCACTAGTTTTACGAAAGCGACTGCTATCTGACCTTCCAACCCAGAGGGAAAACTAGACCTTATTGGGATTAGACCGGTTTCCTCACGATGTTTTTCCCTCACCGAAAAGCTAACGGTAAATATTCCGTACATAAGTTCCGAAAAACTCATTGGTACGAGCCGGGATTCGAACCCACGACCGCCGCTTGACAGCCGCATGCCTGAACCACTAGGCTACCGTAGCTCTCCACCACCTTGCGCCTATAGCAGGTTAAGGTTAGCTAAAGCGATGTTTAAGTCACGTCTAACCTGTCGGTTTTGTTACTAAACGTAACTATCCGTTTAAGGGTCATAAATTAATGAATATGCCCTATTATGTATTTGATTAAAACCATCCCGCCTACTCATTTATCACCAATCTTACACGATCCTTACAAGTACTTATAAGGGGGTGAATTGGAAATTATCGCGCGCTTTGAAACGCCGTTCTGACTAGATTAAGGAACAATAAGGTCTGATTTTCAGATATATGATTCTTGACTATATGATTGTTTATGTTTTAATCGATACATAATTGCCTAAAATTTCCTCGATAGAAAAAAAATACAAAGTTGGGTCGTTCTTATCCTTGTTTTTCTCAGCCTACTCAAACAATACATGATTTTACGACAGAATCAAGTTAATACTATAGTATTTTATTTCATCTAAAATGTCACTTAATGAAATATAAATAAAACTTCACTAAGTTAGAAATTTATCGAAATTTGTCCAAAAAAGCCATTCCCGAAGAGTGTTGCATCTCTTATTCTCGTGCGGGGAAGGCATAAGCGTGTCTCTGTCAAGGGGGCCTGGTCGACTCGAATCAAGGCAGCCCCTTAAAATGTAGTGTACGCAGAATGCCAAGAAATTAGTTTATAGGTTATTTTTGATAAATTACGCTAAGCGTAACGGAATTTCCGCATCCCTCAACGGTGCAGCCACGGTATTATGAGTAGTAACAGAGTTAGTGATTGTTCTCGATTATGTACAAGATGCTCTGAATATCACTTATATGCTATAATATAACATACTCCATACTGCACACCCCTTACATTGGAAGGAGAGCTCTCTGCCTTCACACACGACATCAGAAGTCAGGGGTCAGCTTTATCGAAAGGTTGTGGTGTTGAAAACCGAGATTACTTTATAGACATGTAAACCCATCAAAAACATTCCATGTAAAAAAGAGTCTCGAAACTCTTCCACCGTAAAAAGTTGTGAGATATTTCGTAGAGCCAAGTCTCAGGCATTCTTATTAATCTTTATTTGCTTGCTAAATAAAATTCTGCATTTTGGCAATATCTGTAGGACAAAATTAAGAAACTTTGACTAGTTATAATTCTTAAACTACTGGTTCAAATTGAATTAAATTTGAAATATAATACTATAATACGCGTGTTTATACAATGCCTGCTTGGTTACTGAAAATTCAGGCTTCTAGTTTTATCCACAACCAAGTTATAGGGGGATCGAAAATGGCCTGAACTGCTTCGAGAAAAGGAGACATACAGGCCGTGCCGCTGTTTTGCTCGACTTGGCGGGTGCACTGCCGTGCCCCTAGATAACTCAGGCCTTGATTGTGTTACTTGTATTCCTATCGTGAGGTGTAAAGGTCCCCAACTTTTGAAGAACTGATACGTTAGATTCCTTAGGTGGCGAATCCAGGTCCTAACGACAGCCAAACTGCCTTGCATGCCTGTCAAATGAAAATTAAACTCGTCTGTTTGTAAGTGTGATATGTCCATAAGTTCGTGTCCGTAGGCTGAAAGCCACGACATATAACGGTCAATTCAATAGGTATCAAGAAATGTATGTCGTAGGTCGCAGATTTCGTGGTCGGCCCAATATTGTAAGCTTACACTTTAAGGCGTACACGAGAGCTCTTTTAGGCCCGTAGCCAAGAATTACAAAAACGCGAACGGAAGCTTTACAGTTTCGTCATGTCCGTCTATCCGTCTGTCCGTATGTCAAAGGCCTTTTGCTCAAAAACTATAAGGTGTATTTGAATGAAATTGAGAATAAAGGTTATATTTGTTAGCCGCTACATAAAAAATAAATAAGGGTGCACTCCAAAAATGTAACTGTCAAATAAATATAAGGTCATCAATGTGTGGTGTAGAGTTTAGGCACAGCTGATAGACAATGACAAACTTATACTTAATTGATTAATAAATCATGACAATGTAAAGCACGCATTGCTGTAGCATATGTGAGTCACAGCCTTGTGGTCGCAATGATAAAAGTTTTTATCATAAAATAAATTTTAGATTTTTCTTGTCTCTGTCAGGCCCCAAGCCAAGAATTCCTCGGCATAACCATAGAAGACAACTCGTCGCCCCCGGAGGTGGTCGAGTGCGTGTCCTCGCACCGCTACCGGCTCATGCTGCGCGCGCTGCTCGCCGTGTGCGGGGAGCGGCTCGCCGGCACGCTGACGAGGCAGCAGCTGCTGGTCAAGGTAGGCGAGGCCGCCGGGGTAGGGGGTAGGGGCGCCCGTCAGTGGCCAGACCTCTCTCTTGAGACAACTCGTCGCCCCCGGAGGTGGTCGAGTGCGTGTCCTCGCACCGCTACCGGCTCATGCTGCGCGCGCTGCTCGCCGTGTGCGGGGAGCGGCTCGCCGGCACGCTGACGAGGCAGCAGCTGCTGGTCAAGGTAGGCGAGGCCGCCGGGGTAGGGGGTAGGGGCGCCCGTCAGTGGCCAGACCTCTCTCTTGAGACAACTCGTCGCCCCCGGAGGTGGTCGAGTGCGTGTCCTCGCACCGCTACCGGCTCATGCTGCGCGCGCTGCTCGCCGTGTGCGGGGAGCGGCTCGCCGGCACGCTGACGAGGCAGCAGCTGCTGGTCAAGGTAGGCGAGGCCGCCGGGGTAGGGGGTAGGGGCGCCCGTCAGTGGCCAGACCTCTCTCTTGAGACAACTCGTCGCCCCCGGAGGTGGTCGAGTGCGTGTCCTCGCACCGCTACCGGCTCATGCTGCGCGCGCTGCTCGCCGTGTGCGGGGAGCGGCTCGCCGGCACGCTGACGAGGCAGCAGCTGCTGGTCAAGGTAGGCGAGGCCGCCGGGGTAGGGGGTAGGGGCGCCCGTCAGTGGCCAGACCTCTCTCTTGAGACAACTCGTCGCCCCCGGAGGTGGTCGAGTGCGTGTCCTCGCACCGCTACCGGCTCATGCTGCGCGCGCTGCTCGCCGTGTGCGGGGAGCGGCTCGCCGGCACGCTGACGAGGCAGCAGCTGCTGGTCAAGGTAGGCGAGGCCGCCGGGGTAGGGGGTAGGGGCGCCCGTCAGTGGCCAGACCTCTCTCTTGAGACAACTCGTCGCCCCCGGAGGTGGTCGAGTGCGTGTCCTCGCACCGCTACCGGCTCATGCTGCGCGCGCTGCTCGCCGTGTGCGGGGAGCGGCTCGCCGGCACGCTGACGAGGCAGCAGCTGCTGGTCAAGGTAGGCGAGGCCGCCGGGGTAGGGGGTAGGGGCGCCCGTCAGTGGCCAGACCTCTCTCTTGAGACAACTCGTCGCCCCCGGAGGTGGTCGAGTGCGTGTCCTCGCACCGCTACCGGCTCATGCTGCGCGCGCTGCTCGCCGTGTGCGGGGAGCGGCTCGCCGGCACGCTGACGAGGCAGCAGCTGCTGGTCAAGGTAGGCGAGGCCGCCGGGGTAGGGGGTAGGGGCGCCCGTCAGTGGCCAGACCTCTCTCTTGAGACAACTCGTCGCCCCCGGAGGTGGTCGAGTGCGTGTCCTCGCACCGCTACCGGCTCATGCTGCGCGCGCTGCTCGCCGTGTGCGGGGAGCGGCTCGCCGGCACGCTGACGAGGCAGCAGCTGCTGGTCAAGGTAGGCGAGGCCGCCGGGGTAGGGGGTAGGGGCGCCCGTCAGTGGCCAGACCTCTCTCTTGAGACAACTCGTCGCCCCCGGAGGTGGTCGAGTGCGTGTCCTCGCACCGCTACCGGCTCATGCTGCGCGCGCTGCTCGCCGTGTGCGGGGAGCGGCTCGCCGGCACGCTGACGAGGCAGCAGCTGCTGGTCAAGGTAGGCGAGGCCGCCGGGGTAGGGGGTAGGGGCGCCCGTCAGTGGCCAGACCTCTCTCTTGAGACAACTCGTCGCCCCCGGAGGTGGTCGAGTGCGTGTCCTCGCACCGCTACCGGCTCATGCTGCGCGCGCTGCTCGCCGTGTGCGGGGAGCGGCTCGCCGGCACGCTGACGAGGCAGCAGCTGCTGGTCAAGGTAGGCGAGGCCGCCGGGGTAGGGGGTAGGGGCGCCCGTCAGTGGCCAGACCTCTCTCTTGAGACAACTCGTCGCCCCCGGAGGTGGTCGAGTGCGTGTCCTCGCACCGCTACCGGCTCATGCTGCGCGCGCTGCTCGCCGTGTGCGGGGAGCGGCTCGCCGGCACGCTGACGAGGCAGCAGCTGCTGGTCAAGGTAGGCGAGGCCGCCGGGGTAGGGGGTAGGGGCGCCCGTCAGTGGCCAGACCTCTCTCTTGAGACAACTCGTCGCCCCCGGAGGTGGTCGAGTGCGTGTCCTCGCACCGCTACCGGCTCATGCTGCGCGCGCTGCTCGCCGTGTGCGGGGAGCGGCTCGCCGGCACGCTGACGAGGCAGCAGCTGCTGGTCAAGGTAGGCGAGGCCGCCGGGGTAGGGGGTAGGGGCGCCCGTCAGTGGCCAGACCTCTCTCTTGAGACAACTCGTCGCCCCCGGAGGTGGTCGAGTGCGTGTCCTCGCACCGCTACCGGCTCATGCTGCGCGCGCTGCTCGCCGTGTGCGGGGAGCGGCTCGCCGGCACGCTGACGAGGCAGCAGCTGCTGGTCAAGGTAGGCGAGGCCGCCGGGGTAGGGGGTAGGGGCGCCCGTCAGTGGCCAGACCTCTCTCTTGAGACAACTCGTCGCCCCCGGAGGTGGTCGAGTGCGTGTCCTCGCACCGCTACCGGCTCATGCTGCGCGCGCTGCTCGCCGTGTGCGGGGAGCGGCTCGCCGGCACGCTGACGAGGCAGCAGCTGCTGGTCAAGGTAGGCGAGGCCGCCGGGGTAGGGGGTAGGGGCGCCCGTCAGTGGCCAGACCTCTCTCTTGAGACAACTCGTCGCCCCCGGAGGTGGTCGAGTGCGTGTCCTCGCACCGCTACCGGCTCATGCTGCGCGCGCTGCTCGCCGTGTGCGGGGAGCGGCTCGCCGGCACGCTGACGAGGCAGCAGCTGCTGGTCAAGGTAGGCGAGGCCGCCGGGGTAGGGGGTAGGGGCGCCCGTCAGTGGCCAGACCTCTCTCTTGAGACAACTCGTCGCCCCCGGAGGTGGTCGAGTGCGTGTCCTCGCACCGCTACCGGCTCATGCTGCGCGCGCTGCTCGCCGTGTGCGGGGAGCGGCTCGCCGGCACGCTGACGAGGCAGCAGCTGCTGGTCAAGGTAGGCGAGGCCGCCGGGGTAGGGGGTAGGGGCGCCCGTCAGTGGCCAGACCTCTCTCTTGAGACAACTCGTCGCCCCCGGAGGTGGTCGAGTGCGTGTCCTCGCACCGCTACCGGCTCATGCTGCGCGCGCTGCTCGCCGTGTGCGGGGAGCGGCTCGCCGGCACGCTGACGAGGCAGCAGCTGCTGGTCAAGGTAGGCGAGGCCGCCGGGGTAGGGGGTAGGGGCGCCCGTCAGTGGCCAGACCTCTCTCTTGAGACAACTCGTCGCCCCCGGAGGTGGTCGAGTGCGTGTCCTCGCACCGCTACCGGCTCATGCTGCGCGCGCTGCTCGCCGTGTGCGGGGAGCGGCTCGCCGGCACGCTGACGAGGCAGCAGCTGCTGGTCAAGGTAGGCGAGGCCGCCGGGGTAGGGGGTAGGGGCGCCCGTCAGTGGCCAGACCTCTCTCTTGAGACAACTCGTCGCCCCCGGAGGTGGTCGAGTGCGTGTCCTCGCACCGCTACCGGCTCATGCTGCGCGCGCTGCTCGCCGTGTGCGGGGAGCGGCTCGCCGGCACGCTGACGAGGCAGCAGCTGCTGGTCAAGGTAGGCGAGGCCGCCGGGGTAGGGGGTAGGGGCGCCCGTCAGTGGCCAGACCTCTCTCTTGAGACAACTCGTCGCCCCCGGAGGTGGTCGAGTGCGTGTCCTCGCACCGCTACCGGCTCATGCTGCGCGCGCTGCTCGCCGTGTGCGGGGAGCGGCTCGCCGGCACGCTGACGAGGCAGCAGCTGCTGGTCAAGGTAGGCGAGGCCGCCGGGGTAGGGGGTAGGGGCGCCCGTCAGTGGCCAGACCTCTCTCTTGAGACAACTCGTCGCCCCCGGAGGTGGTCGAGTGCGTGTCCTCGCACCGCTACCGGCTCATGCTGCGCGCGCTGCTCGCCGTGTGCGGGGAGCGGCTCGCCGGCACGCTGACGAGGCAGCAGCTGCTGGTCAAGGTAGGCGAGGCCGCCGGGGTAGGGGGTAGGGGCGCCCGTCAGTGGCCAGACCTCTCTCTTGAGACAACTCGTCGCCCCCGGAGGTGGTCGAGTGCGTGTCCTCGCACCGCTACCGGCTCATGCTGCGCGCGCTGCTCGCCGTGTGCGGGGAGCGGCTCGCCGGCACGCTGACGAGGCAGCAGCTGCTGGTCAAGGTAGGCGAGGCCGCCGGGGTAGGGGGTAGGGGCGCCCGTCAGTGGCCAGACCTCTCTCTTGAGACAACTCGTCGCCCCCGGAGGTGGTCGAGTGCGTGTCCTCGCACCGCTACCGGCTCATGCTGCGCGCGCTGCTCGCCGTGTGCGGGGAGCGGCTCGCCGGCACGCTGACGAGGCAGCAGCTGCTGGTCAAGGTAGGCGAGGCCGCCGGGGTAGGGGGTAGGGGCGCCCGTCAGTGGCCAGACCTCTCTCTTGAGACAACTCGTCGCCCCCGGAGGTGGTCGAGTGCGTGTCCTCGCACCGCTACCGGCTCATGCTGCGCGCGCTGCTCGCCGTGTGCGGGGAGCGGCTCGCCGGCACGCTGACGAGGCAGCAGCTGCTGGTCAAGGTAGGCGAGGCCGCCGGGGTAGGGGGTAGGGGCGCCCGTCAGTGGCCAGACCTCTCTCTTGAGACAACTCGTCGCCCCCGGAGGTGGTCGAGTGCGTGTCCTCGCACCGCTACCGGCTCATGCTGCGCGCGCTGCTCGCCGTGTGCGGGGAGCGGCTCGCCGGCACGCTGACGAGGCAGCAGCTGCTGGTCAAGGTAGGCGAGGCCGCCGGGGTAGGGGGTAGGGGCGCCCGTCAGTGGCCAGACCTCTCTCTTGAGACAACTCGTCGCCCCCGGAGGTGGTCGAGTGCGTGTCCTCGCACCGCTACCGGCTCATGCTGCGCGCGCTGCTCGCCGTGTGCGGGGAGCGGCTCGCCGGCACGCTGACGAGGCAGCAGCTGCTGGTCAAGGTAGGCGAGGCCGCCGGGGTAGGGGGTAGGGGCGCCCGTCAGTGGCCAGACCTCTCTCTTGAGACAACTCGTCGCCCCCGGAGGTGGTCGAGTGCGTGTCCTCGCACCGCTACCGGCTCATGCTGCGCGCGCTGCTCGCCGTGTGCGGGGAGCGGCTCGCCGGCACGCTGACGAGGCAGCAGCTGCTGGTCAAGGTAGGCGAGGCCGCCGGGGTAGGGGGTAGGGGCGCCCGTCAGTGGCCAGACCTCTCTCTTGAGACAACTCGTCGCCCCCGGAGGTGGTCGAGTGCGTGTCCTCGCACCGCTACCGGCTCATGCTGCGCGCGCTGCTCGCCGTGTGCGGGGAGCGGCTCGCCGGCACGCTGACGAGGCAGCAGCTGCTGGTCAAGGTAGGCGAGGCCGCCGGGGTAGGGGGTAGGGGCGCCCGTCAGTGGCCAGACCTCTCTCTTGAGACAACTCGTCGCCCCCGGAGGTGGTCGAGTGCGTGTCCTCGCACCGCTACCGGCTCATGCTGCGCGCGCTGCTCGCCGTGTGCGGGGAGCGGCTCGCCGGCACGCTGACGAGGCAGCAGCTGCTGGTCAAGGTAGGCGAGGCCGCCGGGGTAGGGGGTAGGGGCGCCCGTCAGTGGCCAGACCTCTCTCTTGAGACAACTCGTCGCCCCCGGAGGTGGTCGAGTGCGTGTCCTCGCACCGCTACCGGCTCATGCTGCGCGCGCTGCTCGCCGTGTGCGGGGAGCGGCTCGCCGGCACGCTGACGAGGCAGCAGCTGCTGGTCAAGGTAGGCGAGGCCGCCGGGGTAGGGGGTAGGGGCGCCCGTCAGTGGCCAGACCTCTCTCTTGAGACAACTCGTCGCCCCCGGAGGTGGTCGAGTGCGTGTCCTCGCACCGCTACCGGCTCATGCTGCGCGCGCTGCTCGCCGTGTGCGGGGAGCGGCTCGCCGGCACGCTGACGAGGCAGCAGCTGCTGGTCAAGGTAGGCGAGGCCGCCGGGGTAGGGGGTAGGGGCGCCCGTCAGTGGCCAGACCTCTCTCTTGAGAC
Organism: Epinotia bilunana; assembly: GCA_947049275.1. Taxonomy (NCBI): domain Eukaryota; kingdom Metazoa; phylum Arthropoda; class Insecta; order Lepidoptera; family Tortricidae; genus Epinotia; species Epinotia bilunana. The sequence continues at coordinate 26,225,621 of OX346256.1, forward strand.
AACTCGTCGCCCCCGGAGGTGGTCGAGTGCGTGTCCTCGCACCGCTACCGGCTCATGCTGCGCGCGCTGCTCGCCGTGTGCGGGGAGCGGCTCGCCGGCACGCTGACGAGGCAGCAGCTGCTGGTCAAGGTAGGCGAGGCCGCCGGGGTAGGGGGTAGGGGCGCCCGTCAGTGGCCAGACCTCTCTCTTCAGGTTCAATATCTAATGTCGATTACGGGTTACTGGCTCCGCGTCGGCTATGATAAATATGTCAACGCGGAAGATTAATACAGAGAAGGCAAAAAAATTGCTACTTCACATGATGTGACTATTACTTTTTTAAATGATTTTGTAACGATTTATAGTGATTTAGATGTGAAGCCGCATTTCCCCTTAGTTAATCCATCGCCTTATCCTCAGATGTTATCGGAAGTCGCACTGTCAGTGAAGTGCGCCAAAGACGGCGGCCGCGCGCGAGCGCTGAGCGCGGGCGGAGAGAAGCTCGCCGCGCTACTCCGCGCCGAGCCCGCCGCGCTACCACTGGCGCTGCATCAGTACGTGCACGATGTGGACGTCAAGTGAGTATCATCACAAAGATGGCGGCCGCGCGCGAGCGCTGAGCGCGGGCGGAGAGAAGCTCGCCGCGCTACTCCGCGCCGAGCCCGCCGCGCTACCACTGGCGCTGCATCAGTACGTGCACGATGTGGACGTCATTGAGTATCATCACAAAGATGGCGGCCGCGCATGAGCGCTGAGCGCGGGCGGAGAGAAGCTCGCCGCGCTACTCCGCGCCGAGCCCGCCGCGCTACCACTGGCGCTGCATCAGTACGTGCACGATGTGGACGTCAAGTGAGTATCATCACAAAGATGGCGGCCGCGCATGAGCGCTGAGCGCGGGCGGAGAGAAGCTCGCCGCGCTACTCCGCGCCGAGCCCGCCGCGCTACCACTGGCGCTGCATCAGTACGTGCACGATGTGGACGTCAAGTGAGTATCATCACAAAGATGGCGGCCGCGCGCGAGCGCTGAGCGCGGGCGGAGAGAAGCTCGCCGCGCTACTCCGCGCCGAGCCCGCCGCGCTACCACTGGCGCTGCATCAGTACGTGCACGATGTGGACGTCAAGTGAGTATCATCACAAAGATGGCGGCCGCGCGCGAGCGCTGAGCGCGGGTGGAGAGAAGCTCGCCGCGCTACTCCGCGCCGAGCCCGCCGCGCTACCACTGGCGCTGCATCAGTACGTGCACGATGTGGACGTCAAGTGAGTATCATCACAAAGATGGCGGCCGCGCGCAAGCGCTGAGCGCGGGCGGAGAGAAGCTCGCCGCGCTACTCCGCGCTGAGCCCGCCGCGCTACCACTGGCGCTGCATCAGTACGTGCACGATGTGGACGTCAAGTGAGTATCATCACAAAGATGGCGGCCGCGCGCGAGCGCTGAGCGCGGGCGGAGAGAAGCTCGCCGCGCTACTCCGCGCCGAGCCCGCCGCGCTACCACTGGCGCTGCATCAGTACGTGCACGATGTGGACGTCAAGTGAGTATCATCACAAAGATGGCGGCCGCGCGCGAGCGCTGAGCGCGGGCGGAGAGAAGCTCGCCGCGCTACTCCGCGCCGAGCCCGCCGCGCTACCACTGGCGCTGCATCAGTACGTGCACGATGTGGACGTCAAATGAGTATCATCACAAAGATGGCGGCCGCGCGCGAGCGCTGAGCGCGGGCGGAGAGAAGCTCGCCGCGCTACTCCGCGCCGAGCCCGCCGCGCTACCACTGGCGCTGCATCAGTACGTGCACGATGTGGACGTCAAGTGAGTATCATCACAAAGATGGCGGCCGCGCGCGAGCGCTGAGCGCGGGCGGAGAGAAGCTCGCCGCGCTACTCCGCGCCGAGCCCGCCGCGCTACCACTGGCGCTGCATCAGTACGTGCACGATGTGGACGTCAAGTGAGTATCATCACAAAGATGGCGGCCGCGCGCGAGCGCTGAGCGCGGACGGAGAGAAGCTCGCCGCGCTACTCCGCGCCGAGCCCGCCGCGCTACCACTGGCGCTGCATCAGTACGTGCACGATGTGGACGTCAAGTGAGTATCATCACAAAGATGGCAGCCGCGCGCGAGCGCTGAGCGCGGGCGGAGAGAAGCTCGCCGCGCTACTCCGCGCCGAGCCCGCCGCGCTACCACTGGCGCTGCATCAGTACGTGCACGATGTGGACGTCAAGTGAGTATCATCACAAAGATGGCGGCCGCGCGCGAGCGCTGAGCGCGGGCGGAGAGAAGCTCGCCGCGCTACTCCGCGCCGAGCCCGCCGCGCTACCACTGGCGCTGCATCAGTACGTGCACGATGTGGACGTCAAGTGAGTATCATCACAAAGATGGCAGCCGCGCGCGAGCGCTGAGCGCGGGCGGAGAGAAGCTCGCCGCGCTACTCCGCGCCGAGCCCGCCGCGCTACCACTGGCGCTGCATCAGTACGTGCACGATGTGGACGTCAAGTGAGTATCATCACAAAGATGGCGGCCGCGCGCTGTAGCGAGTTTAACATTTTTTCCCCATCACAAAACTGCGCAGCACTGCTAAAGAAGTTTTCACTTCAATAAAGAGGTAAGAGGCCTATGTCCAGCAGTGGACGTCTTTCGGCTGGCATGATGGTGATGAAGAGGTTTACACGTATGTCTTCTCGCTCATGTTGGAGCAGCCCAACTGGGGAACTTCCTCATACTTACAGTGGTCCTCTTGTTTTGTGGGTACTTCACGTTCCTGGTGTACAACGCCGCCGTATAATATCAGGATTTAAGATAAATCTTTCTTTCCTCAGGTCATGTATGTACTTCAATTCCAACACGCTGCCTCTCAAGATCAACTTCATCGGCAGCGACAACGCTGTCATACCGGCCATGTTTAAGGTACGAAAGGAAATCGGCATACACATACTCGTAAATTAATAAATATTAGGAGATAATCTTACACAAATCGAACTATTCCCATAGTAAACTCAATAAGGCTTGTGTACAAACGACAACACTGTTAACTGACCATCCTGTCTTTATCACATCAATATCACACTCATCACACAAATATTTTCCCTTATCGGGATTCGAGCCCAGGACGTTCAACTTCGTAGACAGCGTCACTACCCACTATATATCTAGGCAGCATATCACCTGGACGTGTCAGTCCTAGTTGCTCGTTAAAATATACGGAATTAAATAGCATTTCATATTTATTGCGTTTTGTTTAACATCCCGAGGAAACCAGTTCAATCCCAAGGAGGTCTAGTTTTCCCGTGATATATAGGGTGATGAAAGCGAAGTATAGGGACCGGAACAAATGGGGAATCGGGTCTGCTTCGCTAGTTTGTATTATTTGTATCGCTATTAAAATATAATGTTCCGTAGGTGGGCGATGATCTGCGCCAAGACGCGTTAGTGCTGCAAGTGATGAAAGTCATGGACAGCTTGTGGCTGAAGGCCAACCTGGATCTGCGGATGGTGACCTTCCAGACACTGCCCACTAGCGACAGGAGAGGTGAGTGCATGTTCCGTAGCTTACTACTGGCAGGCGCGTTAGTGCTGCAAGTGATGAAAGTCATGGACAGCTTGTGGCTGAAGGCCAACCTGGATCTGCGGATGGTGACCTTCCACACACTGCCCACTAGCGACAGGAGAGGTGAGTGCATGTTCCGTAGGTGACTACTGGCAGGCGCGTTAGTGCTGCAAGTGATGAAAGTCATGGACAGCTTGTGGCTGAAGGCCAACCTGGATCTGCGGATGGTGACCTTCCACACACTGCCCACTAGCGACAGGAGAGGTGAGTGCATGTTCCGTAGGTGGCTACTGGCAGGCGCGTTAGTGCTGCAAGTGATGAAAGTCATGGACAGCTTGTGGCTGAAGGCCAACCTGGATCTGCGGATGGTGACCTTCCACACACTGCCCACTAGCGACAGGAGAGGTGAGTGCATGTTCCGTAGGTGGCTACTGGCAGGCGCGTTAGTGCTGCAAGTGATGAAAGTCATGGACAGCTTGTGGCTGAAGGCCAACCTGGATCTGCGGATGGTGACCTTCCACACACTGCCCACTAGCGACAGGAGAGGTGAGTGCATGTTCCGTAGGTGACTACTGGCAGGCGCGTTAGTGCTGCAAGTGATGAAAGTCATGGACAGCTTGTGGCTGAAGGCCAACCTGGATCTGCGGATGGTGACCTTCCACACACTGCCCACTAGCGACAGGAGAGGTGAGTGCATGTTCCGTAGGTGGCTACTGGCAGGCGCGTTAGTGCTGCAAGTGATGAAAGTCATGGACAGCTTGTGGCTGACGGCCAACCTGGATCTGCGGATGGTGACCTTCCACACACTGCCCACTAGCGACAGGAGAGGTGAGTGCATGTTCCGTAGGTGGCTACTGGCAGGCGCGTTAGTGCTGCAAGTGATGAAAGTCATGGACAGCTTGTGGCTGAAGGCCAACCTGGATCTGCGGATGGTGACCTTCCACACACTGCCCACTAGCGACAGGAGAGGTGAGTGCATGTTCCGTAGGTGGCTACTGGCAGGCGCGTTAGTGCTGCAAGTGATGAAAGTCATGGACAGCTTGTGGCTGAAGGCCAACCTGGATCTGCGGATGGTGACCTTCCACACACTGCCCACTAGCGACAGGAGAGGTGAGTGCATGTTCCGTAGGTGGCTACTGGCAGGCGCGTTAGTGCTGCAAGTGATGAAAGTCATGGACAGCTTGTGGCTGAAGGCCAACCTGGATCTGCGGATGGTGACCTTCCACACACTGCCCACTAGCGACAGGAGAGGTGAGTGCATGTTCCGTAGGTGGCTACTGGCAGGCGCGTTAGTGCTGCAAGTGATGAAAGTCATGGACAGCTTGTGGCTGAAGGCCAACCTGGATCTGCGGATGGTGACCTTCCACACACTGCCCACTAGCGACAGGAGAGGTGAGTGCATGTTCCGTAGATACGGTTTCCGGCTACAACTTGTTGTCGATACTATATTTATACGAATAGAGCATAGGAGTCCAGTGACGCATGTAACTTGCGTGAATCGTCTGACAATGAGACATCACCTTACTTTTCAGGGACAGCACGTTACATATTCACCCGGCAATGTAGTACACCGAATTGTCTTTGACAGATCACAATTGTCAAGTAGGTAATATGAATGGAGATAAGTGCCCAGCAATAGGACTTGTAAAGACTAATGATGATAATAATCGTTTAATTATTTTTCTTTGTATTCACCAGGCATGATAGAAATCGTAGCGGAAGCGGAAACGCTCCGCGCCATACAGACCGAGTGGGGGCTGACGGGCTCGTTCAAAGACAAGCCCATTGCCGAGTGGCTCGCCAAGCACAACTCTTCGGAGCTCGAGTACCAGAGGGCCAGGGACAACTTCACTGGTAAGCACACATACGAAAATGCAGCAATAAATACATAAAATGAAATGAAATTAATTAGTTTAATAAAACAATACACACTATGAAGGCAGAGGAAGTAATAAAATATGTGCGCGTGAAGACCGGATTTGTCAGAGGTTAGAATCTCGTTATAAGGTGAATTTAAGTTTATTTTGATGAGTTCTAACAGACTTCACTAAGGAAGAATAATGCTCGAAACGAGTCAAGTTCCCGCGTTTTCGGGTCGGTACCTGATACCACGAAAAATTGTGTGACACATCGCAGTTATAGTGTTTTTGTTGTTGTGCGTTTAAATTGATGTGTTTGCATGTTGTTCGTCGGAGAGGTTTAATTAATGACTTCCCTCTATGACCAGCATCATGCGCGGGCTACAGCGTGGCTACGTATCTGCTCGGCATTTGTGACCGACACAACGACAACATCATGCTGAAGACGTCGGGTCACCTGTTCCACATAGACTTCGGCAAGTTTCTGGGGGACGCGCAGATGTTCGGCAACTTTAAACGGTCAGAAACACTTTTGGTTAAAAAAAAACCTACTTAAAATCCATGCTGTGTTTTTTTTATATTCCGTGACACACATATTACATATACATACATACATAAAACAATGCATACAGTATCTCAGAAATAATATGCTCTTGTTCACTTGCTTATAAGGTAGACTATTTCACCTCACTGGTAATCTTTTGCCTACTTTCTAGCCTCTACAGAAGTGTCCTTAGATAGTATTTTATATCATTATATTTTGTTCCTGTCCTATTTAAGTATTATTATAACAGACATGACAAAGGAAGTATAAAAAAAATCTTTACGAATTTTCTTATATTAACATTTTGATCTCTTCAATGTGAATTAAACCTTCCCTCACTAACATTAAACTCCAAATTCGCAGAGACCGCGCCCCATTCGTCCTGACCAATGACATGGTATACGTCATCAACGGGGGAGACCGGCCTACGCAGCGCTTCCAGCACTTCGTAGAACTATGTTGTATGGCGTACAACGTGATTCGACAACATCACGACCACATCCTGGATCTGTTTGCACTGGTGAGTCAACCTTGACCAACGGGGGAGACCGGCCTACGCAGCGCTTCCAGCACTTCGTAGAACTATGTTGTATGGCGTACAACGTGATTCGCCAACATCACGACCACATTCTAGATCTGTTTGCACTGGTGAGTCAACCTTGACCAACGGGGTAGACCGACCAACGCACCGCTTCCAGCACTTCGTAGAACTATGTTGTATGGCGTACAACGTGATTCGACAACATCACGGCCACATCCTGGATCTGTTTATCACTGGTGAGTCAACCTTGACCAACGGGGTAGACCGACCAACGCACCGCTTCCAGCACTTCGTAGAACTATGTTGTATGGCGTACAACGTGATTCGCCAACATCACGACCACATCCTGGATCTGTTTGCACTAGTGAGTGAACCTTGACCAACGGGGGAGACCGGCCTACGCAGCGCTTCCAGCACTTCGTAGAACTATGTTGTATGGCGTACAACGTGATTCGCCAACATCACGACCACATCCTGGATCTGTTTGCACTGGTGAGTGAACCTTGACCAACGGGGGAGACCGGCCTACGCAGCGCTTCCAGCACTTCGTAGAACTATGTTGTATGGCGTACAACGTGATTTGCCAACATCACGACCACATCCTGGATCTGTTTGCACTGGTGAGTGAACCTTGACCAACGGGGGAGACCGGCCTACGCAGCGCTTCCAGCACTTCGTAGAACTATGTTGTATGGCGTACAACGTGATTCGCCAACATCACGACCACATCCTGGATCTGTTTGCACTGGTGAGTCAACCTTGACCAACGGGGTAGACCGACCAACGCACCGCTTCCAGCACTTCGTAGAACTATGTTGTATGGCGTACAACGTGATTCGACAACATCACGACCACATCCTGGATCTGTTTGCACTGGTGAGTCAACCTTGACCAACGGGGGAGACCGACCAACGCAACCCTTTCAGCACTTCGCTTCGTCGAACAATGTTGTGTGGCATTTAACGTGGTTCGACAACATCATGGCCTCTTACTGCCTAGGTAGATTTTTAAGAAATTGCTAGTAGAGTCTGACCAGTGAGTTGTGTCAAAAGCATTAGTGTCAAACAATTTTTTTATATGGCAACAATTTTATCTATGCATTAACTTGGCGATATAATTACCTAACCTATTATAGCGTCGTACATTTTGCGTTTTTTTCGCAAATTTGCCTCTTTTTTCTTGTGACAACTCTGGTCAGATTCTAAAAATCTCGCTTTAGACATTGGATCGGTTGAAGTTTTGGCAAGTTAAAAACGGTCTGCTAAGCTACAGTCATTTCAAAATAGCTTCGTGCAGGTAACACTTGACGCACCGTTTCGTTTACTCAACAAATGTTGCTGCGGTCTAAATATATGAAAGAGAAATATTTCAGTTGCAGCTTAAATATACTGCCGTAAAATATTTGAACATATAGAACTATGTTATACGAAACGAATTTGGACTACCACATTTTTGTTATCAATTAGTACAATTCAAAAGTAAACGTAATATGCATGTAACGAAACGTCAGAGACTCGTTTAGTGATGGGACATGGTGGGTCTTGCGTATATCGGTACTTAATAATTGGTAAGTGACGAACATTCTTTATACTTTTACCAACCTTTTAAGTATAGTTTTTAATAATTACTATTACTAACATAATTATGTGTCCCGTTACACGAAATAAATGATTTTTATTTTATTTATTCTTACCTGATTAAAAACTGGAACAGCACAAATAAAAATAAAATTAATCAAACCGCCTAAATAAAACAAATCGAGACTGTAAATCGAAAAGAGGATTTTAATTTGTTGCTTTGGTAAGATTTATTAAGCTAATAAACACCATTTTGATGTGAATTAACGCATACAAGGCACTAGCTTTCGTACTGAGAATTTCGCATATACCCACAAATTACAGAAAAAGGCTAGGCTATTTATTGAACAAACATCAATACATCCGATATCTTTTCACATTCGTACTTAATTATGAGTAAGAAAGGGACTTCACTTTGACAATTAACTATTGGCTATTTTTTGTATGATAACGTTTCATCTGGTAGAATTATTTTAATGTCGAGACGAGTCATAATGATTAAAAATTTTTGGGATACCTATTGTTTGGCAAAGCTTTCGGTTGGTCAAAAAATTATTAAACGAATAACTATTAATATAACTAGAACCACGTACATAATTTTCATAGATGCTTAGTAAAAACTAGTTTTGTGGTTTTTGTGCAAATATTTCGTCAATACTATAAAACCACCCCGTCAACATATATGCATTGTCTCCGCATTCTCGCTCGCCTGATGTATAAATGTTGCCACAAAACAAGTTTCTCTACTAGCTTATCCTAGTAATCGGATTAATGCTGACATTCATTTTTATATTACAATTTATATTTTCAATTATCACTTTTATCGACTCAAGTTTCGATACTTTCACCTCTCTAGTCTGAGATTTTCGCAGCTGTCACCAGCACTACGCTATTTTGAAAAGACTGTAACTTTCAGTCAGTTTGATGCAGCCATTTATACTGCGTCAAACGGAAGTATTAAGTAAAACTGTGATGTTTGATTGGTAGTGTAAACCTTTTGTATGGATTCAGATGGCGGCGTCGGGCGTGCCCGGCGTGACGTCGACGGCGGTGGGCTACGTGCGCGCGGCGCTCGTGCCGGACGCCAGCAACGCCGAGGCCGCGGCCGCCTTCGCGCGCCTCATACACTCCTCGCTCAAGAGCAAGTCAGTACATTACATACAATACAGATGGCGGCGTCGGGCGTGCCCGGCGTGACGTCGACGGCGGTGGGCTACGTGCGCGCGGCGCTCGTGCCGGACGCCAGCAACGCCGAGGCCGCGGCCGCCTTCGCGCGCCTCATACACTCCTCGCTCAAGAGCAAGTCAGTACATTACATACAATACAGATGGCGGCGTCGGGCGTGCCCGGCGTGACGTCGACGGCGGTGGGCTACGTGCGCGCGGCGCTCGTGCCGGACGCCAGCAACGCCGAGGCCGCGGCCGCCTTCGCGCGCCTCATACACTCCTCGCTCAAGAGCAAGTCAGTACATTACATACAATACAGATGGCGGCGTCGGGCGTGCCCGGCGTGACGTCGACGGCGGTGGGCTACGTGCGCGCGGCGCTCGTGCCGGACGCCAGCAACGCCGAGGCCGCGGCCGCCTTCGCGCGCCTCATACACTCCTCGCTCAAGAGCAAGTCAGTACATTACATACAATACAGATGGCGGCGTCGGGCGTGCCCGGCGTGACGTCGACGGCGGTGGGCTACGTGCGCGCGGCGCTCGTGCCGGACGCCAGCAACGCCGAGGCCGCGGCCGCCTTCGCGCGCCTCATACACTCCTCGCTCAAGAGCAAGTCAGTACATTACATACAATACAGATGGCGGCGTCGGGCGTGCCCGGCGTGACGTCGACGGCGGTGGGCTACGTGCGCGCGGCGCTCGTGCCGGACGCCAGCAACGCCGAGGCCGCGGCCGCCTTCGCGCGCCTCATACACTCCTCGCTCAAGAGCAAGTCAGTACATTACATACAATACAGATGGCGGCGTCGGGCGTGCCCGGCGTGACGTCGACGGCGGTGGGCTACGTGCGCGCGGCGCTCGTGCCGGACGCCAGCAACGCCGAGGCCGCGGCCGCCTTCGCGCGCCTCATACACTCCTCGCTCAAGAGCAAGTCAGTACATTACATACAATACAGATGGCGGCGTCGGGCGTGCCCGGCGTGACGTCGACGGCGGTGGGCTACGTGCGCGCGGCGCTCGTGCCGGACGCCAGCAACGCCGAGGCCGCGGCCGCCTTCGCGCGCCTCATACACTCCTCGCTCAAGAGCAAGTCAGTACATTACATACAATACAGATGGCGGCGTCGGGCGTGCCCGGCGTGACGTCGACGGCGGTGGGCTACGTGCGCGCGGCGCTCGTGCCGGACGCCAGCAACGCCGAGGCCGCGGCCGCCTTCGCGCGCCTCATACACTCCTCGCTCAAGAGCAAGTCAGTACATTACATACAATACAGATGGCGGCGTCGGGCGTGCCCGGCGTGACGTCGACGGCGGTGGGCTACGTGCGCGCGGCGCTCGTGCCGGACGCCAGCAACGCCGAGGCCGCGGCCGCCTTCGCGCGCCTCATACACTCCTCGCTCAAGAGCAAGTCAGTACATTACATACAATACAGATGGCGGCGTCGGGCGTGCCCGGCGTGACGTCGACGGCGGTGGGCTACGTGCGCGCGGCGCTCGTGCCGGACGCCAGCAACGCCGAGGCCGCGGCCGCCTTCGCGCGCCTCATACACTCCTCGCTCAAGAGCAAGTCAGTACATTACATACAATACAGATGGCGGCGTCGGGCGTGCCCGGCGTGACGTCGACGGCGGTGGGCTACGTGCGCGCGGCGCTCGTGCCGGACGCCAGCAACGCCGAGGCCGCGGCCGCCTTCGCGCGCCTCATACACTCCTCGCTCAAGAGCAAGTCAGTACATTACATACAATACAGATGGCGGCGTCGGGCGTGCCCGGCGTGACGTCGACGGCGGTGGGCTACGTGCGCGCGGCGCTCGTGCCGGACGCCAGCAACGCCGAGGCCGCGGCCGCCTTCGCGCGCCTCATACACTCCTCGCTCAAGAGCAAGTCAGTACATTACATACAATACAGATGGCGGCGTCGGGCGTGCCCGGCGTGACGTCGACGGCGGTGGGCTACGTGCGCGCGGCGCTCGTGCCGGACGCCAGCAACGCCGAGGCCGCGGCCGCCTTCGCGCGCCTCATACACTCCTCGCTCAAGAGCAAGTCAGTACATTACATACAATACAGATGGCGGCGTCGGGCGTGCCCGGCGTGACGTCGACGGCGGTGGGCTACGTGCGCGCGGCGCTCGTGCCGGACGCCAGCAACGCCGAGGCCGCGGCCGCCTTCGCGCGCCTCATACACTCCTCGCTCAAGAGCAAGTCAGTACATTACATACAATACAGATGGCGGCGTCGGGCGTGCCCGGCGTGACGCCGACGGCGGTGGGCTACGTGCGCGCGGCGCTCGTGCCGGACGCCAGCAACGCCGAGGCCGCGGCCGCCTTCGCGCGCCTCATACACTCCTCGCTCAAGAGCAAGTCAGTACATTACATACAATACAGATGGCGGCGTCGGGCGTGCCCGGCGTGACGTCGACGGCGGTGGGCTACGTGCGCGCGGCGCTCGTGCCGGACGCCAGCAACGCCGAGGCCGCGGCCGCCTTCGCGCGCCTCATACACTCCTCGCTCAAGAGCAAGTCAGTACATTACACACAGACCCGGCTGCAACGCTGGTGGGGTGTACGGTCAGGGGTAGTAATATAATTACATATGAGGACATAAATATCTGCACAGGACTCTATTGTCAGTAGATCTTGGGGTTCGTGATGCGGTGACAAATGACACTCGTAATGACATGCACATATAATGAATAATTATAGCATTGTAGAGTGTCACAAAGGTGTTAGATAACAGTTTGTTGTATGTCTGGAACTCGCGCCGCCCCCTCGCCGCCGATGATTCCCGAACAGGAACTTTGGGGGAGGCTATTGTCCAACAGTGGACGTCTTTCGGCTGATATGATAATGACTAACTCATTGTTTGGCCAACCTGTATAACTCCCTCCGAATGCCCCCTAATATTCATTTGTTTCCCCTTGTCCCCAGGTTCACGCCCATAAACTTCTTCCTCCACAACCTGGCCCAGTTCCGCGCGAGCGGCGACACCGGCAGCAGCACCTCCGATCTGCTGTCCTTCATGCCGAGGACATACACGTGAGCATGTTACTATAATCGAACGAGCCAGCGAAGCAAGCGAAGTTGTATTTATCATCTTGGACCGAAAATCGTTAGTCTGGCCGGCGTTCAGTGTCCGGAGTCTGTCCCGCTGTTCTCATCTACAGGTTGCCTTTCTCAACCGATTATCGTGAAATTTTGTAAGCAGGTTCGTTAATTATATAGTTACTATCTTCCGCCCGCGACTTCGTCTGCGTGGACCCGGGATAAAAACTATTCTATATTTCAATCTAGGCTATAAACTATCTTCGTGCGGAATTTCGTCCAAATCGGTTGAGCCGTTGAAGCATGACTGAGTAACAAACATCTAAACTTTCGATTTATAATATTAGTAGGATTTTGTAGATTCGGTGTTCCAAATTAAAAAAAAAAACGGGCACGTCAGTTCTACAGCTCACAGTGCCAAACAGCCACTATAGTGGGGCAGAGTGCTCGAACAAATTGTCGTAAATGTGGACACGCTGGACAAAAGCACCAATTTTTTTTCAAGCACTTGTTAGGCCCATAGCTTTAAGTTTTTGATAGGAACCAACTCCTCCGTCGGTCATATTTAATTTTATGGCGGCCATTTTGAATTATACGTATATCAGTTCTAAGTAACATAGAATCACAAACTTAGTGTCTAAATATACATATTTGGGGTCAAGGAAATCAACTAGATCCCGCAGTGTCAGTGTACTATTGCCTAGTCAATGTGTGTAAGGTTGTCCAAAAATATATTATTGTACAAACGCCAACACAGTTAACTGACCAGCTTGTATTTATATTATACCTTATTACAATGCACATAAAGTGCACGGAGTTAACCGTGTTGGCTATGGTACTCCCTATATTCTTCTTAAAATAGTTGATTTTACGTTGTCTTCATCGCTGTCTTCGTTTTTTTATTGTATGCCCCTAAAGGGCAAAAACGGATGAAGCTTATATCACGAATCTGTATAACTTTGCACCTAGTTTTTTTCATATGCCATTATTTTTATTCTACTCTATTCTTATCTCAGGATGTCACAAGAAGGCCGTCTAGTCAGCGTCGAGTGCCTCGGCTTCGAGAAACGCTACGACCCCGAAAAGCACTACGTGTACGCTCTACGGATCTACAGACAGGGACATGCCACGCCGTCAGTGCTCTACCGGTCCTACAAGCACTTCACCGAGCTCTACCAGAAGATCTGTCTACACTTCCCTCTGGCCAAAGTGCACAGGTGAGCTAACATCTAACTACGGATCTACAGACGGGCATGCCACGCCGTCAGTGCTCTACCGGTCCTACAAGCACTTCACCGAGCTCTACCAGAAGATCTGTCTACACTTCCCTCTGGCCAAAGTGCACAGGTGAGCTAACATCTAACTACGGATCTACAGACGGGCATGCCACGCCGTCAGTGCTCTACCGGTCCTACAAGCACTTCACCGAGCTCTACCAGAAGATCTGTCTACACTTCCCTCTGGCCAAAGTGCACAGGTGAGCTAACATCTAACTACGGATCTACAGACGGGCATGCCACGCCGTCAGTGCTCTACCGGTCCTACAAGCACTTCACCGAGCTCTACCAGAAGATCTGTCTACACTTCCCTCTGGCCAAAGTGCACAGGTGAGCTAACATCTAACTACGGATCTACAGACGGGCATGCCACGCCGTCAGTGCTCTACCGGTCCTACAAGCACTTCACCGAGCTCTACCAGAAGATCTGTCTACACTTCCCTCTGGCCAAAGTGCACAGGTGAGCTAACATCTAACTACGGATCTACAGACGGGCATGCCACGCCGTCAGTGCTCTACCGGTCCTACAAGCACTTCACCGAGCTGTACCAGAAGATCTGTCTACACTTCCCTCTGGCCAAAGTGCACAGGTGAGCTAACATCTAACTACGGATCTACAGACGGGCATGCCACGCCGTCAGTGCTCTACCGGTCCTACAAGCACTTCACCGAGCTCTACCAGAAGATCTGTCTACACTTCCCTCTGGCCAAAGTGCACAGGTGAGCTAACATCTAACTACGGATCTACAGACGGGCATGCCACGCCGTCAGTGCTCTACCGGTCCTACAAGCACTTCACCGAGCTCTACCAGAAGATCTGTCTACACTTCCCTCTGGCCAAAGTGCACAGGTGAGCTAACATCTAACTACGGATCTACAGACGGGCATGCCACGCCGTCAGTGCTCTACCGGTCCTACAAGCACTTCACCGAGCTCTACCAGAAGATCTGTCTACACTTCCCTCTGGCCAAAGTGCACAGGTGAGCTAACATCTAACTACGGATCTACAGACGGGCATGCCACGCCGTCAGTGCTCTACCGGTCCTACAAGCACTTCACCGAGCTGTACCAGAAGATCTGTCTACACTTCCCTCTGGCCAAAGTGCACAGGTGAGCTAACATCTAACTACGGATCTACAGACGGGCATGCCACGCCGTCAGTGCTCTACCGGTCCTACAAGCACTTCACCGAGCTCTACCAGAAGATCTGTCTACACTTCCCTCTGGCCAAAGTGCACAGGTGAGCTAACATCTAACTACGGATCTACAGACGGGCATGCCACGCCGTCAGTGCTCTACCGGTCCTACAAGCACTTCACCGAGCTCTACCAGAAGATCTGTCTACACTTCCCTCTGGCCAAAGTGCACAGGTGAGCTAACATCTAACTACGGATCTACAGACGGGCATGCCACGCCGTCAGTGCTCTACCGGTCCTACAAGCACTTCACCGAGCTCTACCAGAAGATCTGTCTACACTTCCCTCTGGCCAAAGTGCACAGGTGAGCTAACATCTAACTACGGATCTACAGACGGGCATGCCACGCCGTCAGTGCTCTACCGGTCCTACAAGCACTTCACCGAGCTGTACCAGAAGATCTGTCTACACTTCCCTCTGGCCAAAGTGCACAGGGAGCTAACATCTAACTACGGATCTACAGACGGGCATGCCACGCCGTCAGTGCTCTACCGGTCCTACAAGCACTTCACCGAGCTCTACCAGAAGATCTGTCTACACTTCCCTCTGGCCAAAGTGCACAGGTGAGCTAACATCTAACTACGGATCTACAGACGGGCATGCCACGCCGTCAGTGCTCTACCGGTCCTACAAGCACTTCACCGAGCTCTACCAGAAGATCTGTCTACACTTCCCTCTGGCCAAAGTGCACAGGTGAGCTAACATCTAACTACGGATCTACAGACGGGCATGCCACGCCGTCAGTGCTCTACCGGTCCTACAAGCACTTCACCGAGCTCTACCAGAAGATCTGTCTACACTTCCCTCTGGCCAAAGTGCACAGGTGAGCTAACATCTAACTACGGATCTACAGACGGGCATGCCACGCCGTCAGTGCTCTACCGGTCCTACAAGCACTTCACCGAGCTCTACCAGAAGATCTGTCTACACTTCCCTCTGGCCAAAGTGCACAGGTGAGCTAACATCTAACTACGGATCTACAGACGGGCATGCCACGCCGTCAGTGCTCTACCGGTCCTACAAGCACTTCACCGAGCTGTACCAGAAGATCTGTCTACACTTCCCTCTGGCCAAAGTGCACAGGTGAGCTAACATCTAACTACGGATCTACAGACGGGCATGCCACGCCGTCAGTGCTCTACCGGTCCTACAAGCACTTCACCGAGCTCTACCAGAAGATCTGTCTACACTTCCCTCTGGCCAAAGTGCACAGGTGAGCTAACATCTAACTACGGATCTACAGACGGGCATGCCACGCCGTCAGTGCTCTACCGGTCCTACATGCACTTCACCGAGCTCTACCAGAAGATCTGTCTACACTTCCCTCTGGCCAAAGTGCACAGGTGAGCTAACATCTAACTACGGATCTACAGACGGGCATGCCACGCCGTCAGTGCTCTACCGGTCCTACAAGCACTTCACCGAGCTCTACCAGAAGATCTGTCTACACTTCCCTCTGGCCAAAGTGCACAGGTGAGCTAACATCTAACTACAGATCTACAGACGGGCATGCCACGCCGTCAGTGCTCTACCGGTCCTACAAGCACTTCACCGAGCTCTACCAGAAGATCTGTCTACACTTCCCTCTGGCCAAAGTGCACAGGTGAGCTAACATCTAACTACGGATCTACAGACGGGCATGCCACGCCGTCAGTGCTCTACCGGTCCTACAAGCACTTCACCGAGCTCTACCAGAAGATCTGTCTACACTTCCCTCTGGCCAAAGTGCACAGGTGAGCTAACATCTAACTACGGATCTACAGACGGGCATGCCACGCCGTCAGTGCTCTACCGGTCCTACAAGCACTTCACCGAGCTCTACCAGAAGATCTGTCTACACTTCCCTCTGGCCAAAGTGCACAGGTGAGCTATCATCTAACTACGGATCTACAGACGGGCACGCCACGCCGTCAGTGCTCTACCGGTCCTACAAGCACTTCACCGAGCTCTACCAGAAGATCTGTCTACACTTCCCTCTGGCCAAAGTGCACAGGTGAGCTAACATCTAACTACGGATCTACAGACGGGCATGCCACGCCGTCAGTGCTCTACCGGTCCTACAAGCACTTCACCGAGCTCTACCAGAAGATCTGTCTACACTTCCCTCTGGCCGAAGTGCACAGGTGAGCTAACATCTAACTACGGATCTACAGACGGGCATGCCACGCCGTCAGTGCTCTACCGGTCCTACAAGCACTTCACCGAGCTCTACCAGAAGATCTGTCTACACTTCCCTCTGGCCAAAGTGCACAGGTGAGCTAACATCTAACTACGGATCTACAGACGGGCATGCCACGCCGTCAGTGCTCTACCGGTCCTACAAGTACTTCACCGAGCTCTACCAGAAGATCTGTCTACACTTCCCTCTGGCCAAAGTGCACAGGTGAGCTAACATCTAACTACGGATCTACAGACGGGCATGCCACGCCGTCAGTGCTCTACCGGTCCTACAAGCACTTCACCGAGCTCTACCAGAAGATCTGTCTACACTTCCCTCTGGCCAAAGTGCACAGGTGAGCTAACATCTAACTACGGATCTACAGACGGGCATGCCACGCCGTCAGTGCTCTACCGGTCCTACAAGCACTTCACCGAGCTCTACCAGAAGATCTGTCTACACTTCCCTCTGGCCAAAGTGCACAGGTGAGCTAACATCTAACTACGGATCTACAGACGGGCATGCCACGCCGTCAGTGCTCTACCGGTCCTACAAGCACTTCACCGAGCTCTACCAGAAGATCTGTCTACACTTCCCTCTGGCCAAAGTGCACAGGTGAGCTAACATCTAACTACGGATCTACAGACGGGCATGCCACGCCGTCAGTGCTCTACCGGTCCTACAAGCACTTCACCGAGCTCTACCAGAAGATCTGTCTACACTTCCCTCTGGCCAAAGTGCACAGGTGAGCTAACATCTAACTACGGATCTACAGACGGGCATGCCACGCCGTCAGTGCTCTACCGGTCCTACAAGCACTTCACCGAGCTCTACCAGAAGATCTGTCTACACTTCCCTCTGGCCAAAGTGCACAGGTGAGCTAACATCTAACTACGGATCTACAGACGGGCATGCCACGCCGTCAGTGCTCTACCGGTCCTACAAGCACTTCACCGAGCTCTACCAGAAGATCTGTCTACACTTCCCTTTGGCCAAAGTGCACAGGTGAGCTAACATCTAACTACGGATCTACAGACAGGGACATGCCACGCCGTCAGTGCTCTACCGGTCCTACAAGCACTTCACCGAGCTCTACCAGAAGATCTGTCTACACTTCCCTCTGGCCAAAGTGCACAGGTGAGCTAACATCTAACTACGGATCTACAGACGGGCATGCCACGCCGTCAGTGCTCTACCGGTCCTACAAGCACTTCACCGAGCTCTACCAGAAGATCTGTCTACACTTCCCTCTGGCCAAAGTGCACAGGTGAGCTAACATCTAACTACGGATCTACAGACGGGCATGCCACGCCGTCAGTGCTCTACCGGTCCTACAAGCACTTCACCGAGCTCTACCAGAAGATCTGTCTACACTTCCCTCTGGCCAAAGTGCACAGGTGAGCTAACATCTAACTACGGATCTACAGACGGGCATGCCACGCCGTCAGTGCTCTACCGGTCCTACAAGCACTTCACCGAGCTCTACCAGAAGATCTGTCTACACTTCCCTCTGGCCAAAGTGCACAGGTGAGCTAACATCTAACTACGGATCTACAGACGGGCATGCCACGCCGTCAGTGCTCTACCGGTCCTACAAGCACTTCACCGAGCTCTACCAGAAGATCTGTCTACACTTCCCTCTGGCCAAAGTGCACAGGTGAGCTCTATCTTACTAGACTTGACGGACAATCCATCGAGGTGTAAACCCTCAAACTTATTAACAAACACAGCTATTGTGACAAATGACGATAAAATGATTCACTCCAAAGGTGATACTTGAATATATTTCATTCATTTTATTCATAATACAAAAGCATAATGCTACGGCGCTCAAACTTCACTATTATTCCTATCACTGGTGTGCGCTTTATCAAAGCTGAACTGCAGGTCCATGACCACCTGCTTGCTGCTGCTGCCGCTGGCCACAGGATTCCTGCTCATTTGACTCCGGTGCTCCCCTATCAGGTCCCAGCTGCTACTCTCTATAGGTTCACTGAAGCTAGTGTTGCCAGTGTCGTCTTTCTTATTCGGCCGTTTCTCCGGAGGCTTAGTTTCGGTATAGGGAGGCGGTCCGCTAGTTCTGCTAATGGAGCTTTCTAGAGTGTTAGTGGAGTACGCTACGGGGTTGGCGCGTTGTGGTGGCTGCGGGGGCGGTATTGGCGCTTTCGGGACCAGTGCCTTTGTCACCGACGCTTGTGGTAGTGGTTGTGGCGCTTTCCTTTTACCCTCTTTCTCCTTTTTTGATTTGACGTCTTTCGCCTGCTGCTCGGCGATCTTCTTCTCTTGTTTTATTCTAAGCTTATCCTGTTTCGCCTGCTCTTGCGCAGCTTTTTTTTCTTGCTTCTTTTGTTCCGCTGCCCGTTTCTTGTCGGCATTCTTTTGTTCTGTCTCTTGTTTTTTATTAGTGGCCGTTTTTTGCTTGTTTCTGTGTAATGCCGCGGAGTTTCTATCACTGGATGTGCCGCCTCTAGGGTCGGTAGAGACATCTATCGCGCTCTTCCTGAGCTGTGGGGGTAGGTGTGGCGGCTCCGCTAATTCGACGGCGCTTTTTGAAGTCTTCAGCCTCTCATTGCTGGGCGGGAGTTTTACCATAGACGGGGTCAGCTTTTTCGGCGGTTCGGAAATACTGTCGCGTCCTGGAATGATTATGTTTTGTTAGTTAAATTTAAACTATGTAACTAAGTAACCAATTTAATCTTGGGATTAGGTGTCGAAGCGGACCCCGGGGTCCTTTAGGGCACAACCGGGAATAACGCAATAATGTGTTGAATTTAAACTATAATGAGTCATGTTCAAATTTACACGGTTAAACTCACTTATTGTCACTACGGCGACATGTTTCGAACTCGTCGTAACGACATTGAATACATGAGTTAGCTGTATAATTCATAGTGTTTTGTTAGTACTCGTATTTCAATCATCAATCGTCATCCTCATCGTCCTTGCGTTTTTCCGGTTATGTCCTAAAGGATCCCACGGTCAACTTTCCTAATCCCGAGATTTGGCGTGAGCACTAGTTTTACGAACCCGAGTGCCACCTGGCCGGACCTTCCAGAGGGAAAACTATAGGCCTTGTTGGGATTAGACCGGTTTCCTCACGATGTTTTCCTTCACCGAAATTAAGAGTGTTTTCCTTCTTTGTTAGTGTTTCAATGTCATCAAATAATATCGATAGATAAGTTGTACGTATCACGAACGTATGGCTAAGTGGCAGATAACCGTTCCGATTACATGAGTAAATGCCTTACCTAACGTTCTGTTACTTGCAATTTTCGAGTACACTTACAATTTTCCTTTGCCAAAAACGCGCCGGTCTATCTAGTGAAGATGAGATGCAACTATTTGCGTATTTTTGCATGCTGTTAATGCGCCGACGCTCCCTGCGCACGTGCAAACATCCAAATAACGTTCTGTTACTTGCAATTTTCGAGTACACTTACAATTTTCCTTTGCCAAAAACGCGCCGGTCTATCTAGTGAAGATGAGATGCAACTATTTGCGTATTTTTGCATGCTGTTAATGCGCCGACGCTCCCTGCGCACGTGCAAACATGCAAATAATTCGTGCATTCATCCTTACTAATATTATAAATATGAAAGTGTGTGTGTGTGTTTGTCCTTCTTTAACGTCGCAACGGAGCGTCTTATTGATGTGATTTTTTGTATGGAGATAGTTTAGAAGCTGCAGAGTGACATAGGCTACTTTTTCGTCGGAAAAACATCCAATTCCCACGGGAAAATTCAATATGTTACATTTTCCTATAACCACACGGGCGAAGCCGCGGGCATCAGCTAGTAATTAATATTGATATTAATAATTATGCATTAATATTATAAGCTAGCAATATGCTGAGCAGGGTCCATTTCGTTGCAAAGATAAATGTGCATTTTATTTTATTTCTATTATTATCTGTGTTGTGTTTGTCACGAATAAATGTTTTGATTGATTGTTTGATTGAATAATTTTGGCATGCATAGACCGCCTGCAAATTACTCTCATTTTTGCTGATAGACTAGCACGTCTCTAGCGGATTAGCAGAGGAATATTGTTCTCGTAACACAACATGGTTCCGCAAAGTAACTCCTGATCCAATCAATTATTTATATTATGCTTATTATATCCCCCTTGTGGTGTCGGGTTAAAATTTCACCACCCTCTCTCTTCGTTGGTGTCGTAAAAGTTGACCAAGGAAGCAGGGTTGAAGTGTGTTGTGAGCGATAGGCTAGCAACCTATCACTGCGATATCACATTTTGTCGATCTTTTATATCCACATTAATGCTAAAATGAAGTGGCGCTGGAACATAAGTTTCATGTGCTCTGCCTACCCCTACCCCTTTTGGGAATTAAGGCGTGAATCTATGTATGTGTGGTATGCTACTTAAGTTGTAATTCGGAAGTGCCTGGTATGGTCAAAGTCAAAAAAATATGCGGGGAGAGAGCAAAAATATGTGAACATGAGGTCATCTTGCAAACCGAAGATATGTTGGTAAAACAACTTTCAGTCCCACATTTTTCGTAATACTGGTTTTTTATCCTCCGTCGTAAAAAGAGTGGTGTTATAAGTTTGACATGTCTGTGTGTCTGTAGCATCGTAAGTCCTAAACGAATGGATTTTAATGTGTTTTTTTTTTGTCCGAAAGCCGGTTTTGAGATATTGAACTTTGAAGTGAAAATGTGAGTCAGCAGCCGAGATTATTCTCGCAGACTTGTCCTCTTTATAATCCATACTAATATTATAAATGCGAAGGTACGCCTGTCTGGCTGTCTATTACCTCTTAACACTTAAACCGCTGAACCGATTTAGATGTACTGTCAGTAGCAGAAGCTCTAGTGCTCAAAATGATCTACACACGAACTCTAATGTCAAGGGAATAAGGATTTGTATAGGTAATTTTGAGCGTGTTATTTTGATAAGATAAGATAAGATAACACACACAAAACATATCCATGCAACAACAAGCGACTCTAAAAGGAGCCCCACTCAGCATATTGCCACGACAAGCCGTGGCGCTGATTTTCAGTAGGGCCCTAGCTAAAAAACTACTATGCTATAATTAAATCTAAAACTAAACGGATGACGAATCAACTAAACGATCAACCAAACTTTTCAAACATACCGTCATGTTGCTAGTTTCCGACCGCTACCCAATTCCACGGGAAGAAAAAGGATCAAAAAAGTACAAAGGAAAAGGAGATTACATGTAGGTATTGAATATTGATCAACAGGTAAGAATTTATTTTGCTTAGTTACTTCTGATGCTGACTGTACCTAATTCGGTATAGAGGTAGAGTTTGAGTCCCGGGGAAGGAGTTTGTATCGCGGATATCATCCCCTAAAGGCCCTAAAGGGATGAAATGGGGGGGAGGTGAAAGTTTGTATGAAGCTACGATATAAACGGGTTCCATGTGGACGGATTCGCGGGCAGAAGCTAGTGTTAGTATATATAAACTCACCGAAGGTGTCCTCCCCATGCACCCTGTAGGCGCCGCCGACAGACAACACGGGGCCGTTCTCATACACTTCTTGCCGGTGGCTCGGCCCGCTGAAGCTCAGCGTGGCCTTCCAACCACCGAACTTGAACATCGGGACCTGACAAACATTAGAATCAGTTTTATCACATAATAGTAATAAAACTAACCAACTTAAATGATAATTTCATCTACTTGGCTTTAGTCCGTCGAGGACATTAATTGCCAGCAGCTCTTGCTGAGAAATAATAATAACAATAATAATAAGGCCTCTACGTGTTGGATCTATATCCCCAGGCACGTTTTCCAAATGACCGGGGTTCGCCCCGTTAATTTCCATCGGAGGTACATAATAATAATAAATACTGTTTATTGCACCAGGACAAGAGAAACATCTTACAAAACATTTGCTTAATAAATAATGGTAACAACAGGCGGTCTTATCTTCCAGACAACCTTTGTGTAGCAGGAAACATTTAAACAAGAATTTTAAACAGGTAGTGCAGGAATTCATCAAGAAGAGCATACTAAACTAACACATCAATCTTTCAAATATTACTAAACAGGACACTTTAAAATGCATACCTAATTAGACAGACATAAATACAACATACATACCAACAAGGCAATTTAAGGGAGAGACAGGTGAAGTACAAATAATACAATACAAATACTGCGATAAAGCATTATATAGTTCTCTTCCAGACAACCAGTAGGCAGCAGGCAGAAAATATATTTATTTATTGATAAAAACGTTTACATATAAACAATCATAACCAGTAGGTGGTGCAAAAAAGTACTAACCTAACCCCCCCCCCCCCTTATATTTGAATGTATATATTATCTTTTATTTGTCTATTGTCGTTATTTATTATATATGTGTGTAAACTTCCCTTGCACAAAAGGGATTTCACTGAATGATATGTATTCAGATAAACGTATTGTGTTTGGGCTCATTATAACCTTCCAACAACCTGGCAGCCGCACTGTCTTTTCGTAGATCTCACGGTTCTAAATACTGATTTGCCATGCGATAAATAAATAACCTTCTCAACGACTAGTTTACGACTTTGCAAAGAGTATAGTCGGCAATAAAAGCATGTTCCAAACATGTAATTCAGAACAGAAACTTATTTATTGTATACTCACGGTTTTCTGATCCCCTTGAAGCCGTACCAAATCACTTAACTATCCTTCGCACACAATTAAATTAATGTAAATAAATAACGTTTTTTATGAACATCCGCACCATTCAGCCGGCCGATTGTAATGTAACATTATTAATGTGTAATCTTATCGTTCGTGAATTCCCCGATATCGCCGGGCGTGTTAATCGGCGCCTAATACCATAATACCTATCTATTTCTATATTTACATATGATGCTCGGGAACTATATGAAAAAAAGTCTGTCAAGTGCGAGTCTTCACAATAAGCTGGGGAATCTGACACTCGCATCATGCGGCATCAACTTACCCCCCGATCCCACTACGTCGTCTGTCGGGACAATTTTTTATCGTGTGTCGTCGCCTCATACAAATTGGTGTCCGACAAGTGTGAACAGCTTCATATAAAATGTTCTGCCACTAAGACACACGATAAAAAATCGTCCCGGCAGACGATATAGTGGGAACCAGGGCTTAACTAGGCGGTCATCACCTTTTCGTTCGCAACGTTGCATGTCAGTACCTAAGTTTGTATATAAATAAACCGCACAATACTTCACACTGCACCGCACCTACGTCCGACGAAAGTACTCGGCTCCGTTCGTCGCGGGATACTGCGGCAGTGTGATAACTGCCTTAATGCGCACGCGCATTACCGCCAGCAGTGGTCGCCATTAAACTTTAGTGCGCGAAACACATTGTCGTTGTCGAACGAGGGAGCGAAGCGAACGAACTTCTGTGCTTCAGCTTGGGACGAAAATCGTTTGTCCGGTGTCTGTCGCGCTGTCCCGCTGTTCTCCGGTACAGGTCGAATTTCTTAACCGATTCTCGTAAAGTTTTGTAAGCAGGTTCGTAATTAAATACGGTATTTTTAATCGAGTCACTCTTTCCAATTAAAAAAAATTAAATAAAGGACAGACAGGCTCGCGATTTCTACTGCTCACAGAGCCACTGGTATTAGAATCGGATATGTTAAGGTTAGATGGACCCTGGACCATTATTTTATTAACTTCACTTGTATTAAGCTGGTTTTTCTTTGAACGAACTGTATAAAATAATCTTAGAAAGTCGATACACATTTAGTGATCGGGTGAACTTGGAATTTGTTGATACTCGTGTGGTTCCGATGACGATGCAGTAATAAAGTGTCGTTGGCAAAAGAAGTTTGCATTAAACACGATATGATTGCACGATCATCTGTAATGCTAGGCGAGGATGACGTCACCGCTTCATTAAGCATTTAGCGGTAAAAATAAGTTATTCCTATAGAATATAGTCGGTAAAAATAAAATACATTATTGGTATTGTATTTTATTTTTACAGCATTTTTACTTTTGAAGAAAACTCACGATAATACTCTAAAACCATCACGATTTCTAAGATTTTTACATTATATATATCCTTCTAGCGTTATTCCCGGACACCTAATCGCAAGATTTGGCATAGGCACAAGTTTTACGAAAGCGACTGCCATCTGACCTTCCAACCCAGAGGGAAAAGTAGACCTTATTGGGATTAGACCGGTTTCCTCACGATGTTTTCCTTCACCGAAAAGCCAACGGTAAATATTTCGTACACAAATTCCGAAAAACTCATTGGTACGAGCCGGGATTCGAACCCACGACCGCCGCCTGGCAGCCGCATGCCTGAACCACTAGGCGACCGTATCCGTAAGATTTTAAACGTAAAGATCAAGAAACGAACGCTGTATGACCATAGAAAATCGTGGCGTCACTTGTATGGTTGAATATAATGTTGTGGACTTTTTATAAAACTGTCATCGGAATTTGAATCTTCTACCTAGGACGATAGAGTTGCTTTTTGAATGGACAACTTTGATGCGATTCGGCCAACTCAAATAATATCAAGTATAAGGTACCTATTTTCCTACAAACTTCGAACTAACAAAGCGTTCTTTATTAGCTGTTCTTTGCTAGCTGATATGCCCGCGGCTTCGCCCGCGTGGATATAGGAAAATGTAACATATTGAATCTCCCCGTGGGAATTAGATGTTTTCCCGCTGGAAAAAGTAGCCCATGTCACTCTCCAGCCTCTAAACTATCTTCATACAAAAAATTACATCAATACGACGCTCCGTTGGGACGTGAAAGAAGGACAAACAAACACACACACACACACACACACACTTTCGCATTTAATATATTAGTAAGGATATAGAGCCTGATGTATCCCACTGCTGGGCAAAGGCCTCCCCCCTCTTCTTCCACTGCTCGCGGTTGTGAGCTTGGTCTGGCCAGTCCTTTAAATAGTCCAACTCATCCCGCCATCGCTGACGAGGTCTGCCGCGTCTCGTTTTCGAGTTCTGCGGGCGTAGCACGGTTGCCATTTTATCACTTATCGTTGTGGATAAGGTATCCGTCACTCTCGCACTCGCATACTTGTCAGAGCGTGATGGGCGTCTTTACCACAACGATAAGTGATAAAATGGCAACCATGCTACGCCCACTGAGGTTTCCACTTCGTGGCGCTATTTGCCCATAGCTCACCGGGCATGCGGCGGACGCGACCAGCCCAGTCCCACTTTAACTTGACCGCCTTCCGAGCTACGTCTACAATTTGACTAACAAAGCGTTCTTTACGTTTCATTAATATTTGCTGATTTGATTATCAGTGAACTCTTATCGGCTCGTGTATGTATTTTATAAAATAACATTTACTTGGCTTACCGGATACTTTACACTGCTTTAGAAGTAAACTCAGTGAGATAAAAATATAACAATCTTTATCGCTGAGACGTCTTTCCGTTCCCAAGAATTATTAATGTGTTAATTATCGTTAGTAAAGAATTTATAGCTCTTCAGATAATAGTCTACACGGATAGAGCAAACGATATTCTGTAGCGTATAGTCATTACTTCTAATTATATCTGATTGCTACATCAGGTGGTAAATAATGTGAATTATAATTTATAACAATAGTACATTACTACAGAGGCCGGGAAGTAAGGGGTGGCCGGCCTAGTTCATATAGACGGCCGAGCGTACCGAGGTCGGACAGTTATGAGGCTGGCAACCCCTTTTCAGGCCGAGGTATATATAGTGCTTTTCTTAAACATGCAATGAAATAAATAAAAAACTCCAAGAAATCAAACTTAAATTTTCATGGCTGAACGCCGTGATCCTGTGCGACAAATTGTGGAATGGAAATTAAAAAAGACCATCTTGCCGGCCTAGGCTACGGGTCTCTCGTCTCGCTGCGCCCGAAACGTGACACTTCGAAGCCCATTATGAAGAACACAACGGCAATATTTCATTGCATGTCATCATCATCCTAGCGTTATTCCCGGTTGTGTCCTCGAGGAGCCCGGGGAAGGCTTTGGGACCTGATCCCAAGATTTGGCATAGAGACTAGTTCTACGAAAGTTACTGCCATTTGACCTTCCAACCCAGAGGGAAAACTAGACCTTATATTGGGTTAAACCGGTTTCCTCACGATGTTTTTCTTCACCGAAAAGCTACTGTTAAATATAAAATGATATTTCGTACGTAAGTTTTGGAAAAATCCCAGTGGTAGAGTCACCAGCAGAAGTAGCTACGCAAAATATCACGCTCAAAATGATCTAGACAGTCCTTATCCCCTCGACATTAGAGTCGTGTGTAGGTCATTTGACCGGCGTAGCTACTTTTGCTGCTGACCGTACGAGGCGGGGTTCCAACCGACATTGAGTCTTGCGCGCCACCGCTCGACTACAGTGGCCCCGACTCATGTACAGATGTAGTAAATAATATTTTTCCACCATCAAATCGGAAATGCGACTAGGCCCTGAGTGTCAATCAATTACCGTTCTAAATGATTAACGTGTTTATGTACATAAATTACTAAATGACGAAAGTTAAAATGAAGACTAGTGTTCGCGTAGAACCCTTCGATGAGCTCATGCACTGGCCCTAGGTCTCCTAGCGTTAAACTGAACGGGCATTGAAATCCCCAAATATATGGCAAACCACCAACCTTGTATTGGCAGGCTCCGACTCTGGTGTAGTCCGTCGTCCTGATGAAGTCTTCTGCTGGCCAGCAACACCACACCTTGGAGAGTCTTTCAATCACCGTAAAAACCACAATTCTGTCCGATATATAGCACCGAATGAGTGTCCGAAATTATTATCGCAAGACGCGTGTGCGATCAATCCGAGCGAGCCGGGCTATGTGTCTTGGAGGTAATGTGTGTATACCCTCCGTTTCGCCGATAAGCAGTCTACCCCATATTAAAGAGATTACAATGCCCGGACAACTAGTATACAATATAGAAATGTTACAACAGACGGCGCGGCGACTTTTTGCAGCGATACAAGCGCGCGACTGTCGCGCCACACTAGCCATAGATCATCTGTCAAAATCACCTGTATCGATACACCTTTGCGGCGCTGCAAAAGTCGCCCTTTGTAACCGCTCTATAAGATAATTATAACAGAAGCATTCATTGTAACGAGATCAATATTCCTTAGCTGTCCCGCTAAAAAAACGTGCTGGTGCAGCGGTGATGGGATGCAACTAGTTGCGTATTTTTCCCCACCCTCCCTCCGCACGTGCAAACATGCAAATTATTACAGCTAATCACTACCAATACTGACAAATCCGCGACACGTGTTTTACTTTTAACTCATCAACTTCCCTGTCTTCGCGGCTACAATTCGTCATTGGCCCGATAAAGACGTAGAGGCCAATGATGAATTGTAATTGTAACCGAGGAAACCGAGAAATTGTTGGGAAATATTAAACAAGGGTCGAGAGTGAAATAGGAATGGGAAGTATTATGAATGAATGAATGAAAACATTTATTTCAGAACAAGTTCCATATCGGCTAGTAACATTTTAACTTAACCTATTGTTCAAATACACATTAAAAAGTACATTTTTTTTAAACATTTTTATTTGTTTTTAAAAACAGGAACGGTGGTCACCTGATCAACGAATACCCAGTTAATTATTAAATTATTAATTATCTAAGAACGGATAACCTACATAAAGGCCCTAACTGAGCATAATTTTATTTCCAGCTTACCCTCGGGCCTGCACGTCGGTCGCTCCAACATCCGGCAAGTCGCCGAGCGTCGTTTCGGCGACGTGCAAGCGTTCCTGACGTCGCTGTTCAGTCTCGCGGACGAGATCGCCCACTCGGACCTCGTGTACACCTTCTTCCACCCGCTGCTGAGGGACCAGCAGGATGTTGAGCCTCAGAGGATGAAGAATCCAGGTGAGGTTTTGCCGGCTCATCATATTTGGAAACAAGCGCTTTAACGCGATTATATATCGTTTAATGTCCGTAAAGTTCTCCGCATTGTGTATTCATTTGAGTTTCGTTCATCGCATGTGTTCACAGGTGTAGACAGAGCGCATAACATTTTGAGTGCCACTTCTAGCAATAGGGGTGTAGACACTAAATAAAATAATCAATAATGTCATATTGTCTCGAAAACGGATTAAAAATGTAGTCAAATGGAGAAAAAATCAATGCGAAAGGATAATAATCACGAAGTTATAATTCTCCAAAGTTTTAAGAAGGGGTATGTTCTGTCCCTTTTTCGCAAAACGTAACTCCATATGAACCGATGACGCTGGAAGATTGTGACGTCACCCTAATAGACGGCAACGTGCCGCGCCCCCCGGCAGCATCCCGTAACGTGACGCCACACACTGTTTGCATTTTCTCTCTCTAACAAGCGATATTAAAACGGTTGTAGCTCCGTTATTCTTTGAGATATCTGAATGGGATTTTCGTCACTAGGCATATTTTTTTGCCTTCTTTCATTTGGAGTAATAATAATTTTCGAGTCTACACCCCTATTGTAGGTAATATGATGCTGCAGTGACAAGTTGCCTGCCTATCGCCCAACATACGTCAACCTTATCCCGTAGTCGACTTTTTTTGATAGCCATGGGACGGGACTTGCTATTCTAAGCCGATACCCCACGGAGGTCATTGAACAGACGGAAAAGTCGCAGAAGTTTGGCTTGGATAATAGTTACGATTTTTGTTTGTTCTAAAAATCAAATCGAACAAAACCAATGCAAACCTTCAAATTTGGACTGGCATTCTATTTCAACGGAAGACCAGCGCTGGCTGCAAAGCCAGCATCATGCTTAGTTGGGCCCGTTTCGTCGTGACACGGCACAGATTCACTTTTTCTTTTGTCTTTGTCTTGTAATACTGTGTGTTGTGTTTTGTCACGAATACGTTTTTGATTCTTTAATTCATTGAACCATTTTATCATTATTTCTCCAGGAACCTGGGTCTCGGGAGGCCTGTTGCTTGAATATGATACTTACTATATTTATCTGTACCAGGTGAATCCGTGGAAGCAGCTAGCACGGGGTCGGGCTCCCTCAAGATGTCCGTCCAGTACGCGGGCGGTGTGCTGTCGGTATTGATTCTGCACGCGCAGTCGCTCGCCTCTACTGCACAAGGAGTGCCGCCCAGCTCTTATGTCAAGGTCAGTCATTAACATCTAACTAGTAGGCTGAACTAAGGTGATTGAGCTGGAATTTGGCATTTTCGACACGGATTATTTATTTATTTAATCATTATTGCACAAAAGAATATCTTATAGTACAAAAGGCGGACTTAATGCTATAAAGCATTGTCTACCGATTATCAAGGTGCTGAACTGATGATGGAGACAAAAGCGATCCCATAAAAAACATTCCATGTAAAAAAGAGGCCAAGTCTCGAAACTCTTCCACCGCAAAAAGTTGTGAGATATTTGGTAGTACCAAGTCTCAGGCATTCTTATTATTCTTTATTTACTAGCTAAATAAAATTCTGCAACTTGGCAATCGACTTGGCTTGGCTGCCGTGCCCCCAGATTTTCAATAGGAGCTCGTAAACAATAAGTTTGTTAGGACCCCTTGGAAACCTGTCTACTTAGAGATGGGGGTTTTCCCGGCAACACGTGAGACGGTCGCTATTTTTCTAGTGGGTGATTTTATTCACTGTGTTATATTGGGTTGATTTGCTGTGTGCACTGACGTGGACTTCGAAGAAGACATTGTTCCCGTTTTTATATGATTTACAAGATTTGACGTGTTTACATTCTTATCTGGGAATCGTATTAATATTTGACATTTAATTCTAATCCGTTTTCAATGTGTATTTTCTATAATTTCGAACACAATCGT
Organism: Epinotia bilunana; assembly: GCA_947049275.1. Classification (NCBI taxonomy): domain Eukaryota; kingdom Metazoa; phylum Arthropoda; class Insecta; order Lepidoptera; family Tortricidae; genus Epinotia; species Epinotia bilunana. The sequence goes on from OX346256.1 coordinate 26,256,250, forward strand.
TGTATTGTTTATGAATAAACAAATGAATTAACAATGACCCGTCACGTAACATTTTTTAATTTTTTTTTTCATCTGATGGACCGTTTTTTCTTCCATTTCACAACTATCGATATCAATAAAAAAAATTGTTTACACTGTGTGTCAAATCCGATCCTTGTTGATATGAGTGTAGAGAAGTAGTCGGCAATTAGAACAACCACCAAAACTGGATTCTTTCTCAGAAACTTATTCAAATAATAACATTGTCGAGGGTCGGCAACGCCCATGTTATACTCCTTCGAAGTTGCATGTGTCTATAGGCTGCGGTGTCCGCTTACCATCAGGCGGGCCGTACGCTTGTTTGCCACCGTCGTTGTATAAAAAAAAACATTGACAATAACCACTCTATTGTCCAGGTGTACCTGGTGCCGGACCCAACGAAGGAGACGAAGCGTAAGACGCGCGTGCTGAAGCGGAACTCGCACCCGTCCTTCATGGAAATGCTGGAGTACCGGCTGCCCATCGAGGTGGTGCAGGACAGGAGCCTGCAGGCCACCGTCTGGCACTATGACTCCTTACAGGTCGGTCAAAAGTCAAAGTCACAATCATTTTTGTTTGTAAACATAGGTATAGGTAGGATGGTCCGAAAACAAAAACTTAAAATTATGTTTTCCACCATGTTTTGCCATTAAGGCATACAACTATTTTATGACAAGATGGAGCATGCTCCTAATTTACAGTAACAGTTAGTTAACACGTTAATACGCTCGCGGAACCACGTTTATCTATTAAGCAAGTATATTTTGCGCTATGCCAATTATATACAAGGTGCAATTTTTTACTTGATACAAAATAGCAAAATGTGAATCTATCCATGATTCTGACCAACTTTTATTATGGGACCAACTTTGTGTTATGGCAAAAAAATCCAACTATTTCATTATTTCTGCTCATTTTAGGCACTGGTCCCACCGCCGGCTAGTAAGCTAGAAAAGTTGGGCGAGTAGCATTACATTGCGGATCTGTAAAGGTCGATTGATCACACTGTGCCTGGTCAGCGCGCAATGAACCGTTACTCGCCCAACTTTTCTAGCTTACTAGCCGGCGGTGGGACCAGTGCCTTAGACTGACGAGAATGTATGAACAGGTGTTTTTTTTGGCATAACACAAAGTTGGTCCCATAATAAAAGTTGCTCAGAATCATGGATAAATTCACATTTTGCTATTTTGTATCAAGTAAAAAATTGCACCATTTTATAAATTAATTATTATTATTAATACATAATACGTTCTGATATTGTTAGAGTTCACAATCCGTCAAATATTCATTAAGTGAATAGTAGGCTTTTCATATTAAAAGTGTAAACAGACTCTTTTTGAATTCTACCAAGTCTTCTACTTTGCATAGATTTTTTGGCAATTTTGGTGATGGGTAAATATGTCGTTTGTTACTCTCACTATGTTCTCCGTCATGGCTGCGCAGTATTTTCGTTTCGGATGCGATGACACGAGAACCTGCATAGCAATATTCCTTTCAATATCAATCTGTGACATAACATCTGGCCGTTCAGCCATTAAAAAAACCCATGAGCAGTATTTATTATGTTTTATTTCATTGCATGTTTAAAAAAAACTTGACCGGCTCTTTATTTGCTTGGCTGGCAACCCCTTTTTATCGCTACCATTAATGTATTACAGTTCCGTTTTCTGAAATGTTTTCACAAGCTTTTATTTAACTCGCACTGTTCGTAATGTTCGTATGTAAGTAAGTAAGTTGTCCGTCAAAATTTGCAATCCAATTTTCAGTCACTTGTCGCTATCCGACACTGAGCTGAAATTTTGGGTAAAGGTGTAATTTGTTGTGTTGGTAAGTGTAGGTTATAGTTACCATCGATCTGATGATGGAGACAGAAGGTGGCCATGGGAATTTTTTACTTAACCGACGTAACCCCTTTGAGCTTGGGCTCGTTAGAATCGTCTCAATGAGTACATAACAATACACGGTGTTCCCGGGAATTTCCGTTAACTTCGGCATATTGCAGAGTACATTCACAGAAACAAATTAGTATAATTATTTCTTGAAAAAGAAAAAATAATATTTTTTTCCTTATATCCACCATGTCCACCGAGTCAGTTCGTGCCTAATATCGAACGAACTCGCTTTGTAAACCTCCTTGTAGTGTATAGGAACCTTACAAAGTTTAAAAAGCTGTTATACGTCACAGTTAAGAGCCATTTACACTGGTTAAATCTGCGAAACTGATTAAATTAAAATATTGAATATCTTGATAACAAGAAGAGTTAAGATACTACTGTCTTGGAGAAATTAACTTTATTTGATCTAAACTATGCCCCCTTGCAATTAACGGAAATTGTCAAAAACACATAGTATACAGAAAAGTACAGTTGGCAATAAAAATTTGCACCAGAAATGTCATATTTGAGAGAACTTGATTAAGGATTACCTTCTAAGAATGCTGAAAGTCCCTGTTGGCACTAGTTTAACGAAAGCTACCAGATGGGAGGAAGGTTAGACAACCTTCCCACCCAGGGGGAACACTAGATCCTTTCAACTTCATCATATCATCATCATATCAGCCGAAAGACGTCCACTGCTGGACATAGGCCTCCCCCAAAGAGTGCCAAAGTGACCGGTCCTGCGCCACCCGCATCCAGCGGACTCCCACGACCTTTACCAGGTCATCAGTCCACCTTGTGGGGGGCTTGCCCACACCGCGCCTTCCGGTACGTTCAACTTTACCAAACAATATTTGTTTCCAGGAGAACACCTTCCTCGGCGGCGTCACGATAGCCCTGAACACTCTCCCGCTGCGCCAGGAGACGGTCGCCTGGTACCCGCTCGAGTACATCCCGCGGTAGCCGGCGCTGGGCGAGGGCAGGTGACCTGGACAGTGGCTTGGACTGTCATAGTGGACCCTCACAGCGCCCACACAGGAAGCCACCAGTGGACACCACTTGCCGCACTCTGCCGCACATTAACTCACTATAAGTAGGAAGAATTTAGTGGACCCTTAAGGCTCACACCCTAATTATGCAACCTAGCGATTTGGCACAACGATTTGCCATAGTTGAGACTGCAATACACAACTTCTATTCTAACTATAGATGTGACAAATTGCTAGGTGTGTCTCAGCCGCGCATGATGTCGACATGTCGTGTAGTCAATTACTCTGACACTTATAGCACCCGCACATGACATGGTTAGAGCAATGACTTTAGAGGCTGTTATTTAAAGTGGCTCGCGGTATTTGAACTCCCAAAGCGTTGTGGAACCGCCCTGAACAACCCGAACTGAGGCAACTTGGACTGCAACCCATTAACACTTCGGGAGGTCAAATACCGCGAGCCATCCGGTTGCATCTCGGATACTGTATCTACGCGTCACTACTTTAACTAACAGCCACTGAACGCGACCATTGAAGCCACTAGACGCGGCCACTAGTGTCTCAATGTGCGGTGGCCATTACACCTATTTTTCACAACAACTTGCTAATTGTTGGACAGCAATTCTGTCTGCATCCCGGTAATTGTCGTATAACAGCCCGGAGTCACAACATATGAAGCCTGGCCAAATCGTCATGTGTGTTTGTGTTATGTCTGTCAATTTGGGTCGACAATATTGAAATAAAAGACTCTTGTAAATATGTAATGTTAGGGTAGTTGAATTGATATTAGCATGAATTCAGCGACAAATAAAATCGGTCAAAAATGTATTGGACACAAGAAATCTGTTTTGTAACTATGCAATGTATTATAAAAAAAATATGTTTGCATGTAAAATGCAACATAACGGTCGCCAAAAAAGTAACGTACTTTTTGAAACGGCCATTATTTAATTAGTTTTTTTTTAATGGATATATTAATTTCCTTATTAAACCTATTTTGGCTATACCGTTGAATGAAATGAAACGTCCATTCATTACTCGATTTATATCGACACATATCCGTGTTTGTGGATTTTGAGGTCGGGGGTTTTTTGTGCAGGGGTCAATTGGCAGCTTTATTAACTATAGTATATAAATCAATTAAAAATGTATTTTTCGCTTTTAATGTTTAAAAAATATGCATATCTAAAGAGGTGGTTGGTTCTGCTATTACACTTATTGGACACTTGGAATAGGACTCGGGTCCGTGTTCGGGTGTATTACTTTCTCGCTTAAGCTTATAGTTGAAATTGTTTCAACTGAGCTGATCTACGTATCTTTAAAACAATGGCATTCAAGTCCAACAATACTATTGTGTGGTCAACGCTGCCATTTTTGCAAGAAAAAGGTTACCGCCACATAAAATGTTCATACAATAATGAACTCTTATCGTCCTTGCTAAAGATTCAAAATAAAGTAACAAACAATGAAGAATCATTTCTAGTTTATACCTCCCCCGCTGTGGGTGGGTTTTTTAAATATTTTAGTCCATTTTGAATCTATTGAATAAGACTATAGAGTTCATTATTCAATTAACATTTTAGGTTTTGCAAAATATCGCACGCGCCGATCACAACCAATGCCCATTCTCGAGCTCGGTTCATATTGTTTAAACTATAACGTCATATGGATCATACAAGAGATTGGTTTCGCGTATTTTCTGTGGAATTATCCAAAGTTAAAGACTAAAAAAAATTATTGGACTCATAATCCGTGAATCCATCTGATACAAGTCAGTATTGTCAGTAAAGACGAAGTTTTTTTTGTAGGTCTATTATTGAAGACAAGTCGAAGTATGAAAAGTATTAGGAAAATGAGAGAGAGTGTGATCAGATTGATGAAGACATGAATTAAGTCATTATGAAGGTTCTGAAATATGCATATATTTATTTTGGTACAGTCCACTTTAAGATCTTTTAAAAAAAAAACGTGCCTTTTCAAAAATGTGTTTGCCGAATTAGCGCGAGTTGTTAAACAGAAATTTTCTTACTGTCAGTTTTGTGAAGACGATTAAGCATAGAAATTATGTGAATTTTAACTTGTTTCACGTTGAAATATGGTGTTTTTGCATATCATTTATAAATGGAAAAGAAAAAGTTAACCTTTATTCAAACTAAATACTTATTTAATTGTCGTGACTACTACCGTACTAAACTGACACTGATTTAATTTTTGTTTAATAACTCACGCTAATTGGGTACACAAATGATTAAAAACGCCCTTTCACACTTTTTCACGTTTGTAATAAGGCGAAAAATGTATACATATCTTTGACGCCGACTGTCCACAGGTTCACACTAGTAAATTATAAAAACAGACAATGTCAAATAAAAAAAATCAGTAGGTATAAAATAGCAGTTTCATTTTATACCGACCTCTAGCTGCCCGCGGCCCTATTAAAAGCCACATTCCTCTTCAACGGAATTTATACCATTCAAAATTGGAACAGAGTTGCATTTGTTTTGTTTCGTTCGATTTCAAAACAAAACAAACTATTCTATTTCCAATTGTAATGACGAATGAATTTTTCTTTGGCTTTGGAAGTCATTACAATGTATTAGAATCTACTTTGTTGAACTCTATCTATCATAATTATCGGTATACTTATACTTGTAGAGAGACATCTACCGCTCAGTTAAAATATTACATTCCTAGCATTTTTTTCCAATTTATTATTTTGTATATTTTAGTACAAACGCCAACTCAGTTAACTGACTATCCTGTATTTATATAGAACCCTAATACAATGCACATAAAGTGCACGGATGGTCAGTTAGCTGTGTTGTCGATAGTACAAATAATTCGATAGTTACTCCTATAAAACACAATCAATTTATATTAAATTTTGTTTAAATGAAATTGTGACTTATTGGTTAATTGTCTATTTTATTTCGTTTTTTGCATTGCACTTTTGCCAAATCATAAAATTTATTCGCTTATATGTGCTAAATAACATAAAATAAATTAATTGATTGAATACATTTGTAATTTCTTGTTTTATTTTAGAGATCTGATGGTTGCGGGCGGTATTGTTAGATTTTGTTGGAACTGTAAATAAAGAACTAAAAGGAAATCAATAAACTCAAGCAAAAAGCGACTATGCTCGGGGTTTTTTTTTAAATAAGGCAGTTATAAGCAGATCACGTACCGGGGGCTTAGTGTGGGGACAAGGTGGATGCGGATAACGCAGGAGCGGCCATTGTAGCACTCTTCGGGGGAGGCATATGTCTAGCAGTGGACGTCTTTCGACTGATATGATGATGATAAGGCAGTTTTCTGTTTGTATTTGTTTGACACAATTTAATCAAGTTTCGGATAGTATACACTATGTGTTTTGATTATGAAATATAAGTCAATGGTTTAATCATGCACTAGCAATTGTTTTGCAGCACAAACTGATAATAAGCTTACGGAGATAAGCTACTTTTTTATAATCAGAGTTAATGGAAACGGCTATAGATGTAAAACAAGGCATTGACCATTTATTTATTTATTTATTTATTTATTAAAACATGTAAACATGACATTACAGTATAACCAATGCGTCATGAAACGACATATACAAAAGACAAAAAATAAACACATATAATTACATTGGTACAGTTGATTGCCTGTCATCCATTGTACCATTGTAGAACCGTATAACCTCACATCTGACTATGCTCCAAACTTACTCGATTAGGTGCGGATATTCTTTTTAGTTTCATGTATTAGAATTTTCTAATACAGGCAGTATGTACACAAACATATTTGCCTGTGTCTTCAAACATAAAAACACAATTAGTGTTATTAAAAAATAATTATTATTTTCGACTTAAATTTTTTCTTTTGGACTATAACTGTTCTTTTGGGCAGTTCTGATACCCGATGGACTAATAGTTGGGAGGTTTTACGGAGCATGTACAATTTTGGGGTTATGTGTCAAATAGTCCAGAAGAACAGCTTTGGGGTTATGTGTCAAATAGTCTAGAAGAACAACTTTGGGGTTATGTGTCAAATAGTCTAGAAGAACAACTTTGGGGTTATGTATCAAATAGTCCAGAAGAACAACTTTGAGGTTATGTGTCAAATAGTCTAGAAGAACAACTTTGGGATTATGTGTCAAATAGTCCAGAAGAACAACTTTGGGGTTATGTGTCAAATAGTCCAGAAGAACAACTTTGGGGTTATGTGTCAAATAGTCTAGAAGAACAACTTTGGGCTTATGTGTCAAATAGTCTAGAAGATCAACTTTGGGGTTATGTGTCAAATAGTCTAGAAGAACAACTTTGGGGTTATGTGTCAAATAGTCTAGAAGAACAACTTTGGTCCTAAGTAGACTAACAAATCTACCAAAACTAAGGCCTTTTTAGTTGTTTTCTTAGGTTTATTAGCCGTTTTGGAGTTACATTGCCTCATAGAGTTGTTCATTTTCAATAATAGTATATACCTACAATCATGTAACATCGAATTAATAGGTGATTCGGACTCACTGTTGTTTTTTAAAATTTTAGGGCATTTCTATTGGCTTAACAAAGGATATAATAAAATACTTATCGCCTAAAGGTACCTTCCGGCGACCGCATCCTAATATTATTATGATTGCGTATATTTTTACTCCATTGATGTAGTCTAGGAATTATTTTTAGATATACTATTTATTGGAATAAATGCTTTTGCATAATGTTGATATTAATGTTCAATATTTTCTCGGAGTAATCGTTAATTTTGTGTCTATGGCTTGTCACGTGTTTATTTCATTTTTTTAATGTTACTGAAAAAGGTAGATCACAAATATGTGTTTAAAATATTGATGTCAAAATGTCCAATAATGTAAAAATATGTAGGTAAGTATATAAAACTAAGGGAAAAACCAGGTTTCATTTTGTACACAAAATTTTAAAATGAATAAATTTGTATTTGGTTTACTTTTGTTTTTTTTCTTATTTGAAGGCTGTTTCCTAAGTCGCGATATTTGACAGAATGAAGTGATTTAGGTTAAGATCTTTGTATGAAATGAATCCTGATAGTCTTTCCCAAGTCCGCAAGGAATAATTAGGCAACACCACCATTACCTTTCATGTGTACGTCATACGTCTGTAATATTAAGGGTTAAATTCAGGTAATTGTCACTATGGTCGACATGACACAACACAACCTTTCGGGAGTTCTTGAGGATGAGTGTTTTCCCGGCCGTATCGCACACAACCGAAACTAGAAATTCCGAAGTGATCGAAACATGTCGCCAATTTAGTGTTGCCAAATTATTACAATGCAGGACATGGACGTGGACGGACAAGATATGTACCTTGTTTACCGCCCTGCAGGTGTAGAACAAGTACATTGTCAATGTCGACAATTATATTCTAAATTGTTATGTTGAGCAGTAAAACTGCCAACGAAATTTATAAATTCTAGTTAGCAGCGTTACTGCTTGATATATATATTTTTTTAGTATGAGGCCACCATTGTCACTGAGGATTCTCAATAGAATTAGAGACGTTGGTCCCGTCTAAGTCTTATAGGTAGATGTCGCTACACGCCTCTCTAAAGCGTTGTAAGAGGGAACTGCTTAAAAAATTTGGTGACTGAGACGGATTGTTCCGATAGCTCAGTTGGTTATTAGCGACGGGCCATTGTATGCCTGTAGTCGCCGGGTCGAATCCGGTTCGGCATCTAAAATGTAATTATATTCTATTCCTATCCGGCTTACAATATCTGATATAACTCGGATTTAGCACATCGTTAGTGGCCCCGTTCTAAACTGATCAGCGACATGTTTCGACGTAGATTTGTATTAGAACAATTTTATTTTTATATAATATTTATACACTTTTAGGAGCGTTTTGATTAAGATATATGATGTAGTAAGTATCCTAAACTTACTACATTATAATATATCTTATGATGATTTAATATTGTTGCTCAATATTATTTCAAAGGTATTTATTACCTTAAATTAAGATTCATATATCGTGATAAATCGTATTGTATGCTTCACTTATGTAACCATTGACGATGTCATACAATTTGTAACCTAAAAATGTACTGCGGCGCTACCACGAAAATCGAATCTCGAAGTTCATCAGTTATCTCTTTCTCTGTCGCTCGAGTACTATTAACAATCAGTATGATAGAGAGGGAGATAGACGAACTTCGTGGTTACAACTCTGAGATACTTTAGAACCACATAATGAATTACGAGTTCGTATATCTCTAATCTGTTGCTCAAATTGTATAAGCGCGAAAGAGACGGAGATATCCTAACTTCCAATTTTTCTTTTAGTCACAGTCAAGTATAAAAATATGAGTGCATGCAACTTACCCATACATGCGGATGCCTATTTTGGTATAAATATTATAGTTGCTCTTTGTATCTATCTGTATGTATATTGTAAAGACGTGATTTACGTACCATACATATCGATTGTATGAAATAACATTGTCACTTGAAATTCAAATAAACAGCGAACCAACTAGAATTCCAAAAAAAGTGCAAGTATGTTACAATCTGCCCACAAACACGACAGTAGAGCGTAGCTGAGGATATTGACCTCTCTTTCCTTAAGATAACAGTACGGAGCGTCTGAAAGGGATGATGAATTTCCTCAGGTACCGACTGCAGCATTTAGCGGCCCGACACAGGTGGTATCAATTCTAACGTAGTTTTTATGGCTTCCAATACTTAGCTCAAATATCGGTGAACGAGCTTATAATAGGTCGCGTTTACGCTCAGGCGTTAGACCGTGCGACTTTTCAGGCGACTAGGGCCGTCGGCGGTGCTGTGACGCGCCAAGTCGCCTGATCGTAAATGCGGCCTTAGTTTCCTCTATTGAGAGGGTCCTGTATACACTTAGATAAATTAATAAACTATCATATCGGTGTAACATAATAAGGTGTTTCGATCCACGAAGGCTCCAACGGACATAATACGAATTAGTAATCACAAGGTGGGCTTTGTGGATTGGATCTTAAGAGTCCGCAGTAAGCTCGGCCGAATTTCACCTTCCCATACAAACGTAATTACGCTCTCATTTTAAAACTACGTGTTGGATTGTAACGAAACTTTGCATATACAATGACATGAGGTATATCTATGTCTGTAATTAGTTTATATGGTTCCAGTATATAAAACAAACGAAATACAGCAAAAACAAGTTTTGTATGAAAAACATATTCGCTGTATTTTTTTACTATGGTATCTGAAGCTACATAAACTAATTACACACATAGATATACCTCATGTCATTGTACATGCAAAGTTTCGTTACAATCCGACACGTAGTTTTAAAATGAGAGCGTAACTACGTTTGTATGGAGAACCGAGCTTACTGCGGACTCTTAACACGTTCAATGACAATGATTTCGTGGCGCTACGCTTGTAGCTATGATACGAAAACCCTTTTCTTGAGGAATGCGCCTACGGGTTTTTGGCACTGAAAGTGTTGTCTCGCCAGCACCTGGCGATACGAAGCTGATGATTTTTATCTATTTCTTAATTTGACATAGTTAGCGCAGCTAAGTAGCGCCTATAAGATAGTTACTTACTTACCACGCTGGCTCGATGACCAAAAGAGGAGCTTGGCCTCTGACACAAGAGAACGCCACTCTTCCCTATTCTGCGCCACCTCACGCCAGTTGGATGTCCCAAGGGTGGTCAGATCTTTGAGGACGTCACTGCAGCGGTGCCCGGGCCCTATCGGCTCGAGTCTAAGGCTCGGCCAAGCTATGACTCACAAGACTATATTGTATATACCTATCATCATATCAGCCGAAAGACGTCCACTGCTGGACATAGGCCTCCCGCGGCCTTCACCCAGCCACCAGTCCAATCTGTGGGGGCCTACTCACGCTGCGCTTTCCTTCTTATTATACTAAAAACCAGCTCTATATTGAGCATGACGATACCAAGCGTAGAAAAGAGATAAATATTCTCAACTTTGTACCGCCACTTGGCAGAATTGTAATGGATTTTGTAATATTTCAATAAACGAACGAAATCTCCTAAATATTTTATTTGTCATACCATAACATCGCCCTCTGGCGAGGTGCCTAACAAATAATCATTATGGCCGTATTTCCGCTTCACCAGTCCTTGCGCTCCTAGATAATACGGCGTTGTTTCTCTCGTAGGGAGATAGTATATTCCTGGTTTGCTATGGTTAGTCTTAGGTCCTAGATAGTTGTATACAATGGGTCCATCGTAGCAGTCCCCGCGGCGGGCCTTCTCCATGGAGTCGCAGCGGACTGCTATGAATTTGTCGGGGTTGTCGTAGGCTAGGAGCCAGTAGAAAGCTGAGCGGAGATGACTGCACAGCAGGAAGCACGGCATGATGAACCCTCCAACCATGGATGGTTGGTATTCACCTGGAATAAATAAGAACTGACATAGGTATTCGGTAGCTTAAGGAAAAAAATATGAGTCTCACCGTCAACACGTACTGTGTGATCCTAAATTAATGTTGTAATAGTATAACTGCGCATAACGTCTGTTAACGACCCTTATAAATAAATAAAACCGGCCAAGTGCAAGTCTGTCTCGCGCACCGAAATTGAGTTTTCAGATTTTTCCCTGTTCATTGTTCTAGGCCAACGGAAAGTACCTACATACCCTATAAATTTTGATTCCCTTGAGAGTGTCGAAATACACGTTTTTGCGGCATAAACGATCGTATTACGTTAACCTAGAAGTCTGGTTTTTACACAGATACAAGGGACTGTACCTAGACTTGTATATCGACTACCGTAGGCTCAAAGCGCGTAAGGGACAAATGGTCATTTTTCAGGAGAGCCATTTGATTCGAGAAAAAAAATCGTAACTTTTTTGTTCCTTTACACAATAATATGCTTGTCAGTGATTTATGTACAGCTTTTAAGCTCTTTTAGATCATGTAACTGGATTTAGGACGGTTCTTAATTACAAAATTGTGCGTCCCTTACGACAAAAAAAACCGTTTTGGAATACACCTGTCCCTTACTTCACAATGTTTCCTTGACAGAAGGTCGTACGTACAAAAAATATTTCTAAATGTCAATTTGACGTAAACATAGCCATGTCTCAGCTATGTAACGAAGTGACTTGCACTGGGGATTTGCTGATATTGCATTGAGGATTACAGGAAGTTTGTATGGATAAGTGAAAATGCGACAAAATGCATCAATGATGGTATATGTGAAAATGCTGTAACGTACATAAAGTGAGTTACGTCAAAATGTGCCACAGTTATTTTTTATTTTAGAGGATACAGCAAAAAGTATTGCAAAAACGGGTTCTAATGCAACTTTTTTCATTGTCGTAACGGACACTTTTTTAAAGCTATCAAGGCGTTATTTACCCCGATCAATAGAGAGAAAAAAAACGGAATACTTATAACTGCATTCATAACTTATTTTCGCCAATTTGTCCCTTACGCCCTTTGAGCCTACGGTAGTCGATACGTGTTCTTAATTTCAACTCGATACCTACGCGTTCCCGAGATAAAGGGTCTTGAGGGACAGACAGATTGACTACAAACGTGGTCCTATAATGCCTATAGTGCCTGAATGTCGCAAGTTCGAATCTTGCTTCGAGTAAATACATAACAAACTTGAATTTGAAATGGACAGTGCATCCTCGCGATTTCTGGCGACATCGCCAACGCGGCAGCTCCGTTTGCGTAGAAGTCGACGTTTGCCACTAAGTCAGCTAGAAACACGGTCTGGCTGGGTGCAGAGCCGTTAGTTTACCTAGCTATACACAGACACATTACCTCCATTAGCGTACACGTCGACGTGCGCCACGGGGTCCGCGAGCCCGAAGCCGTCGATGTTGGTGTGTAGCGCGTCGACTCGCTCTGCACCGTCCGCATTGAACCGCTCCCAAGGCGGCAGGTTCCGGAAACATGGTCCGGCTGGGTCTAGACCTGTTGAGGTTGGATTCATCACCATCATCATCGCATAAGTCTAAAAACGTCCACTACTGGACATGGAGCTCACCCAAAGAGTGCTACAAAGACCGCGGTACTGCGCCAACCGTATTCAGTGGACTCCCGCGTCTTTACAAGGTCATCAGTCCACCTTGTAGGCTTACCCACGCTTCTGGTAAGTGGTCGCTTATTGAGAACCTTCGGTTCTTCGTGCAATGTGCATCATCTTATCAGCCGAACGATCTCCCTTGAGTCATCCACTGAACTCCCGCAACCTCCAACAGATCGTTGGTCCAAGTTGTGGGTCTAACCACACTGCGTGTTTCGGTGCGTGCAGGTCGCCAATCCAACAGTAAAGTGGTCGGCCCTGTTGGTCATATGTTCTGCTAGTGCTATAAACGGATGCTCTAGGACGAATTTAGACAGGTTATTAGCTAGTTTGTAGTTATTATTATCTAACGATGAATATACATGCAGCATTATGTTAGCTTGAAAAGGAAAAAACCAAATTAAGTACTTTGCGTGTAATTAGGAAAATAACAATTTCCGGCTTCAGTTAATTCGTACGTTAATTCGTAGTGAATGAGAGCCAATAGATAATGTTTACTCACATAAGGGTAGGTAAACAGTTGTACCTGCTAGATAAAGGGTGAAGACTATTAAATTGTCGCCTACATTTTTACTTCGGTAGCGTGTTGCATCGAATCTGTTTATTAGTGTTCCGTAGTCAACAAGGAAGCTGTACGTACGTCCGTCTGCGGCTTAGCTCAGTAACCCTTACTACTAAAAAACTGTGATTCGGCATGGGTATATAAATTAATCACGCCGACAAAACAATAGCATAAAATCTTGAAAAAAACATTTTTGATGTTACCTCCCCTACACCTAAAGTGGGGATGTAATTTTTTTTCTCGTTACACCCATAGTGTGGGGTATTGTTGGATAGCTTGTTAAAAAAATATTAATCATTTTACTACTACTATTACCTCCTTCTACTGGGTATGTGAAAAAGTGGGTTCGTGGCAGTAGTACATATAATGAATTTTAAAGGAAAACTATCACGGCTAAGTAGGCATAACTAGTTACCGAGTAATAGTCGACCAACTTAACATGTACTTAGAAAGGCCAGCTTTCTTTCAAATTCGGCCAACACGGCCAACACAACCGCACCATTTAGTTGGAGCGCGCGTGTCGATGTAAATGTAACTAAGACAGACAGGCATCTACGGAACCCTACACTGCGCGGGGCCCGACACGCAGTTAGCCGATTTTTTTTAATATTCTTTTGAAAATTGAAATTTTGAAGGCTTGTGAAATATTAGACAACCATAACACGTTCATTTGTTTTTTTCTGATGAAAATGGCGTTACACGAAAAAAAAAACGCGAATTTAGTAAAAATCCTCATTTATCAACTTTAGATCTGGCAAAATCTTGTCAAACTACGAGGAGGAGGGTTCAACAGACCCTAAAAAAAAGCAAGGTGAATAGAGATAGGAAGCGGCGTGAGTGTCAACCCATCAGAAAATCTAATGTTAAGTTAAAATCAAAGGTGTGCAAGCTATTTAATAAGAATCCGAGTAAGTATCTCTTCCCGGGACGTGGTGAAAAAGGTAGCAACAAGACAAGCAAATGTCCAAAAAATTAAAAAAGAATGCGGCATTAAGCAAAAAGCTCGGAAGAGAACTGTGGATCAATATAATCACTATTCCTCTCGCGACATTTCGAATCTCGACGAATCGGAAAAGGTAATCCCAGTAAAAAGATGCTAAGAAATACCTCGTTTGGCAAGCTAGGTAGGACAGTACGGCATGAGGCGCTCACCATTTATCACTGCCGGGACAATTACTTTACACCGATATTTAAATATATCAGAAAGCTTGAAAAAGAGACTGTTACCATTCATGAAGAAGCACCCAGGGGCCCAGCAGGCCAGATTTAGCAAGTTGCCATTATTGGTCGAGACCAATAATGGCGTTCGAGAACTTTGGAATGGTATATAAGGCAAATTCAGTCGAGGCAGTGCCTACGGAGTAACTCACCAAACTGTCCCAAACTTCGCCCCATCGAAAAATATTGGGCTAATATAAAAAGTAAACTACGAAAAACTTGCCAACCTGCCACTTCATTGCCAGATTTTCAACGAAAATGCACAATAGTTATTTGTTATGCAAAGGCTGCAAAGTTGTTGTTTGGCGCAAGTGCTTGTATTGAAAGCCGAGCTAGAGAAGGATTGTAAGATTCGCTTCGCTCATGGTTTTTGAGGCACGAGACGCCAAACAACTTTGCTGCCGAGCGAAACACACAACTTTTCACCTCAACACCGCGAGGAAAATTGGAAATGCAATGAGTCATTTTATTTCATATGTAATTAAGAAAGATTAAGTATTATTTATTGAATTATAATAATGAATTATTGACATAACACCATACGTTTCTGAACGCACGCGACGGCGCGCGAGCTCTCTCGATTTTTCTCGCACTATCAGTCTCTCTCTTATTAGAACACTTAGAAGAAGAGGTATAGTGCGATAAAAATCGAGAGTATGTCGCGACCGTCGTGTGCTAGACGTGCTGTATAGAAAAAAGTGGTGCCGGTTAATGTACAGCCATAATAATGCACAGCCCAATAATCCGCGTCCATACTGTACAAGGATTATCAGGCTGTACATTATTGGACCGTGCATTATCACCCTGAGCAAACTTGGTCCGGGGCAATAATTGGAAGCCAATTTTGTACGAGCTGATAATGCATCTGTGCGGACTAATAATCTCCAGCGAGTCGACGCCACCCCGCTGCGCGGGGTGTCTATTTCTGGTCTGAGGGACACAAGTGAACCCTAACCTAACCGACCTAAGACAGAGTTCGCTTATGACAAGCCATTTTTGTCCGCCCTGATAATGCACGACCTAATAATCCGCGTCCACAAAAAGTGTACGTTGGGCTACGTACATTGGGCCGTGCATTATCACCCTGAGCAAACTTGGTCCGGGGCAATAATTGGAAGCCATTTTTGTCCGGGCTGATAATGCACGACCCAATAATCCGAGTCCACAAAAAGTGGACGCGGATTATCAGGCTGTACATTATTGGGCCGTGCATTATTGGCTCCCGAAAAAAGTTGGATCTCGCGATTGACCGTCACGTTCCAAATTCAAAAACTTTCCACGCTAGCGAATATAATCGACTTTTGGGCGCAGATTTTGAGCGATAAGCAAGCCTTTCCGAGCCGGTGAGGTGAAAAATTGTTAACCGATGATTCCGTGCAAAGTTCGACGAATCACATCAAAAGAAAGTCCGCGAATTTTCTCATCGTTCGTTAAAATAGCCATCATATTTTTTAAATTGATTTTACGTTATACAATATTAATGTATAAAGAGTTTAAGCACTTTGGATTTTTACTTTCTCTTCTATAGCATCGACCTGCGACAATTTAATAGTGTTCACCCTTTACTTATACCTACTAGGTACGACTATGCAATATATTGTATTTTTAACCGACTTTAAAAAAAAGGAGGAGGTTCTCAATTCGGTTGTATTTTTTTTTTTTTTTTATTATGTTTAATGTTTGTTACCTTAGAACTCCGTCATTGATAAGCCGATTCGTAATTTTTTTTTTGTTTGTAAGTAGGTAGTTCCAGGTGGGTCCCATTTTTTTCAAAAATTCAATTGGATGATGGGATCCATGAGGAATTGAGGGAACTCTTCAATTATATTAGGCACGCGTGTAGTGATTTTGGTATTTTCTATTTTAACTCGTGTATTTACACCCGGTAATCATAAAGGTGGAGTGGAATTGATGATGAAGAGACCACAGATGACTTATGGAATTCCTCAATTATGTACTTAAAAGTACAAATGAACGTCACAGATTCAGATAAGATTCTGTTGAAATAGCAACTAATGAAGTGCCAAAGGTGATCCTTGTGGAATCGACGGAAGTCCTCAAATATTATCGGGCCACATACAGCGATTGGGTTTTTCCCCTAATAATCAACGCATTTGCTCTCGGAAATCAGTTCATGTGGTAAATTGGAAAATAAATGTGGAAATGTTCTCAGGGCTTGGCGGAGTACTAAATTGAAGTTGTTTTTAAAGTAAATTATATTGTTTCTCTTTCATTGAAGTCAGTGCGCCAAAGTTACACACCAAGTTTCCGGATGCGGTTCTTTGTCACTTTTCTGTAATCGTAAGTTGGTGCAACCCGCCCATAGTGTAATTCGGAAGATAAGCCGTAGAAAGCCATAATTTCTAGCGCCTGTTTGTCTCTCGTAAGATACTGACCAGTGAGTCTCGCAGGCTTCCTTCCCGTCAGTTCCCTGTATCTGACGGAGGCGTAGTACGCGATGTGAGCGCCCAGGCTCCCGCCTGAAATGTCCAGCCGGCTCGGAGGCAGGCCGCGGCGCGTCAGTTCGGCTAAGAACTCTCCTAAGATCTTGCCTAACGGCCGCGTGATGCGCGCTGCCCTGTGTAGTAAGATACCAATTTATTGTGGTGTTTGTTGAGTTGTTTGGACCTTAATACGGAAAAATATTAGATGACGATGATTATAATAATAATATTATAATAAAACCATTAATTTCACTCATTGAATTCATATTAAATTATCTCATAAAAAAAACAGGGTACTATTATTAAATAGAATTAAAATTCCGATCAACACTGTAACGAGCAGGGCAAAACTCTAAATTATTTTCCCCTTCCCGTCATAATGTCAACCCAGTGCCTCAGCATAGGGCAGTCCATACGTCCTTCGAGCACCTCCAGGATGCTGTTCTCACTTCCTCTCACTCGTCGCAGCAGCGAGGCGACCGTCTTGCGTATGTTGGCATGGAAGCCATCAGTGTGTGCTTCGGCAATCATGCCTGACGCACTGCAGTGACGATTATGGTGGTAAAAAGACTTGAGACATATTGAAATAATGCTACTAATTACACGGTTCAACTCACGTATTAACCAACTCTTCAGGATGAGATTTTTCGCGGCTGTGTCGCTTGAATCAATGCCCGCGCCCGTACAACATAAACATGTCGCCCATAAAATCACGCGACGATTCAAGCGACACCGCCGCGAAAACACTCACCCTGAAGAAGAATCCCGAAGAGTTCGAAACATTTCGCCCGTAGATGATGATGGTGGTGATGACGATGGATGGTTACGATGATGACCACGAAGATGATGAGTTGTCAAACATCATGGTTTACTACTTACATAGGGTAGGGCCTGATGAGTAGAGGGAAGACCTCGACCACGATGACGTTGCGGCCCATCGCGAGGTAGGGCGCCGCCACCGAGCGGACCACGGGGGAGAACGAGGCGTCCAGGTACCCCGCTATAAGGACCTGGTTATAAAAAAAGATGGGACGTGGATTTGAAGTGGGATTGGAGATTTAATTGGTACCTCTGCTACAGTTACATTTATTCGCCTTATTATTTACATTGGTATACGATGCAAAAGTGTAAAAAAAATCTTTGACTTTGACTTCTACTGTACAATCAACAAGACCTGATATGACATGTATACAGTCAGCAGTAGAAACACAGAATAAATAATAGTTATGTACAGAAGGCTCTCTGTTAACAAATTATAAGGCATGCCGAACGAGCCTAAACGTGGCCATCCCTTTCTATCACTTGCAACGCGCTGCGATAGAACGTGTGAGTGCCGAAGCAGAGCTAAATAACCGGCTGGGGCCGGTAGGCTGGCATTTCCTTGTCGCGCCGCGACGAAATCAGCCTCTCGATTTTCCTCGCACTATCCGTCTCTTTCATATTAGAACACTTAGTACAAGAGGTATAGTGCGAGAAAAATCAAGAGAGCTCGCGGTCACATGATAGCCGTGCTGGTAGAGGTAGCCGCATGTTATGTACGTCTTGAGCATTAGCAGAATAAGATTGTCATGTTGGCAGTAACAAGTTAAAACTTAATAAAATTATACTGGTTTTAGCTGGTAAATTTTAGGTGCAACGTCAATATGTTTATTCGCCGTTTTCACTGACCTGCCGGGTCATTCTCAAAGCGTTTTAACCGCCGCTCCCCTCCTTGTCAGAATTTCTGACAAAGTCGCTGTAGCTTCTCGGTTAATTTTTGGTTATTTGGTAGTTGTTATACCACTACAGCTCCAAATCAGCTCCACCTGGGTCTCTTACTAGTCTCGTCTGCGTCTGTTGCTCTTACCTGAGTCTTTCTCTTATTCAGGTATAGCCAACGCGCGGTGCGCAGGTGGCCCCGGGCACGCTCAGCCGACAGGTCGTCTCCTGTTGTGCTTACCTGGATCTTCTCTTGAGACCTGAGTCTGGTTGTTCTCACTTGGTTTTCTGTTGGGCTTACTCTCCGCTTGATTTTCCGTTACCTTACCTGGGTCTTTCTCTTCTTCAAGTCCAACCAGCGCGCGGCGCAGCTTGCTCCGGGCACACTCAGCCGACAGGTCGTCTCCCGACTGCGCACGAGCCCGGGCGAGGGCCACATCACGACCACTGACAATGAGCGCCTCGTCTTGTCCGTGAACTCGGTTGACGCGTTCATTCCTGGACCTAAACCAAATAGGAAGCCTTTATTCTAACATAAACATGTTGATCATAAATTGTATATTTAAAATGTACCTATTTACCTACATAATAGTTATTTATTATAAGGGTGCAAAGTTGTATTTTACCCGCGAGTGTGACACGAATTGAAACACGAGCAAGCAAAAGGATGCTAAAGTTGAACCACGAGCGAAAAAATATAATTGCACCCGTGTGTAACACAAAACTTTTCACCTCACTGTAACAAGGAAAGTGTAACATGCAAAATTATTTAATTTAAATGATAATATATTTTTTTATTTTTTTAACAGTAATAATAACGTTAAGTAATATCAAGTAGAATTTTGGTCAAGTGCGAGTCGATTTTTAGGGTTCCGTAGCCAAGTGGCAAAAAACGGAACCCTTATGGATTCGTCATGACTGTCTGTCTGTCTGTCCGTCCGTATGTCACAGGCATTTTATTCCAAAACTAAAAGGTGTATTTGAATAAAATTTTGAGGATAGGTGTATTTTGTTAGCCGCTACATAGTTTTGTAATTAAATTACTAAAAAAAAAAATTTTAGGGGTGCACTCCATACATAAAACTGAAAGTCAAAAAATCTTTTTCATTGCAAGCCCACGTGTTTCACATCAATTGATAGGCCTTTCAAAATAAATATAAGAATTTTCAGCAATTTTTTTGATTAAGTGAATAGAGTCGGAGATAATCGCCCCGAAAGTCACTAAAATTGTGCCCCCCCCCTCTAATTTTTCATGGACATAGGGCTTATTAAATTCTTTCAGCAAAAATTGTTTTGAACAAGATTGGCTCAAAGGTTTTCGAGATATTTCTAAAAAACTGCCTAGTGCCTTCCTTAAAGAAAAGGACGTAAGTGCCACAAGATTTCAGTAACGATACGATCTTTTTAATAGGCACGGAACCCTTCGTTGTGAGTGGTTCGACACGCACTTGGCCGTTTTTTTAGTTTCCCATACATTTTGAGACCCAGCGCCTGATGAAGGCAACAAGAAATTTTAAAAGTTCTTAAATATTAATTTTATTCTGTATTTTTTTTGGATTTGTTAAGGCAGCAGAAATACTTCATCTGTGATTTTTTTGTATTATGAGCGTTTTACGTTTTGTTATCTGTCAAAAGCTAATTAAACACGTCCAAGGTCGAATTACTTTCCCCACTAGTGGATAAAATGCGTGTTTGCCCACTGATTTTAAAGGCTAAATGATGGCTTTCCGAGGCAGTGAGGGGAAAAGGTATTTTTTTAAGTTTCCATTTTTAATAGCCTTAAGCCTTAAGAGGTACCTACCTCAGTGGAGGAACGTCCATACAAGCCGATTAACAGTGGCTTCCCCAAAATATTTTTTTTTTTGGGCAAGCCGATAGATACTCTAAGCTCTTTTATAACTTTTTGCGTTCCGGGTTGCCCATCGAAAACGTTCACACACCGGACATAAACGTTACGTACCTACCTACTTAATGGAATAA
Source organism: Epinotia bilunana (assembly GCA_947049275.1). Lineage (NCBI taxonomy): Eukaryota > Metazoa > Arthropoda > Insecta > Lepidoptera > Tortricidae > Epinotia > Epinotia bilunana. The sequence continues at coordinate 26,277,069 of OX346256.1, forward strand.
AAAAATGGGGGCACTTTTGTTTCTGAAGGTGAGAGACCCACATTGGTCCACTATCAACACGTTACCGCCCTCTTGAGATTAAAAAAAATACTCCGGTGAAAATTTCACAAAAAGATCTCCCTCTTACGCTCCGGTTGGGTAATGAGCTCCCTGCCGAGGTTTTCCCGAGGGACTACAGTATGCGCTTCTCAAAGAAAGTAGGGCATATACATAGGCTAGGTCACCGTAGCCTAGACCATCAGGCGGGCCGTCAGCTTGATGGTGTAAAAAAAGACCGGGTTGCACTCCGGGAGTGCCGGCAGAAGTGAAAACTAGAATATTTTTACATTTCGAATCGACGAATACCGTTGCGACAGAAGTAAACTATTTCACTTGCAAATTAGTGCGTGAGAACTTATTGTGTGTCGGCCGAACGGGTAAGCGCCGCGGATTGCATGGCGTTTGCGCCCTTTTCTCGCTAACTCGAATGGCGCAGCCAGTCTCGTACTGCGGCATCGCCCCCCCTAGCCTCGTCCCGAATCTCTCACCATTTACGGTCACGTGACACCTGTGGCGAGTTTAACAATTTTTCCCCATCCCAAAAAGTGCACAGCGCAAGTTTTCACTTCAAAAACTCACAATCACTCATGTACCCCGCTGGGTACCCCGTGTCCTCAGCGAAAACGCCACACATCCAAAAGAACACTAAAAACCTGATCTCCATGACACAATTATAATCAAAATAAATTCACAGAAATCAGCATCAACGACTGATCACGGAGTAAATCATCTTATAACTGGCTGATAAAGTTTCCTTCGCGAAGGTCGAGCGGTCGATTTAAGAACGGAGTGTAGGTACTACAGATATCTCAAGGGCTAAGCTGGGTGATTCTATGTTATTCTACGGACCTAGATTCGGCACATGTTAAGTCATATGTAAAATGCCACTGGCGATTGTATTACTAAGTTAAAGACGTAACTCTCAAAGGTCATTGAAAGTCTGAAATATAACAAACTAATTGCCTGCGCGGCTCTGTCCACGGATTATAGTGAACGCGGGCGAATACGCTGGATAGAATATAGCCTATGTCTATCCGGAAACTCCATTCTATATACCTACTGGCAGTACTGGCGAAATATTTGTTTAGATCATATGAGTACTTGCAAAGACCTCACAGACTTTTCTTCTTTACAATTTAGTTTAGTATACAAAGATATATTAGGTACTCGTACCTATATGAAGTGGAGACTTGTGGGAAGGAAAGGAATAGATAGGTACTTATTTGGCTATAGAATAGAGTGATGGTATATACAAGATAATACCTACCTAGTGAATTTTGTTTTATTTTGCAATGTCGCCACAAGCAAATACAAATACTTACAAATAGTTTATTTTGCATAAAAAGGGTTGTTATAGTCTTATTACAAAATAGTGGCTTTGTGAGCTGTAGAACTCGCGAGTGCGTTTATATAAAAAAAAACGAATGACTTGGCAAAAAAAATCTATATAATTAACGAACCTGCTCACAAAATTTCACGAGAATCGGTTGAGAAATCCGACGAGATCAGCGGGACAGACACCGGCTGGACAGACAAACGATTTTTGACCCAAGCTGGAGCATAAAACTTCGTTCGTATTGTGTATCAAGAATCGCCCTTCTATACTGTACCGAACCGGTCAGCCTAGGTTAGGTAACTTGGGTCAAATTTGAGGTACCTATTACGTTAGATTAACAAGCCATTGGGGTCAGTGCTAACTGCAAGCTGCTTTCAGTACTTTGATCAAGTGCGAACTTTTATACAATATCGGTACCCTAGGACTCTTGACACAAGCAATAATAAGAGGAAGGAAAATGTAGAATATAATAAAAATGTATTGGAAAGTCGTTTACGGGTTACCATCATCAGTCATTCCTTGAATACTTGCAAGCACTCAGGTCCGGGTCGTTACTGCAAGCACTCAGGTCCGGGTCGTTACTGCAAGCACTCAGGTCCGGGTCGTTACTGCAAGAACTCAGGGCCGGGTCGTTACTGCAAGCACTCAGGTCCGGGTCGTTACTGCAAGAACTCAGATCCGGGTCGTTACTGCATGCACTCAGGTCCGGGTCGTTACTGCAAGCACTCAGGTCCGGGTCGTTATTGCAAGCACTCAGGTCCAGGTCGTTACTGCAAGCACTCAGGTCCGGGTCGTTACTGCAAGAACTCAGATCCGGGTCGTTACTCCCCAACAGTTCGCCACAGGGATCCCCTTCGATCGATGGCATAATTTGTATTAGCATAATAGTACTGTCGCATAGTAATACTTTGGCCTACTACTTTGTTTGGCATATTACGCTTTTAGAATAATTTTAGTTGGACCAATTTGTATTCGACTAATACACATTATGCATATTATTGTATGGCCTAATAATCATTTGTTATATTTGTCATTTTCAGTTTTCTTTTATTTTGTTACGGGCGCATTGAATCTGCAAAATGAACAACAAAATATTAGGTTACGTTAGAACAGGTTGGTTTAGCTTTACTAAGCTAACCCAACCGTATGATATCCAGGCGCGAAGCGCCTAAACAACGCAGAAATCCTGAGGCGGACCTCCGTCGACCTCGCTTTTGTTCCTAAATACATATAAACACAAAACTAACCTTTTCTCGTAGCATAGCGCATCAGGCTCGTGATTGTGGTATTTTTATCAGTTTGGATATGATTTCATGATTTTGTGCATCATTTACTCTGGTTATAAGTCGAGCGTTGCGCTTGTAATTATTGTTCCAATGACAATTTTATAGGACATTACTTTTATGCCAGTTGCAATGATGCCAAGTGATTATTATGACTTTGTATTTATGCTATCTCATGGTAGTCTTTGTGATGATTTTTATGCCATAAGATAATTCGGCTAAAAAAAAATATGCGTACCTAACACTATTATGACAAATAATTTTATGCGATGCGGCCTGTCACGTGTTCGATGCACATGCACCGAACACAACGATGAAAAGCAAAACAATCCGAATTTAATTTTGCACTCTAGAAATTCTAAACTAGCATCTCACGCATGCGCATATATAATTGCACATGGAAGTCGGCTATGCTATGCACCTTGGCTTGAGTTCGCGTGATGATAAACGGCGGTGAGATTCGCCGAGATCCTGCAGGATCTCGCGGAGATTAAGTACCAAGATAATGAGTATAAATGCTAATATTATAAACGAGAAGACTGTCTGCTTCCCATGACTAAGATACATAGAAATATTACAGGAAAACCATAACTGTATCTCTATGTCAGGTTTTTTATAATTATCAGAAATCCACATACAATATATGTATACGAGTAAATCACTTCTTTTGAATATCGGGTGCGGGATTAATTTATTATTAGTATATTTTGTACAATTAAGACATTTTGATATGCTTAAGTAAATGTTATTTTATTCTACTGCAGTTTTTCTGTGTTATTGACATGTGCCTTTATGTATTAAATAATTTGAATTGATTTGAATTTCGTCATACAATTTAATCCAGTTACCGGGATTCAAACCCGGGACCGCTGGCTTAACTAGACCAAAGTGGTTATCAACATCTCGTCGTCGGCTGTTATTCTTCGCTCTTGCGCCTCCCAGCCGTCTCGCCGAACGGAACTAGACCTCTGCCTACGCTTAGTTACTACGAATCGCGGCGTCAAGATACATTTGTGGGTGAGCGTTGAGGCAAGCTTAAAACAATTTATGGAATACCGGGGCAGTGATCGTCTAGTCTTGACCTTTCGTTTGTGGGTTATCATACACTTTAGAGAAAATCTCTTGTTTTCTTGCCGAACAACGTGCAGTGCAGCTCTACTTTTTTTTATTTATTTTTTATTGACTTTCTACAAGCCGGGCCTCGCAGGACCCTTTTGCTTGGAGCTGACAGTGCGTGAGTTGGCCGGAGGGCCAACCAGCAAACGGACAGTGCGTGAATTGGTCAGAGGGCCAACCAGCAAAGTGCAGCTCTACATCAGCACGGTTATAACAAGATGGCGCGCGAGCTGTATCGCGGCGAGATCTAGACTAATCCGTCTCTTTCCAATTAGAACACTTGCCGCGATGCCCGCGATACAGCTCGCGCGCCGTCTTGTTATTAAATGTGCTGATTTCCTCTTGGAGCTGCATACCTAGGCCTGCTTGATTTACTTTCCTTATTTACTCATATGCCACAGTTCCTACAAGAAACCATACTTACCCAAGGATTTGGTAAATTAGTCGCATTTCTATTCTTTTCGTTTTTTTTTTAAATATCTCTGCCTTGTAGTTATGTATCACCGTTTCGCACATGTTTTCTTGTAGAACATCGCATTAAGATATTTATGTTTTCTTTGTATTCATATTAAGTTTGACTTATTTTAAGTAGGTTAAGTAACTACTATCATTGTAATAGTTTTTTTTTGAAAAAAATGACTGTTCAGTTTAATTTGGTGTCAGAAACGCTGGTTTAATTTTAACTTGTTAAGTGATGACACCTAGCTTAGGTTAGGTTGTTTAAAATTGTGGACCAATTTGTTGTCTCATCTAAGTCTAATAAATGATAATAATAATAATAATAATTAACGGGACATTACGGCCTACTTGCAGAATAAAACTCATTTATTTCATACATGTAGGTTTAGTTAATCAAGCACGATTATTTATGAAGGCTAAGCGTACGTGAAACGCAGTTATTGCTATTACATAGTTAATGACATAATGAAAATTACAAGGGCATGTTTTGCTAGATAGAGAGGAAATACCGGTTACGTTGGTAAACTCGTATGGCGCCTTTGCGGAATCTTGAATTTTGAACTTTAATTGTATGATACAAGGTGGTGTTTTAAGCGGCACGGTTGGATAATGTTAGCTACTGAATATGTTATCTACATTATAGGTGAAAATCTTAAGTCAGGCGTCTCGGGCGTGCAGTTGTAGTGCTGTCCGAATAGGCATTTGTTTTGTTTATTTTACGCATTTTTAACCCCCGACGTAGAAAGAGGGGCGTACCTGTGTGTCTGTGTACCTGTGTGTCTGTCTGTGCTATCGCAGCTCGTAAATGAATGAACCGATTTTGATGAAGTTTTTTGTCCGAGAGCTGACTGATCGAAATGGTTGTTAGCTACGTTCCGACTCAAACGGTTCAGGCGGTTTTGAGATACTGAACTTTGAAATGAAAATATCTGGGGTTTTTCAACTTCTCTAAGTCATTAATTTTATAATGTATTCGGTTACAACAACATACAAGATCGGTCTTTTTTTAAATATTTATAGGTACATTCGCTTGCATTGCTGGATATGTGAAAGTCTTAGGCGAAGGCCTGCGTTCGGTGGAAAATTATATCGGTTAACGGTGTGTCGCGCTCTCAAAACTCGTGCATAACTACCAGCTAGCTCAGGCAAGAACGTACAAACCAGGATGATTTTAATCTAATATCGACACGTCTGCTGTGTCCTTTACATTTAGGCGGCTATTCTACAGTATTCAATTATTTTTACAGATTCCTTGTTTTGCTGTGCTATAATTCATTTTTTACTAGTAAACTCACGTAAGTACTTCTTCGATGGATAGAGGCTACAATTTTGAAGTTTAATCTCAGATTGTCCTTATTCAAAGTCAAAGCCCTTTGAACCCGTTCCTAAGCGCTAAACGTCTCAATTATCATATTCATATTTAGAGCACTGGTGCCCAATAAAGCGTACTTTCTTCATTGTCTCGACGATTGGTGTTGAAAGCCCAATTTGGCGCGAACCGCTAACACTAACAGCGCGGCAGTCCAGTCCGACCAAGCACCGCCGCCGACGCAGTCGCCTTGCGCGAGCGATGTAACTGGCATGAACGAACTGTTTGCGAATACGCGCTCCTGTTGTTTTCTTTAATAACCGCCAGTTATAGTGACAAAACACTGGCCGTTTACAAAACTGCTGTTCAGAAAAAAACCGCTGCTTTCCTCACTAGGAAATGTATACATTACTGGCCAGTTATATTTATTTGTTTTGACCGTTTTACTTTATAAAATCAGCTGTCTTTAGTGTCCGTGTTGAAGTCAGCCAGTTAAAAGTTTTTAAATTTGGAACTGTTTTAAAATGAATGAAACGGTGATGGTGTCGAACAATACTTGGCAATGGTACAGGGAGGCTATTCGCTCCTGGTTGGAGGACCCAGGAGTCGAAGAACATGAGGGTCTGAACATGACAGCTCTGAAGATGGACCAGGCATACATGATCGGAGCTTCGGAGGAAGATGTGGGGGTGTATAGTGTTTCGGATGACTGTTTTCGGGTAAGAATTGGACATTCGTTTTAAGAGCGTTAGGTATGAATATAGGTAATTTACTTAGATACAATAAATAAATCCTGCTACATTCGGGTAACATTGATCAGAATGACCTGTTATTTATTCAATAATATTAATCATAATATTTACGATCATGCATTCGTTGCATCCATGGTTGCAGGGCATTCTTAAAATCTAATACGAACATGGATCATGTAAGTCGACATAGATACCACTCAATAAATGAGTGCCCCGTGACGTGATCAATTAATGAAATAAATGAATTTTATTCTGCAAGTAGGCCGCAAAAACTTTTACAAGTCAAAATTCTACCAGCGTTTCTGAAAAAGAAGGCCACTGTCAAGAAGAAACGCCGAAACAAACTCAACAGTCAGTGTTTTTTGCCAAAAAAAGCTTATTACAATGATTGTTTACTTCATCATCATCATCATATCAGACGAAAGACGTCCACTGCTGGACATAGGCCTCCCCCAAAGAGTGCCATAATTACCGGTCCTGCGCTACCCGCATCCAGCGGACTCCCGCGACCTTTACCAGGTCATCAGTCCACCTTGTAGGGGGCCTACCCACGCTGCGCCCTCCGGTACGTGGTCGCCACTCGAGAACCTTTCCGCCCCAACGGCCTACGTGCGTCGGTTCTACGTGCAATGTGCCCCGCCCACTGCCACCGACGACATCCCGGACATCAGCCTGTACGAGATTACATTGTTTACTTAACGTCCTTAAAATAAACACCAGAATAAGAATATAAAGACGAAATAAAAAACATAACGCGTTCTAAAAGAAAACATACTGACCGAAAATGTATTACAGAATGCAAGGCAAGAAAAAGAAAGGAATGGTAATGACTATTAACTAAATCCTTAGGTATGCCTTCGTGTAGGAACTGTGTCATCTACCTAGTTCCCTAGGCGTGTTACAATGACAATTCAATTACGAATTATTAAGCTATTTTGGGCTCTGGTTGATGAATGACGATGCAGTATATCTACGAGAACTATTAGGTAAGTATAAGTTTAATGAACATCAAAATAACCCCGATACAAAAACTCTACAACCGTTCTACTGCTGGTTATTGGGGAAAAACTAAAGAGGATTAGATATTAATGATCTTCATAAGAAATTTTGGTACCTAGACATTTTGGAATATTTAGCAATTCATTGAAACACAATTAGGTACAGACCTATATCTATGTAGGTATTGTTTAAAAACAAACATTTACATGTGACGTCATTAAATAAGTGAAATATATAACAGAATAGTGAATAAATAAATACCAGAGGTTATCGTTGCAAGCAGCAATCATACATTAAAAGTAATTAATTAATCAATCAGAAAATGTTGCAATCACGAAGCAAAAATAAAAGGCCAATTCACACATTGTACCTAATTCAATAATTAGAATAACTGAATGCTTCGTTAGTTTTGTAGTTTTTCTTGGATACCTAAGTATTCCTTTCAAAGAAATTCGTATGTGTCCTACATTTTCCACGAATTCTTTAATAAATTTCACGTAAAGCGTGTAACACCAATAGACCACTATGTCAACAGGAAATTCACACGCATGCATTACTATTTATTACCGGTTTACCTCACTATACCGTGTCTTGAAAGTGTTCCCATACAATTATCTACGTATTGTCCATTTTCTAACGATTGATTCTATCAGTACCATTCGACCGGAAAGCGGAGACAATGGTTCGAATAAAAGTAAATAAAGACAATTAGAAAGTTATTACGAGAATAGCTTTCTTTCAAGGTTAGACGCAAGAACCAAGTCTTGTGATTCTTCTTGGAAGCTCTTTAAATGATAATCGATATTATCATTCTCTTTTTGCTTTAGGTGTAGTTCTCATTGCACAATTAAATTAAGCGATTGTTGTTTTTTGGTCGTGAGCTTCCGGGGCGAAAAATATCATCATTATCATCCTGTAATGGCCCACTACCAGAGGCGGCTCACTCCGTGATTTCGTCACGCCGCAACAAGTACGGCCCCGGCCGGTATGTAGCGCTGCTATACAGCACGCACGCGTTTTATCGCAGCGCGTTGCATGCGATTAAAAGGAAGGGCCACGTTTAGGCTAGTTCCGCATACCTAAACAGGGGATTTGTTAACGGAAACCTGTACGTAGTACTATTATTTATTCTGTGCCACTACTCACATCACTACTGCACATAAGCCTCGAAACAAGTACCTACGCCACTCATTCCGGTGCCGTGCTAGTCTCATGTAGGAATGACCTTTTTTCTGGTGCTTTTTGCATGCATGGTCTTTTTCTTGGTGAGCTGGTGGAAGCGAGCTTGTGGAAAACCCTTGTTTTGATTGTCAAAATATCACTTGAAATTTTTAATATGTTAGTCAAGCTACCATCCTACTACGCCGCTGCAGAGTACTACCACCCCATTCTTGTACGGCCAAAATAGAATGGTATGGTAATTGAATATCAAATGGATTGATAACTCGTGCCCTGCACTTGCGCAGTCTACATTACGTGTGAGTCGTCACCAATCTAATTTAAATTCAATTTAAGTGGCGGGTAAAGTGGTTATCCCCTTTTCAGGAGCACAAGCCCTTAGCATGATACATTCGGCATGCGGCCGAAACTCGTAGTCCCTTGAAGTGTTCTCGTGGTAATCGACAGGCCTGTTCCTCTTGCCAAATCGGCTCCTTCGAGGTGTACTTACTCCGCCGCGGTCATCGTCACCGTGGGCGCCACACAAAACGCGACAAACCGGACAATAGACGAAAGAGCACGCGCTATACGGTCGAGCGGGATAGCACGAATTGAGTTTTCCAGCTGTCAAACATCGGTTTTGTTGGATAGAGGCCCTTCTACGTAAGGTCCATCATTTGGGTCATTATTCGAGCGTGTTCCGAATTATTTTCGTGGTCAAATTTTTCAAGAAGTGACTGCAGATTTCGATTTCGTTTCTGGTGTCTATCTGAGTTGACCAGAAGACATCTAACAAATATCCGCAAACGACATCAAAATCTACCTACGCCCAATTCTTAAAAAATATGTCCACGAAAATGAGGCGGTTGAGACGGGTCATTATTCACCTATTTATTATGTGCTATAGAAAGCAATCAGGGGTCTTTCATATCCGTTTTTTAGAATAACGCAGATGTTAATGTACATATTTAGTTAGAATATCGATAAAGAGCCGATGGCTACTACAATTACTAGGCAAGGGCACTTCGACACGTCACCCCCGGGATTCCCCGCGACAAATTGACGGGAAAGTACTGCACTCGTGAAAGTGCAATGCCCTGTAATTACTGATAGGGAGAGTACTATAACCATGCAATAACATAAACATTCATCAGGGGCAAGATAAAATATAGGATATAATTAGACATTATACAAACAATACGGTTGTACCTGTCCTGAGATGGCAGCTATAGGGATCAAGATTCGCCGCGATACGTATAGGTAAGAAGATATTTTGAGTTTGCAGATGTCCGATTCGTAACTTTTATACCGACAATTGTTCCACAGAATTTTCACTTTATCGAAAACCATTTAAAACAAACCTAACCTAACCTAATGGGTTCTACGGAGTTACCTAAAAAATTACGGTTTCTGAAGTAACAGAGATTCGATGAAACGAAAATTCGGCGAAACCATGCATTCGGTGAAATGTTGGTCGGGGAAATAAGGGGTCACCAAACAATACAATGCTTTTGGAAATGGCATACCATACTATGAAACATTGTATCATATTATGGTAATTTTTCTTTCATCCTAAACATTGAAATGTAATTGGGCTACGAAGCGACGAACAACAGCGGACCTCCCGTTTAGGACGTTTTTTCTGTCTACTACGATGGTGGCAAACTAGCACACGGTGTTCTGAATGGATACCGTAGTCTATGGACGTTTGCGATTTTTTGACGATTCGTTTTATTAAGAGTATAACAAAATGCAAGTCGCTCACTCTCAACACAGCGCTTCCTCGGAATATGTGTGATGTGATTATGTCTACTTTGCCCAAGGGTTGACTACCTACTGATAGAAAGATGACTAGACATGACACCACAAACCTACAAACAACTAGTGGTGTTATTATGGCTGTGGTGATATTGTATATATCTATAACTAGTGAGTCTGTGAGCTGTAAAAATCACAAGCCTGGCATTAAAAAAAAACCCGGACAAGTGCGAGTCGGACTCGCGCACCGAGGGTTCCGTACAAACCTGTAGGTATATAAGTAATAACTAAAATTATTAAAAATATTTTTATTATATGCTAAAAATTTAAGGTTTTCGCAATTTTTCCTTTATCTGCGTTATAAGACGTTGCTCTAGGTTTTGATTCCCTTGCAAGTTTCGAAAATTTGCGGAAATTTGCGACATAAACGGCTGTATCTTTTGATTGCGTTGGCTTAGAAGTTTGAATTTTTCACAGCTCCAAGGGACAGTAGACCCGAGTATTTGGTATAAATCTTAGCTTGATACCTCCACGCGTTTCTGAGAAAAAGGGTCTTGACAAACTGACGGACGGACAACAAATGATCCTATAAGGGTTCCGTTTTTTCGTTATGAGGTAAGGAACCCTAAAAATAGTATTCCAAGAAACTGAATTGATAAAAATATTCTATATAACTATTGAACCTACTCACAACACGAGAATCCGTTGAGAAATGCGTCCTGCAGAGGAGAACAGCCGGACAAACGGACATACGAAAGAATTCTGGCCCAACTTCTTTCGCTTCGTTCGCTTCGCTCCCTCGTTCCACTATATACCTACTCATTGCAAGTTGTGTTACCAGCTATGCAGCTGGTCGATTTCGTAACGCACTATACGCTCATCAGGTAGATCTAAATGTCACTTATTTTATGGGAAAATGACGGTTGAATTGTCATAACGTACGTTCGAACTTGTATGTGTAGTAGGTAGTTTGGCTAGCAATAAAAATGTTTGTTGTGTCTTCTGTTCTGATTGAACCTGGCAACCCCAAGTCACCGGTCAATTGCTTGTCCTTGACGTTGGCGAAATCATCGACAGTACCGATGGGGCCATAATAAACAAAGATTGATTGTTCGAAAAGTTACGTTATCACCCCTCTGGTCTTCAGCCTCAACTACCATACCAAAACAGTTATTTTCATCATCAAACATCACGCATGACACACTTGGCCAGAACTTGCAAATACCGAATGTGTGTCAAGTATCCGTCGCATGCGAGCTCGTTAGAGAAATTATGCTCGGTGATCGGACCGGCCGAGATACACATTGTTACACGGTATGAAGCGTTGCAAAAACTATCCCACTTCTCAGCGATGTGTTGCGAAACGTTGATTTACTACTCAATTTCCTTCCTCTGAATTGGCTACTTGACCATTTTTTTTTACCGTGCCTTTCGAACCATTTCGCTGAGTGGATCTAATGTTTGTGTGGGACTAGCTACAATTAGAACACGTAAAATGACAAAAAACAGGGTAGGGCGGGCCCTCGCTGAAACGGCTCATACAAAATTAACATGAAGTCACAGCATTTGTACACAAATCACGTAAATTTCTGTTTTAGTCGTGAAATACTACATTTAAATGCATTAGTTGTGTCGCAATTATTTTTACACCGTGAGGATTTTTTGGTTTTCTGTTTTTCTATTCCCGATATATATTTTTTTCTTTTCTTTTTAAACTTTCGAATCTCACTATGATTTGATTAAATTCTGTAATTACACTTGACTGTAAGTAATAATTTCATGATTTACTAACAATATTACGTACGTAATTGCCAATCAATTAGTTATAATTTATAATTGTCAGTCAGTTTTATTATTTACGTTAATTGACTACAAACATAAAGGACATAGGTACAAAAAAAATATTATCTCGGTAATTTACCCCAATTTAAAATATTAACAGTAATATGTCCTTATTTCAAACGCATATTAACATTAGCATTAATAAACAGACTTGCCACTGAATATTTAAGTGCCTACTATTGTGTATTACATTAATTACTTTCGTGATACATGTTGAAATAATGCTAATAATTACACGGTTCAACTAACGTATTAAATGTTACTACGGGTGACATGTTTCGAACTCTTCAGGAAGAGAGTCTTCGCGGCGGTGTCGCTTGAATCACTGCCCGCGCCCGTACAACATGAACAACATGTCGCCCGTAGTGATATTTAATACGTGAGTTTAACCGTGTAATTATTACATAATAGTATGCAAGATTTCACATTTAGGGTGAGTATCCACCAGCAGAGCTGTGGGAGGGCGAAGCGGTGTGGGAGGAAAATCCACCGATACCGCAATTGCATATCTTGTTACCGTAGGTATAAGGTAGTACCTTATAGTAAATCTAATTCAAAGTAGAATAGTAGTATCCAGGTAGTACCTGCACCCTAGATTATTTTATTTATTTATCTAAATCAGGCAACAAGGTCCAATAAACTATGTGTGCAATACATTTTTTGAGTTTTACTTAAAGGCTTTAGTGAACCGACTATGAAATCGGGATGAAAGCCACTGCATAACTGTAGCTGCTGATGTGTTTTTGTCCTGAAAATCCTGGCACGTAATACTTATGTACAAACGCCAACACAGTTAATATCGTGTATTTATATAGAACCTTATTACAATGCACATAAAGTGCACGGATGGTCAGTTAGCTGTGCTGTCGATAGTACCCGCTTAATACGATCGTGATCATGATTACCTATAACTAATTTGGCACAAGATGCGGTGTTAATAAAATATGTGTTGACGTTTAAAACCATATCCGTCTCCGCTAAATGAGCTTCACGTGCCAAAACGTGCTTTAGTCATAGCTAACATACAAAGTATTTATATTTATGATTTATATGCAAGAACATACCTACGTTTGAAACTTATATGCCTAGTACCCAATGTTACCGAATAAATAATAGTACTACGTACAGAAGGTTCTCGGTTAACACCCCTATTTAGGTATGCCAAACGAGTCTAAACGTGGCCATCCTTTCTATCGCATGCAACGCGCTGCGATAGAACGCGTGCGTGCCGTAGCAGCGCTAACATACCCCCTAGGGCCGGTACTTGTAGCAGTTAAAGCGGTGCGATCAAATCACGGAGTGAGCCGCTCCTACCCATCTGTCTATTACAGCACAATAGCTACTCCAAATGCTCAGCCTAGCCTGACACTAGGTATCAATCAATGCCTAGATTGTGCACGAAGTGGACGAGGTTAGTTTTTAACGCACAACTAAATACAGGGCTGTAGTTCGCTAAGCGTTAATGCGGCTCACCCCGCCGTTCACCCGTCATGAAACTAGACCTCTACCTTCTACGCTTGGTTACCTACTACGCATCGCGATGTCAAGATATATTTGTGGGTGAGGTGAGCTTAAAACAAGTTACAGAATAGGGGGGCAGGGCTGGTATTCTTTACATGCTCACACGTCTCACTCTACCCGTCACGCCTAACGAAACTAAATCTCTACCTAGATTAGTTACTATGATTCACGGCGTCAAGATATATTTGTGGGTGAGCGTTGAGGTGAGCTTAAACATGTTGCAGAATAATTAGTAAAGTAAAAAATATTTATTTACAAAAAAGTATACTTTTAACAGTTTTTATCGGCGTCTCCCACACTAGGCTAAGCCTGTATCGTGGGAATCAGAGGCATTTAGGGTTACCATAAACATAAACATAGCGGCTTAAGAACAAATGTATACATGCATTTTTTTTTTCAATTATATTATATTATACTAACGATTTACAATTAAAAACCTACGCAGTTACATGATAGTTACAAATAAATGTAAAAACAGGTGTTCATTAAAAACTCTATTTCATTGCCTGTAAGTGTGTGTAAATGATTTGGAGTGGTGTGTGAGTGTTATGGTGAGAATGTGGGACATGTGGATGTAGAAGTGATAGTAGACAATGGAAAAAAATGGCCTGGCGAGAAGCCACTTTTAGGAGAGCTACTTGAGGAAACAATAAAGCTTCGACCACGATTCTAGGAAAGCATATCCTCAGATTCCTTGTAGGTCAATGGCAGTAAAAACTTACGTATTTGGCTTTTCGCCTTAGCAACGTGATAGCGCTTTACATCACAAACTTTGAGCACAGCAAGTGTCTAGCGAACTACTTAATAGCGTAGTAGTTAAACGAACGAGAAACAAGTATCAACCTAGTGATGGTTTTAATCTGTTAAAACATTATTTACTCAATGACAAAGCCGATGTTTCCTTATTTCTTATGCCTTTACTAAAACTGGCAACATCAGACTCTATGCCTTAGACTCTATAAATAATAATAGTTTGAATTGTAATTAGGGCTGTTGCGTACCTTGCACAGCGCGTCAGTAATGTCAGTATCGCCATCCAGCGCGGCAATGCTGTCAGACTTCTGGGCACCCCGCTCCGGGTTCCGAACTTGTGCCAATTTTTTTATTTGTAACTATATTTTATTTCATTTTTAGTTCAGTTTAGTTACATGTCTATTTTGTTCTTTGTTTATTATTACTGTAAATAAACTATTTTTTGAAAGTATTGTTATTTGAATAAAGAGAAAGCCTAAGGCGGTTTAAGATGGAACTTATTGAAAGACTGATCGCGCAAGTCAGTCAGTCATTCTCAGTTAGATCTACATAACGTACGTACAATGCGTTACGTGATCGACCTGCAGGTTGCAAGTTCTAATCCTGCTCAAAACAATTTTGCCTTGAAATTTATAAATTTCGTTAGCAGACGCTTCATACAATAGATTTGCTTGGAAATGGCATATTGGAAGTGAATAAAATGATCTCTTTTGTTTCAGTGTCCATTTGAGCTGCAGAAGATCATAAAGGCCGGTACAGAGGAGTCGTGGGTGGTCGACACAGCTCACCGGTCGTCCTGGAGGTTGTACCGCGACGTTACAGAACCGTACATTGCCGCGGGGAACACAACGTGAGTTGACCAGTGTACACTTTTGCTGGGACATAGCGCAAATACTTACTGGGAGTTCGGTGAATGACTAGCATTTTTAATATGTATAAGGCATCTAATAAAGATGAAATAAAAGAAAACCAATGCCGATAATACATTGTTTTCATTTATTTCATCTTTGTTAGATTTTTATGCTTGAGATTTTCGTGGAAAGCTGAACTCAAATCACGGTGACTTTGGATCGTATGCCTCATTTAAAATATCCCCATTTTGATTTATTTAACAGACGTAATTTTTTAAATAATTAGCATAGGTACTCTATTAAAACCCTTTATCACCTAATTTTTTGCACGTTCCTCATGGTTTGAATACAACACTACCCCCTTTTATTCCGTGGGTGTCGTAAAATCTACTACGGTTTGAAGTTGAGGTGTGTTGTGGGCGATTGGCTGGCAACCTGTTACTGCAATATCACATCTCCTCCATCTATTACCATCATCTCCCAATAGACACTTTTATCACTTCTGCCAACCTGTAAGCTAGTAATAAGGAACAAGAGTGCACACAACATGTGTATTAAAGTATGTAATAAATTACCACCAACTCTAAAAACATTATCGGACATAGAATTTAAGAATAAATTGTATAAAATGCTTTGCGATGAATGTTTCTATAGTGTTAACGACTTTTTTGGACATACATTTTAATTTTTCTATATTATAATAAATGTACTTATCTAATAATCTGAATGTCAATTATTAAATGTTATAATCAATTTTATTATCAATTGTTCCATCAACCTTTATTATTATTTATGACGTAGTGTGTAAGACCATACTTTCATATGCCTGTATTGGTAGAACCTATCGAGGGAAGCAAACTGTGCCTTAATCCACCTTTAACTGTACCATGTGTTCTTGTGAATAAACTTTTTTCATTTCATTTCACTGCACTACCTACGTACATGTAAGTATGCATATTTACGGTGTGTAGGTGTTAGGTGTGTTGTGGCACTGAATATCAAGTGAACGTGCTCTGCCTCCCCATCCATCCTGAATGAATGTACTTATGTATGCATATTTTAGGGATTCAGCTGGAACTCAGCGCGGTACAGCAGAAGCATGAATCATACAGCTCTACCATTTACGTCGATGTTTAAACGTGGAATCAAGTGGGTAGTCTGTACTACATTTACCGCTACGTACATTTGTATGGAACAAATGATTCATAACATAACTGTTTATTTTAAAGCCACCAGCAAACTCACGTACGCCAATTTACTACCACGCTACTAGGTACTTAACTGTGTTTTGTAATATGTGAGTGGCCAGTGGTCGTATTCAAGACGTCTTGATGACAACTTGTGACATGGCCATGTATAAGTTGTACTCTTAATACTATTGTACCTATAAGTTAACAGTTCGTTATGCAAAAGCGGTCATATGGTCGCCATGCTACGAGCCTAATCGGACGACATAATTAAAAACAGTCGTTAAAATAATACTTAATTAAAAGTGGTAAAACAGAAATCATGTCGAATGTTGTTAGTCATCAATTGGCGTAAAACATAAATAAGTAAATGAATTGGACGGCAAAAGATTAAACTATGTTCATACTTGAATGTTAATAAAATAAGTAGCTATTCAATATGTTTACGTGAAAGTGAAAGTATTATAAAATTGGACATACTAGGTTAGTCAACCTTTCTGGTTATGCCTCATTAAAAGAGTGAATTTTGTGTTGCAGAATTTGTTACACTGCATTAGCTAAGTCATTAAAACTAGTAGGTACATTCACCAGCAAAGATATATTATATTTCTAGGACCGTCAGGACGCGTCAGTTATTTTTGGGCCGCTTTGTTATGGCAGATATTAATACTGATGACTATAAGTACCAAGATTACCTGAGGGGTAATGCTGATCCTATACCACGGCAAATATATTATTAGTTAAAGCAGTATGTCAATTAGCGTCGCTGAAGTCCTTTCTTCACCTGCGCTCCTTTTAAAACCATTCTATGAGGCGCACGGGCGGCACGCGGACTGTACCGCCCACTACCCCGACTTGCACTTAAGTTTACTGTATCGCCGCATGTGCGTGCGATCATACGGATTTATTTTACAGCTTGAGGTCGTGTATTCTAGATGGTACTGTGCCTATAGGTACTTGGCAAGGTTATGTATCTCGTATACCACCCAAGCACACGTTTTTAGTCACCTTATATTGCTTTATTGAAGAACTTTTTTTTAATGCTCTATATGTATACGCAAACAGCGCAGCGAGACATAAGGTTGAATCCACATTTTATTAATTTACCAAGTTTAGTTTTAAATAAAAATTATGGAATAAGATCCAATACCCACTGTCGACTAGTCGCCGGCGATGATCCGTGACTTTCTACAGTTTATATCGCCGTTTGGTCGCCGAGAGACCAAGTCGCCGGCGACTAGTCGACAGTGCGTATTGGGTCTAAAGATTACGTTTAGTTGTATAGCTATGATTTGTATCATAATTTGCAGAGGTCTGGTGTGCCAAGCGAGGCCCGAGCTGGGTCAGTTCGGCGTCTACCGCCTGAACGCGACGGACGAAGCCTGCAGCGTCCGGACCCTCAGGGATCCCGTCGACATTTACATGCGTGAGTATTACATTCTGCAATCATGATCCTCCTTTTGTTTGTTGAGAAAACCTGGTAGTCCTGGTCCTGGGCCAGATTTTGGGGGAAGTCTGGGTTATGTGGTATTCAAATCTATACAGTAAAAAGTCCACGTCGGCCGCTATCTCTCTGATCCGACTCTAGGACCTCAGGTTGAACGCACTAAAGCCGCCCGTCCTCGCGTTATGCCTCTGCGGGCTCGTTTGGGACATCTTGGTCGCCTTCTCTGCGGGGCTAGCATAACTTACCTCCCAAATTATGCGAGACAAGAAAATCTACTATCCTTTTGCTAATTTGGACAGTGCGAGTGAGACAGGTACTGGGGTACCTAGCTATGTGCTGTGGCCTACGCCACAAAGATCACTGGCGACCCCAATGACCCCCTTTAGTCACATTTCGACAGGCGGAGGAGACCGTAGACCTATTCTGGTCCGAGTCTAGCATTTTTCCGTTTGCATTCTATTTCTCGCCGCCCCCCATTTAGGTTCCCCGTGTGGAGATCGAGTAGAAACTAAAATTAAAATGATTAGGTTAGGTTAGGTTATCATTATCAATGTTCGGAAACCATTTTCCATGTTATTGCGGTCACCCAGATATTTTAAATCGAATACGAATAGCTACAATATCAGTACCTACCTACTTAAATAATTTGTAATGTTGTGGCTTTCAACTTGGTCAAACTTAATTGACTGACATAAAAACACGGGTCAATAAAGATCATAGCAACAGGCCACGGCACCTTACTGCGTCGTTCAAGGTTCCATGCACATTCTGTTCATAATAAACAGACGGATATAACCTCGAACTTATTTATTGTTATCAAAAATTGTGACGCTTTAGTTTTTTTGTATGTATTAATGTTAGTTGATGCTCGGTCCTGAACGTGAGTATCGTCTGAGAAGGTAAGTAATTGACTGATTCATTATTTTGAAGGTCCTGAGGGCGTAGCATGGTTCCCATTTTATCGCATTTATCGCTGTCGATAAGACTTCCGTCACGTTCTGACGAGTATGCGAGTGCGAGAGTGACGGATGTCTTTCCCAGAACGATAAGTGATAAAATGATCCCGGCAACATATAAATTTGTGTGATGAGCATGAATATTTAATTTGGGTAGAAGTCTTGTATGTTTTCTATGTATTGAAGTATTTATATCTATTTAAACATATAGCTATGTAAAAGCAGGGCAAGGGGAGAATTTTAAACTCCTTAAATATTGGTCGGCACTGGGCCAAATAATGGGCTGCATATAGGCAGCTCGGACATATTTTTTATGTCTACTTTCTCCTTTATATCATCATCCTCCTAGCGATATTCCCGGTTGTGCCCTAAAGGGGTCCGGGGTCCGCTTTGACACCTAATCTCAAGATTTGGCATAGGCACTAGTTTTACGAAAGCGACTACCATCTAACCTTTCAACCCAAAGGGAAAACTAGACCTTATTGGGATTAGACCGGTTTCCTCACGATGTTTTCCTTCACCGAAAAGCTAACGGTAAATATTCCGTTCCTACATAAGTTCCGAAAAACTCACTGGTACGAGCCGGTATTCGAACCCACGACCACCGCTTGACAGCCACATGCCCTATACGCTACCGTAGCCTAAAATCCGTACCGTTGCATAAATCGTGTATAATTAAGTACTTTCCTAAACCAAACTCTTATCAAACCCTTGACCCAGTATTATGTCCTCGCTTGTATCTTTATTATCTGTAACCTATAGTAAAACGTCTTGTTTATCTCACACTTGGCCTCTTTCCAATAAAAATCGACACCTTGATCAATTTTAATCAGACCTTGTGTATGTAGCGGTCTTTAAATGAATTCGATTCGACGTGATTTGTCCATGTTCGTACAGTGTTCGTTTTCCGAAGCTACAAGTCACGTTAGTACTCGCACATTACGTACCTAGGGCGATAAAATAAAGAACTTACCTTACCTTCGGTTCGGGCCACAAATGCCCGCGATCTGAGCCGTTCTTTTTACCGCCCGTGAGCGGCATATCTCACTTACCGCCCAGAGTGACGTAAAGTAAGTAACTTACATGTCTAAACAAACAACATAGAGGCGTTTGATCAATAACGAATGGACATTTGACGGCAAAAGAGCATTATAGTATCACCTCGTTTTTCAACACCATCTTTTCTGAACATGAATGGGGGTACTAGCAAGCGCATCTACAAGAAATGGCTAAAATAATTGCTAATAGATACCCTTTATTATAGGTTTTTATTCTTAAATTATAACTATTATACGACCACTTTACGACGACCACTTTATCACGACCACTTTAGCCTAGTTGGTAGTGACCCTGCCTACGAAGCAAGAGGTCCTGGGTCCGAATCCCGGTAAGGGCATTTATTTGTGTGATCAGCACGAGTATTTGTTCCTGAGTCATGGATGTTTTCTATGTATTTAAGTATTTAGTTATCTATATAAGTATGTTTGTCGTCGTCTAGTTCCCATAGTACAAGCTTTGCTTTTGCTTTTGGGACTAGGTCGATTTGTGTAAGATCCCCTAATATATTTAATATTTAATTTAATTATAAGGTAGATAGGTACACTTTTTGATAAAGAAAGTAAGTGCAATAAGTACTCGCCAATAAACACTGTGTTTGGCGAACTGTTTGGTTTGTAGAATTGTCTTGTTGGTACTTAGATGCAAAATTATTTTTTTTAATAGGTAAAGGACAGTTAAGCGCTCGTTCGAATAGTAACGCAATCACACGTCCGAGTTTAAATTGTGCGTCAAATGAGTAGGAAACTTGGTGGTACATATTTTTCGTATTGTAAATTAGTTCGGTTTCACACGAGAAAAACATTTTAATGTACTTATATAGGAATTACGATAACAGTCAACTACAAAATGTAGTGAGAGTAGGTATGTTTAACTGAGCGGAAAATCACTCATGCAGGTCTAAGAAATGACGTGACGTTGTAATTGTATTTAAAAAATTATAATTTTTCTCGTAAAAAGCTCAGTTTCGTTTTCTTATAATGTTACGATTTACTATGGTCAAACAGCGTCCATTTTAATGATAGTATTGTATTTTTTTTTATACAATAAGTTGTAGCTTGATGTTTTACAAGAATTTTGGCAAGTTATGTTTATTTTAAATGAAAAAAATATTTTGCACTTCTCATGCTTGCAAAGTTCGCCTTTGTGTTGGAGATAAGCTGCACAAAAATCACAAAATACCACTTTTATGCTCTAATGCACAAAGTATTTTTTTAAGGCTAAGATAATTTCGCCTAACAGTTACCTATTGTAGGAATAAACTTGCCATTGTATATATGATCTGCTTTAATTAATGTCACACCCGTGTTTTCTATTACTAAATTAATAAAACCAGATAAAAAAGAAGTCAATTAGTATTTAAGAACGTATCAAAACATTAAATGACTTGGCAGTATGAAGTAGGTACTTAACTTTAATATCAAGTTTCGAAAATTAAACATAAAAACTTCTTCTTAAGTGTCGGACAATGAAATATAATTTTATTGAATTTGGGTTTTTTTTTTCTCGCAATCGAAGTGAAAACCAGTCAATGAGCCATTTATCCCTTGACTTGACTTATCCACCCCCGTGAAATGGCTCGTTGTGCACTTGTTGTACAATCTACTTTATTTTTGCTGTGTTTTGTAGATCCATGGTATATCTATACGAATATTAAGTAAGTTTGCATCTAGGGAGTAATCTCCGGGACCACTAAAAATCCGATTTCCAAAATTCTTTCACCTGTGAATAGAATGGACTTTCTAGATGGGTATAGGCTACATTTTAAAGGTCGCGGGAGTCCGCTGGATGCGGGTTTGGCGGGGGGGGGGGGGGCTATGTCCAGCAGTGGACGTCTTTCGGCTGATATGATGTTGATGATGATTAGCAATGATTAGCGACGGTAATTTGTCTAAACCATCACCATTCAATTATTATTCATAGCGATTTCATTAAAGTGAACGGCACATGAGACTGACAAACGGAAAATCGCTCTTATTGTAAGGGCTTTAAGATCGATTATCGGATCACGATGCGCAGGATTCATGCACGCATGCGCTTATGGTGTAAGCAACACCGAAGTCACCGAAGGCCTCCACACACCCCTACGCGGGAGTGCGCGGCGCGGGTCGGGCGGTATCTCTATCTCTTTCGCACTGAAGCGCGGGGCCGCGCCACTGTGTGATAGGGATAATGAGAGAGATATACCATATATTAATATATTAAATGCGTTGGTAGTGAGAGAGGTATCTCACGGTAGGTATACCGACCGCGCCGCGCACGACCCACGCCCGCCCCTCGCCGCGCGCGACCCGCATTAGATGTGTCTTTAGTATTGGCATCGACAAGCTTATAACACTTGCTGTACGTATCCGTGTTGTGTTCCGGCGCGGCCCGCGAGCTTTGTCGCGGCGAGACAGAGTATCCGCCTCTTAATAATTAGAACATAAGAAAGAGACGGATAGTCTTTGACGCCGCGACGGAGCTAGGGGCCGTCCTGATAGCCGTGCTGGTGGAGGGTGAGGTCGTTGGAGCTCTCGAGAAGTGTTGGGAGTGGGGGACCCGCATTCGTGTCTCCATCGTCATGAGGAGTTCTTAAATCAATAATGGAACGCACTAGTGGGTCTTCTGGATTTGCTAAGCGTCCACAGGCTACTGTGTCACTTGCCATAAGGCAGGCGAATATGCTCGGTTGGCCATTCTTATTCCGCAGGAGCTCCAGCTCTCCATATACAGACCAACCTGAGGTCACAATATCATGCGTTATATTGAAGTTATTGACTTTTTTTTAAATAAGATACGCAAAAGAAGAAAAAGAACTTACAAACGAACTTAATCTAAGTGAACCTAAACTATAACCTAATATATACATCGCTGCCACTAGGCAGTGTCCATAAGACTGGCTGCGTTGCCTCGCTGAATGGCAATGCCAATACGGTGTGCGACTTTTTAAAAAGCTTAATTGCATCCGGTCCCCAAGGTTTCCACTAGTTCTCGCCCAGAGTTGCATATTTGCGGCGCTTCGCTGCCTCAGCCATGGCGGCCGCTCCGCCACCCTCGACGAATGTTTTTGGACGATTTTAAAGTTGGACGTGACAGAATTTGTTTCAACAGTTACCCAATATGTTTTATGTGACGTTTCAGTTTCTACATTACCGCTGTAAAACGTGACGATAAAACTTATAGTGCTAGCTAGGCGGTACCTACATGCGTAGGTATAGGTAGTACTCACATCTGATTTGCAACAAAATTCGCTACTTAGGTAATAATAATTTGTTGTAACTTCCTTACTGAATTATGTCATGACTCGTTCCATCAGAAATGTGAATAACGCAGAGGCCGAGTCTTAATAAATGTATCAAAATCAGCGATTATATTTACAAAACACACGCCATAAATACTTTACAAACTTTAGGGAGAATAATTAGTTAAGAAAGAAAGAAAGAAAGAAAGAAGACATTTATTCACTACACAAAAGACACACAGAGACAAAGGGAGTACAAATACAATACAATTGACACATAATTAGGCATCGGAGTTTTTGTCGCATGGTAAGACTAATAGCAAGCTATGGAGTCGACATTTGCCATAAATGAAAACTCTTATTCATACTCATACTCATTTATTTAATTTATCTTAAAATGCCTTTAGAGCGGTCGGTCGTGTATAATTCTCTTAGTCGAATTATATAAATATATATTTTTTACGTGTTTTAATGTATCTTTTGTATGTTTATGAATTTTCGTAATTAAATCAGTATTAAAATGGTAATTATTTTTTATTGTAATATTTATTTTTCAAAGATAACATTAAATAATCGTTTCTAAACTCGTCAACGTTGTTGTCCTTGATTATAAAAAAATACCTAACTCATTAAATAAATGAGTATGAGTATGAATAAGAGTTTTCATTTATGGCAAATGTTGACTCCATAGCTTGCTATTAGTCTTACCATGCGACAAAAACTCCGATGCCTACACATAATGTGTGTCTTCGCGGCAGCGAATCGGTCGCTGTCTCAGCATTATGCCAAGGTGTCAGACAGACACCTACAGCGCTGATTTTCAGACAGCACCGTACGTGACCCACGGAATGCAACACAACATACTGCCGATACAAACGTATACACATAATAAATAAATAATTAATAATTGTTTGGGTTGATTTATCAACATTAGTCAGTTAGTTCAGTTTATATTATTCTGGGGAATATATATACTGTGACTGTGACTTGTACCGGAATAGAGAGTTACATTAGAGCGCATAACTCGCATAAATAAACATACAATCACACAAGTTTCTCTAAGGCCTGAATCACCCTGGCGCGGCCTGCGGTGGCGGTCGATAGTAAATTTGACAGTTAATGTCAACCGCAGGCCGCGCCAGTGTGATTCAGGCCTTAAATGGCATTGTAACTATTGTAAGTGCCAATATGCATTGGCATTTACAATAGGGGTGTAGACACCAAATAAAATAACCAATAATGTGGAATTTTCCCGAAAAAAGATTAAATATATCGTCAAATGGAGAAAAAAGTAAAGCAGGGGATTAACATAATCAGACAGTTATAGGTGTCCAAAGTTTTAAGAGTAAACGCACCGTCATATGTAACGATAGTCATTTACTATGTGAGCGTTTTCTGTCTCTGGCAAGCAATATTAAAACGGTTGTAGCTTCGTAATTCTTTGAGATATCTGAATGGGATTTTCGTCACTAGGCGTATTTTTTTGCCTTCTTTCTTTTGGAGTAATAATAAATTTTGAGTCTACACCCATATTACGGTGCCATAAACAATCCCTTGATATATCATTTCTCTAGTACCTACGTTCTATCTGTGGCCCATTTACACGAAGATCCGATTTGCAAATGTACAAAACAATTCACTACACTACAAAAAATTCGACAACTGAATACTGGCAAGGCTGAGGCGATATTATTATTATTTTCTGTGCTGTTTCCAGTCTTTGGTATCTGTATGTTTATTTAACAAAAAATACAGTGGAATATGAATCAAGTGGTTCGGAAAATCTGAATTTTCATTTTGTTCTAGAATCAAATCAACTAGACAAATGCAACTCTCCTACGTTACCTTACCTACCTTTACCTTAAAATTTGACTCGCATTGTATTGAACAATGGTTCAAAATTTTGTTCCTGTACCGTAAAACCTCCCAACTGATATATATGTATATGAATAGTCCAAATCGCCTCACTATATGGTACAAATCCTCACTATATGGTACAAATGAACTTGATGTTACATGAGTGTGTATGACTATTATTGTGGATGAACTCTTATAGAGGCAATGTGACTACGAAACGGCAAATAAAAACTAAGAACATAACAAAAAAAGTCCTTAGTTTTGACAAAAATTCGTTAGTCTACTTTGGACTATATTTGTTAGTCATAGTCAGTCATAGCATTTATTGCAACCATAGTTTGTACAGGTCTTAGTAACTAGGTACATTTGGACTCATATGGACCCTGGTAGGGCGTAGCAATTTGATTACATTTTAATTCATATTCACATTTACCTTATTTATATTAAGCACAGGTCCTTAAATATTACGTTTGTTCCTCTGCACTACAAATAGTTGGCATTGTATTCATAGTTTCAGCTGCTGCGGCGCATCAAGCCAGCACCCGGACCTCCAGGGCTATTTAACATTATCGAGACGTTAGACACTACATATAGTGTGGTATTTTCCTGCTTGTTATTTCGCCAAGCGCCATAAAGGCTTATAGTTGAATATAAAGTGACTGCACAAGGACTTACCTTGTATCCTTTGTGACGCCATATGTTATTTATAGATACTTTTTCGATAAGTTACTGTTATCCATGCCATTTGCGCTTAATATATCATAGTGTGTACCCTATTACAGTATCCATACAGATGCCTATCTTTGCCTTCATCCGATTAGAGAAGTATATAAAAACTTAAAACTCACCAAATCGCCTCACATAATTGGCAATAAAAACAAACCACTAGAAAGCGTGGTAAGTGACAATGTCAATTGAGCAATAAAATCATAAGTTTATAATCTGCGGTATCTGTGGCAGTCACGCGCCAAAGGTCGTGGAAATGGGAAAAATCTGGCGGAACTAATGCCGGCGAAAGTGAACAATCGCGGTGCGACAGTGCGACTAATCTTGTCGGATGTTTTAAGTAATAGGTAAAAGTGATGTATGCTGTAGATTCTCATTAATCCGACAATATACTCCAGTAAAATATGGTTTTGTGAACCATTAATTTGTCATTATTTTATTTTTAAAAAGTTTATCTAAAAGATATTTTATTCAAGAATCCCACACACTGGAAAGTGGGGTGGAAACCCGGAACTACCCGAACCGAAACCGAACCGGAACTAATTTTATAGATTTCAATGAAGCATTTGTTGCTTTTTTGTATGATTTATCTCAAATATTATATAGAGCATATCATATTTTATTTTGTTTTTTTTTTTTTTTTCCACCTTTGAGGAATTTTTTTTAAAGTATTTTATTGGATATGCATGTCTAGGGGATCGGACAATCGTGTGCAAATGATTGAAGGAACAGGACTAATGAAGTAGAAACCAGTGTTACATTTTTTATTCAGTTTTACAATTTGTCGATGTTGTCGTAGATAAAATCTCTACATAGTAATTATTTTATCGTTATCAATGCAGATACATTTCATCTATAAAAAGTGTTTATGAACTTTAATTACTAGTAGAGTGGATACATATTATCACTTCGGTCAACGCATTGGAATATTAGCTATTCGTCGAGGAAACGTGGCCGTGACTTGTTGGCACTAGGGAATGCAATCTCTCGACTCGACAGATTTCTATTATTCGAATATACCTAATTGTATTACTTTTAATTATATTAGAACTTCATGGTTAAATAAATAATAAACACGTGTTATTGTGTTAATTTAAAATATATATTTGACATGTTAATAATAATAGAATGGAATTAATAGCAAATGCATACGTTTTCAGTGATAAGCGCCCGATCTCGCGGGATCTCGTAAATCTCGAAATGTCGCGGGACTTTGTGCTCCCTCCCCACGGCCAGTGACCCCGGGAAAGGTCCAGGGGACCGATTTTTCACTTTCAAGCGCTCGACTCTTTCACTCGAAAACTGACAAATGAAATGCTATTTTGAAATGACAGAAAATTTAAAAACGTGCGGTATTGACCACTCGTATTCCATTCTATCAGTAGAAAGTAAGTGCCTGTGATTATGACACTACAATAGCATTTACTTTAATTTAATTTTCGAGCGCTCGAAAGTCAAAAATCGGCCCCCAGGTCTTTTTTGGAAAGATATCTATCTCACTCGTCCGCGTTCAAACAACACACTTCACGTGACTTATGTTCTTGTATAATAATGGCCGCAATAGTTACATCCGATTCTAAATATAACCCTTGCACTTGAGATATGAATGCACTTGTGTTTAAAGCGATGCTTCGAGTGTGGTTGGTAGCGTTGGTACAGTCAAAGCCAAAAACATGCTAACACTTTTACACCGCACACTTGTACAAGGTGATAAATTATGCATTATCTTTACCTTGTCTAAGTACATTTTTTTTCTGTTGTGATTATTTTAAGTTAGTGTTACTCTCATAAGGTGGGCACAGAAGCGATGGCCGTTGGGGCGAATGGCGACCACGTACCGGAAGGCGAAGCGTGTGTAGACCCCCCCACAGGGTGGACTGACCTGGTAAAGGTCGCGGGAGTCCGGTCATTGTGGCACTCTTAAGGGGAGGCCTATGTCTAGCTGTGGACGTCTCTCGGCTGATAAGATGATGACACTCATATGAACTATTTATTGTTCTTACTTTAGTGAAATACTTAATTTAATTTATTCGCCCTCCTAGCGTTATTCCGGTTGTGCCCTAAAGTGGCCCGGGGTCCGTTTTGGCACCAATATTTGGCATAGGCACTAGTTTTACGAAAGCGACTGCCACCTGACCTTCCAACTCACAGGGGAAACGAGACCTTCTTGGTATTAGACCCGTTTCCTCACGATGTTTTCCTTCACTGAATAGCCACTGTTAAATGTCAAATGATATTTCATGCGTAAGTTTTCTGAATAAACCCAGCGGTACCGTGAATTACCGCTCGGCTAAACTGGCCCTTCCATATTTTGACGTTACAATTAACATTTTACATTGTGCAAATGTTTCTTAACTCGAGCAATAAGAATCGCTGCATAACGATCTGACTTTCTAAAGAATCAACCATGGGAATACATTTGGAGCGTCACTTCCTAAACTATGAAATAACCTTATGCTTACAACATACGTTAAGTAATTAATACTAATTAATATTGGTAGTACTCGCGAGCTTCTCTTTTGATAATTTCTTTTTTGACAATAACAGTTGACATTCGCTCTATGCTATCGCAATTACTACACATATATAGTTTCCGTGACTGAGTTTAATAGTTAAATGCTACTCCCGTATTTACTCGGCAAGGTCATACAATTACAATGACTACGCGAATAGTCAGCGGAAGTCCATTTTAGTATACATAATGAATATCAGCAATGGCGGTGAAAAGGAGCGACGCCGCCGCTTTAAATTCAATATTATCAATACAAACGTTTTATTATAAGTTTCCTATAGCAGTTACTGTTTTTTTCCGCTATGTCATTAGAATGTGCAATGGAGCGGAGCATATTGGGTGTGAAGGTAATGGATCGTATCCGGAACACCATGCTGCCCTCACAAACTCAAATTGTAGACGTAGCTCGGAAGACGATCAAGTTAAAGTGGGACTGGGCTGGTCGTCGCGTCCGCCGCATGCCCGGTGAGCTATGGGCAAATAGCACCATGAAGTGGAAACCTCAGAACTCGAAAACGAGACGCGGCAGATTTAGACTCCTTTTCAGGGTTCCGTAGCAAAAAAACGGAACCCTTATGGATTCGTCATGTCTGTCTATCTGTCTGTCCCGTATGTCACAGCCACTTTTTCCGAAATTATAAGAACTATACTGTTGAAACTTGGTAAGTTGTATTCTGTGAACCGCATTAAGATTTTCACACAAAAATAGAAAAAAAAAAACAATAAATGGTGTTTCCCCATATTTAGAACTGAAACTCAACATTTTTTTTTTCATCAAACCCATACGTGTGGGTTATCTATAGATAGGTCTTCAAAAAATAATGGTACAGAACCCTTTGTGCTCGGGTCCGATTCGCACTTGGCCGGTTTTAAAGGACTGGCCAGACCAAGTTCAAAACCGTGAGCAGTGGAAGAAAAGGGGGACAGCCTGTGCGCAGCGAGAAAAGGTATCCGACAGATAGACAGACAGAGTTTATTACTTTCGCATTTATAATTATAATATTAGCATGGTTAGTATGAAAGGATTACAAAACAATGCAATGTTGGATTTGAAAATTCAATATATTCATCGGTGGCGTACAAGTGTTTCTGGTGGTAAGCGGTTGCCACATCCTATGGAAATGTTTCTCGTTATTCGCCAGCTAGGTTTGAATAATTGCCGTAAACGGTCTGGAAAAGGTCCCAAAAGGCATTGTTCTCCTTGAGGAATCTACTTTCCATCCGGAGCTCCGAGCCGATGTTGAGGTAAGGCCGGGTTGTCTCGCTGACCGGGGTCCATTGCACGGGGAGCAAGTCTGTAATCTCCGGGATTGGGTTTCTGAAACATAAAGAAACAATTCTGTTATTGAGTAGCAGTGTAAGTACTTATTTGCCAAGCGAAGATCATTTATTAGAAATAATAATTTGTGGTTGTGATGGATAATCATAATATTAACATTTTCCTGTCTTCTAATATGCCCATAATCATAAAGAATATCCCATATTTTAGCTCAAAATCCATATTTTTTTGTATTTATCTGTCAATTTGACATTTGTGTTTTAGAAATAAGATGAAACACATTTTAGTTAGCTGATATCTGTTTATTTTTATGAATATTGAAGTAAATATTTTGACGGGTCCTATAACAATTAAACCACGGATAATTGTGCAAATTTAGACAAATAAAAAGGGCGGGGTGCAACGACTTACGATTACAGATCGATCAAAATGTATATGGTAAACTTTCTTAACACTCGAAATTTACATACGGTTTGGTAAGTTGATAAACCAGGCTTACCCGTATTTGATAAAGTTGGCCCACAAGGTAGTAATGCGGTCAACCATTAACAAGTCTTCTGAAAGTTCCTTGCGTCCTTCGCCTTTGGACGCCATATCGAACAAGTATGAGAGTTCCGCGGAGTGAGACGCACCCTCGGCCCCCGAATCTCCTACATAAGTAAACACATATCCATAAATTGGATTGGCATTGTCTCTAATCAACCTCGTTATCGTGTCCTGAATAGGATGGTTGAATATAAAATCAGACATAAAATATTCAGCTCCTAGTTCAAAGTCTTCTGAAATATGCTTATCACCGATGTAATAGTGTCTGAGTATCTCTGCTGCCTTCTCCAGCTGGTCGTTTTCTAGATCGAACTTTTCGTTTAGAGTAGAGTAGAAAATGTCATCGCCATTCATCATTGTCACGTCACCTAAGTATTCCAGGTCAGTATTACCAATTAGAATGGGAGTGTTACTTATCTTCCTTTCATTTGATAGGGCGTAAGGCGTACTGTTGATGAAGCTATCGACGCCGCTGAATGATTTTTCCGCGCACGGTTTGAAATCTATTTTTAAATCCTGGGACGCACCAGTGACTAAGCTGTGGTCGGTTTGAGCCAAAAATGCCAAGGCCTGTTTATTGTCGGAGGTGTTCAGACCTAAGTAATTGGCCAGCTTGACTGCTACATCTGGACCTCTCTTACCAAACATGCCCGGGCTGAGAGGTGTACCACTCTCTGCTATAACTTTGTCGAACAATTTTTCCTTGTTTGAATATAATTGTAGCAGAACTATGGCTGATCCCGCGCTTTGGCCGGCCAGAGTAACTTTGTAGGGGTCCCCACCGAATGCAGCTATATTTTTTCTAACCCATAGCAATGCTTCGTATACGTCTTTCAGCCCTTGGTTTCCTGGAACAGCAGGGTCGTCCAGGCACATGAAGCCGTATGCTCCCAAACGGTAGTTGACGGTAACGACAATAACACCCTGTTTCACCAAGTTAGGTGGTTCGTATTCCTTAGCACTTCCTCCTCCGAAACCGCCACCGTGAATCCACACTACAACTGGAAGAGGGTTGCTAGTACCCGCTTTGTTCGGTACATATATACTTAATTGCAGGCAGTCAATAGAGGCGTCATCGGAGCCTTCGGGGTTGCCGAATCCAGTTTGAGGACATTTTCTTGAGTTATCATAAGCATTAAATATTTCTTCATCGAATGTTGGGGCCTCACGAGCAGCCTAGAAAGGTCAAGTTATATTATAAACTTTATATATCCAAAATAATATTATAAATGCGAAATGTGTTTGTCTGTCTGTATGTTACCTCTTCATCCTTAAACCGCTGAACCGATATAGAAAAAAAAATGGTATAGAGATAGTTTGAGTCCCGGAGAAGGATATAGGATAGTTTTTATCCCGGAAATTATCCCCTAAGCATGAAATGGGTGGTGAAAGTCTGTATGGCGCTACGATATAAACGAGTTCCACGCGGACAGACTCGCGGGCAGAAGCTTGTTAAGAAATATATTTAGGATACTTACCCCAAACGGGTCATCCAAATCCACTTTGGCATAAGGTATTCCCAAAAATTTAGAGTATTGGCCATCGCTTGCTTTAATTCCTTTCACCAGACCCTGGCCGATCAGCACTAAGGGGTCTACTCTTTCTAATGCACCATGAACTTTCACAAATAATAAAATATTGAGCAATATCAAGGTCTTCATTGCGCAATACACAGGAATAAACCGGTCAAGTAGGTTCTACTCCTGTAATGCAACTGCTACTGAACTCAAGAGTACCTTTTATCTGGAATTTTCAAAGTGATACGTGAAACGCTATCTTGTGTTTGAAGTGTCTCGATAAGAAATACCTATGAATCGTCAATAAATCAATATTTTTTTAACAACAAGAATCCCTTATAGTTTCGCCATGTCCGTCTATCCGTCCCTTCGTCTGCGGCTTAATTCAGTGATAGTTGCTACTAGAAAGCTCTAATTCGGCATGGGTATATACATAAATTAATCACGCCGACAAAATGGTAAAATAAAATCTAGTTTTTTTTTAAGGTAACCTCCCATACGCGTAAAGTGGGAATCTAATTTTTTTCGCCGCTAAACCCATGGGGTGGGTAAGCGTTGGATAGCTTGTTGAAATACAGGGTGTTTGGTAACAGGACGCAAAGCCCAAAGTAGGTAATAGTTTAGGCCATACTGAACAATTTTCACGATGGGGCCAACCCCGACATCTCAAAAAAATTTTTGACCGTTTCATACATCCACCGTTTGAATGTCGATATTTTGTATGAAGAGGACAATTTTAGGCTAAATACACTATTTACATTAAATGGAATTAATAGATACATTTACTTGAGAGGATGTAAGTTCAAGAACCTGCCAAGTGCGCGCCGGACCACGCGCAGTGTAGGATTCCGTAGTTGGCTGTCTTTGACCTTTACGCCAACTAAACGTTGCGTCGCCCGAATTTTTACGAAAGTTGATCTTTTCAAGTACATTTATTAAGTAGGTGGACTATTAAGTACTTACTCATTAACTAGTATATACCTACTATACCTCATAGTTTTCGAAGTAAATTCATTATATATACTACTGCCATGTTTTTAGGGTTCCGTAGTCGACTAGGAACCCTTATAGTTTCGCTTTGTTGGTCCGTCCGTCTGCGGATAATCTCAGTAACCGTTAGCACTAGAAAGCTGAAATTTGGTACTAATATGTATATCAATCACGCCGACAAAGTGGTAAAATAAAAAGTGAATCATATTTTTTTATTAGGGTGTATCCCCTGTACGTAACGTGGGGAGTGTATTTTTTTTCATTTCAACCCTAACGTGTGATATATAGTTAGATAGGTATTTGAAAATGAATAGGGGTTTGCAATAATCATTTTTTGATAATGTTAATATTTTCGGAGATAATCGCTCCAGAAGTAAAAAAAAATGTGTCCCCCCCCTCTAAATATTGAACCATAAGTTTTAAAAATATGAAAAAATCTCAAAAGTAGAACTTTATAAAAACTTTCTAGGAAAATTATTTTGAACTTGATAGGTTGAATTGAAAAAAATTACAAAATAATTTCTGAACTAAGTTTGTAATTTAACCGTATAAGCAGGTGTTTATTGTACCTGTAATTTCTACGAAATCACAATGAAATGACGTGCTTTCAAATAAAGCAAAAAAACGGTGAAAATCGGTTCATGCAATAAAGAATTATCCCATAAAAATCATCTTCCATACTTTAAGCTCGCGCGCAATAGTTTACTTAATTTGCCGATAGATGTCGCTGTACGCGGAACGCTCACATTGTACATGGCGCTGTTAAGATTTTTTCTGATTTAATGGGGTCGGAGCAGGTGAGCCCATACATAAGGTCGAAAATTTGTCGTGCTCGTTGTCTTAGTTGTCTTTGGTCGTTCGTTGTCTAATAATAAAATTGTTCGCTAAGTACTGCTTGTATTGTGTCTGTCTATAATACATGTTCGATTTGATTTAGGAATTTGAACTCTCTTGCTCATACATTTGGTTCACGGAACGGGCTACGGAACCCTACACTGAGCGTGGCCCGACACGCTCTTGGCCGGTTTTTTTTTATATAACCTGTAGTAACTATTTAGCCGGACACATGACTTTTAATGCTTTGTGAGAGAAAAACGGAAACTGCATTAAGTATATTTAATTTATTGAATAATCTTAAGAGTAAACCAATTAATAATCTGTACAAATTATCTAAATTAAAAAGGGATACTCTATTATAAATATTATTTTCTCCGCTACTAGTAGTCGCATTGACGAGCGAGGAAGCTATATTTGCCATAAACGGACTGGAAAAGGTCCCAGAAGGCATTCCTCTCCTTGAGGAATCTGTGTTCCATCCGGAGCTCGGAGCCGATGTTGAGGTAAGGCCGGGTTGATCCCGTTACCGGGGTCCATTTAATGGGGATCAAGTCCGAAGTCTCCGTGGTTGGGTTCCTGAAAGAAAATAATTGAGTGAACTTGGAACCAATTTAAAATACAACAGCAGCGATTTCTTAGCGGAATTTGCCATCAGTACTTAAGATTAAATTGAAAGTAGATTGTTATGCCAGTAGATACACTTGAGAACCGATGTGTTTCGTCAGCGAAGATAGCAATCAAAGATTAAGTTTTCCGGTTGCCATGATATCCATAGATATTAGTGCGAGCTTGGTAATAAGTAATAAAGTCTTACCCGTATTTAACAAAGTTAGCCCACAATGTAGCCAAGCGGTCTGCCATTAGCTGATCGGCCTCAGAGCGCTGCTTCCGTGTTAAGTTATCCATTTCGAACATGTAGTTTAGCTCTGCCGAGTGAGCTGCACCCTCCTCAACAGATTCCCCTACGTAACTAAACACGTACTCATAAACTGGATTGGCATTATCTCTTAACAAGCTCGTTATCGTGTCTTGAATGGGGTGGTAAAATATAAAGTCAGACATAAAACTTGAAGCTTCTATTTTGATGTCTTCTGAAATAGGTTTATCTCCAACATAGTAATGCCTGATAATCTCGGCAGCCTTTTCTAGCTGATCTTTCTCCAGATTAAATGTTTCTTCTAGAGCCGAGTAAAAAAAATCTTTCTTGTAAAAATCTTCGCCATGCATTAATTTTATCCAATCGCTTGTATATTCTTGATTAGTATTACCAATAAGAACGGGAGTGTTTCTAATTTTCCTTTCGTTTGATAGGGCGTAAGGCTCACTGTCAAGGAAGTTATCCACGCCACTGAACGATTTTTCCGCGCATGGTTTGAAATCTAATCCTAAAGCGTGAGAAGCACCGGTGACTAAGCTGTGGTGACTTTGAGCCAAAAATTGCAAAGCTTGCTGATTGTCAGTTGTGTTCAGACCCAAGTAGTTGGCCAGCTTCACCGCTACGCTGGGATCTCCCTTTCTAAATATGTCCGGGCTAAGAGGCGTTCCACTCCCTGCTATAACTTTATGGAATAACTTTTCCCTAGTTGAAAATAAGTGTAGCAGAGTTGACGCAGAGCCTGCACTTTGGCCGGCCAGAGTAACGTTGTAAGGGTTGCCACCAAACGCAGCAATGTTACCTCTAACCCAACGCAATGCTGCGTATTGGTCTTTTAGCCCTTGGTTTCCAGGCACTGCAGGATCGTCGAGGCACATAAAACCGTAGGCTCCAAGGCGGTAGTTGACCGTAACGACTACAATACCTTGTTGGACCAAGTTCGATGGTTCATATTCATTGGCGCTTCCAGCAACAAAATAACCTCCGTGAATCCACACCAGAACAGGCAGAGGTTTGACAGTGCTCGCTTTATTTGGTACAAACACGTTTAATTGCAGACAGTCAGGAGATTCGTCATGTTCACCTGTCAGAGGGATCATTCTAGTTTGAGGACATACTCTTGAGTTATCATAAGCATTAAATATTTCTTCATCGAATTTTGGAGCGTCTCGAGCGGCCTAAAAATAAATTAAATTAATTTTAGACTGGCATACAAAAACAAAGGAATATAATCATGGACTTACCCCAAAAGGGTCATTAAGATCCACTGTTGCATAAGGTATTCCCAAAAATTTCGAGTAGTCGGCTTCACTAGCTTTGGTTCCTTTCACCAAGCCCTGGTTAATCAGCACTAAGGGGTCGACTCTTTCTAACGCACCATGAACTTGTATATACGCTAAGAATAATATATTTAGCCATATCAAGGTCTTCATTATGCAACACTTTTTAAGTTTGAACAACACGTTCAAGTAGCGTCTAAGCTTACCTACTCTTGAAATGCAACTGCCATCAAAATGTGAGATAACATTTTATATTGACTTTTTAGAATTTAAGGGGAGATATCGTTCATCTTGAAGTGTCCCGATTATCCATAGTGATCTTGGCTAGTAAGTTATCTTGATAATACCTGTCTATCAGCTGCTAGGAAACTAGGTTTTTCACAAATATAAAAAGATAATATAATAATAACCTTAGGTTCTGACGGGAGAAAACATTTGCAAAATATTTCAAGAAAGATTTTTATTATATTATTGGTATAATACTGATATTCCAAAACGAATGATTTTATATCCTTCGTTTCAATAGTTAACAACTTCTGTGCATGCTTTTTATGATTTAATTACACATTTTTATATGAGGAGACGCCATTTTAATATTCCCGATTATGAATCCAACCAAAAATTAATTAACTAAATAGACGTTATAAGTCCCCATAACGCAAGCTATATTCACAGAAAAGAGGAAAGATGCGAACCTAAATCTCTGTATGACCTTAATACAATGTAATTTCGACAGCTCTTCTACTGCTCATTGGTGTACTGCTGGGGACATGGGTAGTGTACGGCGTGGTACGCTTCATCATGTCCCGCGTGTGGCGCACGGGCAAGCTGCGGTACGGGGACAAGGAGCTGGCCATACAGCAGAGGTTGAGAGCGCTGGACACGTTCCGAGGGTAAATCTATGTCACTAGCTTGGTGTACGGGGTACGCTTCATCATGTCCCGCGTGTGGCGCACGGGCAAGCTGCGGTACGGGGACAAGGAGCTGGCCATACAGCAGAGGCTGAGAGCGCTGGACACGTTCCGAGGGTAAATCTATGTCACTAGCTTGGTGTACGGGGTACGCTTCAACATGTCCCGCGTGTGGCGCTTGGGCAAGCTGCTGTACGGGGACAAGGAGCTGGCCATACAGCAGAGGCTGAGAGCGCTGGACACGTTCCGAGGGTAAATCTATGTCACTAGCTTGGTGTACGGGGTACGCTTCAACATGTCCCGCGTGTGGCGCTCGGGCAAGCTGCGGTACGGGGACAAGGAGCTGGCCATACAGCAGAGGCTGAGAGCGCTGGACACGTTCCGAGGGTAAATCTATGTCACTAGCTTGGTGTACGGGGTACGCTTCAACATGTCCCGCGAGTGGCGCTCGGGCAAGCTGCGGTAAGGGGACAAGGAGCTGGCCATACAGCAGAGGCTGAGAGCGCTGGACACGTTCCGAGGGTAAATCTATGTCACTAGCTTGGTGTACGGGGTACGCTTCAACATGTCCCGCGTGTGGCGCTTGGGTAAGCTGCGGTACGGGGACAAGGAGCTGGCCATACAGCAGAGGCTGAGAGCGCTGGACACGTTCCGAGGGTAAATCTATGTCACTAGCTTGGTGTACGGGGTACGCTTCAACATGTCCCGCGTGTGGCGCTCGGGCAAGCTGCGGTACGGGGACAAGGAGCTGGCCATACAGCAGAGGCTGAGAGCGCTGGACACGTTCCGAGGGTAAATCTATGTCACTAGCTTGGTGTACGGGGTACGCTTCAACATGTCCCGCGTGTGGCGCTCGGGCAAGCTGCGGTACGGGGACAAGGAGCTGGCCATACAGCAGAGGCTGAGAGCGCTGGACACGTTCCGAGGGTAAATCTATGTCACTAGCTTGGTGTACGGGGTACGCTTCAACATGTCCCGCGAGTGGCGTTCGGGCAAGCTGCGGTACGGGGACAAGGAGCTGGCCATACAGCAGAGGCTGAGAGCGCTGGACACGTTCCGAGGGTAAATCTATGTCACTAGCTTGGTGTACGGGGTACGCTTCATCATGTCCCGCGTGTGGCGCACGGGCAAGCTGCGGTACGGGGACAAGGAGCTGGCCATACAGCAGAGGCTGAGAGCGCTGGTCACGTTCCGAGGGTAAATCTATGTCACTAGCTTGGTGTTCGGGGTACGCTTCAACATGTCCCGCGTGTGGCGCTCGGGCAAGCTGCGGTACGGGGACAAGGAGCTGGCCATACAGCAGAGGCTGAGAGCGCTGGACACGTTCCGAGGGTAAATCTATGTCACTAGCTTGGTGTACGGGGTACGCTTCAACATGTCCCGCGAGTGGCGTTCGGGCAAGCTGCGGTACGGGGACAAGGAGCTGGCCATACAGCAGAGGCTGAGAGCGCTGGACACGTTCCGAGGGTAAATCTATGTCACTAGCTTGGTGTACGGGGTACGCTTCATCATGTCCCGCGTGTGGCGCACGGGCAAGCTGCGGTACGGGGACAAGGAGCTGGCCATACAGCAGAGGCTGAGAGCGCTGGACACGTTCCGAGGGTAAATCTATGTCACTAGCTTGGTGTACGGGGTACGCTTCAAAATGTCCCGCGTGTGGCGCTCGGGCAAGCTGCGGTACGGGGACAAGGAGCTGGCCATACAGCAGAGGCTGAGAGCGCTGGACACGTTCCGAGGGTAAATCTATGTCACTAGCTTGGTGTACGGGGTACGCTTCAACATGTCCCGCGTGTGGCGCTCGGGCAAGCTGCGGTACGGGGACAAGGAGCTGGCCATACAGCAGAGGCTGAGTGCGCTGGACACGTTCCGAGGGTAAATCTATGTCACTAGCTTGGTGTACGGGGTACGCTTCAACATGTCCCGCGTGTGGCGCTCGGGCAAGCTGCGGTACGGGGACAAGGAGCTGGCCATACAGCAGAGGCTGAGAGCGCTGGACACGTTCCGAGGGTAAATCTATGTCACTAGCTTGGTGTACGGGGTACGCTTCAACATGTCCTGCGTGTGGCGCTCGGGCAAGCTGCGGTACGGGGACAAGGAGCTGGCCATACAGCAGAGGCTGAGAGCGCTGGACACGTTCCGAGGGTAAATCTATGTCACTAGCTTGGTGTACGGGGTACGCTTCAACATGTCCCGCGTGTGGCGCTCGGGCAAGCTGCGGTACGGGGACAAGGAGCTGGCCATACAGCAGAGGCTGAGAGCGCTGGACACGTTCCGAGGGTAAATCTATGTCACTAGTTTGGTGTACGGGGTACGCTTCAACATGTCCCGCGTGTGGCGCTCGGGCAAGCTGCGGTACGGGGACAAGGAGCTGGCCATACAGCAGAGGCTGAGAGCGCTGGACACGTTCCGAGGGTAAATCTATGTCACTAGCTTGGTGTACGGGGTACGCTTCATCATGTCCCGCGTGTGGCGCTTGGGCAAGCTGCGGTACGGGGACAAGGAGCTGGCCATACAGCAGAGGCTGAGAGCGCTGGACACGTTCCGAGGGTAAATCTATGTCACTAGCTTGGTGTACGGGGTACGCTTCAACATGTCCCGCGTGTGGCGCTCGGGCAAGCTGCGGTACGGGGACAAGGAGCTGGCCATACAGCAGAGGCTGAGAGCGCTGGACACGTTCCGAGGGTAAATCTATGTCACTAGCTTGGTGTACGGGGTACGCTTCAACATGTCCCGCGAGTCGCGCTCGGGCAAGCTGCGGTACGGGGACAAGGAGCTGGCCATACAGCAGAGGCTGAGAGCGCTGGACACGTTCCGAGGGTAAATCTATGTCACTAGCTTGGTGTACGGGGTACGCTTCAACATGTCCCGCGTGTGGCGCTCGGGCAAGCTGCGGTACGGGGACAAGGAGCTGGCCATACAGCAGAGGCTGAGAGCGCTGGATACGTTCCGAGGGTAAATCTATGTCACTAGCTTGGTGTACGGGGTACGCTTCAACATGTCCCGCGTGTGGCGCTCGGGCAAGCTACGGTACGGGGACAAGGAGCTGGCCATACAGCAGAGGCTGAGAGCGCTGGACACGTTCCGAGGGTAAATCTATGTCACTAGCTTGGTGTACGGGGTACTCTTCAACATGTCCCGCGTGTGGCGCTCGGGCAAGCTGCGGTAAGGGGACAAGGAGCTGGCCATACAGCAGAGGCTGAGAGCGCTGGACACGTTCCGAGGGTAAATCTATGTCACTAGCTTGGTGTACGGGGTACGCTTCAACATGTCCCGCGAGTCGCGCTCGGGCAAGCTGCGGTACGGGGACAAGGAGCTGGCCATACAGCAGAGGCTGAGAGCGCTGGACACGTTCCGAGGGTAAATCTATGTCACTAGCTTGGTGTACGGGGTACGCTTCAACATGTCCCGCGTGTGGCGCTCGGGCAAGCTGCGGTACGGGGACAAGGAGCTGGCCATACAGCAGAGGCTGAGAGCGCTGGACACGTTCCGAGGGTAAATCTATGTCACTAGCTTGGTGTACGGGGTACGCTTCAACATGTCCCGCGAGTGGCGCTCGGGCAAGCTGCGGTACGGGGACAAGGAGCTGACCATACAGCAGAGGCTGAGAGCGCTGGACACGTTCCGAGGGTAAATCTATGTCACTAGCTTGGTGTACGGGGTACGCTTCAACATGTCCCGCGTGTGGCGCTCGGGCAAGCTACGGTACGGGAACAAGGAGCTGGCCATACAGCAGAGGCTGAGAGCGCTGGACACGTTCCGAGGGTAAATCTATGTCACTAGCTTGGTGTACGGGGTACGCTTCAACATGTCCCGCGTGTGGCGCTCGGGCAAGCTGCGGTACGGGGATAAGGAGCTGGCCATATAGCAGAGGCTGAGAGCGCTGGACACGTTCCGAGGGTAAATCTATGTCACTAGCTTGGTGTACGGGGTACGCTTCAACATGTCCCGCGTGTGGCGCTCGGGCAAGCTGCGGTACGGGGACAAGGAGCTGGCCATACAGCAGAGGCTGAGAGCGCTGGACACGTTCCGAGGGTAAATCTATGTCACTAGCTTGGTGTACGGGGTACGCTTTAACATGTCCCGCGTGTGGCGCTCGGGCAAGCTACGGTACGGGGACAAGGAGCTGGCCATACAGCAGAGGCTGAGAGCGCTGGACACGTTCCGAGGGTAAATCTATGTCACTAGCTTGGTGTACGGGGTACGCTTCAACATGTCCCGCGTGTGGCGCTCGGGCAAGCTGCGGTACGGGGACAAGGAGCTGGCCATACAGCAGAGGCTGAAGACCATTGATAATGATCTCTGACTGGAAGCTACTTTTTGTATGCGTTTACAACGGATTAACGAATTATCTAATACACAGGGTAGTTACGTAATTTTTCAAACGAGCGTTAAAACAAATGCAAT
Source organism: Epinotia bilunana (assembly GCA_947049275.1). Lineage (NCBI taxonomy): Eukaryota > Metazoa > Arthropoda > Insecta > Lepidoptera > Tortricidae > Epinotia > Epinotia bilunana. The sequence goes on from OX346256.1 coordinate 26,317,847, forward strand.
GTCATTTTCTAGATCTACCTCACGTACGCAATCGACCAGCAGGTCCAAGTTTTGCTATAGATTGTCGAAGTAGATTGTGTTTTTGATCCTAGCGTAGGTAAGTGAAAGCATGGATTGATATAGGTCGCTGTATATGATCTCTTTATTTGTTTCTACCATTGTATCAATAAGTTATGAAACCTTTTCGTTCACAGGATGGCCATAGTGTTCATGATCTTCGTGAACGACGGCGCCGGCGGCTACTGGTGGCTGGAGCACGCCACGTGGAACGGACTGACTGCCGGGGACCTGGTGTTCCCCTCGTTCTTGTGGATCATGGGGGTGTGCATCCCACTCTCTGTCAAAGGCGCCTTCGCGAAGGGTGTGCCGCGGTGGAAGATCTTTATGCATATTGTCAGGGTGAGTAGATTAACATAGGATCGAGCTGCGAGGCAAAGAATCCTGAAGCTAAAAGTCAACAATTACTGCTTTGTGAAATTATCCCGTCAAAGAGGTCGCACGCCGTAGAATTCGACTGGGTCAGGTATCAGAGAATGTGTGAAGAGAGAGCGCATCAGTAACTTAATCAACGGTAGTAGATAGTAGTCTTAGAAAAAGAATAGGCGAGGTAAAGAAGGCGAGGAATCTTAATCTAGGGGATCATGCGGATATTTGGTCTCAGACCTGTTTTTATAGGGACCAAGACTAGGAAAGCGGTTGATTGTGACACACGCAACACTTTTTTGTAACAGCTTCTGTACTTGCACCATTTGACAATAAATGATTTCTTTCTGTTTTCTTTCTTTCTGAAATTTCCCGTTTTACCATAATTCTGGCTTCTGTTTGGAACACGCCACGTGGAACGGACTAACTACCGGGGATCTGCTGTTCCCCTCGTTCATGTGGATAATGGGTGTTTGCATGCCACTCTCCATGGAGGGCGCTTGAATATCAGGGTGAGTAGACTGATTGTCGCACCGATGTGTCCATTATCCAAGATCCCGATCTCTCTGTCCATCCCGATCAGGAAATTCCAGGAGCTCGTAATGAAACAGCGCGTGTATCCTCCAGGGAAAATGTTAAGCGATGCTAAGTGATGCTGGGCATGCAAAACATGCATGTGAAAGAGCCATTGCGCCTACTTTCAGACTATGAATTTGAATGGGCTACGAGGTAGATCACTTATGAAATGAACAGGCCAGGTTAAAGCAATGGATCATGCGACAAAAAACAAAGCAAGCGTCTATGATGATAAAGGTAGATAAAGCATTTGTTTGTTTGCTACAACCAAAAGTATTCATACCCGACATGAAATCGATCATGCTGGCGAGCCTGATATGTATGTAGGTACTTAATATGGTTCACTAATGTTAGACCAAACAACTTTTGGCCAAATGTTTCATTTGACCTAATGCATTTTTTTCTTAAATAGAAAGCTTTATAGGATTATTATAAAACAAACCTAACCTAACCTAATGACTTCTATTTGATGACATTCAAAGAATACCCGAAAATACCACTGACGAAAAATGCATTAGGTCAAATGAAACATTTGTCAAAATTGATACATTTGGCTAAAAGTTGTTTGGCCAAGAGACAGGACCCCACTTAATATGTCAAATTAATCTGCTGTAAATTAACCCGGTTACAAGTGACACACGAATAACGATCATTAGTTGTCTATTTATTTTTTAGCATTGTTAGGAAAGCTACTAACTATATATATTTATTTTATGAATAACGTAGTAATTTAAGTAGGGCTAATGATGTGTTTTTTATTAAACTCGACGCAAACGGGGTGTTATAACGTTATAGGTCTAACATGGTATGTGTGTAAGTTTATCCTTGTTTTACCGACGAACGTTCTATCGAATGAAATGAAAATTCTGCGAAACATGAATTTTCATTTCATGAATAAAAACTCTGTCAAATTGAATATTTGGTAAACATTTCATGTCATTTGGAACATTTAAAATATATATTTTATAACTATAATATAAGAGGAAACTAAGTTACGGTAGCCTAGTGGTTCAAGCATGCGGCTGTCAAGCGGCGGTCGTGGGTTCGAATCAATGCGTTTTTCGTAACCAATCGCTCGTACCAATGAGTTTTTCGTAACTTATGTACGGAATATTTACCATTGGCTTTTCGGTGAAGGAAAACATCGTGAGGGAACCGGTCTAATCCCAATAAGGTCGAGCTTTTCCTCTGGGTTGGAAGGTCAGAAGCTTTCGTAAAACCAGTGCCTATTCCAAATCTTGGGATTAGGTGTCAAAGCGGATCCCGGGCTCCTTTAGGGCACAACCGGGAATAACGCTAGGATAATGATGAATATGAGAGGAGGACTCTATTGATAATATAAGCATTCTTACTTTAAAAAAAAACTTTCTGTCAGGCATATAAACGAACGTCCTTACAAAACTACTCACTCGAAAACTTTACCTCCTTATAATAATAGTAAGGATGTAGATAGCCATTAAAAGAAAAGTACAGTCGGCACTAAAAGCCTCTTCCACAAACTTGTTTCTCTGCCTTAGTACTGGTGAGTACAGATTTGTAATCACCGGTCGGTATGCGGTTCCCGGTGGTCTTATGTAAACTCTGACCGGTTCTTCAGGTTGCAAGGATGGCGCGATGACCTTTCTGCGCCTGCGCATTGCGGAACGACGGTTATATAATACGCGATAACATTGTAATAACTGCAATAGATTGGTTTGTAGGGGAATTGCATTGTCTGTGGAATTCATGTCAGAGGCTAAAAAGTCAAAGACGTAACGCATTGCTCTATTGTGGGTACAGGTGTGGTTTCAACAGAAGTAGGGTGTTTTTTACTAAATGGCAAATGTTAATTCATGTGATTTATGAATTGTTGTTTTAGGATTTTAGTGCGTTATTGTTCGAAGTTAAGCTAAGGACCCTAATAGTTATAAAAATACAATGCATCGATATTTATTCTTCCAAGACGATCATGCAGTGCAAATTCCTTTAACCGCTCTCTTGATTCCGGATTTTAATAAAGGTAGCCTTCATTGCTTGTAATTTCTGTTTATCAAAGCAGCCCTATACTTCTCTTGGCAACCACAGTTGCCACAATCGGGATAAAATTGTTAACTGTGGTTGCCACAAGAATTGAGTAGTTAAACGACACTTGTAAACCAATAACATAATATGATCGTATACGACCAGGCAACGGTTTGCTGTTACTACAATCATAATTACGTTTTGTCACTTCGCAAAAAGTCGATATCGGATACGATTGGTTTGTTAATTTATGCACGCACCAGATTTAAGCACGCAACCATTCACTTTCGCACTACTTGCGTCATTTCCTGATTATTGATCATTCCGTATCTGATCTTGGGTGTGTACCTGCCTATTATGCCAATTCAGCTTTTGCGACATACTTCGTTGGAAATTCTTCGCGTGTTCGAACTCTCTCTACCGTCGTATCTGCGCGTTCGTTGGATTTTTCCGATCGATTTTTCTTGGTTGTATTTCGTAATTGGAGTGTTTTAAAATTAGAGCACATTTCTGGTTTTGTGTTCAAATCAAATCATTCGATCGATTCGATCTTGTTTACTACGTCGTTTTCATCGTCGAAACTGTTGCGCACCAACTTATGTTAATATGTTTCTGTCGATAAGTTTTAAGATTTTTAGGTTACTTGATTCTAAACTGAGTTCCTAGGGAGTGAGCATCATATATGTATCTGTTCTAAAGTACTTCATCTCCCGATGACTGAGTACCTGAATTGCAAGTATTAATAACGATAATAAAGATACACCAGATAGTTTTTTTTATTCCTTACTTATCTGACAAATTGATTGAAGTTTTTGTTAATATACATAATTATGAGTTACCTAGTGGAGTAGTTAGACCTAGTCAACCAAATTCTTGGGCAAGGGGGGAAAGTGCCTCCGGCGCGCCTCACTCTAAGCTTTATATCTGCGTACATCTAGCAAATATATCAAGTTTGGTGTCTTTTTCGTATAATTCGAGGATGAAGAATTCATTTCTGTGACTAAATTGTCAGTCACCCATACAAAAAATACAATAAATTCAAAATTAAAAAAATCTTTACCGTTTTTTTTTCGATAATCCTCTACAGAATTAAAACTATTAGGATTAGCTCTAGAAAAAAAATACCTGTGAATTAGCCCAGTTATCCTACTATATAAAATAATAAACTTGTCATGCATGTATGCCTTATAATTGTAATTTAAAAAAATGTTTTGTGTCGCACCGTGGACCGTGCTAAAGTCGGTATTTAGTTTAAGCACGCATTCACTTTAAAACTTTATTATACACTAGTGTTTAGTGTATAAATCAAGGAAAAACTAAAATATTTTGCAATTTCGGTCCAGTTTTCTAGATACACCAACTGCATTGCTTTAGGCCTTTAATTCCAATGAAAGGCTCGGCCTTCGGCCTCGCTTGCCTCGCCGCTCACAATCGGGACTTTGGCCTCAGATCTCGCTTGCAAGACACCTGAGGATAGTGAGTGCCCGTCGGGCTCGCCCTAGGGCCTTCGGGTTCGGACCTGGGTCTCGCATAGGGAGCGCTCTCTAAATGGATACTTTGGGCATCTCTATAATTAATATTATCGGACCAAGTTTATTTGTGACATTTTGTGACTTGGCAATCACAGAACTTTACTGCATTTATGGATTTTTGCATACCTAAAACTATGTAGTATTGTGTGATTGCAAGTCACAACATTTATAGAGTATTGAAGCAAATAAAGATTAATAAGAATGCCTGAGACGATAATCTCACAACTTTTTACGGTGGAAGAGTTTCGAGACTTGGCCTCTTTTTTTTACATGGTATGTATTTTATTGGATCTAACTTCTTTTTGTAGGTTATTGTGTTATCAATACATACAAATTATGAATGCAGTCCCATTCTTGCTTTTTTGTCCCATTCACTGCCAATGTAACATGGTAATCCTATATATTTTTGTGGGATTACAAAGTTATTTATGCAGTTGGTGTATCTAGAAAACTGGACCGAAATTGCAAAATATTTTAGTTTTTCTTTAATTTATACACTAAACACTAGTGTAGAATAAAGTTTTAAAGTGAATGCGTGCTTAAACTAAATGCCTAATGCATTAAACTAAATACCGACTTTAGCACGGTCCACGGTGCGACACATTTTTTTTTTTTAATTACAATTATAAGGCATACATGCATGACAAGTTTATTATTTTATATAGTAGGATAACTGGGCTAATACACAGGTATTTTTTTTCTAGAGCTAATCTTAATAGTTTTAATTCTGTAGAGAATTATCGAAAAAAAAACGGTAGTTTTTTTTTTAATTTTGAATTTTTTGTATTTTTTGTATGGGTGACTGACAATTAAGTCACAGAAATGAATTCTTCATCCTCAAATTATACGAAAAAGACACCAAACTTGATATAGTTGCTAGATGTATGCAGATATAAAGCTTAGAGTGAGGCGCGCCGGAGGCACTTTTCGCCTCCCTCCCCTGCCCACCTGCTGGGGGTAACCTCGTGGCAACCGGGCTAAATCAGCTCAGATCACCCTCAAGAACACCTGTTCCAAGCGGTTTGCTTTGTCTCAAAAATGCAAGGTCCCCTTAGAAAACAGACCCTAAGATCTCCTACTAACTGGATATAATTTCTAAATAATACAAGTAGATAATTTACATTAACTAAATTAAAACGAAGTTAAATCTTTAATTGAAAAAGACCCTCGAGGCATCGTACCGAGTATGCTGGCGGTATTTGCTCGCTGAATTGCAATGCTGATGCGTAGCGCGAGCAATTAAGACACACCAAAGGGTACAAAGTTGATTTCTCTGCCGAGGCCGAGGAATATTTATTACGTTTCAGATTTTCAGCGTTTTCCGCCGCTGTACCCGCTTTAGAACTTAGAAGTAGTCCCTTGCCAGTGGGATGGTGCCAGTGGGATGGTGGTAGTGGGATGATGCTAGTGTGACTACACAGGTAGTGCTCCACACCAGCATTCGTACAACTCCACGGAACTATAGACACACCATCAGGTGTTTTGCCATCATCTCTGACAAAGCCAGTCGGCCAAGAAAACCAAGCACATTTATTTAATTGATTTAATCGTATGGCATACATTATTATGGCCGTTTTTTTAAAGTTTGTCACTCTTTAGTACCACCCAGGGAACACGTGCAGGGTTGTATAGCACATTAAATAAATAATAAATATAATATAAATAAATATTAGGGGACAATCTTACACAAATCGACCTAGTCCCATAGTAAGCTCAATAAGGCTTGTGTTATGGGCACTAGACGACGATATATATAATAGTGATAAATACTTAAATACATAGAACACTTCCATGACTCAGAAACAAATATTCATGCTCATCACACAAATATTTGCCCTCACCGGGATTCGAACCCAGAACCTTCGTAGGCAGCGTCACTACCCACTGGGCTTTGGTCGTCAAACATTGATGACACACCAAGACATTAACTAAGGAAATGTTAAATTAGGTATTAGGTATTAAATGCACGCATTCTTGCATGAACATAAGTAACATTAGATAAGAAGTTTACGTGTCACATCAGTAGGTATAACAAACACCGACTTATTTGTGAGCGCACTATTCGCCAACAAACTGATCTCAGTTTGGCGAAATTTGTTGCATACCTACCACATAAGTACATTTTTGAGATAATAAATAAATAAAATAGGTATCTCGAATTATTTTGAACCTATCTGGTACTCTTTTCTTATGGTTCCAGAGAATCATCTTAATTTAAGATGACATCTGTTTCATTCAATATCCTAAATTATTGCTAAATTATTTATTGATTCAAGTATTTGTTTTCTGTGCGGTGAGAACTGCAAACACTCCTGCACCTTAAGAGTATAGGTAATATTATAATAAGTATATTTATGCCACACCGCCACATAATGTAATGGCTTTTTAACGTAGGAAGTAAACTCTCTGTACAGAATAAGCGATTAAACAAATTCTTCGCATGTTGCTCTTATTTGTCCATTCGTGCATGTTATTGAGTCGGCTAACGGTTTTTAGTTTGCTCGCTTTTAAAACATATCTTTTCATCTTATTACTTTTAAATATCAACCTTAAAAACATGAATGTAAAGTTACTTTTTCAATAACATGTACAGAAAGATTTGTTTTGATATGCGATCGACCTCACATGTCCATTATAAATACTAGTCGGTTGCGGTCTTTACTGGGTGACCGATATATGCGTAATTATCTCTATTAGTGACAGTAATTTGTCTGTAAGGTTATAAATTGTAGGTTGTATTTTAATGATCGACAATTAATGATAAGGCTCGAAATTTTTCATACACATGATGACATGACAGATGGATAAGGAGCAATTCTTTTTTACAATCTTACACAAAGCGAACTAGCCCCGTGGTAAGCTCAATAAGGCTAACTAAGGCTACTAGACGACAATATAATTAATAGTTAAACTTAAATACATAGAAAACCTGCAAGACTCAGAACCAAATATTCATGTTCATCACGCAAATATTTGCCCTTACCGGGATTCGAACCCAGGGGGGTCTATGATCTCTTATATTCACAGCAATAACGCGTAGTTGTAGTGTCCAAGTGGCAACATTATAGCTCGCGGTATTTCAGCTCCCGAATTGTTGTGCAACCGCCCTGTGCAACCCGAACTGAGCCAACTTGAACTGGGGTGGAGATATAAAAATCTATGAAAAAAAAATCGTCGCGAGGCAGCCGATTGAAACAGCGGCTGCCTGAAAGTGTACACTGAATATATAATGAAATGCTGGTCTAAATCGAATACCTGGCGACAAATTTTTCCCCCCCTCCTTCAATTTCCGCTCCTGTCCAAGTTGGCTCAGTTCGGGTTGCACAGGGCGGTTCCACAACAACTCGGGAGCTCAAATACCGCGAGCCTTCCGGTTGCCTCTCGGACACTGCAACTACGCGTCATTGCTTTAACTACCTATTATGTTAAAAACAAACTAAAAGCATCGTGAGTGAAACGGATGATTTATTAGTCTATATATATTTATCACTAACTAACTACCTCATCATCGTCATCATCATCATCATATCAGCCGAAAGACGTCCACTGCTGGACATTGGCCTCCCCCAAAGAGTGCCATTATGACCGGTCCTGCGCCACCCGTATCCAGTGGACTCCCGCGACCTAACCAAGTCCACCTTGTCTGTCTACCCCCGCTGCGCCTCCCAGTACGCGGTCGCCTCTCGTGTACCTTTCGCCGCCAACGGCCATCGGCTCTACGTGCAATGTTCCCGCCTACTGCCACTTAAGTTTACCACTAACTACGTAGTTAATTTCAATGGCTCACCGCCCCAAAGCGAGTCTTGACTACCGACATGAGTTGTCGACACTTGTCCCGATACCGCGCCATTTCCCATCAGTCCATGACTTGAAGATGGCTTGAAAAAGAGTTTTAAAGCTCTTTCTTTATCTGTTCCAGCGTTCCTGCATCATGTTCCTACTCGGCGTGGCCCTAGGGACCATAACTGGCAACAACGCCCTGCGCCACATCCGCATCTTCGGCGTCCTGCAACGTCTGGCCGTGGCGTACTTCGTGGCGGCTGGCTTCTACGCGCTGACTGCGCCGAAGTACTTCACGCCACCCAGGGTACATGAGGTTTGATTGACTATCTTGTTTCCAGCACTATGCTAATTGGAATTGCACAGGTGGTTTGGTAGCACTTTTATATTTGTGGGTGCCTACTTTGTTATTTATAAACATCGGTGAAGGGAAATGACAGGTCATGCCATGCCATGCCAACTTATACGTATACGGGCAATTGGTGGTGATGAATGTGACTCGTAGTATGTACCAGCACAATCTGATGAGAATGATAACACACTTATATTTACTGTTGAAATTGGTTAATTCCCGCCCTCCTTTAATATTTAGAACACAAACAGTCGCAGAATTGAGAGAGAGAGAGAAGCCAAGTAAATCAAGTAATATAATTATGTGATAGGTTAGATACCAACCATCCTTGCGTTAGGTTAGTTCCATAAACTTGACAAATAAAAATGCTCGAACGGAGATTTGTGTGTTATGACAACGAAAAGGCATTTTTAGGGTTCCGTTGTCAACAAGGAACCCTGTTTCACCATGTCCGTCCGTCTGTCCGTCGGTCCGTCTTCGGCTTAGCTCAGTAACCCTTACTCAGCTTAACGTCCGAGTGCTCGACGCAGTACTAGTATATGGCATAGGCACTCTATGTCAAAGCAATATGGGTTAAATTCCAACTAAGAGGATTGTTCTTCATTCGAATTTAAGCCATGCCACTTTGACGTACAGCGTCGAGCACTCGCACGTTTACCTTACTAGAAAACTGTAATTCAGCATAGGAATATAAATCAATCACACCGATAAAACAGTAGAATAAAATCATGAAAAAACATTTTTTTAGTGTACCTCCCTACACCCAAAGTGGGGATGTAATTCGTTTTCTCGTTACATACATAGTGTGGGGTATCGTTGAATATCTTGTAAAAAAACATTATGGGTTTCTTAAAACCATTTCTCAACCCAGGGATTCGTCTGCGAGATATTGGGCTTAAAGCCCTAATTTTTGTTCGGGTCATGTGTCCCCCTCCCCCTGCCGGCTAAATGGCTACTACTGGGAATGTGAAAAAAATCGTGGCAGTAGTACATATAATGAATTGAAAAGGAAAACTATCACGGCTAAGTAGGCATAACTAGTTACCGAGTAATAGTCGACCAACTTAAAAGGCCATCTTTCGTTGATTACGAAATCTGGGATCCTCTCGTGGGACACCAAAATGGTTGTGAAAATGTGTTCCTCTCACCTGGGTCCACCAAAAATGTTGATGAAAAGATACTTAGGGCTCCTAGGCTTCGTCCTGAATCACCTAGGAGCAGACGACAGTCCTCACCGCAGCCTCCCCTGGATGCTCGAAGACCGCCCGTCGTCAGGAACGTAGATTTGGGCCACCACCTGTGACCGCCGCGTCCGGCGCACGCGCAACAGGAATTGATTTTGATCGAAATTAAACTATGATGAATATTGACTTGTTTGTATTAATCACCAAACACAAGAACTACATGATATTGAAGCACTAGCACCCTTAGGTGCTAATTTAACCTAATTAAACACCCCGTCACATTTTGATCCCGGCAAGTAATCTTGAGTAATTGAAAGCCATCTTGAAAACTTAAGTTACAGCTACTTTTCGCTAGAGGGCGCGGCCATCGCGCTGTTCGTGAATGATTGAATGACTTGACAGCGCGGCAAATTTGAATTGGGTTATACGCGGATTGCCTAGAACGCAAAATGACTAGTGTTGTTTTGCCCACATTGCAGTTTAACCACTGAGCATTATGCCTAAAACGCAAAATGCCTACATCATTTTCGTCGTTTTATCTTCACGTTAGCGATGACGACGGAGCCCCGCCGTGCGGGGCTCCTATTTCTGGTCTGTTTGCCCTTCGGGCATCTCAAGAAACCTCACGAACCTAACCTAACTTTGAGTGGTCATTTTGCGTTTTAGGCACAATGCTCGGTGGTCAAACTGCAATGTAGGCAAAACAACACACTAGTCATTTCGCGTTCTAGGCAATCCGAAATCATCGGATTCGGCCGACGCAACCGCATTATTTACTTGGCGCGTGTCGATGTAACAAATACAGACGGGCAACTACGGAACCCTACACAGCGCGTGGCCCGAAACGCACTTGTCCGGTTTTTTCATGTGTTTGTTCATATTGTTTCTATTTCAGGGTGCTTGCGGGCAGGCGCTTAAGGACGTCCTCTCATGCATGTGGTGCTGGGCTCTCGCTGGAGCTCTGGTGGCTGTCCACACAGTCATCACCTTCGTGGTTCACGATCCGGACTGTCCAGCGTGAGTCCACAACCTTAGCTCTAGTAGTCGGGCTGTTCCTGAAACTACAACGGTGTAATGTAGTTCTGTGTGGTGCTGGGCGCTGGCAGTTACCCTCGTAGTTCACGACCTTGATTGGCTATCGTGAGTCAATTGGCCAGATCCGCTACAACGAGAAAATACAGTCTGTGGAGGAAATTTACGAATTTAGGTGAGTTGGGAACGCAAAAGTCGGCCGCGAACAAGTCGAACCGGCAGTATTAGAGACAAGTAGGTATTGGACCTTGACATAGTGTGATAAAAGCTCAAACGTAGGGGATGTCCACTTTGTTCTTAGTCCCTGATACTGTCTCTTAGGGTTTGGGATTCCTGTTGAAAATAAAGCATCAAGCAGGTAACGGTTTTTAGTTTAAAATTTCTATTAAAAATATGGTATGAACAGTTGTCGTAGTAAGTGGTAAAAATACGTACTCGTTCGCTTTAGATGATAAAACAATGATACGATCAATATAGTATCTAGAATTATCTCAAAGTCTGAGATCTGAGAGCGTTGCAGGCGTACGTTATACACGTTGATTCGGCTGTCAGCTATACAAAAATGTACCTATATTATATAATTTTCTTTTATACATCAAAATATTAAACACACACAGTCCTTAACAAATATAATGTTCTGTTGATAGAAGGGAACGTTTCATTTAACTTTATCTTCCTGTTTAATAGTTTTACATTACTACACATCTTCTCAAAATTTCTTGAGTATTTTTTTCGTCCGTTATTGTTACTCATCTTCTTTTCCGCGTTGTTTTTGTTTAAGTAAGTGCTTAATTCAGTCATTCAAATATAGGGAAATTTCATTTAAAATGCAAGTATACCACGTATCTACAGTTGCGCAATTAAATGGCTAGTCACTTAGGAAGCATAGATAGAAATAAAGAAAGTCATGTAAATGACGCGGAAAGTGGCTAATATTTTTTCTCGACTATAAGTATAATAGAATTTTAATTTTAATGAGATTTACAATGCATAATGATTGTTAATGCGTTACCTACTTTCATCGTCATACGTAACGTCGTATTAACATCGTTTAAAAAGTTGTCTAAAAACGAATACTAAGATAGAAAACCAATTGTCCTAGCTAGAAACTCTTAGCTAAAAAAGTTGTGATTATGCTAAGTTCTCAAAATAAAAGAAACACTCGAACAGAGTAATTGGTTTGGAGGCTACGATTGCACAGACAGACAGATACACATGTTAAACTTATAACGGCCCTTATTGGCTTCGAGGGTAAAAACTGTACCATGTATTCATAAAAGCAAACAGTTTACCTATTTTTATCATACTGTTTGGCTCTCTGTTCGTTACGTAGCCAGCAGCAGTTGTAGAGGCTAAGTAGGTATGTAGGCAATACATGGACGAGTGAGTTCGAGGTCCGAGCCAAAGGTGAGTCTATAGAAGACCTCATACAACGTTCAATGATGGAATATAAAAAAGGATATATGCACTTCAAAAGTGGCACACTAAAACTAAGACAATTGCACCAACTTGCCTCAGTCTCGCGGCTTATAAACGTGTCTCAGCTGTCAGATTTGGTGGTCATTTTTAAACACTGAATTGCATATAGACAACGTATTTACCTAGTTTAGGGTTCCGTTCCCAAAGGGTAAAACGGGACCCTATTACTAAGACTCAGCTGTCTGTCTGTCCGTCTGTTGCCAGGCTGTATTTCAATGAACCGTGATAGTTAGACAGTTGAAATTTTCACAGATGATGTATTTCTGTTGCCGCTATAACAGCAAATACTAAAAAACAGAATAAAATGAATATTTAACGGGGCTCCCATACAAGAAACGTGATTTTTTCGCCCTTTTTTTTGGGAAATGGTACAGAACCCTTCGTGCGTGAGTCCGAGTCGCACTTGGCCGAGTATTCTATACATCATTGGCTCCAATCCAGATCGTGTCAGAAATATTTCCGAGCAGTAGTGTGAAAACTGTTATCCTTTTCGTAGCGGGTACCTCGGGCCCGGCGGCAAGCACGACGGCTGGGCGGCGCCGGAGTGCAGCGGCGGCGCGGCCGGGTTCGTGGACCGGCTGCTGCTCGGCGCCGCGCACCTGTACCAGCGCAGCGACGCGCGCCGCGTCTACGGCGGGCCCGAGACGGACCCCGAGGGACTGCTAGGTGAGTGCCGACCAGCTAGCTCGACTAGCTAAAGTTGCGGTGTTCGACGACCGTGTGTTTGACGACCGCTTCAGGCTAGTTGGTAGTGACCCTGCCTACGAAGCAAGCGGTCCTGCGTTCGAATCTCGGTAAGGGCGTCTATTTGTGTGATGAGCACGAATATTTGTTCCCGGGTCATGGTCATGTTTTCTTGTATTTAATTATTTATTTATCTATATAAGTATGTTTATCGTCCTCTACTATGTGTAGTTTTCTTGTATTTAATTATTTATTTATCTATATAAGTATGTTTATCGTCCTCTACTATGTGTAGTAGAGGACGATAAACATACTTATATAGATAAATAAATAATTAAATACAAGAAAACATGACCATGACCCGGGAACAAATATTCGTGCTCATCACACAAATAGACGCCCTTATCGAGATTCGAACGCAGGACCGCTTACAGGCAGCCGGCGCCGCAGTACAAGCTTTGCTTAGTTTGGCACTAAATCGATTTGTGTAAGATTGTCCCTTAATATTTATTTATTTGTTTATTTTTCCACATTGCACTAAGAACTGCAGGTCGATCACGTAACGCGGCGCATGTACGTACGTTAGGTAGATCTAAACCTCAATATTTATGGAAAAGTTTTGTCAAATAAATCAGTTTTGATACCTAAATTATTTTATTGCCGACTGTACTTTTCTGTATACCGTCATCAACCATTCCATTGAGACCATTCTGACGAGCCCAAACTCAACGGGGTTACATCGGTTAAGTACTCAATTCCCATGGCCAGCTTCTGTCTCCATCATCAGATCAGGTCGATGGTACCATAATATCGAATTGTCGTCCAAACTATCCCTTTACTCAAAATTTCAGCTCAATCGGTTGAAGATATCTGCTCAATTCAGTAAAAATGACAGTCGGACTATCCTAACGCGCGTTGGAAACGTATGTACGATTCCTACCGAACGGAACGGGCCGGAGCGCGCCTGAGCGCATTTTACAAGTTGCCAAAGGAATTTGTAGCTTTCATACGGACGTTAAATTTCATATTGAAATGGATTTGCGGCCGGTCGGCTCCTCGCGGACGTGGACGGCTGTGCTCGGCTGTCGTCGCATCTGACCGGCCTTTTGTCTGCCACATTATGTATGTCGTACATTATTGTGTTAATTCTGATGAACTTTGGGGCGGTAAATGTTCTCGAGTGGCGTCTATGTACCGGAGAGCGCAGCGTGTGTTAAGGTTGGGAGGCGAAGAACCGGACTTTACGACACTCTTTGCCTATATCCAGCAGTGGACGTCTTTCGGCTGATATGATGATACATTTAACTAGCGCTGAAGCTCTACTGGGAGTCAATCTGGTTCAACTAAAAGTCGGCGCAAAACATAACCTTGTTTCTTTAAGTCTTCTAACCCCTTTGATAGTGCAATACCGGCAGTTTAAGCGTTTGGATGTCCATTATGGTTGTTCCAATTGTGGTTGTTGTTCCATGACTTGTATGTATTTCCACAGGCTGTCTCACATCAGCAGTGCAAGCGTTGCTGGGCGTGCAAGCGGGAGCGACTGTGCTACTCCAGCGCTCGCACAAGGCACGGGTGTCTCGTTGGCTGGCGTGGGGACTGGTGTTCGCTCTCGCAGGCGCGTTGCTGACAGGCTTCAGCAGGGAACATGGCGTCGTGCCGCTGAATAAGAACTTATGGTAAGATTTTAAGTAGATTATGGAGGTACTGGTTATATGGACTGTTTATAGTACCTATAGTGCATACATATGAGGTATGCACTCTGAGGGGAACATACATACGTTAACCTACGCCTGCATTCCCAAAAGGGGTAGACAGAGTTCACGAAATTTAATTATCAGTTCAATAATTGTAGGTTTAAAGATGAAAAAAAATTAGCTGAACAAGAACTCAATAAGTCGAAAAGCTGATTAAGGTGAAAGACCTACTTTCCCAAATCTAAAAGACATCGTAGGTCCACTGAGCTATACGTGATGAGGGCGGCTATTCCTTAAAAAAATAACTTGCTATAAACAAAATTATATTTTAAAATAACAATTGCTCCATTCGAACTCTACAATGAAGACAGACCATCGGGTCATCGGACTAGATAAATTTCTGGTACCTACTTAGACTATCTTCTTAGAGAGTACTAAGAGTTTAGTGGACTAAAGTATTTCGAGATCTCTTTGGCACCTGCCAAAGAGATCTCGAAATATGAAGGTCTCATAGTCTCAATTCTCTACTCCCCAGGTCCATGTCCTTTGTCCTGGTGACGTCATCGTTCTGCCTCGTGCTCCTGGCCCTGTGCTACGTGTTCACCGACGCCTGGAGACTGTGGGGCGGCGGGCCCTTCAGGGCTCCAGGTCTCAACGCCATAGCCCTTTACATCGGCCACAGCGTCTGTTACAACATGTTCCCGTTCCACTGGAAGATCCCTAATATGGAGACGCATACTGTGAGGCTGGTCGAGGCTGTTTGGGGCACCGCTCTGTGGGTTATTATAGCTCATGTTATGGCGAAGAAGAAGGTTTTTATATCGCTCTGAATTGTGTGAAGTTAATGCCCATACTGTATCGGAATCCAGTGCTAAATACTATCAATGTTAAAACTTGACTGGCCAGTAATGTATCTTGGACATATGTGACTCTATTTCTTATACTTACCTAGTTATCGCGGCTTGGATGAAAAGGGATCTCAGCTACTCTTTACTGACTCGATTAGACGGCTATACTACTTTATACGCACACCCTCCGTGATGTTTAATATATAGTTCTCTGAAATAGCTTTTTTTGCTCATGACAGGTATGGGTACTTTCATGGTTTAGTTAAAATGTGTTTTCCCACTTGGCCAAGTAGCTATGTGTTTAAAAAGTAGGTATAATATGTTTATAAAGTGAGCATTTGACCGTAGTAAAGAAAGAAAGTTTTATTTTGCCAAGTTATTTAGCTTAAAGTAGTTTTTAAAGACTGATTATTAGGTTTAGTTCTAGCTGTGTACTTTAACTGTAGGTGAATAAAAAGAAATGCAATAATTGTGACTTCGAGTGCTTTTATAATTAGGAAACATTCCCTTAAATTCTGCTTAAGAATGCTGACGTAAAAGTGTCTAGTCTATAATCATCAGATTTAAAAAGCTGTATACTTACTTATGCCTTAATCTGTAATTATATTAAGTCCGCCGAAATAAATTTAGTAATAATATTGTCGTGTTTTAATGGCCCCGTGTGGCGTAGGGTTAGAATTTTACCACCCCCTTTTTTCCGTGGGTCTCATAAAAGTCGACTAAGGGAGTAGGGTTGACGTGTGTTGTGCGCGATGGATTGGCTAACCTGTCCCTGCGATATAATAAAGTAAACAGAGAATAAAATTATAAATATTACTGCGGATATCTCATTTTGTCGATCTTTTATACCATATACATTTATACTAAATGTTGCACTGGAACATAAGTTTCATGTGCTCTGCCTACCCCTTTTGGAAATAAAGGCGTATGATACATGTATGTTTGTATGTATGTGTTTTATGGCGACCGCTTTGAACACTAGCTAGGATAATGGCGTATACATTAGAGATGAAGCATTCGTCCCTCAAACCGTCGGACGGATGCTGTAATGCTTCCCAATTAAAAGAGTCGGATCTGCAAAACAGCTACTCTTCAGGAGAAGCCGTCAAAGATTTTGAAGAAAAAAATTGTATGGGTGAAATTGACAATTAATGGAATATCGTTATCAAACTTCGAATGTTTGCTTATTAGTAGGTTTTTTATTACTAGCCTTTGAGCATACATGTACTTTTTCAGCCATTTTTCAAAAAAAATACAAAGACCTATATTAGGTACTTTTTTAACCGGAATAGCTTAAGCGTCATTTGTCAGAAGTGCCACATACGACATTTTTTGTCTGAAAATTGTATAATATTAATATATCGGATGTACCAAATCCGACAAAAAAGGTACTCCAAAAATGTCGTAACTAGCAAACTGACATTGTTGCACAGAAACTTAAAAAAAATAAAAAATATTAGTGGGCAATCTTACACAAATCGATCAGTCCCAAACTAAGCAAAGCTTGTACTATGGGTACTAGACGACGATAAACACTTATATAAATAAATAAATACTTAAATACATAGAAAACATCCATGACTCAGGAACAAATATTCGTGCTCATCACACAAATAAATGCCATTACCGGGATTCGAACCCAGGACCTCTTGCTTCGTAGGCAGGGTCACTACCAACGAGGCTAAAGCGGTCGTCAAAACAAACTCTTATGTAACAATTTAATACAGAGAAAATTTACCTGATAACTAAACGACGGACATAGTCGTCTAGTACCCACAACACAAGCATTATTGGCTTATTGGCCGTTGGGGCCAATAAGGCTTGTTGCTTGTTGTTGTTGTGTTGTTGTTGGCTTGGGGTGTGTGTTGTGTTGTGTGATAGTTCGATTTATGTAAGATCGTCATCCCCTAGTGATATTCCCAGTTCACGGTTGTGCCTTAAAGGAGACCCGGAAGTTGGGGGTGGGGTTTGGTTGGTGTAAGATGGTTCTTATCCCAATATTTATTTACTTCAATTTAAAATTTACTTTAGGTACTTCGATTGCTAATCCATGACCAAAAAATCTACATATTAAAAAATAAGTTCATATACGGGGGGATTAAAAAGCAATTCTGAAAGTATTTTGATTCAGATTCTGGAAAAAAAATCTCCTCAATGTTGGCATAAGCCAGTGGGTGATTAGCAATAGATATACGGTAGATTTTTTGGTCTAAAATCAGAAATCGGAGCGTATATAATTTGGGGAATAAAAACACTGGTGTACAATATTTTGACGCTTTATTTATCTCAAGGGTGACAGTAAAATCCGTAATGTCATTGTAAATAATAATAAAACAAACGATTCAACAAATGATGACTCAAGGTAACAGCGAGTAGTTTTAACAAATAAAACGATCAATAAAATTACACTTTACATGAACAACAATGATGCGGTGATGGCCGCACAGGTATCATCCATTCGGGGTCAGACGCTACCGATTATTGCACGAAATCTTATAAAAATATGTTTTGTTTTCAGCGAGTTGAGCATGATACTTAAAGTGAGTTTACCGCGAGGCAGGCTCCGTCTTAAGATGACTCAGGCGCATCACACTCTGCCGCCGTATTCCGCTGCGACGCGCGGAGCGACGGTCCGCAATGCGCCTCAGTGGCGAAGCCGCGATTTTGGGTAGGAGAGTTGAGCCCCTTGAGACCGGTGCACCAGACAACATCGAGCTTTATGACGGGCGTTGATCTCTCTTACTGCGCTGCTCTCCACTTGGAATTCGAGAACTATCTCATCGTTAGTACAGCACAGTTCCAGTGCAAGACATAGAAGCCAGAATCATGGACCGGTGCTGATATGAACCTCAACCCAACTCTCATCTTGACTTCGATGGGAGTAGGCCTCACACATGCCCTACTCTGGCACGAATGGGCCCATAATTCTCAAATTGTTGTCAAGACAAATTGTTGTCTCTTTGATCTGCCCCACAACTAGCCACTCACACAAGTACCTTTACTGATAGTAAGACTTGCCCGATTGACTTCGAATGGACCATACATGATTGCTCAAACTGAAGTGATCCTCGCATACTAATGTATTGTGTTTGGCATTTCGTGTACAGAACATTACGCGAAGGCTCGGGCAGCGCCCGAACACCATTAAAATATTAAATTCCATAACTTAATATCAACTACTTTAGTTAATTTATATAAGTCGTTTTGAATTACATCACTCCTTTGTAGACGGTAAATGCCATATTAGGAATTATATATTTTACAAGTTAAATACTCTATATTTATATAAATATCGTATTATATTTTCTAAGGATACTTTCGCATTGTCATTCGTCATAGGGACTGCTTCCGACACTTATTTTATATTGGTAAATCATTGCTGTTAGGCACGTATGCAGTTTCTAGTGATATTATCGTATAGGGCCGGCCCTGCAGCCTAACTGTAGAACATATCCGACCGCCACCAAGCCTTTTCGATAATCATCCGAAACATAGAGTTAATATCAAAATAATCATGCCTAAGGCGGTCGGTTCGTTTTGCATTTAGACTGAAGGGGACTCCATCAATGCCATTCAACCAATAGCTACGCTAATCTAGAGATCTCGAATGAATGTGAATGCAAGAGACAAGTAAACCTGTATAACGTATATATTTCTAAAAATTCATTAGAAAAATCTCTTAAAATATATCTTCATTCTTTCAATAACAACCCCTGATGAGTTGGGGATTATATAAGTTGATATATTAATTTAGCACGATTTATAAATATAACATCTTAAAACTCTAGATAGGAAGAACTTCAAACATGTACAACAGGACATAATAATTGCACACAGAAACATATTAATAGCGAAAGTTTAGAGTCATAATACAGTTACAAAGTCATATCGATCCTACTAGATGATACACACGTCTTTAACAACAGCGCCATAGGAAATATGGGTCTGTGACAACGCCATCCAGTGAGATTTTTGTTGATATTTTATAGCTTCATAATAACTCTCTACTCTCTGCCAAATACAGAACAAACGCGTCACAGGACGGTAGTCGTTAGGAATAGATATAGAATACAATGACACTAGTCAAGCGCAGTTACATAGACATAAAATGTAGACATAATTAACAGTTTCAGGTAAAAATTTGTACAGCAAGTTGATATCTACATTTTGTTAATTCGTAGGTTAATCTATTATTAATAAGTACTGGTGCTCACTTTAAGTCACTCATATTACTACAAAGAAAATGGAATGTTTAGTAGTTTACTAGAATGTTAAAGGACGTGATAATCGCCCAGCACCTTACATCAAATACTGTTCGTAAACGAAGGCTAATCACATTATTAGTATACACCGAATGTTAGTTACAGTACTGGCCAGTAATAAATCACTTAAAAGGTTTGAAAAATAAATATAAGTATTCGGATTAACGTTTACAATGTGAATCGATTCTGTTTCCGTTAGTCAAACACGGGGCCTACATAGTCCACACCGCTTTTACAGAAAGGATATAAGTCTCGTTATAACGTGAATGCAAGTATACTTGTATTACAAGTCACATATATTTTGCATTGCTGGAATTATGTTTATACGAATATTTTTCATAAGTTATTAAGAAAACCGTGATATATTATTGGTCAATACCGTAAGTTGAAGGCATGCTTGTCGTTTGTACTTGTCCACAGAGCGCAGTTACTGAGATTGATACAGCTATACCAGGGGTCTCGGCGAGACCCTTTACGGCTTCTACGAGAGACTAGACATTACCGAATACATCCACCGTACGATCGGCTCAATAGCTCCTTTAGATACACAAATATATCTAATGTTATCTTAAAGATAAAATCTCTAGAACGATACATTTCTCTTTATAAATGCAAATTCATGGAATTCAATTTAAACGTTAAGACGGGGGTAGTGACCTGTGCCCCCGTCTTACATATTATGCTACCAAGATTCCCGAAGAGTACCCATCGCAGCGACCTTTCTGGGATTTATTAAAAGGCTCGCTAGCGCAGGCACAGCGACATACTAGTAAAACGTATGCTTTGGGTAACAATTAAAATCCTTAACCTAATTTCACATAATAATAAACATACACAAATTAAGACTTAGGCTAGTTAACGCTTTTGCAGCATTATTAAAATATATTACGAGATTTCAAACAACACGCCTAAATTATCGACATAGACCCTACATTTCCCTGTCATCGAGTCTTCGTACGTCGAAAGTGCAGTTAAAAAATAAATATCTAGTGTGGCACTTGGCTTACACCTAACGCAGGAAATATCCAGCACCACAGAACCTATTACTAAAATATAGTGAGCAACCATTGAAACGCTAACAGCTCTTCCCGTTCCTCGTATGTAAATACTTCCAAAATATACATTGATAAAAATACGCCGGGCAGTCGTGGCGTGAGACGTCACGAGCTTGGATATATCGCTTTCTGAATTCCACAGCCTTGAGATCATATTTTAGATCTTGGCTAAGTTCTGCATGATTTATATATGAGGATAGAAATATTTGTAATAATGTATGATTTGAACATGTGACACATTGTTAATGATCGGATGCCTAGAGACTATGTAATTATTGTTTCAAATATTACTGTGGTTTTCAGATAAAATCGCAGTCAAACTATTCGCCTACATCCCCGCGAAGTGACAAGCGTCTTTCAATTATTTTATAACTCGATTGAGCACAACAACAAGGTATAGATAGAAAGACATAAATATTATAAAAAAGTTGGCTGATGCAGAATGTTAAAGAACGTAGTCAAATAATAAATAAATAATAATAAATATTAGGGGACAATCTTACACAAATCGACCTAGTCCCAAACAAAGCAAAGCTTGTACTATGGGTACGACGACGATAAACATACGTATATAGATAAATAAATACTTAAATACATAGAAAACATCCATCCAAATAAATGCCCTTACCGGGATTCGAACCCAGGACCTCTTGCTTCGTAGGCAGGCAGGCAGGGTAACTAGGCTAAAGCGGTCGTCGAAATAAAGTGGAAGTAGCTAATTAAAATTAAGCAACATCTAGGCTATCGCCAGATAAGAAACCTCTTATAGAAGCAATAATCAGGTTGGGTCAAGTTAGGTTAGAAAGTGTCCATCAAAAGACGTCGTCACGTCGCAAATCGTGACGTCCTCACCTCACGACCGACACACTATTGACAGTACAATTTCAGACTACAGCTCTCGGGCCAGGAGTATGTAGCGTGTGACGTCACAGATTCGGGCCGTGACGTCACTTGCGAGCACCCCTCGTCACCAGCGCCTGGAGGGCCGCCAATTGGCTTTGGAGACTCGCGTTCTTGTGTTCCAAGGTTTCTACCCTTTTTCTGTAGTCGGAGTTCTCTGAGACGAGTATTTCGACCTTCCTCTCTAGTTGGTCCATGTATTCTTTCTTTTTGCGTCTGCTTTCTTGTGCTGATATCTGTAAAATAGAAAGTAAAACTTTATTCATCATTCTAAAGCAATTCACATAATGGTAATTGTAGTGTAGGTACTTAATCGGGAAATTCTATAGGTTTATCTGTGTTGCTACGCGTCACTCCGCTAGACAGCACACCACCATTGGCACCATTCCCGGCAACGGTCGGACCACTACTCCCCACTTCGGTCATCGTGACGTATGCGCACGAGATAAGGATAGCAAAACTACAGTCATTATGGTGTGCCAACTGGCCGTATTATTTACTTCTCCATCCAAATAGTGTCAGCAAACCTTCTACAATCGTCTGTACATTTGACAGGTACCCACACTATGTTGACTACTAAAACCAAGTGTATTCTGTATTCAGATGCAAGCAATAATGGTATCAGCGACTTTAGTTAGGCCTTCTTTCAAGGATTGCTGATTGCATCATTAATTAGGACACGAGGACGATAAACTGACAATTCCTGAGCTTGACGGAGCATGAGAGTTATTCTCTGACGCCTGACACAAAAGCAGTCGTCACGTCAAACCGCGTCAGACGATCGGCGAATCCGGCTTAAATGCTTGATTCCATATGTTTTACAAGCTTTTATTTAGTTTCACCTGTCCTGGCTCCTTCCATATCTTGCAAGTTAAATTGGACCCACTTTCCGGTGAACGATTGAGTTGAAATTTTGGGTATAAGTATACTTTGGATGACAATTCAATATTATGGTACCATCGAGCTGATCTGATGATGGATACAGAAGGTGGCCATGGGAATTCAGGACATAACCGACGTAACCCCGTTGAGTTTGGGCTCGTTAGAAATGTCTCAATGACGGTATATAGAAAAGCACCCTGGGCAATAAAAACTTGTACCAAAAATTCTTTTTTTGACGGAAACTTACTTGCGTTAAACGTCGATTTTGATTGGCGTCGATTTGGATTGATTCTTCTTTTATTTTACCATTACCAATTTAGTGCTACCAATAATTGCCCGTATTAATCATTCTCAATTAATCAGTAATTGGAGGAAACACGAATCGTCGTTACCTTGTTCTTGATTTTCCTTCTGATTTTCTTGAGTGATTTCTCCTCAGCCTTCGTGAGAGGCAGACGCACGGGCACGGGGTAACCTTCGGCCAGGAGTGTGCGTTTCTCTTCATCTGTTAGAACCAATTGGCCCGTTGATCCTTTCTGTAATTAGATAATAAACATTTTTTAACCCAAATACTAAATAATTATCCACTCACTTGCTTATGGCAACCACAGTTGCCAATTTCGCGCCTAAACTGATAGTGGCAACTGTGGTTGCCAAGTGAAGTATGGATTTCTTTGATAAAGAAAAATTGAAAGCAATTTAGGCTACCTTTTTTAAAACCAGAAAGCAAGTGAGTGGTTATTTAACAGACCTCTTCTACATAATATTTAAAAAAGTTTGAACGGATTTTATCTCGTATTACGAACAAACCAAATAATATTATCAGCAGCACCCTGTTAATTAACTACCTATAATGTGTGTTGAGCCTTTCTCACTAGCACTTTCGAAATGACAGATAAAGGCAAACTAAAATATGTTAAGAACATAAATCATGATGTTTTTGAAATACTCGTATCATTATTCGGTCTAGGAATTCATTTATCTCAGTGTTGAGTCTTGAATATACGGCGTCGGCCCGTACACGGCTCAGTCGCGGGCCGGGCCCGGCGCGGTGTAGAATGAGCCGGATTCATACTTATCTATCATGATGCTCTGACGCCTGACACTAACCTTCGTGTCAAAGCGCATCACATGAGCGTGAGCCTAATTAATGTATGTGTATGAAACATATCGTTCTGTCGCGTCACATCAAACAAATATGAATCCTGCTCACGTCGTCTATGTATTTTTTTATTATTATTTAGAACACAAAAGGCGCATAAACAAATATATCCGGGGTACACAATGGAGTACCAACAGACATAATGCTAAAGACCTGGAGGTCAGGTCTTGCATTGGCAGATGGGAACCCACCGGCTGGCTACTGATGAGCGGCGTGTTGATGGGTTGCCGCGAGTGGTGCTGGTGCTGGTGCGGGTGCGACAGGTAGAGGTGGGCGCGGCGCGGCGGCGCGGGCGCGGGGGGCGGGGCCTCGTGCGCCGGCGACAGCGCGCCCTCGCTGTCGGACGAGGACAGCGAGGACGGCGGCGTGGGAGGCAGCTGGAAGCCTGGACAAATAAACTAATGAGTTTATGACAGGTTCTGCTTTCACTATCAGATCAGCTCGGTGGTGCTATAATATTGCGTTGTCACCGAATTTACATTTATACAGATTTACATATTACAGGCAAGTGGCTGACAATTCAGTTGCAAGATTTGACCCGCACTTACTAACTAACCCGCACATACGAAGTGCCCTACCAGCGTCGTACGGACCGCAATATGCACCCTCATATTACCCCTGCCACACACTCGCCGAGTGACGTAGGAATTAACGAGGAAAGGACGCCGAGATAGTGTGGCAAGTGGCAATAAAGTGGCAAGATAGAGCGTCCGTCTCGTTCTATTGAACGGTGTCAGCCAGTGACGGACGCTCTATCTTGTCACTTATCGTGTGATAAGGCGGTCCATGCTACGGGGTCTGATTTGTCGGCTGTTTTGGGCGCAAGTCAAAGGAGGGGCATAAAGGCAAGTACCTAAGCTAGTGTGGAGCGTCGCGATTAATCGCGTGAGTAGAGCAGCGCGAGGCCAGAGGGCAACATCGCGGCAGCGAGCAGTGCGAGGAGCATAGTGTAACTGAGGTATATGAAGGGGCACCATATCAGTACCATACGCACGTCTTGGCCCCTGGGTCGGCAGCACGCTTGCGATTTTGCTTACCAACAGGCAGGCCGTAGAGGCATATAAATAAGTAAATCAACGTACCAGATCCTGAGCTGGAGGTGACCTTGATGGACAGTTTGTTGGAGTTGAGTGTGGTGGCGAGGCGAGGCGCGGCGCTTAACAGCAGCTGAGGCACGCCCGCCGCACCGACTTTCTGCAGCACGGCTTGTGGCATGTGAATGGTTCCCGTCTGGAAGGATGAGTGAAAGAAAAAGTTTATAGATGACGCTTTAAAACTGAGACTAATACATGGGAAAAGTAATAAGTGAGTAGAGTAATTACAATCGGGATTTGGGTCGGCGGCTTAGGGATAGGAGCTGTGATCCTCGTTCCGGATCGTTCCTGACTCAACAGATTTCTTTGGCCATTCAGCGTGGCAACGCCGCCAGTGTCATGGGAACTTTCGGGCCACCAACGATCCGGGGCGGTCCTTTTTGTTAGTTTAGGTTATAACGTGTTATTGACGAAGCCTGTTGCGGATATTTTTATGTACCTACCTAATCATTCTTATTTCGTAAATAAAAGAGTTTATTGTTTAGTTTATTTTTTATTTAGTTTATGAAAGGACTTAGACTGATTGACGAGCTAGCCGAAGAGGTAGCGCTTATTGTACACTCAGCATCGTACAGTTAGTAGCAGCCAAAGTAGCCAAATATATCAATATATCGTAAGGTAAACTCAGCTATTAACGACCCATTGAAAATCGGAAGGTATTACCGACCTATTATAGTTATTCGTTATTTTTAAGAAAGAAAGAAAGAAAGAAAACATTTATTCGTGGACAAAACAATGGGTATACAAAACAAAACACAGTAAAGAAAAAGTAGCAGGGTCCACGAAAAGGCCCCGACTCAGCATGGTGCTAACCTAGGAGGCCAGCGCTGGTCTTCCGTCGGAACCTTTACATGAGTTACCTCCTGGAAGGCAACACAAAACAAATACCTACGCTAAACATATTTTAAAGAATACATAGGTATCCCAAGTAAAAATAAGCAGCATGTAAGTGCGATAGAGATAGAGATATCCGAACTTCGACATTCGAAGTTCGTGGTTATAGCTCAGAGTGGCACGGCAGATTGCAGCGTGTGAACGCGTCGCCAAACTGTGTGTCAGTGTCACTGTCACTGTCAACTTGACAGACCGAAACGCAACTTTTACGTTTCCAGAACTATTCTAGCTATAAGTAGGGAAAGCTATACACGCGCTTGTTCCTTGAGCATCGTATACTTTTACTTTAGTATGTGTAACAGTGGGCAAAAGAGATAAAACACGTCACTTCCTACGGGGGAAGCGCGGACGCAGGTCGCGCCATACTGGCTCTTGTTCCTCCAAGTAAGTACGTGACTTTTCTGCTTAAGACATTTATTCGAATTTGTGAACCCTATACTTTATTAATTATATCCGTTTATGTGTCAGCTTTCGATTTCTTACCACATTTTATTGAAAAAAAAAACCATTTTAACCGCTAGAACTATAAATTAAAAAAGGACGGTGATAGCTTCGCCAGTTTTTATTGTGGCAGCTATCAACGACCCCACATACACATACCTACACATACCGAAATATTGGGCTACGGTGGCTGCTACTAACTATATGATGCTGATTGTACTTGGGTTGGACGGTACACAATTCATTTCAATACGTGTTATATTAATACGTAAATTTAGTTTTTTGTGCGCTCCATATAAATGGCGCGCACAAAATAACACAGCGAAATAAAAAGGAAATGCCTTTAAAGGAATCCATATTAATCACAAACAGTACGCCCTTTGAAGTCGTATTTCCTAAAACAGAGTTATACTTTAATATTAGCCTTCAAACAGGTTGGATTCAATAAGGAATGAATAAAGTAAATAATCCTTGGATAAGGATGCTACAGTTGTCATCTCATATTGCGTCGTGTTTCGTATATATTGTTTCCATTAAAAGTCAAGGGTCAGTCGCCACGATGCTCGACTCTCCATACAAGCGTGCCTAGTTTGGTTCTCATTTTAAAACGACATGCCAGAATAACATGACACTTTGTATACACAATGGGAGCCGCCATGTCTAGGTCGGAAACAAATAATATTTATTTTCTAAAGTACATACAAGATGATAACTAATATTATATTATATTATGATTAACTAAATTCAATTAAAACTAAGTGAAATCTAAAAAATCAGCCAAGTGCGTCTCGGGCCACGCGCAGTGTAGGGTTGCGTAGTTGCCTGTCTTTCTTAGTTAGGTCGATGCGCGGGCCAACTAAATGGTTGCGTCGGCCGAATTTGTACGAAAATTGGCCTTTCTAAGTACCTACATACATGCTGCCTCGAACAAAAATTTGGGCTTTAAAGCCCAATATCTCGCAAACGAAACACTAATTTGAAAAATCGTTTTAAGAAACCCATAATATTTTATCCAACGATACCCCGCACTATGGGTTTAACGAGAAAAAAATAATATCCCCACTTTAGGTGTAGGGGAGTTACCCCAAAAAAATATTTTTTCTAGATTTTATTCTTCTGCTTTGTCGGCATGATTGATTTATATACCCATGCCGAATTACAGTTTTCTAGTAGTAATGGTTACTTAGCTAAGCCGAAGACGGACGGACGGACGGCCAGACGGACATGGCGAAACTATAAGGGTTCCTTGTTGACTACGGAACGATTTTCATAAAAAGTTCACTTTTTCTTCTTCGTCTTATAATTTATAGCAACAGTGATAGTTTCTCTAATCTAGTGGGGGATCACATTGTGTATACAAAGTTTCAAGTTATTCCAGTATGTTGTTTTAAAATAAGAACTGAACTACGTTTGTATGGACACTCGACTCGAGTCGACCCTCTACTCATCTCTGATGGAGATTCACCCTTCCCTTGGACCAGATATGTGCGGAGTTGTGTTTTTATCATAATCAACGTATATACGTCCCACTGTTGGGCACAGGCCTCCTCTCATGGATGAGAGGGAACGGGCAGTATAGTCCCCACGCTGGCCCAGTGCGGGTTGGGGACTTCACATACATCTTTAAATTTCTTCGCAGTTGTATGCAGGTTTCCGACTCCGTGAGGTTTCCTCGCGATGTATCCTTCACCGAGAGCTGTCAAACATGCGAGGTGTCTAATATATGAAAACACATCTCCGCATATCGATGGTGGGCAACCCTTAAAGTTTCTCTGACAGTTTTGATTTTCAGTGATCAAAGTCTAGAATATTAAATTGGCTCCTCCCTTTTAAATTTTTCGACCGGATCGTTTGGGTTCACCCAGAATTAATCATTCATGCTAACTATTAGACGCCCGGGTAATATTGTACGGTCAACTCCGCGTGTACACAATTTTGAGTCTTATCATCTTTTTTTTCTTTTTTGATTTATTTATATTAAAAGAGAAAAAACACAATACAAAATAATAGACGCGTACAGAAACCTGTTTAAGGTTTATGCGTGACGCGAATGTATCGCACCGCTCACAACATTAATATCAATCCTAATACTTATAGGTAATTAAACC
This sequence comes from Epinotia bilunana, assembly GCA_947049275.1. Lineage (NCBI taxonomy): Eukaryota > Metazoa > Arthropoda > Insecta > Lepidoptera > Tortricidae > Epinotia > Epinotia bilunana. Next base: position 26,346,230 of record OX346256.1, read on the forward strand.
TCGACATAAGTTCTGTTTAGCATCTATAGACGTGGTTGGGCGGTCGGCGGGCCCATTCATTTGCAAAGCTGCCAATTCCGTAGAAGCCACCAGAGTAAATAAGACCTGTTTACAATTAGTTACTATGAATTGCAGGGTAAAATATATGCTAGGGTAAACGAAATTTATATAAATAGGGAGTAAATCCTAGGGCGAGTTGCAACGATTACATTTAACTGACCAGTAAACATTAAAAATGGCGCCGGCAGTAGTCGGCAACCTTTTAGCAATGAAGGGCCATATAGTCAGTAACAAAATTTACGCGCGCAATTTAATAATTCGTGACTTTATTAGGTTAAAGAAAACAGTCAGGGAGGCTCGCGCGCCGCAAGTAAAGGGCCTGTTTGACATAGAGAACTACATTTTATGACAAAGAAACAAACTTCCCTTAGAAACAAATTTTAAGCGACTGAAAAAACCGAGCTTTATTTTAATCACTCTCAAAGGGCCATAGAGCTGGCGCCAATTTTCTTGTCTGGTTGTCATTTTTGTCGGGATATTAAGTGAAAGAACATATATATAAAAATTACTACAAGGAGACGTGGTTGTAATAGCTAGAAGGAAGGTTTATTTTAATACGTATGCATTTTTTTTAATTACTTCAGTGTCAGTCTTGTGACGAACATTAAGCATACAAAATAAGTGAAAATGAACTTGTTTCACATTAAAATAACGTGCTTATGCATATCATTTATACATTGTAAAGAAAAAAGAAACTTTTATACAAACTTAATACTTAATTGTCGTCACAAAACTGACACTGAGTAAATTTTTATTTAACCACTCGCGCTAATTCGGTGCAAAATGTATTGAAAATGCCCACGTTATAACTACGCGTCCCGCCGGTGTACCCGGGCCTTACCTCATTACGTCCCCAATACCAGCATGCTCTCGTTTCCAAATATTTCCGAGAACTACCTCTATAATTATAATTACCTTCTGGTTGTACAAAAAAGTGGCAAGTTAAAATCGCACGGTGAAAGTTGTATAGCGACTTGAGGTGGCTGAACTCTCGTGGCCCTAGTTTTAGGGGTCGGGTCGGTAACAGTGGCTCGGGATTTTTCGGACGCTCAAATTATGAAGAAAAAGTCGTGATAGTGAGCTGAAATTCACACTCAACGTACTTTGGTTATTAAATTTTCTCCCTGCATTATCAGTTTTTCAATCAAGACAATAACAAAGTAGTCAGACAATAAAAAAAAAGGGAAATGAGCCAGTGTGTACGGGTACTGGGGTACTGTGACTTGACCCTGTAGTACACAGAGACTCTTACACTCCACAGTGGCTCATGTATATTAATATTTCACTAAAACTTTACTTTATATTCAGTCTCATTTATTTGTTTGAGTAGACATACACTCTAAGCCTAATATCTATCAATATCACTCATATAAAAGTTACAAAATCAAATCATTATCCAGATAATGAGATCAACCTATTTTCTGACATTGTTTTTTTGTCGTTTGAGATCTAAAAATAAAAAAAAAAGAGTTTCATTTTTATTCTTATTTCAAGCAAATAACATAAACAGTCATCATAATAAATTAAAAGGAATAAAAATCCACAAACAAACTAGGCTTCTACAGTAGGAAGGTAGGTAGACTCGAGTCACTGTGTACTTCTTAAATTTGAGCCACTGGCTACGCTGTAGACATTTTGAATTCGCCGGCGCATAAATTTCACCTGGCTTACCGAAGGACACGCAAATCTACGTCATTGCCTAGCATATTAACATCACTTTGCATCAAAACAACAATACTTGTGTAAATGCTTACATTTCAACTTACCTTAAAAAGTATTTTTTCACCCACGAAAACACAAAAACACTTGCTACCCATGTGAACTGCGCGGGAGTGGGTGTCAAGTGTGCTCCCGGCAAATGAAGGATATTGCCAAGTTGCAGAATTTTATTTAGCTAGCAAATAAAGATTAATAAGAATGCCTGAGACTTGGCTCTACGAAATATCTCACAACTTTTTACGGTGGAAGAGTTTCGAGACTTGGCGTCTTTTTTACATTGAATGTTTTTTATTGGATATTTAACGGCGCCATATTTAACGATCACCGATCAGTAAAGTGTGGATTCAACCCGCCCTAGCAGAAATATATCTGACTTGTAAGATAACAATAAAATTAGCGTGGTCTCATTCTGACTCGTTAGGCTTGTATGTTGTACTTGTCGATTCATCAATACGCCCTATCGGGTAGATGTAATTTGGTACAAACGGAATCGTCAACTCGGAAATGACCATTTTGAAATTGGACCAAAAGTAATTGCACCAAAAGTGAATTTGGTTAAAATGTTATTGTCTATAAACGTTTATAAACAATCTTTTTCTTGTTCAAAGTGAATATAGCCCAAATGGAATTTAGTCTAGTATGAAATAGGTTCATATTCAAACACGTGCAAAGTGAATGTTGTCTAATTTATATTAATATCAATATTTGATATGAAAATCGACTATTTTGTACAAAATTCATATTATATGGCGTATTTCCGATTGGTCATATTGTTGGAGTGCATGTAATTCCATATGGACGTATTTTGTTCGACCATCAAGTAGGTTACCTAATTAGGTATGTCCATTTTACTTTTAGAAGGTAGGTAATTACATTTTAGCATTATTCAGGCTGGACAATTGTCCATGTCGAGGATTTTCAATTTGAGTTTATTCAGATTCTATCAATAATTTCGAGGTGTCAATTTAAATCAGATAGATCTCCGAGTCCAATCGAATTGAATAGTGCAAAATACTCACTGTGTGGTCAATAACGTAATCGAGGTGTGTGACAGGCGTGCCAGGGGTCGGCGAGGGGGGGCAGGAGGAGGCCGGCGATTCCGGCTCCGACTTCGGCTCTGCCTTAACTTCCATGGGCAGGTCGCTCGACCGCCGCCGGCTCCACGCGCTCGCGGGGATGGTCGGGTAACACTCGTCTTCCATGTCTGGAATAGATAGGTTTATTGTTGAACAACACTGAAAAAAGGTTGGCGATCGCTGGAAGCGCAGAAAGCGGACAATTTGTTGTTAAACAAGTGTTCTGAGAAAAAATTGGCGGCTACTGGAATCGTAGAGACTAGACAATTATTTGTTAAACAAGTGATCTGAACAAAGGTAGGCGAACACAGGAAACGCAGAAGGCGGCAGCCTTGCGGCGGTAACGTTTTTAATACTATATTATACATTTATTATACATATTATACACGGAATTGTATAAAGGGAGTCACAAACCTTTCCCGCTCATACTCATCAGTCATCAAACGGCAATTACAATAATAGAATGAGATGGTTTAGTTACTTGATTTTACTACTCAATACTTTATTGCAATTTCAAAACGTAGTTTACAGGTGGTAAATGTATAAACATCGCATAATCCCTTATAAGCTAAAGCTTTGTTAACCCCGTTGGGCACTGCAATATTATTTACAATTCCAGGGAGAGAAGAATTTGTGATTAATTATCTTCATCATATCAGCCGAAAGACGTCCACTGCTGGACATAGGCCTCCCCCAAAGAGTGCCAAAGTGACCGGTCCTGCGCCAACCGCATCCAGCGGACTCCAGCAACCTTTACCAGGTCATCAGTCCACCTTGCGGGGGGGCTACCCACGCCGCGCCTTCCGGTTCGTGGTCGCCACTCGAGAACCTTTCCACCCCAACGGCCATCGGTCCTACGTGCTATGATATTAATTATCATATTAATTATCTTAACAAACAGTAATTATAATATTAGCAAATTTAATGTAATAAATGTCACCTACCCTAATGTCAAAAATACAGACTGTTTGTGAATTCTTAAAATAAGTAATGAAATACTGTTATTCATATTCATTCTGTCCCATTCTGACGATATTGCAAGCGTGAGCGCCTGATAGCTCGCGCCTCGCACCGCCTCACGCGTCGTCGTGCAAACAATGACGCGTAGTTGCAGTCAACTACGCGTCATTGCTCTGAATATAAGGGCGGGTTGCACCATAATAATCTTACGATTACAGACATCAACTTTAAATGCACTGTTGTGGACTTCACAAGCCCAGTAACAGTGAATCACTACAAATATAAGGAATTGTTACTAACATAGTTCCTAAGTCTTATTAATTGTAACTAACGCTTTATGAGCCACGAGCTTGAAATAAACGTTAATTTAATTTATTTATTTTATTTTTTATTTAAATTGTTTAAATATGACGCCGGCAGCTATCATTCCATAGAAACTTATCAAACCTTCCGTACATTCAGATTTTAACGAACACCGCTGACGATTAGGTACAGAGGGTTTGGTGCAACCCGCCGCCACTTCTAAAACGTGTTGACGACGTTTTTGCTCTCTCTCGTAACCTATTGTATAAGAGCAGGACGCAACAGATTTTTGCAGAATACACGGTATGACGCGATAAATGGTTACCCTCGCGACTAGGTTAACTAGCAGTACACACGATTATGCATGCAGCGACCACTTCATTACTTGCGTGCCTACTCTAAAGGTAACCACACATACCAAAAGATTTGCAAAATGTTTTTTTTTCACTTTTTTGTAGCGCTAATGCTTATAAATAAGAAGAAGTAGTTAATTTCATTTGAATATTTGTATTTCCAGTAGGACACTGAATGACTCTACCAAAATACTTTTTTAAGAAGCTGTCTTAAGTAAAGCTTTTTTATAAGTGTTTGAATAAACGAGTATTGTGTAATTTAGGTACACTTTGTTATGATCATTATAGGGTTTTTTCTATACATATAGACATAATTTTGTCATTTTAGCTAAAAAACATTCAATGAACCTTTATAAATAAAAGCATTGATTTTAAATTTCATGGTAGAGTCTCCAAGTGCCATTTTAGCCACGAGTGGTAACATTACCAAAAATGTGAACGTGGGCAAACCCCCCTTAATGGTGAGTATTTAATAGCCTAAAGTGTCCCACCAGCGGCGCAGGACCGGTCACTTTGGCACTCTTTAGGGGAGGTCTATGTCCAGCAGTGGACGTTTTTCGGCTGATATGATGATGAAGTGTCGCACTGCTGGGCAAAAGCCCTCTTTTTCTTCTACGCATCCCTATCCTGGGCAGTCTCCACCCAGTCTTGGTCAGAGACCTCAAGCTCGTCGCGCCATCTCCGACGAGGTCTACGGCGACGCCGTGTGGTTGTGTGGGGCCCAGTTGGTGGTGATTTTAGCCCACAAGCCCTCCGGCATGAGGCAGATGTGCCCAGTCCCAAGTGGGACAAAAAAAAATAAAAAATGCCTAACTTAAGTAAGTTAGGCATTTTTTTTACAAGCTTTTATTTACTTTCACCTGTCCCGTTGTCTGTAATCAAATCTTGCAAGACAAATTTGATCCATTTAACCAACCAAATAAATCGCGTGACAATGCAATATTATGATGATGGATACAAAGAGCCAATTACAGGAACTCACGGGTAGTGACATTGTACAAACGACAACACTGTTAACTGACCATCCTGTAGCTGGAAGATGGCCATAGGAACTCTGTAATAAAACCACATAACCCCATCGAATTTGGGCTCGTTGGAATCGTCTCAATGAGTAGTTGATGACGGTATACAGAAAAGTACGGCAATAAAAGCAAGTACCAAAAATTAAATTTTTGACAGAAACTTTTTTCTTTTTGGCCTGCATAGCGGCCAGTAACAATGGTTATTGACAACCTCTCTATAGGGACCTTATGTCAAGTACCCAGAGGGAAACGAGGTAACGGAGTGGTGTCTGACGCTGCGAGGAAAAAATCACAAATCGGAAGAGTCTGGCATTCGTACTCGTATCGGTGGATTACTTCCTCGCACTCCGCTCCGCTACCTCGCACAGCTCCGGTGGGTACTCACCCTAATGGGGCTATGCGTGCGCGCAGTTTCCGTTTGCTCAATCGCGTAATCAAGCAGAACATTTTGGTGGAAGTGTTAATACCCAGACTGCATGCTTTCCACCCAGCATCCAATACAGTTCATGCGAATTTGCGACGTAATTAGTGAGTGGTAAGGCAAGTTTTGCTACGACGCGCAGATTGGTTATGTGGTACAATTTTTAATTGGGATTACAATGACTATGAATGATCACACGTATATGAATACAAGAATACGGTACCGCTATTTTTTGAACGAAGTTTAATTTGGTTTCCAGGTGGTTAGTAGGTATGAATTACAGCATTGGTTCTGTATGGTTATAATGCTATATTACTAGCTATGTGAACACAAGACCACGGATGTGATATGGATGCCTTTACATCCATCATATCTATAGGGTACTAATAATAAAGAAGTAAATGTCAGTGAAATATACGAGTCATATCAGAAATTTTATAAGGTCAGGTCAGGTCGTTTTTTTACCAGTACGTATATATAGAATGTGGCTCGTGTGGTCTCGGGTTAGAATATCACCACCTCCTTTCTTCCTGTGGTGTCGTAATAATCTTACTAATGGAACAGGGTGGAAGTGTGTTGTGGGTAATGGCCTACACCCTATCACTGCGATATACATACATACGTAGATTCACGCCTTTATTCCCAAAAGGGGTAGGCAGAGCACATTAAACTTATGTTCCAGCGCCACTTTTAGCATCAATGTGGGTATGAAAAGATCGACAAAATGTGATATTGCATTGATAGGTTGCTAGCCCATCGCCCACAACACACTTCAACCCTGCTCCCTTAGTCGACTTTTACGACACCCACGGGAAGAAAGGGGTTGGTGATATTCTAACCCGACATCACTCGGGCACTGCGATATGACATTTAAAAGTGGCGCTGGAACATAAGTTTCATGTGCTCTGCCCACCTCCTTTGGGAATAAAGGCTTGACTCTATGTATGTATACATAATTGGTTAATGGCAAGAACAGTATTATACGAATTTATGTGAACCATACACAACTATACTAAAGAGATTCCTTAAGTTAGCCTACCTATACTTAGCAATTTATATTATGCTTACTTAATATATTGCGCAGTATGTATGACATTAAGCGTATAAACGAATAAAGGATGTTTTGGTGTAATTACATAGACAAGAACTAAATAAGCGTACCTACTTAGTTATAAAAATTATAATTTCTTATCTTTTTGCAGTCTCGAGTTCCTGTTTTAATTTTTTAATGTGAGGATGACATTGAGTGCTTGAAAATAAGCGTAAGAAACTAAGAAAAATAAAGAAGTTGCTATTTTATTTTCAAATGGTGTTTCGTTCAAAAAAAACGTGTCTTCTCGATACGAACGCCTAGAAAATTATCCCTGTGAGTTTGTAGACTATACGCAGGGACACAGTATCCCTGTGTATAAGATTATTAACTTTTTTAAATACTACGACGGTGGCAAACAAGCATAAGATCTGCCTGATGGTAAGCAGACACCGTAGCCTCTAGACGCTTGTGATTCCACAAGAATCACAAACGCGCTGCCAACCCTTTATTGATCTGCGGATTCGTTGTGTCAGCTAGAGACAAACGGGACCCGCCCTCACTCTCAACATAGTAGGGACACACTGTATGTCCTGGGGACGATGGCCAGCGACCACACTGTATTAGAGGCGTTTGACATTTGGAGATGTGTGAGTCAACCCGAGTGCGTTCACCCGCGGTTCCTTTCACCAAAATGGTTTGCAAATCGGACTGTTGAGTCCGGCGTGATTGCTCTAAGTCTACGCCAATCGACGCTCAAGGTGTCTAAATAATATAAAAAACTAGCTTCTGCCCGCGACTCCGTCCGCGTGGAACTCGTTTATATCGCAGTTCCATACAAACTTTCACCCCCCATTTCACCCCCTTAGGGGAAGATTTCGGGGATTAAAAACTGTCCTATGTCCTTCCCGGGGACTCAAACTATCTATATACCAAATTTCACCTAAATCGGTTCAGCGGTTTAAGCGTGAAGAGGTAACAGACAGACAGAGAGACAGACACACTTTCGCATTTATAATATTAGTATGGATAGTATGGATTAATATTCTTGGGTGAGATCTTCTCATTCTCAAGCCGCGTTCACATTTGTGTGTCGTGTTGTGTTGTGACGCATAACAATGCTAATCGGTTTCATACATTTAATATGGTTGCGTTCACATTTGTCTGATGCCGCCGTCGTCAGACAAATGTGAACGCAACCATATTAAATGTATGAAACCGATTAGCGTTCTGATGCCTCACAACACAACACGACACACAAATGTGAACGCGGTTTCACTCCTACTGCCCGTTCCCTCTCGCTCATGAGAGGAGGCCTGTGCCCAGCATTGGGACGTATATAGGATTATTTATTATTAGCATATTACTTAACTAGCTTCCGCCCACAACTTCGTCTCCTAGGACCCGGGATAAAAACTATTCTATATTTTAATCCAGGCTATAAACTATCTTTGTGAAAAATATCATACAAATCGGTGGAGCCGTTTAAACATGATTGATTAACAAACATCCAAACTTTCGGATTTATAATTTTAGTAGGATGTTTACAAATCAAACTGGATCCATAGTAAGTTTAAACTTTATTGCTTTAACCTAATTTTAATCCACCGTCTACCTTGCCTTCCTAACTTCGCTGTTAATCTATTCGGATTCTACATGAGATAATATTATTGTTAGAATTATGTATTTATTTACTAGCAATATGTTAGTTCAGGAAGGTAAATTCAGAACACAATATGACCTTTTGATTGGGATTACTATCTTCCTATTTGACATACCTACTTATTGTAAATTAGGACAAGGACGGCAATCAATTTATTGATGAGGTTTAGATTAGGTTAAGAATTTATTACACCTGTTAAAATAATGTTGCAAAATGTTTTAAATATTATTTTATGTGATATATATATACATAACAAGTTATATATTAGGAACAAACAACAAATAATTAAAACGACTGCGCTCTCAGAGCTCTTTCGATGTTTTTTTCAGATTTCATGTTTTAATGTTGGTAAAAGTGGTTTAGTTATACTTATACCAATATACCTAGTTTTACTGAAAAATTCCGATCATTAAGTGCCTTTCAAACGTAGCAAATACTATTTTATTGCGTTTTATTGATTTTCCTTGAAATCGCATGACGTTAACGCACGATATTTCTTATCTTATATGGAATAGGGGATAGGTAGGTACTGAATTAGCCCCTAAAATGTTGCGTTATTGCGATGATTATGAGCATCGGATGGGACAGTGAATTGCTTGCATATTTTGTCTCCACAATCTATTCCAAATTCAAACCTGTTACCTCTAGTCTATGCTTCGGAAGGTCTGCAAAGGTGTTATACAATCTTTACAGTGAAATCCACCCTACTTTTGCAACGGTTTTTAACATGCAATAAGAAGTCTACATACGGAGCCACTATAATATTCCCAATGCGCGGATATTAGCTTTTATTACGGACATATTGTTACCAGCGAAATGAGAAATAAAACGTACAACGTTTTTTATGGAAACGTATTTTATTTCCTGATAGCTCTTATACCTTTCAGACGTCCAACTCCAAATACAAACATGACAGAGATAGACACAGATTTTAGCTCTTTATGGAACAAGCGAGCGAAGCGAACGAAGTTCTATGCTTCAGCTTGGGCCGAAAATCGTTTGTATGTCGGGATGTCCCGCTTTTCCGCTGTTCTCTACTACCGATCGCATTTCTCAACCGATTTAATTCGTTAAATATGAGTTTTTTTAGTACAGTTATTTTTTCAAAATTAAAAAAGGCAGGTTCGCGTGTTCTACTACTGGTCACAAAGCCATTAGTAATATTACTATCGATAATTACTCGATTCTCTACCTTTTTGAACGAGCGAGCGAAGCGAACGTAACGAATGTCCAGAACCAGACGTCCGGATTGGCCGGCTGTTCTCCTCCGCAGGTATTTCTCAACCGATTTTCGTGAAATTTTGTGCGCAGGTTCAATAATTATATAGTTTTTTCTGTCGATCCAGTTATTCAAAATGTATAAAAGACAGGGTCGCGAGACTCGCGAGTTGTATTAGCATTTAGCAGGTCGATCACGTAACGCATTGTGCGCGCGCGCGCGTCAGGTACATCTAAATGTCACTTCACACCAATTACCTGTCACTTTTTATATGGAAAAATGACAGGTAATTGGTCCTAACGCGCGTTCGGAACGTTACGTGATTACCCTTAAGCTCACAGAGCCCAGCACGAGTTTATTAGTATTTAACAAAAACTTTTGTTTTATCGCTGAAAACGTATCAGAGCTATAAATCATAGTAGAATTACTTTAAAACGTGCTGGCTCCGATAAGTTGCTGATTGCGTATTACGTTATCGCTAGTCCATTAATTGCTAGATATAGGAGCATTAATAATTTGATACTCTAATGAAATAGATTAGTTGAATATTTATATTTGAAGTCATTATTTTATGACAAATATATATCTAAACAGTATAAATGTGCTTCTCGTATAAAAACATTATATCGGTCGCATCCTGAAGTACCACGATGTTGGTAAATAGTTACAACTTATAAGGACGGCCTGACAGTAAGCACACACCGTAGCCTAAGGACGCGCTTTACCGACCCTTTATTACCCCGACTGAGACACAAATGCAGGGTGTCTCACAACATATTGCACCCTCGCGGGAGCTCTGGCTGCCCCACCAAGAGGAGCTCAAAAACCCTACAGCGCGAGCAGTAGGGAGCGGGCGTACCGCCAGGGAAAAATCAGAAATCACCCGCGCGCCCCGCATGCTTCTATTGCTGCCCCGCTCCTTCTCCCATAGTATATGCCCCGACACTCAGATGAAACATGATTAATACCTATAGATAATTATAATATTTGCATGAAGAAGCCCACAGTCCACTAGGACTAATGCTTGGCGTAGACACTAGTTTTTGCGGAAGCGACTGCCACCTGTGCGGCTACCGCGAACGCCAACTTCGTCCAAATCTGATAATGTCGAATCATATTCATTTTTGTAAGAAGTGGAAATACCTACTGTGTCCCCGGGTGGAGGGCACATAATTCATGTTTCATAAATATTGTTAAACCAATGTCAATATCAATATTTTGCTCGTCTCCACTACCCAAAGGTTGTCTGGAAGAGTCTGTTGTCTACCAATGTTTATGTTTGTGCTTTTTCTATTATGTACTATTTTTGGTGACCAATAAAGAATATTTGTATTGAATTGTAAATATGAAATAACCGTCTAGTCTGATGTTAATGTTAATTAACATTTTATGTTACTTAAACAGCGCTAAATGGGAACTCTATGAGTAAACATATCGCGTATGTCTAGCTTATCGTAATAAATCAGTGCAAAAATACTAAAAATATACGTGCCTATGCAAAATGACTAGGTATTATTATTAAAATCATTAAAAATACTGCAGCGTTACTGATTCTGTAACGTCTGAAACGGCAAAAGAATTTTCAAAATGACCGTCAAAATTGAGAGACGTCAATTTTAACGGCCATTTTGAAAATTCCTTCACCCCGCAGGCTGCTTCCACAATTGTTGGTGCGGGTCGGTGAACTCTTCATATTCATTTATTGCCTCATGTGGTTACAATGGTCTTACAGGATAATACAGTTCGCAACGTGAACCCTGCTTGGGCACAGCAATTGTAACTATAATATAAACTAGGTATATAACTATAGGTAAGTCAGTACAGATTCATTAACGCGCGCCTACAGTTACATGAGTGCTCCTACCTCCTCCAGAGTAAACATGTATTCCGAGTACAAATATAGGATTAAGATTTGTCATTTTTTAGTTATTGATATAACATCGATGCCTCCTTGTGTTCGTTTGTATATATTTTTTAATTTATTGACCTTTGTAATTGTATTTTGAGATTCTTTAGTGTATTTTTTTAATCAGAAATCATATTATTTGCTCGCCCGCATGCGGGCTGGATAAACCGAACTGGAAAATATTGTACACCGTCGTTAAACAGTATTCAACTAAACGATTTGTTTTTGTATTGTCCGCGGTAATATACCTAATAATAATACACGGATGACAGGAAAAATCTCGGTGACATCAGTCATCCCCCTAGCGTTATTCCCGGTTGTGCCCTAAATGAGCACGGGGTCCGCTTCGACACCCAAGACTCGACATAGCGACTGCCATCGGTATCTAGATGACTTCAGTACTCGGCGAATAAGAAAAGGCAGCCTACAGATTCCAAGTGAGGAAATGGGAAACGGCCAGGTGGCCCCTACACGAAGCTACAAGGAATGTTACGAGTCCAGACAGTCCGAAGGTGGACTGATGACCTGGGCCGTTATTCGCTAAGCGCTAAAGCGGCTTACCCCCCCGGTCGCCCGTCACGAAACTAGACCTCTACCTACGCTTGGTTACTACGCATCGCGGTGTCAAGATATATTTGTGGGTGAGCGTTGAGGTGAGCTTAAGACGAGTTCAAGAATAGGGGGACTGGTAAAAAGGCCGCGGGGCGCTGGCTGCGCAAGACCGGTCATTATGGCACTCTTTGGGTCCAGCAGTGGACATCTTTCGGCTTATATGACGGTGATGATGAAGTTTAAATAGGCAATACAGAGGCGTTTGATTTATAACAACTGCCCATTTGAAGCGAATACGCTTGTTTATAGACTCGCTAAATTGTGTCACATAATTATGTCACGAGGTGTATTCGGTCATGTTTGTCATAAATGTCGATATCGTAGATAATGGCGCTTAAGTGTTATTGTGCACAATCGTGATGATTTATGGCGGCTGTTGTGCGATTAGTGTCACGTGAGGTGAGAGAAGGCATGAGCTGAATATAAAAAGTTTATTTATGACATAGAAACATCCCACCTTCCCAGGGCATCAAACTGTCTGTATACCAAATTTCATCAATATCAGATCAGCGGTTTAAGCGTGAAAAGGTAACAGACGGACAGACAGATAGTTACTTTTGCATTTATAATTTTAGTAATATGGACAGCTGCGCCAGAATCTATAAATTTCCGTTATTATTTTTCCTCATTTTCGAGTAAAAGTCTGCATACTTGGTAAATGACTCGAATGTTTGCGTTGCACTTAACGATTCGTCGAGTTTTCAAAGAGCGTTTTAGCCACCGTTAGCACCTTTGCGAAACATTTAGCGATTTCCAAGAATAGTAAATAAATCACTGTGACAAATAAAATGTAACGGTGAAAATCATATGAATTTCTGTCATGTTAACAACTTTGTTTGTACAGTCGATGTCACAGACAGGTTTACTATTTTGCAGTTTTTTCTAAATTATAAACATCTTTGACGATCACGGTACACACACACAACAGATAAACATTTATATTTTTAAAGTTAAACGAACGAGCGATGCGAAGGAAGTTCTCCATTTCAGCTCGGGTCAAAATTCTTTCGTATGTCCGGCTGTCCGGCTGCTTCTACAGGTCGCATTTCTCAATTGACTCTCGTGAAAATTTGTGAACAGGTTCGATAGGGCGCAGGGGCTGTTGAGTTCTACAGCTCACAGGGCCGCTAGTTGACAATATTTTTAAATATTGTATTTATAAATACATATTCCAATAGGGCAACTGTCCTAAAATATAGAGAGTAGGACACACAAGCAAGAGGCTAGGGAATGACTAGACATGGGTATGTGTAAAACATGTACACACTGTTACGTATTTACTAATGACTGTATTTACCTTGTATGCGGTCATTACGCGAAAGGTCGCACACGCTATGCGCTCTGATAATGACATTGTCATGCGCTTATAGGGTGAGCTTTATACATAAACTATATCACGATAATCGACGTAGTTACGTCGATTCCGTTATCAAATTATTATTGAACCTGCTCACAGACTTTCACGAGAATCGGTTGAGAAGTGCGGCCTGTAGAAGAGAACAGCCGGGCATCCTGGCATCCGGATATATAAAAGAACTCGCTCGTTCAATTAGTAACGAGGAGCTTTGGCCCACAGCACATGCAGCGGCGGCGGTCAAGCGGCGGGTCGAATCCCGGCTCGAACCAATGAGGTTTCCGAATCTTACGTACGGAATATTTACCGTTAGCTATTCGGTGAAGGAAAAAATCGTGAGGAAACCGGTCTAATCCAATATGGTCTAGTAGGTCTGTTTTCCCTCTGGGTTGGAAAGTCAAGTCGCTTTTGTAAAACTAGTGCCTATGCCAAATCTTGGGATTAGGTGTCAAAGCGGACCCCGGGCTCGTTTATGGTTCAACCGAGAATAACGCTAGAAGGATGATGATGATTTGCATGGAAAGGGGGTGCCATCTCGTTTTTTTTGTGGCGACGACTGGGTAAAATGGATGTGAGAATACCACCACTGTCAACAAGCAATGTCACTACCAACTCATTCAAGTTGCATCACTACAAATCGCTCCACCATGACGCATTTCTTTCCACACAGTTTAATTCGCCATTTACTTAGAAAGTAAGACGTGCTATCAGAGCATTTCCGTATTTCGGTTGGTTGGAATTTTAAATATGGAACGCACGTGAGCGACAGTCCGCGCATTCTGACACAGACTTGCAACAGGTATTCAAAACCGTTAGCGATTAAAAGTCTGCGAATGTTCTTTAAAAGAAACTGAGTTAAAAATTGCGCAATATTTGGTAAGATTACCGAACTGACTCTAAATTCAAATGTGTCGTAACTTTTTGCACTAAATAATAATATAGTTAATAAGTACTAGCAAGAGAATGGTCTGACTATTATTACTTTGTAACATCTTTATTGAAATGTACATGACTTATACAATTGAATAAATAAATAAATAAATAAATAAATAAATTAACCTTTTTATAGGTATGAATGTATTAAAACTAGTGGCTCTGTAGCTGTTGACATCGCGAGTCTGTTATTTTTTAATTTCCATATACTAATCGATAAAAACAGTAGTATATATTTATGGAAACTGCTCACAAAATTTCACGAGCCATTGGTTGAGAACCGCCGGACAGCGGGAAGTCCGTACGTATATACGAAACAATTTTGACACGTTTTATAATATTCTTATTTCGGAACATAAAGCTATTCTTGTACGTGTCGTTGATTTTATGGTATTTTTACTGCACACAAGGCATCATTAAAAATTGTTACCTCGACAAACCATCGTTCCTGCAGTTCTACGAAACAGAGAGCGAAACACTAATAAACTGTAATGACGCGTGTATGTGTTTGTAAACCGCTATAAATTTGGCGAAGTTAGCTCATCCGCCAGTAAACAAATAAAATGACACATTTCCAAATAATGACTAACTCATTAGCTTGTAATCTTAGAGTTAACTCAACTAACGAAGAATAGAGTCTTTTCCAAGATTATTCAATATCATTTGGCATTTAATCGCAGGTTCCAATTACCCGCTTCATCAAATCGTCCTTTATTGTATATAAAAAAATAAGAAATCGCAGTCCGAGTGCAAAAACAATGCCCTGCTTTGATGAGCAATGCCCCCAGTCCCAGTTAACTCGCGTTGCTGCATCAACTAGACCTCGAACACTTAGTTTACCAAACCTACTCTGGTGTAATTGCAATAAAACAATGCTATATAAGCTACACAATTCTGGGTGAATACCGCGCACCTCGCGCAACATCGCAACGCTCAACAAGCAAATCTCAAAGTCTACTCACAGTCGCCTTTCGTATGTATAAACGACTAGCTTCTGCCCGCGACTCCGTCCGCGTGGAATTCGTTTATATCGTAGCTCCATACAAACTTTCACCCCTTGGGGGATGATTTCCGGGATAAAAACTGTCCTATGTCCTTCCCCAGGTCTTAAACTATCTCTATACCAAATTTCATCCAAATCGGTTCAGCGGTTTAAGCGTGAAGAGGTAACAGACAGACAGACAGACAGATAGACAGACACACTTTCGCATTTATAATATTAGTATGGATAGTATGGATTGCGGAGCGGACTCGCTAGGGCTACACAAGTGGTTTATCTGCCCATGCATCTCTCGCATTGGTCACCACGCAAACCTCTACTTAGTCTACGACAACTCACCGTCGACTTTGGTGTGTATAGGCGATGGCGGAGCAGAATCGTCTGAGTGCAAACTGTATGAGTGCTCTGTCTTGATGGGCAGCGCGCCCAGCGCCGCGTCCGTCATCAGGCGGTCATGCAGCACCACGCCGGACTTGGACTCGCGCTCGATCATCCAGTCGCTCTCATCCTCCTCCAGGACGTTGTCCATCTCCTGTGAAAAAGAAAAAAATAAATAACCTATAGCTGTCTTGTTCACCAATTAAATGCTACAACAGTCTTTTATTAATGCATGCTGCGAAAACGAGAATGCTTAGATGGGCCGTTGGAGTAACACTACCAGACTATATTAGAAATAAATTCACGTCATAGAGGTAGTTTCAGGGTCAGGCCAATACAGGACAAGCTCACAGAGAACCGTCTCCGATGGTACGGTCATGTCATGAGGCGATCACCTACCCACATGACGAGGATGGTTTAAGAGTTGACTGAGAGGCCAAGGAAACGCGGAAGGCCCAAAACGAACGTGGATGGGACTTTTACAAAGGAACCTTAAAGATGCTAAATTATCACCCGAGACGAAGGGCAGACGTTCCTGGCGACTCCATAATAGGAGAGCCGACCCCAAGTAGATGGGACAAGCCCAGAATGAGGAATTAGTATTTTATTAAAGTCTTATTTTTGGGAGTTTGTTGAAAAAGTAGCTTGTGCGAAAGTTTCGCAAAAATATGTTGCTAGGTATACGAAGAATTTTAGTAAGCAGTGTCAGTGTCATCTCAAGCAAAACTTGATTATCCAGATAAGATACTTGTTACTCAGAGCGAGCAAAGATTAACAATGCTAACAGAATCGTTATCAGCTATTGATGTTAATCGCTGTCATGAAATCATATTTACGTGAGTTAACAGCAAGTTATTGTCTTTCATAAACGGTCGTCATAAAACTAACGGCTCCCCGCGTGGAGCAATCATTTTGTTTGCCCACGAGCAATGAAAAGTCGATAACCTGTCGTTTATCTTCCTTAATCTTAAAATTACAAACAATTTATGTATCAGTTCGAAAACGACATACAACATAGTAGGTTGAGGTGTTGTATTTAGCCGGAATTGCCGGTCGGAACTCAATTAGCACGACGAATTAAGGTCATTTCACTTGTCATAAATGGCATGCTGCATTTTACTTCCTGTGTCAATATTTTGACTGTTAAAAAAACGGACTGTAATTCCTCAGCGAAATCCTAGTCTTACAATTTAACATGGGTTTATCACGAAAAATAATGCGTCATATATATATACACTTTCCTCTTGTTAAGTAAGTCTCGTGTTAAACAGCCAGTAATCTTTCTCGTAATAAAGAGATCTGATCCTGCGTCACAGCCCAGAGGATGTCTAATTGACCACGCGCACGAAATAATTCAATTACTTTGGAGAAAACTTAGTTACATTACATTAAAGCCCGACCATGACTCACCTTGCGCGGCCGTTGCCTTTGGCTATTAGTATCTCTCTGGCAACCGTTTAGATCGTCTGTGGTGGTAACTATATTAAAGGTTAGTTTGGGCGTTTTGTGAAGACAATTACTCAGATGAATGGGCTACTAAATGAACCATAATTGGGTAGGTTTGTAATTTTTTGGAACATTGCGATGAACGTATTCTTAAATGTAGGCACAAGAAACCTAATTTAGCTAAAACGCCGTTCAAAATCGTTTGTTTTCAGGTATTCTGTCAAACGTAGTTTATATACTCCTTTTACCAATATTTTCTGTTTCGTCTATTCAATGTTAAGTGAAATTGATTTTTATGATCTTCATTACCCATCTGGGTACCAAAATCGTACACTCAGAGAAAAAAAAACATAAGAAATCTATTCCAGACAATCTTGTCTGGAATAGATTTCTTATGTTTTTTTTCTCTGAGTGTACGATTTTGGTCAGCAATAAAAAATATTTCTATTTTATTCAGAACAGAAAGCATACGTCCATTTCATTGATGAGAACCTCCTTCTTTTATTGAAATCGGTTAACTATGACGTATCTCGTTGCGTTTTGTTGCTATAAGTAAGGTAAACGTCCACTGTTTCGGCATGTTAAGCCACTTATGAATTGGTAATTTTTTTGACACATTACTACACATGATATCACTTTGAAACATTTTGTGTGATGAATATTGATATCTTGCCTATTATTTAATGCAATTATAATATAGTTTTTGTTACAATATAACTTTTTTATTAATTTATTTGCAGACCTCGTATTTGAACCCTATTTCGTGATAAAATTTGGCTCTGCTCCTAAGTTTGTGAGTTTGTGACCCCTGTTTCGGTATACATTTTTTGAGTACCTTATAGTACGAGATACGTTTTAAAGAATGTACGCCCTCATTTGTTCTTTTATATTGAACACGATTATAGATGAGGTAATTAACATGAATATTCACAAAATCCAAAACTTTTGTTCTTTTTCCGGGTTTTTTTTATGAAATGTAAGATTAAATACCTTATCCTATAGTACAGGCTCACCTTTTTTGAAAACACACATATAGGTTACCTATCTATATTAACCAAAACCGTTTAAGATAAATATCTAGGCAACCTTTTGGATGTGGCACGCATCTGTAAACGCTGTTCTGTTTAATAGGGTATAAACTTATCACAGAAAACCGTTGCTGGACATAGGTTTCCCCCAAAGAGTGACACAATAAATCTACCACCTACTTATTGTTTCTTCTGTGTTGATAACAGAGAAAAAACATATGTTTTGATTTTCTACTATTGTTTAACCTAAGACTATCCTAGCGATGATTGCTGAGAGGACGGACTCTCCTTAAATTAATCACTGCTGTGGGCTACATAAGCCCAGCAGCAGTTAAACACGTGTATTTAATTAAAATCATTTACTAAAATAACTAGTTGTTTTAAGTTTAAATTGTAACCAAGTTTAAAGTTTATGAAATAAACGATGATTTAATTTAAGGAAAAATATGGCAATGTTTATGGGACTTCCACACTTTTAAAAGAGCAATCTTACTGTTTAATGGGGTATAAAGTAACCTTTCATTTAATTTAAAAATTAAACGCAAAAATAACAAGGGTCCCGAGATTCAGGTCTCGTAGTCCTGGGATTTACCCAGGTAACACTATTGCATTTTATCAATGTATACATGTTACTTCTTCCAGAATAATATAATAACAAATGAGGTTCCACATTCCCCATACCTTATCTCCTACTAGGAGAAAGATAATCCCGTAAAAATAACAAGGGTCCCGGGATAGCAAGTCCCGTAGTCCTGGGATTTACCCAGGCACCACTATTGCAATTTATCAATATACTTATAAAAGTTCTTTGACACTCTTTGGGGGAGGCCTATGTCCAGCAGTGGACGTCTTTCAGATGCTATGATGATGATGAATATCATCATATACGTTACTTCTTCAAGAAGAATATCAAATAACAAATGAGGTTACACATTCCCCATACCTTATCTCCTACTAGAATTGATCTGTGTGTTTACCTACCACTATAGATTTCTCTGTCACGAACTTGGGGAAAAAGTATTAAAAGTAGTAGTCCCTTTCTTTGTGTTACTATTTCTTGAATATTCGCGCAATTAATGACGCAGATCACTTTTAAATTATGGTCAATAACCATTACCTATGCTATATGTAATAAATAAACATAAAAATAAATTACAGGACTCGAGCAAGAAACAAAATTGTGCTGCAAATAAATATGCGAATTCACCTTAAAATTGTACATTTAGGTCACGTTCAAACTCGTTTTATGAGAATTCTAGTGAACAAAACATATACCGAATTTAGCTCATAGAAAACGTCATTAAATACATTATCTGTTATTTAGATTGGCATTCACAATTTCTTAAGTATTATTTTAATACAAAGATACAAGGATGTATCTAGAAAGTCCTTTGATTCGTTAGTAACACGAAATAGGGGCCACACGATAAATATAATGACCGCTAGTTCGTGAGTCACCTTATTGCAATTTCATGGGCTCCTATACATAAATATAAAGTTTTTCCATGTTCAATCCATTGTTAAGGAACTTTAAAAAAGCATTGTTAAAAGTTTTATTCAAATGGACTTGCCTTTCCCTTTCAATTTCCTTAAGAAGTCGGAGCGAACACCTTACGTTAACAAGCAGTACGCGCATACCACACAGCTGTTTTCGGCCGACTGACAGTTTCGAGCGTTGTGTTGCTATTAGTTTAGTCGTTAAAAATGTAGAATTTGATTTTTTGGAAAGAGATTTCAACAGAGATTTTTTACAAATGTATAATTTTGATAAAAAATATTTGAGTTGCTTATTATAAGCGTCAGAAATAAAACTAACGAAATGACGTACTAGCACGAACTTATGGCCCGTTACCTTAGACTGTGAAGCAAACACGCGCTCAGTCGCATGGGGTTTCCAAGTGCGTTTCCAAGATCCATCACGATAAAGTATCCGAAGCGAGAAATTATTACGCTTCGAAACAAGTGACGCTCGTGTGAGACTGAGATTCCTCCAACATGAGGTCAATCACTGTTTGGCGTCTGTTTTACTATTCGCAGTGGCCGTCACCTTGGCCGTTGCGAAGTGAACGATCGCTGCCCGAACACGGTCGCTGACCCCGCGCGCGGAGAGACTGTTGATGTGCTTCCTTGGTCATTCGTTCATTACATCCATGCCTAGACAAATGTGGAAACTCCCGTAGATTCAATATCGTTTGGGCGTGGCGAAGCGATTGGATCGCAGAATGTTGAGTATTTGCTGTATCTTCTGATTTGTTGAACTTTCGAATCTATTGTATCGTGATGGATTGTTTTAGAAAGAGCTTAATGGAACGATGTTTTTATCACAAATATATTATCGCCTCTTATGTGGTCTTACAATTCGCACATCTCATCGAGTATGAAAACGTCTAACAGGCTCACAATGGAAAAAACAAATATGTATTATAGCGCCGCAAAATTCAGTGCCAGGGCTTTGAACCTTCACTTATGCTGGAATTCAGGTGGTAACATAGCTTGACCGACGTGACAGAAATCGTAATCTTACGGCATGGGAAACAAATGCCGATCGGCGGCAGGCGTAAATCAAGAAACGATGATTATAAATGTTTGGACATTAGTATCTAATGCTGATTTGCTTTAAATAAATAAATAAAATAACAATCATTTATTTCAGACCAGTTTGATCCATAAGTGGTTAGTACAGAGAAGCTTAAATACTTTGTTAGAATTATAAACTAAGAGTCGGGATTATATTATATTTTACCTACATAGTTGAGGCAGGCTATTCGCAGTACCAGCAGAGCGAACAATTAACTCTACTTGGCTCTGCTGCCCACAGCCAGCCTCTACCCAATATTTGGTGAGCGGACAGTCCAGGCGCTCGGCCGGTCGGTCTGCCGCGCACCCGCCTTAGCAGCGATCCGATTCTTTTTCGCCTGATGGCAAAAAAGTCATCAGTATTCGCCAGCGCGAACATTTTTTTTTTAATAATAAAAAGATTTATTTAGCAAAAAACAGTACAATAAGGGGATATAATCTAATTAAGTTATTAACAACAAAACTTATATCTAACAGGATTATTCGTATACAATATTAATACGCCAATGCGTCTGAAAGAAATGGTCTTAGGGGACCAATATACAAGTTTATTGCCTAAACTAGGTTACAGTTGTAATCTGTGTTTTAGGCATAAATGGTCTTTGTTTTACATATATATTGTCTGTCTAAACATTTGTTACCTCGCGTCAAGAATTACAAAACTATATTTAACAAAAGCATGCTTGCGATTGCAGAACTATTTCACTATAGTAAGCAAATTTTCTGTCTCGTCGTAGGTCAGGGTTAGCAACCATGCTGTAACTTTAGTTTGGCATACTTTGCTATTTTGATCGTACACGGAGCATTGTTTATTTATTTTACTATAAACCTCGGCCCATTGCTATTTTCTCTTTATATTAATGATATAGGAGACATTTTTAAGAACAGCCAATATTTATTATATGCAGACGATACCAAAATTTATAGAACTATCAACTGTACCGATGACTGCCTTAAATTACAATCTGACTTAGAAGCATTATCATTTTATTGTTCCACTAATCAACTTTTCCTTAATGTAGATAAATGTAATGTAATATCATACACTAGAAAAATGTCTCCTATTCATCACAATTACAGTCTGGGCGGTAATCTGCTCACCCGTGTTAAGTATATTCGTGACTTAGGCATAACCCTCGACGATAAGTTGTCCTTCACTATACACATTGACAATATAATAAAACGTGCATTTAGAAATCTGGGATTCATTAATAGAATTACTAAACCATTTAGGAAAATTATCACCCTTAAAATACTATATTTCGCATTCGTTAGATCCATTTTAGACTTTGGATGTGTAATCTGGAGTCCGTTTTATAAACATCATATCGACCGTATTGAAAAAGTCCAAAGAAAATTTCTAAAAATATTAAACTTTCGATGTAATCGCCACCATGATTACCACCATTCTCTTACATACTATAAACTTACAAGTTTGGTAAACCGACGCAAGCAATATGATATTTCATTTCTCTATAAAATCGTTAATAGTGTAGTTGATTGTCCTTTATTGCTTTCAAAGGTTAATTTCATTAGCAAAATTAGACTCCCAGTTCGCCCCAACCGTGTCCTTCACATGTTCGTACCACCCATCCTCCGAAAAAACTATACTAGGAATAGTTTCATTCCCCGCACCATGAATTTATATAACAGAGAATTTAATGACATAGACATCTTTAACACCACTCTTAGGGGATTGAAAAATAAAATTGTCATCAAATTCTCTAACTACGATAAATAAGTTACGTTAACGGTGCTAAAACTCTCAAAATGTTAAGTTTTTAGATTATTAACTTCATTTTCTTTATTTCTCCGTGTAACTCCTGAATCTAGCATATTGTATATGTATATATATATATTATCATATATATATATTACTGGCACTCCCCCTCACGAGAACTGTTTGTAGCGAAAACTGAAAAAAAAAAAAAAAAAAAAATCCTTAATAGTTGTAAGCAATATTAACTTCAAAACCCCAACCGGATGGAAGTGTACATGCACGGAGTACTTTTGTTTCCCGACAGTTAAATACTGCCATCATATATTATATTATGCTAGATATCACGTCCCTGATGTACAGTTCCACCCAAATGTGTTTCTACTTTTTTTGTTGTTTACATACCCCAGGTCCATTGCAACGTACTATAATCTACCATATTTTTCGGTACTTTTTGTCGACATTAAATGTAATGGTATGCATAAAATGTAATTCTTCGTAATGACTGTTTGTACCAAAATAAAGAGAAAAAAATAAAAAAAAATAAAGAAAAGGGCCCAGGAAAGAGAAGAAACTGTGCGTAAAAGCGTGTTTAGTGCGAAATTGCTTAAAATTATATCCAACCGTCTTTTGGTGTGCCTATTACGGTTGTAGCAAGTCAACTTGTGCTGTTTTAGAATTACGCTCCTGATGAATAGTTGTCGAACTGTTAGTTCTTTACATGATTGGTACAATTCCGTGGTCGGAAAATAAAACGGACGGAAGGTAGCCACTTTCAAAATGGCTCTTTGAGCACGTTCAAGTGTCAATAGAATGGTCTTCGCAGCCCCACCCCACGAAGTTATACAGTATAGATTGACACAAAGCCGAATATATCCGATGTATCAGTTCTTTGTTAGCAACACTTCTTAGCTTTTTAAAGACAAAAATAAGTTTACGTACTCTAGCCGCAAGAACGTCTATTCAGGTTCGAATCAATCATTATGCCAAGATATTTTATGGTATCAACCTTTGATAGAGCAACCTTTGATTCAGTCTGTTGATTAGCTAGAAAGCAATGGTGCGCACGGATTGTGTCATTGTGTGCTGGTTGCACAGATCTTCTCATGGAAAAAGCCATGTATTTCGTTTTTTCAGCATTGAGGGTAAGTAAATTGCGCTTTAGCCAATTAGTAACTTTACAGAAACCTTTCTGAGCATAGTCGTATACATCCGCCCAACTACTACCCGAGAACAATAACACTGTATCATCGGCATATGATATTAGAGAGCCATGGTTCAATTGAAGGTCACACAGGTCATTAATGAAAATGAGAAACAGGGTCGGGCCCAGAATGCTACCCTGGGGGACTCCAAAATCGACCATGAGGTCTGCACTTATGTAGTTGGCAACCTTAACACACTGCAAGCGGTTGCTGAGGTAATCCTTGAACAAGCATAGCTGCTTGTCCCTGATTCCTATCTGCTCCAGCTTGCTAAGTAATATTAGGACAGACACCGAATCAAAAGCCTTAGCAAGGTCGAGGAAGATAGCTAAAGCTTTCTGTCTTTGGTCCAAATTAGAGGTTACATAATCAGTAAGGCCAAAAACTAAATCATTTGTCGACTTTTGCGCTCTAAAGCCAAATTGGTGGTCAGAGAGTATTCGATTGCGTTCAAGGTAATTAATCAGCCGTTTATTCATAATTTTTTCTACTATTTTAGATAAAGCTGGAAGTATGGAGAGAGGCCTATAATTATTAATGTTATCTTTGTCACCGGACTTGTGGATAGGAATCACAATGGCTTTTTTTTAAGATGTTAGGGAAAATACCTTCATCCAGACACTGCTGGAAAATGTGCGTTAAGGTTTTGACAAAAATTTGCTTAAATCGTTTTAGAATACTACAAGATATATTATTGTCGCAGCCGACAGCGCAGCGATTCTACCTCGTGTTCGTCTATGTTATACAAAACAAATGAGTCGACACTTGCCTGAGTTCCAGATGCACTGCAGCGCCTCGGCAGCCTCAACAGCATCCTAAGGATGTTGTTGTATTGAACGCGTACTGCGTTATAGGCCCTCTGCGTGAATCTTGCCCACAGACTGCACGTGTAGAGCGTCTGACAGTAAGCTCTGAAAAGCGTCAGCTTGACTTCGATACTACAACGTGCAAATCTGCGGGCAAGCATATTGCCCCTGCTTTGATGACTGCTTTAGTTTTGGCTTCGATCCCATTTAGGGCAAGTTTGTGTGGTGAGCATGTGTATTTGTTCTTTGAGTGCGGAGTCCGCTTTGACACGTAATCCCAAGATTTGGTATAGACACAAAATCAAGACATCTTAAAAGAGTACCGCAAGGAACGTACAGTCAGCATCAAAAGTAACTACGCAAACGAAGATGTCAAAAGTCTTTATTAGAAGGGAATGAGGGCTTTTGAAGCCTTCGATTGCGCAGTTACTTTTGATGCTGACTGTACTACAAGAATATTTATTTATGTCAACGTATAGTCATCTCAAAACAAGTGATCACTGTTGAATCGATTACCATTTGTTTGTGACTGACGCATTCATGGGCTTAATTTACTGTTACGTAATACAGGCCAGTGTTCTGATTATTGTCTGCGAAAGACGTTTACTAAGTGACATTTTTTAAGTAGGTGAAGCATGGGCGCGGCCAAGATTGCTTTGGCCGAATTCCAAGGATTTAGTGCATCGGAAAGTTGCCGGTCTATTGTTTTCTGAGAGCAGTTGTTTCTGACGCTCGTTCTCTCTCATTCATGACGGTGATTTGGGAGAGTATGCTATGCAACTTCACAACTACTCTGCGCTCAAATACCAGAATTCCATTGTCATCCGGTCGAATATTCGTCGTAATGCATCGTGATTCTAAAGAACTACTCGTATTTCCTCAATTTGCTTTCTGCAGACAACATCTGTGATACAGATCCGATGCTCTCTGCATCTGTATATATTTATTTCCTCAATTTGTTTTCAACAGATACTACCCTTGATATCTTCATGGTGCAACATACACGGCTTTTTTTTGGTGAGCATGCCTCATCTTTGACCTCTTGTGATCCTCCACCACGGCTACTAGAAGACGGCGCGCGAGACAAACTACCCGTCTCGGTCTAAGTTTTCTAATCATAAAGAGTCGGATAGTCTCTCATGCGGTTGTCTTGAGTATAGGATAGACGAGGGTCAAAGATGCCCATCATAAAAGAATAAAGTCTTACTCTAACTGTAGGTCGAATGAGTTGACTCAAAAGACGACTTGACAGACATGACGGTACTGTTAATTAGAAATTAACACTTACGTAATTAAAACAGGCTACGACAATTACGATCCTTGTCTCGGCGGACTTCAAAACTCACTTTCTACTCGATTGTTACACAGAACAGTTACGACTATAACAATTGAGGTTTCTAGAACTCCCTGTCATACATTGATCCCCGGTTGTGTGATAACTGTTCGTGATCGGAGATCAACAAGCTTTGTCGCGGTCACAGTTGACAGCGTTTCAATATGTTTTGACCTAGAATTTCATGTAGCTATTATGAGACTGAGTGTCAGAATATAATGGTATTAAGCAGATTAAACAAGTTTATTAGTAAACAACAGATTGAGCAATGCTAATAATAAAGACGGTCTGTATAATGTACATACACATACATACATATACATTCACGCCTTTATCCCTAAAAGGGGTAGGCAGAGCACATGAAACTTGTGTTCCAGTACCACTTTTAGCATAAATGTGGGTATAAACGATCGACAAAATGTGATATCGCAGTGACAGGTTGCTAGCCTATCGCTTACAACACACTTCAACCCTGTTCCCTTAGTCGACTCTTACGACACCCACAGCAAGAAACGGGATGGTGCTATTCTAACCCGACATCACACTACCGTGTGGTGTCGGGTTAGAATAGCACCATCCCGTCCGGTTCCGGTACGGTCTGTAAAATGTAATTCATAATTTATTTATTTGTTCGTAAAATCGGTGTTACAGCGAGATTAACTAACTATGTTCTTGCTATGAGGCGTAAAGGATTAAGATTGTATAAGTTCGCATGTAGGGAAATTCGCCCAAATTAACACATCCGATTTAAAAAAGACTACCAGTATGGACCTTCAGGATGCATGGACCAGAGGCACATTATCAACAAAAGAGGCGCGAAATATTTTTTCGTTATCATTTTTAATCAATGGCCGCCACATCAGGGGGCGCCGGTGAGGTGCTCGCTCGCCTAGGGCGCTCTCGACGTTTAGTCAATGGCCGCCACATCAGGGGGCGCCGGTGAGGTGCTCGCTCGCCTAGGGCGCTCTCGACGTTTAATAAATGGCCGCCACATCAGGGGGCGCCGGTGAGGTGCTCGCTCGCCTAGGGCGCTCTCGACGTTTAATCCGCCTTTGGGATGGACATAGGCTGTTTTATCCACCGGCTGCGCTTGCGAGCTTCGTAATACACACCACTATACATAGAACGGATCTGCGGGATAGACCGCTGAACTGAACCGATTTAGATGGAATTTGGTATAGATAGTTTGAATCCCGGGGAAGGACATAGGATAGTTTTAATCCCGGAAATCATCCCCTAAGGGGATGAAATGGGGGGTGAAAGTTTTTATGGAGCTACGATATAAACGAGTTCCACGCGGGCGGAGTCGCGGGCAGAAGCTAGTAAGCAATATTTCCTGTGGACGCGTACCCCGCGCGGGTAGCAATTTCTAAATAAATAAAAAACGGCTTCGTTTTACTTGAGAACACGTTCCATTGAGAACTGAGCGCAGCAAGAACATAAGACTTCATCCAATTAGGCCGAGTCTGGAGTCTAAAGTCTCGCACCTTTCAGAAACATCCATATCTCGCGTGGGAACGCCGAAGCAGAGCGCTCTCTCACGAACTCATGCGCAGTCATAATAGTTATAATTGCTCTTTCAAAACGTTATTTATAGAAGCCCGAGTTAGCCAAACTGGGCTATGGACTATCTGCGATCAAAGGTCAACGCTAAAAATGATTTAATTCTGATTCGTCTTTTAGGTTTGTCAGTTAGTTTAATTTAATCCGTCTCTGTTTTAGAAATAGGTAGTTATAATTGATCTTTCAATGTTTGACCTAACCGGGCAATGGACTATCTGAGATCAAATGTCAACGTGACTAACGACGGCAACTGCATGTGATTTTCTAATTTGTCTTTATAGCAGTCAGGTTAATCCGTCTCTGTTTTAGAAATAGCTGACGGCTTCAGATTCTTTCTGAAGTCGGTCAGTTCGTGAGAGTGCGGTCTGGTTCAGATGGTTGTGGAATAAGTTATGTTGTATATGTTAAAAATCGTTGGATAATATAGAAGACTAAGTATAAGTATAAATATCTTCTCTATCATCCGTAACTTAGTTCTCTTACAGTATATGGGGATATGCTTCCTGTAATGTTACATGTTTTCTTAATAAATAAAAAATAAATGATAATAAATAATGCCTCGAAGATATAAGGATGACTTTGTTTTCAATCTGTGTATTGTTCATGAAACGAAATATAATCTACACTATTATTAGTGTAGATTATATAAATTATAAAGTTGTTTGTTTGTATTGAATAGGCTCCGAAACTACTTGGACCGATTTGAAAAATTCTTTTACCATTAGAAGCCGACATTATTCCTGATGAACATAGGCTACTTTTAACCGCGGGAAAATGCTTCATTCCTACGCACTAACCGTGCGAAGCCGGGCCGGGCAGCTAGTACATTATATTTATGATTCGTCGGTTGTATTTGCCTTTTCCATTTTTGTTGCTCATTTTTGGTAGTATAATCGGCTGACACGTAAAATGTAATGCTCTACTATTCAAAAGTAAGTTAAAATGAATATTTTTAAATAAACCGTGTTCTCATCTTTACATCAGTATTTTGCAACCGGGCCAATATCAAAATATAATCCAATAAAAAAACCATTTGCGAGAAAGTCATTCAATATTTCCAAAGGTCGAACTTGTACCCTTTACAGATTGAATGGCGTACGTTCTGTCGGCCGCTCTGTCATTTGTGCTCACATTCGCACGATCTCCTCTCATTGTCTTTTGAAAGGTTAAAACAAATAAAAAATGTTATTACACGTTTTCGATCGTGTGCTGTCGGTATTAGCCGGCGCGTGATGTGAAGTGTTGGTTTGGTAATAACCGAATGATATAGGTACCTATACTTTCGACATCTAGGAGGAATAGTTACCGGTATTCAATACGTATTCGCGTCCGCAGGAGCTACCTACCACAACCCTGCACGTGTCCCCTGGGTGGTACTAAAGAGTGACAAACTTTAAAGGCCAAAATAATGTAGGTATGCCATACGATTAAATAAATAAATAGGTATTGAATATTAATAACTGTTTGCCAGTGACTTTCAGCTCCGATTTCATTCCTTTGGGGATCGATTTTCGAGATCAAAAAGTATCTTAGGTTGTAATCAAGGTTGTAAATCATATCTATGTCACCATCTTAACACGTTCAGTGTCCTATTCGTACGCGATTGAGTAACACACATCCACACCATCATATTTATAATAGTACGATAGGTAATATATATAATTTAAGTAGTAAAATGTAGGTATAATAGTTTTTTAATTGTTTGGGCTCAGGATCGATGTCTGTCACTTCTAATTGTAAGTAATTTTCCGTCTGCTTCTTGTATATTTATTTATTTAAAAATAGTTACACAGCATAACAGTCGAAATTAAATCACTGTGAACAACAGAAACAACAATACAAATACAATCGGAAGTCGGATGCGGAAGTTCTGTCAACTGAATTCCCTAGATTTTTATCAATAACGTTAATGTCATGTAGGTACTTAAACTTATTTAAGCTTGCATGCATTAGTTAGACCACCAGCACGTCTATCATGAGACGGCGCGACATATTCTCGATTTTTGTCGCACTATACTATCTTGTTCAAAGTGGTCTAATAAGAGAGAGACGGATAGTTCGAGAAAAATTGAGAGAGCTCACGCGCCCTCCCGTGATAGCCGTGCAGTTTAGCCTAGTTGGTAGTGACCCTGCCTATGAAGGTAGAGGTCTTGGGTTCGAACCCCGGCAAGGGCATTTATTTCTGAGATGAGCACGAATAATCGTTCCTGAGTCATGGATGTGTTCTATGAATTTAAGTATTTATTTATCTACATAAATAAATAAATAAAGAAATATTTGGGGACAATCTTACGCAAGTTGACCTAGTCCCAAACTAATCAAAGCTTGTACTATGAGTACTAGACGATGATATACATACTTATATAGATACATAAATACTTAAATACATAGAAAACATCCATGACTCAGGAACAAATATTCGTGCCCATCACTCAAAACACCGGGATTCGAACCCGGAACCTCCGGCTTCGTAGGCAGGGTCACTACCAACTAGGCTATACAGGTCGTCAAAAGTATGTTTATCGTCGTCTAGTACCCATAGTACAAGCTTTGCTTAGTTTGGGACTAGGTCGATCAGTGCAAGATTGTCCGCAAATATTGATTTATTCGTTATGAAGTAATAAGGCTGCATAACTTGTCAAGTTGATGAACTTTACTAGCTAAGCCTAGTAACTGATATTTAGGACAGTAGAAAGGTCAGTGTAGTCTAGATTTTTCGCACAATTAAGCACGGTTACACACGTGCAGTGTGTATGACGCAACGCCCAATAATCCGGTTTCAACGATATTGACTTGCATAATAAACTGGGTTATATAGCGCACGGGCTCGCCTGCTCAACAAAGGCACTAATATATTGGTCTGATCGAGTTTCGTTTTAGAATAATAAAGGGTATGTTATGAGTCCGCAGGACGGTGGACTCGAGTCGGCTCTCCATGCAAAAGTAGTTTGGTTCTCATTTTAAAACGGCATATTGGAATAAAATGAAACTTTTTATACACAATGGGATCCGCTATTTGTAGGTTAGCAACTTGTTTATATTGCCTTAAATTATAATAGAACATAGTGAAGCAATTAGAGACTTGGTATGAAAAACATTGTACTCTCTCAATTTATTTTGCCTTTTTAACTTCTATTAGCATCAGAAACTAGTTTCATGTTTTTTATTTATTGATTTATTATTAGTAAACAATGGGATACAAAACTTTACCTATTACATTTCCCTGCAAAACGGTTTTAACCAGTTATTTAAGCATGCCGTTTTAAAATGAGAACCAGACTACGTTTGTGTGTAGGTACCTAACCTAACCTAGCCTCTACTTGAACAGTCAACAGCAAATATAGATGATCATTTTAGTACTTTGTCGCACTTAATACTGCGACAGTTGCAATGCGTCAAAGTAGTGAAAGTGACAATGTACTATAATAAAATGATCATCTACTTTTGCTGTTGACTAAACAAGTGAACATATTTTCTTGCCGTCCCTTTACATAATTCGGCTGTTCATATAAATGTGATTCTTATTGATACTCGCACTCCCTTCACTGTAAGCACTTCGCGTGTTAAACGAGACACGACAATTTAGATTGGTATGAAATTGAAACGAGATTGTCAGTCGCAAATAGGTCAGTTGTTCCACAACACGACCGCACAAATTGCCAAATTCGGTTCATTATTTAGAAGGCTGGTGTTTCCTGCGGCGTCGCCCGTGGCCCGTGGCCCGTGGCGGGAAGAATGGATAAGTACTTCGTACAACTAGTACACTCAGCCAAGAAAGTGCTCTACCATTTTTTGACTATTATTCATTTAATACCTCCCGCCGCAAAAAGAGGGGTCTTATAAGTTTAACGTGTCTGTGTGTCTGTGGCATCGTAGCTTCTAAACTACTCTTTAAAAAGTTATTCTAAAATAGCAGACGTAGACGTTTTGAAAACCGTGTATTATTCTTACTTTGAAAGTATCATAAGATACTGTATCGAAGTATGGGGCAATGGTTCGAATATAAACTCTGTACTACTGTTACAAAAAAAGGGCATTAAGACTCATTACCGGATCTAAATGCATACCAGTGACCCATCGAAATATGTTTGTAGATCACAACATTCTTACTATTACCTCCTTGTATCTGTATCGAGTCTGTCTCCATGTTTATATAAATAAGAGTAACTATAAAACTGCTAAAGCTTCAATGTTCACTTTAATAATAGCTACAACAATATTGCAATTAAAATTTTTAACAAATTAAGTGACGAAATAAAGCAATGTAATGAAATAAGATTTTTTGACAAGAAATTAAAGAAATACTTTATAAATAGACCCTATTATACAATCAATGAATTTTTTGCAAATGCACTTGACTGATTTAATTGTGATGACTATTTACTTCTATGAACGACAGAAGACAACGAGGACAATCAGGACCGCACGTAAGAAATATGTAATATATAAGTACCTAGATTGTATAAGTAAATAAAAACTGACCCCAGCTAGAATCCCATTTCACTTAGAAATCCATGTCAAAAGTAGGTAGACGTTAGGTAGGTAGAGTACCCTAACATTGTATAATTATACCAGTTAAAGTATATAAAAGTATATAAGAAATTATTAATGTGATCTGAGCAAGTACATAAGCCAGACTGGCAAAGCTAATCTCACGCAAATCGAGTATATCTAATAGACACGCCCATAAATACGACCGCCGTGTCAAGCGCGATAATTTTTAGCAAGATTGTTCTAATTGGCTAAGGGAGATAACGCCTAGTCATCTGGCTTACTGGAAACTAGCGAGATCTCTCAAATCCGATGCCTGTTGGACTATGGAGGACCCTTGGATCGACCGGATCACTCAACCCCCGCATTCGAGGACAGTGAGAAAGCCGAATGCCTTCCCAATGTTCGCCCAACCTCCTCCACACCGACGAAGCCCATATTAGAAGGGTCGATTCCGAGGTGGACAGGAGATCGCGTCTCCCCGTAACTTCACCCATTTTACCGGTGTCGGTTAAGGAAGTCAGTGACCATGTCAGGCGTCTCCGTATTAGGAAGGCTCCGGGTGCGGATGGTGTATCCAATCGCATCCTGAGACTTCTCCCCGAAACGCTCCTCCTCCTTTTGGTTGGCATCTTCAATGCCACGCTGACCAATTCAGATTCAGATTCAGATATATTTATTATCATAATTTTACAATTAAAATCATTTGTAATGTATAACAATTATGACTTGTCAGTTACAATAGATGTGTAAAGATGTGTACAGAATAGTTATTATTTGTGTTCACACAATGCTCACTTTCCAGCCGCGTGGAAATGTGCAACGGTCATAGGGATAGCGAAACCCGGTAAACCCCGGACCTCGCCTGCCTCTTATAGGCCGATCAGCTTACTTAGCTCTCTTGAAAAGCTATATGAGCGGATACTACTCACGAGAATTCTCAGATTTACGGCTGAGAATAACCTCCTCATCGACGAGCAGTTCGGCTTTAGATCCGGACACTCATGCGTCCAACAGGTGCACCGCGTCACGGAGCACGTGTTGGACGGTTTCTCTCGATTCCAGGGGCTCAAGACCGGTGCGATCTTTCTCGACGTGGCGAAAACCTTCGATAAGGTCTGGCATAACGGGCTGGTATACAAGTTATACCAGCTCGGTATACCGGACAGACTCGTCCTCACCATACGAGATTTTCTCAGTGATCGAAGCTTTCGATACCGACTGGAGGGAACGTACTCGGACCCACACCCCATCCGGGCCGGAGTCCCGCAAGGCTCCGTGCTCTCTCCCACTCTCTACTCGTTGTTCACGAACGACATTCCCAGGCACCCTAAGGTGCAACTGGGGTTGTTTGCGGACGACACCGCGCTCTTTACGACCCATTGTAAGTACGCTACTATCCGGCGATACCTCCAAGAGGCAATCACCGACCTAGGTCGTTGGTTTAATTTTTGGCGTATCGAAGTCAACCCGGAAAAAAGCACTGCAATAGTCTTCCACCCGTCTGACTGCGTTAGTACAGAAAGACGGGTGGCTCCGATCCAGATGTTTGACCGACCCATCCCCTGGGTCAACGAGGCTAAATATCTTGGAGTGACCCTCGACAGGAGACTGACTTTCCGTAGCCACATCCGTAGGGTTCGCAACCGCGCGTTGTTCGTACTAGGAAGGCTTGGGCCGATGATCAACA
The DNA here is from genome assembly GCA_947049275.1 of Epinotia bilunana. Lineage (NCBI taxonomy): Eukaryota > Metazoa > Arthropoda > Insecta > Lepidoptera > Tortricidae > Epinotia > Epinotia bilunana. The sequence goes on from OX346256.1 coordinate 26,380,095, forward strand.
AGTTTAGTAAAATGTCACTTAGAAATAAGCTGACACTCTACAAGACTTGTGTTCGTCCAATCATGACATATGCAAGTGTAGCATTTGCTCACGTGCCTATGTCATCGCTCAAGTCGCTTCAGGTCATTCAGAATCGTTTTCTCCGTAGGGCGACTGGTGCCCCGTGGTACCAATCGAACCTCAGCCTGCACCACGACATGGGGATTAGCACCATGTATGGTTTCTTTAAGCAAGCTGCCAGACGTTATTTTGACAACGCTCTCCACCATAGGAATCCGTTAGTTAGGAAGGCTGCTGATTACGTTCCCCTCCCTCCCCCCTCTGTCGTTACTCGGCGCTCACTGATTAGGGGCCGCACGGTCCTAGGCACACACTCACGGACCCGGACGACGAAATCACAGCGTCCATCGAAAGATGGAACGCTGCGCTTTCGGCGTCCAACACATCGCGTACACTTCGGCGTTCCCGCCGGCGGGGACGTCCACCGCGAGATCGCGACAACACAGACACATATTCGTCCCGGTACCGCCGCATACCGGGTAGAGTCAGTCCGACCCAAGTCGGGCCTAGCTGAGTTTCTTGCTGGACTCTTCTCAGCTAGGCTAGGTATTAGCGAACCAGCGATAAAACTCCCAGTAGTTCGACACCACTCACACCCCAGATTCGGTTGATACCGTTCAACCAATCTCACTGGAGCGCAAACTCGTAGAGTATTCCAGTGTACAAACTTTCCCGCGTAGTCGTGCCGGAGGCTCCCCCTGGATTTTCCCCAGGCTACCCTCCAATCACGCAATTCGACCGCTATATTGGGTTCGTCCTATTATAGCAACAGTCAGGTTCAAAAAAAAAAGTGCATTTTGTGTCAGCTGAAGTCTCTCGGAAGAAGCAACTAAAGGAACAAGGAGAAGTTGGAACTAGTAGTTAGGGACAGTGATAGGGAAAGTGATAGGGCAATTTATAATTAAAAGTGTGAAGATTTTAATAAATATTTAATTCTGTTACAAACTATTTTTCATTACGGTAATAAGGTATCGGTATCTGCGGGCACTCTGCGACCCCGAACTTACAACTCGGGCATCGAGTCTGCGAGCTGTCGTAGGCCGGCTGGGCGAGCGGACTGGACTGTGTTCCGGGCCGCACCTAGTCGGTGTTGGTGGCTGTCCGAGCGCAGGGGGCGGGACCGACGCGTCGCTGCTACGTGTCTCGGACTAGTCACTTCTTAGGTGATTGTTGGGTGGACGGCGCCGCGGCTCTAGGCGCCGCGCATTCACCCGGTCGATGCCGCGATAGGCGGACGTCGTGCACAACTTCTTAACTAATTGACATTTATGAATTGTGTGTGATTACTATTTACTTTGTAACTAATTGACATTTATGAACAATCTGGTTAATTTACATTTTACTTTATTTTAATGTTTCACTTATAATGTACTTAGTTTACTCAATTAATATTGACATTTGTGAATAATTTAAATTTTTTTTTGTTCTTTTTTAATCAAGTATTATTTTTACTACTGAAACTTGTAACTGAGTTCTATGTTCTTATATTCCTGTATTTGCATGTACTTGTACGTTAAGCAAATAAACATCTGAATCTGAATCTGAGTGGACCGATTTGCAAAAATCGAAGGGCATGATTTGCAATAATCGTTTTTCTAAATCGATATGACCTGAACAGAGAAAATAATAAAATGTTGTTTATATTTATGCATTTTAACTATATATTTTGTTGCTTGTCCGAACCCAAAACCGATTTCTTAAATTTTTCTCGATAAAAACAATCTACTGTTGGCTGGCGGGCTTTTTTACCTCACCCAGCTCAAATCATACATACATTGATGAACTCATAAAAGCAAATATGAATAAAAATTCGTCCAAAGAAACATTTACGAAGAGTTTTGCATATGTATGCAGAAAACATAAACGTGTCTCTTACATGGGTGACAGGTTTACAAGATTCTCGGAATTCCCTTTAGGTCCAAAAGTAGTGGACCTCTTTCTTGACTCACTGTACGCGGTCACCATCATATAGCAGCCAAAGTAGCCCAATATATCGCAACACGTCTCTATTACCTTAAGTGTAAGAATGTGTTGCGATATATTTGGGTACTTTGGCTGCTGCTAACTATATGATGCTGACTGTACTTTCTTCATTTTACTTACAATAGGCGGTTCAATTATAAACTTACTATACCGTTGCTTCTCTCCCACCAGATAATTGGGCAAGTCAAAACACTGTTATACAATTACAATGCAAAATTTATCATCAACTTCGTTTGGTTGTTGTGAGAATAGATTTCTTCCATCGGCCATTGATCGTGCTCTCTGAAGCGTAAGAGAGATAGCATTGAGATTGAGAGAGTTTCAATACAGGGTGATCGTTAAGTCGTGAACGAAACTTTTTTTTCTTATTCTGTTCTATAGCCATGAAAATAATAAAAAAGTACTTTCGGTGACACTTAAATCATCTATCATACTTTACAACATACTAGCTGCCCGCTTGGTCCGGGTGTTCCAAAGATAATAGCAAAACATGCGGAATAAAGTATAGCAGCCATCCAGAAAACCCATTCTACACGCAGATTAAGTGTTTTTGAAATCGAGAGAGCGGTTCCGGAGGGAACACATACAAACTTACAAAACTACAATCTCAGTTTTTTTTTTAATAACATTAACTAGTATAGCTTGAACAAGGTTTTAAAACATGGCACTGTACAATAATTTTTACTTTATTTTTATCTGTGATGAGTAGAGTCCGTCCACGCTAAGTCAAGCATTAATATTATTTGGCAACACCGCCTTAAACGTCTAATTTCCATAGAAATACGACATTTAATGAGTAGTGTTGCCATGTTATTTATTGAAGAGTCGATAGAGTTGACTGACACTCAATATTAAATGTAAACGAAGTGTACAATGAGCGGTGATAAATAAAATAAAAAAGTCATAATAATCATAATGTCTGCAAATGTTACCTTAAGTTACATACATAGATAGATTCGCGCTTTTATTCTCAAAAGGGGTAGGCAGACCACATGAAACTTATGTTCCGTGCCACTTTTAGCATAAATGTGGGTGGGTATAAAAGATTAACGAAATGTGACGACGCAGTGATAGGTTGCTAGCCCATCGCTCACAACACACTTCAACCCCCCTTCGCTCCCATAATCGACTTTTACGACACAAAGGGGGTGGTGAAATTCTAACCCGACAGGACCACACGGGATCAAGACTGTCAGTCTAAGATTTATCAGTTACCCTGTATACTTACGCAGTAAATACGGAACCATATAAATCAATTAGTGCTGGAAACAAAACATTCTCTTTATGGAATTGTACTGATTAGTTTCGGCTGCGTGAGAATGTCCACAGCCATTATGAAATATTTGTGCATTCATAAAAAAATATCAACTGACCTGTTTGACTGACTGACTGTCTGGCCAGGGAAAGATACGTCTGAGATTTATATGGCAACCAGTTGTCAAATATGTCAAAGGTCTTAAACTAGTATGATGTCCTAACCATGACACTTGATATGGTGACTAAGAAAACAAAAGTATTCATTTGTCTGTTTTTGCTTTTTAAGAGAATTAAACTGGGTTACTGCTAATATTATTCACATTGAAGAATATCTTAAAAAGTTAAATTATTAGGTAAGTATGTCTCGTCAAAATTGAAGCAGAAGACCTGACCACCCTAAGCGACAAGGCCATCAAGTGGCTGACGGATCTTAAAATTAATTTATAGTTGTAGTTATCCAGAAGGATTCAATACGCAAAAAATGTACGGAAAAATGTTAGAAACTAACATTAAGCGTGAAGTTGGAGAGCAATGTAAGACAAGATAGCTATCATGGCGCAGGACAGACACGCAGTTATGCTTTGGAAAGCGATGGAAGTATGTATGTATCTCCGTCCAGTGGACAGTTGCGTCCTGAATGATGGGGTCGATGGGCCATGATGGCCCGTTGTGAGGAGCAGGCTAAAGTTACTTGAATCGCATATTAATAAGAATAAATGCAAGCGGGCCAAAAATACAGCCATGGATACATCATATGAAACTTGTTATACGCGTCTACAGTAATTTCGGTTGAGGCGTTTTCTGATTTTAAAGAGGTAGTTGTCCCAAATATTAACTGGTCAGCAACCCAGTTAACTTGCGAAAAACTGTATAAAGTTACATGGTGAACGTTGAGCATTTTTTTGATGTTATGATCAGTTCGCGAAATTCAAATTTGAAATTAACATGAAAACACCCGTTAAAAGGGCACAAAATCAATCATTTAAACCTCCACAATGTCCATATGGTCCATAACTACTAATATTATAAATTCTAAAGTAATACTGTCCGTCTGTCTATTACCTCACGCCTAAACTACAGAACCAATTGTGATGAAATTTTGAATGACGAAAGCTTCAATCCTATCCCCAGGGATAGGAATATTGAGAAAGATCTACAAGGCAAGTAGTGTGGGGAGAGCCAGTAAGTTATAGTTAGTCGAAGCCGCTTCAGAACTCAAATGGGAAATCGCAGTCTTCGCGAAACTTTTAAAACATTTAATTTAAACTTGTAGGCAGATACCGTGGAGATTCCATTTAAGAATGGAAAGAAGCACTTATTAAGGTATTTTTATGATAAAAGGAAAACAATTATGGACCGTTTGCTCCCACGTGCTGCAATGATAACCGTACAGTTGCAAAAGTGGGTTCGCATAATTGCTTTTACTTAGGCTTTGAAGATTACGCTTTAAATAATTAATAACTCTTTCCCTCGTGTATTTTTTGGACTAGAATAACCACTAACTTTCTTATCGTGGGTGCTAAGTGTTGTAGGAGTGGATGGAGTGGCTTTAAGGTTGAATTGTGTCGTGAGTTGTGGGCGATGGGCTAGCAACTGCTGCATTATCACAGTTTCTCTGTACTTAAACCTACAATTTGTACCTCTTATAAACATTCTAAAGAATGTAACCACATAAATGTATTCACCAACGTTTTCATCGCCACTGATCATAATAAAGTGCCCATTTCAGAGCACTGATTGTCTTTTAGAAGTAGGTATCTAAATATGTACATGTATGTCATGAATTTATATCTATATAATGAATTAGGTGACTGCCGAGGTTTTGCAAACATTGAATGACGGACATACAGAAAACCCTCATTTTGAGAGAATTTACTACAAGGCTATTTCATTGATCCCATAGACCAACCGTCTTAAAAGTCTAGCTTTTCCGTATGCGTTGCTCGTAAAAGTGTCAGAATCATAGATCTTAGCAAAATGCACATTTTACTATATTGTATCACGCATTAAATTTCACCCTGTAGATTAGCCCTAATTATAATTAATTACGAACAACATGGAGCTTTGTTGTCTTAATAAAGAAATATTTAATTATTATTATTACTGTATACCATATCTCGGGCCGATGGGGTGCCGGAGCGCAGCGGCCTTAAAACCAAAATAATCTAGTGATTATTATTATTTTTATTTTCCAGAAGACTACAAACAGGATTTCTTTTTAATTTGACTGTAGACGCTATTACCGAGTTCCTGTGTCCACGTTAAACCTTTGACCAAGCACACAGCAGTAATAAGAGCACCAAATGTGCACTCGATCAAGATAATGGGCAATACGAACGGTACCGGGTGAACCGGATGCGAATACTATCGGCGGTGAAAGTAGATCTCACAAAAAATGATCCCATTCCTTGCGTGGCGTGTTCCAAGCGACATTCACTTAGTGCAAGCTCGTTTTGAAAGGATTCGTGATGCGCTTAGGCATGCTTGTCAATGTCAAATCTCACCTCTGATTGCAACACAGTATAAACTAACTCTGCGTGAGCTGTATAACTCACAAAACTGTCTATTAATTTTTTTTATCAGAAAAACTGAATTGACAAAAATAATCTTTATATAGCTCTTGAACATGTAGAACCTTCAACTGTCATTATTTGCATGAGAAAATGACAGTTTGAGTCGTCCTAACGTGCGTTCGAAACCTTACGTGATTATGATCACCTATCTATCTGCTCACAGATATAATAGGATAACATAAAAAGAAATGTAATATTTTTTTGTAATGCGTGAGAAATATAAAGGTTTTTTATTTATTTTATTTATTATCTGCTCACAGCTCACTGAGAGGACAGCAGCCGGTCAGACGCCGGACGTGGTGTCTACTAAAGAATTTATGCCCAAGTTGAACCGGACAACTTCGTTCGCATCGCTCGCTTGTTCAATAACTCGAGAACGGCTAGTTCTACATGGACGCAAGTGAATTACGTACACACGTTCAGGATCGAATAATATGTTTTCAAGAAAATGCGAGCGTCTTAGCGAATAGTCGGATTATCTCCTAAAGACTATACGCGATTTTAGTAAATTGTCCGGATTAGGACGATGACTATGACCCTATAATATCATTATGTTATTTTTATTTCAGACAGGTACCTAACTACCATAAGTAATGAGTGAAAGTCGGACCACATATCATTATATCCCAACGCTATTGTAATCAGCTATCAACTTAAACAATCAATTATAATAAAAACATGAACGCATCGTGTATGTCATCAGCTCTGCAGATATGCTCTGTTCTAACAATGTCATCGTACAACCAAAAAAGCGTATCTACCTTCAACGCAATAACGCCCTTAAGTCCTGTTGCTTTAGGACTGTAATTATATAGGCCAGTGCTACCCTATCTAATCACAGTACGCATAAAACTCGACTGTTATCAAGTGTCTAGTATATCTTGATCCGTATACGTGAAAGTTATGCAATAGAGTTGAACTGGGCGCCAGCGGTATACAGTCACCGTGTGCTTTATGAATGACCGTGTCGATTTGGGTCGAGAATGATACGAAACTGACAAACTCATACACGCTTTAGATGCACAGTTAGCGGGTAAAGTAACAGATGTAGTGCTGAAATCGACTCTATTGTTGAAAGTATAAGAGCTTATGCAGAAAAAGTTGTGTCAATTGCTGCAACTTAAGAATCCCCGGATGCTAGACACAAGTCGGTTCCATATAAACGTAGTTTGATTATAACAGCGTGCTGGATTATCGTTTAACTTTCTAGAACTACACAATGGGGTCGGCCGTATCCAGGTTGGCAACTAGTTTATGGTGCTAGAAATTATTATAGAACAAGTGAAATTAAAAGATTTTTCAAAAAACCCAACTGCTTTTTTCATATTTTATAGCCTATGTCACTCCCACGATTAAGAGGAATCCAACGACACCTCATATGTCGAAATCCGTCAAACGGTTTAGGCTGCAGGGCGTGCCAAAGAATAAGGTCACATATGTATGTGACCTTATTCTTTGGCATATGTATGTACATACATATGCTCGAAAAAAATAACCCTCCTCTCCTTCGGCAGTCGGGTAAAAAGAATAGTGAGAAAAGAAGTTTAGTATGAAAAAGGTTTCTGTCACAATTTTTTGCAATTTTTTTATGGAGAGTCGTCCCGGGGTCGGGGTAAGATACACATTAAGGGATAAACCTTAAACGAATCGAAATATCCTCACTATATGCTATAAGGTTTGTGTTATGGGTACAAACTAGACGATAAATTTAATGCATATAAATACATAGAAACCATCCAGTTTTCCTTATCCTTACCGGGATTTGAGCACAGGACCTATGAAGCTTAATTTGGCTGGCTGTGATAGGGATGGGGTGTAGACTCAAAATGTATTTTAAATTCAAAAGAAAGAAAGCAAAAAAATGCCTAATTAAGAAAATCCCATATAAATATCTCGAAAAAAACGGAGCTACAACCGTTTTAATGCTGCTTGTTAGTGTGATAACGCTCGGGGATCGTGACGTCACGAGACTCGAGCGTCATCGTAAATGACAATCGTTTCATATGAAGGTGCGTTTTGCGGAAAAGGGACAGATCATACCCCCTCTTTATTAAGTGTATACACCCCTATTCTCTGTCATAATTAAGACAAAATATGTCATAACAAAAATGCTTACTTATTCGCCATCATTTTGATGCCAACCAATTCAAATTGTAACATATGAAGGTATACATTCTAGGCTTAACAGCATTGTAGGTACATAACTGTGACATGGCTATACAAGCCCATATTATAAATTGACTTGCCATAAATTGCCGATTATTGTGTCTAGACGAAACCATAAAAAGATTAGCGGCCGGTGAAATTCCGTGTTCTTATACCAGTTTTCTGCATCTTATCTGCCCGCGCACCATCTGCGTATTAGAAAGAACGCAAGCAAAGCCGCGGTATAAAATATACCCTACGTCCATTCTGAAGATTCATTACATTATGTGCCGGTGTCTTTTTATTTATTCAGATAATTATTTTCTAAACCCTACACACAAATTTACAAACTCGGCTATAAGTTCCCCAACTGTTCGCCTTTATAATATTGGTATAGATAAGGAAATATGAATAACTCCATAACTGAATAGTATCTTCCCATACACTCCCATATACTAATATTATAAATGCGAAAATGCGTCTGCCTGTCTGTCTGTGTCACTTCTTAATGCTTAAACCGATTTAGATAAAATTTGGTAAAGAGAGTCTGATTTTAACCCGGAAATCGTCCTCTAAGGGGATTAAATGCGGAGTGAACGATTGTATTGAGCTATTACTTATAAAAACGAGTTCCACGCGGACGGAGCCGCGGGTAGAAGCCAGTATGACATAAAACGTCATGCTGGAACACCTGTCAGTTCCTACCCAGCTAGCATGATACAAAATACAAGCATGAATATAACCGACCGAATGTTGTGTGTGGTTTATGTCGGATATTTACAAACAAATAATTGAAGGGTTCTAAATTCGGAAGAGTAATTTCAACTAAAAACATTTTTGTTTTATTTCCAGGATATAACATCAGTAGCAGTCAGTAACCTAACCTAACATTTTTATAAATTCCACTAAACCATCTGCGTCCAAATTTTCGTAAAGGGGAAAATGGCGTACGCGATTTTGATACTTCAGAATATGGTTAATCCTATGGTGGAATATGGTTTCTACGGATTTTTTCTGTTCCCAAGTGTGAGAGGAACGAAAGCTTAATGTCCGACATAAACGCTATCATGCTAGCTCCTCCTAGCGTTAAGGTGGTTTTCCACCGGCGAGGCGAGGCGGGGCGTGGATGGGCGAGAATTGAAATTAGTATGGGATTTACTACCTATTTCCACCGCGCGCGCGCGTGCTCAGTGCAAATAGGTAGTAAGTCCCATATCCCATCCACTCCCCGCCTCGCCTCGCCGGTGGAAAACCACTTTTATACCCGGTTGTGCCCTAAGGGAGTCCGGGGTCCGCTTTGACACCTAAAACCTTTTACGAAAACGACTGCGATCTGACCTTCTAACCCAGAGGGAAAACTAGACCTTATTGGGATTAGACCGGTTTCCTCACGATCTTTTCCTTCACCGAAAAGCTAACAGTAAAATATTCCGTACATAAGATCCGAAAAATTGCTTGGTACGAGCCGGGATTCACACCCACGACCGCCGTTTGACAGCCGCATGCCTGAACCACTAGGCTACCGTAGTTTTCCATCCCTCTAAGAATCTCATGTCCTATTAAAATATGCCCATGCATAATCGTGACCTTTCAAACTGTTTATTTCCGTCCAAAGTACTTCTTATTGCATGTAACGAGTTCGTGGGCGTGTTGTGGGAGAGGTGACGTCACGTCGGTCTAGACGCGGATGCCTGTGACGTCACGGCCTCCTGCTGCCAGTCACACCCTCCCGTCTCACTGGTGCCTAGTATAACTTGAGCCCGAGATTTTAAGACGGTGGTAAGGGTACGGTCTGCCTGGGGGTAAGTAAACACCGCAGCGTGATGTTTGCAGTGCCAGGGGAGGCACTGGCGCGTAAATAATATACCCCTGCTACACACTCGTCGAGTGACGTGGGAAATAGCAAGGAAAGGAGGCAGAGACATGATATGGCAACATTACTGGTCATGCCGCGTGTCCTGCTCCTCGTCATGCCCCCCGCTCCCTGTTTTATCGGTTGTTTGGGCGCGAGACAAAGGAGCGGCAATGAGGGCAAGTAACCTAGTGCGGAGCATCGCGATTAATCGCGCGGATAGACCAAGTGTGGCCCAGAGAGGGCAACATCGCGTCAGCGCGAGGAGCATAGCTGAGGCGTCGTCGCGGGTCTTCACACACTCTCCTTGTGACAGGAGTGTGGCGGAGGATACATCAGCCCTTTCTTGTGCTTTTTGAGGCAATAATAATAAAGCCTTTTATTCCGAATACCACATATCAGATGAACATAGGAGTTTATTGTAAATATCTGATCTCAGTGTGCGTCTTTTCACAGGCCTCTAGCGATTTCCACTGTGGTCTGACCTGTGCTATGGTTCACACAGGGGACCAGCTGTCATTATGATGCCCACTACTTCTTTTGCCATCTCTGGGGCACCATTCTGTCACTGCCTTGCTCCATTTTCCCTGGGTAACATGCAAATCAAGCCTGTCCACCTCTATTTTTGCCGGTTTATTCGGCTTAGGTCAGTAAGATTGGTTTTCTTTCTGAGCTTTCATTAGAGACCCTTTGGTTTGAGATATTGTTATGTTGACAGGTAGAGACAAAAGCAAGTCTCATATTCTCAAGTCTCAACACAGCGCATCGTCCGGAGCCCTGGGGCCGTAGACAAGGTTACAATCGACAAGCGCTAACGTCAATAGAAAATAATAAAATGTAGGGGAATGACAGATGCCGACGAAACACTTTTCGTCAACATCTGTCATACCCATACATTTTATTAGTTTTCTATTGGCGTTAGCGCTTGTCGGTTGTAATCTTGTCTAGGCCCCCTGGTGACCTTATCGGAACACAACACCACATAGTTATAGTAGTAATGCTGTTCTTATGGCAACGATCTTCTGTAAGATGGACTTTTCGATTGGGCTGCTCCATATACGAGCGAGATGACAGTCTGTTGTGTCCTAAATATCATGCGTATGTTCATTGATAATATAAATATAGTATTTACATTTACAGTAGTAAGATTAAGAGACTGGACTCTGTGGAAGACTAGCGCTGGCTGTTAAAGCCAGCATCGTGCTGAGCCGGGTACATTTCGTGACACGGCCTAGGCCGTATGGTTTTTGTCTTTTTATTGATTCATTCCTGTTACGAATAAAGGTTTTTAATTTGAATTAATACAGGTTCAAGGTGACGTGTGATTAAGCCTTGTGAATAGCTACCTTGGGTGCCTATATAGACGCGCTTCATGAAAAAGCGTAAGGATGCTGTATTTCATAAAACATATTCCTTTTAGCACTATGTTAAAAGAACCGGGTTAAACTTGAGTTGCTAAGTGTTGTCTGGAGTTTAGAGTTGTTTGGTTATTATAGAAAATTCCATCATAAATGCTACAGCAAACTATGTGTACGTATAAACAAATTATATGCCTACTACGCCCCCGCGTCCGAGCAAAACCCACGCATTCAGCCTACCCACGGTAGAGACGGTATAACTTCAGTCCAATACATATTACACAAGCATTCTACAAATACACACATCTATCTTTCCAATTTAATAACAAAAGTTGTGAAATAATAAGAACTAGGGGCTCTGTGAGCTGAATAGAACTCGCGAGCCAGAGTGAAAAAAAAAAGTTTTTTTTTATACCGTATTTAAAAAAAATCGTATATATCGATTGAACCTGCTCACAAAATTCCACGAAAATCGGTTGAGAAATGCGACCTGCAGAGGAGAACAACAGGACAGCCGGACAAGCTAAACAGATAACTTTTTTCGCTCGTTAAAAAAATAAAACTCTCCGGCAACTAGATTTTGGGGTTCTTCAAGATAGGAGTGTACAGGTTTTTAAGGGGATGGCAATAAGCATGCGAATCCCCTGGCAGCAATTCCAACGTTGGAGGAGACGGGAGCGTCTATAAGCTACGGTAACCCTTTAGCATCAGGCGGGCATATAGGACACCTCACTCAGAATTACGTTTACATAGCCGAAGTTTGCGACAAATCCAACTTAGGCGACAGTTATACCACGTTTATGCATAATTTCCACAAGAACGTAACGCCATTTCGCTCTTCAAGGAATCTCGACTTTATTATATAAATGAGTTGGTTGATTTTGCAATAGCGAGATATGAGTAGGTGGTTATCGTCATTCCACACTCGTATAGGAAGGTTGTATGCACGATATTTATATATGTGATTGTTCTGAAATAGCTAACGTCCATTGGTATGATATCTGCCTACCAGCAGGCTGTATGCTTGTTGACTACCGTCTCAAAATACATCAAAGTGGGGATATATCCCTGTTGAATATTGCAGATGGAAAACAGGCCCTGTTCTCACCTCGAACAAAATAGTGAACTGTGTAAAGCGCTTTAAGTAAGCTACAAGTTTGGTGCAGTGTGCAGGCAGTCAAGGTGGACTGAATTGATGGCCTGGTAAAGGTCGCAGGAGTCCGCTGGATGCGGGTGGCGCAGGACCGGTGGTTGTGTCACTCTTTGGGGGAGGCCTGTGTCCAGCAGTAGACGTCTTTCGGCTGCTGATGATGAAGCAGGCCGTATGCTTGATTGCCTCCAAATATGGAATAAAAAATATTTACTACGAGTAGGTAAGTACCTAGGTAAGTACCTACTCGTAGTAAATATTAAGTAGGTATGCTATACCTATACTATAGCTATTCGTAGTTGTGAATGAGATCAGCCGTTTTTGAAATACACCCGGGTGTCGTGTAGCAAGCCTGTAACGAGTTCCGGGAGGAAGTTTATTTTTAAATGCCACTATTGTACAGTCGGGAACACCAGTTGATTTTCGGGAATAAATGTTTTTGCGTTTAGTGTATTGTCGATACAGGGACGTATATCTCGGAGAACACCTGTATTTGCCCATCTAATTTTGACGCTTATGTGTATGTACTCCTGTTTTATTGGAATCTTGATATTATAGGAAACTAGCTTCTGCCCGCGACTCCGTTCGCGTGGAACTCGTTATATCGTAACTCTATCCAAGCATTCACCCCCCGTTTCACCCCTTTAGCGTTCATATGCTACGGTATCCGCATATGCATGTTCCAAGAGGTACATTATCTTGTGAATAACGGCAAAAAAATCACTATGACAACAAACACAAAACCATCTCGAGACAAGACTTTCGATTACACTCAAATACACAGATATACACATGTTAAACTTATAGCACGCTCCCACTCCCGGAGTTAAAAATAGCACGCCTTTCGCATTCGACTGTACCTTATCGTTATCACCAGGGGCGTGAAGGTGACGTCACCCCGCCCACGCGTCGCGACGGCAATTTTCTCAATTTTCCACCGCCGCGGCGGCGGCTGCTGCCCCCTGATAACCGGCCGGTTTCAACCGGATTGGATTTGTGGCCGGATTAAATGTCTATTCGGTGTTAAAGGAGTGTGGCGATATTGTAGAATGGCGCGTGAGTTATAGAATGTTGAACTGCTTTTCCACGAGTATAGAAGCTAGTCAATGTATATGTCAAACTATTACGAGTAAATATTATGTACGCCTGTTACGCAACTGTGTAACCAATATTGCCAACATAATCCGATTTAGGTATCTGGTAATGTAATTACTGGTTATTGCTGAGACCACTATAAGTGGAACCACATTACTAGGTATAACCCACTGTCCGAGAGGCCTTTTTAATGTGGACTGCGGTGCTTTGGTGCCATACAGCGATTGAACGCCAAAAGGATTAAAATGATCCTATTCAGTTTGTATTTCATGACATATTATTGTGGCCAGCAGGATTAACATGGTTCCCATTTTATCACTTATCGCTGTGGATAACTCATCCGTCTCTCTCGCATACTTGTCGGAACGTGACGGATCTTATCCACAGCGATAAGTTATAAAATGGGAAACATGCTTACCCCGCTGTACAATTGATACAAATAGATACTTTTCCAAGATATATGTATTTTCCGGGACAACAAAAACATAATTGTGCACTCTGACGCATAACCACAAATCTTTGCTCAGTTCTAAACTAACCTAACCAAAAATGTATCGTTATAATCAAGAGTCGATGTTAAATGAAAAAAGTATTTGTCAAAAATGACATTTTTGGTACAAGCTTTTATTGCCGACTGTACTTTTCTGTATACCATGATCTACTACTCATTGAGACGATTCTAACGACCCCAAACTCAACGGGATTAGTCGGTTAAGTACTGAATTCCCATAGCCACCTCCTGTCTCCATCATCAGATCAGCTCGACGGTACCATAATATTGAATTGTCATCCAAACTGTACTTGTACCCAAAATGTCAGCTCAATCGGTCACCGGGAGAAGTGGGTCACATTTTACTTGCAAGATTTGATGACAAACATCTGGTGAAACTAAAGAGAAGCTTGTAAAAATACTTATTGTCTAATATGCAATATACAGTTCTCTGTAAAAGTCTTAACTGTCATACAACAAGTCAATCCCTACTAAAATAAACGTATGCAGTTTTAGTTGTTTTGGAATGGCGTAGTAGTTGACGAATGTCGCAGTGGGAAAATAGAGCTGAACGATACGAGGAAAGCTGTAATTTTAAATATCCTTCAAGAAGTTTCAATTACTTCTAGCTGCTGGTCGATTGCGTCACCTTTCATACGTACGTCTGGTATATATAAATGCCAATATTTGCATAGGAAAACAACAGTTGATTAGTCCTAAAAAGTTACGTATGTATTTGTGTTGGGAAATGCGACCGGTAGTGGAGAACAGCCGGATATCCGGGCAGACTTACAAAGCCGTCTTTGCCGAAGCCGAAATGAAACGGAGTACTTCGTTTGCTACGCTTGCTCGTTAGATTACCCCTCTGGAACCTCCGGGGTCCACATTTATTTGATTTATTGACAGTTATAGAAACTTCTACTGGGATCAACGTACGAGTGCTACTTTACGCTGCAAATAAGTCATAATAAAGTGTATGTGAATGCATGCCGTTTGTAAACATCCCTTGGACTACGACGGTATTGGAAAAAACAAAACACGTCCACGGCCATGTACACAAGTCCGTTATCACAGTAACACCACCACCGATACACCGATACTGTTCTTATACTGGGCAATCTGGAGCAACTTATGGTTAGCAAGGTGGATGGAAAACGGCCGCGAGGTCGCAGCCTAAAGGCCATTATACAGCTAGCAATTTGTCACAACAACCTAGAGACGCAGCTGTAACATGGAAATAGACAGCAAACATTCAATTCATCCGCTTTGAAGGCAGTTGTTGTGAAGAATTGATCGGCGTATAGAACGCTGCACTAGATGGTCTGACCAGGTCAGCTCGACTCTCAATACCATTACCAAACTGCATGACGCACTCCGGTTTACCAAGAGCAGGAGCAGATGGAGAGATGTTGTGGGAGAAAGACTGTCTTCCCACCGAAGAGAACACGACCCTCAGCAATGAGTAAACGACGCGAGGAGGGTTCATCCGGAATGACAAAAAGCGAAGAAAATGCTTGTTCTGAACAACATTTCACATGAAACCGACCGCTAAATCGCTAAAAAAAAACACCTATTCCGTGCATTTAGGCTCAATTAACTCGCATACCTAAAAAAATACGGGTGGAATTCTTCAATGAGGTGAGGTAGGGCACAGCGAAATGTCATCCCGCTCGAATTTGGCCCAACTGCGGAAGTACCTCCGCCTTGCAGGAGACCGCAGCCATAATAACACTACTACTTGCTCTGTAGTAGTGTTGTGTTCCTGGAGGTGAGCAAGGTCGCCAGAGCTCCCGAGGATGTGTTGTGTTGAGAGCGAGGGCATTTGTTCCTTCAGCTGTCAACACGGCGAATCCTTAAACATATCAACGGTCGGCAACGCCCATGTTACACCTTTGGAGTTGCATGCGTCTATAGGCTGCGGTGTCCGCTTACCATCAGGCGGGCCGTACGCTTGTTTGCCACCGTCGTTGTATATAAAAAAAAAGAAAACTGAGAGTCAGTCAGAGATTTGACTGGCGCATTCTACATGTTTGATATTTGAGCCAAAAAAGAATCTGTTGCTCGATGTCATTGTTACATCCCCTCGAAGCGCGCATATCAAATTATAATTGAAACTCAAGTGTTTGATCTACCTTCAGTATATGTGCTTGTACTATTCTAGAAACTTGAAATTAAAAGGGCATAAGCACCCCATGTAAACTTATTGTGTGTGACTTGTGTGCGGTCGTGGCGTTATTGTTCCGTGTCTCACCAAATGGCCACAACGGAAGACCAGCGCTGGCACTGCCAGCATTACGCTGAGTTGTGACCATTTCGTGACAATGTGTGTTTAAAATTTGTTATTGCGTTGTTGTCTTGAATAAATGTTTTCTTTCTTTCTTTACCCCGCCACCACCATTGCCAGTCACCAGCATTCATATCTGCCATAACAACGCGCGCATAAATATCTGACACGACTTTATTTCTAGGGCCATTAGGACAAGTCACATATTTTTTCTGCCTCTTTTTTCAAGATGTATCTTTTTTTGCTTTTGCATGTATATCGCAAACCCAGACATTGTGGTCTTGGCCCGTGAAACGAACGAGTACCACATTAGCTGTCAACTGGCTGCCACTTCAACAGAAAAACAGTCTATCAGCCTACATTATACAGGTCACTTACTTCCTTTAGCTTGTGTGGTTCGCACGCCGTCACGGTATGAGTCCGTAAATAAATAACAATAGTTGGGGATCCTTAATGTTCACAAAATTGGGTATCGCGGATCGGTCACGCGTTCTATGTATACGGCGTAATTGCGAAACAATTGCCTTTAATGTCGGTTTCAAGAGGCTAGTAGGTAGAGTACAGCAAATGGTCATCTCGCTTATAGTTGGAGCAGGCCAACTGGGAAAATTCCGCCACCATTGGAGAGAAGGACAAGAAAACTACAGCCATACTAAGACTACTATTCGCTCTGAAAGTACGTGTTGTGTTCTGGTGGTGAGTAAGGTCGCCAGAAGTCCTGAGAATCCGCTGATTGGCAAGAGCTCGGGTTGCGGACAACTCAACAAATAATGCTAGCTTACGAAAAGTACGCAACGCCCATCTAGCGTTGCCGCGTAATTGAGCTTAGTGGGTTCAACTTTCGCTTGCCAGACTCAACCATCATCCATAGGTTACGGTTCGACATTCCATAAAGCAGGCAGTACGCGTGTGTCACTGTATATACATGAGCTATTAAATGCTATGACTTCATATCCAGAAGCTCGTGATTTGAAATACTATATTTATTTGAACAAAACTAACTAATACAATGAATGTCACCGGATCCCAAAGTACCCGAACAAATGATCCACTATTACTAGTGACAATGTATGAATGAAATGACACTGACAAGATTTGGCGCAGCGTGCGATAACGGCTGATAACGGAGGAAGGAAGACTTTATCAACGGAAACGTTTGTTACGAACACCAAGATCTGTGGACCTTTTACTATGATTTAGTTACGTAATTTGGCATAGCGGCGACACGTCAGAGAACTTTAGCCGCTCACTTGATTTGAAGGTAGCCTAAATTGCTTCCAATTTTGCTCTATAAAAGAAGTCCATATTTCGCTTGGCAACCACAGTCGCCACCATCAGTTTAAGGGTGCGCGAAATTGGCAACTGTGGTTGTCACAAGCAAGTGAGTGGTTAGGCAGCCCGGAGTGTTAGACTTTCAAATAACCGGCCAAGTGCGTGTCGGGCCACGCGCAGTGTAGGGTTCCGTATTTGCCTGTCTGTCTTTGTTACATTCCTTTCTTTTTTTTCCTTTTAAATTCATTATATCTACTGCCAGGACCCCTTCATTATTTGACTCCAATAAAAATTAGGGCTTTAAAAGGCATCACGCAAACGAATCCCTGAATAGAAAAATGGTTTTCGATAGAGAGGCCGCTTTTATTTGGAATAACGTGAGAAAAGCCTAAAACAAATTTAAATTTTAACCTAAAAACGAAGTTTGTTTCATTGTGATTATAGTTAGGTACCTACTAAAAACAGTACAGAAATATTTTTTTCCGATCAGTATCAATAAGCATGTTTTTTAGTTTCGTAGTTTCTGACGCAACACGTACAATGTACACTAAAGTGTACAAGTACTAACTATACATATACTTAGTTCAGTAATATGTACATGCGTTGCTGAGGCAAGTGATTCCAATAAGCTATAGCAATATTTTTACTGCTAATCTCCTCCTAATGTTTTCAGTGAATTGAGGGGAAAACCAAAGACGCAAACAAGCTATCTATTGTTTATATTACCTTATCTTCATATGCAGAGGTTATTTTAGAGAATAAATATTTGAATATGAATAAAAGTAACGTAATCTGCTACAACAGTATTGTATTATGGTTTCCGGTACAAAAAACGAATGGAAATGATAAGGTTTGGTTGAATGGATTTTGATTACGATATTACGAACGTAATATATACTCGTTGTTTTTGAATAATTAACCTAATATGATAGCAATATTATGACAGTCAATTAAATCCCATAAAAAACATTCCATGTAAAAAAGAGGCCAAGTCTCGAAACTCTTCCACCGCAAAAAGTTGTGAGATATTTGGTAGTACCAAGTCTCAGGCATTCTTATTATTCTTTATTTGCTACGTAGCTAAATAAAATTCTGCAACTTGGCAATCACACAACTTTACTACATTTATGGATTTTTGCACACCTAAAACTATGTAGTAACTATTGTGTGATTGCCAAGTCACAAAATTATTTTTTGACCCATTCACTGCAAATATAACTTTGTAATCAAATAAAGATACTTCAGACCTTCGATTTTTGACATCAAATGAAGCGGCCCACCAAGTTGAATATTTTTTGTATAGATATATCTCTAATAGTTTGGTTGGGCTCTTGTGTTTTCTAATCAGGGTCACCAGGTACTCCAGATCTTCGATTATCCTAGTTTTTATAGTTTTCCCTTTATGTGGCCATTAAACCCTAACTCTGTACCAAATTTCAGCTCTCTGAGTTTATGGGAAGTACTAGTTCTATTTTGATGATCATAAGTGAGTGAGTGAGTGAGTGTCATAAATGCGAAACTTTGCTTTCGCTTAACTTCGGAACTAAATGACCTACAGACTTGAAATTTTGGATTTTAAGTATATGATAATAGCTTACTGGATGACGAAAATTTCTGCGTTCTGGTCTTATCCAGAGGTTCTCAAATAGGAGCCTTAAAATGCGGAGAAATGGTTCCGCTAAAGGATGGTACGGCAGTGTTTGCTTCGCGCTCGACTTGAATACCGTGCCCCCAGATTACCTAATTTAATAAATCCATACTTACATACTAATATTATAAATGCGAAAGTGTGTGTGTCTGTGTTACCTCTTCACGCTTAAACCGCTTAAACGATTTAGATGAGGTTTAGCGATAGTTTGAGTCCTGGGAAAGGACATAAGATAGTTTTTATCCCGGAAATCATCACTTAAAGTAGTGAAATGGGGGGTGAAAGTTTGTATGGAGCTACGATATTAACGAGTTCCACTCGGACGGAGTCGCGGGCAGAAGGTAGTTTAATATTAATTCGTGGTTTTCAAATATTTTTATAATTTTACACTAGCTTTTGGCCAATCATCCCAACTTCCGCGTAGGTACCTCCTACAAACATCTTAGTATGTAGGAACTGTAGTAAATACAATCAACCGAAAATCAATATCAAACGGTGTATTAAAACACTAAATGGTAATTTGTATTGACATTCCGGTACCTACACTGCTTGTGTGAAGCCGGGAGAAAATGCAAAGCGACAAGGAATGCAACAGCTCAATTACCGTCACCAATTACCGTCACCAATTACCGTCACCCAGCCGGCTGCGACTGCTAAGGTGGATGTCACACTACGCCGCATCTCCGGACGGAGATGCGGAGCTCGTTGTATGCAAGTACCTCGGTTTGTATATACATTCCGTATGGTACGACACACTGCACCGCACCTCCGTCCGGAGATGCGGCGCAGTGTGACATCCGCCTAAGCCCTAGCGACGATTATAAGGGCGGCAATACACGTTAGACTTCGTGTCTGACAGTTGGATGTGGTCTGATTGTATCAGGGACCGGATCCGGTTTCGCTAATCAGGGTTTTCCATTTAGAAGTTGTTTTTAAAACCCTATCCATTTCGGTAACCTAATAATAAGAATAGTCATTAAGTTACCTTGGCCTGACTATCCAATTTGAAAACCCTATCAATAGGGGTTTGAATCAGTTCAACCGAATATTTGAATACAACTTGCGACAGCAACGCGAATACAATTAGGGCTCTGCAACGTGTACTTTAAATATAATTATGCACTATGAGAAGGTGATGATAAGGTTCATCATCATCATCATATCAGCCGTAAGACGTCCACTGCTGGACAAAGGCCTCCCCCAAAGAGTGCCACAATGACCGGTCCTGCGCCACCCGCATCCAGCGGACTCCCGCGACCTTTACCAGGTCATCAGTCCACCTTGTGGTACGTGGTAACAAAAGGTAACCGTAGGTAGGTGTGTGTGTGTGTGTGTGTGTGTGTGTGTGTGTGTGTGTGTGTGTGTGTGAGCAAATTTTGAGACTTAGTGAGACATCGTAGTCAATTTGATTTAAACATATTTTAAAATCGGTATTAGACCGGTGTACAATCACATCGTGTATCGTGGTCTGCATAGATAAGTGTACCTATGCTTATGCATAGTTAATAGTCTAATGTTGAATGTATGAATGCACACGTATATGATATTTATTCCGGACAGGCCAGTTTCAGTAGGAAGAGGCCGTGAGAAAGTTAAATTGTACACACATGCATACACGCCTTTATCCCTAAAAGGGATAGGTAGGCAGAGCACATGAAACGTGTCCAGTGCCACTTTAAGCATAAATGTGGGTATAAAAGATCGACAAACTGTAATATCGCAGTGACAGGTTGCTAGAGCCCATCACCCACAACACAATTCAACCCTGTTCCCTAAGCTGACTCTTAAGACACCCGCGGGAAGGAAGGGGGTGGTGCTATTCTAACCCGACACCACGCGGGGAAATTGTTATTATCATTTAAGGGGCTCCCATACGCCAATGGCCTTCGATCTGAATCTCTTAGTTTTCTAATGTTTTTGTAGCTTATTATATTAACAACAACGGCTTTAGGCAATATAGTATCCCATATTTACTTCAAAGTTCATTGTTTTCGAGATATTTGGGATCAAAGTTGAACAATTTTAGGCCAGAAAACCAGTTTTCTGGCCATAACTTTTGTGTTAAATATTTAGTTTAAAGTGAAAACCCTAAAGTCCTAGACACGTTTTTAGAGACGTCATAGACGAACCCAAATATGTAGATTTCGTACTTATATGGTTAGATCTTTCACGTCAATAGAGATACGAAATAAGTGTTTTTTTAGATAGTTTAATAAAATAAAAATAACTATTCGTTTCTTTCAAAATCCGGTAGAAAATAATGGAGATAAAAGATTAAAGAACCGATAGCCGTTGGACTTATATAATTCTATCTGTAGTGCAAAAGTAGGAGATACGATTTAAAACTTGTCAAAAATCGATGAAAACCTCGGGTAGCCCCTTAACTAAACGAAGTTGGTATTCGCTTGTCGCCAGCTTAGAGCTCCCGTGGTTGTGCTGTCTCACTCCGTGATTTCGTTGCGTCGCTACGCTACAAGTACAGTCGAGTTCATAAATAGGTATATGTACGTTCCCAGAGTTTCAAATATATCTAGGTACTATATATTAGCCAAAAATATCCGTGCGCCGATTCGATCAGAAATATGTGCTCACTTACCGAGTCACAAAAATGTGTACTAATACTTTCATTAATATGTCCAGGGCTGTTATTCGCTAAGCGTTAAAGCGGCTCACCCCGCCGGTCGCCCGTCACGAAACTAGACCTCTACCTACGCTTGGTTACTACGCATCGCGGTGTCAAGATATATTTGTGGGTGAGCGTTGAGGTGAGCTTAAAACAAGTTACAGAATAGGGGGGCAGCTCCAGGCGGTATGTTAGGGCTGCTACGGCACGCACGCGTTCCATCGCAGCGCGTTGCATGCGATAGAAAGGGATGGCCACGTTTAGGCTCTTTCGGCATGCCTAAACAGGGGACTCGTTAACAGAGAACCTTCTGTACGTGGTACTATTATTTATTCTGCGGCTTAGTCTCTAGACATCAACATAGCGAATCTTCAAATGAATAAAAGATCCGTGTTGTAGATCGTGGACACCTGACCTGGCGAAACTGGCGAAAGACATAAATCTGGAGTAGTGACTAATTGAATAATTTAATTAATCGATTATCAATTACCGATAAGCTAATGAGTGCACTTACGAGCATACAATGATCCATTAGTATGCCGTCCTCATTGTGGTCCTCATTACTGAGACAATAACTGGGTCATACCCTACATTGGTGAATAATTAGTGCACGTTGCGTGGGTATTGAAGTTAGGGTCATTTCGCCGGTTAGCGACCACCTAATTTTATGTGCCGGTTGGCGACCACTTAGCTGAGTTGGTGAACTGAAAGGATGTTTTCTTGGTTTTTTAGTAGATTTCTATTCTAAAACAACAAAAAAAAATGCATGTACAACTAATTGTCTCAATAGGGTCTGTAGAATTGATGTTATCTTCAATAGAAAAAACCTTCTCCTTCAGGTGGTCGCTAACCGAAGGTGGTCGCGTAACCAGCGTAATGACCCTACTGTGTTGCACTTTTTTGCGAACGATAGCCTAGTGGTTCAGGCATGCAGCTGTCAAGCGGCGGTCGTGGGTTCGAATCCCGGCTCACAGCCAATGAGTTCGGAACTTATGTGCGAATATTTATACCGTTAGCTTTACGGTGAAGGAAAACAGCGTGAGGAAACCCGTCTAATCCCAATAAGCTCTAGTTTTCCCTTTGGGTTGGAAGGTCAGATGGCAGTCGCCTTCGCAAAACTAGTGCCTATGCCAAATCTTGGGATTAGGTGTCTAAGCGGACCCCGGGCTCCTTTAGGGCACAACCGGGAATAAAGCTAGGAGGACGATATTTAAAGGGCTACTATGGAGCTACGATAAAATTTAACGACTTCCACGCGGACGGAGTCACGGGCTTATGCTAGTTTTGGGAATACGCTAGACTAGGTCAAGGTGTCTCTTTCGCTCGCTGCAACGGGACGCGAGTGCATCTCAATGTTTTGCGATACCGTTCACGTGCAAGTGAAGTGAAGAAACATTTGCCACGTGAAATTCAACCTCATATCAGTGGCATAAAGACTGATTACGAAAACCTTTTCTAGCTTTATCTGTATTTGTAAGTCCTATTTTCACGATCTAATGAAAACAAGGCTTTAAATACGCTATAGTTAGTCTGATGATGACGGCAGCGACCATATACTGATTTATATTCTTTATTTCATGCTAGCTTCTGCCCGCGACTCCGTCCACGTGGAACTCGTTTATGTCGTAGCTCAATACAAAATTTAACCCCCACTTTACCCCCTTCGGGAATGATTTCCGGGATAAAAACTATCCTATGTCCTTCCCCGGGACTCAAAGTATCTCTATACCAAATTTAATCTAAATCGGTTCGGCGGTTTAACCGTGAAGAGGTAACAGACAGACAGACAGATAGACACACTTTCTCATTATAATATTAGTACTAGCTTCTGCCCGCGACTCCGTCCGCGTGGAACTCGATACAAACTTTCATCCCCCATTTCACCCCCTCAGGGGATGATTTCCGAGATAAAAACAAACCATCTCCATACCAAATTTCATCTCAATCGGTTCAGCGGTTTAAGCGTGAAGAGGTGACAGACAGACAGACAGACAGACAGACAGACAGACAGACAGACAAACACAGACAGACGGATGGACGGACGGATGGACAGACAGACAGACAGACACAGACAGACGGACGGACAGACAGACAGACAGACACACTTTCGCATTATAATATTAGTATTGATATTGTGTTGATTTTTATACTCTAACCGACTCATAGAATATTTCAACTTCACTCATTACCATAGGGCTGGCGCTTACCTCTCGCAACGTATTTCATTAGCAATACAGAGAGGTAACGCCGCCAGCGTCATGGGCTCCATGCCGCAGACGGGGTCTTTTTGCTATGACTGGGTTAGGTTAGTCAGGTTAATTTATTTTGTAATTAATTAATTGTTTCTTCGTTTATTTAATTTAATATGTTGTTAAATTTTTATTCGTCCCTTTTTAATATTACCTAAACGAACGAAAAATATCTCAAATTCATGAAGATATTGTTTTTTTTTAAGAATATCGGGAAAGTATAGTTGCAATAATTGAATGTGGCCGACTTTTTTAAAACTGTCATTGGAATTGGAATCTTGTACCTTGGACGATAGATTTCCTTTTTAATAGACCAACTTGATGCAATTTGGCCATTTCAAATAATCCAAAGTATGTAGGTATATGGATGATGATTGCTCGGCAATCCCTTACCTACTTGTCCAATGCGGTTTGAATCCATAATAAAATGTACACTATACTTCCTTCACCAAATCATATTGGTACCAACCAGCATAACTTCTCAGAAAATGGTCCAAACCAGGATACGAAAATATAATCTACTGTTCGAAAATCAGAAACAAATTCGAATTGAACTTATTTCATAATAGAAAATACTTTTATAACATTAGATATTCCTTGCACTATAATAACTTCACCGAATCTCAGCAATCAATCCAGTGAAACATCAGGTCTAATAAATGATTAGGGCAAAAGTTAGTAGGTCAACTGACAGGAATACACGTAAAACATACATCAAAACTTATATCATACAGAAATTGATTCCCGAACTTCTAACAAATACTTAAAATTTAAAATGGAAATCCCCCAAGCCCGCTTCGATTAAATGTGATTTGAAAGGACAGGGTCGCACAGCTTCATTTGTTTTGTTTTCTCCAAGGCCCGTCCTTGGCTGGAAGGCTGCGTTGAACACAGGAACAAATTTAAAAATAGAACAGGGTCGGCGTTCTAGCCGCAATTTTTTCATATTTGACAGACGGTAGTACCTATCCTTTAATGTCTATCATTTCGATTTCCAAATATAAGTAACATGATTGTTCATTAGTTCTGTCAAAAATTATCTGGAATAGCGATTCAGGTGAAACTTAGGCATTACTACTATATATACAAGGAGTTCGTCTGCGCTATAATATAATATATAATATAAAAAGTATGCTATATTTTAATCCAGGCTATAAACTATCTTCCAAATCGGTAGAGCCGTTTAAGCGTGATTGAGTAACAAACATCCAAACTTTCGCATTTTTAATATAACTAAGCGGATAAAAATTTACTTTATGGCTGACAAAAGCCTTATTTTATGGCCGATTAGTTCTGTGAGCGAGCCTAGAATAGATAGAATAGAGATTAAACGCGCGAACCCCTTTAGTATGAAAAAATATTTCGCGACCCTCCTTCGCTGATCTTAAAGTTCAAGTGAGGTTGTCCCGTATGCAAAGGACATTTATAAAAGTACATATTATATAATCTCAATCATATCGAAATTCCCTGTACTGGTCTATTATTAAAGTCATTAAAATGCGACCTACTGTCGGGTAAGATTGACTCCTTAATTGGCACACGTGCGTTGCGTACTTACAAATACAAATACAAAATAGTTTATTTCAACAAAACAAATATTATATTAATCAAGGCTGTCCGTCAGTGACCAAACTAGGCTGAGCCTGTATCTTGGCCTACTTACAACAATTTCCACAGTTAACGCGGTTTTGTTTAAGGTGAAAAGGACCAGCATTCCATCTGCAATATTTGACAGGGAATATATCGGCACTGATGTCTTTTTACTACGACATTAGCCAAGAATCATACGGCCTACTTGAACGACAACGTAGCCGTGCACAGGCTTAAGAAGAAGCAAGCGCATGTTAGTGATGACAAATGTCAAATCAGCTTCAGCTGATGATGAAACGCTGCATTAGTATGGAATTTGTAGGGATTACTTGCTCGTGACGTCACAATCAAACGTCTTTATTGCTAGTTTTTAGGGTTCCGTACCCAAAGGGTAAAATGGGACCCTATTACTAAGATTCCGCTTATCAAAATACCCTAATGTGTTGTCACAGCGCATGCTCGGAAGACCAGGCGACGTTATTCACCACCAGCACGTCTATGAAACCTCTTGTTCTAAGTGTTCTAATAAGAGAAAGACATAGTGCGAGATTAATCGAGAGAACTCGCGCGCCGTCTTGTGATAGCCGTGCAGGAAGACATAATTATCACCACATACCTACAGAGCCAGAGTGGTGCGCGTGATTCGGCCCGTGTGGATACGCGTCGGAAGCACGGCGGTGTCCAACCAAATCAAGGTCGCTGCACACTAGATTTCCAGTGACCTTGCTTGGCCGTCCGCCGATAACGGCCCGTGTAGCGTAGCCATGGCAGCACGCCTATCACGTGACGGCGCGCGAGCTCTCTCGATTTTTCTCGCACTATCCGTCTCTCTTATTAGAACACAACAAGAGGTATATAGTGCGAGATAAACGTGCTGCTGCAATCATGAGCGGGTAGACTAGACAATGCCGCGGTGCTCTCTAAACCTCTTCGTAAACCAATTCGATTTCACGGCCAAAAATCAATAAGTACAAAAATGATGGAGTTGAAAGCGGGCATTGAACAAAGTAAATCGTGATAAGGTTTAATAGTTAACTATTGATTGGAGTAACGGTAATAAGGAAAATTTTGGCAAATGAAGTTCCATTAGATATCGTTGTTCGACTAGTTTCTATGGAATGACAGTGATCCTACTAATATTATAAATGCGAAAGTTTAGATGTTTGTTACTCAAACACGCTTAAACGGCTGAACCGATTTGAATGAAATTTTGCACGAAGATAGTTTATAGCCTGGATTAAAATATAGGATAGTTTTTATGCCAAGTCCACGCAGATGAAGTGGCGGGCGGAAGCTAGTATTATATAATTGGTGTTGGTTTAGAATAGCACCACCCCCCAAAAGGGTCTTTCTTTCTCCCCGTAAGTGTCGTAAGAGTCGACTTTGGGATAGGATTGAAGTGAGGTATGGGTGATGGGCTAGCAACCTACTGCTTTATCACTTTTTCTCCATCTTTAAATCTGCAATGGCAGAGGGGCCCTGACAATTAAATGTGCTGGTAAAATCTGTTTGGGTGGTTCGACCAAACGTGTCAATAATGCAGTAGTCGTGGTATACTCTAGCTTTTTACTTTTTAGGTAGTCATACTGACACTAAACTAGTGGTTACGTTGCCGTTAGAAGATACCTTTTTTTTTAATTTTAGTTTTTAATTCGACAAATTGACTCGACAAAAAAATATCCATAAATAACGAACCAGCTCACAAAATTCCACGAGAATCGGTTGAGAAATTCGACCTGACCCCGTATCATGGTCGGCATTATCGCACGATAAATGACAAGATAGAGCATCCGTCACTGGCTGTCACCGTTCGATAGAACGAGACGATGCTCTTTTCTTGTCACTTATCGCGTGATAAGGCCGACCATGATACGACCACTGTAGAGGAGAACAGCGGGACAGACACCGGACACAGAAACGATTTTCGGCCCAAGCTAAAGCATAGAACTTCGTTCGCCTCGCTCGCTCGTTCCAATAATGACTGGGAACACTTTTGTTTTCAAATGTTACACAGCTTCAATTAATATTGTATACTAACTAACAAACAATTTTCATTTAGAGAGGAACATATTTAGATAGAGTTCAAGTCAGTAAATTTTGCACACTAATAAAGTCCTTTTAAGTGACAAATTAAACAGTTATTTTTGTACATTGGCTCGACTTGAAAATACCTAATCATAATCAAGGAGGGATTCACCGGACGAGGGATTTCCTTCTCTTTGATAATGCTCACTTTCCTTATATTTTATGAATATTGTGAATGTAATTAATTTTATGAAAGATTAATTACATCTTGTTTCTTTACACAACAACAAATAAACGTTTTTGTAACAGTATATTCCTTTGTATTTAGGTTAAGGAAAAAACCTGGATCTGACAAATGAATCAGGATTTAAGGACGTTTTTGTTAAATCCCAATTGAACCTATTTTTGACAGACATTGGAACACATTCCAAAGAAATAGGTACTTTATGTGGATAAGAAGAACCTTATTTGTTAATTATTTTACCAAATAGAAAGTAAATATGGTCACTTTGTTCACTTAAATTGTTACAATTAATTTTACTATGAACAAGGAAACATGTACACCAACATGTCAGTCGTGATTCATCTAATCATAACCTGACCTGTCATTAAATCAACACTACTCCGCATTGGCCCCGGCAAATTGTTAAATTGTTATCAACATCAATATATAGCATTTCGAATGTATACACCGTTTAAATTGACAAGTCCACTTTCACTCGGTCCAGTTGTTCATTGTGGAAGGACAATGGCACTTCAAACGGCCTTTTTCGGCATTCACGTAATCATCTATGAATTCCATGTCGGCTTTCCGGCCGTGTTTTGTTTTGAGTCAGTACTATATAGGTTAGGTTAGGTGTGTGTTTTAGAGAGTAAAGCCTGAATCCATAGAGAAAGGATAGACTAGAGGGACTCACTCACACATACACACATGTGTGACAAAGATGTGAGCATAGACAATACCATAAGTGGGAACGAGATGCAATGTCAAATCTCCTGTCCCTCAGCGTATAGGCTTCTTTTGTTTGTCACCACCTTGTTAAAATATTGTACTGAAACTGACGTCACGGATATAACACGACTAAAGTATATAGACATGAGATGTCGAGGATGTATTAGTCTTTTGGTGCTTCTCAATTTAGTCAGGCTAATTTACCTCTATCCCTTTTGGACATGAACCTAGAATACTCTGGACAGGTTATGGTAATAATAATACCACATGCGAGCGAGCTGGTAGCATACAAATCTCGCAAAAAGTGTGACAGAAAGGGAAATACCATTCATTGTCCTTGTCATAGTTCCTCTTTTTTTTATTTGCCACAACTGATTTAGTATGAAGTTGTGGCAGATAAACCATTACCCGTCCAAATTAAGTAGGTTGTTTATGGCAAGTCATCAGCCATTTTAAGACCAGTTCTTAATTTAGCTGCATAGGAGCCTTTCCGTCCCTCACGGTGGCATCATCACGTACAGCCTGTTCAGAGTATTCTAGTTCATGCTTTTGGATATTCGATAGGACTCTATTGAGTCTATTAAATCCTGCTGTTTCTCCATTAGCCAGATACCATTATGATTCCAAATTCAAACTTAATAACTGCCAGGGCCAGTTTCTGTTTACGAAAGAGATCAAGAGGCGGTTATTGACTTTCGAGCGCTCGACTCTTTCACTCGAAAACTGCCAAAAATTCAAATCTATCGATAGGAAGTTCATAAATTTTTTAAGACTACAATCGAATTTACTCGTATTAAATTTTTGAGCGGTCGAAAGTCAAATATCGGCCCACGGGCGCGTTTACAATACCCAGTGTTGAAGTACGGGTTTATGCAGTCTTGTTCTATAGCGGTTTTATGGATAGCTGAACACAAGCTGCAGGTGGCCGGCGGTCGACCTTCGGAACCTATATAGGCACCCTGCATTCCTGTAGAATATTGTTTTATAGTTTAAGGTACTATGGCTTCGGCCATATTAAGGTATTAAGGGTTTAAGGTATTATGGGTTCGCTTGCAACAGCGACCAGTTTTTTCAACACAAACCTGTATGATTCTAGAGACCGATACGGAGAGAACTTGTAATATTTTACTAAGTAGGCATTTGAAATTCGTGATCGCAGAATACTTTTTCCTTGCACCCTTGTAGTGAATATTTTTGGTCCATCCCACTCCCATTTTGATGCTAACTTAAACTAATAATAGGTACTAATAATATTCTCACAAATAACAGAGATTTTTACAAGATCAGGCAAAATATATAATGCTTACAACAGCCGCCTGTAATCACTATACAGCGATCTCTTCCAGACAACTTTTGGGTAGCAGTTTTTTTTTAACAAGAATTTAAAAACAGTGAGGGCAGGAATACATCTAAGAGAGTGATAAAACATCTAAATGTAACTAATCTATGTTCCGTTCGTATTTTTAAATTGTCAGCGTTATTACCATTGCTTTTGTGCTTAAAATACGTATAAACATGCAATAGTTTCTTACATTACGCAGTTGTTAAATTGAACATAATATTTAATAGCCAACAAAAACAATTCAGCATTTTCTATGAAGGCTCCAGTTACAAGTAAATTATGCTGACTTAGATATTGTTATTCCAATTTGGCAAATATCTTTCCTTGCAATTATCAAACATGCGAATTCAGTATTTTCTGATTCTTATTATTTTGTGGATTGAATGTAATATTTTTGCATAGCAATTGACCCAATTATTTTGTGGAAGTACCTAATTATTTTTGCATAGCAATTTTTTACTTATTTCAGATGAGGGCGTAGATGAAAAAGAATTTGTATGGATAGTTGTTACATTAACTTAAGGCTACGGCTATTTAATTTATTTAAGCTGACAGTATCTGCTTACCGTCAGGCGAGCCGTATGCTTGATTGCCACCGTCGTAATACTCGTAAGTGTATACAAAACTGAACTCTGCGTTAAACACTGTATTATGTATGTATGTATGTATGTATGTATGTAAATTATTTATTGAACAGGAACAGAACACAACGGAACAATTAATAAAAGAACAGGTAACACTACAAAGGCCAGCTTATCCCTATGAGGGATTTCATCCAGCTAACCATTGAGCAATTGAGCGAAGATGAGATCGGCAAACCGAGAAAAATTTACAAGATGATAAAGAAGTAAAAACGAAACAAAATTGATCAAGCATATAACAATACACTTAAATATACTGCGTGGAACGGAACGATGGACTTTCCCGCAAGAGGGGGATTATTGAGCGCTAGTACGTCACATTTTCCAGATAAACAATTTTTTTTGACGCGATTTTTTTTTTACCTTTGTATGGTGCGTTGGCCGACTGGAGCGACGAGCTCCATACAAATGTAAAAAAAAAATCGCGTCAAAAAAAATACTTTATCTGGAAAATGTGACGTACTAGCGCTCAATAATCCCCCTCTTGTGGGAAAGTCCATCGTTCCGTTCCACGCTGTATATAAACCTTAGGGCGTATGCAGAATGCGTTTTTTTCACGCGCCGTTGATACGCGTTCCCCTACTACCTAGCGGATGGTAGTAGAAACGCGTGTCGACGAAGCAGTGCATACGCCCTTAAAATACTCATAATATCCAGTCAAGGAGCATTCGACAACCACAATTCCTTCAACTTACCCTGGTTGGCTGTACTGAAGTATATCAATCACAATCAGCATTCATATCCGCCATAACAAAGCGGGTCATTCTTCAATATCTGATTCGTCCTAACGGTCCTACAAATACAGTCGTGTCAGATATTTATGCGCGCTTCGTTGTTGCAGATATACTACTGGTGACTGTACCTAGTACTTCCTCTCTCGATAAATCATTGATCACCATCATAATATAAAGTAATTCATTACCTTTACATGTCGATGGAATCGATAATTAGCTAACATGCGAAATCGATTTATTTGCTGATATCTGACTACTTGAATTGATTGCTGGTGTTTATCTAGCGCCGACCATGAAGCCTAATAGTCTATTTAAGCCTGTGTCATCAAATTTCAAAACTGTTGTTTTACTTGCCTAAATGCCGAAAAACCATTAATAGGTACGTTGGTCGACGGTATGTATGTAAGCACTTTATTGTACACAATAACAGGTTAAAGAATATACATGTCACACAATAGATCAAAGTACAAAGGCGAACTTATCCCTATAAGGGATCTCTTCCAGCTAACCGTTGAGCAATTGAGAGGAAGGTATAGGTAGACCGAGATAGGCAAACTTATACCGTGTACAAAAACACAGAGAAAATGAAAACAAAACCTAATAGGTATTAATTCTAGACAAATAAAAACATGCCAATACATATATAAATATACAGTATAAAATATAATACACACTATATATATCGCAAATATACAATAAATAAATAAATACTATATTCAACCAATTCACAAGTTATTGGAAAGCCACAACTTCTTCAAATTCATCTTAAGTGACGCAACAGTGACGGTCGACCTCGACCTTATTTAACTTAAAAACAATAAATTTATAAATATATATATTTTCCAACTTAGTACGTTTTTTCATTGGTCTTTATAAAACCGGACCTATTCGTTACTAGCTTCTACCCGCGACTCCGTCCGTGTGGAACTTGTTTATATCGTATCTCCATTCAATTGTTCAACCCCCATTTTACCCCTTTAGAGAGTGATTTCCGGGACTCAAACTATCTCGATAACAAATTTCATCAAAATCGGTTTAGCGGTTTAAGCGTGAAGAGGGATCTGTTAAGATAGACAGAGACAGACACACACTTTCGCATTTATGATTAGTATGGATATGGATGGCTTATAATAGTTGTAATTATAGCTACGGGATGGTAGAGAAATACTTATTTTTGTCTTCTCACTTCACAGGTCTACTCGTTGAACGAGAGAGCCAAGTTCACCGTCTGCCTGGGCCAAAATTCTTTCATATGAACGGATGTCCGCCTGTTCAACTGTTCTCCTCTATAGGTCGCCTTTTTCAACCAATTCTCGTGTTTTTTTTTTCCCATAGGATACCGGGTGCCGCAAAACTCCACCTGGGTCATAACCCAGGAGGAGTTTTGCATGTTTTTTTTATGTATTTTAGTAAATTAATAGATATTTTTTGTGTTATTGTCGTCTATCAGAGAGAGCAGAGCTGAGTTCACTTTGAGTGATCTCCGAAACATATAAAAACGAAGGCATTCCGTTGAAATGCTTCACAAAAATGCTGTCTGCATTCAGTTGACGGTTGAATAGCTGCAGAATCGGTTTCCCAAAACTGTACTTTCTCAGTCACGCTACAGCAACTTATGCCATTCACAATCCGTCTCAATTCGCCTCACCACTCAAACGCCTTACTTGGCCCGTCTTTTTAATATCACGGCAGTGTCAAATAAGCTTACGGTTCACCCGGTGATGATGTCTAACCAGACCCTATCCGTTAACGTTGTGAAACTTTACGTGCATGGGCTCGAGTGTGACTTGCAAAACCAAATTTGGTTTTGATTTTGAACGTACAACCGCAAGAGAAAGCTGGCCACTAGAGTTATAAATGTAGTGGTAGGAGATCTTGGGCCGAGTTTTACGGGACGAGTTTTGGCGTTTGGCGTCCAGATCTTCGAGACGGGTGCGTACGACAGTTGATGAGCGAAAACGCAATACCAACCCTTCATTGGTTTAAGGATTCATGGTTGGGAACTAGAGAGATGCAGCTATTAATATTACGCATCATCGGAAGGCAGGCGCAGCGTTAGACGGCACACAAGGTGGACTGATGACCTGGTAAAGGTCGCGGGAGTGGGAGCGCAGGACTGATCTTTGTGGCACATATTGGGGGAGGCCTATGTCCAGCAGAGGACGTCTTTCAGCTGATATGATGATTATCTTCGGAAGCTCTGACCTAACTTCCTGCCAGAACAACACCTCCTGAGTAGGTAGTGTTGTTCTTATGGCTGCGGTCTCCTGTAGGATGGAGGTAAGCCCAGCTGGGCTGCCCCAAATATGAGCGCGATAAGTCAATGACTCTCAGCTGCCTACCTCTTTTTCGTACCAACAAAGTCGAAGCTTAGACTTAGATGGGTTTGTCTGAAGCGATTTGGCCAACGTTTTGAATAATAGTTAGCTAGATAGCATCGTCTATAAGTAATTAGAAAACTAATTTGATTATGTGACACGGAAATATTGAACGCGATAGATTCATTATCGATAAAAGTTACAGTCTTGAAGCGGGGACTTCGGTGCGGTGCGGTGTCGACGGCGGTGTCAGGTTAGACCATAACTACTGGGGCGCTTACTTTTTAAAATGCACATTAATATTTCAATTTTCTTACATAATTCAATGCACAACTTAATTGTGTACATAGGTCACACATAGATAAAAGTAGCGGCAGGCGCAGCTAGAGTAGGCCCCGCACAAGTTGGACTGATGAACTGGTAATGGTCACGGGAGTCCGCGCGGGTGGCGCAGGACCGGTCACTTTGGCACTGTTTGGAGGAGGCCTGCGTCCAGCAGTGGACGTCTTTCGGCTTATACGGTGACTCTGTAGGTATCTGGTGTTGTGTTCTTCTCTGTTGGTGAGTAAGCTCGCCAGACCTCCCGACCATGAGTTGAGAGTGAGCCGCACTAACTATATACTCAACGCATGCTCAAATAAAAAGGTGTTGGCAACGCGTTTGTGATTCTTCTGGAATCGCAAACGCCCATAGGATACGGTGCTGCGTACCGTGAACCAGATAGTATACGTGTTTGCCACCGTCGTATAAAAAAATAGAATATAAAGTCTGGATAAGTAGCGTAACCAGTCTAGCGACTTCTGAGCTCTTTTTTTGAATTTTGGCAATTTACTCGAGTTTTGCGAAGTCAGTCATCGCTCCCATGAAACTCAAGGCCGCGAGGCGGAATAAAAATGTTATGGTAGTCTGATGATTTGCATAACTAGATTTATGGGGTACTCTATGGTAGATAAAGAAGGGAAACTGAGGGTGTAGTGATGTCTCTCTTATACATACTTATCATCGGCAATTCTCTGCAAAGATAGGCCATGTCAATCACCTGAGCTCACGAACGACGCTCTCTTATATGTATATAAAAGACTGTCCACTGATTGGACCCTAGTCTTACCTGATGATAAGCGACGACAGAGCCTAAGATGAAGCTCGCTGGTTTAGTAATAGCCTATTCACTCTTGTTTTGAAGGCACCTAGATCGTAGTTCTCAGGAAATGCAGATGAAGGGAGCGCATTCCTTAGCAGTTCGCATTAGGAAAGACGAGACGAGGCAAATCACTTCGTGCGAAATAAATAGGAGAACATAAGGATGCATTCGCTCCCATCGCCTGTTCGTTCGGTGATGGAACGGGGAAGTCTCGTTAGGCAGTTTTTAGGGTTCCGTAGTCAACAAGGAACATTTATAGTTTCGCCATGTCGGTCTGTCTGTCCGTCTTTGGCTTAGCTCAGTAACCCTTACAACTACAAAACTGTATCTGTGTTTTCGGCATGGGAATCAATCACGCCGACAAGCCAGTAGAAATAAATCTTGAAAATACATTTTTTTCAGGGTAGGTACTTCCCGTACACGTAAAGTGGGGTTGTAATTTTTTTCTCGTTAAAGTCACGGTGTGTGGGGTTTCGTTGGAAAGCTTGTTCAAAAATATTGTGGGTTTTTTAAAACCATTTTTCAATTAAGTGAGATATTGAGCTTTTTTAATTTATTAATTGGCATGTAGCATTTACGCAATGTGCCAATTGAACACAGATCTTAATAAAATAATCGATTGTAATTTCATCGTAATCGATTAAAAACGAGCATATTTCATGTTTTAACTTTTAAACGTTAATATGATTTAATGCATTTTTCGTAATATTTATAAATTTGTAGGTAATAAAAATATATAAAATTTGTTAAAACCTGTTAAGTAATTTGAACAGCATCTTATTTAAATTTCCTCATAGTCGGTGTAAAAATAGTGTGTCACTCGGTAGCAACATTATCTTCGTCTCAGGCATTAACACTTGTATCCCTCACTACGCTCAGGATTCTACGATAATTAAATTAAGAAAGCTTGTAGATAATAGTCGATATACAAATTTGTATCGATAAATAAATACTTAAATATCGAAAACATTCATCTTGAATGTTTCGATTCAAGAAAGATTAAAGAACCAGGGATTCGAACCCGGAACTGCCAGTTTCGTAAAAAAATCAGTAAAAGACGCAACTTTCCGTTTGGCAATAATGAATGTCTTAATGACCACATTCTATTGCATAAATAAATGATTGTAACGGAAGGGAAATCTCATAATTGCATTCCGTATAGATTCATCGATAAAAAGCGTGGCCGTAGCAAAACAGCAGTCAATGTATAGACTCAGGAACATTATCATAACTAGCTAACCTCACCTTGAACTTTAAAGGTAAAACACTATTATAAATGGAGAATAATCGCATAATCGAGGCTAAGAGCTTAACAATCGAATAGGAAACAAAAGAATCGATTTGGTGTTCCCAATCGATTGTCTGACTGAAAGAGTTGACCACTTCCTTTTTATAACATGTTGAGAAAGCGCCGAAACAAATTGTATGCGTTTAATTTGTATTACATATATTAATTGCCTATAAGGTGCTGTTGCTGTTGCGGTTTGCAGAAAACCGTATCCCGCAAAAAACTGGACGTCAGTGGGAAAGAGCTCTATGTTAATACTAACAACTATGGACTGTGATTGTCTGTTTTTTTATCAAAATCGGTTTAGTATTTTAAAAGCTAAGGTAGAATGCACGTAAATACAAACATAGACTGCTCAAATCATATGCCTGCTCTTATATTTGGGCTCTGGCGAAAGAAGAAGTGCACTTCAAAGTGCAATAATATATTCGTAAGGACTAGGTGTCATTGATAAAGATAAAGATAAATCGGGAGTCGTTTTCTAAACTACAGAGTTGCATCTAGATGAATGCAAGGTCTTGCCAAGCTCTGTCGCAACGGAGATCTCATGTTCATCCTTTCTAGAACCTTACATGTCAGTTCATAGATTTAGATAGCTCTAAGTTACTAAAGTGTTGGCAGATAGCGTGGATGCATCTTGGCCCTGTTCCAAGAGGTGATGCAACAGGCAACTGATTAAATAATGTGATATAAAAAGAACCTTATTTGGCAAGCAATAAAGTACTCATTTCAAGTATTTACAAGGACATTATACATTTAATAGGTTTAATCAGATTCTGATCACATCTCATAATTTACTAGCTATTTCTGACGCTTTGCTTGCGTTAATAAAAATAAAATACATACATTACATACATACAATCACGCCCATTTCCCGGAGGGGGAGGTAAAGATCACGGATTTCCAGTTGCTACGATCTTGACAAACCTTTCTTGCTTCATTCCTTTCATGACATTTATCACTATCACTACATAGTATAAAACAAAGTCGCTTCCCGCTATCCGTCCCTATGTATGCTTAGATCTTTAAAACTACGCAACGGATTTTGATGCGGTTTTTAATAGATAGAATGATTCAAGAGGAAGGTTTATATTATTATAAGCGTGCGAAGCCGGGGCGGGTCGATAAAAGTGTAGACTTGATTTTTAGCTATAATAAAAATCAATCACTGCAAATCACAACTTAATGTTCCAGTGGCGTCACTCATATGTATACATTATTCACCTTATTGCAAAGGAATAAGGTCTGAAATTGTGAACCTATGTACGAAGTAGACCATATCAAGTAACTCGTAATTTCAAAACACCACCTGCCGCTATTATCGAACATATCAACCTGAAAACTCACCAGAAAAAACTAAATGTGTTAATGTAACTGGCCAGTATTTCAAAACAAAAGAATGCACCGATACACATTATTTATGTATTCGGCGCAATCGCTACTACGAATAGAAAACGTAACGAATTTTATTGGTCGTAATATTAATGACTTAAATACAATGCCGATTGATTTGTTTGGATTGAAGTTTTGATATCAAATTACATAATGTTATGATTCAAGATTATTTAATTTCTAACTAAAAACCAGCGTTGCGGTGTAGGTATGTACGGTCGCGTTCTTTAATTTAGGACCCTTTTCGCAAAATTATTCTTTGTGGATCTATACTTTTTCACAGGATTGTCAACCTTAAGTGGGTCCCAAATTAAAATTCGTTGAATAAAAAATATGCTGAGTCTAGCCCCTTTTTAGAATCGCACATTTTTATGCCTCGTATCGTACGGTGATGTACATGGTTTTAAGTCTAATTTGTACACTGTATGTATAAAAGGATAGGCAGCTGGTATGATAATCGATCGAAATGTCAATTTTTTTATGGAAAAGTGACAGTTGGATTGTCCTAACGCGCGTTCGGAACTTTACTTGACTATACCCCTCGGGAGTAATATATAATACCAAGTACTTAAATTAATAGCCATTAAAGCAAGTTGCTATTGGTGCATGTTGTGGTTTCTTCTTCTTATCTTTAATTAGATAAGCATCCAGTTAGAATAAAAATAGAACTTAGATATTGTAAGATGTGTTATCTGTTGGTAATCCTTAATAAATAAATAAATAAATATTTAAAATCAACTGATTTTAAGTTGTTACAGAATTGAACGGTCGGCGCCACAGATACGATTATCGATTACACTTTTGCATCTTATTTCTTTGAAATAAGGTGTAAATTGTTCTATACATATCTTGTAAAAGTACGTGTCCAATACATGAGATCGATGCGATCCATATTTAGCATTTCAATTTGATTAGAATGTACCTATATCGCGCACCCACTGAATAAGTGCCAAGATACTCGAAACGTGTTAGAAAGAGACTAAATGTAGGTGTCTCGAATGTACCTACATGTCTTTGTTTCTCATATTCATATTTTAAATAAATACTCCATTGTCTTCTGACCAAAACACCGTATTGTGGACTGTGTGAAATCTAGCTCTTAGTCGTTTAATATACCTAATTAGAAACCGTTAATTAGTATTTCTTTGCAAATCATGGTTTTGAATCTCAGCAGAAGACTGTCAATTAGGTCCTAGGTTGTAATTGTAACCCTTAATTTGGCAGTGTCCATCCGGCTATACACATTCTTTGGCCGGTTTTTGTATTTTTTGCCTGGTCAAAAACGTTGCGTCAAAAACGTCCTGCGTCACCGAGGCTTGAACTTGACTTTCGCTATTTTTTGTCAAATTAAGGGACAGGTACTGACATACATACATACACACACTTTCTCTCTCTCTCGCTCTCTCACACACACACACACACACACACATACACACCCTTTTCTTAGAATAGGTTTAATTTGAATTAAATAACATACTGTTTGTTTGTTTAGAGTCTAATGTTTTTGTTATTACCTATTAAGATTACAGATATCTGTTTGTTTTTAAAATAAGCCCACAGCTTATATCATTACATTTACTTAAAATTATTAGTTTAAATTAATTTATACTGGTGCCAGTAGCCGTTAAATGTAGTTTGTCAACTGTAGTACATATCTCCCCCACGGGACAGGCAATGCCTAGTGTGGGGGTCAGTATTATTGTAATAGATTAAGTATGTTTTGAGAAATAAACTATTTGTATTTGTATTTGTAGGTAGAATTCGTCGGAAATTAGTTTCATTAGTTTCATTAAAAAAATGTCGTGTCTTTACACTGACAGAGAGAAGCGAGGAACCCAGTGGATTAAAATGTCGTGTCTTTACACTGACAGAGAGAAGCGAGGAACCCAGTGGAATAAAATGTCGTGTCTTTACACTGACAGAGAGAAGCGAGGAACCCAGTGGAATAAAATGTCGTGTCTTTACACTGACAGAGAGAAGCGAGGAACCCAGTGGAATAAAATGTCGTGTCTTTACACTGACAGAGAGAAGCGAGGAACCCAGTGGAATAAAATGTCGTGTCTTTACACTGACAGAGAGAAGCGAGGAACCCAGTGGAATAAAATGTCGTGTCTTTACACTGACAGAGAGAAGCGAGGAACCCAGTGGAATAAAATGTCGTGTCTTTACATTGACAGAGAGAAGCGAGGAACCCAGTGGAATAAAATGTCGTGTCTTTACACTGACAGAGAGAAGCGAGGAACCCAGTGGAATAAAATGTCGTGTCTTTACACTGACAGAGAGAAGCGAGGAACCCAGTGGAATAAAATGTCGTGTCTTTACACTGACAGAGAGAAGCGAGGAACCCAGTGGAATAAAATCTCGCTCTTACTTGTGTCCTACAGTATTATGTATTGTTAAACAAATACATTTATTGAAAATAATTTACTCTAAAACTATATTTTTACCACCTTCAATTTGTTTCCAAGCCACATACATGAACATTTCCAAATTCCTCGCAAAAAACCCATATCGCTTCAATTGTGCCTACAAAATGTTAAGAGTTCCCTCGTCAGAGATCCTGACCTGGGACCACCTGGGACCACCTGGGACCACCTGGGACTACCTAGGACCACCTGGGACCACCTGGGAAGGATACCCTTTCAAACAAAAAAGATTTTTCCAAATCGGCCTTCGATTAATCGGGGAACAAACATAACACATTGTTTCATATCTTTAGACCACACTCATCTGATGCGCTCTGACGAGAGTACGTTAGAATCCGGGTTTAGACTACACACAATACAAAGCTTTGCTCTCACCTCGCTCGCAGATACTGTAAGTAATAGCAAATGTGAAAGTAATCAAATGTCACGGCTTACCCTTGCGTAACTGCCTTTCTAATGTCAAATCAAACGTCGTCAAAATCGGCGGCGCATTTAAATAAATTCCAACAAAACAATAAAAAATCTTTACTCATTTGATAACATCCTAAACCGTATGTGTGGTTTCACTTCATCGGCACGAAAATTACGCGCGCTGCTTATTACCAAGATAATTCGTGCTAAGTGGTTCAACTCCTTTGCACGAATTATTTGTCAAGTTTGACACTAGATTGACATACAAACCATTTTTACCCGACCGCCTCTGAAGTTTTCCGAGTGTATGTGGACATGAAAATTATATTTCATGGGCTACAGTCCGAATGGCTTAATGGACTTATGAGGTGTCGTTGAATTCCTCATGAGGCTTTGGCCTGTCCGTATTTCATCGTCATCAAAAACCGACAAAAAACTATGACGTAATATATGGACAAGCCCTAATCGTGGAAGAGACAGAGCCATAATATTTAGAAAAAAGCAGTTGGGTTTTTTGAAAAATGCTTTGATTTCACATGTTTTGTCAAAACATGTCTTGTGATCCATAAATGAGTAATTTTATTAAACAGGTAAGCAATGTCTAGTGGTCACATATCTAGTGGTTGTCTATACGAAGTTCCGTGTTTAAGAATGGATACTTAATCTGACGTTTCCATTGACGACACGAAACTGAGGCAAATTGGTGCAGTTGACTCAGTTTTAGTGTGCCACTTTTGGAGCGCTTATAACCTATCTACCTCTTTTTTTATATGAATCATTGTATAGAAAAGTGTCAAGTTAAGGCACAAGTAACTTTTGCTTGTCATTACGTATCTAACCAAAATGAGTGTATCCTTAATTACATCGATTTCTAAAGAATTTACTTCTATCAAAAATACAGTCTTACACAACTGACATCTATAAACCACATGGAAATGTAAAATTAGTTCCATTATTAGAAGTATCTTAACAGTACCACAGTCTTACTCCAAAAAATAACACGTAAACAAATCTTTACCGAATCGACCGACACATACATATTGGTAAAAGTAATGTAAAAATAATTTTACATTATCATAACCCCAAATTTCAACCGTATCTTCCTAGCAATACAATTCATAACGGCTTACCGTTACGAGTTGAAGTGGTTTGTGATTGCTTGTTCACAGGCAGTAAGGAGAATTCACACGACTTATGCGAAGCTTCAGAGGTCGCGAAGGTTACGAAAACAGTACAACACTTGTTTGCTTTTGTACCATCGAGTTAGCGCTTCAAATTAATTTTTACGTTGATTTTCTTTTTTACATTTAATGAAACAACAAGTTGCGTTAATGACTTTATTATTATTAGAGAGTTTACCTACGTAGCGCTTTTCTTTCAGTCACATAAAACTAGTGGCTCTGAGAGCTGTAAAACTCGCGAGCCTTTATTTTCTTTTTTATTTCGAAATACTGAATCGACGAAACCATTATAGGCAGGCGCCGGTGTGGTGGTGGTGTGGTGGTTCAATAATTATGTAGGTACTTACATAATTATTGAACCTGCTCACGTAATTTCACGAGAATCGGTTGAGTAATGCAACCTGTAGAGGAGAACGCTAGGACAGCCGTCGGACATACGAGATATTTTTTCCCCTCACTGCCTCGGAAAGCCGTCTTTTATCCTTTAAAACCAGTGGGCAAAAACGCATTTTATCCACTAGTGGGGAAATTCATTTGACCTTGGAGCGTGTTTAAGTAGCTTTTAACATATAACAAAACGTAAAACGGTCATAATACAATAAATTCACAGATGATGTAATTCTGTTGCCGCTATAACAACGAATACTAAAAACGGAATAAAATAAATATTTAAGTATTTAAAAAAATTGCTTGTTGCCTTCATCAGGAAAATGTATGGAAAAACTAAAATTCCACTCGCACTTGACCAAAATTCTACTTGATATTACAACGTTATTATTACTGTTAAAAAAATAAAAAATATAGGTATTATTATTTAAATAAAATAAAGTTGTTTGCATGTTGCACTTTCCTCGCTACAGTGAGGTGAAAAGTTTTGTGTTACTCACGGGTGCAAATGTATTTTACTTCTCGTGTGTTAAAACACTCGCTACACTCAGGATTCTAATTTAGAACTATAGCATCCTTTCGCTTGCTCGTGTTTAAATTCCACACTCGCCGGTAAAATACAACTTTGCACCCTTGTATAACAAATACCTATTTCCCAAGCTGAAATGGAGGGCTTCGTTCGCTTCGCTCGCTCGTTCAATAAGCCAATTCCGCTCGTTATTGAGAGTGACAGTAACAAATGAGGCTTTCTTTACCACCCGCAATGAGATTTTTTTTACATCTCACCCTGCCCAGAAAGTCAGATTTGCCGCACGCCAAGAAATTACAATTAGGTACCGCACAGGCTTGGTACTTTGTGACCACGTGTGACGTAAATATATTATTATTTTGAATTTTCACACTACGATCTTATCTTTCCTCCTGATCAGATAAATCTAAAATAATGATAATGTTTTAATTTACCTATATAATGTTTTAGCTTGAGATAAATAAATAAATAAATAAATATAATGGGACAATCTTACACAAATCGACCTAGTCCCATAGTAAGCTCAGCAAGGCTTGTGTTATGGGTACTAGACGACGATATATATAATAGATATAAATACTTAAATACATAGAAAAACATCCATGACTCAGAAACAAATATTCATTACACAAATATTTGCCCTTACCGGGATTCGAACCCAGGACCTTCAGCTTCGTAGGCAGCGTCACTACCCACTAGGCTAACCGGTCGTCCAAATGATGAATGAGACCTGTGACGCTCTGGCGGTTAGCTGTAAGTTGCAGATTTACTTTTTAATACAATAAACAATACAAGCTTTCGTACTCTCCGTATTGCATTCAAATAATTCAAACTGTTTCTAACGGTGAATTTATAAATAGGGCCGTTTTCACGAGTCGAGTGAATCCTATCAGATGGGCCGATAAGATTGCAAGTCTTGTGGGAAACCGCTTGTAAATGGCCTACTCGGGTACTCTAGATACTTCACAGCTGGGCTTATGCGCCTATTAACTTAATAACAATAAACTAGTACCTCTGGGCTGTTATTCTTTTAAAACAATTGTATCTTTTGTAACGGCGTCGTACGCCTTCATCTCGATCACCTCAACTCTCACCTAACGTCACGTCACGGCTCACCCCTCATGTGACAGTTAAGACAATCATAACAGATTACTTAGCCGCTACGCTTCGTGAATCGCGGCGTCAAGATATATTTGACATCACTCCCTGCCCAGAAAGCAGTGTACCCCTTTTTACAAGGTTTTATTTAAATTGCAATGTTCGTATTTTTCAAATTGAGCTGAAATTTACATGCAAGTTCGGTGACGATGCAATATTATGGTACCATCTAGCTGATCTGATGATGGAGACAGATGGTGGCCATAAGTCCTAAATTAGACAAGATCCCGTCGTGTTTGGGCTCATTGGAACGAGTAGTTGATGATTGTCCTAAAACTGTGTACTGGGGAAGTAAGTACCTCCGCCTTGCAGAAGACCACAGCCATAATAACACTACTAATAATTGCTCTGTAGTAGAGTTGTATTCCTGGAAGTGAGCAAGGTTGCCAGTACCGTACGCTTGTTTGTCACCGTCGTTGAATTTAAAAAAAGTACAGTAACAGCTTGTATGGTTTATTTAAAGTGGCCGACTGTTCATAAACTTTTATTGGAATTCGACTCTTCTGTCTTGGACAGTACAGTTGCTTTTTGTATGGACTACTTTAATTCGGCCAACTCAAATAATCCCAAGGTATACCTAAGATTTATTTTTTGACTAAAATATATTTCTATTGGGTATATTATCTGTTCTGCTGTAAAGAGTAAAATGCTGTTTCGTGTGAATTTATCTGTCTGAGAGAGCGGTTACATATAGCTGTTTCAATAATGGTTCCTGGGATGAATCCTAAAGCAAAACATTCCATGATTGCCTTTGACAGCTAAATTGTTTCCCCAGTTTTGCCACCGATTGTTGTATGCTAAAAAGAGTCGATTGTGATGTAATTGGCTCATTGTTGAATGGTAATTGTTCGACGCGCTTTGACTTTCGTTTGATTTCCATCGTTATCGAATAACCTGAAAACGAATGATTACTCGTTAAGGTGACCTTTACTTTCAAGAAGAGGAGCTATAGCTGAAGTTTCGACATTCAATTAACAA
Organism: Epinotia bilunana; assembly: GCA_947049275.1. Lineage (NCBI taxonomy): Eukaryota > Metazoa > Arthropoda > Insecta > Lepidoptera > Tortricidae > Epinotia > Epinotia bilunana. The sequence continues at coordinate 26,424,627 of OX346256.1, forward strand.
TTCTGATACAAAAAATACAAAAGGACGAATAAAAATATCGTATTTTCAGATTGACATTTCATTTAAGCTTTACTTATTGTTTACTTGCCTACATGACATAACTCGCAGTATAAATAGCATTTGGATGTAAATATTATGGGTAAAAAACAGGTATTGAAAAAGTGAAAATCCAAAAAACACCATAAAACTAAAACAAATATAAAATAGTTCAACATCTGTAGGTACTTTTGGATGCAATAAAAATGAAAAAAATATTGTCCTTCCTTCTGCAGTAATCGAGTACGAAAAAGTAAGAAAAAAAAAACATAGTATAAATCCCAGTTCAACCTAATTGCGTAAAACCTCGCTTATCGCATGGATAACATAAAAGAAACTCTTAAATATATTCCGCCTTTTTTCTTATCGCTTCATAGCAACAGCGTTGGAAAACTGCATTGCTAGTTAGTAGGTATAACATAAAATCGACTAAGTGCATAACGAATCCCATTTTAATACAGTTTGCATGTCTATTAACTTACAAAAAATGTTGCGCTATTTGCGAGATTCGAACTAGTCAACCATATGTTAAGGAATTTAGGACATGTTTACATTTAAATGTCATTCTAATAATTTATGTACCTCCTACGTCATATTGTTTGGACTTATTGTGATGCGATCGTTAAGAAAGAAATGCAATTTGGTTGATCAGTTTTTTTTTTGTTTTTACCCTGGAAAAATAATCATTTTAATCTCAACCGGTTAACTGGGATAGGTAACTGCTTACCTTTCCATATTTTTTAAATATAAGCATTTAATAGAAGTTGTGAAACATTGTTCTTTTTTTTTTCACTGCCTATAAGAATAAAATAGGCAGCCACTATCACTTTCATTAAAATTTTATAAATATATTATATGTCGAAAAACTGTTAATGAATGTAACTTCAATAATACATTTGCCAGTTATGAATAACGTGAAAAACCGTGTTAAAACCTACATACATATTGACTCCAAATATATTAAAGATGGTGGTGGTGTTGCTCTTAAGGTATATTTATGTATTTCCCCGGGGAAATCCACTTTTGCTGGAAACGGAATGGAATTATATCTTCTCTGTCATATCTTGAGCTTATGTTGGCTTTTCTGGCATTTAGTTGTACTTAGCCGTTTAAAGAGCGAAAATTTTTACTAGTGTATCCGTTTTTTTTCGGTGCACAATTTTAATTTGATCAGAGGTTTAACAACAAAAATAAAGCTGCAGTAAAATAAATATAACTACTACTAACTATTTTAAAACACGTGCAAAATTAATGTTGCAATCAAATACTGTTAGTAAATATTACAAACCGCAGTAATTAACTTGTTAAGCTTGTATTGAAGTGTTCTACCTTTTTTGACAAATGTACATACATAGTTAGAAAGAAATTTTAGTGAAGTTCAAATGTCAAGGCAGGTGGCGTGCTACTTTCAATAATGGATGGTGCTATGCATAATGATGCCAAGGAAAAAATATTTTTGAGGCTATATTGGATTATTCTAATTATTTTGGATTTGTTGTTGGTGTTGTTGTTTTTGGATTTGTTAGAATACTGAGTAATAGGTGTAAAACAAGAAAAGTATACTGCGTGCAACGGAACAATGGACTTTCCCGCAAGAGGGGGATTATTGAGCGCTAGTACGTCACATTCTCCAGAGAAACTATTTTTTTTGACGCGATTTTTTTTAAACCTTTGTATGGAGCGTTGGCCGACTGGAGCGACGAGCTCCATACAAATGTAAAAATAAAACGCGTCAAAAAAAATAGTTTATCTGGAAAATGTAGTACTCAATAATCCCCCTCTTGCGGGAAAGTCCATCGTTCCGTTCCACGCAGTATAACTATGTAGCTGCTGAACAATAAGGGTAAGGTAAGGACCAAATCTTAGCCAGTAGTTAGCCTAGTTAGTCGGTAGTTAGCCATACAAACTAAAGAAGTGAAAAAAGTTCCGTTTGTTACACAAAAATTAACGATTGAATTGTATCGTTACTTTTCGTGTCACAACGGAAAACTTTCAAAGAAAATTTCAATGAGTGAAGCTGGCCAAAAATTTGAACCTTACCTTCAAACATTTAGTATAAAAAAATAACTAAACTCCTAAGAGGGAAGAATACCTTTGGGTAGCATTCCGAAGGTATTCTTCCCTACTCGTACTCGTACTCGTCCATACAAAGAGAGAAAATGTTTTTCCACATCTAAATATTTTCCTATCTCAATGATTTTTTAGTACGTTAGTAACACAATGAAAGACTAGGTTTATAGGTTATCTTTTTTTCAAACTTTTGCAATAAATTCAAACTTATAGGCACCTCAAACTATTTTTTTTTAAAGCGAAACCTGTAAACCTAGAATATATTATGCTGAAGCGATCGACATCAAAATCAAAGTGATTTGTTAAGATTTAGTTAGTGGAAACTGTTTTCACCCGGAATGGATATTAATCAAATAAGTACCTATTGTCAGTCACGAGCTGCTAGCTGCTGCGAAGCTATTCTTCCCTCTTAAGCTATGAAAACGGGTACACATTGCACACAAGTTAAATACACTGCCGTTCATTTCTTTTTACATTCACGAGTTGCATACCTCTTTCTTAATTCCATCCAATGTATGATTGACCAGCTCAGTGATCGTTCGTGAGATCGTGACTTTCACGTTAAGCCTATCATTAAATGATTTGACATCGACATGAAAAATGTCTAACCGATTTTAGCATTAAACTGTACTTTCAACTGACGATCAATATTCCCCAAAATTTATTTATGGAAATATCGGGGTTACGAATAATATATATATGTAGCCTTAGTGTCATTTTTTTTCTTCTAATTTAAAGTCTTTAAGTAGATTTTATTTTGTATTTGTTTCTCTTCACTCTTGAGTGTGTTACACCGTGAACTTACTTGATGGTTCCATCGGAAGATCCTAGATAACCAGCAATATGAATGAGATGCGACCCTTTCGTGGCTATAACAACCTTCTACTGTTTTTTATTATGCTTACTTCTGCTCATGTTCATTTGTTAGTGTCACGAAAAAATGCTTTATATTCTATGTTAAACTGCAAACGGGGCCATTTACCCCCGCAGCCGGGTCTTAAAAGAACAATGGTTCTTTTCCGTTTTTTTGTTTTAAATAGATCATTTTTAATTTTAAAATATTACGATACAATCATACCCCACTTAAAGTAGTGATTTATATAGAACCTGGAATACAATAGGTGACAAATTGACAGTCGTCGTCGTCTGTTATGTTGTTTGTGTAAACATCCCTTCAGTTGGTTGCCAAACAGTCTACTTGATACTCCAGAGTATGTATGCAGGTGTTTATTTTATTAGTTATGATAACAGATTATCATAACTCTAATAAAATAAACACCTGTTTTACTATGGCTAAGGGATATTGCTTATTGAACGAGCGAGAGAAGCGAAAGTTAGAACTTTCTGCTTCTGCTTGGCCCGAAACTCGATGTCCCGCCGTCCAACGGTTCTCTACAAATAGCAATTCTAATTTTTAGGGTTCCGTACCTCAAAAGGAAAAAACGGAACCCTTATAGGATCACTTTGTTGTCCGTCCGTTCGTCCGTCTGTCAAGACCCTTTTTCTCAGGAACGCGTCGAGATATAAATCCAAAATTTATACCAAATACTCAAGTCTACTGTCCCTTGGAGCTGTGAAAAAATCAAACTTCTAAACCAACGCAATCAAAAGATACAGCCGTTTATGCCGCAACTTTCCGCAAATTTTCGAAACTCGCAAGGGAATCAAAACCTACAGGGGTACTTCCCGTGAACTCAGAATCTTGAAATTTGGTACGAAGCAACGTCTTATAGCACAGATAAAGAAACAATTGCGAAAACTGTAAATTTTTAGTTACATCATATAATAATAATTTTAAAATTAGTACTTATATACACATAGGTTTGTACGGAACCCTCGGTGCGCGAGTCCGACTCGCACTTGGCCGTTTTTTTTTTTGAGGAGGTTCGATAATTCTATAGTTTTTTGTCGATACAGTTTTTGGAATTTTCTCGATGATATTTTTTAAACACAGACTCGTCGGTTCTACACCTCAGAAAGCCACTAGTTGTTATTAAGACATAATAAAAAATGCGTTATAAATGTTACCGATATTTGATACCCACATTTATGCTTCAGCACTTGAAACTTATGTTATAGTGTAACATAAGTTTCAAGTGCTCTGCCTACCTCTTTTGGGAATTAAGGCGTGATTTTATGTATGTATGTATCAATGTATGTAAAAAATGCGTGTTCCTAAGAACTGATAGATACTACCCTCACACTTTGCTGGAGGCCTATGCTGAGTGGCATCCATTTTGGTGCATTTCAATTGTAAATACACATGTCATGTTATTACACCAAATAAATATGATTCTTTCTTTCTTTCACTTGGTTCTGGCCACCGCTTCCCAAATCGAATGTGGCCACAGGAAATGCCAAGCGAACTTCAATTAAAAAAATGCAATATATTTACTTTTTATACGAAATCAAGGTACGAATCGAAGGTAAGTGAACGGTTATTATGTACACCATACCTGAATAAATCAATACAGTTCTTCTCCCGAAAAACAATTTAGTACCCGTTTTGAAGTGTTTCATAGGGTAACTTCATTGCTTCAATTGAAAGACAAAAGATTAACTATATTTAAGGATAATTCATTTAAGAAATGGGGAAATGTTTTCCGCGTATACAATTTTTTTTCGCCAGTCAAAAATCGATTATGTTGTAAGTGTCCGTACTTACAACTTACAACTTTTATGTTATCCACGGTATGCACGTATGGTAATCGTTACACTTATGTGAATGTTTATTGTCACGGTACAAAAAATGCAGCCGTATTTTATGGCAAAATTGTAATGTTATCTATTGTATTTGTGTTCCAAGGACGGCAATCATCGTGCGCGTAATATTGGTATTATCTAGGTGTCGTGCCGTATTGAAATATGTCCGGTCATACCTGTTCGCGGAAAAAATACGAGGCATGTTTAACAGAACCAATTATCATTACGTTCAAAGCAAAAACAAGCATGAAAAATAAATGGAGTGGCTCTCACTTGACTAAGTCTTTGTTACGTTTGATTTAACCGCTATTTTCACTGAGTACTTCGATGTATAATATGTCTAACGTACCCTTTGAAGCCCAGTAAATGCTGTAAATAGTAAAGTTCAACAAAAACGGGTACCTTTTTGTATAATAATTGAACCCCTTTATCGACCTAGTTATATCTATTTTAAAGGACTGCAGTGTAGTTACTTGGTTTTTTTTATCTAAATACCAAAAAGAACATGAACACACATACCTCGTGCGAAATAATCCACCATAAATGTTTCTACGGAGTAATCAATGATACGCTTGGTTGTTCCTTCGATAAGAAGTGTACAAACATTAGCTGGAAGAAAGTACTCTTAAATGTGACTGTGATAAGGAATCGAAGGTCATTCCGTACACATGGACTTTTATTAATGTGAGTTTATAGTAGTGCTGATAAAAAACATTTCATTTTTAATCTTTATGATTATCTATGTATAATTATATTTGTATGTTCACATTACGTATGGTTCCGCAAGGATATTAAAAAGGCCAAAGTACCTGACTGATTTTTGTTAAACTAATTTAAAGACTCATTACATATAGTAACTATCTGCCTTTTGTTACTTTGGTATTAGTTAAATGTTAGGATGATCAACGAACTACTTAGAGCTCATATGCATAGTTATTCAGTCTTAAACTATGAAACTGGTCATGAAATATATATTGTATTTTGATAGTAATTCAGTTTTGGCAAAATAACATACAGGTAACAATTTCATGTGGTAGAAATTTGTAAGTAAGTATTTTATTCACTTATGGCAAGAGATGCGCCGGCCGGACTTCCTTTAAGTTAATTATTGTAGATACATAACCGATCATAAATAATGTATTTGTTAAATATGAGTGAATTACAAAACTTAAAACGAATATACATTAAAAATGGCAGCAATCAATGTAAGTTTAAAGGAGGTGCGTGCGTATGTGTATGTGTGTGTGTGTGTGATTAAACTCATTAAGTTAACCAGTATTATTTTCCTCGACAAGTAAAGTTGTTTAAACATAAACAAGACATGTTTGTAGGTGGAACATGTTTTCTCTGTAAGTTAGGAAACTTATCATTGAATACAAATTAGCGTCAATAAAGGATAAAGTAAATTAGGAAGCCCACAAAGTAAGGAGCGGGCACAATCAACCAAACCATAACAGGTTCGCCGAAAGAGTTCGTTCACCCACTCGAGAGTTCCACAAGGTACGAACTTACGCCTATTGGTTTTACTATTTATGGTGATAGTGTTAATGCTTGATGTAAGGTTTAAGGTTTAAGGTTTAAGATCATTTAATCTCATAAAGAATTGTACAATTCACTTACATGAGAGTGTGAGAGATGTGATCATATTTAATGGGATATTATTCCATAACGAGATAAATGACTTTTTTGTGAAAACATTAAATAACACTATCTCACAGGGACTATGTATTTAAGTCAACGCTCTTAATATCTCGTGATAGTAGTAATTCACTAAATGCGCCCGCATCGTGTTTTGCCCGCATACACAAAAATCAATACCATTTACAGAAAAGTACGCATACTAAGCTAAACATTTTCCTCTGCAAGCAAGATATTTTCTTATAAAAAATATACGGAACGAATTGGGTACTTTTATGTCGATTAAGTAACTGGAAATTGGTAAGCAAGGGCCGTGGTAACTGAAGTGGAATGAGCAAAACAAAATGTTATTTCACGATTCGGTCGATGCACTAAATGTACAATTAAGTAACGCACTTTCGAAGTTACTTTTATTTATTCGCTCTCTTTTATTTGGGGGTTTGAGACTGGCTCATTTGGTATTTAAATTTTGACGTCTATTAATACGGGTGATGCTAGTAAAGGTCAGAGGATCCTGTCTATCATAGCAACAGGTTTTTACTTCTGCTTTAAATAAAATGGGAGCCTTATATTCTAAAACAAGTTTTTTTTTCTGAGAGACCAGAATGAAATGTTTAATGCTTCTGTTAGATCTACTTCCATTTATGGGAAAGTCATCACATCTACAAAAACTATTAAACATTAAATTGAGCGCAGTAGCTACTATTATATTGCTAAATATAACAACATATCTAAACGTCAATATTTTATTATAGAAACCCAAGAAAATATATGTACATAAAAACACATTTCTTCGTGTTGCGATAAGAATTTAACATAAACATTTACAACATATAGGACAAACCGAGATCACGCAATTATCAGTTCGCGCCGTGCGGCGGGCGAGATTCCCTCGGTGCTGAATAATTAGTATGATTACCTACTATGTCGAGTATAAAGATCAATTATTGGAGCATAACATACAGTTGATTCTAGATAAGAGCAATATTAGCATGTTGTAATATTTTGTGTCATTTAATGAGATGTCAAGAAACGGGTACACTTTGCATAACATTTTGTTACAAAACGTACCCGTTTTATAACATTTATTTGGAATTAATTTTAGACACTTATTAAAAAGGTCATATTCGTTTTAATCCGTTTTGACTTTCACCTAAATACATGGACGCACAATCTCATTTATCTTATCAACGAATGTCCTTGGAATTGAAACACACTAATAAATTACTTACCGAGAATTTAGATTGCGCCTGCAAAACGAGGGTAGAGATTTATCAAAAAAATGCTCCAATCATTGAAAGCTTGATATATGGGCTTTATTTATTAAACAATTTACATAATTCAAGTCGTTTCAATTGTAGGTACACACTTAAAATAATTAAAGGAATTTTAGAACTTTTTCGAGCCTGTTTTTTAACCTGCCATTAGGTAAACGAAACTAATTAGCTGATAAAACGCTACATCCTTTGCAGATAAATAAGGAAGCCTGCCAACTTATATAACAAGGGGTACGTCGTTTGGGAGAGCAACGACCCCAAGGTGACGCCAACTACCATGTGTTTACGTTCGCATAACATTGACATTGCCGATGTGTAGAACGAGTATAATAAAGGCCTCCACCCACCGAACGCGTGTCGTGGCGGGCCCGCGCGTGCACGCGCAGCTGCCGCGCTGCAAGCGCGTTGCTAACGCGTCACTGACGCGGCGGGCCCGCGTTGCTGCACGTCGCCCGCTTGCGGTGTGAATATACCGCTTCAACCGCGCCCGACACGCGCCGCGCACGACACGCGTTCGGTGGGTGGAGGCCTTTACTCCTAAGGTACATCACACGGCGTGTGTGTGTGTAAAATGTACCGACGCGATTTTCAATTATATTTTGTTGGAAATCGTTTAGTTCTAGGAAACCGTCAATTAGACGCAACTGTCAAAGCTGATTACAATACATCATACAGGCAAGGGCCGATATGCACTGCTTCTCGCCATGTATCTACCTACCTTGTTGTTATACATACCAGCTATTTAATTCGTTTACTAACGAGTTTGATAGGTTGATTTCAGCACTTACAATAGTGTAATGAGTAATGAGTTATCTTTGCTGAAATTCGAGTTTTATTTATCTTTTGTGACATAAAAATTCTGGTCTTTAAGGATCAGAGTCCTGAATACAATAATATAAATAGGTACACACTAAATCACTCCTAGAGAAGTAAATTGTGAATGTGTGCGGGGGAATTGAGTCGTGGCGGACCCTCCTAATACAGGGAAATCCCAATAGATTATTTTATATATTTGTATCCAGACATTATTAATGGCTCACCGAGTAACACCAGCACAGCGTCCATCACTGCATACTCAGCACTTACCTGAAAAGAGGACATAACATTAAACTTAGGAATTTATTTTATGTGTACGAGTATAATAAGAGATTCAAGACCCGTTTAAAGGGTAAATATAATTAATATAAGTACAAACTGTTTCCATTGTCGATGTTTGGTGTGACGTGACGACTGAATTAGAATGAGGCCGAAGGCTGACATCATATGTACCTTAGTTAGGTCGTCGTCTTGAAAATAATAACATACCTACATAAAAATGTGCCCGGTTCGTTAACTAATCAGTCAACGTTTACGTATAACTTGTTTATTTTTATTTATGTACATAAAAGATTTGATTTCTAACATAATTATTATATTTACCAAACAATACTTTAATCATAAGTAATACACCCGCTAAAGGTCAAAGTATGTCAAATAATTATCTTTAAAATAACTTTTGCTGTTTTGACAAAGTTAGGTAAGACAGGTAATCTTTGTTTCATACATTTTTATTTCATTTTTTATATTCCAATAAATACCTACCACGGTTGTTATTTTAGATCAGCTTTATACAATTTGGGTTTCGTTAGACTTGGCTTTTCACATTCTTTTTTAACTTTTCTTTTTGGTGGTCATGAAGAATAAATGTTGCAATGAGATCCATAAATAACTACCCTAATTAATACCTAAAGCTATGACAACTTCGGGTTTTTTTCACGTTAACCCATAGGTACCTATTGCTGAAATCGTATTTTCAAATTATCTATTGCATAAACCCTCTCTCAAAATGTTCTTACTTAATATTGCAAGGACTCGAAGTAAAAATGATATATGTGAAGAAGATAGTTACGATCTGTCTACAGCCAGTTAAGTAAATAGTATTTCGAAAATCATAGAACGTGTGCCGAGGAAGATGACACCATGGAAGAGCTGTTGTGTGAATATCACGCTCTCGCTAAACAAAAAGAAAGGAATTCAAAGTACACCGTTTGAGCCCCATCAAGTTTTTGGATATTTTGAAGCGGGCACGGAGGTGGCAATTTCACGAAGGATATTGAGTCGAAGTGCATCCGAAAGGACCATAACGAATAAGATAACTACGAGTATTATGATTTTTGACGCAGCATTAAAACAACCGTTTTCAAATAAAGTGACATTATGAATTACTAGGTTTGTTCATAATTTTGTCAAACTTGCTTATAACTAACTTAATTACATACATGAAATGTTCTAAACCTTCGAATAGATTTTGTGGCAATAATTATTGGTAGTGCAATGTATACAAGTGCTTCAGGACAAGAAGACATGCATTTTTAATACATCGTCTTATTCAGGTTTTTTGAAATCATCGACCATAGCTAACTACAACAATTATGGTAATTTAACTATGCAGTGAATATTTCGTGTTTTGAAGTCTCGGTTTTATGCACCAAACATTAACGAATTTTCGCAAACATAACAATGAAATCATATTTCATTGGTAGCAAGAAAAAAAATCACTGATTTTATTACTTACTAGCTTCTGCCCGCGACTCCGTCCGCGTGGAACTTTTTTATATCATAGCTTGATACCAAATTTCACCCCCATTTCACCCCCTTAAGAGATGATTTCCGGGATAAAAACTATCCTATAACCTTCCCCGGGACTCAACCTATCTCTATACCAAATTTCAACTAATCGTTTAAGCGGTTTAAGCGTGAAGAGGTAACAGACAGACACACTTATAATATTTATAATATTAGTTTGGATGTAGGTACAAATAGGTATAATTTTATCTACAAATGAATATTCATGCTAAGAAAAGTTTGTCAAGATGGAAATCCGTGATCACTGCTTACTCCTGCCTGAGAATGTGCGCCGGAAAATGTGCGTGATTACATGTATGTAACATGTGCTCTGCCTACCCGTATTTCCACAATTCATCCAGCGGTTTGACTTCGCGATTCTCGTAAAACCGACCGTTTTTAATGAAGATACAACAGCGGAATCAAGTTAATATTTTAGATGTAGGTATGCAGGTATTTTAATTAATGTTCATAAAGAAAGTGAAAGATATGCAAATAAAGAAAACTGTCGTTCAACAACGCATCCGTCGCATACCCAGTGAACTCGATACAAGATAAACCATTGTTTTTATTCTAAGTTCATCGCCCTGTGGTGTTGCAATTTAACTTTGCAATTTTACAAACCGCTTTTTACCAGCGACGCGTAATTCGAGCCTTCTGTCTAATCAAACCAGTCTAACGTAGACCCGCCACGACCGACAAGATTAAGGGGAACGTAAGGAGAATATTCTAGCACAGGGACCTACTTAGGTGGTGTTGACACGGTTCTGTGACTTGGTTGTGTAAATTCTTTCACGACAATGATGGCGTCGTCGGCGTTTATTGAATAAACGGATTTGTTTTCGCTTAAGTGTCATTTACATCCTTGGCGAGTCTATTGCGCAGCGGCTTGTCATTTTGAAATGAAAACGCCTTAATATGAAAGTTTACAATACTTACGTGTTAACAAAATCATGATACGCGATAGGTACTTTCTGTTCTCAAAAGTAATGATATCAGGTACACTTTATATACAGTGTCTATAAAGTGTACCTCTTGAGTATCGAGTACTTTTTAATTACAGCACGGGTTTCACGGGGCAATTCAGGTGATAATTGCCTTATTCAATTCAAATATGATCTGTGTTCGCCATATCCCCTTTAATCATTTAATTTCATCAAAAAGTCGCTTTTAAATTCACTCTTTCTAGAAGTCCTCTCTTTGAAGTCAGTAAAACAATAACATTCAGCTACATTATGGTTTTGTCGTGTCCTAAATAGTAGTTGAGTATTTTTATGTCTGCACTGGCGGCCCGGGTACGGGTGAGCGATCTCATAAATGTTTCGCAGCTAATATACTGGAATGCGCCAACTAGCATCATAGCTTTAAGAAGAAATGCCAGTGAATATCCTGTGTCTTCAATTTCAACGTAGGGTCTCAACAAGGAACGTCTAATCCAGGAGGAGTAAACATCATCATTATCATATCAGCCGAAAGACGTCCACTGCTGGACATAGGCCTCCCCCGAAGAGTGCCTCAATGACCGGTCCTGCGCCACCCGCATCCAGCGGAATCCCGCGACCTTCACCAGGTCATCAGGTCTACTTGTGGGAAGATGTTAAACAATAGGTTCAAATGTTGTTAGTCAATGAATGTTAATTTTTTAAGCAGGAAATAGCGTCGGAGTAGCAAATTAAATATTAGTATAGACGAAACGTCAGTTCGCCTTTCTTCTTAAGGCAATAGTTGTAGACGTATTCACTTTCTGAGAACAATTGGGCGGATACTAAAATAGATATGACGTTAGGATACATGTATTTATTTATTTATCTTATGGCAATTACAATTAATTGGACCATTTTACGGAAAGTTGTACGAGTCGACTTTTTCTTGAAATTTTAATAAAATCAGGTTTTTTCTACTCAGAATCGAAAGTACCTACTTTCGAATGTTATACGAAAAAGTGTCCCAAGATTTTGTATTCCATTCCGTTACCGTTTCCATATTAAGCTTGTATGGTGGGTGGTAACGGAACGGAAACCCGAAAATTATATGTAACATTTTGGACAGTTTTCTTCTCCTATTAGGTTCGAAAGTGCTCTCGATTGCGAATAGAAAAAACCCGAATATATCAAAAAAAATAAAAAAAGTCGTGTACAATTTTCCGTAAAATGTACCAATTATATTGATTCGTGTACATTAAAACACAGTACCTAAGGAAACGGGTACACTTTGCATAAAAGTCCTATATAATTTGTACCTACCCGTTTTCATTGCTCTAGAGTAAGTATATAATATTTCACGCCCTAGTCACACGCTATCACCAGTGTAACTTTTTCATTGCATTATTAATTTGTTTAATGAGCATTAACTCTATTATACTAAAACCCTAAATTACCCTAAATTATTGGAAATGGGTACAGTGTTCAGGGTGTTTAAGCGTGTGTTGTACCCATTCGTTTTGCTTTGCTATAATAATGCGTCGTGTTCCAAATGTAAATACCGGAAAAAGATCTAATCTCAATACCTAATCATAAATAACATTGAATAATTAGGGATACGATAACGAATACTTTTAATAAGTTTAATTATCTAGAAAAATATATGTATACACGTGCTGAAAAATAATGATTTCCTAAGTAAAAGATATACACTGGCGTATCTTTCACAAAGTTGATAACACCAAGTGCTCCATATATAAATAAATAGTGTCTTATCTTATTAGCCCTAACAGATTATTAGTGTGATGAAATGGTAGTAAAAGTAAGATGTTGTTATTATTGTACATTCGAATTGATGTTTTGCGAGCGAGAGTAGATTACTTGCGTAACTACAGCTTTTTGTAAGTTAAGGAATCCGAATCTAAAATTTGTAGGGTACTGATGGAATAGGCATTATGCAAAGTGTGCCATTTTTTAGCTGCTGTTAGAGGGTAGAGAGGGCTGGGAGAGATGATAGTGTGTAGTGATTAGATTATCGATGTGTATACACAATATTTAAAAAGATATAATAAGATTAACAGTCATAAGATCAAAATTATAAGTTTTGCTTTGGATTTAATTTCAACTTACCATTGCTAGAATTGGACATTAAATTTCGTCTCCTCTGCCTACCCCTTTTAGGAAAAACAGGCATTTTGTATAATTTAATGTGGCCGACTTTTTATTAAACTGTAATTGGAATTTGGAATCTTCAACCATGGACGAACGAGGAATCTTCAACCATGGACGAACGAGGAATCTTCAGCCATGGACGAACGAGTTGCTTTTTTAATGGACTACTTTATAAGTAAGTTGGATTTTTATTTGTAACTCCCGACGCGATATGAGGGGTTTTATATGTTTAACTTGTCTGGGTGTCTGTCTGTGGCATCGTAGCTACTAAACAAATAGACCGATTTTAATGCGGTTTTTTGTTTGAAAGCTGACGTTATCGAGATGGTTCTTAGCTACGTTTTAACAAAATCGGTTCAGCCGGGCTTGAGATATTAAACTTTAAAATGAAAATGGGCTTTTCAATTTATCTAACTACTGCTTAATACAAAATTAATTCAATTTATCTAAGTTGTTAATTTTCATAACAGTGTCCCAATACGCAATCCTGATCTAGCTTCTCTATAAATAAAAACAAACGAATACTACATATTAATTGCAATATCAAAAAGTTTGATAGCAACTCAACTAGGTTAAGCATAATTAGGTGGAAAACTAGCGCAAACATCGCATAACTACGCAAAGGTACAGTAAAGGTCTAAATCAGTATTCGATAAGGAAGTTTGTCCTATTTTCTCGTGTCTGACAGGATGGAGGTATCATAAAATTTACGGACCGAGAATTACTTTTGACAAAATGACTTGTGTACGATCGCTTCAGTCACGGAGTGGCTTCAGTAAAGTCACGTAAGTATTAATACTTATCCTTATTGACATTCAGTTATTGTTATAAAGACAGTCAAGTCTTAAATCTGGGGGCACGGCAGTGCCCCCGCCAAGTCGAGCAAAACAGCGGCACGGCCGTACCATCCTTTTCTCGAAGCAGTTCAGACCATTTTCGACCCCCCTATAACTTGGTTGTGGATAAAAGTAGAAGCCTGCATTTTCATTAACCAAGCACGCATTGTATAAACACGATATATTTCAAATTTCATTAAATTTGAACCAGCGGTTTAAGATTTATAATTATAACTAGACAAAGTTTCTTAATTTTGTCACTCACTGACTGACTCACCGATCATCAAAAGTCTAAGGCACTTCTAGCAGACATAGAAGCTTCAAATTTAGAATACAATTAGTGTTTAGTGTATAAATCAAGGGGACGCTGAAAAAAATTGCAATTAAGTCCAGTTTTCTAGATACACCGACTGCATAAATAACTTTGTAATCCCATATAAACATATTTGATTACAAAGTTATATTTGTAGTGAATGAGACAAAAAATCAAGAATGGGATATTGACAACCTGGCTTCTGAACAAATGCTTTTATACCGTAATTTTTTTGTATTGTGTTTGACATTGTGATTGATATTATGTTATTTAATGAATGCACTGGACTTCTTTTTTTTAACTATGTATCTGCATTTCGAGCAATATAAAACTGAATCTTTGAACGTTTCGAACGCGTGTTAGTACAGTTCAACTGCAATTTTTCCATATAAATTTGAAATTTATATAGGTATCAACCTATCGTACGTAGTATGCGTTACGTGATCGACCTGCAGGTACATACCTACTTTCATTTTAAACAGCATGTCAACAAGATTCAAGTCTAATTAAACTAGGTTGTAAGATGTTTATAATTTGTTAAATGTGCTGACTGTAAGTATTAATCAGCCTTAAATCTAGGACAATAATCATTTAATCATAGACACAGCACTTTATATCGATCGCATACATAAAGTATAATCCATAATTCCATACTTAATATTATAAATGCGAAAGTGTGTCTCTGTTAACTCTTCACGCTTAAAGCGCTGAACCGATTTAGATGAAATTTGGTATGGAAATAATTTGAATCCAGAAATCCAGGAAAGGACGTAGGCGTAGGATATTTTTCATCCCGGAAATCATCCCCTATGGAGATGAAATCGGGGTGAAAGTTTGTATGGTGACGGTGCTAAAGGCCGGTCGCCAAGCACAGCGAAAATCGTACGTTGACCTTTGCATCAGCAACCAGTGGTCATCAACATTTTCATACTGTGTTAAGTCATTAAGTGAATTGTGGCAAATAAACCAAAACAATAAAATGCAGTATTTTCTATATTATTGTAGAAACATTCATGTGTGTATATAATATTTTTTAAATGTAATAGGAATTTACATTAAAGAAGTCTTTTACTTATTTTCATTGAATTATATTGTTCTGATTGCCATTCTAACTAATTAAGGTACTTTATGGCGGCGAAGAACTAAATATAACAAAAATTACTTCTTGCGTTCGAAAAAAATGGCACAATCGGTAATTTTTAAATTAGCAGATTAAAGATTTCTAGATATTTTGATACTATAAAGGGAAGAAAAAAAACGCTACTATTACTGAACTATTATTTTATTCAGAACCACTATCTGAATTAGTTACAGAGGAACTCTCTGTCTCCGATGAGTCCTCGGCTGTGTTGATGATAAATGAATCAACAGTATTATCAATTCTATCGTCCAAACTTTCATACTTTTTTTCTTCTTTCTTCACGTGTCCAATACAATTTTGCCACTTTTGGGCCGTGATTTGATTTAGGCCTTCTTTTAGCAGTTTTTTTACTTCTGCCATTTTAAATGTTGTATTATTTCTCGCCACGTAACCTTTAACGTCTGCCCAAATTAACTCAATGGGGTTGAGCTCACAGTGGTATGGCGGTAACCTTAATACCTCCACGCCAACTTCTTTTGCCATTTCGTCAACAACGTATGTTTGGTATTGATTTTTTATCGCTTTTACTTTTTCCATCAATAGTATTTTGGTGTCTTTTTGTTCAAAAGCAATATTCTTTGATGCAAGCCAGTTCTGAATTTGTGCCTTATTCCATCTTGTTATGGGCGTTTTTTCTTTGCGTCGTGAGTGATAGCTAGCATTGTCCATAACCACCACTGCGTTAGGCTCAAGTCTTGGCAGAGTCTCTTTAAACCATTTTTCAAATTTCCCAGAATTCATAGACTCATGGTAGTCTCCCGTTCCTTTGCATTCAAATACCAGCTCAGATTCTGGTATAAAGCCATTTATGCCTCCTATATGTAAAATGATGAGTCTGTTTCCTTTTGAAGTCGGGTTCTTGGCACCTGTTGATAAGCCTTCTAAGAAGGCCTGCTTTCGTGACTTTACTGTGGTGTCCTCCCAAACCTTACCAACAGTGTGACCTGAAAATAAACATATTATCTTATTATTATGTTTACATCAAGAGGATACAATAACAAACTTGTATTGTATACATAAACCTATCCTAAGTATTTATGATTATAATGCACAAATGTTTTTTACATGTCAAATAAATGTATAATTTGATGTACGATCAATCTTATATTCAAATAAATACACTAATAATTGAAAACTTATACATCAAATCTACTTACTTAAATAAAGTGAACTCTAAACTTGTAAAGGCTTTATTAATTATAGATACTAAATATTAAGTTTAATACAATAATAAATTGATAATTATTACCTGCATTCACCCATGTTTCATCCAAGTAATATATTGGCCGCTCTTGTTCTCGAAACCTTCGCATTTTTTCCAAGTACTTTATGCGCCATAGTGCAATATCGTCTCTGTCTATAAGACAGTTGTTTCGGCTCCGTTTGACATATTTGAATTTTAGATGTTTCAATATTTTTTTCAGCGATGTTAGACCCAAATTTGGTAAAGTTTCGTCTGCATTCACAGCCTGTAGCACTTTTTTTGTTGTAGGTAGTTCGCCTTTCAAATAAAAGCCATGCACAATTTTTCTGATACATGATTTATCAAAGTCGTCCACTTTCTCTATGACTGACAAACGCTTTTTCGGAGACGCCGCAGGTTTCACGGTGTCAGTTTCAACATATTCCTTCAAAACTCTGTATACGGATGATTTTGATATACCCAAAATTTCGGAAGTTTTGTCCTTCATCTCGAGTTTCGACTGGTATTTATCAGCAGGCCAAGTTTCCTTTACAAATTTAAACACGTTTATAATCATAAACTTCTCATTTTCAGTTAAATGAGATATTTTCCGTTTCTTCCGCGGTGACACAAAATCCTTGAAGGGGCGTGAGCCACTCGAGGTAGAAGGAGTCGGTTCCATGTTTTAAATAACACCAACTTTTAATAACAAAAACTTAACAACGCAAATAACCTCAACGAATAGTAACAAAAATATAACAATAAACACAAAAATCGTAACTTTAGCACTGTTTTAACAAATAAAGGGTCCGAGAACTATGTATCCACAAGCGCATCCCACTAAGGAATACCCCGTTTACAAAAAATATTACACCATTGGAAGCAAAATAACACGTGCGTATGATCCCGTCCGTATACCTGCGAGTCTAAGGTTTACAATTTCTGCCGCCGGCGACCAAGGTTATTGTGCGAGCGTGGCAGCACTATTACTGTGCGCGTGCGACAGAGACAAATAGAAATAGGGCAATGCTCGTTTTTCGCTGTGCTTCGCGACCGGCCTTTACGATATAAACGAGTTCCACGCGGGCGTAGTCGCCGGCAGAAGCTAGTATTCAATATTTTTAAAGCATCCCGCTCTTACAAGTACACAATGGGTAACGCGAGAGAGGGAGCGAAATATATTCACGTTTTGGAGCCGAAAATTGCCCCCTTGTAACCATCAAAATAAATCACACCCCATCCAAACAACCGCAAATTACCTACACATTCGAGATAATACTTTTGTCTGCCTCTCACAAAAAGTGTCAAAAAGAGATAAAAAATCACGTGTCCAACCGGCCGGCCGGTCGAAATGGTCTCGGAATAGCAGTAACGGTACAGATGGAATGCAGGCAAGAACAGGTGATACAATACTTGCACTGGCCAATCTATGCAGGAGCTCTGAACTTGGAAAATGGAGTTTAACACTGGGCAGGACAGTCCAGATTTAAACGACATGATGTTGAGCAATCTTGTGATATGCGTCTTCTTTGTTAGGTTTATTGGATAATGGCCTTTAGAATTCAATATTTAAGGTTTTAATTTGGATTCACGTTTTATTTGTAGTTGAAATGTTGAATTAATTGAATGATGGGACAGTTGTAAGATTGTCCGTTCGGAGTTTTTCCACTTGGACTTCTTGTTTTTGGTACAGATTTTATCTACATATATGAATATTAACACAGTTGTTAGTTATAGTAATTTCATTAGGATTTAAAGTAGATCATAAAGTGAAAGATTTAGTTTTATCACTTCATATATTAGGTATGTTAATTTTACTGTAATGTTTAAATGATGCCTGTGGCACGTATAATTATTGAAAAGATTTTTACTAGGTACTCGGGCGATATTCATCTACTTTTTTAATTTTTTTAATAAATAAATAAATAAAAACTCACAAAGTTGGCCATTTATCTAGGTACAAACGACAACACTGTTAACTGACCATCCTGTGTTTATATAGAACCTTATTACAATGCACTTAAGGTGCACCGATGGTCAGAATAAGTATAAGAAAAGTTTATTCATTAAATTACTAAATTAAACTACATCTCAGAGATATGTCACCTTAATAGGTAATGAATGATTTCATATTATATAAAAATGTCGAATTATACATGTCAAATTAAGAGTCAGCAAATATTATTATACCTATACATTAAAAATCAGATATTCATTTACACTATAAAAACAGTGGATCAAAAGCCATTTAGTTAATTTAGTTTTGAATTGCTTGCTCAGTTAGCTGTGTTGTCGATAGTACTTCATCTTTCTATTACTAATGGAAGGCAGTAAAATAGCAACATTTGGCAGATTCGCGGCGAATCTTGATCCTTGTAATCATAATCATAATCATTGCCAGTAACTGTTTACTAAGCAGAAACATCCGCTAACGAAATTCCAAATTCAGATCAAAATGGAAAATTGCAAAATTATTCGCCACGAGCGGGATTTGAACCCGCGGCCTCTGAATCCGTCCAAAACGACTCGATCGAATTTAATATTTGACTCGATGGCGAATATTTTTTAAATTTCCCGCTTTGACCGAAATAATCGTTGCCACCGTCTTCTTATGTAATACACAACAAAATCTGGCCAAACTTTGTCCCTTTCGTGGTACCTACACATTGACGTCATTAATTAAAATACTGTGTCCGTTAAAACGGCCAAGTACGGTGTTCCGGCGCGGCCATCCGGTCCATTCAAATTCAATTCAATTTGGGCAAAGCAATGCCTCTCCTAGGGCGTTGAAATAAGAAGCAATTCTTATTTCAACACGCATGAACTAATTTTTACTTGTTCCTCGTATTGAAACTTTCGAACATGCGCGGAACGAGGACCACTCATCCTGAAGAACCGAAGAGTTCGAAACATGTCGCCCGTAGTGACATTTAACACGTGACTTTAACCACATATTAGTATAACTTTAAGCTGTTCGCCTTGATCCCATTTAGTTTTTTTAACACCACGGCTGTGGCAAACAAGCCCACGGCCTCTCTGACGACACCGTAGGCTAAGGATGCTTGCTCCAAGATCACAAGCCCGTTGCTCCTTTATTGATTTGAGGATTCATACAGAGTCGATTTACCCATATAGGCAAAGTAGGCACGTGCGGGGTGCGGCCACGTGCGCACGCGCGCGAAATTATTTTTGTTAAGTATAATTTTTGAACTATGGCCGCTAGAGGGGAGCCGCTGAGGTGCTTGCCTAGGGCGCTCTCGAAATTTAATCCGCCTCTGGTTTCTTTGACGGCGTGACACTGCAGTTCCCACGATGTCAATCTCAACTTAGCGTATCCTCGACAGTGATGCGTTCACACAATGTGACAATTCACGTCTTAATATCAATAATACCATATTACTAATAAATTCACAGTTAAACTCACGTATAGAGCGTCACGACGGGCGACATGTTTTGAACTCTTCGGGAGTTATTCTTCGGGGTGAGTGTTTTCGCGGCAATGTCGCTTGGAGCACTACCAAATACCATATTACAAAACAAAGTAAAAATACATTTTGGACCTCAATTGATGCATTTTTTATTCCAATGTCTCTTTAATCTGCATTGATCAGGCATGCACGGTGTATTTGAATGGTGATGCAAAATGGTATGTAATCTCCTTCGCACCTTTAGAGTATCTAATCTTGCACGTATTGAAACACCTAAAGCACCTCGTCTTGTGTTATTAAATATGTGCTGTTAAATATACAAACGTGATACAAAGATTGTTTATAAAACATAGGTCACGATAAAGTAACATCACTCAGTACATCGCCGTGTTCGCATCTGAAACGAGGCTACCCGCAATAGAACCAAGGTAACCGATAGCCCTCCGAATCGCTTAACTTAAGAGGCAGTGGGCGACATTGCACGTAGATCCGATGGCCGTTGGGGCGGAAAGGTTCGCGAGTGGCGTCCACGTACCGGAAGGCGCAGCGTGGGTAGACAAGGACTACAGGATGCGGGTGGCGCAGGACCGGTCATTGTGGCACTCTTTGGGGGAGGTTATGGTCAGCAGTGGAAGTCTTACGGCTGATATGATGATGAAGAATCAGAACATATCACTCAGTAGGTACTTAGGTGTATATATATATGAATATATATATACATATATACTTACATATATGCTTTCAAGCACCAGTTGCTAACCTGATTACAAGGAGTCTATAAGTTTAGAAGATGTATTAATAGTGAGGTGAAAAGTTATATGTTACACACAGGTGCAAATGTATTTTACTTCTCGTGTGTTGAAACACTCGCTACCCTCAGGATTCTTTCTACGCGGACGGAGTCGCGGGCAGAAGCTAGTTAGTGAATAAATCCCAAATTAAACGTATCTAATTATTCAAACGTATTTATCCTGAGTCATACTTTTTTATGCACACTCCACACGTCTCCAATTATAGGTAGTTAACGGTGCCATCACACTGTCAATCGTATCGGACCTTTGATCAATCACCAGTTCCGTTTACAAACCAACTTAACTTCACCTTCAAAGGTCTTATACACTTGTAATATGGTATATAATAGCTTGATCGGAGTCACAGATATTCTGGTACGTTAATGGAATAGCGAAACGTGCTTGAATGATAAAAGTGACGTGTAGAAATGTTCTTATGTGCACGCACCGTTAGGTGTTTTATTAATGGCTGCTTTCGATTCGGATTTGGGCGGGTAGAAAGAGGCATTGCCACGGAATAAATAATAGTACTACATACAGAAGGTGCACTGTTAGCAAATGCACTGCTTAGGTATGCCGAACGATGCTAAACGTGGCCCCTTTCTATCGCGTGTGTTCCGTAGCAGCGCTAACATACCGGCTAGGGCCGGTAGGCTCGATGTACTTGTACGAAATCACGGAGTAAGCCGCGCCTGCCAGTACTAAGAGTCTCAATAATAAGGTATTTTTACTGACACGAAAAACGGCAGTCTGCTTCCAATCTGCACCTTATTCCTTTGTAATAAGGTGAAAGATATATTTTAGTCAACGACTTTAGGTTATGATCAAGGATATCAAGTTATCAAATCGAATAGCATTAGTCCAAGTCTAGCCCATTTATGTCAGTAAAAAATATTAGCACTATAAAAACTGTTATAGTGTTGAATCATTTTGATTTGATCCTTATTATGCATCCGGGTGACAATGACATTTATTACTTAGTCAACTGTGGTGAAGAGTTCTTAATAAGTGGCATATTTATAAACTACAATCAAAAATAAATAATTGCTAATTAATGTTCTGAAATTTTATCTCCTATTACGATAGTTTATTTTCCAAAGTAGGTACCCTATTAAAATAAAACGAAGTTAAATTTAACCTCAGGAGACCCGACCCAGTGTGCGCTTGTATTTTTTTGAATTAGTAACTTTAAACAAACGTCTAAATTAATTTTATTATTTATACATAAAGCAAGCAAAAAAAGATTAATAAGAAAGCCTGACTTGGCTCTACGTAATATCTGATATCTATTTCGGTGGAAGAGTTTCGAGACTTTTTTAATGATAGTACTAGCTGATGCCCGCGGCTTCGCCCGCGTGGTTATAGGAAAATGAAATTTATTGAAATTTTCCCGTGGGAATTAGATGTTTTCCCGCTGGAAAAGTAGCCTATGTCACTCTCCAGCTTCTAAACTATCTCCACACAAAATCACATCAATACGACGCTCCGTTGTGACAAACTCACTTTCGCATTTATAATACATATTAGTAAGGATTGGACACGGAAAAGTAAAGTAAGTTGAACACCCAAATGGCATTGTGTTTACTTCACAATTGAACTGCCGGAATGAATGACTTGCCTACATTGTAATTTGTACACACCGTTCTGACATTTGTACACACCGTTCTGACATTTGTACACACCGTTCTGACATTTGTACACACCGTTCTGACATTTGACACGTGTTAAAAACAATTATCCATGACTGAAAATTTCCTTGACAGGCATTGAAAAATAAATAATTGGTAAATAAATGATTTCACTAAAAGCTACCGTTACCTGTGCTACTAAGTTAAGTGATTATTTTAATGATCTTCAAAACTATGCCCAATTTCTCAAATAAAAAAGAAATGGCTGTGAGCCTTTCAAGGAAATTCAGAGAGGTCGCTAGTAGCGGCGGAGAATGTGATGGAAATATATGCTTCATCAGTTAATGTCTAGGTAGCTCAGGGGAGCGCTGTACCGGCAATACAGAGGACACAAGTGCGAGTACAGAGTAAATGTATTACTTATGGAATAATTAGTGTTCAAATGTAATACTAGATGGCGCTCATTCTTCCGAGTAAAATCCCCATATCACGCTATACTTATAGAGGTTTTTCTCAATATCTATCAGGAGCATTTCATCTTTTGTTTCGCGACAGCATTAAACCACTCGGGGTGTAATAAAATAATGTACGTAAACTGGTAATGTTTCGATCCCTAGCTCACATCATATTTTGGTATAGGCGATGAATATTATTTAGCAAACGTATCACCATCCTCCATCCTTCTAGCGTTATTCCTGGTTGTGCCCCTAAAGGAGCCCGAGGTCCGCTTTGGCACCTAATCCCAAGATTTAGCATAGGCACTTGTTTTACGATACCGACTGCTATCTGACCTTCCAACCCGAGGGAAAACTAGACCTTATTAGGATTAGACCGGTTTCCTCACGATTTTTCCTTCACCGAAAAGCTAATGGTAAATATTCCGTACATGAGTACCGAAAAACTCATTGGTACGAGCCGGGAACCCACGACCGCTTGCCTGAACCACTAGGCCAGGCATAGCGTTAGTAGTTATTTAGCAAACGTACATGAAGTAATACCGCACCGTACACATTTACACAATGCATATTAACATTCAATATCGTTCCAAAAGCCCAATACCTACCACCTTAAGTTCCGTTTCAGCGAAACAAAACGGCCTTGTCCTTAATCAAAACTAGATTGATTTGATTATAATATTATAGCTACAACAAATGCTCAACGATGAATGCAAAAGTTCTCTGAGACCTTAAGAATTCAAAGATCAAATCAAACGTCCAACCGTCCAATCTTGTTTTATGGATTTTGGTTGTTTGTTTCTAGATTACCGGGATAGGAGAGACAAATAGCTCACTGTGCTTAAAATAATAAGGATATACAGTACTCCCAGTCTAGATCGACTTCGTGGAAATCCCCAAATTGAAGCGTCATCTTGTCATCTAAGCGCGAAGCGGGCGTAACAGACTAAACTCTTCCGCCACAAAATCAACCGTATCCGGGCCAAACCCCGAAAGAAACCGATCTCAATCTTACAGTTGACAGTTATAACATCAATTACTTTGTCGCTATCAAAATAACAACAATAAGATCGGAACGTGCAGCAACAAAACACAAAAGACACAGAATGAATAGTTCGTCGACCTGGGAACCGGCGAATGTCCGAACTTTTTTCGCAACGGACCGCTACTTTACACACCATTTCGTGGGTTAGAGATTGGAAGTCTATCTGACTTGATTCATTGGTATGATATTCGCCCGTTCTTGTTTTTAACCCTAAAGGGCAGGGGAGGGTAGGGATATATTAAAATACGCAAAAAAACAGCGAAGGTCCTTAGTTCAAGTTCTGAATAGTCCCAACGATTCTGGTCAGGAAAAAAATACGAAAAGACGGTCCACGAGTGTGTTAAGCCGTGTGGACATTGCGAATTAAAGGGTTAAGTACCCCGGTGGTGACAAACATGTATACGCGGACTCCAAAAGAATCACAAGCGTGTTTCTGACCCTTTATTTGAAATATTGATTTCAGAATTCTATAATTTGCATTGACAGCTAGAGACGTCTGCGGGTATCTCTCACTCTCAACAAATCGCATTTGGGAGTTCTGGCGACCTTACCACCAGAAACGCAACACCACATACCTACAGAGCGAGTGATGTTAGCTGCTGGTTCTGTAGGTGAAGAAACATCCACGTGCACTTGTGGCGCAGTGATCAGAGGTTGGACTACGGAATGGGAGGTCGTGGGTTCGAATCCCAGTGCGGAAGAACTTTTCCGTATGTGTGCAATAGCGTTCCAGGGGCTTTGCCTATAGAAGCGAGCTGTGGAAGACCCCTTCTCCCGAGCTGGGTGGGACTCATGAGGGCCCCTAGGAAAAAAAAGCTGAAGATACATCCCCTGCTGATCGAAATATGAACGAGATGTAATTCCGTTGTGCCATACCTCTTAACCACACGTTCAACCATATTGAGTGCGCAACAAATGTCATATCAATATCATATCAAATCAAACTCCAATAGACCATGGTCATTGAATGATTAAGGAAATGTAAACTTCTGAAATGTATCACCTTTAAATGCATTCGTTAAGGTAATCAAGGCCTTTGAGGTTGAGGAAAAAACAGCGTCTTATTTATATAATTGTATACGTTGAAGGCATTGATGGATTTCAGATCGTAATATTTACAAGACATATTAATAGATATGCAGTACCGCATTCGTACCGCGCTTCCGCGCATCCCGTGCCAATAAGGAAACACTCATTTAAATTAAATGTAGGCGCGCAGTAAAGAATCAGTACTGATAAGACAGACAGCAGATAGCTTACCGATACCTCACCGAGTCCACTCCTACAAATGTGATGACTATGGAACTGCGATAGTGAGGTAAAATAATGCCATGCCGTCCACGCGAAATATCTACAGTCTTCTTCAAAGCAAAGGAATCCCATTACAATTTCATAAAATCAACACAGCGTTCTTAAGTAATATTATCTTTTAAATTATGAAGTTTCAGTGTAACGGGTTCGCGTGCACCGGTTTTATACAGACGCATCCATAAATATGTACACGTTTTGTTACTTGTCTCGGCATCCGCAATAAGGTTCAAAATTCTGTAGATATTTTAGAGTAGACATCACGGTCAACGAGTAATGCACTCTCTCACGACACCGTCACGAAAGTGCGGGATTCTCAAATATTATAACTGTCTAAGTAAAGGCCAAAACAACCGCTAGCTACAAAATTACCAAGTCGGATCGAATGACGGGTCAAGTTGGGAAAACAAAGATTTCTATGGTGTAATAGTAATAGGCAGTAGGTTTACGAAATTTTTCTTTTTATCCCTTCAAGTAAGTTCAAAAGACAAATGAGGTGTATTTTTTTTGCCGTGCGCCAAGAATTCACATCTCTTTGGATGAGATAGTAGTAGATTGTGTCTCAAGGGAGCAAACTGATATATTTACTGCGAGGGCAGTACATACAGTGAATCCTGAAAGAAAAAGATTACAATATAAACTTGAGCGTAGCGAGGGATTCTAAAGTAGAATCTTGAGCGTAACAAAGGATTCAAGTGTTTACGCCCAAGATGGAATTCATTTTGCTACCGAGTGACACATAAGAAATAAAAGATTCCGACGAACTGAGAACCTAGTCCTTTTTTTAAGTCTGTTTCAAACTACGTGAGATGAACAGATGAGAGTACTTTAAATCGTGATAATATTTATAATAATAATAGGCATTTCCCTAAGTATTGCCTATCACAAGTATTTTATCATCAAGGTTTTCCGCATTATTACGTGTATAATAATCCATTATGTATCAGGTTGCAAATGTCGTTTTTTCTTCGATTGCTTCAGCACTACTTGGCTTGGAATTTCCTACGCCATGATTGAGTGGTTTATTCTCTAGACTGACATTTAAAGGAACAGAGTTGCACAATGATATTGCGAGAATTTGGCCTACTCGGGTAAGTACACCTTAGGGAGGTCGCACACGGCGCCTTTTAGCAGCGATACAGTAGCGATGCTGTCGCTGGTCATATACCCTTGCACACGTAAACACGATACTGCATCACATCTATCACGATACAGCTCCTCCCCCACTGTTCCTATACCCGATGTCGCGCGTTAGTAGCAATACTGAATTAATACAGTCGCGCGATTGCATCGATGCAGGGGGGCTAGCACAACTGACGCCGCGCCACGACGCGAGTCGAGAAAGATCTACCCTCCTCTGTCTAATTTGCACGGTGCGAGTGCGAAAGGAGACGCTCAGTCGCGCGCGAAGCGACTTTTCAGCAAGTTGTGCTAGACGTACAGATGCGATGCTGAATTAAAACAGCGCGACGGCATCGAGACAGTCGCTCGTTATGAATGAGTATTAAAGCAATCAAATTTCCTTTACCTTCGGTTTTTATCCTTCCTGTCCACTTTCAATTAAAGAAAGAGGGGAACCAAAGAAATTACTTTCCTTTGTATCAACTTCTTTTGTCCAACAGTTAAACTTAATAAGTACTCGTAGACGGTTACAGCCAAGAATGTAGACGGATTTTAGGTACACTGCGCGACTTGAAATGACCACACGCGTACTAAACTAACTTACTAAATAATGCAATCGCTTTTGAG
This sequence comes from Epinotia bilunana, assembly GCA_947049275.1. NCBI lineage: Eukaryota > Metazoa > Arthropoda > Insecta > Lepidoptera > Tortricidae > Epinotia > Epinotia bilunana. The sequence continues at coordinate 26,451,924 of OX346256.1, forward strand.
TGGAAGGCGGTGGAAGCCGGACGGTAGGCGAAATCACGGACGTCCTGGCACACATGGTGGCGAACAGTCGAGAGTGAGCTGCAAGCAGTTGGACTGAGCTGGAGCGAGGACGGGAAAGGCGTGGCGCGAACTTATGAAGGCCCTACGCACCTTTGGCGTGCCCTTTTTTTAACTTTGGGGAAACGCGTCGGGGACCAGGACGGGTATGACGGACTAACTGCGGTAAAACCCTTGGACAACCGTCTCAAGCCTCAACGAGTGCTGGCTTCACCTTGTAGAGGCACGCCACAAGATCGCGTTCAGCATTCGACCGCGTGCACCTCTGGGGTCCCTAGGTCAACAACAACAATACAATAACCACCACCGTACTGAAAATACAACTTCCTGATCAGGGGGAGAAGAAAAATGTTGCACTCACCACGGCCGGTATCCTCAGATTGCATATTTATCGCCCTTGCTTTCGGTTCGGGCACAGGCCTGGCCACGTCTGCCGCATGCATATACAGAGGTAGGCCAAAATAGCCATGGAGTGGGTGCCACACGATGGGCGGCGACGACGTGGCAGGCCGAGATGGAGATCGCGGGGCGACCTGGACATATTACGTAACGATTGGCCAGAGATTGCTCGAAGCCGGGACGAGTGGAAGTCGAGAGGGAAGGCCTTTGCCCACCAGTGGGATACTCCAAACACTTCGAAGAAAAAGGTGAGTACTATACACTTCTTCTTCGTGTCGAGGTTCCTCAAACAAGAGATGCCCAAAGGGCAGCGGTGTGGACAGCTCTGGCAGTCGCGTCTGTTATATTCCAATTTAATCGTTCATATGCTACATGCATATGAACGATTAAATTGGAGTACCTGTCTGCATAGGAAACGGTCTTCGCTTATGACATTTTATAATGTTACCACCATAATTTCTTAATAGGTTGTATCAGCAAAGAAAATCACTGAGACTTAGAGCATTTTATGTGTGGGCTGAACAGTTACGTACTGACACAGATTACCGAGCGAAGTTAGCGTGTTGTTGGCAGAATTATGTCACGGAGACCGGTAACTCGGCCTTATACATAAAACTCATAAATTCCAACCAGGGTCCGCATTCAGCTAAATTGAATTGTCTACACAGAGTAAAATACTATCCCTATCAATAAATAAATTGGGAAGACCACCAATACCTCGAACGAAACATATATTATATGTACATCATGAATTAAGATGATTCTCTTGAACCGAGAGAAAAGGAATTTGGCGCAAGATAATTTCGCTTCATACGAGATAAATTAAAATGGCAGATATTAATTAATTTCTTGGTTTTAAAATAAAGTAGAATTAATTATGTTTTTTTGCGCCTGTGAGCTGCGTTCGTACGCGATAGAGCGAAATATTTAAAACTTGCGAATTAGAATACATAGTCAGTTTAGTATTTAAAAAGAAGATTCTAGCTTTTTGCCGAAAGAAAACATCTCGAAGAAATCGGTCTATTAAGTCCAACAAGGTCTAGTTTTCCTCTAGGTTGGAAAGTCAAATGGCAGTCGCTTACGTAAAAACTGGCGCCTACGCTAAATATTGGGAAAAGGCGCCATAGCAGATCCTGGGCTTCTTTAGAACATAACTGGGAAAACACAAGGAGGCTCATGAGTCTTGTAAAAGCTGAACGAATCTCGATTTCTCAAGACGTTTAAAATCACCATTGAAATGGCGACAAAATCTCAGTGACCTTTGACAACGAGGTCGGCTTTTTGAACCTCTGATTCAATGAAACAGAAAACATGTTTTTAAACAACTAATTTTGCAATTCCAACCGCTTACAACTTATGTGAACTTTACTTATGTGAAATTTATAAATATACATATAAAATGAGATTGTTGATTGACTTCCATGCAAACATTTCACCTGAAGGTCGATCACGTCACGGATTGTACGCGCGTCAGGTAGATCTAAATGTCACTTTTAGTAGTTTTATTAGTTTTAGTATGGAAACATTACAGTTGAGTTGCCCTAGCATAGGTACGCTCGAACGTAACATTACGTGATCACCCCTCTGGGATGAGTTCTTCTATTTCACAGGGATGCATACTATCATTGTGTGTAACTCCTTAATAAAAAGTTCAGCGGTTTGTGTTAAAATGAAAAGGTATAAAAAGTTGAATTAAGTAATATGTCGCTCTGGTCGTTGGGTCTGGATTTGCCAGGACTATGGACATTAAATTTCAAAGACATGCTTGTAGAATCTTTAAATATTGTATGCCATATAATAGCTGATTGTGAAGAACCATGGAATCATTTGTTTTTTGTATTAAATCGCCCGGCTGGAATAGGCGAATCTATAATAATTAATAAGTTTCTGTCAAAAAAATATTTTTGGGACAAACTTTTATTGCCAACTGTACTTTTCTCCTTATCAACTATTACACATTGAGACGATTCTAACGAGCCCAAACTTAACTTGGTCACGTCATACTGAATTGCCATGGCCACTTCTGTCTCCATCATCAGATCTGCTCGATGGTACCATAATATTGAATTGTCATCCAAACTACACTTATAGCCAAAATTTCAGCTGAATCGATTGTGGTTAACAGGTCCAAAATTCAGTTCCAAGATGTTTCCCACACTATCCTACTAATATTATAAATGCGAAAGTTTAGATGTTTGAATGTTTGTTACTCAATCACGCTTAAACAACCGATGTTGTAATGAACCGATTTGAATGAAATCTTGCATGAAGATAGTTTATAGCCTGGATTAAAATATAGGACAGTTTTTATCCCGAGTCCACGCAGACGAAGTCGCGGGCGGAAGCTAGTAACATAATAAGTATAATAACAATCGAACAGGTTAAATTAAATAAAAGCTTGTAAAAAACGGGGACCGACCTCCAGCCAGCGCGCGGACCGAGCTCTCCACAGTACTGTGAATCATTCTAATTCGGTTTCCACGCATTACCCGCGTAATCACGGAAATTCTCAACCCCATAGCCTTCAAGTAACCGCATTTCCATTGCCAATCCTAATTTCCATCCATGAGTTTAAAAATAGAACAGTTTTGCGGAAGTTGTCCCAGTTCGTACTGCGCATGAAACGCTGCCTGTGAGTATTGTGCTCGTTCAAGCTCAGGTGTACTTAAAATAGATTACAAAGTTAAGGTAATGTCTATGAAATGTATGTTTGTGTATGCGGTCTAATCAGTACTCATTTTGAAAATTCTTTCACCAGATTTTTTTTTATACAACGACGGTGGCAAACATGCGTACGGCCCGCCATGGTAAGCGGACACCGCAGCCTATAGACGCATGCAACTCCAAAGGAGTAACATGGGCGTTGCCGACCCTTGATATGTTTGAGGATTCGCCGTGTTGACTGCTGAAGGAACACATTCCCTCGCTCTCAACGCAACGCATCCTCGGGAGCTCTGGCGACCTTGCTCACCTCCAGGAACACAACACTACTACAGAGCAAGTAGTAGTGTTATTATGACTGTGGTCTTCTGCAAGGTGGAGTTACTTCCCCAGTCGGGCTGCTCCACATTCGAGCGGGATGACATTTCGCTGCGCCCTACCTCACCAACGAACCAGTATAATAGAATGGAGCTTGGGGGTGATCATAGGGTATATTTTATCCCGAGGCTCTGCCTGGTTTCTCTGTATAACGCGGGCAGCTGTTACTAGCATCAAGTAGCATTTACTGTAGCTTCAAGGTAAATACGTACACGTGTTAGTTTGCCTATCTTTTTGTTGTATATTTATATATTTATAAATTAGGGTCACGCGTTTCTCTGAAAGATAGGTTTAAAGAAATCAATGTTCTCACCGTTACCTCACAATATATCTATGAAAATATAATGTATATTCGTCAAAATCTTGACATGTATAAATTAAATAGTGATGTTCATAATTATAATACTAGAAATAAAAATAAATTAGCCATTCCCGGATACCGTCTCTGCAAAGTGAATAGGTCGTTTATGGGGAACTGTGTACGATTTTACAATAAGTTACCTTGTGATATACTGAAATTGTCAATGAATAGATTTAAGTTCAGCGTTATACGCCATCTTATAGAGAAATCTTATTATACTATAAAAGAATTTATAGATGACAAAGAAGCATTTATATGTAAAATAGCTTAGTTAAGTTGAGTAGTTAAGTTAAAACATGACGTGTAAAAGAGCTAGCTTAAGCCTATTTACAAAATAAATATTTTGATTTGATTTTGATTTGATTTGATTTGTTCCTGATCTAAACTCAATTGCTCAAAGGTTAACTTTTACCCGTGTCTTCTGCACAATAAAATATTTACATTCATACTAGCTATATAGTAACGCATAAATCCTATACTATTAAATGAGCGATATTTGTTTAAAATATTTGTAATAACGTTATCGAAACGGCTCTAACGATTTCGATGGAATTTTCAATATACGGGGTCTACGGTGGCGAAAAATGTAAAGGCTTGTATCTGCTGCAGTGGCGGAGCGCGAAAATGTATCTCATGTACTGTAGGTATGTTTGACAACCTCTGTAACCTAGTTGGTAGTGACCCTGCCTACGAAGCAACAGGTCCGGGGTTCGAATCCCGGGAAGGGCATTTATTTGTGTGATGAGCACGAATATTTTTGTCCCTGAGTCATGGATGTTTTCTATGCATTTGAGTATTAAATATATTTAATTAAAAGTTTACACAAGATGATAACTGACATAAATTAAATTAAAACTAAGTTAAATCTAAAAATGGCCCTCGAGGCATTGTACCGAGGATGCTGGCGGCATTTCCTCGCTGAATTGCAATGCTGATGCGTTGCGCGAGAAAGCCGCCAGCTCTTCGGTCATCAGTTACGTCAACGTTCAAGTTTTGCTTAGTTTGGGGCTAGGTCGATTTGTGTGAGATTGTCCCCAATTTTTTGTTTTTTTTTTACTCAAGCTCTTTCATAACTTTTCTCGTCCCGGGTTGCCCATCGAAATTTTTCACGCGCTGCCACTATTCTTCGAACAATTACTTCAGGAACGTGCATAAACCAAAGAATCTATACTAATCTTAATTATTTTTTTAGAATTCCTAGAATTAATTAAGTAACACAAAAGAGGCACAACACGAGATGCATTGTCATGCTACATAGATGCAAATTGCTTATCGGACGCGCAATGTCATACAAAAACACTAGAATGACTAGAATACTCTCACGACCATGTATGTAATATACTTATTGTAATCAACTTTCAATTAATCTCACTACATAGGAATTATTATCATTAACTTATGATTATGATTATGATTGGTAAAGTATTTTCGTATTTTATGCAAGTCGTGGAACAAACTTAGATATTGCTACATATTTATAATGTTTAGTTACTATAGTGTCGATATCACGGCATTCAATAATTTTGCATTTTTTATTAACACTTTCAGACCCTCGATCACAATTAGGTGTTGGTACGTATACCTTAGACACCAATTTGACACCTATAGACGTCCTGCTCGCCATATGTGTTTGTGAACGTGTATTAAACATCTATAAGTGTTTATAAATCCTATTGAAATATTATGTAGTACCTTTATGGTATCCATAACACAATTTTCTAGTATCCATAAGTAATAAATTATGCTGCACGTCTATCATGAGACGGCCGCGATATACGCTCGATTTTTTCTCGCACTATGGGGTACGGATGCTCTCTCTTATTAGCACACTTCGAATAATCGGGATAGTGCGAGAAAAATCGAGAGTATGTCGCGGCCGTCTCATGATAGACGTGGTGTAGGTGCCCTTTAAATAACGTTTATTTTTCATTTTATAAAACCTTGAAACGGAGTAAGTATCCACATGTATAATTCTGATGATAATAATTACTTTTTAATCGATTTCTCCGTACAGATTGGGCATGTGCTCATTTCACTTAAAATTATGTAAATTTAACAGCAGATACTTTATGTCAACAAAGTCAAATGGATAATTATACACCTAGAGCATCAATAATTACATATCCACTATCAAATAATCGTTTTACTGAAATAAGTACTTACCATATATTACTTAAAGCAAAGTATATATCTCGTTTGTTTATTATAAACAAAAATAACCAAAGTCAACATTTATAAAACGATGTTACTCATTGCCCGTATTTGTTTAAATACTAACATTATTATACACAGCCAATATTACATACTTAGCAGTACCCTATACTGGTATCTATAAAAGAGAACACAATGCATCGGTCATTTGTCGACTATGAGGGTAATTTAATTTGGAGAAGTACCGACTACCGATGTTTGCGTGGGAAGTCCAATTGCGAGCAATGTCTGAATTGGACCGACTTTGCGGGCAACCTTGGCATTGCATTGCATAATGCAAGTACAATAACATAGAAATAAAAGACTATCTATAAAGTTTAAATACAGAACAGTCTTAATGTTATTCAATGTCACCAGTTGACCCCGACGGAAGACCAGCGCTGGCCAATTAGGTCGGCACCATGCTGTCAGGACCATCACATATTTTTGTGTTTTGATGAATTTTCCTGTGTTTTATGTGCCACGAATAAATGTTTTTTCTTTCTTTTTTTCTTGTAATGAAAGGGGTAAACAAGTAATTTTGTCGGACAAGCGTTAGGACAATTCAACCGTCATTTTGCGATACAAAAAGGGACACATTGTTTAGATCTACCTGAAGCATTATATAATGCGTTACGTAATCGACAAGTATGCTCCAGAAAAATTACATCAGTGGCCAATTTCTCCAAAGCTTCTAACTTCTAATACCAGCGATAACGTCTAGCATTAACTTACGATGCATGATTACTCTATATAGAAACTAGTCAAACTTTCCGATTTGAACGAACACCGCTAAAGATTATAGACGGTTTGGTGCAACCCCTTAATCTGTTCCAAACCCGTCATTGGAAGCGCACCTTAAGAGTCCGCAGTAAGCTCGATTCTCCATACAAACGTAGTTACGCTCTCATTTTAAAACTACGTATTGGATTGTAACGATGTGGATTGGAATGACATGAGGTATATCTGTGTCTGTAATTAGTTTATGTAGCTTCTGATACCATAATAAAAAAAATACAGCGAATTGAAGTTTTTCATAGAAAACTTGTTTTTGCTGTATTTCGTTTGTTTTATAAACTGGAACCATATAAACTAATTACAGACATAAACACACCTCATGTCATTGTATATGCAAAGTTTCGTCTAATCCAACACGTAGTTTTAAAATGAGAGCGTAACTACGTTTGTATGGGAAGGTGAAATTCGGGCGAGCTTCCTGCGGTTGACGTAACTGGTGACCGAAGAGCTGGCGGCTTTCTCGCGCAACGCGTCAGCATTGCAATTCAGCGAGGAAATGCCAGCATCCTCGGTACAATGCCTCGACGGCCTTTTGTAGATAACTAAGTTTTAATTTAATTTAGTTGATGTTAATAAATCAATTATCATTTTGTACATAGTTTAGAAAATGAATGTTCATGTTGACAGTGTAGTTTAAAGGAAATCTAGTGCAAAGTCTAGGTGTGAAGGGCACGGACTGTCTCGGGCAGCCGAGTGCCACTTATCCAATCAGACCAGTTTAGCTGCAGTGTAATAGTCTATCAATTTATATCCTACTCAAAGACCGGCTGAATCTAGTCTTAAGTTAATACGGTATTTGCCATAACAAATTTTGTATATATTATGATCAACCGTTTATGAGTCCGAAACACAGTACTATTAGACGTTTTTTAGAGTGGTACGGCACATAAGTCAATATATACAGTTACGTAGTTAGAACTTTGTCAGCCCGTAGAGACGTATAAGGTCTCCAAACGGCCATTTTACATGGCGAGCATGGAAAATCTAACGCGTGTGTTTACGTAAGTTTGGCCTGCCCGCGCACGTGATCGTTATCGTGTTTGGTTCCACACATTTTCATAGGAATTACCGAGTAAACTTACGTCAAATACATGTATACAATTAAGCCCTTATTACAGACGAATAAGGTGCAAAGTCTTACACATATCTTTGACGTCGTATGCTCTGGTAACGTGTTATCGATACTGAAAAGCTGCCACGTGGTCGTATTTGAGAACAGTGATACTGTCAAACTGACTACTGGTCGATCACGTAACATATTGGTCGTAACTACTGGTCGATCACGTAACATATTGTACGCGCGTCCGGTAGATCCAAATGTCACTTTGTATAAGAAAATTACAGTTAAGTTGTCCTAACGCGCGTTCGAAACGTTACGTGATGCTCACGATACGCCACTTGTTAAGAGGAAACACAACGGCCGTTTTTCCATAGAAATAGTCCCCTGTTTTCTCCCTGGATAATGGCAGTAGAGCAATCATTTTTTTTCCATAAATCTATGGTTACTATTGACATATTCCTGTTTTCCTTTGTTTCATAAATTTATTCTTAAAAGAGATATTAACCTCCAAAAACCTAAAAAATGCCAGATTTTCCGCTGCGTTCAAACATCCAGAAAACAATGTTGACAAAATTATTAAAAAAAAGGAAAACAGCCTTTCTTTGATTTTTAATAAAAAAAGTTAAAAAGGTTAAGTTTTGGAGAAGAAATCAGGGGACTACGAAACGTTGATTTTATGTAATTTTAATAGGTATTTTCCAAACTCCAGTTCCAGCTGGAACTGACTAGCTGGAGCTGGCTAGTCCAAGCTGCAGTTGTCTCTATCGCGCTCTGCGGCGGGAGCGGGAGGCTTGTGGTTGGCGCGGCAGCAATACATTTTACAAATATCTATTTCTCATTTATCTTGACCTTAGTGTTTCCTCTTAAGATCTTCAGCGTCACGGGAACAACGACTAACGTCGTTTGTATTCAACATAATACGTTGCTAAACAGGATGTTTCCGCATCGTGGCGGCTAGAACGCTACAAGGAAGAACGCTGATCCTATGCATCTACTTATAATAGTTATAATACTGAGTCGTGAGTAGATTTTCCAGAGTTTAGTAGCCAATAGCCGAGTGTATCGTGCACCTATTCAATTGTCTATCATTGCTGGTATCCGGAATGAATTGTTCACAGTAAACATCAGAAGTTTGAAGACAAGTTTGGAATTCCGGTCTTGTATAAAATGTAAACGATCACCAGAAGACTCACAAGCGCGCTGCCGACCCTGTAGAGACTTGAGGATCCGTTATGTTGGCAACTAGAGACGAATGCGGGACCCACTCTCAACAAAGCACATCCTCGGGAGCTCTGGCGACCTTACTCACCACCAGGAACAGCACCAGATACTTACGAAGCAAGTTTGGTGTTATTATGGCTGCGGTCTTGCATTATGGGTAAAGATGTGCTTCCCCAGTTGGGCCTACTCAGGCTTGTGTCGGTCAAGAACTAGGAACTATTACGAATGAATTCCCATCTCAAAACGAAAAGAAATAGTTCATCAATCACGATCCAAATCGGTCTTCGGTCTTTAGTTCAGCAGCAGAGTGGAACGGAACGAGATGGGGGTGACGTGACCGAGTAACATCGACCGTCTGAATCAAACAGTGCTTAATTAACGGCCACTCCCACACTGACCTAAAAGAGTGAAGGAACTAAAAGACCAAACTAGTTCCTCAAACCGATTGAACGAGCAAGCACAAGCCTAGGCCAGAGCCAGTGCTCCAAATATGAGCAAGATGACAATTCCACTGCGTTAATACGTAAAATTGTTAAGCTTGAGAATCTATATGAACCTGTTTGACACCTAGCTCCTATAGAAGACGGCTATTGTTACGAATAATGATGTGAAGTATTGGGCCTCTGTCGATCACTGGTACGTTTATCGTATTTGTACTAACAACATAATATGAGGAAGAAGATATCCCGCTATAGAACTATCTAGGAAAAGGATGCTACGAAGACCATACCAGATCTATCTGAACTAGTAGAAATTGGTGTTAGACAGTAACCGAGCGCATTCAAATTATTCGAGTTGGCTGTGTTGTATCAAAGTAATCTGTTCAATAAGCAACCTTAACGACCAAGCAAAAAAAAACAAAATCGAACAATAGTTTAAATGAAATGTCGGTTAGCAAAGACATTACAAATGTATCTGCGTGACATTCGACATTGACATCAAGTCTGATCACTAATTATTCGCACGATATGCCTTGCTTCCAGTTTTCTCATAAACCAATGAGCAATTGCAGTGAGAAATCTGTTGAGTTTCTTGTAAACCGAAAAACGCGAAATTTAAACCATATAAAATAATTAAAAATCATCACTCTTATAATACTTTAAACTCTCGCGTTTTTTATGGATACTTAAACCGCAATTTACACATGCAAGAAATTGCATGCTAGCTTCATTTCGTTACATTGAGGGTTTCTTTACGAGGCTCATATACATACTTAGGTACTGAACAGTGCAAGTTAAATAAAAAGTTGTACTTAATATACTTAAATCAAATAATGCGATGCGTGTGCGCAAAATGACCTTAAATGTATTAATGGAGCCAATAATAGCAGGACGATTAAGGCGTTTTTTTACCGATTCTTGCTTATCTGAATCCGACCGCGTAATAACTTTAGCAAATGCACTTTGACTTTAATCTTATCTTTATTTTTACATTACTGTCGCGATTCAGATTAAAAGTTACGCATTGAGTTAAAAAGTTATTAAGCCAGATTCAAGCTTAGTTATGTATTTCAATAACATATATTAAAAGGACCTGGTAAAGGTCGCGGGAGTCCGCTGGATGCGGGTGGCGCAGGGCCGGTCATTGTGGCACTCTTCGGGGGAGGCCTATGTCCAGCCAGTGGACGTCTTTCGGCTGAAATGATGATGATTAAAAGGATTTATTGCGTGTGACGACCCTAACTATACGAAAGTACAAGTGTTGTGTGGTAGAGCGGGGATTTTGAGTGTTTCTAGCCGTCAAACGTCCTTTGTATGACAGTGAATCTTCTGTGTCGGAACGAATTGGAATACAGTACTAATTACCTATTACAATCAACCTGTTTACTATGCACCCACATAACGTTAGAAAGACTAGTATCAAACAGTATCAAGTCCAACGGAAAAACTACGATGGCTCGCTATTGTTGCATTGATTCTGTTCCGCTCGAGTGGACGCATACAACACAGCGTTTAGTCGATCATAACATAACTGAATTATGTACAGCTTTTGTAAATATGTACACATGTCGGTACTTAAGTCAGGGGGGTAAGGCTCAAAGTTGTGTAATTTTTTTTGGATTTACGTCCGCTAGCGCCGGCCGTTGTCCGCTTTACGTATGGAATACGTTAGTATACGTAGTTAGTAGTTTACTCGTCGATCCATGCACGCTCTGACATACTTATGCTAGCACATAGAGCATCCGTCCCTCTCACACTTACTGGCTAGTAAGAGACAAATGCTTTAATGTATACATACGTCTTTCCCTACAGAAGGTGAAGAAAACATCGTGAAGAAACCTGTCTAATCCCATTAAGGTATATTTCTCCCTCTGGATTGTAAAGTCCAAGGCAGTCGCTTTCGTAACACTAGTGTCTATGGCAAATCTTCGGATTAGGTGTCGAAGCAGAGGGCCTACCGCGAAACGAAAACGAACTTCGTTCTTGTATCTCCCTCTCTGTCGCACTTGCTAGTTCGAGCGACAGAGAGGGAGATACAACAACGAAGTTCGTTTTCGTTTCGCGGTACCCCCTCAGACCCCGTGCTCCTTTAGGGCACAACCGGGCATAACCCTAGGGGGATGGCGATGATAGGGTTTCCCTACAAACTTCATAGTAACAGAGCGTTTTTGAAGTGCCATTAAAGTTGATGATTTGTTAATTACTGCAGTACAGTAGGTAAGCTAAGCATTTTGCATAATTGCGTCTTTAATTTTCGTTCTTTCGTATGATCATTTATTTACGCAGTTGGCTAGCCTGCAAATATCAATGAGCAATATTGTCTTCTTATACCTGTTGAGTATAATAATATGCATTTATATGGGTGCATACAACTTACTCATACATGCCCCATCGCTGTTATATCAGCGGATTTATGTTTGGGTACATATTTATGAGAGGATTCAATCTATACATATTTTTGTACGAACTATACCTACCATTTGATATTCAATAGTACCTTTATAGTGAAGGAAAACATCGTAAGGGAACCGGTCCAACCCCAACAAGGTCGTGTTTTCCCCTCTGGATTAGAAGGTCAAAGGCAGTCGCTTTCGTAAAACTAGTGCCTATGCCAAATCTTGGGTTGAGATGAGCGTGTAACCGGGATAAATTAGGAGGGTAATTGCGACAACATAAGATCTAATATAGGAAAAAGCTGGTGTCGTGTCGTGTCAGGAAATAAAAAGGCTGATGGTTGTAGGTACGAGAGATAGAAATGGAAAATTCTTCACCGACAAGAGAATAAATCTTCATTATCATCACAACAGCCGAAAGATGTCCACTGCTGGACGTAGGCCTCCAAAGAGTGCCAAGAGTGATCGATCCTGCGGACTCCCGCGACCTCTACCACCTGGTAGACTGATGACCTCACCAGTCCACCTTAATGAGAATAAATCTTAACACATAACGTATTGTACGTACGTTAGGTAGATCTAAATGTCAATTTTTATATGAAAAAATGACAGTTGGACTATCCTAATGCGCGTTCGAAACGTTACGTGACTACCCCTCTCGTCAAATAAATAATGTTCTGTGTTGCAGTTTGTTTCAAAACCGACACACGATGTTTTGCCCACTATATTCGTAGCGGACAGGAAAATCGCGTTTTCCTTGTGCGGATTGTTTACTACGAGGATGTGCGAATCCTTAGCAACAAGTCGAGTTACTCTGGTCCATGAATATGTAATAATATTTGGTTTGATCTATACAACCTATCGAGTTACTGATCGACCACTTCGGACGACGGCGACGGAAACGAGACGAAACGCGGCTTCTTGCTCGCACACATGGCGCACCGCCGCTAGAAGCCACAGAACCATCCGAGTTTACTGTAAAGAAATTAATTCCAATATATCAAGAAAGATTTTAATCGGTGCGGGTCCGATATACTCGTAACCTCCGCGAAATCCCCGTGTAACGGATTTTCCTCCTAAAAAATAAAAAATCGGTATAAAGGAGACATCCTCTAGGTTAAGTTTGCGCATGACTAATGTGAGTCTTTATCACTTTGCTTAGACAGTAGCGGGCAGCCGGGCACTATAGGTAGACCGCATAACTCACTCGCTGTATGTTAGTCTTTAAGGTATTTGCAACTATGGGCTTTAGTTGCCTGAAATAAATGATTATCAATATTATTATTAACTCAGTCCACGCCTGCGCGGCGCGCGGATGCAGGGGTATGACGATAACGGGGCGCGGGCGACGTGCGGGAGGCAAAGTCCGGCCGAGTTGAACGGTCTACCTATAATACTAACATTCCAAGATGGCGACCTGATGAAAGACGTCAGAAAATTGATCTAGGTAGCCAATCTATAAGTAGTAACATGCCATGAAACAAATTAATTCCATTCAAAATCTCAACCCAACTCTGAAATAGTTCTGGGTGTGTACATAAGCTGTTTATAACATAATATGTTATGTGTTCATATGCATAGATTAGCGAACACCAGTATTCATTGTAAGGTCAGTGGAACGGCGCAATGTCATGGTCACCTTTGCATGTGTGTAACCTAACCATGCACGTTTATGTAATATGAAGTTAATTAATCTGCGAGCATCGTTATCGTAAGCCAATGACGTATTGCCAGCGACTAACCAAAAGTGAGAACGCGGCGCGACTAGCACATTAACGCGCGCGACATAAACTTCTCTATTTCTCAAGGTTCTTATTAGAAAGACGGATAGTTTATCTCGCTCTTACGAATATGATATTTTATAACGTAAGTATTAATGTTTGAATTTATTAGGTTAAGAAGAAAATAAGGAGACCATTTTGGAATTGGTTTCTGAGGAAGAATTTTTTATAAGTCGTGTTTTGGTTTCTCCAAAACAACAAAATATGTAGGCAGTCATTTTGTATCTTAGTTTAGGTATTGCCTTTAAAAAATCTCATTATCTTGCAATGCATACTCTTTAATTACAGGTAAGCAACAGGCGGTCTTGGTTGCTAAATATGTTGATCTTTAACAGTAGATACCCCCCCAGACAACGGTAAGCAGAGACGTACACACTGCAACAAAGTTAATTTTTCTTATAAACGATTTTTATACCTACAGTAGCTGAAAACTAAAGCCATGTTTTTTCATACTTCTTACAGTACCATTACTGTTAGTTAACCACTGACAGATGGATTGCCTTCATTTAATTTTCAACTTTAATCTTATACAAATAAAATAGTTATTACTAAATCGGTAGATGTGGGTAACAATATTCTGAAAAATGCTTTTGTCTGTATGAAATTAAAGTTGAATCGATCGTACTGTACATTGCTAATTACATTATCTATCTTGGTGAAAAATATAAGACGCGTAACTTTAAAAACGTCGGAGATAGGATGATTTGAAAAGTTGGTGTTTTATTGATGGACAGGTAGCCTACTTACTTTTGGAACCTGTAAATTAAGAGTATATAGTGATTTTAACATCGCCTCTTTAAGAGTATGGGCACGAGAAAGTCGAATTTAGCTTAAAACGAGGTAAAATCATGCTGTCAAAGGAGGGATTATTTTCAACTTAATGTCAATCAAAACGGAAAGACAGCCATAAAACTGTTTAAGAAGCTATAATTTAAAATGGCAGCCGTCCTCGACATTTCTGAATTGCGGGAATGCATATTTCAAAATGCGAGATTGGTGAACGGTTATGTAATACCACCGAACAGTATTACGGTGTTTTACATAAATACATACATAGATCCACGCGTTCATTCCCAAACGGGGTAGGCAGACCCCATGATTCCAGTGCCACTTTAAGCATAAATGTGGGTATAAAAGATCGTCAAAATGTGATATCGCAGTGACATGTTGTTTTTACGACACACAGGAAAAAAGAGGTGGTGCTATTCTAACCCGACACCACACGGGATACGATGTTTTATAATATTTTATTATGACCTACTTTTAGAAAGTTTTGTAAAAAATATTATTTATCATTCGTCTCGGGCTAATACAAACCTTCAAAACCTAACAATGAGGCGGGGCCTAAGCTGCCGGTGGCCAGGGCGACAGAGACAGGAACCTCCTGACTATCCGCGCTGTGTCCAGGAGTAGCGCCTATTATATCCGACCCATGACCCAGCCATTTCGTCGACCAAGTCTTACTAGTATTAACCATTTATCTATTTAGGCGACATAGCAAGTCTTACTATCATTATTAGATTATTACCCATTCGATAGTTCTAGCTTGATTGATTGATTGATATTGACCCTGACGTTAGAAACCAAATCAGTGCAGGATGGATAAAATGAACAATCTAGGCAAAATTTACAAGACCATTATGAGACCTGTCGTCATGCAAGGATTGGAATGTTGGGAAGCAAAGATGACGAATGAAACGAGATTGCATGATACGGAGATTTGCATACAAGCGAATGATGAAGAGTTCTAGCGTCTGATTCCATCAACAGATTTACTTGAATGTACGAATTATTGCCATCTATATATTAACATACTAATAGCAAAGTTCCAAATCAATACTAATGGAAGTGAGAGAAAAGAGCTACGGTAGCCTAGTGGTTCAGGCATGCGACTGTCAAGCAGCGGTCATGGGTTCGAAATTCGAATCCCGCTCGTACCAATGATTTAGATTTAGATTTAGATTTATTTATTTCATAAAATAAATTTACATTATAAGTTAACTTTAAGCTAATTTACACGAATTTATTTAATGATCGTCAAATAATGAATATTAATTGAATGAAATCACAGGTACAATACAACATTCATATGGACATATATTACAAAATGATTCATGATAAAGTCAAAATAGGGAATATAAATATTGATATTGATACTCGTATCTCGTAATGATCGTCAAAATAAAACCAGAACATTATGATATTATAAAACAATTTAAATTAAATTAACCATGTCAAATATATTATATGTCCATATACTCACATACAGAATACAATGGATGCTCTAATAAAAAGATTCTCAGCTGACGTTTGAATGTTTCGTCAGATGATTCAGTTCGCAGTTTGGCGGGTAGACGCTCGTAATACGTTGGGCCAATTACCCTAGGATTTTTTACTGAAAGTGCCATGCGACGCGGTACTGTTCTTAGCCTTCCAGTGGATCGGAGCTGTTTACCTGGTACTTCCACCCGTTTAAACGTTCGTATATTGGTTCTCACAAACATTAGTACCTCAAACATGTATAGGGAGTAGTGCGTCATGATGCGGTAGGTTTTAAATAATTCCTTACATGGATGCCTGGGTTTTACTCCAGCCAGCAATCGAAGCGCACGTTTTTGGAGTAAGAACACTCGCTTAGCATCGGTTGAATTACCCCAAATGACTGTACCATATGACATCAACGAGTGAAAATGAGAGAAATAAACAGATTTTAATTTGTTTTGCTCACAAAATTTCACGGGAATCGGCTCAGAAATGTGACAGAAATTCAGTTTTGATTTTTAATGAGTTTTTCGGAACTTATGTACGGAATATTTTCCCAATAAGGTCTAGTTTCCCCTCTGGGTTGGAAGGTCAGATGGCAGTCGCTTTCGTAAAACTAGTGCCTATGCCAAATCTTCTCTCCTTTAGGGGCAGAACCGGGAATAACGCTAGGAGGATAATGACGACTAATGGAAGTGAGAAACATGAAACAATGTTCCAAGCATTTCAAGTCTACACTTCAGGTGAAAACTTATTGTATGGGCTCTTTTTGAATACGAAAATACTTTTCCGAGGAGTTAACGAAAATTGTTTCCAGTTATGTAACGAAGCGTCCGGTCGGTGAGCGTTATCGCCCGATAATTTGTATTCGCCCACGGCAAACCGAGCCGATAAAGCGTGCGTAGGATTGTACTTATAGTATAAGTATGTAAAGGTCAGTACGTTTGACGCAAATCGGGAAAGTTTATCAGTGAACTTAACCTCAGTTGAGTTTTCATGCTTTGCGGTGGAGGGAAAACATCGTGAGGACACCTGCAGGTACATATGCGACGAAATTCAAAGGTGTACCTGTCTGCCCGCACTGCAGGGCCAGTTCCCTCTCATGAGAGGAGGCCTGCCCCCAGCACGGGACAGATGTAAAGGGACGTATATATAGGCTGATTCAGTTCATTTCACTCATGGTTACTTATTAAAAAGGCGAGCGCAGCGAATGAAGTTCTCCCTTTCGGCTTGGACGAAAATTGTTCGGTATGTTGTATGGTCTGTCCGGCTCTTCACCTCTACAGGTGAATTTCTGTCACATTTCTGAGCCGATTCCCGTGAAATTTTGTGAGCAGGTTTGATAATTATATACTTAGAACAAACTACTAAACTGACGATTCAATTTTGAGAATTGGAGTAATGTTGAAGTAGTGTTGGTGCAATGAGCTGTCGCTCTAGAGGTTTTCGCGAAGGATTACAGCTGTAGAAGACCACGCAAGTGTGACCATTATAAAATGCGTCAATACGGTTTGCGGATACTCTAAAAGCTAGTGGACCGGAATGGGACGCAGATGTTTGATCAAATGGGAAAGTAATACGTATTGAAGCCTATTTTCCTCTCATTCTTAAAGACAGATGCGTCCCTTTCGGCTGGTTAGACGAGTTGTGTATCAAGTTATATCAAATGAAGCAGAGCTTAAACTAAGATAAGATAGCTGAAGTATATTCTGTAACTTCTGCAACTGTATCCATACATTATTATGAAACCTCGACCACTGTCAAAAGTGAACGACTGAATAGAGACATTCTGTAACTTCAGTGACTACACTCGAAATAAGTTTCTGACAATTTGTTATTTACGCCGTTTCTTTGCGTGGCAGAGGATTTGGCGAAAACTGAATTGGAGAACATCGTTCGCCTCGCTCGCTCGTCAAAAATAATCGGTCGTCTTTTAATAATTGGTCGTCTTGTAATAATCGGTCGTCTTGTAATAATCTTTCGTCTTTTAATAATCGGTCGCCTTGTAATAATCGGTCGTCTTTTAATAATCGGTCGTCTTGTAATAATTGGTCGTCGTGACGAGCTCTTGGAATTTGACTCCTAATACACTAGCTACTTGGCTCAGAGCTATAGAACTCGCGAGCCCCTATATTTTTCTAAATTGTCAATAAAAGTCTGTGAAACTAGGTAAGTACCTGCTTACAAAATTTCACGAGAGCCCGACATCTGAGTGGTAATCACATTACGTTCGGAATGTACGTTGGGATAACTCAACTGTCATTTTTCCATAACCAAACGTGACATTTAGATCTACCTGACGCACGTACAACGCGTTATGTGATCGACCTGCTGGAGAACTTCGTTCTCTTCGCTCGCTCGTTTAATAAGGCCGTTTCAAACTCCAATATTTCTGGCACTAAAATTTTCCATCATCTAATTTTCCTCTAAACCTCCAATGGGGCTCCAGCCGATCATTCAAACACGGAACAAAAAGGACCAAAACCGGATACGCAGCAATAACAACCAATACACATACAGGCAGAAATGTTTGCCAAATACGAGTGATGAAGCCGTACCGGTGTGACCAGTGTGTTGAGCCTATATTTTAACTATGAATATGTTATTGCTGAAGCCTATTATTGATCTTGAACAAAGTGTACCTACAAAATGCAACATAACTTTCAGTTAGTCCTAAATTATCAATGTGAAAAAGAGATACAAACCATTTACACAACGCAGGTTTCGCCAAACATCCAAACAGCAAACATCAACAGCTTCGTCAATCATCTACAAATTATAAATCCACCACAGGTTTCGTCACCTACAATTAACATTACCACCAGCGGTTCATATCCCACTCAACTGGACCAATCGTGCCAAAAATACCGACAGAAATACCGAGAACCAGGGCGAGGGTCGCAGCCCCTTTCTCTGAAGTGCCAATCTGTCTTTGGTGAACTTCTTATATAGCCTCGGTACACCACGGCCCAGCCGTCTCGACAGCAACCGAGACAAAATTGTTCTATTTATGTATATATGTATGACTTAGTCCTATAGGCTGTTTACACTTTAATTAGTGATAAGTGCGAGTTCATACATTTGCTACAACTGCGAGTAGCTATTGCATAGACACGCACTAATCATTAATCAATGCGTAAACAGCGCTCTAGAGGACATAAAGTCTGCTTAATTGGATACATATTTAAATACGAACTAGCAAAATGAAATTGATACTAAACAATAAACGAGTATTTATAATTACTTACCTCGATGCCCAAAAACCTTGGTCATAATCACCATATATATATGTTATATTAGGCATTTTTTTTTGAAGTCTATTAAGACTGAGACGATTTATTGGTAGAACATCGCCGTCATAGGACCAGAAGACAGGAAATCCGTTCTTTCTAGCTTAAGATAGTTACTGATCAGGAAATCCGTCTCTAGAGCTCTATCGAGTATCGGCTGATAAGTGCTTCAATACTTCCTCAAAAGTCATGTTATGTACACACACGGCGTTCTGGTCTTACCGGTACCTTTAGATGGTTTGGACACGATTTTCGCTCTTATCACTTCTGAGGTACAAATACTCGCACCTACCGTTACCAGTGACATTATCAATCCGTCCATTATCATATCGTGGTAAGCTGTCTGCTGTCTCACACAAAACGATTGGGTACCTTAAACGCAAGGCGCGATATGCGGTAGAGTGGGATGGTATGATTTGAGTTTTCATTCACCAGCTTCGTTATCAATGCGCTTCTCATTACGAATATCAAGAACATTGAATTCTTTCCGGGATCGCGCCCAATAAATCAGCCCAACCTAACATAGTTCCGGAAGAACTGAGATAGAATCAGGTCATTAGACAACTATGACGTTACAGCGATTCAGTGAAGCCTTATGCCATCTGCCGATGCGACTACGTTACATAAGTTGCTATTCCCATGCAGAAAAACGACGTATTCATCTATGAAGACCTGTACTTATTACCTTTCAGCTCTGGCATCACTGAGTATTGTGCAGTGTTCGGATTTAATTATTATTTACCATCTGAATCGTGTTATTACGGTAGAGGCCGTAGCATCATATTGTAGATATGTATAAATGATAAAACAAGTCATGTTTGTCATGCTACATTGTCCGGTGATGCAAATAATTTACATTGATGCCCAAAGTATACTTTGAACTATTACTTTTTTTGACCATATATGGTACCTATCCGTTACAGAATAAATAGAAGTACTACGTACAGAAGGTTATCTGTTAACAAATCTCCTGTTTTAGGTACGCCGAACGAGCCCCAACGTAACCATCTCTTTCTATCGCATGCAAAATACACATATTGTGGTAACTCATAATTAAGATAAAACTAAAGGACAAGAAGTTGAGTGACCCATTTGAGAAAAATGACGTTACTTACCTGTAAAAGAGAATTATATGAGAAGAAAACGACGCGGAAGATAAATCTAGTATTTAATCTCGCTTCAAACCAAACCTAGAAAACCTTCAAGTATTTTACGACCAAATGCAAATTATGTATACGAGTTTGAATCTTATACCCCGGTAGTAAAAATCAATACTAAATTTTATAGATGAAGCCGATACAGAGAATTTATCGTGACGTACAAACAAGTAGTAATTCTTTAGGACCATAACTCCAGTGATGATAGACCGAGATTTCTAAGAAGACCTATTTAAACTAAGACATAAATAGTCAAGTCAAGACTTGAGATTGGAAGTTTCCATTGTGATTTGTCTCGAGCGTCAGAGTTTTTATTGAACGAGCGATCGAAACGAATTCGTTTTTACTTGGCAAAAAATATTTCGTATGTCCGTCTATTGGCTGGTCTCCTCTACAGGTCGCAATTCTCAAACGATTCTCGAGAAATTTTGTGAGCAGGTGCAATAATTATATCGTTTGACAATTCTGATTTCCTAAAATATACATTTAAAATAAGTTTCTGTCAAAAATTTCATTTTTGGTACAAGCTTTTATTGCCGACTGTACTTTTCTGTATACCGTCATCGACTACATTGAGACGATTCTAACGAGCCCAAACTCGATGGGGTTATGTGGTTTTATTACGGATTTTCTATGGCCACCTTCAAGCTCCATCATCAGATCAGCTCCACGTCATCATAATATTGCATTGTCACGCGATTTATACATGCATGCAAAATTTCAGCTCAATCGGAAACCGGGAAGTGGATCAAATTTAACTTGCAAGATTTGATTACAGACAGACAGACAGACAACAGGACCGGTGAAAGTAAATAAAAGCTTGTAAAATAGTGACACTCGCGAGTTCTATCTGCAGCTATGCCATCATATGTCATCATTGAAGTTTATTAAATTAAAATGCGGCAGTGTACGTTAATCATGCTAGAAATATAATAGACTTAGGTCGATCGGCATTTGTCGTAAATCATGTAAAGTAAGCATGGCATTAACAATAAGGAACTACGCGTGAGAGCATTAGGTACCTATTACTATACAGTGATTGATTTGAGACTGTCGTTGATGTGTTTGGCAACAACAAATCTAGTTGCTCTACGAGCTGTAGAACTCGAGACCACGTCATTTTTTTTGTATTTTTTACGACCAAAAAAAAACTACATAAATATTTAACCTGCTCACAAAATTTGACGAGAATCAGTTGAGAAAAAAATAAAATAAAAGAGATACGTGACTACCTCTTTCTAAAACATTTTTTTATTTCGAAAAAGTGGTTTGAAAAAAAAAAATATAGGAATAATTATTGTACCTGCTCACAAAATTTCACGGAATCCCGTAGAGGAGAATAGGCGGACAGTCACCCGACATACGAAAGATTTCTTCCCAAGCTCAAACGGAGAACTTCGTTCGCTTCGCTCGTGCAATTAAATATCTAATCAATGAACGTTATAAATGTTAATTTTAATTTTGCACGACGCTCAACCGATTTGGATGAAATGTTACACGAAGATAGTTTAAAGCCTAGATTAAATTATAGGATAGTTTTTATCCCGGGTAGCTTTTATCCAGACGAAGTCGCGGGCGGAAGCTAGTGTGTATATAATATTATTATATCTATGTTTATACTAGCTTCCGCTCGCGACTTCGTCTGCGTGGACCCGGGATCTATCCTATGTTTTATTCCAGGGTACAAACTATCTACGTGCAAAATTCATCCAAATCGGTTGAGCCGATTAAGCGTGATTAAGTAACAAACATCCAAACATCTAAACATCCAAGCTTTAGCGTTTATAATATTATTGGGATTCGTCTTAATCAACTTTGACATTAGCATTGTGGTTGACTGGTAGAGAATGCCTGGAGGCTTTAAGTCCGCCTTATGCACTTTTTTGTAATAAAGTTTATATAATAGTTATTTACGATACAAGTGCCAAAAATAGGAAATTCGCAACGAGTGGTGATAAATTAAAACACGACCGAAGGGAGTGTTTAAAATCGACACGAGTTGCGAATTACCTATTCGCACGTGTATCGTACAACGTTTTACTGTACATATGGCTCTTTAAAGTTTCGACATATGCACGAAAAGTGCTCTTTTCCGCACTAGTGCGGGAAAGTAGCACCACATGTACTGTAAATAAATAAATAAAATACTCTATTGTCGTTTGTGCAGGGATCGCACTAATGATTTATTTTGCACTTTTTTATTGAACGTGCATGTACAATCAAACTTTATATTAAATACATTTTGCGATAACTTCGAAACTTGAACAACAGGTAGGTACAATCTATTATTATATTAAGAGTCAGAAGGTCAAGTCATTTTAAATCAGAGTAAGCGTGATATGCATCCTACTGATTAACTGTATAATGTTGCATTCATGTTAGTTTTAATTGCTGGTAATCTTTGTGTGTTATTTAATGAGGAGATTAATTTTTATAAAACTGTCAATGGTGTTGGAATCTTCTATACTCCAGGAAAAATACGGTTTTGAAAAACATTAAGTAATTTATAATAGTTTTTTTTGTTGATTTCATTTAAAAATGTTATTCTAAGATGATGCTCTATTCAAGAATCCGACAAACTTTCCACCCGGAAGTAATTATGTAGATTTAAATGAAGCATGCATTGTCTTTTTTGTGTGATTTTTCTTGAATATTATAGAGCAAATGTAGATGAACCAAAATAAAGACAAAAATATTTATTAATATTTTTTCTGACTTTTCAGAAGCTAGTTAATTTATAATTTTTTTGATGTCTGAAATTTTGTCGGAATCTGTCGCTGGGCAACTATTTAATTAATAAGATATCCGTTACACAGAAAAAATAAGCTATTGTAAATCTATCTGTGAGTTCCTTTAATTGGCTTTTCATTACTATGTAAGACTTATATCATGTTTTTGCAGCTGTTGGTACTACTTAAGGATAAATAAATAAATAAATTATTTCCAAAATTGTCATTTTTGCCATACAGGTTGTCAGTTCATTTACTGCACTACCTTGGGCGGAAGATTTGCTTTTAAAGGACTACCTTGATGATCTCAAGTATGCTTATTTAGGATATGGTTATTGGACAAACTGACTTTCGAGCTATCAAATTGATAATCAATTATAATTGGAAATCCTTCCGCGGAAAACCCTATAACGGCATACCTACTAATAAGACTAGTCCAGTTTGCCATATTAGACACTAATTAAACGTAGGATTGATAACTAGAGAGTCATAGGCAATGTAATTATATAATAGTTATAAACTTAATAAGATTTGTCTTGATCTTGGAAACTTGTTTCATACCTGTTTAAATGTACCTACTCTTCGCAAGCTTATGAAATACAGTGTTCGGTTTATTTCAATATAGTGTATGATGTGACTATGACATTGGGCTTGTCCATATATTTCTTTTTTTGACGATTTTTGACCTTATCCTGATAATTCCTTGAATGGACCCTCCCGGCCTAATAAAATTACTACCGTCATGCCATGGTCAGCCTCCCCCCTATTTCGAAATGTCGTAATATATGGACAGCCCCATTTCTGCAAAAAACTAATGTTAATTTTCCCATTGTCCCACATTACTAATGTACGTTACCGCCATACCCCTTTCGCCATTTTCGTCGTCGTTTGAAAGATACAACGGACCCCCGCGCACCCGGGCTCCTATTCCTGGTCAATCTGCCCTTCTGGCATCTGAAGCTGCCTATAACAAACCTAGCCTATCTTTTTTTCGCGAATTTGCGAGTGCATGTTATCTAACTTGGTTATGCACGGAGCATTTTTTGAAATTACGTATTCGTAACGTTCGTTTGATAATCAGTGTCCATAGGTTACTGTGGTATCAACCGCTACAAAGTTAAAAGTGATAAAGCTATAACAGGTCACATATTATCGTCCTGTTATTATCAGTTAACAATAATATTATGTAACAAGAGACGAGATACGGTCTTATCGAATAAAATCGATGGCTTAAGTCAAAATGCATTTTCTTGTTGGTAAAATACCTATTTTACTTAGATAACTAATCAAGGCTGTTCTATAAAACAAGACTGAACATTCTATAAACAATGTAATTTTTTAAATAAATAAATAAAAGCAAGTTAATCTCGTTAAAGTTAAACGATTCAAATGCATTTTATTGTATAGATTATGTAATCCAAACCATACTAATAGTATAAATGCGTGATTAACTCCATCTGTCACCTTTTCACGCTTAAACCACCTGAGCCGATGAAATTTGGAATGAAGATAGTTTGAATCCTTGAGTCCCCCCCCCCCTTGATCCCAGTAATCACCCCCTAGCGTTGAAAAGGGGGGTGAAGAGTTTGTATGGAGCTACAATATAAACAAGTTCCGCGCGCGGACGAAGTTACAGGCAAAAGCTAGTATTACATATTACAAGAATGTACCCGAAGTTTCTTGATTAGCAGAGATGAAAAAGGTTTTCGTAAAAAAACATAACTAAGATTAAATACACGACGACACTTCTTGCTACAAATTGATGTTGAACTCGACCTGAATAACATATTGACAGTATTAGTAGGCCCCGTGACCAACAAAATATGTTTATAATAAATGAATAAATTCATATTGTGTCATAGAACAGGCTGTTTAAACATTGTTCGTTGTAAAAACAGCAATGCTTGTAATTGTTGATAACTTGTGCCATCGAGTTTTCTTTAAATAAGATAGCTTATCTAACCTAGCTTATTACGAGTGGTATACGCTATGTGTAAAATGTGTACATTATCTAATCCCCGTACACGGAAAGCTAGGCGGATTGCTAGCCCTTTCACCATTACAGTAAAAAATGCGTGGTGGCAGCACCCCCACGCCACGCAAGTCTTAAGTCTATTGTTTTTGGAGTTCGTATGGAGGTTCGAAGGGTGGCAACGGTGACAAACTTGAGTTCAAGTCAGTGGCGGCGAATCGGTTAGGTTCAGATGTCCAAAGCGCGAACCACCCAGGAATAGGAGCCCCGATGTGCGGGGCTCCGTCGAATCATGCGAGTGACGCCTATGAAACTGGCGAAAGGGGTGTGCCGGTAATGTAAAAAAGTACAGTCAAAAATATGTATCGATAACGTCCTCTCATAAATAAGTACCAAAACCTTAATCCGCTCTGACATAAGAGTAATGGGACATATTTATTAGTAAGTTGTATGCACCCATATTTTTAATCTTGAATGTACAGGGAAAAAGGGGAAATCCTTTCGATCTGCGATTGAGTCTTACACGATTTAGATGGTGTCATGGGTAATTTGCCTACGCCATATCTTGGACGGACCCCGGGCTCGTTTGGGGCACTACCGGGAAAAACGCTAGGATGATGATGATAGGTATTGTGGGGTACCCAAATAATACTCGGAATCGGCACGGGCAAATCAGGAAGTAGTTTAAAGAGCGGTCCGTTGGCTAACTGTAGGCGACGGCGCGGCATGTCGTGAGTCATATTTAAGGAGAATTTAAAGAAAGACCCCGCTGATCCTATTGTGTCGGTCCTATTGTGTTTTTCGGCACGCAGCCAGCTTTTCAGACTTCTAAAAGTGATCTTGAGTTTGCAGAACACACTAAAGTTTATTTATTTATTATAAATTGCAAAGAAAGCAGACAAACCCGCGGGATGAAATATAGCCTATAACCAAACAGAAAGTCCACACACACATGTGGGTGAAATAATTCTTGAAATCGGATTTAAGTGGTTCTGGTGATTCCCCAAAACATACAAACTTATAAACTTACAAAGCTACAATCTCACGGACACTTCATCTTTATAAGATGAGTGTAGTAGTTATGATACTACGATACTGACTTCAGAATCCTTCCCATTCAGGAACACGACATTGAAGTACATTTTTAAGCCAAGATATTCTTCTTCCACCTCAATATTTGGCATTTTGTTTCGGTTTTTGAACTTATTATTACTTATTAGTAGCAGTCGCTCTCTATTAGTTATTAAAGTATTTAGGTTACACAGGTTAGTGTATATAGGTTACATGACTTGAATGCTTTCACATATCAGATCTGGTAACTGATAGACAATATGCTACACTGAATGACAATTGTTTCAGAGAACAACTCTCTACTGCCGTTTACAACGCTTCACTTTACCTCAATTAACCAGTGTAAGGCAGACCTCCAAATACGTGTTGATATTAAGAACTCCGGTGTCAAGATATACTAGGGATTTAAGAATCATATTGTGAATATCTGCGCGGGCGGTGAGAGGAATGCAAACGAGTGCGCACGAGTCGCATGTCCCTCCTTTCACACGCGAAACGATACTACCTGTAACAAATCCTGCTATTATTCGATTATGCACCTTATGTATAAGCATACATGTGCATATTTCTTTTTGGGTTGAGACGCGCTGTTGCGTTTGATTTTTGTGCTCGTGATTGTTTCTGCGGGACTTTTGAGACTCGTGAAGCATTCGTCTCTTTCAAAACAACTTGATAGAAAGTGGAGGCAAATAGATGGATTTATATTGAATTTCAATGTATGTAGTAAAAAACAACACTGGCGTGAAAGGCTCTGATTGGGAGAATGACAGCGCCGATTTTCACAGGGATCGGGATTTTTCAAAGCGCTACCCTAGATATTATGATACAATACGAAATTCCAATGAAACTGAAACTCCAAAGAGCGAATCCTCATATGTACAACATATCCTCAATGTCATACATATGCACTTGTGTCAACAGCTTGTTTTTGAACGGATACCATTCGATATATCGTGACGCAACACAACGCGCGCGCGCAAGTATATTTACGCAATATACTCATTGTTTCGCCGGCACACACGAGCGTTGTTAATGTGAAATCTTCATAGGATATTATTCGATCTGTCCCACTCAATCACGTTAGAAGAGCACTATTGTTCTTGTTTGTTTGTTCATGCCCTTCAATAATTAAGGCAATGTCTGGTTTTGTATCGTTTACAGAGATCGACTCCTAGTTAATTATAATTGTTTTTAACAAATCGCCTGTTCCTGTCCGCAGCGGAACCAAGGTAACCGATATGTTTCTCCGAATCGCTAAACTTAAGTGGCAGTGGGCGGGGCACATTGCTCGTAGAACCGATATTCGTCGACGCAGAAAAATTCTTGAGTATCGCCACACTCAAGAACCTTTCCGCGTCTTCTGGAACGTGGTCGCCACCACGTACCGGAAGATGCAGCGTGGATAGACCTCTAAGGTGGGCTGGATGACCTGGTATAGGTCGCGGGAGTCCGCTGGATGTAGGTGGCATGAACGGTAATTGCTCTTTGGGGGAGGCCTATAGGGGTACAATGCGTTACGTGATCGACCTGCTGGTTTTAAAAGGAGCGCAGGTGTGGAAATGTCGTAAGCGACACTAGTTGAGTAGATACTGCTTTAGGTAATACATTTACCGTGCCCGATAACGTGTCATGGCTATCGGAAAACTCGTCGTTGGTCGACGGGATCAATTTTTCCATAATCTAGGGCACATGCCCAGCTGATTATTATTCATGAATGTAGATTGTAGACCGAATTCGATTAACTGTCAGTACCACGCGGAATGAACTTGTTAATATTGTACCTAATTCTCTGTTAACCCCGTTTATTGAGTTAGCTTTGTTTGATAACTAATAAATTACTAAATAAATATTTGTGAACATTCTTTCACACGTCAAACTAGTTCCAAACTAAGCTAAGCTTATATTTACTATGGACACTAGACGACGATGAACATAGAAAACATCCATCTCAGGAACATTTGTGATCATCACACAAATTAATGCCCTTCGGATTCGAACCCAGAACCTCTGTAGCTTCGTAGGGCAGCGTCACTAACAGCTAAAGGCCAAACCGGTCGTCAGCACTCGTCACTATATTGTACATACCTAGTCTAAATGGTAAGTACCTTTTACAATCTTTTATTTAAACTGGCTTTGTTCGTAATCTATTATGTACAAAAATACCTACATAAGTGAGTTATCCTTCAAAATGTACATACCATTTTCCAGCCACTCGCTGATATTTGATTGAGCTGAAATTGGCATGTAGGTATACTACATATCATTGCGGCTTTTCGGTGAAGGAAAACATCGTGAGGAAACCGGTCTAATCACAATAACGCTCCCTCAGTGTTGGAAGGTCAGATGGCAGTCGCTTTCGTAAAACTAGTGCCTATGCCAAATCTTGGGATTCTCCTACAGCGCACAACCGGGAATAACGATAGGGTAAAGATACATCATCCGATGACTCATGTAAGTTTGGTGGCAAAGCGATATTATGCCACCAATGAGCATCTGATCTAAAAGTATCTTGTATAGTTTAAGAGTGGCATTGCAATGCCAAACACTTAAACACGCGCATTAGGAGATTTAATTGGAAAATAATTGATTTCAGCAAAAATCCTGTACCAAACTTGAAAATCTTGACAGAAACTTATTAATCTCTCAAGGTTCGTTTTGAGACTTCTCCTTGCCACTATATTGCGTTGTTGGATCTTAATCGAACTCATTGTATACTTGGTACCTAGGTATACGTTTTTGCTCGAACACTTTTGCGAAGCGTTTCAATGACTCATGGTTTGTTTGGTTCATTATGACATTGAATTGGTAAACATAAACATTTTTGACACATTCACTACAGCACCTTTAGGAACAAACACTATCTAACGTCAACACGAATGAGCCGGTCTCCTGGAAAATAGACTTTGGCGCGTTTGGTGCTTGGTGTCAAAGCGGACACCGGGCTCCTTTAGGGCACAACCGGGAACAACGCTAGGAGGGTAATGGTGCTAACGCCATGAATCGTCGCAATTCTATCAAACTGTTGTTGCGTATTTAGTCATATTTCCCTCCTTTGCCCGATGCCCGAATTCTTCCGAAATTTCAACATTCCGAACGCCATTTCCCGTTAAACGAAAATTTGGACGCATTTATTCCATTAAATCATCTGCGCGCAGATGATTTAATGGAATACATAAATAGGTTAGGTTAGTATTATATCCTGATATATGTATATTTTTTATTCTTTCTCTGGAACATGGTTTTCGGGATTATGAATTTTGTAATTATGTAGTGTACCCGAATTGCATATGTATTATAGTTATGTGCGATGCAGGCACTTAACAACTTAATAAAACGAGGTATCTATGTTACATCGTCTATTCATTATAACCAACATACAAGCAAGCGACATAAAAACAAAAGCGAAGACATATTTATAATGCAATAATTTCTGATAAAATCTGACGTCCAATGCAATAGGCCCGCATGTGTTATAAATTTTAATCAGTAAGTAAACTTGGGGTGGGTAAAGATTGTTTTTTTTTAACACACGTAATGAGTTAAATATGGATCAATCATCATCATCATTTCAGCCTATTGCAGTCCACTGCGGGACGTAAGCCTCCCCCAGGGTTCGCCACATGGCCCGATCTCCCGTTTTCGCCATCCAGTCACCACCAGCCACTTTTTTCAGGTCGTCGGTCCATCTGGCCGGAGGGCGTCCTACACTACGCTTGCCGAGTCGTGTCGTGTCGTGTGTGAAATATGGATAGTTGCAGATAATACTAGTAGTATATTATATTTATTGAAAAGTATTTACAATTAGGAACATAGGAAACTACTATGTTATGATAGAATTACTACAGGGCAACAAGTTGCAAAGACTTTACTGCTATGCTTACAGACGTTGCAATTTTTTAGTTCCTAACAGATTGGAATGAAATCGCTTTTTTTTATTGATTTTGTTTTAATGTAATTACCTATTACTATTTATATGTGTAAATATGTCTATAGATGCAAAATCTGAAATAAATGACTGTTTAATTTAATCAGATTGTCACGTCTGTGTTTGGCAAATATCACAGATAATCTCTTTTGTTTTCCGTGCACTACAAGTGTAAGGAAGGGAATTATTATATACTAGATTATGCCCGCGACTCCGTCTGCATGGAACTCATATATAATGATAGTTTCGTACAAACTTTCACCCCATTAGGGTCTAATTTCCGGGATAGAAATTATTCTGTCCTTCTCCGGGATTCGATCGATTCAGCGGCATAATTGCAATTAATACATGCCTTATGATAATTGGTCTAGATTATTCGGCACGTATGCTTTATAGCAACGATTTCAAATAAATTTGATATAGACGTTTTTAAAGATATTGCTAAGATCACGTATCTAGATCGATTAATATGTTGTACGTGTGTTAATTGGGTAGTTAGAGTACCTATTAAATAATATTAATAATGCATCACGAATAAATTAAACGACGCATGGAAAAAATTATGCGTTCTAAGCAATGAGACACGAAGATTTCGTTTATCATCATCATTTCAGCCGAGCTATGTCCAATGCTGGACATAGAGCTCCCCCAGAGTGCCACAATGACCGGTCCTGCGGCACCCGCATTTCGTTTATATTTGAGATTATCTAATGTGGCCGACTTCTTCTTAAACTGTCATTGGACTTCGAATCTTTTACCTTGGACGGCAGAGTTGCTTTTTGAATCACTACTTTGAAGCAATGCGGCCAACTCCAATAATCTCAAGTATAGTGCGCGATCACAACATAAATACTGTGCGCCGCGTGACGTCATATCGGCGCTGTGGGTAGGTACTGTGTGAAGCGCGTACAGCAGCCTATGGAGACTCTCATAGAATGAAAAAATGTACGGGATAGTTAACGCATCTTAGCCAACCTAACAAAACACAGAACTTTTGCACCTTATTACAAGGCAATAAAGTGCACTCATTTTTCTTTACGTTGGTAGTAGACCATAAGTGAATCCTAAAAGAATGTATGAAGTTCCGCCTCTTAAAACGTAGTTATTATATTCTCTTTGGCGTACAGCGAGGTCTTATCGCTTTATCCGTTTTGGGGATGCCACTGACAGACACACAAATACATTTAAACTTATAACACCCCTCTTTTTCTATCGCGGGTTAAAAAGGTTTTATTGAACAACACTAATAAGGACTTTTAAAGAAAGTTCCAACTAGGCATTGACATTGTGATTAAAATGGTTATAACTTCTTGCTAAATAAGTAAATAAGTTCAACGCGTTTTCACAATGTAGACTTCACATCGACGCAGCTTCATTAATTTTTTCCTAAAGGTCTTCTCTTATGAGAAAATCTGAAGACTTGAGATCTTCTGCGAGTGTTTAGTAAGTAACCGCTTTATTATTATAACCAAGTGGCTAGATTTCCCGCGAGCTTTCTGGAGCATTCCTGACTCGGAAGCTGTTGTCGGAGCAATAAATTGACGTGGGAATTGAATTCTATGGTAATCATCGTGATTATGATTGTTTAATTATAAAGGTATTTTGATAGTGTTATATGCTCAACCATTCATGGAGTCAGATTGTTTTAGTGGATTAAGGAATTTGACAGCAGTAAACATGAATTATATTTACACTAGCTTCTGCCCGCGACTCTGTCCGTGTGGAACTCGTTTATAGATACTAGATCTCCATAAAAACTTTCACCCCCCTAGGGGATGATTTCCGGGATAAAAACTATCCTATAAGTACCCTATGGGGTTCAAATAACCATCTCCATACCATTTATCATCTCAATCGGTTCAGTGATTTAAGCGTGAAAAAGTAACAGACAGAGAGGAAGAGTTACTTTTGCATATTGCTATTAGTGTATGGATTGCCAACAAACAAAATTTACGGAAATACTCGGCCACTACAAGCTCCTGCAATTTTTGCTATTTCAAACATTTTGCTATTTGGATTTGTAACAGTTACTGTCCTTGGACATGCATTGCTAGATCACTTTATTTTGACCAGATACCACGAAGAATATAATAATTATAATTCTCAATTCAAACCTCGACGTTAAACAGTCTGTTAAGTCTCTAAGTTATTTGCGTAGCACTTAAGGATCTATGAACGGATCGGTATGTACATTCAAGAGCTCAATGTCATTGGGCAGCAAATACTATAGGGTTTATTGGCAACATCGTATTCAACGAGAGTTTATAACTGTTAGGCCGTTAGGCATGCCCGTCCCTCTTGCCACTTCGACTCTCCCGAACACCACTGAGCCGCAAATTCACCTGGACGCTGCCAGCTGGACGGCGCTTTGCGTGCGATAGGAATGGATGGCCACGTTTACGCTCGTTCGGCATACCTAAACAGGGGATTTGTTAGCAGTAAACCTTCTGTACGTAGTACTATTATTCTGTGACGCGGCTGACACTGCCGGACAGTGACACTGTCGCACACAGGTCGTGTGGCCAGCGTCGCAACAGTCGAGTTCGAAAAAAGTGTTGATCAGATATTTTGAACCTTTGGGAACGTATATATCAATTAACTCGACTATACAAAACGCGGCAACTTTAAGGCTGGATTGCACCAAGCCGTCTGCAATCGTAGGCAGTCTTCGTTACACTCTGAATGTATAGAAAGTTTGACAAGTTTCTATAGAATGACAGCAGCCAGCGCCATATTTAACGTTGATCGGTCTGTAATTGTACGTCCTGTGTAGACGAAATATCACGTGCGAATGCGGTTTCTAGCAGTCAAACATGTCTTTGTAGAGGAACTTCTGTACGTAAGTACTGTTTATTCTGTGGTTTCGGCATAGGTTGCGCGATACTAATGTTTGACCTAACAGGCGACTATAGCGAAGGCAGGCCAAGTGCGAGCTGTCAGGCGACAATAGCGAAGACGGTCCATCATAGTCGACCTGTCAGGCGACTATAGCGAAGGCGGGCCATCATAGTCGACCTGTCAGGCGACTATAGCGAAGACGGTCCATCATAGTCGACCTGTCAGGCGACTATAGCGAAGGCGGGCCATCATAGTCGACCGGTCAGGCGACTATAGCGAAGACGGGCCAAGTGCGAGCTGTCAGGCGACTATAGCGAAGACGGGCCATCATAGTCGACCTGTCAGGCGACTATAGCGAAGGCGGGCCATCATAGTCGACCTGTCAGGCGACTATAGCGAAGACGGTCCATCATAGTCGACCTGTCAGGCGACTATAGCGAAGGCGGGCCATCATAGTCGACCTGTCAGGCGACTATAGCGAAGACGGGCCATCATAGTCGACCTGTCAGGCGACTATAGCGAAGACGGGCCATCATAGTCGACCTGTCAGGCGACTATAGCGAAGACGGGCCATCATAGTCGACCTGTCAGGCGACTATAGCGAAGACGGGCCATCATAGTCGACCTGTCAGGCGACTATAGCGAAGGCGGGCCATCATAGTCGACCTGTCAGGCGACTATAGCGAAGGCGGGCCATCATAGTCGACCTGTCAGGCGACTATAGCGAAGACGGGCCATCATAGTCGACCTGTCAGGCGACTATAGCGAAGACGGGCCATCATAGTCGACCTGTCAGGCGACTAGAGCGAAGACGGGCCATCATAGTCGACCTGTCAGGCGACTATAGCGAAGACGGGCCATCATAGTCGACCTGTCAGGCGACTATAGCGAAGACGGGCCATCATAGTCGACCTGTCAGGCGACTATAGCGAAGACGGGCCATCATAGTCGACCTGTCAGGCGACTATAGCGAAGGCGGGCCGTCATAGTCGCCTGACAGCTCGCGCGACTTGTCGTCCAACATCACGGCCGTAAACGTAAAAAGGGCCTAATGGTAGGTAAGTGATACGTATTCTCGTAATATTTGGTTACTTATTAACACTGTTAGTACTATTACAGTTAAGAAGGGTATATCTTAATGAAGCATAATATCAAGAACGACGGCTTTTGGTGAGTGGTTAAAAAAGATTTAATTACCATGAATCGTGAAAGATATTAATTAGATAATACTCTAAGAGATTCTAAATATAGATCAAAGTGGAAAGTTGAAAAAATATTTGCCCCGAGCGGGATTTGAACCCGGGACCTCCGGAAACCGTCCATTGCTCTTATCCAACTGAGCTACCGTGGTGGGATCCGCTAGTGGCGACGAATCTTGGAATCCCTTCCACTCTTCTAATTACACCTTAGAAGAATTTATTTATTTATCTCCGGCAACCAGGCCCATATTTACAAATACTTTACAGACTAACATACACATCAATATATAAAACTTATAAGTTAGTACAATATCACGTTAAGACGGAGACGGGTGGCGCATGCGCGGGGTGTCAAATAATAATTTTAGAATTTCGTTAGCGGACGTTTCTGCTTAGTATCGTTTCTCCTTAGTAAACCTTTTACTCTAAGAGATTCCTACACAAAATCGGAGGTTTTCATTGTTATTTATTGTAGAACGTTTCAATTGTTCTCATTGTTTGATATTATTCTTCGTTAAACCGACTTCAAATCAGTATCCAAATTGCTTGAAGTTTGCATATAAAAATTGAAGAGTTCCCCCGATTCCTCCAGGATCCCATCACCAGATCCTGACCTGATGACCACGGGACCACCTGGGAAGGATACCCTTACAAACAAAAAAAGATTTTTCCAAATCGGTCCAGGCGTTTTCGAGTAATCGGGGGACATATATTTAGAAAAAACCGACGAATTGAGAACCTCCTTTTTTGAAGTTTGTTAAAAATGTTAATGTAGCCTCTGACATTTAAACGAATTTAAACGCTATTTTAGTCAAAATAGGCTTGTAGAACGTCTATGAATACGGCCGTTAGTTATTTAATACAATTTACGTTACTAAATTGAAATCTCCAATTACTCGATTACCCGTTCATAAACGGCTAAGTTTCACTTTCTGGAAGGTATTTCTTAAGGTTTCCTTTAATTGGCGAACTAAATTAACTGTAGGTCAGTATGAAGTTTTCTCCACTGTTATATAAATTTATAATGGTGTTACATAATTCGTTAAGGAGGCTTTCAGACATTTTCTTTTTATTCTTTTTTTTTATAAAATTTCTATAAAATAAGACTAATTTACATACATACAAATACTCACGCCCGTATCCCATTGGGGTAGGCAGAGACTAAGGAACGCCAAATACTACGGTCCTTACATACTTCTTTCGCTTCGATCACATCCATACATCTCCTCATACAGGTTCGTCGGTTGCGGGAACTCCTGACCTGGCCTTTTAACAGTATCGCTGAAATTTGTTCATGATACCCTCGCCGGGGCCGCCCCCTACCGACCCTTCCATCCATCTCCTGGACGTAAATCCTCTTAGTCAGCCTACTTTCACACATCCTCTCAACATGCCCAAACCACCGAAGCATACCTTAGTCAATCCTAGTCACTACATCGTCTTCTATAAAGACTAATTTCGCAACACGAAAGCACAGTGATAAACGAAATAGAATAATATGACATTAGGCACAATACACGGTATATTTATTGTAATAGATATAGCAAAAGATAAAAAAATGATAATCGTAAACTAAAAAACCCGATTGGTTGATTGTCGACCTATATATTTGGTAAGTATCTGGTAATTTGCGAAACAAAATCAGGTCATACGCGTACCTGGTCATCTGCGTATCTGGTGGTTTGCGAAATGCACATCTGGTCATCCGCGTATAAGGTAATTTGCGTTTGAACGAGTTTATGAAGACAAGAGTGCCTCATCGTATATGGTAGGTATATCCTCAGTTATCTACTGAGCTAGATAGCTGATGATATACGTCCTTATTCACCAGTGTCACCAGTCACCTGGTAGGTACCAGTAACCGGGGACCCATTTCAGGCCACATGTCTAGACTGGCAAGTTCAGCGTGGGTGAACACAAGGTGGACTGAATGATGACCTGGTCGCGGGCGTCCGCTGGACGCGGGTGGCTCAGGATCGGTCATTGTGGCACTCTTTGGGGGAGGCCTATGTCCAGCAGTCGTCTTTTGGCTGATATGACGATGGTTACCAATCTGAAACGGTGAGGCGCTAGGCCAATAACGAGTGGCATTTTGCCGCTGCCATGTCGTGAATTTATATCTACTGGCCGAATTGTATCAAAGGGGTCCATTCAAAAAGCAGCTCTATCGTCGAAGGTAGAAGATTTCAATTCCAATGACAGTTTAATAAAAAGTCGGCTGAATTAAATAAACAACTACTTGTACGAGGGCTTTCTTTGAAGCCCGGAAACATTATCACACAATTTTGAAAAGAACCGGTCCTACTTAAAACATTGGGATTTGGTAATCGACTAGACGGCGAAAAGTGAAGATATAAAAGTTCTTTAATTTAATAAATTCAAGAGAGTTGAACTATGTATATACTTACTTTAAAACGGTGGCGTGAATAATTAAAACACTAAAATACATTACTAATCAAGTTAGCCATAGCAAAACCAGTTCAAGCAGAATAACTTATCAACTCCAACTCGTATTTAAATTCCCTAAATGTCCACCCATCACTTGACCACTCGGGCATAAGCATATTAGTAAAAAAACTCGCCGCAGGCCCCTCAGTTCAACGTACTAGGTCGACGCACCAGCCTTTTACCGTACGGAAACCAAGATATACGCCCAGGCAAGCCGACCAAGCATGGTTAACACATGCTTGGGAACAAATAACGGCGGCGGAATGCCTCCGCAACTTGGCTGGGTTACACTAATAAGCAGCGCGTGACGTCATGGCATAGCAGGGAAACAAGTTACAGGTGCCTGTTAAGAGATCTCAATGACCTCCAAAACAGGGAGTAAAGAGTTTGATCCCTTCATTACGCGAAGGTCTATGTTATTGGACCATTTTATTATTCAGCGTTGGTAAAAGAATGCATAATACATTTTTTTTAGATACATTTGTTTGTCACAAACTTTGTATTCATATTAATCCGTTTAGCCGTTTTTGCGTGATTGAGGTCCAAACTTTATATTAGTAGGATTTGCAAACATTCTAGGGACACGACTCGCTTGACAGACTCTAGCAGGCATTTTAAGTTTAATGAATAAGTTTAATTCACGATTTTCGCTACGGTGGTCGAATTGCGCTGAAGTTTACCAACAAAGTGAAAATGTAAATCCTACTATACATGCGAAAGTTTGAATGGTTGGATGTTTGGATGTTAGAATGTTTGGATGTCTGTTACTCAATGATGCTTAAACGGCACAAACCGATTTGGATAAATATTTGCACGAAGATAGTTTATAGCCTGGAATAAATTATAGGATAGCTTTATCCCCGGTCCACGCAAACAATGTCGCGGGCAGAGCTACTTAGTTATTAAAATGAGTGATAAAACTGGCCAAGATCGAGTCGGACTTACGCAGCGGTGAAACGCGCCAGGTGGGCTGCGGGGTTAGATGGCGACCCCATGGCCCTCGCTGAAAGCTTTTCGTAGTTCTTTCCACTGGAGCCTCAGAGACACAATTGTAACCCAGACTTTTTTGATAGGAGTTCGAAGATTTTTTTTGCGTTTAGTAGGCTGCCGGACCGTGTGCCTTTGGACGTGTTAATATTTAAGTACGCAATTTCAGATCTGTTTTGCAACGGATATTAACAATAATTAATGATTATGACTATTATGAGTCACAAATTCTATGAAAAGAAACATTTTTAATGCTTGAATTATATAATGATAGCACCATCTAGCGAGCATAATTTTGGTACAATTTCAGTTTGATAGAGGTCGCTGATGTTAGTTCTCCATTTGCGCCATCTAGCGAGCTTAATTTTAGTCCAATTTCAGCTCGATAGATGCCGCTTAAATTATGTTTTACATATTTTGTAGACTAATAAAAATAATATATCTACCAAAAAATAGGTATATAATGGGTTTTATTTGATTCTAAAATTATGAAAGAAACACTAATCTAACTGTAAATGTATGCAAAATGTCATACAACATTTCCGTAACTTCGCAAACAGAACTTTTTATCAGTACATATTGTAATGAAGTTTGGCCCAGGTTGGGCTCGTGTTGGACTAAAAGCGGCATAAATTAAAAACGATAAGACTGCATCAATGCATTCAAACCTACAACCGTCGATGTTGTTTTAATGCTTAAGATTTGTTTTTACCTGGGACCAAGTTTTTCTCGGCTTTAATACTACGAAATCGATTTATATACAAAATGAAACAAAAAACCAATAGGAGAAAATACGGAAACAACGAATTTTCTCAAAAATAAGACCAAGCTAGATCGGCCCCGTAAACCCCTATTACTGCAATTTTCATCGGAACATGATTACAAATGTAGGTTTATTATATACAAATATTGCTCGTTTAATAGTATCGGATAAGACCGGTAGCGCCATATATTATGGAGTTCTTCACTCGGGATTTCTACATACAAATTTTCAAGCAAGTTTTAATCCCTTTAGAAGATGAATTTTCAAAAACGCTGAATTTTCTTTTTCTTGCGTTTTAGTATGGAACCATATTACGAAGTTTCAGGTCCCTAGCTCGAAAAAATATATACTTTCCATACAAACTTGCAACCCATTTTTGACCCCCTTAGGATATGAATTTTCAAAAACGCTGAAATTACTTTTCTTGTTTTATTAAAGCACTTATTTACGAAGTTTTTCACCAGTAACATCTGTATCTTAAAAAATAAACTAATTCCCATACAAATTTTCAAACCTCATATCAATCACCCTCTGAAGAAATTATATTTAAAAAAAAGGCCGCGCTTTGTCCTATTCTGAGGTCTAAACTACAATATTATAAAGTGCCATCAAAATCGGTTCAGTAGTTTTTGGTAGAATTTGCCACCAAAATTATACTGGTTGTCATCGCCGCCACGCGGCGTCGACTTGACAACAAAAGATGGCGCTGCGTATACACTTTCTCCTATCGGTTAGTCTCAACTTTGGTCTGCGGGTCTTCTTCACTCCATCAAAAAAAATTATACGTTTCTCATGGTTTGACGGAGCTTAGACGTCTACAAAAAACTGGAGAATGACGTACTATAAGGCTAGACTATGCAGGGAAATTGGTGATGTTCTGCATCGCGCTATCGAAGTTTTTAATTTGTTGTATAAATACAATTTCCTCCAGATTCTCCTTATTATGTCTTCTGACAACATCATGCATCATCGAATTTTCATATTTATAATATCAGTGTGAGGTGTGATCTGATTTACGCGAATACAGTTTATTAAAGTTATATTAATACTAGTGTCTCTGTCTGCTCTTGTGAGCTTAAAACTCGCAAGTCTGCGAAATGCGACCTGTAGAGAAGAACAGCCCGGACAGCCGGACAGCCGGGTAGAGCGGGACATTCGGATATACGAAATATTGTTTTCCAAGATGAAACCGAGATCTTCGTTCGCTTTGCTATACTATACCTCGTTCAATTACAAACGCGAAAGATAATGTTATAATTTTGGAACTCATTCACACCGAAACTACCGGATTTTCTTATACAACGGTAGCCACCAAGCATATGAAACGGCTATTAATAGTAATCAGACACCGTAGCCAGCGTACGCAGCTCGTTGCTCTTTATTGATTTGAAGTTGCTATGTTGGCAGCTATTAGAAATTGAAATGTAATTTTTAATAAGTTGGTCAAAAAGTGCTACTTTACGTAGCCGTTTAGCCTGCGGAAAGTTGGTTTCCGCAAACAAGTGCTTTTCACTTTTCCCATTCAATAATTGTACAAATTTTACCATTAATTATTATGTCTATAAAAATTAAATAAGATAGAACTGTATTAGAAAAAAAAGGTTTTTTAACAACTTCATTATTTTTCAACTGTATTACAATGATGTTACAGCATTAATTAATATAAGTTTCGAATTCCTTACATTTGTTGTTTTTCATATTTTTTCGCAACTGTATTAAAAAACGTCGTTCGATACACGTGCGGAAATGTCATTCTTCACTCGTCCCGAGTCTTGCCCCTCACCTACGAGACAAGATATCTCGGTACTCGTGACGTAATGACATACTTTCCGTACTAGCATCGAAATGTACTATTTCAGTTGCCAAATAGAGGCAGGTGTAAAAAAGAAAAAGCCAGTGATAGGAGCAAAAAATATTTACCGGTGAGCGTGGCTATAGACCTTTTAGTTTTTTACACAAGTTCATTGGTCAATGTTTTTTATTTCACTACCTGACGCACCTTCGAAACAGTTAGATGGAATGTGTTGAGTTGAGACTGACGTTTATAAGCCGTTGGCTTCATGCCTGAGTTTTGTTAGATACAGGTTAGATTGATAGCCTTTGATTGTGAAACTGAGCTGCACCCATTCTAGTTTAAAAACATGGTGGAAACACTCTGGTGAAATTACTTGGATTCCTCTATCATATTTATTATTAAAGTACTGTAGTGGCGCTGTGAGCAGTAGGTAAATAGACATCGCACCAAGATTTAAAACATTGAGAACTGCGCCTCCTTTTTTTGAAGTCGGTAAAAAACCCAGTGGTACGAGCCGGGGTTCGAAGCCACGATCCAGAGTGAAAGCTACGGTGACTATACATGAGTTACCGATAAGAAAATGGTCAAGATAGCTGGCAATGCGGATACAACATTCTTACTCACTATTTATCATTCTAGTTGTGAGAATTGCTCTGTGCGTGTTTATTCCACAGCATAGATCAAGATAACTTGTTGCTTTTAAGTGTATTGTACATGCTGTTGATAAGTTTTTACGTCACAGGGCTACACACACTGGCCAGTGGCGGATCCAGGTCTTTGGTTTGGGGGCTTGACACCGTTTGGGGGGGCTTGATCGCACTGAGGTTAGATTTTGGTACGGACTTATGCGTGTCTTCGCTGCAGTGAATCGGTCGATGTCTCAGCATTATGCCGAGGTGTCAGACACTTTGGGGCTTAATCTGGTTGTAAAGTGGCATTACCCATTAAAATTCCACTTTAAGACCACCAGTTTAAGACTTTGTACGGGATGTAAAAAAAGAAAACCTCCGCATACTTATTCGGCTCGGCTCAAAAAGCTATCTGAGACAATATTCGTTTTAGATGAGTAATTCATCTACTATTTATATATATATATATATATATATATATATATATATATATATACTACGGTGGTGGCAAACAAGCATACGGCTTGTTGACGGTAAGCGGTTACCGTTGCTTAAGGACGCCTGGAACTCCAGAGGATTTGTGTTGTTGCCGTGTTGACGCCTGTTATTGCAGATTTTCTAAATAATCGCCTCACGTTACCCAAGATACGATGATTTACCTTAGGTATAGGTACCTATATAGGTATAAGACCATACCACAAGACTGGAAAATCCTAGGAAATAAATGATTCAGTCATAAACCATCACAATGTACCATACAAATCATACAATACTCCCGAATTACATAAAATGATTGAAACGGGTTTTATCAATTACTGTACCTACTGTATATTATGTAACAAATACCTACGTTCCTAAAGATAGAGAATCGACGACAGTAAATAATACCTACCTAATCCTCCGAAATGTTAAAAATGTTCACCGCAGGGATACTTAGCTTTATAATTTGTTGGGTAAATATTTATATTTACCTAAGAATAAGAATATTTATTTGCAGAAATGTAGGTAGTGAAGTCATTTGTTGGCGTATATTGATATACTGTGCGTACATTTTGCCTAAAGAAGCATGCACATTTTACTTACAGACTAAATGCTATTATCTAAAACATTGTTTCATTTTAAAGTTCAATATAATTTCACTATGTCAAAGACTACTACATTATTTATTAGACAATTTCCTAATACTAACATCACAAATGCAGCATTAAAACTATCTTAATTACTTACTTATTTATATTATGTTTCCAAAAAATTACATTATAAAAACAATTTTCTAAACAAAATTTACGTAGTCTGTGCTTATATTCAGGCATGTCAGTTTCTCGAGTACTTACCTGAAACAGGACGACTCCATCTTCCTTCCTTTAAAAACTGACGTTAACCATTTAATTAAATTATTGGACGGTTTATTTTGAAAGTTTCTTCCGTTGGCGAATAAGAATCTTAAAATCTGTCATTTCAGTTAATTTTATAACCAAATTATAATGTGTGCCGAATCCAAATAAAAGGGAACTTTGGCGATGTCAATAAGGCGCTATTTCCGTAAAGACGCAAATAGATATCGATCTTATTGACATCGTCAAACTAGGACCTTTGAGAACGACACAATTATTACCATTGCCAGTAAAATATACTGAAACGACAGGTGCCAAGATTGGCTTCTCTGCCAGGGATCCACAGACCTAAATCGTACCTTCGACAATACGTTGTAGGTAGCTATAACTTCATAAACAAGCATTAGTTGCCATTGTTATCACTGTTTTATTATATTAAACTAACCGCCTAGGTACCTCACTAAATTATCAACATAGATAATACCTACACAATATACAAGAGGATAACTCTTAAATTAATGATGATGAATGAACACCTATAGAGATATATCACTAATCAACGAACATGAAAAGAAAACAAAACACCTCGAGGTCCAGGCAAATCGGCCGAAGCGG
This sequence comes from Epinotia bilunana, assembly GCA_947049275.1. Lineage (NCBI taxonomy): Eukaryota > Metazoa > Arthropoda > Insecta > Lepidoptera > Tortricidae > Epinotia > Epinotia bilunana. The sequence goes on from OX346256.1 coordinate 26,494,677, forward strand.
ACATGGATAAACACTTGTATGCTACCTAAGAGTGGAGATGTCTCCTTCTGTCAAACATACATACACGTATGTGTTCTTAGAAGAGGTAGACAGAGCACATGAAATTTTCAGTGAAAGGCACTTAATAGCTGCATGACGTAGAAAATTGTGATATTGCCGTGTCAGGTCGCTTGGCCCACAACACGCTTCAACCCTATCCCGGTCGTCGACTTTTACCCACTGGAAGAGACTACAGAGGGTGATATTCTAACCCTACAAGGGGAAAAGTAAATCTGTCAAATCGCGGATAGGATACCGGCCCAGCACATTCCAATGTGTTTTTCCGGTGCATTCCAAGTGACCGACTGTTTTTATACTACTCCGCGCGATCCGTTATTCGCGCTTCGACGCAATTTCCACCCACTTTCCGTGCCTTAAAGGTTTTCTGGATCAAAAACTAGATCTTTTCCGGGACTCAAATTCCATGCCAGAAACAGTTTCAACTGGTCGAGCGGTTTAAGCGAGACAAGGTGAAATAGACAGACAATTATTCGTCGTTAAACTGTGGATGGAGTCACTTTCTAATTAATATGGATTTACAAACGATTGCGATTGAGTAACGTTAATTTAATGTTGATGAATAAAACGAGGCGGCTTCGGCCGACCGTTATCAACTTTCACAGATACACGCCGTTGCACTTTTTACGATTTTACCGATAAGCAAGCAAGGTCTTACCGGGTCAATATCAGCATCCCAGACGTCCTTAAGGTCGTTGGAGATGTCAAAGTAGCTCTCCATATTGGCCGGGGGCAGGCCCAATCCAAACAGAAAAATCCACAAGTTATTGTACTAAGTTAACTTTAACTTCCACAGTTCACAGAGCACTGAGCACTCGCGTTCACGTCTCACTGTCGACGGCCATTTGTTTTCGCTATAAAATAACTTTTATGAAGTTTGACGGCGCGCGAGGAATGTTCGTTGGACATTGGAGCGCGGGCGTGCGTTCGCTGCGGGCGTCGGCCGGCGAATGGGGCGCCCCTCTCCGTCTCCGCTCATTCATAAGATAGGGGGTAAAACGTGAGGCGGCTGACGTCGGGGGCTGCCCACACAACAGGTGGGCATGCGGGCCCTTTGTGGATAAACATGACAAATATAATACTAATAATTACACGGTTCATCTCACGTATTCAATATCACTACGGGCGACATGTTTCGGACTCTTCGGGAGTTCTTCTTCAGGATGTTTTCGCGGCAGTGTCGCTTGAATCACTGCCCGCGCCCCCCGAAGAGTTCGAAACATGTCGCCCGTAGTGACATTGAATACGTGAGTTGAACCGTCACGAAAGTTTAAATTCGATCATGACAAACATGTTAAACAATAAAGTTATTCTTTTCTATTCTATTTGGAATTTGCAACCCCACAAGTCTGATTGCCAGACGAGCGAGCGAAGCGAACGAAGTTTTCTATTTCGGCTTGTTCCAAAATGGTTCGTACGTCCGGATCCGTCGCATATTTTAGATTTTTTTGTCGATTCAGTTTTTCGAAAATATAAAAAAAAACCCGGCTAAGTGCGAGTCGTACTCGCGCACGAAGGGTTCCGTACCATTATCTATAAAAACGGCAAAAAAAACACGTATGTTACGAGCCCCCTCAAATATTTATTTTATTCTGTTTTTTTAGTATTTGTTATAGCGGCAACAGAAATATCACGCTTCATGAGATACAGACAGACAGGTCTCTCATTCTGCTCTACAAGGAGGAGGCCGGCGCTCGTCCCAACGAGGGCCTCATACAGCCGTCTAAAACCCCAAAACCCGGTTTTAGACTTGTCTAAGCCCCTTGCTGCAGTTTGTCCGTCATACCCGTCCTGGTCCAGCGACCACCTTTAATCACTGAGGTGGTTTTTGAGTAGCACTTACACCGAGGTAAATACGGTCTGGCAGACGTACTTCCTTTAAAAAATAAAATAAAAATAGAATTCTAATGCTACTCTTTTTCTAGCTTCTTGATCGCATATGTGGTGCGATGCCGCAGGTGGCGTTGTTTAAATATTAATTTTTGAAATACAATTAGCGCCGTCTGTGAGACGTATGCCTCGGTAATTAAAGGTTGAATATGTACAACATCCAAGACTCAGAAACAAATATTCATCTCACAAATAAGTATTTGCACTTACCGGGATTCGAACCCAGAACCTCCAGCTGCGTAGGCAGCGTCACTGACTACGCTAACCGGTCTCAGTATATTACACTCATATTTATGAACCGGTCGTCAGCCACTGTCACTGTGGCGTCAGGCAGCTCACTCTGCGATTTCGTGGCGCAGCTACAAGTACTATCGACAACACAGCTAACTGACCATCGGTGCACCTTAAGTGCATTGTAATAAGGTTCTATATAAACACAGGATGGTCAGTTAACAGTGTTTGTCGTTTGTACATGCCAGCCTACCGGCCCCGGCCGGTATGTTAGGGCTGCTACGGCCCGCACGCGTTCTATCGCAGCGCGTTGCATGCGATAGAAAGGGATGGCCACGTTCAGGCTCGTTCGGCATACCAAAACAGGGGATTTGTTGACAGAGAACCTTCTGTACGTAGTACTGTTATTTATTCTATGCTTCAACTTCGTATTAGCTGGTCGTCAGCCACTGCGGCCAGGGTAAACTGTTAAGTCAGGGTTTTTGTGAGCCAACATGAAGATTGAAGCCCGTAATGAAGCGGATTACGTTGCACTGGCACACAACTTGGTGGGACGTACTCCTTTGTAGATTAAATTAGGAAAAAACAAATCATTTATTATATGTAGTCGGGTTCTCCAATATCTACCTATACAGACAACGTTTCAAAAATATTTACACATATGTCTTATGTCAGTAACAATAAAGTCTCTGTACTTATAGATATTTTTGAAAGGTCGTCTGTGTAGATATTGGAGAACTCGACTGTACCTAAGAGTTGGGGCGGAAAGGTTCTCGGGTGGCGACCACGTACCGGAAGACGCAGCGTGTAGACCGGACAAGGTAGACTGCTCAAACTTCAAACTTCTTTATTTGCATAGAATAGTTATATACGAAGAGATGACAAATGTTACTGGAGAACATAATTCTGCTATAAGTATTACAAAACAATAATAATGCAAATAATTAAAACTTATCTAATAGGAACAACTTTATATCATAGTATTGTTTTTCTTGCAATAGCTTTATTATGCTCCTCGGAAACATATTGAAAGGCAATTGTTGTATATCTGGCGGTAACTTATTAAATAACTTCATGCGCATGCATTCATTTCATACATTGTTTTGCATAAAATGATGTTCGCGGGATGCGATCGTGTTCCAGTCGCCCTGGATTTCTTGTATTACGGTGATATACATCTCTTGCTGTTTTAAACAAGTTAGGGTGTTTTTTAACAAATATACAGACCTCTAAAATGTATATACACGGCAATGGTAGTAATTTTAATTTCTTAAATATAGGCTTGCATGACTTATATTGATTTACACCACATATCGCTTTTAAGCATTTCTTCTGGGCTATGAAAACCCTTTTAAAATTTGAACAGTTTCCCCATAAGACCAGTCCGTATCTTAATTGAGAACTTACGTAACCGTGATACGCGGTTAAGGTAGCTTCTAGGGTGGTAGTGCGTCTAAGTATTTTTAGTACATATACAAACCTATTAATCTTGTTACATACAAATACAAATACTTTATTAATAACACCAAGTTACATGTCAGGATTTTAACATAGGTACGCATATTTAATTCGTTGGTACATTATGCATTATTAAATTCATTTCGTCATCATCTATTCATTAATTACATTTTATACTAGGTACGATATATGGGTATTTTTATGATTCACTGAGTAGGGAGCTCGTAAAACTCGTCTATGGAATAAAAAGTATGGTCGAGAAGCCACTTACGCAATCTCAACTTAAATGCCACCGTGGAAGTTGCGTCTTTTTAAATATTATGTGGCAGTCTGTTATAGACCGACGGACCCATGATGTACACCGACCGCTCTGACTTGCGCAGCTTGTGCGGGCGTGACGAGGAGGTGCGCGAACTTGTTGCTGCATCACTACTTCTTCTGCAGCAATACACTTTCGATTTGGGTTTCCCAATTTAGATAGGAGTCCAATTTTAAACCTAGAAATGTAACTTTATCCATTTCATTAATAGCTTTGTCATTGTATTCTAAATTTAATTTATTATGAATTGTTTTCAAAAAATTTTCATGCCAAATTGTATGGCATTCGTTTTATCCACATTTATTCTTAAATTCTGTTGTTCTAACCATTTAATTAATAATTCTCGTATTCCATTAATCTTATGGTCGTAATTATTATTATTATCATTTTTTCCTGTTGTTATAATTATTGAGATGTCATCTGCAAATAAAACGGACTTACATGGAATCAAATCCGGCAGCTCATTTATGTAAATGTTAAAAAAAGAGGGCCTATAACACTACCTTGAGGTACGCCATATTCATTATATTTATACTCTCGATTGATATATGACCTCCTCATAGCGCTCATTTAAGGTAGTTATGTGTACACATTGACGCCTCTTTTCTAGGTATGTTTTTAACCAAGATAGTGCTGGTCCTCTGATTCCATATTTCCCTTTTTTTTTAACAGTAGCGAATGATTGACAAAATCGAACGCCTTCGACATATCTATGAAAACAGCTGTTGTGCGCTTCGATTCACCCATGTTGTCTTGGTAAAGGTCGCGGGAGTCTGCTGGGTGCGTGTGGCGCAGTCCCGGTCATTGTAGCACTCTTTGGGGGAGGCCTATGTCCAGCAGTGGACGTCTTGATTGTATGAAAGAGAGTGGTTAGTAAAATGACAGTTAAGTGGTTTAGCTCGTAATAACGATAGTAATGTGTGCGAACTGCGAAGCCGGGAATGTATTATCGACAAAATAGAATGAAATGGCGGTCAATTTCCCATACAATCCGACTGCCCCCAAATAATCAGAACCTAAAAAAATGCCTTGACTGGACGCGAACATATGCATGGGGGCATACAAGTGACACTCCTATTCTTGCAACGCGTCCGTTGGCTAGGGTGTCCGCTTCAATGTCCATCGTGGTAGAAAAACGCATTTTTTTTTTCAAAAACATCTTTTTATTTATAAAAATTACCTAGCCATTACGTATAATTGTATATTTTCCCTATGTAGAAACTTGCACGCATAGATTAATTGCTTTTTCATCAATATGAAAATAATTAATTTTAGTAATTTTTGTATGGAGTCTGGCCAACGAGTCGTGACAAAAACATTTTTTAAATAAAAATATGGCATCATTCTTGCCTATGAAATACGGTGTCAGTTATAAGTATGGTTGGGATTATGAAATGTGGCAGACTTTTTATAAAACTGTCATTGGAATTGAAACCTTCTACCAAGGACGATAGAGTAGCTTTTAGAAGGGATTACTGTGATGCAGTTCGGCCAAATCAAATAATTTCAAGTATACCTATATTATATTACCTATTACGCCGCCATACATTTCGTGTTACCAGCGAGCGTTTTTAGGGTTCCGTACCGCAAAAGGAAATAAAAGCCCTGCCAAGTGCGAGTCGGACACAAACACGTTTTTTACCCCCTTCAATATTTTTATATTTTTTTATTTGTTGTTATAGCGGCAACAGAAATACATCATCTGCGAAAATTTCAGCTGTCTGACTATCACGGTTCATGAGATACAGTCTGGTGACAGACGGACAGACGGACAGCGGAGCCTTAGTGATAGGGTCCCGTTTTTACACTTTGGGCACGGAACCCTAAAAGCGGAACCCTTATAGTCTGTCTGTCTGTCTGTCAAGACCCTTTATCTTGGGAACGCGCGAAGGTATCGAGTTGAAATTAAAACCATATGCTACGCCTTGAAGCTATGAAAAAATCAAACTTCTAAGTTACGTAAAAAAAAGATACGGCTGTTATATTGCAAAAATACGTATATTTCGACACTCAAAGGGAATCAAAATGTATAGGGTACTTTCCGTTGACCTAGAACTATGTTTGGCACGTAATACCGTATTATACTACAAGTCAGGGAAAAATCAGAAAACATACATTTGTAATTTTGCACGGAACCCTCGGTGGGCGAGTCCGACTCGCACTTATCCGGTTTCTTTCTTATTTTGCCGCCTAAATCTCGTGACACGACTCGCTGGTTAGACTCAAAAAAACAAATACACTACATTATAATTAGGTCATATTCCACAAATTACTAACATTAAAAATAAAATATTTACCTATATGTATGTAATAATTTACAAATAACTATATGGATAATGGATAAACTTGAGATTATTTGAGTTGGCCGAATTACATCAAACTAGCAAAAAGCAACTCTACCGTCCTAGGCAGAAGATTCATATTCCAATGACATTATTATAAAAAGTCGGCGATGTTAAATAATCTCATCTCAACCATACATTCGGGGCTCGGCCGCGACTCGATGCGCCATACGTGCGAGCGAAAGGCCGCGTTCGGACCTCCCTCTCATACGTACGGCGCATCGAGTCGTGGCCAAACCGTCACCGCCGACAACGCATTACATTTGTTTCATACAATTTGTTCTAGGGACTGCGACCCGGCAATTATGCACCTAATAAGGGCCTATGCACACCGTGTTTTTTTCAATACATACGTGTTTCGATCAGCGAACGAAAAAAACATATAAGGGAGCGACCACACCGGTGCTTAACGCTGCGTATACGCGTTTTACGGTGCATTAGCGTATTTTGAGCAGCGGTGTGGTCGGACCTTAATGCGAGCTCCTTACAAATGTCTAGCCAAACACGTGCCTAAAACCCGGTATGCGCATGTTCGAACTAAACGGCTGCTAATGGGGGCGGATGTCAAAACGATGCCACGTTTTGACATCCGCCCCCATCCCCACATGATGGCAATGGTACTCATTCTGTGCGGCCATTTTGCGGCGCTACTTAGACTTCTATGGTTTTTTCGTTCACTCGATTCGATACAAACGTACGATGCCAGCATGCACAAGTATAAATTAGACAGTATTGAAAACTCCCATGAGAATTATGATGCATTTAAGGACGAAAATCGCTCGACATGTTTCGAACCGATTCGCGGTTCCTAGTTGCTCGGCGTTTAGCGTGCTTGTCGAGCTATTTTCGACCTTAAACACGTGACTGACCGGATCTCATTATATTTTAATAGACATTATTACTTACAATAACTTACACACGCCTGTTTCAAAAGGGGTAGGCAGAGCACATTGAAGGTTTTTCTTGCCACGAGATACAGTCTTTCAGGACACTATTGACTACTATGTTGTATTCTGCACTTAAGGGTGTACTGGAAAAATATCAGTTCCATACTAATATTATAATTGCGAGTGTGTCTGTCTGTCTGTTACCTCTTCACGCTTAAACCGCTGAACCAGTTTAAATGAAAGGTATAAAGATAGTTTGAGTCCTGTGGAAAGAGATAGGATAGTTTTATCCCGGAAATTATCCCCTAAAGGGACGAAATGGGGGGTTAAAAGTTTGTATTGAGCTACGTTAAAACGAGTTCCACGCAGCCCGTCTCGCTCATATTTGGAGCAGCCCAACTGGGGTACCTCCACCTTACACAAGACCCCAGCCATTAGAACACCACTCCTTGCTCTGTAGGTATGTGGTGTGTGGTGTGGAAGCGCAAGCGTCCATAGGCTAATACATTGTCTGCTTGCGTAGCGGACTGTGTACTTATTTGCCACCGTCGTAGTATATATATATATATCCATACTAATATTATAAATGCGAAAGTGTGTCTGTCTGTCTGTCTGTTACCTCTTCACGCTAAACCGCTGAAGCGATTGAGACGAAATTTGGTATGGAGATAGTTTGAATCCCGGGGAAGGACATAGGATAGTTTTTATCCCGGAAATCATCCCCTGAGGGAGTGAAATGGGGGATGAAAGTTTGTATCGAGCTACGATATAAAACGAGGTCCACGCGGACGGAGTCGCGGGCAGAAGCTAGTATATAATAATTAACAACTTGGTAAAGTAGAAAAACCCCAATCAATATTTCCACTTCAAAGTACAATATCTCAAAACTGGCTGAAATGATTTTGTTGAAACGTAGCTAAGAACCACCTCGGTCTCATCAGCTTTCGGACAAAAAAAACGCATCAAAATCGGTCCCTTCGTTTAGGAGCTACGATGCCACAGACACGTCACACTTATAATTATAACACCCCTCTTTTTGCGTAAGGAGTTAAAAAGAGGTTCTTCGTAATGTATTCGGTCCTTCGAGCCGGATGTAACACAACGCAAGCATTCGATTTATAGAAATTACACGTGGCGCTGTCTTTGACGATCACCACTTGTGATCAGAGAAGATTACAAGGTTGATTGAATAAATATAACATTTCCTTGATACAGAGATTACGATGATAATTATCATTAAATCTATGGACATTATCAGAGTGTACGTGAACAACAAAGATATATATGTTTTGCGACTTATTAACATAGAATAGGATAGTATAGGTACAGTTGTTCTTAAATGTACGTTCGCAAAGGTAAACAATTATTTGAGAAACCATGTGTTTGCCAATAAAGTCATCTTCACATATTTTTGAACACGTACAAGGACACATTCGATTTTTTATTAATCTGTTAATGTTTTACTGTCACAATTGGAAAATCGTCAACAGGAAATTACCACTTTGAAATGGGACCAAAAGTAAATTTGGTTAAAATTGAATATTTTTTATGAGCACTTTTTTCCTTGGGATTTAATTTTGTCCAGTACAAAATGTTCATTATTCAAATACGTGTAAAGTGAATGTTGTATAATATAAATGAATATCAAAATTTTACAAAACCATCCACTGTTTTATAAAAAATATATTTTATGACGTATCTCCGATTGGTCATACTTTTAGCGTGTACGTAATTCCTTCCATATGGACGTATTTCTTTCGATCAAGTATGTAAATTTTACTTCAAGGACGTAATTACATTAGCATTATTCAGAAGGGTCAATTTTCCATGACAAGGATTTTCAAATTGTCATCATTCAGATCCCATCAATAATTTCCAGTTGCCAATTTTCTATTTGTCCTTTGAAGGTTTGGATTCCTTCCGAGCACCTTGTAGTGTTTCACCGGAATATATGACAGTATTTACACAACACTACACTCTGCTACAGGAATACCAACCGTATAACAACGGCTATAAGATCTACTTGTCTGGTCTCTCATTGCCAACGACCTGACTCGCCACCGGTCCAACACCACATGCCTAAAGAGCGAGTGGTGGTGTTCTAATGGCTGGTGTCTTGTGTAAGGTGGAGGTACCCCAGTTCATCATCATCATATGAGCCGATAGACGTCCACTGCTGGACATAGGCCTCCCCCAAAGAGTGCCAGTGACCTGTCCTGCGCCACCCGCATCCAGCGGACTCCAGCAACCTTTACCAGGTCATCAGTCCACCTTGTGGGGGGCCTACCCACGCCGCGCCTTCCGGTACGTGGTCGCCACTCGAGAACCTTTCCGCCCCAACGGCCATCGGTTCTACGTGCTATGTGCCCCGCCCACTGCCACTTAAGTTTAGCGATTCGGAAGGCTATATCGGTTACCTTGGTTCTGCTGCGGATAGCCTCATTTCTGATGTGATCACGCAGAGAAACTCCTAACATAGCCCTGTCCACAGGATTTTGAGCCTACTTATGTGGTACCCCAGGTTGGTACCCCAGTTGGGCTGCTCCAAATATGAGCGAGACGACATTTCGTTGTCACTACCTGTCTTGAGTAATGTACCTACTATTGTATCCTCTCAAATCACTGCTACTATCTCATCATCTCTTAGTTATTCTCGGTTGTGTCCCTAAAGGAGCTTGGGCTCCGCTTTGACGCCTAATCCCAAGATTTGGCATAGGCACTAGTTTTACAAAAGCGACTGACGCAGAGTGCAAACTAGTGCTTATCGGGGTTAGATCGGTTTTCTCACGATGTTTACCGAAAAGCTAACGGTAAATATTCCGTACATAAGTTCCGAAAACTCATTGGTACGAGCCGGGAATCGAACCCACGACCGCCGCTTGACAGCCGCACGCCTGAACCACTAGGCTACCGTAGCTTGCTACTGCTACTATCTACTATAGGAATAACGCACGTGAGGTCTATTTTTTCCTCTAACTTACAAACACGTAATTCCTTGCGACGAAGGCGACCAGTCTGCTGCAGGAATATCGGCTGTATGGCGAGTGTACGGCGGCTAGTTGTGGCCGCGCGCGGCGAGCAGCGCCGGCGCGTGCGCGTGCGCGTGCGCGAGCAGCGCGCGCGCGCCGCCGTGCAGCACGCACGCGCGCCGCACGCGGCAGCGCACCAGGTGCGAGCTGAACTGCGGACAAACATACACAGGTTGGCCCAAAAATCAACGTCATGCCACAAACGTATGATAGCCCAAACAAAAGTTATTGAAAAATAGAAACAAATGGTAGAAAAGAAGAACGACCAATTTAAAGAATTTGAAAAATGGGTCGTTCTATATTTCTAGTGACAATAGCCTGTCCTTCGTCTTATCATCACATTTGAGTATTAATGTGTACGGTTTTATAATGTTCGGATGAACGTCCATATTGTTATATTGATTACTTTGTTTTTCGTAGAATGCCCTGACAGAGTGGTAAACCAAAATGTGGTCCCCACACTGAAAGACTCCACTTTGTCACATTATGTTTTTAAAATGCTTGCTCTCTCTCTCTCTCTCATGCTTCAAAGCAGTTTCATCTAGATATAATTATGCAGAATTGAATGATCAGCTCTTAAACTGTCAAAGTGAACTAGACCGGGCAGTTATAGAATTGAATAATCGCTCCAAAGAACTTACATCATTAGAAAAAAAACTCGAGGACATTAGCGGCAAGTATGAACAGTCAAATAAAGCCTTACATGAGTACATACGCTTTATGAAATGTGTTCTAGAACCAGGGAGCGGCATACCAATGAACTTCGAGTCGCCTCGGGCACCGGGCCGTCCTTCCGGGTCATGTCACGCCACCGCACCCGTCACCCCCGCGTCTGCACTGCGTGCGGCGCGATGGCCGCCGCTGTCAGGCCGAACCGAGCCTACGCCGCCGCCACCTCAGAGCCACGCTGAGCTGGAGCCGCCGACGACGAGCTTCACCGAACCGGAGCCGCCGACGACGAGCTTCACCGAACCGGAGCCGCCGACGACGAGCTTCACCGAACCGGAGCCACCGACGACAAGCCCCATCGAACCGGAGCCGCCGACGACAAGCCACACCGAACCGGAGCCGCCGACGACGAGCCACACCGAACCGGAGCCGCCGACGACAAGCCCCATCGAACCGGAGCCGCCGACGACGAGCCACACCGAACCGGAGCCGCCTGCGACGAGCCACACCGAACCGGAGCCGCCGACGACGAGCCACACCGAACCGGAGCCGCCGACGGCGAGCCACACCGAACCGGAGCCGCCGACGACGAGCCACACCGAACCGGAGCCGCCGACGACGAGCCACACCGAACCGGAGCCGCCGACGACGAGCCACACCGAACCGGAGCCGCCAGCGACGAGCCACACCGAACCGGAGCCGCCGACGACGAGCCACACCGAACCGGAGCCGCCGACGACGAGCCACACCGAACCGGAGCCGCCGACGACGAGCCACACCGAACCGGAGCCGCCGACGACGAGCCACACCGAACCGGAGCCGCCGACGACGAGCCACACCGAACCGGAGCCGCCGACGACGAGCCCCATCGAACCGGAGCCGCCGACGACGAGCCACACCGAACCGGAGCCGCCGACGGCGAGCCACACCGAACCGGAGCCGCCGACGACGAGCCCCACCGAGCCGGAGCCGCCGACGACAAGCCCCATCGAACCGGAGCCGCCGACGACGAGCCACACCGAACCGGAGCCGCCGCCGACGAGCCAAACTGAACCGGAGCCGCCGACGACGAGCCCCACCGAGCCGGAGCCGCCGACGACGAGCCCCACCGAGCCGGAGCCGCCGACGACGAGCCACACCGAACCGGAGCCGCCGACGACGAGCCCCACCGAGCCGGAGCCGCCGACGACAAGCCCCATCGAACCGGAGCCGTCGACGACGAGCCACACCGAACCGGAGCCGCCAGCGACGAGTCACACCGAACCGGAGCCGCCGACGACGAGCCACACCGAACCGGAGCCGCCGACGACAAACCCCATCGAACCGGAGCCGCCGACGACGAGCCACACCGAACCGGAGCCGCCAGCCACGAGCCACACCGAACCGGAGCCGCCGACGACAAGCCACACCGAACCGGAGCCGCCAGCGACGAGCCACACCGAACCGGAGCCGCCGACGACAAGCCACACCGAACCGGAGCCGCCGACCACGAGCCACACCGAACCGGAGCCGCCGACGACGAGCCCCACCGAGCCGGAGCCGCCGACGACGAGCCCCACCGAGCCGGAGCCGCCGACGACAAGCCCCACCGAGCCGGAGCCGCCGACGACGAGCCACACCGAACCGGAGCCGCCGACGACAAGCCACACCGAACCGGAGCCGCCAGCGACGAGCCACACCGAACCGGAGCCGCCAGCGACGAGCCACACCGAAACGGAGCCGCCGACGACGAGCCACACCGAACCGGAGCCGCCAGCGACGAGCCACACCGAGCCGGAGCCGCCGACGACAAGCCCCACCGAGCCGGAGCCGCCGACGACGAGCCACACCGAACCGGAGCCGCCAGCGACGAGCCACACCGAACCGGAGCCGCCAGCGACGAGCCACACCGAACCGGAGCCGCCGACGACGAGCCACACCGAACCGGAGCCGCCAGCGACGAGCCACACCGAACCGGAGCCGCCGACGACGAGCCACACCGAACCGGAGCCGCCAGCGACGAGCCACACCGAACCGGAGCCGCCGACGACGAGCCACACCGAACCGGAGCTGCCGCACCGTGCTGTACACAGACCAGGTGGGCGTCGGCCTCGGGCCGCTGCTGGCGGGCCGCTTGACGCAGAGGGTGACCAACAACTGTCTCCCAGGGGCCTCGGTCGATCGTTTGGCCCCGTGTATTGCCGCTGACGACTTCGACTGCGATTCTACATTGGTAGTGTTCATCGGAGATACCTTAGGATGCACCAAGCGGGACGTCACCAAACTATGCGAGACTTTAAGTGAAATTAACCAACGAGGTGTGAGCAAAATTATTTTTTGCGCACTGCCCTTTTCAGGGACCATGTCGGAGGAGCAATGTACAAAAGTAGATTATTTCAATTCCATATTTTTTAGATTATCGTTGTACAGCCGTACGATTTCGTATTTTGACACGAATTAATTTATAAAAAATTTCGTCCTGACTCGTAATCGTACCTATCTACCAAGGAGGTACTTACGCGATTGTGCTAAGCTGTTAGCATACAATATTGTCTCCGACATACAATATTGACTCCGTCGTGACTAGCACGATAACTGACAGTTGTAAGGCGGACCCCGTGTTACGTTTTAGTAACGTGGGATCCGGAAGGGAGTCGGAGCCGGCGGGTAATTTAAACTGACCACTCCGACCGCGTGCTTGTGCTTCCACCGGCTCCCAACCCCTTGACAGATGTAACACTAGTATTCATAAAAACAGTCATGTTATTAATATGGTACACCAAAATATTCAGGGAGAGTAAGGAACTAGAAATTGACTTGTTTATACAATGCTCAAATATCCATATCCTTTGTATAACCGAGCACTGGCTTAGGGGTCATGAATTAATGTTTAATTTTAGCAATCATAGCATAGTCAGTTCATTTTGTAGAAAGACATGTGGAGGGTCTTTGATAATGGTAAAACACAATTTGAAAAGTAAGGAACGTAAAGATATTGTTGACAAATCCATCGAGCGCCAAATAGAACTCTCTTGTGTTGAATTGGATCAATTCATAATTGTATGCGTATACAGACCTCCATCGGCGGATTATAGTCTATTCGAGTCAGTTATGGATGAAGTGTTCAGTAGTATTTTTCTAAGTACAAAATGTGTTATTGTGTGTGGTGATTTTAATGTTAACTTACTCGAGAAATCGCCCATGTGTGTGAGTCTAGTGAATACTTTTAAATCGTTTAACTTAGTGAACCTGTTTTGTGAACCGACTCGAATTACAGCAAACAGTGCCACATGTATAGATAACGTTTTCAGTAATCAGGATGCAGTTAATAAATCTATTATAAACAACCTGAGTTCTGACCACTGTGGACAACAAGTCTCCTTCAGCAAGAAAACGGACAAAGTTCCACGAGAAACCATGTGCAGACCTATTTCCGAAAAGAGATTAGATTTATTCAATCATAATATTGCGAAACGATTACGTTATCTTCCATTTACTCAGGAATGTCCTAATCGTTTGTGTGCTCATTTGTTTAACTGTATTAAAATGGAATTTGATGCCTGTTTTAATTTAAGGAAAATTCAAAGCAAGGTCAAGACTAAGCGACTGGGCTACCCCAGATATTCACGAAAAAAGACGCCGTCTCTACGAATTGTACGATTCGAGAACTACTGATAAAAGACCGGAATTTCTAGAGTATGTTAAGAACTGCTCGAAATCTTTTAAGTTGATGTGTGTCGCCGCCAAAGCCGATTACTTGTCAAAAAAGATTCAGAACTCCAATGATAAGGTTAAAACTGTATGGCAAGTTATCAACACTGAAACTGGAAAACGCAAGATAAGAGATCCGCACTACAGCCTACGAATTGATGATACTTTAGTAAGTTCTGACCATGAAGTAGCGGATCATTTTGAGCGGTTCTTTTCTAACGTACCCGTTGAGACCACGAAGTCTTTAAACTCATCACCAGATGCCGCTGAATCGTTGTTGAAAGCAAATGTAACGGAATGTACAGAAATCTTTAGATTTACTCACGTGACCCCACCAATTCTTATAAAAGCGTTTAAATTGTTGAACTTGAAGAAGACTGAAGATCTTTGGGGCCTTTCAGTCAAAGTATTACATTCCATTGTAGAATCAATTGCACCTTTCTTAGTTGATATTTTCAATAAAAGTATTGATACTGGAGTATTTCCTGACCTCATGAAACACAGTAAAATTATCCCGTTGTTTAAATCAGGAACGAAAACTGACCCTACCAACTTCAGGCCAATATCAATACTACCGGCACTAAGTAAAGTTTTTGAGAAGCTTATTCTTCATCAGCTTATGTCCCACTTTAGTTGCAATAAACTGCTCAAAACCAATCAGTTCGGATTCACTAGGGGTCGCTCTACCACTGATGCCGGTGTGGTACTAATTAAACATATTTTTGATGCCTGGGAAGAGGCTCAAGATGCTATTGGAGTGTTCTGTGATTAATCAAAGGCATTTGATTGAGTTGATCACGAGAATTTAATCAGAAAGTTGAGACATTATGGGATTAAAAACGGTGCTCTTGATCTCGTGTCATTGTATCTCTCGGAGAGAACACAACGAGTAGTCATCAATGGGACCCAATCAGCAGGGACAACTGTTGCTCTTAGTGTTCCTCAAAGCTCGATTCTGGGTCCGTTTCTATTTCTGATTTACATAAATGACCTACCCAATGTGTTGCAAGATAAACATGATATAGTGTTATTCGCTGACGACACGTCGCTTATCTTCAAGGTAGACAGGAAAGAGAAAAGCTTCGATGGTATTAATGGTCAACACTGTTGTGAAATGGTTTACAGCAAGTAATTTACTGCTAAATTCCAAGAAAACAAAGTGTATCAGATTCACTTTACCTAATGTCAAGCAGGTAAACAATACCAAGATCCAATGAAAGGGCGATGAACTGGAATTTGAAGATAAAACAGTGTTTTTAGGTATCACCTTGGACTCAAAACTACAATGGCATGAGCATATCGTCGCCCTAGCCGGAAAACTTAGTTCGGCAGCCTATGCAGTAAGACGCATAAGACAGTTAACAAACGTTGAGACGGCCAGGCTGGTGTACTAAAGTTACTTCTACAGTGTTATGTCCTACGGAATCCTGTTGTGGGGGAAAGCGGCTGATATTCAGACCATATTCGTGCTACAGAAACGAGCTGTACGCTCCATATACGAACTAAAAGCTCGAGATTCTCTCAGGTACAAATTTAAGGAGGCAAACTTTCTTACTGTAGCATGCCAATACATCGTTCGTGGGGAACTGCATACGTTTTTACAATAAAATACCCACCGAAATTGTTAATTTACTGTTCAGTAAATTTAAGTCTCATGTTAAAAGTAATTTGCTGAGCAAGGCGTATTATACTGTCAACGATTTCTTAAACGACAAAAATGCCTTTAAGCCAGTAGTAGTCTAATTCTATTAGGAATATACCTAAATACACGTAATCATTATAAGTACCTACCTGAAATAACTGTTCCGTTTTATGTAAGAAGAGAGCACATAATGCTGTTTCTCGCCGAACAAGTCGCTTAATCTTTGTTATTATCAATGTCCGGTGGCTTGAATATGTCATGCTCGCTTAAAGGGCTTTGCTTACGGTGGCGTCGTTGATCGGGTCGCCACCTTCCTAAAATATGGTTGAGGGAGGCGATGGCTGAGATATGCGTCATACTCGTGATCGGGTGCTGTTTGTGGAGTCCGGACTGTTCATGCTTGCAAGGGCATAGTACATAGTTAACTAATTACATACTAGTGTTATTATTATTATTATCGTATTGACGAGAGACATCATTCTGATCTTGACACGTTTTATTGTTATTGACCATGTACATCGCTGACAATATTACATCATTGTTCCTTTTTTGTTTTGACGCTTAGAGACCGTATACATCTCTTAGAATATTAGAATAATTATTAATTGTATTTGGAAGCTCAGAGACCTTATACATCTCTGGAATACTGAATTAATATGATTAACTTCTTGTTAATGCTGATACAGATCTTATATCGAATGTAGGGTTTGCAATCCGGATCCGACTTGTATGAAAATATCCGGATCCGCGGATCTGGATCCGAAAATTTCCATACAAGTCGGATCCGGATTGCAAATACTAATCGAATGTAATGGTCATATTTTGCAATTTTGTTTTGTTTACATTAACTTAGTGACATTTAGTTTGTTAACCTTTTATATATAATTTTTAATTATTATTGTGTAAGATTATTATTATTCTTTTATTGTAAATTACGGTTTGACATGTAAAAGTGCCCTTGTGGCCTATATGCAGAATAAATAATTGATTTGATTTGATTTGATTTGATTTGATCAAAAACCAACTTTAAAAATATGTATATATTGTGTTTTTTTTGTTTCGTCCTCAACAGAGGCTAAAACCATGATTTTCTTCAGATCGGCGGCTTCTGTCAGAGCCTTGTGGTCGTGCGGCCCGAGGGACGGCAGCGAGTGTTGGCCGAGGAGGACACAATACTTACGTACCAAGCTTAAATAAATTCTTCTATGTATGCATGTAACACCTTCGACCTCATTATCACTTACTATCAGGTGAGATAGTGTCCAAATGCGTAGGTACATATACTTAATTAAAAAAATGGTGGGCCATGAGGGGAACTTCTTCTACTAACCAGTTGCGCGGTTTCGCCCTGAGCAGAGACTACAACCACGGTTTTCTTTAGCTGGCCACTTCTTTCAGAGCCTGGTGGTGGGGCCAGAGATTGGACTGAGTATTGACCGAAGTTAACATTATACATACATACATTGTGATTCTCATGTATCTGCTTACCATCAGGCAGACCGTTTGATTGTTTGCCATCGTGTTAGTATCAAAAAAAAGTTTTGGTGGCCCATGAGGGGAACTTATAACTACCAACCAGTTGCGCTGTTTCGTCCTCAGCCGAGGCTACAACCACGGTTTTCTTCAGCTCGGCCGCTTCTGTGAGAGCCTTGTGGTTGTGGGCTCCGAGGGTCTGCAGCGAGTGTTGGCCGAGGTGGACTCCGCTGTAGGGTATGTTGATGCTGCCTTCTATACAACTCTTTTCGTAGCTGCGAAATAATTGTTTACCGAATTCAGTGCTTAATAATTTTTATGAAGAAGTATTCTGTGACCTCCCGCCCTCTGCTATTCTGGAGTTGAAGTTGAAAAACAGTATTGGCATTGTCTTTCGGCTGATATGACGATATGAATATTATAGGTAGAGGACAATCTTAGACAAATCAAACTATCCCCGCCCCATGGTTAGCTTAATAAGGCTTGGGTTATGGGTACTAGACGACGATATATTTAATAGTATATAATCATCATCCTACAGCCGAAAGACGTCCACTGCTGGACATAGGCCTCCCCCAAAGAGTGCCAAAGTGCCCAGCAATAGCATGATGTGAATCTATCCATGATTCCGAGTTATTTTTACGATCAAAGCGTATGAGATAGCTGGACTTTTTTGGCATAACACAAGAGTTAATCTACGGGGCCAACCGAACCGGCCGACTGACGAAAATGTATGAACGGCAGTTTTTTTTTAGCATAATACAAAGTGGATCCCTTAGTAAAAGTTGTCCAGAATCATGGGTAGATTAACATTTTGCTATTTTGTATCAAGAATTTAATTTCAGCCTGTATTTGACTGAAACTTAACAATCAGACACAGGAATCCGCGGGGCAAAATATTTAGACAAGTAGGGACTTCCTATATCGATAAACTCAAATATATCGATGCTAGTTCTATATACTAGTGAACACACAAGGGTTTGCTTGTAAAAATATGCTTTTATCAAGAGTATAAAAATAATTAACTATTAACTCAATACTCTTCTTCGTTTTCAAAAACAATTTTATAATTTTACTCGTCCCAAGTGACAAGTACCTATTGTTTTATAGTGAGTGTCTAGGTAGCTAATTTACTTCTATTTAATTATCTAAAGAGGTTGAGATAATTTTGTAGTGCAATAGGTATTACGCCCTACCTGCTTTTATAACCTAGCGATTATTTCAAATATGCTATATTGAACAAAATAACAAAAAACAAACAACGTCGGGGGCGATCACTAGTAGGTATATAGGACGAGCACCGATAATTTAATTTGTCGATATAGGAACTCCCTACTTGTCAAACAATTTTGCCCCGCGGATTCCTATGTCTGTTAATAATATAATACTCACAGCAAATTGGACCTAATGTCGATGACGAGGCACTTGTCCTGGCAGATCAGGGAGAAAAGGTCGGACAGACTGATCCGGGGACATGTTTCAGCGCACAACACGTCCATGGGTATTTCTACTGCATCCTGCAACAAAAAAAAACCGGTCTAATCCCAATAAGGTCTAGTTTTCCCCCTGGGTTGGAAGGTCAGATGGCAGTTGCTTTCGTAAAACTAGTGCCTATGCCAAATCTTGGGATTAGGTGTCAAAGCGGACCCCGCGCTCCCTGAGGGCACAACCGGGAATAACGATAGGAGGAGGACGATGAATAAGGTATTCTCTACCAGTCAACCTTTAGGCCAAGCAGATGCTAATAATTGCGGGACGTGAGTATAACACAGAATGAAGTAAAAAGGACTAATTCGTTTTTCCTGTCTCTAGTTACCAGGGTTTCGTCTCGTGGGTCACTATGTAAAAAGGCTTTAAATCTACCGAATCTGGGGTTTTCTTTTTTTTGGGGCATATTCTAAGCAATTGTTGTAACAATTTTTCTAAGAAACTCTGTCATATTTTCTACTGGCTAACGGGTCAGAATAACAACAGGAAATAGTTGATTGACCCAAATACACTGTATTTGATTGACCCAAATACACTGTATCTAGAATACACTGCATTTGGACTTGTGTTAGCCTACATAAGCATATCAGACGAAATAAATGTCGACTAGAGTAATTAACACCTTTTTCATATAAAGTAAAGTTGAAACTTGCGAGTAGGGTTTAAATGTAAATTGGTAAAACTTTAAAAGCTTAATTTAACAGTTTTTAGGGTTCCGTACCTCAAAAGGAAAAAATTGAACTTATAGGATCACTCGTGCGTCTGTCTGTCCGTCCTTCACAGCCTATTTTCTCCGAAACTACTGAACCAATTACGTTGAAATTTGGTACACATATGTAAGTTTGTGACCCAAGAGGAACATGTAACGCAAACAAAAATATGGGGGCCACTTTTGGGGGGGGAAATGAGAAAATTAAAAAATAAAGTTTTGCATATACTATCGTGTTACATATCAAATGAAAGAGCTTATTGTGTGCATCTAAAATATATATTTTTGTAATTTTAAAATAATTAGTTTAGAAATTATTTAAGAAAATAGCCAAAAAAATATCCCCCGCCCCCTTCATCTCCGAAACTACTGAGTCTAAAATTTTGAAAAAAATAGACAATATAGTTCTTTACCTACGGATGACAGAAAAACCTATTAGAATTGTGCAGTCAAGCGTGAGTCGGACTTAATACGGTATTTGTCAAAAATCAAATCAGCTTATTTTTTATAGATAATATTCTGCGGATCACCTTACACAAATCGACCTAGTCTCAAACTAAGCATAGCTTGTACTATTGGTATTAGACGACGTTACGTTATGCTTACATACTTATACATAGATAAATAAATACTTAAATACATAGAAAACATACATGACTCAGGAACAAATATTCGTGCTCATCACACAAATACATGCCCTTACCTGGATTCGAACCCAGGACCTCTAGCTTCGTAGGCAGGGTCACTACCAACTAGGCTAAAGCGAAAAAAATATAATGGTACGGAACCCTTCGTTCGCGAGTCTGGCTCGCACTTGGCCGGTTTTTTAAATCATGAATTACTTATTTATTTGCAACCATGTAACTTAAAACCAAGATACAAGAACCCGGAAGGGTGTAGCAACAGTTGGAAAGGTACTACATTTATAACTAGGTACACAGTTCGTTCAAATTAAAACTAGATATATCAATATCAGGATAGACACTTTTAGCAAAGAATGTAACAGTAAATATTGTATAAACTATCATCTTCCATATGGACAATAAATGAATCTTATCTTATATACTCTGCTATTGAAGATGACATGTAGAAAAATGATAATTTGAACTTTTCGGCTTTTTTACTTAGCTCACATGCTTCACAGTATACTTTGAAACCACTTTTCCAGTTCTGCCACGATTTTCACAAATTTCCCGATGTCACACTTGTTCTCAAATATAAATGGCGCGGGTGGTTGCAACACCGCCTCCATTGTTCAAAGGTTAGTCACCAAAAATCACTGATTTAAAGTCCCTTATTGGTCTAACTTTTTACTTCACTGGGCACTAAGTATCCAATCTTTAGTTTAATAACTATTTACAGTTGAATTAACCGGCTGCGCCATGTAAAATGAGGATTGAGACGGAGGAGTCAATGATACGCACAGGCTCGCTATTAAGGCTGGAAACAGTGCTCGACCGACGGTGAGCGCTGACATCGGTTGGACGTAGCTATATCAATGGAAATGTATGACGAAATACAGTGCAGCGCTGATAAACTGCTACGCGCGTACAGCTACGTCGCGCGTACCGCGACCGTCGGTCGGCTCGTCGGTCGCGTAGTCGGTCGACCGACGAGCTATGAGATTGTATGGATGCGTTCAGTGCTTCGCTGACGGAGCGCCTGACCGTACATACTGCACACACGCGTCACAGTTCGCCGTCAGCGTTGCACTGAATGCATTTTCGCAACCGACGATCAGCGCTGACGTTCAGGACGTACCGTCGGTCGAGCACTGTTTCCAGCCTAAGACTGCTGTTTATTCATCTACCCACACATAATACAATTGTATACCTGACAATACTAACCATCGGGTCCTTAACTTCGACGTCGTTAGTGAATCGCCTGTAGGTGACACTGCGAGGCGAGCTGCGACACATCTCAATCGATTCCTGCCAAATAAGTTAACATTTTAACAGTACAGTCAACTGCAATAAAGTCATACAGCTATGAACGAATTAATAAAATGTATTTATTTGTATAACATATGTGCATGTAAAGATCTTAAAACTAAAGCATATAGCGAAACACTATGTTTTTCCGGTTGGCGTAAAAATATTGTGTAATGTTTTGTTTGAACATGAAACTGTCCTATTATCTATGATATCAAAATCAAAAATAAAATATTAATAACAAAATCAAAAATAAAAAATTAGAAATTGAAATTAGAGCGCAAAATAATGTTAACAATAAATTGAAATATAATTGTCGAGTATTTAAAAAATTGTTGAGTACTGTAATAACATTTTTGTTTTAATAATAGTGTTAACTTTTTCTTAATGTTAGAGCGCTTTGACCACTAAGCTACAAGGGCAGTGACTGAAGTCGCGTATCTTTCAACTATATTCCCGCTACGAATAGCGACCTCTCTGTATTCTCTTAAAAGGCTCACAGCCTTTAGGACCACTCTAATGCGCTCGCTCCATCCTAATCGAACCACGTCAGGTAGTTTCAGATTAACGAGAGAGATGGCGCTGGTTTACATTATACATCCTAACGAAACAAATTAATAAACTCATTTGCACTCTAACGTTGATAGAGAAATCGCAGGTTCGAATCCTGTCGGTGGCTACAGACGAAGATGGTTTATTTTTCCACTAGCTTCCGCCCGCGACTTCGTCTGCGTGGACCCGGGATGAAAACTATCCTATATTTTAATCCAGGCTACAAACTGTCTTCGTGAAAAATTTCATCCAAATCGGTTGAGCCATTTTAGCGTGATTGAGTAACAAACATCCAAACATCTAAACATCCAAACATTCAAACATCCAAACTTTCGCATTTATAATATTTGTAGGATTATATTCTTTCTCTCTGTATCATATGGTTTAAAAGTAAATATATTATTTAAAAAAAGTTACGTTAAGTACTCGGCTCGTTACAAGTGACGATATCATTTAATTAAAGAGGTTGATAAATGATAGTTTATGAAAATACTATTTGAAATCATCCAATGAGTGGTTTGACGTTATCCGCGTGAATTGTTCGAGGTATGATGTTTTTGTGTTATGTTATAAGTTTTGTATATTGTTATGTATGTTAGTCTGTAAGGTATTTGTAAATATGGCTGACTCAAATCCTACTAATATTATAAATGCGAAAGTTTAGATGTTTGGATGTTTGTTACTCAATCACGCTTAAACGGCTGAATCGATTTGAATGAAGTTTTGCACAAATATAGGTTATAGCCTGGATTAAAATATAGGATAGTTTTTACCTCGGGTCCACGCGGACGAAGTCGTGGGCGGAAGCTAGTAGATAAATAAAATAAAATAAAATACCTTGACACACTCCCCAATATCGATCTCGGGCAGATCGGAGAACAGCAGTATGCACTCGTTGAAGCCGGAGTCGAGCAGCGCGTCCCGCAGCTGCCGCAGGACGCCCACGCCCATGAACGCGGGCAGCCGCGGCCCCTCCACCAGGAACGCGTCCCAGAGGTGCAGGATCTTGTGCAGAGGGAACACGTCTGTCAAACAACATGGTATGCATAGTTCATATCTATGCTACTACGCCGTGGAATCACCGGATGGTTCCATCGGAAGACCAGCGCTGGCCACCAGGCGAGCACAACGCTGAGATGGAACCATTTCGTGGCAATTTTGTTCTCTCTTTTGTATTTGTGATTTATGTGTATGTATGTGTTGTTGCCATGTATAAATGATATTCTATTCTATTCTATTCTACTAAACGACTAATATTATAAATGCGAAAGTTTAGATGTTTGATGTTTCTTACTCAATCACGCTTAAACGGCTCAACCGATTTGGGTGAAATTTTGCACGAACATAGTTTATAGCCTGGATTAAAATATAGCATAGTTTTTATTCGCGTCCACTCAGACGAAGTCGCGGGTGGAAGCGAGTTATTTAATATTTTCCTTTATTCGGATGATTTGAAATAAAAAACCGGCTAAGTCCGAGTCGGACACGCGCACGAAGGGTTCCGTAGCGTTATCTATAAAAACGGCAAAAAAATCACGGTTGTTGTATGGGAAGCAGGGTTGCAGTGTGTTGTGGGCGATGGGCTAGCAACCTATCACTGCAATATCACATTTTGTTGATCTTTTACACCCACATTTATGCTAAAAGTGGCGCTGGAACATAAGTTTCATGTGCTCTGCCTACCCCTTTTGGGAATAAAGGCGTGAATGTATGGATGTATGTATGTTGTATGGGAGCCCCCTCCAATATTTAAGTTATTCTGTTTTTTAGTATTTGGTGACACAGAAATATATTATCTTTGAAAAGTTCAACTGTCTAACTATCACGGTTCATAAGATACAGCCTGGTGGCAAACGGACAGACAGACGGACAGACAGCGGAGTCATAGTAATAGGGTCCCGTTTTACCCTTTTGGTACGGAACCCTTCAAGCACTACTGGGTTTCGCATCACGGCTGTCTCTTGGGCCACGTAATAGTAACAAAAAGGTACTTATGTAGCTACGAACTGTGTACAAAACGAACTGTATACTGCAGTTTCATGGGCACCCGAACATCTAATTAATATCTAATTCAATTTCGGGCATTTTAACCCTAACGCTAAAAAAGGGTTGACGTGTCTGTGTGGCATCGTAGCTCCTAAATGAATAGACCGATTTTAATACAGTTTTTTTGTACGAAAGCTGACGTGATCGAGATGGTTCTTAGTTACCTTTCAACAAAATCGGTTCAGCCGGTTTTGAGATATTGAACTTTGAAATGAACGTTTCGGAGGTTTTTCAACTTTTCCGAGTTGTTAATTACGACTGATCTCTACATTCCTATGTTGACTGGAAACCATATCACACTCACGTGAGAACATGGTGAGGAACCACGGTATGGCGAACAAGTTGGGCTCGAAGTTGATCTCGAACAAGTGCGTGTACAGTTCGGGCTCGTGGAAGGCGACCATCTGCCAGAACTTCGCCAGGTACTCCTTTATTACTGCACTGTTGTCCTGTTAAATTAACGAATAGGGTTGAAGACTCAATTTAATTATTACTCCAAAAGAAAGAAGGCAAAAAAATATGCCTAGTGAAGAAAATACTAATCATAAATCTCATGAAATTATGAAACTGGTTGCATTTTAATATTGTTATAGAGAGAAAACGCTCGGAGATCGTGACGTCACGACACTCGAGCGTCATAGTAAATGACAATCGTTTCATATGAAGGTGCGTTTTGCGGAAAAGGGACAGAATATACCCCTTCTTAAGACTTTGGACACTTATAAATTTGTGATTATTTAATCTCCTGCTTAACTTTTTTCTCCATTTGGCAATATTTTTAATCCTTTTTCGAGAAAATTTTAAATTATTGGTTATTTGGAGTCTGTATATAGAGGATAATCATTTCATATTTTAACAGTATCTTTACGGTGAACGAAAACATCTATTCCCTCTGTTTGGAACATTTACTTATTACCTTTAGGAAGAATTTGTGAAGGAATCGTGGCACGAACGCTGACAGGCAAGCAAAGGCGCGCGCTGAAAGAATAACAGAAATATGTTCACCTTCGAACATACACACTTTACCAGGAATATCTAGCGAGATAAGTGATTGAATCAGGTGTTAGTTTGCGGAAGTCCATGATATTACAAGAACAATATTCGTTTACTGTTCCGCTACGCAACAACATCTGCCAGCATCTCCCGATAATGCCTCGTAGAGGCGAAACACGTGTCGAGGTTTTCTCATTATTGGTGGTGGTTAGCTGAAATTATTTGCAGTTGCTGGGTTGGAAAGTCAGATGGCAGTCAGTTTCGTAACTAGTGCCTATGCCAAATCTTGGGATTAGGTGTCAAAGCGGATCGCGGGCTCGTTTAGGGGCACAACCGGGAATAACGCGAGGAGGATGATGACGAATGTAAGGAAGGTATAATATTTCACCAGTAGCTTTTCGGTGAATACTTTCATACATCTGCCAACTAATTCAAAGGTGTGAAGTCATCGCACTGGGCCAGTGTGGGGACAACTGCCCACACCCTCTCGTCCATGAGAGGAAGCCTGTGCCCAGCAGTGGGACATTTATGAGGATTATACAGAACCATTTAGAGTGGGTTGCACCAAACCGTCTGTAATCAATCATAAGCGGTGTTCGTTAAAATCTGAATGTATCGAAAGCTTGACAAGTTTTCGTGGAATGACAGCTGCCGGCTCTATATTTAACGACGATCGGCCTGTAATCGCTGATTGGTGCAACTCGCCCTTAGTAAAGCTCTTACAAACCTTCGTTGCAGAAGTTGAGGTAAAGGAACGGAGCAGTGAGCGAGTCCAGCCCTTGCCAGTACACGTATTGAGGGTTCGTGAGGAGCCAGGCTTTCAGGAGTCGCTTTAGTCCTCGGTGGCCAGCGGAACCACATAACAGCCAGCAGTACTGGTGGCAGCGGGGGATGTCCACGTCTATCTGAGTGGACAAACGATAAATATTAGCTACTGTTTTTTTTTCTTTTCCCTCGATGACAGCGAACACCACCGTCCGTTGTTCTTTTTCTAATTCAAACAATACGTGTTATTAGCCCTCTGTTGGTGTACGGAGGAACTAATGAGTTGCCCAGACAAATACGTCCTCGTTCGCATGTATTTCAATGATGACATCTGTAGATTGACAGTGAAGCACATTACGACCGACGTCACGATACATTTAATAGAGGGCGCTGAATGTTTTTTTTTTTTTTGGGGACAATCTTACACAAATCGACCTAGTTCCAAACTAAGCAAGCTTGTAATATATAAGTAAAATAGACTAGGATATAGATAAATAAATACATAGAAAAACATCCATGACTCAGGAACAAATATTCGTTATCATCACAGAAATAAATGCCCTTACCGGGACTCGAACCCGGGACCAACGGCTTCGTAGGCAGGATCACTACCAACTAGGCTACAGAAGTCATCAATGAATCTTAGTCTATTCTTTATGGCCCCTTGATGAGCTCATAACATCTGTTTCCATGTTATGCTTGACTCCGTTTTGGGAGGGCGGCTTGACTCGGCTGACCTGTTTGCAAGTTAATTAGTTGATGCATTAATATATGGAGCTACAAGCCTTCACCGAGTTGCGACTGTGGATCACCGGATCCTAACAACCGCTCATATTGTGGAATGCCCTCGGAGACGCTGGGAGAACTGAGCGCTTATTGCGAATGCACGGACTAACAAATCTAGATATTTTATTATAAATGTACGTGTCTTTTACTCTCATAAACGGCAGAATGTCCACAAACTTCCATGTCCATTCGTACCGGTCGTCGACGTCCTCGATGACGACGGGCATGAGGGCTGCCCATACGTCACCTCGGATCAGCGGTGGGATGTGCACCAACCTGTCTGTCAGCAGTGGAATGTACTGTCTGTCAGCGGTGAGGTGTACACTAACCTGTCTGTCAGCGGTGGGGTGTACTCTAACCTGTCTGTCAGCGGTGAGGTGTACACTAACCTGTCTGTCAGCGGTGGGGTGTACTCTAACCTGTCTGTCAGCGGTGGGATGTACTCTAACCTGCCTGGCAGCGGTGGGGTGTACTCTAACCTGTCTGTCAGCGGTCGGGTGTACTCTAACCTGTCTGTCAGCGGTGGGGTGTACTCTAACCTGTCTGTCAGCGGTGGGATGTACTCTAACCTGCCTGGCAGCGGTGGGGTGTACTCTAACCTGTCTGTCAGCGGTGGGGTGTACTCTAACCTGTCTGTCACCGGTGGGGTGTACTCTAACCTGTCTGTCAGCGGTGGGGTGTACTCTAACCTGTCTGTCAGCGGTGGGATGTACTCTAACCTGCCTGGCAGCGGTGGGGTGTACTCTAACCTGTCTGTCAGCGGTGGGGTGTACTCTAACCTGTCTGTCAGCGGTGGGGTGTACTCTAACCTGTCTGTCCCTGGTGGGGTGTACTCTAACCTGTCTGTCAGCGGTGGGGTGTACTCTGACCCGTCTGGCAGCGGTGGGGTGTACTCTAACCCGTCTGTCAGCGGTGGGGTGTACTCTAACCCGTCTGTCAGCGGTGGCGTGTACTCTTACCTGTCTGTCTGTGGGCGTGGGTGTCTCCTTGTCGATGCGCTCGTACCGGTCGTCAACGTCCCCGACGACCCCCAGCAGGGCTGCCCACACGTGGCCGCGGATCAGCGGTGGGATGTCCACTTCGGCTTCCGCGCGGATGTACGAGGTCGTGTAGGGGTATCCCTGAAAACAAAGAATATTATAAGGGATTTGCTACACTGGACGCGTTAACCCGGGACATCCGGCTTCGTGGGCAGGGCCACTATCAACTAAGCTAGAGAGGTCGTCAACACAATAATATGGCAATTAACTTTTGTTACAGCAAACAATATGTTTATGTGTTGGAGAGCTACGGTAGCCTAGTGGTTCAGGCATGCGGCTGTCATGCGGCGGTCGTGGGGTCGAATCCCGGCTCGTACCAATGAGTTTTTCGGAACTTAATATTTACCGTTAGCTTTTCGGTGAAGGAAAACATCGTGAGGAAACCGGTCTAATCCCAATAAGGTCTAGTTTTCCCTCTAGGTTGGAAGGTCAGATGGCAGTCGCTTTCGTAAAACTGGTGCCTATGCCAAATCTTGGGATTAGGTGTCAAAGCGGAGCCCGGGCTCCTTTAGGGGCACAACCGGGAACAACGCTAGGAGGGTGATGACAGGAGACAATATGTTTAGATTTCATTGTTGGTGGTTTTGAACATTTAAATGGCGAAGGTCCATAGTTCAAATCTCAGTGATGCTGAATCATCCAGCAAGGAAAGAAATACAAAAAGACGTTTAAAAACTTTGCCCAGCTGACTGGACGTTGTCAAATCAAGGGTTGAAGAGACGAGAGACGTCTTGGCTATTTATAGCCATAGCCGTGTCCCTCGTATCAACGGTTCTGCCCGCGACTCCGTCCATGTGGAACTCGTTTATATGGTAGCTCCATACAAACTCTCCCCCCCCCCCGTTTCACTCTCTTCGGAAAGATTTACGGGATAAAAATTTACTATCCTGTCTTTCCCCGGGACTCAAACTATCTCTATACCAAATGTCATCGGTTCAGGGGTTTAAACGTGAAGAGTTAACAGACAGAAACAATTCGCATTTATAATATTTAGTATGGATTAGTATAGCTATAGATACTTATTGAACTCACATGAATCAACCTCTGGAACCACAGCAGCCTATAGAACTGGTACTCCGTGTCTCTCTCCCTGATGATCCTCGGGAGCGCCACAGCATCCAACTCCTTCCTTCTTTCATGCATCAGCGGATAGTAGTCGTGAATGGGAATGTGAGAAAGTCGGGCTTTTAGTAATTCTAGACTGTATTTGGCTATGCGGCGATCGAAGAGGGCCCCGACTTTACCGCCCACTGTGCATCCGTCTAGGAGGATTGCTCTGAAAATATAGCACATTAATTTTAAAAAAAAGCAGGGAAAAAGGAATTGTTCCGGGCTCATTTCTTTTGTATGGCTTGCGCCATATTTCCATCGAATGCATCAGGGATTTTGGCACATTTTGGTTAGAAACTATATAAAGGGTCTATAAACTGTCCTTAGTGATGTCTCTTGAGATAATCTTGAAAATTATAATTTTTAGTCAGGCAAAGGACTTTGTACCATTTATGGCACACGAATGCATGCTATTTGAAAATAAAAACTGAAATACTGCTATCCCATGGGTTAGACCAGAAAAATTAGAAAAACAACATTAAGTCTGTTTAGCCCGATTTGAAGAACACTAAAGTCTAGAACACCTTACTACTAGTAATAGACCACTATTTGATTTTTAAGTATGTGGTGTTGTGTTCCTGGTGGTGAGTATGGGCCCGAATGAGCCGTATGCTTGTTTGCCACCGTCGTAATATTAAAAATCCTGGGCACACTCACTTTTTCAAATCAGAACCCGGAAAGCCTACTTTAACATTCAATTTTAAACTCTCTGGCAATAGAGATACTTACAAAGGCATAGACAGTATCGGCGGGCTGCTCTTAATAAGCCCATTCTTCTTCAACTCGGCCTGAACATCTCCACCAGCCAGCTGCCACCAGTGGTACAAGAACTGGAGCTTGCAGCCCATGAGCCCTCGGGGCGGCTTGCTCTGCACGGGCAACTTCACGTCCATGCGGGACAGGTCTTCGACCAGCTCGGCGAACGAGGTGCGTTCGCTTGGGAGGATTCTTAGGCATTTCTCTATGATGGTTCTCAGGTCTTCGGGTAATTGCTGAAACGATACATATTTTTAAGAAAAAAATACAATGATAAGATTTTATTTATTTGTCCAAACATTAGTAATAGTAGGTACATACAGCTGTCATCATTAAAATATTGGCCTTCGTGTTTTGCCTTTCGGCGTACAAACTATGTCAATAAATGTGTGTGTATATGTTCCACAAATAGGCGAAGCAACTTTTTCTGTCGCTGGTTGCCATAGTTATGCCACTTTTTACAAAAATACAATATACACGCCTTTATCCCTAAAAGGGGTAGGCAGAGCACATGAAACTTGTGTTCTAGTGCCACTTTTAGCATAAATGTGGGTATAAAAGGTCAATAAAATGTGATGTTGCAGTGACAGGTTGCTAGCCCATCGCCCACAACACACTTCAACCCTGTTCCCTTAATCGACTCTTACGACGGGAAGAAAGGGGGTGGTGCTATTCTCGGGGGAACCCACTTTTTACTGCGGTTTTGTTGGCTTAAATTCACCAAATATAGGATTTTGTTGCCATTCAAACACCATTTTTATAGTTCATCTTCTGAGCATGTTAGAAGAACCTGCAGTAACAATTTTTGAATCTCTGTCATATTTCGTCCTAGCTAACGAAACAGAATGACGACTAAAATGTGTTTGTTGATTGACTCAAAAAAAACGTCCCCATTGCAATATTAAGGTCATGTCGGTTTCGCAAGTAGTTTTATTTTATACCTACCTACTAAAGGCTGCTGACTTAATGAATGTGTTGACATTGTTTTACTTTTATGATTTTTAATAGAGTAAAGATTGAGCATTGCATTATGTGCATTTGGTTCTGTCAAATAAGCATATAAGTTTGTGTCGCATGGGTATTTTAAATTAATCTAGTTGTGGCTAAAATCCTATCCTACTAATATTATAAATGCAAATGTTTGGATGTTTGGATGTTGGTTACTCAATCACGCTTAAACGGCTAAACCGATTTGGATGAAAGGTTGCACGAAAATAGTTTATAGCCTGGATTAAAATATAAAATAGTTTTTATGCCGGGTCCACGCGGACAAAGTCGCGGGCGTAAGCTAGTATTACATACAGTGTTGACACGAGAAATAAAATTGGTACACAATCAAGCGAAACTGCAATTTATTGACGATATATTTCTTTACAGCCTACTCTCTATTTCTAATAAATATTATAATTGTATTGAAACCTTAAAATATTTTAATAAATCCAAATAAAAATGCATGCTTTCGGACCATGATAGTTTCACCACTACTTTATTATTGTCAATCTACCTAATATGAGTTTTAGTGTAAACCTATTTCTTATGCAAAAGTATGTATGAAAGGCTCATAGTAGGTAGCCACTTATTCGAGCTGGCACAATGTATTGCTCGCATCTGCATCTGACTGTGATGTTTTAGCTATTTAGTAGCTGGGTAAGCCTGTCGTGAATGCTTGAGGGTCTGCGAGGCGATGGACGATCGTCGCTCTTCGGTAGCATATTAATGTTAATGATAATTTTAAGATTCACAGTGCATTCGTTTTGTAACTAATATTGTTTGATTAAATAGAAAAAATCGGCCAAGTGCGAGTCGGACTCGCGCACCGAGGCTTCCGTACAAACCTGTAGGTATATAAGTAATAATTTCAAAAATTATTAAAAATATTTTTATTATATGATGTAACTAAAAATTTACAGTTCTCGCAATTTTTCCTTTATCTGTGCTATAAGACTTTGCTTCGTACCAAATTTCAAGATTCTGAAGTCACGGGAAGTACCCTGTAGGTTTTGATTCCCTTGCGAGTTTCGAAAATTTGCGGCATAAACGGCTGTATCTTTTGATTGCGTTGGCTTAGAAGTTTGATTTTTTCACAGCTCCAAGGGAAAGTAGACCTGAGTATTTGGTATAAATTTTAGCTTGATACCTCCACGCGTTTCTGAGAAAAAGGGTCTTGACAGACGGACGGACGGACGGACAACAAAGTGATCTTATAAGGGTTCCGTTTATTTTCCTTTTGAGGTACGGAACCCTAAAAACATAAACGATATGGTACAGAGAGAAAGAATATAATGGAAAAATAAACCATCTTCGTCTGTAGCCCCGACAAGACTCGAACCTGCGATCTCTCTATTAACGCTAGAATAGAGTGCATTGACCACTAAGCTACACGGACAGTGACGGAAGTCGCGTGTCTTTTAACCAGTTATATTTCCGCTACGAATAGCGACCTCTCTGTATCCTCTTGAAAGGCTCACAGCCTTCTAGGACCACTCTAATGGGCGAGCTATGGGACCACTCTAATATTTAATAAAATAATTTGTTTCGTTAAGAAATAGAATAAAACATGTTGTTAGAAACATGGGTTTCTAAGAAAATACATTATTATTGTCTCCTCGCTTACGCGAAAATAACAAACGGAAGTTACCCTCCTTTTACTTTCTGATTCAATGGCAATTAACATTAGGTTGATTAAGTTTTATTTTTATACTCAGACTGTGGCAAACAGGCATACGGCCCGCCTGGTGGTAGACCCACCCGGACCTGGCACACGCACCGCACCGCCATACTACGTTACGTTAGCGACTCCATACTGCGTTACGTTAGCGACTAGCGCGTTAGTATGGCGAGGCGGTGCGGTGCGTGTGCCAGGTGGGTCTAGTGAGCTGTGACCCTTAGAGACAAATGCATCATCTTACACTCTCGACATATTTGTCAAAACACCTACCTTATAAGCATCGTACAAGTCATTCTCCCTAGCGATCCTCTCAGCCGGGCTCCCGGCATGGACCAGCGTCAGTATCCTGCGGAGGATGGGACCCGGCTTCAGGTTGTTCCACAGCTTGCCCAGGCCGAGCTCCAGGAGTATGATCCCGAAGGTCCAAACGTCGGCCGCCGGGCCGCCGCCGCCGAGAATCGTCTCAGGGCTTAGGTATCTTGGAAGTCTGGAAACGATGGATGATGAGAATACCAAGTATTCTTAATAATAAATAAATAATTATAATAAACTAATCCTACTATCCTACTAATATTATAATTATAACTAACCAACAAACTGTCCTCAGTTTGGCGGAACTTTATTTGTTAAACTAGCGTATACGATTTTATTTATGCGAAAGTTTGGATGTTTGTTACTCAATCACGCTTAAACGGCTTAGCCGATTTAAATGACATTTTGCATGAAGATAGTTTATAGCCTGGATTCAAATATAGTGATAACAACAAAAGTAGTAGCATAATTATAGTGATAACTCTAATGTTTGACGAAGCAAACACGTTTTTTTACAAAATTGTTACATAGATGTCGCTCCTGAAAGTCCTGAATGAATGAATGGGACAGTCCATCTTTATTTTTTTAATTTCTATACCTTAGTTTTTTTTGTATGTAATAAATACCCGTGCGGTGTTGGGTTAGAATTTCACCACCCCCATTCTTTCCGTGGTAAAAGTCGACTAAGGAACCAGGGTTGAAGTGTTTTGTGGGCGATGGGTTAGCAACCTTTCACTGCAATATCACATTTTGTCGATCTTTTATACCCACATTTATGCTGAAAGTGGCGCTGGAATATACGTTTCATGTGCTCTGCCTACCCCTTTTGGGAATAAAGGCGTGACTGTATGTATGTGTGTATGTAATTTTGTCTCCTGACTTACAGAACTGAATCTCTTCTTCTTAGTCGATCCCTCATTACTGAGGTTCCTTGCTTCCTGGTCAAGAGACAGAACTGAATAATAACACCAAAAAGTGGAGTAGTATAAGAAAGAAAGAATTCATTTATTCTAGTAGGATTAATTGAACCCCTTTTGCACCATCATCCGCTACAACAATAGATGCCCTCAGGTTCTATACAAATATACATAAACGAAATATACAAAAACATTATTCAATATTACAAGATTAGACACCTACATGGATTTTTGCAATACATTTTTTTTTATAAAATGGGTTTAGAGCCTATATAGCTAATAAAATGAATAATTCAGCTATATGTATATGCATCATCAATAATTACACTTACAATTAATACATTAAGCAAATAATCACCATCAGCCGAAAGACGTCCACTGCTGGACATAGGCCTCCCCCAAAGAGTGCCGAAGTGACCGGTCCTGCGCCACCCGCATCCAGTCAGTCCAAATAATCATAGTATATATATACAGTTCTAACATACTTTAAGAAGATTAAAATAAAATCAATCTTGTGACTTACCCAAGTGGAAATAACACTTCATCTCCTCCGCCAGTCATATAATACATTCCATAATTAAACAGCTTCACCCTCCCCCCACCGTCCACCAAGATGTTATCATCGGACAATGTCCGGTGCGCTATGTCCTGTCCGTGTAGATACGCAAGTCCGGTGGCTACTTGGAACGCAATGTTCTTCACTTCGCTGTGGGAGAACCT
Organism: Epinotia bilunana; assembly: GCA_947049275.1. NCBI lineage: Eukaryota > Metazoa > Arthropoda > Insecta > Lepidoptera > Tortricidae > Epinotia > Epinotia bilunana. The sequence continues at coordinate 26,529,157 of OX346256.1, forward strand.
TGAGGTGTATTCGCTGAGGGGTTTACCGATCACTTCGGTAACCACTATGATTCTTTCTGGAATGGGAATTAATTGTTTTATATTTTCGTGTTTGTATATTATTTTTTATCGAAAAAGTTTATCCTAATAATGATGAAGAGTTTGGATGTTTGGATATTTAGATGTTTTTATGTTTGTTACTCAATAGGCGGATCCACACCGGCCGAGCGCGGCTCGCGCTAACATGCGCACTCAGTGTAGATACATAAGAATCCATCTTTGCCTTATAAATATCGTACTCGCTTACAAAGTTTCATGAGAATCTGTTGAGATGCGACCTATAGAAGGACAGCACAGCGAGACATACAAAATCATTTTTGCCCTATAAATATCGAGCGGCTTTACGGCGATCGCGAATTCAACGAATGGCCCGTAAGTAAATTCGGCCGAGCCAATTTGGCTCGAACTTGCCACGCGCGTTTGCCCAAGGCGTGTCCACACCGACCAAATTACGTACGAGCGAGCGTTTGGCCTGGCCGTTTGTCCGGTGGATCCGCACGCTTAATCACGCTTAAACTGTTCAACCAATTTCAATGAAATTTTGCATGAAGATAGTTTAAAGCCTGCATTCAAACATAGAATCGTTTTTATCCCGGGTCCACACAGACGATGTCGCGGGCGGAAAGTCTCAGAATAAATACTATAGTAATATAAAAAGTTGAATACAGATCCATATTTAAGAATATATGGTTAATGTTGTGACAGAAAATTCTAACAGAGCTATTTCAAAGTATTGAAAAGAATACTGCTGATACAGTATCAGTTATCATATTGAGTTAGTGACACTGGTAAAAAAACTAGCAGTTCCTTATTAAAATCCTGGTACGGGCAAATAGTTCTTTGTTCTTTCTTCTGAATAAGTTGATTTGGGCATAGTTACCATATACTCCAAAAAAAAAATGTGCATGATGCAGTTCAAACTTACAGATGTCTATGTGGATGGTTGAAAACTCCATCATAAAAGGATTTGAAGAGGAATATAATAAATAAGTTTCTGTCAAAAATTTCATTTTTGATACAAGCTTTTATTGCAGACTGTACTTTTCTGTATACCATCATCTGACGAGCCCGAACTCAACGGCGTTACATCGGTTAAATACTGAATTCACATGGCCACCTTCTGTCTCCATCATAAGATTGGCTTGGTGGTACCATAATATTGAATTGACATCCAAACTATACTAATAACCAAAATTTCAGCTTAATCGGATACATAATACATACATACACATGACATACGGGTGCCAGACGTGGAGCCTTACATACTTATATACATACATACAAACAGGTCAAGTTAATATAAAGCTTGTAAAAATAAGAAAAATAAGTATTAGAGGACAATCTTACACAAATCGAACATTAGTAACTCATAATCATAATATTAGAGTAAGATTTGATTATTCATTTAGCCCAGTGGCTGGTGACCCTGCCTACGAACCTGATGGTGGCTGGGTGCTGGGACCTCACTAGAAAAATAAAATACGAAAACTGTACTTAGCATAACTTTTAATGTGAGAAATAAAGGCTTATTATTATTATTATTATTGTATGTTTCTTTCCATATCTCAGGACCAAGGGGTCCCGGACTTTTGGAAGGCATGCGTGGGGCCGAAGCCAACAGCGCATAGGCCCTTTAAACCAAAAATAATATATAAAGCGAGGGATACACACATGGCAGATATATTATTTTTGAGCTTACTATGGATGTAGTTTGATTTGTGTAAGATTGTCCCATAACCAGGGACCGGCCCGCTATCCCTTATAAAGGGTTTTGTATGGGTTTTAAATAAGGCTTAACTCACCATACCCTTTGCCCGATGAAACCCATTCATTTTGCCCTTATAAGCCCTTATATGTTTGCTAACCCATATGAGCAATCGGTATCCCAATACCCTTACAAAACCCTAATCACCCACTCACCAATACCTTATAAGGGTTAGCCTTATAAAGGGCTTCCCTTTTAGCATATAAGCGAGCTAATTTAAATCGTCTACTTTGTTCATAAAGCACACATTACTCCGAATCCAATAGTAAGCGCAGCAACTGGTAGTTGTAATCGTACTAGTATGTAGTGGGTATGGTGGCGAACAAATTATTTTTACAAACCCTTCCTTAGGCATGTATTTTCTTTCCTTTTCATACACTAGCGTAGAACACTAATCCAGTCTCTTTTACGCAAGGGTCAACTACGACATACTAAAGGGAAAGCTTTATAAAAAGCGCTAAATGATAAGGGTAACCCTAATTAAGGGATTGCAAGGCATATAGGATAGCAGTAAGCAATTGCAAAGGGCTAGCTTTATTTTTTGCTAAGTTTTTTGATAAGGGGAAGTCAAACGAATGGGCTAGCAGTTCAAACTGGAAAGTCTTTCAATGGGTTAGCCGTGTTTAAGGGATGCCCATTGAAAGGCTTTAACCGCGGAAAGGGTTGTCCGATCCCTGCCCATAACATATATTTACTAACCCAAATACAATACAAATACACAACAAACGAAACAACAAAAGATTGAACACATATTTATCATGCAAACTAATGCTAATAAATCCAAACATCTTAACATCCAAACATTTAAAATGCCATTTATATTATTAGTATGGATTCATACCATGTTTCCCCCTTATAACATCAAGATACGTGCACAGATTAGGATGCTCAATGGTGAGCAGCCGCTGCGCCCAGCCCAGTATGGTTATAGAGCTAGGCGTCAGCGGCAGTCCGTTGCTGCCGCACATCTCGCCTGGATGATTCTTCGCGAAATATGTGCATGCTGCAAACTTGTAGTCGTCTTCGTTCATGGTGGATACTTAAGCACTGTCTATTTATATTGAGTTGAGTAATTAGATGGCGATATACGTATCGTCACAAATACTGATCATAATAACTTATATTTAACTTTCTTTGCAAAAAGAACGCCCCCGACAAACGTAAATAAATAAGTGTCACTGACGTCACTGTCACATTTGACAGATAGTAGCTTTTTTAAAATAATTATGGCCTGGATACGAGTTTGACAGTTAGTAGCAAAACTTACACCTACAATCAAATTAAAAGACGTGGTGCGGCATAGTTTTTGCAACTTTTAAAAGTATATAAGTACTGTATATGATTATTTTGTAATGTAAATTTTATGTTTTTGCATATTTTATTGTATATTTCTGTCTAATTTTGGATGTGTGCATAGTATAACTTTTGTTTGTTTAGTTTTTGTATGTTAGGATTTTAGGTTTTTGTTTTATTTCATCTCATTCAAAGATTTTGATCTAATTTGACTGATAGTTTTTAAGTTTCTGCATGGTTGGCATGTTATGATATGTTCGGTTATGGTTTGTACATTTTCACTAATTTGTTTTATTGAGGGGCTATATGCCGACTGGCATGCGGCTCGCGTTTATGCGTCTCGCCCTTGCCCGCTGCCATGGCGGGCGGCTGGGGCGTGGCGGGGGCGGGGGCGGGGGCGGGGGCGTGACCGGGTTATCGCCGTACCTACCGTAGGTACGGTGATGGTCGCGCGCCCAGCGGCGTGTTTTTAGTTAAGGTGCGTTGGGGTAAGATCAAACGAATTATAGGCGAGATAACCAATGTTCTTTTAAAAGCTTCAATGTTTGAATGATATTTACTAACTATGCTTTTGGAAAAGTAGAGATATGTAGTTTTATGCTTAAATAAAAATAATGCAGTTAAAATTGCTATTAGTATTGAAAAAGTTGTAATAAAAATACACATATAACAAAAAAACATGCGGCAAGATGAAAGGGTAACGGGGTAAGATGGATATAGTTTTTAAAATTATGTACAGGCGTCGTAGGTATGTTTGACACATATATTGAACGGTATAGCAACACCAGTAGTTTAAAATTTTATTTCACATTTAAATAAAACCGTTATTATCGCCAAAAATATTACCTGCTGTAAAATTATCTTTCAATCTTACCCCACTTTGAGGCCTAGACAAGGGTTCTCAACTCTTTTTATAAAAACGACTATAGCTGCGGGTAAAATTCAAGATAAATTAAATATCGCTTTTTTATAGTTCAATAGAAACACATGGAGCCTTGATCGAATATATTTATTTATTTATTGGAAAGAAATCGTGGTGGTAGTAGTACATATAATGAATTTAAAAGGAAACCTATCACGGACAAGTAGGCATAAGTAGTTATCGAGTAATAATCGACCAACTTAATGTGTACTTGGAAAGGCCTATTTTTGTATAAATTCGGTCGACGCAAGCGCACCGCACGTCGATGTTACTAAGACATACAGGCAACTACGGAACCCTACTCTGCGCATGGCCCGACACGCACTTGGCCGGTTTTATTATTAAATTTAGATAGTAAGCTGACATGAATAAATCAAACTGAATCAGTATGTAATAAATCAAATTTTTCATATGCTTTTTTTTAACGGATATAGGTATCACTATTAAAATAATTAATTACTTAGGTACATAAAACTAAAACTAAAGGTAAAAAAATTGCCCCAGGTCGCTGCCAGGCCTAGTGCCTAGTGTGCCCAGAAGGCTGGCAGCATTGCCACGTTGAATGGCAACGCTGATCCTCTGGGCGAGGTAAAAGCCAGCCTTCTGGTCACGTGAAGCCTCGACCAAGCGCTTGCACAATCCATTGAAGATTCGGTGCGCGCTTGGTCCCCACGGTCCGAGGGTCTCTACGCCGAACGGCTCAGATATGAAGCCACTGTCGATGGCTCCATACTTGCGTCGTTTGAGACCTTCGGCTGAGTCAGCAGCGGAACCAGCCCTACACGAAGTCCCCGGAAGATGAGACGACGCCAGTAGAGATGCGCAAAACGTATCACTGAAGTGAACACACACAAGTATAAATGAGTGACTCACACATTGACATGTTTTTCTATCCCCCCAACAATGCCGCAGACAGGCCAACTTGACCACCAAGCCAAGATGGCCAACGTCCCCCCCGCCAAAATAAAAGCCAAGAAGGCAAATGATTACCGGCCCATTTGTTAATGGGCCGCGAAAAACACACCGGCAAAAAGTGTATAACACTGAAATGCCCTCCGCCATACTCCAGAATGGAGTATGTGTGATGTCCACGACGACGACGACATGTTTTTCTATCAGTAACGTAAGCGTGCACGCGTGAGTGTGAGATAGATTTATAGCTTCGACTCGTAAGTGCGAAGAGCGCAACAAGTTGAGTTGAGAGCGGTAGAGCGGGAGAAGGACGCATACTGAACTGACATAGTGAGTTAGTGAGTTGTTTCATCCTTCAGTGAACGAGTGAGCGAGTGACATAAACGAAAAGATGCAGTTCATTTGAATCTCTCACTCCTGAGTTACACACCTCTAGACGCCTGGGTGTCGACGCACGTTGCGTCCCACACCAGGGGTCGACCCATCTTCCAGGGAATGAGCGTCATTCCATCGGGCCTTCTTCCATCGTTCCGTGTCAAACCAGTAGGTTCGAGGACTGCAGGGACACCGGCGCTGACGAAGGCCCGACGGATGATGTCGTTAAGGCTGGAATGACGAGGGATGAGTCCCACGCTCTTGCTGTACGAGAGACCGTGGTGGGCGCGACGATCGACAGCGTCTCCGCAGTGGCAGCGATGAGGGGCGACAGGGGCTTTATTTATTTATTCAAATAAAATGTAAGTTTACAGTTAAAACCAAAGCACTTACTTACATGATAATTATTATCCACAATTATTACATTCAATCACTTAATATATTAGTACAAATTTACAAATTCATTTTATTATCCCATATTTTATACGAAGATAATAAAAAGACACGAAGGTACGAATATATTATTGGCCGGTACTGTATTTTACTATGACGATAAATTATTGTTCATTGAAACAGTTATTTCACTATTGCAACAATCCAACGAAGTTGGTATAAAAGTCTGTTTATTAGTTAAAAAAATAACTTGTAAACGGTGACCCATACCAAAAAATATCTTAATAAGCACCATTCGCTACAACTACGCCAAAACCGCTTACATAACAATTATTTCCCCTAATTTCCCATTCGTTTGGCGAGTTAATAGCATGACAGTAGTTACGAGTACCTATACCTCTACATTTTGAGAACCACTTTCTGTTACTATGAATTGTAAAAGTGGTGTAAGATGAAAACAAAAATATATCCGTCTTACCCAAGTAAAATCAGTCGGTGCAAGATTGAAAGGAATAAAAACTCGAAAAGTAAGAAAGATATTGGATGTCCACGTTAATTGGTTATCAAAATAACAATAACAAGCATATGTATCTCCACAAAATGTTTCTAGCTTAATTGTTAAAGAAGTTACAATGCATGGGGTAAGCTTAAAAATGTAGATTTAACATCGAAAAATCACCTTGTCGAAAAGTGCCAACCGCACACGTGCACACTCACTGAGCAAACAGCGATGACTGAGGGGCGGGGGACAATAAAATGGCGTCTTCGTGAAAGTTGCCAGGATAAAAAAATACCCAGGATAGGGAGTCACGGACGGTTTTTTATCTCACACCGTTTTTCAACTTACCCCAACGCACCTTAGTGTTGTTTTGTTAGTTTTAAGGTAGTATCTGTAGTTGTATATAGTTTTTAGTTTGTCCTTTTATGGTTTGCCGTTTCTTGTACATATTGTTTTTATTTTTGGTGTGTATTTTATACCATCTATGTTATCGGCAATTAGTTGAGGGCCCCTTCGGGGCCCAACTTAGGAAGGAAAAGGAAACCGGAGCTACCGTAAGGGGTTGCCCAATATCAGAACCTATAGGCCGACCGCTAAACTGAGTCCGCGCCTCCCGCCTCCCGCAGAGCCTGCTCTGCCTAAAGAGAATATAACTACTCGTACTAAGTTCTAATGCCCCATCCAGACTAGGGACGTCCACCGCGAGATCGCGACAACACAGACACATACAGTCCCTATTCGTCCCGGTACCGCCGCATACCGGGTAGAGTCAGTCCGACCCAAGTCGGGCCTAGCTGAGTTTCTTGCTGGACTCTTCTGAGCTAGGCTAGGTTTTAGCGAACCAGCGATAAAACTCCCAGTAGTTCGACACCACTCACACCCCAGATTAAAGCTGGGTCGTTTCGGTTTTTCCGTGAAACGAAACGTAACCGTTTTTTTAATCACAAAACTGTTTTGAAAAACTGTTTCAAAAATAATTAGTTTTTCCGTGCGTCGCCGCCGTCGCCGGTCGCGAAACGAAGTGAAACGAAAAAACGAATGAAACAGTTTACAGTGTTCGAGTTGCGTTTTCACGTTTTGCATTGCAATTGCGTGCGACTGTCGCCTTCTACTCGTAGCTCCTTGTCATCGTTTTTATAGAAACAGTTTGTGGTTCTAGCCACAAACTGTTTTTCCGTTACTGTACCAGAAACTGTTTTTGAAAACGCTTACGGGAAAAAACGCCCAGCTCTACCCCAGATTCGGTTGACACCGTTCAACCAATCTCACTGGAGCGCAAACTCGTAGAGTATTCCAGTGCATACACTTCCCCGCAGGGTCGTGCCGGAGGCTTCCCCTGGATTTTCCCCAGGCTACCCTCCAACCACGCAATTCGACCGCTATATTGGGTCCGTCCTAGTATAGCAACAGTCAGGATCAAAAAAAAACCCATCCAGACTCTCCACGAGGCTACAGTAGGTAACGCGAGTACGAGAGTGTGGACGGTGCGCTCGTTTCCCCTCGTCTATCCTCGGCTCGCCTCGCTATCGCTCCGCTTGTTGTCGGTTTTTCGGTAGCGATGAGGCGACGGAATCAATCACACACACGCTCGCTCACTTTGTATTTGCTATTGGGTCGTCCTGTTACGGTGTATTGATGTCTTCCACTAACTTCTCCGTTTTGCCTTTTTTGAAGTGAAAACTTCTTTAGCAGCGCTGTGCACTTTTGTGATGGGGAAAAATTGTTAAACTCTCCACAGGTCACGTCACCGTAAGACGTCACGTGACCGTAATATTCGAGTGATTAAAAATTTGTAAGACGGACACGTGACCTGAACGAAAAACTGTTACAATGTCATTGAGTTTTCACTTCTGCTGGCACTCCCGGAGTGCAATCCTGTCTTTTTTTTATTTTGGAGGATAGACGCAAGAGATTATAATACTGGTAGGCATATAAAGTAGCTAACGCCGTCACTTCAATCACATCCATCTTGTATAGGTACCTTGCGAGCAACTGATTAAATCGAGCATGTGGATGGCTAGCACTCCTACGGCCTCCACTCGCCAAGACCCGTGCCGAGCGCCTCTGGGAGGCGCCTCATGCGAGTCTGGATCTCTGGATGGGGCATAAGAAATGCCAAGGTCACTCGGTACTAGAATTGTTTTAACCTTCCTCGGCCATCCGCCGCGCTCGGTCTTCTGGTGTAGGCTAAGCAAGGACAAATCTGAAAGTCGGACACTACTTCGTACCGCTCATGACGTTCACCGCACTTCGACGTCTGGCGTAGGGTTTAAGAGACCGTTAATTTGCTATACGCACTATTCCCAAAAGAAAATCAGCAGACTAGTAATCAAAACGTGGTCGCGAACCAAGTAATAGTAATAATGACAAAGTTAGTAAGTTTATAGTAAGTACAGAAAAAGTCAGACGCAACGTAAGAATCGGATAGTCGGATCCGACGATCGGAAATTAAGTCGTATGGGGTCTTGCCACTTAAAAAAAAAGAAATCCTGCCTGCTGTCATTGGTCATTGTCACATTTCCATTGTAAATGTCACATTCTTCGTCGTATGAAAGAAAATAGTTTTGCGCAGATTATTTTGGTGAAACGGAATCAGATACTTTAACAATGTGCCCCTAATGCCATTGTTTTATCAAAGTCTAGTTGTAATAAGTTTTGAAAAGGACGAGGTAGCTCTAGATTTATAACATTTTGCACATTCTAGCGTGGTCATGGCTTGCGTGCAGAACCCAGTCCAAGGGGACTCTGAGAGAGAGGAAGGAGAGATTGTGGATGATCTCGATGAGCTTTCGGACATATCGTCGGAGGAAGAGTATCTTTTAAGGCAGAGGCTGCACATGCTAGAAAAGTACAATAATGTCCTTGAACGTAAGAACGCGAAGCGAACAATCTCTGACACTGGTAAGTGGACATACCTCACAACGTGGTAAAAATTGGGACTATTGTTAGTCCTGTTTTCTGTAGAACAGGGTACTAATTGCTTCTAAAATTACAGTTATGATAATGTGGCTATAATTATGTTTACAATCAGCAATTGAGTATTCTACAGCAGGTTGAATTGAATCAAGTTGGCGGACTCTCACCCCTTCCCTTAATTGCAATTATGAGTTTCATACTTTTCATTCTCAAAAACTTGGTGGACCAAGTTTTCACCAATGCATTCACCAAAGAAGAATTTTCATCCTAAGTTTCTTAAGTAATAATTCTTGATTATGAATATAATATATATCCAAATAATAATTGAACGATTAAATATATAGAAAATTTTGACATGTACTTTAGCTCAGTTGGTAGTGACTTGGCCTATATGAACCTGGAGGAGGGTTCGAATCCTGGTAAGGCCATGTATTTGTGTGATGGGCATGAATATTTGTTCCTAAGTTGCGGATGTTTTTATTTAAGGGTGATATTTGGGGTAATGAGGGTGATGTTGAGGGTTTACTAGCGTTCCAACCATCATCAGTCCCCTGCTTGTATTATTGACAAAGTTCTTGCAGATTTGGGTCCGTTTCCCAGTAACTTTGTAGTAGTCCTAGACTTGTTAAAAATACCTGACCCCGTAGCATGGACAGCCTTATCACATGATAAGTGACAAGATTGAGTGTCAGTCACTGGCTGACACCGTTCAATAGAACGAGACGGATGCTCTATCTTGTCACTTATCGCGTCATAAGGCCGACCATGATACGGGGTCTGAACATGCCATACCAGTTAGCCAGTATCCATACTAATATTATAAATGCGAAAGTGTGTCTATCTCTCTGTTACCTCTTGATGCTTAAACCGCTGAAGTGATATAGATGAAATTTGATATAGAGATAGTTTGAGTCCCAGGGAAGGATATAGGGTAGTTATCATCTCGGAAATCAGCCCCTAACGAGGCGAAAGTTTGTATAGGGCTACAACAAACTGCCTTCCACGCAGACGAAGTCGCGGGCAGAAGCTAGCTGTTAATAATGCGATCAAGGGACTGATGGTGGTTTAAATGCTTGTAGAATATGTATTTTTTTGTATTAAGTATGTATACTGTCATCTAGTACCCATGGTACAAGCTTTGGTTAGTCTGGGATTAAGTCCTTTGTGTAAGATTGTCCCCAAAGATAAAAGTCAATCAACTTTTTCTTTAAGTATGTTGCCATTGGATTCTTTGGTGACCCCTTAAAATGTATTCTGATTGTGATTCTGATATATAATTTCATTTGTGAGTAACACTTCAAGTAGGTAAAGTTGGTAAAGAGAAACGTATTGTGACTTTCATAAAACTTACCAGAAAATACTTATAGGAGACTATATTCATTATAGAATTTCAAGTTTAATTTAAATAGATGGCTTTCATCAAGTCTCCATGATTTTGTTGAATTTGTAAAGCACCATTCTACAGTAATACCGTCAGCCATCAATAATTCAGCCAACTGTAGAGGCCTTGCTTCTGTTTTGAAAATGTTGTTGTTGCAAAATGACAAACTCCATTGGCAACTTATTGAAAAAATAAATGTCTAGATATTGTTGGGCACTGTCATTGTGAAAATGATTTCATAGCAATCTCAAAAAGATGTTTTTGATGATTCTATAAACTTTCCAGTCACAGTCAATGCCCTGCTCACATTGTTGTCAAAGTTATCGCTTGGATCCTTTTTCGCAGTAGTTATAGTTTGTAGTAGTCCTGCGCTTGTTAACAATTCCTGACTATGCCATGCCAGTGATGCCAGTTTGCCGGTACATTGATAATAAAGCGATCAGGGGACTCACAGCAGTTGGAACGCCCGTAGAATCACCCATATTCACCACCTTCTTCACCTTATTAGAAAGGTATAAGGTGTAAAAGTGTAAACATATCTTGGTCATCAACAGAACAATCCATACTAATATTATAAATGAGAAAGTGTGTCTGTCTATCTGTCAGTTTATCTGTCTGTCTGTCTGTCTGCTACCTCTTCATGCTTAAAACGCTCAACCAATTTAGATGTAATTTGGAATAGAGATGGGTTGAGTCCCGAAGAAGGTAGAATTTTTTATTCCGGAGATTTCCGGAAAGTTTATATGAAGCTACGATATAAACGATTTCTACTCGGACAGAGTCGCAAGTAGAAGCTAGTATGGTATAAAATTCAGGATGAGTCAACACTTCTTTTATGTCATATTATAGCAGTGCCACAGATATACTCCCATAGCTGTGACGATAATGCTCAAACGTTTCCATTCGATTTCTCTGCAATAAGTTTTTGTGTATCACAGTGATTGTATTTGATAGCACACACACAGAGTGACACTCACACATTATTGCCTATTTTTGATGTCTAAAAATTCAGATTTCCAAATTCCAACTTAAGTTGTTTAATAATTACTAAGTAATGGAATGGAATATTCTACTTTAAGACAATTAATAATATGTTGTTGGTAGAAAAATAAAATGATATTCGGAAAATAACGTGAGTGGTAAATCTTTTACTATTTTTTTACAAGATTGCTATAGTAACTCACGCATTTGTCCTGGAAAATTATCAATCTATTTTGCGATTGATTTGGTTCAACCGTCTTTAATTGTTTTGTTTACTACACTTAAGATGTGTTATAATCACTCTTTCTGCTATAAGAGATCACTTTTATTGTGGGTACACTCAAGTGTAAAAATATGGGTGCATACAACTTGCTTATAAATATGTCCCATCATTCTTATATCAACGGATTAAGGTTTTGGTACAGATTATTGAGAGGATTAAGTAATAATAAATCAATACATATTTTTGCACTTGACTGTACAATGTACAGTCAGCCAAGTAACTGGTGTACCACTTTTGAACCTTAGTCTCAAAATAAGTAGAAAGGTAAACCACCTCCTTGGCTTTCTATACATACATTTACAGTCACAAACAATATGCTTACCAAATATTTCTGACCCCGTAGCTTGGACGGCCTTATCACACGACAAGTGACAAGATAGAGCGTCCGTCACTGGCTGACACCGTTCAATAGAACGAGACGGACGCTCTATCTTGTCACTTATCGCGTGATAAGGCCGACCATGATACGGGGTCTGATGTTGATATCAAAAAGTAAATGGTTGTGGTTATAATAAAATATCTTTCTTTGTGTGTTTGGCTATCACTTTAATTCATCGTGTTTACTTTCCAAAGTCATCAGCAAAAATGTTGAATTACCAAGTTTATTACACATAGTCATTTGTGAACTGCTAAATTGATATCTCAAAGTTCGTTATTATGTGTAAATAGACTTGGCATTTTTATATGTTTACTTGACAATATGATAATTTTTTGCATGCCATACTTCATTATGCACTGTGATTAGTAAATATAACTTTTAGGTAAAAATGGAAAGAATAATGATGCATTTCTATGTGATCTATCTGAAATATCTGCAAATGAGTTGGAAGAACCATATGTAGTATCTAAAAATATTAAGGAACAAAGCCATTTAAAATCATATCACAAACCAAAGAGAAGAAAAGATCCTCCCACTGTTAATAATTTAGCAAAACGAATTCACAGAAAAAAATCTAATAAAGGTAAAAAAAAGACTGCAATACCAGAATCCAGTGATGAGTCTGATGATGAGTATAGAAATAAAAGAAGAAAACTAGCTAATGCTGTATCAGTCAACAAGACTAAAGTTGACAAAACATCTTTGAAAGCAAGGTTGGAAAAGATGCTCTGCGGTTCACATCAGGATTTAGAAAAAAACTTTACGAATACACTGATTGAAACTCCTCTTGCACTTGTTATTGAAGAAGCTTCTCTAGAGAAGATACAGAGCCCCGAATCTTCCTTTGAAGTTGAGAAAGCTGAAAACAAAGATAATTTACACAATGCTACTACACATGTCTATGAATCTATAGATTTATGTTCTATGTCAGATATAGTATCTTTATCTGATACTAAAAGTGAATATAATGGCAGTAATATAAGTGCACCATCAGGAGGCCACGACACAGTTGATTCAGCCCAGGAACCTATTGTGAGTGCAGAAAACTTAATTATCGACGAAACACAAAAAACAAGAGATTCTGATGAAGACTTGGAATTACTTAGAGAGCATGCTCTGAAAACAAAGACTGTTAAAACAAATAGTAAAAAGAATGAATTAGGAAAGCAAAATACAGACCAAATCGCTGAAGCAAAAGAGGCATTGTTGCTATCGGGAGAGGAAGATAGTGACACTGCAGAACTTCGTTTGATTTGTCTTAAGTCCGCTTTGTTGAAAAAAGCATTTGAAAGAAAGCAAAAGTTGAAGCAAAGAAGAAAGCGGATGTCCCAGTCTTGCAATTTGAATGATGAACTGATGAGAGAACAGATCGAGTATATGAATCTGTTGTCGGATAATAATACTGATATAGAATCAGTTGATATGGATATTGGCTCTGACGGAGATGAGAAGAGTAAAGATTATCCTATTGAATCTTCAAACCTTACTAATACAGAATTTGAAAAAGTACACCCTACAGAAACTGATGAAAAGAACATTAAGACACTAATTAACCCTAAGGAAGATGAATTTGAAGAAGATGAGGATCTTTTACGTGCCAAATTATTAACTTCCTTGAGTAAAAACTTGCCTAATCTCATACATCCAAATGTTATAAATAATGCCACAGGAAGTGATTCGCTGAAAAAAGACAACGAGACTGAAAAACAAGCCAACGATGTACCAGAGGAGAAAAGATTTATTATTAGTATAGGAAATTCTGATTCGGAAGGGGAACATGAAGCCACGAAGAATTTGACTAAGATGCATATGAAGTTATCTGAACAGGCAGAATTTCAACAGAAGCTTGATTTGTTTTTAAAGTCTACACGGATGGAGGTTGAGAAAAGTGTTCTTCCAGATGTTGTACAACAACCTTTAGTACCGCCCCTGCCAAAGACTAAAGAAAAATTCGTCCCAAAGGTGAGGCAATACTAGTGTTACAAATATGATAACCGAAGCAAAGACCGGTGTTAATAATATTGAATTTTCAGACTGTGAAACATCTGCCGAAGTCAGAACAAATAGAATACAAGAACTTGGTCAAAAGAATGGCCGAGTTGGAAAAGATTAAAAACGCAAGACAGTCGTCGATAAATCTTGTAAATAAGGGAACACAGCAGAAAGAAACTTTGAAGCCTCATAACTTTGGCACTCGACAGCCTATGAATAACGACTTAGATGAGCAAATAGCGTTATCAAGGTATTGATATTTTTTATTATTTAAATAGTCTTGTACCATTGTTTTGTATCATATGGTTATTTTTTCAGAAAAACGATAGCAGAAGAGTCAGCTAAAGTCCTTAAGCTGAAGGAAGAAGCGACAAAGTTGTCACACAAATATAAGATTGTATCGACAGAACTGCGGAATATTGCAACTGCTATAACTTTCAACAAAAAACAACAGAAAGTTTCTCAAATTAAGTTATCCAAAATAAGAACACAACACCAGATGCTGATAAACAGGTATTGGTACTCAAATCTGAAAAAAAAGATTCCATGATATTTTGAATGCGTACTCATTTTCAAATCTTAGTTTCAGTGTTGCTTGCAAATTTAATCATTTTCAAATTGCGTTTCACAGCTCAAGTACTTCAAAACATTCCATATCAAACGGTAATCTAGCGGCTCGTGGCCTGCAAAAACTAACCTCTGCTCCGTCTAAACGACCCCAAAAAGAAAACGCCCCACTCAAAGAAGAAGTTAAAACAGTCCAACTGTACAGTCCTGCACTCAGTGAACTTCAATCGGTCAAAGTGAGCGTGGTCAATGATAGAATGGAAGAGACGAATCCTAGATTATCAGTTCAAATAGACGTTACCAATAGTAAGAAGACTGTTAAAATACCGAAAAACCCTGTTAAGAATAGTTTTGAATTAGAAAATAATGTGGAATCTAGGACAGATAGAAGAAGTATTGATGCCAACGAAGAGCTTGTTGATAGAGGTGGCAAGAAAGATAAAGAACGAACTATTAGCAACTGGGGCAGTACACATAAACTCGAGGGTGATGATTATAAGTCACCACTCCAAGCATTAGGCTCGGCGAAGTAAGTAATCATTTTATCTACATGTCACATTGTAACATCTGAAACATTGAAATTAATTTTATTTTCAATTCAAGTGTAATAAGGTAATTTTTTAAACGTTTGACTTTTTTTAATTTTATTGGCGATACCATGAATGTACTTATGTTGAAGATGTAAAGGATTTTTTCCAAAAAAAAGTTATAATCATTATATTAATTAGCCATGACAGTGAAATCCTTTCCTTCTCATATAAGACACGGACTGAAGCCCCATTGCTCCAGGGCTGAATACAATGGAAAAGTCATTTAAGCAAAATCCATCTATACCTATCAGAAATCTTAAACTTTAGTAACGCTTTGGTCGCGCTTCTATCGTTTATCACTGTGGATAAAAAATAAACAAAATAGATTAAATATTACAGATACAGTACGAATTATCCGAGTTGACGAGTTGCCAGAATTTAAGCGACATCTATTAGATTTTTTGACTCAAAATGCATTTTACTCTGTGAAAGAATATTTAGATTATAAGCCTGACATGTATTAAGTACTCTGTAATAATATAATTAACTTTTAATATTGTTATTAACTTTTAGCATTTGCATGCCCAGCAGCTGGCAGAATACAATGTACCTACGAATTTTATTTTTATCAACATCCGCTTGACTGCATTCTAGCAAATAAACTATTTTGATTTGATTTGATTTGACATTTAGGTGAAGCAAAGGTCAAATCGTTATTACATTCAATTCAAAGATAACACTTTGGCATTGGTATTTTCATGCTGATGTCAAGAAGTATCCCCAAAACTGTGTTTACAATTTAATCTTTGTTGCTTCTATAGTAAAATTACTATTTGGTCGTTCTGTATTCCTCAGGATGCCTGGAAAACCAGCACGTCTATCATGAGACGGCCGCGACATATTCTCGATTTTTCTCGCACTATACCTCTTGCTCTAAGTGTTCTAATAAGAGGGGGGCGAGAAAAATCGAGAGAGCTCGCGCGCCGTCTCGTGATAGCCGTGCAGCGCTTTTAGCATATAATGTTGCCATATGCTGAATGGCATTCGTTTTGGTGTATTTCTGGAGTAGTTATTTAAATTCATATATACTACCTACTTTGTTTTTTACACCAAATAATACATATATAATATGAATCAGCCTATATACGTCCCACTGCTGGGCACAGGACTTCTCTCATTTTTTTAAAAACAGAAATGATGTTTCAATGATTAACATTCAAACCGCAATGTGGTAAACGTCCGATCATTCGTATGATTCGATATTTTTTATCCACAGCGATGACCATATATGCCAAGTGGGCATCATCATGTAAATGCTAACATTGTTTTTGCATATCCCCAATAGGTGTATTCATAATAGATCAAGAAAATGTGCATGTTTCAATTACCGCTTCCGATTTCAATAAAGTGGATGGCGATTGCGTACGCACATGGCCCAAGTGGGGTGTAAGTATGCATTTAAACTATCCACAGCGAATTATCTAATCACTGTATAAAACATGATTTTCAGCTGGAAGGAGGATCCTAACGCCGTGATCTGCCGTTTCGAGATTGGCGGCCATTGCAAAGACGCTGATTGCAAATATCTCCACCCGAAACAATGACACTATACATATTCTCTATACTTCCATACACTGCCATACTATACATACATACATATCCACATGTTCTGTGACTTATATCGAGCAATGCAATGGATTCGACAAATAATGTGTAAAGTATATAACATTGTATTCTGTATCACGGACCTACTGATTATAATTGCTAACCAACTAATTACAAATTAGAGTTTGAGTAATACTGTTCAATTTATTGTGTGGGTCTGGAAGACCCGCTGCGCTAGTCATAACTTGTACAAATGATAAGTATGTTTGGCTCGTAACAAATAAACAATCGTTATTTGTCCATTATAATTGACGTCATCCGATTGTTATGCGCTTATCGAAATTCACGATATAACTCGATAAGCGCTCGCACAACCTTGGCACTACAAGTGTTTCAATTTCACGGTTTATCGTTTACATAATTTGCTTATCGTCATTTGTTTGTGACTACAGTTTTCTATGTTGACTTAAAGTTTGGTATCTCTTGATTAAATATTTTTTTATGCGATTTTAGTTGCTGGACTCGCTGATGCGGCCTTCTCCAGTGGTAAGTTGCGCGTACTTCTTTAGTCATAGTGCATTAGTGCTCTTTTTGGATTCTGTGCGCCTAGTAATGGACCAGCGACACTCATGGTAAACTGTATGTTCTAGTTAAGTTTTATGATACATATTTTGAAAGATACAATATTGTACAATGTGAAAAGTCTAATAAATTATTATTTTGTATTATCTTTGTTTCATTTTATAAAACCACCACACCACCGATGACCTGGTAGGGTTGCGGGAGTCCGCTGGATGCGGGTGGCGCAGGACTGGCCACTTCGGCACTCTTTGGGGGAGCCCTATGTTTAGCAGTGGAAGTCTTTCAGCTGATATGATGATGATAACACCACTCGTGCCGTGTAACTGCAGTCGGAGTAGCCAATCGTGCCACGCATTCGTCCCTTTCTTACGTTAGTAGGTGCATATTGCCTAAAAATTATGTTTTCAACTGTTCTGCTACTTATTTACACAGTTCACTGGCCTGACTCTAAATAAAGATAGCAAAATTTCATAAATGAGGATCGAAATGAAATAACAGTTGATCTTACAAAGACATTTTATTCAGACATTGTAAAGAAAATACAAAGTAAGTAAAATATTTTCCTCCACACAAAGATAGAGACATATAGTTACAAATGTATACCTACGTATATTATAGGAATAATCTCGATATAATTACATGAGAATAGAATATTTGTAAACGACTGCACAGAAGGTGGCTCAGGATGAATAAGTCCCCATTACTCCTAAACTCTGAGATAGACTAGGCGCGACACAGCTCGCAGGCCTGCTACCATAGCCGTGCTAACGGATCGAGTCTTTAAAAGCTAGGCCGAGCTCTGAGAGCACCCGCACATTAGAGCCACTAAACGCAGCCACTAATAGTGGCGAGCCACAGTGTATTAAAACCCCTATTTTGTCTCAACTAGTTTTTTTTTTGAAAATCATATAGATTGCATGATTACAAACAGCAGACTAAAACTCCGACGTCGATACGGCTTGTAGTTTTTTTATTAAAAAATCTCAGTTTGCTCATTCCCGGGTCATGAATTTCACAAAATAAATAATTATTGAAAAACTAAATTACTTATTTAAGTTTTGTTTATACCTACCGATTTAACAGGCGTATAACGCCTTTAGCTTTCCACAGGTTTTTGTATAGTTACTATAATTAGATAAGAAGATATCAATTTATTTCTCATTGTTGATTTTTATATTTTTATTCTTGAATAAAGCCGTATTAGCACGAAATTCCAATAGTAAACGGTAGCTTATAAAAGCTTTTACCAACAGTATTAAAATTTCGTGCTAATTCCGCAGCTAGTGGGTCGGACGCGGCCACTAAACGCCCAGTGTGCTCTGATGCTTTACAAAATGTATGAAAGATCTCGACCGCAGCTTGTGGCGGTTATACTAGCGGATCAGTGAGCCTCGAACTAACAACACTAACATATACGATCGATAGCAATCTGGACCAAGGAAGAGTACTTAATACTTGATGAACAGGAATGGGGACCTCACCCTAAACCAAAGAGGTCACCTCTAAGTGGTGACGAGAGACATGTAGGTAGAATAATATATATCCTGAATAACAATTACAGTGAATGTGGGCACAGTTGGAGCGAACGTGACAATTAATGATAAATAGTTTCATTATTTCACTAGTTATACCATGGCCAACCATGGTCACGGGTCTGAAACACTTTGGGAGACGTTACACGGGCCGACATCTCAAGGAAGATCGGGAAGTCTTAGATAATCTAGTATGGAGTGACCTTGATTTGGCCAGCCGCTGTGCAGCCGACATGTATCCACACCGCGGCACGCGTCGGCCGGCATGCAGTCGCCGATATCGGCCCGTGTAGCGTCGCCTTTTGGGAGATTTAACAGAAAAGGCCATTACAAACTATGCAATTTGCTGATTTATCTATCATTCCAACTATACCGAGTTATTATGACAAACCTATATGTGTGGCCTTAAACCGCGCTATAGATGTCTTTCTCCGTCTAACGCATAAAAATAGTTGGCCAAAATGGACCCATTGCGTTTAGCAGCCATAAAGGCTCCTCTGTACAATGAACCATCATGGCGTAGGACAGGGACGCACGCAGGCTTAATACGCATAACCTTGTTTTAACGTGCCTGTCACATCAAATTAACCATTGAACGTGTCCGTAACGATATGACAACGTAATATCTCCTCTGGTCCTTGTCCTGTTCTGATGGACGAAAAAGAAAGTATCCTAGACCCATAACCTATAATAAATTGTGTACTTACGTTATATTGATAACGAAGTACAATCATTTAAAAATAATCTAATTTCCTTAGTAAAGATCATAAGTATTGGTGTTTCAAAGCTCAATTTCGTTCATTACACATTGAAGACCAGATTCAGGCAGTATTATAAGTATCACTTAGAATTTAACACGAAGGACTAAATGTATCCAGCAGGTTAATAGTGGCAGTAAAAAGTAGCTGAGAATATTCACCCATCTCTTTCTCACGTTAATAATCCTTATAAGTAGGTAGTTAGTGAAAAACACCTTTTGACCGGTATAGGTACATAGTGCGGCGCATCCTTTTTCTAGAACGGATCTTATCTTAGCCTCGGTCCAACAAAGCCCTTGTTTAGCCACATGGCCACCTGTTCGCCGCCGGCAAGTTACACCTGCCCGGCTTGCGGTCGTGTATGCCGCTCCCGCATTGGCTTACACAGCCATGGAAGACGTTGTTTCCCTTCTTGACACTGCTTGTATGGTCTGTGACTTAAAGACTTAAGGCCATTGATGATTCAAATAGTGATTATTGTTAAAATTGCAAGGATCAAATTAAAACGAAAGGTAAGTATGCATATAAACAACTTTTTGTTAGTAGTTGCAGTATACTTAGTACTAGTACAACGTAAACGGTTAGCAGTGACACTTAACAATGAAAGACGATGGCTTTGTCTTCTCGTTGTACCTAGTACAAAGAGAAGTTAACACGTTCTAGTCACTTTTATCTATCTAAAATACCAGATCTGTGTATTTTTTTCGGGATTTTCATCTCTAAGCATTGCCTCGGAAAAATATTGAATATGCTATACATTGGTCATAGGTTTACCCGACTTTTTACTTCCACGGTTTGCTGAGCAGACTTTTAATAACTGATCGAATTACCTAGTTGGAAGGGTGGAAGGTATAAACATCAATATTATATTGTTATCGTGATTCTCGCTTATCTAAATAATCTAATTTATTTGCAAATAAGTTGTTATTAGTTTCGTGCGGTTTTACAATAAATGTAGGTTATAATTACTTACATACAGGCTCGAGTTAGTGTTTAGGTACTCTGGGAAGACCCGACTTCTACAAATTCTCATAATACCTACTTAAATGAGACAGCGACGTTGAACTGAGCACGGTTGCGATAGCTCAGTTGGTTAGAGCGGCCCGAATCGAAAGGTTGGAAACTGCTCGAAGCAATATTTTTTTCTTCTTTAGTTAAAAGTTTTCATTGTTAGGTACGATTCTTAGGTGCAGTTTCGATGATCCTTTTTAAGCGTATCTTTTGGGTGGGACTACTTTTTGATTTTTCGAAGGATAATGGAAATACATTTAAATAATTCAGACACACCGACATTGTGCGCTGTCGCTAAAATTGCAACTGACAGTTGAGGACACAGATCGTCCGTTCCAGACTTGCACATCATGACCTCCCAAGCAATGCCACATAAGTATTTGTGTTTGTGCGTCTGACGCGGGCTCCACGTCGTTTTCCATAAAACGCGGCCTAAAGGTTATTGGAGTTAAAAGAATGAAAGGTAAATTTTGATTACCATTGAACACAATCTTACAATCAGCTTATAGGCCGCGGACTGGACGCCAGAGTGGGCAGCGGGGCGACGAGCGGCAGCCCATACATTGAAGTCGCTCGAATGTATGAAATGAACTGTCGCTCGTCCCCCCGCTGCCCACTCTGGCGTCCAGTCCGCGGGCGTCGATTGAGCCGTGATTTATGATTATGATTAGGATAGGAATACGATGTCTTATGAACAGTAGGTATAACGTACCTAGGTAAATCTAATACGCTATATCAGGAGGTGGTGTGTTTGGATTGGATGCACATTCTTCCCCCTCTCCCGCCTCGTCGCATGCTAGGTAGGTAAGGTAGGTAGTTGAACCTATAGATGTGGTAGAAACGGCCACTCTAAGCCAAGCTAAGCTACATTTTCATACAATTGACACGCTTCGTCGGTTTATCTTGGTTGATCGGTATGAAAATATAGCTTAAGTATTAAGCTTGTAAGTACCTTGGTTTATTTATGATTGGTTGTTTAAGCCACGGAATCTTAAATGGCGGCATTTACTGTGAATGACATGTGTGAATGTAAGTAGCAGCACTATAATTATACATAGGCCACACTGAAAGTTTTGCACTCCTGGCTATTCGCACTCATTCCAATTTCGAATTGATTATTTAAAAAAAATATAGACCTTTGTTTATGGAATGTACTAAATATTGGCGGGAAATCGATAGTCATTTGTTTTTTTTGTCAGTTCGAAATAAACCGATTGCATTCAAAATGGATTTGACGCGTAAATATTTTAGAGCAATGATTTTTTATGATTTTAAAAGTTCTCTTTCTCCGCATGAGTGTAGTACTCGCTTTCAAAATGCATTTGGTGTTGAAGCACCACATCTGAGCACCGTGAGACGTTGGTACGCTGAATTTAATAGGGGCTGTGTTAGTCTCGATGACGAGTTTCGTGAAGGTCGACCGTCAACCGCGGTCACTGAAGAAAACGTTGCTGCTGTGAGACGACTGATAGAAGAAAACCGACGAATCACTTACGACGAAATTCGAGGACAATTAGGGATTGGTATGAGTCAAATACAAAAGATTTTACACGAAAATTTAAAAGTCAGGAAACTTTGTTGTCGGTGGATTCCTCATGAACTAACTTCAGGCCAAAAACGGGCACGTGTCGACTGGTGCCAAGAAATGCTGCGGAAATATAAGAACGGATGTTCAAATGGTGTATATAACATCGTAACAGGAGATGAAACATGGATTTATTGTTACGATCCAGAAAAGAAACAACAGTCTAGTGAATGGGTCTTTGAAGGTGACAGTAGGCCAACAAAAATTCAACAAGCCAAAAGCGTTGCCAAACAAATGATCGCTTGTTTTTTTTCAAAAAGTGACCATGTCTGCACAGTCCTTCTAAATAATAAAAGAACTGTAAATGCCGAGTGGTACACCACAACTTGTTTGCCCACAGTCTTTGAAAAAGTTCGCGAGACACGACCACGAAGCCGCATACTCCTGCATCATGATAATGCGTCCCCCCACACTGCAAAAAAACAAAAGCGTTTTTGAGTTCCGAAAATGTGGAGACCGTGGCTCATCCGCCTTATAGTCCAGATCTTGCACCCTGTGACTTTTACCTTTTCCCGAAAATCAAGGATTTGATGAGAGGTTTATCATTTAAGACGCCCGAAGATGCAGTGGCGACATTTAACCAACACGTCGAAAACATGCAGTCAAGCGACTGGGTATCATGCTTTGAAAAATGGTTCGAGCGGATGAATAAATGTATAAAATGCAAGGGAGAATATTTTGAGAAGCAGTAAATGTATTAGTTTTGTTTTAAATTGTTTTATTTAAAAGTTACGCAAAACTTTCAGTGTGGCCCTCGTAACGGGTGTCTCAATTACGATTAAAAATAACCCTTTAATTATGTATTATTCGGGTAGTTAATTAATAGTGTACGTTTATTGAGTCACCTGTTATATATTGTACCTACTATGGTGTCGAGCGAGATTGGCACGGCTTATGCATCTAGGATGCTGGTGGCAAAGCATAATCACGTCTCAAAACCTTGTTTCTACGCAATTGGGAGTAGCCCAGATGGCATGGCCTGAGCCTGTTTATCTAAGCGTGTGCCACATGGCGACGGCCTTGCGGGTCTCCTGAGCCATCTGCGCCCAGTGCCGGCCCTCGGCGGCCGGCTCGGCGGCGCCGACGCAGCACCAGCCCACGACGAGCCCGCCGCCGCCGCCGGTCACCACGCACACCTGGAACATCCACTACCTTAGCTAACTCCACACCAGTGCGCTTTCTGGGCATGCGTCATATTGCTGTCACAATCAGTCTATGTAACAATAGTTGTAACAGCATGACGTATGCCTTGTTGAACGTGAAAGCGCACTGGTGTGGACTTAGCTGACCAGCTTATTCGTTGTGGGCGCAGCTAGACCACCCATGGACTATGGGGAATGGGTTTTTTTATATTATTACCCATACCCACATCTTACATCCTCGGCAGCTCTGGCAACCTTACCACCAGAAACACACCATAGGTATACCTACAGAGCAAGTAATTAATGGCGTTAATTATGGCTGCGGTCTCCTGAAAGGTGGAGGTACTTCCCCAGTTGGGCTGCTCCAAATGAGCGAGTTGCCATTCCGCTGTGATCTACCTCTACAAAAATATATTCTATGGGTGGGCTGCGCTTGCGCCAAACCGTCTGTAATCGTAAGTTTGGGTTACAACAGGGCGATTCCACAACACTTCGGGAGCTCAAATACCGCGAGCCATCCGGCTGCCTCTTGGACACTGCAACTACGCATCATTGCTCTGACTAATAGTAGTTATGATAATACCTCAATGGAAGCCTCTTGCAGATGCCCAGACGCCAAACTGAACGACAGCGCCTCGTTCCACACGGGGTTGTGGATTTCCTTTCTATTGCTCTTCTTCTTCTTGACGCGTTTGCCGTTCACCAGGAGGTACACCTTCACGTATACGTCTGAAATCAAATTAATACTCTTATTTATGTAATGTTAATAATTAATTTCTACAAGCTTCGGTAGCCTAGTGGTTCAGGTATGCGGCTGTAAAGCGGCGGTCTTGGGTTCGAATCCCTTAATACGAACTTATATACGGAATGTGTACCATTAACTTTTCAGTGAAGGGAAACATCGTGGGGAAACCAGTCTAATACCCAATAAGGTCTAGTTTTTCCTCTGGGTTAGAAGGTCAGATGACAATCGCTTTCGTATAACTATAGTGGCTCTTCAGCGATAAGACCGCCTGTTGTCTACCTCTACCTACATGTTATTGCATTGTTTTTCTTTTTAACTGCTTTGTTTGTGGGAGGTGTGCAATAAAGAGTATTTGTATAGTGCCTATGCCAAATCTGGGGGTTAGGTGTCAAGGCGGACCCCGGGCTCATTTAGAGGCCAAACGGGTATGGCGCTAGGAAGATGATGGATGATTTGATCATCATTCTCCAGCCATTTTCCCCAGTTGTACAATAAAGGTGCATGGGGTCCGCATTGGCACCAATCCCAAGGTTTTGCTTTTTGAAATTCATTGATTGGATGTGATTATATTTTTTATACAAGATTTTATTTAAGTTGCTGTTCGTGTATCCTTTCCTCCTTGAGGTACCGATACATATCCCGCATTCAACACCGTTACAGTTCTGGCCTCTTCAATATACTTAGAGGCTTGTTTTTTCGCACCAGCCACGGAACCAGAAGCAGTTTTAAGTTCGGAACATACCTAAAGCGTCTTTTCCTTCCTGAGGTGGTAGGAGATTCCTAGCCTTCAAGACCACGACGGTCAGCCGTTCAGCGGACGGCAGGTAAGACAGAGACAACAGGAGTTCTTGCAGCTCCTCCGGCGGCCTGCGCTCGCGCGACAGTTCGGCCCACACTTCAGTACCCCCGGCGACTTCCACTCTAGATAGTGACACTTTGGCTGAGCCCATGACTTCGTTGCGGGAAAATCTGGAAACAGGAAGTTGGGATTATGCAGAGATGGGCGTAATCTATTATTTTGGAATTAATTACACGATTACGTTCCAGTAATCGTGATTCCTCTGTAATCAATTACTTGGATAATCAAAATTACTGTAATACTAGTACTATGATTACATTTGTAATCCATTCCTTTGGAATCGGTATTGTAAACCACTACTGTGATCTTGATTCTTCTGTAATTTAAGTACCTACTTAAGTAATCTGAATTACTTTACTCCAATTCCAGACTAGATTACCTACTTCATTGGCATTTGAAGGAATTAGGTATTGCGTTTTTTGTACTCCAGTATGAAAACAATTGCAGTAGCCCCTTCAAAGGACTACTACAATAGTCCCTTTCTTCTAAATTTGATAATTTAGTTGAAATCAAAGCTAACCTTTTGACCGCCAAAAGTCAAAAAGTATGTTGCAATTTTTTACTCTGTCAAAAACTAAAAATATGTCATTTAAATTGTCACTGTCTGATATATCAGACGACGGCGGTCAAAGTGTTAAGCGTAAAAGGTAACGGACAGAATTCACTTGATTACATTACAAGTAATCTGACACCCAGTAGCGGATTTCAAAGTAAAATCAAGTAATCCTGTAATCAGGAATCGATTACGAAATGCCCACCTCTGGGATTATGTATGGAGTATCATTAATTTTGTTTTGATTTAGAAAGAATATGACTACAGTGATACCAGCTCCAGCTAAGTAATAGCTAAGAAACCGCTGGATTTTCCTATCAAACTGTTTGTGGAAGGCCATTTTAATACATGCTATCCATTCTCATAGGTTTGGTCCGATATAACTGAACCGCACTCCGATTCCCTAATAGCTCTGAGCATTATTTTCCCCATTTGATCTGACAGTTCCCACTAACCAACCACAATGACTCACCGACCCAAAACGAGTCTTGGCCTCTGACACGAGTTGTTACCACTTTTATCGAGTTTACGACTGAGAGATCGCACACGTCTGATTTGACGTTGTTCCAACGATACCTGGGACGTCCATCCATGTCACTAGGGAACAACTAAGAAAAAGACCGCTTCTTTCTTGCGGGGCAACTAACCTGTCATAATCAAACACCTGAAGCAGCAGCGTCTTGTCTCTCAACTCATCATGGGACACGGGGAACTTGAAGTGCTGGTCGAAGAAGGGGTTAGCCTCGTTCCGGTGAACGGGGGTTTGGCGCATGCGCGTGTCCACTTCGGGGAGCAATGTCACTCGCACGTATGGGTCGTTGAAACCGCCCGCTTCGAAGCCGGCTAGGTCGTGCGCTGGAAACAAAAGATAGATGAAAAGATAAGCATGGGTAAAAATGTACACAGCATGAGGGCAGCTACCGCGGGTTTCGTTCGGTCGTGTAATAGCTCTCTCTCTCGCTTGAATGAATGCAAGTGCGCTAGGGATACACGAATGAATCAGGTTGGCGTGCCGCGGTAGCCGCTCAGGTCACTAGCTGCAGTTGGATCGTGTAACGCTTTGTACATCAGAATCAGAATCAGAACTTTATTTGCTCAAACATGGTACAAAGTAGGTAACTTAATTAAAATATATAGATCTACATGTTTCGTCATACAGACATGCAAATATAATATGGTCATGTGTATCGCATGCACAAGTTGTTAAATACTAAGTTCAGTCCCTAGGTAGCAAAAAATGTCATTTAAATATTCTTGAGTTGTGTAATAAGCCTTGAATGCTAAAAACGTATACAATGTTCTCTTAAACTCTATTAAGTCATCTAACTTTAAAATTGACGATGGTAATTTGTTAAATAATCTGGGTGCCATTCCAAATATACTTTTCGACATTAAAGCTGTTCTGGATGGCCTAAAATTAATTTTTCCTTTTTGACGTACTCTATTAAATTACGAAAATTGGTCCATATTACATTTTACATAGATACAGGTCTCATATATGTAAAGACAAGGCATTGATAATATTTTTAACCTAATGAAATGTGGTTTGCATTTGCACGTTTTCATTTGTTTAATGCCACATACTGCTCTTAAGCATTTGGTAGAGCTAACTGTTTCAGGGGAGCTTCGCGTTTAGTGTTTAAGTCTGGATGGGGGGCCCTAGGGCGCTGATAACACTTGCGCCAGGGCACAGAAAACCGACTGCTTTTTTAGTCTATGTCATGCTTTTCAAAATCCTTACCCTCAATGAGATGCACTTCCAAATCCGACCGATCGAAATCGTACTTCAAGCGTAAATGCAGTCGACCCAGCGATGGCCCCGCGCCTTCTAGCTCGATGACAAGGGGGGCTTCACGTTTGGTGTACAGGTCTGGTTGGAGGGCCCCAAGGGCGCTGATGGCCCCCGCACCGGGGGACAGGGGCCCGACGCCGCTGCTGCTCTCCACGAGGGAGTTGCTGCGATCTATCCGTCTGAAATTAAAAACGTTTGTGTTATTTGGTAGTTTCAGCATATTTCTGCATGATACTTTTATACTTATTATAGAGAGGTACAGTTTGCGCTGAATTACCGGTGGGACCATGGAATGATTTCATGGTTTCAGAGGTGAAAGAAAAACAAAAGACAAAAAAAACCGGGCAAGTGCGTGTCGGGCCACGCGCATTGTAGGGTTCCGTAGTTGCCTGTCTGTCTCGTGACATCGACACGCGCGCGCCATTTAAATGGTGCGGTTGCGTCGGCCAAAAATGTAAGAAGGTTTGGCCTTTCCAAGTACATTAAGTTCGTCGACTCGGTAGCTAGTTATGCCTACTTAGCCGTGATAGTTTTCTTTTAAAATTCATTATAACTATGTATAGGGTACAGTAGTAGTAGTCACGAATTTTTTCGCATTCCGGTTGCTACTAACCGCTTAGCCTGGAGTCACTTGACACGAACAAAAATTAGGACTTTAAAATATCACGCAAAGGGATCGCTGAGTTCAAAAAAGAAACCCATAATATTGAACAAGCTATCTAACGATAGGTACCCAACACCATGGGTTTGCAGAAAAAAAGACCGGGTTGCACTCCGGGAGTGCCGGCAGAAGTGAAAACTCAATGACGTTGTAACAGTTTTTCGATTAGGTCACTTGTCCGTCTTACGAATTTTCAATCTCTCGAATCTCACGGTCACGTGAAATCTTACTGTCACGTGACCTGTGGCGAATTTAACAATTTATCCCCATCACAAAAGTGCACAGCGCCGCTAAAGATGTTTTCACTTCAAAAAAATACATCACTACTTTACGTGTAGCCTACAAAAACATTTTGTTCATGATTTTATGCTACCGTTTTGTCGGCGTGATTCATTTACGTGTGACCATGCCGAATAGCAGCTTTCCAGTAGTAAGGGTCGCTGAGCTAAGCCGCAGATGGACAGACGGACATGGCAAAACTATAAGGGATCCTTGTTGACTACGGAACTCTAAAAACCCGAAAACTTAAATTAAAGATCTCATAAATACACATTTTTGTAGTCTTTTTGCATTCTTTTGGCAGACATTTTTTTGCTCTACAAGGCGCAAAGGAGGCTTTATCACGATTTTTTTCAAGTTGCCCAGAAAAGGAAAGAGACCCACACAAATAAATAATATATACAGGTTTAGGTTATTACTTGAGGGGTTATGACCACATCTGGAAATCTAGATTCTTCCGCCTTTTTACCACTAACAGTGGCATGGCTCGCTGTTTAAACTCCAACAGTTCCGTCTGATAAAATTCGATCGTTATTATAATAACTGGGACCATCTGTCCTTCTTAGGTCAGTTTGGTACTTAACCCGTAACAGCTGCAAATTATATCCCATTTGTTCCACGGACCCAAGGAATTGGTCCGGCCGTTCGGCTGTCAGCTACCTCATATTAACTTCGAGATAAACGACCACTATGTCATCCCCATTCACCCCCTCAGGGCATGATTTCCGGGATAAAAACTATCCTACGTCCTTCCCCGGGATTCCAACTATCTCCATACCAAATTTCATCTCAATCGGTACAGCGGTATAGGCGTAATATGACTTTCGCATTAATTTACGCAAGTACATAAAGAAGCTATAAATATATGTACACTCTTTTGTGACATTGACAATAGAGTCCTGTAGAGATATTTATGTCCTTATTTATGTACGTTTTACCCCTGACTACTAAAGCTATGTGGGTAACTATTTTGGCTAGGGTAGTGATCTTTATCGCGCAGGCGCCTCAAAGAGAAAAGTTATGCGTTCTTCAATGTAGGCTCCCCTGAAAGCTAGCGAGTATTCGCTGTGTAGATAGGGCCCTGAATGTGACTCTAGCTGTCGCAACAACGAATCCGCAGGTCAATAAAGGGTTGGCAACGTGGTCACGTGTGACTCCTCGGAAGTTCCAAGCGTCCATAGGCTGTGGTTTATGTTAACCAAATGTGCCAAAGGCAGACTGTTAGGCTTAGTGTATTAAAAAACCGGCCAAGTGTGTGTCGGGCCACGCACAGTGTAGGCTTCGGTAGTTGCTTGTCTGTCCTTGTTCCATCAACACTTCGGCCAAATTTCTATGATACTTCCAAGTACAATTTTAACTTTTAGTCTAAATAATTATATACTTATTTAAGAAACAAGAATGATTAGGTACATAAAAAGAAGCGGGTTGTGTCGGAGATACAACTGTTAATTAAGCTTAAGTGGATAGTGGTTGGCTATGAAACCCTAATAAAAAAAAACCGGCCAAGCCTGCTATTATGGTGTACCCGTAAAATATATATCTGAATTAATTCACTAAAATCTGTATAAGTACAGATAAATCGGTATATATGGCAACATTAACTGACGTAGCTCATTTGACTCGCGATACATTGAAAATGGCGGTCATTTCAGCATTATTTTCATGTCCGCCACATAAACTAAATAACATTTTGTGATTAACAACTAATGGCAAATAAAGAAGGATTAAAACATGTAACAAACAATTATTTGAAATCAGATTAGGCTTATCTACAAAAAGTTATTCCGGAAGTCACGTGATACATTTTGAACTGTACCCCTATACAAGAACGCGAGCAAAGAAGTATCCACTTCAAAACCTACTACTACTTACTACTACGTACTTTTAGTTGGTCGACTATAACTCGGTAACTAGTTATCCCTACTAGCAGTGATAGATCAATAAAATAATTGAATTGAATAGATTTCCTTTTAATATGTATTACTGCCACGCTTTTTCTCACATTCCCAATATTAGCCATTTAGCAGGCAGGGGAGAGCGGGGGACATTTGACTCGATATCCCGCCAATTTCGTCGGCGTGATTGATGTATCCATGCTCAATTACAGTTTTCTAGTAGTACCAACTTAAAAGTCACTGAGCTAAGCCGCAGACGGACAAACGGACGGACCGACAAACGGACGAGGCGAAACTTTAAAGGTTCTTATATCTCTGCATCAGCCAGATCATAAAATTGTTTAGATTTGCACCCTCGTTACGTATATATATTTACGAAGCTGAATACCCCCTATAACGAAGTTAACTAGGGAGGCAACACGGATCTCTCGTGGACCGAACAGTGTCATGTTTCGGCGTGTAACAAATTACAGCCAGTTTGTTACAGTTTCGAATAGAACTGGGCGCAGGCATTGAAGTACTTGCGTTCAGAAGGTTCACTGTCTAACAAATCCAATGTAGACAGCGCTGTCAAACTGGTCGCGTTCAGCTTAAGCCGTGCGTACTGCAGACACCGTGACACACTTCAGGTCCCGCCGGAAGATCAGCGCCGGCTCTTGAGTCGGCATTATGCTGAGGCGGGACCTTTTCGTGACACGATACTTGTCATGAATAAATGTTTTTCTTTCTTTCTTTCTTTCTTTCTTTCAATGTTCAGGACAGATTCTAACTGAATCGCGTGCTCTTTATATTCGGGACAAAGTAAGAAGAAGAAAGAACGATGGATACCTACATTTATTCACAAACACACCGGACACAACATTTAATGAAAAATATTTTATTTCTTGTTCAATTTATTAAACAATAAAATAAACAAGAAAAATATACCTATAATACACGAAACGTGTCTGTGGCAGTGAACCGGACACTGGCTCAGCATTATGCTGAGGTGTCAGACACCTGCAGCGCTGAGTTTCAGCCAGCACCGTCGGTGACTCACGGAAACGTTATACAATTTTAATGTATAAACTACATACTAATGCTGTGTGTTGAGTTGACTGATAGAGAATGCTTACGGCATTAAGTCCGCCTTTTGTATGATAAGATCTTTTGTGCACTAAAGAATAAATAAATAAATATAGGTAATATCCTATTGGGATAGGCGAAAGAGAGATACACTACCTTAAATACGAAGTGAGATAAAAAGAAGGTGTACGCACTGTTACCTACATGCAGCTTGCAAACGGGTCACTCAGCAACGCTGCGCGCTTTATTAATTAAGAGCACACATTTACAAACAAAATTGATCAAACAAAACTCTTCAGCACGTGTCGCTATTCTGTCAAGATTACCTATCATTTACAAACAAAATTGCTCAAAACTCTTCAGCACGTGTCGCAATTCTGTCAAGATTACCTATTTCGAGGTTTATGCAATGTTGAAAAAAAAAACCCTTTTTTTTAATATGTGCATGAGCGTTCTGCTAAACTTAATTGCCATGGTTGAACCGGCTTCACTAAGCATTAGCTCTGACTATCTTTTTTCTTGATCTGGGATTGAGACATGGAAACATTTAATAGGATACCCGATTTTAGTGGATTCATATTACTTTTGAGAGTATGTATGTATTTTTTTAAATGTAATACATACTTATACTAATTTAATGTAATCTAACGGTTATAATGTACCTGGTCAAGAATTTCAGGTTAAAATGTTCTTGACCGATTCCTGTAAAAACCAGCCTAGTTAGCATGATCGATTTTATGTTATACACAAGCTTCTGACCGCGACTCTGTCCGCGTGGAATTCGTTTATATCGTAGCGTACAAGTTTTCACCCCCCCATAGGGGATGATTTCCGGGATAAGGAATCTTTTCATAGTTTTATTATTGTAGCTCAAAAAAAGAGGTTCTCCGTTCAAAGTTTGCACCCCTACTTTCACAGCCGTCATAAAAGCGATCGTCTATAGCGAGCACAAGCAAAAAAATAAAACGAAATTTCACTCGTTTTGCATGTTGTCCAGTGAAACATTGACAACTTTCCTTATTTTCCTATCAGGGTCTTTTTGTGAACTCGCACCAGCACGGCTATCACGAGACGGCGCGCGAGCTCTCTCGATTTTTCTCGCACTATCCGTCTCTCTCTTATTAGTACACTTAGAACAAGAGGTATAGTGCGAGAAAAATCGAGAGTATGCCGCGGCCGTCTCATGATAGACGTGCAGAAGTCAGAACAGAACTGTACTGACATTGAGAAGTATCAGGAAAATGAACTTTATCGGCGTTACTACCTGTTTTCTAACTCACGGATTATTCACAGTAGAATTTAGAGGCCGACAAGACCCCTAATGATGATGACGATGAAGACATTTGATTTGCAACAAAATGAGAAGTAATTAATCTTTATGAAGCGCTGTTTTGAAGTTGTTATGGTTTACCAGTCGTGTTTTTTTTTTAATTTATTAATATGAAGGGAAAAATACTATTTTACAGTTTCAATACAACTCGCAAACTGTGACGTTGGCGTGTGGCGAGAAACGCTAAATTTTATGCTTACAACTTAACCTATTTCAATCTAACAAATTATGTGATTTGACAAGGGAAATTATTATGATGTATAATTTGCTATACATTTACCTAGCAACAACAAACAACAGGCATGCTGACACTCAACAGTTTTTATCTGGTTGTAATAAGGATTACTAATAGTCAGCTCACATATCACGCATCTCTGGATTTTTTCCTTAAGCGGCAATTACATTGTCGCTATAGTGCAAAGACGATGATAGTCGGCCGCATAAGGTGACCGATGGCTACGAACCATGTTCCTAATCATCGGATGACGGGGTTATGTGGTATTTCTATCCACTAAAAACTCCTCGGCGGCCGGCACAGATGCCCTGCATGAGAGCGCAGACGCTCTCATGCAGGGGGACTCCAGGATCTTATTCCGAACGCACTGGAGCCTTCCTCGCGCCTCGCCACGTTTGGCTCGTTCTAAGGTGGAAAAGATGTTCGTTGCCTTTCCTGCCCCCCTATTCTGTAACTTATTTTAAGCTCACCTCAACGCTCACCCACAAATATATCTTGACACCGTGATGCGTAGTAACTAAGCGTAGGTAGAGGTCTAGTTTCGTGACGGGTGAGCCGCTTTAGCGCGTAGCGAATAACAGCTCTGGGGTTTTTAAGCGCCCGCCGCACGCCAGAATCACTGCCGATGACCCCGTTCAGTCACCTTCTACGACAGACGGCGGAGACCGTAGACCTACTATATAATGCCTAGTGAGTTAAAGTCGCAGGCTACCTATCTGCGACTCGTTGTACCGCCGCGGACGTCCCGACAATCGAGTTTATTCCAATTTGGGACGGGTGCGCGCCAGATTGATCGCACGCCCTCAGAGGGCTATCTCACTCGACGTATTGGCATGTGCGCGTATTTGTTGATATTTGAGAATAGTTATTGCATGTATAGAGAGGTAAGGCACAGCGGAATGTCACCTCGCCTCTCTACTCTAATTTACAGAATGCTGCAGTCATTATAACACCACTGCTTACACTCTCTCTCTCTCTCCCTCTGTAGTAGTGTCCAATTTTGTCAAATCACTCATAGGTGTGAACTGTGTTCATATCTATCTATATTTAAATCTGAATTTGATATTTAACTATACGTTTAGTCACATGGACTCCGGTCCCAACGCCCAAAATTGGTATGTGAGGAGGGCTATTACATTATGCATATCGCGTTGATGTGAGTACGTATCGAGTTATGTTAGGTCTCGTTCTGACACAATAGCTATAGGTATAGCTTAAAGCAGTAACATAAATCCGTACTCATCATCATCCAGCGAACGAAAAACTATAGATCGCGAGCTCCTTACGAATTTCTACCCAAACACGTGCCTATAAAACCCGGTATGCGCATGTTCGAACTAAACGGCTGCCTAGCATCGTTTTGACACCCCGCCCCCAACCCCGCATAATGGGAATGGCACCTGTTTTTGTGGGGCCATTTTGCGGCGCTACTTAGACTTCGATGGTTTTTTTCGTTGACTGTCATTAACCTCTTAGTGATTTTCCCGGTAGCGCCCTAATAGTCCGGGTCCGCGTTAAAAGAAACGAAAAAAGAAAGAAGAAAGAAAAAAATAGTGCAAGAACATTAAATAAAATTAAAGTGCAACAAAACTTAACTTACTTAATACACACTATTTTTAAGAAATTTGCTTTAAAGGGCTTGCACTCAACTTAATGTCACGGAGCGGGCCAGACCCCGTAGCATGGACGGCCTTATCACACGATAAGTGACAAGATAGAGCGTCCGTCACTGGCTGACACCGTTCAATAGAACGAGACGGACGCTCTATGTTGTCACTTAATACGTGATAAGGCCGACCATGATACGGGGTCAGGGGACATTCCGTGACGCGTGACCTTGGCATTGGCACCCAATCCCAAGATTTGGCGCACCTAGCTTTCATGAATGCGACTGCCATATATGAGTGTGAGTATGAGCATATGACCTTATAAATAATTGACCGATTTAGTCAATTATTTATAAGGTTTGAATAAAAAAGACTAGATTAGATTAATTTATTTCATTTTTTAAATTTACATTCAGCAAGAGATCGTCAGTGTATAAGAATAAAAAACAATAATAAATGACAGTCACTCAAAATCCATCTCTAAATGAAAACAAAAAGATTAATAATAAGGCAATTAACTTTTATTAAACAATATTTTTTTTTTAAATGTTAATATCACAATTAACATTTTCACGATATAACTTGCTTCTCTCGCCATCTCAAGTAGTGGAGCCGAGGTGAAGTGCTCCTAAACGCTCTCAACAAGTTCTGCAACCCTATCGGGTCGCAGTGATATTTAGCCGAGCTGCTGAAAACTTCATTTCTTCTTATCCTACTAATATTAATATCATCCCCTAAGAGACTGAAAGTTTGTATGGAGCTACGATGCAAAGGAGTTCCACGCGGACGAAGTCTTAACTTGGACTTTTAGATGTTTGTTACTAATCACGCAAAAGCGGATAAAAGGATTAAGATTAATTTTAGTATACAAATAGGGTACTTATAGCTTGGAATAACATAAAGAATACTTTTTATCCCAGTAAAAGTGCAATAATAGGAAGCTAGAAGTCGCGGGCAGATGCTAGTTATTTATATGCAAAGTTCAGTTGTCCGTGCTAGTGCAAATAAAATCATCTAGAGTCTAGAGGCCGTTTGAAACCGGTAATAGATTCCGGAAATACAGTCGCCGGAAGCTCCTAGTAGCGGCGAGTCAGCCAACCGCACGACTGACAGCCATAACTAGCAGACATACCTACTCTTTATGAGATGGCAAAACAATTAGCTGATAAACTTTGCTTTAATATGAAACAAGTGACGATGGCAATTATAATTTTAGGTATAAGTATATATAATTCACAGGTGGGCGTTTTCAAAGATATGTGTACCCAATTATCGCGTCACAAAACTGACACTGAGTTATTTTTTATTTAACAACTCACGCTAATTGGATACATAAATGCGAAAGTGTGTCTGTCTGTTACCACTTCATCCTTAAACCGATAAACCGACCGAGATGAAATTTCGTATGGTGATAGTTTGAATGAAATGGGGGCTGACAGTTTGTATGGAGCTACGATATATAAACGGGTTCCATGCGGAAGGAGTCGCGGGGCAGAAGCTAGTAATATAATATCATAAATGCGAAAGTATGCCTGTCTGTCTGTTACCTCTTCACGCTTAAACCGCTGAAGCGGTTTCGATGAAATTTGCTATGGAGATAGTTTGAGTCCCGGAGAAGGAAAAAGGATAGTTTTCATTCCGGAACTCATTAAAAAAAATTGTATGGAGCTACGATACTCGTATTATTACGATATATTTAAATGTGAAACAAGTTCATTTTCACATTATTTGTATGCTCCATTTTTGTCATAAAACCGACGCTGAGTTAATTTTTGTTGAAAAACTCACAAATTTTGGAAATGCCCACCTAGCAGCACCAACAAAAAACGAATCGTGGAAGAAAATTAGCGAATATGCTCTCAATTTCCGATCGAAGATGGAGCGAGCTCGTTTCCCGCCGCAAAGTGTATCCTGTCTAGGGAATGCAATCTCGAACCGAGATTGGTAATTCGAGATATCGCGTTAAAATTTCCATGACGAGATTTAGGAAATCGCGATCTCGTCAGTTGAATCGACGAGCTCTCGAAAATATCGAGGTTCCACTTTTATTTAAACATAGCATAAATATTGTCGAAATTGCCCTAATGCGACTAAAACCTACTAGGCCATAGCCTACTTAGGGCATTGTTATTATATTTTGAGCATCAAAGATATATCTATGGAAAACTCAACAAACATTTTTCGTTGACTTGCACAACACAAACGTAAAAAGTGTGCACACACGCACCAATATATCTTTTTTTTATAAGCATTTAGTACTGGCCAAGGACTGTCCGACAGGAATTAAGGCGTGACCACACCGCTGCTCAAAATACGCTAACGCACCGTAAAACGCAGCAAAATGTACTATGAAGAATACGTGACGTGACGCATACGACACGTCAACGCGTATACGCAGCGTTAAAGCACCGGTGTGGTCGCTCCCTTATAACATGCTTTGCGTACTGAAATCTTGTTCGAGATCTCAACCAAAATTTCAATGCACGAGGTTTCCTGCCACCGAGATTGAATACACGAGGTTTCCTGCCACCGAGATTGAAAACACGAGGTTTCCTGCCACCGATATTGAATACACGAGATTTCCTGCCACCGAGATTG
The DNA here is from genome assembly GCA_947049275.1 of Epinotia bilunana. NCBI lineage: Eukaryota > Metazoa > Arthropoda > Insecta > Lepidoptera > Tortricidae > Epinotia > Epinotia bilunana. Next base: position 26,566,218 of record OX346256.1, read on the forward strand.
AATACACGAGGTTTCCTGTCACTGAGATTGAATACACGAGGTTTCCTGCCACCGAGATTGAATCTCGTGATTTCGAGACCTTGCGAGATCGAGATTGCATTCCCTCGTCCTGTCTTAAGTTAAGTTTTACCACTAGTACTGTGAGCTGTCGATATCGCAAGCCGGTCTTCATTTAAAAATAAATAAAAAGTGACTTGACAAAAACATTCTCGAACCTGGTCATTGCATGAGGCTCCGAAGTAAACTCAAGGTTTGCTAACGCGCGATGGACCGCAGCATAGTAGGTGTTCGCAGAACTGATCGAATCACAAATTGTAGATGGAGGTGCCATTGCCGCCAAACTGGGCTGGACATGTCTGCCGTACGCATCCGCAAATATGGGCCAGGATAAGTACGGTACGCCACCGTACGGGCGGCCACCGAGGCAGACCAAAAAGGAGATGGCGGGACGATTTGGACGCGTTCTACTCGTGGCAGGAGCATGCCAGCTCTAGGCCCGAGAGGAGGAAAAAGGGGGAGGCCTTTGCCCAGCAGTAGGATACCTCGACAGGCAAGGAAAATATCCTAAACTAGTGGATCTATAAATTTCACTAATCACGTTAAAAAAAATTGCCAAAAATGTTATTGAAGAAAAAATCGCTAATAATTATTATCAAACACGCTCACAGAATTTCACGAGAATCGATTGAGAAATGCGATGTGTAGAGGAGAACATCCGGACATCTTGACATCCATACAGATCGACAGATGACTCCGTTCTCTTCGGTCGCTCGTTCAATAAATAAAAAAACGTAGACGAATTTGGCCTTCAATATTCTACAGATATTTTCTTTTTATATTTGTACGGGAGCAACTACAATTAAATAACACAAATACCCTTTGAGTCAAAGACGGATCTCGCTGGCAACAGCCAAAACGAGTCATACTAATTCACATAGAAGTGTGACGTCAGGCCAAGTTGATTCAGTTCGGGTTGCACAGGGCGGTTCCACAACACTTCGGGAGCTCAAATACCGCGAACCATCCGGTTGCCTCTTGGATACTGCAGCTACGCGTCATTTACTCGCTTTAACTATTAATTAATCGAAGACTTATTATTATTTTTATTTTTTATTAGCCTATATTGTGTCCCACTGCTGGGCAAAAGCCTCCCCTTTTTCCGCCACTCGTCTCGGTCCTGTGCTAGCGTTCGCCAATCTGTACAAAACGTATCAAGGTCGTCCCGCCATCTCCTTTTCGGTCTGCCTCTACCTCGGAAGCCATCTTGTGGAAGCCATTCGGTGGCTAATTTGGCCCATCGCTCCGCGTGCATCCGGCAGACATGTCCAGCCCAGTCCCACTTTAGCTTCGCGGTCTTGGCACCCACATCTACGATGCCAGTTTTGGAACGCAGCTCCGTGTTCCTGATCCGATCGATCCTACGAACTCCGAGTACGCTGCGCTGCGTTCCATTGCTCGCTGGCAAATCTTGAGTCGGGACTTTTGGGCTTCTGTTAGTGACCAAGTTTGGGCGCCATAGGTTAGGATAGGCAGGATACACATATCGAAGAGCTTGCGCTTCAGTGTCAAAGGAAGGTTACAATTCATTAGCGCCTTCATGGACCAGAAGCTCTTCCAGGCGTTTGCGATGCGTCGATCGATTTCTTTAGACTGCCTGTTATCGAAGGATGCTGTCTGGCCCAAGTAGGTATATTAATCGACTATTAATCGGCTACTATTAATCGAAGACTTATTAATCGACTATTAAGAAACCAAAAACATTATCTTAATTCGAATTGAACATATTGCTTTGTCATAAAAGGCTGATGTCATACACGTGTGCAATGTCGAGGATTTATCTAACCTAAGTTGCACTGCAACAGAATCTTAAACAAAATTTTAAATGATAATTAAATAACACAAGACTGAAAACTAAGCGAGCTTACGCTGCAATGTGTGCTCTCAAGAAGACTGTCGATAAAAGGCATCCATTTTTATTATGTACATTGCTGTTACTTTACATTGTGTTAAACTGAACGAACAAGGGAGAACTTTAATACAATGTTCTTTAACGTTCAAGAAGTACAGTCGACGGTAAAACACTAACTGCTTATACCTACCCAGAATGAATTCGTATGTAATGATGCTGACTATACAAGCTTTTATTGCACAAAAATAACTCGTTGAGAGGGCTACGATGAGCCAAAATATGACAAGATTAGATATGTTATTTAGTTTAAGAGTTGCTATGACAGCAGCGCGCTTGGTATTTTTCTGGTGTCGCTGTCGCAAGGCGAAGGCCGTATACTTGTTTGCCATCGTTGCTTGTAGTATACAAGAAAAAAACACTTTCTACCTTCTTTATCAGATCAGCTACGGATATCTCCTCGTGGTTTGAACGATCGTCACTGATTAGTCAGTTAATATGAAACTATCGATGGATTACCTCGGAGGCATGAGTAGCGGTGACAGGCACCGCGGAGGCAGATGTCTCGGGCTCGACGGTACGGGCGAGTCGGCGAGTGACGCCAGCGAGCCGTGCGCCTGCGCGGCGCGCACGTCCAGCGAGGCGGCGCGGAGCGGCGACGGCGAGCGAGGCACGCCCGTGCCTCCTGCCTCGAGCGTGCGCCCGTCCGGTGCGAAGGTGCGGATGGCGGGGGACGAACCGCGGTGACTCTGTGGGAGATAAGGGATAATGAGTTATAAAGTATAGCTCGATACAAACTTTCAACCCACATTTCACCTCCTGTGTCCTTTCCCGGGATTCAAACTATCTCCTACCAAATTTAATCTCAATCGGGTCAGCGGTTTAAGCGTGAAGAGGTAACAGACAGACAGACAGACATACTTTCGTATTTATAATAAGCAGTCGCTAACTAGTACTAAATTCCAAGAAGGTGACCTGACGGCAGACGACGTAAAAAAAAACTAGGTTGCCAGTCTGTACGTAGGGATATTTAGACAATGTATTTTAACAGTCTTGTATACTTATATTATCCTTGAAATCATTAGTCATTAGAGTACATCTGAATGTACAACGTAGACCAGCTCGACAGAGCTGGCTTGCCGTGAGGCAGCTTGACACTACGTAAATTGAAGCTTTGAGGCACAGAATAAATGACAGCTCTTACGTCCTTTGTCTAACAAAATCGAATTTTGACAACTAGAAAAATCCCGCTCACACATTTGCCGTATAGCCACGTATTCTTTCGTTCCTAGCGCGATCAGGTGTATCAACATCTCGGAGGTGTGCGAGAGAGTTTAACCGAAGCGGCAAGAGTAAGATAATAGATAGATACATAATGTAATGGTCCAATACAATAATGAGTTCAGGGCGCTGTTGGGATTGCCGCGCTACTGCAGCGCATCAAGGACGTTTGTGGACACTCATTTTCCCCGAGTGTTCTTCAAGTGAAGCCAGCTAAAAACCCGAAGTGTCACTTCAGAGCGCACTTACACTATGGACACACACACACACTATTCCCTAGAATGTTATTCTTTACGCGCTCATGCGTCTCACCTCACTCGTCACGCCTAACGAAACTATTAGACCTCTACCAAGGGCGGCTCACTCCGTGATTTCGTCGCGCCGCTACATACCTACATACTTACCGGCTCCAGCCGGTATATTAGCGCTGCTAGCGTCACAGTATAGAAGAATAATACAGTAGGTAATCTGAGGCCGTTTAGGAGCGTTCGTTACCTACTTTCGCTCGATGCGCAGGGCTGTGTCAAGTTTGTGGCTTGGCATACCTATAATACTAATTTTGCTTTTAAGTATGCAAAGTATTTCTGTTACAGTTTAATAGACTAATAATACAGTAATAATAGAGAGAAATTAATAATATTATAGATAGTTGGGTATGTGTTTTTAGTTTCCCACTTCATGGAATATTTTAATACCACTATACTATGCCTAAAATATTTCCTAGTAAGTATAATAGTTGCTAAACTGCACTATGTTGGTAGGTGCTTAGTTACAAGCCTATTCGGCTCCTTGTGATATCGTGGCACTGGCGGCTCGCTGTCTTCATACCCACGAGGCGGTTTCCTTTGACGTAGCGAGTGAGAACGAGCGAACACCGCAACGGCGCGGCCCCGATTGAAGCATTCTCCATCATTCCCGAAGGCTATGTGTGTGTGCGTACCGAACACGCGCGCATATGTGCAGCCGTGCGATGTACCTTTGTTCGAAGTTTATCTACTGTTCCTATACTGTGCTAGCGTGCCGCACGCGTTCTATCGCAGCGCGTTGCATGCGACAGAAAGGGATGGCCACGTTCAGGCTCGTTCGGCATGCCTAAACAAGGAATTTGAGAACAGAGAACCTTCTGTGCATAGTACTATTATTTATTCTGTGCTTGTAAGTACGCTTAATTAGTTACTATGAATCCCGGCGTCAAGATATATTTGTGGGTGAGCGTCGCGGTGAACTTAAAACAAGCTACAGAATAGCGAGGTGTCTTGCAAGCGAAGCCTGAGGGTGGAAGTAGAGGTGAGCGGCGTAACCCTCTATCTGATGACGAATATTGTTATGACATCTATCCTCTGCGCTCCCTACTGTAAGTATACACATGGAAATTGAGTCATTATACAATGACCGGCAGAAACTTTGACCTAAAAAAATTTTCGTGATTTCAAACTATAAATTGAATACATTAAATAATGTTTAAAATAATTAAATGCATTTTTCTAATTTGGGCCAAATTTATTGCCGGTGAGTATATGTAGGCCCTTTAACTCAGTCCTCGCCTGCGCGGTGCACGCTCGGTGCAGGGGGATGACGATAACGGGGCCCGGGCGGGACGCAAAGCCCACGCATTCTATACGCCGCGCGTATAGAATGCGTAACGTATGACTAATTTTCGAAGACCACTTTAAACATAAATGAGGTTATTCTACTAAACGTAGGTACCTATAAATACTTCTATATTAATGTCATAAATATAATTTTGCAAGTTTGTATCCCCCTGGATCCTGGAGATATCGATTGTGCCAAAACTGATAAGTACATCTCTTGACGTCGGAAAATTTGTAAAAAAAAACATGGAGTTTTCCCCTCGCAAAACTGATCGCTGATTGGCCATTTGTGACTCGGTGTTTATTTTTCAGGTTGACAGTTACGTTTGGGAACGTCCTGACGACTGAAGATTTTTTTTAAATGTTATGTCCTCAAGTGAGGACCGGGGTATCCCGGGGGGTATAGGAGTAATGTCCGGAGCCACTTACCCGATTTCAAAAAGCCGTTCAGCTGTATGTAGTCTACTTTCTCTTTAACTAAAAGCATACACGCTCAGCAAAGTTTTACACTATATAGTTTAATTCTAGGTAGCACAGCACCACTTGAATATTCTCTTTAGTCCCTTTATCCCTGAAAACACTATCCAAGCAATTTTCATTTTGTCAAATTGACGCCAGATGTGACTCGGCATTACTTTACCCCGAAAGGATAGGGTTGGCAATGAATTTGGGCACAATGGAGATACGAGCGGCTAATCTAATAGCCGTGAAGTCTATTTGACTTCACGGCTAGAACCGATGGCCGTTGGGGCGGAAAGAGTCTCGAGTGGCGACCACATACCGGAAGGCGCTGCGTAGGTAGGTCCCCCACAAGGTGGACTGATGGTCTGGTAAAGCTTAGCTACGTGGGCGAAGAGTTCAAAAGTATCTAATCAAGTTTGGTAATACAGACGATTTATTCATAGCCATACCCAAACGTATAATATTTTGTTTCTATTGTTTGTATTTAGTTTGTAAGTTTGTATTTTCTATACTTGTAATTGTTTTGTTTTTTTTTTTCTTCTTTGTGTGGCAATAAATACTTTTCTGATTCTGATTCTAATTCTGAATAATATGTGACGACCAAGTAAGAGGCACTGGGTTCGAATCCCGGTAAGGTTATAAATATTATTTGTTCCTGAGTCGTGGACATTTTCTATGTATCTATTTAAGTATTTAATTATCAAAATAAGTATGTTTATCGTCCCGTCCCGGCTAGGAGCGGCTCACTCCGTGATTTCGTCGCGCCGCTGCAAGTGCATATACCAGCCCCGGCCGTTATATTACCGCTGCTACGGCACACACGCGTTCTATCGCAGAGCGTTGCATGCGGTAGAAAGGGATGGCCACGTTAAGGCTCGTTCGGCATACCTAAACAGGGGACTCGTTAACATAGCACCTTCTGTACATAGTACTATTCTATATTCTGTGGCACTACTAATAGTGATAGATATGTAGATAAAAGTGACGTCACAAAGTGCCTTTTATATGATAGAACTGGCAAGTAAATTGCAAAAATGTTGGTTATAAAAACAATTCCTTCTTCAATTAAACAAGAAACCTATTCCTCACTACCATGCTTTTGCTTTTGGAGGATGAAAATAGGCACATTATCAGTAATTTTTCCTAATCCGGACTTAATGGCGTTTAATTAATTAGGAAAAATAATGTGTGAGAATCGTGAAACTTAAATCACCTAAGTACATTACCATATGGGGTGGCCATACATTAAGTATTAGTTATTTTGTATTTTTTTTGTTATATTTAGTAATTTACTATTTCTTTCATAAATTGATGGTTTACTATCTATATATAGCGACTACGTTATATTTAACTGACCCAAACTATCCAAAGAAAAATCAATACGGAAAATACTCGGAATTCGCACACGTGAAAAGGGGCCAAACACGAGGCAAAAATAATAAACAGATCGAGTATTCGCTGAGTCGTTCGGTTGGTTTGTTTTAAAAGCGGAATTTAAATCAAGGTTGAGCGTATATACCGCACTGGTTGCAGCATGTAGATACCGTAAAACCAAAGAACTCAATACGGGTGTGTAGACTTAAAATTTATTATTAATTCAAGAGAAATAAGGCAAAAAAATATGCCTAGTGACGAAAATCCCATTCAGATATCTCAAAGAATTACGAAGCTACAACCGTTTTAATATTGCTTGTTAGAGAGAGACAGATAATAACGCTCGAAGATCGTGATCGTGCGTGTCATAGTAAATGACAATCGTTTCATATGAAGGTGCGTTTTGCGGAAAAGGGACTGAATATACCCCTATTAAATCTTTGGACACATAACTTTGTGATAATTTAATCCCCTGCTTTACTTTTTTCTCCATTTGACCGTATTTTTAATCGTTTTCCGGGAAATTTCAACATTATTGGTTATTTTATTTTATAACACAAATATTTTAAATAAAAATAATGTATATATTTTGGGGACAATCTCATATCTATCGACCTATAGGGAGCGTGCGGCGTGCTGGCGGCGGACTTCGCTTCCCGCACGACGCCCGCTCCCCCGCTAAACCCCCGACCGCCGTGCAGTCGAAGACCGAGTTAAACGGTCGGACTATAGTCACAAACTAAGCAAAGCTTGCACGATAAACATACTTATTTTGATAAATAAATACTTCAATACATAGAAAACGTCTACGACTCAGGAACAAATATTCTTGCTCATCACAAATAACCTTACCGGGATTCGAACCCAGTGCCTCTTACTTGGTCGTCACATATTATACGTTTGGGTATGGCTATTAATAATTAATTAATATGAATATATCTACGATAGCCTATTATCTATTACAGTCGTAACGTCGATAGGCAATATAATTGCACAACAAAAAAATATAAAATTACATAATCACCATCTTGGATAAGTTGAAAGACCCCAGACGTTTTCATTTCAAAGTTCAGTATCTCAATACCGACAAAACCGATTTTCTTGAAACGTAACCAAAACTATCTCGATCACGTCAGCTTTTTGACAAAAAAATCGATGTATTCATTTAGGAGCTACGATGCCACAGACAGAAACAGATACACAAACACGTCAAACTTATAACACCCCTCTTTTAAAAATAATAGTGGTGGAAATATATGAGTTAGTTTTGGACCATAGTTGTTGTTGTTGTTGAAGTATTGCAAGAATCAAAACTGCGTTTTTGAAGTAGCTGATTTGACTATCAAGCATCATCCCTACCATTTGCCCCAGTTTCAGGCCACAAGCTGTATTTATTTCAAACGTCACGCGTCATTTGCAATATTTGCCGCGGCTGCTTTTACGTTTTTCCGATATTCATTTTTGCAAACACGCGTTTCGACGACTATCTCGAAATACTATAAAATATTATATTAGAGGATTTTTTTACACGAATCGACCTACTACTATGCCACACTACTATGCAAAGCTTGTACTATGGGTACCAGTCAGCGTCAAAAGTAGCTACGCAAAATAAGAGCTTTTGACGTCTTCGATTGCGTAGTTACATTTGATGCTGACTTTACTAGAGGATTAACATACTTATATAGATAAATGAATACTTAGATACATGGAAAACACCCATGACTCAGGAACAAAATATTCGTGCTCATCACACAAATAAATGCCCTTACCGGGATTCCAACCCGGGCCCTCTAGCTTCATGCAGGGCACTACCCACTAGGCCAAACCGGTCGTTAATTCAAAATTACAGCCAGCACCGATTATTTTGGAGCAAGTTATATGCACCCCTATTTTCGCACTCGACTTTACTTATGCGTACAAGGTCAAAATGATCTATACACGTCTGTATTACCAAACTTGATTAGATACTTTTGAAGTCTTCGCCCACGTAGCTAATTCTGACAGAGGTGAGCAACTCACCGGCGCCCCTCGAGCGGCCATAGATTAAAAATTATAACGATAATTTACTTTAAAAACAAAGTTTTAACCGACTTCAATTTATTACTCCGCCAAGCCACGAGAACATTTCTTTTCCAATTTACCTCATGAACTGATTTCCGAGAGCAAATGCGTTGATTATTATAGAAAAAAACCCTATCGCTGTATGTGACCCGATAATATTTGAGGACTTTCGTCGATTCCACAAGGATCACCCTTGGCACTTCATTAGTTGCTATTTCAACGGAATCTTATCAGAATCTGTGATATACTTTTGTACTTTTAAGTACATAATTGAGGAATTCCATAAGTCATCTGTGGTCTTCATCATCAATTCCACTCCACCAATTTATGATTTCCGGATGTAAATACACGAGTTATAATAGAAAATACCAAAATCACTACACGCGTGCCTAATATAATTGAGGAGTTCCCTCAATTCCTCATGGATCCAATTGAATTTTCAAAAAATGGGACCCACCTGGAAGCATATACTTACCACCAAAAAAAAAATTTATGAATCCGCTCATCAATGACGGAGTTCTGAGGTAACAAACATTGAAAAAAAAAAAAAAACAACCGAATTGAGAACCTCCTCCTTTTTTTTTAAAGTCGGTTAAAAATAATTTCGCGCCGCATTTCCCCTAGGCACGTGGATAGTTTGCTTATATGGATAATCCGCACCTGAATTCTGTTGCTATACAAAATGCATTTTGAATGAGAACATAAGACTGGGTCCAGTGCATCATTAAGCATTCCTTGTGTTCCATCACGCTAGCTTATTGATGAATTCATAAGCTTTGTGGAGCCAGAAGTGCTATTAGTACGGAGTAGGTACTGACCTAAATTTATTATTAGGGGCAAATGACGAACACTTAAAGGGGCGCAATCCGTTGGATCCACAAGAGGGTCTATCTGTAAGGTCCGACCGAGAGCTCTTTTACTGTCTCGGCCGAGACCGAGCGAGACCGACACCGAGAATTAATAAAATAAAAAATACACATAGGTACATACATATTATCATAGTAGGTATTCATGCTATTTCGCAACATTTAACAACTAAACTCAACAGTCAACTAAAATCGTCCAAGACGGCCAATCAAAATCACGTAATCACAACAACTCAACAACCGACCAGTCCGAACTCGTTTCATGGTCTCGGCTCGAATTTTGGCCGAGAATACCGAGACCGAGACCGAAACCGAGATCTCGGTCGGACCTTATCTATCTGTCTATACGTATTGTATAATAACAAGAACAGAAATAGGACATATTTGGAGCGAGGGAATTTGTTCCTTCAGCTGTCAACACGGCGAATCCTCAAACATATCATGGGTCGGCAACGCTCATGTTATTCCTTTGGAGTTGCATGCGTCTATAGGATGCGGTGTCTGCTTACCATCAGGCGGGCCGTATGCTTTTTTGCCACCATCATTGTATAAAAAAAACGATTTTTGAAGTGAAAACTTCTTTAGCGGCGCTGTGCACGTTTTAGAATGGGGAAAAAATGTTAAACTCGTCACAGGTCACGTGACCGTAAGATTCGACAGACTGAAAAGTCGTAAGACGGACACGTGACCTGATCGAAAAACTGTTACAATGTCATTGAGTTTTCACTTCTGCCGGCACTCCCGGAGTGCAACTCGGTCTTTTTTTATCCAATTGACTTGTTAGTTCGGTTTACGCTGGAAAATATACAATTAAGATTATACAGTCTGGATGTCTATTGAAAAAATAAATCTTAACGTTGCTCCTATTGATTAGAATATTTCAGTAGGTAGTGAGTGTTTATTTTCTTCAAGATCGTGTTTATTTTCGTTCGATTACCTAATGGTTCAGGTGAGTTTTCATAAAACTTTTCCTTCTCCTGCTTCTAAACCACTTTGGAAGGTTCTTTCGAAATTCGAATAAAATATGGTAAGTAACTATTAGTTAATGTAAAATCGAAGCGTTTGTTATTCTGAAATAATCATATGATTTTTAATCCAACTTCGCAAATCAGTCCGTGCACGGCTGAAGAGCACAGCTTATGTTGAAGTAACATTGGCGAGCGAGCGTGACAACATTTTGGGGTCTCCAGTCGCCTTCACAGTCCGCAGTAAGCTCGATTTTCCATACAAACGTATGGGGGAAGGTGAAATTCCGCCGAGCTTACTGCGGACTCTTAAACTATCTACAGAAAATCATGCCGAGTGGTTTTTTTAGACAACTTTATCTTCTTTTTCTACATTATGTAATACTAGCTTCCGCCCGCGACTTCGTCTGCGTGGACTCGGGATAAAAACTATTCTATATTTTAATCCAGGCTATAAACTATCTTCGTGCAAAATTGCATTCAAATCGGTTCAGCTGTTTAAGCGTGATTGAGTAACAAACATCCAAACATCTAAACTTTCGCATTTATAATACTAGCTTCCGCCCGCGACTTCGTCTGCGTGGACCCGGGATAAACACTATCCTATATTTTAAGTCAGGCTATAAACTATCTTCGTGCAAAATTTCATCCAAATCGGTTAAGCCGCTTAAGCGTGATTGAGTAACAAACATCCAAACATCTAAACATCTAAACATCCAAACATCCAAACATCCAAACATCCAAACTTTCGCATTTATAATATTAGTAGGATTAGTAGGATTGTTGTTGTTTCATTATAAATTAATTATTTTCCTTTGTGACACGTTGCGCTTGTAGCGCATAGAGGAGCGCTTGTTAAGTGTACATTTTATTTCAATTCACTACGTTCCTTCAGATAGAGGTTTGGTTTTATTTAACGCTTCTGTTCACCGCGTGGGCTTTGATCTAAATTACTCTCTGTGCTAGTTATTACGAGTACATCTACAGGGTTATTAGTAACAACGTATTCCTCTCAAGAGGTCGATCGGAAGAGGGCACGCTGATTGCAAGTTTCCATAATATCACTTTTGCATAATATATTTCATTACGCAAAAGTGAACCATTTTCGAGATTACAGTGAAAGGGAAGTCTCGCAAATGGTTCACTTTTGCATATTAGGTACATTATGGGATTAAATTTGCAATCAACCTTTGTAGGGTTCCGTAGTCAACAAGGAACCCTTATAGTTTCGCCATGTCCGTCTGTCTGTCTGTCTGTCCGTCTTCGGCTTAGCTCAGTAACCATAACTACTAGAAAACTGTAATTCGGCATAGGTATATAAATCAATCACGCGAACAAAAGAGTACAATAAAATCTAAAAAAAATTTTTTTAGGGTACCTCCCCTGCACCTAAAGCGGGGATATTTTTTTTTCTCGTTACTCCCATTGTATGTTCAAGAATATTACGGGTTTCCGAATAACAATTTTTCAAATCAGTGATTAGTTTCCAAGATATTGGGCTTTAAAGCCCTAATTTTTGTTCGAGTCATGTGTCCTCCCCCTCCCTGCCGGCTAAATGGCTACTACTGGGGATGTGAAAAAATTCGTAGTAGTAGTACATAATAATGATTTTAAAAGGAAAACTATCACGGACAAGTAGGCATAAGTAGTTCCCGAGTAATAGTCAACCAACTTAATGTGTACTTGGAAAGGCCAATTTTCGCACAAATTCGGCCGACGCAACCGCACCGCACGTTGATTTAACTAAGACAGACAGGCAACTACGGAACCCTACACTGCGCGTGTCCCAACACGCACTTGGCCGGTTTTATAACCTCTTGCCAGTAATAAGTTGAGTTACCAATAACCAATATCGTTTTTTTCTGGATTTTGGGACGTTGCCGGATCGATAAAATTAAGGGCCGATTTTTCAATTGCCAGATAAAATTATCTGTCAGATAAATGTTAGCTCTGTCCTTTTCTTTCATATGACTTAAGAAAAAGATGGTGATAACTTTAACTAACGGATAACTTTATCTAGAGATTGAAAAATCGGCCCTAAGTCGTAAATAAATTATTTTTTACAAGTTTTTATTTAGCTTGACCCTCGTTCGTTTGTTAGTTTGTTAGTGTGGGATAAGATAAATCTTGGAACAGAATTATGGACCAGTTAACCTTAGCCGACTGAGCTGAAATTTTGGATGACAATTCATTATGCCATCGAGCTGATCTGATGATGGAGACGGAAGGTGGTCATGGGAATTCGGTACTTAACCGACGTAACTCCGTTGAGTTTGGGCTCGTTAGATAGATAGATGTCATATAGTATAAAACCGTCGTTAGAATCGTCTCAATTACTTAGTAGCTGATGACGGTATAGAGAAAAGTACAGTTGGCAATAAAAGCTAGTACTCACCAAATTTTTTTTTGACAGAAACTCATGTAATTTTTTGGTAAGCCAATTGATTATGATGAGCGTATGGTATACCTAAGTTCAGATTAAATTACGCCATAACATAAAAAATAAGTATTTATAGACGCCATTAAAATTAGTTACAATAAAGAATACCGTATTCTAAATTCTTTGCTCCAAAGTTTCATTAGGCATAGGTACTAATAAAATCGTTAACTTTGGAACGTACAACTTTTTCGCCATCACGTCGCATGTAAACATCCCGAAAGCCCAATAATATCAGAAATTAATGTATTTAGACAAATGTAAATTCAGCAATGAATGACACATTCGGAGGAACCATTTGAATATGTGACAGGTGATCGAATTACACCCTGTATATTAATTAAGATGCCATCACGCCTAAACTGGGTGACGTCTTCGCGTTAAACAGATTAATCTAGATTGGATTAACCTAGTATTTGATCGCAACATATCGCTACATAATATACCACGGATCCTGACTAGCATACGCGGAAATGATTTCCCAATTCAATAGTACTCGTGAAAACGGGAACACTTGTACCCACGATTATTTTATGTTCTACAATCAAGTGGTTACATTATGTACAATACTTAATCATCAACATTATATCAGCCGAAAGACGTCAACTTCTAGGCATAGGCCTCCAAAGAGTGCCACAATTACCGGTCCTGCGCCACTCGCATCCAGCGGTCTCCCGCGACCTTTACCAGGTCATCAGTCTACCCACGCCGCGCCTTCCGTTACGTGGCCGCCACTCGAGATCCTTTCCGCCCCAACGGCTGTCGGTTTTACGTGCAATGTGCCCCCCCGCCCACTGCTTCTTAAGTTTAGCGATTCGGAGGGCTACATTGGTATGTTACAGCCATTTCGGCTAAACTCGGATTTCGAGCACCTCCGAGGTGCATTTCACCATTTCACCCGTACGCGGTTGGTACTTGACACTGTTGACAGTGACATTCATCGTGCCGTGACTGGCAGGCGATGTTTCACGACGATAACACCCAGACCTGACAACGCTAACTAAACAAAAGAACACGACTGAACACGCGCTATGTGACGGAGCGGGATGCCGTGATTCCAGTTCCCTAGCTGATAAACACTCAGACCAAGAAAAAAGGTGTACTTATGGCGATATTTTTGAAAAAATATTTTTTTTCTGATAGCAATCTTTCCATTCGCAAAATTACCAAGTGGTTTTTATTATTACCATAGCTCCTCTGTAGATATTATTTTTGTTGATACACTGAGGGGCAAAACAGACGGTGAAATGCAACTGCAAGGGAACTGCAACTTCGAGTTACTTTTGAGTTTTATATGAGTGTATGCCACTCCTTTTCTATGGGGTGACAGCTCCCGGCGCCTTATTTAATGTTGATCGGCAATGATGTAATATAAAAAAGAGGTAAAAGTGGCACACTAAAGCTAAGTCAAATGCAACAAGTTGCCTCAGTTTCACATCGTCAATGGAAACGTATGATGTCAGATTTGATGGCCATTTTGAAACACGGAATTTCGAATAGACAACTTATGTACCTCTTTTCAATATTACATCATTGTTGATCGGTATGTAATCGTAAGTTGGTGCAGCCCGCCCCAAGTACTTTTAAACTGTGATTTCAATTCATGCTTTTCCTACTTATTCTAAGTCGCGGAGATAAGTCGGCGGGAAGTTTTCGAGCGCCGGCAAAAGGAAACCGCTTAAAAACAAATTCTCTCAAAGGAGCATTCGTTAAGTTTGTTGCTGGCGACATTTTGCCGTAAAATGTGCATGGCTCGCGGTTTGAATTTGTTATTAGGTTAGTGGCAAACCACATTTTGTAGTGTCGGTCATGGATAGCATTATTGAGCAGAGCTATTTACGACAGTATCGACACACTAATATTATAAATGGTATCTTCTCAATAAATCTCTCTTGCAATTCAACCTTTCTCTAAATATCATCACACAACTGAAACGATTTAGAAGAAACTTGGTATAAAGAATTTGAGACCCTGGGAAAGCCAAGAAGAAATGATTTCGAACAAATCAAGAGGTAGTTAAGGTCCGGTCATATCAGAAAGTAAAGCTAAAGTGCTACTCTTAAGTTAAAGATGAAATTTACTTATTAGCTATAGCAGCATCTCAGCCAGTATTTTTTGGATGATGTGACGATTACGATGATGACTCACCGTAGCCCTGGAAGTGCCGCTGTCCAAGCTGCTCTGCGACGATATGGAGGGGGTGCGCGCGAGTCGCGCGTGCGGGAGCGAGCTGGCTGCACGCGTCTCCGAGCTGAATGGTTGCACACGGCATTGCTCTTTGGAGATCAGCATTTCCTGTAAATGATAACAGGTTTAGCATAGGCACATTAGTATAGTACGTCGCAAAGTGTAACATTAAATCCTGACAAAGTAACGACCGTAATTAACAACTTAGAAAAGTCGAAAAACTCCGACATAGCTAAGGAGTTTGTTTTGGAGGTACGATGCCACAGACAAACACACAGAAACATAGACACGAGATACGTTAAACTTATAAAGGCTCGGCCACATGTCAGCGGCACGGCGCGGCGCCGCAGGAACCGCGCTTCTCGGTTAATAAACGCGGGTTTCTGCTGCGCCGCGCCGCGGATTTGAGGCCGAGCCCTAATACCCCTCTTTTTACCCGACTGCCGGAGGAGAGGAGGGTTATTGCCTCGGGTTAAAAACTATCTCATAGTCAGAGCACGACGTGTGTTCGACATTAATTTACTCTCACAGTTTTCGAGAAAGTATAAAAGCTGAACATTTCGTTACAGTCATTTTAAATCTTGTTTTAATCCTAGCCGACTCCGTATTGGCATTCTACTATTATTATCACTGTTGTTTCCCTTGACACCGCTTCGATATTCTGTAATAGACAAAGCCTGAAACAAACTGCTGCGGCCTGTGGTGGCGGTCCATAGTAAGCTTTGCAATAATCGCAGGCGGCACCAGTCTGTGAGAGGCTTTAAAGGCCATTGGCAATGTCATACTTATCTCCTATGTATTGAGCAAATTCTGCTATACACCGTAATACAGTTTGTTAGCTTATGTTACGGCGTAGGTAGTTGTTCTATCGATGGTTAAAGTGTGTCGGGTCATTCAGGCCCACAATGTATGTCATTACAAGCTTTGATGGACATGTTTGTTATTACACGTGCCTGATTATAATTTCATGAACGGGACGCGAAACAACATTTCCGCACCTTCTATTACTTATTAAAAGGGTGGCTTATAAAACATGTACGGCAGAGACAGGGTTCATTCCCGCGTTCTCTTGTCAATGGTACATAAAGTAGCACATCACTTCTTCAGTTGGAAGTAGTGATGTGCCGTTCCCGGGATTATTCCCGAAAGTATCTGATTTTTATGGAGAATATTCTGAGC
The DNA here is from genome assembly GCA_947049275.1 of Epinotia bilunana. Classification (NCBI taxonomy): domain Eukaryota; kingdom Metazoa; phylum Arthropoda; class Insecta; order Lepidoptera; family Tortricidae; genus Epinotia; species Epinotia bilunana. The sequence goes on from OX346256.1 coordinate 26,582,531, forward strand.
CCGGAACTATTTCCCGATATTCCCTATACAGATCAGGAACTGTAGGCACATCACTACCTACTTGCAAGTGTAAAAGTGGGTGTGAGAGGAACGAATTCATACATTCATAGATTCACTCCTTTATTCCTTAAAGGGGTAGGCAGAGCACATGAAACGTATGTTCAAGTGCCACTTTTAGCATAAATGTGGGTATAAAAGATCAACAGAATGTGATAGGTTGCTAGCCCATCGCCTAGGACACTCTTCAACCCTGTTCCCTTAGTCAACTTTTCCAATCCCCACAAGGAGAAAGAGGGTCGACACCACACGGGGAACAGAAAAGCAGGGGAGGGGAAACGAATTCAGACACATTCAAACTCTTTCATTATTCTGGAAAAATCATTTAGGTAGATGTTTGGAGGAGATAACAATCGACAGTCGAGCACGAATTTGTTTAAACCCATACTAATAGTACACGGTTAAACTCGCGTATTAAATGTCACTACGAGCGACATGTTTCGAACCCTTCGGGAGTTCTTCTACAGAATGAGTGTTTTTGCGATGCTGCTTGAACTGCCGCGAAATCTCTCACGTGAGTTTAACCTTGTTGTTATTAGTATGATTTTAAACAATGGCTTGTTCTGGTGAGGTGGCCAAGGCCACCTCTACCAATCAAATACGGCGGTCCCTTTGAAGTCGCTGGACCACCGCCGACAGGTCCAACAAATCTGCTCCGAGTGGATTTTGGTATAAGGATAGACGCTTTTTGTATTGTTAGGGTTCCGTACCCAAAGGGTAAAACGGGAACTTATTACTAAGACTCCGCTGTCCGTCCGTCTGTCTGTCTGTCCGTCTGTCACCAAGCTGTATCTCATGAACCATGATAGTTAGACAGTTGAAATTTTCACAGATGAGGTATTTCTGTTGCCGCGTGCCGCTATAACAACAAATGCTAAAAACAAATTAAAATAAATATTTAAGAGGGCTCCCTTTACAACAATCGTGTTTTTTGTTGCCATTTTTATAGAGTCCGACTCGCACTTGGCCGGTTTTTTTTCTTATACCGCTCGATTTCAGATGCAACTGTTCTGTCGGTACGTTGAGATATTCATGAACTTCATCATTTCTTGTGAACCGGGGAAGTTTACAATGGAAGATTGTTTCTGAGCTTTAGATATTTTTGTGTCAGTATTGAAGTATTTTATTTATCTACGAGAATGGTCGTGTAGTGCACACAGTACAAGGTTTGCCAAGCTTGGGTAAAACTAAAAGTAAAATTGTGTGATTGTCTCCAAATATTTAATAATTTGCGCGAAATTAGGATTGCAACTTACAGGGTTATGTGTGTGTATTGTTTAGGATATTTTCCAAGTCAAAAAAAAAAAGATTTTTCATGGTTTGTCAGAACTTGTTAAAGTAGAACACCACATATGTTCTTGATCACTCTAATTGCCTATAACCCATGAACTAATAACTACCCTCACTAAAACCACAGTTTTAGCCACTTCCAAAGTTTGTAATAGATCTAATTTGGCCCGGAAATCAATATCGAAGCAGTTATTATCATAGTTCCTAACTCATCAATACTTGGTATGAATTTAGAATGTCTGTGTATTTATTTGAATAAGAAATCCATACTGATATTATATGCGAAAGTGTGTCTGTCTGTCTGTTACCTCTTCACACTTAAGCTGAACTATGGTGACTAACGATGACTAAGACTATAAAAATAAAAATATTTATTTAATAATTTTTCAAATGGGCTTGTATTGCACTTTTACAAGTCAAAATATCTATTACTTATTTAATCATACATTATTTTAAAAAAAATGAGTACTACATTACTAGTTTTTAATTTCAAAAATCGATAAGAGGAAATATAATTGGGCGCAAAATAAACATAACAATACAGATTATAGTCTGAAGTAAATACGGTCTCGAAGCGACAAAACAATAACAGGAAGATAAAATAACATAAATCGGAACAATGAAATGCTACGTCCAACTGCCATTGTTAAAGCAGAAACTAGTTTCCTCGTAAGATTTATTGCGAAGCCAGAGGTTTAAAGTCGGTAAGGGAGGAAAAGGGCTTATTTACAGACAGCATTAAGCCTCTTACAACGAGATTCTGAAGGCGGTGGATGTGGAGAGATATATTTATTAGAAAGTGATACGTAATGTACGATTCTCAGCGAACGGGCCGGGCCGGGGTGGGTCGCCTGGCAACGCATCGCGACGGATGCACGAGCACCCGCGAGCGACCGCGCCTTAAGGGGATGCCTTGATTGAGTCGAACACGCCCCCTAGACAAAGAGACGCTTATCACCAGCCTAAAAGAGCCCGGGGTCCGCTTTGATACCTAACCCCAAGATTTGGCATAAACACTAGTTATCCGTTATCTCAAAGAGCGTTTTAGTTATTTGAATTCTGTTAGATCTTCTAACAATTTGCTATTAACTGTGCCTTTGTCATCTTCCAAATTTTACAGTAGTTCGTTCACCTTTAAGGCTATTCGACTGTGGAACTCTCTCCCTCTTCATATAAGACAAGCTAAATCTATCGGCAACTTCAAATCTCTTCTTAAAGAACATTATTTGTCTTTCCCCTAACCCTGATTGTCCTACTATTATTATTATTGGCTGACTGTTTATGTTTTATATTTTTATATTTTTATTTGTGTTAATTGTATATATGTATGATTGTGTATGTATGTTTTTTTTTATTTTTATTAGGGGACAATCTTACACAAATCTACCTAGTCCCAAACTAAGCAAAGCTTGTACTATGGGTACTAGACGACGATAAACATACTTATATAGATAAATAAATACTTAAATACATAGAAAACATCCATGACTCAGCAACAAATATTCGTGCTCATAACACAAATAAATGCCCTTACCAGGATTCGAACCCGGGACCTCTTGCTTCGTAGGCAGGGTCACTACCAACTAGGCTAAAGCGGTCGTATGTTTATATATAGAGCTATTTATGTACGTGCATTAATATAATTATTTTCATTTTTGGCTTATTATAATCTCTGCACCACCTACTACATAATCTAGTTTTATCTCTTTCTCCGATACCCAAAGGTTGTCTGGAAGAGATCGCTCTTCAGCGATAAGACCGCCTGTTGTCTACCTCTACCTACATGTTATTGTATTGTTTTTCTTTATAACTGCTTTCTTTGTGTGAGGTGTGCAATAAAGAGTATTTGTATTGTATTGTAGTTTTACAAAAGCGACTGCCATCTTACCTTCCAACCCAGAGGGATACCTAACTAGATGTTATTGGGATTAGACCGGTTTCCTCACGATGTGTCTTAGTAGAGTGCATTAGGCAATAACCGAACGGAGCCGGCCAGACGCGACGACAGTCGAGCACGGCCGTCCACGTCCGCGAGGAGCCGCTGTCGCAAGTCCATTCAAATATGAAATGTAACCTTTGTATTAAAGCTTCAAATTCCTTTGGCAAGTTACTGAAAAAGCGCACCTTTATCATCCCTTTACCAATACTTCAAACCTATTTTGCTAAAAGATTCGGGTTATACAGGCACTTATCCGCATATAAGAAAGTCAATAATAGCTGTGATATCAAATTTTGTTCCACTAGAGAAGTCAAGCATAAAGTCTAAGCTTGGCTAAGCACCTTGAATTATAGAGAAACAGAAGAAACAGTATCACAACTTTAGACATAAGCACACAACACACACACAATAGGTGTAAAATGCTTGAGCGCCTAATAATAAAATAACGGGAAATCAAATCTAGTGCAGGTGTTAGTGTGTGTCCATGTTTTGTTTAAATTTGTGTCTGTATAAATAAACATTTTTTTTGTTGATCTTGTAAATGCGCTCAGGCGCGCTCCGGCCCGGCCCGGTCGGTGAGAATCCTACATAAAGACGCGTTCTACATCCTACATAATGTTTATTCTTCCAATCTGGCGTAAGCTTGTTTGCATCGCCTCCGGGTAAGAGATACTTTTATGTCATCCACGTCTGAGAAAACGAGAAGATACAATACCCGAAGAATAGCTTTTTCCACTTATGTGTTTGATAATACTTTTTAACATATACACACGAAACCTGAAGTCGCCAACTAGGTTTGGGCCAGCAGTTCCCTGTTGTCTATGAGAGAAGGCCTGTGCCCAGCAGTGGGACAGTTATAGGCTGATGGTGAATGATCAGACTATGCAACTCCTCACCAAGATGACAAAAACAAATTCCTATAATGTAAAGCTAAATAATTGGTGTACACTATAACTCTGTTTCTTTTAGAGGGAGAGAGAAAGATCCGTGGATGCAGATTATAAGGCCAATACAAAATCCTCATCGTCGCCATAATTTCAACCGGAAGACGTCCACTGCTAGACAAAGGCCTCCAATGATTTCCACGACTGCTCTTGCGCTGTCCATAAAACATAATTATCCAAAAAAACGAAGTATACATACATTTGGACTTCCATGGGACTTGTCGTCTCCGAAGCTGTCAGTAGAGTTGTGACTCTGACCGCTGCTCGCACTCGACGTTCTTTCCCTTGCAGCTCTGGCCCAAGACTCCAGTCTTTTCTGAGCCGCCCATACTCCAGGCGGACCGAGTCCACTCATCTTGACGGGTTCAAATCAGTTTTCTATCACTAGCACAACATTTTGAAACCATTTGCATTTACGGGTGTTGACTATGCAGGGCCGTTGTTCTGGTTCAAACTGGTTATTTCACTGACACATTTTTCGATGAGTTCGGGGTTGTTTAGTTCGTTGGTCTGGTTATTGCACTTTATCGTTTAGTTGTTTTCGATATTGTAAAGATATTTTACCTTTACAATAGACTAGGTTTTGTTATTGAAGGGCAAAGTAAAGCACCTAAAGCCAATACAAGAATTATAAAATATGTGTCATATATGTAAAGACATGTAAGAGCAAAGGCTCTTATGTTTGGTCTGGTCAAGCCCAAGTATGTATCATAGATTAACCGACAACTTAAGCGTGATCAAATGTGTGTAAGCAGGTCCCACTAATGAACAGATTAGATAGGTATTACCTATTGTTTGTAACACAATCAAGCTCAGAACATAAAATTACATCTTCATCAATACATGCATACGACTACGTACTTCGTACTTGTAGCATGTATCAGGTGATAACAATATATGCGCCTCACTGCGGGTCGATTCTTACACGTTACGCATTCTAATTTGATTTTGGATTTACGACCAATTTCCCTGAGCAAATCTAACCAGAATTGTTAGGCTATAATGATTGGCCAAACAATTTTGAGCAAATGCTGTTATGGAGTCGAGGAATTTGAATGTTTAGTACTTTTGGACCTTACCGTTCTTCAAATAGAGTTTACATATGCCAAATCTGTATTTTCCTCGACCAAACTTCGATGGTCATATGAGTTTGAAAATAACAATTCGACTAATTGCCAATTTATATAAAACACCAACACAATCATGTGAGGTATGTACATCAGTACGATATGGATACACCAAAAGCACAGATATGAATGAGTACAGTTCATAATGACATTCGATTCGTAACGCCCCAGTTTACCAAATGTCAAACACCCCAGGTAACTTGAAAGTCGTCTGAGGACACAAAATGGATGAAAGTTGATTGACAACGTAACTAACATCTGAGCGTCCTTATGCCCTTTGGAATAGAGTCGTGATTACATACTAATTAGGCCTCGCATAGTCATTTTTGAGTCTGAAATGGACGTGGGTCGACCGGGGTCGCAGACAGTTCTGCGCCCACGTCTGTACTCGTAAAACCCCGCCACGACAGACACTGCGTGGGGGTCTGTTTACTCGTGCTACTAGGTATGTAATGAATATTCAGCGCAGATAAAACTACAACCCTAGATTACTTTCGCCAATATTTACCATTTATTTATTTACTACCCCAGAAGGGGTCAGCAGAACATAATGTATTAATTTTAAATTGTAGGTTTAATGTCCAAAAAGTTATTACAGTGACAGGTTGCTAGCCTATCGCCCACAGCACACATCAACCCGATTCCGTTTTCAACTTTTACGACACCAACGGGAGAAAGGTTGTGCTCTCCTTTATCTAAATAAAAGTGGTATAAATGTTGGGACGTTTCGTTTCATACATTGTGAACACAACCTTCACAGCGCTATAAAACTTCAATATTATACTATGCACTGTTGTTATTGCACATAAAACGATACTGTTATGATAAAACGGTACATCATTTAGCTTTTACGCGACAGTTACGGTGAACATATAGCTGCAATGTGATTTTTGCAGATAAAACGGGTTTATTTAGAGCAAACATGTACATATTCCGTGTGATCAAAAACCTCCCTGGCGAGCTCGATAAGTTGATTGATGACGGCACAGCTATGCCTTTGTGGATTTATGAAACGAATATCGCAATACCTCTCCCGCAATGGATTGTGGGCTGACATTGCCGTGCGATATTAATGAATTCAATCTGACCCCATGTTGGGCGCCAATTTTCATCTGGCCCCACGTTGGGCGCCAAATTTAATTTACTCCCATTATAATCGAATAACTTCGCAGTTATTATTACGCTGCGCACTATCTCTACGATCAACGGCGGTTAGCATTCGAGCACGTACGTAATACGTGCGCATATGAGGATTGTTTTAATAAACGTATATACACAAACTTGAACGTTAAAGATACGATTTTGTCAAAATCTTGTAAGAGTTTGGGGCGTGGGTTTGCTGACATCGGATTATGGGCTAACTGTTGCGCCTAAAGTGCTCCCCCGGTGACATTATCTCCACTAAATTGCCTATTTATTCAAATGAACATTTCTCAAAATGTCCCGGGCTTGAGATTACAATGTAAGAGCTTAATTAAGCGAAGTTGCTCTTAAAGATTACTGAGATTTGAGAACTCTATCATGATTTCATTTTAGGTTGCTCACAATGTGTCACCGTTGCGCTTCTATACCATGTGTTATTTTATTAATTAAAAACACACTTTAAGACACACGTGCTACCAACCCCATTACCACCTTTAATTATAAAATAAGTCCTTCAGACTCACGAGCCGACTTAACCGAACTTTTCACACATACACAAGTAGTTGCATTGAAAGTTCACCGTCACTTAATTATACGTGTTATTGAAGTCCGTTCGTAAATATTACGTATTGATTACTTGGAAGAGTTGAGCACGGACTTCTGGTCATTTATTAGGGACACGTTTAGGGGTGTGATATTGGGGTTTTTGGCGGCCGGATAGGAGCGTTCGGCGCTGCCTTTCGCGCACACTGGCGCAGCCCGGGCCTGTGTTGTCAGCCCTAGCGAGCACTTTCCCGACTAGTTCCGAATGAATCCGGCCGTGTGATCGAGATTCCGGGTCAGCAAATACAGCATCGGATTATGTAGTTAGCGTGTGCACTGGCATTGTCTGCTTGAGGTAAGCATGTCAAGTAGAAGATTTTAGTCTGAGTGGCACGATAAAGTAAAAGGAAATTGCTTGTGATTGATAAGTGTCATCCATCAGCGTCATCGTATATCTGATAAAAGTGTATTTTAAGGACATATTTTATTAAATTTCACCTTATAACTGTACCAAAAAAAACCCTTTGTTTCAAATACGTCTTGAGCTGTAGTTATTGTGATGCGTAAACAAATAAATAAATTAGGAAAATTAATAACATTTAAAAAAAGCATAACCGTGCAAGTGCCATTATTTCTATCACACCGATTGACGAGTGGCAAATATACGAATAATAATATACGAAGGTGATATAAGTAAAAAAAAGCTGTCCGTGATCTTGCAAAACTGACACCTTCGACAAACATTACAGTAGTATTATAACAAATGTAAATCTTACACGACTTAAACCCAGACATCGACTGTCGTTTCCCCAAAACGAGTGATTTTTTCCCCACAGCACAGGGTAACGCGGCGAGCTGGCAACTGCTCGCGACGGCGCATTTTGGCCGCGTCACTTTCTTCGAGGATAAGCAACAGGTAAGGAAGGTCACAGGCTCGCGGCGGCTAGGGCGGGATTGGGCATGGGACTTAAGCATACCCACTATACCCAGTTACCCATTTGCGATTAACCTATCTTACTCCTCGTTTGTATGTATGTATGTATGTAAGCACTTTATTGTACACAGTAGCAGGTTTAGGCCAATACATGTCGCATACAATCAAATAATAAAGGCGAACTTATCCCTATAAGGGATCTCTACCAGCTAACCTTTGAGCAATTGAGAGGAAGGCAGGTAGTACGACGTAGACAAACTTACAACCTTTACAAAAACGCACAAAAACGTAAATTTATATAAGTACTAGCTTCCGCTCGCGACTTCGTCTACATGTACCCGGGATAAAAACTATTTGATATTTTAATCCAGGCTATAAACTATCTTCGTGCAAAATTTCATCCTAATCGGTTGAGCCGTTTAAGCGTGATTGGGTAACAGACATCCAAACATCTAAACATCCAAAGTTTGCGTATTTATAATATTAGTAGAATAAGTAACCAAAATAAATAAAAACATGCAAATATATATATATATTTGCATATTTACTTTGTAGGATTTTTTTAACCACCTGATAGATTTTTTTTTTGGAATCCAACGTCAAAATGTTAATTAACATATTTTTCAACACAATTGAGCAATTACGAGCGTAACGTACCTCTTTTTGTGTCGCTTTTAGGCTCATAATCCTGGATATTAAACACGCGTGTTTAATAACATTACGATACTTGTGTGTTATGGTTATATCCCGATTAAGTCACGTTTGCACCTTGCAGCAAGATGTATGCATGCACACGGTGCATTCTTAAACTAACCGGGTTGTACAGAATGTACAGCTTTTTTTTTAATTCTCGGCAAATGGATTCTTACCCGACTAAACAAATTAAATCCTTTTTGATAATTAATTGACTATTTATTTTTGGATATGATATAGAAACGGTTAATTTAGTAAAACTATTCACTTTTGATAACATTTTACATGAATTAATAAAGAAAACATTTTAAAACGAAATATTTTATTTTGTATTGGCTGTTTAGAGATTTCATCTAATGCGCGCGCACTGCGCAAACTTCACAAAAAAAATTGATGCGCGCCATTATTTATAGGTTATTTCACAGATATTTGTAAACATTGTTAATGCGTGTTGGGTTATTTACAAAATATTGATTCGTGGTGACTAGAAAAGTGATAAAAAGAATGGACGGCACTAGAAATTCTTGACGATGTATACAACATGTGAGTAAAAACCTGTTGACATCAATAAGCAAAGAAAATAACTTGACAGGCCTATCAAATTTTCATCTTATGAAAGGGATTTTTTCCTCGCAAAATGTGTTGAAAAACGTCGTATGAAACGCGTGAGCTTTGATAATTACAATCCTCGGCTCTCTTATCACGCTCACCTGCGGCTCGCGTGATAATTCCGCCTCAGATGTAGTTATCAACATACCTCACTTGTATCACAATGTACTATTTTTAACAACCATTAAGTAATACATACATTAATAACTTAATAAGGCACCGCCAATGCCTAATCTGCACTAATGTAATGTAATAGATTTGATAGAATACACGCCTGTGTTCAAAGGCAGAGAACATTTTAATTGTCAGTGCCACATCTAGCAATTGTGGGTAGACGGAAAATATGTGATATTTATGTAATGACTTTGAATTACATTCTCATAATTGTGGGTAGACGGTAAATATGTAATATTTAGGTAATGACTTTGAATTACATTCTCATAATTGAACGAGCGAGCGAAGCGACCGAAGTTCTCCGTTTCAACTTAGCGTAAAATTCTTTCGTATATCCGGATGTCCGGCTGTCCCGGTTGTTCTGCGCATTTCTTAATCGATTATTGTAAAATTATTTGAGCAGGTTCAATAATTATAATATATGTTTTGAAAATCAGTTTTTAGAAATAAAAGAGAATATATTTTGATAAAAATACAGGGTTTGGAGTTCTATAGCTCACAGAGCCACTTGTTTGATAGAATTTACGCCTGTGTTACCAGAAGGGATAGGCAGACCACGTGGATTCGATTTTTAGTGCCACTTCAAGCAGTTTTAGGCTGAAAGACGGAGTAAATGTGATGACTGAATTAATCAACATCATATCAGCCGAAAGACGTCACTGCAGGTCATAGGCTTCCTCCGAAGAGTGCCACAATGACTGGTCCTGCGCCACCCGCATCCAGCGGACTCCCGCGACCTGCATGAGGTCACCAGTCCACCTTGTGGAGGGTCAACCCACACTGCGCCTTCCAGTAGGTGGTCGCCACTCCAGAACCTTCCAGCCCCAATGGCCATCGGTTCTACGTGCACTGTGCCCCGCCCACTGCCACGAAAGCCACTGCTTACTGCCACTTTGAATTACATTATCATAACATAATATATATCTTCTGTTTTTACAGAGAGTATGCTGTGACCCACATTATAGCCGGGTAAGAAGGGTAGTGGTTACTGGTACCATTGGAGAACTGAGAAGACACATTTGACCTTGAGGTAGACAAGGAGTCCTTAGGGGCGTAGATTAATGAGTAAATTGACATTGTTTAGTTTTGTTTAATAAGAATATTGTCAATAAGTTGTTAAATGATAATCCACTTTCGAAGATACTTGTTTCACTTTTGGATTGGCAATTTGAATATAATTTTATTTTTCTTTCTTATTCTTGACGATCGTGATAAGGTTTCTTATAATTTTGATATTGTATGCAAAAATGTTACCTAACCTAGGTATCTATTTTTTAAATTGTATGATGTCTGTTGGTGATCCTAAATAAATAAATAAACAAAATATTGTAATTTTTGTCGAAATAAAAATTCCAAATCTTGGTTAATATTTGATAGAAAAATAATTTCTTGGTTAACACTGACTGTTGACATTACTTTTGATAATCAAAAAGGGCGGAGACAAGTGGGAATAGTAAATTCGTGTCATCAATTAAAAGGAAGTGTAATTGTTTTGGGACTCATTAACGGATTTTGAAACGTGTCGCCCAATCACGTGAACTGAGAGGAAGTTCAAAATCTGGGGGCACGGCAGTGCCCTCGACAAGTCGAGTAAAAGAGCAGCAAAGGCACGGCCGTATACCATCCTTTTCTCGAAACCATTCTGAGCATTTGATTTTCGACCCCCTTGTTATAGTTGTAAAACAAACTAGAAACCAATATTTTCAGTTACCAAAAGGGCATTAGAAATAAAGAAAGAAAGAAAACATTTATTCGTGGCAAAAAGAAAGACATAATGCATGTGGCATTACATAAATATTTCCAAATTACATTAAATTAGAACCAGTTGTTTAACAATTATTGCAAGTCGAAGATACTCAATTTGGTCCCTACCTGACTCTGACCGCTGATCTCTTAGCCGACTTACAAACTTGAAATTTTGCATATGGTTAGTGTTAGGTGTACAACTCACTAGAAAACTATAAAAACGCTTGGTGAGCATTTACATACAAAGTCCATGCAAACATATTATCTCCAGCTGCATTCATAAATTACGAGTAGTATGGAGGTATTAATAACACATTAACCTACATAAAGAAGTGAGATTTCGTTCAAAAATATTCCATGTAAAATATAGGCAAAGTCTCGAAACTCTTCCACCGTAAAAAGTTGTGAGACATCACGTAGAGCCAAGTCGGGCATTGTTATAAATCTTTATTTGCTTGCTAAATAAAATTTTGTGGCTTGGCAAGCACACAATACTACATAGTTTTAGGTATGCGAAAACTTATAAATGCAGTAGGGTTGTGTGATTTCCAAGTTGCAGAATATTATTTAGATATTATCAGGAAGAACACTGTCAACAAGTTGCTTAATGAACCTCAGAATAAACTATCGATTGCTGATTATGTAAGCCAATGAGTTCTGAAGATCTTAACTTTAATAATTGAAGTTGGATGTTGTTGACACTTCCAGACTCAATTATAGTTCGGTTTTTTGTTTGCATAGACTTGGCTTAAGTAAAGATCCATGCTTCCATACTAATATTGTAAATGCGAAAGTGTATCTATCTGTCTGCCGTCTGTCTGTGTGTCTATCTGTCTATCTGTCTGTCTGTCTGTCTGTCTGTCTGTCCGTCTGTCTGTCCGTTACCTCTTCACGCTTAAACCGCTGACCCAATTTAGATGAAATATGATATAGAGATTGTCATAGTTCTTTTAGTGATAACATCCCCTAAGGGGTGAGAGTTTGTATGGAGCTACGAGCGACGGCGAAACGAGTCCCACGCGGACGGAGTCGCGGGCAGAAGCTAGTTAGTCTATATATACCTGTAGGTTTCATTTGTAGAGATTAGAGAATTCGATTCAAAGTATACCTACCAATTTCCATTGCTCTTTGGTATATAGACAGCGTTTGCTTAAAGTTCGGTATACTTTGTACTTACTACCTTTTGCCAGCGACTTTGTCTACATAAGATACTCCCTAGAACACTACCAACTCCTACCCCCGATTTAATCACACTTCGTCTACGTGTGACCATAAATGTTGCAATATATCCGAAACTTCGAGTGACTCCAAACACGTAATACTGATAAGACAAGACATGATTTGGCGGTTATTTCTATAGAGCGAATTTTAATTTAATAAGGATTTGTTCATGCTATATACTAGTGCACTCGGACTTTTACCGTAGGTATTTTGTCATATAGTGAAACGATATCTTACTAGCTTCTGCCCGTGACTCCGTCCGCATGGAACTCGTTTATATCGCAGCACCATACAAACTTTCACCCCCTATATTATAATATAGATGATGAGAGGATGATTTCCGGGATAAAAACTATCCTATGTCCTTCCCCGAGACTCAAAATATCTCTATACCAAAATTCATCTAAATCGGTTCAGCGGTTTAAGCTTGAAGAGGTAACAGACAGACAGACAGACAGACAGACACTTTCGCATTTATATTAGTATTAGTATGGATTTAAATAATATCAAGATTGAAAATCAAAAATATCTGATTTTCACAGTCTTGATATTTTACTAGCCAGTGGAGACATAATCTTAAGGTACCTTATTTCTGTTGGTCCTTAAAATATACAAGGAAGCAGAATAACATTAACTAAACCTTAAAATCCATTTTACCTTCTCAAATTATTCCTCTTTTCCTTTGTCCGTCGCCATTGCCGCCGGCATTACGGGTTAATACAAGACTTTATTATACCCGTAGCTTCGAGCTATAAACTCATATTATACGCCAAAATCGAATGCTGTCTGCATTCAGCTATATTTAATAAAAAACAGATTAATGAACGAGTGAGCGAAGCGAAAGAACAGCGGGCGTAGCACGGTTGCCATTTTATTACTTATCGTTGTGGATAAGGCATCCGTCACTCTCGCACTCGCATATTTGTCAGAGCGTGATGGGCGTCTTTATCACAACGATAAGTGATAAAATGGCAACCTTGCTACGCCCGCTGGTTCAATAATTATATAGTTGTTTTTGTCGATTCAGTTTTTCTAAATAAAAAACCGACCAAGTGCGTGTTGGGCCACGCGCAGTGTAGGGTTCCGTAGTTGCCTGTCTGTCTTAGTTACATCGACGTGGTTGCGTCGGCCGAATTTGTACGAAAATTGGCCTTTTCGATTACACATTAAGTTGGTCGACTATTACTCGGTAACTCTTATGCCTACTTGTTCGTGATAGTTTTCTTTTTAAATTCATTATATGTATTACTGCCACGATTTTTTTCACATTCCCAGTAGTAGCCATTTAGCTGGCGGGGTGGGGGGACGACGACACATGACTCGAACTAAAATTAGGGCTTTAAAGCCCAATATCTCACAAACAAATTACTGATTTGAAAAATGGTTTTAGAAAACCTACAATATTTTTGAACGAGACCATGGGTTTGACGAGAAAAAACAATTACATCCCCGCTTTAGGTGTAGGGGAGGTACCCTAAAAAAAAATATTTCAAGATTTTGTTGTACTGTTTTGTCGGCGTGATTGATTCATATACCCATGCCGAATCACAGTTTTCTAGTAGTAATGGTTACTGAGCTAGGCCGAAGACGGACCGACGGACAGACAGACGGGCATGGCGAAACTATAAGGGTTCCTTGTTGACTACGGAACCCTAAAAACAGAATGGCTGGCTAGTTCCACAGCTTACTGAGCCACTACTATTTAATTCGAATGCGTTTTCAGTATCGCGCTTCAAAACGCGGGTTAGCCTCATGTTTACGCATAACGCCGACAAAATGAAGGAAATTAATTTCACTACGAGCCCTTGTGGATACGGGCATTCAATTTCAGAAAACGTATTTGATGTATCCAAATCGTATGTGAATCGTGTTGATTCATGCTCTCGCTCTTGCACAAGCGCGTAGCTAATTGTGTGTGAGTGAGAAAACCTGATATTGGCATTGGTATCAAATTGAAGGTTCAGTTTCAAAATTGAGACCAACTAGACGATTCTTTGAATTATGTACGCTGGTTGTGTTTGAGGGTGCAACTATGTTCCGGGCGTGGCTCCAAATTGCTTGAGGGCTGATTAACTCTTCAGATAAATCGTATATGAGGACTATGGGTGACCTATTATTTAATTTTTCCGCTGATACATACATCCATACTAATATTACTTACTGTCACTTATTAGATAGGCAAAACAAGTAGGTGTCTCATCTCCCCTTAGTTGTTTTGTTCTCCACTTTTATATTCATTTTCATTTATTTTTTTGCACTCGCACACATGTACCCACACACACACACACACACACAAACACACAACAACGTTCGCACGCTCGTACACATACACATATACGCACACACAATAACGCACGCACGCACGCACGCTCTCACACACACACACACACTCACACATACACACACAACACAAACACATACACACGCACACACGCTCTTATTTTTAACTTTTGTATTATTATTATTTTTTGTAATTCGTACGCATTTGAAAGCACAGCGTCCAACTCCGACGCTTAGGTTCTGCTACCGACCGAGCCCTAATAAGGCCCAGGCTGAAAACCAGCGCTGGACTCTTGTTGTTCAGCACATGTATGCTGAGGCTGGGACCTATTGCCCCAAAATAATTGAACTGTACTTTTTATTTCTAGCATAT
This sequence comes from Epinotia bilunana, assembly GCA_947049275.1. Taxonomy (NCBI): domain Eukaryota; kingdom Metazoa; phylum Arthropoda; class Insecta; order Lepidoptera; family Tortricidae; genus Epinotia; species Epinotia bilunana. Next base: position 26,597,604 of record OX346256.1, read on the forward strand.
TCTTATTCTGTATTTGTCACTGTTTGTATTATGTCTGTACTTGTTTTGGCAATAAATTATTATTCTATTCTATTCTATTATAAATGCGAAAGTGTGTCTGTCTGTCTGTCTGTTACCTCTTCACGCTTAAACCTCTGAACCGATTGAGATGAAATTTGGTATGGAGATAGTTTGAATCCTGGGGAAGGACATAGGATAGTTTTTATCCCGGAAATTACCCCCTGAGGGGGTGAAATGGGGGATGAAAGTTTGTATCGAGCTACAGCGGGCAGATGCTAGTACATAGATATAATCACGCCTTTTTCCCGGAGGGGTAGGCAGAGATCACGGATTTCCACTTGCTGCTATCTTGACAAACCTTTCTTGCTTCATTCACTTTTATTACATTCTGCATACACGCTCGCCGGTTTAGGGTACTCTTGACTTGCCTTCCACTGATACCGACTTCATATTACAGAAGAAAACGAGGGTTATCTAACAGGATAGTTTCGATGTTCGTCTGTAAGTATCAAGGTAACCGATACAGCCCTCCGAATCGCTAAACTTGAGTGGCAGTGCGCGGGCCTCATTGCACGTAGAGCCGTTGGGGCGGAAAGGTTCTCGAGTGGCGACCATTTACCGGCAGACGCAGCGTGGATAGATCCCCTAGAAGGTGGATGATCTGGTAAAGGTCTGGAGTCTGCTTGATGCGGGTGGCGCAGGCCCGGTCATTGTGGCACTCTTTGAGGCCTATGTCTAACAGTGGACGTCTTTCGGCTGATATGATCGATCGACACATAATTCAGAGTGCCACGGGCGCCTTTCACTACATATGGTGTTTAAGCTGGTACGGACTTTGGCGTAGCGCTACGAGCGTAGCGTGGCAACGAAATTGGGCCTTGAAACGCTTGCAAGCGAAAATTTACATCATTAATGTCGTGTCAGATGGAAATCCTATTCTCCCATAACCTACGTGTGTCGTAGACATAGCTACGGGGCTACGTAGCGGTCGTAGCCCTCGAAACTTTCGTAGACGCGTAGCAAATAAACCGCCCTGGGCGGGTCGTTTATATGATGGTAATGAATAAGTTGGCTCATTTATTTTTCATTTAACTTTTAGCTTGGGCGTGTGCGTATTTCTGAATTCAGGACGTTTAAATGTTGGCTTGAGACGTTGGTTTTTTAGGGTTCCGTACTCAAAGGGTAAAAACGTGACCCTATTACTAAGGCTCCGCTGTCCGTCCGTCCGTCTGTCACCAGGCTGTATCTCATGAACCGTGATAGTAAGACAGTTGAAATTTTCACAGATGATGTATTTCTGTTGCCGCTTTACAATCAATACTAAAAACAGAATAAAATAAATAGTTAAGGGGGCTCCCATACAACAAACGTGATCTTTTTGCCGTTTTGGAACCCTTCGTGCGTGAGTCCGACCCGCACTTGGTCGGTTTTTCTTTGTAATCGACTTCAAAATAGGAGGAGTTTCTCTATTCGTGAAATCTTTTATTTATGATGAAGGTATGCTCCGAGATTTATTGAAGACGCCTGGACTGATATGGAAAATACTTCCCAGGTGGTCCCAAGGTCATCAGGTCAGGACCTGACGATAGGATCTTGGAGAAATTGGGGGAGCTCTTCTAATTTGACAGGCACACTTGAAGCGATTCGGGTTTTAAGGGTTCAGTAGTCAACATGAAATGAAATGAAATGAAACCTGATTTATTTGCGTTAAGTGCGGTTATATAAAGCTCACATGAGATGTCAAGATGTGAAGTTGTCCAGCAAAAATTACGGCGTCACAAACTTATTACATTCAATTTAAACCTAACAATACATTAGATATCAATTCATTAATGTGAACACGTCAAATTATTATTTCATTCAATTATTTAAATTACATTCAAAAAATTCATTCATTGTATGAAAAAGTTTTTCTTTCAACCATATAAATAATTCTGTTCTTTTGGTTAATGTCGGCAATTGACTTATTGCTAATGGTATCTGGTTAAATGTCTTTACACACATCTACCTACTGATACGTCAATTTATTATATTATCTTACAATTAGACTAGCATAATAGAACAGAACCGTATTAATGAGTAAAGTAATTTTTGTTAGAGTTATGTGCCCCCCCGGGGTCCTGTCTCTTGACCAAACAACTTTTATTATAGCCAAATGTTTCAATTAATAATGCATTTTTCGTCAAAACAGTGGTATTTTCGGGTATTCTTTGAATATCATCAATTAGGTTAGGTTAGGTTTGTTTTATAATAATCCTATAGGGTCATTACGCTGGTTACGCGACCACCTTCGGTTAGCGACCACCTGAAGGAGAAGGTTTTTTCTATTGAAGATAACATCAATTCTACAGACCCTATTGAGACAATTAGTTGTACATGCATTTTTTGTTGTTTTAGAATAGAAATCTACTAAAAAGCCGAGAAAATATCCTTTCAGTTCACCAACTCAGCTAAGTGGTCGCCAACCGGCACATGAAATTAGGTGGTCGCTAACCGGCGGAATGACCCTAAAGCTTTCTATTTAAGAAAAAAATGCATTAGGTCAAATGAAACATTTGACCTAATGCATTTTTTTCTCTCCCACCCTGCCGGCCAAATGGCTACTACTGGGAATGTGAAAAAATTCGTGGCAGTAGAACATATAATGAATTGAAAAGGAAAACTATCACGGCTAAATAGTCATAGCTAGTTACCGATAAATAGTCGACCAACTTAATGTGTACTTGGCAAGGCCAACTTTCGTACAAAGTCGCCCGACGCAACCGCACTGTTTAGTTTATTTATATATTTAAACTTTATTGCACAATACAAGATAAAGTACAAATAGCGGGAAGTTTCAAATTGTTAATGCGAGCTGCCTAAACTTGAATTGCAATCTCTTGAAAGGTTTCGTGGCTGTATTGAGGAAAACATGAAATAATAATTCTACACAAAGGATCAATTACATTAGGTATGTATTCTGTCATTTCCATCATATTAACATAGAATTCTGGCTCGAACCCCTGTAGTATAAAAAGAAATTGAGGAAACAAAAACATTTGAAACCAAATTAATACCTACTAAGCCTCTCAGAGACTGGCGCGGCGGTCACGCTGTCAAATTTACTATTGACCGCCACCGCAGGCCGCGCAAGTGTGATGCGGGCTCTAATCGCAATAAATTATACAAAATGTCACTCGTCGATTTTGTTGAATTCTTCGTGAAGTGCGCAAGACACCCGCCCCGATACAGCCACGATGGAAAATCACTTTTTTACTCGGTCACTAACTTTACAACCCCCAATACAGCCGAAAGACGTCCCCCAAAGAGTGCCACAATGACCGGTCCTGCGCCACCCGCATCCAGCAGACTCCCGTAAGTTGCCGATCCGATGAGTCCACCTTGTGGGGGGCCTACCCACGCTGCGCCTTCCGGTACGTGGTCGCCACTCGAGAATTTTTCCGCCCCAACGGCCATCGGGTTTACGTGCAAATGTGTTACATAATACCTAATGTTTATTCGGCAAAACATGCAAAATTTCTTTCTTGAGGCGCTCTTGTACTATGTATGACAAATCGCGTAATGACATTGATGTTTTCGCTCATAGTTTGTCCGTTTACAAGAATAATAAGCGTTAAAACTGGATCTTATTGGGATTAGACCGCTTTCCTCACATAGTTTTCCTTCACCGAATTATACAAATCTTAACAATATACACAATATAAAGGGCGTAGGGATGTGACGGCCCCATCGCCCACCAGATTTCTGGTGCAATCAGTCAACGTAAGGCAGCTTGTGGCGGGCTGTTAGGGAGTAGCGACCCTACGTACCTGAGTACCCCTGGGGGTGTCCTGTGGTCTGGTTGAGCCGATCGGGTGGATGGTTGGACAGGCCCCCTGCCTCTGGCTTGCCTTTACTGGCCGTTCAGAGTGGAGTCGCAAGAGCTGTTGCTCGAGGGTTGATGTGGACACCTAAGTGGCGAGTTGGCTATATGTTTAAAGTCCAGTGCCACCTCTCTTCCCCCCAGCTTTCTGACCGGTGTTGCCCTTGCCATTTTTTAATGTCGCTATTAATAGGGGCCCATCTAGCAGTTGGCGAGTCACCGTCTGCCAGAGATAAAAAGTGAGACAGTTTTATTAGGCAGGCGTCCGATGTTTCACCCAATAGCCCAGCCACTAGTCCATCATTTTCACCCAATAACCCGTTTCATTTAGATTCCATCAACCATCAATAGGCCCTATACTCCTCAGCGGGTGCTGTCTCTGTGTGCGTCCCATGACACGGGCAGGGACAGCATCCGCTCGGTGTACTCCTTGCATTTTATAAAGGGCCTCTACGTGTTGGCTCAATTGGTACTTTGTAGGTAACTAGCTCCACGCACGCCTCCCAAAGGTCCGGGACGTCATTGTCCCGTGAGCGGGAAAGACATACACAATAAAATAACATGAAATATTATTCAAACCGAACCACCTCTACCTCTGGATATTGGATTACCTACTCGTAAATATTCTACTTTAAGGCTTTTTCCTGTGTAGATACGACGACGAGCGAAGCGAGGAGTGTTAGGAAGAACTGCGACCCTAAAGCGCGTGAGCCAATCAAACGAAGCGAGCGTGCCACGGTAGCGGCCGGCAAAGCACCAGAACCATTTATTTTAATGAAATTATACTTTTTTTATGAAAACGGTTATCACATATTTATTTTGTTTAGAAATATCTGGATTATGATATTATGGAGTTTAAGCACTACAGACATGATACATATTTGGCTATTGGCTATTTCAAATCAACTGGGAAATAAATTAGCAACGCTAAAAAAATCGGTCAACTGAAAATATTTCAAACGAAGCTTCGGAGAAACGACAAAGTGGATAACGAAAAAAATCGATTCGTTTTCGGTATTGTGATATTCGGGCTTACGTTTTCGAGGTTATGATAGGTAACCCTAGTTTTTACAGAAGCGACTGGCATTTGACCTTCCAGAGAGGGACAACGAGACCTTATTGGGATAAGACCGGTTTCCTCAAGATATTTTCCTTCACTGATAAGCTAACGTACGAGCCGGGATTCGAACCCACGACCGTCGTTTGACAGCCCATTCCGTACCTTTTAATAATGTAACCAATAAGAATGAACTAAATTTTTCATCATTAAAGAAAATCTCGCTCGTTGCCGATACCACTAGTACGAGTATGCATACAGTGTCGACAGCATCAGCCAAACGCAGGTTATCTCTCATCACAGCGCATCCCCGAGAGCCTAATAAAAACTCAATAACACCGTGACGGCCACAAAACAACATCCAGACATAACAAGGATAATTACAGCCCAGGCCGACAATAACTCACGCAGGCACGTGTTATCCGTGTCCGAATTGTGCTGAGTGCCTGTTGAGCGAGGCAACAAGTGCTGCATCGATCAGTGACGCACGGCGCCCCACCCCGTGTGGTGTTGCCGTGCTCTTTGGGAGATTCACTGTGTTTTCGGGCATTTTGGCATCGCATGTAAGCTTTTGGATTTAGTATTCCCATTTTCAACTCAATTTTGATCGTAGATTAGTTGGGAATGCAGACACAGTTTAGAATATGGACGATTATGGATTTGGGTTAGTGGCTCCATGAGTTGAGAATGGGTTCGAAGTGGAAATGTGGATCCATGAGCTGGGAATAGTGTCGACTTGGGAATGCAGTTCACAATATTTTTGTAATGCAAGATGCAATTCGACTCTGGAATGCTCTTCCGCTAACTATTCGTCAAGCACAAAGCAAATTGACTTTCAAGCGCAAGTTACGCAAGTATCTTTCTGATAAGCGCGTGGGATAGTTGTCAACATAGTATTTTTCACTAGGTACAAAAGGTAGTATATATATATTAGTGTATATTATTTTGTATATGTGTATGTTTGTTTTTCAGTATGTATTTGATAGAAGTTTATCTTGGATTAAGTTTTCATTTAAATTTAAATGCCTGCACTAAATGTTTCTGTTTTGCCCAATGGTTGACTGGTAGAGAATGCCTTATGGCATTAAGTCCGCCATTTGTACTTTATCTTGTATTGTGCAATAAAGTTTAAATAAATAAATATTTTGGCCTGACTGATCCCAATTTTCAATTCGAATGCCATCCCGATGCGCGACTAGGGAATGTAGATTTGTTAGGAATGGCGAGTGTAGAATGGGTACGATTTGGGAATGGAAATCCATGAATTGTAATTTTATTTTCATGGGGGCCATTTTCTAATTTAGTTCGATAGAAAATGAAATTTGGAAAAAATGAATAGCGGAAAGTCGAGGATATCTTACTTGAAGCACATAAAAGAAAAAATAAACGCTTCGTCGTATAGAGAAATAAAAAGGAAGGCGGAATGTAGAAAAAGTTGAAAATTACTCCACCGACAAGAGCCTAGCTCTTAAATAAGAAGAAGAAAACTTCTATATAAATATATATGTATACACCTAAAGATATAGATTTGAATACGTTATCGAAAACGGCTCTAACTATTTCAATGAGATTTGGAATACAGGAGTTTACGAGGGTGAAAAATCGATCTAGCAGAGTCTCATGTCTGGGAAAATTCGTTTTCTCCGTATTTTCACCCGAGCAGAGCTCGGTCGCCCAGGGACTTATTACGTAAGTACCTACGGTGGGTCTGGGGCAACTTTCATTTGACAGACACAGTTATGAGGCCACCCACCGTCTCAGACATCAGGATTCCCTCAAAAAAAACCCGGATAAAATACCGGCTCTACTCGGTAGAAAATATTTGCTACATGACCGTAAGACCGGTTACACACAGCGCTGCAAACACGCGTTTCTAGAACCTCACCTAATCTATTATACCGTATCACGTCTGTAGCGCCGCAAACAGTCGCCGTGTGTGTCCTCCTAGCGTTACTCCCGGTAGTGCCCTAAACGAGCCCGGGGTCCGCTTTGACACCTAATCCCAAAATTTGGCATAGGCACTACTTTTACCAAAGCAATTTATTTATTTATTTAATTGCCGTCTGACCTTCCAACCCAGAGGGAAAACTAGACCTTATTGGGATTGGACCGGTTTCCCCACGATGTTTTCCTTCATCGAAACGCTAACGGTAAATATAACGTACATAAGTTACGAAAAACTCATTGGTACGAGCCGGGATTCGAACCCACGACCGCCGATTGACAGCCGCGTGCAATAGTCGCCGTCTAAAATTCCCGAAATATGAAAACTGTGCGAGTGGCAACCCCGTGGTCGGTCGTCGGCGGGTCTACAAATTTATCCTCTTCAGTCGGTTTGGCTCGTTGACAACGGTTGTAATTTACAGAAAAATATTTTTGGGAATGTACTCGTAAATGGCACCAGTTTTATTATTTTTTCTTTGTGTTTTGGTAAGTTTTTAACCCCCGACACAAAGAGAGGGGTGTTATAAGTTTAACGTGTTTGTCTGTGTATCTGTCTGTGGTATCGTAGCTCCGAAACGGATGGACCGATTTGAATGCGGTTTCTTTTATTCGAAAGCTGATGTGATAGAGATAGTTCATAGCTACGTTTCAACAAAATGGGTTAAGCCGTTTTTGAGATATTGATCTTTGAAATGAAAATGTCGGGGGTATTTCAACTTTTTTAAGTTGTAGTTTTCAATACTAACCACTCACTTGCTTGTGGCAACCACAGTTGCCAATTTCACACACCCCTAAAATGATGGTGGCAACTGTGGTTGCCAAGTGAAGTATGGAATTCTTTGATAAAGAAAAATTTAAAGCAATTTAGGCTACCTTTTTTAAAATCCGAAAGTAAGTGAGTGGATAATATAACTTGTGGACCTTGTAGCTTGAAAAGAAATAAATTTGTAAAACTTAACCGACCTTTTTTAAACATAATTGCTGAACCTGCTCACAATACTCCACAAGAAACGGTTGAAATGCGACCTGTAGAGGAACAGCTGGACAAATGGATATACGAAAGCATTTTGGACCATGCTGGAGCAGGTAACTTCGATCCCTTGTTCAACTATGATTCGCTGATGCTCAGACAGACTGCTTTTACGCTATCATGAGAAAACGAAGTACCTCGCTCCTCAACCGCAACCGCGGCAGCTCAAACAACGTCTTGAGTTACGCTAGCCCAGCGCTGGGATTCGCCGCTGGAGTGGCGGCATGCGCCATACCAGCATGCGGCACGCGCCTGTCGCCGCTCCAACGCGCCGTTTTTAATTTTCATTTGTATTATTTTACTAACACTTATTTATTAATTTAATTTATTTATTTATTAAAAATAATTACACAGCATTACAGTTAGAAACTAAGTCACTGTGAATTACAAATATAGTAATTACAAATTAATATATACACTGCATATTAATATATGACAGAAGAATTACGTCTATCCATCATCTCACAGTACCTTAAGCATTCACGATACACAGTTCCCCAACTACTTCCAAAGACGTCCACATCCGGTGCTGATGCAAGAAGCGCATTAAGGCTGTGTAGAGCTCTGACGAAAGGAGAGTTTTTGCGCGCTACGGTGCGCGTCTCTGGAGGAGCTAGCAGAAGCCGGTTACGCGGACGAAAATTGATCCTGGACAGTGAGGGGACTAGCAGACAAACATAAATTATTACTGTAATTTCTAAAAAAAAATCGATCAAGTTATCCGAAATAACTATTTGTGATTTGATTTGATTTTGAATTATAAAGAGGGAAACTTCGCGAGATTGTAGCTTCGTTTGTGTGTATTTAGGGGATAATCTCCGGAACCAATGTTCCGATTTGAAAATGTATTCCCCTGTATAGTATATACTATATTTTGTCTCGTGGCTCAGCTTGCGTTTTCTGTAATAGCGAGCAAACCTGCACGAACAGCTAGTTACTAATAAAATGTAAGTTTACCTTCCAGTCCTTGGCACTGCCTCTAAACTTGACACCTTTATTTTTATTCATAGCAAAGATGACAAAATAACGGAAACGTTATCTGTTTGTAAGAAAAAACAGTAATTTTATATGATCGCTTAGATTTATGTGGCAAGTTTGGGAAGTGTTTTGAAAATTCTAATAACTGACAGCTTAGAACAGTTGAAAAATCCCCGATTTTTTCATTTCTAAGGTCAATATCTCAAAACCGGCTGATCCGATTTTGTTCAAACGTAGCTAAGAATCATCTCAATTACGTCAGCTTTCGGATAAAAAACGGATTAGTGGTTAATAATATAAACATGGTCCATTCGTTCAGGAGCTACGATGCCACAGACAGACACTCAGACACGGCAAACTTGTAACACCCTTTCTTTACGTCGGCGGTAAAAAAAATATGAACAATAAAATCCGAATCCGGGAAGCTTAAAAATCCATACTAATCCATACTATACTAATAATATAAATGCGAAAGTGTGTCTGTCTGTCTGTCTGTCTGTTTGTTACCTCTTCACGCTTAAACTGCTGAACCGAATTGGATGAAATTTGGTATAGAGATAGTTTGAGTCCTGGGGAAGGACATAGGATAGTTTTTATCCCGGAAATCACCACCCAAGGGGATGAAGTGGGGGATGAAAGTTTGTATGGAGCTACGATATAAACGAGTTCCACGCGGACGGAGTCGCGGGCAGAAGTTAGTATATTTGTAAATCAGACTCAAAGACAGTCTTGCCTCGTTGTGAGACAATTTTTCTAAGATTTTGTCCCGAAAAACGGGAGAAAATGCACCAAAACACCCAAGTATTAAGCAAAACTGTATTTTTTTAATCACGCAGCTCTCTGAAAAGGTCATTGTTTTAAATAAGACTGCCGACGACGGTGCTTGTATACACATTTATGAACGCGACTGTAAGTGTACCATCGCATGTTACTTCGACTGCGTTTTGCAAGATCGTATCAGACGCTTTATAATGTTTAAATTGTTGACTCAATTTCAATGCAGATACCTACTTAAGGAAGTCTTTTTCTCTCTTTACTCCAGGAAAATACGGTTTTGAATAACATTAATTTATAATACCGTTATTTTTGTTGATTTCATTTTAAAATGTTATTCTAAGAATCCGATAAACTTTCCACCCGGAAGTAATGAAGCATGCATTGTCTTTTTTCATATGATTAATCTTGAATATCATAGACCAATAAAATGAACCAAAATAAAGACAAAGATATGTATTCATATTTTTTCTGACTTTTCAGAACCTAGTAAATTTTTTGGATGTCTGAAATTTTGTCGGATTCAGTCGCTGAGTAACTATTTAATTTAGTTTGAATTCTGAAAAAAAGTGTAAAGATTTTTATTGAGTTTCGAATTTCTCGTATTTTTTGTATGGGTGACTGAAAATGTAGTTACAGAAATGAATTCTTCCTGAATTATATGAAAAAGACACCAAACTTGATATACACTCGCGGGCAAAGAATACGGGTCACCCTAAATTAAATAACTGCAATAGGTTTATAAAATATTTAATACTTGTTTTATTTACATAACGTGCTATTCTTTACAATACCCAACTGTATTAACAATTTCCTGGATCCTATCATAAAAATATCAATATCCAAAAATCACGATTTTTGCGATATCTCGCTCCGTTAACGTTGTTTTTTTTTCATGGGTTTTGACGAGTCCGATTTAAACCTGGTAACGTTATAGTTTTTACTGTTATTAGCAGTTTATATGTAAAATTAAATAAAGATCATGACAGGATTAACTGTACAATCTCTTACGCACTATTTTAGGAAATATGACGGTATTTGTGTAGTTGCTAGATGTATGCAGATATAAAAATTAGAGGGAGGCGCGTCGGAGGCACCCCCCCCCCCCCCATCTGCTGGGGGGAACCTCGTGGCAACCGGGCTAAAGCAGCTCAGATCACCCTCAGGAACACCTGTTCCAAGCGGTTTGCTTTGTCTCAAAAATGCAAGGTCCCCTTAGAAAACGGGCCCTAAGATCTCCTACTAAAACAGATGAATAACGAAAGAGTCCAATAGGATGTGGGTTTGTAGGTCAAGTACGAGGAAGCGGGATGTACAATCATTACTACAAGACTGAAATATCTCAACTTCAACCCAAGCGCTCCAATACACTGGACTTTATTTCTCTCTCATTAAGGTTTCTTGTTGATTGTTTGTAGATAAATGTGCTTATGAAATGTGTTGATCGGATCTTGGCATTCCATTAAAAGGGTCCAGAGGGCTCTTAGAGAAATTAAACCTTCGTAATTTGCATTAGCGAATTATAATAAAATACAGCTTAGACATAGATTAGGGGTAGATTAATTAACTTATTCCGTGCCCCGTAATTATGGAATTTATTCAATACTAGCTTCTGCCCGCGACTCCGTCCGCGTGGAACTCGTTTATATCGTAGCACCATACAAACTTTTATCCCCAATTTCCTCCGGGGATGGTTTCCGGGATAAAAAATATCCTATGTCCTTCCCCGGGATTCAAACTGTCTTCATACTAAATTTCATCTCAGTCGGTTCAGCGGTTTAAGCGTGAAGAGGTAACAGACAGACAGACAGACAGAGAGACAGACAGACAGACACACTTTCCCATTTATAATATTAGTATGGGTTAAGGGATTCGGGATTCTATGTACTTATATTGGATTTTATTTCTATATTAAAAACAAGCATATATAGGTTAGAATAGCACCATCCCCTTTCTTCCCGTGGGTATCGTACTAAGGGGAACAGGGTTAAAGTGGGTTGTGGGCGATGGGCTAGCAACCAATCACTGTGATATCACATTTTGTCTATCTCCTATACCCACATTTATGCTAAAAGTGGTACTGGACCAAAAGTTTTATGTGCTCAGCCTACCCCTTTTGGGAATGAAGGCGTGAATGTATGTAAAAAAGCATACGGAGCCTGGTGGTAAGCGGGTAGCGGCATCGTATACCATAGATCTGACAGTGTCAAATCATTTTCTTTGACAGAGTCCATTTTCGATAGCACTGATCAGTGCTAAGTCATACGCTGGGTTACGACTCATTGGTGCGTTGCTGAACTATTGCTTTGAGGATTCCCTGTGTTGACAGCATGAAACAAATGCAGATCCATATGCATATTAATTAATAAAATTATTGATAAGAAAATCCACTCTCAATTGAGCTTTAAAACTAAAGCCGAGCATGGAATCCGACCGCTGCGTAACGCGAACAATCTTTGTTTAAAGTCAATGCGGACTAAATCTGGTAAGAAAAATATTTGTTTTGAAGGGGCACAATTTTACAATAAATTACCGAAATCTGTAAAAGACTGTAAAAGTTTAAACAAATTCAAAAAGAATTACGAGAGTATGTAATTAGTAATGTTTAAGTCCGGCGCTGGGAGTTGTCGCTCGGAAACAAAGTAATGTTACGGCTAAGCTGGTTACCATTCGATTGCATGGAAGCATGCTTACTAATGTGGACTTGAAGTGTAGCACGTTAAGACTGAAAAAAAGTAAACTTGTTCTGTGTTGTACTACTCATAAGTTATTAGACTTTTGTAATGCTACCCGCAGTATACTACCTACATAATTGTAGTACCTAACTAATTACAGTGGCACTAAATGTCTCTTTATTTTTAAGGCTTAGTATTGTGTATCTTGCGATGCTCACTGTTGAACTTTGTTTTAGTATGGATTCTCATTAAGTGAAACGTATAATTTCTTTTGAGAAATAAAGTTCTTTAAACAGAGATCCCTCACTCAGGGCCTCAGGGAGATGAGGCGACCTAACTCACCTCCATACAACACCACATACATGCACCTAGTCAAGTTATCAAGTTATAATGTTGACTCATCAGTCAGTTGTCGGCTGCCAGCGTGTTTCCGATCGGCTTGATCCCTTAGCACTGCGTAGAGATGTAGCCTCGCTTTGCATTTTCTACCGCATGTACAATGGGGAGTGTTCCGATGAATTGTTCGGATTAATCCCCGCCGCTTCCTTCCGCCATCGCCCTACGCGACAGCTTTTCCATTCTCACCACGTAGATGGTTGGCAGTCCTCAACTGTGCGTTTCTCCCGAAACTTTCTGCCTCGCACAGCCAAACTCTGGAATGAACTGTCGCCTGCGGTATTTCCGAACCGTTATAACCTTCAAGCCTTCAAGAAAAGAGCGTACTCCCATCTTAAAGGCCGGCAACGCACCTACAACTCTTCTGGTGTTGTAAGTGTCCATGGGCGTCGATTATCGCTTACCATCAGGTGATTCGACTGCTCGTTTGCCTCCTATATCATAAAAAAAAAAAAAACATTCATACACGGAATCACTTATTCCATTAGAAATCATTTACCATACAGTAATCGCAGATTCAGTCGCCCGTATCCTTCGCGGGGACTGCTTTTTGGTAAAACCAAAGACAAAAAAAAAAAGTTGATGAGAGTACTCGTTTGGCTTCCTAAATTAATATCTTGTATAGTCAGCCCAATAACTTGAAATTCTTTATTTACTTGCACAAAAATAAGTTCTTTATCGTAAAAAGGACTGACCTATTGCCTAAACCTTATTTTGTTGTTGAGCCAGGAAGCCACACTGTTAGTTTTATATAAGTTTCTGTCAAACATTTTATTGCCAACTGTACTTTTCTGTATACCGTCATCAACTACTCGTGGAGACGATTCCAACGAGCCCAAACTCAACGGGGTTACGTCATGGCCACTTTCTGTCTCCATCATCAGATCGGCTCGATGGTACCATAATATCGAATCGTCATCCCAACTGAACTTGAACATAAACTTTGTTGTAAATATCTGCTTCAAAATTGAGTTGCAAGATTTCACCCGAACAAACCAAATAAGTACATTGGAAGTTACATAAAAACTTGTAATATAAGTATACTTAAGTAATACTCGTAATTGCTCAGATGAATATAAAAAGTGTTTTTTTTTCTTTATTATTTATTTCTTCACGTTTTATACTATATCCGTACCTTTATTTGTAAATTTAATTTGGAAATATCCTCTTCTTTATTTGTGCAAACAAAAGAAAGGGAGAAAATAGCCTAACAACGCGATCTAGCGGCAATTTTATGAAACTAACAGGCTTTATGAGCGCTTTCGTTCAGTTGTGTAGAGAGTGCTTTCCTGCAAAGCTTTGCGAAGGAGCATTCTAGCAACATTTAGTTGGTTAACTTTTCGCTAGATGTCGTGAATGAGCCACATTGAATAGTACTATAATAGGCGGCTCTGTGAGCTGTAGTGCGAGTCGGATCGCCTACCGAGGGTTCCGTAATAAATTACAAATGTATAGTTTCAGATTTTTCCCCGTACTTGGAGGCTAAGGAGGTAATATTACTTGCCAAATTTCATAGTTCTAGGTCAAAGGAAAGTTCCCTATAAAAAAGTTTGATTCCCTTGAGTGTTTAAGGGGATGAATTGGAAAGTATCGCGTGCTTTGAAACGCCGTTCTGACTAGATGAAGAAACTATAAGGTCTGATTTTTGGATATATGATTCTTGACTATATATTGTTTATTTGATTTAATCGATACATGATTGCCTAAAATTTCCTCGATAGAAAAAAAATCCAAAGTTGGGTCTTTGTTTTCCTTTTTTTACTCAGCCTTCTCAAACAATACATTATTTTACGACAGAATCAAGTTAATACTATAGTACGTTATCTCCTCTAAAATCTCACTTAATTAAATGTAAATAAAACTTTACTAAGTTGGGTATTTATCGAAAATTGTCCAATAAAGCCTAGAGTGTTGCATCTCTTTTTCTCGTGCCCGGAAGGTATAAGCGTGTCTCTGTCAAAGGGGCGTAGTCGATTCGAATCAAGGCATCCCCTTAAATACGTTTTTGCATAAACGGCCGTATTTTTTTAAATACTTTTTTGAAGTTTGATTTTTTCACAGCTTCAAGGGACTAGATTTGAATATATGGTATTTTATCTTCAACTCTATACCTCCACGCGCTCCCGAGATAAACGGTCTTGACAGACAGACCGACAGCCAACAAAGTGATCCTATAAGGGTTCAGTTTTTTCCTTTTGAGGTACGGAACCCTAAAAAAAATTTGCATTAGCAGCGAGCAAAGCCAACAAAGTTCTACGTGTCAGCTTGGGCAAACATTCTATTCTATGTCTAGTGTCTATCCGGCTGTCCCGCTGTTCTCCTCTTCAGGTCGCATTTCTGAACCGGTCTAGTGTCTGTCCAGCTGTTCTCCTCTTCAGGTCGCACTTCTGAACCGGTCTAGCGTCTGTCCAGCTGTTCTCCTCTACAGGTCGCATTTCTGATCCGGTCTAGCGTCTGTCCAGTTGTTCTCCTCTACAGGTTGCATTTCTGAACCGGTCTAGCGTCTGTCCCGCTGTTCTCCTCTACAGGTCGCATTCCTGAACCGGTCTAGCGTCTGTCCAGTTGTTCTCCTCTACTGGTCGCATTTCTGAACCGGTCTAGCGTCTGTCCCGCTGTTCTCCTCTACAGGTCGCATTTCTGAACCGATCTAGCGTCTGTCCAGCTGTTCTCCTCTACAGGTCGCATTTCTGATCCGGTCTAGCGTCTGTCCAGTTGTTCTCCTCTACAGGTCGCATTTCTGAACCGGTCTAGCGTCTGCCCCGCTGTTCTCCTCTACAGGTCGCATTTCTGAACCGGTCTAGCGTCTGTCCAGCTATTCTCCTCTACAGGTCGCATTTCTGAACCGGTCTAGCGTCTGCCCCGCTGTTCTCCTCTACAGGTCGCATTTCTGAACCGGTCTAGCGTCTGTCCAGCTGTTCTCCTCTACAGGTCGCATCTCTGAACGGGTCTAGCGTCTGTCCAACTGTTCTGCTCTACAGGTCGCATCTCTGTACCGGTCTAGCGTTTGTCCAACTGTTCTGCTCTACAGGTCGCATCTCTGTACCGGTCTAGCGTTTGTCCAACTGTTCTGCTCTACAGGTCGCATTTCTGAACTGGTCTAGCGTCTGTCCCGCTGTTGTCCTCTACAGGTCGCATTTCTGAACCGGTCTAGCGTCTGTCCAACTGTTCTGCTCTACAGGTCGCATCTCTGTACCGGTCTAGCGTCTGTCCAACTGTTCTGCTCTACAGGTCGCATTTCTGAACTGGTCTAGCGTCTGTCCCGCTGTTGTCCTCTACAGGTCGCATTTCTGAACCGGTCTAGCGTCTGCCCCGCCGTTGTCCTCTACAGGTCGCATTTCTGAACCGATTCTCGTGAAATTTTGTGAGCAGGTTCGTTAATTATATACATTTTTTTGTCGAGTCACGTAGTTATTCGAAACTAAAAAAAAATATTAAAAAATATATTACAGTATCGCGAGATCTACAGCTCACAGAGCAACTAGTATAGCACTATTTATAACTATCAGTGACTCACAACATGTATATTTAGACGAAACTGAGCAGACGCGGTATAATTAATAACACCGATATAGTCTCGGGACCTTTATTAGAAAATGTCAACAGTAATTACTGTTGCCTGATTAAATTCAAATATAGGTACAATCTTTAACAACGGCAGACTAGTGGTTCAGGTGGTCGGTCACGTAACGCATTGTACGTACGTTGTGCATATCTAAATGTCCAATTTTATATGGAAAAATCGGCCAAGTGTAGGGTACCGTAGTTGCCTCTTTCTCAGTGACATCGACACGTGCGTGCCAATTAAATGGTTGCGTCGGCCGAATTTGTACGAAAGTTGGCCTTTCTAAGTACATTTTAAGTTGGTCGACTATTACCTGGGTAACTACGAGTAGTTGTGCCTACTTAGCCGTGATAGTTTTCCTTATAAATTCATTATACTCGTATCTACTACAGCCACGTGTTTTTTCACATTCCCAGTAGCAGCCATTGGGGGGGGGGGGGGGGGGGGGGTGGAAGCATGAGTCGATTAAAATTTTATTCTTCTGTTGTCGGCGTGATTGATTTATATACCCATGCCGAATTGCGCTGTTGCGTATACACGACTTTCTCCAATCGGTTCGTCTGCGGATCACCTGAACTCCATGAAACTTTTTTATACGTTTCATATGGTTTGACGGAGTTTAGACGCCGACAAAAAACTGGAGAATGACCTACTAAGGCTACAATATACGTGAAAATTAGTGATGTTCTGCATCGCGCTATTGAAGTTTTTAATTTATGTCGTATGAATACATTTTCCTTCAGGATCTTCTTATCATGTCTCTCTGACAACATCAGAAAAACATTCATTTAATTTCGAATAGGTGAACAGACAATTAGATTCGATCAAAAGTTAAGTTTTTTGGTACACGCTTTTATTGCCAACTGCACTTCTGGATACCGTAATCAACTACTCGTTTTAAGATGATTCTAACGAGCCAAATTCATCAGGATTACGTCTGTTAAGTCCTGAATTCCCATGGCCACCTTCTGTTTCCATTGGCGATTGTAAGTATTGTAACATAATATTAAATTGTCATCCAAACTATCAATAATTTTATAAATCTGTAATAAATAAATAAATCCCTCAAAATTTCAGCTCAATCGGTTGAAGATATCTGCTTCAAAATTGATTTGCAAGATTCAAGATTGCAAGTTAAATAAAAGCTTGTTAGCAAAATCCAGATATATAATAAAAAACCTGCTCTCAAAATTTCACGAGAATCGATTGAGAAATGCGACCTGTAGAGGAGCATAGTGGTAAAGCGGCAAAATGGATGGACAAAAATACCCACAAATAAAATAAAACGTGACCATTCAAGCGTTTGAAAACAACACGGATTTCCGTTTGTGCCCCGGTGTGAAAACACAAAGACTTCATGTAAATTTGTTAGGAAACACGAACTCTCAGAACTTTTCTCACGTCCCGAAACAATGGAATATTCAGGGGAACGCTCGAGAACACCGCATCTGTTGCCATCCGCCTGTAATTATTTAGGTACTTTTTTAAACCGCAAAGGTGTGTTAATGTTAGGTATTTGTGACTTCCTCTTTCGTCTATATTTTTCGTCATTCAGCACCAACACAATAAAAATACTCTTCATTCCTCACCAAGAAAACAACAGGCAGCGGCAGATGGTAGGTACTTAATAATACTAATGCCTTGATCACACGTACCGAGCAAACGGGCGAGACAGTGCTACTCGGCGTAAAAACGGCGAGACAGTAGCTCGGCTCCCTCTATCTACTAGGCCGAGTACTGTCTCGCCCGTTTGCTCGGTACGTGTGATCAAGGCATTAGTAAGTAGTGGCTCTGGATTTATTTATCGTATCGCAAATCAGTGTATATAGAACCGTGAGATCTTCGAAAAGACAGTGCGGTTGCCAGCACGGCTATCACGAGACGGCGCGGGAGCTCTGTCGATTTTTCTCGCACTATCCGTCTCTCTCTTATTAGAACACTTAGAACAAGAGGTATACCGCGAGAAAAATCGAGAGTATGTCCCGGCCGTGTCTCATGATTCATGATAGACGTGCAGGTTGTTGCACTTTTAGTACCGCCCAGGGGGTCACGTGTAGGGTAGCGGTAGGTAATTCCTACGGACGTGGTGCAACCTCGACGTCCCGTGGATCTTTGAACTGTAGGTATTAGAAGTCGCGAGACTGTATTTTTTTAAATAGTGAAGCGATAAAAAAACTATATAAATAACGACTCTACTCATAAAATTTCAAGAGGATCCGTTTCAAAAATGCATCCTGCTGAGGAGAGCAGCCGGACAGACACCGGACACCGGACTGTAACCGGACACGGGACAGACACCGGACACCGGACTGACACCGGACACCGGACAGATACCGGACAACGGACTAGCACCTAAGACCAGACAGACACCGGACACCGGACTGACACCGGATATAGGGCAGACACCGGACACCGCACAGAAACCGGACACCTGACAGACACCGGACACCGGACGGAAACCGGAAAGACACCGGACACTGGACGGACACCGGACACCGGGCAGACACCGGACGGACACCGGTCACCGGACGGAAACCGGACAGATACCGGACACCGGACAGACACCGGTCACCGTACAAACAAACGATTTTCGGCCCTAGTTGAAACATGGAACTTCGTTCGTTGCGCTCGCTCGTTCTATAAATCAGCCTATATACGTCCCACTGCTGGGCACAGGCCTCTAACGGACGAGAGGGAACCGAAAGTAGTTCCCACGCTGGCCAGTGTGGGTTGGGAACTACATATCTTCTTTATGTGCCATCTCCGTCTCGGACGTCGGCAAACAATTGCCTATATCGACCTATGTCATGCGAATTCGTTTTTCCGTGCATTCAGCCTCATTTCATCCAAGATATCCCTTCTACTACGACCTCTTTTAACTTCTATTTTCCCTTCAATGATTAATCTTATCAGTTTGAATTTTTTATTACGATACTAGCTTCCGCCTGCGACTTCGTCTGCGTGGACCCGGCTTCATTTTAATACAGCATATAAACTATCTTCGTGCAAAATTTCATCCCAATCGGTTGATCCGTTTTAGCGTGATTGCGTAACACGTTCAAACATCCAAGCATTTGCATTTATAATATTAGTAGGAAGCAGAATATATAGTGTACAAAATACAAATTAATATATTATTTGAATATATATTACAAAAAATCGTCATTTTGATGGTATCAACTTCACAATCTTCACATACACATGTGAATTTCTTCGCAGATGTATGATAGTTTCCTCACGATGGTTTTCCTTCACCGAAACTCAAATTATAAACTGTGGTGGACAAATTGCACTATCGCTAAAAATCGATGTACTTTACTCAGGGTAGGACTGTTATTTTGGCGCGAAACGACGCTTATCCATGGTGACCTCCTCAGGAGGTCTAGGTCTGTCAAGCGTATCGAACAAAATGACGTTTCATATATTATAAGTTCCGTTGTAAGTAGTAACAACATAATTTCATTGATCGCACATCATTATACAAATTGAAATTTCCAATGCAAAATATGAACTGTTTTGTAAAACTTTAATCTGTGTTCATGTATGATTTACTTAATCCTGATGTTTCGGCTATCGTATATTTTTACTAACATATCATATTATTATTTCCAAAATGGATGATTACTTCGATAACAAACAAATGTATAATTTAAAACAATTATAATTTTGTATGTTCAATTATGTCTCTGGTTATGTGGTCCACCGACAACCCTATCCCATCCCACTATGTGATTGTCTATTGCCAAAAAAAGACAGCTAACGTCATCACTTAAGCAGTGGACCTTCTGTACCTTTAGGTAAGTACTATTAAATATTCTGTGGCCGTAGTCAGAAGCAGCTATGTGGCGAAGACCATCTGTCTCCCTCTGACGCATATTTTATGTCTGATAAGCATTGACTGGGTCAATCTTTCTACGCAGCGAAACCGTTAGGAAAGGCATGAGCCGCACGTGCCATATGTATTCATCGGTTCTGAATGGGCTAACCCAATTACCACGCAATAAGTCGGTCAGTAATAGCCTGCCACAGCCCAGCAAAATAGCAATAATCTTCGAATTACCCTTTTTGCTCTAGTGCACAATATGACACTTTAAGGCCTCTCACAGACTGGAGCGGCCTGCGGTGGCGGTAAATTTTAAATGAATTTGACAACTAATTACAAGTTTAGTATGGTCCGCCGCGGCCAGGCCGTGCCAGTGTGATGCGGGCTTTATGCTCTAGTGCACAAAGTTTTTTTTTTTATGACCAAGTTCACACGTACCGTAAAACTTCATAGAATTGCTATTTTATTTGATTTGCTTTAATCGGTTTCACTTCCGTGATTTCTATTTAAAAGTAAATTGATAAAACCGGATAAAATAAAAGGTGAATTATTATTTAAAACGTATCAAAACATTACACGACTTGGCAGTATGAAGTGCGTAAATCTAATATCACGTGTAGAAAATTAAATATAAAAACTTTATAAAGTTAAGTGGCGTGGAATGAGCTATTATT
The DNA here is from genome assembly GCA_947049275.1 of Epinotia bilunana. Taxonomy (NCBI): domain Eukaryota; kingdom Metazoa; phylum Arthropoda; class Insecta; order Lepidoptera; family Tortricidae; genus Epinotia; species Epinotia bilunana. The sequence goes on from OX346256.1 coordinate 26,618,379, forward strand.
TTATTCATTTTTGCAAATAATATTTGTTAGTAATCGAAGACTTGACTATCCAATCCAATATAAACAGGTAAAATGGATCGATTTATGCACTTGTTGTACAATTTACTATTTATCAAAAAGGGTAAGGTTTTCGCTCGTATAGCATAAATATAGAAAGAGTGCGCCCACGTTCACTCTGAAACAAATAATCTGGCAACACTACTCTTTAAAAGTCATATTTTAAGGAGGTGTTGCCAAAACAATTTTAGCGCAGACTTAGCACGGCCGGCCTCTACGTATGTGGTTTGTAATATTATTGTAATATCTTCTCCGAGAGAGACGAGATCTCGTCTTGAAAAGATCCAAGTTATATATGTAACTGGGAAAACGTTTGCCAGAATGTAATGTAACATTCGCTAGTATGTAATGTGTATGTAGCAAAAATGAGATAAAGTGTGATGTTTACAGTTTATTCGTCACTCGGTATGTTTATTGGTAAAGTAGTTAAGGTAAAGTTTAAGGTAGACCACTTCCAAGGCTGATTGTGTCCTTGCTAGTTCAAAATGAAAAAAACGTGCGCGACCTTGTCGACTGACGACCTATATTGAATAATATCGACAAAATGAGTTTAAGGTAGACCACTTCCAAGGCTGACGGTGTCCTTGCTAGTTCAAAATGAAAAGACGTGCGCGACCTTGTCGACTGACGACCTATATTGAATAATATCGACAAAATGCTTTGATATCAAAACCAATTGAATAGGTAAGTGAAACCCGTCACTTGTTACGATTTCATGGGTACAACTCGTATACAATATACATCGATACCGCGAGGAAACTAACTTGAGCGGAGCAACGAAGCCCGATTGAAATCGACGGCGGTGGTGTACGTAATTGGAACTTCTTGATATCATAGTAGAAAGAGTGCAAAGTACGTTATCTTCTACCTACGCACCGCGCGCGGCTTATATGTGTGCGCCATAGTATCTATGCGTCGCCGCACGCACACTCAAACAAAATCTCGACCCGTTTCTCAGTGCGCCAGTCGAGATTTTGTTTGAGTGTGCGTGCGGCGTCGCATCTAGATACTATAGCGCACACATACAAACCGCGCGCCGTACGTTTGTATGAAGATAACCTACTTTCCACTCTTTCTACTATGTTGATATTGTTGAACGTTTGCTTGATATTGTTTCAAACGCAAGGTTAAGGGGAAGCCTTACACTCTTATAGAAAAACCCTTTCGAAATAGATTTAATAACAATTTGAGAACAATTTTACTTAAATTGAGCAAGTAAGTACTGATCTAATTAATTTGAAATAATGTTTTAGGCTTTCAAAACCCTTCAACCGCGTTTCACGCGTAGGTGATGCTTGCTGGGAATGAAAAAATACCGGAATCGTGTGCCTGCTAAAAACATTATTTCAAAGAACTTGGTTGAACATATTAACAGTCGAGTTCATAAATATATGAGCATTCCCTAGGCTTCAAAAATATGTACACGTGTCAACTGTCCTATTAATCTGAGCAAGCCTCTCAATAATATGTAAGCAGCTGCCAACTAATAAATATCTGTGGTACTATATATTTTTCAAAATTATTTAACCAAGCGAAAGTACATAAATATCTAAACAAGGGTTTTTTCAAATATTTATAAACATATGTAGCGGCACAAAAATATCTGCACAGTCACCAGCATAAATGGGCAACGCTGCAAAAATATCTGATCATCAAATGAAGGTATAATTATATGACGATACCCAGGCTGTAAAAATATGTGATGATTTACAGCCCGCATAAAAATCATTTGCCTGTAAGAGCATAAATATCGGATCAGACCTAGGAAAAATATCTGATACTCCACGATATCAAAATGATGTGACATATGGCCAGCGTAAATTATTAAAATATTTATCTACTTTTACTTGGTTAAATAATTTTGAAAAATATTAGTAGGTACAGATATTTATTCGTTTTCAGTTACTTACATATTATTGAGAGGCTTGCTCAGATTAATATGACAGGTGACATGTGTACACTTTGCGGTCCGCTCTTTGCCCTGTGGAAAGAGGTGTGCCGCAAGGTTCAATACTGGGTCCCCTGCTTTTTATATTGTATAGTGCTGACATCACTCACAATATAAGAGGCAGTAGATACCATCTTTACGCTGACGACCTCCAGTTATACCTCTCTAGCGCGCCCACGGACATATCTGTTGCGGTCAATACACTCAACGCAGACCTAGAACGTATTTCTACTTGGTCGGAAAAGAATTGCCTAGTCCTTAATCCGAATAAGTCGAAATATGTTGTTTTTGGGTCAGAGCATCAAATCCGTAGTACCATCAGTAACCTCGAGACTTTGACCAGTAAGGTTGCTATCATGGGCGAACCAATAGAGAGGGTGGTAGAAGCAACTAACCTTGGCCTCCTCATAGACGGCAAGCTGCGCTTTGAGAACCACGTACTAAAAGTTGTGAGTAACTGCTTCTACCGCCTTAAAGTTCCTTACAATGTTCGCGATTACTTAAGTGTTGATTTGCGTGTTAACCTTTGTGAATCGCTGATATTGTCAAGATTAAACTATTGTGATGTTGTCTATGCTGGCTGCATTACTGGTCGTACAAAAAAGCTCATACAGCGAGTGCAAAACGCATGCATTCGTTTACCTACCCTACTTGAACGCCGCTGGTCTGCTGAACATGCCTGCACGCAGACGGCTTCACCTCGCCACTCTTCTCTTTGGCATAGTGCGATCTGGGGTCCCAGCATATTTGCTGAGTAGACTTGTATGGCCCAAGAGTGCGCGTAGGTGTAAGGCGATGATTCTGGTGCCAAAGCATCGGACCGCGGCGTTTCGAGGTAGCTTCAGATTCGCGGCATCCAAGTGTTAAAATGATCTCCCCCCACCTATCCAAGGAGCGTCTAGCAGGTACACCTTTAGGCGCCAACTTAAGGGCTATTTGTTGACGCTCCAAAAATCCCAACCCTAACCCATACAGCACTTTATTTAATTTTTAACCATTTTTTTTAAACATCCCAACCGTTTCGCGTTTTTCACATTGTTTCTCATCCCATTGTGCTTGTGTCACATATTTAACAGATTTAGTATATAAATTATTTATTTATTATGTGTATACGTTTGTATCGGCAGTATGTTGTGTTGCGTTCCGTGGGTCACGTACGGTGCTGTCTGAAAATCAGCGGTGTAGGTGTCTGTCTGACACCTTGGCATAATACTGAGACAGCGACCGATTCACTGCCGCGAAGACACACACATTATGTGTCAATTGTATTGTATCTGTACTCCCTTTGTCTCTGTGTGTCTTTTGTGTAGTGAATAAATGTCTTCTTTCTTTCTTTCTTTCTTTCTTTATTACATATTTTGATAGAAATATCTGTTCAGATGTAAGTATATGTACCTTTCTATGTACATTTATTTTTGAAGCCTTGGGAATGCTCATATATTTATGAACTCGACGTACAGAGAATGAGGTTGTCTGGAAGAGACCGCTTTAAAGCGATAAGACCGCCTGTTGTTACCATTATTTATTAAGCAATTTTTTTGTAGGAACTTTCTCTCTTAACGCGGTGCAATAAAGAGTATTTATTATTATTATTAATGATATCCAGGAAAATCGAGGAAATAAAAAATTAACTGTTTATTTAATTAATTTACTTGGTACACATTGTTCCTACTAAGTACTTACCACCATCTCATATTTTTAAGATTATTTGCTAAGCTTAGCTAATTTATAGGTTTAATCTACTATGAGAACTGCAAACCAACTTGCAATTAGAACTCGTATTGTGCTCCATGGGGGCGCCGCACGGCCGCGCGACTCGCTGGGGGTGGATATTACTTCATGCACTGAAAACCCTCATTATCTTATATCCTCATATCACCCTTATAACAACTTTCTACAGTTTTCATTGCAAAAAAAATGAATTAAAGACTCCATTCTGTACCGAACTTCCGAGGTGAAGTGTCTCGTTAACTTTTAAATAGAGACAGCCAGTTAACGTCGCTGTCGCTAATGAGCCCCTTATCCGGGCGACAAAGCGAAAGCGACGACACTGACCACGGAATAACGAACTTCCTACTGTACCTACTTTGAAAATCCCCCCATTTTACCGACAAACATTTCACCGAATGCTTTGTTTCATCATTACTTTGCAACTGCCTATTTTTTATTTCGGTGAACCAAAATCAACAAAAAGGTTGCAAATAGAAAAGTGAAGTCTGCGGGGAGATAACAACAACGAGGTTGAAGCTGATTTTATTTTGCTTATTTGACATATTTTTACGTACAATCAACGTGAGAAATATGTCCTTTTTTAGCTACCTACAAGTTTAGTTTTTATAACATTGGCAATACCATGACGCTTGGCCAATCACTAGTGACCATTTGACCGATTTGTAATTTAAAACTTGTACAATGTCAGTTACATTTTTGGTGCCGTGACCAGGATAAATTGTAGCTTCCACAGCTACAAAATACTCAGTGTCCTTAACTTTTAGGACAAGGAGAGTTTATTCCCACACATTTTGACGATCTTTTATACCCACATTTATGCTAAGAAGTACTTGAGCACAAGTTTCATGTGCTCTGCCTACCCCTTTTAGGGATAAAGGCGTGAAAATGTATGTATGAATGAATATAAGTTATGAATATAATTGTGTTTATCTGTCACTGATATTTGTGTTCAAGAAAGCGAGAAAAGAAATTTCATTAAACGTATGCATTTTAAGTTTTATGAATAAGTTGGTTTGACTATCTCCTCCTTATTATTTATTTACTTATTTAATCTTTATTGCACAAAAGAATATCTTATGGTACAAAAGGCGGACTTAATGCTATAAAGCATTCTCTACCAGTCAACCTTAAGGCAAAGCAGATAAAATGTGGGCAGTGCAACTTAAGAGCGTGCAAACATTTCGTTACAACACGACAAAGTCGCGATCGCCTGCGAGCGGCTATGATTAGCAACCCACACTACGATGTTTACTGTGTGCGTGCGGTTCGAGTGCTGCCGTGCTGTTGGACCGACCCTTTTTGATCATTGTTATACTTTCACTTTATAGTGAGGTAGGAAATAAAAATCAGTTTTAGTTGTAGTTTTAAATGTTTTTATTTTATTAAACTTACGCACTTATTTACTTACCATAAAACTAGTGCCTATGCCAAATCTTGGGATTAGGTGTCAAAGCGGAGCCTGAGCTCCTTTAGGGTACAACCGAATAACGCTAGGGGATGATGATGACGCACTTATTTTCTTATGTCATACGGTATAGTTTTGTATGGAGACTCGACTAACTGACAGTATTTAAATTACAAACACAAGCCGTACGAATATTGGTCCGAGTAAATCCGAGCCACTCGTGTAGTTTAAAATGTTCAATTTATTATACCTATAGACGATCTTTTAGTGAATGTATTTTATTTTTGATGTAAAATAAAATAATCATGTTATTTTCTAAAATAAATAAATGAATCTATTTATATTTTAAGTTTTTCCTAGGTAAGTATGTCCCTAATTGACATTGACCTACTTTTCTCCCATCAATCATTTCATTTCTTTCAATCTTAATTTTGGCTCCATCTTCTCCTTCCAAAATCTTTATTCATTTTTGCAGTCTTACAGCTGGAACTCTTCTCCTGTCCACACCGAACTGGCATTACATATGGCAACATATATTCCAAAAGAGCTCTTATTGAAGTTCCTTGATTGTCTTGTGCACTATCCTTTGTTTTTGCAGTATCACATATCATCATCATCATCATATATCAGCCGAAAGACGTCCACTCCTGGCGAAGAATTTGGTCCTAACCCATATTCGACGGTTTTTCTACATTTTTTTCTGTCTTAAAATAAAGTTCATCTTTACCACAAAAAGTAATTACCAAAAACATTGATTTCCCTTGAAAAGTACATTTTCTATGTTGGTAATTTAAATTTTAACTTGTCTGGCCGTACGTAGTATTATTGGATTTTTTCATCCCAAATAATGTTCGTTTATTACCCATTTCTATAAAAAGTTATATCACTTTAGTGCTTTGTGAAACAATAAAATAAATAAACTTACTTAACATGTAAAATTACTCACCAAGTATCAATCAGTAGCGGACGCACTACAGCTAGTCAGGCGCGTGTCGGGTATGCTCGGTCACCGACCTTTGGGCAGCGACGAGAGCGATACGTCCGTTCTTTGGGAAGGCCCGGCGCGTAATGAACTGAACAACGTTTTCGCTCGCGGCTATATAGTGGTTTTTAAAAAATGGGCTAAATTAACTGGGTCACCCAAAAGCGGAAAAAAAATCACGTAATATTAAACAAGTCCTGTAGTTTTATAATAAAATGTTTGATTTCCAAAACATCATCAAATGCGTGAATAAAAAAATGTTTAAACTAACCGAATTAGACATTACGTAGTGCAATTTTTAATAGGAATAACCAATGTTTTAGAACTAGTGCGATTGGTATGTACTAAAAGACTATATATTCCATTGTAAAAGGCAAACATCGATACATTTTTGAATGTTTAAAATGGAAATATTCTACCTGAAAGATAGCTCTGACGCGTATTTTTACAAAACACTCCGGGGTTTTTCTCACAAAAGTGGCATCGGCAGGGTAAAGTAAATGAAAAAAAAAACAAGTGTTTTTTTACTTTTTAGATTTAAATATGTTTTTGAGTGCATCAATGATACCAAATTTGTGGAAGGGAACGAAATAGTCGTAAAAACCTAGAACTTATGGCGAGATGAAATTTTAGAGATACAGGAGAAAGTGACAATAGACAGGGTAGTAGCCAAAATGTGGCAGGTTAAAGAGAGTTTGAATAAAAAAACAAGTTATATGTATATTTATAATTCAACTGTTTTATTGAACTTAAACCTTATATATACCGACCATCATGATTTTACGCCCTAACAGCCTCATGTTATGATTCAAACAACTTTGTTTAAGTAGAAACAAAAGTACAATAATAAAATTAAACAATAATCAACTTTTTTTGATAACAGTCTAAATATAATCACAGTCTTGTAAAATAACAAGCATGAATCATGATTCACAATGTAATTTCTAATGACACTAACTACCTATTACACAGCCTCGTGATCACAGTATTTTATATTAAGTAGCAAATCACTTAAGTTTACCTAATAATAAACTACATTTATCGAAATATTAAACATCTGTTATATTTTAAAGAGCCCTAACTAAAAGACACTAACTATTACACAGTCTCATGATTATGATCACAGTATTTTATATTAAGTAGCAAATCACCCTTATGTTTACCTAATAATAATCAACATTTATCAAAATATTAAACATCTTTTATATTATGAAACAATGTCTAGGCTAGTTACATAAGTCAAAGCCATACAAAAATATAAAAGTTATAGCTATGACGTAATCAAAATAATTGCTCTATACGTACCTAATTATAGTATACACCCAAATCGTGCAAATCAATTAATAATGATCATATTTGGCTTTACTTTTACTAAAACATATATAATTATTACAAACAAGTGACTCGATTTTCCTTTTCAATTAAATTTGTTATGTAAACGGCTGGCTTTAGTTTTTGTATTACTATTACAGTTTTAATCGAAGTCAACGTAAAATAATAAGTATTGTTATAACTTTAAAGTAATTTTTAAATGTTCTTCTATTCTTTCTATCTCAAACTGCTCGCTTCGGTGATGTTGTCATTTTCTCCTTTTAAACTACTCTTATAGTCTTTCTTATTCTATTAGTCACAATATCCTCTGTCGTATGGTTCCAAGACCAATAATGAAATTCTTTCGAATTATCGAATCCTAAAAAATCTACCTTTTTGTACTTGCAATTCCCACAGTTTCGTAGCAGACACTTAGGGTCTTCAATATCACAACAAATGCTTTTCAGTAAGTTTGTTGTATTTCCATGATTTATTACTTTGAATGTTGAAAGTGCAGATATCAATAACTTAAAATTTTCGTGAATCACACAGAGGCATGTATTTTTAGGTCTTCGGGACGCTGACAGTATCCAACTCGGCTTGCATCTACAAAAAGTAGCGAAACTCACCCTATATCTGTAGGCGGCAACAAATTTATCATAAAGATTTTTCATTGAATCGTTTAGATACCGAACCTGCACTTTTACTCCTCTTTGTTTTACACTCTTTTTTCCCTGCTGCACAACTGCTATTATTATCCTGACTGAGAAAATTACAAATATATTTTTTTTCTTACTAGCTTCTGCAAATTTAATGGTTTTATACCTTCTTCTAAACATCTTTTTCAATTGTTTTTGTGATGTTTTGTCAATTGCTGGCGATTGTAAATTAGGTTTTAATATATTTGATACATTACTCTTCATTTTACTAGAAGTAATGTTTTTGTACGACTGCAAAATACCTCTACAAAATGCAGAAGCACGACTATCGTCTGAATTATTGTCCGAGAAATCAAGCTGAGATTCATTACCCATGGGTGATGAGGTAGGCTGTGCAACAGGTGATGAATTTACATTTCTTTTTTGTTGTCTTGATAGCTGTTTTCGATACATGCCATTTAATTTTTTAACTGATTGTAATTGATTTGTTAAGGACTCGATCTCTTTATCTTTTTTATACCTCAATTTACGGAGTATTTGTCGAGCTCGCGGAGATGCACACACACTTGAACCTGGTGACGAAACTGGCGAGCTCATGGGGCTGCACGGCTTCTTGTGGTACAGATCTCGAACATCCGGGGAGATTTTCAGGTTGATTTGGGCGTAAATCACCTAAATTTTGCAGAGCTGCTTCTTCAATATCGCTGTCTGGTGGACTGTTAGAAGCCATATGGACTTGTATTGCTGCCTGTTTTTCTTTCCTTTGCTGATATACCTTTTTGGATTGATATCTCCACTTTTTCTTTAGAGCTCTTTGTTCTCTTGGGGGCAAATTCCTTATATTTTTTATATTACCTTCACGTTTTTTTCGCTCATACTTTTCTTTACTTTTTCTTTTGGATTCAGCATATAATTGGGGATTTTTCTTGATATTAAGGTATCTTCTTTTCTCATTCTCTCTTTTCCGAGCTAATAGCTCTTCTCTCGTCTTTACTTTCTTCTTTGGTTTGACCATTTCACCCATAAAATCAAAAACTTAGATGTAATCTATACGCAAATAGATAAGAAACCGAAGGAAAATAGGTAAGTGACCGTATAAAAATTGATTTTTATCTACGTTTTTTTTTAGAATGTATTAGAGCGTATCATAATTGGGTGACGTAGCTAGTGGTTAGAATCGTAAGTGTAGTGACAAGCAATACGTAAGAATTTTTATGTCAGCAATGAGATGTCATGGCATAATAGTTATTTTATTTATGATACAAGTGTGGAAAGAAGGCTTTTTCCGGACGAGTGTCGGTGATCTTAAAACACCAACGAAGCGAGTGTTTTAAATCGACACGAGATGGGAAGAAGTCTACATTTCTACATGTGTGTCAAACAACATTTTACAATGCATTATGCGAGGAAATAAGCAATAATTATTAGCGGTAGTGTAGTACCTAGCACTGGGCAGGGGAGTAGGTGTAGTTAGCACTCCCCGGAGCCAGATGTTGGACTTAAAGTACTTTGCACGTGTGCGGAAAAGAATCGCTTTCTATTAATAAAATTACGCTAATAAAGAGCACTTTCCGAGTTAATGCATTGTAAAATACAATGCCAAACAATTAAAGTATTTAAAGTCCTTTTGTTATACTATACATTTACAAAAGTTCAGAGTAGGTACGCTACATAAACCGTATTGTTAGAAAAACATTTATTCATGACAAGTATCGTGTCACGAAAAGGTCCCGCCTCAGCATAATGCCGACTCAAGAGCCGGCGCTGATCTTCCGGTGTTAGTCCAAGTCCAAGCCGAACCAAACCTACTATAGTAATGCAAATATTTTCAATTATTTATAATCACAAGCTTTTTATATGCGAATAAGTTTTTGTCAAAAGAAATATTTTTGATTCAAGCTTTTATCGCCAATATATGCATTGTCATTCAAACTAAGCGTGTAAATCAGCTCCATCGGTTGAAGATTTTTACTTCAAATTGAGTTGCAAGATTTGACCCAAACATACAAACAAACATACAGACATACATACATTGCAAGTTAGTACAAACCTTGTCAAAATAGCTTTTTTTACTTTATCTTGCCATAAGAAACATTATCCTGGACATGTGTCTCTTTATCCTGTCAACAGGCACTATACCCTGCAGAATGATTGCAGGATAAAGTTACACAGGGTGTAGTGAAAAGCCGATTAACTAGATATTATCTCCGAAACTGTTAATAATACAACTGTCATAATTTTAGTATAAACAGTTATACCTTAATACAATATTAAAATGGTATTAGTAAAAAAACTGCCGTATTAATATTTTAAAATAATCATGCCAGAATAAAGTGTACATACCTGTTACAAACTCCGAACGTCACACTTCGAAAACTTGTCGCCTCAAGACCGCGGCACCTCACACACAAGCCTTCACACCGGCGGCTAGAACCATACCGACTCCGTGTTTTGCGTGTATTAGGGTCTCAATAAGACTTACTATGTGTGAGTGAGATTCAATGCCGCGAACGCACAGGATATAGAGAAAATATAGCTGGACAAACTTCGAACGTGAACATTTGTGTTAAAAAGTAATCTTAAACCCCGTGCAACGTAAATTTAATAATTTAATAGTCTAGTTTCTATAAAAAACTATGTTTTATTATCATAGAACTGTACTTCAATAATATAAAGAGCTAAAACTGGAGCAGTGTCGAGTTTGGACAAGGCAGGGCACAGTGAAAAACGGTATTCTTTTTTTTTTTTGAGAAATACTGTTTTGGCCTCGATATGTCATGTTAGTGTCTATCTATGAAAATTTTAATTATATGTGAAAATTATATATTTTGCATACTTTCCATTCAAAAACATGATGGCAGGGTACGATGCCACAATTTTGAGAATTACCCTCCGACGAAAACCTGGTTGTTTTAAATAACCGTTTATAAAAATAGAATTATAGCAATGGTGTGATCTAGAATAAGAGTTTATCTATACAAAACAGTAGTTTACTTTAACAATGCAATCATTTGAACGAAACTATAGCCTTGGAAAAAGCCTTACGTTAGCTAAAATACGAACTTTTTGTTGGCACGCTCTTAATTTAAAACAAAAACTCTTTAACATGTCTAAAGATGGGATGAATAATATAGTAGAATACGATACAATATAATATATATATATGATATAACAATATATACCTATTAATACATACATACACATACATATGAATATAGATGAAACTTACAAATCGCGAGCGAGCTGGTAACATACAAATCTCGATAAGTGTGACAGAAAGGGAAACATCATTCATTGTCCTTGTCATAGTTCCACTTTTTTTTATTAGCCACAACAGGTTTAGTATGAAGTTGTGGCACATAAACCATTACCCGTCCAAATGAAGTAGGTTGTTTATGGCAAGTCATCAGCCGTTTTAAGACCAGTTCTTAATTTAGCTGCATAGGAGCCTTTCCGTCCCTCGCTGCGGCAACACGTATAGCCTGTTCTGAGTATCATAGATCCATGATCCAGAATCATCATCATGTCCACCTTTGTACTGGAGAAAGAAGTATGAAATCAGATTTGTAATTGTTTTTTTTTAATATAAGATTAGTTCCAGTAATTACATCATCATCATCATCATCATATCAGCTGAAAGACGTCCACTGTTGGACATAGGCCTCCCCAAAGAGTGCCAAAGTGACCGGTGCGGCGCCGCCCGCATCCAGCGGACTCCAGCAACCTTTACCAGGTCATCAGTCCACCTTGTGGGGGGGCCTACGCACGCCGCGCCTTCCGGTACGTGGTTGCCAGTAATTACATATAACTTACAAAACGATCGTACTCAACGTACACTTTAGAGACGTTACCTAATTTTGTAGACGACCTGTGTAGCCTGGTTGGTAGTGACCCTGCCTACGAAGCCGGAGGTCCGAATCCCAATTAGGGCATTTATTTGTGTGATGAGCACGAATATGTTCCTGAGTTTGTGATGTTTGATGGATGGTGATGATGGATTTGAGGATGTTTTCAATGTACATATTTAAGTATATATTTCTCTATATATGTATGTATATCGTCATCTAGTGCCCATAGTAAAAGCTTTGCTTAGTTTGGGACTAGGTCGATTTGTGTAAGATTGTCCCCACCATCATCATCATGTCAGCCGAAAGATGTCCAGTGCTGGACTTAGGCCTCCCCCAAAGAGTGCCACAATGACCGGTTCTGCGCTCCCGCGTTCAGCGGACTCCCGCGACCTTTACGAGGTCAAGGGGGCCAGGTTCAGATTGTCCCCAAATATATATTTATTATTATAAGTATCAGAGCTCACGCCTGGCTGTTAGCGTTATTATCTGTTTTCAATCACGAAACGATTCAATGAAAAATATTTTTTTACTCTAAACACTTAAAAATTCATTACCAGACGCAAACGAGTTCATCCAAGCTGAAGTTTGATGACATTCAAACCCGATTCGAAAATAGGCACTAGAAATTGCTTAAATCTAAAAATACCTTGATTAACAAGTTAATAAATGATAAACAACACAAAGGTATTACTTTGTGGGTATACTAAGTGTTTTAATTAAAAGTTACCAAAGTTTCGGTCACTACCATCCGTGAGCTGTCTGTTGAAATGGTTCTTAAGGTGCTGATAGACTTGAGCATCCACTTTTAATGAGCATTCACTTGTAATAAGCTTTCACTTGTAACGAGCATTCACTTGTAATGAGCTTTCACTTGCTACGAGCATTCATTTGTAATGAGCTTTCACTTGTAACGAGCATTCATTTGTAATGAGCTTTCACTTGTAACGAGCATTCATTTGTAATGAGCTTTCACTTGTAACGTGCATTCATTTGTAATGAGCTTTCACTTGTAACGAGCATTCATTTGTAATGAGCTTTCACTTGTAACGAGCATTCATTTGTAATGAGCTTTCACTTGTAATGACCATTCACTGTAATGAGCATTTACTCGTACTAGTAATGCGCGCGTAGTAATAAAAAATATCATAAAACTGAACTACACGGTCCTTGATCATTGAAAATGCCTTTAAGAACTCCAAAAACATTATTTAGTACTATTTGCCTTTGCGTCTGCTGTACTTTAAGATAATTTTTTTGTACTCAAGTATTATTTTTGGAAAATGTTATGCTACGCAATAGCACGCTGGTTAAATTATGTAAAGTTCACAGCTTTAAAACTGAAATAAATTACACTTTTTTTAAAAAGTACCGTCACGTTTTTTTTTTAAGAATAGAGATTAAGAACCGTGAAAAAAACTAGCAAAACAACCAAAGGAGTGAGTGAAACGGAGAAAAGTATGAAACTTAAGGGTTTTTTTTGTAAAATATTAGTTTTGAGCCGAAATAGCAAAACACGTGTCCATTATTTTTTCATGTTCAACATATGTAAAAAGGTTGTCTGGAAGAGATCGCTTTAAAGCGATAAGACCGCCTGTTGTTACCATTATTTATTAAGCAATTTTTTTTTTGTAAGATGTTTCTCTCCTGTTGTGGTGCAATAAATAGTATTTATTATGATTATTATTATTATATATTAAAACTAGTAATTAACAAGCAGTTTGCTTGAACAAAACTCTCTTTTGAAGTTGGAGGGTTTCGCCATTTTTCAGTACTTTGGAGGACAATATCTCCCGATAGGTTGAGTTTGGGCAGCTAAAAAGAATTACGTGTCGGCTATTTTAGACTACGCTATATAAATAAAATATTCATTAATCTAAAAAAAAAAACTTAAAAAACTAATGTGATTTTTTTGAATAACCTTTAAATCACATTCATAATTAGCTGTAATTCCAGCTATAAATATTGTTAATTAAGAAAATAATAATAAAATTTTAAATATAAATAAATCTAAGTATAAAATATATAAAAATCATTGAAATCGGCGCCGGACAGTTGGTTGGGTATGTTCCCTTGTTAGACGTTTGTGCCGAGACTTTACGTATTGAATATAAGTTTACGACTATATATATGTATATATAGCTTTTCGCGTAAGTTTTGGTAAGTAACTAAGTTACGGTCCGTGGTGACTTCAATTAGGTACCTATAAATTATATAAATAGCTTTCAGAAGACACGGGCAAAAATGGTAACACAATTTCTTTTTGCCCGACTATATCAGAGTTTTAGGGTCGAAGGGAAGGGCTAATGTAAATAGACTGGTAAGAACCAGTCTATTTTTGTATTCACGTGTGTTTCGTGAGTTTAAGATACTGAACCGATTTTAATAAATGGGGTGTCAATGGATTCGTATGAAAAAAAAACTTATTTTCTTCAGTTACTTTTCCGTAGTCGGGTGTCTGTTTTTTTATTGTTTGCGATTGTTAAATAATGCTGGGTTAACGTCGAGCAGATTTTCGTTGTATCAGCTGTAAAGTCAAGCAGGTAATGCTTTTTTCAACACAATTGCTCGTAACGTACCTATTATTGTGTCGCTTTTAGGCTCATAATCTTGGATATTAAACACGCGTGTTTAATAACATTACGATACTTGTGTGTTATGGTTATATCCCGATTAAGTCACGTTGGCACCTTGCAGCAAGATGTATGCATGCACACGGTGCATTCTTAAACTAACCGGGTTGTACAGAATGTACAGCTTTTTTTTTATTCTCGGCAAATGGATTCTTACCCGACTAAACAAATTAAATCCTTTTTGTTAATTAATTGACTATTTATTTTTGGATATGATATAGAAACGGTTAATTTAGTAAAACTATTCACTTTTGATAACATTTTACATGAATTAATAAAAATAACATTTTAAAACGAAATTATTTATTTTATTTTGTATTGGCTGTTTAGAGATTTCACCTAATGCGCGCGCACTGCGCAAACTTCACAAAAAAAATTGATGCGCGCCATTATAGGTTATTTCACAGATATTTGTAAACATTGTTAATGCGTGTTGGGTTATTAACAAAAATGTTGATTCGTGGTGACTAGAAAAGTGATAAAAAGAATGGACGGCACTAGAAATTCTTGACGATGTATACAACATGTGAGTAAAAACCTGTTGACATCAATAAGTAAAGAAAATAACTTGACAGGCCTATCAAATTTTCATCTTATGAAAAGGATTTTTTCCTCGCAAAATGTGTTGAAAAACGTCGTATGAAACGCGTGAGCTTTGATAATTACATCAGAGGCGGAATTATCACGCGAACCGCAGGTGAGCGTGATAAGAGAGCCGAGGATTGTAACATACCTCACTTGTATCACAATGTACTATTTTATATCATTTCGATATCTAACAAATACTTTGCGGTGGAGGAAAATATCGCGTGGAAACCGGTCTAATCCTAAAAGATTAGTTTTCTCTCTGGGTTGGAAGGTCCGATGGCAGTCGCTTTTATAAAACTACGATACGCCAAATCATGGGATTAGGTGCCAAAGAGGACCCCGGGGTCCAAATAGGGGAACCGGAAAACTGCTGGAAGAATGATGATGTTGGTTAGCTGCTTAGATTTAATGCTCATGTGCATTCACTTATAGCAACAGACTTAATACAGCGACTCCGGCAGTAAAAAAATTAAGTGTCTAAGGCACTCACAAGTCAGTAAAACACGTGCGTAGTCAGGGTAATTATTGTATAAATATTGGTAAAAGTAGTACTTATTTTAGTCTTCTTCAGTATTGTTTCACTAGTTTTATAACGAGACTTTTGAACATTTCAGAATTAAAACATAGTCACTTCTAAAATTACCACACAATATTATTCACTCATTTGATTTTGAGGATACATCCTTGTCTCACTCCTTTAGGTATTTTGATATCATCAGTGCCAGCTGTTCCGACTTTGATGTGTGCTGACTGGTTCCAGTACAGGTTCCTGATAATTCTTTGATCTTTGCTGTCCACTTCGGTCTTGTTGAGTATGTATTCATTTGTCATTGTTTACGTTGTCGATTGCTTTCTCAAAATCGATGAAATATGCATACACTTCGTTATTATATTCTAGACTATTCTGCACTATCACTTGAACTGCAACTAGGGCTTCTCGTGTTCCTAAACCATTTCTGAATCCAAATTGGTTATCTGATATAATTTTATCTTATAAATTCTCATGTGAATCACTTTAATATTATAAATTCTCATGTGAATCACTTTAAGAAATACTTTCAGGGCGTGACTCATCAGGCTGATGAGCCTGTGGTCACCGCATGTCTTAGCATTTGCCTTTTTAGGGAGCGGGAGGAATGTGGATTTTAACCAGTCTTCTGGTATTGTTCCTTTATCATAAATTTCATTGTACTGATGTTGTTAAGTCAGCCAATTCTTTTCTTTATTACTGGTGCAATAAAGATGAAATATAAATAAATAATTTTGGTGGGTCACCCTTATTCCATTAATTTGCCTCAGTGTGTTTCACTTTAATTGCTTTGTAGGTATTCAAATTGAAAGTCGCTGGTTTACTTTAATAATTGTATCTTGTTCAAATATGAGTAGAGCAATTATAAATTAAACGTAATAATGATTAATGAATGAAAAAAAAATATTTTCCGACTTATCAAGAGCAAATTAAGTTATTATTATTTTTTTGTCTGTCAGTCAGGTTTTTTTGGAGTTAGTCACTTGGTAATGATTTAAATTATGATATATCCGTTATTCAGAAAAATTCAGCTATTACAAATTATTTCCCAATTTGCTTTTTTTTGTACCCGTTGTCAATAAAATGACTGGAAGGGTTATGGGTTTGTTTGTTTGACTTGGCGATCGCGCTGTAGTGCGCCCGGAATAGAAGTCTCCTTGAAAATTACATGAAAGTAGTCCATATAAAAACCAACCGGTGGGGTTCAAGGGAGAACATTCCAATTTCAATGACAGCTATATAAAAAGTTAGACATGAACTCATCTCAACGATAAGTTATGCGTATTTGTATGCAACACAACATTCACTTATTTCTTTGGACATATCACACACTATTAACTGAAATTGTACTTTCTGAGATTTCTCTAACAAAATGTGTACAGTCAGCATCAAAAGTAGCTGCGCAATCGAAGACGTCAAAAGCTCTTGTTCCCTTTTAATAAAGACTTTTGACGTCTTCGTTTGCGCAGTTACTTTTGATGCTGACTGACACCAACTTGTTATATCCGTCTTTAGATTATTTTTCTGTAATCAAAATTTTCGGGTCCTTCTTCAAACGAAAAAAAATTAAAGCTGAAAAAAATGTACATTTTTTGGAAAACATCCGTCTCCAACAAAGTTTACGATTATAAACAAATGTTTGCTTTCCAATAGTAGTTTGATAATTAAAAAACTCACATTCTGTCCAATATCCATCGGAGCCAGCAGCGGCGGTTCTCTCTTCCCCGGTCTCCTCCACATCAACAGAAACACAGCTACCACAAGCACCGAGCCAGCACCGACAACGGCACCCCCTATCGCGCTCCAAACACCCCAATGCTCTATGTCCATATTCCCTACCCTCGGCATGTCCATTTTCCCCGAGTTCACGTTAGTGTTCGTCCACAGCGCCCCGCTGTGCTTATCTGCGAGATAAGGAAGGGTATATCGATCGCTGATACAAGTATAACATATGTTGATTATGAAAGGGTGAGAGTTTAATGTTGCTAACATGATTGTCGTGATAGGTTTGCATCTGTTATAAACAGACATCTTTAAAGTTCGTTCAATTTTGACATGGATTTAGTATCGCAAGTGTACAGGAATTGTTAATTTGAAGTAGTAATTATGTTATGTTCTGGTTGTTTTAACCAATTCCAAACGCAACGACGATGCTACGCAATTTACAAAGTCTGCTTAAATCTATTTAAAACTGCACATACTTAGTCAAGTTATGCAAATGCCAAGAATTAATGTAATCAAAAACATTAAGATGGCAGTACACAGTCAACCATTATTCCGAATCGACTTAACACGTCACTACCTATGGAGTAGTTAAGTCACGCAAAAAAGTTCAACGACATAACCTGATTCGCCAAAAACAAAAGAGCAACGCCAGTTTCGAACGCTTACCCATAGCGAGCCGATAAACAATATTGGATTGTTGATTAAACAAATTGTTGAAACCAATTGTTGCGGGACTTGTGAACAGGGCGGGCGGGCGCGAAGGACTGGCGGCTGGGCGGCGGGTCGCGTTATCATTAGAGATGTTTACTTCGGCGCGATAACTGACTGGCATTCGCGTTTTATCTACATTGCGTGGATTGAAATGTGGATACGTGTAGTTCAGGAGCACTAAAACGGGTGTAAACCCTAAACTAGACAATAAAAAATCAGCCAAGTGCGAGTGGGACTCGCCCACCGAGGGTCCCCTACTTAATTACGGTATAGATTTAAGTTTTTTTAACTGTATTGTAGTATAAGACAATATTACTTGCCTCATAGTCTAGGTCAACAGAAAGTACCCCATAATTTTTGATTCCCTTGAGTGTCGAATTATACGTTTTTTGCAGCATAAACGGCCGTATCTTTTTCTTACATTAACTTAGCAGTTTGTTTTTTTTTACAGCTTCAAGGGATTGTATCGGTCTTAATTTCAACTCAATGTCTTTACGCGTTTCCTAGACAAAGGGTCTTGACAAATAGACACACAGACGAACAACAAAGTGATTCTACATATATATAAGGGTTTAGTTTTTTCCCTTTTGAGGTGGCACCCTAAAAATTGTGAAACTCACAGTTCAGCTTATAGCAAAAACAATCGAAGACGACCAAAAAAATTAGTTCATTTTAAGATAGCTACACTGTGAAGAAGAGAGTTCATTAACCCTCTTCTAGGACGGTACATTGGTACGGTTCTAAATTAACCCTATTCTGACAGTGTAGGTACTCTATGTCAGTTGTTTCGTCTGACGAAGGCAGCGTTTTAATAGAAAAAGATTATAAACCCGTGTGGTGTCGGGTTACAATTTCACCACCCCCTTTCTTCCCGTGGGTGTCGTAAAAGTCGACTAAGGGACCAGGGTTGAAGTGAGTTGTGGGCGATGGGCTAGCAACCTATCACTGCAATATCACATTTCGGCGATCTTTTATACCCACATTTATGCCAAAAGTGGCGCTGGAACATACGTTTCATGTGCTCTGCCTAACCCCTTTTGGGAATAAAGGCGTGAATGTATGTATGTATGTAGATTAGAAACTTATTTATTGGAAACTAAAATAACACCCCATTACATTCCGTTCTTAAAAATTATTATGACACGAAACACATCAAAAATTGCAAAATATTACCCAACTATACTCAAAGAAACATCCATATCAATATTATAAATGCGAAAGTGTGTTTGTCTGTCTGTCTGTCCGCTAACTCCTCGTGCTTAAACCGCTGAACCTATTTAGATGAAATTTGGTTAGAGATAGATTGAGTCTCGGGAAAGGACATATAATAGCTTTTTATCCCGGAAATCAAATCTTAAGGGGGTGAAATAGAGGGGGAAAGTTTGTATGGAGCTACGATATAAACGAGTTCCACGCAGGCGGAGTCGCGGGCTAGTAAAAAATGAAATAGATTTCATTTCCCATCGTAAAAATATTAAAATTACGTTGGCGCCGCGACCTGATTTTTATTACGAGGTTACGATCAATCGGAAAAAAAAAATCTTGAACCAATTTACAGAAGACCGCAGCCATAATAACGGCATTACTTACTTGCTCTGTAGACGTATTTGGTATTGTGTTCCTGGTGGTGAGTCAGGCCGCCAGAGCTCCCGAGGATATATTGTGATGAGGGTGATGGTCCCGCGTTTGTCTCTAGCTATCAACACAAATGAAATGAAATGAAATGAAATTATTTATTTGAAATGAAATTATTTATTTGCATAGATACAGTACAGGGATGTTTAAATATATTACGATCATATGTATCTAGCTTGCATGCAAGCGTGCAAATATGTATGTATGAATTAAATTGACAAAGAGAAAACATTAATTAGAATAACTATCCAATGTCAAATTGAAATAATATACATTATTTACATAATAGGCAATCATAATAATCGTCAAAGAGGCAGAATAAAATGATATAACTAAATACTACAAATTCTAATACTATTGATGCTCGAGATACGCCTTAACGCTATAAAAACACCGCTCCAGAAGCCAGTTCGTTAGACTGCGTTTAAAGGCGCTTCCCGCTAACATCTTTATTTCCTCTGGCAGGTGGTTGTAAATAACAATGCACATATTGTACACGTTTTTCTTGTATATAAATTTGGAGACTTCGAGGGTGATACAAAAGGTTCATAATTTTTGGCCGTGTTTGCCTTTCGAGAAATTCGCCACGTGTTTTAAAATACGAGGGATGTGACCTAACAAAATTACATATTTCTCTCAAGTACAGGCAAGGCAAAGGAAGAATTTTATGCTTTTTTAAAAGTGGCACGCAAGTTTCGTCCCACCCTGAATACTTACTTACACACTTACACAGCAGATCCTCAAGTCAATAAAGGGTCGGCAGCGCGCTTGTGATTCTTCTGAAATCGCAAGGGTCCATACGCTACGGTGCCTGCTTACCGTCAGGCATACCGTATGCTTGTTTATCACCGTCATAGTATAAATACATGTGCGTGGGTGGTGGCTTAGAACAACACCCAAAAGCAAAAGAAATCCAAAAGTGAATGTTTGTCCAAGTTCTCCATTACATTTACACACACTGCCGACGCTCGCTGGCAACGGGCCGGAAGATTAATTTACTTGCATTCAGCCTCTGCCCTCTGCCTTATACAAATAAATATGCTTTGTTTGTGTGGGTAAACCTTATTGGAGGGCGATATTTTGATAAGATGATCTTAAGTTGAGAGGAAACACGTCGTCCGTCCGTCCATACATAATGTCATTTTTTTTCATTTTTTCTTGTTATATTTATATTCTCTGTTAATGTTTTGTAATCACTCATCAATTCTTTTACGGGGTAAAAACGTTGGAGCTACGAAATATTATTTATTACATACAAAAACTGTTTTTTTTTTTCAAAGCTATAATTTTTTGAAAACAAAAAAAACTAAAGCTAAGAAAAAAATATCTCTTAAAGTCCAAAGACGCTGGCAACAATACCTTGCTGTATAGCTATACTACCTGCCCGCTCGGCTTCACCCTTGTATTGCAAAGAACGCAGGCAAACACGCAGGATAAAATATAGCCTATAACCATTCAGAAAGTCCATTATACACGCGAATGAAAGAATTTTTGAAATCGGATGAGCGGTTCCGGAGTTTACCCCTTACATTATTTATAAACTTACAAAGCTACATTCTCTCAGGTTTTTCTCTTTATAATATAAGTCTAGATAATCTGCCAGCCCTTTGATGATCTTAAATTAATTTTTAAAGTAAAAGTTAGTATTTTTATGAAGCACTACTTAGATGTTTTCGCCGAAGACTAATAATTTAATAATTTTAATATTCAACTAAATTACTGGACTTGGACGTTAATAATGAAGATTTATAATTAGGTATCAGAATAATATGTAAATGTATTTAGTAAGAGTTCGGGGCGCAGTCAGGCTATTCATTAATTCTTTAAATATGTTAAATATTCGGCATAGTTTGGAATTTAGTTAAAACACACATGCGATTGACCAATAGATTCATGGGTTTTAGTACAATAGTCTATCTTTATGTCATTGCGTGGGAAAATCGCGTTGAGTTGTGCTAACGCATGTTCGAAAATTAACTCAATTACCCCCCTGGTATGTGCTTGTTTGTGGCATCATAAATTAATTAATTATAAGCCACGAAGGGTCGTCTTGAAAAGCTTTTAATTTACGCGCGAAATTTCTAATCAAAATACGGTATCCCCACATCGGTCGCACGGGCAAAAGTCAAATCAGTTTTTTTTATTAATCGTAAAAAACGCTCCGTCAGTATGTAGTTTGTAGGGATTTCTTCACAATCAAACAACGTCCTTATTGATAATTTTTTTAGGGTTCCGTAGTCGACTAGGAACCCTTATAGTTTCGCTTTGTCTGTCCGTCCGTCCGCGGACAATCTCAGTAACCGTTAGCACTAGAAAGCTGAAATTTGGTACTAATATGTATACAATCACGCCGACAAAGTGGTAAAATAAAAAGCGTTTTTTTTTTCCTTTTATTCTTTACCTCCCCTATACGTAACGTGGGGAGTGTTTTTTTTTCTTTCATTTCAACCCTAACGTGTGATATATTGTTGGATAGGTATTTAAAAATGAATAGGGGTTTACGAAAATAATTTTTTGATATTGTTAATATATAAGTAAAAAAAAATGTGTCCCCCCCTCTAACTTTTGAACCATAAGTTTTAAAAATATGAAAAAAATCTCAAAAGTAGAACTTTATAAAAACTTTCTAGTTAAATTATTTTGAACTTGATAGGTTGAACAGTTTTTGAAAAAATTACAAAATAATTTCTGAACTAAGTTTGTAATTTAATCGTATAAGCAGGTGTTTATTGTACCTGTAATTCTACAAAATCACAATGAAATGACGTGCTTTCATATAAAGTAAAAAAACGGTGAAAATCGGTTCACGCAATAAAGAATTATCCCATAAAAATCATCTTCCATACTTTAAGCTCGCGCGCAATAGTTTACCTAATTTGCCGATAGATGTCGCTGTACACGGAACGCTCACATTGTACTTGGCGCTGTTAAGATTTTTTTAACGCTTAAGTGGGGACACTTACTGTGACGGACGAAAAACTACGGAACCCTACACTAAGCGTGGCCCGACACGCTCTTGGCCGGTTTTATAAATTTAAAAATCGCAAAATAGCAAACATAAATGATTTTTTTTTACTTTCCGAGTATTTTGGTAATGTTTATCTGTTGATAATGAAAGGCTATTTATTTCCTCTGTTGTCCAATACTGTAATCCTAAACTAAGCACGCAATGTATCGGCAGCGTAGCATAAAGACTCAAGGAGGGTAACGTTGAGAAAGTAATTGAGTGTACTGTTGTTATAGTTCACTCGGTGTGAGATGAATACTATTCTTGGCGTGGACTTCATGTTCCCAAAGAAAGGGGAATCAAAATGGTGACGAGATATCAATGTGTTCCGCGCGATCATTCTCGCTCGTTCGCTAATAGAGACCCCAGAGATGTACATAATTCTTTACATAATTTACAATACGAGCTTCTGCCCGTGACTCCGTCCACGTGGAACTCGTTTATATCGTAGCTCCATACAAAATTTCACCCCCTATTTCACCGCCTTAGGGGATGATTTCCGGTATAAAAACTATCCTATGTTCTTTTCCGGGGCTCAGACTATCATTACACAAAATTTCATCTAAATCGGTTCAGCGGTTTATGCGTGAACAGGTAACAAACAGACAGACGGACAAACTTTCGCATTTTTAATATTAGTATGGAGTATTAATATAAAACAATAATACGTTTTATATCTACTGTTTCAAAAGCAGAATTTATAATAAACTAGCTTCTACCCGCGACTCCGTCCGAGTGGAACTCGTTTACATCGTAGCTCGATACAAACTTTCATCCCCCATTTCACCCGCTCAGGGGATGATTTCCGGGATAAAAACTATCCTGTCTCCTTCCCCGGGATTCAATCTATCTCCATACCAAATTTCATCTCAATCGGTTTAGCGGTTTAAGCGTGATGAGGTAACAGACAGACAGACGGACAGACAGAGACACACTTTCGCATTTATAATATTATGGATTTGCTTTTCCTCCTATTATAAACTGAATTTCAAAACAATGCAATTGTTAATTGGGTTCGTTGCAAAAGTTAGTTTTAATTTTTATTTTAAGGGGTGAAATGGGGAGTGAACGTTTGTATGAAGCTTCGACATAAATGATTTCCACGCGGACGGAGTCACGGGCCGAAGCTAGTAGGTATATACTTAGTATGTATTGTCTGTCGCAAAGTGCAAACCTTGGATAATTAATTTACCTCGTCAACCGAAATATTAATTAAGGTGACTGTACTGAAGCCACTTTACCAGATATATGTTTACACTAAGCTTACGTTACAACAAGTTGAATGCCACAGAGGTTGTTAGAATAGGAGATAGGCGTTTGGGGTCATAATAATTCCCGCAGAGACGGGGTTTGATTGTATCTTTTCACATAATGAATGTGCAGAAAAATCCAAGTGTACATAACGCGTTTTTATTACCATCTTCAAAAAATAAATAACACATAATACCTACCTACTATTAGATTTTGGGGTCATTCTGAATATCTGTTTTTTGTTGCGATTTACTGGTTGGTGTCATGGAAAACGTTGTTCAGTACAAGTGTCTTCTTCGCTTTATGTAAAAAAAAAACTATTTATTGAATACAAATTCTTTACAAATAGCTATTGTGATGCAAGTAGATAGTACAGGTTGTATTTAGTGGAATCCTACATACTTTATATCAGTATCCATATGTATTTAAAACATACGAGTACGAAATACTTGTTTACTCGATGAAACCTCACCTACCGTACATAATAAGCTCCACGGTCGATTTCGCCCGAGGCGACCGCTCTCTCATCGCCGTAAATGTCGCTGGTGTGTTCGTGTGTGGCTAACGTAGTTCAATCTTGTTACACTTGTTATGATTAAAAGCGGTTACAAACGGACACTATCTGAGCATTTCTTAAAAAAAAGGCACTGCATTTCTTACGATTTTTTTGCAAGTTTTATGTTAGGTTATTTCTAATCAGAATCACGATCTTTTCCCATCCCAATAGGAGAAAAATGTGTCCTAAAATTTCCAAACATTTTTGAATTTTCCTATCGTGTCACCGCCGCCATACAAAGTATATGGGAAATGGTAACACAATAGGAAAAACAACTTTAGGATTTTTTTATCTGTCACAATCACTATTTTATTCCATTGAGGAATTTTCGTAACTCAAAATTTTAGGGACATATTTGGATATTGTATTTATGTTGCATGGAATCCTGAGCCTACCATATTTTATCCAATTCTGACGAAAATAAAATCGATAACGATAGAAAAATCGGTAAAAAATAGATCAAATAAAACTTGATTGCTCTAAATGCAGACTCTTACCTAATTCTTATTAGTTTTGAAGGTTCCTAACCAACTTTGAGGCCTCATAAGTCGATGGTAATGTAGATGTTTACACAGTCTCAGAATTATTGCGTAGTACCCTAATGTTGAGTGATGGCGGGATTCCAGTTTCTTTATTAGATTCAGGCGCGAGTAGAATACACAAGCGAGTCGAAACAATTTCGTTAGCGTTCGTTGAGAGAACATTCTTAAATTCTCACCAACAAATTGAAAAGCAATCTAGGAATACATGAATAAAGGAATACCTGCCGCAGGTGTAATGAATTATCGGTATTTCCGTGAACTTTTAGGTGTAATAATACTAATAATATTATCTTTCCTTTTCCTTTGGTCCCCCGTGTGGTATCGGGTTAGAATTTCTCCACCCCCTTTCTACCCGTGGGTGTCTTAAAAGTTGACTAAGGGAGAAGGGTTGAAGTGTGCTGTCGACGATGGCGGCGATATCACATTTTGTCGATCTTTTATACCCACACTAGCTTCTGCCCGCAACTCCGTCCGCATGGAACTCGTTTATATCGTAGCTCCATACAAACTTTCATCCCCCACTTCATCCCCTCAGGGGATGATTTCCGGGATAAAAACTATCCTAGATATCCTTTCCTATAAGCTATAAGCGTGGGGACCGTATTTTGAATGTCGCGATTGTGGCGAACGCTTGTTCCCTAGAAAACTCATTATCCCTTCAAAAACATTACATGTAAAGTGATGACAAGACTCCATAGCTCATACCTACAGCTTTCAGCGTGAAAAAGATATCAGATCGAAAAGTAAAGTAAAAGTTTCAAGTTTTAAGATTTTTTCGTTGTTTGTATACTATTACTAGCTTACATACCAAATTTCAGCTTTCTAGGACTTCAGGAAGAACCTTAAGAATATTGATGATCATCAGTGAGTCAGTGACAACATCGGGGTTTTTTAGATATCAATAAAATCTAAAGTATAAGAGCTATGAATTGAAACTTTATAGTTGTAATAAGTCAACGACTGACATCATATCCCGAAAATTTTGTTTCAAATCAAATCAAGATATTTTATTTCAAATAGACAAAGAGTGCTTGAGAAACGTCACACATGATATATGTATATACACAACGCAACAAAAGAAAGTTAAAATTGACTGCACGGAAAATTTAAAATACACATTAAAATTTTATAGCTGACAAGCACATACAAAATTATAGAACACAGTTCACATCAAAATTGATTATGTCAAATAAATAAAATGTCACTTAAAAATAATAAAAATCAAAAGTAGAATCAATTGGCTTAAAAGAAGTTATTGTCTTCCACAAATTCCTTAACACTACGGTCTTTTACAATTTTCTTAAATTTAGTGAGCGATTTAGTAGTATCTGGTATAATCCGAACCCAAGTTAAGAAGGTTCAAAAATACGACGAAGCGCTTCGAGAAAAGGTAGGTAGTGCCCTTGAGCTTCGCTTGGCTCGTCTTGGCGGGGGCACTCCCGTGCCCCCAGATCATTATGCAGATTCCTTTGGCAGAAATTTAAGGTATGTGCAATTTTTCTTTATCTATCTTTAATTCATTCGGTTTGGTTGCAGCCAGTCGCAAAATACATATTTACGTCTACTTAAACGTAGTTTTATTTAATACTTTGACCGTCGTGGCGAACAAGAATAGCATACGGACCGCCTGATGGGAAGCAGACATCGTTGCCCGTGGACACTTTCGGCTCATGGGGAGTCACAAGCGCATTGAAGATCTTTTATTAATTTGTGGATTCGTTGTGTCGACAGCTAGAGACAAATACAAGTCCCTCCATTCATCACCGCGCGTCTTCTGATGCTCTAGCCACCTTACTCACCGTCAGGAATACAACTCCACATACCTACAGAACTAGATAGCCTTGATCATCATATCAGCCGAAAGACGTCCACTGCTGGACATAGGCCCCTAAAGAGTGCCAAAGTGATCGGTCCTGCGCAACCCGCGTCCAGCGGACTGCCGCGACCTTGACCAAGTCCACCTTGTGGGGGGTCTACCCACGCTGCGTCTTTCGGTACGTGGTCGCCACTCGAGAACCTTTCCGCCCCAACGGCCATCGGTTCTACGTGCAATATGCCCCGCCTACTGCCAATTAAGTTTTGCGATTCGGAGGGCTATAATATCGGCTATAATTAAGGTAGCCTTGATAACTTAGTTACAATAAGGCAGTCCTTCTTTCTACTATAAGTATTTATGCAATAATTCTTAAATATTTCGTAATTTAACGTATAACTGCTCAATGAACTAACATGTGGTTAAAGTTTTAATCATTTTGTTCAAAGACGTATTCTGCGAATAGTCTCAAAGAGTATGTACATTTATAAGTCTTAACTAAATCTAGGTAAGTATAATATTATTAAATCATAAGGTAAACATTATTATTCATAAGAAAGCTACTTGCATTGCACTTACACCTACATATTTAATGCAAGTAATTTATGCCAGATCTTATATTAAATTTTTTTATTTATAGAGAAATGTGAAATATCTAAATAGAAAACAATTTGGATGGCAATACAACATGATACCTACCTACCAGTTGCAGCTGATGGTACATCTACATTTGGCGCTGAATACAGGCCCTCAAGCAATTTACCTACTTAAACACTTACATCCGCCATTTTGACTACGAACTATGTTGACAAACTGAGAGTAAGTAGGTACCTAATCCGATTACATTTCTCATCCAACCTATCAGAGCCCTAATCCCCCAATTCGTTGAATAGTCATGTCTATCTTGCCACAGAATGTGTAAGCAACTATAAATTGCTAAGTTGGAGTACCGAGGACAAATAAACATTAGGTACCTACTACGTTATGATATGAGTCTGATCTGAGTCTGAGTCTGAGATATATGAATCCAACACGTTTACCACTAGACACTCTGTGAGGGGTAGAAATAACGAGTTTTTTAGAAAAACTATTTGACAAAAAACTAAATAATTTATAGAATAAGCAGAATATAAAAATGTTTATTCAGATAAAGCACACATTATAGAACAAAAAGTTGATACTTAAAATATGAACATGAAAACAAACAAAGCTATTTTAAGAGGTCAGCAATGTGTGCTATAACGAATAGGATAAGACTCGGCATAGGCCGACTAAAAGAACAAAGACTGAATTGAAATCGTATTTAAAAATGACATTGAGTATTTTTTAGGTTTAAGATGACATTATAATATTATTATGACTATTGCATACTTATTATTTTTGACTTCGGTCAATTTAAATCTAGGGTGGCCTGGCCTAGCTAATTATTAATAAGTTTCTGTCAAAAATTTCATTTTTGGTACAAGCTTTTATTGCCGACTGTACTTTTCTGTATACCGTCATCAACTGCTCTATCATCAGATCAGCTCGATGGTACCATAATATTGAATTGTCATCCAAACTATAGTTATACCCAAAATTTCAGCTTAATCGGTCACCGGGAAGTGGGTCAAATTTAACTTGCAAGATTTGACGGACCACTTACTTACATACATACTTTTATACTTACATACGAACAAGTCAAGTGAAAATTTACTTTGTACCATTTATCATTAAGTATTTGAATTGTTCCTGTTGTCTTATTATTAGTATTTTTGTTTCTCGTGTTTGTTTCCATTTAAAATTGGATTTTTATTGAATATTATTCATTATTGTTTTGTTTTTACAAGCTTTATATTAACTTGACTTGTTCGTATGTAAGTATAAAAGTATGTAAGTATGTAAGTTGTCCGTCAAAATTTGCAATCCATTTTTCAGTCACTTGACGTTATCCGATTGAGTTGAAATTTTGGTTATTAGTATAGTTTGGATGACAATTCAATATTATGGTACCATCGAGCTGATCTGATGATGGAGACAGAAGGTGGCCATGGAAATTCAGTATTTAACCGACGTAACCCCGTTGAGTTTGGGCTCGTTAGAATCGTGTCAATGAGTAGTTGATGACGATGACGGTATACAGAAAAGTACAGTCGACAACAAAAGCTTGTACCAAAAATGAAATTTTTAACAGAAACTTATTTCTTATAGGTACACTCTGACGATCTTTTTGTGAATCCATGCTATTTTAATTTTATGAAATGACGTAAATTTTCAAAATGAAATGAAATAATCTAATCTAATCTAATCCATAAAATAATGTTGCAATAATTGCGAGGTGTAGGTACGATTGCAACGCTGTTATTCTGTCTCAACCTTACTAAGTGATATTTTAGCTTTAAGGCTTGTATATCCGCTAAAGTCCTTGAGCGTATGGGCGGAGCCTCGACCCTCTCCCCGCGCAAGTCGCACAACCCGCCGTCGTTTATTAAGCGTTACATAGATTAAGTTACAGACGCGTCATCGCGCATCGTTACCAATGCAAGGGTGGACGTGGGTGGGTGACATTCGTCATGCTTAATTGAAACGTGATATTTGTCATACATAAATAACATAATTGATTAAGTTCAAAAATTATGTCCCTACTATTATAATACAATTTACTTACGATTAGTGTAATTCCGTCAGCACGGCTAGCACGAGACGGCCGCGACATACACTCAATTTTTCTAACACTATCGGTCTCTCTCTTATTAGAACATTAGGAAAGAGAGGTATAGTGTGAGAAAAATCGAGAGTGCTAGTGAAAACGAAATTCGTTCGAATAACTCTCATTGTCGCTCGAACTAGCAAGCGCGACAGAGAGGGAGATACACGAACGAAGTTCGGTTTCGTTTCGCGGTAGGCCCTCAGCACGCCTAGCACGGCCGCGACATACTTTCGATTTTTCTCGCACTATACCTCTGTTACTAAATATTCTAATAAGAGAGAGACGGATAGTGCGAAAAAAATATAAAGGTAATAATAATAATCCATACCTACTGTTGCCCATAGGCCATTTTTTAATGTCGCTATTAATAGGGGCCCATCTAGCAGTTAGCGAGTCACCGTCTGCCGTAGATAAAATGTGAAACAGATTTATTGGGCAGGCGTCCAATGTTTCATCCAATAGCCCAGCTACTAGTCCATCATTTTCACCCAATAACCCGTTTTATTTAAATTCCATCAACTAGCAATAGACTCTTACACCCCAGCGGGTGCTGTTTCTGTGTGCCTCCCATGACACGGGCAGAGACAGCATCCGCTTGGTGTACTCCTTGCATTTCATTAAATTGTCAAAAGGGCGTCTACGTGTTGGCTCAGAGCTCCACGCACGCCTCCCAAAGGTCCGGGACATCATTGTCCCGTGAGCGGGAAATACATATAATCCATACGATACATACTTCCATATCCATACTCCATACTAATATTATAAATGCGAAAGTGTGTCTGTCTGTCCGTTACTTTTTGTGTAAGTTTTAAACTAATTTTCGGCATATTTATTACGTTCTACTTCCTTGATTTGATGATGATGGCGTGTACAGTCAGCATCAGATAGTTAGTAGCATCCAAAGTAGCCGAATATATCGTAACACATTCCTTACTCCTACTTATAGTAACAAAGACTATTTCGATGAACTGTTCCGATATATTTGGCTAACTTGGCTGCTACTAACTATATTATGCTGACTGTACAGAAATCGGCCTCGGGTAAATATATACTTATAGATTAGTTGTACGTTAACCATACTTTGTTTCACATCAAATAATAACTCTGTATCGAACTTGGAGTTGGCATGCAGGTACTTACAATATTTGCCAAGCCCAGTATTTTTATTAGAACTTATTCTATTAACACTTGACAGTCATTAATACGAGCAGATAAAACAATATTGTTTCTATAATTGTTCATGCTCCTTAGCAATTGTTATTGTAAATATATTTACTAATAAAATGTCTGGTTTTAGCGATTCCCCAATTTTGATACTGTTTAGATATTTGA
This sequence comes from Epinotia bilunana, assembly GCA_947049275.1. Taxonomy (NCBI): domain Eukaryota; kingdom Metazoa; phylum Arthropoda; class Insecta; order Lepidoptera; family Tortricidae; genus Epinotia; species Epinotia bilunana. The sequence goes on from OX346256.1 coordinate 26,649,328, forward strand.
TACTTTGATAGAATAGGTATTTACTCGTGTATTCTTTTTCCTCTTCTCTTGTAAAATTTCTTGATATTACGTATTTTCCTCCTGCGCTTATTTAACCCCAAAGACCCAAAATAATTATTGAAAAATTTGTGAGACCTAAGCTAAGACGTACTGATTCTAGTATCGTAAGTGTGTATGTTACTAACAATCTATGGGCAAACTGGCCTGAAATAAAGAATTTATTATTATTATTATTATTATTTCCCATCTTGAACTAAAAACAAAATCTAAACTATACCTACGTAAATGTTAATTAGGTACAAACGCCAACACAGTGAACTGACCATCCTGTATTTATACAAGAACCTTATTACAATGCACATAAAGTGCACGGATGGTCAGTCAGCTGTCTTGTCTATAGTACCTACTACTTTACAAACCACGAAATAGATTGTCCACTCTATGCAACAAAATGATCTGTCACTAAAAACTAAACTATACGCAAATGTTTATTAGTTACCTACTATACGAATCACAAAACGGATTGTCCACTCTATGCAACAAATATAGTCCACAATTTCCACAAATATTTAAAAATTTCGGCGCAGCGCAAATTGACACAGGTCCGTCATGCAACGTGTCTCGTCCCGCACTGACCGTATGGACGAAAACGGAGAGGCGTAGGAACTTTGGCGGAATATTTCAGAAAACGAGATAATTTTTTAAGAAAATTAAGAAAGTAAGAAAATGATGCCCTTGTTCATTATTGTATGAAGAAAGTGATAAAATTTCATATTATTCTGATAAAAAATGGAGCAGTAAAATGGTTACAAGTAAAAAAAAATAGGGGTGACTAGATTTCTTTTTCTCTAATTTTTATTGTTAAAATGGATTTCTACGAAAACTATGACCCGTCGCATATCTTGCAGATTATGATATATTTTTTCCGACGCAAAAATGTTACGTTATAATATATAAAACGGTTACAAAACAACTCATTTTCTCGAAAATTTCGAATGTGCAGCCTTAAATAGGTACAGGTGCCGGCAAATAGCTTGCGCAACGCGGGACGAAGTGGGGGGACAGCTCGCACGTACAATTCGCTTTGCAAACTGCCCCTCCCCTTCGTCCCGCATTGCGCAAGTAAGTCGGATGTCACACTGCGCCGCACCTCCGGAAGGAGGTAAAAAAAAAAAAAAATTAAACTTTATTTTTAGTAAGAAACAAATATACATGATGGGTTTCGTTTAGTAGAATCTTTATTTTTAAAATTATTTACTAAACTTTATTCTTACTAGCTAATTATATTTATCTATATATTACTTGGTGCCTCAATGAACATCTTTTTCATTATATTTTTAGTTTGTGTGGGTTTGCTCTCTATCTTATTTAAAATAATTTTGGGAAAGCTGTGGGGCTGCATACAAATTTCGCCGGACGGAGGTGCAGTGCAGTGTGTCGTACCACACGGAATTGATATAGGTACAAACTGAGGTTCTTGCATACAACGAGCTCCGCATCTCCGGACGGAGATGCGGCGCAGTGTGACATCTACCTTATTTGCCGGCACCTGTAAACATTAACGAACCTGCTCACAATTGCCCACTAGAATCAATTGAAAAACGAGCCGTCGTAGAGGAGAACACCCGAACAGCCGCACAGCGGGACAGCCGTACATACGAAATAATTTAGGCCCACGCTGAAATGGAGAACTTGATTCGCTTCGCTCGCTTATTTTATTAACAAATCTACCACTTTCTCTATCGGTATATCGCACTAAAAGTCCAGTCAATGAACTGACAATTTGTATGAAAAAAAAATACAATTTTGGGAATAATTTATAATAGCTAGTTTTTTCTATGTAAGGGCCGTCCGTCTGTCCGTCCGTGTTGTAAATAAGACAAGCCTTACGGAATTATTAGGCTTTATTCAACATTATCGAAACTAGTAAATATTGGACAATTGCAAACAGTGGTGACTGCGTCACATCAATGTGACACTACCTATAAGCAATCTTCATACACAAATAGGTGTCAACCAAATAGATCGCATCATTCACCCCCCGTTGTTTATGGTCGTTACGTAGTCCCGTAAGTAATCAGGCGGTCTTCGTTCTCGAGCTGATCGGCGGGGTTCAACGTCTTGAACAGGTGGTTGACTCTCTTCAGCGGATGGAGCCGTTTCTTCGTTTCCGGTTTCGGGAGACGGGGAGGCTTCCAAAGCATCATCAAACTCGTCATCGTCGTCACTGAGTGGAGAGGGTGTCAGGCGTCTGTTTGAGACTGTTGTCTCACGACCATCAGGAAGACGGATATATGAGTATTCTGGATTGCTCTGTAAGAGCTCCACTTCCTCAACGGTGGAATCGTATTTGGAATTTCTAACATTTTTTTTCATATACACACGTCCGCACATTAACCACGCAGGCATTGAGGTCCCATTATACGACCGACGAGGGTGGATGAACATCCTTTCGTGCGGAGTCGCGTTAGTCCCTGTCGATAGTAGAGACCTAATTGCATGAAGAGCGACTGGTAGAGCTTGCTCCCAGTCGGCGCTATCGAGATTCTTCGATCGCAGTTGGCGTTGGATTGTTTTCCACAGTGTCCCGTTAAGGCGTTCTATGAGACCGTTGCCCTGTGGGTTATAGGGATTTGTCCGACTGCACGCAACTCCTAGGCTTGTAAGGAATCTTCTTATCTCATCGGAGAGGAACGACGTCCCTCTATCCGTATGAATATAGGCTGGCGTGCCGAACAATGAAAAAACATCCTTAAGGATTTTTATTACAGATTCGGACGTCATGTCCTTACATGCATACGCGAATGGGAACCGGCTGTACTCGTTGATGATAGTCAGGATATATTTGTTCCGTGTTTTTGACGGTACCGGCCCTTTAAAATCTAAATTAAGTCTTTCAAATGGCGATGTTGCTTTAATCAGTTGCCCTTCATTACGGGCGTACCTAGGCTTTATTTCAGCGCATACAGGACAAGCCGCGGTCATTCTTCTTATTTCTTCGATAGAATATGGTAAATTTTTCGAGCGAACCCAGTGACTCATTCTGGTAACTCCTGGGTGACATAGAGAGTTGTGAATTTCAATGCGTTTGTTAGTAGCTCCACTCAATGTTGCACATACTCGCGATAAAGCATCAGCGGCTACATTTTGTTTCCCAGGCCGATAAGTAATGTCGAATTTGTAACACGATAGTTCTAAACGCCATCTCTCTATCTTTTCGTTCTTTATCTTGCTAGACAGCTTTTGATCAAACATGAACGATACGGATCTCTGATCGGTTACGAGTAGAAAATGTCTAGCCATTAAATAGTGACGCCATTTGCGAAGGGCTTCCACGATCGCACAGGCTTCTTTCTCAATAGAAGGCTGGCGTCTTTCTGAGTCACTTAGCGTGCGAGTGAAGAACGCGACGGTTCGTCCTTTCTGTGATAGCGTTGCAGCAATGGCAAAATCTGACGCGTCGGTCTCTACTGTAAAGATTTCCTTGTCATCAATGGAGGCGAGTGCTGATTGCGCGACTTCGGTTTTTAGTTTGGTGAAGCAGTCAATGGCTTCTTGAGATAGAGGTAGTGATGATTGTACAAGGGGTCTGATTTTAGCAGAGAAATTATTTATCCATTTTGAATAGTGAGCGAATAATCCGAGTGTTCGTTTAAGAGTAACAGCGTCCGAGGGAACAGGGAGATTTAAGAGCGGCTCTAGACGGGTTTCGTCTGGTTTGATCATATTTTTAGGAATGGAGTAGCCGAGTAGATTGATAGTCTGTTTCGAAGATACACTTATTAGCGTTCAGTGTCAGATTGTATTTTTTTGCAGCTTCTAAGAATTTGCTTAAATTCTTGTCGTGTTCTTCCTTATCTTTCCCGCAGACAGTGACATCGTCTAGATAAGCGTACGTACCAGTAAGCTTTTCAGTTCTGATAACGTAATGTTCTTTGAAAAGCCGCAACCCCATTCGTGACGCCAAACGGGATCCTTGTGAATTGGTATAAGTTCCTGCAAGCTTCGAAAGTTGTATAGATTTTCTCTTCTGGGAGGATAGGGACCTGATGGTAGGCGCTTTTAAGATCGATCTGACTGAATACGTTGTATTTCGCGACTCGTGATACTATGGCATCGATATTTGGTATAGGGTAGGCGTCTAATTCAGTGTAGCGATTTATAGTTCGAGAATAATCAATAACCATACGCTTTCTATGACTACCTCCCCCAGCGACCAAGACTTGGGCTCTCCAAGGCGATATGCTTGGTTTGATGACATTGTCTTTTAACAGATCGAATATTTCTTTGGAGATAAAGGCTCGGTCCTCTTCGGAATGACGTCGGGATGGTATAGCAGTAGGTCGGATTTTCGGTGACAGGTTCGTGAAAACAGATATAGGTGGCACAGAGGCTTCAATGACGTTGCATATTTTGAGTGTTCTTTTATTCCCTCCAAACTGCAATTCAAGAGATGAATGGTATTTCAGGAGGTCGTGGCCAATGATGACATCGGCACAGAGATTTTCCATGATATGTAGCGTGTGATGCTTGTAGATATGACTCGATCTGAATATTCACGTTACAGATACCATTGATAGGGGAAGTGTTGTTTAAAGAGGCGAGAGTGACAGTACGGGTACAGGGCTTCCTTTTCAAATTCAGTAGTTGGGCGAGGTCATTGTTGATGAAACTAATAGAGCTTCCAGTGTCTATGAGAGCATCAGCTTTGAGATTATTGATAAGAATATAAATGGTCGCCTTACTCAAGCTCGAAGGCGCCGCGGCACATATATCGGCTAGAGATGATGCAGCAGAGTCTTGAGGTTCATCATCAGTGATGGCCGCGCTGGTGTTACGAGTTCCTTGGACGTTGCTGCCGGAGCTGCGGCAAACGTTTGCGTAGTGGCCCTTTCTGGAGCATAGCTGGCATTCGGCGTTGCGCGCAGGGCATTTGATTCGCTGATGCACGTTGCCACCCCAAAAAAAACAACGCCGGCGAGACCCGTTAGAGTTTGGTCTAGAAACGGCCGCGTTATTAGCTTGAAGGTTTTCGCCAACTGACAGCGTTTAGTAAAGTCGAATTTGTGTTTGAGGTTTGAATAGCATGCGATGTATTTTCTGCAGTTTCGAGAGATAGGGCGAGGTGCAAAGTCTCTTCAAAGGACATTTCAGATTTTTCTAGTAGACGCTCACGTATTTTTTGAGTAGTAAGCCTGGCGATAAATGCTTCTCGTATAGATTGGCTCTGGTGTTCCTCCGCCGTTACTTGTTTGAAGTGACAGTCGTGCGCGAGATATGTAAGTGCTCTAGAGTATTCGCCTATAGTCTCACCAGGCTGCTGTTTCCGAGTCGCTAGTTGGTGACGAGCCAGGGTTATATTCCTTCTTTTCTCAAAGGTGCTGTTTAGGAGCGTAATAGCGTCGGAGTATTTGCTACACTCTCGAATAATATTGAAAATTGAAGGTGCCACATGATTCACAAGTAATTTTAGCTTTATACCTTCGGAGGCGGAAGCGGCTTCGACTTGTAAGAAGCTTTCGAACGATGATCGCCAGTGAGCCCACTTCAAGTCGGCACTCGTTGACGAGGGTTCCGTGTCGAAACGGTCAGGTCGCAGATAGCGAGCTAAGCTCGACGGAGAAGACGTTTTCTCTGTGTCGGTCATTTGAAAATTATAATGTTGAATAAATTGTTGTAAATAAGACAAGCCTTACGGAATTATTAGGCTTTATTCAACATTATCGAAACTAGTAAATATTGGACAATTGCAAACAGTGGCGACTGCGTCACATCAATGTGACACTACCTATAAGCAATAAGCAATCTTCATAAACAAATAGGTGTCAACCAAATCGATCGCATCAGTCCGTCTTCGGCTTAGCTCATCAGTAACCATTACTACTAGAAAACTGTAATTCGGCATGGGTATATAAATCAATCACGCCGACAAAACAGAAGAATAAAAACTTGAATAAAAGTACCTCCCCTATACCTAAAGTGGGGATGTATTTTTTTTCTCGCCCATAAGGGTGGGGTATCGTGGGTAGCTTGTTCATGTATTATGAATTTCTTAAAACGATTTTTCAAATTAGTGATTAGTTTGCGAGAGAGTCATGTGTCGCCCCCCTGCCGGCTAAATGGCTGCTACTGGGAATGTGATAAAAACGTGGCAGTAGCACATATAATGAATTTAAAAGGAAAACTATCACGGCTAAGTAGGCATAACTAGTTACTAATAGTCGACCAACTTCAAATGAACTTACGTACTTAGAAAGACCAACTTTCGTACAAATTCGGCCGACGAAACCATTTACTTAGTTGGCGCGCGCGTGTCGATGTAACTAAGAAAGACAGGCAAGTACGGAATTCTACACTGCGCGTGGCCCGACACGCACTTGGCCGATTTTTTTGACGTTTTTTGACGAACAAGAACACAATGTAAAGCCGGCTGTACACGTTGGGCTAACGTTGGCGCGAGAGCGGGATGCAGCTATGCGTTAGAGGACGAGGGCTATAATTCGATCTCATTCGTTTACATAGCTCACGCGCCAACGTTGGCCCAATGTGTACAGCCGGCATTATACTATCAAAGTACATTGCCACTATTGCCAGTAAAGTCACTCATGTTTCACAACAGTTTTTAAACTATTAGTGCGTGTTTTAACGAGAGGCCAGCTAAAGAAAAACCCCTATGGACTCGCGAAAGGATAGAAGAAGCTATCACGGCTATCGAACAATTTAAATTGGCCCCGGTATTAAAGGCACCACGTACAAATAAACAGTATCATTATGGAAATAAATACGATCTCATGGAGGTTGGTACTCAAAAATATTTGATTTTTAAGAGAAAGTGTTTCCGATCCCGTTGTGAAAGTGGCTGCTATGGATGATTTTTATGACATACATAACCAAGCTCATCAGTTTACTGGGCATGAAGGGAGAGACAAAATGCTGCATTTTTAAAAATCGAGGTACTTTATACCTACTTCGATCGTACTGCAGTTTTTGAAATTGTGTACGGTCTGTCAAACCAAAAAGACATTTCCGAGAAAAGGAATAGTTGTGAACCCAATTATATCTAGCGATTTTAACCTTCGCGGTCAAGTCGATTTAATTGACTTACAGTCAACGCCTGATAAAAATTTAAAATGGCTGCTGCACTATTGGTAGTGCAGCAGCCATTGAAAATTTCTATCGGGCGTTGACTGTAAGTCAATTAAATGCGACCATGCGACGAAATTTAGCTTCTTACGGCCGTTGCTCTCAAAAAGGGCCGCTGAAGTGGCGCTGGAGCTGCTAAAAATATTCTTGGAAGTAGGCTGTCCACATATACTTCAGAGCGACAATGGCCGCGAATTCACGGCTTATGTTATACAGGAATTGACGAACCTGTGGTCATAATATGTAGCCCCGTGATGTAACCCTTAGGCCAAGGGGACCTCGTTTTTACATTGATTTGGAATTGGATCCTTATTTTTTATTTATTTATTTATTCATATACTTATAATCATACAAAATGTATACAGTATGACAGTAAGGAACCAAAGCCCTGTACAACTTAACATTCTTAACATGTAAAAACCGAAAAAGAAAGAACATAATATCTAAACATCAGTCGTCTAGCAGTACCTTAGACAAATCTATACTAATATTATAAATGCGAAAGTGTGTTTGTCTGTCTGTCCGTCTGTCTGTCTGTCTGTTACCTCTTCAAGCATAAACCGCTGAACCGATTTAGATGAATTTTGCTATAGAGATAGTTTGAGTCCCGGGGAAGGAGATAGGATAGTTTCCATAGGAAATCATCCCCTAAGGGGGTGAAATGGGGGGTGAAAGTTTGTATGGAGCTGCGATATAAACGAGTTCTACGCGGACGGAGTCGCGGGCAGAAACTAGTATGACATACATTCGCCCATCGACTAGCAAATACATCGGATTCAGGTGCTTGTGATAGGAGCGTGAAACATCATAGGAAGCTAAAGTTTAAAATCATGTGGTTTAATACACTAGCTAAAGGTTAAAGGTTAGGTTAAGGATATAAGTACCCCTTTCTCTAACTAAAACTTCCCCATGTCATTAGATCGAGGAGAACGCAAGTTAATAGTTATGCTCCTTTTCTAACAAAAAAGCAGATGTATCGGCATCTTGGTATGATATTCATTTAATTTACTACTGACAGCAGAGAAGCCCGCAACTATATTTATTTATTTATCGTATGACTAATGTTTTACTACTTCAAAGATTAACAGTTTTCAAGTAGGTACGCTACCGAATCTTCGGTTGAAGTTGTAAAATCCTCCACTTTCCCGAGGTATTTGCTTAGAGGACAGTCAAATACCGTGTAGTGTTACAGTCTGCTCGGGAGCTCCACACTGGCGGCATACTGGTGAATCGCACCAGCTCCATCTGTGCCATAAGTAAGTACAGTTCCCAACTCCCGTCCTTATCCGATTCAGCATGCACCAAACGCGTCGGGACTCCTCAAAGCCAGCAGGTCGTGCCTTGGGATTAGGCTTGAAGATGTTATTGGCTAGAGATCTTGAATCTTATAATAACAGCATCCTCGGCTCCCGCAAACATTATAACAGCATAATGGCTCTGGTATGTGGTGTGGTGTTCCTGATGGTGAGAAAGGCCGCCAGAGCTTCTAATGATGTGCGGTATTGAGAATCAGGGGCCTGCTGTCTCTCTCACACAATCAATCCTCATATCACTAAAGGGAACGTGATTGTTACTGCTCTAGTCGCGAGCTCATATAGGCTGTGGTGTCTGTTTGTTTGCCACCGTCGTGGTGCCTAAATGTATTTTATATAATCCATAATTCCACAACATAAAAATATAATATAATTATGACTACTAACCGATACGTCGAGTGAAACAAACCCCAAGGCAATACGGAGTAATTTAATAAAAGACCGCGTCTGTACTCAATTTAGTTGGGTTCATCAACACGATGCGTTCAATTCTGGATCATGTTACTGAGGTATTGGAATTTGATTGGACACATGGTGCGCCCGCTCTTGCTGTCGCAGATCATCAGATGAAACATGAGTATCTGATGATGATGGTGATAATGATCCCGTAGCATGGAAGGCCTTATCACACGATAAAACAAGATACAAGAGCGTCCGTCACTGGCTGACACGGTTCAATAGAATGAGACGGACGCTCTATTTTGTCACTTATCGCGTGGCCGTCCATGCTACGGGGTCTGACTGATTTACGGCTATAGCGACTGCTTGTTTTGGATTTGGTATCAACGATTACCAATATAGGAGAAAAAAAGCATTTCTTTCAGAATCCATGGTTCCATACGTTTCTTACTAAAAATTGCTTTAAAAATGTGTACTTTTTATTTTTCATATATTTTGTACAAAATAGTAGTTTTTCATAGTAAAAGATATTAATTTAAATTAGATAACAATCACTTTGCACGTATTTAAATTGTAAATATGAACCTAGCTAGATCGTACTGGACAAAATTCCATTTGGGCGAGATTCATTCACAAATATGTATATCATAAAAAGTATAAGTACGTGTAAGTATTTGTCTATACTTAGGTAACATCACCAAATTGACTCTCGATAGACCTATTTATTACTTTTGGTCGTATTCAAAATTTATTATTAATTAATTAATTAATTTCGTTATGACGATTTTCCTTTTATTTGTATACGAATGACAGTAAATCTTTAAAGATACTTGACATTCGGACGAATATAACATCTTACGTGAATTCCCTAAAAAATAACCCATTCATCGCTTCGTTCCGCCGAATTCCGTAGCAGCTTAGGCACTGAATGATGAAACCAATGTGGCCTCAGCCGTACTAATTCTCTATGTAGCGAATCACCCCCGTAACGCTCTGACGCATATATGTTGTAATTGGCGCTAAACACGTTATGAAAAAACTTGAAAGACAGTACTCATTTATCTCCGGCAGTCTGGTAAAAGTAAAATCTATAATCAGTTGGATGGACAATGTAAAAGGGGCGTTTTAGACGCCATCTATGTGTTCATCAGTGAACTAGGGAGCCTGCTTGGTAACTGGATTAAGTTCATGTTCTCCAGGCATCTATTCAGTAATTCGATTCATTCAGAGATGGCGTGGTTATAAATAAGATTTTTTAATACTGCCACGATGAACTAATGTCAAATAATCTTACGACGGTTAGCTGTTACCGTAGACTGCCACTCCAAGTCTAAAGATGTCGTGTGAGCATGAGCGTTGTCGATACTTTATAAGCTTATGAGGATTTACTGTCACAGTTTAAATGCAGGTGTCTCACAAGTATATTGGAAATAACAAGATATAAAATTAAATTATGATCTTTGCTAACAAATTACTTTAATGATATTAAAATTGACAAACACATACTCTATTCTTTCACCTAACTAATGAATAAAAGCTAAATAACAATAAACTCCTATGATTTCCACTCTACAGCTTGCGGGGATCTCTTTTCGAAGGGGTATGTCTGCTTATACCTCGCTATCCCGAGACATACAAAAGCTGAAACAAATAAAAATAAAGTTTACAGTGATTTCAGGTGTATGGACTCTTTGATAATGACTTTTGGACTGTTCATAAACATTATTATGTCTGGAAAATAAGTTTAAATAACTTATTTTATTCTATTCTATTCATAAAATCCGTTTTAGCTAAAATCCTTTTAAATTAGTTTGTCTTTATCTTCCACTTTGACATTGGTGTTCATAAGGAAGGGACAATACACATTTAATTTATTACTTATTAGAGGCATCTTTAGTTTTACGTATTTTTTTAAAGAAATAAGTTGATTTATATCAATTTTATTGCAAGATGCAACTGGGTAGCCAGAGTCCGCTGCCAGAGACCACGGGATGAGTGGGGGTCTGGATTACTTGTCAGTTATGTTGCATAAGTATATGTAGATAATAGTAGTTGAAAATAGATAGATAGATAGATAAATCATTTATTTGGCATTTTGCAACAAAATAAAAATAAAAAATACAGAAAAAAACAATGATAAAAGAACAAGTAAAACAATTTTGGTACGGAAATAGAAATATAAATTAAATTTAAGGCATACTTGTGCGTTGCAATAATGCCAAAAAGGTACTGGCTCAGTTTTGCTTTGCTCGTGTGAGCTAGCACTGATATTCTGCCAGTACCTCGGGTCATGATGCAGGTGAAATATCACAAGAAAAATAATAATAAATAAATAAAGCTTGCAAATAATATCGAATAAATAAAAGATCTGTATGTTAGGTGAGTAATAAAAATTACAAAATATAAGGTGTAACTATGTGTCAACAAGGAGTGTATATATTGAACAAGCGAGTGAACCTATCAAAGTTCTATGCTTTAGCTTGAGCCGAAAATTGTTAGTCTGGTGTCCGCTGTTCCGCTGTCCGGATGTTCTCCTGTACAGGTCGCATAACTCAATCAATTCTCGTGAATTTTTGTGAGAAGGTTTGTGAATGATGTAGAAGATTTCTGTGTAATGACTTTGAAGTATACTCACATTTAGGGTCTAAAGCACATGGGCTGGCTGAAATCTAGGTTACAGACTGACTTTCCAAACTACCTTCGATATCCTCACACTTGGACAAACCTACACACTTTGTCCACAAGACTCTAGATTTTCAAGAAAAACTATTTTTTTCAAAGACAGGGTCGCGAGTTCCGCATATCACACCACTAGTTGTAGATGTGTATACATACCTTTGTTCTAATAATAATATGATTTTAGTATGAAATAAACTTCATTCAATTGTAAAGTCGTTTTTTACCTACTTTTACGTCCATAAAACCATCTAAATTAGTTTTGGTGAAATTTATGTGGTGTAATATATATGTATGTATATATGTCTGTAAGCACTTTATTGTACACAATAACAAATTAAAGAATATATACATGTCAAACAATAGATCAAAGTACAGTAAGGCGAACTTATCCCTATATTTCATTTGTTTTGGGACTTAATTTCTGGCAGCGCTAAATTAAGGTTTAGAACTATTAAATGTTATTTCTAAGGAATGAAATCCGTTCCCAAGCGAATTCTTTGACAAATTCAAATCACGGTATCTTTAAAGTAAGAGGGAATAATAAGCTATTACTGAACCAGTTAGCTACATTTTTCTACACTTTGACTGAGACTTACAGATTAAAAAAATTACTTACATAGTGATAAGGTGGACACCAATATCCTTCCAGGCAAAGTTTTATTTTTAAACGCTAAATTGGCGAGGTAACCTCCAATGCCTATGAGACCCACCGCTCCTACGACTCTGCAACTTAAACAGTCGCGAGATGTCGCCTCTTCGGCTTTCACAGTCATTTTAAATGCTTAAATATTACTTTAGCATTTATTTTTCATAATATTTGTGCAGAATATTTACAAGAAAGTCAACCGCAATCCGCGATCGCCTGTTTTTCTAAATGTCAAATGCAAATGTCAATGTCTGGTCTGACAGTAAACGTCAAAATAGGTAATACGTTTGGTTACTGCTTTCAATAAAACTTAAGTGAGACAGTGTTTTTCATAATTGCAGAAAGTTAAGTGCTAGTGGATAAGCAGGTTATGTCAGTTGGCCAACAGTTGCAGTGAAGACATGGATATTCACTTTGACCCACCCAGGAAATTACGCAAAGCCATAAGGAAACACACAAACCCTTAAACCTTTAAATTGTATCTCTCGGATTTTATTGTCTTAATAAGCACTTATCTTTGTTTGTACCTATTAACTGTTGCTAGTTACTGTTTATGTTAGTTTAGATTAGTAATCTTCACAAGTTCCGCATGTGGAGTTTACCTTTAAGTAAATGTTACGCTACTCTGTAATACATTATCATGTAGACTACTTTTAGAACTGGTGTAAACATTTGTTGGTAAACCTTGATTGAATAAAAAATATTAATAATAATAAGTTGATAACGTAGAATGTTGCCTATGTAACAAAAGGTAGATTCAGAAAATAAGATTATCTCAAATATGTTTTTCTTAAAATAAGTTTAGGCCGCGCAAGCCGCTATTTGACCCTGTTCGTGAGGAACACAAATAAAATAGTTTTTGATAGAAATTCACACTTTTATTTAATTAAAACTGATTAAAAGTATGGAGCACATGCAGCGAGTTAGAAGGTAATTTTTGAAGAGCGTGAATGAATGGTAATGCCTAATTTACATTCACTCGTGTTACATGGATACTAGTTTATTGAGTGTTCGTTGCGAACATATTCCCGAGAGGCGGGTTTTAAACTTATTTTTAAGTTAAATAGAAAAGGTACAGTGCTAAATTAATATCTAGGTAGCTATAGGTTACTGACATTTGCTTGTACTAACGACTTAATATTAAATAAATCTTTTGTTACATATAACATATACAGCATGTTGATCTGGCCCTTTGTAAACCTTAACGACTCTGCCTGCAGGCCAGTGCAAAGGCGCGGTGTTGTCGTCCCGTAAAAGTACTAGGTTTCCTTCAGCTATGTTTTCTTGGCTATTGTGCCATTTAGAACGGCTATTTAGCTGGGATAGATACTGCCTATGCCAGGCTTTCCAAAAATGCTGCTGTATCTGTGTGCAGCGTTTCCAGAAGCGAAGCCTGTTTGTAGGAATGGACGTTATGTCAGGCTCTGGTACAGCTGTTATAGGTCTGCCCAAAAGAAAATGGCCCGGCGTTAATATAGAAAAATCCGATATATCCTTAGACATTTCTGTTAGTGGCCTTGAATTGAGAATGCCTTCTATGCTAATTATAATCGTATTAAATTCTTCATATGTGAATAAACTAAGTCCTACTATTCTTTTGAAATGATACTTGAAGCTTTTCACTGAACTTTCCCAAATCCCTGCGAAGCGAAGGTCGGGGAATAGCTGGGTATATATTGAAAGTTAATACCTTTGGACGTAGCAAAATTATTTATTAAGGTTATATGTTCATTCGACTTGTTAAGCAAGTACAAATCTTTTAATATATTGTCAGCTCCTTTAAACGTTTTAGCATTATCGCAATATATTGTATTGGGCACTCCGCGCCGTGCGATAAATCGTTTTAATGCTGCAAGGAAACATTGAGACGTCATGTCAGACACAAGTTCTAAGTGAACCGCTTTGGTGACGAAGCACACAAACACAGCAACATAGCCTTTGGTGATGAAAGTTCGTCGCAATGACGATTGCTTTATTTGAAAGGCGCCACAGTAATCTATGCCGACTATACTAAATATTTTGGCTTCGTTTACTCTATCAGAAGGCAATGAGCCCATTAACTGAGAAGCGCACTTGGCTTTAAATCTGTAACATTTAATGCATTTGTTTATTATTCTCTTGACTTCGCTGTTGCAATTAACAATCCAATATTTTTGGGCCAAGTTGCACATCATTAATTTTAACCCAGCATGCATTGAGTTTAAGTGCTCGTCTTGTATAACTATATCTGTTACATGACATTTTTTTGGTAGAATGACCGGATATTTCTGAGAATACGGTATTGACGAGTTGTGCAAGCGACCACTTACTCTCATTACACCATTGCCATATATGAATGGAGCTAAGCCTTTCAAGTTCGATTTAATAGGTAAATTATTTTTTACATTTTTATTTCCTCATGGAAATATATATTCTGAATGACAGGTATTATTTTAAATCGAGCATTTTCTAATTCTTTTGAAGACAGTTTACCCGTGAGTTTATTGCTTCTGTTTTTACAGTTATATTTAAAACGCAATATCCAAGCAAATATTCTTCGCATTTTGAACCATGATGAATATTGCTTAAATAATGATGGTTCAATGACACCCAAGTATGCTGCCTGCTCAGGCTGGCTGCTCCTCACATAGCATATGATTGCATGAAACCGAAAATGGCAGCGGCTTATAATTAGGCAAGGAAATCTGAGGAGGCCCGCACCACCATAAGTTGTTTTTTAGCAGATCAGCAGGATCGCAGCCCCGAGATAAGCAGTCAGCAGAGTTGGATTTGTCACTGATTGACTCACCGATCATCAGAAGTCTAAGACTCTTCTAGCAGACATGGAAGCTTCAAAATTTAGAATACAATTAGTGTTTAGTGTATAAATCAAGGGAAAACTAAAAAAAAAGAAGCGGGTTGTGTCTGAGATACAACCGTTAATTAAGTTAAGTGGATACTTCTTTGTTGGCTATGGAACCCTAAAAAAACCAGCCGAGCCTGCTAAATATGGTGTTCCCGTAAAATGTAATCTGTATTAATTCACTAAAATATGTATAAGTGCAGGTATATACCGATATATGGCAACATTGATTGACGTAGCTCATTTGACTCGTGATACATTGAAAATGGCGGTATTATTTTCATGCCCGCCACATAAACAAATAACATTTTGTGATTAACAACTAATGACAAATACAGAAGGATGTAACAAACAATTATTTGAAATCAGATTAGGCTTCTCAACAAAAAGTTATTCCGGAAGTCACGTGATACATTTTGAACTGTACCCCTATACAAGAACGCGAGCAAAGAAGTATCCACTTCAAAACAATTTCAGTCCAGTTTTCCAGATACACCAACTGCATACATAACAACTATATACACATATAGGATTACATAGTTATATTTGCAGTGAATGGAATAAAAAATTAAAAAGCAAGAATGGGACTGCATTCATAATTCGTATTGTATTGATAACACAATATAACGTACAAAAAGAAGTGAGATCCCATAAAAAAACATTCCATGTAAAAAAAAACGCCAGGCATTCTTATTAATCTTTTAAGTAAAATAGAATTTTGTGACTTGGCAATCACACAATACTACTTACATAGATTTAGGTATGCAGAAATCCATAAATGCAGGAAAGTTGTGTGATTGCCAAGTTACAGAATTTTATTTAGCAAGCAAATAAAGATTAATAAGAATGCCTGAGACTTGGCTCTACAAAATATCTCACAACTTTTTACGGTAGAAGAGTTTCTAGACTTGGCGTCTTTTTTACATGGAATGTTTTCTGTGGGTAAATTATTCTCGCCAAAAAACAGTAAAATAAAATCTTGAAAAAAATATTTTTATAAGGTCCCCTTTTTACCTAAAGTGCGTGCGGCTGTGCGGATAGGTACCTATATTTTTTTTTCTCGTTGAACCCATAGTGTGGGTTATAGCGTTGGATAGCTTGAGATATTGGGCTTTAAATTGGCTACTACTGGGAGTGTGAATAAATTCGTGGCAGTAGTACATACAATGATTTTAAAAGAAAAACTATCACTGCTAAGTAGGCATAACTAGTTGTCGAGTAATAGTCGACCCACTTGAAATGTAGTTAGAAAGACCAACTTTCGTACAAGTTCGGCCGACGCAACCGCACGCGCACCATTTAGTTGGCGCGCGTGTGTCGATGTAACTAAGACAGATAGGCAACTATACGCAACCCTACACTGCGCGTAACTCGCACGCACTTGGCCGACTTTTAGTTGAATTTAAAGTATTAAGTGTTCAGTTGTAATTGCTTAGAACTTTGTGTCAGGCGCCTACTTTATTTTCATTACGATATAAATTCAGAAATAAATGCGTAAGTAGCAAGCTTGAAACGTATTCAACCGACGATAAAACTTCCTTGTTAATCCCAACAAGTGAAAAAGCTGAAATTTCTCCTTGGGATTCCCTAACGATATTGTTACTACACAGAGCGTTAAAGCTCACCCGAACAATATTCAAAGAAATAGCCTTATAAATTTCCTTTTACCAAAAAGTTGTGAAGTGAGAACGCTTGGCTGCCATTGTCTATGCTTCTTGACCCAGTTTCGAGCTGGCTGGCTATTTTGTTATGAATGCCCCTTGACACCGTCTATAGTGTCTATGATATCTCGGAGTGTCAACAAGTTTTTTAGGGCTACTTTAAATTCTGTTGAGTGTTAAGTCAGAGTTCGTATCCACTTTTATTGAACCACAACACCGTATATAAACTTACACGTAGAAACAGAACAATCAATATAAGTAGGTACTTACTTAGTAACATGTTTTAACTGAAACTTAATTTGCTAGGTTAATAAATTAGATCTGACGAAGTTACCATTAGATTTAGATTAGCGGAACAGAAATTTTATCTTAGTGTCTCTAATCGACTTACGGTGTATGCAAAAAGTAGATAATTACCGGTTATTCAATTTTGAATTTTCAACATAGGTAGCTAATTAAAGAATAGTACCTACTTCATTGGAAGTTCTGTATTTATAATATAGTAAATTTAAAAAATTAAATATATTAGTTAATGCGTTTTATAACAGGATAAAAAACAAATGTAAGTAGTGAGTAATAATAATAAACGAAACGCTTATTTTCCCGCCGTTTTAGGTACTGACATAAAACATGAAGAAAAAGGTTACTGCTACTATTTGTGTTAAATAATTTAAGATAGGTATTCCTCTAGACTCGCCATTACTGAAGGTTTTAAATATAGGTAGGTATCTTATTGAATTGTTTTTCTTTATAAAACTATTTTCCCGCCAATATACGAGTACTAACGATCTTTGTTTTCTACCACAAAATTCGGCAAAGTACTATTATTATTAAGTCATGCTTCTTGCGAAAGGAGGGCCGCATATTATTCTCAAACTGATCGCGATTGATATCCACATTCTAGTTCTGTGCCTGTATTCTGCGACTGAAATTACATACGTATCGAAAACGTATCCAATCTGTTTCTGTTTTAGTGCGTACCACTTCCACTCACGCGCGATAAACGAGTAAGAACGAGTGCACTTATATACAGCAGGGCCTCTCTAAATTGCATGTTGCATTTGGATATGGAAATGAGCGAGTGAAACAGATAGAGACGTGATTGGGATTAGAAACAGGACTGTCCTACTTGCTGCCTCTGCTAAACTGGGCTCTAGCGCATCTTAAATGTCTATTCTATCGCGATTCACAATGACACTTATCGTCCACGGCATTTTCCTACGACTTTATGGCCTGCGCGTCAGTCTACAATAATTCTTTCAGATTTCTGATGGTACTGCCCGGCGATGCAGCGCGTCATCGTGAGCGCGCGCGTCTACGGCTTCCATGCTAGGTATCATGCACAAGAAGTAAGCGTCGCTGCAGCAGCGACCGAGGGGTAGTCATGACAGCATTCTGAAAGTGATTGCGGACAGATTGTGTGACTGTCGCATTCAAAATCAGTGGGTCGATTGTCTCAGAGGTTGTGTGACATACGACAAGTAAGTTTATGTATTTACTAGCTTCCGCCCGCAACTTCTGCGTGGACCCGGGATAATAATTATCCTATATTATGTTAGTCCAGGCTATAAACTATCTTCGTGCAAAATTTCATCCAAATCGGTTGAGCCGTTTAAGCGTGATTGAGTAACAAACATCCAAACATGTAAACATCCAAACGTTCGCATTTATAATTTTGTAGTAGGATAGTAGGATATTGAAAATTTTATTTTTTTATTTTAGGAAAGAACGCTTATATTAATATTTTGTGTCAAATCAATCAAATCGATCAGTCGATTTGTTTATGTATATGGATCACTGTTAGTTATCTGAAATAAAAAAGAATTATTATTATGCTTGTATTGAATACGTATCCAATGTTCCAAGAAGAATGCTGGTCCTCCTCTAACAGCGCTGACCTATTCGCTGTTGCTTAAGGGCAGATAGCGAAAGGGAACGAACGCAGCTGTCGGTGCCCAGTTACTACACGATTAATATATACATTATATACACATGAATACGAATATGCAGCTTGATGCAGTTATTTATCTACGTTATTATGGAATAAGGCCCCTTAAGTCTGGCAAACACAAGTTTAAAAACATCAATGTTTTATTTAAACGACTTCAATTTTGTACTCCGCCAAACCACGTACATGGAAATTTCTACTTTAAGCAGTTACCACATAAACTGCTTTCCAAGAACAAATGCGTTGATTATAACAAAAAAACCCACACCGCTGTATGTGGGCCTTTTTAACCGTCTTAAAAAAAAGGAGGAGGTTCTGAATTCGGTCGTTTTTTTTTTGTTCATTTTCTATGTTTGTTACCACAGAACTCCGTCATTGATGAGCCGATTCGTATTTTTTTTTGTTTGTAAGTATATGCTTCCAGGTGGGTCCCATTTTTTTCAAAAATTCAATTGGATGATGGGGTCCATGAGGAATTGAGGGAACTCTTCAATTATATTAGGCACGCGTGTAGTGATTTTGGCATTTTCTGCTTTAACTAGTGTATTTACACCCGGATATCATAAATTTGGTGGAGTGGAATTGATGATGAAGACCACAGATGACTTATGGAATTCCTCAATAATTATGTAAGTACTTAAAAGTACAAATGTACGTCACAGATTCTGATAACATTCCGTTGAAATAGCAACTAATGAAGTGCCAAAGGTCCTTGTGGAATCGACGGAAGTCTTCAAATATTATCGGGTCACATACAGCGATTGGGTTTTATTTTCTAATAATCATCGCATTTGCTCTCGGAAATCATTTCATGTGGTAAATTGGAAAAGAATAATGAATAATGTGGAAATGTTCTCGTGGCTTGGCGGAGTACTAAATTGAAGTCGGTTAAAACTTTGTTTTTAAAGTAAATTATTAAATTGTAATATTTCTCTATGATCATCATACCCATCATCAGGTCGTGACCTAATGACCTTGGCACCATCCTTTCGACTGCCGCAGTCCGGCAAACATAACCTGTTTTATGTAAGTAGGTACGTATTTTAATAATCACAAAATATAAAATAACTATCTTACACTTATTTTATGGTGCATAACGATAACATAACAATAGCTATAGGGAGAAATTTAATTCAGAACAATAGTCAATTTATATAATGCCTGACGATCTGACTCCATGTTACGCACCAAATACTAGGTGGTCAATTTAACTTGATATTTCACATACCAAGTATATTAAGGAAAACTATAAGAGATATTTGTAACTTGACCATAAGTATACTTACTATACTTTAATAGATAACAAAACACGATTAATTAATTCATACTTAATTGAAAAAATGCATTAAGCCTAATTAGCTATTTTCTTTTTTATTGAGTAGAAAGAAATCGGAGATTAACATAAAATAAAAAAATACATAGGTACAGTGGAACATAGTACGTCCTCCTTTTTTGAAGTCGGTTAAAAAGGACAAATACAATACATTTTGTAACATCATAATTCAAAATTACCGTATTTATTCACCTTAAGATTCATAGATATATGAACATTATATGAATAAAAATGTTGAAATTGGATTTATAAATATATTGACATTTGTGCAAAGAAGCATTATTGTTAAAGAGAGTTGCATTTCTTTCACTCGTGCAGCCTAGCTGTTATTCGCTGCGCGCTCATGCGCCTCACCCTCACCCTCACCCTCACCCCACCCGGCACGCCTAACGGAACTAGGCCTCTACCTACGCTTAGTTACTACGCATCGCGGTGTCAAGTTATATTTGTGGTGAGCGTTGAGGTGAGTTTAAAACAAGTTTACGAATACGAGTAACGGGGCTCAAGCCGCAAACGTGTCTCTCACCGGGACGGAGGGAGGTCCTCGGGAGGCGACCACGTACCGGAAGGCGCAGCGTGGGTGACCCTCCACAAGGTGGACTGATGACCTGGTAAAGGTCGCAGGAGTCCGCTGGTAGCGCAGGACCGGTCACTTTGGACTCTTTGGGGGAGGCCTATGTCCAGCAGTGGACCTCTTTCGGCTGATATGGTGGCGACGATGAGGGATCGCCTTTACATTGTAAAACACTTGCAGTTTTGCTCTACGTATGTGACGTGCGTGCAAACATTGATATCATTCTGGGATGCGGACTGTCGAGGTAGATTGACCTCCAGCTCATATGTAAGCGAAAAATATCATTTCATGAAAATAACGACTTACACATTGCTGCATCTCGTGCACAACGTCATACCACACTAATAATAAATACAGTCATGTTAAATGCACAGTGATACGTATATATAAATACTAGCTTCTGCCCGTGTCTCCGTCCGCGTGGAACTCGTTTATATCGCAGCTCCATACAAACTTTAACCCCCCTTTCAACACCTTAGGGGATGATTTTCCCCGGGAATCGAATTATCTCTAAACCAAATTTCATCTAAATAGTTTCAGCAGTTTAAGCGTGAAGAAGTAACAGACAGACAGACTATCACATTTATAATAATTTAGTATGGAAGTATGGATTAATATGATAGAAGACTTTTTAGGGTTCCGTACCCAAAGGGTAAAACGGGACCCTATTACTAAGACTCTGCTGCCCGTCCGTCTGTCTGTCTGTCTGTCTGTCCGTCTGTCACCAGGCTGTATCTCATGAACCGTGATAGTTACACAGTTGAAATTTTCACAGATGATGTAGTTCTGTTGCCGCTATAACAGCAAATACTAAAAAAACAGAATGAAATAAACATTTAAGGGGGCTCCCATACAACAAACGTGTTTTTTTGCCGTTTTTAAAAATAATGCTACGGAACCCTTCGTGCGCGAGTCCGACTCGCACTTGACCGTTTCTTTTAGGGGAATTATAAAACGATCAAATAAAAAAAACTTAGCGACTGATGTCCAGTATGCCCATACTGTTTTAATAACTTGAGCGGTATGGACTTGAGTAAGCGAAAAATGAACTAAACAATCGACGAATATTGATTAATAATAAAATCCAGGACGAGCTTACAAAAAGTGAGTTGTGATTAATCAATTTCAGATATTAAAATTCTATCCGTGCGACTACATTACTAAGTGACCGACTAGAAATAGCTCGCGGATGGGTTAGAAGACTTAGAAGACGACAGCGGGAGCTTTAGCCGAGCTATTCACCAATATCTATATCTCCGCTTCTGGTGTAAAGATAGGCAGGTTAGGTTCGTTAGGTATCTTCAGCTGCCCAGAACAGACCAGGCCCCTATTTCACCAACTTGACAATTGTCACCTGATACTGACAATTCGCCAAACATTGCTTGTTCTAGAAGTTAAGGTGGTCGCTAGGGTACTTGTGGATCCAGCAATGTATCGAGAATTGTCGTTGTCAGGTGACAATTGTCAAGTTGGTGAAATAGGGGCCAGGAAATAGGAGCCGTCAAAACTGTCGAAATACCAGGAGACCATACATTAATAGGAGGTTCTGGTTATGAAAATAGAAAAAGTCAAGGTTCTCCTATTAACGTATGGTTTCTTGGTGTTTTGTCTATTTATTTATTTATTTATACTTAAGGAGTACCAACAGCTGCAAAAACATGATATGTCTTACATAGCAATACAAAGCCAATTAAAGGAACTCACAGATAGAAATGGCATAGAAAAAAGAAAAATGTTTGACACACTTAGCGCACAATATCGCACTAGGCATATGTACACTGCTAATACAGAATAGTGCACCATAAAAAAGAATATTATATATATTTATTCTATTTCTGGTCTGTTTGTCTTTCAGGCATCTGAAGATACCTAACGAACCTAACCTACCTAGTGTTGGAAGAAGTCAAATATGGCCAGTGGGGCCACTAAATAGTCCAAAATAATACTACTAAAAATAATATTGTTGGTTCCACTACGTAAATGGTTCCACGAGTATTTGTTAGGCCCACTGGTGGAGCCATTAAAATTGAACTGAGTAGGTTTCGGTTTGCTTAAGTATGTTTAGTAATTATCTTTTTTATGGTCCACCAAATCCTTCTTTTTCCCTTTAGACTCGCACCACGTTTTCGAAGCAGTCTTTTAATACATGAATAATAATAAAACCATTATAAACTTCCATTATAACATTATTACATTTTCACTAATTATTTGTTTCTAATAAATATGACATGACGCGTGGAGAATTTTGCTTAATTTTCTATCGAATATCTACTTCATAGTTATTTAGGTTAAATAAGGATGATTAGCAAATAAAATAAATGGTTGTATTATTAGTACAAACGACAACACTGTTAACTGACCATCCTGTGTTTGAATGAAGAAAACCAGTTAGAACCTTATTACAATGCACTTAAGGTGCACCGATGGTCAGTTAGCTGTGTTGTCGATAGTACCTAGGTATAGTTTTTTGTTTATAAGTTGTTATCTCTGTTCTAAATCACTTTATACTTAAGTTTTGCCATGGCATTTACGCTATCAAATGACTGATCGGATTTATACAATTCGGATTTTTTTGGAATGACTGATTAAAACCTAGATTATACTTTAATCAAATAATACCTACCTAACCAAAACTTTCATTTATTGTACAACCTAGCAGGGCATCATGTACCCACTAGCCCTTATTATTAAGACTATATTATACTATAATAGTATACTATACTCATAAGAGTAGATAAATAAATTAAATGAAATAAATTATTTTTTATCCTTAAAACCTTCGTCCAAGGATGAAATTGGAATTCACGCAGACGTTGTCGCGGGGTAATTCTAATAGCATAAGGGAAATAAGGAAATGTATTGGTACCTAATTTAAACATGAACATACATTAATGTTAAGTGAATGCGTATTTAATGAAATTGTGTCTTTACAAAGCTGTTAATTGTTACAAGTGACTAGAAACATGTTCTGTTATCGATTCGTATTATGTAAATAGTAAAAGATAATAATAGCGGTACTTTCAAAGGCATTTCCTTTTCATTTTTTTCTTTGTAATTTGAACCCTCTGGGTAGAGTAATAGGGCTTTGTTTAATATTTATGGTTATATCTTAATATATGTATGATGTATGTGTATATATGTATTGATTGCATTTGGTACAACGTAACTGTTATGAAGTGGAGTGCAATAAAATTACATACAGACATTAAATAAAGTTTGTATCCTGAAGTAAGCGGGATAATTCAATTAAAATTAGTCACAACGACGCTACAGTTCCAGAGGCCCTGCCGAGAAACGTGTATCTCCGTCTCTGTCGCACTTGCTTATTCGAGCGACCGAGAGTTTGTTGTTTTCGCAAGTTTGTATGTTTTGGGTAATAACCGCAACCGCTTAAAGGTACGCCCACACCAATGCTTATAAAACGGTGACGGTAGGGAATCGCAATGACGATCACATCGCAATTCCGTACAGTGATGTGGGAAACGTGCGTCAAAAACGGTACGCATACGATGCGTCACTGCAATTCCGTACCGTCGCCGTATTTTAAGCAGCGGTGTGGTCGCACCTTAAATCCTATTTCAAAAATTCTTTCACCTGCCTGTAGAATGGGCTTTCTGGATGGTTATAGGCTATATTTTAACCCGCGGGTTTGCCTCCGGTTTTTGAAATACGAGGGCAAAGCCGCGCGGGCAGCTTGTTCATTATAAAGTCCATCAACATTATTTGTTCACATTTTATTGGCAACAAAATTCATACTAATATTATAAATGCGGAAGTGTGTCTGTCTGTTTGTCTATCTGTTACCTCTTCACGCTTAAACCACTGAACCGATTTAGATGAAGTATAGAGATAGTTTGAGTCCCGGGGAAGGACACCTTTAAAATATTTTTTATGCCGGAAATCGTCCCCCAAGTGTGTGAAATGGGCGTGAAAGTTTGTAAGGAGCTACTATATAAACGAGTTCCACGCGGACGGAGTCGCGAACAGAAGCTGGTAAGAATATTAAAAAAACCGGCCAAGTGCGAGTTGGACTCGTGCACGAAGGGTTCCGTAGCATTATCTATAAAAACGGGGGAAAAAACAAGTTTGTTGTATGGGCGCCCCCTTAAATATTTATTTTATTCTGTTTTTTAGTATTTGTTGTTATAGCGGCAACAGACATACATCATCTGCGAAAATTTCAACTGTTTACCTATCACGGTTCATGAGATAAAGCCTGGTGACAGACGAACGGACAGCGGAGTCTTAGTAATAGGGTCCCGTCTTACTCTTTGGGTGCGGAACCCTAAAAATCTTCGAGCATCGTTTATTATAACGCTGAAACATGGACCAAACACTATTATCATAATGAACTCTTAAGCAAGATGTTTCATAAAGAACAGCGTAATATTATACCTTAATGTCCCAAGACATCTTTTTTATTTATCGTTGACAAAGGGTCCTCCTTTCCGAATTAGGTCATGTTTACTTTCGTTACAGTATCTGATGTCTCACCCTATGAGGATAATTGAATTCGTTTTGTTTCGTGTTCTTCTTCGGGTTTAATCGAAATTGGGTTGTGCTGTTGGCTCATGTTTAAATTCGTGTCATAGTGTCGATATATGGACAAACCAAATGTTTGGAGAGGGAGGGCACAGCGGAATACTTACACACATACATACCAGTGGCGGAGCGTCCATACAAACTGATTACCACCGGCTCGGCTAATATTTCTTTATATATATATACTCTAAAACCCGTTTATAAATTCTTTGCTCCGGGTTGCCCATGGAAAATTTTCACGCCTTTTTTCCGAAGGGGTAGGTGGAGATCACGGATTTCCACTTGCTACGATTTTGACAACCCTTTCTTTAAACTCTTTCATTACATTCTTCATACATGCTCGTTGGTTTAGCGTACTCTTGACTCTTGACCTGACCTTTCTTTAGGATTTCTCTGACTCACAGTGGAATGTCTCGCTCATATTTAGAGCAGCCCTAGTGGGGAAGAAGCTCCATATTGCAGAAGAGCGCAGCCATAACTCTACTATTTAACATGACACTTCATTTCTACTTGATACCTTTACGCGAAAAATCACGTCACCAGCAAAATTCAGGTGTTCGTAAATAAACACCAAATCCAGGGAATCTACTGGCCCCGAACCATCTACAATGCCAGCTAAATATGGGAGTTGATCGGCCAAAATCCTATTGCTGAGAATATACGTCTGAGGAAGTGGTTCTGGAGGCCGGAAAGGACACAAACAGGTGCTGCGAAGGCCAAACAACCACGCGTCCAGACAAAGCTTAAGATGGCAACCCCTACAAGAGGCTGCCTCAACGGGCATTGGCTGGGAGGGAATTGAGGTTGTCGCCCAAGATAGAAAAAGATGAAAACCCCTTCAAGAATTTAATGTCCCTGGTGAGGGAGAAGAGGTGGTCGTCATCTTCATCATCACCTCCATGAATTTCCGAGAGAAGTGATCTTGACAGAGACGGAAAGCGAGGTTTTCACAAGCTTTATATTAACTTGACCAGGGGACCGATTTTTCACTTTCGAGCGCTCGAAAATCAAATGAAAGTAAATACGTGTGTAGTGTCAAAATGGCAGGCATTTACTTTATACTCGTACAAATAGAATACGTCCCCTGTTCGTATGTAAGTATGTAAGTTGTCCGTCAAAATTTGCAATTCATTTTTTAGTCACTTGCCATTATCCGATTGAGCTGAAATTTTGGGTATTGGTATAGTTTGCATGACAATTCAATATTATGGTGCCATCGAGTGATCTGATGATGGAGACAGAAGGTGGCCATGGGAAGTCAGTATTTAACCGACGTAACCCCGTTGAGTTTCGGCTCGTTTGAATCGTCTCAATGAGTAGTCGATGATGGTATACAGACAAGTACAGTGGGCAATAAAAGCTTGTACCAATAATGAAATTTTTGACAGAAACATTTCTTTTGCAGTTTTCATACCGTACCCTAAAAATAGATATGGCATCAGCAATAAATAAACGAGCGTGCGAGGCGAACAAAGTTCTCCACTTCAGCTGGGGCAAAAATGCTTTAGTTTGCCCAGCGGATGTCCGGCTGTTCCCGTTTACTTGTCGCATTTTTCAAGCGATTCTCGTGAAATTGTGCGAGCAGGTTCGATAATTGTATAGATTTTACTCTCGATTCAGTTTTTCGAAATTAAAACAAAAGAAATGGCAGGCTCACAGAGCCTTTACTTGTATTATCTGGTAATTTCAATTGGCTCAAGCTACGAACAGTAGAGCTTTAAGAAGACAATGACATGAGACATATTTTATGTATTTAGTGACAAATTCTGAACTAAATTGGCATACTTTAACGCTTGCGCTACCAGGAACACGCCTAGCGGGCGCCTACGCCGTAGTCTCTTTCCGCTACATACCTTGTATTATTACTTATTCTGTGCCGTAGTTTCTTTTGTTGTTAGCCTTAAGTATAAAATGTTACGTTTTGTATTGTTTTCCCTTCGTGAGGAGTCCAAAAAATAATCAAACGTGCCTCACTGCAATTTACGCAATTGGCAAAATGCTAATTTAGTAAGAGCCTTAAGATCATTAGAACAAAGCAATTAGCCTTAAAACAAAGAAGGACAAAGATCGCAAGTATTTGACGCCCAAAAAACTTTCTTTATTACCGCCTATGGTGAATATTAAATACAATGATAAAGCAATGACGCGTACTTACTTTGATTTCGATAAATAAAGCACAGTTGCAGTAAATGTGTTTGCCCTCTGGCTTTGCTCCTCGATACCCAGGGCGTAAAATAACCGCTTTGCATACGATGAATATTCTACTTCGTTATTGTGTTCTGTTCGCTTCAGTAGAGGGCTGTTATTCTTTACGCGCTCATGCGCCTCACCCTCACCCCACCCGTCACGCCTAACGGAACTAGACCTATACCTACGCTTAGTTACTACGAATCGCGGCGTCAAGATATATTTGTGGGTGAGCGGTGAAGTGAGGATAAAACAAGTTACACAATAGCGAGGCTGCTGTAACCTCGCTCAATTGCATAAACAACTGTTAGATCAGTAGAACGTTTAAGGTGAAACGACGGCGTCAAGTTACCATACAAATACAAAGGGAACGATATTCTATGCTTGGGCTGAAAATCGTTTAGTTTGTCCAAATGTTCGCATGTTCGGATGTCCCGCTTTCTTTATGAATTTTGTGAGGTTCGTTAGTTAAGTATATAATTTTTTTTTGTCGAGTCACTTTTTATAAAAATAAAAATAACAAAATTTTGAGAAAAGGTGAGCTAGCGAGTTCTACATCTCACAGAGCCACTGTATGTTTAATGTAATCACTCACATCACCTTTCATAAAATTATCGAAATTCATAATTTAAATAGTATAATTAGTATGAGAATTTCATAATGCATAGATACAGCTGTTTTGTCACTCAAATTGTACTCGGAAATGCAGTAAAATATGAGATAAAAGGAAACTACGTGTTGGATTCGCACTTTAATTGTATCCGGCAACGGTCATAATAACCATAACCATAAAACATAATATTCATAGCCGGATATCATATAAGTAATCGTGTTATTGAAGTAACAATGTTCTTTACATAAAAGTTAGTTAATTATAGATTTATGTTGTCAACTCAAAAAAGAAAATCTAATATTTTTTTAAAATTACGCAGCATAATTTACAGTAACATTTACGCCAAACTGCATAACAGTTTGTTGGCAGTTGGTTGGTAATTGTTATGTTATGTTCTGACAGTTGTAGTGACTTGACTACAACTGTCAGAACTTACTTTGTACATGTATTTGAAACAGGTTTGTCGTATATTAAGAACACCTCTGTTCGGTGGTGAAACTTGTGCTGGTTCCATTGAACTCTAGTTGTATATGTTGTGAAGTCACTATGACAGCTCAAAAAATGTCAACGCCACCATAATTCCGATCCCTACTTAATGACTTTAGGGTGGGCTGCAACAACTTTCGATAACAGACTGACCCCATGGAAAATTGCCATACATTCAGATTTTTACGAACACCGCTTACTATTACAAACGGTTTGGTGCAACCCACCCTTAGTCTAAAAATATGTTAAATAATGATTATATTCTTTCTTTCTATTGTTACTCGTGGGTCAGTTAAACTGGTCCGTCTGAAGCAAGTTGTTGTGAACACCCGACTAAGTTCTGCGCGACTCGGCAGTGGCGTCTCGTTTCCCGCCGACGACACACCGCGCGACGGCTGCTATGCATTGTTTACTAATATGGACCCATGCGTACTGAGATGTTTGGGTTCAATTAAATTCAAGTTCGTGATGTGTTTGAAGTGATCGGCATTTAGGGATAAACTTTGTGGTCTTTGGTTTTTAAAATTTAGGTGAGTTTTGAAATGTTTAATTTTGAATAAGTTGTATTTTTTTTACAAGTTTTATATATGTGTTGAGACATATTTTACTTTTTGATTTGATAGGACTGTGAATGATACGATTTCGATAGTTAATCTGTCTCTAAATTATTTACGTTTTTAGTTTTACTTTCGCTAGTTGATTGTAGTCGCAATATACTGTAGTATTTCTTTACTCGTAGTATTCATTAGTTGTAACTATACTTAGCTTAAATAAATGAAGGTGCATTTTTACTCAAATAACACTTCATTATAAACGCAATAAAATAAAGTACAAACAGACTGAAATTTAAATGAACGTAACAAAAATAATACAGGTTAAATTAATTAAAACTCATTACGAAAAACCCGGTCACATCCGAGCAGACCCGGGGAGGGGATCCAAAACAAATATTTATTTTTCAGAAACTCATGTGATGTTACGACCGGCCGTTTCAGGTGGTTTTTTGTGCTAAATTAAAACTTTTTGGCCAATTTTGTTCTAAAGAATTTCGGTGAATGTGCTTATCAGTACTCCATCGATTATTAAAATTAATTCGATTTTCAGAAAAAATCTCCTGTAATTTATATTTATTTAGCCAAAAATATTTTTAAAGATTATTGAATTAGGTATGTGTAATAAATAATTTTTACCTAAAGGTATCCCAGACCTGAAAACGCCAACTCACACGCACACAACCTACGTCATGCCAATAATAGTTCAACAAGTTCCCGCCGAGTTAAGAATGTTCAATAAACCTTTACGCTATGCCCATAAGAATCTATATCAATTTTCCGCCGCATAAGTATAACAAATGAAGTAATAATTAACACCTTTGTAAATAAACTAAAACTTACCTCGTTACTGAATGCCCATACTGTCAGGAGTTCATGGACAGCGAGCGAAAAAACCAGCCTTTTTCGTTCGCTGTTCATGGACCATTAAACTATAATGTAATAAGTAGAGCGAATATAAATAAGACGGTAGTGTTATAAATACCGTTGTTATCTAATGTGTAGATTATACGTCTATAGCATGTTGCTATTATAAATATATTTTGTCTAGGTTAGCTTAGTAAATTGATATGTTGCTACACCCTAGTAAGATCCATGACTGTACTGATTAGATTTTAAGAACATCCTGTGAGTACCATGGTTGCAAGTTGCAACGCAAAAATAATAGGTATTTCTGAACTAGGTAGGTATAATGAAGTACCTCTACATATGTGATATATAGCGCTAACTACTCCAATGACTCCTCTCTAATTGCTTCTAATCCATACTAATATTATAAATGCGAAAGTGTGTATGTCTGTCTGTCTGTCTGTATGCTTGTCTGTTACCTCTTCACGCGAAACCAATTTAGATGGATGGATATAGTTTGAATCCCGGGGAAGGATATAGGATAGTTTTCATCCCTTAATCGTTATATCGACTAAAAATATATCAAGTTGTTATATCGACCGTTACGCACCCAGTTTCCGCTCCGTAAAGATTGGAAAGACAAGACTATTCATGAGTCGAATTTTGGTTAGTCTCCTATCATTTCAAATCTTACTGAGCTTCTCAATCACAGATCGTGTAATGGCGCATCGTGTCTTGATTTCTTGCGCGCACTTAGGAGCTAGTTTAGCCGCCATAAATGTCTGTTTAGCATATAGCATTTATTATTTTGAACTTATGCCACATATTATACGAGACATATTGTTTCTGACGCCGTGTTTACAAGCAATTGTTCTCGGTGAATGTGCATCGCACAATCCGCGACTCCTACGCATATAGAATAAATAAAAGTACTGAGGCAGGTCCACTGTCGAATAAAACTGACATTTGAACGTGAATGAGGTTAAATTTTCCCTAGTAATTAGTCCAATAATAATATTATCAAATGAAACCTTTATAGGTATTTTAAACGAAATAAAACATCATATGCCACGGTCGACTTAATAAGATAATAGTAGTAGGTTGGTAGTAGTTTTGACATCCGCATACCAGGGGTTGATAGATTTCTGTTAAAATCTAATCCAAGTTAGGTTGACTGACATGACACCTTATTTGGGTTCACATTTTTTTCGCTTTAATTACCTATTTTAGTATTATTGTGCGTCTATGTAACACGTTGTACCTATAGCTTTGTTGTCGGAATCAGAGTATCCATACTAAATATGTAATATGCTCTATAATATTATAAATGTTAAATTGTGTCTGTCTGTCTGTAACATCTTCGCGCTTAAACAGCTGAACCGATTGAGAAATTTGGTACGGAGATAGGTTAAATCCCGGGGAAGGACAAGGATATGGATATGTTATATGAAATACAAATTACAACATATGTAATATAGTAACTAGTTTTTAACGATGTTTGTAGTTTAATGGTTTTTACAAGCATGTGAAAATGTAACGATCATCTTTTAACAGCCCGGGGCAGATCAAGTTTTAATTGTTTGCCTTGTAAACATATGCGAACACATATGCTAAGGTAATATAATAATGTAGAATGTAGATACACCGTTTATAGGCCAATAATTTTAAAGAAAAAAAACCGACTTATTTTATTTCTTTATTTAAACTCTATGCACAGTAACGGTTTCATCACCAAAGTCGAACTTAATGCCGTAAGGCAATCTCTACAAGTTAACCTTTAGTTCAACCAGAGAATATTGCTGGAGCGGGGTATAAGTGTAACATACATTAATACATTAGTGGTCTTTGTAAAATACACTAATTACTTACATAAAATAACTATTTAAATAGGTACATTAAATAGTTACATAATGTTATAGGACCTAATATATAATATATAATGTGAAATAATAATAATTGTGAATATTATTTATTAAGGAATAAAGAGGCTATAATAATAATAATAGGACCTAGGCAGCCTAGTGGTTCAGGCATGCGGCTGTCAAGCGGCGGTCGTAAGTTCGAATCCTGGATCGTACCAATCAGTTTTTCGGAACTTATGTACGGAATATTTACCGTTAGCTTTTCGGTGAAGGAAAACATCGTGAGGAAAACCGTCTAACCCCAATAAGGTTTAGTTTTTTTCAGTAAGGTATAGTTTTTGGGTCAGAAGGTCAGGTGGCAGTTGCTTTCGCCATAGTGCTTATGCCAAATCTCGGATGAGGTGTCCAAGCGGACCCAGGGCTCGTTTAGGGCACAACCGGGAACAACGCTACTCCTAGCATCTTACATAATGGGTAGGTATAATGTAACAAATATTACATAAATGGGTCTATAAAGAGTAAAGGCGTCTTTTTTTTTTTTTTTTATGATATAGGAGGCAAACGAGCAGTCGAATCACCTGATGGTAAGCGATAATCGACGCCCATGGACACTTACAACACCAGAAGAGTTGTAGGTGCGTTGCCGGCCTTTAAGATGGGAGTACGCTCTTTTCTTGAAGGCTTGAAGGTTATAACGGTCTTTCCCGTGATCAAAAGAAGCTTACTGTTTTTATCTCATATATTTTTTTAACTAGAGACACCGTTTATGCGGATTAAAGGCGGGTTGCACCAACTTACGATTACAGACCGATCAACGTTAAATGTGACGCCGGCAGCTGTCATTCCATAGAAAGTCTAACTTTTCGTACATACAGATTTTAACCAACATCGCTTACAATTACAGACGGTCTGGTGCAGCCCACCCTGAGTCCAACCAAACATTTGGCTTTTTGACAATGTCCACGGGAAAACACGAACCTAAATCTCTATGTCCCAAATATATCATTGCAGTATTTAATTTTTTTTAAAGGAAAAGTGGCAGTATAGATGTATTTTGGGAAGGAATAAAACATAACAACATAATAAATAAAATAAACGAAGAAACAATTGATAGGTACGTTAAAGATTAATTTCTTTATTTAAATATTAATTTATAAATACGGACATTGTAGTACATTACTTACCTAGGGCGGTAAAACAAAGAATGTCTCAGATCGCAGGTATTTGACGCCCGAGCCTTGCTTTTAAGAGTCCGCAGTAAGCTCGGTCGAATTTCACCTTCCCATACAAACGTAGTTACGCTCTCATTTTAAAACTACGTGTTGGATTGTGACTAAACTTTGCGAATACAATGACATATGGTATATCTATGTCTGTAATTAGTTTATACGGTTCCAGTTTATAAAACAAACGAAATACAGCAAAAACTATTTTTGTATCAAAAGCTTAAATTATCTGTATTTTTTACTATGGTATCTGAAGCTACATAAACTAATTACAGACATAGATATACCTCATGTCATTGTATAGGTATGCAAAGTTTCGTTACAATCCAACACGTAGTTTTAAAATAGAGCGTAACTACGTTTGTATGGAGAATCGAGCTTACTGCGGACTCTTAAGGGCGATAAATATGCGATCTGGGGCTTTCTTTAGTACCGCCCGTGTTAAGAACACCATTTTACGTCTCTCCCTGGCCAGGAAGTGGGATTTCCTGAGTGGGTCATTGCTACTTTATGGCTGGGTATAACGTAATATCTATACACGCCTTTATGCCATTGACAATAGTCCTATTCAGATATTTAAGTTTTCATTATATACCCCTGACTGTATATTTTAGTACTTCAATAAGCTGCCTCGACGCATAGTGAAAAAAACTTTTTAAATTAAAAATTCGGTGTGCAGACCGCCTAAGATCCATTTAGCAAAGGAACCTGGCACGTGCCGCAGCACTAATTAATCGAAGTATCTAATGTTTACTTAACCCTACAGCTCGTCGTTAAAACAGCAAACATCGTAAATTCCATTTCGCGACGTTTACTAAGAACACTGGTACCTAATTTATCAGGATTGTTTTAAATTTTACTTGTTCGGGACTTTAATTGGATTTAAACACAATAATATATTTAAAAAATCATGAATATAAAGTTTTAGAGCGGCTGTACAGGGCAGTACAGGCCTACTTTTTGCAGCGATACAAACAAGCTTTTCACGAACGCGCGACAGTTGTATCTGTATTGTATCGTCTGTTTGCTGCAACAATTCGCCGTGTGTATCTAAAAATGCTCTTTTAGAAGTCTTCATGCAAACTCTGTTATATACGTTAACCTGTAAGATTTTAGCTTTTTAAAATTTTATTTAATGTGTAATCTCCGGAACCACTCATCCGATTTGAATAATGATTTCACCTGCGCGGCTGTCACGCGACGGCGCGCGAGTTCTCTCGATTTTTTCTCGCACTATCGGTCTCTCTCTTATTAGAACACTTACAACAAGAAGTAGTGCGAGAAAAATCGAGAGTATGTCGCGGCCGTCCCGTGATAGACGTGTTGCGTGTAGAACGAACAAGCTGATAATATGAACATTATTTTTCCATATCTTGTTGGCAACAAAATCCATACTAATATTATAAATGCCAAAGGGTGTCTGTTACCTCTTCACGCTTAACCCGCTGAACCGATTTAGATGATTTTTTTATGGAGATAGTTTGAATCCCGGGAAAGGACAATTTATCCTACGACTCTACTTGGTTCTCAGTGATACTTGGGCAGATAGGTCTAAGGTATAAGACAAGAAAGTTATTTTCATATTTTCAACTATTTTCAATAAATCCTCTAAAAGGGTTTAATGTTTGTTGAAAATTCGTATGGCACCCAAGGGTTTCAAACCTCAAGGCTTTACAAAGTGTATTAAATAAGGGTTGCAACCAAGTTTTTATGACCAAAGGTTAAGGTGATTAAAGTGAGGTGAGTAAAAATTGCATGTCGTTCAGTATACTAACGTTCCTCGGACTACATTGCTTAATTACAAAAAAAAACAGTATGGAACCTTCGTTAATTGAACGAGTGAGGGAAGCGAACGAAGTTTTCCTTCTAAGCTTGGGCATAAAATATTTCGTACGTTCGGATGTCTGGCTTTTCTTTTCTACAGGTCGCATTTATCAACCGATTCTCGTGAAGTTTTGTGAGCAGATTCGATAATTATACTACTTTTTGGTCGATTCATTTTTCTTTACAAGCTTTATATTAACTCGACCTGTTCGAAATGCATTTTTGGAATCGCGATGCGCTACCGAATATGCCCATGCTTGGTTCACACCCCATTATTGATACACCCTGTATATATCTATACGTCTATTACTAATATTATAAGGAGAAAAAGTCTGTCAGATTGTAGCTATGTTTTGTTGCTTTGTTTGTAGTTTTGTATTCAAAATTTGTAATTTACATTTTTAACTTTTTTTTTAACTTATGATGACATATAAATTGGTTTTATGAATAAATTGGTTATGAATATATGTTTATAAGTTTGTATGTTTTGGTAAATCTCTGGAACCGCTTATAAATTATTTCACCTGCGTGTCGAATGGACTTTCTGGATGGTTATAAGATACTGTATCTCGCGGGTTTGCCTGCGTTATTTGCGTGCGCGGTTTAGTATATTTCACTGTGTCGAAATGACCTAACAAGAAGATATACATACATATTCCAAGAACCTGATTGATCGAACCCAGTACCCACATCAAAGGTTTAACGAGATCCTCTTGCATAATATAAGCGTTTGGTTTATATGTAATTAGCTATAATTGAAAGTAATTACGCGAAGAGATATGTCGCGTGATATCACGGCCTCGGTTCCGCTGTACATCACAGCAGTCTTCGTAATGAGTAGGTTGCATTGTCAGGTTCTTTGTACAGTCGACAACAAAGAGATCGATACAGCCAAAGTTACAAAAATATGTATACACGACCTTAATGTTAAGGCAGTCGTGTATTACATATTTTTGTAACTTTGGCCGTATCGATCTCTCTGTAGTCGACTGTACGTAAAAAATGTGGATTTACTGTTTTTGTTTCTATAGAAATCGGTAAGTTTAAAAAAAGGAAGGTAAAACCTAGTTAAGTTTAACATTTTTGATTAAACATGTAATAGTATCCAAATACCTGCATACCTGCGCACAAAATTCCTAAAGATAACATTTCTTAAAATATTTTTCAAGTGTATAAGTCGTTAAGACCAAGATAATTAAATGTAAGTACACATTATTTCTTACAAGAAAATACTTTTAAAACAAAATTAAAAAATAACCCCCTTATTCATAAAGCTAAACGACGTATGTATTTAGTCCGTTACCCACAAAATAAATGTCAAAGTAACATATATAAAAGAAAAAAAAAATCGGCATTTAAGCTTAAATAAGTCCCTGGGCGACCGAGCTCAGCTCGGGTAAAAATATGGAGAAAACGATTTTTCCCAGATATGAGACCTAGCTCGATCGATTTTTCGGTCCCGTTAGTAAACGCCTTTATTCCTTTCATCGAAATCGTCAAAGACGTTTTCGAGAACGAGATTGCAAATATATATATACAAAAATATAACTCGTAATTACTTATATAGGATAGATGATGAACGTTTAAGAATAAGACCATAAGTATGTATATAATTATATGCATCCCATTTCTTTACCGCGAAGTCAATTCACTTTTTGCACCAGTATTAACCAAGCCATAAAGTGAAACAAATGCAAGCAGGTTAATAGCACTAGCACATCAATCTCATTGCGTCATCACACAGTTAAGGTATTGCCAACCTTTCATTTTCGCCAAGGGTATCCAGAGACATTTGAGAGACCCAAGTACGTGAAGCAAGAAATCGGTCGGAGGTACAGTCAGGGGTACTATACGTCCCATAATGATACAAATATCTACACAGGCAAGGACAATATATAATATTATACATCGTTTTTGTAACAGGATTCTATTGTCAATATCATAAAGGCGTGTACAGATATTTATGTTGTTATTTATGTACGCAATCACAGGACGGTCCGCGTGCTGTGTCACGGCGACATAGACTATTCATCCCTGTCTAAAAGTTCTAATTAGAAAGAGACGGATAGTCTTGCAGAACACGAGCTGCAACACTATTCAGAATGGCTTTTTTCGACAAAAATAATTGATTGCTTGCGTTATGAAGTTATATTTCGATATCCTTCAATTGGATGCCTCGATGCGAATATAACTACCAGGCTTTCTGTATGAGAAAATTAGAACTCTTCGAGAATAGGTTTTTTTTGAATAATTTCGACTAATATTTTCCGATATCCTTAAGTAAGATTTTAGATGAGGTACAATATTATCATTTTAACTCATTTGTGTTGTTTAATTCTAATGTATTCTTTGAGTACTTAGGCTGAAGTAAAAAACGAAAATAAAGATTCAACTTGTATTTTTTCTATCAAGGGTTTTTTCACCAATCATGTTTCGGTTAAATTAACGAAACAATCATATATCTGAAAATCAGTCGGCATTATTTCCTAGTCTTATCAGAACAGTGTTTCATTGAACACGATATTTTTCAATTCACGTCCTTGGTTCAAAAGTAGTACAATTACTTGGCTGACTGTACTCTCGCTGTTCGTGAGTCCGTATACAATAAAGAATGTTATCGTAGTGATATGGAATATATTTTTTATTTCGAACAATAAGTATATATGGTTTCAACTGTCTTGACGAAC
This sequence comes from Epinotia bilunana, assembly GCA_947049275.1. NCBI lineage: Eukaryota > Metazoa > Arthropoda > Insecta > Lepidoptera > Tortricidae > Epinotia > Epinotia bilunana. The sequence continues at coordinate 26,686,693 of OX346256.1, forward strand.
GAAGGAGTTTTCTTTTGTCTGTAAATTATGAATGGATCTTCAATTCAGGTGACAGACCATTTTAATATAATAAAATCATGAATAGATCTTCAATTCAGGCGATAGATCGTTAAAATAAAATAAATGTATGAATAGATCGTCAATTAAGGCGATAGACCATTCCAAAAGAATAAAAATATGAATAGATCTTCAATTCAGGCGATAGAACATTACAATTGAATAAAATCCATACCCATACTAATATTATAAATACGAAAGTGTTTCTGTATGTCTGTCTGTTACGTTTTCACGTTTAAACGACTAAACCAATTTAGATGACATTTGGTATAGAGATAGTTTAAGTCCCGGGGAAGGACACGATAGTTGTAATTCCAGAAATTAATCATTAATCACGCTTAAGTGGTTCATCCGATTTGGATGAAGTTTCGCACGGAGATAGTTTATAGCCTACATTAAAATATAAGTAGGATATGTTTTATCTCAGTGCTTTGGTTTCTTACTGTCAAACTGTATAAATGTTGTATGATTACATAAATAAATAAATAAATAAATGTCGGGTCCGCGCAGACGAAGTTATTAGAATATTAAGGAGAATTGTGGCTGAAATGACGAACCATTAGGTTACTATTTTTTAATAACTCTGATTATCGTATTAAACATAAACAGATATAACTGTTATGTTAGGGTGCTTTACTCAACTTTGTTTTTATATTGTATCATAGTTACGGTTAAAAATACAGCTGGTAATACCAGCCAACTAGTCAACTTAAACATAAAATTCCTTAACCTAAAAGCAAAATTTGAGAAAAGACTCTTCCCATATCGCGATGCATCATTAATGCCGAATGGAGTGCCAGATCCCGCTGAGAATTGAGCTGAGTGCCTCTACACAGGTAAATAAAGATACGACGTTAAATAAATTCTCCTTTAGTATACTCTTACGCCCTTGTGTTATAAAGTAGTCGTTGAACGGTGTGAACAATAAATAGGTTTGGTGCGATTCTTTTTCTAGACCGGATCTCATCTTAAGACCCATCGGTAGAAAATACAAATGTTTAGCCACGTGCTGCAAATGCTTCAAAATGAAAAGGCCATCCTACTATCCTAGTAATATAATAAATGCGAAAGTTTAGATGTTTGGATGTTCAGATTTTGGCCAATGGCCACTGTGCCAGCCAGATGTGCCAAACTGGTTCGTATGGCACCGTGAAAAAAAGTCAAGTAGCTAATTGCTAGAAATGGCACTGAAAATTTATTTCATGTTATCTACTTACCACTTTTGGGGATACAAGGGGTTAAAGCTCTCAATTGCTCAAAGGTTAGCTGGAAGAGATCCCTTATAGGGATAAGTTTGCCTTTGTACTTTGATCTATTGTGTGACATGTATATTCTTTAACCTGTTATTACGTACAATAAAGTGCTTACATACATACATACATACATAACATACATAAAGTGTGTAAATAGCCACTAGTATATATAAACCTGGCCACAAAATTTCACGAGACTCGGTTGACAAATGCGACAGCGGGACAGACACCGGACAGAAACGATTTTCGGCCCAAGCTGAAGCATAGAACTTCGTTCGCTTCGCTCGCTCGTCCGCCAAGATCTAATCTGAAACTAAAAACAGAGTGCACTCTATACAGGATAAATTGTTATTGATGTGGTGTTTGTTCAGTAATTTGTGCTTCCGCTTCACCCACATCCTATCGGAATTCAATTAATAAATATACAATACCACAACACATCGATAAGCTGTATAAATACAAACAACTCATTACTCATAAGAATTAAGATGTTTTTATAAGATTCACTGCTAGTGTGGCCACGCATGGAATCCATGCTATTTTAATTTTATGAAATGACATGTTTTTCAAAATGAAATAAAACAATCTAATCTAATCTAATCTAATCATTTCTAGAGTTTATGCCCGGGTTAGTCCATATTAATAAAGATCGAAATGAATGATCGAACAAGTCAAATTTATAGACAATTTGGAAAAGCTGACTGCTTTTATACCTTATGTCTAATACTTACTAGCGGCTCTGTAAGCTGTAGAACTCGCGAGGCTTCAAAAAAAAACTTTTTTACGCTTGAAAAAGTGACTACAAAAAAAAACTATATAATTAACGAACCTAGTCACAAAAATTCACGAGAATCGGTTGAGAAATGCGACTTGTAGAGGAGAACAGCGGGACAGCGGGATATCCGGACGTACTAAACAATTTTCGGCCCGAGCTGAAGCATGAGCTTCGTTTGCTCGGTAGCTAAATTGTAGCTTTGCAAAATGTTAGAATGTATGTAACTAACCTAACCTAACCACCTATCCGATTTTAAAAACTCTTTCACCTGCGTGTAGAATGGGCTTTCTGAATGGTTATAGGCTATATTTTAGCCCGAGGGTTAGCCGATCGGCGGGCAAAGCCGCGCGGGAAGATAGTGTGTACATGATGATTTTTAATTCGTGATTAGGAGTCATCATCATCATCATATCAGCCGAAAGACGTCCACTGCTGGACATAGGCCTCCCCCAAAGAGTGCCACAATGACCGGTCCTGCGCCACCCGCATCCAGCGGACTCCCGCGACCTTTACCAGTAGGATTAGGAGTATTTTTTTCTAATTCTGTAATTGATACCAAACACGATTAACTCGAAGTTACTTAAAACAAACGTTCTTTTTTCTGAATAAAACTGAATACGAAATTACTTTTATTTCAAAATCGTTGTCACTCTAACAGTAGTTTGCAATTTGACGTGTGTGTGTGTTTGACGTATCTACTTAACTTCAAGAAATTTAGGGTGACCAAACATTCAGTGGACATTATTATTATCATTTTTAAATAACTAAACAGTGATTTCATTGAATGAGACCTCATCCATTGAAATCCGTTTTGGCTGTTTATTAATATTTTTCGACTCCTGATAAAGGATAAACAATCATCGTGTATATTTGTAATCACAATAATAATAAAACTATACTAGTTACGATCCGTTTAAAAAAAGTCTCAGCACCCAGTATCGTTATTAATTTTTTTTCAAGTCTTCTGTCCCAATACAAAACACACAGTTGGTAAAAACGATTACAAGACCTCAATCTAATCTACTAAACACCCAAATATGACTGTTTTTTCTGTCGTTTTACGCGAAAACGCGGGTCAATTCAATAGTATCGGGTAAAAAGAGTTTAACGAATAATGTACAATGCTGGATAGAGTTAAGTACATTATTAAATACAAAATATACAAAAGGTAGGAGACACGGCAATAGAAAGATCCCTCACGGACCGAATTTATGAGAATTGTTTGGATGTTATATTTATATACAGCCGATTTTAGAAACTTCGATAGCGCGATGCACAACGCGTCAGTTTTGACAGCTGAGGGGACCGACACCACCGAGGGATTCCACGCTAACAACCCGAATTTGGCAAAAACACTAGCTTTTTCGCGAAAATACGGGTTCCATTTATCCTAAGACGACATATGACACACTATAGCTACTGTGCGTCGATTCCCGGGGGCTTGATTCCGAAACGGGAATCGGACGTCTTGGAATTGGATTGGAATCGCACTGGCACTCGGTTAGGGTGATGCGTACAACTGTGTGAGAGCGCGACGATTTATATGATATCGTAACACTATATTATATACAGAGTGTACCAAAAAATGCGGTGTGAACCGATCAAGGGTATAACAGGTATCGTGGTCTGATAAGAAAAAACTAAAAGAAGATATTTTTGACGCGATTTTTTTTTACTTTTGTTTGGAGCAAGTCGCCCCAGTCACCAAAGCTCCATACAAAAGTAAAAAAAATCGCGCAAAAAAAATTTTCTTTTACTTTTTTCTTATCAGAACACGATACCTGTTATGCCCTTGATCGGTTCACACCCCATTTTTGGTACACACTGTATTTAAATGCACAATAAAATTATGGGTTAGTTTAGTTCTTCTTTTTAAAACGACATGTTAAGACGGACAACGACAGGAATAAGATGAACTAGGTACAAGCAATGGTATTCCGCAATATTTAGGTCGGACAACTAGTTAGTTATAGTTGCTAGAAATTAAAATAGAAAAGAAATAGAGCGAGAAGAGCGTTTTTCATACAACCTCATTTATTTCTATTTATAATAGTTAATAGAAAAAGAAATTGGCGGATCCCATTGTGCATAAAATGTTGCATCTCATTCGAGTATGCCATTTTAAAATGAGAACCCTAGTTAGTAAGTAGGGTCGACCGTGATGGGGACTCTTAAATTAGGCGATTCACCCACTGCACCGCGCCCCGTCGCGTAGCGCGGGGCCGCAGATTTTACCATTGTATGCAAGAATCTCAATTTATATAGAAAACACGCCTAGTACAACACACTGCCGACGCGGCAATGCGCGTGTAAAAACTGTCGCTCCGCGCACCGCGGCGGGACGCGGTGCAGTGGGTGAATCGCCTTAATGAATTATTAAAGAAACTAGCCATTGCCGGCGGCTTTGTCCCCCTTGATGCCATTTATTTATTTAATAATTTACATAATAGGCTTACAGTAAAACCATAGCGCCTACAATGTTAGAGCCATAAGGGATGCTTGCAATTAGACTGCCTCAGGCGTAGCATTAATTATCGTACTCTCCTAGAAATGTCAGCCCTTATCTATACACATTTCCAGGATAAAAGTATCTATCGTTCATTCCCGGTTTCCAAACTATCTGCATACCGAATTCCATCTCAATCTGTTCAGCGGTTTAAGCATGAAAGGTAATAGATAGTTACTTCCGCATACATTCATAAAACTAGTGGCGCTGTCAGCTGTAGACTTCGCGAGTTTGTTCATTCTGTGCAGGTGAAAGATTTTTTGAAATCGGATAAGTGGTTCCGGAGATTACCAAAACATATAAACTTAACACTTTCTCTGCCAGGAACCCGCCTAGCGGGCGCTTACGCCGTAGTCACTTTCCGCTACATACGAGGAAAACCACGGGATCGGCTACGAGCGTAGCGCGTAGCAATTGTAGGCAGCGAAAGTGTTAGAAAGCTACAATCACAGACTTTTCCTCTATATAATATCAGTATATTAGTATGGATTACATTATCTCTAAATCGTAGGTACTATTTTCCTTCTATACTCGACCTCTGCAGCCTAGTTGGTAGTGACCCTGCCTACGAAGCAAGAGGTCCTGGGTTCGAATCCCGGTAAGGGCATTTATTTGTGTGATGAGATGACCATGAATATTTGTTCTGTGTCATGGATGTTTTCTATGTTTTTAAGTATACATTTTTCTATATAAGTATGTATGTCGTCGTCTAGTTACTATACCCATAACAAGCTTTGCTCAGTTTGGGACTAGGTCGATTTGTGTAAGATTGTCCCCAAATATTTGTATTTATTTATTTATACTGTGGCTTACTTGTGGCTTATACTGCATCGCCCATATACGTTGCCATTTTGATTGCGGTTGTAGTTTTCAACTCAAGGTTCCATTCATTGCCTCAACGAGGGCACAAAAGATTTGATGTCCGCTAGCCTAGTCTGGGATGCAATTCTGATATTGAAAATCTAGAAATATTTCTGTCTACGTGTTACAGGTATTCTTAGACAATAGATTACTCCTATATTTAGGCCATATAAAGACGCTGTAGACGAGCGGTAAGAACTTTTTTGGCTCGTACCACTGGGTTTTTTCAAAAAATTATGTACGAAATTTCATTTCATATTTAACAATGGCTTTCGATGAAGGAAAACATTGTGAGGAAACCGGTAGTTTACTAGTTTTCCCTCTAGGTTGGAAGGTCAGATGGTAGTTGCAAATCTTAGGATTAGGTGCCAAAGCGGACCTCAGGTTCCTTTAGGTTAAGGCACAACCGGGAATAACGCTAGGAGGATGATTTTTAGGGCATACGAGTACAAATACCATAATGACTATTATTGATAAAATGCGGTGAAAGTTTACTTATCTGGGGGGGCTGGACGGTTTTTTTTTGGAAAATTTAAATTATTCAAGTTTTCACTTTTGCCGGCACTCCTGGAGTGCAACTCGGTCTTTTTTTGGTTTCGTATAAGTTTTACGTCAAATTTTAAGTTCATGAACTGGGGATTGGAAGACAAATAAAAGCCTGAAAAAATACCAAACATACAAACAGCCAGTGTATTGTCCCATTTGCTATATTGAATTGTTTCGTGAGTATTTGACTATAATGGAATGAAGATTCAATGTTAATTTATGTAACAACATTAGGTATCTGGTTACCATCAGGCAGGCCGTGTACCAGTTCGCTACCGTCGTGGTATTCAAAATAGCACATTGCTGTAGAGGCTAGAAAGAAGGCAATAGACGGACAAGTGGGTACCAGGGCCGAGTCGAAGTTGAGGAACTCGAAGGAGATGAGTCCATCTATTGCACTTTTGACCGAGACATTACATAGTGTTTTTCATGCCTTCTGCGAGGAAAATGCAAATCATTCATGAAGATTAAGATCATAATAAACAAAAGAGCGTGGCGCGTTTCCGCAGCGGCGCGGCGCCCTAACTTCTAACCGAGGGGTAATCACGCAACGTTTAGAACGCGCTTTAGGTAAATCCAACTGTCATTTATCCATATAAAAAATTACATTTGGATCTAACTGACGTACGTACAATTCGTTACGTGATCGACCTACTGGACTCCAAAAACATTGATGAAAACAGTGTTTATTTTAAGTTGATTAAAATATTCAATTGTATTCCAGATACAAACAAAACACTGAACTCCAAGGTTCCGTACCATTATCTATAAAAACAGCAAAAAAAATGTTGTATGGGAGCCCCCCTTAGCGGCAACTGTCTAGCTATCGCGGTTCTTGAGATACAGCCTGGTGACAGACAGATGGACAGACAGCGAAGTCTTAATAATAGTAACTTTTAGAAATAACAAAATCTTCTTTCAGCAAAATATCCTATCTACGATATTTAAGGTACTTTCCCTTCATGTCGCATAGTTTTGGGACGCCCTGTATGGTAGGCTGTGGTCTTGGTAACTGTAAGATATGTATTACCTTTTCATGCATCTATAGTCACAATAAACATATTTTCTGACTTAGACTTTGGACAGTTTGAATTCGAAGAAGGCCTGTTCGTGCGTCGTCCAGCTAACCACAGTTTTGATGATGACCATCTTTTGCCACATTTCCGAGCAATATAGCGTGAAAGAATTACTGCTTCAATTTGATTTATAGGCAATAATAAAATAGAAAGGATGATTTTAATCATTAATAACATTCGTTTACTAAGTATTTCATTAGTTAAGTTAATTCAGTTTAAACAGGTGTATATTAAACCTGTAAGGAATAACAATGGTACCTATTGTGACACTTGAAAATTTGTATTGACGTCCATAAAATGAATAGATTGGATAAACTGCTGATTAAATACTTTAGAAAATATTCATTATATTTAAATGACATGAAACTAATAAAATGTCAACCATAAACCTGCCATGTTTATGTAGACTATAAGTGAGAACCTGTAATAGGGGGTAGACAAAAAATAACGAATAATGTTGAATTTTCCCGAAAAGGATTTAAAATATTGTGAAATGGAGAAAAGAGTTAACGAGGGGATTAAATAATGACAAAGTTATGTGTCCAAAGTTAAATAGGGTTATATATTCTGTCCCTTTGCCGAAAAACGCACCTTCATATGAAACGATTTTTCTCTCTCTTATAAGCAATACTAAACCGGTTATAGCTTCGTAATTCTTTGAGATATCTGAATGGGATTTTCGTCACTAGGCATATTTTTAGCCTTCTTTCTTTTAAAGTAATAATAAATTTTGAGTCTACACCCGTATTGACTATACTTGGTTTTACTATTGTGTATAAGAATATGTTGCGCTGTAGGTTTTCCATGTATTAATATATAAATAAAGCCAATTAAATAGTGTCCTGTTTGAATAGAACTCATTTCCCTTTCTTCCCATAAATCTAATCATAATTATAACAAGCATACAAATAAAAAAGGAGAACGGAAAGGAAAATTTACTGAAAAAACCGTTTTATTTCATACAATAGGTGGGTTAGTATGCCATTCGGAGCATAATTTAGAAATCAACTATCATCTCATTTATCAAAATCGATACCTTAAACGCTACAGTGCAACACACGCACTCACATAAACTATAGTCATCAGCATCATCATATCAGCCGAAAGACGTCCACTGCTGGGCATAGGTTCCCAAAGAGTGCCAATGTGACCGTTCCTGCGCTACCCGCATCCAGCGGACTCCCGTAACCCTTATCACCTGATGTGTGGTGGGCTGATGACCTCATCAGCCCACCTTGTTGCCTTCCCACGCCGCGCCTTCCGGTACGTGGTCGCCACGCGAGTACCTTTCCGCCCAGTAGCGATTGGTTCTACCGCGCACTGCCACTTTAGTTTAGCGATTCGGAGGGCTGTATCTGTTACCTTGGTTTTGCTGTGGATAGCCTCATTTCTGACGCGATCACGCAAAGAAACTCCCAACATAGCCCTCTCCATTGCCCTTTGAGTGACTTTGAGCTTTCTTATGAGGCCCATAGTATGTAAACTAGCGCATATAAATTAATTTTTCATTTACCACTTAAGCTGGCTTTTTAATTGTGTAAGTAAAGTATTTTTGTGGATCAGTGATCCTAAATTGTCACTGTATTATTCTATTCTCTATGAATGCCACACTTCTTTATTAATCAATCTTGAAATAATTTATATTAACTACTATCAAAAATATCCACACTTCGTCGCAACCGTCCTCATTTTACAATAATTAACAGGGCCTTACAAATTGAAATAAAATTACCCGCGCATACCATTCTAAAGAGGCCCGTTAAATATTTTCAAGGGTCATTAGGGTACATAATTGGGTCAATTTCGCTTCAGGTATAATAAAATTATCCGTAAATTAATACGCCGTAGGAAAGTTACTGAAAATTATTATTTATGAACATGAAGATCGGAAAATATATTGGGAGGAAATTAATTAAGTCGAGGGATTTATGCCATGAGTTGTAGTGTTCAAACGTGCTGCTGTCAGTCGGACGATCGTATGTTCGAATCCCGGCTCGTACCAATGAGTTTTTCGGAACATACCATTTGCTTTTCAGTGAAGGAAAACATCGCGAAGAAAGCGGTATGTATATACACGTAACTTACCCTACGATAAAAACGTAATTCATAAATCATAATTACTAATATAACTGATATATATTTTTGTAATGCAACTTATTGTGATAATTTGATCGTTTACTATCCATTAATAAAATGACACCATGTTATACATTTTAATAGTCCGCAGTAATCTCGATTCTCCATACAAACGTAGTTACGCTCTCATTTTAAAACTACGTGTTGGATTGTAACGAAACTTTGCATATACAATGACATAAGATATATCTATGTCTGTAATTAGTTTATGTATCTTCAGATACCAAAGTGAAAAAAATACAGCGAATTTAAGTTTTTCATACAAAACTTGTTTTTGCTGTATTTCGTTTGTTTTATACACTAGAACCATATAAACCATAGAACCATATTATGGATAGTAAACGATCAAATTATAACAATAAGTTGCATTACAAAAAATATATATCAACACGTAGTTTTAAAATGAGGGCGTAACTACGTTTGTATGGGAAGGTGAAATTTCGCCGAGCTTACTTTGGGAATCTTAACATGAGGAAAGTACCCTATTGAGACCAAGGACAGACTTCTCACATTTCGGTGGAATAACACCTTAATGGTGTGTATGCAATTACCTCACATCTAGGTGCCAAGATTTTAACGCCTCACGCCGTAGCTGCGAAATTAGTCAGTAGAGTCAAATCGAGTTTGGCCCAGAACTTACTCAATTGGCGAGAGCGAGCTAAAGTTAGTCTAACTGCAAAACCTCCTTCCCATCGGGCTTGACACTTCAAAGTTTCAATTATTAGATTTTAGGTGCACACTTCGAAACTTTCGGATTTCAAGTAGGTACTAGTTGGTTTGGTGTTTGTGTTACGGTTTGATTTAAGAGTATTCTTGAGGCCAAGTAGTTTACGGCACGTACGAGTAAATTTACCGAGTCTTTTAACCCCAGCCGAAAACGAGGTTTTATAAGTATAACGAGTATCAAAAAGGGCACTGGCCTCTGAAACGAGAGGACGCCACTTATCTCAAAGTGGTACAGTGAAATTAAAAGTATTTTTTTTCTATGACCACTCTTTTCGGCGTGCCTAATCTAGCTAACAGGGCTGATACTTACAGGGTTATCAGGACGCGGTATGAGTTCAGCGCGGCTATCACGAGACGGCGCGCGAGCTCTGTCGATTTTTCTCGCACTATCCGTCTCTCTCTTATTAGAACACTTAGAAAGAGAGGTATAGTGCGAGAAAAATTGAGAGAGCTCGCGCGCCGTCTCGTGGTAGTGCTGGGGGAGCGAGAACTATCTTTGAAGGCCTTCACCCACCGATCGCGTGTCATGCGCGGCGCGTGTCGTGCGCGGCGCGTGTCGGGCGCGGTTGAAGCGGTATATTCACACCGCAAGCGGGCGGCGTGTACGCCCGCGCGGACCCGCGTTCGAACCGCGTTCGATGTGTGTTTGAAGTGTAGTTTCAATGCTTTACAATTTGCGCGGGCCCGCGAAGCACACGCGCCGCGCACGACACGCGTTCGGTGGGTGGAGGCCTTAAAGGGGCACGTCCCACGACAACCATGAGGCATGGCGAGATACTCTTCATTTTATTGGGCAAGAGTGGCGCTAGTACTGACAGGAGGCTGAGCATGCAGAATCTGGATGGGTTTCTGACAGGGTATCAGTGGGTGGGCAACCGGGTAACCAATATGAGTAGTTGTACTCAAGGCAAATAGTAAACCCCCGTACTAGTAAAGAAGTACTGTCCATGTATGATGTCGGCTAATGAAGAAAAGTATATACATACATACATTCACGCCTTTATCCCAAAAAGGGGTAGGCAGAGAACATGAAACTTGTGTTCCAGTTCCTTTTAGCATAGATGTGAGTATAATAGATCGGGTCGGATGACTGCGATTATGATATCGCAGTGACAGGTTGCTGATGGGCTAGCAACAACCCACAACCCACTACAAGCCTGCCCCCTTAGTCGACTCTTACAACACCCACAGGAAGAAATGGGGTGGTGCTATTCTAACCCGACACCCCTCGTGAAAACAACTAAGAAAAGAAAAGTGCATATAATGAATTTAAAAGGAAAACTATCACGGCCTGGATTACTTCCAGGCATAACTACTCGTAGTTACCGAGTAATAGTCGACCAACATAAAATGTACTTAGGAAGGCCACTTTCGTACAAATTCGGCCGACCCAACCGCACCATTTAGTTGGAGCGCGCATGTCTATATAACTAAGGCAGACAGGCCCGACACGCACTTTGCCGATTTTTTGGCTGTAGCTTATTTTTAATTTAGTTTAGTTAAAGTAAGTTACCATGTTGTATATACAATTATTATTATGTTAGGTACATACATTGCAAGTTAATAGAATAAGACATGCTGCACCGCCCCCAAGTAATAAGGGCTTAGACAAGTTTTATATTGACGGTGAATTTTTGAGTCCACCTATTCTGATGTAATTAGATAATCTTAAAATAGTACGCACATGCATCATCATCATCATATCAGCCGAAAGACGGCCACTGCTGGACATAGGCCTCCCCCAAAGAGTGCCAAAGTCACCGGTCCTGCGCCACCCGCATCCAGCGGACTCCAGCAACCTTTACCACAGGTCATCATACATGTATAATAAAATGACAATTATGATTAATATTATCGCCTGTACCTACTAATGTAATAATGTTATTATGAATAAAATATTTCATTTAATTTCATTTCAAGGGATAAGGGCAAGGATGATGGTGATGAAAATGTCGGCAAGTGAAGAAATCACGACACCGACTCCTTCACGGACAAAAGTATCTTCAATTATGATACTACAGCAAAATCAAAGAAAAAAATGGTCAAAAATCATATTTTAATATTCGTATTACCACTATTCACCGTACTCTGGAATTATCATCACTATCCACAATAACTCATCAGCTCCTCAACCGTACAGGCTTTATCACAGCATTCCGACACCACCTGCCTCTTGCCTCTAACTCCATGCAGGCCCTGAGCTTCCTTCGCCGCCATCCAAGGTGAAATGTACCCTGAGTCAAAGCCATAAGCTTCGTAATAGTCATCGAGAGTGTCGAAGCTTCCAGAACGCTTATAGTCTTTGTAACAGAGTGCTGCTAGGGTACTGGCAAGCCGTCTTCCACAGTAGATTTGAGGGGATTCCTGAGCAGGCAGGGCAGCCGCCAATAAGTGTATTACAGTCAGGATAATCACGACTTGAATCTTCATGATTTTCTATTGTTACCTACTGGAAACAAGGCTTAATGTATAATGTGAGTTGTGGTCTACACTCCACGCTTTTATACTGAAATTGTCGATATTATAATTCAGAATTTAATCGTGATATGAGGCAGGCAAATGAAAGGAGACATTTCGACGTGGGTCGTGCGTGGTTATGTCCTAGTTGTTTGACGTCATGAATATACGAATAAGCTCTGATACTATATTTAGGTAAATAATTAGAGGAGTTGCTGTGTGAGCTGTAGAACTGTGGTAAAAATAAATATTTTTAAGTTTCGAAAAAGTAAGTCGACAAAAAAATCTATGTAAGTACTTAATTATTGAACGTGCTCACAAAATTTCAAGGGAATTAGTTGAGAACTGCGACCTGTTGAGGACATCTGGACATCGATATGGTTATTATGAGAGGTGATTTCGTGGTTAAATCTCGGGTCGGGCTGTCTTTTAAGAGGTGGCCGATGGATTGTGAGGTACTTCCATCGCACGGGCAAAAGTCATCGGTGGTTATCTTGAAGCGGTGTAGAGGTAGGATTTGTGGTGGCCGTGTCCCGTGAGAATTACGGTGAGATGGAATGAGATAGTGGTTTTATTTCGTAGATTTTGGATATGCTGCAAAGTCGGTAGCCAGTTCTTCAAGTGTGATTCAGTGCTAGATGTTTGATAGAAAACATAGTATATATTCATATTCACGTAAGCCCTGAACTATTGATCACAGGAATTACGACCTTTTTTGTATATACAAAAAAGGTCGTAATTCCTGTGATCAATAGTTCAGGGCTTACCCGACGTACCCGACGTACCTTTTCACTCCGTTATAATCTGGAGGCAACTGTACTTCCCATACCTTTTGCACAATATTAAACCTTATTGCATGAGCCCAGTTCTGTAGATCGAAATGAGAAGTCCTTTATGGGATGACGTCATGGCAGATGCCAACGACATTAATTAATCTCGCTATAGTTTGTAACGAATGCTCCCTAATCCATTAATTAGTCCTCTTACTAATGAGATGTTGCGATAAGGGGTAACACATCCGGGTTCTGTTGACACATTCAGTGCCACTGACACCAAGTTCGTCTTATTTATGCAACTTTTTGGCTCGGCTCTCCATACAAACTTAGTTTGGATATCATTTTAAAACGACAGGCTAGAATAACATGAAACTTTGTATATACACAATGGGATCCTCCATCCACATCTATTTCTAAAACTAGTTTCTGATGCTAGTTATTAAAACTGAAAAAAAAGTGAGTACATTTTTCATACAGCAGAGTCTCTATTCTAACCGCTTCATTATTCATTAGTTTCCGACCGAGGCATAGTGGATTGTCAATTGAAGACGTAACAATAAAAAAAATACGGTAGCAGAAAATATAAATGTAGGTACTTATATAAAACAACACAAAACAGAAAATAAATCAGTCCGAAAATAGGCTCGGGGCTCAGCGTTTGTTACTATCTAACAATTTTGGCTCAGTGATCCAAAAAGGGTCTTGGACTCCGAAACGAGAGCACGCCAATTATCCCGATCCTGCGCCTCTTCCTGCCAACTTTCAGCTTGAAGATGACGCAGATCCGCCTGCACGCGATAGATTGGGGGATACCCCAAGCGATACCCAAGTACGCTCACTTGACTGCCCGATCCTCTCTCATTCGCAGTAGATGACCGAACCAGTGAAGTCTCGGGGATTTCGTTTCGCCGATGATGTTCAGCTCGGCTACCAACTCCTCGAACTCGATTTTTTTCCGGATCCTCCATGTTCCATCGTATCTCAAGACAGGTCCCAAGATCTTCCGAAAAAAAATCCTCTCCGTTACCAGTAGCCGATTTTCCTTTTTTTGCGTTAGTGTCCAGGCCTCACAGCCGTGCATAAGGGTCTTATGAGTATCTTATACACCCGCAGCTTTGTGTTTCTGCTAAGAAGCCTGGACACCAAGACTTTGTGGAGGGCTGCACAGCATCGCAGGGTGTTTTGGATACGTATACATGTTCATGTAGTGCTGCCTACTGTCGGTAATGGTGCATCCAAGGTACCCAAACTTTGTCAAACCCCTGATAAAAAAAGCACTACTATGTCAATAAATTTCTGATGACTACCATACCATGAGCGAATATAGTGAAATAAACCTTTACGTCACTCTGGGCGGTAAGTGAGACTTACCGCCCACGGGCGCAGCGGCAAATCTCACTTCACACCCAGAAGAAGACGTAAAATTGTGTACGCACCACGGGCGGTAATTCGTAAAGCCCCAGATTGCATATTTATAGCCCTCACCTTCGGTTCGGGCCACAAACACCTGCGATATGGGGCATTCACGAATTTACCGCCCTAGGTACGTAATGTACTATTACGTTACACCTGGCCATAATGTGAGTTTTACCGCACGCTGCGCATTGTGGCCAGGTGAAGTGGTGATATTGGGTGCTCACCACGGGTAGTAAGAAATAAAGCCCTTGGTCAGTAATGTACTATTACAATCCACTCGCTCTGAACGTGCGCCTTTATATTCGCCAAGATAAACACGGGAAGTCTAAGCTCGCACGGGGGTGCGGGGCGGGAAGGGACCGTGCGGGAATGGAATTCGGGCCAATATCAGTGTTACCTAGCTGCACCGTGGGAACTTAGAATTATACCTACACTTTGCGCGCCACTACTGGAGATTCAGCCAGTCGGTTGGCACACGCGCTCACGGCCGGACGCTGCTTACGCGCACAATAAAAGCTGTGACTAATTATTAAAAAAAAACTTCGTCGTGAATTCTTTCCGTTCGAATACATACGGAATTTATTTATCAGATTCAGAATTTTTGTCGCTTAAATCTAATGACCAAACATTTAAAGAAGGAATAAAACATTCAAAGTACATTAAGGTAAAGCAGTTGTAGACACATAATAATAAAAATGATTTGTTATATCCAAAACTAAACAGTTTTTTATTTCACTCAACTATTATAAATACATTTCTAAGCGGTATCAACCCTAGCGTCGATTGGCCGGCACGAACGGGTAACGACCCGCGCGCTCTATTGTAAAATTTTGTAGGCATGTAAAACGGTAGGTATGCCCTTTTTATATTCAGACTTGAGTATCTCTTCGCAGAACTATTATCCAATCTGTGACAATATTAAGGCTCCACATTCGAAATTTTCGTGAAAATGAGTTGTTTTGTAACCGTTTTATACATTATAACGTAACATTTTTGCTGTCGGAAAAAATATATCATAATCTGCAAGATATGCGACGGGTCATAGTTTTCGTAGAAATCCATTTTAACAATAAAAATTTGAGAAAAAGAAATCTAAAGTCACCTCTATTTTTTCACTTGTAACCATTGCTCCATTTTTTATCAGAATAATATGAAATTTTATAACTTTCTTCATAAAATAATGAACAAGGGCATCATTTTCTTACTTTCTTTATTTTCTTAAAAATTTATCTCGTTTTCTGAAATATTCCGCCAAAGTTCCTACGCCTCCCCGTTTTCGTCCATACGGTCAGTGCGGGACGAGACACGTTGCATGACGGACCTGTGTCAATTTGCGCTGCGCCGAAATTTTTAAATATTTGTGGAAATCGTGGACTATATTTGTTGCATAGAGTGGACAATCCGTTTTATGATTCGTATAGTATGTAACTAATAAACATTTGCGTATAGTTTAGTTTTTAGTGACAGATAATTTTGTTGCATAGAGTGGACAATCTATTTCGTGGTGTGTAAAGTAGTAGGTACTATAGACAAGACAGCTGACTGACCATGCGTGCACTTTATGTGCATTGTAATAAGGTTCTTGTATAAATACAGGATGGTCAGTTAACTGTGTTGGCGTTTGTACCTAATTAACATTTACGTAGGTATAGTTTAGATTTTGTTTTTAGTTCAAGATGGGAAATAATAATAATAATAATAATAAAGGCGTAGGGATGTGACGGCCCCATCGCCCACCAGATTTCTGGTGCAATCAGTCAACGTAAGGCAGCTTGTGGCGGGCTGTTAGGGCGTAGCGACCCTACGTACCTGAGTACTCCTGGGGGTGTCCTGTGGTCAGGTTGAGCCGACCGGGTGGATGGTTGGACAGGCCCCCTGTCTCTGGCTTGCCTTTACTGGCCGTTCAGAGTGGAGTCGCAAGAGCTGTTGCTCGAGGGTTGATGTGGACACCTAAGTGGCGAGTTGGCTATATGTTTAAAGTCCAGTGCCACCTCTCTTCCCCCCAGCTTTCTGACCGGTGTTGCCCTTAGGCCATTTTTTAATGTCGCTATTAATAGGGGCCCATCTAGCAGTTGGCGAGTCACCGTCTGCCAGAGATAAAAATTATAACAATAAGTTGCATTACAAAAAATATATATCAACACGTAGTTTTAAAATGAGGGCGTAACTACGTTTGTATGGGAAGGTGAAATTTCGCCGAGCTTACTTTGGGAATCTTAACATGAGGAAAGTACCCTATTGAGACCAAGGACAGACTTCTCACATGTCGGTGGAATAACACCTTAATGGTGTGTATGCAATTACCTCACATCTAGGTGCCAAGATTTTAACGCCTCACGCCGTAGCTGCGAAATTAGTCAGTAGAGTCAAATCGAGTTTGGCCCAGAACTTACTCAATTGGCGAGAGCGAGCTAAAGTTAGTCTAACTGCAAAACCTCCTTCCCATCGGGCTTGACACTTCAAAGTTTCAATTATTAGATTTTAGGTGCACACTTCGAAACTTTCGGATTTCAAGTAGGTACTAGTTGGTTTGGTGTTTGTGTTACGGTTTGATTTAAGAGTATTCTTGAGGCCAAGTAGTTTACGGCACGTACGAGTAAATTTACCGAGTCTTTTAACCCCAGCCGAAAACGAGGTTTTATAAGTATAACGAGTATCAAAAAGGGCACTGGCCTCTGAAACGAGAGGACGCCACTTATCTCAAAGTGGTACAGTGAAATTAAAAGTATTTTTTTTCTATGACCACTCTTTTCGGCGTGCCTAATCTAGCTAACAGGGCTGATACTTACAGGGTTATCAGGACGCGGTATGAGTTCAGCGCGGCTATCACGAGACGGCGCGCGAGCTCTGTCGATTTTTCTCGCACTATCCGTCTCTCTCTTATTAGAACACTTAGAAAGAGAGGTATAGTGCGAGAAAAATTGAGAGAGCTCGCGCGCCGTCTCGTGGTAGTGCTGGGGGAGCGAGAACTATCTTTGAAGGCCTCCACCCACCGATCGCGTGTCATGCGCGGCGCGTGTCGTGCGCGGCGCGTGTCGGGCGCGGTTGAAGCGGTATATTCACACCGCAAGCGGGCGGCGTGTACGCCCGCGCGGACCCGCGTTCGAACCGCGTTCGATGTGTGTTTGAAGTGTAGTTTCAATGCTTTACAATTTGCGCGGGCCCGCGAAGCACACGCGCCGCGCACGACACGCGTTCGGTGGGTGGAGGCCTTAAAGGGGCACGTCCCACGACAACCATGAGGCATGGCGAGATACTCTTCATTTTATTGGGCAAGAGTGGCGCTAGTACTGACAGGAGGCTGAGCATGCAGAATCTGGATGGGTTTCTGACAGGGTATCAGTGGGTGGGCAACCGGGTAACCAATATGAGTAGTTGTACTCAAGGCAAATAGTAAACCCCCGTACTAGTAAAGAAGTACTGTCCATGTATGATGTCGGCTAATGAAGAAAAGTATATACATACATACATTCACGCCTTTATCCCAAAAAGGGGTAGGCAGAGAACATGAAACTTGTGTTCCAGTTCCTTTTAGCATAGATGTGAGTATAATAGATCGGGTCGGATGACTGCGATTATGATATCGCAGTGACAGGTTGCTGATGGGCTAGCAACAACCCACAACCCACTACAAGCCTGCCCCCTTAGTCGACTCTTACAACACCCACAGGAAGAAATGGGGTGGTGCTATTCTAACCCGACACCCCTCGTGAAAACAACTAAGAAAAGAAAAGTGCATATAATGAATTTAAAAGGAAAACTATCACGGCCTGGATTACTTCCAGGCATAACTACTCGTAGTTACCGAGTAATAGTCGACCAACATAAAATGTACTTAGGAAGGCCACTTTCGTACAAATTCGGCCGACCCAACCGCACCATTTAGTTGGAGCGCGCATGTCTATATAACTAAGGCAGACAGGCCCGACACGCACTTTGCCGATTTTTTGGCTGTAGCTTATTTTTAATTTAGTTTAGTTAAAGTAAGTTACCATGTTGTATATACAATTATTATTATGTTAGGTACATACATTGCAAGTTAATAGAATAAGACATGCTGCACCGCCCCCAAGTAATAAGGGCTTAGACAAGTTTTATATTGACGGTGAATTTTAGAGTCCACCTATTCTGATGTAATTAGATAATCTTAAAATAGTACGCACATGCATCATCATCATCATATCAGCCGAAAGACGGCCACTGCTGGACATAGGCCTCCCCCAAAGAGTGCCAAAGTCACCGGTCCTGCGCCACCCGCATCCAGCGGACTCCAGCAACCTTTACCACAGGTCATCATACATGTATAATAAAATGACAATTATGATTAATATTATCGCCTGTACCTACTAATGTAATAATGTTATTATGAATAAAATATTTCATTTAATTTCATTTCAAGGGATAAGGGCAAGGATGATGGTGATGAAAATGTCGGCAAGTGAAGAAATCGCGACACCGACTCCTTCACGGACAAAAGTATCTTCAATTATGATACTACAGCAAAATCAAAGAAAAAAATGGTCAAAAATCATATTTTAATATTCGTATTACCACTATTCACCGTACTCTGGAATTATCATCACTATCCACAATAACTCATCAGCTCCTCAACCGTACAGGCTTTATCACAGCATTCCGACACCACCTGCCTCTTGCCTCTAACTCCATGCAGGCCCTGAGCTTCCTTCGCCGCCATCCAAGGTGAAATGTACCCTGAGTCAAAGCCATAAGCTTCGTAATAGTCATCGAGAGTGTCGAAGCTTCCAGAACGCTTATAGTCTTTGTAACAGAGTGCTGCTAGGGTACTGGCAAGCCGTCTTCCACAGTAGATTTGAGGGGATTCCTGAGCAGGCAGGGCAGCCGCCAATAAGTGTATTACAGTCAGGATAATCACGACTTGAATCTTCATGATTTTCTATTGTTACCTACTGGAAACAAGGCTTAATGTATAATGTGAGTTGTGGTCTACACTCCACGCTTTTATACTGAAATTGTCGATATTATAATTCAGAATTTAATCGTGATATGAGGCAGGCAAATGAAAGGAGACATTTCGACGTGGGTCGTGCGTGGTTATGTCCTAGTTGTTTGACGTCATGAATATACGAATAAGCTCTGATACTATATTTAGGTAAATAATTAGAGGAGTTGCTGTGTGAGCTGTAGAACTGTGGTAAAAATAAATATTTTTAAGTTTCGAAAAAGTAAGTCGACAAAAAAATCTATGTAAGTACTTAATTATTGAACGTGCTCACAAAATTTCAAGGGAATTAGTTGAGAACTGCGACCTGTTGAGGACATCTGGACATCGATATGGTTATTATGAGAGGTGATTTCGTGGTTAAATCTCGGGTCGGGCTGTCTTTTAAGAGGTGGCCGATGGATTGTGAGGTACTTCCATCGCACGGGCAAAAGTCATCGGTGGTTATCTTGAAGCGGTGTAGAGGTAGGATTTGTGGTGGCCGTGTCCCGTGAGAATTACGGTGAGATGGAATGAGATAGTGGTTTTATTTCGTAGATTTTGGATATGCTGCAAAGTCGGTAGCCAGTTCTTCAAGTGTGATTCAGTGCTAGATGTTTGATAGAAAACATAGTATATATTCATATTCACGTAAGCCCTGAACTATTGATCACAGGAATTACGACCTTTTTTGTATATACAAAAAAGGTCGTAATTCCTGTGATCAATAGTTCAGGGCTTACCCGACGTACCCGACGTACCTTTTCACTCCGTTATAATCTGGAGGCAACTGTACTTCCCATACCTTTTGCACAATATTAAACCTTATTGCATGAGCCCAGTTCTGTAGATCGAAATGAGAAGTCCTTTATGGGATGACGTCATGGCAGATGCCAACGACATTAATTAATCTCGCTATAGTTTGTAACGAATGCTCCCTAATCCATTAATTAGTCCTCTTACTAATGAGATGTTGCGATAAGGGGTAACACATCCGGGTTCTGTTGACACATTCAGTGCCACTGACACCAAGTTCGTCTTATTTATGCAACTTTTTGGCTCGGCTCTCCATACAAACTTAGTTTGGATATCATTTTAAAACGACAGGCTAGAATAACATGAAACTTTGTATATACACAATGGGATCCTCCATCCACATCTATTTCTAAAACTAGTTTCTGATGCTAGTTATTAAAACTGAAAAAAAAGTGAGTACATTTTTCATACAGCAGAGTCTCTATTCTAACCGCTTCATTATTCATTAGTTTCCGACCGAGGCATAGTGGATTGTCAATTGAAGACGTAACAATAAAAAAAATACGGTAGCAGAAAATATAAATGTAGGTACTTATATAAAACAACACAAAACAGAAAATAAATCAGTCCGAAAATAGGCTCGGGGCTCAGCGTTTGTTACTATCTAACAATTTTGGCTCAGTGATCCAAAAAGGGTCTTGGACTCCGAAACGAGAGCACGCCAATTATCCCGATCCTGCGCCTCTTCCTGCCAACTTTCAGCTTGAAGATGACGCAGATCCGCCTGCACGCGATAGATTGGGGGATACCCCAAGCGATACCCAAGTACGCTCACTTGACTGCCCGATCCTCTCTCATTCGCAGTAGATGACCGAACCAGTGAAGTCTCGGGGATTTCGTTTCGCCGATGATGTTCAGCTCGGCTACCAACTCCTCGAACTCGATTTTTTTCCGGATCCTCCATGTTCCATCGTATCTCAAGACAGGTCCCAAGATCTTCCGAAAAAAAATCCTCTCCGTTACCAGTAGCCGATTTTCCTTTTTTTGCGTTAGTGTCCAGGCCTCACAGCCGTGCATAAGGGTCTTATGAGTATCTTATACACCCGCAGCTTTGTGTTTCTGCTAAGAAGCCTGGACACCAAGACTTTGTGGAGGGCTGCACAGCATCGCAGGGTGTTTTGGATACGTATACATGTTCATGTAGTGCTGCCTACTGTCGGTAATGGTGCATCCAAGGTACCCAAACTTTGTCAAACCCCTGATAAAAAAAGCACTACTATGTCAATAAATTTCTGATGACTACCATACCATGAGCGAATATAGTGAAATAAACCTTTACGTCACTCTGGGCGGTAAGTGAGACTTACCGCCCACGGGCGCAGCGGCAAATCTCACTTCACACCCAGAAGAAGACGTAAAATTGTGTACGCACCACGGGCGGTAATTCGTAAAGCCCCAGATTGCATATTTATAGCCCTCACCTTCGGTTCGGGCCACAAACACCTGCGATATGGGGCATTCACGAATTTACCGCCCTAGGTACGTAATGTACTATTACGTTACACCTGGCCATAATGTGAGTTTTACCGCACGCTGCGCATTGTGGCCAGGTGAAGTGGTGATATTGGGTGCTCACCACGGGTAGTAAGAAATAAAGCCCTTGGTCAGTAATGTACTATTACAATCCACTCGCTCTGAACGTGCGCCTTTATATTCGCCAAGATAAACACGGGAAGTCTAAGCTCGCACGGGGGTGCGGGGCGGGAAGGGACCGTGCGGGAATGGAATTCGGGCCAATATCAGTGTTACCTAGCTGCACCGTGGGAACTTAGAATTATACCTACACTTTGCGCGCCACTACTGGAGATTCAGCCAGTCGGTTGGCACACGCGCTCACGGCCGGACGCTGCTTACGCGCACAATAAAAGCTGTGACTAATTATTAAAAAAAAACTTCGTCGTGAATTCTTTCCGTTCGAATACATACGGAATTTATTTATCAGATTCAGAATTTTTGTCGCTTAAATCTAATGACCAAACATTTAAAGAAGGAATAAAACATTCAAAGTACATTAAGGTAAAGCAGTTGTAGACACATAATAATAAAAATGATTTGTTATATCCAAAACTAAACAGTTTTTTATTTCACTCAACTATTATAAATACATTTCTAAGCGGTATCAACCCTAGCGTCGATTGGCCGGCACGAACGGGTAACGACCCGCGCGCTCTATTGTAAAATTTTGTAGGCATGTAAAACGGTAGGTATGCCCTTTTTATATTCAGACTTGAGTATCTCTTCGCAGAACTATTATCCAATCTGTGACAATATTAAGGCTCCACATTCGAAATTTTCGTGAAAATGAGTTGTTTTGTAACCGTTTTATACATTATAACGTAACATTTTTGCTGTCGGAAAAAATATATCATAATCTGCAAGATATGCGACGGGTCATAGTTTTCGTAGAAATCCATTTTAACAATAAAAATTTGAGAAAAAGAAATCTAAAGTCACCTCTATTTTTTCACTTGTAACCATTGCTCCATTTTTTATCAGAATAATATGAAATTTTATAACTTTCTTCATAAAATAATGAACAAGGGCATCATTTTCTTACTTTCTTTATTTTCTTAAAAATTTATCTCGTTTTCTGAAATATTCCGCCAAAGTTCCTACGCCTCCCCGTTTTCGTCCATACGGTCAGTGCGGGACGAGACACGTTGCATGACGGACCTGTGTCAATTTGCGCTGCGCCGAAATTTTTAAATATTTGTGGAAATCGTGGACTATATTTGTTGCATAGAGTGGACAATCCGTTTTATGATTCGTATAGTATGTAACTAATAAACATTTGCGTATAGTTTAGTTTTTAGTGACAGATAATTTTGTTGCATAGAGTGGACAATCTATTTCGTGGTGTGTAAAGTAGTAGGTACTATAGACAAGACAGCTGACTGACCATGCGTGCACTTTATGTGCATTGTAATAAGGTTCTTGTATAAATACAGGATGGTCAGTTAACTGTGTTGGCGTTTGTACCTAATTAACATTTACGTAGGTATAGTTTAGATTTTGTTTTTAGTTCAAGATGGGAAATAATAATAATAATAATAATAAAGGCGTAGGGATGTGACGGCCCCATCGCCCACCAGATTTCTGGTGCAATCAGTCAACGTAAGGCAGCTTGTGGCGGGCTGTTAGGGCGTAGCGACCCTACGTACCTGAGTACTCCTGGGGGTGTCCTGTGGTCAGGTTGAGCCGACCGGGTGGATGGTTGGACAGGCCCCCTGTCTCTGGCTTGCCTTTACTGGCCGTTCAGAGTGGAGTCGCAAGAGCTGTTGCTCGAGGGTTGATGTGGACACCTAAGTGGCGAGTTGGCTATATGTTTAAAGTCCAGTGCCACCTCTCTTCCCCCCAGCTTTCTGACCGGTGTTGCCCTTAGGCCATTTTTTAATGTCGCTATTAATAGGGGCCCATCTAGCAGTTGGCGAGTCACCGTCTGCCAGAGATAAAAAGTGAGACAGTTTTATTAGGCAGGCGTCCGATGTTTCATCCAATAGCCCAGCCACTAGTCCATCATTTTCACCCAATAACCCGTTTCATTTAGATTCCATCAACCATCAATAGGCCCTATACTCCTCAGCGGGTGCTGTCCCTGTGTGCGTCCCATGACACGGGCAGGGACAGCATCCGCTCGGTGTACTCCTTGCATTTTATTAAATTGTCAAAAGGGCCTCTACGTGTTGGCTCAGTTGGTACTTTGTAGGTACCTAGCTCCACGCACGACTCCCAAAGGTCCGGGACGTCATTGTCCCGTGAGCGGGAAAGACATACATAATAATAAAATAATAATAATAATTTCTGGTGCAATCAGTCAACGTAAGGCAGCTTGTGGCGGGCTGTTAGGGCGTAGCGACCCTACGTACCTGAGTACTCCTGGGGGTGTCCTGTGGTCAGGTTGAGCCGACCGGGTGGATGGTTGGACAGGCCCCCTGTCTCTGGCTTGCCTTTACTGGCCGTTCAGAGTGGAGTCGCAAGAGCTGTTGCTCGAGGGTTGATGTGGACACCTAAGTGGCGAGTTGGCTATATGTTTAAAGTCCAGTGCCACCTCTCTTCCCCCCAGCTTTCTGACCGGTGTTGCCCTTAGGCCATTTTTTAATGTCGCTATTAATAGGGGCCCATCTAGCAGTTGGCGAGTCACCGTCTGCCAGAGATAAAAAGTGAGACAGTTTTATTAGGCAGGCGTCCGATGTTTCACCCAATAGCCCAGCCACTAGTCCATCATTTTCACTCAATAACCAGTTTCATTTAGATTCCATCAACCATCAATAGGCCCTATACTCCTCAGCGGGTGCTGTCTCTGTGTGCGTCCCATGACACGGGCAGGGACAGCATCCGCTCGGTGTACTCCTTGCATTTTATTAAATTGTCAAAAGGGCCTCTACGTGTTGGCTCAGTCAGGTACTTTGTAGGTACCTAGCTCCACGCACGCCTCCCAAAGGTCCGGGACGTCATTGTCCCGTGAGCGGGAAAGACATAATAATAATAAATTCTTTATTTCAGGCCAGTTTGCCCATAGATTGTTAGTAACATACAAACTTACGATACTAGAATCACTACGTCTTAGCTTAGGTCTCACAAATTTTTCAATAATTATTTTGGGTCTTTGGGGTTAAATAAGCGCAGGAGGAAAATACGTAATATCAAGAAATTTTACAAGAGAAGAGGAAAAAGAATACACAAGTAAATACCTATTCTATCAAAGTATCAAATATCTAAACAGTATCAAAATTGGGAAATCGCTAAAACCAGACATTTTATTAGTAAATATATTTACAATATCTATTGCTTAGGAGCATGAACAATTATAGAAAGAATATTGTTTTATCTGCTCGTATTAACTGTCAAGTGTTAATAGAATAAGTTCTAATAAAAATAGTGGGCTTGGCAAATATTGTAAGTACCTACCTATGGGCTGCATGCCAACTCCAAGTTCGATACAGAGTTATTATTTGATATGAAACAAAGTATGGTTAACGTACAACTAATCTATAAGTATATATTTACCCGAGGCCGATTTCTGTACAGTCAGCATAATATAGTTAGTAGCAGCCAAGTTAGCCAAATATATCGGAACGTACTTCATCGAAATAGTCTTTGTTACTATAAGTAGGAGTAAGGAATGTGTTACGGTATATTTGGCTACTTTGGATGCTACTAACTATCTGATACTGACTATACACGCCATCATCATCAAATCAAGGAAGTAGAACGTAATAAATATACCGAAAATTAGTTTAAAACTTAACAACCTTACACTTACACAAAAGGTAACGGACAGACAGACACACTTTCGCATTTATAATATTAGTATGGAGTATGGATATGGAAGTATGGATTATATGTCTTTCCCGCTCACGGGACAATGATGTCCCGGACCTTTGGGAGGCGTGCGTGGAGCTCTGAGCCAACACGTAGAGACCCTTTTGACAATTTAATGAAATGCAAGGAGTACACCAAGCGGATGCTGTCTCTGCCCGTGTCATGGGACGCACACAGAAACAGCACCCGCAGGGGTGTAAGAGTCTATTGCTAGTTGATGGAATCTACATAAAACGGCTTATTGGGTGAAAATTATGGACTAGTAGCTGGGCTATTAGATGAAACATCGGACGCCTGCCCAATAAAACTGTTTCACATTTTATCTCTCTCTATTAATAGCGACATAAAAAAATGGCCTAAGGGCAACAGTAGATATGGATTATTATTATTACCCCTATATTTTTTCGCACTATCCGTCTCTCTCTTATTAGAATATTTAGTAACAGAGGTATAGTGCGAGAAAAATCGAAAGTATGTCGCGGCCGTCTAGTGCTAGGCGTGCTGAGGGCCTACCGCGAAACGAAACCGAACTTCGTTCGTGTATCCCCTCTCTGTCGCGCTTGCTAGTTCGAGCGACAATGAGAGTTATTCGAACGAATTTCGTTTTCACTAGCACGGCTAGCATGAGACGGCCGCGACATACTCTCGATTTTTCTCACACTATACCTCTCTTTCCTAATGTTCTAATAAGAGAGAGACCGATAGTGTGAGAAAAATTTAGTGAATGTCGCGGCCGTCTCGTGCTAGCCGTGCTGACGGAACTACACTAATCGTAAGTAAATAGTATTATAATAGTAGGGACATAATTTTTGAACTTAATCAATTATGTAATTTATGTATGACAAATATCACGTTTCAATTAAGCATGACGTATGTCACCCACCCACGTCCACCCTTGCATTGGTAACGATGCGCGATGACGCGTCTGTAACTTAATCTATGTAACGCTTAATAAACGACGGCGGGTTGTGCGACTTGCGCGGGGAGAGGGTCGAGGCTCCGCCTATACGCTCAAGGACTTTAGCGGATATACAAGCCTTAACACACGCGCGAGAATGAGATTTCATGACAATTAAACATTCACCTTTTATGTATTTTTTTATTTCCTCGCATGATGTATTGTAAAATGTTGTATAACATGCCATACATGCAGATAGGTAATTCCCGGGTAGAGGATCATCATAAACAGGCCATAGGCCAGGCCAAATTCAATCTAAAATCAATACAGTCAGCAGCAGAAGGCGCTACACGCGTCAAGTGCTCAAAATGACACACGACTCTAATTTCAAGAGGATAAGGACTGACTAGATCAATTTGAGCGTGTTATTTTGCGTAACTACTTTTGCTGCTGCCTGTAACATAAAGGAAAAACCATTCTCACTTTATCCGTACGTCCGCAGTACCTTTGTGTAACGTGATAAAGATTTTAAGCAAGTAATAACTAGCGAGTGAAACCAGACACTCCCAGATAGAGCATCTGCTCCTTACAAATTGAGTTAGCGCGAAAAGGATTAATGTTTCTAATCCCTATTCTCTATTGAGCGTTCAGACGCTTGCGTTTAAAGCGACATTCAACGAGCCACAAGCACGGGCACGAGCGTGTGAACAGACTGTTTGTGCACGCGCCCGCGTGCTCTTGCTTGCCGCCGATCGGTCGCCGCCGGTTTTTTGACAAAGATCAAAGGATGAATGTGAATGCACTTCTGCTTGTGTAGCGGTTAGTTAGTTAGTTGTACTGGGCTCTTTTCCGCAAGTCGACATCCAGTGTGCCTATTTTGCGTGAAATGGTGGAGTAGCGCTACTCCAACCACCCCAGCTCCTATAGAACGTTGGTGAGTGCCTTTGTGTTCCTGACTGCGTTCCGTAGTGTGTGTGTAGACCCTAGGTGCTTTTTCCTGTATACTTCTACCTGCTTGCAGTCCAGTAGAATATGTTTGGTCGTTTCTTCCGCCTCCATGCAGGCTCTGCACATGGGGCTGTCTGTGATACCTATGTGTAGCGGTTCGCACGCAGGCGTGCGTTATTAAAAATGTCGGAATTGGAGTCGTCAAATGATCATTAAAATGGTCAAAAGAAATAAATTTTGCTGTTTCTGGAGAGTAGGGGGAACTAAGAATACGAGACCCCTAGAACACACGTTACAAAGATGAAAAAAAAGTCCCATGTTTGAACCGACTAGATTGACTAATGCGAATAGCTTGCTTGGCCCGCAAAAGTGCACGGGCTGCGTGCCAAGCTGCTTGCCGGGCTGCGTGACAAGCTCCTTGCCGGGCTGCGTGCCAAGCTGCTTGCCGGGTCCCGTTTTTACCCCCTAAAAAGTGGTCCGTTGTCGATACGAAATTCCGTGTTTAAAAACGGCCCCCAAATCTGACAGCTGAGACACTTTTATACTTTTCCATTGGCGACGCGAAACCGAGGCAAGTGCCTCAGAGAGGTGCAATTGACAGTTTTAGTGTGCCACTTTTGAAGCGCTTATGATTATTTTTATATTACATCATTGGCAGCAGCTGTGTTTTCATTGAACTAGCGAGTGGAGCGAACGAAGTTCTCTATTCAGCTTGGGCAATCATTCTCTCATAAGTTAAGTCTGCCCAGTTCTCCTCTACGGGTCGTATTTCTCAACCGATTCTTGAAAAAAATTATGAGCAGGTTCAATATATATATATAAGTACTTCTCTTTGCCGATTCAGTTTTTCGAAGTAAAATAAAAGTACAGGCTCGCCAGTTCTACAGCTCACAGTCACTAGTACTAGTATATATATATACACACAACGATGGTGGCAAACAAGCGTACGGCCCGCCTGATGGTAAGCGGACACTGCAGCCTATAGACGCATGCAACTCCAAAGCAGTAATATGGACGTTGCCGACCCTTGATATGTTTGAGGATTCGCCGTGTTGACCGCTGAAGGAACAAAATCCCCCGCTCTCAACACAACGCATCCTCGGGAGCTCTGGCGACCTTGCTCACCTCCAGGAACACAACACTAGCAGTAGATAGCAGAGCAGCATATTCAGTACATAGCTGTCAAGATTGGGCACATGCCTCCCCTAAAGAGTGCCGGGAAGGCCTATGTCCAGTAGTGGATGTCTTTCGGCTGATATGATGATGATGTTAAGATTGCGAGGGCTCGAATATTATCATCGCAAATTCGCGATTCTGCATACTGCTGTTTTTTTTTTTAAGTTGGGTGAGTGATTCCCGAGTAATATACTATATATACTTATCTGGAGCTGCAAGTCCACATACCCCAACTTACAAACTGTAATCTGCATTGTATCTTGTCATCAACCCAGGTAGTCCTCATATCAATACGGAGTTGGCAACGCGCTTATGACTTATCTGGAGCCGCAAGTTCACATGTAGGTAACCATTTTCCATGAGACAGGTCATAATATGCTTGCTATCTTACGATATAAAATCTTGTCTGCAACAGTCTAGTCTGGCAAATCGGCCGGTAGTCTGTGACTAAAGCCTGTAAATAGTTTGTCTCTCTTCGAGGTTCCAATGAAGCCTAAAATTAGCTGCGAACTCTCCTAAAATAAGAACTAGATAATTTGAATGAGATTTTATTTACACCTAACCACAATAGGAGAATATATATTATTAGGAACAAGTTAAAAGTGAAATATCATCATGCGTTTTTTTTATTATACCATCGAGTGTCCGGGCTCCTTTAGGGGCACGACCGGAATAACGCTACGAAGATGATGACTATGGGGGTCAAGTTTGCTATTTTGGTTATGAACTAAAGAAAAACAAACTGCCTTCCCTTTTAATACATCATCATTCGTCTCCTTCAGTGACTTCCGAAATAACTCTTTAAATAAAACAAGTATGTACGTGAGTTATTTGTTTATGGATCTAAGATGGACATCTCGACCCTTCCTAGTCACTTCCGTGACTGGTTGCACGTCGAATCCGTCGAACATCAACACTGACATAATCGTTACGCCGTAGAAAGTGTTCCAATACGTGCGTACATCTAATTAATTCTGGTCACTGCCCCATTGTGTCGCGTGACGCATAAGTATGTAATCACGGGGCGGTTGACATACTGAGATCTTTTTGTAACAATGCGTAACATTCTCCTCGTGTGTAAATATGTCAAAAAACTTAAACTGAAGATTTTCAAATTGTCATTATTCAGATTCGACTAATTATTTCGAGTTGTCAATTTTCCATTTATGCTGAACGACAGTCAATCGTTTTGACACGTAAGTCTGGCGCACTTGAACGAGAGTACAACACAAAATAACTCATTGAAAATGCTTCAGGGCTTGAATTGGAAAATAACGGGAGTTTTCGAATATATCTTGAGTATAATAATTATATTTCGTAGTTCGTGACCAGTTAAATCATGATTGCTTAAAATGTTCTCGATGAAGAACACTATACTGGGTCTTTTTTTTCTTTTTTACCCCAGCAAACTGAAAAATTACATTACCACACGATATTATTATATACCTACTAGCTTCCTTTTGCGACTTCGTCTGCGTGGACCAGTGATAGAAACTATATAGAATATTTTAATCTAGGCTATAAACTATCTTCGTGCGAAATTTCATCCAAATCGGTTGAGCCGTTTAAGCGTGATGGAGTAACAAACATCCAAATATCTAAACTTTCGCATTTATAATATTATACTAGCTTCCACCCGCGACTTCGTCGGCGTGGACCCGGAATAAAAACTGTCTTCGTGCAAAATCGGTTGAGCCGTTTAAGCGTGATTGAGTAACAAACATTTACACATCCATACATATAAACATCCAAACTTTCACATTTATAATATTATAGTAGGAGGGTTTAACAGATATTGAAATTAGGTCAAATGACAGTAAAATGCTTTAATTTCAACTTCACTTAGGGTTAAAACTTTATGAATAATAAATACATGGAATAGCAAACAACAAACACAGATATTGAAAGGTAGTCAAGATAATTATCATTGTCGTAACGTCGAACGTTGCGTGATGATCGAGCATCAATCATCCATATCCATACTTATATTATAAATGCGAAAGTGTGTCTGTCTATCTGTTCGTCTGTTTCCTCTTCACGCTAAAACCGCTGAACCGATTGAGATGTTTGGTATGGACATAGTTTTTATGGGCATAGTGTTTTTATCCCGGAAATCATCCCCTAAGGGGGTAAAAGGGGGAGTGAAAGTTTGTATGGAGCTACGATATCAAAGGGTTCCACGCGTAGTCGTGGGCAGAAGCAAGTTTTCTATAATTGAAGAAACCTTGTCCTTCAGACCCCGTAGCATGGACATGGCCTCATCACACGATAAGTGTCAAGATAGAGCGTCCGTCACTGGCTGAAACGGACCCTCTATCTTGTCACTTATCGCGTGTTAAGGCCGACCATGATATGGGGTCAGGTGGTCGCTAACTGAAACTGGTCGCGTTACCTGCACAATGATTTTATAACGATATAAAATTTAGCACCATTTTCGTTGCTCCCGACTTTATAATAAGGTATTTGCATTATCATTTTATCTAATTATTACCACAGCTTAAGTCGCTGACGGTCCAATTATCTGATAGTACAATCTTAATCTTATATCCAATATTACATTCAGTGTGACGGGGAACCGGCCACGGCTGGCATTTTTTTTTGTATAATTGGCTTGGTAAGTACTCTAATAATTATTAGGTATGTTATTTTAAAGTCTCCATGTGGCGTCAGTGTGTCGGGTTCGAATAGTACCACCCCCTTTCTTTCCGTGAGTATCATAAGAGTCGTACTTATTGAACAGCAGGATTGAAGTTTGTAGTGGGCGATGGGCTAGCAACCTATCACTGCGATATCATATTTTGTCGATCTTTTATACCCACATTTTATGCTAAAAGTGTCTTGGAACATACGTTTCATGTGCTCTGCCTACACCTTTTGGGAATGAAGGCGTGAATTTATGTATGTGTTATATAAAACCTGATGTGTCCTACTGCTGAGCAAAGGCCTCTCCCCTCTTTATTTATTTCTCTCAGGCCAGGGCCACACTGTGCACTGTTAGAGCGACTAGCGACGCGACGGCAATCTTCATACGTATTTCAAGTCGCTCAAGTTGTTCTGAAATCGCAGTCGCGTCGCAAATCACGCATCGCTGGGGGCCCAGTGTTTACGCGTCATCTTGCCAGTTCTTTAAGAAAGAGTCCAACTCATCTTGCCATCACGGACGAGGTCTGCCGCGTCTCCTTTTCGAGTTTTTATTTTATTTATTTATTTCAAAAGAGAAAAAACAGAATACAAAATAATAGACCCGTACAGAAGGTATTAAGGTTTATGCGTGACGCGAATGTATCGCACCGCTCACATCAGTGATATCAATCCTAATACTAATAATTACAGTAGATAGATACCTATTGCATTTTCACCCCAGCAACTACACCTCGCTGTCTTCCCGTTAGATAATATCTTTTTAATGCAATCTTGCACGACTTTTTGTCTGCAAGGACACTTGTGAGTATATCTTCTGGTATTCTATTTAGAAAGTTAGGAAGCATGTACTCCCACGTCCTCGCACCATATACATTTACATAATTGGGTAGAATAATTATTACTGAATAAATGATATGATATTATATGATATGAATATTATCTAGGTTGGTAGTCTAAATTACGTAATTGTTTATGCCTATCTCGAGTTTTTAACAATTATTTTATCATAGTGTTCTAGAACTATTGATATATCAAGCTTGTTAGAGATTGACATTACTTTGCAGTATTTGAATACACTGGACCCGTCCTAAGTTTATTTTTCATGTATGTAGGTAGTTTTGAGTATGCTCAATTGTAGCTTGTAGGTGCAGCCCATGTTGGTTTTATATGTACGACCATAGCTACTCAAGCCATAGCTTATTATTGAATCGGCTTGTGTCACTCACTGACTAACTGATCATCAAAACACTGAGGCACTTCTAGCGGACATAGAGACTTCAAATTTAGAATACAATTAGTGTTTAGTGTATCAATCAAGGAAAACTACAATAATTTGCAATTTCGGACCAGTTTTCTAGGTACATCAACTGCATAAATAAATGTATTGCCAAACTGCAGTTTTTTTTTAGCAAGCATATAAAGATTAATAAGAATGCCTGAGACTTGAGTCTACGAAATATTTCACAACTTTATACGGTGGAAGAGTTGGCCTCTTTTTTACATGGAATGTTTTTTATGGGACTAGTTATTTCTTCTGCATAAACCCCCGGTGTACGGTTTTAAGTGATTCTTGTGAAATATCTAGATTGCTCAATTGCTGAATGTTCGATATGCTATGCCGTTCACCAGTGTACGGACCAATATGCAAAATAGGATTAAAATAAATATCTCAAAAGGAATAATTATTGACATAATTGATTGAATCAGGTTACTTTGCGGAAGTCCAGGATAATGTCCGGAAGGACGGCGAAGAAGAAGCGCATGCAAAAATACGCACATAGGTGCAACTCGTCATCGCTAATAGACCTGAATAATTATTGACATTTAAATAATAAATAAATAAATAAATATTAGGGGACAATCTTACACAAATCGAACTAGTCCCAAACTAAGCAAAAGCTACTACTGCTACTAGACGACGATAAACATTCTTATATAGATAAATAAATACTTAAATACATACAAAACATCCATGACTCAGGAACAAATGTTCGTGCTCATCACAAAAATATTAAATGCCCTTACCGGGATTCGAACCCAGGACCTCTTACTTCGTAGACAGAGTCCCTACCAACTAGGCTAAAGCGGTCGTCTTTCAAAAATAAATTAATAATATAAAATAAATATAATTTAAATATAAAATAATATAAATATAAAAATATGAAAAAAATGTTACCTTGACGGACATTAATCGATTTAACTTTTAAGTAGATCTTGCGCTGGTTTGAGGAGATAGGGTATAGTGGAATGTCACCTCACTAAAATTTAGAGCAACCCTCCTGGAAAAGTATAATCATATCAATTTATCTGTTTCCTGTAAGGTTGAATGGTAGAGAATGATTCATAGCAGCAAGTTCGATTTTTGTACTAAAAGCTCTTCTTTTGTGCAATAAAGAAAAGAATAAATAAATAAATAAAGTAATTATGTCTACCTTATAGAAGACCACAGCCAAATAATCCACTTCTTCTGGTAAGGTTAGTTAGTCTACATAGGCCCAGTTTAATAAATACGCGTTAGACCAAAAGTCACAACTTTTTTTTGTAATTAGGTACTTAAGGTGTAACGGGTCTTTATAAAAACGGGGGTTAAGGGTCAGGTAATTTAAACCGTTAGTGATCGTGAAAACCTAATTGAATTGAAGGAATGTGAGTTGAATGTTGTTGTTGTTAGTGATAACTGTCAAATATTCCTTATGTTTGAAAGTTTTCACTCGGATGACACCTTTAACGCCACATTTAACGTTTATCGGCTAAAGCGTGGTTGATCACTACCATATATAAGTGTGGGCACCAGCACTCCCCTATGCACAGCCACACGTGCTTTTTGTGATATTTTCTGGCTGCCCATAAAGGCGTTCGGTGCCCCATTCACTCGGTTCCCTGCATTCACTCTCCTTTCAATATCTTTATCATGCTTTCCGTCTCCAGTAAATAACGTCCCCAAATACACAAACTCTTTTACTTGTTCGAGTCTTTCGCAGTCTGTCATAATTTCATCTTTCCAAATACCATCACTTTCGTCTTACTTACATCCCTTACCATTAAAAAGATTCATTAATCTTCGTTACCATCATTTGTAATTGTAACTCCTCAGCGGACGATGCAAGTAGTACAAGATCGTCAGCATATTATAGTAATGTAATAATAATAATGATAAGCCCGCGGGGGCAGCTTGTGGCGAGCTGACAGTGAGTGGCGACACCGCGGACCCCTAACCTCCAGAGGGCCCGAGTGATCTGGCCCTCGCCTCTGTGCTTGCCTTAACCGGCCGGCCAGAGTGGAGTCGCAAGAGCGGAACCTATGCTCCAGGTTGGAAGTGTAAAATGTCATAACGCCGGCGGCCCTTGAACGGATTACCAGGATTTGGCGCACCGCAGACTCACCTCTTGACAACCTCACAGCCGCTCAGACGTGTTGCTCCATTGTCGCACTGTGCGTGCGACTGTTTGTGGGGCCCACTTAACGAGTTGACGAGTCACCGCCTGCCTTTTCACAATTTTGAGACTAATTGTCACGGTAGGTGTCCGCTAGTCCTCTCCCATAACCCATTTTCCAGACCACCCACCATTCAACCCATTAAAAAAAATTATAAAAATAAAATTCTAATGGGTTAGAAGTGCTAATACTTATTTTGTTTTTTCTGCAAGTGAGGATGCAATCTGCAAGTGTAGTTAGTTGCTGCCAGTTCATTTCCAATGACCCAGAATACAGAGGTTGGTGGAGGTTGGACATAAATAGGAAGGAAAGTGGGCGGAAAAGACGTACGGCCGGCGACAACTGTTTCCGACGCGAGAATTTACGACAATACTTCACATTTTCGTTGTAAACAGTGCAATGCATTTATGATATCGCTTAGGGCGGTTACATACGGTGACTTTGCAGCGATGCAGTATCAATGCAGGTGATCTATGGTTGATGTCGCGAAATGGTTGCACATTCGTTAAACGCGCGTTTGTATATATACATATAATCACGCTTATTTCCCGGAGGGGTAGGCATATATCACGGATTTCCACTTGCTACCATCTGGACAAATCTTTCTTGCTTCAGTCACTTTCATGACATTCTCCATACATGCTCGTCAGTTTAGGGTACTCTTGACCTGATCTTTCTTTAGTATTTCTCCGATTTGTTCGGAAAAAGTTCGATAAGGACGTCCCCTTCCAACCGTACACTTTTCCCTCATACACTATCTTTGTTAATCTTCTTTCATCCATTCTCTCTACAATCTTAGCACGCCCGTCTCAATTTTCGTCACTACACCTTCTGTCACTCCACACCTCCACTACTCTCTTATCACACTTTTTTATATTCTATCCCTCAAACTCATACTTTGCCACGCTCTCATTTCCACTGCATTTACTGGCGTTTGTATCGCTGCAAACGCGTAACAGTAACCGCTCTGTAAAGATTATTTCTAAAACATGGTTTTAGTAAGTTTTTATCGGATTACGGCAATTATCGAAGATCTTTGTAGTATAATTTACGGGACGATAATCATGTGCTAAAGTGTGTTAATCTTATTACTGTGTTTCATCGCATACACGTATAACTAACTAACTTCATCGCATACACATGAAAATTAGGATAATAGGATGAACTATTCGAGCTAACTCGAATTCTGAGTTCACTCCACATTCTCCGACTGTAATTAAAACTAATAAACGTTTTAGGATGAGTTACACGACGATACCCCCGCTAGTATGGCCCAGCGCCCGATCACCAAGTCTTTCAAAAAATATCTTTATTTTCTAAAGATGGCATAAGAACGTCATTCAACCAATTCAACCAACCACTCACGGTCACGGCTCGCCCTCTATTTTTATTACGGCGATAGCAAACAAACGTACTGCCCGCCTGATGGTAAGACGTTACCGTAAACTATGGACGCCTGAAACTACAGGGGAACCCGCATGTTGTCAACCCTAACAACTTCATCTTTTAGAATACAGAATTTAATCACAGAACGGAAATAATGTTCATGTAAATTACTTTATAACACGAATTCCTTTTGCCGAAAACCGATAGATACGGGATGATATGCATAGATTACAATAATTACACCATGATAGCGATAAAACTCTATCCGTATTTACGATTAGGAGCTCGCACAAACATTGGGAGGTGGTTTCATCGGAGCGCCAATTTTACGGGTTAAACAACTTTTTTTGCAACAAGCCGAGCCGCTTTGAGTGTTTACGTAAGTAAGCTACTGCAGCCTAATGGTTCAGGCATGCGGCTGTCAAGTGGCGGTCGTGGGTTCGAATCCCGGTTCGAACCAATGAGTTTTTCGGAACTCATGTACGGAATATTTACCGTTAGCTTTTTGGTGAAGGAAAGCATCGTTACGAAACCGGTCTCATCCCATTAAGGTCTACTTTTCCCTCTGTGTTGGAAGGTCAGATGGCAGTCGCTTTCGTAAAACTAGTGCCTATGCCAAATCTTGGGATACTAGAAGTCAAAGCGGACCTCGGGCTCGGGGTACAAACGGGAATAAGCCGCTTTGAGTGTTTACAAGAAGCCGTTGATTCTGGTTTCTATAACAAAGTCGTGAAGCCGATTTAGAAGCCTTAGAGTGGCTTCAGAACCGCTAACATTCAGGTTGCTAACTTGACGAAGGCCAACAAACTCTAGTGTGCTCAGTTCCCCAAATTGCCTCACTTAAAATCAGCGTCACGGAGCGCGTCTTGTGGCTCGCACCGTGACACCAAGCTGAGTGAGGAAGGACCTTTTAGCGTAATATTATGGTTAAATTGTATACAGTTATTTTTGCTTTTATGTACCAAAATCTTTACGCTAATAAATTATTTTCTTTCTTTCTTTCTTTCAAATTGGCTTTGAAGGCTCCATAGCAGGCGCTTCCACAAAAACCAATGCATACGCCAATTATGCACCAAGTTTTGTGCGATGCAACTGCGATAGCGTATCAATATACCGGTCTAGCCTAGTTGTTGCTATTAGAGGTCCTGGGTTCGAATCCCGCTATGGGCATATCTTTGTGTGAGGATCACGAATACCTGTTTATTTCTGAGTCATGGATGTTTTCTATGAATTTAATATATTAATTTAATATATATTTCTATAAATGTATTTGTTTATCTATATGTTAAGTATTTGTTACGAATGTTACGATGTTTATCGTCGTCTAGCACATGGGTGCATGGGTGCATAGTCATAGTACAAGCTTTGCTAAGTTTGGGACTGGATCGATTTGTGTAAGCTTGTCCGCAAATATTTATTTATTTATTTACATCACAGTATGCGATATGTCGAGGTAAACTGACCTCATTGTTTACGACTGTGGAATTCCAGTGCATTTTCCAATATTTCCCAGCCATGATTGCTTTTGTAATCTTCTGTTATACTTTTCCCCGTTGAAAAAATATAGGATGAGCGGGAGAAAAATCCTTTTTGTGAGCACACGATTGGCTTTCCAAGCTTTGGCTTTCGATTGGCAAGGAAGATTGTTCTTTCCGGTTTCGGATCCAGCTGAAGCGTGAAAGGGATTATACTTAATTGAAATCCTCGTGGAAAGTGACTTTGGAAATTGTCTTGTATGCTGTTTCAAATGAGTCACCAATTTTGTCTGTAAACAAATTAGAAAACCGTTTGTATATTTGCGTTTAAAATAGAGAAAAATAATTAAAACTACATGGAACTTATAAATATATTTTTAATTAATTAAATATTTATACACCAACTGTAACAACCATGTTAACGTAAATATATCATTTAATTAGAACGTATATTATAAATGCAAAAGTGTGTCTGTCTGTCTGTCTGTCACCTCTTCACGCTTAAACCGCTGGACTGATTTGGTATGGAGATAGTTTGATTCCCGGGGTAAGACATAGGATAGTTTATTCCAGAAATTATCCCGTAAGGAGGTGAAACGTGGAATGAAAGTTTGTATGGTGCTACGATATAAACGAGTACCACGCGGACGGAGTCGCGGGCAAAAGCTAGTAAAATATAAAACCGCAATAACTTCATTAAATACCTACAGTAAAAGCTTTGCTTAGTTTGGGACTAGATGCGTACCTATACGCAATAAAAAAATAAAAAAATTGTGTAACATTGTCCCCAAATATTTAGTTTGGCGAGAATATAAATGTATAGTATGTAAGTTTTCATTTGAATAAATACAAAATATATATATATTTAAGATTCATATAAAAACGATTTTTATCGCAAAAAATACTACATTGATAATAAGTAGGTAGGTATAGTTAAGGTTTTTTTCATGTGGCCGAATATTTCTAAAACTGACACTGCAATCAATCAAGCGTTTAACCCGCGCCGCGGCATTTATCTTATAACTATATATAGAACGGTAGTGCTGCTTTTTGAATGGACAACTTTTATGCAATTCGGCCAACTCAAATAAACTTAAGTATATATATGTCCTACTCTTTAGTTCGTCCCTCAAATGTGTAGGACCGTGACCGTGTACTTGGTTGTCCAAGCTACAAGCTGTCGCTATCGTTTATATTATTATGACTGTCAATGTATTGAAATACGATTACGTGAGATTTTTAATGAGTCAACACCGAAATATATCAAGCATGTTTTCTAACCCAGATATCAAACAGTCCGTGAAGCGTTTTCTTATTCTTGAAACTTGTCTAAACACGAAATATTTAGGTCCAGTGTTGCTATTATTTCAGCCTGCAACATTCGACCCAGATCTTTCAAACCTCAAAACTAGCGTGAGCCGCTCAAATATTAAAGGCCACATCACACGAGTACGAGCTGTGTTGAAGGGTTAATAGAAAATGCATGGAATGACTGACATTAAGGCCAGTGTTTCACTGCGGTGAATGTGAACCGAGGTCTGTTTGACTTAAAACAATGATTTGGAGTCGGTTTTGTGTTGATCAAGCGCTTTGGCATTTTTATTTATTTATGTCCCTTTAAACACATTCACTGCCAAGAATTGCTACGCGCTACGTTCGTAGCCGATCCCGTGGTTTTCAGCGCATGTAGCGGAAAGCGACTACCGCGTAGGCACGCCTAGGCGGGTTCGAGGCAGTGAAAGTGTTAAAGGATATTTACGGGCCGTCATAAAACTGAACGTCAAAGTCAAACGCGTTTCGTATCAAAACCCACAGGTTAGACGTGACTTAAATATAACTTTAGTTAACCACTAGCTTCTGCCCGCGACTCCGTCCGCGTGGAACTCGTTTATATCGTAGCTCGATACAAACTTTCATCCACCATTTCACCCCCTCAGGGGATGATTTCCGGGATAAAAACTATCCTATGTCCTTCCCCGGGATTCAAACTATCTCCATACCAAATTTCATCTCAATCGGTGCAGCGGTTTAAGCGTGAAGAGGTAACAGACAGACAGACAGACAGACATTTATAATATTAGTATGGATTACCCCCTCTACTCAATCATCTCTACGCTACGCTCGCAGTGCAACGCCGTAATCCGCAGCACTGTACACTTTTTATGTAGCTACCTACTTCTGATGCGGTCGTGATTAGCGCTGAATGGCTTGAAGCCAGGGTTTCACTCCTGAGTGAATCCGAGTTCCGAATCCGAACCGAGCCCGGCCGCACTCAGCCGCCGAGTTTTTCATACATTCGTGTGTGCCCGGCAAGTGGTGACACCCGTCAAAAGTATGTAGGACACAGTACACAGATTGTTTATTGTAGACATTACATCGGCGAAATATGTGACTGTGACGAACACTTTATTTAGCCGGGTTGTATATTCTGGCGTCGAACCCCGGCACGGGACGGGCATAGGACGGGCACAGGACGGTGTATCATCCTCATTAATTTTAGATTTGGCATGCATTATTGAAAGGATATCGTTTTATTATTTCAGGTGAGGAGAAAAGCTCACCATGGCTCAAGAAAACAGCAACTCTACGATGGAGATGGGCACCAGTGATCAGGTACAAAACATTAGTTATACAGGGTGTACCAAAAATGGGGATTGAACCGATCAAGGCCATCGTGTTAAGACCTTGATCGGTTCACAACCCAGTTTTGGTACACCCAGTACATTGATCGACGTCACAGATAAGTGTACATTTTTCGCCTTAATATATTGGAGTTAGGTGCAAAAGTGTAGACATATTCTTATCACCACCCCTTCACTTCCCGTGGGTGTCGTTGAAGTCAACAAGAGGACAATACACCCAATTCTGGACTATAGGCTAGTAACCTGTCCCAGCAAATCCTCCAATTGTTAAGCCAACAATTACTAGAGGTAACCTTGAACATTAAATTATATGTGCTGCTTACCCCTTGTGGGAACACGGGCGTGAATGTACATAATAATTTTAAGTTGCTTCCAGATTTTATGTATATAATGATATTATTGCACTAATAAATAATAAACCTATAAAAATGGTTCACTTCAACTTCTCACTAGATCCATTTTTGCAAATTACTAATCCGATCTAATGGGAAATAAACTGTCACTAGATCCATTCTCCAAAGTGTATCAGATGAAAGAAAAAAACCAAGTAGATCTAATTGTAAATTAAAAAAAATACCGGGTTGCACTCCGGGAGTGCCGGCAGAAGTGAAAACTCAATGACATTGTAACAGTTTTTCGTTCAGGTCACCTGTCTCGAATCTCACGTTTTACGAATCTTACGGTGACGTGACCTGTGGCGAGTTTAACATTTTTTCCCCATCTCAAAAAGTGCACAGAGCCGCTAAAGAAGTTTTCACTTCAAAAAAACTCATTCAGATACACAGTGCATCTGATTGATGGATCTTATGAGATAGATCGAAATAGTGCCTTGTAGCTTGTGAACAATTACAGCCCAGCAAAGTATTAGGGGCAGCATCCTTCTTTCAATTTTCCGGTTTCTTTAAGCTTAGATATCTTCTAAATTGCTAAATATAGTAATATACTATAAACGAAACATTCCTTCCCGTAAGATCATACTAATTTAAATCATCTCGCAGTGAGATGTCTTATCTAACAAGGTATCTTTTGAGTGGATTCTACACACGAAACTGGTACAG
The DNA here is from genome assembly GCA_947049275.1 of Epinotia bilunana. NCBI lineage: Eukaryota > Metazoa > Arthropoda > Insecta > Lepidoptera > Tortricidae > Epinotia > Epinotia bilunana. The sequence continues at coordinate 26,728,037 of OX346256.1, forward strand.
ATAAGCCATCAATATATATGTGTGAGTTATACAAAGCATACTCGTATCAGAATTAATACAATCTTACGCCCTTGGCATTAAAGACGTGTTCAGATATTTTTGACACATTGCCCGCTTAGATGTTATTGACGTTAACTGGACTATTTGTTCTCGTAAGATCAACGATTCGTTGTTGATATGATATAACTTAAGACCGCTTTTATTTACATTGCCATTTTTTGCTGAGCGGGAACTAAATCGTATTGACTACTTTTTCCGCTTACGAAATCGTTCTGCACTTAAATTATCGCCCTTATTTCGAAGCACTAAGCTCGCAATTGTCTGTTGATCTCATTTACAAACAGGTTTCGCGTACGCTGAGAAGATAACCTTTATGAGATAACCCTGAAAACAACGGGTAATAATCGAATCGAGTGATACACGCCATTGAGTCGGGTGTTCTTAATCTAGTCAGTCGCACGCTCGAGTGGTCCAGTACTTTACACAAATAAATATAATGTGCTAAGAAAAATGTGCTAGTGTATACTCCCCACAGGTCCTGGTAGCGTCAGCGAAGAACAAAAAAGTCACCTACATCATCGGCTTCGTAGCAATGGTGGCCGTGATCGCCGTGGTCGTCACTTTGGTCGTCATTCTCTCCGGGAACGAGGGCGGAGAGTCTTCGCCGATCGTGACGACCGAAGGCCCGACTACCCCCGTGACCATACCAACTACGGTCGCGCCGACGATGGTGCCGCCGACGGTGGTGCCGACTGAGCCGACGCCGGAGTCGACTGACCCGCCGCCGGAGGAACTGCCGATTGATCTGGAGGAGGTTATCAGTGGCGTGTTCGCTTCGCCTTCCTTTAATGGGACGTGGTCTTCAGGTAGGATTCTTTTGTATTTTTTTTTAATAGTTGATGCGGTTCGTGAATTTGTTAGAGAATCTACCTAAGAAGTTAGCGATTTTGTTGAATATAAATAAACACGGGTAATGACCTAGAATGAATAGTTCACTGAGAATCGTGGTTGACTGAGAATTTCGTTTTTTTTTAAAATTTTTTAAGCAATCACGGCTTATCTTTGTGGACGGTAAAATGGAAAAAAAATCTCCAAACTAAATTCGAAAGTAATTTATTAATAGAGGTAACTGTAATTATAAAATAGATTTAAAAGTGGTGTAAAAGGACTGGAACTATTAAAATAATCATAACAATCAAAAATATTGTTATACCACTTTCTTAAACTTCAGAGCTCTACCGACGTGTTAAAAAGACATTTGTGCCTTAGTGAAATCCTGAGATGAAATATTATAACATCTTCTAAAACATCACAAGAAGGTAAACGTTCCAATGTGTGAATAACTGACATCTTTTTTTCGCTTCTATTATTATGAATTAATCTTTAAAAATGTTGGGTCACTGGAACGTTTGCTAGGTATATAATATTGGCAAATATTCAGCGGTGCCAATATTTACCATTAGCTATTCGGTGAAGGAAAACATCGTGTTGCGACCGGTCTAATCCCAATATGCTTTAGTTCTCCCTCTTGGTTGGAAGGTCATATGGCAGTAGCTTTCGTAAAACTAGTGCCTATGCTAAATCTTGGGATTAGGTGTCAAAGCAGACCCCGGGCTCCTGTAGGACACAACCGAGAATAACGCTAAGAGGACAATGAACAAGCAAGGCCAACCATATTAAATACAAACTTTCAATTGGTTATTTCACAGGGAAATTACCTAGGTCGTATTTACCTCCTGATAAGAATACGATGAATCACGCTATACCAGTTTCTAGGTAATTTACCTGTTTCGATTGCTTTATAATAGTTTACAATTGCAGGAGGCGACATTTTGTTCCGCAACGAGAATGGGGACTTGGTGCTGTTTGACCTGGAAAGTGACAGCACCACCATCTTGGTCTCCAATACTTCCCAGGTTTGATCACAAAAAATCTGCATTTTTTTATGCCCTTACTCATAATCTCTACATTCTATATATTTATTCTCTCCTATCCTCCTATACATTTCAATATAGTCTGAAGATTGGTTAAATATTGTACGTGTTCGAATACCCTCAATATTTGATTTATTATATGTATATATTTAATTATCTGTATATATTTATCTACATCACGTTCTCGAAAACGGCTCTAACGATATTTTTATGATACTTTAGGGTTTACGGGGGCGAAGAATCGATCTAGCTGGGTCTCATGTCTGGGAAAATTAGTTTTTTCCGTATTTTCTTTATTTTCATCCGAGCAGAGCTTGGTCGCTCAGGGAGTTGTAGATAAAATGCCGTTTAAATTAGTTTTTCTTATCCTTCAATTTGAAATTGTATGTTTGTGAGAAAGGGACAAAACACGTTAGTACACAGAACAGAATATTATGTTCTTTTTTATACCAAGACGGTGGTAAACAAGCATACGGCCGGCCTCATGGTAAGAGGAAACCGTAGTCTGTGAACGCCAGAGTCATGAGCGCGTTGCCGACCCTTCGTAGGTCCCTCGCTCTCAACGCAACAAGCCGCATTCTCGGGAGTTTAGCAAAGATTTAATTTAACGTCCTTACACAGTTTTGCAATAAAAAACAAACTTAGATGAAACAAGGTTTAGTGACTACTCATACAGAGAAAGAATCATTCTTAGTCTGCCTCTTGCCGCGGTTAAGATGGCCAAGACCCAAGGGTACACTCAGCTTCAAAACGAATTATGTACTTAATTAACGAAGTGGTCCGTCAGAAATCACATTGCGACCTTTTCCTCTCCAAGAGAAAAACGGTGAAATGAAAGACGTTCGATCACATCCTAGGGAATAATTATGGGGTTTTTCAAGAAATAGTGTATGTTCTTTTGGATGGAGCTGCATGCGTCTACGGACTTCGGTGATCGATCACCATTAGACGGGCCGCTTCCACTCACGCCGCGTACAGCAAAGAACGCAGGCAAACCCGCGGCTTTATAGCCTATAACCATTCAGAAAGTCCATTCTACAGGCTAGTAACATAAATTTTGCAAAAGCATAAGCGGTTCCGGAGATTACCCAAAACATACAAAGTACTACTAAAATGTCACAGACTTTTCCTCTTTATAATTTGCCCTGTTAAGTTTTTAAATGACAGCCCCTGGGCGATCGAGCTCTGCTCGGATAAAACTGAGAAAATACGGGTAAATCGAATTTTCCCAGACATGAGAACCAGCTACATCGATTTCTCGTCCCCGAAAACCTCCATAGTCCAAATTTCACTGAAATCGTTTGGGCCTTTTTCGAGCACGTGATAAAAAAAAAATACATACAAATATTGCTCTTTAGCATATTCCGAGCATGATTGCGAAAAAGTAATATCAATATAAAACCTCATTTCTTTCACCCGTTTTAGGTACTTTATAGAGGGTGAGGTTACGTCATTGCAGCAAAAGCTTAAAATATACACCATTAAATTAATAGTAATTTCCAAACTAACTGGTAGTTCATTCTTAACGTAGTGTTATATTCTCTTTGGGCATCATGTTTTATCATCCTGCTGTTACGGACCTACCCAGCTTGTATATTATCGTGTTTTACGGTTTTTAGGGTTCCGTAGCCAAATGGCAAAGAACGGAAACCTTATGGATTCGTCATGTCTGTCTGTCTGTCCGTCCGTATGTCACAGCTACTTTTTTCCGAAACTATAAGAACTATACTGTTGAAACTTGGTAAGTGGATGTATTCTTTGAACCGCATTAAGATTTTCACACAAAAATAGAAAAAAAAAACAATACATTTTGGGGGTTCCCCGTACTTAGAACTGAAACTCATTTTTTTTTTATCAAACCCATTCGTTTGGGGATTGGTCTTCAAAAATGATATTGAGGTTTCTAATATCATTTTTTTCAATGGATAATGGTACGGAACTCTTTGTTTTAGTTATTTCATTTTAGTTGTCTCAACAGTTATGAAATGTTGAGTTGGGAGCTCGATAGTAAAAAGTATATGATTAAAATTTTGTGTACGAAGTCTTATATTAAGGTCGACGAGTATAAAAAAAATATGATGACACGAGCGGAATTTGAACCCGCGACCTCTGGAATCCGTCCATCGCTCTTATCCAACTGAGCTGCCGTGAATATAATTTCGTTAGCGGAATGTGCTGCTTAGTAAACATTTACTGTTTTTATGTTTGTAATGAGAATCATTTGGAATTTTGATTTGAAATCAATGCGTTAACGCGCTAGTTTTGTACCTAATGCTTGAGACGAGACACAGACAGCCCACCAATACGAATCTACCTCGTATCAATGCTAGAGCATTCCACTAAAGTAGAGTGGTTCAGAATCGTGTCTCATTCCGCTGCTTTTAAAATCAAAGGTGTTTATGAATTTGAATACATTGATAATGGCTGAGCCAGAGGAACTGCCGATTGATCTGGAGGAGGTTTAAAGCGAGGTGTTCGCTTCGCCTTCCTTTAATGGGAGTTGGGCTTCGGATAGGCTACTATTGATAAATAATGATGCTGGTTTAGGGTAGTGGTTAGTAACTTCGCGTATAAAGCTAGCAGTCTTGTGTTTTTCAAATCCCAGTAAGGGCAAATATTCATGTGATGAGCCTGAATATTTGTTTCCAAGTCTTTGTTGATTGTTTATTTATATCTTGGTATTAAATATATATTTGTCTCGTACCTATAACACAAGCTTAACGGGCTCTCATACGCCAATGATCTTCCATCTGAATCCCTTAGTTTTCTAATGGTTTTGTAGCTTATTATATTAACAACAACGGCTTTAAGCAATATGGTATCCCATATTTACTTGAAGAAGTACTTAGAAGTTCATCGTTTTCGAGATATTTTGCATCAAAGTTGAACAATTTCAGGCCAAAAAACTGGTTTTCTAGCCATAGCTTTTGTGTTAATTAGTTTAAAATGAAAACCCTTGACACGTTTTTAGAGAAGTCATAGACGAACCCAAATATGTAGATTTCGTATATGTTGATGATGATCTTTTGTATATTTTGCAGATCCTTCAGCAATCGTCCCGCTTCACTGAACTATCTTCGGACGGGACTCAAGTGGCACTCGCGCACGGCGCTATACCCGTAAGTCTTTTGTTTTCGAGACATTCACATTTAAGTTTTATTAATGAGTGGCCAGTGAGGCTTACCTGATGGCAACTGATGGTAAGTGATGACAGGGCCTAATACCCTTGCCACATACTCGTCGAGTGACGTGGGAAATAGCGAGGAAAGGAGGCAGAGAGATGGTGTGGCACCGTTTCCTGTTTTGTCGGTTGTTTAGGCGCGAGTCAAAAGAGCGGCAATGAGCGCAAGTAACCTAGTGCGGAGCATCGCGATTAATCGCGTGCGTACAGAGAGGGCAACATCGCGTCAGCGCGAGGAGCATAGTGTGGCTCTCAGTTAAAATCTTGTGGAAGAGATTAGAGAGAGTTTTATAGACGTAGGGCAAAGCGAAATGTTTTCTCATATTTGGAGCAGTCCAACTGGAGCGGTACGTCCTTATAGAAGACAGCATTCGATAACTACTTGCTCTGTAGGTAAGTTTGTGTCTTCAAGGTGGTGATGAGTAAGGTCGGCAGAGGCACAATGTATCATCTGGCAACCTTATTCACCAGTTACATTGAATGTAGGTTCTCACTCACCGCCTTGAGAGAGGGACCTGCATATGTCTCACGCCGTCAACACAACGAAGGGGTTGCCCCCCAACTAAATTAACATAAAAATGCTCTGTAGTAGTGTTGTGTTCCTGGAGGTTAGCAAGGTCACCAGAGCTCCCGTGGATCCGTTGTGTTGAGAGCGAGGGAATTTGTTCCTTCAGCTGTCAACACGGCGAATCCTCAAACATATCAAGGGTCGGCAACGCCCATATGACTCCTTTGGAGTTGCATAGGCTGCGTTGTCCGCTTACCATTAGGCGGGCCGTGCGATTGTTTGCCACCGTCATTGTATTTAAAAAAAACCGCAGAATTGAAACTGCAGATTGTCCAATCTCTTTACTCTTTAGCTATGGTTGAGATTATTTATTGTGGCGGAGTTTTTATAAAACTGTCATTGGACGGTCGAGCTGCTTTTTGAATGGACTATTTTGGATGCTATTCGGTCAACGCAAATCATCTATACCCGTACTTAGCTTGTGAGGAACAGAGGCGCTGATAAATAATTGCTTAAACTTAAACTGATATATACATATATGTAATAGTCCATTCATTTGGTGCGGCCAGGTATACTGCAAACATAATTATTCAGGCAATTGCATATAAAAATTACAAATGAATGCATATATATATATTTATATACTCAAGGTTATTATTTATCATTCTTAAAGCCATTCAAACAGCAAACAATAGAAGAATAGGTCTCAAAAGTAGCGAGGTTATAACAGTTAATAATACAAAAGAAACAATATTCAGTTGACAGTTTTTTTGACTCCGACGTGTTCTAAGATATAATACTTACTTGAAAACCTTCACCGCAGGCCAGGCCAACCAAAACCTAATGCCAATGTTATAACTAGTGGGTCTGCGAAATGTATTAAAAAAAGAAAAAAAAAAACTGAATCGACAAAAAACTATAATTGTAATTATTAAAACCTGTTCACAAAATTTCACGAGAATCGGTTGAGAAATGCGACACGTAGAGGAAAACAGCCGGACAGACGGACATACGAAAGAATTTTGGCCCAAACTGAAGCTTCGTGCGCTTCGCTCACCCGTTCAAGAACTTTGTCAGGAAACTATACTTAATATAACAACAACAACAACACAACAACAAGCCCGAACAAGCTCGGCCCATACGTTTTAATAATTTGTAATAATTAAGTATGATTTAATTTAATTTCATATCATCATTGTTCTGGTTTAAATTATTTTCATTTCATTTTCATTTCATATTCTCTCAGAAAACGTGATAATGAACGCTAGAACACAATGTATTATCTAGGGCGCGTCCTTGTCTCGAGACGAGCTGCACTTTTCCCAGCGAAAACTCAATTAGCTGTCGGCAATTTAAGTGCTTCGCTACCGATATTGCGAAAACGAAATTGATTAAAAAACTTATTTCGCTGTTTATTTAAGTGAGGCATCGCATTCGTAAACAAGAAAATTAAATGTGTATTCAATGAGTGTTCAATTCATGACGTTCCACGCGTTTCGAATAGGGAGGATAAGGTATTAATATCTACAATTGCATCGGTTTTCGTAAACAAACGAAGTACCTTCAAATTTTTTTTTTAATATCTCCAATTTTCAAATTTTCTAAGTTGTTAATTTGTGTCGATTAAAATTACGACGAATTTTAGTTTTTATTTAAATTGCATATCAAAGTTACCCAAGACGAAATTTTTACATCTTAATTTTTTTTTGAGGGTTAATTAAATAATAAGTAGACGTTAATTGCAAATACTTTTGACTTTGATAGAGCTGTACAACATTACACATTACATTGTGGTATACCAAGTGAAACACGTAGATGCAAACAACAACTGATTTATTAAATATCAATGTGGGTACATCTCATGCAATTCTTAACTACCCACAACATCTCCCCCAAAAGCAATCGCTAACAATAACAAGTAACATTTCTTATATATATAAAACCTGGAACTATTCTTAAATAGCATGGTTTCGTATTTAATCAATGACATATCCAATACCACACTATTGTATGTTGGTATTATCATTATTTAACAATTTACTATATAATCCTATCCTTCCCCAAAATACGACTTGATATGATGTTTAAATACGAGTTTTCATTGCAATTCTTAATCATCACAAAGCGAAGGAAGGATACTGCTAGCCAATCATGAAGAGACCTTATTTCAATGCCATAAGGTTCACAGACGGTTAGGTAAATGAAACTTATATGGTAATGTACCTATGATTACTACAACGTATAAGATTTTAAATGTTATTAACCAAATACGCATATTTATTATAATAAAAAAAAAATAGTAGTTTTTAGTAAGTACAGATAAGTATTTAGATTCATCTGCCCCGTTAACACGTAAACAAAAACAAAACATTTTGATGTTACACTATTTTAAACCTTATGTTTTATTCTTGTTCGTTTTGTTTACTATTAATCTTTTCTGTTAGCAATTTGGCTCGCCTACGAGTCATGATTTCACGAGTGGTAGGATCTGAGCTATTTTCGACTTTATTCTTGGAATCATTAGGTCGAAGTTTACATTCTTTTGCCTGACCTACTTCGTCGCAAGCGTCCTTGAACTCGTCGTCCACATCAGCTGATGCCGGCTCGAGTGAGCCCAGAGATGCTGACGGGGCATTGGTACTAGATTCGCATTTGATTAAATGGCGCCGATTACGCCTAAATTTACCACCTAACTTACTTTCTATTATGTACGAGCGAGGTGTACAGGCATTTCTTATAATGGTTGCTCGAGTCCTCGTTTTTCCATCAACACATACGACTTCGTCGCCCGCTCTTAGCGATGGTAATGTTTTACTATGTTTGTCATAGAACTCTTTTGCTCGCATTTGATTGCGTAACATAGTCGCGTGTTCCGATGGATCGACGGGGCGCGGGGACAACAACTCGGGGTGTACAGGTAACTTACATCTGAGCTGACGACCCATTAGTAGCTGCGCAGGAGAGCTCAAGCCGTCCCTAGGAGTATTACGATAGTTTAGCAAAGCTAATTGAAAATCCTCGTTACTGTTTATTGATTTTTTAAGAAGTGATTTAACTGTCTGTACCGCTCGCTCACTTTTGCCGTTTGCCTGGGCATAGTTCGGTGATGATGTCACGTGATTGAATCCCCAGTCCCTAGAAAACATTTTAAATTCCCGACTACTGTATTGTGTTCCGTTGTCACTCACAAGTGTTTCTGGGATGCCATGGCGTGAAAATACTTCTTTCATTTTTACTATGACTACGTTAGATGTTATGTTTGGTAAGTTACACACTTCGACAAAGTTGGAATAGTAGTCTACTATTATTAGGAAATATTTCTTTCTCAACTCAAAAATATCTGTACCTACTTTTTGCCATGGCAGCCCAGGAATCTCAATTGGCATTAAAGGTTCTCTGGCGGGTACATTTAAACTCTCCTGGCAGGTGCGGCAACGCCTTACACATGCCTCAATATCCTGCGTGATGCCGGGCCAGTACACAACCTGCCTCGCGCGTCGCTTGCACCGGTCCATGCCCATGTGACCTTCATGTATAATGTTAAGCATCTCTGCTCGTAAGGCTCGCGGAATCAAAACTAAATTGTTTTTAAATATTACATCATCTACTATAAATAGATTTTCTCTAAACGCCCAATATAATCTTAAATCACTCACTACTTCAGATTTGTAGTCTGGCCAACCCTGATTTATATACTCGCTTAGTTTTAGGTATTCTGAATCGCGTTTTGATTCTTTTTTGATGAGTGATAGTTTGTCATTTGACATTGGCAAATTGCTCACGACCAATTGTACCTGATACATATTATTTTTATGCACGGCATCGTTGTATAGATCGGGCAGGGACGCACGAGACAAGGCATCTGGTATATACATGTATTTTCCCGGTTTGTAGGTGACATGTAAGTCATAGTGCTGCAAACGCAGCATCATGCGCTGCAAGCGTGCTGGAACGGACATTAAGGGTTTTTTAAAGATACTTTCCAAGGGCTTATGATCCGATTCCACGACGACTTTTTCTTTACCAAATATGTATTGGTGGAAATGCTCACATGCAAAGACAATTGCTAAAAGCTCTTTTTCCACTTGCGCGTACCGGCGCTGCGCGTCGGTGAGCGTGCGCGAGGCAAACTCCACGGGCCGCTCGCCCTGCATGATCACGGCGCCCAGCGCGTCGCGCGACGCGTCAACCGAGAGCAGCACCGGCGCGTCCACGTCGTACAGAGCCAGTACGCCAGCGCCACACACGACCTCTTTTAACTCATTGAAAGCCTTTTGCTCACTTTGCTCCCACCGCCATTCATTGTCTTTTTTTAAGAGATTTGTCAACGGTGCCGCGCGTTGAGAATGGTTCGGAATGAATTTAGACAGGTAATTAACTGCTCCTAAAAATCTTTCTAAACTTTTCCTGTCGTGTGGTGCTGGCATCTCTTTTATTGCCCTTACCTTATTATCGTCTGGTCTCATGCCGTTGGCATCAAATATATGTCCTAGATATGTTACCGACTGTACCCCTATTTTACATTTCTCCTTATTAAATTTAATATTAATCTCCCTAGCTCTGTTCAAAAGCGCACCTAGCCTCTCATCATGCTCACTTTTAGTTTTCCCCCATACAATGATGTCGTCCACAAAACTGTCTACCCCTTCTAAATCTTCTAGAAGTTGACGCATTTTACCATGAAATACTTCTGAAGCGCAATTAATGCCAAAAGGCAAACGTAGGAACTGGTACCTACCAAATGGACTCGAAAAGGTACATAAATCAGCACTCTCATCATCGAGCTGTACAACCCAAAAACCCGAGTTTGCATCCAGTACGGAGAAGCAGGTGGCGCCGTGCAAGCGCGTGGCCAGCTCGGTCAGCGAGGGCAGCTGGTAGTGCGCGCGCCGCACCGCCACGTTCAACTCGCGCGGGTCCAGGCAAATGCGGATCCCGCCGTTCTTTTTAGCAACCAATACTAAAGGATGCACCCATTGAGTAGGATGTGACACTTTTCTTATGACTCCCAACTTTTCCATGTTCCTAAGCTCATCCAGCAATCTATCTCTCAAGCCTAACGGAATTTTCCTAGTAGCGCTTATGACTGGCGGCACCGATTTGTCTATAACGATATGATACTTACCCGGAAGACATCCTAAGCCCCTGAACAAGTCTGAATACTGTTCTAATTTTATTATATTAATCCTTTTTATTAACCCTATATCCTCACACGACTGCCGTCCCAACACGCTTTGACATTTTGTGTTAGCTACAGCAAAGTACAGGTTAAAACTTTTGTCTTTATACTGCCACAATAAATTACAAACGCCTTTCACAGGAATTATATCCCCCGTATATGATTCGAGTGTTATTTTTGTCATTTGTAACAAATTTACATCAAAACCCAATGATAAAAATCTCTCAAAAGATATAACATTAATGTCTGCTCCCGTGTCAAGCTTAAATTGTTCTGCTCCACGTTCGCAAAACAAGGTTTCCGTCCACTGACCTCTTTTACTCGAACAAGAAACCATGTCCATATAAAATGGTTCATTTTCATCGGAATTACTGTCAAATAAGCCACTTTTTTCTATTTCATACACTCTTCTCACCTCATTATCATTTTTAACAAACCGGGATTTACACATTCTAGCAAAATGTCCACGATTGCCACAAGAAAAACATGTTACGTACTGTGCCGGACATTCTCGGTTGGCGCAGCGCGTGCCGCCGCAGCCGCCACACTGCCGTTGCGCTGCCGCCGGCGCCGGGCCGGCCTGGCCGGGAGCCGAGCGGGCGCCGTCGCCGCGTCCGCGCCGCGCGCCGCTCGCGCCGCCGCCGCCGCCGCGGTGGCCGACTCGCGCGCCGCCTCGCGCACGGCGCTCCACCGCGTGAACCTGCACACCACTCGAGCACTCACCCGCAACACCCAATTGATGACCACTTTCCTTTGACGCTTCTTCGGCTTGACACATCTTGATCGCTTTGTCAAGGTCAAGGTCGTCGCATCTCAACAGCCTGTCCCGCACGGTGACGTTCCGAACGCCACATACTATGCGATCTTTAAGTAGATCATCGCCTAAATTGCCGAATTTGCAATTGTTACTTAACAACCTCAGCGCTGTTACGTAAGCCTGGATCGATTCGCCTTCTTCCTGATTACGCGTAAAGAATTTATATCTTAATAATGTTGTATTCACTTTTGCACCGAAATAGGCATCAAATTTTTTTAATACTGCGTTGATGTCATCCTTTTCGGTCTCCGCATCGAAGGCAAACGTTTGATACACGTCAAACCCCTCTGGACCGATGAGGTTAACCAGCAAACTGGCTTGCACTTCTGGTGACTCGCTGCTCACCCCAGATGCCTTCACAAATAACAGGAATTGTTGTTTCCACCGTTTCCACGCGTCGGCCCGAGTAACGGGACCGCCCTCCATGTTTAACTCAGGCGGTGGCCTGGCGTGTTCCATTGCTTCAAAAAAAAACTCACTGCACGAAACTAAGTTACCAATTCTTTTATTCTCGATTCGCACAGGTATGTGTCCTCTGTAATATCACTTATAACGAACTTCCAGCCAATAAAAACTGAGCACCGCTGCCACCATGTGGTATACCAAGTGAAACACGTAGATGCAAACAACAACTGATTTATTAAATATCAATGTGGGTACATCTCATGCAATTCTTAACTACCCACAACAAATAAAATAAAAAAATACCACTTCCTTTTTTTTACTTCAAGTTGAAACGCGTAAGCATATAGAAAATTTCAAAATTATTTCAAAAGAATACAAAAAAAATACCAATGGACACAACATTTTTTTGGAGGCCGGAAAAGATAGCTAATGACCCAACCTACCTGCCGTTTTAATTTGGCAAACGATGGAGCAAACACCCTGTATATAAATATGACTAATACTTGCTACTGCTTTGTTCCTTCGGAAACTTACTGGTCGTATTTTCGCTTTTCATTCCCCAAGTACTCCCGCGGGCGACGTTAGGATGTGTTGAGCGAGCGATTTCGCTTGTGATAAATGTTGTATTTGTTTTTGTTTTTTTTAGTAGGTACATCGTCTTTTATACGAATTTATATACTATCGAGTAAAAAAGAAAAATAAAACAACAATTAATCACACCACGCATTGTATGTAACTATCGGTCACAAGATAACATTTTAACTGACATTTGAATGTCTCTCAGGTGTGTCAAATGTAATGTGTATGGCATTACATTGGTGCCATAGAAAACTTTTGATTGCGCTTTAGCGAACGAGCGAGCGAAGCAAACGAAGTTCTATGTTTCAGCTTGGGCTTAAAATTTCTCAACCGATTCTCGTATAATTTTGTGAGCGGGTTCGTTAATTTTGTAGTCCAGTCACTTTAAAGAAAGAAAGAAAGATACATTTATACACAAATACACAGGACACACATATTAAATAATAAAATAAACAAAAAACAGATAATACATCAAACAAGTGTGTCTCCGCGGCAGTGAACCGGACACTAGCTCAGGATTATTCTGAGATGTCAGACACCTGCAGCGCTGATTTTCAGCCAGCACCGCTGATACAAAACACTAATACAAAAAAAGACAGGCCCGCGAGGTTTACAGTTCAAAGAGCCACTAGTATTTTTTATATATAAAAAAACCGCTAACAACACTTAAAAGTATCATCAGTTAATATTTACTTTCGCATCTTCAGCATAGTATGAAAGGGCTACCCTTTTACGGATGCTGCTTAGTTCTTCTTTAAAACTATTTTCAAGGCCGATGATGATGTGCTGTGCCACACGCACACACTCGCTATGTATAGCCTCAGTATATAAGCCATGTATAACCATATTAAGACACATAATATCGTAATCCTAACGCTAACCGTTGTTTCACTACGCCCATCTTTAAATGGCGATCTTGCCAGGATTGATCTAAGCACTAAAATATAATTACAATCTCTAGGTCTACAGATACAGTTACCTGGCCAGATACACCGCCTTCGACATCACCTCAGGCGAAACCAAGGACATCCACCCCACCACCGCCACTGAGGGCTTCCTCCAGAACTTCGTGTGGGGCCCCTCTGGTACCACGCTCGCGTTTGTTTACACGAACAACATCTACTACCAAGCCAACTTGACCGAGGAACCAGTGCAGATCACTACGAATGGTCAGGTCAATGTGATCTACAATGGCATTCCTGACTGGGTTTATGAAGGTACGTGACTTATTTTACAAGATTTTATTTAACTTGCAATGTATGTATGTAACCAACTCAGCTTTAGTGTGGAGCGCTTCTAATTTATATTCTTCTTTTTTATATTACATCATTGTACGTAACTATGTTTGTTTGGGTGGAATCTTGCAACTCAATTTTGAAGCAGATATCTTCAACTGATAAGCTGTTTTTTTGGGTTTTGATCTAGTTTGGATTTCAATTCCATATTATGGTACCATCGACCTGATCTTGATGATGGAGATAGAAGGTGGCCATGGGAATTCAGGACAGACAGACGTTATACGATAGTTGATGACGGTATACAGAAAAGGACACCTGGCAATAAAAGCTTGTACCAAAAATGATTGTTTTGATAGAAACTTATTACTGTGATGAATATTTAATATTAACTATTAAGGCAGTACTTGGGAAACAGAGCTTTGCCTTGGCGTCTTTCAGGTTTTTCCGAAAGTGTGATCTAGCAAGATCGATTTACCAATACAAGGCTTAAATATAAGTTACTCTACCAGTCTAATCCAACACGTCTACTTTTATTCTGCATGTAGGCCGTAATGGCACTTTTACAAGTCAAAATTCTACCAGTGTTTCTGATAAAGAAGACCACGGTTAAGAAGAAATGCCGAAACAAACTCATTCAGTAATTTTTTGCCAAAAAAAAGCTTATTACAATCATAGTTGACCTACTTACAATAAGTCAAACTGAATATGAATTCAAAGAAAAAAAAACATCATAATGCGTTGTTCTACAAGAAAACAATTTCCGAATAAGTTATTAAGCTATTTTGGGCTCTGGGTTGGGCCATGCATTTCTGTCAGTTAGATAAGTCCTCAACCCTGTAATAATGGTGTTTCTTGAATTCAATTGCTTGTCGTACCATCCGCGGATACTAATAATATAAATTTGTGTATAAACGCGAAAGTTTAAAGTCTAATGGCCGCTTCACACAATGAGCCATCCTCACCCATCATGCAGGACGCAACTATGCGTTAAAGGGAGTAAGACATATTTATGTCTCGTTCTACCGCATAGCCGTGCTCTGTATGATGAGTCAGGATGGCCCATTGTATGGAGCGGCCATTAAATTACAGTTAAACTCCTTGTTTCCAGAGGAGGTGTTTGGCTCCAACAACGCCATGTGGTTCTCCGCGGACGGCGGGCATCTGGCGTACGTCACTTTCGATGACACCAATGTGCGTGTCATGCGAGTGCCCCACTACGGCGTTCCCGGCTCTCTTGACTACCAGTATACACAGCATCATGAGATCCGGTATCCTAAGGTGAGAGACAAAACTTAGCAGTGCTTCAGTGAATGTGAATATTCACACAAAACAAAAACAGCTCCATATTGTAACAAATCGGAGAATTAGAGTTGTTATTCATGTTTAGGCAGATTTGTGTTCGTCAAATTCCTTAATATTTTGTTATTTTTCTTCCTGCAGTGTTTCTAAATATCCATCAAAAATTGTTCAGTATACCAAGAATTGAACTTGGTGTTTTTTTTATCACGTAGTGCCTATTTAATGTTCTGTAGTAATTTTGTAACGTTTTGTAATCGCCAATCACGACATAGCGTCGTTAAAGTTACTTAAGTGTCTATCTATATATCTGTAGCGTACTGTAATTTGTTATATAAGTTTACGCCGCGTAATAGTGAATGTTTTTTTGTTTTAATGGCTGCCGAAAATTTGAGAAGGAAATTGGTTTGATCAACGTCAAAGATGTTATCTCTTTTGCTCCTAATTTCTTTGTAATAAATAACAATTGGGGGCACAATCAAGCGGTTAAAATTACTGCGAGGGTTAAGATTTTATCACTTATCGGTGTGGATTACACATCCGTCACGTTCTGACAAGTATGCGAGTGCGAGAGTGACGGATGTCTTATCAACAACAATTAGTGATAAAATGTCAACCATCTTAGGCCCACTAGAAAACATAATGTAATAACTAACATCTGTTTATGTGAGCTTAATAATGTCCAGGGAAGTAAAAACCTTAAGGATGCTCAATTATTATTAAATTATTTCAAAATCAGGTAAGCAATAAATGGATTGACTAATAGAATAACCCATATATGCCCAGAACTATGCTTGTTTTTTAGTATCTCATTTGCCCTTGTTTTGAAAACGATGAACAGCCCTTATACATATTAATGTACTATAATGTAATATGAAGGTACTATATCATTTTGAATCAAGGGGCATATATGGGATTTCGGAAGGAACTTCGGGTTTCCTTAGGGCTTGGTCACGGGCACGTCTTTCGGCTGGTATGATGATAATGAAGCCTAATATTATAAAGAGGAGAATTCTGCGAGAGTATGGTTTCTAATATTATAAAGAGGAAAATTCAGCGAGAGTGTGGTTTCTAATATTATAAAGAGGAGAATTCAGCGAGTGTGGTTTCTAATATTATAATATGAGGAGAATTCAGCAAGAGTGTGGTTTCTACTATTATAAAGAGGAGAATTCAGCGAGAGTGTGGTTTCTGATATTATAATGAGGAGAATTCAGCGAGAGTGTGGTTTCTAATATTATAATGAGGAGAATTCAGCGATAGTGTGGTTTGTAATATTATAAAGAGGAGAATTCAGCGAGAGTGTGGTTTATAATATTATAAATAGGAGAATTCAGCGAGAGTGTGGTTTCTAATATTACAAAGTGGAGAATTCAGCGAGAGTGTGGTTTCTAATATTATAAAGACGAGAATTCAGCGATAGTGTGGTTTCTAATATTATAAAGAGGAGCATTCAGCGAGAGTGTGGTTTCTAATATTATAAAGAGGAGAATTCAGTGAGTGTAGTTTCTAACATGTAATGGAGTAGGTACCTGATCTCCGGAACTTATTCGATTACCGCCCGCTCTTTCTCCATTCGCGTGAAACTCGTTTATATTGTCGCTCCATATAATGTTTCAACCCCTGTTTCACCCACGCATAGGGGATGATTTCCGGGATAAAAACTATTTCCCGTGACTCAAACTATCTCTATACCAAATCCCATTTAAATCGGTTCAGCGGTTTAAGCGTGAAGGGGTAACAGACAGACAGACACACTTTCGCATTTGTAATATTAAATACGGCTCGTATAGTTCGCCGCTATACGCTGTAGAATGTAAATTATGTCGGTGTCCGAGTTGGCCGGCCTAGTAAACTTACTCCACGACTGGGTTGCGTCAGCCATTCACAGCGCATTTAAGGAGAAGTCGCGCCGTTTACGGAGATACTTGTAGGTGTAGGTTACAAAGTAATACGTTCGTTAGTAGGTATGTTGTCATGTGGAGAAATATCAAAATGCTCTAGAATAAAAACAAATAGTGAGCAGCTCAGACGAAAAATATTAAAATAAGAAAAAACCTCGTTTAATACTTAAACAGAATCTCCTGCGGGCGTAGCATGATTGCTGGTTTGTCACTAATCGTTGTCGATAAGACATTCGTCACTCTCGCACTCGCATACTGGTCGGAACGTGACGGTAAGATATCCGCAGCACAGCGATAAGTGATGAAATTGCACCCATGCTACGCCCGCTGCTAACTAGTTCGAAGTTTCTAATAAGCACATTATCGTATTTAGAATGTAAATATCCACGATCGTGTCGTAAACAAAAATTATAAAAGAAATACCGTATTGCATTGGAACTGACTAGGCCCCTATACGACCAGTAATGCCTAGTTTGTGACCTGGCATCGTCCATAGACTTACTCTATTAAAAGCTGGTATTGGGTATAAAGATATTTATTTCTCATAAGAATCCAACATATTCACTAAATATGAATATATAGTATTAATAAAAAGTACCTTAACCATTGATTCATTCAACAAAATATAAATTAAAATAGCTTTCTTCTGCTTCATCAAATAATGGAATATTATTTCTTATTTATGCAATTGTTCAATGACGTTTTTCAATCAGAACAGTTAATTGTAAGTAATTATTTATGTGCTGTACTTATTTTATCATAATCATACATTATATGGGTTGAATGGCCGATGATTAGGCACTGAGGTCCAAGAATATTCGACAAGACGAGAAAGATTTAAATCGAATTCGAGCATAATAATGTTGTTGTTTAATCTTATTAAATCAAGATAGTTTGGTAGCACATAACACAAAATCGTAGTTTTTCAAAATTCATATTACGTAGGTATCAAAAACTCCAAACTTGGAGTTCACCAGGAATCGCAAATATCGCGAATATTTCCTATTTGTTGCCCATGCTTTTCTTAAGACATTTTTAGATGTGGATGGACTTTTGTTCTTCCTTGTCGTGATTGATTTCCACTAGCTTCTGCCTGCGACTCCGTTCGCGTGGAATTCGTTTAAATCGTAGCTCTAGCTTTATACAAACTTTCACACCCCATTTCACCCCCTAAGGGGATGATTTCTGGGACTCAAACTATCTTTCTACCAAATTTCATCTAAATCGGTACAGTGGTTTAAGCGTGAACAGGTAACCTACAGACAGACAGACAGACACAGTTTCACATTTAGAAATTTTTCTCTTTCAAATTGAAAAAAAAACATGGTGAGGCAATATTATATAAACCATACTTAAGTATAAAAATATTTTGTTGCGTGATGTTGCATAACGCTCACGAGAAGAAAGGGCAAACAACAATATGTTTGTATGTGAGTACACCGGTACTTACATACAAACATATTGCTTGCATTGCCCAGTTTTGCTTATTAACTATTGTATAATAATATAAGATCAACTCTTATCCATTGACATAGTTTGGTTTTGATATTAAATGTTCAGCTTAATACGAACACTGGCGCTTGAGAGCGAAAGTGGTTTCCGAGACTGGTTTGGCCCGTTGCCCATGTACGGAGTTTGTGATCAAACAAACAGCAAGATAAATAAACAATGGAGATGTACCACTATTAGACGCATGCCAAACTCATGTGCTATAAATTTAGCGATTTAGTTGTTACTTTTCAACGTTTGTGCACGTCGAAAGGTTACCTCGAAGGTAGGTGGGTAGGCCTAGGTAAGATCGAAGCATTTATCAAAAAATAGTTTTGTAACCTGAACTTGTACCGATGGCGCAAACATCAGATTCAAATAGTTTGTAAATGTAATAGATATATTTATACAATTAGAGAGGTGTAATACAAAGAAGATTACAAAAATGGTAATCCCGTAAATATTCGAACGCGCGTTAGAACAATTTGACTGTCATTTTTCCACTACCCTTTACCCGACGCGCATAAAATGCGTTACGTGATTGACCTGGACATAATATGTTGTCTCCATGGCCATTTATTTCAATTAGTAGCTACTTAGGTATTCTGCTAAAACCCAGGTCATAATCGTAGGCAGTCCGAAGCTCCTTCCTAGGGTTGATTTTATTAACTTACCAGCCGTAATGTTCAATGGTGTTCAAATTCCATATTCGCACCAGGTAAGGAACCTTGGTATCATAATGGATCGCACATTATCTTGGGTACCCCAAGTGAGCGAGGTCAACAGGAGGATGTTTGCTTCGATCGGTTCTCTTCGTCGACTTCGTAACTTTTTGCCACTCGCCACTAAAATTGCGCTAGCTCAATCTCTCCTTCTTCCCATTCTAGATTATGCTGATGTGTGCTATCTGGACCTTACTGAGGACCAACTTAACAAACTTTAGCGCCTTCAAAATCTGTCTCTTAGGTTCATATTTGGTTTGCGCAAGTATGACCACGTTTCCTCCTTTCGTTCTCAGCTCAAGTGGCTTCCGATTCGTCTCCGTCGTGATTCTCACATTCTTGCGTTACTCTACAGCATATCTTTTGTTACCTCTACTCCTCAATATCTCAAAGAGCGTTTCAATCGTCTCACTTCCATCAGATCTTCCCAAAAACATCTTCTCGCCCCACCAACTTTATCTACCAAATTTTATAATAGCTCATTTACCTTTCGGGCTGTTCGGTTGTGGAATGCTTTGCCGTTGCATATATGGTGTGCAAAATCTCTTCCTATTTTCAAAAATCTCTTGAAACAATATTACCCGTCTCTCCCTTAAGTTGCCTTCTATGTATTGTATGTATGTATATTGTATGTATATATCTATGTATGATTGTATATATGTCTGCGTATTTTTTTTAATTTATTAGGTATGTATTTTAATGTGTCCTTTTTAGTAATATTTTAAAGTTTCCTGTTTACTAATATTTGAAAGAATGATGTGTTAGTATGCTCTTCTTGATGAGTTCCTGCACTACCTGTTTAAAATTCTAATTTAAATGTTTTCTGCTATACAAAGGTTGTCTGGAAGAGATCGCTTTAAAGCGATAAGACCGCCTGTTGTTACCATTATTTATTAAGCAATATATTTTTTGTAAGATGTGTCTCTCCTGTTGTGGTG
Source organism: Epinotia bilunana (assembly GCA_947049275.1). Classification (NCBI taxonomy): domain Eukaryota; kingdom Metazoa; phylum Arthropoda; class Insecta; order Lepidoptera; family Tortricidae; genus Epinotia; species Epinotia bilunana. The sequence continues at coordinate 26,748,226 of OX346256.1, forward strand.
CAATAAAGAGTATTTATTATTATTATTATTATTATTCTAAAAATTATATACCGGAATTTAAGAATATGATTATTTTGAAGTAGTTTACGCATAAGAAAAGTAATCTAGAGTATTTAATAATAATAAATAAATTATTAATAATTAATAATAATTTATTTATTCACGAAGTAAACTTATTTCATTAACATTTTCTTCTGCCAAACCACAATGCGGTTTGTTGGCAGACGATGCTCCAGTTTATGCACAAATATATGTTTACAGTCGCGACATTATGTAGGTATGTAAGTTAGTAAGTGTTAAGTAGGTGTAAGTAATTTATAGCACAAACAAGTTTATAGAATGTATTTAACTAAAGGTATTACAAATTTAATGTATCCTTGAATTTGGATAGTAATACATTACATTATTTATTACATTAGCATTACATTACATGTATTTCGATATCATTTGTTTTTATTTCTGTTTAGTTTTATTTTCCAGTTTAAGCCCATCTTAGTACACGTGTAAATATACTTCTGTTAGTTTTTGACCCTTGATCCATCACCAGTGGCCGATTATGCAAATCTACACAACACTTTTATGCCAATATCAAATCCCGCTCTCGCCTAATGGTTTCTGTCTTATGTAATAATGTCAAGGCCTTCGATGCGCTGGCAATTGTTTCGAATGTGACAGGTTAGCCTCAGCTAAAGATAACTGCATGGCAGTTGTTTGTGTTACAGATTTTAAATGTATATCTGATCTATATTCGAATAAGGTAAACGTCCGAGTTCTCGACGCTGCGGCGCTACCGCACGAACTTCGAAAGTCGAAGTTCGGGTATTTCCATCTCTATCGCACTCCCTAACTCGAGTGACAGGGATGGATGTATTACGAACTTTCGAAGTTCGTGGTAGCGCCGCTGTACTAGTATATGGCATGGGTACTCTATGTCAAAGCAATAAGGGTTAAATTACAACTAAGAGGATTTTTCTTCATTCGAATTTAAGCCAATGTCACTTTGACATAGAGTGCCCATGCCATATACTAGTACAGCGTCGAGCACTCGGACGTTTACCTTACATTGCAACTTCATACAAAAGGGACCTTCCGTAAATGTTTGTAAGCATTTATTTAACTTGCACAGCACGGTTACGAGTATAACAAGAAGGCGCGCGAGCTGCGTCGCGGCGAGATAGTATAACAAGAAGGCGCGCGAGCTGCGTCGCGGCGAGATAGTACAACAAGAAGGCGCGCGAGCTGCGTCGCGGCGAGATAGTATAACAAGAAGGCGCGCGAGCTGCGTCGCGGCGAGATAGTACAACAAGAAGGCGCGCGAGCTGCGTCGCGGCGAGATAGTATAACAAGAAGGCGCGCGAGCTGCGTCGCGGCGAGATAGTATAACAAGAAGGCGCGTGAGCTGCGTCGCGGCGAGATAGTACAACAAGAAGGCGCGCGAGCTGCGTCGCGGCGAGATAGTATAACAAGAAGGCGCGCGAGCTGCGTCGCGGCGAGATAGTACAACAAGAAGGCGCGTGAGCTGCGTCGCGGCGAGATAGTACAACAAGAAGGCGCGCGAGCTGCGTCGCGGCGAGATAGTATAACAAGAAGGCGCGCGAGCTGCGTCGCGGCGAGATAGTACAACAAGAAGGCGCGCGAGCTGCGTCGCGGCGAGATAGTACAACAAGAAGGCGCGCGAGCTGCGTCGCGGCGAGATAGTATAACAAGAAGGCGCGCGAGCTGCGTCGCGGCGAGATAGTATAACAAGAAGGCGCGCGAGCTGCGTCGCGGCGAGATAGTACAACAAGAAGGCGCGCGAGCTGCGTCGCGGCGAGATAGTACAACAAGAAGGCGCGCGAGCTGCGTCGCGGCGAGATAGTACAACAAGAAGGCGCGCGAGCTGCGTCGCGGCGAGATAGTACAACAAGAAGGCGCGCGAGCTGCGTCGCGGCGAGATAGTACAACAAGAAGGCGCGCGAGCTGCGTCGCGGCGAGATAGTATAACAAGAAGGCGCGCGAGCTGCGTCGCGGCGAGATAGTACAACAAGAAGGCGCGCGAGCTGCGTCGCGGCGAGATAGTATAACAAGAAGGCGCGCGAGCTGCGTCGCGGCGAGATAGTATAACAAGAAGGCGCGCGAGCTGCGTCGCGGCGAGATAGTATAACAAGAAAGCGCGCGAGCTGCGTCGCGGCGAGATAGTATAACAAGAAGGCGCGCGAGCTGCGTCGCGGCGAGATAGTATAACAAGAAGGCGCGCGAGCTGCGTCGCGGCGAGATAGTATAACAAGAAGGCGCGCGAGCTGCGTCGCGGCGAGATAGTATAACAAGAAGGCGCGCGAGCTGCGTCGCGGCGAGATAGTACAACAAGAAGGCGCGCGAGCTGCGTCGCGGCGAGATAGTATAACAAGAAGGCGCGCGAGCTGCGTCGCGGCGAGATAGTATAACAAGAAGGCGCGCGAGCTGCGTCGCGGCGAGATAGTATAACAAGAAGGCGCGCGAGCTGCGTCGCGGCGAGATAGTACAACAAGAAGGCGCGCGAGCTGCGTCGCGGCGAGATAGTATAACAAGAAGGCGCGCGAGCTGCGTCGCGGCGAGATAGTATAACAAGAAGGCGCGCGAGCTGCGTCGCGGCGAGATAGTATAACAAGAAGGCGCGCGAGCTGCGTCGCGGCGAGATAGTATAACAAGAAGGCGCGCGAGCTGCGTCGCGGCGAGATAGTATAACAAGAAGGCGCGCGAGCTGCGTCGCGGCGAGATAGTATAACAAGAAGGCGCGCGAGCTGCGTCGCGGCGAGATAGTATAACAAGAAGGCGCGCGAGCTGCGTCGCGGCGAGATAGTACAACAAGAAGGCGCGCGAGCTGCGTCGCGGCGAGATAGGAAACTAGTTTCAGTTGCTATAAATAACTAGCTTCCGCCCGCGACTTCGTCTGCGGGGACTCGAGATAAAAACTATCCTATATTTTAATCCAGGCTATAAATATCTTCGTGCAAAATTTCATTCAAATCGGTTCAGCCGTTTAAGCGTGATTGAGTAACAAACATCCAAACATCTAAACTTTCACATTTATAATACTAGCTTCCGCCCACGACTTCGTCTGCGTGGACTCGGGATAAAAACTATCCTATATTTTAATCCAGGCTATAAACTATCTTCGTGCAAAATTTCATTCAAATCGGTTGAGCCGTTCAAGCGTGATTGAGTAACAAACATCCAAACATCCAAACATCTAAACTTTCGCATTTATAATATTAGTAGGACTAATCCTACTACTAGGATAGCTAGCATGTCATTACGTTTCTATGGAGAGTAGAGCGTACTGGCGACCCTTAAGGCTCATTGGAACCGTCTCTACTAGTAGTTGATGACTGTGCACATGTATCAAAAACTTTTTTACTGAAACTTATTGACCTTGAGTAACGGCGCGTTTTGTTACCACTCCAGCCTGGCACTACCAACCCGACAGTCACGGTCACACTTCGCAACTTGGAGACTGGTGCCAACACTGTCTACGCTGCACCTGCTGACATTACCCAGTAAGTATTGTGACGAGATGTTATAATACTTATCATGTTCCTGTCTCACACCAGACTCATCATCATTGGCCTTGTATATCTATGGAAAGATGATTTAAGCAGCGTCTATGTCCTAGAGGAGCGGCACTTACGCTCATGACTCGTAAAGCCGTAGCTCATAAACGACCAGTAGGCGAAAAATGCTTCGCTTTAAGGATAGCCCAACCCAACCCATTAAGAAGAGCAGTCTGCAGACCAAGACCATTTGAAGGATAACCCTGGGCGAAGGTATGGTTGCGCACGATAGAGCTTGGTTCGATCTTCTATCGTTCCGTCGAGAACTGACACATCATCCGCCTTTCATACCAGACTGACTTGTGAGCATTTACCAGAAATATGATAAGATGTGTTTCCGTACTGGTGACATCCAGCTGTCAAGCATGCGAAGTGTCATACAAAATCCACCAATAGGAAGAGATGCGTGAGCGGCACTATTGCTACTGGTGGATATTTTCTAGTACCTTATACATACCCAGCATACCAAGAATAAATGGAAGAATGAGAGGATTACTATGATGTTGAAATGTAGGGCAGTATAGGGAATAAAGCACCATTCATGATAACGGTTGTATTCGAAGACAAGCTTGACAGCTGACGTAGAACTGACACCAGTCACTGAAGAGGTTAACATAAATAGGTGCGTACCTACACTACAGATGTAAGGGAACCCTTTCAGAATAATCCACGTAATCACCGTTAAACACATTACCGAACAATTATTTCCACCTGGGCTGACAACACCCCATTTGTTTTACAATTATACTGCAGGATTCAATCGCTGTAACCACAATCCAATCCGATTTCCAGGCCTATCCTGAAAACCGTAAAGTTCATGACCAGCAACTCCATCGCACTGATGTGGACCAACCGCGTCCAAACTACCATGAGGGTAGTCACTTGCACTATCGGGACAGCGGCTTGTACTCAGGTGGGTTTCTTGAGGTACACTTTCCTTAAGATACATACTTACATACAAAATCAAAGTCAAAATAATTTTATTTTAAATATAATCAAAGCAAAATCACAATTAATAGGTATAGTTACGCAACGCAACATAAGAAAGTTAAAATTGACTACACGGAAAAGATTACAATAGGATAAAAAAATGTCTAATATACCAAATTATAAAATACACACTAAAATTTAACAGCTAACATTACACACAAAATTATAGAACCACAAAACACAGGGTACGCAGGCGGGCAGATGAGATCGTCACCTTCCAACTGTACCATCCACTTTGCCCTCATACACTCTCTTTGTAATCTTCTATATTCGCAACGCTCTTATTGGCACTGCATTCACTTGACTCTGCCACATCCAACTTTCACTACGATACTTACGTGAGGGGACTAACACTTCCTTAAGCACAGCCAAACGTGCTCGTTTCCTTAAGGGGCTCCTAGCTGCCAATGACCTTCGATCTATAACTGTCGGTTTATTTGTGTTTTTTATGGTTTATCGTATTAACAACAACGAGGTTTACCGAAATAGTATCCCATATTTACTTCAAACCTCACAGTTTTCGGGATATATGGCACCAAACTTTGGCAATTTCAGGCCAAAAAACCAGTTTTATGGACGTAACTTTTGTGAAAATGAGTATAAAATAAAAATCTCTCTTGGGTTGTTAGAGACGTCAATAAGGAACAGTTATATGGAGATTTCATATATAAAAGTGCATGAACAACATAATAATATCGAAAACAGAGCTTTTTTGGACCATGTTTGAATAAATCATAAAAAAATGAATATTAAATATTTTCAAAAAAACTCTCGTGCAAATGTAGATAAAGAACTAAACAACCGATAGGTGTTTGTTCCATAAATATATCTATAGTTTTGACGGAGGAATATCAATTCAAAACTCGTCAAAACTAGCCAAAAAGCGCGTGGAGCCCCTTAAGATCTTCCTACATATTCAATCTTTGGTGGAAAATATAATCATAACCTTTCGAAATGTAGCTTAGAGTCCGGCCAGAGAGTAGTGCCAAAAGCATATTTTTGAAATTCTTTAAACAGCACCTATTTCACCCATGAAATAAGCTGTCCGTTTTAAGTACCTACCTATAACACCGCCATACATTTCGTGTTACCAGCATTTTTTCTTCAATGACATGCTGATCAGATTCTAGTTACAAAGGTGTGCATTCTTAAAGTTTAAGTTGCTTTAGGGATTGTTAAATATATAGTCGAAACCTTCCGAAATTTAGGATAGTAGCAACCCTTAAGTTACTTCATGGTTTTATTAGGGGATCCATATTTGTACAAGATTACTTTTCATGGTTCTTATCATCAAATGGGAATTTAACTACCTTAATTTCTGACGTTTTGACGCGGGTTGCACCGGCCGTGATTTCAGGTTTGTGATAACCACCATGGTGGTGGATGGTGAGAATGTTACATCAATATCAATTAAATTTCAAGTGTTACGTTATACGTTTCAGATATATCAATACACCGAGGCCAACGGTTGGATCGACAATATTCCACTCCTTTTTAACGCGGCAGGAAATGCTTTTATCACCATTCTACCTCAAGTAAGTACAATCTATGCTATTTTCTTTAAATATAGATCTATCAGGTGTATTTCCAGGCACCAAAGTATATCCGGGATCGTGGCATTCAAGCAGGTTTACTAGTGCCCATCAGATAGCAGAATTGGCCTAACCAGTACTTGTATTATTATTGTCGATTGTGGGCTCATTATGCCGCATAGATCCAGCCAGTGATCCATTGTGACAGCCCTTTTTTAGAGTTCACCGTAAAGACCCGTTGCCTCCAGGCAATTCCAGATTCTTCGGGCGGTGGTATGTTGTACCTCTTCTTCGCCCTTGGTAGGTACTTCTTTTGTTCATGAGTGGTACGCAGTCAATTCCATATTTGTCGGTGCAGGCTCGGTATCTATCAGTCTAGTCAGTACAGATTCTTTACTGCGAGCTAATATTTAATTGTTGCCGAACTTAACCCAACGGCAATTCGTTGAAAAGAAAAAAACAATACTTGGAAACAGACAACTTATAAATGAACATTGCATGTAAATTATAAATATATTGCTTTTTTTTTCTATAAAATTACGAAAGCCTTCTTGACCACCACTTTATTCCACCACATCATAATTCCAGGCAGTAGACGGCACTCAATACAAGCAGATAGTCCAAGTATCGGCTCCAGAAATCGGCAACGTGTGGACTCTGCAGAACCGCGTCAGCACCGCCCACACCGTCGCTGAGATCATGAAGTGGACTGAGGATGATATCATGTAAGATCTGGATTATACATCATCTCTAGCCACGTTCCGTATAAGAAATAAGTTTTTGTCAAAAAATTGATTTTTGGTACAAGCTTTTATTGCCAACTGTACTTGTCTGTATACCGTCATCAACTACTCATTGAGACGATTCTAACGAGCCCAAACTCGATGGGGTTATGTGGTTTTATTAAGGAGTTCCTATGGCCACCTTCCAGCTCCATCATCAGATCAGCTCCACGTTATCATAATATTCCATTGTCACGCGATTTGCATATTCGTGCAAAATTTCAACTCAATTGGAAACCGGGAAGTGGATCAAATTTAACTTGCAAGGTTTGATTACAGACAGACAGACAGACAGACAGACAACGGGACAGGTGAAACTAAATAAAAGCTTGTAAAAACGACAAAGAGATTTGATTTTACTGTAATAGGAAGAAGAGTAGTGTATTTTGGTTTTAAAGAAATAAAACAAATGCAACTGTTCCAATACGGTATTTTACAAAAATCTAATCGGCGTCTTTTTATGCAACGTCAAAAACGCTCCGTTAAGATGGAATTTGTAGGGATTCATTGTGACGTCATAATCAAACAACGTCCTTATTGTTAGTTTGCATGAATTTAAAAACCTAAAAATAACAAAAATAAATGAAAACTTTCCGAGTATATTCGTAATTTTTATCGGTTGTTAATAAAAAAAACTATTTAATTTCACTATTGTCAAATCCCCTATTAAGAATGGTATGGATTCCATTGAAGGGAGGACGCTTTTTCGTTGCTAAAGGCCTTAACGCAGCTATTAGTTATTAAGGGGATGCCTTGATTCGAGTCGAACACGCCCTCTAGACAAAGACACGCTTATGCTTTCCGCGCACGAGAAAAAGAGATGGAACACTCTTCGGGAATGGCTGTTTTGGACAAATTTCGATAAATACCTAACTTAGAGAAGTTTTATTTAAATTTCATAAAGTGGGATTTTAGATGAGATAAAATACTATAGTATTAACTTGATTGTGTCGTAAAATAATGTATCGTTTGAATAGGCTGAGTAAAAAAAGGAAAATACAGACCCAACTTTGGTTTTTTTTTTCTATCGAGGAAATTTTAAGCAATCATGTATAGGTAAAATCAGAAAAACAATCATATAGTCAAGAATCATATATCTGAAAATCAGACCTTATTGTTTCTTAATCTAGCCAGAACGGCGTTTCAAAGCACGTGATAATTTCCCATGCACCGCCTTAAACTGTTTTCTCTAGAAAGCATATCATGACCCTGTTTATCCTCGTAAGCCCGAAACTATTTTTAGAACGATTTTAATAACGGCACAGTGTCCTAAATGTATTCAATTAATGAACGTGATGAAGTGTTGGATAACTTTACAAGCCTCAATTGAAACAGGACCGCCTAAGGGACACCAAAAATATTCACTTACCCAGATTACATAGAAACCAAGTTATTATAAATTATAGTTCAAGTTTAATGTCTTGAAAATATTATTGGCCTGTAGGTGACGCTTATTATGCGGATATTTTCTTATGGATATAAATTTTACTACGAGTATAATACTTATTATTTATTTATTTATTATTTAATAAACAGAGTATAGAAACTTAATAATTAACAGGGTCCCACAAAGTTGTCGGAACAGTTGGTTTGTGTGATCACTTTATAGTGCAGAGTTAACTAATTTACATACTTAAGTTGTGTTTGTAAATGTTACATACAGCTATCTATGCCTTTTGCCATTATTAGAAATAGAATAGCGTCGTTTTGGCAAAGAATACGCATTCCTAATAATGTGTTGATTAAGACGGTCGATAACAACTTTTACTGAAATGCAATTTTCCTGCATTGGTTATCTGCGCATCGGCACCCGAATCGCAAATAAGTGTAGTAGTTAAGGATTTTATTATATTTATATTATCATATTTCATTGTGTATATACTTTTTACACTATTATTACTATTGTAATGGGTTTATTGCCTGAAATAAAGAAGCATTCATTCATTCATTCATTTTGCCTTAGGTGTTATTATACTTAAGTAATGTCGTTTTAATTTTCTTGAGAGTATTAACATCACGATTTTCCTCCACAACTTAACATCACCATTATTCTCATCACCACCACCTCCTCTCAAGGATGGAAGGGAATAGGCAGCAGTCCCACATTGGCCCAGTGCAGTGGGAACTTCGCATACCTTTAAACACAACTCAATTTTGAATTTTATTTTCCAGTTGGTACAGAGCAACCGCCGTGAACGACTCCGCAGAACAGCACATTTTCACAGTCAGTTCCAGCGGCGCCGTCGAATGTTTCACTTGCGACATAACGAGAGAAGATGGCGGTCAGTGCTTGTACAACGATGGAGTCATCAGTGGAGACGGCAATAGGATCACTGTGAACTGTGCCGGGCCTGATGTGCCGCAAGTCTTCATTTATGACACCGTAAGTCCTTCTGTTACTGTGTGTTCTGCGTGTGAGTAGGCTGTCAGAGAGGAATGACGGCGTGTTGTAAAGCTATGCTCTCTCTCGCACGTCTCAATATGCTATGTATTCGCTACTTGGTGTTGATGGCTTTTACACTGGGAAATCGGGAGACAAGATGGCGGCTAGTGCATGTACAACGATGGAATTATCAGTGGAGACGGCAATATGATCACCATGAACGGTGCCGGGTCGTGTGCCGCAAGTCTTCATTTATGACACCGTAAAGTATGTAGTAGTAGTAGTAAACACTTTATTGCACTAAAAAGAAGCACGTAGGTACATAGCAGAAGATACAATAAACAAACGGTGTATGTAAAATACTCCTTACATACCTACACCGTTTTTCATTGTATCTTCTGCTATTTAATACCATAATAGTACATTACTTACCAAGGGCTGTAAAAGAAAGAAAGACTGAAATCGCAAGTATTTGTGACCGTTGTGAGCCGCTCGATACGCGATAGAGGGCTTTCTTTTTTACTGCCCGTGGTGAGTACACAATTTTACGTCTTCACCTGGCCACAATGCGAGTTTTAACGTACGCGCAGCGTGCGGTAAAACTCACATTATGGCCAGGTGTGAGGTAAAATAATATAATTAATGTTTGTGTATAAATGTAATGTTTGTGTGTGTGCCCACTGGATTTTCTTAACATACAGAGGTTATAGCGTCTTTTATCTTGAATTACTTTTCGGCCATCGGCCGAACACTTAAACACTTTTATTAGTTGTATTACCGTTTTGAATCAGTCACTGAACAGGCATATATATAATTATATGTTTTCAAAGTACTTTTGTTTATTGGTAATATAAGGTTTTAATGAAGTCAACTATTGCATTATGTCAACCGACCACATAAGTATCACCGATTACTCCAAGGTTCACATTAACTACTTAAAGAGGCAAAGATAACGTATTGTTTGATAAACACAATAGGAATAAAATTGTGTCTTATCTTCCTTGTGCATTATCGCATGACCTTGAAGTATCAGTCAATCGGAACAAACTCAGAGACAAATCATTATTTGAGTAACAAATTGAGTAAATAAACAATGAAACCCGAACAAAGTATCAACTAATAAGTAAGTCCTAAACTGAGGGAATGAATGAATTATTCTAGTTTATATAAGTTTATTCAAGGAAAAAGGGAATTTCGCGCAAATGGAAAGCCAATTTGTGAAAGTTACTTACATAGGTTTCTTAAAAAATCACGCCGTTAGCCTGTGTATGTCAAATAACGTTTTGTATGGAAATCGAACCACCTTAAACCTGCTTTCTGGTTTATAGGATTAATCAGTATACTTTTGAGAATTGTTACAAAACAAACCCTACCTAATCTAATAGGTTCTGTAGTAGGTAGGTTAGACCATACGACCTTTGAGCTGTACCCAAAAAGTTCTAAGCGGCCTCTGAAAAAGATTTCTATGAAATAAAAATTTTGCTAGCGAATACATCCGATGACATGATGATGATTATATTTGATTCAAATCATCATCATCGCAACAGGGTCCATGCTGTACCTTTACATTTATATAGTGATAGAAGTTCTTATAATAAATGAGTTATGAATATTTTAAATTATTAATTAAATTGACGCTGGAACATAAGTTTCATGTGCTCTGCCTACCCCTTTTGGGAATAAAGACGTGAATGTATATATGTATGTATGAATAAAGATGAAACTGTTTAATAGGTCAACTTTTGTTTGTAGATGAAATAAGGCTGTCTGGGATTAAAGAGTCATGCGAGTCCCTATACTCTATCTCTGAGATCCAGGTCTAAAAGTGTAAATCGTTTCTCTTTTCCAGAACGGCACACTGACGCTCAGTTGGGACGACAACTCCGCTACAGCGGAGGTGGTGTCAAGCCGAACGTTGCCTGCAAACCTGCGGCTGTCGGTGCCGGTTGCAGCTGGCTGGCCTGATGCTGACGTAGAGCTGATTCTGCCGCATGACTACGAGCAGAGGACCAACGTGCCCATGCTTGTTTATGTGTAAGTAAAGAAATAATTAACCTTCAAGAGCGATAGACACTTTAGCTAAGTTGGGGCGACAAACAACGTGGGACGGTCAGTTTTTGCGACTACTCGCTGTCTGATTTGCAGCAGTAGATTATGCCTGATAATATTTGTCTGTATGACTGGCAGCAATTTAATTTAAGCCTCTTCTCTTGTACGAACGACGTCAAAGATGCGACCGCTTTAGCCTAGTTGGTAGTGACCCTGCCTACGAGCAAGAGGTCCTGGGTTCGAATCCCGGTAAGGGCATTTATTTGTGTGATGAGCACGAATATTTGTTCCCGAGTCATGGATGTTTTCTAAGTATTTATTTATCTATATAGGTATGTTTATCGTCGTCTATAGTACAACCTTATTTAGTTTGGGACTAGGTCGATTTGTGTAAGATTGTCCCCTAATATTTATTAATTTATTTTATTTATTTATATAATGTTTACACGTTTGCACCCTATTTCTGTTTGAAAGGGAAAAAAATACATCTTTAACGTTGACGTACAGTCAAGTGTTAAAATATGGGTGCATAAAACTTACTTATAAATATGTCCCATCGCTCTTATGTCAGCGGATTAAGGTTTCGGTACAGATTAAATTGATACCATATTTTTGCACTTGACTGTACTAGGCATCTATAAAAGAGTATTTCTTAAGGATCGTTCAATCCACAGCATTCACTTCACCTTAGTACGAGTTTATGTTCTGTTCGCGCATAAGTAGCAGCGCTTCTTCTTCAATCCCGATTGACCAGTTGCATTTGCGATCTCCCTTTTAATATGTAGTCTAAAGTCTTAACTTCTCATTCCAGCTACGGCGGCCCAGACACAGCGCTCGTCACAAAACAATGGAGCATCGACTGGGGAACCTCCCTGGTCAGCCGGTGGAACATCGCCGTCGCCCACATTGACGGTCGCGGCTCCGGGCTGCGGGGAGTCGCGAACATGTTCGCTCTCAATCGAGCGCTGGGAACTGTTGAGATCGAGGACCAGATATCTGTCACCAGGTAATTTTGAACTTTGCCAAGGTCAGCAGAAGGAACATCGCCGTTGCCTATAATGACGGTCGAGGCTCTGGGTTTAGAGGAGTCCCTAATATGTTCGCACTCAACCGAGTGCTGGGAACTGTCGAGATCGAGGACCAGATATCTGTCATCAGGTGGTTTGCAACTTCTAATCCAGAACGATCGTAAATAAGTAATTATTAGGAAGTTGATGAAAAGAGTCGTCCTGGGTGCTGTTACCGAAACGTTTGTGCACTCAAGCACAAATGGACACTTCTTCAGCCAATTCGGGGCTTTAACAATGTGGTGAATGGTCCACGATTGTCTATCATCGCTGGTCATCCGGTGAAACATCGTCGTTCCCCATAATGACGTTAAAGGTCCGCTTACGTTGCATGGTCCTGAGTGCTCCGTAATTCTCTACAGCTACAATTATGGTAACTTGTTTTTATCATTACAGATACCTCCAAGAGAACCTCTCCTTCCTGGACTCCAACCGCACCTGCATCTGGGGCTGGTCGTACGGCGGTTACGCGGCGTCGCTGGCCTTGGCTCGAGGAGGCGACGTGTTCCGCTGCGCTGCGGCTGTAGCTCCTGTTGTTGACTGGAGGTTCTATGGTATGTATTCCGGCTTAGTAACTTGGCATGAAGATAATATAGATATCTTGCAGCAAGCGAGACTACGCTTGCTGTGACTTTGGCAGTACAGAACAGTTTACAAAAAGGTGCGATGTTTTTACTGCTTAGCGCATCAACCTTTGTAATAAGTATCATAGTAAAATTCCATTATGACTACGAGCAGAACTCATCTTAGATTAATCCTTAGATTTGTAAGAACTTTCCTGGTCAGATGGCACTTCGATTATTAATATTTATTAGATAGTCTAAGGAAGTGTATCTAATAAAAATAAAAATAAATATTGGCTTGATGTAGACTGTGCTTTACGCGATTTAAAAAGTTAGCTTAACCCCCATTTTACTGAGCTGGTTACATATGTTACGATTCATCCTCTGGTACGCACGCATTTGGAAACTTAGCGCATTTTGGATATTAACAGCCGTATTCATAAACGTTCTACAAGCCTGTTTTAACTAAAATGGCGTTAAAATTCGTTTCTCCGTATCTGTCCATTTGACATGTGTGTTAGTAAGAAAGGGACAAAGCACATCTTATTTAGCAGAGGCATTTTAAGTTTTATGAATAAGGGGGTTAGAGTCCGCAGTAAGCTCGATTCTCCCTACAAACGTAGTTACGCTCTCATTTTAAAACTACCTCTCGGATTGCAACGAAACTTTGCATGTATAATGACGTGAGGTATATGTATGTCTGTAATTAGTTTATGTAGCTTCAGATACTATAGTAAAAAATACAGCGAATTTAGGTTTTTCATACAAAACTTGTTTTTGCCGTATTTCGTATGTTTTATAAACTGGAACCATATAAACTAATTACAGACATAGATATACCACATGTCATTGTATACAGTTTCGTTACAATCCAACACGTAGTTTTAAAATGAGAGCGTAACTACGTTTGTATGGGAAGGTGAAATTCGGCCGAGCTTACTGCGGACTCTTAACTTGACTTATAGCATTTCCCCAATTTGATTTCAGACACAATATATACAGAGCGCTACATGGACACTCCTCAGGAGAACCCGACAGCGTATGCTGCGTCTTCCCTGCTGACTGATGAAGTGGTGAGATTGAACATTGAGTTATAACCTGCAAAATGACCTTTTTCAAGCAGTCTCTTCGTAATTTTCTTATGACCAATCGCAACGTGAGCTGAGCTATGCTGGAACCACAATCTTTCTTAGTAGTGTCTGACAACCTTGTAAGGATCCGGATGCGGGTGCTTCTCCCCTGAATTTTCAATGAATGAATGATGATCCAGCGATCGACGAACGTCAGCCAATCTATCATGCAAAAGATTTTTTCCTTTTCGAAAATACACATAAAAAGACCTACGTTGAAGAAACGACTTTAAATCTTAATTTTTAAACAGTCTCGAATTACTCCAAAGAAAAGAAGGCAAAAAATATGCCAAATGACGATTTTAATATTGCTTGATACAGAGAGAAAACGCTTGAGACCCTCGACGTCACGAGTCGAGGGTCATAGTAAATGACAATCGTTTCATGTGAAGGAGCCTTTTGCATAAAGGGGACAGAGTATACCCTCTTTTAAAAATTTGGTCACATAACTTTGTGATCCTTCATTATTTTGTGTTACTTTTCTGAGTAAATATTTTTAATCCTTTTTCGAGAAAATTCCACATTATTGATTATTTTATTTGGTGTCACCATCCCTTTTTAAAATCTACCTTATTCAATTCGTTCAAGAATATTAATTTATTTACAACAAACCTCGAATGTCACATGTCTTCTTCTTGTCCAGGTGGAGGCCTACAGGAACAAGCGCTATTTCCTGATCCACGGGACGGCGGACGACAACGTGCATTACCAGCACGCCATGCTGATCTCCAGGCTGCTGCAGCGTCAGGACGTTTACTTCACGCAGATGGTATGTATCTCGTTACATCTCCAACCTGAAGGTCAATTCAGGAGTAAATAGATATAGTTTAGTTTAGTTTAGTTTAGTTTATTTATTAACCATAATGTAACATGATCATTACATGGTAAGTCAACATTTCGCAATATTATACTTATAAAGTATAAATTTAGTATCCAGATTATACACTTAATAATAATAAAAATCTACTTACAATTTGCGTCAATTGAAATATTTTTTAATGAAAAATATTCAGCAATCGAATAGAAGGCATGGTTTTGAAAAAAGGTCTTGACTCTGGTTTTGAATAGATTAAAAGGCAAGTCCGTGACATCTGTGGGCAGCTTATTAAAGAGCTTTATTTTTATAAAAATTCCCTGTTTTTGACACTTTTTTAGTCTTAATGATGGAAGTATTAGTTTGCTATTGTTCCTCGTATTATAATTGTGGCAATCCGAACGCTTAAGTAGATAGCTTGTTTTTTTGTGAATTTCTAACACAGAGTTGTATATAAACAATGATATGACCGTCATCACTTCAAGCTTCATAAAATAGGACCTCGCAGATGTGCGCCAATTTACCCCGCATATTATTCTAATCGAGCGTTTTTGTAGAATCAATACCCGGTTTACATCCACTGCATTTCCCCAGATGGTAATCGCATAAGTTAGCACACTTTGAACATAGGCGTAGTATACAGTTTTTAAAGTTTTTAGGTTAACTAGAGGCTTTAGTTTCAACAATGCGTAATTTGCCAATCTATTACAAACTTTATCAATATGCGTGCTATGTGTTAGTTGACTGTCAATTTCATAGCCTAAGAAACATGTATTGTGAGTGTACTCAAAAGTGGTTGTTACATTGGATTTCCTTGAAAGTGTCTTGTAGCTTACAAACGTACTTTTATTTTCATTTAAAACAATGCCGTTACATTCAAACCATCTCTGCAATATGTCTGTGATGCATCTTAGGTGTCTTTCCATCGATGGTTGATCTTTTTGGCTGACTCCAATATGTGTGTCATCTGCAAACAGGCTGATCTGCGCCCATTCTGGTATATTCGAGGGCAGGTCATTGACATAAATCAAGAATAATACTGGGCCCAGAATTGATCCCTGAGGTACGCCTATTTGGCACATTTGAGGGGATGAGAATTTTTTCCTAACTTCTACCACTTGCATTCGATTTTGCATGTAACTGACCATCATTTTTAAAGCTATGCCGTTAAACCCATAGTGGTGTAGTTTGTTAATGAGAATATCATGCCGTATACAGTCGAAAGCTTTAGATAGGTCGCAGAACATGCTTGCGCATTTCTGCGACCCATCCATAGACTCTAGTGCAAAATCAACGACTCTTGCCGTCGAAATAACCTCTAGCTGTCATCTATAAACCGTTGCTTAGGAGTGTTTCGGGTCGACGACCACATGGAGTGGCGGCAGAGCGACAGTGGTGCTTATTCCGTGAGAGCAGTCTCTCGCTCCCATTTGGACACGAGAGGCCGCTTTATCAGCGCATGTCTATGAGGAACCGCTGCCGCTACAGCCTCTGCTGGAAGTCATTGCTCAGCCCTTTATGTACATGCGTGGCGTGAACGTTTCCATAGTAGCTTGACAGCACTTTTCTCGCGCCGTTGCACCCGTCGGTTGTCCGTAAACAGCCTGATTGTTAAACGTCAACGCCATCTGCCTAGCAGGATCGAGGTTATGTCGGGCATAAAGTATTTGTCCCGGCTCTCACTTACTTGCTAGGGAGGGACGAAAGCTTTATGCCTGATATAAAACGCTAGCTAACTACAGTGAAGAAGTTTTTTTGACGGCGTAATTCAATTCACCACTACTTATAGCTCTCTTCGTACACATCAGAAGGAGAATTACATTCCATTGGGGGTGTTGAGAGAGGTAGGGAAGAGCGGGATGTCATCTCCCTCATGGGTGGAGCAGCCCCACCGGGGAAGTAGCTTACAAAAGACCGGAGCCATAATAACGCAAATACTTGCTCCGTAGGTATTGTGGTGTTGTGTTCCTGGTGCTGAGATGGGGCGCCAGTTTCCAAAGATGTTTTGTTTTAGGAGCAAGGGACCCGCGATCGTCTCTCGCTATCAACACAATTAATCCTGAAAGCAGGTTCGGAAACGCGCTTGTGGTTCTTCTGGAATATGCTACGTTGTTTGCCTATCATCAATGAGATCATATGCTTGTGAACCACCGTCGAAGTATAAAAAGGATAGTCGAGAAAATACTAAGAAACCCATTTTTCTTACAGAGTTACACTGATGAAGACCACGGGCTGGTCGGCGTGAGACCCCATTTGTACCACGCGCTAGAGAAGTTCCTACAAGAAAATATGCTGTAAACAGTACCTAATTAATATATTTAATTAAATATTGCTCAGAGATAGTCATCACAATAATTAATTTATAAGATGGGAACATCGGACGTGAAATCTGGCCAGCTACTCGTAACAGAAATGAGGATAAACACCTATCTCTTTCTTTCATTTGGGGTGTAGTACTGAATTACGAGATGGGAATATGTTCTATTCTTTCATGATTTTCTGGCCTGATGCTATCACTACCCTAACCCGAAGACAAAATGTTACGCTTTGCAAAGATGTGTAATGTGCTTTTTTCTTACTTGTTCTTTTCAGCAAAGTATGGTTAAGCCCGGAATACAAGACAGTGTAAAAACTCTTTGACATTTAATAAAACTTAAACAGTGCTATAGCGGGCCTATAGCACTGTTTCAAAAAACATTCATTAACTTCAAATAAGTACATCGACGAATGAGTCGTTACCAGAGGTTTGGTGGAGACATCAAGCCTCTTAACGACTCGGTAACTTAGCGAACGGTATAGGGTCCATATATATAATGTTTTAAAAAGGAACTACCGTTCTTTAAACATAATTTACATTATTCAGGTAAATATTAGGTAGGAAGAGCAATTTTATCTCGTCGCGGAGCTCGTGACACCCTGACACCTAATCTTATATCAAATGACGTCGTTTATTCCGAACTTTTAGTTTTTTCAGGATGTTAACCACTTTAAAGAGTCGTTTTTTTTAATCTAGTCCGCTAAGAAGGTTTACTCTCAAGCTTCTTCAAGAAAAAATGTGGCTTGACAGATATTATTTTGAAAATTTGAAATGGGGACCCCAGAGTACATGTTTGCATTTATTACAATTGGCACCGTTTGAATTTATTACATTTAGTACCTACGGTCGAACTCACAGGGACACTCTCTGGGGTCTGAACACTTTTAAACCTTGTCGCTTTAGCGTCACGTTTAAACTACCATATGAAGTTGTCAAACGGCTGAAAGCGACAAGGCATCAAGGTGTTCAACCAATTGTTCGAGTACTCGCAAGCTACTGATAATTCAGAGAGAGTATTATAAGATAATCGTATAACATAATAACGAAGATAGCTACACTTTTAAATAGGACCTGTGCAAAATAGCAAGATGGCTGATGAAATTCTTATTTTATTATACTTTGTTAATTTATCTATATTTTTAAGGCGAAAGTGAAAAAAACAGGGTATGTACTTTTAATGTCCCGCTTTAAAATTGACCGAACAAATTATATTAATGTAGTTATTTTACAAAAAGTAATGTGGCTAATGAGTGTGCAATATTTTTATGAGATTTTTAAAGCAACGAATGTTACCAGTAATTTTTAAACAAACCAATAGATGAAATCAGTATTCCTTTAACACGTATTTATGTTTTTGTTTATGGAGTTTAGAATTGTTAAACGAATGCAAAGTATTAAGTACGTCGTGAAATTTCATTGTAAATATTTTTAATGTCTACTTGTATTTCTAAGTAAAGTAATGTTAAAATATATATCATAATGTTGCCAACAATTAGTTTAAAATATCGATATCACGGAGGATTATAAAGGCACGTTATTTCCGAGGTACCTAATAGTTTTAACGTTATAAGTATTGTATAGTTTCACTGGAATTTGAAGCAATACCATGTCTGTAAATATTTAAGCGTACCTACCACGAAGTAAAATATATCCTTTTAAATAAATGATATTTTCTATAAAATAACTGTATGCGTTTTTATAACCTGATATTAATTTTGACCCTAACCGTAGTATAAATGCTACAGGAAAAAGGAGATGTCTGCCAAAAACCATTGAAAACAGAAGGGGAAATATGTTTTTCTACTCGTGTACTTTTATCTGTCATTTACATAGTCCCGAACACTAATATAAAGACATACAAAATAAGTCTGCAGAAAAGTCTATACTCTATTCCCCATAACAGTACGGCACAACCGTGCTGATTTGTCGCCAAAACGAAACGCTTAGCAGCCATACGCTTCTAAACCTACCCAGTGCTACATTGTGCCACGGCCTACTAGACACGATCGAGTAGGCCGCGACGCGACTAATCTAGAGGGCCATGCCGAAACATAAAATACATTAGGTACTACCAACTTAACAAACCACTGAATGTTTTTACTACAAAGAAACTATTGTACTAAAGGCATTGCTGCCAACTTAAGAAACACCTTATTCTTAATACGACAGTACTGGCAAGTTGAAATTAATTAAAAATAAAGTTTACCATAGACACACATTTGTCTCAATTTTATGTTTCCCGAATTCCCGCTCATTTTATAAATTGTTGTTTGACTTTGCGGCCGTTGTGTTTGCTATAATAGTTGGTGTCTCTCAAAAGTAATAAAAATGGATGAAGATGAAAATATTGCTTCTACACCAGAAGAAATATTTGCGGCAGCCCAAGCAGTGACCGAAAATTTGTTGCCCACTAAATCTCGGCAGCTATACGACAAAGCTTATAACAAGTTTATGGCGTGGAGATTGGAACACCAAACTTCGTCGTTTTCGGAAAACGTTTTATTAGCGTATTTCCAAAGCCTAATTAGTAAATTCAAGCCGTCGTCACTGTGGGTGGAATATTCCAAACTCAAGTCCACGCTAAATATATACCACCAGATTGATATATCGAAGTATGCGAAATTATTAGCTTTATTGAAACGAAAGTGTTAAAGCAAAGAAATCGCATACATTTTCACCTGACGACTTGAAAAAATTCATTGACGAAGCACCGGATCAGGTCTATCTTTTAAGCAAGGTAAGTAATTGTTTAAAAATGTAATTATAGTGTACCTAGCCATGTTACTACTATGTTCTGTAAATTAATTCCCAATTTATAGATTTTTCTATGTATACAATGTTTGTTGTTGTTGTTGTCATTGATCGTTACACAAATTTTCTGTTTTTCTTGTTACAGGTTGTAGTAATATTTGGGATTATGGGGGCATGTCGCAGGCAGGAACTACATAACTTTAAACTAGACAATATAATCGATGCCCATGGAACACTTGTGGTTCATATCATGAACACCAAGAACAGAATTGATCGCACGTTTACAGTTACGGGAAAGTATTATGAAATATGCAAGAAATATTTAGACCTCCGCCCAAATCCATGTAACAGTCCCAACTTGTTCTTGAGATATATAAAAGGTAAGTGCATAGCACAAAATATTGGAATAAAGACCTTCGGCCTGATGGGCAAAACTGTTGCAGCTTATCTTAATCTTCCAAACCCGGAGTTATTTACGGGGCATTGCTTCCGAAGAACATCGGCAACATTATTAGTGGATGCAGGCGGCGATATTACTGCCTTGAAAAGACATGGTGGATGGAAGTCTACAACCGTGGCTGAAAGTTACATTGACAACTCCATAAACAGTAGAAAGAAGGTCTCCAATCTACTGATGACATCAATAGAAAAAACAGAAACATTTATACCAGAAACAGAAGCACAGAATAATATTTCACCAACTTTTACGCCTCAAACTGAACCACAATGCAATATCCCTCCAACTACTGTACCAGAAACGCAGCCAATTTCAAGTCCAACTTTATCACAAATAATCCAGCAAAACTCTGATATACATATTAATACCGCAGCATCGACCAGCATTCCAACCATAACCATATCTCACAATAGTATTCAAAATTTACATCTACATTTTCATAAATAAAAATTTTCATTGTTTAATTTTGCATTTTATTTCGTAGTAGCTACTCGTAGAAAAAGTTTTGTATGCAACGTTGTATAACTAAGTCAAAAAACGCTCGTGGCGTCTTTCTTTACGATGTTTGCCTTCGGCTCACATCGTAACACACGCCACTCGCCTTTTTTGACCTCACTTATACAACTGTTGCATAAAATACTATAAGGCATGTGATACGAAATGAAAACTTTACTATAAAACAACCATAATTAAAGAGAATATAGAAAAAAGGAGAGTCAGGGGAAGACCAAGACATGCGGTGCGTTTAATTGCGCGGATCAATCTAAAGAGAAAGTTAAATGAAATGTCGTATCAGGAGCTCATAACAGTAGCTTAGAGACGAACAGAATTGGCGATTACTACTCCACGCACCGACAAGAACCTCTTAACTGTGATGATGAAGTAGTATAAATAATCGCAACGTACAGGTCCTCTATTACACAAAACGAATGTTTGACAGCTTGGACACTCAAAGCGTACCACGTCGCTCTAACGCAAACCACGTGCCCTTTCGTCTAGTTAAGGTTGGCGCGTTTTGTGTGACACTGAAAGTGACGACACCGTCCACGCCGCACTGGCCGCGCGACGTGAGCGCTCACGGCATTTGCTGCTAAGAAAAAAATCTTGTCATTCAACATTGTCGACAGAAAACGGTTTTGTCAAAATGTGTTCCGTATAAAATATTTTTTAGTTCTTCGGTTAATTGTTAATTACCAACTGTGCAATCAGGAACGTTACGAGAGACGAAAGTAAATGGATCGTGTACCACTGTCTCGGCGCACGAAGCTAGCTGGCTCGGCGTTAATAGCGACGGCGGCGGTGTAATACATTACCTACAGAAATTTAATTTAATCGTATGCCATACTTTTTTCATTGGCATATTTTTAGACTTGGCCAAGGCCTTTGATACGGTCTCTGTGTCCATACTTCTGAGAAAGCTCGAGTACATGGGCATTAGAGGCACTGCGCTGAATTGGTTTACCAGCTATCTAACTGATCGACGTCAGATGGTAAAAATAGGACAACATGTGAGTGAGCAGCTTCCTGTCAGCTTTGGTGTACCGCAGGGGAGCGTACTTGGACCTACCTTGTTTACTCTATATATTAATGATATCTTAAACACATATTTACCTAATGCAAAGCTTGTCTGTTACGCAGACGACACAGTAGTCGTCGTTAATGGGAAAACTTGGGATGCGACCTATTATCGGGCTGAGAGCGTGCTTGCTGGCGTGGCTTCATGGCTGAGCAGCAATTTACTGACACTAAACGTTGGTAAGACTAACTTCATAGCCTTCTCAAAGACAGCAGTTTCATCCCCGCCTGATAATAAAACTATAAAATTTCACTATTGTGTAAATTACACCTCGGCATCATCTTTCTGTCATTTGCACGGTTGTGCCTGTCAAGAAATTGGAAGGCGCCACTATGTAAAGTACTTAGGGCTCCTCATTGATCAACACCTTTCCTTTAAACAACATGTGTCCCTGCTTGCGTCTAGGGTAAGAAAACTTATTTATGTGGTGAAGCGACTTCGAGACTGCGCTGCCCCTGATGTACTTCGTTTAGTGTATCACGCCTTATGTAGTCGTATGTCAGTACGGTGTCGCCATCGGGGGTAGTGCAGCCAAGAGCCACATCATTCAGGTGGAGCGTGCACAGAGAGCTGTGTTAAAGGTGATGCTGAGGAAACCGTTTCGTTATCCCACGGATACACTCTACCGAGAATGCGGGTTTCTGAGAGTGCGCCAGCTTTATATCATGAGAGCGGTCTCGCGGACTCACAGATCTTTACTCAATTCTGCGTTGTATGCAAAAATATTAAGCACACGTATATATAAAGCGCCCTTGCCACCGCTCAAATCGGCTTTGGCTCGTAGATCTCCAGCTTTTTCGCATCCCTACGTTTACAATAACATCTGCAATTACCAGAACATTAAAAAGCTTTCCACTCTTCAAGCTGGACGTATAGTCAAGAAATGGTTACTAACATTGTCATATACTGAAACCGAGAGCCTGGTCAGAATACCGCATTCAAACTGAACCCTTTAATGCTGATGTGGAATTGCACACACATACACCCACACATATACACACACACACACACACACACACGCGCATTCATACATACGCACACACGCACACATACACTTGCTGTATGTCAACAGAACTTACTTTATAATTTATAACTAGCTACCTTTCCTTAACAACACTGTAAATCTTGTTGGTGGTTATAATAATTATTTTTATTGATTTATTATTTAATTAGTTTACACGGCCTTACAGCGAACCAATACGCCGAGAAACCAAATTACCATGATAAATAAAATACCATGTCCGAGCGAGAAGGTAGCATACAAATCTCCCATAAGTGTGACAGAAAGCGAAAGATCATCCGTTGTCCTTGTATTTAAGTCACGGTAGCCTAGTGGATGAGATGAGGCATACGGCTGTCAAGCGGCGATCGTGGGTTCGAATTGTGTTTGAGTTTTTCTAAACTTATGTACGGAATATTTGCCGTTAGCTTTTCGGCGAAGGAAAACATCTGAAACTGGTCTAATCCCAATAAGGTCTAGTTTTCCCTCTAGGTTAGAAGGTCGAACCTAAACTCAAAATAATCATTATTCATGTAGGTCTAGTAACAAGCACTTTCAAATCAGGTCAGATGGCAGTCGCTTTCGTAAAGCTAGTGCCTATGCCAAATCTTGTGATTAGGTGTCAAAGCGGACCCCGGGTAATATTACCGGTTGTGAAGGAGCCCCGGGTCCGCTTTGACACTAACGCTAGAAGGATGTGTCCTTGTCATAGTTCCATTTTCCCTTATCTGGGGGCGCGGTAGTGCCCCCGCCAAGTCGAGCAAAACAGCGGCACGGCCGTACCATCTGTTCCTCGAAGCAGTTCAGGCCATTTTCGACCCCCCTTTAACTTCGTTGTGGATAAAACTAGAAGCCTGAATTTTCAGTAACCAAGCACGCATTGTGTAAACACGTTATATTTTAAATTTCTTTCAATTTGAACCAGCGGTTAAAGATTTATAACAAGTCAATGTTTCTTAATTTTGTCACTCACTGACTCACCGATCATCAAAAGTCTAAGGCACTTCTAGCAGATAATTCCAATTTAAAATTTAGAATAAAATTAGTGTTTAGTGTATAAATCAAGGGAAAACTAAAAAAAATGCAATTTCTGTGCAGTTTTCTAGATACACCAACACAATAATAAAATATAAATAAAATTGTGTGACATGGCAATCACACAATAACACATAGATTTAGGTATGCAGAAATCCATAAATGCAGGAATGTTGTGTTAGTTGCAGAATTTTATTTAGCAAGCAAATAATGATTAATAAGAATGCCTGAGACTTGGCTCTACGAAATATCTCACCACTTTTTACGGCGGAAGAGTTTCCAGACTTGGCGTATTTTTTACATGGTTTTTTTTTTTGGGATTACCATTACCCGCCCAAATTAAGTAGGCTCTTCATAGTAAGCCTTCAGCCATTTTAAGACAGGTTCTTAATTTAGCTGGACAGGAGCCGTTCCGTCCCTCATTGTGGCAAAACGTATCTAGCCTGTCCTGAGTATTATAGGTCCATGGTCGGAAATGACTTAAGTACCTTGTTTTATTATTATTATACTATGCAACAAAGTCAACCGGTGCAAATGCGTCGATGGGGAAATGTGGCTCTTGATGATATCTCCGAAACTGAACATTTTACTATTTAAGTACAATCGTCTAAATTTAAAGTTTGGTAACCATACTTTGAACATCGACGGATGTAATAGTTCTAAAACTTTGCGTTTCGAAGATATATTTAAAAGACGCATTTACCCAATTGTCGCATTGACCCTAGTAGACCTGATACGAGATTTGACGCAGTCGCGCCTTTAACAAGCGAGTAAACCCGACATGATCGTAATTTCGACTCCTTGATCTTTAACTTCGTCGTAAAAAACGTTATCCTCAAAAGCTTGATTGCGTCGCGTTTCGGCTGTAGGTGTTTATCTTTACGTTCCCTTTGCCATTTTTATACGGTGATAAAAATGTTTTCTGTATATGTCGTGTGGGTATAACTTTTGGTACATTTCGTTTTACTGTGAGCTTAAAGTTATTGACGTAGATATGATGCATTTGATCACTTTATTGTATTTTATTGTATCTTGTCGAAACGTAGAACAGACGGTCTTATCGCTCTTCAGCGATAAGACCGCCTGTTGTCTACCTCTACCTACATGTTATTGTATTGTTTTTTTTTTAACTGCTTTGTTTCTGTGAGGTGTGCAATAAAGAGTATTTGTATTGTATTGTATTGTATTGTAGAGTAACTTAAAATCCAACAGACCAAGGCGGTACTCTTTGTTACCTTTAGGCTAGAACTTATTGTTGACGACGCCTGTTGCGGATTCTATCATTGTTATGTGAGTGCCTAGGTCATTGTGTTTCTGTACGCACTTGACGAAGCCTGCGTTGCGGATATTTTTCTGTAATAGGGTTCTTTTATTTCTAAAATATTTTTTATTTACTTAAAATCATAGTTCCCTGTATATTAGAAATTGCGGTCTATCACTGCCACTGTGTGTTGCTATGTGAAAGTAAATTACCCGAGTAAATTGCAATACTTCACTTAGTTACGTGTTAACGTTCAACTACCAAATGTATACAGCTGCGTTTTCACCCCAAATAAATAGAATAGCCAGCTAACCGATTTTTTAGATTGAGGGATATTACACGCACCCTATAAATATCAATAGACTACTATAACGGTACGAAAAATCAACCTTTGCCTCAAGAAGAACCAGCGGAAAACACGGCGAGACATCGTTTTTTAGAAACAGTTCCTATACATCTATGTACTCGTAATATGTTATAATAATTGTTTGCCATCGTCGTCATTGAAATAAAAACTATGAAATCCTATGTTTATATCATTATTAATAACTAGTTGCCCGCGCATCCACTTGCGTATGGCAAAACAGACAGGCAAACCCGCGGAGTTAAATATAGGCAGGTGGCCTAGGCCCATTAGGTAGGTGTCCATTCAGAAAAATAAATCTTTTTCAAAACATGTAGACACTTGTATAAAATAACTAATAATGATGAATTTTCTGAAAAAAGGATTAAAAATATTGTCCAATGTAGAAAAAATAAAGCAGGGGATTAAATATTCACAAAGTTATGTGTCACTTTTTCGAAAAAAACCCACCTTCATTATGATATGAATGAAACGTCATTTACTGTATCACGCTCGAGTGTCGTGACGTCACGATCCCTGAGCGACTCGCTCTCTAACAAGTAATATTAAACTGGTGGTAGTTTCATAATTTCTTGAGATATATTAGGATTCTCTTCACTAGTCATATTTTTGCCTTCATTCTTTTTGAGTTATTAATATATTTTGAGTCTTCGACTGTTGGTTAAGTAGTTTCAAAGAAGAGAAAGATTGTCCTCTTTATACTTGAACCAATAGTAAAGATAAGTTGCCGGTACGATGGTGCTGATGAGATGAGCAATTAAATAATTGGCAAAATACAAAATGCGCACCCAAGCGCAGAGTTGTTTCGCCTGGCAAATTGCCAGAGGCACCTACCCGACATTCAGCCGGAAATCTCGGATCTCATTGAAGAAATGGGTCAGAATCAGGAACATGACTAAACCGCTTTCCTGTAGAATTGTAGATAATACAGTAGTTAAAGGCTTAAGTACATATAAATTATGTTCCGGTCATAATAATCATAATGAATGAATGAATGAATGCTTCTTTATTTCAGGCAATGAACCCAATACAATAGTAATAATAATTTGAAAAAGTATGCAGTTAAATATTATAATATAAATAAAATAAAATCCTTAACTTTTATTAAGAGTCCGCAGTAAGCTCGGCCGAATTTCACCTTCCCATATAAACATAGTTACGCTCTCATTTTAAAACTACGTGTTGGATTGTGACGAAACTTTGCATATACAATGACATGTGGTATATCTATGTCTGTAATTAGTTTATATGGTTCCAGTTTATAAAACAAACAAAATACAGCAAAAACAAGTTTTGTATGAAAAACTTAAATTCGCTGTATTTTTTTACTACAAGTATGCTATCTGAAGCTACATAAACTAATTATAGACATATATATTCCTCATGTCATTGTGCATGCAAAGTTTCGTTACAATCCAACACGTAGTTTTAAAATGAGAGCGTAACTACGTTTGTATGGAGCATCGAGCTTACTGCGGACTCTTAATAATTACTATTTATTGCACCACGACCACGACCAGAGAGAAACATCTTACACAAAATTGGCTATATAAATACTGGTAACAACCGCATACATCAGTGGTTATATGTCGCAAGGGCGCATAACATACTTATTTCCACACATTACATTACATTACATACTTAATTCCAGCGCCAAACATATGCAGATTCTAATATGAAAAACGGAACACTAACTGATACTGAAAGAAGTTTATTACCCAAATAAGAAACAGTCAAATCAAATGATGGAAGAATAAATTAAAGTAATGAATGTGGTATTCAAATCTGAATCCTTTCTATGAATTCGTAATTTTTTTTTTTGTTTCTGTCCATCATGTACGCTACATTTTGAAACGTCTGATACCGGTCCACTTTGGTTTCCTTCAGGCTGTTCAAAATTAAAAACACAGTTCTAAAATAGAATGATGAGCTCTACTCCCAATTTTGACATTAAGTTGTTTGTAGGTTTTTTAGTAGTTCATTTGCTCCAAATTCATTCAATTGTTACAAATAACTCAACCAATAAAAAAGTCGTCTCTCTGATTTCAAACTCCACCGAGCCGCAATGAAATGGAGAAAATAATTTTAAATTCTGTCATTTTCATTCTCGTGCACAAAGAGAAAGTAGCCAATTAGTTCCCTGCCTACCCGTTCGCGTGACTTAACATGAACCAACGAATCAATTTAGTACAATATTTCCTGTGTACCGACGATCAAAGTAACTACAGTCCAGCCAAGCGTCAGCTGAGAACATTCATCTCTTTTATACACTAGTACAATTACTCCGAAGAAAGAGATGAGGGAATGTCGACAGGTTGGCTACTGATTTAATCTACTTTGAGTAATAAAGAAAGAAATTAGTTTAGTTCGAGGGAAGCAGTATTAAGAGCGCTTTAATTTAATAGTGTTAATGATGGGTGTAATTAACAAACGTTCCTATACCGTTAATTTCAATAATTACCGTTAATTTTATAATTTTAATATTGACCAATGTTCAGACGTTTTTGAGAAAGTTAAGGTTTTGTTTAACTAGTAATTGTATTGACGTTACATTATAAATGGTTTTATGTCCAATTCCTTCTCCGTCCAAGTAGCTCGCCTATGGAACCATCTCCCTGTCAAAATTCGGCAATCTCCAAACAGGCTTGTCTTCAAAAAGTCCTTACAAAATTTCTTTGCTGGCAGAACTAAAAAATAATCTATCAGTTTTGTAAGTTTCATCTATATTCATATGTATGTTTATGTATGTATTAATAGGTATATATTGTTATATCATATTATATTGTATTGTATCGTATTCTACTATATTATTATTCATCGCATCTTTAGACATGTTATAGAGTTTTTGTTTTAAATTAAGTTGCACTGCCCACATTTTATCTGCTTTGCCTTAAGGTTGACTGGTAGAGAATGCTTTATAGCATTAAGTCCGCCTTTTGTACTATAAGATATTCTTTTGTGCAATAAAGATTAAATAAATAAATAAATAAATAAATGTAACGTCAATACAAACTTATTATAATGACACTATCGATGGTAAATTATCGGTACATACCAAAATAAATAGTTTTGTTTACCTATCCGGCGGGTAATAGACACTCATAATAACCTTGGGCACCAACCCAAAGGAATAAGAGCACAATTTTGTTTAAGGGTTAAACCGACATTGTACCATCAAGTTCTTTTGAACAGAGAACGGTGTGTAAACGGAAATGGAACCATCACGATTTTTAGATGGATCAACCTTCGAAAGGTGGGCATTACTTATGTATATCCGTAACTTTGTATATACGTAAGGAACAACTTCTGTAGACATTGCTAGAGTTAAGGGGGCCATTTAGCCTAATTTCTTGGTTGGTCTTAAACCGCATAAAATACGCCTCCTCTTGAATGATTTCAGGCAATCAAATATTTTTTATATACATGGAAGCCCCTAACAATGGACAACAGGACAGATGACTTTTGTTTACACTGTGTATGACCCAGAAAATACAATAGCTACTAGTTTGAAGATATAGTTTTGTGATTGGTTAGATGTTGTGTTCCGATTACACCAGTCATAAGTCACAAATGCTCGTCAGATACCTGTAAGGATCCAGCGCCAAAATTAGGCTATAAAACTATAAAAGGTCTGAAAACTTAAAGCTAACGGGAAACACTGAACTAAAAATGTTGTTGGCCAAAAACCGTCTCGCAGGCAATTTCCAATGGGGGAAGAATTTTTATGTTACATAATAAAGAATAAGTTAAGCGACTATCATTCATGCCAAACGACTAAAAAGGGTTAAGTAAT
Source organism: Epinotia bilunana (assembly GCA_947049275.1). Classification (NCBI taxonomy): domain Eukaryota; kingdom Metazoa; phylum Arthropoda; class Insecta; order Lepidoptera; family Tortricidae; genus Epinotia; species Epinotia bilunana. The sequence continues at coordinate 26,777,659 of OX346256.1, forward strand.
CGAAGGGGACTCCGAAAGGATTTTAGGGGGTAGGTAAATTGCTCATCTAACAACTATTAGTACTAAGCATCCGGTAACTGGAATGGTCGTGTTTTTGACATTCTTGACATTTGAAAATGAAAATAATTTTATGTCTCGCAAAAAATCTACGTTGCAAAAGTCTGGATATATAAAGCCAGATATCTTTCTTCGTTTGTGGTTGTCAAACAGAATTTCACTTTAAAAGTGTCAAATAACATCTCACCCACTGATTTTAATGTTGGTTTCAGCTAATTTTTAGTGATCCTTAAGCCATTTTGTATTTTCTTGTATTATAATGATTTTTGAGTTTCAGTCCTAACGATTTAAATTGTTTTTTTTTCTTTTAAATATGGTTTTCTCTTGTTGCGGTGCAAAAAGAGTATTTATTTATTTATGTAAAGAGAATACGGTAAGCCAAATCCTTGTTCGCCGCCGTCGCGGTAAAAAAAACTTTATGAAATTTAGATAATGATTGACACTTTTCTGGGAAAAAAACGTCACATTTGAGCAAAATTCGTATTTGCAATAATCTTAGTCATAATCAATATAACCCCGAAATGTCATTAAATTAGGTTTACTGCCAATATCAAGATCAAGCGCTCGCTGCACTCTCCTTCAAATATAATATTTAGAAACTCCAAATTGCAAAACGCGCTGTCAACTCACATTAAAGTTCATTGCGAAATTTGCCGCTATCTTTTTAGCCAATGCTGCAAAACTCCGAGCAAACTTTGATCCTATTTGAATAAGCCAGTTACAAGTTAAATGACGTTGAGGTAATTTCGTTTGCTCCCGCACCATTTTGCACCTACCTGAAATTGCTTGCAGTGATTTTTGTGTCTGTCTGCTTATTTGTTATTGATGATGTGATTGATTTATTGTTGAACGAGCGAGCGAAGCGAACGAAGCTCTCCGCTTCTGCTTGGGCCAATATTATTTTTTATGTCCGGATTCTCAACTGATTTTCGTGAAACATAAGGAGGTTTAATTATTAAATAGTTTTTTTTTGGTCGGTTCAGTTCTTCAAAATGAAAAAAAAAACATATTTTGGAAGATAGACTCGCCTGTTTAACAGCTCACAGAGCCATTAGTCTTTACACAAAACGTTACGCAATCGACCAACAGCAGTGTAACGAGGTAACTGGGATCAGAATGAGTTATGCAACAATAATCTTCAAGTCAAAAGGCTACAATCCGATGTGCTACACAATAGTCGTTCAAAACACTTGTTTGCAGCGCAGCATCTCGACTTGGAAACGTCGAGGGAATCGCAATTTTCTCAGCAACGGGTATTTTGTTGCGTTCTTTTCTTGAATGCACTTCGCTGTAGTGTTTTCTAGATAGCAACACTTTTATTATGTACTATCGACAAAATTGAATCTTGACCCACCATGGAACCTTGTTACAATTAACTGACATATTAACGTCATATGATCGTACGTATGTTCGTTAATTATGACAAGGTTCTATGGTGGGTCATGATTCAGTTGGTTCGATAGTACCAGTTCAAAGAGTTTAAACGTATTAAAATTTAATGTTAACGACCGTGTCATCTTTATCATCATTCAGTGTGCACGTGTACTCAAGGTCTAATTTCTAATCGATATGTGCCTGGTAAGATGAGGCTGATGAGATGAACCTTGTTTAATTAAATAATAGGAAAAAACATAATCGCATCAAAGCGCAGCATTGGATCGCCGCCATCTAGTGGGCTTTTTATCAAATTAGTAGAAGATGGAAAGGTTATAGTGCTAAGAGACATAAGAGAGTGCAAGTTTATCCGAAACCGATGTCGAGGATAGATCGAAGTTGAGAAGTAAGACAAGGAAAGCTGATCTCACCACCATGTGGGGTATAGGTATTTCTAGGAGGAGAGAAAAAGGGAGTTTATCAAATTAGATAAGACGTTCACAGTTTGGGGAGAAGCACTAGACTTAATGTTTTGACTTCGTATTTAGTGTTCTACTATACATTTAAAACGTTCAAAATAGTAGTGAAATTTTGAAGAATAAGATAAATATTTTGAATGTGTTTTCACTACCTTTTAGCTGACTTTAGCGCTAGAAGAATTCAACATTTTGCATATCCCCCCCTATTTTTTTGCGAAAATAAAACGCAAACTCAAGAATAGGTACTCATTGTACAGTCGAGGTCAAAGATATGTTTACACTTTTGCACCTGTAATAAGGTGCAAAAGTATAAACATATTTTTGACCTCGACTGTACCAAACCCATTGCTTTTTCGAAATATCTATTTTCTTAGATATATTTCGTGTTGACAACACACCAATGCATGTTTCCTTAAACTCCCCTATTTGCTCTTATACTTCCCTATTTGCTCTGTCCCATGTTGTACTTTTTATTCACAACGCCTCACCGCCCCAAGAAAACCAGCGTTCGTCTGACCTACGATTACCTTTAAAAGTTACAGTTCTCAGGATCAAGTTATACAGGATGGCTTTACGTCAGGGACCGGTGAGCCCGGTAAGGTGGCTCCTGTTATTGACACAGGTCGGTGGGAATAATTCTGTTTGCAAGGGCGGCGATATTGCTCTCGTAAAGCGTCTAGTTTGTTGGCAATCCGGATAAGCTACGATTGCAGCGGAACGAATTTGGGCTTCTCTGAAATACAGCCTGATTAGAGATTAATGCTGGAAGTTGTGGTATGTACAATGGGGATTCAAAGGGAACATTAAGAATTGCTAATTGGAAATGGAAATCCGTGAAAAATTTGCTGATTATTTACTGTGAAATGGTCCCACTGGACACTAGCGATTAAAACCAAGAATTGATCGGATTTTAAAAGCCTTATTGAGCTTACTGTGGAATATATTTAAAAGATATAAAGACTTAAATACATAAAAAAACCTAAGACTCCTTCCTCCTTTTCCTAAGAAACCTCAGAAACAAAGATTCGAACCCAGGACCTGCAGCTTCGTAGACAGCGTCAAAAGATAAAGCCGTTTATGCCAGAAATTTCTGCAAATTTTCAAAACTCGCAAGGAAATCAAAACCTACAGGGTTTTCCCCGTGAACCAGAATCTTGAAATTTGGTACGAAGCAACAACTTATAGCACAGATAAAGGAAAAAATGCGGAAACCGTAATTTTTTAGTTACATCATATAATTTAAATATTTTTAATAATTTTAAAGTTATTGCTTATATACATACAGGTTTGTACGATTCCCTCGGTGCGCAAGTCCGACTCGCACTTGGCCGGTTTTTGTTTTTTGTTTTCATCGCTTGTATCTCATTTGTGCATGTTGTTACTCACCGTGCTCTCACCGAATAGACCCTGAAGACCAGCGCTGGCTGTAAAGCTACCAACATGCTGAGCTGGGTCCATTTCGCGACAAAGCCAAATGTGTTTTTTTATTTTTATTTTATTTATTTTATTATCTGTCGTTTTTGTCACGAATTAATGTTTGAGTTTGAGGAGGAGGAGGAGGAAGCTGACACTCATTTTGCGTTGGGATTCATTAAATAGTTTGAGGGTTAGTTTCATGGATAAGGGGAGAATCTCCGGAACAACGCATCCGCATTCGATTGTTTCACTTGTATGTATACAGTAACTACATATTATTATTTAATCGTGCGGCTCCTTACCTTAGTTCTCTGTATAACGCGGGCGTAGCCATGTGTACAGCTAGTATGTAGTTGATATTTTCATGAATGCCTACAATTTTATTATAGGGTCTTCTTTTTGTAAAAACAAATAGACAAACTAAAAGGTAAAATAAACAACTATGATGTCACTTCACATATGTTTTTTGTAACGTCAATCGAAAAAAGATCTAAGCAAGTAAAATTACTGACAGAGAAAGATATTCAAATTCTACTAATATTATAAATGCGAAAGTTTAGATGTTTGGATGTTTGTTACTCAATCACGCTTAAACGGCCTAACCGATTTGGACGAAATTTTGCACGAAGATACTTTCTAGCCTGGAATAAAATATAGGGTTATTTTGTCATCCGATTTCCGGGATAAAAACCTTAGTGGATACTAAGGAGGTCAAGTGGGGGGGAGAAAGTTCCAAGGGACGGAGTCGCGGGCAGAAGCTAGTTGTATATATATACAATTGTGTACGTGTACGAAACTAATTTAAATAACATTTTGCCCAGCTACAATTTATGGGCAAAGTTAGTGTGGTCACGAATAGAAAAGGTTTCATTAGCCCCGAGGTATTAAAACTGGAATAGACTGAACTCGTAGTATCAAAGTCTCGAAAATTTTATCTCATCATAACGTGAAACCCAAAGCAACATTTATTTTACGTAATCAAGGACGCTTCAGTGGAATTCGAATTAGTAAAGCAACTTAAGGCTCCACATTCGAAATTTTCGTGAAAATGAGTTGTTTTGTAACCGTTTTATACATTATAACATAAAAAAAATTCTGTCGGAAAAAATATATCATAATCTGCGGTCATTGTTTTCGTAGAAATCCATTTTAACAATAAAAATGACAGAAATAGAAATCTAAAGTCACTCCTATTTTTTCACTTGTAACCATTTTACTGCTCCATTTTTTATCAGAATAATATGAAATTTTATAACTTTCTTCATAAAATAATAAACAAGGGCCTCATTTTCTTACTTTCTTTATTTTCTTAAAATATTATCTCGTTTTCTGAAATATTCCGCCAAAGTTCCTACGCCTCCCCGTTTTCGTCCATACGGTCAGTGCGGGACAAGACAAGTTGCATGATGGACCTGTGTCAATTTGCGCTGCGCCGAAATTTTTAAATATTTGTGGAAATTGTGGACTATATTTGTTGCATAGAGTGGACAATCCGTTTTGTGATTCGTATAGTAGGTAACTAATAAACATTTGCGTATAGTTTAGTTTTTAGTGACAGATAATTTTGTTGCATATAGTGGACAATCTATTTCGTGGTTTGTAAAGTAGTAGGTACTATAGACAAGACAGCTGACTGACCATCCGTGCACTTTATGTGCATTGTAATAAGGTTCTTGTATAAAATACAGGATGGTCAGTTAACTGTGTTGGCGTTTGTACCTAATTAACATTTACGTAGGTATAGTTTAGATTTTGTTTTTAGTTCAAGATGGGAAATAATAATAATAATAAATTATTTATTTCAGGCCAGTTTGCCCATAGATTGTTAGTAACATACAAACTTACGATACTAGAGTCAGTACGTCTTAGGTCTCACAAGTTTTTCAATAATTATTTTGGGTCTTTGGGGTTAAATAAGCGCAGGAGGAAAATACGTAATATCAAGAAATTTTACAAGAGAAGAGGAAAAAGAATACACAAGTAAATACCTATTCTATCAAAGTATCAAATATCTAAACAGTATCAAAATTGGGAAATCGCTAAAACCAGACAGTTTATTAGTGAATATATTTACAATATCTATTGCTTAGGAGCATGAACAATTATAGAAACAATATTGTTTTATCTGCTCGTATTAATGACTGTCAAGTGTTAATAGAATAAGTTCTAATAAAAATAGTGGGCTTGGCAAATATTGCAAGTACCTACCTATGGGTTGCATGCCAACTCCAAGTTCGATACAGAGTTATTATTTGATTTGAAACAAAGTATGGTTAACGTACAACTAATCTATAAGTATATATTTACCCGAGGCCGATTTCTGTACAGTCAGCATAATATAGTTAGTAGCAGCCAAGTTAGCCAAATATATCGGAACGTACTTCATCGAAATAGTCTTTGTTACTATAAGTAGGAGTAAGGAATGTGTTACGGTATATTTGGCTACTTTGGATGCTACTAACTATCTGATGCTGACTGTACACGCAATCATCATCAAATGAAGGAAGTAGAACGTAATAAATATACCGAAAATTAGTTAAAAACTTAACAACCTTACACTTACACAAAAGGTAACGGACAGAAAGACACACTTTCGCATTTATAATATTAGTATGGAGTATGGATATGGAAGTATGGATAGTATGGATAATATGTCTTTCCCGCTCACGGGACAATGATGTCCCGGACCTTTGGGAGGCGTGCGTGGAGCTCTGAGCCAACACGTAGAGGCCCTTTTGACAATTTAATGAAATGCAAGCGGATGCTGTCTCTGCCCGTGTCATGGGACGCACACAGAAACAGCACCCGCTGGGGTGTAAGAGTCTATTGCTAGTTGATGGAATCTAAATAAAACGGGTTATTGGGTGAAAATGATGGACTAGTAGCTGGGCTATTGGATGAAACATCGGACGCCTGCCCAATAAAACTGTTTCACATTTTATCTCTGGCAGACGGTGACTCGCTAACTGCTAGATGGGCCCCTATTAATAGCGACATAAAAAAATGGCCTAAGGGCAACAGTAGGTATGGATTATTATTATTACCTTTATATTTTTTCGCACTATCCGTCTCTCTCTTATTAGAATATTTAGTAACAGAGGTATAGTGCGAGAAAAATCGAAAGTATGTCGCGGCCGTCTAGTGCTAGGCGTGCTGAGGGCCTACCGCGAAACGAAACCGAACTTCGTTCGTGTATCTCCCTCTCTGTCGCGCTTGCTAGTTCGAGCGACAATGAGAGTTATTCGAACGAATTTCGTTTTCACTAGCACGGCTAGCACGAGACGGCCGCAAAATACTCTCGATTTTTCTCACACCGTACCTCTCTTTCCTAATGTTCTAATAAGAGAGAGACCGATAGTGCGAGAAAAATCGAGAGTATGTCGCGGCCGTTTCATGCTAGCCGTGCTGACGGAACTACACTAATCGTAAGTAAATAGTATTATAATATTTATAATAGTAGGGACATAATTTTTGAACTTAATCAATTATGTAATTTATGTATGACAAATATCACGTTTCAATTAAGCATGACGAATGTCACCCAGCCACGTCCACCTTTGCATTGGTAACGATGCGCGATGACGCGTCTGTAACTTAATCTATGTAACGCTTAATAAACGACGGCGGGTTGTGCGACATGCGCGGGGAGAGGGTCGAGGCTCCGCCCATACGCTCAAGGACTTTAGCGGGTATACAAGCCTTAACGCATCAAGTATATTTTTCTCCAGAACGCGGAGGTATCAAGCTGAAAATAGGCATAACTTATTTGCGGAAATCGCAAAACGTTCTTCACGTCTATCATGGGGCCGCGACATACTCTCGATTTTTCTCGCACTATACCTCTTGTAGTAAGTGTTCTAATAAGAGAGAGACGGATAGTGCGAGAAAAATCGAGAGCTCGCGCGCCGTCGCGTGATAGCCGGTTGATCAACAATCGTTCTGGTGCATCAATGTACGAGTAAGTGGTGGCCGAAGAGCATCGCGCGCAACATATCGGCATTGCAACACAGCGAGGAAATGCCGCCAGTATCCTCGGTATAATTCCTCGAGGGACTTCTTTAGATTTTATAGTCCAGTCAATGAACTGACAACTTGTATGGAAAAACTTTTTAACAAAAAAATTAAACCGCCGAAAAAAAACTGAAAAGCAAAAATAATAAAAATAAAAAAGACGACCACTCGCGTGCGGAGAGCGCATTGTTTGGAATGTTAATGTTTATCACTGGAGATTTCACGTTGCATTGTTAATTTGATTTGGTGTAACTTGTACTTGTTTGGAGTAATCTTTGTTCATTGATTGTTTGGCGCCGACTCAAAATTACTTAGGTACACTTAGATTAATTTAAGAACTTAATTATGAAGGTTAATTAAAAACTCAAAATAATTACAAAAATATATACTTAGGTATACTTACAATAGTTTAAGAACTTCGTTATTAAACTGAATAAAAAATGTTTATTATTTTTGGCTTTTTAGTTTTATTTCGGCGGTTTAATTTTTTGTTAAAAAGTTTATATTTTTCAATTATCTTATTATTTAATTACTAACTTAATTACTAGTTACATGCAAATAAGGTATTACACAAACCTCACGATGAACGAGCTTTAGCAGAAATGCAGAGACTGAGAGTACACATAAGAGACTGATAGGTCTAAAGCTTCACTCATTCATCACACACACGCACGCACACACACACACACACACACACGTGCGTGGTCATACATTTCAATCAGTAAGTGAACAATCAATCATTCCCTGTTTTCCTACCCTTAGGGTTAAACTTTTTATTTAAAATTTATGTGGGACCAACTTCGAGGTATACCCTTTCTAATAAAAAAAGAATTATCAAAATCGGACTACTCTGTAAAGTTATGCGAGGTCATACATAAAAAAAAATATACGCGTTGACTTGAGAGCCTCCTCCGTTATTTTGAAAAAAAAAAAAATATGTGTAACGTTTATATTATCAGTTAAATAGTTGCCCAGCGACAAAATCCGACACAGACTTCAAATTTTTTTTTCTGAATTCAGAAAAAATATTAATAAATATTTTTGTCTTTATTTTGGTTCATTTACATTTGCTATATAATATTCAAGATGTACAAAAATACAATGCATGCTTCATTTAAATCCAAATAATTACCTTCGGCTGGAAAGTTTGTCGGATTCTTAAATAAATCATCTTAGAATAACATTTTAAAATGAAATCAACCAAAAAAACGCTATTATAAATTAATGTTTTTCAAAACCGTATTTTGCCTGAAGTATTTAAGGCCATGCCAGGATAAGTTAAGTGAATCTGCCCCCAGCGAGTTTTGGCTTGCAATTTTTTTCGATGATGTGGCTTTGTATTGGTAACAAGTATGCTGAGCCCCGAAATTCACTTAGCTTATCCTGGCATGGCCTTTAATTTTATCATTATAATTATTATTTCAGCCAAAAGACGTCCACTGCTGGACATGAGCCTCCCTCAAAGAGTGCCACAATGACAAAACAATCAATCTACGAATCTGACTCGGCTGGGCAGCGTGCAGCGTTCGGGAAGCTACGGCACATATTCCGCAGTATCTCAAGGCGAGACTCTTTGGCCAGTGTGTGTTGCCAGGCACCAAAATGAGGTCACTTACTATGAACTTCTTAAAAACGATTATAGAACGTTTATTATGTACTTGTATACTTAAAAAAAATACATTTCGAACTAAAATTCTGCTAAAGATTATCGAAACGCAAGCGAATGTTAGATATGTGCAACCATTTACATAGGTGCACCTTAACTATATTCTCTTTATAGAAAGTTTGCTATAGTTAAACGCGTGATAGTCGGGGTTGTAGATAAGGACACTTGAACTGAACGCCAACTTTCGCATGAGTATGCATTAGGCACCATTCACACAGCAGGGGAATAACGTTTGAGTAAATTCATATAATATGCTTTATTTTACCATTTAAAATTAACAATTTTACGAGGTATATATTTATTATAGAACGCACTATACACGTATTTTCTCCAAGAAAAAAAACTTACTTACATCATTCCCATCAGCTTACATACGACCCACTGCTTTGCACAGGCCTCTCATATCATCATCAATTCATCACTTAACAGCCTTGCTCTTGTCAGTGGAGTAACCGCCATTCTTATTTGTTAATTGCCAGCCTCTTGACTTCCTCATAAGACTCGACATCAGCTTTATTTATACTTTACTTGGCTAAAATATGTCAGCCTAGGCCTTCCTCTGCCTCTCTTGCCTTCAAATTTGCCTTCTAGGATGTTTATGAAGTGGCCGTCGTGCTGTATCAGGTGGCCCACCACTCCTATTTTTTTTCACTTCTTTTAGTTTCCTCAACAATAATAAAATTGACAACCCTTTAAGTCAGAGCTTCCTAAAAAGAAAAAACCGGACAAGTGCACGTTGGACTCCGTGCCGAGCGTTCCGTGCTTAATAACAAATGTGTAGTTTTCAGATTTTTCCATGTACTGTAGTATAAGACGATATTACTTGCCAAATTTCATAGTTCTAGGTCAACGGAAAGCACCCTGTGAATTTTGACTCCCTTGAGAGTGTTGAAATGTACGTTTGTTTGCGGCATAAACGGCCGTATCTTTTTTTACGTTAACTTAGAAGTTTGATTTTTTCACAATTTTAAGGACTGTAAACTTGAGTACATGATTTTAATTTCAACTCGATACCTGCACGCGTACCCGAGATAAAGGGTCTTTACAGACAGACGGACAACAAAGTGATCCTACTTATAAGGGTTCAATTATTTCCTTTTCTGATACGGAACCCTAAAAATGCATTCACTTGTTTCTAAGAAACGAATCAGTTAATTATATAATAGTTACACCATTGAGCAACATGCCTTATTACCTCCTCGGATAGTTTTGAATCACGCTAGGACAGGTGCCATTGCAGGAACGCATTGCTTTGGAACTAAGTATGGGAGTAGTGCAGTCGCCAGGTGTAATGTTTGATCGTTTGGTCATGTTCTTCTGTTAAATAACTTCGTGTAGGAGTATGCTACTTAGGCGTGAAAGGTATTCGTGTTATGTAGAAAAGGTAAAGAAGGAGAGAGAAAAACAGGAGAAGAAATGAAACGTTGCGGATTTTTAATGGAACCCTAGGGTCAAAAATAAACTTGTCAGGCTATACAATTATTTTCTCTCTCCTCTCAATTATATATAAGCAACCGGTTGGCGTTCGATTCTTAAAACTACCCTCTATCTTAAACCTAACACTCCTCTACTCTCCCGGAGACAATTCGTTTTGGAGGTCGGGTCTACGCGGTATATGCTCAAAGAACTCACAAATAGAACGTCTCCATAACTTAACCTATTGTTTTGTATGAAATAACTGTGGGTTTGTATTTGTCACTCGTCCTTGCTTCCACAAACACCAAACCCGAATTTAGAAGTTATTTATAACTAGCTTCTGCCTGCGACTCCTTCCGCGTGGAACTCATTTATATCATAGCTCGATATGACTTTTCACCCCCATTTCACGCCCTTAGAGGATGATTTCCTGGATAAAAAACTATCAAACTATCTCTATACCAAATTTCATCTGAATCGATTCAGCGGTTTGGGCATGAAGAGGTAACATACATAGACAGACAGACAGAGAGACAGACACACTTTCGCATTCACAATATTAGTATGGATTTGCGTACTGGTTTGTGATATGAGTGGGATAAGATTGCTTCTCCGATAGTAGGTTACCCATTTTCGAGAAAATGGCTCTAATACACGGACGGCCAACAATATGGTTCTTAAGATCTTTGCCTTCTGATGCAGTAGTCCCCAACGTCATTAGTTAGAGAATCTTATTTTAATTAACTCGTAGCAAAGTCGTTAGTTGGGCGTGCCGCGTCATAATGGAGGCAAGGCAATCACTAATTATTTCAGCGGAACTACTGCCTCGCCTTGGCAGACATTCTATTCCGCTAAAGCGTATTATATTTGAATTGAATTCGTATTGGTCGCGCAGATTTGTTATAACCGAGTTCTCATGCGGTTGGCTCCGGACCAGATTCGAGGGTACGAAATACTCGTATTTACATGTCCCTTGATACCATAGGGATATAGGGATTTACTTTTATTTTATAATAAATAATAAATAAATAAGAATAAAAAAATGTTATTAAAATCGATGACATGGTTCCTAAGAACAGATCTTCGTTTGTCTTATAGTTTCAGACTTCCCTTACTGACCGATCTAAATGGGCCACCCTGTATTAGTACGACCCACTGCTGGGCACAGGCCTCCTCTCATGGATGAGAGGGAAAGAGACTGATAGCCACGTGTTAAAAAGAAAATAACAAAATGTTACTGAACATGGGAATAAGTATCCAAGAAGTGGTTTTTATTTTAAAAATCAAGAAAATATCATACATTTGGAGGATTTTTACTGTTTTTACAACCAACGACGAAATAGAGTTATAAGTGCGTTATCCTATTCAAGAACTAAAATTAACAAACAACAAACAAAGACAAGTTACGAAACTGTCGTCCAACTTTGCCAAAAGCGTCAGACGAGTTTCCATAAGCGTAAAACAGTTCCGAGTCCTCAGAAACATGTGCTAGTTTCCCAAGTAATCTCTCACATTTCTATAAACTATCCTAACGATCAATAATACAGTGAATTTGATGTCTTGTCACAACTTACTGTCCGTATCGGTATAAAAATACAGAACCCTTAAAAGAGTAGGTATTGACAATGATATTCTGTTTTGCTTTCTCACTCTCATTTGTCTGAAATTGGATCTTGGCAGTGACTTTAATGTAAAATCATCAATGAAAGTCCAAGTATTAGGATAAAAAAGCTCTTGGGGTGAATGAATTGAACTTGGGCTGACCCAAAATAAATTGAACGGCTAGCCAGCGAACGACGGTCATGAGGGAAGGGAAGGATACCATTGTTACCACAAGTATCACACACTGTAAAGGTATATGAAAATGAAAATGAAAAATAGTTTATTCAGTAACTTATAAGATACTTAACTAATTACAGGTATGTATATTAATATTTATGAAATGATATTCACTATAAAATGAGAGCAACGGTTTCGTTATAATCGATTGACGAATTATCGCAAGTCCACGAATTAAACAATATTATAAACATCCGCCCGAGTCTGTCAGAGAAAAAGTACGATTAGCGGAAAAAGAAATACAGGTGCAGTGATTAAATAATCATTTTCCTATCATGAATATTAGCGAAGCCAAATTCAGAGTAAAGAAGCTTTCTCAACATATTCAACGCCGTTTAGAAATAATTTACTTTAAAAACCAAGTTTTAACCGACTTCAATTAAATACTCCGCCAAGCCACGAGAACATTTCCACATTTCTTTTCCAATTTACCACATGAACTGATTTCCGAGAGCAAATGCGTTGATTATTAAAGAAAAAACCCAATCGCTGTATGTGGGCCGATAATATTTGAAGACTTCCATCGGTTCCACAAGCATCACCCTTGGCACTTCATTAGTTGCTATTTCAACGGAATCTTATCAGAATCTGTGATATACTTTTGTACTTTTAAGTACATAAATTGAGGAATTCCATAAGACATCTGTGGTCTTCATCATCAATTCCACTCCACCAAATTTATGATTTCCGGGTGTAAATACACGAGTTATAATAGAAAATACCAAAATCACTACACGCGTGCCTAATATAATTGAAGAGTTCCCTCAATTCCTCATGGATCCCATGATCCAACTGAAAATATACGAATCGGCACATCAATGACGGAGTTCTGAGGTAACAAACATGAAAAAAAAAACAATACAACTGATTTGATAACCTCCTCCTTTTTTTGAAGTCGGTTAAAAGATACTTTTATAACTCTAAAGTACTTATAAAATCAAAATCTTTCAAACCAGCTTACTATAAGTTCCAAACTAAATTTCAGAGAAAATATTGTTTTAAGTCGACTGCTACTCTCAATTCATTAAATTCTGATTCAGAAACGTGGAGTAGAAATACTTAGCGCTCAGGCGTGGAACTTAGCCAAGAGCACACTCGTACAGAAATTACATAGCTTAGCTTGGCAATCACAAATTAATTATATATTTTCAGAGCAATAATTCTCTTTGTGTAATTTTCATGTGATGTTAGGAGATACGAATGGAGGCACGATCGCACCCATCTGTTTAAGGGATGAAAAGTAATTTAAAATAATGAAAAAAAAGAAAAAAGAAAATTGAGTTAAGTGCACGAACTTGCGTCAGTTTTGCGTCGTCAATGGATACGTTAAAACGTGTCTCAGGTGTCAGATGTGGTGGTCATTTTTAAACACGGAAATTGGTATAGACTACGTATGTGTACCTCTTTTTTATATTACATCATTGGTAATTTATATCAAATTTAGTATTACATTGAATATGTTCAGTTAATGATTCGTCTAAAAAAAATATTAGGAAGAAAAAATAACAACTTATTTCCGTTTTTTATACGTATTACAAAAAAAGTTAGTTTTGATATTTTTATCATTCATTGCCAGCCATTTTTATTTTTTTACCCAACCTATTGGCGAATTATTTTTTTACTAACTTCGATATAAAATACTGTCAGTCACTGTGCAGCTACTATCTAACAGCAATACACTAAAATGGATGCCACTCAACACAAGCCATAACCTTATATTCAAAGTACATGCAACACTCGTCTACTCGTATCTACAGCCTTTTATTTTAAACTAAAATCAACCGTACTGGCCTCAAGAGAAAATAAAACAAAACAAGCACGATGGAAAGTTGTTGTGTGTGGCGTATATCCAAACTGAAATACTAATATTATAAATGCGAAAGTTTATTAGTCTATCAGTTTGTCTGTCGGTCTCTTCACGCTTAAATCGCTGGACCGATTTTGGTTGATGTATAGAGATAATTTGAGTCCCGGGAAAGACTTAGGATAGTATCCTGTAAATCATCCTCTGAGGGGGTGAAGTGGGGAGTGGAAAATTGTACGGAGTTCCAATATAAACGAGTCCACGCGGACGGAGTAAGACTGCACAGTGAGTAAAATTTGTTAATTTGTGGAGATAAAAAAGTGTAATTTTAACACACAGTATGCTACTTCTCAGGATAAAAATAAAATTAAACACACTAACACAGTCTGTGATTGCAGCAGAGTAATTCTATCCGGTAATCTAGGTTTTTTAATTAAAGAAACTGTTAGTAGCTCTGACCTCGATCTTTTCTTTAAATAAAAGAGTCCCTTTCTCTTAATCAAAGTTCAGTTCCCGTATTTTCAGACCTGACGTTATGCAAATCCTGGCAAATTAAAGAAAAGTTTAGAAGTAATTTAAACTTGATTCCTTTGCAGGTGTTGCTGAGAAGGGCATTGAGACGATGGCATTAAAGTAAGTACTTATCCAGAAGCCTGTTGATCACGATTCGGTTAATATCCCAAGAGTCAACAATGTTAGGATGACTGTAATGGCCCAGTATCCTTAAAAAAATCGGCCAAGTGCGTTTCGGTTAGGGTTCCGTAGTTGCCTGTCTGTCTTAGTTACATCGACACGCGCATGCCAACTAAATGGTGCGGTTGTGCATGTAGCATTTACTGCCACAATTTTTTCGCATTAACGAGAAAGACAATTACATTCCCACTTTAGGTTTTAGGCAAGGCTCCCAAAAAAAGATTGTTTTCAAGATTTTGTTCTACTGTTTTGTCGGCGTGATTGATTTATATACCCATGTCGAATTACAGTTTTCTAGTTGTAAGGGTTACTGAGCTAAGCCGAAGACGGACAGACAGACGGATATGGCGAAACTATAAGGGTTCGTAAGGGACGTAACTGTAAGGGACGAAACCCTAAAAAACATAACAGGGACGAACGAACGTGATACATGACGTGATAAAGACAAGTATCGGAAGGCGCAGCGTGGGTAGACCCCCACATCAAGGTGGATTGATGACCTGGTAAAGGTTGCGGGAACCCGCTGGATGCGGGTGGCGCAGGACAGGACCGGCCACTTTGGCACTCTTTGGGCGAGGCCTATGTCCAGCAGTGGAGGTCTTTCGGCTGATATAATGATGATGAAATAGGGTGGAGTTTTAATCTAAAACAGTTATTTATCCAAGTCGCTTTGAGATTTTAAATATATTACCATGCGGTTATTTGGTGAATATTTCTTCATTCTCAGAGACTGTAAGTGAATGATTAATTTATTTGCCATAAATTGTATGTTACCTACATGTACAATGAATCAGTGAAATTTTACCAATTAGGTGTAGCAATAATAATAACACATTAAATATCTCAATTATCAACGCATGAAATTTTATGAATTAGTTAGCAGAAACTTAGGAACTTAGGAAAACGCATCATAAGAAATAAAAAACCGGTTAAGTGCGAGTCTGCCTCGCGCACCGGGGTTCCGTACAAACTTTCACACAATATATTTACCCGTCATAACGACCCCGCTTAATTTTGAAAAAATCTTAACAATACTATCAGAGTCCAGAATGCCAACTCACAGACGCAGGAGTGACAATCCGAAACCCGAACTGCATTTTTTTTTAAATTTTCCTTTATAAATCAAAACTTGACTAAAAAACAAAAACTGTTTTAAGTTTTGCAACTCAAGCCCTCTCATATGATTCCCCACTTGACCTATTAACTATACTTTGAATTTGGTTTTTTCCCCTTCTTATCCGCCATTTTTGATAGATTTAAAAAATTTTGCTTTCTTTAAAACTGTTCCAAATTTCAAAATGATAGCATTAGTAGTTCCTGAAATATTTAACTTTGTGACAAACAGACATACATACACGGACAGTCGCACCATAAGGGTTCCGTTTTCACCTTTTTGGTCCGGAACCCTAAAAATGGCGAAATATTTTTAAAATGCTCATAATTATTATGATAACCTACACTAAATCTGTGGCTATCGTTCAGTCGCTATTTGGCCGCTCCGATATATCTGATCAGATATATCGAAGCGGCCGACGTGCTCACAAACATTTGATCACGTCCCTAATGCCTCGACAATAGAGACATGTTCAGATATTTGTGACCACTTTGGCCGCTCCAATATATCTGATGGCGACTGATCATCGATGGAATATTTTATTGATAAATTATATTGTCTAGATGTAACGTACGTAGTGTAAAAATAAGCTGCAAATCTCTAAACTCTAATGAAGGTTATAATATGATTGAAATTATTTATAGTGGATCCCTCGGTTTTCCAGTGGGAACTGTAGTCCTTATAATTAACAAATTCGGTCTGAAAGATATAGCTCTTTATCGATAAGGCAGCTTGGTTAATTCTCCTTTCAATACATTTATATTCTGTATTGTAATGTCTTTAGACATAATTTTTCCTGGATCCTAATATGAATATCATCAATAATAAAAACTCGAAAGACTGCGACGATGTACGTTCTTCTTAATCGCAAAAACGAAGGTTAATAAGATAAACTACGTAATGTAATATAACGTAGGTACGTCCACTACCTAATGTTAAGATGAAAAATTAAATAAAAAAAATACATACATACATTCACGCCTTTATTCCCAAAAGGGGTAGACAGAGCACATGAAACGTATATTCCAGCGCCGCTTTTAGCGTAAATGTGGGTATAAAAGATCGAAAAAATGTGATATTGCAGTGATAGGTTGCTAGCCCATCGCCCACACCACACTTCAACCCTGGTCCCTTAGTCGACTTTTACGACACGCACGGGAAGAAAGGGGGTGGTGAAATTCTAACCCGACACCAAACGGGGTAACAAAGAAAAAAGTTAAATAAAAGTTAAATATTAAATATAGAGGCCTCGGCAGAGAGTAAAACTTTACCATTTGGCGTCGAGACCCTCGGTCTTTGGGGGCCCAGTGCGCAATAGTTATTTGTGTCACAAGGGAGCAAAATTGTATATTTACGGCGAGGGCGGTGTATTGAATCCTGAACGTAGCGAGGGATACTACAATTGAATCCTGAGCGTAGCGAGGGTTTTCTGACGTAGGATCCTGACCGTAGTGAGGGATATAAGTGTTAACGCCCGAGACGAAGATAATTTTGCTACCGAGTGACACATACTATTTTTCACACTGAATGAAGAAATTTTAAAAAGATGCTGTTAAAATTACTTAACAAGTTTTAACAAATTGTCTTAATTTTTATTACAAATTTTTAGGGTTCCGTAGTCAACAACGAACCCTTGTAGTTTCGCCATGTCCGTGCGTCTGTCTGTCCGTCTTCGGCTTAGCTCAGCTACCCTTACAACTAGAAAACTGCAATTCGGTGTGGGTATATAAAACAATCACGCCGACCAAACAGTATAATACAATTTGGAAAAAGATTTTTTTTTAGGGTACCTCCCCTGCACCTAAAGCGGGGATGTAATTCTTTTTTCTCGTCAAACCCCTGGTGTGGGGTATCGTTGGATAGCTCGTTCAAAAATATTATGGGGTTTTTAAAATCATTTTCAAATCAGTAATTCATTTGCGAGATATTGGGCTTTAAAGCCCTGATTTTAGTTCGAGTCATGTGTCCCCCCCCCCCTGCTGGCTAAATGGCTACTACTGGGAATGTGAAAAAAATCGTGGTAGTAGTACATATAATGAATTTAAAAGGAAAACTATAACGAACAAGTAGGCATAAGTAGTTACCGAGTAATAGTCGACCAATTTAATGTGTAACTGAAAAGGCCAATTTTCGTACAAATTCGGCCGACGACCGCACGTCGATGTAACTAAGACAGACAGGGAACTACGGAACCCTACACTGCGCGTGGCCCGACACGCACTTGGCCGGTTTTAAATATTATTAAAAATTCATACATTTTTAAATAACGATAAAGTTAATACTTGAAACATGATCGTTTTTAACCGATTACCATAAAATTACGGTCGATTATTTTATTATGATCTGTGTTCAATTGGCACATTGCGTAAATGCCAATGAATAAATTAAAAAAGTAGCTTGAACAGAAAAGTAGCATTTTGATCCCTCTCGTCGTGGAGCAAAACTTACTTTTCCGAAAAATTAATTGCGGAAATCGCGAAACGTCTGGTTGGCGTAACTGGTGACCGAAGAGCCAACTGCTTTCTCGCGCAACGCATCAGCATTGCCATTCAGCGAGGAAATACCTCCAGCATCCTCGGTACAATGCCTTAACGTAGTATTAATTTAATTTAGTAAATGTTAATTATCATCTTGTATATCCTTGAGAAAATAAATATTTTAGATGTTTAGATAAGATAAGATACGACTATTAATATTTAATATTACAATGTTATCGGAGTTTAGCTTTCCATAACACTCGCGATAATTGCTCGCTTTCGTCACCATCCCGCTCATATGTCACCTGGTACACCAGCCACATAGATATCTACCTACTCATCCCCAAGACCTTATCTCATGGATATAGAGTACATTGTTGCTTGATCCATGTGTCACACAATTTGGTCGGTTCGAAAAGGCAACATATGGATAATTAAATGCAAATGATATCCGCCCAAATGCTTGTCACGTATGGGCTCACGCGAGAATCTCTATTTATTTATATTTAAATGGAAATTTAGCGACATGAGAGTTTTTTACGCTGAATTATCAGGCTCGCGGTTTGTGAAAGTGTTTTCAACGCGGCCATTTTTCCAAATCTCTATCAGACAAAATTCTATGCGAAGGTTTGGTTGGGCAGATGTTTAGATGTTTGTTACTTAATCACTCTTAAACGGCTCAACCGATTTTGATGAAATTTTGCACGAAAATAGTTTATAGGCTGGATTACATTTATTCGTGGTCTACGCAGACGAAGTCGCTGGCGGAAGCTAGTAGATAATAGTGCGAACTTCTAAGTTCGCACTATTCCCTCGAGACAATGGTCTGTCGTTAAACGACAGCACGGCTAGCACGTGACGGCGCGCGAGCTCTCTCGATTTTTCTCGCACTATTCGTCTCTCTCTTATTAGAACACTTAGAAGAAGAGGTGTAGTGCGATAAAAATCGAGAGTATGTCGCGGCCGTCGTGTGCTAGACGTGCAGACCATTGTCTCGAGGGAGACTTCACATCCGATGCTTGACGCGAGAATGTACTGAATAATGCTATTTCTCTCTGTCAATTCTGTCATATAACATTCTCTTTCAAGTTCACTAGGGCTATGCCAGGGTCCTCGCCATACAAAATGCAGTTTGTTTCTTATTTTCAAACGGCATAAATACTGGAATATTTTACATAAAACCTTTTGGCGGATTCCATTGTCCTGGACGGTGGATGTCCACCGTATCTAAAATGAGAACTACGTTTATATGGAGAGTCGAACGTCCTGGTGACCCTTGACTTTTTTTTGAGTGGTAGGGCACAGCGATATGTCGTCCCGCTCATATTTTGAGAACCATAACAGGAGTAGTACCCTCCTTAATGAATTCAGGCATTTCAGGCTCGGTATTTTTACCAGTCTTTGACCAGTGACGTGGTCGCTTACGATAGGCTTCATAAGAAGGCTCAAAGTCACCCAAAGGGCAATGGAGAGGGCTATGTTGGGAGTTTATCTGCGTGATCGCATCCGTAATAAGGCTATCCGCAGCAGAACCTAACCGATATAGCCCTCTGAATCGCTAAACTTAAGTGGCAGTGGGCGAGGCACATTGCACGTAGAACCGATGGCTATTTAGGCGGAAAGGTTCTCGGGTGGCGACCACGTACCGAAAGACGTAGCGTGGGTAGACCCCGACAAGGTGGACTGATGACCTGGTAAAGGTCGCGGGAGTCCGAGGACCGGTCACTTTGGCACTCTTTGGTGAGGGATGCTATCTCCAGCAGTGGACGTATTCGGCAGATATGATGATTTTTTGACAGCCTTGTGTGACGTCGCTGCATGGGTTTGGCAATTAAAGCTCTCCGGTTTGCGTAAACAGACAGCACCTATAATATCCTGCTGTTATTACCGCCAGGGGAGCCGTAAACTCCATTGCCATCGTCGTGTTTTAAAAAAGAAGTTTAATAATTTTATCACTCATATAATAAAAATTATCATGAATTGGCTAACCTTTGAAAAAAGACCTAACTAAGCAGGTTGCCAAAGTGCCTGTAAGTTTGCGTCTATACTTGAAAGTAAGAAGATAATTAATTAGTGCTGGAACTATACATAAATATAAGTGCAACAAAACTTAATACACATCATTTTTATGAAATTTGCACTCTAAAGGGCTTGCACTCAGCACTTGCAATAGGAGTGCGTCGGATTTACTGCAATATTTTGAAGAAGAGATTTGAAAAATAACGTAAAATGTAATATTAAAAGCTAAACTTTCTCAGTAGCATTCAGCACAACATTTAATGACCATCAGCGGGCGTAGCATGGTGGCCATTTTATCACTTATCACCGTGGATAAGACGAGTATGCGAGTGCGATAGTGACGGATGTTTTTTTTTTGTATGGCTTTTACCCCTTGCTGTTTTAGCAAGGTGGATTTGCCAATATCAGTTTTTTGACATAAGTGACGGATGTGTTATCCACATAGGTAAGTGATATAATGGCAACCTTGCTACGCCCGCAGCGCATGATGTTGCTGATTTCAGTAGAACAGTTATTTTTTCTAAAATCTTGTTTTATTTTTCCACTCCATTAGTCGTATTTCAATTGCGATAAGTTTATAGTCGTCATAAGTAATTTCTGTCAACGATTCCACGGTCACCCTAGTAATGTCGCAGATTGATTGCCCAGCAACAGATACTTCAAATTCGTTCTCAGTCAAGTACTCAAGTCAAACCAGTCAGTCAAGCAAGTCACAGGATCAAACCTAGTTCGGGAGACAGAGGTTCACCCCCGGCAAACTTGTCACAAACCTAAAGACATGTTTCTTATTACTAATAGTAATATTGAAAGTGTAATGTTAGGTTTAAAGCAATAAAGACTATTTATTATTCTTTATTATTTAAGTACCGTAATCCGACGTAAACTAACTTACGGGGATTAATCAGATACCGGCATCCAAAACTGTTAACTTTAAATCAAATTAACAATAAATTATCTCCTTAATCCGGGGCAATAGCTTTTGCAAATTAACTACAACATACACGTACTACAAACGGAAATTGGGGATTTGTTGAAATTAATTTTTGGTGTTAGCAAAATGCAAATTTTATTGATGTTCTGAACAACTGGAATTAAACTGTGCCTCGTAATCCCGGATTTTGATAATAGCAATTGGGTTTTATCTTGCACAAAGTCGGTTCGGAGATTATCCTTATATTTAATTGGGTTGAGTACCCAGTCTTGAGTTTTACAATGCTACGATTCTACCATTCCCAGCCGCCCAATGAAGCGCCGTTCTCAGAAATATTGCCTGAGTTTGGAACATTATCGTCATTGATGCTGGCAGTGGCAATGCTGATTGGTGCTATGGGGTATAGTGAGAAGCGAGCTGGGGCTTACTTTCGTTGTTTGAAACCCTTATGAGGCTACCTATGTCTTACTTCTTGAGAGGGTGCAAAAAATGTTCCTAGGGTTTCTATTTTTATACCTAACTAAATTTCTGCTGGGTGTCTTGGGTTATGATATCTCTCTAGAAATAAGGCGTAATTTTGCGCTTCTCGCCACAAATTGTAGCATCTTGCGTGGCGAGTCTGACTGTGCTGAGTGCTAGTACGCCTATATACTCCTATGCTGACCAAAATTAGTGTCCGCCGTCGTGGCACGTAGGAGTTCCCCCCACTGGTCCGCCATTTGCACCCTCTGAATGGGCTCTTTGCATCAGCTCAGCTCCCGGGTGCGATTTACTAACTTAGGTTTAATTTCTAGACCTGATCAATAGATAGCAAGAAATATAAAATGTATCTAACCATAAATAATGTAAAATGACCATGTAAAATTATTTATAATTTTATCAATAAATATCTCAATCTCAATCTCAATTTATTTGCAAGTACGAGGATGGATCAAATAGTACCCGTGTTTTATGGCAGGTGGCGTTACTTAGGAAAGTTATCATTACTGTCGTGTTAGGTCTTATCAAATAAAAAAATGAAAACTGGCAATTTATCTATGGCTTAGTTTGTTCTGGCGGCAAATTTTGTAAGACTTGTTATGTTTTTCGTACAAAATGGAGAACGAGCAATATCGTTCCGCAATTCGCTCCTTATTTTTGGATGGAAAAAAATGCGAACAAATAAAAGTTAAGTTAGATGCTGTCTACGTAGGTCTCACTGTTTATGACAACCGTGAGATATTGGTTTAATGAATTTAAACGAGGTCGACATCTGTTTTCGAAGAGCACCGCTCAAGGCGCCCGGCAGACGTGGTTACCGAAGAAGTCGTGCAAAAGGTAAAAATCATAATGGTCACCGATCGACGTACCAAGGTGCGCGAATTAGCAGAGGCTGTAGGGGTGTCGTACGGAACAGCAATTATTATAATATACGATAAATTAAACATGAAAAAAGTGTCCGCCCGATGGATACCCCGATTGCTCACGGATACGGCTACGGCTAACACGGAAAATAAGCGGTTACGGCTGTCAATGTCGAAGGAGGCTTTGTGCTTATTTGAGCGAAATCCGCAGGAGATTTTCCGTAGTGTCGTTACTATTGATGAAACCTGGATCCATTATTATACACCTGAGACCAAGCGGTAGTCTAAACAATGGATTTTTTCTAACGAATCTGCTCCAAAGAAGGCAAAACGGTACCATCAGCCGGAAAAGTCATGGCCACGATTTTTTGGGATAGTATGGGTTAATCCTTATAGATTTTTTCCAAAAAAGGAAAACTATCACAGGGCCGTACTATAGTGAGTTATTGGACCGGTAATGATAAAAAAAGGAGACACGGCCACATTTGGCAAAGAAGAAAGTGTTGTTCCATCATGACAATGCACCAGCACATTCATCCAAAATTGTCACTGCCAAATTAACCCAACTACGTTACGAATTGCTGCCACCCCCGCCTTAGTCATCGATTCTGGCTCCCTGTGACTTTTCCTGTTCCCCAATATGAAAACATGGCTCGGGGTAAAGAAACTCAGGTCAAACGAGGAGGTTATAGCTGAGACAGAAGCGTATTTTGAAGAGTTTGACAAGTTTGAGTTTTTGAAGGGGTTAAAGAAGTGGCCGAAACGCTGGGAAAAGTCTAAGGAGAATATTATAGAAGAGAATAGAGATGATGAATAAAACAAATATATGATGTCATTCGAACCAGTTTTTGGACAGGAACAAATGTTTGTATGGGAGCAACTACAATAAAAGAACATAAATACCCAAAAATTTGAGACAAAGATTGACCTCGCTGGCGGCAGCGCAAAAATTGCGAGGGTCACCGCTTTAAATTAGGGTAGCAATCCTCTAAACATGAACTGCACAATTAATTGAAAGTGGGCCACAAAATCGCGACTAAAGTACCACTTTGTCTTGTTCGTTAGATTGAATTGTTATTGACACCAATAATAGTAAAACTTTGGCCCTCTCATCAACTGTATTGGGAAACAAAGACGGATATTTTAATGATACTTTAGTATCTTTACAAAAGTATGTTTTTAAGTTGAAGAAGCTGGTAGGGCTGCTTAGTTAAGTTTAGGTTTAGCGTAGTAGGTTAAGGTTAGATAAATAAATTAAATTATAAATAAAAATTAGGGAACAACCTAACAAAAATCGAATTAGTCCCATGATAAAAAATAATAAAAATATATTCTTTATTGCACCACAACATACATAGATTCAATAAATAGATATAATGGCAACAATAGGCGGTCTTAATACCCCTTCCCATATTATTTATATTAAAAGTACTCTACACTACGCAGAAAATATCCAGAGGTTGTAATTCGCTTTATAGAACTCATCTGAAGGTACGGCCTATATCCACAGTCATGCAGCGCTTTAATCTTTATTAATTATAGAACTCGGTTTTTTAGTTAAAAGTTCTACTCTGTCCAGTGGCCCGTTTCCCGAAGCTACAGTTTTTTTACAAGCTTTTATTTAGTTTCACCTGTCCCGTTGTCTTGTCTGTAATGGAATTTTGCAAGTTAAATTTGACCCACTTTCCGGTTTCCGATTGAGTTGAAATTTTGCAAATCGCGTGACAATGCAATATTATGATGACATGGAGCTGATCTGATGATGGAGCTGGGAGGTGGCCATAGGAAGTCCGTAATAAAACCACATAACCACATCGAGTTTGGGCTCGTTAGTATTGTATCAATGATTAGTTGTAATGGTATACAGCAAAGTACAGTCGGCAATAAAAGCTTGTACCAAAAATGTTTTTTTTTTTACAGAAACTTTTTTACTAAATAGGCAACAGGTCAAACAATGGCCAGTCGTTGTTGGTCAAGCGCTTCAATGATGCCAACTTAGAATTGTGTCTTGTAGACGATATGACACAAGACAGGACTCGAACCTGTCCCCTCTGTATTACCGGTACCTATCTACTTTAAGTAAAACCATTAGTTATTAAGAAAGTTTTGGAGAGCAAAAAAACTGCCGTCACCCAGACTCAACTTCAAACGGTTAGTTTGACAATCTAACACCAACTTCATGCCCTTCCAGTGTTGCCCTTACTGAAACCAACTATACTACTATTATTTTAAATAACCCGATAAAATTTCCAACTGGTAGTTTTTGAGAAATTATCGGGTAAATGTCATTCCCGGATTTCGTCCCTATTCCCCACGCCATCCCTAATACCCCCGGTTGACGGTACAGCGCTCTTCTACTGAGCTACTCAGACATTGACCGATGAAGCGTATCTTTGCATCACTAGCAACCTCTATTTTCTTGAAAGGCTCCACAGCCTTACACGAAACAGAAATATTTAATAAAATAATTTGTTTCATTAAGCGGTGTGTGTTGTGTACCTTTATGAAACGTACCACTAGATTACAAGGCGCTATATACTGTGGCTCTAGTGAAAAGGGGTACATCTCGAAAAACATTACTTTCAGGAGACGCAAAAAACCGTTCGAGCTCCTAATTATTCACATTTTTCTTTACTGTACTGTAACCACTGTACTTACTTAAAAACTTTAAATGCAGTTTTGCTATTTAAAAAATCCTCTTTCACGTGATAATACTGTTGCTTCTCTAAACTGAACGGTTAAAAAATATTGACTTGTATCCACACCAAAATATGCTCATGGAGGTATAACAGAAAATCTACCCTTTTACACTTATATTTCATAATGTGAAAAAAGACATGCTGTTCAGTGTATCTCAAATAACTTTTTTTTTAATGGTTATATACATGTACAATGTAAATAAAAAAATACTTGCCCAAGCCATACTGTACAAAAAAGGCCACAAAATACAGGGGTCTCGGCTCTCAATATCATTTAATGGCATTCGGTGTCGAGACCCTCGGGCCTTGGGGTCCAAGTGCTCGAAAATTACACAACGAGCTTAGTAAAAGACTTGTCGACACTACAGGTGACCAAAGAGCTGGCAGCTTCCTCGCACAGCGGATTAGTATTGCTATTCAGCGAGGTAATGCTGCCAGCATCTTTGCTACGATGCCACGGGGGGCCTTTTTAGAGATTTTTTAAGTTAGCTTTAGTTTCTTCTTTTTTCGTTATTGTAAATAGTTTTAAATTGACATTTAATAAGTGTGTAATATAATATCAAATAGATTTAATATAAACAGCCATACTTATTCTTTAAGATCTATTTTCTGACCTAATTATAAAAATACCAACTTTTATCTTTTTGTACAAAATGAATTTACCGTGTAACTTGATAAAAGTAGACTTATACCATTTTCTTTAAAAAGTTATATCCAGTTTCATAGATAAAATGATCAAATAAAAAAACATATTTTTCATTACTTTTATTTCGACGGTGGAAAGGCAAAACCACTGAAGCGACATTTTGGTCAAAATAGAGATATATATATATCGTTGAAATCAGCGAATTTAAGATACTTAAGTGGTTCTGCCGGAAATGTAGAAAATTAGTGCTGTCGGTTAAATTAAAGTTGCCAAATTTACCTTAAACATTACTTTAAGCGACACTCGTAACTTTGCCGAAGTTGTCGCTTCAAGTAATTTCTAAAAACCACAATAGGTCGGTTAAGTGAATATCGTAAGAGGTGTTATAGAGCTTGAAGTGTGATCCAACTCCGTGTAATATCGTTTAAGTGAATCGTTTTAGCGTGATATACCCGCGAATGGTGTTTTTATAAACGCAGTGTAACGGAGACGGTCGCTTCAGTCAGCGACAAGCATTGAAGGAGGTGGTTGTCTCGCCGTTCGATGCCATATCAACTGGATACGTGCGCTATTCCATGATCAAACTAGTGTAGTTATTCATGTTTTAGCTAAAATTATTAATAAGTAGTCTGCAGTTCTTAAAAGTATAATTGAAATATTTGGTTTCCAGAAGGCATACTCAGTTAAGTATGAATTATACCTACTATGATCTATCATGAAGCACTCGGACGTTTGCCTTATATCCTATACGAATTAAAATGTCTAAACTACCGAGCTACTACCTAATATATAGTATAATTAGTCACAACCCATTATTATGAATATATTTTAACTTTAACCAAGTAAATCAACACTTAAAAACACTAATAGATATAATAATCACTTACGTGTAGGTAAAAAATATTGAAACGCGCTTAAATTGAATTAATAAAGTAAACTGGTTTGAATAGACGTTCTTTAATTAATTGAATACCGACCAGTGTAACGGAGAGTAGGGTAAAGAAAAATACACACAATTCATTGGCCAGGATTCACCTGTATAATATTAAAATAGATATAGTCCGACCGCTTCACTCAGTCACCTACGGTCAGTACCTTGTCAAATTACTTTTAAAAAATTATGAAGATTAAACATTTTTTCTTATCCTGTTTTTTTATTTATGCTTTTATACAATTTTTAAAGTACTCTTTAGAATAAATAAAAAAACAATAAAGTAGTTATGCTAGACAGATATCGCTTTGGCAATCTGAAATACTGGATAAATATTTTAATTTCTTTCAAAACAGTTGCCCTTACTATAGTTGGTTAAATGGTTAATCCGGGAACAAATTAAACATAAGTAGTTGCTTCGTTCGATTTTCGAGGGTCGGTCTACGGCATGATGGTGTCGCTTCAATGGTTCTTCCGGGAATTTTTTGGGGCTGTTTTCACTTAAGCGACGTTTATGTTCGAATCCAGCAAGTTTTAGGGAATGACATTAATTTAATTAAATAGCAAAATAAACCGTGCATAGAATCCAACTCTCTAAGATAACTAGAAAAAAAGTTATGAATTTTTTTATGAAAAAATAAACTTTAAAATGCTCTCCTGTAAAATTCAAAAAATGTCGCTTCAGTGGTTTTGCCTTTCCACTGTCGATTTAAAAAATTACAAAAATTACGTACATCTTGTAATCATTACAAAAACAAAAACACAAACAAAAACAATTAAATGTCATTAAAAAACAAAATACAAAACAGCTTTCAAACATCACAAATTCAAAAATCTTAATTAGAATCAGCTATTTCTGATTGTGTTCTGTGGGTGCCAAAGGATGTGAATCTATCACATTCTCAAAACACAATAAATCTTCATAAAAAGATCTCGCGGTTGGATTTATAAGTGGTAAAACAAACATGAGATCGCGTTTTTTTTCCACGGATATCGGTATCGGACCGTTGTAAGTTCGGGGAATGTTTTCGGTCTTGTTTTTCATCAGGTATACTTTTGTGAAATGAGTGTAGTCATCCAAAACTGTAACTATATATCTCATTCCATCCCACGTTGTTTGTTCAACGTAGCATACATCAGTATGTAGTATTTCTAGAGGTGTCGTTGCTCTGGTTCTTTCAGTGTTAAATGGTTTTCTAGTCTGTTTTGCCATGATGCATACTTCACAGAAATCATCTTCTTTATTCACTTCAATAGGTATACCATCAGCCATCTTTGGTACATTTTTAATCGCTTTCTTTCCTGTATGTCCCTCTTCGATCTTATTGCCGTTTCATTTTGTTCGTTTAATTTTATGGTATATAGAGCAGATTCATTTTTCTTACCGAACAGTGTGAGGTCTTCTTTATATATCTTTACGGTGTCCTTTGAAAATACTACTGAACCTCCATGATTAGTTATTTGATTTACTGACATGAGGTTCTTTGACAATTCTGGTACGTATAGTGTATTTTTCAATACACATAGGTCTCCTTTGACAGTCCCGATACCTTTGGATAGTATCTTGGCGTCGTTTTTTGCTATACATATTTCTGTTTGTTCGCTCCTGAAGTCTTTCATAATTTCTCGATTATTCGTCATGTGTCCCGAGCATCCCGAGTCCACAATGAACTCAAGTTACGACTTACAGCTCTTATTGTCATTAGTAGCTTGATAAGAAAGCCACTCTTCCTTGTTACATTTAAGACTTTGTATGGCCGTATTAGCTTTGAATGCTATTGCCGAAGTCGAAGGTTGGCCATTATTTCTATTTTTTTCTACCAGCAGTCGGTATTTTAAATTAGACAATGTTTTGTCGCTTGAAGAATCCCACGCAGTAACGAAACTTCTGTCGGTCTCAGGAAGAGCTGATACTTAGTATTTTTGACATTATCATGTCTTCCTCAATGTTACTTCCTAATTTGGATAAGCGATATGTCATGGTATCCATTTGGGACAAAAATTATGTCATATTCTGTCCCTGATATGTGTAGTTGAAATGCATTTGTTTCGTGACTCCTGTCCGTCATAAATGTCACACAGGGTTTTAAGCATTTGTGCAGCGGTTTCGCATGTCAGAATATATTGCAGATGCTTTCTGTCGATAGACGAGATTATAAGGGTTTGCCCCTGAGCATCCAGCTTTTCATCGTTTTTTTTTCTGCATCTTTATTTTTCGTCACGTCCAACAAACCTTTTGCTCGCAGAAATAGCGTGAGCCCAAACTTCGAGCCACGGTAAGACTCGACGCCGGTTAATTTTTCGATATTCTCATTTTCAGATCTTGTCATTTTTCTGACTTTTCTTTTCCATGAAAATTTATGTACGATTTTTTTATTTTATTTCACTATTTTGTCTTTATTTTTAAAGCTTAAAGCCCATAACCTGTAGGAACCTCTGCATTAAAACAGTTTTACCATGAAACGAATAATTCCTTTTATTATTATATTTTTAGACATATTCAATCAATAATATCATATTTGTCAACTACTGTTTTTCTATCTATTGAAAAACCATAGACAACTCCTGTTGAAATAGGTCCACTGCAACACTCAATTGGGTGGCCGGAACGTGCGGCGTGACAGACTACCATACACATTGAGCACGCCCGCGTCACACCTCGTTCTGCTCTGTGGCAAAAGCTCACCACTGTTTTATTTCATAGAACATAATCAAAATCAAGTTATAATGATCGTGGTGTAAAGTGGTACATCTCAATTTAAAACTCAAATTTCAAGACATTCATGTCAAGATTTAACTAAAATTTAGGTGTAAAGGGATACAACTCACGCGTAATAATTGTCGAGCTCTGCCGATCGCAAGCGCAACTCCCTCTCATGACGATTTGCGGGCGACTGCCGGGCCCCGGCGGGTGTGCGCAGGGGCATAACCTCCCCCGACCTTGATATCCCCGAATTGTATCATTTGTCACGTAATTTTATTTTTACATTGATTTATTGGTATAAGTCGAGTTGTACCAATTATTTGTAACATTTGATCGTGAATATAGATTCAACTCGATTTATATTTACGAGGGATGTCATTTTGTTGGTGTCAATTGGTATAAGTGGATATATTTTTTAAGGCATGAAATATTCTTGGTGGAAATCGGTATAAGTAAACAACAATCCTTTTACACCAGATTTATCAAAAGATACAACTGAACTTGTCGCATTCCTCACAAACAAAATGAAAATCTGAGAAATATATCTTCAATTGTATCATGTTCCACGATATAATTTTGCGTTTTATATATTGATAAGAATACAACTTAACTTGTATCCACCAAATCATGACAGCTTATGCCTGATGTACCATTTGACACAATCGTAACTTCGTTGTTTTAAGAGATAACTTAGATCTGTTTACACCAAACAACGCGCTGAGAATTTTTGTATATATAACGCAAAAAGGTCAAAAGTGCACTTGTACCCTTTTTCACTAGAGCCACAATAGATTCAACATTTCGCCTTTACCAATATAATTACAATACGTCGAGCCAAATAGGCCCGCAGTTATCAGGGCTAGCAAATGGCGTTTGTTGAATGAAAGCCTTTGTTTAAAAAACTCATTCTTTTTTACGGCTCAATTTAAATGAAAATTGTATCGTTTGTTGCTTGTAATAAATCTACCTGAACATCGCTTTGCATAAAATACTTCTGCTGTAATATTCAGGTGTTCGAAGACGTAATGAATTGGGGATTTGCAAGTCCCAGAACGGATCGGGTCAGACATTAATATGTTAATAGATTTTGTTTGAATATTTCGATACAGGCATCAGAAATGTAATGAGAATTATGATATTGTGATGAAAAGTTAAGGTAATAGATATATGTC
Source organism: Epinotia bilunana (assembly GCA_947049275.1). Taxonomy (NCBI): domain Eukaryota; kingdom Metazoa; phylum Arthropoda; class Insecta; order Lepidoptera; family Tortricidae; genus Epinotia; species Epinotia bilunana. The sequence goes on from OX346256.1 coordinate 26,808,450, forward strand.
GTTGTATGTAGATACCGACATACCTACCTACACTCAACGGCAATGTGCTGGAGGCAAAAGCCGTCCGGAGCCGGTCACATACGACAACCGTCGGGCACAGCCGTCCACGTCCGCGAGAAAGTTCAAATTCATTTGGCAAATTGTAAAATGCGCTCAGCCGCGCTTCGGCCCGACCCGTTTCGTGGTAATCGTACATAAAGTGTATTTTGTGAAGTTTCCGTAAGAGTTCCATATTGAGGCAGTAAAATTAAAGAGACACTTTTTCATGCAGCTTTAATTTTATCGTCTCACTTAGTTCTTCGAAACTTATGAATACGGGACATCAATTGATATTAACCATGAGATTTTCGATGAAGGCAAATCGCGCGAAGACCTTCATCATACATCTGCGAAGAATTCAAACGCGGAGACGAGTCCCCAACCCGCCCTGGGACAGCGTGGTGACCACTGCCAATTGCCTCTCATCAATAAGAAGAGGACTGTGCTAACCACTGGGACTAATATCGACTGACGATGACGTTGATGATGACAATGATGGCGATGGGGGTTTTTGCGGGATTCTTACAACAGAGGTAACAGGTAAATGAGTCTAGTGACACAATTACAGCTCCAACAGATTATTTTGCATTTGAATGGAAAGAAGAAAGACTAAGTGTGTCTAGTCACATTTCATTTAGTTATTGTTAGCAACCGCTTACAGACAGACTAGGTAATAATGACCCAAGAAAGACAAAAAAACGGTGTAACGCAGTTGCACATTGCACTCCGCCCGCGTGGAACTCTTTTATATCGTAGTTCCATACAAACTTTTAGCCCCCATTTCACCCCATTAGGCGATGATTTCCGGGATTAAAACTACTCAGCCTACCTTTTTGCCAAATTTCAACTAAATCAGTTCAGCAGTTTAAGCGTGAAGAGAGGTTACAGACACACTTTCGCATTTATTTATAATATTAGAATGGATACTATTCCACCCACGCAAAGAAGCTGACATGAATGAACAAAAACTAAGCGTAAGTTTTATAAAATAATGTATTCCTATCGTAACTAATTCAATAACTTTTTAATAACTAAGACTAGTGTGGGCGAATGTCGGATCAGAACCCAATCAAAGTTAGTTCAACCCTCGTCTGTTCGAGGGACGCCTTTCAAAAACTACTTTCTTTGGAAATGCGTAGTTTATGTGCTGCTTTCTTATACTGAAAGTTTTTTTTATGAACATGATGCATCACTTTTCGAATAATGCAAGAACTTGACGCAAAATATATGTGTAAACTGTCGTTATATGGAATTTGCTAACTATGTAAACAAACCGTCATACTGAAATTGACATTAATTGTCAATTTCAATACATTGTTTGTTTACATTGTTAGCAAATCCATAAAATGACAGTTTAATAAATTTCAAAGCTTTTTCTTTTGCATTTCAAAATGGTTTTCCTTGAATTCGCATGACAGTTAACGCACGATTTTCCTAATGTCATATGGATTAGGGTATAGGTACATCTTTCCAATAATTCATGTAACATGTAATAATAATCCAGTAACTTTGTCGCGTGAAAGTACGGGGTACTTTGCGTCAAATCCGGTAGTTCAGATTTTTTGCAGACTTGTTTATGAGGTTGGCCCAATAATCCAAGTTTGTGACCTTGTCAAAAATCTAAAATACCGCGAAAGTTTTTATTATCTATTGGTCCGAGAGCAAAGATTGGAAATATATAGCTTGTATTTCCCCTTAAACATGTTTATTAGTAAAATCACCACCGGTTTGTTGTAACCGCAGCTTTTGACCTAGTTTGTCCAACCATGGACAACTTCATAATACCGTTACTTATTCCTCTAAGTAACTACAAAGTATCGGGGATCTGTCAAACTCATCTAGTTTCGGCCTCAACGGGTATTGCCACTTCGGATTGCCATCCCATTTTCTTACTCGAACTGAGTACAGTCAGCAATAATTGATATTTCGCTCAATCTGGGCCTCGATTTGAATTACTTGCACATCTGTTTTGCATTCAATGTGTCATGTGTTTCCTAAGGTTTCGATGCTAGAAGTTTTAGCCATTTACAATTTCGACTTTAGGTGCAATAAAGATTAGGACAATCAACAAGTTATTAAAAAAGACCGGTTGTGCACTCCGGGAGTGCCAGCAGAAGTGAAAATTTGAATATTAACGGTGTGCATTTTTAATATTTGATGATGATGAACTGACATCAATTATCGATAATCGTTTATGTCTCGCAACTAGAAAGACGTCAAACCGTGTCCGTTAACATAGGCCTGACCGTAAATATTTACGCCTAGGCCGTAAATATTTATTCAGGCCTATGTTATTAATTCACAATTCTCCGAAGGCAGTGATCAATTTGAACTCTTCACTTACTAAGTGTTTAAAAATAAACATTGTTTACATAACACCGTAAAAACATTCACCAGTAAAGGTCAAATTTCAAAGGGCATCGAACATTCGAAAGAACGAATAGGTATGGTATATGGTACGACAGAAAGGAAAAACCCCGTAACTGTTAGTCTGAGCAGGGTAAACAGAGTGTTAATAACGCTAAAAGCCCGCACCAGAGGTCTCCGTCGCAGTACACAGAATATGTAGTTATTCATTTAAACTTTTACAATTTCCACACCATATTTATACTATACTATCAAATCACTGGCTACCAGTTCGTACGCACGATCAGCATTATTTTTATACTACGACGGTGGCAAACAAGCATACGGTCTGCTCGATGGTAAGAAGTCATCGTATGGACGCTAGCGATTCTAGAATCACAAGCACGTTGCTGACCCTTTATTGATATGACGATTATTGTATTTAACACTGGTCGCTCACTCCCAGCACGCCACATCCTAGCACATAATAGCATAAACACGGGCAAAGCCTACTGCGCTCTTTCGTTCTTAGGCTGATGTCACACTGCGCCGCATCTCAAATACATACAAATTTCGCCGGACGGAGGTGCGGTGCAGTGTGTCGTACCGCACGGAATTTATATACAAACTGAGGTACTTGCATACAACGAGCTCTGCATCTCCGTCCGTCCGGAGATGCGGCGCAGTGTGACATCCACCTTAGCGCGAGTGACCATATCGACAATAGGCATGATGCCTCATGTTCAAATTGTTAACGTAGTGATGCTAAATGGATAGTAAACCATCAAATTATCGTAATAAAGAAATAAAAAAATAAATTATAAAATATAAATAAAATCGTAAAAAGATATGAACCTTGAGTTTAGAAAAAATATGTTTTTTTTTTATTGTCCAAGAGTAAATTTAAAGTTACCAATAGAATACTTACTTACGCTTTTATAGGAACCAAATTGTATGACAACTATGTACTTAAACGCAGTATTTCGCGACCGAAACAACCATTTACCTGATTTTTCCATACAACGATACATAGAAAGAAAGAAAGAAAGAAGACATTTATTCACTACACAAAAGACACACAGAGACAAATGGAGTACAAATACAATACAATTGACACATAATGTGTGTGTCTTCGCGGCAGTGAATCGGTCGTTGTCTCAGCATTATGCCGAGGTGTCAGACAGACACCTACAGCGCTGATTTTCAGACAGCACCGTACGTGACCCACGGAACGCAACACAACATACTGCCGATACAAACGTATACACATAATAAATAAATAATTTATATACTAAATCTGTTAAATATGTGACACACGCACAATGGGATGAGAAACAATGTGAAAAACGCGAAACGGTTGGGATGTTTAAAAATTAAAATGGATAAAAATTAAATAAAGTGCTGGATGAGTTAGGGTTGGGATTTTTGGAGCGTCAACAAATAGCCCTTAAGCTGGCGCCTAAAGGTATACCTGCTAGACGCTCCTTGGATAGGTGGGGGGAGATCACTCCAACACTTGGACGCCGCGAACCTGAAGCTACCTCGAAACGCCGCGGTCCGATGCTTTGGCACCAGAATCATTGCCTTACACCTACGCGCACTCTTGGGCCATACAAGTCTACTCAGCAAATATGCTGCGACCCCAGACCGCACTATGCCAAAGAGAAGAGTGGCGAGGTGAAGCCGTCTGCGTGCAGGCATGTTCAGCAGACCAGCGGCGTTCAAGTAGGGAGTGATATGGGAGCGGGGTGGGACTCTGAAACAGAAACGAATGCATGCGTTTTGCACTCGCTGTATGAGCTTTTTTGTACGACCAGTAATGCAGCCAGCATAGACAACATCACAATAGTTTAATCTTGACAATATCAGCGATTCACAAATGTTAACACGCAAATCAACACTTAAGTAATCGCGAAAATTGAAAAGAACTTTAAGGTGGTAGAAGCAGTACTTTGTACTAACAAATGTCGGTTGTGACGTCATACTTGTCTGTCTATCAGTATGAAGCGTTTTGCGCTGCCGCCAGCGAGGTCAATCTTTGTCTCAATTTTTTGGGTATTGTTAGCGCCCCCTAGCGTGCCAGAGCCGAAACCACCATAGTCTGTCGCTATGACAGCGCCATCTACCGTCATGACTCGCGAAACTTAATAGTATATTTATATTTACTTTTTTTGAATTAATTCATGTGCATTAGATTCGTATATACTGGCATTGATGATTGTAATTAATTAATTCATAATTTTTCTTGTCGTAATATATTATATAAGATAAATTGACATTAATAGTATTATAATGAGTAATGTGATTGATATCATGGAAGGGGTAGTCAGCGTAGTTAATAAAATGGCCGGTAATCGTAGGATCGGGCGCACTTTTGAAACGAGATTAATACGAATAACTTGCTGAGTCAATAAACCAGCGACATCCATAATTTGATTTTATTTTATTCTTCTTCCCTTCCTGAGGTCCCGTTATACCTCAGAAGTGGGATAATACACGATGTCTGGCCCATATTTAGACGGCCTGGGCCGAAAACGGAAAAGAAAAGTTCCGTTTGTAACATCCGGTGGAGAAGAAGACACAATTTTTTTTTCTTCAACCCCACGTGTTTGTAACGAGCACGAGCCAGACACACCCAAACGACGCAGAATTACGCCCACAGAAGCTGAAGTTATCCCCAAATTCAAACCCGAAGAAAGAAACAGCAACGTGAAAGGATGGCTGCACAAGATAGACCAGTTAAGATATGTGTACGGTTGGAACAACAAAGACCGTCAATTCGTGATGCAAATAAGGCTTCGCGGCTCAGCACGTGACTGGTACGATGATTTGGAGGACTATGATCTCACATGGGAGGAATGGAAACGAGCACTACAAACTGCGTTTCCGCGTTCAACGGATTTTGTCGACCGCTTGGAAGAGATGCTGGCGAGATCAAAGGGTGACACGGAAACTATGACGAAATACTTTCACGACAAACTATCTCTCCTCAAGAAGTGCAAGGTTTATAATGAAAATGCCATTTCATGCATCATCAAGGGCTTGCCAATTGAACTACGAGCGAATGCTAAAGCCTACCAATGTGAGACACCCGAAGAACTATACTACGGGTATCTTTCTTCACTAGAGAATTTCAAGAGAGTGGAAGCAGCTGCAAGCGCGAGAAGATCGACCTGGAGGCGAGGAATCACAGCAACTTCTACGACGCACGCGCTACCGAAGGTGTGCTACGCATGTCGACGGCCAGGGCACGAGGCGCGCGACTGCAGGGCACAACTGCATTGCGACGTGTGTCAGCGCAACGGACACAATGCAGCCACATGCTGGTTTGCTGCTGGGAGCTCAAGACAACAGTTTACAAAGGTCGGTGACATTTTATATATCACTTACAATGTTTTCCTCGATCTTTATAAAAAGAAAGTGTTTGTGAATGGTCACGAACTGATAGCCTATATAGACACTGGTAGTAAACTTAATATACTTACCACGGAACATGCTCGTAAAATGGAACTTGCAGTTGTACCATCTTCTGTTGTTTTGCGGGGCTTTGGTGGTGCACAATCACATTCACTTGGCACTGTACAGGTTGAGGTTTCTGTAGATAAAGTGACTTTATTGGGGTCCGCGGAAGTCACAGACTACAAACTAACGGGAATAGATTTCATTATTGGCTAGTCATTGATAAACCAGGAAAATATCAGTCTAGTCACAACAAATAACTCCGTGACATTCATTCACACTAGTGATATGGAAAGTACCCTCCAGAATATAAAATTAAATTCGTCAGATTTTGTGTCGAAGTTTCCTGTTTACTTAGGTAAAGATGTTGTTGTGACGAAACATAATCAGGCTTTTGTCGAGGTTTATGTGGATTGTAATACTAATGGAGGTGAACACACATTCTTGCTGCATCCCGTTTGTTTTGATTTAGGAAATACATCTTACTTTATACCCCAAGCTATTTTGAAGGGACGGAAATGCTTCATAAAAGTAATAAATGTAGGCGACGATCTAATTAACTGGACTAAAGGGAGATTAGTAGCTCGTGCCGAAATTATTAAGGAAAGTGTGATTGACGAAAGTGTAGTTCTTACGATTGAAAATTCGGTCGGAAATGATGTAGGCGTTTGCGGAATATCCCCCAATGAGTTAAACGTAAGCGATCTTAATAAAACGGATTTTGCCAGGCTTTTGAATTTACTAAATGAATACAGCTCTTCTTTCGTGAGATCTACAAAGGATTTAGGTTGTACAGATCTAATTAGCATGAAGATTAAAACAACAACTGATGAACCTGTGTTCTATAAGCCATATAGACTATCACAATATGAGAGCGCGATCGTAGACGAAAAAGTACAGGAATTATTGAATGCAGGCATAGTCAGGGAATCCATATCCGACTACGCAAGTCCCGTGGTGCTAGTGAAAAAGAAAAATGGGGAGTAAAGGCTATGTGTAGACTATAGGGCTTTAAATGCGCGCGCTGTAAAAGATAGGTACCCCTTGCCTAACATAGACGATCAGTTAACTCGTTTATCCGGTAAAGCAGTTTTCACGACGCTAGATCTGGCACAGGGATATATGCAGGTCCCTATTGATGAAGAGTCCATTCACAAGACTTCGTTCGTAACAAGTTCAGCTCAGTACGAATATTTAAAAATGCCGTTTGGACTGTGTAACGCGCCTGCTGTGTTTTCTCGACTGATCAGAATAGCGTTAGCCAAAGTTCATTCCGAAATCGTCTTATATTTAGATGATATCATGCTTCCTACCGTTACCAGTGACGAAGGTCTAGACCTATTAAAACGCGTTTTACAATCTTTAAAAGGCGCTAACTTAAAACTAAACCTGCAAAAATGCTCGTTTTTAAAATCAAACGCCACTTACCTAGGACACGAAATTACCCAGGGAACCATACAACCCGGAACGGCAAAAATAGAATGTGTCAGCAGGTACAAGCGACCAAGCAACGTCCACGAGATCCACCAATTCATAGGACTGACCTCATATTTTAGGAAGTTCGTACGCGGTTTTGCTGAAATTGCTAGGCCACTAACGGAATCAACTAAAAAAGGCGTTATTTGGCGCTGGGGAGCAGAACAAGAGGAGGCATTTCAAACCTTGAGACAACGACTGACAGAGAGACCCGTACTAGGTATTTATGATAGGAACGCCGAAACTGAATTACATACCGATGCCAGTAGTTTAGGTCTTAGCGGTATCTTGCTTCAATATCAGCCCGATCGAAGTCTCAAGCCTATTGCATATTTCAGTAGAGTCACCAGCAAAGAAGAACGATTCTATCATAGCTATGAGCTCGAAACTTTAGCCGTCGTAGAGTCTCTAAAGCGATTTCATGTTTACTTGACTGGGATCCCTGTAAAGGTAATCACAGACTGCGCAGCTTTACGAACAACCCTTGTCAAAAGGGATTTGATTCCACGCATTGCCCGGTGGTGGCTCGATATTCAACACTGATCTGACAGCAGAATACCGCCCAGGTACTCGTATGCGCCATGCCGATGCCCTTAGCAGGAATCCCGTCATAAGCGAGGTCAATATTATAGAGGAATCTGACTGGTTACTGACTCTCCAGATGCAAGATAATGCACTACAAAACGTCATAACGCAACTAAACAATGGCAATAATAACCCTGACAGTTTCAAACTACACGCTTAAAGACGGAATTTTATATAGGAAAACAGTGTCAGGCGAACGCTTTGTCATCCCAAAGTTGGCAAAATATGGTCTACTACAGAAATATCACGATCAAATAGGTCACCCAGGCTTTGAGAAATGCGAGAAGACTATTAAAGCCCAGTTTTGGTTTAAAGGAATGACTCGTTTTATACGGAAATATTTAAATTCGTGTTTACATTGTGCATACGGTAAGGGTATCTATGGTAAGCTCGAAGCCGAATTACATCCAATTGAGAAGCCGGCTGTTCCAATGCACACATTGCATATAGATCATTTAGGTCCGTTTGTTAAGACCCGTCTTGGAAATACATATTTACTTGTAATAATTGATTCTTTTGCAAAGTATGTATTTGCAAAACCTGCTAAAAATGCCAGCTCGATTGAGACAATTAAACTCTTTAAGGACGTCATTTATCAATTTGGTAATCCCAGTAAAGTAATAAGCGATCGGGGAAAAGCATTCACGAGCCGGTATTTCAAGCAATTTGCAGAGGAATGTCAATTCAAACATGTTTTGAATGCCATCGCCAGCCCCCGTTCTAATGGTCAAGTTGAGAGAGTCAATCGTACTCTCCTTAACGGTCTAAATACGATGTCCGACAGTGAATGCACCTGGGATACTAAAGTACCCGACATAGTCTGGGGTATTAACAACACACCCAATGCCACCACGAGCTTCTCCCCATTTAGCCTTATGTTTGGTCATAATAATACACGGTACCCAGGCTATCCATCTGATATACCTACGGACGCGATTAATCAACAGCATTAGCTAGAATCGCGTAGAAAATTGGCTAAGTTACGAATCGATCGAAATATGACAGTCATGAAAAGCAGGTTCGATAAAAAGCGTAAACCTTCAAAAAAATACTCCTTAGGTCAACTAGTTCTTTGGAAAGGCGGATCAGCGAGAGATACCAAGGCAAAGGTTACGAGAAAACTTGATGGATTATACACAGGACCATATAAAGTAGTTAAATGTGATCACAGTCTAGATCGCTATACGATTTCCGCCATAAAAGGCATGAAAGGATACAAAAGATTTAGTGCTGTAGTGCGGGGTGAAGTCCTACGGCCTTATAAGACAACCATCTCTGACGATGATAGCTCTGGCAGTGACCATGAAGTAGATAGGGATGATCTAATTGACCTTTTAGAAAGTTGATCAAATTATGTAACTTTATGTACATAAAAATACAAGAAATACAGATATAATTGTGTGTTCACGCTCATGGTAAAATTCTGTTATATATATAAAGATAGGTAAAATTAAACAAAATTGTGAAATAATATTCAATAGCATAATTTAATCCATTATTGTGTCTACAGATGTTACAATTGGATATCTAAATTTAAAGGGACTATTTTCTTGTGAGTTCTAATAGCATTCATTCCGTGATCTCTAATTAAATGATTAAAATGATGTATTATACAATGAATCATTCAATTTACATATAAAATAAATAAAATCTTTCGTTTCATTGAATTTTAGTACAAAGGATATACAACTCTATTTCTTAAACAATACGGTTTGCGAGCGTGACTACTATAAACTTAACACTAGTTAAAGTTACATGATAACGCCACTCAAATAAATTCATTCCTCTTATTTTGCGTGTTTACAACGATACAATTATGTGCTCATTCTTGGACTTTATTGCAACGAGATAAGGTCTACCAGTAGCCAATATGTGTTGCTTTTAGTACAAATATAAACACAAACATCCATAAAACTAAGGCAGGGTAGATGTAATAAGAAAAAAATAAAAAATAGCAGGTAACCGACGCGTCAGCACCGTTGTGTAACATCAATGTCTATAAAAATAATAGATGTGATAGCTACTGTGTGATAGCTACTGTGTGATAGCTACTCTGTGTTCGTTAACCAATAATAACTGTGTGATGTACATACAGAAAATGGTCTGCAACTTCTAATTTTATTCCTGTTCTGTGTGATATTAATATCTAAGTTATTTCATAAAATATAAACTGTCCCTACTGTGTGAAACCTTTTTCTTTCAATACCGAACGCCGCTATACTATTTATACCGTTATACTCTGCGTCTTTATTCTACATTCCAGGTTTCGGAGGCAAGCAGTTCAGCTGCACCTACCAACAACTTGAGAGGCCCAGCGGCGCACCGTGGGACACGGCCGTGGCAGGATGGCCGAGTGTTAGCGCCCCCTAGCGTGCCAGAGCCGAAGCCACCATAGTCTGTCGCTATGACAGCGCCATCTACCGTCATGACTCGCGAAACTTAATAGTATATTTATATTTACTTTTTTGAATTAATTCATGTGCATTAGATTCGTATATACTTGCATTGATGATTGTAATTAATTAATTCATAATTTTTCTTGTCGTAATATATTATATAAGATAAATTGACATTAATAGTATTATAATGAGTAATGTGATTGATATCATGGAAGGGGTAGTCAGCGTAGTTAATAAAATGGCCGGTAATCGTAGGATCGGGCGCACTTTTGAAACGAGATTCATACGAATAACTTGCTGAGTCAATAAACCAGCGACATCCATAATTTGATTTTATTTTATTCTTCTTCCCTTCCTGAGGTCCCGTTATAGTATTTATGTTCTTTAATTGTAGTTCCTCCCATACAAACATTTGTTCCTGTCCAAAAACTGGTTCGAATGACATCATACATTTATTTTATTAGAATTCGTAGAAATACTTCTATAGCGTCTAGAATAATTCACTTTTCTTACTGCCCACATCTGTGTGCCAGTGACGGCTAAACTTTCAATATTCGTAATGGTGGCTCGCGTGCCATGTGCTGTCCAGCCGTCCTTGACTCCACGACTACGTCAATGACAGCCCTGATGTTCTGCAATTTGAAACGCATTGTGAACCATGAAAGTTTTTTAAACAACTTTTATTTGACTTCCGATATCTTATCGCGCGATATCTTAAAGCGGCCATTTAGACGGCGTCGTAAGTGTATGGCCTAAGCGCCCATACCGCTGTGAGCGAGGCGTGCGGCGTCCATACAAAACAAATGCAATTTACCTATAGGCGAACGCTCCACGCTCCGCTCGTAGCGGAGCATTCTCTCAGACCGTACACTGAGTGTAAAAATTGTAGCCTGCAACAGGCTACTAAAGATATCACAAGGAACAGTGATCATAATTGTATCATGCATTAGGCCACAGTTCTTGGTCACGGCACCAAATTGTAACAAAAACTGCATAGTTTATTGTTTTCTACTCTTTAATTAAAACTCACGACAAAGGTAAGTTTGATCGCAAATAAAATAAAATGTGCATTGTGCAGTGTGTGGTTTTGTTAAAAAAAATACCATAAGACGCCAAGGCTACGTAAAAAGCAACATAACGATTTTGTATGAGGCCTTGAATAATCCTATCATGTGTACCATCCACAACTGTGTGTTGTTCGAGTCAGTGTCGGCTAAACTTTCAATATTCGTAATGGCGCCTCGCGTGCCCTGTGACATCCGGTTGCCCTTGACTCCACGACAACGTCAATGTCAGCCCTGATGTTCTGCAATTTGAAACGCATTATGGATCATGAAAGTTATTAATATACAACTTTCTGTTTTGATTTCCAATAAGATTGAAAAAACGGTACTATAGACGGCATCATAAGAGTGAGACACAAAAAATTACCGATGATGCGCATGTCACGCGAAAGCGAAAAAAATGCAAAAACTTTGAAACAACTTTCTGCAAAATAAAATAATTCGATTACCGATACCTTTGGGGATGGCGATACTTTTTTCAATCTGTCAGCGAAACGTTCGGAGTTGTACAGTTCATGTATGAAACATGCGTAGACGAAAAGTTCTTTCGGTGAACAAACCATAAGCGAAACGTTCTGCCGGTGATCAATCCATCGAAGAAACGGCTGTCGAAGGAAGGTTTCAGAGCTCCATATTTCACGTTAACTGGATTGGGAAGTCGCCCTAATAAAAGGCATCCCCCTTTTGAATGGAAATTATACTATTCTAAATTGGAAAAGAGCTGCATTGGTTTTGCTACGTTCGATGTTAAAACGAAACCAACTACTCTATTTCCTGTTACTGTTGATGTATTCATTGCCAATTTATCTTGTAGCTAGAGCCGCTAGAGGCTACAGAAGTATTTCCCGTTTTTTCACATGGCAATAAACTGAAAAAAATGGGATACCATTCTGTTTGTAGTGCACTGTACAGTGTAAGGAATCAAAGCCTCTGTTATAGATTAGTTGGCACAATACGAACATAGTGCATAAATAATTGATTTTGTAGATATTTACGTTTGAACACGACTTTGACTCAATAACTAATTGACCGTTTGAATTGTAAGGATTTAGGGGCATTTGGAACTATACAAAAAAACTGATCGTAAAGTCTTTTGTAGTAGCAAAGGGAACGACAGATTTAGCGAAGTTAGTAAATAGTGACCCTGCCTACAAACTGGAGGAATCTTTGTTAACCGTTTTGAGCGCGGTTAAATTCAATGATCACATCTCGAAGATGTTAATTAAATACAAATAAACACTCAAAAGCAGCTCGAAAACTCGGAATGTGTCTAATAAATGTGATATCATCCTTTTTTAAATTGTTTTATTCAATGACTTATAAATAACTATTAACTATTCTTTATTTTAATCCAGACTATAAACTATCTTCGTGCTAATTTTCATCCAAATAGGATGAGCCGTTTAAGCGTGATTGAGTTACAAACATCCAAAAATCCAATTTTTCGCATTTATAATATTAGGAGGATCGAGGAAGCCATAGATAATATTATTTAATAAACGTTCTCAAACTTTTCCAATTACAAACAAATCGCAAATCGGGGCCAAAGAACACAAGATCTATGATCCAAATTATGGGTACATTTTGGATAAACATGTTGAAACGGCCTCGTAAAGTGGTGGAACGTAAATCATAATCACACTCGTGTTAGCCAGCCACATCCCCCAACGATAGATTACCTTAATGCTAGATATATGTTCGTAATTTTGTTTTTATTTACATTTTTTTATTTTATTTATTAAGTACAGGCACATCATATTAGTTTATTACATTTCACTTAAAGCCATCATTAGGAGGTATTTATTTCTGATATTATTAAAAAATGGGATAGAATAACTTGATTTATTACATTTCCCTGCAAAACTGTTTTACCAGTTTGTCTGCACATACCTACGAGTCTCTATAAAAAAAACTATATATTTATCCCAATATCCGATTTGAGGCTAAGCGTGGGAACACCCCCACAAGGAGGACTGTCTGTCGTGAATGGTCATAGTCATTTACATTGATGTTAATAATCATGTCTCAAACAGCTGATTTATTTCATTTAGCAACACCTACAAGCAATCAATTTATAACAATGTTGACGGGTAGGCGGATTAGTCAGAGTTCCTAACGGCTAACAGTTAAGTGCAGATTTATTGTGTTAGATTTGGAGGAAAACCAGGGTGAGCTATTTCCAGAATCACTTTCAATGCATCCTATGATATTGTAACGATTTGGTTCATTTACACGTGTGTTTATGTGCTTACACAGCTCGGACGATGATTGTTTAAAATAATTCAATTCAATTCAATTCAATTATTTATTCTGCAAATAGGCCACAAGGGCACTTTTACATGTCAAACCGTAATTTACAATAAAATAATAATAATAATCTTACACAATAATAATTTAAAATTATATATAAAAGGTTAACAAACTAAATGTCACTAAGTTAATGTAAACAAAACAAAATTCTGTAGATCTCTATCAGCATTAACAAAAAGTTAATCATATTAATTCAGTATTCCGGAGATGTATAAGGTCTCTGAGCTTCCAAATACAATTAATAATTATTCTAATATTCTAAGAGATGTATACGGTCTCTAAGCGTCAAAACAAGAAAGGAACAATGTTGTAATATTGTCAGAGATGTACAGGGTCAATAACAATAAAACGTGTCAAGATCAGAATGATGTCTCTCGTCAATACGATAATAATAACACTAGTATGTAATTAGTTAACTATGTACTATGCCCTTGCAAGCATGAACAGTCCGGACTCCACAAACAGCACCCGATCACGAGTATGACGCATATCTCAGCCATCGCCTCCCTCAACCATATTTTAGGGAAGGTGGCGACCCGATCAACGACGCCACCGTAAGCAAAGCCCTTTAAGCGAGCATGACATATTCAAGCCACCGGACATTGATAATAACAAAGATTAAGCGACTTGTTCGGCGAGAAACAGCATTATGTGCTCTCTTCTTACATAAAACGGAACAGTTATTTCAGGTAGGTACTTATAATGATTACGTGTATTTAGGTATATTCCTAATAGAATTAGACTACTACTGGCTTAAAGGCATTTTTGTCGTTTAAGAAATCGTTGACAGTATAGTACGCCTTGCTCAGCAAATTACTTTTAACATGAGTCTTAAATTGGCTGAACGTTACCGTTATTAACAATTTCGGTGGGTATTTTATTGTAAAAACGTATGCAGTTCCCCACGAACGACGTGCTAACCTTGCGGAGACGACTAGCCTTCACTGCGATCTTGTTTTTACTTCTGGTGTTGTAGTCGTGGATATCACTGTTGAGTTTGAACTCATGAAGGTTTTTCCGCACATACATGATATTCTCAAGAATGTATTGGCATGCTACAGTAAGAATGTTTGCCTCCTTAAATTTGTCCCTGAGAGAATCTCGAGCTTTTAGTTCGTATATGGAGCGTACAGCTCGTTTCTGTAGCACGAATATGGTCTGGATATCAGCCGCTTTCCCCCACAACATTCCGTAGGACATAACACTGTGGAAGTAACTGTAGTACACCAGCCTGGCCGTCTCAACGTTTGTTAACTGTCTTATGCGTCTTACTGCATAGGCTGCCGAACTAAGTTTTCCAGCTAGGGCGACGATATGCGCATGCCATTGTAGTTTTGAGTCCAAGGTGATACCTAAAAACACTGTTTTATCTTCAAATTACAGTTCATCGCCCTTTAATTGGATCTGAATAATAATTTATTTCATTTATTCAGATAACTTAGATCCACTGGTTAGTAATTTACAAATCTTACAAAACTATTGTTAAGGTATACCTACACTACATAAAAAAAGAACTTATAAATAATTAAAATACTCACTCCCTGTCAATAAGTTAATGATTAGCAAACCAAACGGGAACGAAATGATAATCTACCATAGGAAATGAATATCTAAGTTTTAATTTCCTTGAAAACTGGACTAGACTTAATAGTAAGTTATATTTTATTTTACACTAAAAAATAACGCAGGAAAATCCGTAGGATAAAATAAATATAACCAACCTATATATAACCATTTACAATATCAGTTAAAATATTATTATGAAATCCGGTAAGTGGTTCCGGAGAATACCCAAAACATACAATACAGTCTGACAGACTTTTTCTCTAGTGGACAAGTACCTTATTTTTCTTATGAAAAGGATTTATCATTCGCAAATTAAAGACTGCTTTGTTATCTAAGTATATTAGTTAACCATTCATATAGGAACCAATTTACGCAATATCTGATCTAAAAAGCAATAACAGTGACTGGCTGCAAAATAATAAAAAACGTAACTTTCACAACGTTCTCAATATCGAGCTGGAACCAATCTACGCAGCATTTGATCTAAACCTCAAAGAACAGACCAATAACAACTTCATGCATAAAAAGTGGATGGCTACAAATTAAACAGGAAACAACTTTGGAAGCGAGCTCCATAAATCTCAGTTATTCGGGGATTTAGCCTCTGCCGGTTTATGATTTTTAACGGCTGATCCCTTCAAGCTAATGCTGGGTATATTAAATGAGACTTGAGGATTGTGATTCGCGCCTTCCTATACGAAACCTTAATAAATAAATAAATCACGTGAGAATTTACTTGATCCGAAAAACATTTTAACAGAGAGGCTTTTTGTCCATAGTCTTTTTATTAAATGAAATAAATGAATTTTATTCTGCAAGTAGGCCGTAATGGCACTTTTACATGCCAAAATTCTACCAGAAAAAGAAGACCATTGTTAAGAAGAAACGCCGAAACAAACTCAACAGTCAGTCATTTAGCCAAAAAAGCTTATTACAATGATAGTTCTTAAACCCACTTAAAATAAGTCAAACTGAATATGAATACAAAGAAGAAATACATTAGCCTTATTAGTTCATGATGGTCGAATTGATCATTAACTTTTAATGAAACGTCAACAATGTTAGTACGAAGCTTGTGGAGAAAAAAACAGGCTAAATAAGTGACATTATATGGTAAAACAGTGTCTATTTGAAAATCTTTAATTTAGTAAAAATGGAAACGAATAGGTCGGATCTGCGTGAGCTCCAAATCTGCAATTGGGAAGAGTTAGTGCAAAACCGAGAAAAATAGCGCACTTCGGGTCTGAGGCCAAGATTCATTTTGGGTCGCTGAGCCCACGGAGTAGTAGTAGTAAAAATAAGTATTCCGAGTGTTTCCTTACTTTTTTTAATTACCAAATAAAAAAATATGCTTTTGTCCAATATTGCATTTGGTTAGTTTATTTCACCATGACATCAATGATGAAATACTTACAAATTCCAACCACGTAGGTATTTATTTATTTATCGAGGGATAGGGAGGCCGAGCAGGCGTGTGTGAAGGCGGATCCGACATTACGGACCGTGTGGGCGTGTACTTGCAGGTATTCGCGAAATAAAAGTCACACAATATAACTCATTCACTATACTATTTAACAAACACCGAAAATATAACAGGATTGCAATAATACACCTCGATTAAAAAGCCAATGGGTTTGCAAGCGACCATCACGGATGGGGCGCTGTCGACGAATGACGTCCCTCGCCGCCATTACACCTACAACTCCATTCGGGGTTACCCGTTCTTAAAATAAATCAACTTGTTGTCAACAATTTTATCAACTACCTGCTTAAAGAAATAATAAACTTCTCTCAACATTATTCACGATTACTCGATTAATTGAATTCTAATACAAATCATCGAAATAATAAATCGCGCGCCGTTATATTTATTTATTTATTCAGCCTTAAATTAAATATACAATTTTAGCCCTAGGGCGTAGCTAAAATAATCGTACACAACAAAATATAAATAGTAATAATTAAAAGTAGACACAATGTCAAAAAAATAAGATATATCAGCTGTCATCACAATAAGCTTAAATAATAAATGTTAAAATACCTGTAAATACTAATCAATTTTAGTCCATCAAAATAATAAATTAAAATGATCAATAAGCGAAATTCTCATAACAACAATTCATAACACATCATTAACATGACTAGATTCATTCCAATTATAAGGACATGAGACTAACAGGTACTTCTTTAAAGCGAACAAAATTTTTATGTACGTCAGGGATTTGATCGAACTTGGCAACGCGTTATAGACTTTAGGTACTTCGAAACTATCTTTGATAAGGTTTATTTTCTAATGGTTTTCCGATTCTCACAAAACTTTCGACAAACATGTCTGTGGTCACGGTGGTAGTGATCCCATGATTAAGTAATCATGGGATCACTACTACCACTCTGATCAACTGCACCTCAAATGACCACCTCATCAGAGTCGAGTGGTGGTAGTGATCCCATGATTACTTAATTAAATCTTGCTAAAATTGGGTTTCAAATATGTGCAAAATTTTCGACTGTTATCGGATATAAAACCATCTAAGCACAACTAACATAGGTATAATATATATAATAATTATTCGAGGTATAATATATATTATGATAATTAAATGAAAATGAAGGATGATATCCTTCTATCATAAGAGGCGATAATCCCGCCAGGTACATCTGCATCAATCACACACGCGTCGGGTTGAAAGGGGCTCATTTTCTCCAAATAGCGCATACTCGGCAAAATCTGATGGATACGGGGCAAATCTGATAGAGTTTTCGTCTTTGGTGTGGTATTAGGTGGGCACGTTATTTATAAGTAAGCCGCCTTATTATGACAGGACGTTTTACTTGTATTTTATTTAATACTAGCTTCTGCCCGCGACTCCGTCCGTGGAATTCGTTTATATCGTAACTCCATTTTTACGATTTATATTATAAGGTACATATATAAACACCTTCGTAGTGTAATAATTGAGGGTTCATGTTTTCTGCCAACAAACTGTTATGCAGTTTGGCAGATAAGGTTTTTATATTATGTAACCTGTTTTAGTAATAAAAAAAAAAAAATACAAACACCGCCATTTCATCCATATAGTGGATGATTTCAGGGACAAAAACTATGTTCCTGAAACCATCCCAGACTCCAAGTATATAAAATAAAAAAAAATCGGTTCGGCAGTTTAAGCGTGAAGATGTTACAGACAAACGGACAGACAGACACACTTTTGATTTAATAATATTAGTATGGATGTGTATTTAAGTTAAGTTGGTAAAAATAATTACACATGGGAATTTATCCTGAAAGGGTTTTATTAGTAATAAGTAGTTACCTATCCTACATATCTTTTAAAGTTATCTATCTATTATCTAAGCTAATTGCTGAACTAAGGCTTAAAAACTGATTTTGCCTGGCAGAGACATGAAAATTATCAAATACAATCTCTGATACACAGCCAATATTGCGTTTCAAAGACAACAAACGAATTAGCAATTTGTTTTTCAAACGGTGAAACTAGTCCTAGCTTTGTTATTAGCAAAGCTAACAGCTAAGGTATTAAACATTACGCAACAGACGAACCAGTATAACTGTGATTCCCGAATACGCATGGTTTTTCAGAACCTGAAGCTCAGCTTATGCTAGGTATGTGCTTACAGTCGAGCACAAAATGTTTTGTCATTGTCTGGGCGGTTCTAATGAATCCAAAGCAAGAAGCAGAGGATCAACTGCGCTGGGAGCGTAGACTTCTAATAAATTAGTCCACCACGAACAGGATTACACGCCCCAGTAGTACAGTCAGACTTAATTGAAGCTAATCAGCTTAGTACACCTAGTGTTATAGAGAAGTACAGTCAGCTTTAGAGAAACGTGATACTAGAGAGTATACAAACTTGTAACATGCAGGGGGAAGGGGTCTCTTTTCTCTGCAGTTACATGAAAATGAAACGAAAAAGAATCAAACGATACTTAAATCAAATCTACAAATGTACCAATTGTCTTATGGTAAATACGTTCGTCAATTTGGCCAAGGGGTTTGAGACTCATTAACAAACTAACCAATCAATATGATGATAAGATTTAAGGTTTTAACAGTATTTAATCTTCCAAAGTATTCCCGGCCGGACATGAACTTTCATAAATTCAAAACTGCCACTGTCTGTAGGTACAGTCGTAAACCCGGGTTAATTTAATATACCAGGGGCCGTAGACAAGGTACAATCGACAAGCGCTAACGCCAATAGAAAATAATAATATGTAGGGGAATGACAGATGCCGACGAAACACTTTTCTTTAACATCTGTCATTCCCATACTTTTTATTAGTTTTCTATTGGCGTTAGCGCTTGTCGATTGTAACGTTGTCTAGGCCCCCTGATACAATATGCCTGAAGGGTAATTTAAAAGTGACTCTGAAATGAAATTTAACAAGACATGATGGCCAAACTCCTAATTCACGGGTTTAGATCTAATTATTCCTACGTCTGGCGAAAGCCAAAGGGCGTCTAACGAAAGTTATGGAGGCAGACTGCTCTCCGTGCGCAATGGCTTAATTTTAAAAGGGAATCATGGTAGATACGACCAACTAGGTTGAAGGTTGTATTAAATGCGTCGAGTAAAGCATTGTTGACGTCGCGTCGCTCGGTGCTCGCCCTTCAGCGTCAATCATTAGATTGAATATTCATTTCGCCGTGAACCCCTTTCGAACGCATTCTGATCTAAAGCTTGGAGTGGAGTATGTTGATTTTATTGAGCCAATGTGAATGATACGAATTGAATGTAGGAGATTAAACAACGCGTGTATTTGCACCACGTTTGCATAAAAAATAATTGATGCAATTGTAGTTTTGTCTGCTCTATGTAACTAAACGACTTATTAAATTGTAAACCTAGTCTTATTATCCTCAGTTTTCATAAAATACGAGTAATCTTTTTTGCAGCCCTTCCGTAATTACAGCAAAACTAAAAGAAGTATGTAAAAATTGTTGAATAGTAGGAAAATGTTGATTTTTTCTGGCGTAAAATTGTTGGTAAACGCAAATTTAAAAAAATGCCCATCATGCCATGCCAAAAAGTCCACTTGTTTCCGTTGTTTGGTCGGCTCGTAGATATTTCTGTAGCTATTAAGTCAATGTCAAGGTAGACCGTTTGATAAAGAATTGATTTTATGGTCACGCGACACATTTGGCTAATTGGATGAAATTTGTCCACTTCACGAATGTCGTCATACTATTTTTTTTTTATAATAGTTAACTTTTTTGTGGTGTATACGCTAACCATGAGATATATCGGCACTCTTTAAACGTTTGGGTTTTTGACGTATAAAAATGTATTCCTAAATTAGATTAACTACAATGCAGAGAATAAAAACGACCTCGGAAAAAATATGCAACAAATCAACGAAATTAATCTTCATTTTCAGAACCAATTAGAAGGACTATACGAATCGCAAAACGTAATCAAAGAAAGTAAACTTCACAAAGACACATTTCGAAGTCGCATTGAAGACTTCATCACACTTTCAAACTCGTAAAGCCAGCCAGTGTTGTTGATCTTAGAAAAATTTGGTTAGTCGACGTCGTAAAGATAACATAATTTACTTTAAAAACAAAGTTTTAACCGACTTCAATTTAGTACTCCGCCAAGCCACGAGAATATTTCCACATTTCTTTTCCAATTTACCACATGAACTGATTTCCGAGAGCAAATGCGTTAATTATTAGAGAAAAAAACCCAATCGCTGTATGTGGGCCGATAATATTTGAGGACTTCCGTCGATTCAACAAGCATCACCTTTGGCACTTCATTAGTTGCTATTTCAACGGAATCTTATCAGAATCTGTGATATACTTTTGTACTTTTAAGTACATAATTGAGGAATTCCATAAGTCATCTGTGGTCTTCATCATCAATTCCACTCCACCAAATTTATGATTTCCGGGTGTAAATAGACGAGTTATAATAGAAAATACCAAAATCACTACACGCGTGCCTAATATAATTGAGGAGTTCCCTCAATTCCTCATGGATCCCATCATCCAATTGATTTTTTGAAAAAATGAGATCCACCTGGAAGCATATACTTACAAATAAAAAAAAATATTTACGAATCGGCTCATCAATGACGGAGTTCAGAGGTAACAAACATTGAAAAAAAAAAAAAAAAAAACAACCGAATTGAGAACCTCCTTTTTTTTGAAGTCGGTTAAAAAGAGGATCTCATCGGTCCCTCATTGTCAGCAAATTGTGTCGAGAACGTTTACAGCAATAAGGTTCACAATTGCACGAGTGCAATGTGCAACAATCTTGCTAGAATTTCCAGCGCCTCAGATAGCTTTCAGAGATCGTCGCCTGGCACTTTACTGGAGTAACAAGGATTCGCTCCGACGACAATACATACATCCGACGGAATTTTTGTGATAATAATCTTATTTTCCAGCGAAAATTGTTATTTTATTTCTCAAGGCGCTTTATAAATGTGACGAAATTAACACATTCCTCAAATACCTACCTGTCTGATTTGGTGTAGACAAAGACAAAAAGAAATTGGTTTTTTAATAATAATCAAAATAAAAGTCTAATTTTGTAACAAGTAGTTTTTTTAGTTAGTAGATGTATTGATGATGCAATTTAAAAACTCCACAGTCGCTGAAATCTGTACTCGCAGGCTGCCATCTGTTCTCTCAGATCTCTATTAAACGCGCTGCAGCTCTATTCACGCTCTGCTGCTACTGGATTGTTTTGGGTTAACATGGTGTTTGCAGCCTTATTTAGGGTTATGAATCCAAGTGCAGAAAAAAAAACTAGGTCAGTGGTTCAGATATGTGGCTGTCAAGCGGCGGTCGTTGGTTCGAATCGAATCCCGGCTCGTACTCGTACTAATGAGTTTTTCGGAACTACGGAATATTTACAGTTAGGTTTTCGGTGAAGGGAAACGTCTTGAGGAAACCGGTCTACCCCTTAAAGGTCTAGTTTTCCCTCCGGGTTGGAAGGTCAGATGACAGTCACCTTCGTAAAAACTAGTCCCTATGCCAAATCTTGGGATCGGTGTCAAAGCGGACCCCGGGCTCCTTTAAGGCACAAACGGGAATAACTTATTCAGTGATAATAGTACATTACGTACCTAGGGCGCTGAATTCGTGAATGGCCCAGATCGCAGGTATTTGTGGCCCGAACCGAAGGTGAGGGCCATAAATATGCGATCTTTTGAAAATATTTGAAATAACGTAAGTCAATTCGCTCCCCTCTCGGCATTTAATCGTTTAATACTCTTATATCATCGACATAATTATAAGGGATCTAAGACTACGAGTGGCTTTCTCGAGCTTAAACCGAAAAGTCGGTATAATTAGTCGGGTGAATCCCGAGCATTTGCTAGGTTAAGTGTGCAATTTATCTCCCCCTTACGTCTTCACGATTGACCGGTTTCTCAGTTTGCAGTAAGTAACTAGTACTTTAAATGCAAATGAGTCGGTTACTTTTTTGTAAGGCCCAATTGATTGACTATAGGCTCTTGGTGTAATGAATTATTCTGGGCATTCCAGAAAAGCGTTTTTTTTTCTATTTCTAAGACTGAACAATAGTAGAATGTTGTAGAGGTTGCTAACCCTGACCTACGACGAGACAGAAAATTTGCTTACTATAGTGAAATAGTTCTGCAATCGCAAGCATGCTTTTTGTTAAATATAGTTTTGTAATTCTTGACGCGAGGTAACAAATGTTTAGACAGGCAATATATATGTAAAACAAAGGCCATTTATGCCTAAAACACAGATTACAACTGTAACCTTAGTTTAGGCAATAAACTTGTATATTGGTCCCCTAAGACCGTTTCTTTTAGACGCATTGGCGTATTAATATTGTATACGAATAATCCTGTTAGATATAAGTTTTGTTGTTAATAACTTAATTAGATTATAATATCCACTTATTGTACTATTTTTTCCTAAATAAATCATTTTATTATTATTATTTATTAATGTACAACAATTGCATAAAACGTGTCATTTTGGACACGTGATAATTAGACTAAGGTACTTCGTACTGCTAAGTCACTTCATATTTGGATACGCTTTTAATAGTAGTTTATGCAACTGATACATAAACAGAGGCCTTATAACATGAGTGTGGTAAATGAAACGAGCTTCAGCGAATTTCATAATAGGATCACACGAGTGTTTTAAGGCCTCTGATTATGTATCAGTTGCATTAACTACTTTATCTACGCACATATCATAAGTACTCTAAGATGGGTTCAGAAGCCGTAGGAAAATGGCCTGCATTGCTACTATAGTACTAGGTACCTGTAAAATATCTTTGTTGCAATCGTGGCTGCATTTACGATATCCGGAGTGCGCATATCGTTCTCGGAGTCACTACTACTCATATTTTCAACTAAAATGTGAATTACAAAAAAATCTTCACAATTCTACTTTCGTAACAACAAAAAACCAACAAAGAAATGACAACAGTAATAGCGGCAATTCGATCCTATGTCAAGAGTGTTTTATTTAATCATACACAAACGAAACGAATGAAGTCCCTATTCTCATGTCACTCGAGATCAAATATCGTGCGGTTTATATTAAAAAACATACTGAATGAACCCTTTGGCATCGGTAACTGTTTTAATATCTATAAATACTTGAATAGAGTAATATCTATAAATACTTGAGTAGATATATGAGTTTTGACAGCTGTTCCAAATTTAAACTCATAACCTTACAAAAATCTGTACTGTAATAACATTACGGTACAGATTTTACCTATTACCACAGACAAGAAAGTTCTCGTAGTAAAATCGGTTGTAATAATGCTGGTTATTTCCTACGATTTGTGAACGCATTTTGGAGCACTAATTATATATTATGTGCGTAGATAAATAATAATTCACTTTTAACGTATCTGGTTTAACTAATTTAGTAATATAAAACACGGACTTGAAATTTATTAAAGCATGTCAAATAAAATTACAAGCTTATTTTACAAAGTTTAATTATGCGTGTGGCTGTTAGACCCGATTATTTAAGATTTAAAAAAAATCCTGTGCACTAGAGCATAAAAGTGGCATTTTGTGCAGCTAAGATCCAGCACAAAGGCGAACTTTGCAAGCATGAGAAGTGCAAACGCATTTTTCTACAATAGTAATCTTCCACATTGCTGTTCTTCGCGGTTCCCATTTCTACACGAAAGCGTTTCTTCCCATTTGCAAGTATCTAGTTTTCTACAATCTGGATTCAACACTATATGCTTGAGTTTTTTCATAGCCTTTTAACGAAAACCGCGATTTAAATTATTTTAACAAAATCGCTATACAAAAGTTTCAAACCAGTATACAAAATCGTAGTTAATTTAGAAAAAAATATTAGCGAAGGCTATGCGTGACTCTGTACATCCGACTACAAAAAGATGTATACAATGCAGTGAGGTGAAAAGGGGATACTTATCTATGTAGTTGACTGTACCTTGCACTTACAATCTTAGGGAGCGACCACACCGGTGCTTAACGCTGCGTATACGCGTTGACGTGTCGTATGCGTCACGTATTCTTCATACATTTTGCTGCGTTTTACGGTACGTTAGCCTATTTTGAGCAGCGGTGTGGTCGTACCTTTAAAGCTAAGTACAATACTTTAAGACACTGTCTGCATCGGATAACATCATCAGAACGAATGGCCAATAAAATGTTGGAGTAAAAAGGCCGCACTTCGGTTGTTTTAACCCTTTCAGTACCCGTGGCGCATTTATGTTACAACATAAAATTAATACTCTTTAAAAACCTAAATAAAAGAGAGAGATATGGAACAAAAAACTTTGACGATACTCAACCTACGAAATAAGGGGTCCTGGGTTGAATCCCGGTAAAAGCATTTATTAGTCTCTGAGTTATGGATGTTTTCTATGTATTAAAGTATTTATTTATCTATATAAGTATCGACGTCTAGTACCCTAGCTTCCTTAGTTTCGGTCGAGGGCGATTTGGTAGTCATTCTCCAGATTTTTGTCTATGAGTATACACCGTCAGAGGTCGATTTGTCTAAGATTGGCCGCAGAATATTTAATTAGTTTACTACTTAGGAGCGATCCCTTAGTAGATAATCTTAGGCGCAATAAATACAACAAAAATGATGATGGTGGTCAAACAAAATACAAATGTAGGTCCCATTTTAAAGTCTCAAGTATCTACAACCAATGCAAAATCTAGATGGCTAGTGCACAAATGCTTCTACTCGGTCAATGAATATTTAAATTATGACATTTTATAAGAACACATCCTTTCTTGCAATTGTATTCCAAAAATATTTTAGTGTATATACCTACTATTATTTGACAATTCATTAGACAATACCTACCTAAATTTACTTTAACTATTCATATTCACATTCCAGGATAATACCTATTTAATAATGTATAGAATCGTATCTATCTGTTGCACTAGCAGCAAAACATGCGATACTCTTGTTTTCATTGTAATACTTTTTTGTACACCATGTTTTTATGTAAAATAAATGATTGATTGATTGATTGATTGATTGATTATATGCTAAATATACGAGAACGACGACGACGAGAAGACGAAGAAAGGAGGATTTTTTTTACCGGTATCCTGGTTTTGTAATTTAACTATGCTCATTTTATGATACAAAAAAACTTAGTTTATTTTTTATGACAGAAACATGAAATATAATTTAACTTCCGGTTTCAAATGTTAAATGGGACAACTGAAAAAATCTGTATTATTAACGAATCGGTTGAGAAATGCGACCTGTAGAGAAGAACAGCGGGACAGCGGGACATCCGGACATCCCGACATCTGGACATACAAACGGCCCAAACTGAAGCATCGTTCACTTCGATTAGGTATTTAGATTTTAGGGATTGTTAACGTACCTATTTAACGTTAGTTTTTTCTTAATTTTAGACATTTTGATACGTACCCATAAAAAGATTTTAATACTTAAAGCTTTCTTGAGCAGTTATTCGTTATTGAGTATAACATATTATAAAACAATAGCTTCTGCCCACGACTCCGCCCGCGTTGAACTCGTTTATATCGTAGCTCCATACAAAATTTTACCCCCCATTTCATCCCTTAGGAGACGATTTCCGGGATGTTAATTGTCCTTTGTCCTTCTACGGTACTCAAACTATCTCTATACCAAATTTCATCCAAATCGGTTCAGTGGTTTAAGCGTGAAGAGGTATCAGACAGACAGACACAGATAGACAGACAGGCACACAGATAGACACACTTTCGCGCATTCATAATTTAAGTATGGATTTGTGTATCATTTAGTGAAAAAATGAAATGAAAAAAAAATTAAAAAGTTTATTGTATAAGGGCAACATTACAATATAAATCACGACCCTGTGTCCTGACGTCCTGAGCTAGGAAACCCTGTGTTACAGGACCCAGTTTCGTTGCTCCAAATACTTAACCTACGTATCTGGACAAGTGTACAAAGAGAGCAAAATACAAAATAAATATGGCTAGTTTTAAATGGTTAAAATTGTGTGTGTGTGTGTGTGTGTGTGTGTGTGTGTGTGTGTGTGTGTGTGTGTGTGTGTGCGTGCGTGCGTGCGTGCGTGCGTGTGTGTGTGTGTGTGCGCGTGTGTGTGTGTGTGTGTGTGTGTGTGTGTGTGTGTGTGTGTGTGTGTGTGTGTGTGTGTGTGTGTGTGTGTGTGTGTGTGTGTGGTGAGTGCGTGTGCGAATGTGTGACGTACTCGTAACGTATGCCTGGCGTAAATAATATAAGATAATAAAAAATAAAATAAGAATTATTTTATCACGGCCATGAGGAGTTCAGTCTCACCATAATCCAGTTGTATAAGCCACTCGGTCAACAACCGTTTGCTTGGAGGCCTTTTTATGAGGTGACATTTGCAGTACAGTCTCATAACTAGAGGAGAAATGAAGGGATGAAATCTCTTGGCAAATTTTGTACGCGTTTTTGGGGTTTTCCAGCGCTGGCGGCGTCTTGTATCTGCTAGTACAGAAGTTAAAACGAGGACGGTGAATAATCACGAATAAATAGAATTGCTGTAGTGGAAAATTTCATTTGTGACGAACTGCAAATAGGAAAAAAACACTTGTATAAAAAGATGAGAGAATAACAACAATGCTGTTGCAGTTGTGCAGAATTGTGTAAGTGTAAGTTTAAGTGCTTACAGCCTTAAGGGTGAGGCCAGACGAAGGTACTTGTAATTTGTCCACGCGTAGATGGACATTTCGGTTTGCCCATCTTCGTTCGGACCGGAATTACGCGACTCACACACGCTCGTCTAGCACTGTGTGACCTAAGTGAGATAAGATTGTGCAATTAACCTTCCAACACGTTTTAAAACTTCCAAAGAAACTCGCAGCAGAAGTAAGCTGCATCGTTCCTTTAGCGTCAGTTGAAGCCAAGCGTAAGCTTGTTTTAGATTAGTTCACACTCGTTAAGACAATTCATAAATTGATTCAAAGCTGTTCTGTACGTTTTACAATTTAATTCGTAATGTCACCGATGTAAACAAATAGCAAGGAAGATAAAATACCTCGCGATTGTAAAATAAATAACAATAAATATGTCGAAAGCAATCCATAGTGATGTCAGAAAGCTTATTTTGAATATAATTGAATATTTTCAGCATAAAAAGGATGCCGCCGGGATTGTCAAGTATTTCTATTGTTGACATGACCGGTACTGACATTTTATAGTGCGGTCGTAGCTTTATTTGGTAGCGTCCAGTAGGCAGAACAAACTCTTTGACCGTCTTTTTTGTTTTTTCCTGACCATAATCGTTGGGGCTTTAGGATATCTAGTCTAGGTATAGTCTAGGTATACGTCATCGACGCGAGGAAACTACAACAATGACAATTTTGGTCAAATTAATTTCATTTTGCACTCTTGTGCTAGGTAGTTTCTGTTTGCAATAAAGGTTACTGTGGCAGACAATAGAAAACTTACCGTCAGCGTGACCAATGGGTCATCGTAGACACTATTTACTTGTGGCCTGGGACTTGGACTGGGCCGTGATTACATTTGTAATGTCTTTCTTAATTGAGAGGCGATATCTCAATGGTACCTATCTCTTTAATTTATTGGTCTCCGTCATTATAATTTTAGATATCCCTATGCCACCTTGGAGTTATTAATAGATATCTCTATGACACAACGGGGTTATGGCAATTTTTTGTATTTAGCACTGGATCTCTGGTCAACCTTTATGTGCCTTTATATTATATATTTACAAACCATTAATACATGATTTTTAACTCAAAAGTTGACATCAAAGCATGTTGGACCATCAGGTCGCTTTTAACATTAGACCAGCCTGCTGCAGCAGCTTGATCTTAAATTACGACTGGTTCCGACAAATGCTGTGCAAGGTTCAGGTTAAAGTGGTAGTCTACGCAACTCTGATCGAAGTTAGAGAATTACAGTAGGTACGGTGCGCCAGGGGAACTTTTAAACTTCTGACGCTTACTAACGAGGGGGTGAAAAATGTAACAGGATTAGAGTTCCAAGAAAACGTTATAACAAGCTACGAGGTGCCAGGAGATTAATAAGGTCTTGCTTTTATATTGTTTTGTTATATTTATTGTTTTTTTATTGTTTTTCAAATCCGGTAATCATTATAACTCAAAAATAGCGCTCTATGAAGTAGTTTATTCTTTCAATGTTGATTTGATAAAAGAAAACCCAGAGGCATAAAACTGCTTTTCAAACTTGATACAATTTTGAATATTATCATGACAGTTACAGCATAATTACAAAAGTTTAAAAACCCCAGACATTTTCATTTCAAAGTCCAATATCTCAAAAACAGCTAAACATGCTAAGGCTAAGAACACTCGGGCTCACAACAGCTTTCGAATAACAAAACCGCCTTCATATCGGTCCATCCGTTTGGGAGCTACGATACCACAGACAGATACACAGACACACAGACACGTTAAACTTATAACACCTCTCTCTTTGCGTCGGGGGTTAATGCTGGATGCGGGTGGCGCAGGACCGGTAACTTTGGCACTCTTTGGGGGAGGCCTATGTCCACCAGTGGTCGTCTTTCGGCTGATACGATGATGAGTCAATTTTACTATAGTTTTCTGTGGACGATTAATGAGTACCTAACTCCAGAAAAGTTTGTAAAAAGTTAGCATGTCAATTAAGGCTGAATTGTAACTTTCCTCGTCTGTTACCATTTTTTTAGGATAATAGATAAGATTATTACTATTTTAAATTTTCTTAATTCCAAAGAATCTCGTTACACTGTAGTAGAAATTACTAAGCCGTGCTAACTATATACAACCATTTCTTAATTTTTTCTAATAGGTATTTATCCTGGTTTCATCTTAAATTTCACCCCAGTAGTATTTGGGATAAAATAAATCCTTTATTAATAAAAAAAATGATTTAGAGTTATCTTCTCAATGAAGCTGACAATGTCATGTAAGCCGGTAATGCAGGGTACGAAACTGTTCACCCTACCTTCTACGTATATGTACATTTTGAAGCAGCGTTATTTGTACCACTCATCGAGCACCATTATAAAAGAAACCTTGAGATGATCAGCCACACCGATCGTATATCTAGGCAGTTGAACCTATTGTTATTGCCAAAATGGTGTCTCTTATGTAATAGTATATAATAAATTTCCTTTGGACATCAAGGAGATTCCTTTGAACTCATTTAAGAGGGAAGAATAGCAGCTAGCAGCTTTCGACTGACAATAGGTACTTTATAATATAAAATTTTAATTTCGGGTGAAAACGGTTTCCACTAACTAAATCTTAACAAATCACTTTGATTTTGAAGTCGATCGCTTCAGCATAATATAATCTAGGTTTATAGGTTTCGCTTTTAAAAAAGAATATTGTTTTAGGTGCCTGTCAAATTGAATTTAATGCAAATTTTGAAAAAAGGAAAACCTTATAGGTTATTAGGTACCTAGTCTTTCATTGTTTTCACAAACGTACAAAACAAACATTGAGATTGTGAAAATATTTAGAAGTGGACGAGTATGTAGTATTCCAAAGGTATTGTTCCCTCTTAATAGAAAATTTCTATGGCTTCGTAACATGTGTTTTTACTCTGTAAATTAATATTTAAAACTTTGACATCTAGTGATTTTTATAAGGTTTATAAGACTTATACAGTAATTAAATGCATGCAGATCTTGACATTAATATGTATATGTATATTTAAAAGTTGCAAATTTGTTAGGAAAAATCCTATTTTGTTTGACCGATCGATCAAGATATACAAAATCGTAATAATCTAGACAAAGGAACCAGTTGCTAAGTATATTTACTAACATGAAAATGTTAAGTTCAGGAACACGTCATATGTCGGCAAAAATATATAATAAAATACCACTTACAATAAAACAAATAGAAAAAGATAATGAATTTTATAAAAAAAATAAAAAAATCCTTATAGATAATAGTTTTTATACCTTGCATGAATTCTTTGATTTTACTCCTACCTACCTAGCTTAAGATTGTGTATGTAAATAAACTTGTCAATTGCTGCGCCCTCACAGGGTTTATGTTGCACTATATAATAATGTAAGACTTAAAAAACACATAAATTCAATGAATAAATGAATGTATGAATGAATAAATCCATCTTGGCGTCTAGAACTAAACAATCAATGAATTTTTATTTCTTGATCTAACCTTTAATAATTTATGTGAATGTGTTATCACTTAAATTTATTGATTACGCAGTTCTTACTGAAAATTTTGCATGCCAACCTAAGCCGAGTATGGCTGATCTCTATACTTCAGATGTACACCGATATTTATGTAACCTGTTCTCAGCAAATGAATTCACTTCATTTCCTTTCTAGGTTAGCATTAGTTACAGATTATTTAGGTTTAGGTAGCGCCAAATCTCTGTACTAAATCTATACTAATAGTATAAATGCGAAACTGTGTCTTTGGCAAAATAATAAAATAACCTTTCTATTAAATTTGAATAAGCATTCAATAATTGTAAAAAGGTTTAAACGAGTTCCGCTAGCAATGGTTCGGCTAAACTGCGTTAAATAAAACGGGATCTCTAATCCCTTCCAGAGTCTGAATTCAGCCAACAACATTACAAACGTATTGAAAACGCATTTATCTGTAGTACCAGTTTATGTGCGTAATGTTACTTGCGTGTACCTATTTAAATATTGGAGGGTTTTTAGGGTTCCGTACCTCAAACAGAAAAAACGGAACCCTTATAGGATCACTTTGTTGTCTGTCTATCTGTCTGTAGAGTCGAGGTATCGAATTGAAATTAAAACGATATCTTTAAATCTAGGGTCCCTTTCTAGCTGTGAAAAAATCACACGTCTATGTTAGCGAAAAAAAGATACGGCTGTCGTCCGATCAGTAAGTAGCACTACGCGAAATAACAATTCCTTGTAGTATTCCGATTGATAGGACCACGAGGACAAATAAAGTTCATGTGGTCCGATCACTCCGATCAGTAGGACGACGTGGAATTACAATTCCGTGTAGTCCGATTAATCGGACCACCAGGAATAAGAGTTCACGTGGTCCTACCAGTCGGACGAAGCAGTAGGACCAAGCGGCCGGAGGGCTGTTTATGCCGCCAAAAACGTATATAAGCACAATGCGCTCCTCGCTGAGTGCAGTGAGTGCTTGAGATTCTGTGAGGCCATGGATGCTAGGTGCTCTACTGTTCCAATATAATTTGTTTGTTATTTATAAACGTTTTTATCAATAAACAAATAAATAAATATTTCGACACTCTCAAGGAAATCAAAAGTAATCAGGGTACTTTCCGTTGACCTAGAACATATCGTCGTATAGTAATATCGTCTTATACTACAAGTACAGGGAACAATCTGAAAACTATACATTTGTACTTAAGAACGGAACCCTCGGTGGGCGAGTCCGACTCGCCCTTGTCTGGTTTTTTTTTGTTTAAATAACCAAGTTTGCTTACCGCTAGTTTTTTAATATGTATTTTAGTTGTGTTTTCGTGTTCATTTAGAAAAAAAAAATGTTTTTTATAATGTCGTGGTAAAAAAAAACTCGTTGATGCTTTTCTAGAAGATACGAGTACTGCGATAGGGATCACAGCTCTCTAGCGCACTTATGGCGGTTGCACTATCTAACGATTGCAGACCGATCAACGTTAAATATAGCAGCTGTCATTCCATAGTAACTTGTAACAAACTTTCTATACATTCAGATTTTAACGAACACCGGTTACGATTACAGACGGCTTGGTGCAAACCACCCTTAAACTCATCCGATTTCCAAAATTGTTTCACCTGTGAAAAATTATAACTTTTTAGATGGGCACAATACAAAATTTTATCCCGCGAGTTTGCCTGAGTTCTTTGCAGTATATGTAAAAGTATATTCAGAATTGAAGTGTAAAAAAACGTATCGCAATTCTGAACAGAACTATTATATCGTTCCGTACGTAATGCTAGCCGCAGAATGTCGCAGGGATTTTGTTTGGAAGCTTTAGTCGTGGGTTAAATTGAAAAATCGACCCTCGGTTTATTGTTTTATGAAAGCCAGAGGAACGGGCTGCGCTGCGATGATACGAGTCGGCTTTGGCCACAGAATAGATTATACTGGGGCTAAAGTAGGGTTACTTGTATTACTTGAAACAGTGCCACCATACGTGCAATCAGCAGCAAAAGTAGCTAAGCGGGTCAAGTGCTCAAAATTACCTCAAAAATACAAAATTCTTTATTTCCGTAATTAACAATATACATTTACAATATAAGGGATGGAGCCGCCCGTAAGCAAACAATGCCTGCATTGGGAGGTCCCGCTCTTCCATAGATAATAATAATAGGTACCAAAACTAAGGTTTTTATATAAATTTCTACAAACTTAAATTAGTTTTACACATACGGCGTGCCTCAAGTATCCGGACAAATATTAAAACAAAATTAAGGTTTTTGAACAACATTTAAAGTAGGGAGCAGTAAATCGATGAGATGTTAACGATTAGCATGAGTAGGTACCTATACGTATACTTGAGATTATTTGAGTTTTCCGAATTTGATCAAAGTAGTTCATTCAAAAAAATCAACTCTATCGTCCAAGGAAGATGATTCCAATTCCAATGACAGCTTACACACATTAAATACTGTCATTAAAAAAACCGGCGTTAAAGTAATTCTTAATGTGTCTTAAACTATGTGTCGTTTGATTTTATTATTACAATTATCATTTAGAAATTTTCCGTGTAATATACGACACAAAATGTTGAGTAATAAATATTATAAAATTAAGCCTCGGTGTTAAACGACGTGTAGGTACGTATCTATTTAATTAATAGTAAAAGCTAGCGGCTTTGGGTCAATTTCGGGTAGTGAAGAAAACACGCTTAAAGTATATTTTAGCATTTCTGAGAACTTGTATCACATCTTGTATGTATATCCCTTTTCATCATTCATCTAAAAAAGGAGTTTTATTTGATTTCAGATGTAATTATTTTTCTAAGATTACAAATCACTTAGTCGAGAAACAAGCAACATTTGGAGTTAACATTCAATACTAATATTAATGAAGTCTTATAAATTAATTATGCAGTAAATAGTACATGAAGGTATTTTTCTATTCAATTTGTAACAACTCTGTTAAAGGATCACCTTGTATACCCAATTGTGAACGAGTTCAATTTAGAGCTATTTGTTCACTACCGCGAGATCATAAACAACTTGGCTTAGCTTTGGTTCCCGCTTTTCATGTCCCAATCGCATTCAATATGATTCGCGCACTCGCTCTGGTACATTACTTTAGCGCACGAGTAAGCGGGCTCGCAAAACAGATCGAAATCTGGTTGAGTTCCGAAGCGACAGAGGAGAATAGACCTCCCGCGCACAAAGTCGCTTTAATTACAAAGCCCTTGTACAAGCATTGGTCGTAATTCGTTTGAATTTTCAGTAAGTACTCGCCATTTTGCTTTTGGAAAATCCCTCTCTCAAAACAATTGCCTACTTAATTTTGCCTTTGTCTAATGCTCGATTTAAATTACAGTGAAGATTAAATGGAAAATAAATGGACGATGTTGTGAATGTGAATATTCACTAAATTGGGTAGGTATAAGGTAAACGTCCCTGCTCGCTTGATGGATGCTTGACACCGCAATGCCTAGTAGTAGACTACTACTACTTTGACACCTATATTTAACCGACTTCAAAAAAAGGAGAAGCTAGTCAATTCGGTTGTTTTCTTTTTTTTTATCTTTTTTTTCAATGTTTGTTACCTCAGAACTCCGTCATTGATGAGCCGATTCGTAATTTTTTTTTGTTTGTAAGTATATGCTTTCAGGTGAGTCCCATTTTTTCAAAAATTCAATTGGATGATGGGATCCATGAGGAATTCAGGGAAGTCTTCAATTATATTAGGCACGCGTGTAGTGATTTTGGTATATTCTATTATAACTCGTGTATTTACACGAAATAATTTAAATAATTTAAATTTGGCGAAGTGGAATTGATGATGAACACCACGGATGACTTATGGAATTCCTCAGTTATGTACTTAAAAGTACAAATATACGTCACAGATTCTGATAAGATTCCGTTGAAATAGCATCTAATGAAGTGCCAAAGGTGCTCCTTGTGGAATCGACGGAAGTCTTCAAATATTATCGGGTCACATACAGCGATTGGGTTTTATTCTCTAATACTCAACGCATTTGCTCTCGGAAATCAGTTCATGTGGTAAATTGGAAAAGAAATGTGAAAATATTCTCGTCGTTTGCGGAGTACTAAATTGAAGTCGGTTAAAACTTTGTTTTTAAAGTAAATTATTGTCCTGTGCTGTTATGATATAAGATTGAAAGTGTCATGTTTTAGGCAATCGTCGGGCACTAGAACTTTTCTCGGACCTTAATGTTTATTTCCCTTTAGAGCTCACTCGACGATCTGTCGTTTTTCTAAAGTCCCGTTAAGTAATAATAAGGTTAGTTAGTATTACTATGTTTTTACCACAAAAAGTTCTTTAAAATGACGACACAAGAGTACTACGACCTAGGAACTAGGAACGCAATGGAGGCCATTAACCCCATGTCCAACTCCAGTGTTCGGACCCGTGAGTGAGTCCGGCCCCTTAGAATTAAAAAGTAAAATGAGTGACACATGTCAATGTGACACTGGTCGAGGACGGTTTTCGGACGATGAGGGTTTTCTTGAAATATTTAACCTAACGTTGGGAGCCGCAGGGCTGTTAGAGATTTGTTAAAGTACTTAATTGTTAAATCTGTTAAAAACCTAGTTGGAGGTTTAGATATTAGTATTTTGTGAGCACTAGGCGCGATTGTGGGATATTTGTATCAAGTTTTGGTGCCGCGAGTGTGCAAGATCCTGCGAGTGTGGTGACCGGGACTGCGGGAGCCGCGGGGCTCCGGCAGCCAGGATAGCTGGACAGAACTTGACCCTAGACTTTGACTTGATTGTTGACTGAACGTCTTGAAGCGAAATCGCCGGTGCCTTCGGTAAGTTGAATTTCATTTGATTTTAAGCTTACTTGTAAGTGGTATTCCATATGACCCACATATCGTGAGGCGTTAAAGACCCCCTAAGGGCGTTTTGAACACCATACGTAACCCTATAATGTCTAGGTACATTTTTTTATAACAAAAAAGAAAAAAAATAGGCGCACTGATGAGCAGGGGGATTACCCCCTACATCTAACGATTCCATCTAACGTTTCAAACGCGCGTTAGGACAATGCAACTGTCATTTTTCCATATAAAAATTGACCCTTAGGCCTACCTAACGTTCGTATTTACAATGCATTACGTGATCGACCTGCTATAAGGTCGATCGGTCATTATGGCACTCTTTGGGGAGGCCTTTGTCCAGCAGTGGACGTCTTTCGGCTGATATGATGATGGAGGTGATGATTAGAAAAAAGCTTTTTCTTTATGATTCAAATCTTGCGTAACTTATGAGATACCCTAAAAATAACAATAAACCACACCGTCACATAAAGTGTAAAAACATTATAATTATGCAATTTGCAAAACAGGAAAATTACACGCACACACACACACACACACACTAATAAATCAAGGACTAAAGCTGAAGTTGCCAGAAAACCAATTAAAATCGAATACCGACGAAGAGGATATTAAAAAAGTTATTCACATGCCCCTTAATATATTAAAAAAGTTATTCATCAACCCACGCACTCCGTCGAATAATCGATTATGTACTCAATTACTTTCTTACAACTTTTGTTGAGTTGAGAATTTTCGTCCTCCTAGCGTTATTCCCGGTTGTGCCCTAAAGGAGCGCGGGGTCCGCTTGGATACTAATACTAATATTCCCGAGATCCCGAGATTTGGCATATACACTAGTTTTACGAAAGAGACTGCCATATGACCTTCCAACCCAGAG
This sequence comes from Epinotia bilunana, assembly GCA_947049275.1. Taxonomy (NCBI): domain Eukaryota; kingdom Metazoa; phylum Arthropoda; class Insecta; order Lepidoptera; family Tortricidae; genus Epinotia; species Epinotia bilunana. Next base: position 26,845,048 of record OX346256.1, read on the forward strand.
GGAAAACTAGACCTTATTGGGATTAGATCGGTTTCCTCACGATGTTTTCCTTCACCGAAAAGATAACGGTAAATATTCCGTAAAATTTCCGAAAAACTCATTGGCACAAGCGCAGGCCTGAACCACTGGGCTACCGGAGTTCTGGAGGGAATTATCTGGTTATTCATAAAATAACAAATTCCGAAAACAGATGCCAAATTCTGAACGAAAATTCTTGACTTATGAAGTAGGTAACAAACTCCTGCCTGAACGATTGGAATCTAGATTAAGACTTCAAAGATGCTTCACCAACTAAATTGTTGTGTAAAATCTAGGTCCACTACAAAAATCCGGAGAGTTATTTGCCTGAAAATATATTTTTTACGAATGTTATAATTCAGAAAACCGTGTTCAGCTAAAGGAATTTCAGAATGTAAAAGAAATCTAACATATTTTTCTTTTTAGCATCGGCATCCAAATTTTAGCTAAGCGGAAAGAGGCTTTTGAATTTCGACATTCCTGGCTTTCTTGACCATTTCAGACCAATTTTGTGTTCTCAGAATATTATTATTATCCCGCAGTATACTTATCAATGTCTGCTAGCACTGAGTTTATGTCCGACAAAAGCATTCGACCCTATCGTATACTCGTTAATAAAGGACAAATTAAGAAACTCAGGTACAAGAACAATTAACTTAGGTTTAGGTAACTAATTTGTATCGACAACACTTCACTGACAGGCAAGTAAAAACCTTTATCGTTATAAATGGCGCCGACAGCTGTCACTGTCACCACATATGGACATTTTGACATGTTTCCATGGAATCACAGCTGACGGTGCCATATATTTTAACGTTGACCGGTCTGTAATCGTAAGTTTGTGAAACCTGCCCTTAGGCTCGCTTGTTTCTAACAGTCTGTAATCGTGAATGTATCTTTAATTATTCTAGCTACAAATATTTATTTTCTAATAAAGATAAAAGCCTGTGTAAACTTTTACAATACATTAAACCCAGTCCCATGAGAGTTTGTTGAAGTTTGTTTATGAAATAAACGTTGGTAGGCATTATTTCTAAATATATGCTCATTTATATATGCTCACTCGTACTTATTCACAAATCTATTAAATAGATGTGTGTGTAAAAGTAATTCGGACTGTTATTTTGTAAGATGTTTAGGTCTAAATGCGATCCAATTTTTACTCTTAAATAACGATTCACTATATATATTTTATTATTATCAAATTATTTACATAGTATTTCGATCACCTTCAGATAGTTTTGTTACCTTGTCTGTATTGGTATACAGAATAAAAATACTTGAATAAAGAAATTTATTACAAACCCCGCTATCATCGTGAATGAAACAGAAATCATCTTGAATTAAGATGGCTCTCTCGAAGAACGAGAGAATCATCCCTATAGATGGACGCATATCTCAGTCCCCGTCTATGCGGCGCGTGGGCGCGGGGGTAGGACGATAACGGGGCGGGAGGCGAAGCCCGGCGCCCACACGCCGCCCGCGCCCTGTTATCTTCCTACTCCCTCGGTCCTCGTCTAAGTATTAGATGCGGCGCGCGGGGGTAGGACGATAACAGGGCGCGGGTGGCGGGCGGGCGCCGGGCTTCACCTCCCGCCCCGTTATCGTCCTACCCCCGCGCCCGCGCGCCGCATAGACGGGGACTGAGATAAGCGTCCATCTATAGGGATGATTCTCTCGTTCTTCGAGAGAGCCATCTTAATTCAAAAGAATTTCTGTTTCATTCACGATGATAGCGGGGTTTGTAATAAATTTCTTTTCACTTGTAACCATTTTACTGCTCCATTTTTTATCAGAATAAAATGGAATTTTATAACTTTCTTCATAAAATAATGAACAAGGGCATCATTTTCTTACTTTCTTTATTTTCTTAAGAATTTATCTCGTTTTCTGAAATATTCCGCCAAAGTTCCTACGCCTCCCCGTTTTCGTCCATACGGTCAGTGCGGGACGAGACACGTTGCATGACGGACCTGTGTCAATTTGCGCTGCGCCGAAATTTTTAAATATTTGTGGAAATTGCGCGGGGGTAGGACGATAACGGGGCGGGAGGCGAAGCCCGGCGCCCGCACGCCGCCCGCGCCCTGTTATCTTCCTACTCCCTCGGTCCTCGTCTAAGTATTAGATGCGGCGCGCGGGGGTAGGACGATAACAGGGCGCGGGTGGCGGGCGGGCGCCGGGCTTCACAAAAAACAAAGTTATCGTCCTACCCTTGCGCTCGCGCGCCGCGCATCCGAGGACTAAGTTAGTGTAAGGCCTGAGTGGACGCCCCGCTCAAAACGGGGCGTCGAGCGTCCATATAATTTGGATTTGTTTCATATGGACGCTGCACGCCCCGCTCTGACCGGGGCGTCCACTCAAGCCTTACACTTAAGCGATCCACCTATACTATAGCTTGAGTCAATTTTGTTTCATCCCAGATAATCCCGTTCAAAGCCAGGCATGCCTGTACGTGCGATTTCCGCTACAGAGCAGAAAGATGCTCCTACGCGCTACGGCGTAGCACACGTAGCAATGCGTGGGCCTCAAAGGGCAAACAACTACAGGGAGACCGCTTAACTCAGCCCTCACATGCGCGGCACGCGGGTGCCGGGGTAGGACGATAACGAAGCGTGAGCGACTGCGGTCACCGGGCTCCGCCTCTCGCACATCGCCCGCGCCCCGTTATCGTCCTACGCCGCGGGCGTTACACTGAGTTAAGTACAGTATACTGAGTTAAGGAGCTACCTACCTATACTATGCCTAATGAACTTGGCTCAAAAATATTTACCTAAAATCATTTTTTTTCTGTGTACCTGCTACGGCATAGTGCCACGAGTATAGCGAAGCGGTGAATGAGCGACTAGATTCAGTGCCAACGGTTTTATTCGCTCTGTCGCAACGCTCGTAGCCAATAGATTGCTTAAAACCGTTTATTAGGAAAGCGCCTACAAACAATGCCCACCTAGAGGATTCCAGGCACCGAAACGGTTAACCTATTTATCCAAGACACCTATGTGGTTCATATTTATTAGTCAAGTCACACGTAGGTGAGAGCCGTTAAACCCTCACTCCGCTGCTATAGTGGACGTTTCGCGCGCTTAGTATTCATGGCGACCCCTGTCGCAAATACCGACAGCCCCCATCAAACCTCTACTGTAAAAAGACATATTTTCGTTGAAAATTCCACAGTAGGTATACTAAATACGAAACATCCGGCTTTCAATGTTTTTTGTGAGATATTTTTTCATGTGAGCCTACTGGCAACTGCAATTATTGTCGTGTGACGTCGAGGCGGTCAGTCCCAACTCTCAGTCAAGTAAGTATAGATTGTTTAGCGCCTAATTTATATAAGTGCTTCCAGATTGGAGCAGGATTCGGGAAGCGTGGGGAGTACGAATGCAGTGCTGCTTTCGAAGGAGAGAGAGGTAATGGATTCTATACACTAGTGTCACCAGTGTTTTTTTTGGGACGAGCGTAGCGAGGCCGTATAGGGATTATACGAGGCTGGCTAACCCTTTTCACGAGCCCGACCAGAGGTGTCAGTGCTTTTTTCAAAAATGCAGTATTATAAAAAAAACTCAAGTTTTTATAATAGTTGAAAGGCACGATGTTGAGTTACGAATTGATACTCAAACAAGAGTAGGTCTCTTTGCAGTCCTAGGCCTCCAACTTTGTATTAATGTACTACTAAACTAAGTATTTAATTACGGATCTCTCGTCTCGCCGATAAAGAACACAACGTCAATATTTCATTTGTTTAAGAAAGCGTCATTTAATAAGTTATCACGTTCGAGCTAGCGATTAAAATTAAGTCAACATAAATAATGGGGCTTTGAGTCCTTTGAATTGAGACGCAAATTAACACTTGTTCTATTTTATCGGATCCTGTATCCACGTTCAATTTGACTCCAGTGGCACGTTTTAACCATTTGGTCAAGTGAGAGCGACTGGCGCACTTCGGGTTCGTTATTTTAACGATAATTTTTCAAACATGCAATGAAATATTGACGTTGTTCTCTCTAATATAGTAATAAGTACCTATCGCGTTTTGAGTGCAGCGAAACGAGAGATTCGTAATGGAATTTCATACAAAATTGGAGACAAATTCTATTCGTGACCCAACATCTTGGCGTTCAACCATAAAAATATATATATATATATATATTTGTTTCATTGCATGTTTGAGTTTTTTTCCTCAATCCGGCTACTTGGCCGGCAAACCTTATTTCCCCGGCCTCTGCAGTACTATTTATCAGTGCCAAAGGTTTTTTTGTTAAGTCTTAAGTATTTTTTTGCGAGTAGGCCACTATAGTATTAAGCGCGCAGAGACGGTGCGTTATCTATACGAGTGGCCAACTGTGAGATTCTTTTTTGAGCACCTACATTAAAATGAGTGTTTTCTGTTTGGCGCGAATGTGGGGTGCTACAAATGCTAATGCCGCGTCCATCTACTCGTATATAGCGCCCCACCACGAGGAATTGGCCTAAAGGTGGGGTGAACCAAGCCGTCTGTAATCGTGAGCAGTGCTCGTTAACTCTGAATGTATAGAAATTTTTACAAGTTTCAACGGGATGACATCTGCCGGCGCCATATTTAACGTTGATCGGTCTGTAATCGTATGTTGGTGCAGCCCGCCCTTAATCAGCCTTAAAAACAACCCTTAGACTCCTAAAAATTACTGTGTGAATGTGAAGTGAACGAAATATATATTTTTGGACTAATAAATTGGCAACCGGTTTAGCCTCTAGTTGTCAGTGGCCCTGCCTACGAAGCTAGAGGTCCTGGGTTTGAATCCCGTAAACACAGAAAACATATCCAAGACTCGCAAACAAAATGTTCATGTTCATCACACAAATATTTGCCCTCACCGAGATTTGAACCCAGGACCTTCAGCTTCGTAGGCAGCGTCACTAGTGTCACTACCCAGTGCCCACTAGGCTAACGGGCAACACACAAAGGTAAGCAAAACTCCAGTTCACAAGTTCAACCCCTCGTAGCTAAAACTAAAGTTTTATAAGATTCATCAAATTTGGAAATCGCTGCCCTGGCCTAAATTCTCTGTGCAGAGGTGATTGTTGGGTAAATATCCACCACAGATCTGAGTACTATAACTTCATAAACTTGACCAGCTGTAATACCCACGGAACCCTAGCGCCGTGTTAAAGCCAACGACTCCCCATTCGTTTTGTCAAGGTGCAATTTGAATTGTAAATGGACCAAGAGAAGCTGCATCCGACAAACAACCTTTGTGCCCGACATTTGCATGGGACACGGAGCGTTTGCGATTTTCCTTCCAGCCCAATGAGGTTTTTATTTCATGTTGAAAGTCGACAATCAGTAGATACTCGTATAGCTATGTACTATTTGTGCGAGCGGTCAATAAAGATACGTAGCTACTTTAACCTCTTACTTACAAATTAGAACATGGTGATTTCTGAGCTATAAATTACTTTGACTTTGACTTTGATTTTAAGTAATTTGAAAGAAAAAGAGCACAGCAGAATATCACCACGCTCATGATAGGGCTGTAGACTCATGTTAAAATTGCTAACGTAATGTCGCTAAGTGGATACATCAAGTTATTGTAATAATTTATAAAATTATCTCATAAAAAGATTAGAAAAAGATTAGATAAAATATGCATTTATTCCTCTCCACAAATTGGGGGAAAAAACTAAGGTAACGCCCCTATTGGACTAGCCCACCTACCTTAAAATCACAATCAATTATTAATAGAGTAAGTACGCCCTATTCCTCACAGAAAACCGCAACCAATACGCAGTAGTAGCGTCATTGTTCCGTGCCTCACTAAATGGCCACAACGGAAGACCAGCGCTGGCGTCGCCAGCATTACGCTGAGTTGTGGCCATTTCGTGGCAAATGTATGTGTGCGTAACGATGAAATGTTTTCTCTCTTTCTTTAATAAAGGTAACGCGCTTGCGAGTATTTCACAGTATTGCTCCTGGTCGTGTCCGTGTTTCGTGTACCCGTAGCCGGATCTCCGTTGCCGTGTTACTTGGCAACGGAGATCCGCTCCGTTTGGCCCGTGTAATTCGGCTACGTGTAATTAAGATACGTAGCTTCGTGTTACACGGAGATACGTATCTTATTTACACGTAGATCCGATCCGTCCGTGACCGTGACGTTTAGTGTAGATTTTATGCGTGTCATTAAGACCCCCGAATGTAAAGCGAGAGTCGAGTTTTTAATTTCTGTTTCTTTGCTTTTGCATTTTAAATTAAATTTCAAGAGTGAACATGAACTAGAGTAAGTATTTGTGTCACATCAAACAAATTAACCGACCACTTCTTTCTTTTACTTAACTTCACAAACAATAGGAACACATGGTACTTAACAGGTAAAACAAAAAGCTACTTGTAGGTAATCATTATCAATTGCCCGCAAACTATTGTTATCTTTATCTGCACGTGCAACTACTACTTAGTATTCTCACCGACGAAAGACGGTTGTCCAGCCAATAATGATAATGATTAACAAAGTAAATTATTATTTCACTTAACATACTTTTAAATTGTTGCATTGATCTACCTGTTGCGATTCTTATTAGGGAGTAAATAATAAAGATATTAATATATTTATCTGGGTCCATTTTCATATTTGTGCATCGACAAATACCTGGATTTGTTTTTGTCCAAACTAATAATGGCTGGTTATGTAGAGAACAGAATAATACCAATAATTACTTCAAAAGAAACATCTGGAAAAATATAACTAAAGTTTGATTCAAATAAACTACAACACTACAACTCATAATAAGGGTCCGTTCGACAAGCTTGCATTCAATAACCGAGTGGAGCGGAGCCGAAGCCGAGATTCGCAGATACGTAGCCGAACGCAGACACGGATACGTATCTTTGACGTGTCCGTGTAGTACGGGATCTTAGCACCGCCGGTGCTAAGGACACGGAGCTACGGTTCCGCGTGTAACACGGATATCACAAGCTCTATTTCACAGTCGCAAGCGTAGATTAGCTACTGGGTTAGCTTACCGTCTAGACAAGCATTGATTGATCTTGTTCGTTTCTATACGTATCAAGAATCAAGAATCTAACATTTATTCGTGAAACACTAGTATAAGACAAAAACAAAAGAATAAAGCGGCAATTACACTTCGTTGTTCGCCGCATGCTGCATGCGGCGACTGCAAAAGTGTAAAGAACACGTTAGTCGGCCGACAGCTGCCAACGCTTAATAGTAGGCGGACAGACTAATGTGAAGACGACGTTTGTTGGCCTAAATAGTTTAAAATGAATTCGGCTACCGCATTAGGTGAACGACGAAGTGTAATTGCCGCTTTAGTCAATCTGTGTCGTGTCACGAAATGGGTCAAACTCAGCATGATCCCGGCTTTGTAGCCAGCGCTCTTCCGTTGGGTCCATCCGGTGAGGACGCGGTATATCTACGTGCGTACGTACGCGGTTTATGTGTTATCACACATAAACACATAATGATAACAAAAGAAAGCAAATAAAACATTGAATATAACACGAATACTGCACTGCATTAATCCTAAAAACAAGTAAATACAAAATGACATTAAAATTTGCAGCAATACTACGACCACGGCCTACTTTACAACACAAACACCATACAGCCAATAGCGGCCTGGAGCTGCATACAAATACGATTTTCAAGATGGCCTCTAGCCTCCGTATTTCCTAAACGTCTGTAAGAACGGAACGGACCGGAAACGGGGCTATTTCCGACGGCAATACAACCATAATACGACTTGGATTATACATACAAGTACAACACATATGCAGGCTTATTTGCAATACGACGTATTCGTGTTATAAAGTGCAATTTTTTGATCCCGTGATGCACAAGTAACTTTTCCAGAAATTACACTTTTTTCGTAAGTATATCAACATAGCGCCACTTTTAGAATGTATTAAATAAAGTTTTGCTAATGATTACATACACTTTTTACACAGCCGAAATATAAAGTATACACCCAAATTATCACAAATAACGACCTTTTGACGAGTATGGGGCCTTGGTACTTCTTTGTTGCTAAATAGGTACATCAACGATCTAAGACTATAATTTACTTTAAAAACAAAGTTTTAACCGACTTCAATTTAGTACTCCGCCAAGCCATGAGAACATTTCCACATTTATTTTCCAATTTACCACATGAACTGATTTCCGAGAGCAAATGCGTTGATTATTAGGGAAAAAAACCCAATCGCTGTATGTGACCCGATAATATTTGAGGACTTCCGTCAATTCCACAAGGATCACCCTTGGCACTTCATTATTTGCTATTTCAACGGAATCTTATCAGAATCTGTGATATACTTTTGTACTTTTAAGTACATAATTGAGGAATTCCATAAGTCATCTGTGGTCTTCATCATCAATTCCACTCCACCAATTTATGATTTCCGGATGTAAATACACGAGTTATAATAGAAAATACCAAAATCACTACACGCGTGCCTAATATAATTGAGGAGTTCCCTCAATTCCTCATGGATCCCATCATCCAATTGAATTTTCAAAAAAATGGGACCCACCTGGAATCATATACTTACAAACAAAAAAAAAAATTATGAATCGGCTCATCAATGACGGAGTTCTGAGGTAACAAACATTGAAAAAAAAAAAAAAAAAATACAACCGAATTGAGAACCTCCTCCTTTTTTTTGAAGTCGGTTAAAAATAGTTTTAATGTCAATTACTACCGGTCCGATCTAATCTAATCTAATCAATAAAGTCTAAACAAATAAATAATGTTAAAAAACACTTTTGTCCTTGATACTTATAACAAATTAAACCGAGACTAAAGTTGCCTCCAAATCCCACACTTTTAGCATAAAGCATCGTTGAAAGCGCTTTACTTATTTAAAATAAATCCCGGCGTTTACCGACCTCTACCGTTTCCTCACCCTCTAGGTTGCTCACACACATACACCAGCGACTTGATTAGCCCTACTATTCTGTAACTCGTTTTAACCTCACCTTACCGTTCACCCACAAATATACGAGCGCGATTCATAGTAACTAAACGTAATCAGCAGAGCAAATCTTTAAAACTATTATCTTTTTTTGCGGCGTCGTACGCCTTCAACTGGTCTCACTGGTCACCTCAACTCTCACCTCACGCTTCACCTCTCATGTGATCGAAATAATCTTACCCCGATGCTCAAAATACGCTAACACACCGTAAAAGGCAGCAAAATGTATGAAGAATACGTGACGCATACGACACGTCAACGCGTATATGCAGCGTTAAGCACCGGTGTGATCGCTCCCTAATTAGACAAAATATAGGCTTTGTACATGGTACTTCAAAACACAAGATTATTTTTATTATTATGAGCCTGTGGTGAACCTGTGTACCTGGGTAAAGGCTTCCTTTTTTTTCCAAGCCTCTGGATTTTGAGCAGACTCAGGCCATTTTATTAAAAAGGATTCCAGCTCGTCGCGCCACCGCCGACAGGGTCTGCCGCGTCTCCGTTTGGAGCTGTCGGGCTGCCACTCAATGGCGATCTTGGCCCACAGCTCACTCGGCATGCGGCAGACATGACCAGCCCAGTCCCGCTTCGACTTAGGCAAAACAACACAGGATTAGCAAAATTAAACTATAATTTTGATTCCTAGGTCTAGTTTTGTTAGGCGTGACGGGTGATGTGAGCATTAAAGCGTTCCACGTAACAGCCCCGGGTATTGGTTTTATAGACGGATGAGCAAAGCGCCCTTGTTTATGACATCTCTATTAGCAATGGGGTGGTGGAACGTTTCCACCGTAACTACATACATAAAGTAGAAAATTGTAAAGTAAAACCAATCCTAAAATGGAAAATGAAGATTAATTGTGATTAAAATAATGAATATTACGTTACACTTAAAAGTATACTTAATTATCACAACGAAACCACCAGGCGCGTTCAGTTGTTGTTTTACTGTATGTGAAAGCTAGAAGAATATATTTTTCATTCTGAGTGATGCTTGTTTTAATAATAACAAAGTAGTGAAGTATAGTGGAGTGGATTGATGACCAGATAAAGGTCGCGTTAGTCTGCTGGATGTGGATGGAGCAGGACCGATCACTTTGGCACTCTTTGGGGGAGGCCTATGTCCAGCAGTAGACGTCTTTCAGCTGATATGATGATGACGGTGATGAAGATGATGACGGTAGGTATTCCATTATAATACATGATGTGGGTGATATTAAAAAAACAGAATTCTTGTTAGTTGAACCGTTATGTCACCACGGAGGATACCTACAGTAATTTATATTTATATTGTCAATGACCATCGTGTAGAACGAAGCTCTTTCAACTTTCAGGACCATGACAAGATGTTGAAAATAAACCTTTTTCATAGACTGGACATGAAAGGCGACGTAAAGGGCTTACTTTTAGGGTCAGGTCACGTTTTAATGACTTAAGTGAAAACTTGAAATACATTAACCACATGATTTTGTTCAAGAAAATCCATTTGTTTTCCTTACGCTTTTATGAAATATGACTCACGCACAGCCCTACTTTTAATTGACTGACGATATTCACCTTTATCTCTGGTTAAATGAAGTGGTTAATTCAAGTAGCTGTAATATTTTGTTCAGTTTTTAGATAGAAACTCAAGATTGTTACGATCTCTTAACACGAACAAAGGTGCTGAGAGTCGATGATTAAATAATAATAAACACATATACTCGTACTTAGAGGAAAATCTAAGACAAATCGAACTTGTCCCATAGTAAGCTCAAATAAGGCTTGTGTTATATATATTGATAATAATAATAATAATAACACGCACACACACACTACCACGCCTGCCCGTAAATAGACGCAATCTAGCGTTAATGGGAGCTCTAAACGGTCTGCTAAACCCGTATATACGGTCTAGTGAAGACTTACTTGATACACACTCAATCATGTACTGCGGGGCCATCGCGGCGTGCCGTGTTGCTCGCGTCAAGTTTCCGGACGCTGACCGTGCACCTAGGACCGCCCCGCGATGTCCCTGCATGGCAAGTGCGGATTGAGCGTCGTATCAATACGTTTAGGACTCTCATTGCAAAGCTGATCTGCTTCAGGGGGTAAACAACCGCCCCCGAGTCATGCGCTTTGTGAACCAGGCCTTCGCGGAAACTGGTATCAGACCCCGTGACTACATGGCCTGTGTCACAGAGCGCATTGACTTTCTGAAGCAGAAAGTCTATGCATGGGCAGGCCGTATTCGCCGCTACAGAGAGCGAGTGGATCGATACCAGCAGAATTGCCTTTTCCAGAGCGATCAAAGGAAGGTATACCGAGAGTGGGAGGGAATCGACCTTCGTGTGTCCGACGGACAGCAACCGGATGCTACTGCTATGATTGACTTCTGGCGTAGTATCTGGTCAGTGCCAGTCGAACACACCGAAGGCGGGTGGATAAGTGTTGTTGAACGTGAGTGTGAGTTCATCGAACCCATGGGGACTGTTACCATCAGCCCCGAGGACGTTAGTTGTGCCATCCGTTTGGCTCCGAACTGGAAAAGTCCTGGACCGGATGGATTACACAACTTCTGGCTGAAATGGTTTCGATGCTCACACCTGCGGTTGGCAACACAGTTCCAGCAAGCCCTTGAGCTCGGTTCCCTGCCTTTTTTCTTGACAACTGGTATCACCTCCCTGCTCTATAAGTCCGGTAGTACCACGGAAGCGAAAAACTACAGACCCATCACGTGTTTGCCTACGCTGTACAAGCTCATTACATCCATTTTGAGAGCAAATATTAACGCACAGATAGTTGCAAACAACGTTTTGGCCTCGGCTCAAAATGGATGTAGGGTTGGGTCTCGTGGTACTAAAGAGCTCCTCCTCATAGACATGGCCATTTGCCAACGAGTCCGGCGGAACAGAGGGGCCCTTTCGACTGCCTGGATTGACTACAAGAAGGCCTATGATTCGGTGCCTCATTCATGGCTGAGGAGGACCTTAGAGTTGTATAAAGTTGATGCAGTTCTGAGATCCTTCTTAGGCGCTTGCATGGGGCAGTGGACCACAGTCCTTCGTCAACCGGGGGGAGGAGATTGCCCTTCTGGTCCGCAGGACTCTATAAGGATTGAACGTGGGATCTTCCAGGGCGACAGTCTGAGTCCTTTGTGGTTCTGCCTAGCGCTGAATCCGCTTACCACCATGCTGAAGGATTCAGGACTAGGTTGCCGACTTCGGAGAGAGGGTGACGTCATTTCTCATCTGCTCTATATGGACGACCTTAAGCTATTTGCACCGAATGGACATGACCTGATGGAACTACTGAAAACAACAGAAGTCTTCAGTAGCGCCATCAAAATGGAATTTGGTGTCGATAAGTGTGCGGTCATGCATGTACAGCGGGGGAAAGTTGTAAATTCAGCAAATTTGCAACTTTCTGAGACAATGTCCCTCAAATCTATCTCCGAAGCAGAAACCTATAAGTATCTTGGTATGTCACAGTCATTGGGTATTGAGGGTGAGGGCGTAAAGCGGGCGGTGAAGGAGCGCTTCTTTTGTCGCCTGACCAAAGTACTTAATAGTCTTTTGTCGGGCGGCAACAAGGTGCGCGCCTTCAACGCCTGGGTGATGACCTTGCTTACTTACTCCTTTGACGTACTAAGGTGGACTCAGACTGAGCTGGATGCCCTGGACCGAAGAGTCCGAGTACTGCTTACTGCGCATCGCATGCTACACCCACGCTCATGAGACTGTACATCTCGCGGAAGTGTGGAGGTCGCGGCTTTTTAAATGCCAAGGACCTTCACAGCCGTGAGGTGTGCAGTCTCAGGGATTATTTCCTATACAACGAGTGTGGGATGCATCGCGACGTAGTGGCAGTAGACGGAAACTTCACCCCGCTCTCCTTGGCAAACGAGAACTGGCGCAGACTTAAAGTAATGAGCGTCGAGGACCGCAGGCCGCGTGAGGGAGCAAGGAGCTACACGGGCGGTTCTACAAGGCCCTCACAGGACCCGATGTAGATCTGCTCGCGTCGGTGAACTGGCTACGTTTCGGGGATCTCTTCGGGGAAACCGAAGGTTTTGTCTGTGCAATTGCGGACGAAGTTATCATGACGAACAATTACCGGAGGTATATCCTGAAGGACGGTACGGTCGACATTTGTCGGGCATGCCACCGTCCCGGGGAGTCACTCAGGCATATTATCTCCGGTTGTGGTCATCTTGCTAACGGCGAGTACTTGCACAGACATAACCTTGTTACCCAGAATTATTCACCAGCAACTTGATCTGCTATACGGTCTTGTGGCCTCCGAAGTGCCTTACTATAAGTACACACCTGCGCCAGTTCTCAAAAATGGTCGTGCCACGCTCTATTGGGATCGAACTGTCATCACGGACAGGACTATACTTGCCAATAGGCCTGATATCGTGCTGACAGATCGATCGAAACGCCAGGCAGTGCTCGTCGACATCACCATCCCCCATGACGAGAACCTCGTGAAGGCCGAGAAGGACAAAGCCAGCAAGTACCTAGACCTGGCTCACGAGGTAACCGCCATGTGGGATGTTGATTCGACGATCATCGTCCCGATAGTCGTTTCAGCGAACGGTTTAATAGCGAAGAGTCTCGACCATCACCTCAAGAGACTCTCGCTAGATGGCTGGATCAAGGGTCAGATACAGAAGGCGGTACTCCTGGATACTGCGCGGAAGTCAGGAGGTTCCTGTCTCTGGCGCCCTCACCACCGGCAGCTTAGGCCCCGCCTCGCTGCCGGCAGTACCCTAGGTTAGGTTTTTATAATGATTTTATGTTTTGTATGTATAGTTTTATATTTTACTTTTTATATAGTTATTGTAAAAACCTAGCCTAAGACGACAAATGAATAAAGAGATAATAATTTATTTATTCACGAAGTAAACTTAATTCTATTAACATTTTCTTCTGCCAAACCACAATGCGATAATTTTATACATAGAAAACATCCAAGACTCAGAAGCTGAAGGTCCTGGGTTCGAATCCCGGTAAGGAAAAATATTTGTGTGATGAGCATGAATATTTGTTTCCGAGTCTCAGATGTTTTCTATGTATTTAAGTATTTCTCTCTATTTAATATATCGTCGTCTAGTACCCATAACACAAGCCTTATTGATCTAACAATGGCTAGAACTAGGTCGATTTGTGTAAGATTGTCCCTTAATATTTATTTATTCATGCTCATAATTACAATATTAAATGCGTGCTTCTGGTATACACCTTTGCACCTTTAGATAAAGAAATCTAAATCTAAAATTGGGATTCACCAGCCATGAACGTACGCACATTCTTTCAGCCCAGCATTAAGAGTCGCCAGGACGATCGACTCTTAATACAAAAGCAGCGTGCTTCTCATTATAAAACGAAATGCTGTAATATTATGATGCTCTGCACGCGGCTATCACGCGACGGCGCGTGAGCTCTCGATTTTTCTCGCACTATCCGTCTCTCTCTTAGAACATTTAGAACAAGAGGTATAGTGCGAAAAAAATCGAGAGTATGTCGCGGCCGTCCCATGATAGACGTCCTGAAGGTCTAGCACAACTTGCTACTCTGTCGCTTCCCGCGCGACTGAGCGTCTCTTATCTCACTCGCACCGTGCCAATTAGAAAGAGGAGGGTAGATCCTTCTCAACTCGCGTCGCGGCGCGGCGTCAGTTGTGCTAGCCCCGCTGTATAGCCAATGGAATCCATATCTAGGCCGGAAAATAGTTTCATATGCTATAAATTATAATAAAAAAAATTATGATAAAAGTTCTACTCGCTCTACTTTTTTCTGGTGAATCCCATTGTGTACGAGTATACAAGTATGCCGTTTTCAAATGATAACCAAACTACATTTGTATGCCGAATTGACCTGGGTTGACCCTGTGGGGGACTCTTAAAGACGTCTATAGACGGACGTAATTAAGCAGTTGGGTCTCACGGCATATCTTTAGGCTCCTGTCAACTATTTAAATCAGTGCTTCTATTTCTGCTGAAGTAGGTAGGTAGGTGAGTATGTTAGTACTTTTATACCGTAAGCACACTCCCAATACACCTACACAAACATGATAAAATGCATGGCAGCAGCACAGTATAATAAAGAGTACTACCGTACAGTATGGCCACTCCCTGCCTCCCGTTGAAAGTGCCGCCCACCCGCTCTCGGTTACCTCGCAGTTACCGGCTGGCAAGGACGCGACGACGCGGTGCGCAGAGCGGAGGCCACGTAAAATATTTAAAAATCAAACAAATATTTACAAATCCTTTTGTAATGGGCGTGTGTTGTGCTGTGTCCCGTTGTAACTAGTTTTAGTGGAAAACCAACTTACAATAGGTACTTATGTTTAATATTTATTTTACCCTATCGGTTTTAGACCTAAACCTATCAGATCACACTGAAAAGAACTCTAATAATATCTATATGAACAAAAAAAAACATGTTTTGAGTTTACGTAATATTTTGGTGGCCTGAATTTCCTTACAAAAATGTTGTTACCTAAGTACTTCGTTTATAAATACTGATTCAAAATAGGAAACTTGTATAAATCGAGCTTAGATACCAACCTTACAGCATAATATGATTCTTATTTCTTCCTAATTCGCGCTATGAGTTTTGAGTCATTGAGGTCATCGAACTTGACGCGGGCGGCGCGGCGCGCGGCGTTTTCTGCGCATGCTTATGCTATAACCTTGTGCGTAAAACGAGGTGTAGCAGCAGTTTGAAAATTGCAATACACACAGTACACTACTGCGTAGTCGTTCACAACACCACAGTAATCTATCCTGCAAAATTAAGCCAATCTATGGAAGCCTTATCCACATAACATTTAATGAAATATTCGTATTATTTTCATCGCATTGTGGGCAGTTTTCGCACATAACACAGATCGCAAAACACTATTCCCGTAATTGGTTCTCATCGGGCAAGGCGGTCTGAATAGTCACGATTGAGGCGATCCGATAAAAGCAAGGCTCAAATTAACGCCCCCCGGAGTCCCTAATAAAATCCCTTTTACTGGGCAGTGGTATAATCTATCACAGGCAGAGTGCTGACGGTAATTACGTTGGCACACGTGGGCATTAAGGAGTGTTCTTAGAATGCGGTTTATTACATTTAATGGAATTGTGATAGCTCCAAATGGTACTGATAAAAGTATATAATTGAAGATATCACCACAAAAACAAAGTGAGTGACGGAAACAATAGCTAACAAGTTTGAGCTAGCTATGTTTTGTTTGTAATCATTTCCACGATTTTGATGATAACAACTTATAGAAAAGTTGAAAAGCCCCCGACATTTTCATTTCAAAGCTCAATACATCAAAAACGGCTAAACTGATTTTGTTAAAACATAGCTAAGAACCTCACGACAACTTCGCTTTCGGACAAAACAACCGTATTCAAATCGGTTGTTTCGTTTAGGAGCTACGATGCCACAAAGTTATCTCTTTTTGGGTCGGGGGTTAATAATAGCGCTGCTGCGGCACGACTTTGCAGCATAGCATCACTCCTAGAAAAACAATTAATTGGTACCGCATGGACGAATTCAATGAAATTGTATTGTTGCGGAGTTCGTTCGATGTTTTTGGGTTTTGTAATAATGCCAATTATTGTATCTTTAACAAACATGGTACTAATTCTTACAGACTGACATCAATGTTATTTAAGTACAATGCATTGTGATATGATGAAGTAAATAAATATCAAGATCACTCTTTTCAAAATTGATTCGTATTGGAATAAAATCATTTGCTTCTACAGAGACATACTTACAATGAACTGCAGTAGGTTTCCGGCTTTATATAATAAGGAGTGAATCATGACATGACTGATTATCGTTTCTTGATCTGAGTTTTTTATGATTGTACCCACTTATCACTATCGACACAATCAGAATCATGACAGCTTAATGTTAGAACAGTACTTACCTACTTTTTGACGAATTTCAGCTAAGTAGCATAGAACTGCCACTATCATCATCTTCCTGCAGTTATTCAAGGTTGTGCCCTGTAGAAGTCCGGGGTCCGCTTTGGTACCTAATCCCAAGATGTGGCAAAGGCAAAGGCAATAGTTTTACGAAAGCGACTGCCATTTGACCTTCCGACCCAGAGGGAAAACTATACCTTATTGGGATTAGACCCTCTTCCTCACGATAAATATTCATGGGTAGGTGCCGGGATTCGAACCCACGACCGCCGCTTGACAGCCGCATGCCTGAACCACTAGGCTGTAGCTTTAGAACTCTTACCGCGTGAAGAAACGGGACGCATTTTAAACATCAGTGTTGTAGGCGACCGAGCCGCTATTATTTATTTATTATTTATTTATTCACAATACATTGAAAGCTTACAGTGTAAACACCAAATCGCTTACATGCTAAAATAACAAAAAAAAGAAAAGATAAACATTCACTGGTAAAAATGTCACAAATCGTAATTGTAATGTGAATCGTAATTATAATGTCATTCCATTCATTAAATGCCAATTCAAAAATATCCTAGCAATATTGCACAAGTATGTCAACCGATCAGCGAACATGTCAGCGTCTTCGTGCTGAGTGAGCATTCGATGCAGCCACGTCATGGCACGGGCGGTAGGCGCGTGGCTCGCGTATCGCGTGCGAGCGGACGGCCGCTGCAGCAGGCCCGGCCGGCGGCGCGGCGCCACCGCCCCGTCCGCGTCCGCGGGTATCCGCGTCGGAACCACCAACCCGATCCGAGCCCACACCGAGGCACTATCAACTCGGTGATGGACAATTGACAGATAGTGGACTAGTAGCAATAGCTTTCTTCTCAGCGCCAGCGTGTCTAGCCCGACCATGCCCGAGACAAAGATGGAGGGATAGAGGTACGGGTAGTAACCGCAGGCTTTTTTGTACAGCCAGCGAGCAAATTTGCGTGTACGGGTAGTAACCGCAGGCTTTTTTGTACAGCCAGCGAGCAAATTTGCGTTGTAATTTCTCAATCATGAGAGAGTATTTGCTCTCGTACGGATCCCAAACAACAGCACCGTATTCTAACTTGCTCCTTACAAATGCGCTAAAGAGAATCTTAGCCACTCCGAAATGAAATTGTTTTGCAATCCTCATCACAAACCCCAAGGTCCTGCTAGCCTGCTTACAAATGCCAGTTACGTGCTTATGGAAGTCAAACTTATCATCTAATATTAAACCTAGGTCACGAATTTCACTAACTCTTTCCAGAGTGTCGTCAGCTAAATGGTACTCAGTTTGGAGTGGATAGCGCTTACGTGAAAATGTGATCAACTTACATTTATTGACATTAAAAGGCAGTCGATTTAAAATACTCCACTCGGCTGCCGCGTCAATGTCAGCCTGTAACGCTGCACTATCAGCCGTACTACCGATACCTCGGAACAGCTTCAGGTCATCCGCAAAAAGCAAACTCTCGGCGGTGCGAGTCACATCAGGCAAGTCGTTAATCATCAGAAGAAACCGCGTAGGCCCTAGAGTACTGCCCTGACTTACTTCTGATAGCGTGAAGTAACGGTTTGACTCATAACCACCCACCCTGACATACTGCTGGCGGTCAGACATGTAACTAGCGGAAAAATTTAGAAGCTTTGGCGTGAAGCCTGCTAATGCTAGTTTTTCCAGCAAGATGTCATTGTCAACCAGGTCAAATGCTTTCCTGAAGTCGAAATATGCAGCATCGACCTGGCGGCCCGCATCCATCTCCTTACAAACGTAGTCAGCGAGGGCAACTAGGTTTGTAGTGGTCGAACGGGATTTTCGGAAGCCGTGCTGACTGGGGTGCAAACGGTCAGCTACCTGCAGACTGATGCAGCGGTTAACGATCATCTCAAATACTTTTCCAAACACGGGGAGAACTGCTATCGGCCTAAAAGAGGTGATATCAGTATCAGGGCCGCCCTTAGGAACCGGCGTCACTCTCGATGCTTTCCAACAATTTGGATAAATGGACTGATTAATTGAGAGGTTAAAAACGTGTAACAAAGGAGTCATTAAGACAGAGGCACAATCTTTAGCCAAAAATACAGGGATGCCATCCGGACCCCCAGCCGAACGAGGCTTAAGGTTCTTAATTGCCTTCTTAAAGTCAATCTCACAGACAAAGGGGATGGACACCGACCTAGAGTCACCCAAGGAATACGCCGCGCGTGCCGCGGCTTCAGGGTCTAGACGCGGTTTGACCTGTTGGAACACCGAGCTGAAGTACCTAGCGAAGGCATCAGCTGCGCACTGCCCACTTACTGTCTCCCCATCAAGATGGAAAAATACATCACAGTGCTGTCGGTCTCTCTTTTTGTCCTTAACGTATTCCCAGAACTTTGCCGGGCAGTTAGCAATACAATTTTGAACATTATTTATGTACTGACTATACGCTTTATCAATCAGGTTTTTTTACATGCGCTCTGTAGTATTTGAACATTATGCCTATTGAAATCGCTCCCATCACGCTTGAATTTCTTCAAGAAGTATTTGAGTTTAATGTTTCTAATAATATCACCTGAGTACCATTTTGGGTACACGTACTTGGAATTAATACTAGAGCGCTTTCTAAGGGGAACATACTGGCTGAAGCACGAATTAAGTTTAGCGTATAGTATTTCAGTAGCACAGTCAACATCTTTGATCGCCAGGAGATCGTCCCAATCAATGGCAGTGAGGGCCAAATAGAGTGATTCATAGTCGGCTTTACGCCAGTCCCAGTTGGGGTACGAAGCAGCGCGCGGGCGCGGCGCCGCCGAAAGCACCGGAGGCGGTCCACGCGGTAACAGTGCCAACACCGTAAGCGGCGGGTGGTACGCATCCATTGGAATCAACATTTCATTAGTGCCACTGGACACAGAAAGGTTTTTTCCATCCAGGTCACTCAGCACGAGGTCCAACATGCCACCATGATCGTTTACAATACTATTATACTCTCTTATTATTAGTTTCTCCCGAAACTTTCTGCCTCGCACAGCCAAACTCTGGAATGAACTGTCGCCTGCGGTATTTCCGGACCGTTATAACCTTCAAGCCTTCAAGAAAAGAGCGTTCTCCCATCTTAAAGGCCGGCAACGCACCTACAACTCTTCTGGTGTTGTAAGTGTCCATGGGCGTCGATTATCGCTTACCATCAGGTGATTCGACTGCTCGTTTGCCTCCTATATCATAAAAAAAAAAAAAAAAAAAAAAACTGAGTTAGCTTACAAAAATTACAAAAGATGTCAGTCAGTTTTTAAATTAGTACAACACGAATTAAGATAATTTACTTTAAAAACAAAGTTTTAACCGACTTCAATTTAGTACTCCGCCAAGCCACGAGAACATTTCTTTTCCAATTTACCTCATGAACTGATTTCCGAGAGCAAATGCGTTGATTATTATAGAAAAAAACCCAATCGCTGTATGTGACCCGATAATATTTGAGGACTTCCGTCAATTCCACAAGGATCACCCTTGGCACTTCATTAGTTGCTATTTCAACGGAATCTTATCAGAATCTGTGATATACTTTTGTACTTTTAAGTACATAATTGAGGAATTCCATAAGTCATCTGTGGTCTTCATCATCAATTCCACTCCACCAATTTATGATTTCCGGATGTAAATACACGAGTTATAATAGAAAATACCAAAATCACTACACGCGTGCCTAATATAATTGAGGAGTTCCCTCAATTCCTCATGGATCCCATCATCCAATTGAATTTTCAAAAAAATGGGACCCACCTGGAAGCATATACTTACAAACAAAAAAAAAAATTATGAATCGGCTCATCAATGACGGAGTTCTGAGGTAACAAACATTGAAAAAAAAAATACAACCGAATTGAGAACCTCCTTTTTTTTGAAGTCGGTTAATTAAAGTCACCAAATAACATAAAATATAAGTCTGGATAAGCGCATACTGCATTTTCAATACATGATAAGACACTCATGTACTGCTCACTATTATAACTAGGCGGTAAATATACGACACAACATAAAAATTTCAAATTCTTGTAAGTAATAATTGCAAACAACAGCTCCTTGTCAGGTGTAAGCCCATCAATATCATGGAGAATACGCATAGAATAGTGGTCGCGTGTGGCCAGCAGCACCCCTCGCGCTATGGTGGAATAATACACGCAGGATAGCCGCGAGTATTCAAAATGGGAACTGAACATTTCCAAAGCGGCGGCTAATGACCCTAGTCGTATTGAAGAACGATTAACGCCGAATAAATTCCAGCGGATTTTCATTCAGAGGTCAATTCGCCTGATCGACAACGCGCCGTATTACAAAACAGCGCTGTTTTGTAAAACAGCTGGCTGTTATGTAACACGGTGGATTATACTATTCCACTGCGACATAATATCTATCAAAATTTGATTCCCAGGCCCGGGAAGAAAATCAAATCATGTTTTAATTTTTTAACTTTTGTCTGATCGGCCATATTGGTTGTTGCTTACTTCTAAAAGATTATAATAGATAATCATAAAATTATTACTTTCCATCAATTTGTGACTATATAGTCAATTGTCGAGTCTTATGTACGTAAAGTCTCTAACATCAGTTACTCAGATGAATATAGTAACTACATTTTACCATGTTTTCTATACGTTCATTTATAATCAACACACTCCATTTAGCTGAACGCAGCCAGTCTTATGGGCACTCTGCCTAGTGGCAGCGATTTGGGGGAAATATGTATATTATGTAGTTTAGGTTCACATAGTTTAATATAGTTTGTAAGTTCTTTTTTTAATCTTTCTGTTTGTTGTTTTTTTCGTGGTTATTCTTGTAAATAAACTGAGAAATTCTAGCCATCTTTTCTCTACACACCGTTAGAAAGAAAAATGCCTACAACACATTCGTTTAGGGTCATACATTACAGTAACCGAGTGATTGGCAGAGAGAAATGACCTAACGTCCCAGACCTAACGTAACAATGCTGAGTATTTTGAAATAGACAGATGATAAGGATAAGCTTCTGTTTTTGCAAGCCGAGTTACTTAGTAATTTTCGTTCATAAAAATCGTGAAATCAAATGTAAGAAAGCCTTAACACAGAAAAAAGAAGTTCCATGAGCCATACTTGTGTTTCTTTTTTCGGCCATACTTGAGTCATGTCTACATGCCGACGAGTCCCGACTGACCACCGTGACCGTGGTTAAAAAATATAGTCTCATTGATATCGTTATATTATTATATATAGTTATAGTAATAAAATGGAAAAAAGGTCAATAATTATGTGTATTTATTTAAGATATAAGAATGATTACAGAAAAATATCCGCAACGCAGGCTTCGTCAAGTGCGTTCAAAAACGATGTGTTTTGTATGCACTTAACGAAGCCTGCGTCCCTTGGGCAATTATCTAATAATGGTAGAATCCGCAACAGGCTTCATCAACAATACATATATTATACTAACCTATGTCAACTAACAAAAAGGGCCGCCCCGGATCGTTGGTGACCCGAAAGTTACCATGAATAATGGGTTGCCATGGCAATTGAATTCTTGATAATATTATGAAAATTGTTATATACAATTAATTATATTCCACTTACTTACTTAGTCGTGATAATAATTTTATAACTGTTGAACTCTAATGCTTGGCCCAAACACAGTGCGCCCTGTAGCCCGGGCGTTATAGTGCGGCCACGGTATCCCCTGCCTGTCGTCGTAAAAGGCGAAAAGGGGTCCTCGGGGTAGTACACGGGTACAGGTTGGGGGCTGCAATAGTTTATTAAAAAACCCACAGAGGAATGACTCCAGGCGGCACTGGTGCGTTCCATAGGAGATCCCAGAGGCGTCCGAAATTTATTTATTTATTACCAGTGATCGGCACGACCCGTGCAACACCGCGGGATTCCGAGAAGAAAATAAATATTAATATGGACATGACATGATTAGGTATAATCCCGTGATCTAGTACGCAAAAATAACTATTGAAAGTTATATATTTGTAAATAGAAGTCAGAATATTTAATAAACTCATAAATTGTATCATTTCTCATTAAAGAAAATATTGATACTTATACATTCTATTTATTTTATATTGCGTAAAATATTAAGTGCACTCATATAAAATATGTAAATGCTAAAATGTAACCATTTGAAATGCAAAAAAACCCTTTTCCCGACTACCTGCCATGTCGAAGGTCACTCTCGGATTTTCTATTGTTTGCGTTTATGACCAAACGCATAGTTTAAACTGGTGCGAAAAAGACAGCTAATATATTAACATAGTTGATGTCATCCTTCCCAAATTTACTGATAAGGAATGCAACCGATTTCTAACAACAAATATGTTTACTTTGACTTATGTTCTTCGGTTTATTAAGTTCGGACGTGGTGATTTAAAGTTATTTGACGCATGTTGTTTTATTTTATGGTAAAAATCATTAATATTGTCCCCGTTATATACTTAACTGAAATGAGAAAATATTGTCTTTCTTTACCGACTCGACTCTGAGTCACCGACGGTGCTGGCTGAAATCAGCGCTGCAGGTGTCTGACACCTCAGCATAATGCTGAGCCAGTGTCCGGTTCACTGCCACAGAGACACACTTGTTTCATGTTTGATCTGTTTTCTGTTTTTTGATTATTTTATTGTTTAACACGTGTGTCCGGTGTGTTTGTGAATAAATGTATCTTTCTTTCTTTCTTTCTAAATACGACATTTCATTCATAAACCTTTACAAATCTTTAAAAACAAAATTAAAAGGTCCCGTTAAATAGTTGAGTGCGTTACAAGTGACTTGAATGGGCTCTCCGTTCCACTCTAACTGGAAGTTCTCAATTACTTTGGATATGAACGTTTCCATTTCCAATTCAGCAATACGGCGACCTGAAACGAGATAACCTTTAGTTAACTTTCGGCATGTTTACAATAAGAAACTTATTTATTCATAAAAGAGCTGCCCGCGTGGCTTTGTGCGGCTACGCATAGCAAAGAACGCAATCATCCAGAAAATTCATTCTACACGCAGGTGAAAGAATTTTTTACATGAGATTAGCGAATTTTCAAGAAATTAACGATAACATACAAACTTATATTTTACCTCTATCTTTCTCTCTCTCTCTCTCTCCTCTTTATAATGTTAGTATAGATAATAGTTTCCCGCGATACCGAACAAACCGTACAAAAATAAAACAATTTAAATTATCTCTAAGGAATTTTTACTCTTACATGGCAACCAGTTGAGACAAAAACTTCTATTCTTTTCCTAATCTCTACACTTTATTTTAAGCAAAATATATTAAAACTTCCACAAAGTATTAACTTATATATCTGTCATGATGGAAAAAACTACAAAATCTTGAAATTGACATTTCATTATTTTTCTGGATTTCAGTTCTAATTATTTGCTTCTACGTATAATGATTGCATAAATAAATAGGTATTAGCTGTATAATTTATACTATAATATTAGGTGTTATTAAGTGTTATACACGGTGACGTTGCTGACGAAAAATGATGGATATCGCTTGACGAAACAACGGACTTTCTTGGGAGATACATTGTTCATTTTTTACCCAAACCGTTGAACGCTGGTGCTTCTAAAAAGACATATTTAATAGCATGTAAAATGTTAGAAATAGCAAACGGGGAAAGTATTTCCAATTTTGTTGTAGAATGTCTAAAACAATTGTGGGGTGAATCATATAAAAACAAACTTGAAAACATTATTTTATTGTCTACAGATAGTGTAGAATACATGCTAAAAGCGGGGCGAATATTAAAAAACGTTTATCCAAAATTGAAACGTGATCTGTTTGGCTCATGCTCTACATCGGGTGGCAGAACAAATCCGATTTCAATATCCGGATGTAGATAGTTTAATCGCAAATAAACACATTGTATTTTTTTGCCTTTTCTAACAACATAAAGCCCGGATTCCCGGGGCATATCCATACTAACATAATGATTGAGGTCGTTCCCCCCATGTCGAATCCAAAAACCGATCACTGGTGATTACTGATTATCGATTTTATAATAACATAGCAGTGTGTGATTTCATAGCACGGTTAAATTTATGTTAATTTGTGCAAATATAGCAAGTAACTGTTCTTATTATAAGTAGACAGGTATTTATGATTTAGGTTTTAAGTAGGTATTTACTTTGGTATAAAGTTTAGTTTTAGAGAATAAAAAATATGATATTTTTCTTTATCACAAATGTGTAATGTTTTGAGATGGAAAAACCCATGATTTCTAAATACAGACGTAGAAAAGGAGAAGATACACTATATTTTGTATTGAAACGTTTTAAATAAATTTAATAATAATTTTAAATGTCCAAATATGGATAAGATTATTAAAAGTGACCGAAATTTTAGAAACGTATTGTAATTAAAATCAAATACCTTGAAATTGTAGAGTCACTTTTTGAACGGATTATTATGATGCCAACTCAAATATGTTTATTATACTTTACTTCTACCTCAATCACACGTACCGAGCAAACGGGCGAGACGTGGTAGTTAGATTGAAAGGGAGCCGAGCCACTGTCTCGCTGCTTTTACGCCGAATATTAGAACTGTCTCGCCCGTGTTGCTCGGTACGTGTGATCAAGGCATTACTCAAACAAAACGTGAAATGGGTATGTTTGAAAAGTTTGGTTGATCGTTTAGTTGATTCGTCAACCGTTTAGTTTTAATTATATTATAGTAGTTTTTTTAGCTACGGCCCTACTGAAATTCAGCGCCACGGCTTGTCGTGGCAATATGCTGAGTGGGGCTCCTTTTAGCGTCGCTTGTTGTTGCATTGATATGTTTTGTGTAATCGTTTATTGTGGCGTTAATAAAGAATGATCTTATCTTATCTCTTATCTTATCTGAAACGTATCATGAAGTCTAGAAATTTACCTATGCACATCCGGACACCGTAGCCAAACGGGCTGGTGACAAAAGGATGTGTGTTGCCATGATACATCGGATCGTCCTTGTCCGCCAGCCATCGTTCTGGTATGAACTCATCGGGTTTTGGATAGTGCTCCTGCATAGAAGACATGTACTGATGGGAGAATATTACCATAACCTGAAAACAAACAATTTATTCTAATAAATACGTAGGTACCACAACTTTTAAAGTCAAAGTTGTGGTAAATGTAATGGAAAATCAATCAGAAAAATGAACAATTATCTGAGGGTATTTTTTATGTGCTCTGGCCGCTGATACAACATAGCTACTGTTATTCTATACGCGCTCGTGCGCCTCACCTTACAAGCGAAACTACACTTTTAGTAACTACGAATCATGGCGTCAAGATATAAGGGTGACGGGTGAGGTGAGAATAGAGCTGGGCATCAGGAACCGTTAAGTCAAAATAATTTCGAAAGGTAATTCGGCTCCTCCACCAATTTTTCATAATATTTGACGCCTCGCATAATTGACAACTAGATGTAACTTGTATAGAAACACATCTCTGGTGGATTTATTATTGATATTAATTGATTACTTTAAACAACACTAACATCTTTTGGTATTTTATATCCAAGGAGGTTGTATTCCTTCGTTGACAGTCTGACATTCGCGATGGCAACTGGCAGCATCCTCATGGACTCTTTGATACACGCCCTTAGGTAAGGTTTCCGAGATTGCTTGGCTAATACCTCTTCTCTGAGCTTGTTTTGTTTTTCTGGATTAGTTGCAAGAAGATAGAATGTAGCGAGCGCTGTATTTGCAGCCTGTAAAGGATTCATAGATTAAATATTTCACACCATACCACCACACTTATAAATGGCACGAAACGGTTCCAGAGAAATTTCCACAAGAAAAACGCCCTTGCTGTGGAAAAAGAGCTCCTGGTGATTTCCCGACGGGGCTATAATTTGGGGAACTTCTAATAAGTTTATCTTCATCAAGTATATAATTATAAAGAAGTCATACCGTATCTACTCCAGCCATAAGCATGTCTGATGCCATTATGTGTGCTACCCGAACATCTATTTCCAATAACTTTTCTAGAACTGGCTTCTCTGAGTTGGATTTTTCCACTGAACTTTTGGATTCTTCCATTTTTTTCAACGCTTGGTCAATAAAAAATTTGGTCAAGCTAAAATAGACAAGTATACATGATTACGACTTATCGTTTTGCAAGTGTCACCTTTATTTATTATTAATTTCAGCACTTACCTCTCCTGTTCTTCATATATTTTCATTGCTTTTTTAAACATCGGGGTTGCGAAAAGTCTCCAGGGACTTGTTCCAAAGTCAACTTTTGCAGCAACCTCAAAGATGTCATGGACATTTTGAATTAGTTTCCTCACTGGCGAGTCTGCAGGTAAATTTGGATCGAAGCAGTTCAGACGCGTTCCGAGAGCTACAGCACCGATAGACTCCAGAGCCCATAAGTTCATTTCGACGTCAAGCTTCTTCTTTATCATATTATTTTCATCTCTAATGAACCTCAACCTAGAACAAATATGTAGTTTTTAGTTATAACTTTATTTCTGTAGTAGTTCTGTAAATAAATAAAAAAATAAAAAAAACATTTATTTGGACCAACTGGGATCATATTACACGACAAGGAATAACAGGATATAATTATAATTAGCTTAGGTACAGTAGGCTTCTTACGTGCATGGACAAGTTTGAACCGTATTACTATGGCAATACGGTCGACATCTGTCCATGCAATCCCGAGGCCGACTGTACATACATTAAATTGATTACTGGGATTTGTTTGCCACTAAGTGAATCAAATAACAATGATTCATGTAATGGCAATCAAATCTCTCCGACAATGCCCTCAGGATGGGATTCAAACTCAAAAGCCTGGACTAGCCCGGACCCTGCGTATCAGGGATGCAAAGCGTTTCCTCATTATGGAGTAAAAACAATCTACCCCGGCCTCCGCGAGCAACCCTGATGCGCTACAGAAACGGGGTAGCCCCATCATCACTCTAAAGGCATTGTTATATTGTACACGAAGAGCGTTGTACTGTTTCTGCGTATGGTGAGTCCATAGACTAGCAGTAAAATATGTTTAATACATTTTTATGTCACCTAGAAACAAGTGACACACAAGCATCAACATACTAATGAGAATTATATACAAGCAATTGAGAAAGCAACTTAATATTTAGGCAAAGCACCTGATACGACAACAAAAATTCATAAAGAAAAGTTCAATTTTATGAATGTAGGGTGCCCATGTTTAGTGAAGAAAGGTGTGAAATGGTGACACTGAGTGAGACTAAGAATAGTAAGTTTCTTTTATTGAAGATTATGAGAAGCGAGTGTTTAAATAGGTATTAAAAATAAAACAGAACAAAATCAAAAACTGACTGTATTTACAGTTTGTCTTACTTTGCAACCATATCATCGGATACTTCTTCCAGAACATCAGTATATAATTTGATAGTCTTTGGTTGGAGCATGATGTGGTTCACCTTAGATCGGAAATCTTTCCAGTTTTCGCCGTGACTAAAAAATGTGGAGTTAAGAGAGCAGTTTTTAAATCAGAGTAGATACTTTAAGTATATTTTGCACATTATAAGATGGATGATGTAATATTTTGGTAGAACAGTTATATACCTTCTTATAACGTAGCTCTCATCAACTGGTTTATAACCAGCTAACGTGTCTCATTATAATGACTTCCTAACACAGATATAGTCAATCACTGTTAAGTAATATGACTACAATGAGCAATAATTATCACTGTTAAATCTCACAAAATATTACAGACCCACGAACGATTATAAATTGTGCTGGACATAAGTGAATGTGATTGTGAATTTACTCGGATATTAGCCCCGTCGGTCGCTTGGGATCGTAAACCTTGTTGTGTCGCTTGCGATAATATTCCAGAGACGCAAATCCAGGTCGTATCGGCATTGTGTTCTCAGATCGGAGTACCTGTAATAAAGTACAGGTGCTTAAGTATTTAAGAAAGTATCTCATCATGACGACCGGTTAGCCTAGTGGGTAGTGACGCTGCCTACGAAGCTGAAGGTCCTGGGTTCGAATCCCGGTAAGGGCAAATATTTGTGTGATGAGCATGAATATTTGTTTCTGAGTCTTGGATGTTTTCTATGTACTTAAGTATTTATATCTATTATATATATATCGTCGTCTAGTACCTATGGGTACTATGACACAAGCCTTACTGAGCTTACTATGGGACTAGGTCGATTTGTGTAAGATTGTCCCCTTATATTTATATTTATATTATATTATATTATCATCGGATGATTAGGCGAATTCCTAGCGTTATTCCCGGTTGTGCCATATTTGTTGTGTAATATGATATAAGAAGGGCTGTGCATGTGTCTCAAGTTGATAAAGCCTACGCTGTAGATTTGAATATGTCCTTTTTGTGTTCTTCTCTTAAATTAATTAAATTAAAATTATTTTGACTATGTTTATGATTTTCACTAAGTTGTTTATGTTATCTGTTTATTTGAATACTTACATATTCTACTGCGTTTGCGTCAAATATCCAGACCGCATCTGATCCACCAGCGAAGCCGTTCACCTTTACTATTCCGTCATGCCCGTACAGTTTATACAGCCTGTCATATAGTGGTATGCCTTTCAATCCTGCCAAAACACCTAAAAAAAGCGAGTCACAATGCTTACATCTGGTCGATTGCATAACGTTTCGTAGATCTAAATGTCATTTTTTGTAGTCGAGTATCGAAATGGAACGGTATAGCGAATTAGCATTAAATAATATAAAAATAAATAGATCAGCTTAAATAAGTCCCAATGTTGGGCACAGGCCTCCTCCTGATGAAGGAGAGGGATCCGCAACATCTGAAAGTAACTCCGTCTGTTACCCTTTCGCGCTTAAACCATTGATCCGATTGAGATGAAACCCTGTATGGAGATAGTTTTAATCCCAGCAAAGGACAAACATTTTCCCGGAAATCATCCTTTACGGGGGTGAAATGGGGGTAAAGTTTGTATGGAACTACTGTATAAATTGGTTCCACGCGGACAGAGTCGCGGGCAGCGAGAAAGTAATAATTATAAAAAAATGTTACCTCCAGGCAAAAAGCTAAGAATTGGTCCTATAAAAGGTAAACTCGGTGGCCCAGGGATTTCCTTAAATGGTTT
The DNA here is from genome assembly GCA_947049275.1 of Epinotia bilunana. NCBI lineage: Eukaryota > Metazoa > Arthropoda > Insecta > Lepidoptera > Tortricidae > Epinotia > Epinotia bilunana. The sequence goes on from OX346256.1 coordinate 26,875,047, forward strand.
CACATTCTGGCTAGTTTCCACATTTTCTCTGACTGCAGCAGTATTTACTGAGGCACTTCTGAAAATAAAAATGCTGTGTCGTTGAATCAATTGTAGAATTTACTCAAGTAAGTGTGCCTATAGCTTAACCACTTGAGGCGTATGTCACGTGCGGAGTGGTAAAAAATGAGTTTGTTATTAACTTTGATTTCGCTTTTGCTTCTAAACTGAGTAATATTTTGACAGGAAGCACTTGACGTTGACTGGCAAGTTGACTATTGACCGCCACCGTCGGCCGTGTGAGTCTATTAGAGGCATGTGAGAGGCTTAAGTGTAGGCCCGCTGTAAAGAATCTGTACTGATCAACACGGAAATTAACAGCTGATAGCTTATTCTTGGCTTCACACCGCCAAATGCAGAACTGACCTCAAATAGATAATTTTCGGATATATAATGTATCTTGAAATTATGTAGTTATTTTGGGGTCAAAAAGCGAAGCGTTTAAATTTTCATGATAAAATATACAAAGTTAAGTATTTTTTCCATTTATTAATAATAATAATAAGGACTACGGGACCAGGGTTGAGGTGTGTTGTGGGCGATGGGCTAGCAACCGATCACTGCAATATCACATTTTGTCGATCTTTTATACCCACATGTATGCTAAAAGTGGCGCTGGAACATACGTTTCATGAGCTCTGCCTACTGCTTTTGGGAATAAAGGCGTGAATGTATGTATGTAATAATAAGGGGCCCTGTTGGCCGCTTGGATTCAGAAAGGCTATGATTTGGTGATTTTGGAGGTGTTCATGGCTGGGGAGGATCTTAAGAGTTGTATAAAGTTGATGCAACGGTAGGAACTTGCATGGGGCAGTGGACCACAGTCATTCGTCAACCAGGGGGAGGAGACTGTCCGTTTGGTCCGCAGGACTCAGTCAGGATTAAGATTGGGATCTTCCAGGGTGACAGCCTGAAACCTTTGTCGTTCTGCCTGGCACTGAATCCGCTCATCACACTACTGAAGGATTCAGGGCTAGGTTGCCGGCTGCGGAGAGGGAGTGAGGTCATTTCTCATCTACTTTACATGGATGACCTCAAACTGTTTGCATCAGACAGCCATAACCTGTTTAAGCTGCTAAAGACAACAGAAGTCTTCAGTAGCGCCATCAGGTTGGAGTTTGGTGTTGATAAGTTTGCGGTCAGACATGTACAGCGGGGGTAAGTTGTAAATTCAACATTTGCAGATTTCTGAGACAATGTCCCCTGGATCTGTCTCCGAAGCAGAAACCTATAAATACCTTGGTATGTCACAGTCTTTGGAAATTGTGAGTGAGGACGTAAAGCAGGCGGTGAAGGAGGGCTTCTTCTGTCGCCTGACAAAAGTTCTTAATAGTCTTTTGTCGGGCGGCAACAGGGTGCGCGCCTTCAACGCCTGGGCTTATTCAATAAGGTGGACTCAGACTGAGCTGGATGCCCTGGACCGAAGAGTCCGTGTGAGTGAACCAACCGGCTCTGCTGTACCACACTAGCGCCTCTTCGTGGCTTGCGGTTGCTAGACACCAATGTGAACCCCTCCTTATCCACATCGATGCGAGGGGGCTTCTCTTTTGGAGGAACCCCGGCTTCACGCACTATTGAAAGTGCGTTTCTCCGGTTGGCTGCGACAGGCTGACCGGCAACGAAGTCAGCATAGCGATGACGTGACTTAGAGCAGGCGGAGGGAGGACGCAGGCGCGGGGGGCACGCGACCTGCGACACGGTTATTACCTCAGCCAACCCAAACAACACATTGCGACATACCTAATGAAGTTTAAATGATGGCGTGTTACCTCATTTAAGGATCCACAGTAGCAAATATAAATAAACTTTTGGTATTTATTGCTTTTACAATATTTTTACAAAATGGGACTTAATCGCGTATATAATAATGTGTGAGAATCGTGACAGTTTAAATCAATATATTTATTGCTTTTGTCAGAAAAAACCCTTCTGGCTTTTGACCCTAAAATTTTACATGTAATAGAAAATATGCCTTATGTAAGAGGACACAAAATATACTTGATAGCAGCTGGTGTGCGCTGGCGACAATGGGTTTTATTGACGTTTTTCCTGTCTATTAAAGAAAACTAGTATAACGGCGCTAATACCATAATACAAGTTATAATATTATTATCATGTTATATATCGTGTCTTTAAGTAGGTATACTTAGGTACTTATATGTAAAATATTATTTCATATTGTGACACGACCTCGAATTCAAAATAATTGTTAACTTTGGTTTTTACTACATAATCTAAATTAAGTTATATATTCGGTAGTTATTGGTACAGGGGACCGATATTTGACTTTCGAGCGCTCGACTCTTTCACTCGAAAACTGACAAAAACTATGAAATGCTATTTTGAAATGACGATAGAAAAATTGAAAAAGAGCGGTATTGACCACTCGTATTCAATTCTATCAGTAGAAAGTAAGTGCCCGTAATTTTGACACTACAATAGCATTTACTTTAATTTAATTTTCGAGCGCTCGAAAGTCAAAAATCGGCCCCCTGGTCGACACACGTAAAAAGAGCTCTGCGCGCCATATTAAATGTATGGCCGCCAGCGGCGCTACCACGAACTTCGAAAGTCGAAGTTAATAATACATGCATCCCTGTCACTCAAGTAAGGGAGTGCGATAGAGATGGAAATACGCGAACTTCGACTTTCGAAGTTCGTGGTAGCGCCGCGGAGCTCTTTATACGTGTGTCGACACTAGATTACAATCTAGTGTATTAAGTTTTAATTTTCAAAAGTACATGTTAGAAATAATAACACACGATCGTGTTGTTTACATTCCCGGCTGTCTCATTTGGCCGAACATGTGACAAACCTACCTTACAAAGTTTTTATTCACCGCAACCAAATTCGAAACGACTCGCACTTTTGACATCTGCATCTTCACACAAAACAAAAAACTACACACGGTAAAAAGAAAACACTACACTATTACACGTCTGTTGACGATAATTTAACGTTATCACGAGCAAAGCCGCGTTGATACTGAACTTCAAATCAAACAAGCATCTCTATGAGTGTTTTTAGATTACTGTAACCTTGAGTCAAGTGTTTCTGACGTATTCAAATGATATTTGGTGCGCGCGCTGTGCTCCCTTTTGCGTAAACAGAGAGACGTGTGCGTGCGAGTGAGCCGCACTGATATTGTGTAATTGTGATTATTTTTTAGTTGGAGGAAGTTTTTGAGGTAATTGCATCTGAGTAGAATGTGTTTGTATGCGAGATTGTCGCTTAGTGCGAGGGGAATAGAGTTTAGTATCATTTGTTATGATCCAATCCTATGCTTGTTTGTTTGCTATCTACATAATTTATATCAGCTAGGTGTGTGTGACTATAGATATTGATACATGACAAATACCTTCGCTCCCTGAACAAATATGACTGTCACATTGATGAGTATTTTGCTTTGCTTAAATGTTATCATATATTTTTAGGCTAGTGCGCCAAAGAAGGTTTCGTACGATAGGTAGGTATTGCAATAATTAATAGATAATAACGCCCTATCTACATAGTTTTTTTTACCTACTTTATTTCTTTTGGCCGGTTTTTATTAAAATTCTATGTAAGTAACTATTTTATTTATTGCAGTTTTCACGTGATGCGTATGTAAACTAAAAGAAATGTACCTACCAAAATAAAGGAAAACTAAATTGAATGTATGTATGTCTTTATTGTACACAATAACAGGTTCGGTGTATTGTAACACTGTAATGCTGTAAACATATTTTTGGTAAATAAATAAATTGGGCAAGCGGCATGGTTGTTTGCCACCATCGTAGTGAAAAAAAAAACATATTATACGAATTGTCTCACAAAGTTACCAAACATCAATATCTAGGTAAGTATATATAACTTATACATACTTATATTAATACTAATCGAACACTTTATCAATTTTATTATATATGTAACAATAAAACACATTTTCACTTCTCATGCTCAAAAATTGCGTCATATTAAGCTGAGCAAGCGGGGCTAAAGGAGTACATTTAGCCCCTAGGGAAAATATGTATACATATTTATGATTTATAAAACATTTTAATTTAACCATTCAAAACAGTTCAACGTAATTACATCCACCAATCACAAGTCTTTAAAAAAACATTAGTATTTGCTATCAACTAACCAGAATACAGCTAGACATTCAAATCGGCCAATCAGGAAACAGAATTCATTTCAAACATTAGGTGCTTTTTACTTAGGGGAGTATTCAAAATAATTTTAAAAAATAAAAGCCTGACCGACTATAGCCACGTCCAAACGTTCAAGCATGGTTGACTGCATACGTGACATAAGCTGTGAAGATTGAGCGTGATAGACTGCTGTCTATCTCGCCTTATCGTAGGGTAGACCGAGGCGAATCGGATCAATTTTGGGTTAATGTCAAATAAATACAACTTTTCGAAGAGACAAATTGTTTATTCATATTATTATACACAGAAGGGTTATCGATTCATATAATCCAGAGGTCAAACAAAAAATCAACGATTATTTTTTTATTTTGACAATTAAAATAAAAAAACACTAAAAATATCCGAATCGCCCCATTTTTAGAGGCGAAACGGATCAACAAAAACGCCTTCATAAAATATTTGTTTTCATTCAATAACACATGCAAGAATAACATTTGGAACAATCAATGTCATATTATTAAGTCTAACTACCATTGGCACGACCAAAATGGTATTTTTGAAATACTTCGACTTCCCATCTATAGTTACATTTATGTTAAAACCAATCGCTATAAATGTAGCATAAAATTTAATATTCAAAGCTAACTTTTGTGATTTCAATAAATGTACTAGGTGTTCATATCTTTTTATAAACACATTTCAATAATAAAAACTAAAATAATACTCTTATTAGAATTAAAACAAAACAAAATTAAACAATAGATCTATCTGATTCGCCCCATTTGAAGAGGCAAATAATCTCAAACAAAACACTGATATTTTTTTGGTAAAATAATTAACATTATCATAATTCAAATCTAAATGAGATCAATTATCGTTTGTACTACATATATCACATTTATATAACCCCTGTATACCTATACCTCCTCGATCGGCACAGTTTTCATGGCACCATTCTTCACAAACATAACATTGAATCCAATCCTCTACAGGTGGATGCACAAAGGTTTCAGAACAATAAATGCAATGCCAATCTCTAGATGATGAACGACCTTTAACTTTTAACTTTGGTGTTGCTTTATTTTTCTTTTTAATTTGCTCATTTTCTTTATTGTGTGTTTTCTTAATAAGAGGGCTTGTTTTACCAGCTTTTTTTACTTTTGAATTAACAACTTTTTTACTTCCTTGTGCATTTTTCTTATTCTTTTTTTCTTGTTTCTTTGCTTCCTTTAATAGTAAGTTGGCTTTATTTTGTGGCGACGTTAAATGTAAAATTGGTTTGGTTACATTTCGAGGCTGTTTACATGGATTGACTGGAGACTTAACAGGAGACGGTAGAATCTGTTTTATAATATTTTCACTCAGTGGTTCAGCACTAGTTGTAGAGAGGACATTGGAGTCTTGTATTGTTGCAGACTTTCCTCGCAACGTTTTAAGTTTTGGTGGTAACGGTTGTGTTTTTGCATTGGCATTTCTTTGTTGCATTTTCTCTGATATGAGACCACTGTTAACTAATTGTGTATCTGGATTTGCGGCAGGCTCATCTGGAAGAACTGATTGAGTTGCTGTAGTTTCAGGTTCAGCTAAGGCAACTGATTGAACTGTTGGGATTGTGGCAGACTCGACTGGGACAACCAAGGATGTTGCTTGGTTTATAGAAGGTCTTGTGATCGATGGTGGTTCAGTTTGTATAGGTTCAATATTGGGAAGTTGTGCACTAGTGGATGGAACGGCCTGTTCAATTGCTGGTTGTGGCGTTTGGCGGTCAGGGACTGTATCAATGACAAATTTATATTCTGGTACAGCTTTCGGATTAAATGGGTAGATACTCGTTTTCTAAAAGCCTTTTGTAGCATTTCTAACAGTCGCTGCTTGGTTCCAAGCCTGTTTTAATATTCCACCAAAAGCCACTTTCGTGATTCCTTTATCCGGATGTGCATGTTGCCATGCTGTAGCATGTTGGTTGTAGTACGACTTTAAAGGCTTAAAAAAGGACACATCTAATGGCTGCAAAGCATGTGATGTATGTGCAGGCATCAAAACTAGTTCAATGTCCAAGGTTTCACACAAATGGACCACAGATAAACTTGTGTGACATGCGTGCCCGTCCAAAAATTTTTTTTTTCCCTTAGTTCGATATCGGTTGAAATGCTTTACCCACTCCACGAATGCCTCTTCGGTTATCCAGCCTTTCTCTGTCATGGTAACTTCAGTACCAGTGGGCATCCCGATTAAAAAGTCGTCTCGTTTACGCACGCCTTTAAATAATACGAATGGGGGTATATACTGTCCTGCGGCATTCATGCATGCTAGAACAGTAACATTTTGACCCCGCTCAACACTGGTCACGCTGACGACCTCTCTTGATCCTTTCTGGCTGACAACATTAGGTGGACGATTATTGAGAGGAACACCCGTCTCATCGACGTTGTAAATACTCTCGGGTTTTTCTCTTAAATTATTGTCATCTATCACTTTTTCTAATGTAGCGAAATAGTCTGTCACTTTTTCTTTAGTCATGCCGTTCATTCTCGCTCTAGACAGACCCTCAGGCTTTCTAATTGTTAACTGCGGATTTCTTTTCAAAAATCGATGAAACCAGTCCTCGCCAGCTATTTTAGTTTCTATTAAACGTATGCGGTATGTTCTGATGCTCAGCGAATTCAAATGCATACTTACGTACCGACTTTGGTGTGAGCCCAAATCCACGAGCTGCTAATTGCAATAACCTCTCAGCAAATAGTTTTTCTGCTTCTTCAGTAAATGCTGTCTTTCCACCTCGCCGCTTTATCACACCACGGGACAGTGAAACTCTTCGTTGCAAAGATGTAAACGGCACATTATATAATTCGGCCGCCCGACGTAACGTCAGCTCTTTCCTCAAGACCTTGTTAGCTGCTTCTGACATGTTTTCTGCACTCCATTCTCCTTGGTGTGTCTTTCTTTTGTAGGTACGCACCATCTAAAATATGCAAATGATTCATATTATTAGTGTAATCTTCAAAAAAACGTATCCAAAATAGTGATCCACTTCGCCCCCAACCATGTGATCCGAATAGCCTCAAATCTTATGTTTACAATATTGTGACCTTAGGCCAATGTCCGTTAAATCACAGTTTCAATCGTACTATTTACGAATAGAAAACACATTGTTAACAATATTTAACAAAAAACTATACACATGAACATACTTACTTTTATTTTATCACAAAAATTGTAACCACGTTTTCTATATCGGCGGTAAAACCACAGCACACCGAAACGAGTGACTTGACGCGAAGCATCGCTGAGACTAATAGTCGCGGTCAAACTAATGGCGGCCGCTGCTGCGGCATGCGGGAAGGTCAAACCCAACGCGGGACGCTGATTGGCTGCCCGTGGCTTGCCGCGATCTTTTGAATTTGACAAAAGTGCTTAATTTGATCCGATTAGCCCTGTGATCCGTTTCGCCTCGGTCTACCCTATGCCCCGCGTATGCTGTCTACCGTGCTCGGCCGTTTAGACGCGGCTATTAGACGGTCAGAGGCGTTTATTCGTGGTGTGAATATTTTGCATCTGTGTCAAAGCAGTTTATTAAAAAGACTGGCGCCACATTGAACAATCTTTTTGCCTTGGTATAATTGTTGATTGTGGATGGATAATCTTTGTTTTTACTATTTTCTCGCAGTCGAAGTGAAAAGTAGTGTATTACTCTGGTCTAAAAGCCATATTACCCCTCGAAGTATTTCCCCTCACTTCGTTCGGGAAAATATCCATCTCGTGGTAATATGGCTTACTTTAGACCCTTGTCTATCTCCTATTGTATTGTCATTCCCTTATGGCATATTGTGTTCAAACTAATAATTAGTTGCGCTGGGTTAACATAATTGGGTGGCGCTCCACAGTGAAGCGAGAAAGAACGTGTAACAGATGATAGCGCAGGCGACCTGCACGTCTATCATGCGACGGCCGCGACATACTCTCGCACTATATCTCTTGTTCTAAGTGTTCTAATAAGAGAGAGACAGATAGTGCGAGGAAAATCGAGAGAGCTCGCGCGCCGTCGCATGATAGCCGTGCAGGCAACAGCGCATAAAATCCTCAAATTGGCTTAGCGCTCATATGTCATAGGGCTCTTAAATGACTAGCCAATATGATCAAAAAACATCAACAGGTAATGGTAAGGCAAGGACATAAAACGCAAACTTGCAGCTAATATTCTGGAGAAACAATCAGAATGAAATATTCCTAGTAAGATCATATTGAAACAATAATATTGTTAAAAATGTTTATTTAAAAATCGGTATCAAATATTTTATTCAAAAAAATAGTTACAATATCCATGTTTCATGGAAAGTACATCGAAAAATTAATGTTAATTTTTCAGACTACTATAAATCTTTAAAAACAAAATTAAAAGGTCCCGTTACATAATTAAGTGAGGCAGTAGTGACTTGAATGGGCTCTCCGTTCCACTCTAACTGGAAGTTCTCAATTACTTTGGATACAAACGTTTCGATTTCCAATTCAGCAATACGGCGACCTGAAACGAGATAACCCTTAGTTTACTTTCTCTTGTGTAGAAAAATTTAAATTAATATACATCATCAGATGTCCATTCGACATTTATAATCTAATCAGCTACTCGTCGGCATCGATTTTATGGCGAGTGCTTTGTTTTGTTTCAATCATTGTGATTGGTCGTAAGTTAGCAACGAATTGTTTTGCTTTGGGTATGTAAGTACTTATTCCATAATGTGAAATATATTAAATATTTACTTTTATGTCGACGCATAGCAATGGGACATCCTGCATAAGAGGTATTAATAAATCGTGAAATTTACCTATGCACATCCTCACACCGTAGCCAAACGGGCTGGTTACAAAGGGATGTGTGTTGCCATGATACATCGGATCGTCCTTGTCCGCCAGCCATCGTTCTGGTATGAACTCATCGGGTTTTGAATAGTGCTCCTGCATAGAAGACATGTACTGGTGGGACATAACTACCATAATCTGAAAACAAACAATACATTCTGATGAATGCTGTAGGTACCACAACTTTTATTAGGGATTGTTTAAGTAGACTAAGAAGTTGTGTTACCTACGTTTAAAGGAAAATCAATCAGATAAATGGTCCAATATTTTACACCTCATTGCCCACATCATCCCCCCCATCCCTCCATTACCCAGGCTCATTTGTATTCGGATTCACAATTATCTGGAGGTATTGTGTATCGTACCCCGAGCTCCTTTAAGGGCAGAACTGGGAATAACGCTAGGAGGATGATGATTGTTTTCTAATGTGCTCTGATCGATGACACAAGAGGGGGCCTAGAAAAGGTTAAAATCGACAAGCGCTAATGCCCATAGAAAACTTATAAAATGTATGGGAATGACAGATGTTAACGAAAAGTGTTTCGTCGGCATCTGTCATTCCCCTACATTTTATTATTTTCTATTGGCGTTAGCGCTTGTCGATTGTAATTGTAACCTTGTCTAGGCCCCTGAGCTGTTATTCTATACACGCTCGTACGCCTCACCTCACGAACGAAACTACAAAAATTTATTCATGACAACAACACATACATGCACATAAATCAACATACAAAAGATAAAACAACATTGCCACGAAACGGTTCCATCTCAGCGTTGGGCTGGCCTGCTGGCCGGCGCTGGCCTGGTGCTGGTGGCCGGCGCTGGTCTGCCGATGGAACCATTTTAGAAATAACTTAAAGGATCCACCAGCGATGTTATTAGCTGCTTTTTCATAATATTTGACACCTCTCGTAATTAACAGCTAGATGTCACTTGTATAGGTACACCATCTTAGCACATGTCTGGTGGATTTATCATTGACATTAATTAATTATACCAACACTAACATCTTTTGGTATTTTATATCCAAGGAGGTTGTATTCCTTAGTCGATAGTCTTAAATTCCCACTGACAACTGGCAGCATCCTCATGGACTCTTTGATACACGCCCTTAGGTAAGGTTTCCGAGGTTGCTTGGTTAATACCTCTTCTCTGAGCTTGTTTTGTTTTTCAGGATTGGTTGCAAGAAGGTAGAATGTAGCAAGTGCTGTATTTGCAGCCTGTAAAGTATCCATCGATTAAAATATGCCACACCATGGGTCGTTCATGCTCACACCTTGCAAGTTAAATGGTCACGTATACGGTTTCAGAGAAATTTCCTCCTACACCCACTCCGGCTGTGAAATTAATTTCCCTTCCGTGGACCAAGGGACAAATATGGGATTTTTCAAGGAAAAGTGTTCATAAGTCGCCTGAAGTTGCAAGTTTCCAAAGGCTATGGTTACCTCTTATCATCAGACCGTAAGGTTATATGTCTTCGAATTGGTATAAAAACAGCCATTGAATACTGTTTAATTTTATTAGGTACAGATAAAGAAGTCATACCGTATCAACTCCAGCCATTAGCATATCTGACGCCATGATGTGCGCTACTCGAAAATCGATTTCCAACAATTTCTCCAGCACTGGCTTCTCAGAATTAGAGTTTTCCACTGAACTTTCTTCCATATTTTTCAACGCTTGGTCAATAAAAAATTTTGTCAAGCTAAAATAGATAAGTACACTTGGTTAAGTATTACTATGCAAGTGCAAGCTTCATTTAATTTTGATGTCAGCACGTACCTTTCCTGTTCCTCATATACTTTCATTGCTTTTTTAAACATCGGTGTTGCGAATATTCTCCATGGACTTAGTCCAAAGTCAATTTTTTCTGAAACCTTAAAGAAGTCGTGGACATTTTGAATTAGTTTCTTTGCTGGCGAGTCTGCAGGTAAATTTGGGTCGAAGCAGTTCAGACGAGTCCCAAGAGCTACAGCACCGATGGACTCCAGAGCCCATAAATTCATTTCGACGTCAAGTTTCTTCTTTATCATATTGTTTTCATCTCTAACAGACCTCATCCTAGAAACAACAGTGTATTAAAATATAATTGAGAATCTGATACTAGCAATTAAATAAACAATCTCCCAAGGCACTTTATGACGTAGCAGTTACGTGATAACTCATAAAGAAGGGAAACGATAAAGCCCGATGAAGAAGAATGATGTGAAAGAAAAGGTCAATACTATATATGTCGTAACAGGTGCTGGAAATATTAATATTAGGGGACAATATTACACAAATCGACCTAGTCCCATTCCCATAGTAATCTCAGTAAGGCTTGTGTTATGGGTACTAGAAGACGATATATATACTAGATTTAAACACTGAAATACATAGAATACTTCCAAGGCTCAGAAACAAATATTCATGCTCATCACACAAATATTTGCCCTTACCGGGATTCGAATCCAGGACCTCTAGCTTCTTGTAAATGAAAATTTAGAAAAAGAACCCAATTGATAAGCGAGTGTTAAATCTTACTTTGCAACCATATCATCGGATACTTCTTCCAGAACATCAGTATACAATTTGATAGTCTTTGGTTGGAGCATGATGTGGTTAACCTTAGATCGGAAATCTTTCCAGTTTTCGCCGTGACTAAAACAATTTTAATGTTAAGACTGTAATTTTAAAATCAGAGTATTTCAGTAAAATAATTTGCATAATAATGTATGATGGGTATTTAAACACCTTTCTAACCTAACATAACTGTTACATCATTAATTAATTTAACAAACCAGTTAATACGTCCAAACCAGTAGGTGTACAAAAGATGTTAAAAATAAATATATTTAATATTACTGTTTACCTTATTTATGCGGATGTCAAAATTGTGCAATGTAATGGGGACTTGAGATGTACAATCATATTTAGGAGGAATTAAAAAAAAATACTTGGCACGGATCCGTATCTAAGCACCATCATATCAGCCAAAAGAAGTCCACTGCTGGATATAGGCACTGCGGGGCATATCTAAGCATAAGAGGGTTTAAATTTTCCAGTCTTCAAGAACTATAAAGTGTATAAATTATATGTAGATACGATTGTGAATTTACTCGGATATTAGTCCCGTCGGTCGCTTGGGATCGTAAACCTTGTTGTGTCGCTTGCGATAATATTCCAGAGATGCAAATCCAGGTCGTATTGGCATTTTGTTCTCAGATCGGAGTACCTGTAATAAGCATCGCTAGTTTTATTTTGTATGGAACTATGCTGAAAAGTCAATTGAATGTGGAAACAGTGATGTTAAAATGCTGTGTTTGAGAGGTGGCTATAAGACTTCTAAAGTATATACTTTACCGCGGTTGCACGCAATTAGTACTTACTAGTTTTTTAGGACAATCAGTACATAAACAAGGCCATATATTTCATTGTAAATTGTTGTAATTATACTCCGTATTTAATGTTCAAACGCATGTTTAGGTTAGATAAGTAGGTATGATCCCGCAAACAGGATTGCTTTTAAAATAAATCATTTTGTCAAGTACAGACTGTTAATATTGCGCTGTATTTGCGCAGCGCAAATGAAACAGGACAAGCACAGAAAGAGAGCAATTACAGGAATTATGGTTACAAAAGGCTTACTTAGTAATGTGTAGAAAAAATCGTCATATACAAGCCACGTACGTAAGTGCCGCTCCTCTAATATGGACGCTGTTTAAATCATCTTTTCATAGATGTAAAGGCCAATGATGATGCTTTTGACAATGAATAAAATTCCCAACGGAACGCAGGATTAATTGAAAAATGTTATATTACTCCGTTAAGGATTTCTTACTTATTGTTTGGGTTCCGTACCAAAAAAAGGTAAAACAGGAACCCTTATGGTGCGACTCCGTCTGTCTGTCTGTCTGTCGCAAAGTGAAATATATCACGAACTACTGAAGCTATCAATTTGTGGAATAGTTTTAAATGAGAGTTATCCACGTGCATGGAAAATGAGAAATTTAAATAAACATTTTAATTTTCTATGAAAAATTACGAATATGAGGGGGGGGGAGCAAAATATAAATTAAACTATTAGGTCAAGTGGGGTATCATATGAAAGGGCTTGATTTAACTTTTTGAAACAGTTTTTCTTTTTTTTATGAAGGAAAATGTAAAAAAAAATACCATTCCCCCCCCCCCCTTATCTCCAAAGTTATCCAAGCGAAAAATTTTAAATAATTACTTGTGATTAAGATAAACATAAATATTACTGGAAAAGTATAACTTTTTCTATATCTAGCGTATTTTTTGTTTTATTTTCAAAAATCATTTCCTAGTTAAGTTTGCAATTTAATCAACTTATTAGTATTTTTTTCTTTTGAAATTCCTATACCAAGTACTCTCTTTCAAATAATAATAATCGAGATTGGTTCACGTGATAAACAATAATCGCTAAAACACCAACATACATACTAAGCTGATTGCCCTTGCACGTTAGTACCAAATGGGGCCGATAGATGGCGCTGACCCCATTCCTACATCGCGTTGTTAAGATTTTTCTAGAATGAATGGGGTTGGGACGGGTATCTTTCAATAGCAGGTCAAAAATAATTTGTGATACAATTGTCTTGGTAGTTCGATTGTCTTGGTGTAAAAGTTATTCATTGTTTGAAATTGAATTCTGTTGTGTTGGGTTAAAATATGTAATTTAACAGGCGAAATTTACTTCGATCTATTTGTCGTCGTATTCGTTGGGCTTTGGCTTCGTAATGGGAAAAACTGAAGCGGATCGGCTAGGAAAAAACTAAATAAAATATACTCATTGATACATTGAGGTATTAGAATTCGTTTTTTTCTCTTCTGTTTCATACGAGGGTAATTTATATTTTACGGGTTTATAAAAGCTTAAAGAGAAAATTTTATATGGATGTTGATAGTTTTTCTTACGTAATTGAAAATAATTACATCGAAGATGACTGCGTGGATAAATTTCATGCAATTCTTGCTCATCATGCTAGCTACAGAATGAAGGTGTCAAATATAGGGACATTTTCTTAACCTTGAGTTAATTGATAGTTTGTACGGAACCCTCAGTGCGCGAGTCAGACTCGCACTTGACCGGTTTTTTTTTATGTAATTAGATTTATTTAATGTTACTATTCATTTTTCCGAACCGATGGTCAGTCAGGTCGGACGGTGGAGTCAACGGATCTCGACTGGAGGCCACGGCTTGGAAAACGTAGTATGGGACGACCTCCGACCAGATGGACAGATGACCTGAGGAGGGTAGCTGGTAGTGGCTGGATGGTGAAAATGGGAGACTTGTGGGGCGGCCTTCGTCCAGCAGTGGACTGCAATAGGCTTAAATTGAAAAGTTTTGAGCCTAACCTTTAAAATAAAAACTTGAGTTTTATAACAATTTCATTTCTCCAAATATAGCCTCTAAAACGATCTATACACTTTTGCCACGAGCTTCTGCTTCTAACTTCATTATTCCTTGTAAAAATATGAATCTTCAAGGTCATCGAAATATTCAGTCACAGCTTCTTGTATCTCAATATCCGTCGAAAATTTCCGTCCTGCCAAGTGTTTTTTTATGTTCGGGAAAAAGGTGATAATCAGATTCTGATTATCACCTTTGGCCCCTGCCAAGTCGGGCGAATAAGGTGGATGCGGTAACAATTCAAACTCACAGCTGTGTATTTGTGCGATAGATTTCGCTGCAGTATAGACAGGAGCATTGTCTTGGTGGAACAACACTTTTTTAGATATCATACCAGGTCTTTTTGTTTTAATTTCTTCGTGGAGACGTTATAAAAGAGTGCAATAGTAATCAGCATTTATAGTTTTTACCCTTTTAAAGATAATCAACCATGATGACCCCTTTGCAATCCCAAAAAACTGAAGCCATTACCTTTTTGGCTGATAAAATGGCCTTAACTTTTTTAGAAGGTAGAGACCCTGACCTTTTCCATTGTTTGGATTGCACTTTTGACTCCGGTGTATTGTGGTGGACCCAAGTCTCGTTCATGGTTCACTAATGTTAGACCTAACAACTTTTGGCCAAATGTTTCATTTGACCTAATGCATTTTTGTCTTGAATAGAAAGCTTTATAGGATTATTATAAAACAAACCTAACCTAACCTAATTACTTCTATTTGATGATATTCAAAGAATACCCGAAAATACCACTGTTTTGACGAAAAATGCATTAGGTCAAATGAAACATTTGTCAAATGATACATTTGGCTAAAAGTTGTTTGGTCAAGAGACAAGACCTCCTCGTCCATAGTTATGAAACGACCAAGAAAATCTTGTGGGTCGCATTGGAACAGATCCAAACAATCTTGTGACACTGTATGGCGGGTACGTTTATTTTCAGCTGAAAGCAGTCTAGGTACCCACCTTTTTTTTTTAACGTTGGGGAAATGCATTTACGCATCCCGTCCTATCCGGGGAGGCAGGACGGGTATGACGGACTAACCGAAAATGGACTACCGTCTAAAACCACCAACGACATCCGGCTCCGCCTTGTAAAGGGGGGCGTCGCAGGATCGCTCTTGGCATTCAACTGCGTAAGTCTAGGTACCTAGCAGAAACCTTAGAAAATCAAGATCCTTGGTGATTATGTTTTGTACTCGCTCATAGGAAATGCCAATTGTCTCCGCTATCTCTGCAACTATCAACCGCCTGTCTGAATGACAGGCGGTTGAATTTAATCATATCTAGTATTTTATTGTCATTTTCGTCTGTAGAATCCGTTATTGGTCTACCACACCTAGGTTCATCTTCAACTGCTTCTCCTACCCAAGCGGCGTTAAGCCCTTTTTTGTAAGTACTTTATGGCAGAACGGTGCTCAATTTTATCCCTTACCCCTTTTAGTTATTCGATCACAAAATTTGCAATTGTCACAGAAGCAAAACAAAAGATAGTGCATTATGAAAAAAAAAATGTAAGTCTTACGTGCCAGCATTATTTTTCTTTTAAATTTCATTAACCTCAGACTCAAAACTTTTCAATACATCCTCGTATGTATTTATTTTTCGAAAATGAGTCAGTAGAAATATGTTTGTAGTTTTTAAGTTATGTTGTGTGTCCTTACAGGGCGTCGGGGTCTGACTTAAGCATACCTAATTGTAGAATATCGAAATTGCTATATATGCACATGATTTTACAATGAAATAATTAAATAAATAAAACTTGGCTATATTTTACAACTTACATGTTCTACCGCGTCTGCGTCAAATAACATGACCATATCTGGTGCACCGGCGATGCCGTCCAACCTTACTAGTCCGTCATGCCCGTAAAGTTTATACATCTCCACGTAAAGTTGAACTCCTTTCAATCCAGCCAGCTTACCTAATAAAAAAAATCTGTCAAAAATTTCATATTTGGTACAAGCTTCTATTGCCAACTGTACTTTTCTGTATACCGTCATCAACTAATCGTTAAATATTCTAACGAGCCCAAACTCAACGAGGTTATGTCTGTTAAGTCCTGAATTACCATGGTCACCTCTCTTCATCAACAGATCAGCTCAATGGTACCATAATATTGAATTGTTGACCAAACTATACTTAAACCCAAAATTTCAACTCTACCGGTTAAAGATATCTGCTTTAAAATTGAGTTGTAATATTCCACCCGAAGAAACATAGTTACATACATTGCAAGTTAAATAAAAGCTTGTAAATACATGTTATACGGGTTTTGATTGCTTGTTCAATCAGTAACTTTTTATTTAATACAGACTAGAGTTAGTAAATACAGACTTCTACTATGTTCAAGCGGCAACTTTCTTTTTATATCTTTGTGTTTGAAAATCTTATTTTATTTGTTATAAACCATGATTTTCATCTACTATCGTGAAATTTCTTTAATCATTACCAAATGTAAGTTCTTTATTATTTACTAGCTTCCGCCCGCGACTTCGTCTGCGTGGACCCGGGATAAAAACTATCCTATATTTTAATCCAGGATATAAACTATCTTCGTACAAAATTTCATTCAAATAGGTTCAGCCGTTTAAGCGTGATTGAGTAACAAACATCCAAACATCTAAACTTTCGCATTTATAATATTAGTAGGATATTGTCTTCATTGAAACTGAAGAAATACAAAGCAGTCTAATACGGGCACAAAGAATATATATTTTATTCGAGCGTTTATATGCCTCATAATATTACCTAATAATGAAATAATATCGAAAATTCACCTCCAGGCAAAAAGTTATGAATGGGTCCTATGAAAGGTAAACTTGGCGGTCCAGGGATTTCTTTGAATGATTTTAGGTCCTGGGTAGTTTCCGCATTTTCTTTGACTAGCGCAGTATTTACCGCGGCATTTCTGAAAATAAAAATGAGTCCCAGTTAAATTTACTCGATTCAGTACGCCTAGAGGTCAACAAGCGGTAAACCATACGCTAGGAAATTGGCTACTTTCCTAAAAAATACAAAAAATATTGGACACGTATGTTTTTGTTCGTGAATGAAACAAAAAAATGATGAAGATATAGCTCGTTAAAGTTTCGTGTGACGTCACTTTATGATACGCTTTTTCGCATAATGTGACGTCATCTATACATATAATAAAGCTGAAGATGGCCTAAAGTCTGTACATGGAAGATATTCGATAAAAAGTTGGCTGGGGATACTAAGAATGGATAAAATAACACGTACCAGAAGTTTTTAGAATGTTTGTCTGTTTGTCTGTTTATGTGAACGCGTATCACGTGAAAACGGCTAAACGGATTTTGATACAAACTTTACTTATCTGTCGAGAAAATTCCCGGCCAGATTAAAGGCTATAAAAGTTATAAAGATAAGGGTGCAAAGGGGTTAAAAAATTGGGTTGAAGTTTGTATGGGAACTACTTGAATCTATGAGCTAAAGACTTGAAAATTGGCACGCATATACTACTACAAGAAAGTAAAAAGAACCTTATAACTTTCAGCAAAATATAGATAAAAACGTGAAAAAACACGGGATGTTAACTAGTGCTAGGCGGCTAAAGAAAATTATTATTATCCAAAACTGGTTGATACCTCCACCGATAGAGACATTAGAGACCTAATTATATTGGAACTTCTGTCACTGACGACGCCGCTGTTGATATTGAAAAACCAGCAACGTTGATCTCTATCTACCTATATTTGCTATGAAATCAGAGGTCATCTAAAGTTGTTCGATAGGTTGAGTTAAATACTTATCTCGAATTATCATAGTTCACCAACGTCAAGGGTAATAGTATAAAATTTGGACTAAACGGCATTCCGCGGAGAATTGAGTAGGTATATAGACACCCATTTTTTAATGTAGTAAACTGCCGTAACTTTCTGAAATATTATTGGGAGCGCATAAGGAGCGCTCCCAATAATATTTCTTGCTTGCAAGACACCGAAAGATAATGAGTGTCCTTAGTGGTCATTGCTCGCATTGATACCGCTCTCAGAAGGGTTGCTTTGGGCCATTCATTCTAACGAAAAGGCCTTGCTTGCCTCGCCACTCACCTTCGGAACTTTGGCCTGGGATTTCACTTACAAGACACCTGGGGATGGTAAGTGTACGTGGTGGCTCGCCCTCAGGTTTCGCTTGCAAGACACCGGGAGAAAATGAGTGTCCGTCCATTGGAGCGCATTTAGATTTTAGCTTTCATTCCAACGAAAAGCACGGCCTATGGCCTCGCTTGCCTCGCACTCTCCTAGGGGATAGTAGGTGTCCGTGAGGGCTCGTTTGCCTCTCCGCTCATCTTTAGTACTTTGGCCACAGGTTTCGCTTGCAAGACACCTAGGGATTGTAAGTATCCGACCATTTGTGGGACTCTCGCAGAGAACCATAACTTCGGTCTTTAAAGCCTACGCCAAAACCAAACACCAACACGAGTGGAGGAATGAGGCGGGCTTAAGGCACTCAAAGCTCTTCTTAGAAGGAGTGGACTCGGGCTGGACTAACAAGCTCTGGAAATCCAGTAGGAAGCAACTCAGAATCATATCTGGGGTGTTCACGGGTCACTTCGGGGTCAAGGATCTCTTGGCCAAGATGGGACTGTTGGATAGTTTAGACTGTAGAATGTGTGGCGAGGAGGATGAGCCCATGGAACACTTACTGTGTGAATGTCATGCCCTTGCCAGACAAAAAATGAATTACTTTGGTAACGACTATCCGCAACCAAAGGAATTCAAGGTGCTCCCGCTGAGCTGCATCATCCGTTTCGTGGAAATGATGGAGCGAGCTTGGGAGTAGGCATAAAAGAGAGGGCAAATGCACAAAAGATCCCACTGGGTCGAAGTGCATCCGAAATGGCCTTCATCTAGATAAGATAAGATAAGATAAGTATCCGACGGCTTTCCTTGCCTAGGAAGCGGTCTCTAAAAGCATGCTATAGGCCTTTAATTCCTTCGAAAAGCTTAGCCTTTGGCATTACGTTTCGCTTGCCTTTTATTCCAACGTAAAGCTCGGCCTTTGGCCTCGCTGCCACCTGGGGATAGTAAGTAGCCTTCATTTCCCCAGCGCTTTCTTGAGGCTTGATTTGGACCTTCCATTGTTACGAAAAGCTCGGCCTTCGGCCTCGCTGGCCTGGCCTTCGGCCTCGCTGGCCTGGCCGCTTGCCTTCGGGGCTTTGGTCTCCGGTTTTGCTTGCAAGACACCTGGGGATAATAAGTGTCCGTGGGGCTCGCCCTTAGGCCTTCGAACTTGGGGCTCGCCTAGGGAGCGGTCTCTAAAAGGATACTTTGGACATCTATATACGTGTTATAAAAATAACGCAAAACCTGAAAACAATTTGTTCAGAATCGACAGTAGAATCGATTCTATTCTACTAATTTTTAATGTAGGTATTACTTTTCAAAAATAATTATTTTTATTATGCCGTGTCTAATCACTGTTGTAGCTCTGTGTCAGCGCGCACGAACATTTCACTAATTACCCATCCCAGCAAAATATGCCAAAAGGAAAGAGCAATGTCTTTTTTGAGTGTAAAAAAGATGACACGTTTCCTTCCAGTCCATGGAATAGACAGAGGCAGATATCGTTCGGCCGATCCTGCCGAGTGCAATGCCGGCACGGCAGCGGGAAGTGACCGCTTATCATCTGTACTGCAGTCTTTGTGCATGCGCCACGTGATTAGCCTGTCATTGTTTGTTATTCACATTTTTCGCTTGCGCGGGCGCGGGCACACGGATCGATTCTGTCGAAATGGCTTTTCGATACACAAACATACAGTATTGTGATAGGATGGGAACGTTAGCACGTTGTATTGACAATGTTAGTTTGGCAGTTAGGCAATTTCATGTGTTTAAACTTTCCCACATGTCGTTCAGGTTATCAATTTAAAGTGATTTAAAATTAGAACTCGAGTTTTGCCGTGGGAAACAGACCCAGTCCAAAGCCTGGAAAAAGTGTGATGGAAACATTTGAATCTACTTTAAATAAGGCGCGCGTGCAACAGACGCTCGCTTCGTTCATTCATAACGCTAAGAGCTAATAGAATCTCTAGAATAGTTAGCAAAACAAACGCGTATCTTCTAAGATAATAATTTACTTTCAAAACAAAGTTTTAACCGACCGAGAGCAAATGCGTTGATTATTAGGGAAAATAATAGGGCTTTAAAATTCTTTATATTGAATAATATTAAGGAACACACTAGTCGGAAAGACAATTTTTTTCGAGAGTTTCCCTCAATTTCTTCAGGATTCCACCATCAGATCCTGGTTTCCTTACCATGGGATCACCCTTGGGATACTCCCTTTCCAACAAAAAGAGAATAATCAAAAGCGGACATACATAAAAAAAAAAAATATATATATACGGTCGAATTGAGAAACATCCTCCTTTTTTGAAGTCGGTTAAAAAAGAATAATCGGAAATCGGTTTACGATAAAAAAAACAAATAGGGTGTCTTAGGTTTCGCGTTATTTTTATAACACGTTGTATAATATTATTGACGACCAAGTTTATGAGGGTGTTTATTTAGATTCGAAGAGAATTCGCACTGTTAGACGCACAGACTATGGAAATGAATTATTTACAATTTGACAGTAGTATGGTTAAACAAAATTTATTATTAACAAGATTTATAAACCATAATTTTTACGCGTACGAAGTCGCGGGCAGAAGTTAGTACTAGGTATAATCCCAAATTCCTTAAATCACAATTCAATATCAATGACAATAAAAAAATACAAGTTAATTAGACACAAAAAATAAGTATGTCATAATTATCAAGTCTAATCAAAATACTCATTAGGAAATGCGAAGCGAATATTACATTCATTAAGAGTACGATACCTACACACAATGATAAACTGTTTACATTCCCGGCCGGCTCTTTAGCCGAGCCGAATGCATAACACTAACCTTACAAAGTTTTTATTCACCGCAATCAAATTCGAAACGACGCGCACCTTTGACATTTGCATCTTCGCAGCGTTTCCAACATACACTACCAAAAGAGAACAAAAGACTATACTATTATACGTTCTGTAGACGTTTTTTTGCGTTAGTACGTTATCGTGCGCAAAGCCGCGGCGCGATACTGAATCGCGCGATGCAAATCAAACGTGCAACTCTGACTGTTTGTTTTTAGAATACGTTTACCTTGAGTCTGATTCCGGACGTGTTTTAACGGATTCAAATGTTATTTGGTGCGCGCGCTTTGCATGCCTTTTGGGTTTATGGAAAGACATGAGCGTGTGAGTGAGGCACACTGATATTATTGTGATTGGGAAGGAGGGAGTTGCTTGTTTGAAAGTTATGCTGCTTAGAAGAATGTACGGGAGAGTGTGCTTAGTACAAATTGAATAGAGTTTAGTATCGTTTGATAGTGTCTAATCCTGCTTCTACCTGTTTGTAACGAAATAATTATATTTGACAGTTGTGAAATACACTTTCGGTCCTTGAATAGATAATAGAGACAATGGTGATTACTTATGTGTTTTGTATTTAAAAAAAACAATAATTTTTTCATATCCTACCGTACCGAAAAGGATTTCGTACGATGTTGTAATACATAAATATTAATAAATGATTACCCGAAACCATTGATCTCAGGGGAAGCACTCAAACAGGCACTGTGCTTATTTTCACTCGCTTCTTTCTTACGGCACACTCATTTGGGGAACTCTACAGATGCTAAAAGAGTGCTAATCGTGCATAAACGAGGAATACATACACTTGAGTGTGTGTGTGTGTGTGTGTGTGTGTGTGTGGGTGTGTGTGTGAGTGGGTGAGTGAGTGTGTGTGCGCGCGTGGGTGTGCAATGGTATACATGAAGTTTGGATGTCGAGTCATTATAAAAGGTATTGTGGTGGTGGTAGGTGCCTATATTTAATCTATTACCTTACATTTTATTATTTGATACACATTTCTTGTACTTAACACAACTCTGAATGTTACTCATTATATAACTCGATATAATAAGTCCTCAGTCTCTTCATAACTATGACTTTTAAGCCATTCTATTAAGGTAGTTTTACATTTGTAAAGTAGCAATGGATAAATATTTAACGTTTTATTTAATGTATTATATAAATAGGCTGATTGAGCTGCATATTGTCGCTTGGCGAATGTAGACTTAGTTGTTGGGACGGGAGCAACGTTGTGTTTTCGTCTACGGGTTAAAAGTGTAGGATTAGAGGTTAGTTTTTTGTGTAGTCTCATCGTTACATTGAGTATGTATAGTTTTCTCATTGATAGTAGATCACTTAAGTGATATATGTGTTTTATTTATTTATTTATTCACAATAATACATTGAAAGCTTACAGTGTAAACACCAAATCGCTTACATGCTAAAATAACAAAAAATTCAACCTTTAAGAAATTTGTTTTTGCTGAACCACCCCACACTGATATACAAATAGGAAATTACGGATTGTGCTAGGGTGATATATAGTTGACTAGCTTCCGCCCGCGACTTCGTCTGCGTGGACTCGGGATAAAAACTATCCTATATTTTAATCCAGGCTATAAACTATCTTCGATCGATTGAGTAACAAATATCCAAACATCCAGACATCTAAACTTTCGCATTTATAATATTAGTAGGATTTAATCGTTTTTTAGTTGTAATATGTCTAAGCTTTTTGAATAACCAGATTAGTTTACGAATTCTAGTATTTATATATTCAGTATGTGTATACCATGACATGCGCTGGTCCAGCATTACACCTAGATATTTTGTGGAGTTAACTTTGGTAATATCCATACAGTTTCATAAAGTTTGGTCTGAAGTTATACATTTGTGAATTTTTAGGTTAAGATTATTGCTTGGTTGTGAACTGATATACTTGGCAAAACATATATAATTTACATTAAGGGTTAATAGATTTTGTTTTAGCCAAGAGTACACTCTTCCAAAGACCAGTTTCCGCTCTTTCAAACACAGACTCCCAAGTTGGTTCATCAAAGATTATGACAGTGACATCAGCATAGGACAAAGTATACCCACATTCTATTTTAAGGTTTGTCAGGTCATTGATATAGAGTAAGAACAGTGTAGGCCCTAGGACCGATCCCTGGGGGACGCCAAAAGTTACATCAACATCTTGGCTCACATAATCACCTATCTTAATTTTTTGGGTTCGCCCCTGCAGGTAGTCACTTAGTAAATTTAGCGGCGTTTCCCTAATACCGACCCTGTCCATCTGTTTATGACGCTAATTTTATGCCTCGATTCGTAGTAATTAAGCGTAGGTAGAGGTCTTGTTTCGTTAGGCGTGACGGGCGCCACCCGCCACCCGTGTCTTATGCAAACTCGACATTGTTGCCCAAAAAACTAATAGTCGATTTATTTTTAGCGCCTTTCCTATCAAATTGGCACGATTCTATAACAAAAAGTGAGGTGAACTTTTGTAACTTGCCGAAAACAGCTAGGTTTGACTCTAGTAAAGTGATATTTTCCTAGAAACCTTCCCTTCGTGTTATTGATAATAAATCTCCATTAACTCCGTGCTGACTGATTTATAGACTTGGAAGGTAAAACCTTCATAAATTACGAGAGAAAGCTCGCTTTCCATGCCTTAGTATATGCTCTTGTTATCAGCGCCTGGTTCTGAAGATGGGGCAAATGCGTCTGCTGTTATATTTTTGCGCTCTATCGTGTTGGAGGAGCGAGCGCAGCGAGAGAAGTTCTTGGGCATATTTTTTTTCTGCATATGTCTAGCTGTTCTTATCTACAGGTCGCATTTTTCAACCGATTCTGGTGAAACTCTGTAAGTAGGTTTAATTATTATTTAATATTTTCGTAAATTCGTTTTTCGAAATTCTTTATTTTGTAATCCTGTTTGCGAGTACCATTTAAGCATTAGTATTACTAGTAGTCCACGCAGTTCCGCCTGTGATTTCAGAATAAGCAGGATCAAATAAAACCAGTGTTTATTCCGAAGGTTCATTTTACATAATTATTTGGATTCCTATACAACATAATTATGTTATGAGCATATGAAATTAAAGTGCGTGACCGTACAGAAATGTGCAAATGTGGGTGCATACAGCTTTCTCATAAATATGTCTCAAGAACCATGTCGTTGGATAAAGGTTCTGGCACATATTTATGAGCGGATTAAATTGATAGATGTTTTTGCACTTCACTGTACAAACTAGGAATCTCACAGACTTTTTCTCTTAATATTAATATACTTGTGTGGTAAGTAAATAGATTACGAAAACTGATATGAACTCAAATTTTGATTAATATTAATATGGTCTGGAACTGTATGGCGATCAAACTAAGCATTTTATAAACAAGTAGCGACGTGTTGTGAATTTCGTATTATAAGTAAAAGTAGGTTCCTTCTTATTTGGCCTTTCTTTTAAATATAATATACTAGCTTCCGCCCGCGACTTCGTCCGCGTGGACCCGGGATAAAAACTATCCTATATTTTAATCCAGGCTATAAACTATCTTAGTGCAAAATTTCATTCAAATCGGTTTAGCCGTTTAAGCGTGATTGAGTAACAAACATCTAAACTTTCGCATTCATAATATTAGTAGGATTCGCAGTACTGTAGTCTAGGTAAAAATATATAAGTAAACTTATCTGCCATTTTAGTCGTGATTACAAGATTAATGTTTATGCCTTTATTTATATAGTATATATTATTCTATATTTTAGAGCCCCCTAAATCAACTGAATCAGCAGGGTGTTTTTCTTTCGAATAACAATAATAAACACACTTTCCTGAGTTAACCAATTGTGATAAGGTAAAACATGTAGGTACCTACCACAGATATAGATATACATAGATCACGCAAATGCATGTATTTCGCGAGTCTGAATCAGGGACCAGCCCGCTATCCCTTATAAAGGGTTTTGCATAAGGCTTAACACACCATACCCATTGCCCGACGAAACCCATTCATTTTGCTTTTAAACCCCTTATATAAACGCTAACCCATATGAGCAATCGGTATCCCAATACCCTTATAAAACCCTTATCACCCGCTCACCAATACCTTATAAGGGTTAGCCTTATAAAGGGCTTCCCTTTTAGCATATAAGCGAGCTAATTTAAATCGTCTACCTTGTTCATAAAGCACACATTACTCCGAATCCAATAGTAAGCGCAACAATTACTATGGCCAGAGAACTCGGAAAAACATAATACCTAAGATTTTTTACCGAATTAGCCCAACAATAGAAGAATGTAGTAGTAAAGAGGTTTTCAAAAAAAACTAAAAGAAACACTTTTAGATAATATAGATAAGTAATGTAATATAATAATAATATATACCTATTAGTTATAAGGTATTGGCATGACTATCCACTTCAACTCACGAAGCTGACCCACTCAGTGAAATATAACATTCCTAGGCTCTTTATAATATAGGTCAAGGTCATTGCCTTCGTGGGATGAAGAGGGTAGATACTCATACGGTTCTGCTGCACCTTGAATAGTGCTTAAATGCACGCATTCTTGCATGAACATAAGTAACATTAGATAAGAAGTTTACGTGTCACATCAGTAGGTATAACAAACACCGACTTATTTGTGAGCGCACTATTCGCCAACAAACTGATCTCAGTTTGGCGAAATTTGTTGTATACCTACCACATAAGTACATTTTTGAGATAATAAATAATAATAATAATAATAGCAACTGTAATCGTACTAGTATGTAGAGGGTATGGTGGCGAACAAATTAATTTTACAAACCCTTCCCTAGGCACGTATTTTCTTTCCTTTCCATACACTAGCGTAGAATACTAATCCTGTCTCTTTTACGCCAGGCTCAACTACGCCATTACTAAAGGGAAAGCTTTATAAAAAGCTCTAAATGATAAGGGTAACCCTTATTGAGGGATTGCAAGGCATATAGGATAACCAGTAAGCAATTGCAAAGGGCTAGCTTTATTTTTTGCTAAGTTTTTCGATAAGGGGTAGTCAAACGAATGGGCTAGCAGTTCAAACTGGAAAGTCATTCAATGGGTTAGCCGTGTTTAAGGCAATGGGCACATTGAAAGGCTTTTACCGCAGAAAGGGTTATCCGGTCCTTGCTCCGAAGTCGGTCTCCGAGTTGGCACCCCGACTGACATTCCGCGCGCGTCTGTTGTCCGTGAATATTAAGAAAATGCCTTATTGCGGAATCAATTTTGCGCGGACAACGGGGAATTCACATCACTAATTCGCCCGTGTCACAGTAGGTAAATAAAAGTGACACTGTCGGTTTTCATACAGATTGAGGTGTTAAAGTTATCTAGTGTATCTATATATGTGGTATCTACACATATTAAGAGCCTGTAGTCACAGTATAGAAGAATAGTACAGTAGTTAATCAGAGGCCGTTTAGGAGCGTTCGTTACCTACTTTCGCTCGATGCGCAGGGCTGTGTCACGTATGCAAAGTATTTTTGTTACAGTTTAATATACCACTATACTATGCCTAAAATATTTCCTAGTAAGTATAATAGTTGCTAAACTGCATTCGGTTGGTAGGTGCTTAGTTACAAGTCTATTCGGCTCCTTTTGACATCGTGGCACTGGCGGCTCGCTGTCTTCATACCTACGAGGCGGCTTCCTTTGACGTGGCGAGTGAGAGCGAGCGAACACGGCAACTGCGCAGCCCCGATTGAAGCATTCTCCATCATTCCCGAAGGCTATGTGTGTGTGAGTACCGAACACGCGCGCATGTGTGCAGCCGTGCGATGTACCTTTGTTCGAAGTTTATCTACTGTTTCTATACTGTGCTGTAGTGTCCCACTGCTGGGCAAAATCCTCCCCCCTCCGTTTCCAGGCTTCGCGTTTCTGAGCAGTCTTGCCAATTCTTCAAAAAGGATTCTAGCTCGTTCCGCCATTACCGACGAGGTCTGTCGCGTCTCAATTTTGAGCAGTCGGGCTGACAATAAATGGCAATCTCGGCCCAAAGCTCGCTCGGCATGCGGCTCTGACATGACCAGCCCATTCCCACTTCAACAGCCGCTTTCCGAGCTATTGGAGTCTTGGAGCGCAGCGTGGTGTTTCGGATACCGGTACACATACATTTTTTTTGGCGTCCACTGTTAAGTCATGACACAATAATGCATCCTCGGACAGGTGAGTGACGTAACAATGGTATCCCCTGGAACGATAGAACCCCAGCATTATTCCTCTGCCTGCACGTCATTTTCTGTAAAAAAACAATGAGATAAATTTGCTACCGTCACGCAATATTAGTCCTTATTACATCGACGTAAAGCCTTTTACAGATTTGAGCTCTAGGGTTGTATCTGACTAAATTTATTTATATTGAATTTAATTCACATTTGTTGCGCATACTCTAGGTACTAGTCTAGTAAAGTGTTATTTAATCCCATCAAAAACATTCCAAGTAATAAGGAAGAAAGCTAAATTATGCAGAATTTCTGCAAGTTGGCAATCACACAACTTTACTGCATTTATGGATTTTTGCATATCTAAAACTATTGTGGTATTGTGTGATTGCCAAGTCACAAAATTTTATTTTGCAAGCAAATAAAGATCAATAAGAATGCCTGCGACTTGGCTCTACGAAATATCTCACAACTTTTTACGATGGAAGGGTTTCGAGACTTGGCCTCTTTTTACATGGAATGTTTTTTATGGGATCTCACATCTTTTTGTAGGTTATTGTGTTATCGATACATACAAATTATGAAAGCAGTCCCATTCTTGCTTTTTCGTTTTTTGTCCCGTTCACTGCAAATGTAACTGTAATCGTATGTAATTTATATGGGATATTTATGCAGTTGGTGTATCTAGAAAACTGTACGAAAATTGCAAAATATTTTAGATTTTTTCTTGATTTATACACTAAACACTAATTGGAAGCTTCTATGTCTGCTGAAGTGTGAAGTGCCTTAGAGTTTTGATGATCGGTCAGTCAGTGAGTGAGTGACAAAATTAAGAAATTTGACTAGTTATAATTTTTATACTACTGGTTGAAATTGAATGAAATTTGAAATATAGCGTGTTTATACAATGTCTGCTTAACTTACTGAAAATTCAGGCTTCTAGTTTTATCCACAACGAGGTTATAGGGGGGGGGGGGTGGCCTGAACTGCTTCGAGAAAAGGATGGTACGGCCGTGCCGCTGTTTTGCTCGACTTAGCGGGGGTGTAAATCGCTAGTGTGTAAATCGCTGTATGTGGCCCGATAATGTTTGAGGACTTCCGTCGATTCCACAAAGATCCCCTTTGGCACTTCACTAGTTCTTTAAAATATGTTTTAGCGTAGGTATTTGTTTTGTGTTGCCTTCCAGGAGGTAACTCATGTAAAGATTCCGACGGAAGACCAGCGCTGGCCTCCTAGGTTAGCACCATGCTGAGTTTTTCTTTACTGTGTTTTGTTTTGTATACCCATTGTTTTGTCCACGAATAAATGTTTTCTTTCTTTCTTTCTTTCTAGTTGCTATTTCAACGGAATCTTATCAGAATCTGTGACGTACTTTTGTACTTTTAAGTACATAATTGAGGAATTCCATAAGTCATCTGTGGTCTTCATCATCAATTCCTCTCCACCAAATTTATGATTTCCGGGTGTTTATGACACGAGTTATAATAGAAAATACCAAAATCACTACACGCGTGCCTAATATAATTGAGGAGTTCCTTCAATTCCTCATGGATCCCATCATCGAAATGAATTTTTGAAAAAAATGGGATCCACCTGGTTGCATATACTTACGAACAAAAAAAAATGCGAATCGGCTCATCAATGACGGAGTTCTGAGATAACAAACATTAAAAAAACAACCGAATTGATAACCTCCTCCTTTTTTTTGAAGTCGGTTAAAAATACTTTATTAATACGTTGGGCATTTTCGGGAGAAGTCATTTTTAGTTTCATGATAAGTTATCAAAGTTCAAGTAACATTTTTTTTTGTTCGTCATACTTATATAAATAAATAAATAAAACTTTATTTTGTTACAACAGAAGTTAATTGTACAACAGAGTGTAGTTGAACCTAGTCACACAGTTATCCAGTTGTAATTTACATTATTGGTGCAGAATGAAGTCTTTTACTTCCCGTACTAGTTATAAACTGTATCACGGTGAAGTAAGATACGTCAGCCAACATCAATATAAATATATCTGATAAACTTATGTAATGTTTTTACATAATATGAGATAAGTTATTTTATTTCATTTCATTAGATTATGTTGATTACATTGTTATTATTTGGCGATCGGTTTAGCCTAGTGGGTATTGACCCTACCTACGACGACAGTTCTGGACGCTCGACGGTTCTAAGTCCGAATCCCAGTAAGGTAAGGGTAAATATTTGTGTGAGCTTGGGGCTATGGGGCTAGTTCAATCTGTGTAACACTGTCTCCCAATATTTATTATTTATTATATTCATGGAACTTCTTTGACTTACTTAGTTTTAGAGGAATTGTCATTACTACCAATTCCTCTTATAAATGATTCCCCTCTTACACGATATGCGTTGGCACGCTTGGTAGCAAGTAGCAAGTGCTCAACAAACGTCAATTTTCTATCAAAACAATACAGCTAGTCAGATAGACCCTCCGATGAACAAAAGCGCCACTCAAAGACTCATGTCATCGTTGTGGCCCCAATGTACAAGGCTGGCTTTTAAGAGAAAAATATTGTTTACATTGCAGCGCGGATTTTTGGAATATCACCAAAGCCTCGTGAACATTGTGTGTCAGTGTACAAACGACAACACTGTTAACTGACCATCCTGTGTTTATATAGAACCATATTACAATGCACTTAAGGTGCCCTATGGTCGGTTAGCTGTGTTGTCGATAGTACCAACAGGTAGCGTGGATTTATTTCTTGATTTGGATGTAATGTTTTAAATTTCATGAACACAATAGTCACTACGACACATGACATTTTAGTGAGTCGAATGACAATGCAATGTTATGATGGTGGAGTTTGCTCTCCAAAAATATAGTAGGTACCTACTGTCCCGTCGATTACGTCAATTTAAAAGAGTATTTATAAACGTAATAATAATAAATCTTTATTTGGGAATATTACAACTCCATAGTTATATTAGCAACATACTTAAATCTAGGTTAGAACAAGAAAAATATAAAATTAACCTAAAAAGTGTACGCTACCCCTTTGATCTGCTCGATCCGATAAATAAATATTGGGCAGGTATACTTATCAGCAATGAAGTTTAGAATGCCGTTGAAGCTCTGTCTGACTCGTCCAAGCAGGGATACTATCCGCTTTCTCATGACTGCTGGAAACCCGTCGCTGCGCTGCGAGCCTCACAGAACATAACAAAGGCAGTGCACCTACTGGGCAAGACCAACAGCACTCTAAACGCATTGTTTCATTAACCTTTCACGGCGCTGTATGCTCGTTTTGTATACCGCACCCACAGGCTGCTCGGGTAAAAGCTCTAACAAAATTGTATATAATTATTTTGTAATGGCCTTTTAAAACTGCATAAATATTGTTGCCGGATACGATTGATATGGCACATCAAATACGTCATTTTGATTTATTGTGACGTCATCTAACCGAAGACTTGGGTTGGCGAAACAAAACCGACAATACACCTTAACTGTCGAAATCCGTTCACCCAATGCGATGACATATACCTCCATACACCAATACGCGAAAAACTTTACTGTTCTCGGCTGTCAGCTAAAGTAAAGGATGTCTGTATAGGTATGTGTAACCCACATCCTAATGCATATAATACACCGGTCCATCCTGACATAGCGAGGCGTCCGCTCCGGGCATGTCCAATATTATCCCAACCCCGAGCCCGCGCGTGCCTCTGCGTGCCATGACAGACTTAGTTCAGTATAATAATATATTATTATTATTATTTATTGGCTCTGATGGGGCTGCCGCGTTCGTGCAGTGCCTCCTCCATGTTCGCTGAAGCCAGAGTCCCCGACTTCTTCGCCGTTATCCGCGCCATTGCCTCCTTCTGGGAGGGAATTCGATGCTCACGGAATACTCATCATTCGCTTGTCCTTATCCTATTACTTGGGGTCGGTGCAGCATGTTTTTTGCTTCCATACCTCTCTATCGCCCGTCAACTCATCACACACATCTTTCCTGTTCATATCGTCTCTCACGCAGTCCATCCACCTTTTCCTTGGTCTACCTCTTCTCTTACATGGTCTCCTGCAGCGGTCGCGACACGCACACCACAAACGAGTTGGTGCACGTAGTAGCGCGAACGCAGCTGGAAAACCCTAAGCGAGTAGGTAACCACCAGTCTTCTGGTGAATATAATTCACTGTCCACGATGTCATCAGCCGTGGCGGAGTAATGCAGGCGCGACACGTAAAGCGCCTTTTTCTTCTAGTCTTTGTTGTATATACAAGGTTTTTCTCTTCATATTCTTTAGTTTAAACGTTTCGTAATAAATGTGACGCAACAACGCGTTCACATTTTCTCGTCTAAGTGGCATGTATGACTTGCGTCGTTATTTAGAAATCCATATAAGGTTTCGGGTAAAAAAAAGTTTCAACTCGTGGGAAAGCATATTCAGTTTGATCCACTCTATCGAGAATAATCTGCATGTTACATTTAATTAGATAGATAGATAAATAGGTAGATGAATCATTTATTTGGCGTTTTTAACTAAATAAAAATAAAAAATACAGAAAAAAACAACAATAAAAGAACGAGTAAAACAATTGTGGTACGGAAATAGAAGTATAAATTAAATTTAAGGCATATTGTGCGTTGCAATAATGCCAAAAAGGTACTGGCTCAGTTTTGCTTTGCTCGTGTGAGCTAGCACTGATATTCTGCCAGTAGCTCGGGTCATGATGCAGGTGAAATATTACAAGAAAAAAAATAAAAATAATTAATGCTAATAGCATACGAATCTACGTCAACCAGCACTATTCTGATGGAACTTTTGGTGCCAATATCTTATGAGAGACTTATATTTCCCCGCGACTTCGTCCCGTATCATATCAACTGCAATCCCTAATTGCATCCCTTTGGAGGATGATTATGGGGATAAGAACTATCCTATTTTTTAATCCAGGCCATATTCTATCTCTATTCCACATCTTAATCCGTTGAGCCGTTTTTGCTTGACTGAGAAACAAATATTTAAACAACCAAACATCTAAACTTTCGCATTTATAATTAGTGAGAGTTGGATTTTGACAATTTTGTATTAACCATCAACGAAAATAAAAGAAGTATTATAATAACTGTTTTCTTTTCTATCTTGACTTCTCCTGAGTCACTCGTGTATATTGAACATGATGAATAATATGCACATTGTTTGAGTATATGTTTTATAGTATAGCTTTGTACTTTGTTGGCGACCATCCATCCTCCTGGCGTTATTCCCGGCTGTGCCCTCAAAGGAGCCCGGGGGTCCGCTTTGGCATCTAACCCCCAAGATTTGGCTAAGACACTAGTTTTACGAAAGCGCCTTCCAACCTAGAGGGAGAACTAGACCTTATTGGAATTAGACTGGTTTCCTCACGATGTTTTCCATCACCGAAAAGCTAACGATAAATATTACGTACCTAAGTTCCGAAAAACTCATTGGTAAGAGCCGGGATTCGAACCTACGACCGCCGCTTGACAGCCGCATGCCAGAACCACTAGGCTACCGTAGCTCCTAAACTTTGTACTTGTTGGCAAACCCAAGTAAAAAAATAAAAATAAAATTTATAGTTATTTGTGTCACAAGGGAGCAAAATAGTATATTTACGGCAAGGGCGGTGTATTGAATCCTGAACGTAACGAGGGATCCTACAATTGAATCCTGAGCGTAGCTATTTTGCTACCAAGTGACACATACTATTTTTCACAGCGACTATGAAGAAATAAAAAAAAGATGCTGTTAAAATTACCTAACAAGTTTTAACTTTTCTTAATTTTCATTACAAATTTTTAAATTTTACGAAAAATACATATATTTTCAAATAACATTGTTAAAGTTAAAACTTGAAACATGATCGTTTTTAACCGATTGTGATAAAATTACCTTCGATTAATTTATTAAGATCTGTGTGCCAACACATTGCGTAAATTCTACATGCCAATTAATAAATTTAAAAAGTAGCTTGAACAGATAAGTAGCATTTTGATCCCTCTCGTCGTGGAGCAAAACTTACTTCTCCGAATGAAAGGTGTGAAAATTATATTTTAAGTCAATTCCTTTGTGGACTCTTTTCCACGGTAGTATGTGGCAAAGATTTTTCCAGGCAACAATTCGTCTCAAGAATACGAAACAAAATAGCTAGAGCAACAAAGTTAGTTAATCCAATTAAAAGTAAATAATTAACTTTGTTAGGTATTCTTTGAGTGAGTTTCGTTATTTCAAGCCGCGCTGGTTTATTTCTATCTCCTTATATTTACGTAATGGCACAGTCAAGTGCAAAACTATGTATCGAACTAATTATTTCATAAATATGCACCGAAACCATAATTCGCCGACATAAGAGCCATAGAACCTTTTTTACCAATTTTTTTGCACTAGACTATGTATATTACTGTATTGCTTATAAGTAAACCTGCCAATGTATACCACTAAAAATCGATATTTATTATTCACTTCCATTGTTATGAAATAATATTGAATGTGTAGAATTAGGCCAGTGTCAAGCGCACACACACTCAAACGCCATATTTGTTTATTAATTTGTATATTAAATAATATATTTATTTATATTTGTGTAGGAAGTTCTGAATTAATGCTTTAGTTAGAAGTACCTATGCTACTTGCATGCAAAACATATGTCGAAAGAAAAACATCATGTCGATAAAATTGGGTGTTTCAAAATTCATCAAACGCATTTTATATCTGTATTTTATAAAGCATGGGCCCACTATTACTAAACTTCTCTTTCTTAACCTAAGCATCCGAAATTGTCAACAAGTGGCTTATCTAAAGAACATTGACTCAATTGTCTTTCTTAGAATTCCAGACGAAACTTGAGAACTTCATTAAACAATCAATAGCTGAAAATACAAATGAACATATTGTATTTGTGTGAGCAAACACTACAAATCATGAGGCATTGTTGTATGATAGTGTTCTTAAGATTCTGGAGGGATATCTGACTTTAAGTTTAGATGAGGAATGATGTTATTTATCTTCACAATATAAAATACATTACAATAAGAACTTATTTAGTATTAAGGATCACCAACAGCGGCAACAACAAACACAAGCACTTATTATTAAAAAAAAACATTAGTTTATATTAATTGCGCCACCAATTACAGGTGATCACAGCATGCATTAAAGACACATTGAAAATAAAATAAAAGAGATATTAAGATGTATTGTAAGGGACACCATAGTAGTTAATAATAATATACTTCTCTCAGGGTCTAAAACTAATGCAAATTGCTATGGTTATTATGAGGCACGTCAATCGATCATCGACAGCAGTTTCGTCCTGAATCGACAAACTCTCATGTTCATGTTGCTCTGAACTGTTGCTCAGTTTATTGCATGTTATTTTCTGTTCAGTTTATTGTATAATATTTTATGTTTTTTTCCTTATAACAGGAAAAAAAACATAAATAGTCTAACTTAATTTATGAACATTAAAATTAAATCTAATATGTCCCCAAGGTTGGATTCCTGCGGAAGGGTTCCCATGCCCGGCTGCGTTCCCCGTCTGGATAGCTATGGCGATCCGGGCAAGAAATGAGCCAGTCCTATGGTCTCCGGATACTTCGACCAATTTTTAATTATATACTTTTTTTATACCACGGCGATGGCAAACAAGCTCACGACCCACCTGATGGTAAGTGGTTACCATAGCCTATGGACGCTTGCAACTCCAGGGGTGTTACATACGCGTTGCCAACCCTTTAAAAATTTATACACTCTGAGCTCACTCCACAACCGGAGCGTCTGAGGGAGGAAATTTCTCTGAAACCGTACGGTACACAACCATTTAGGTTCTAGGGTGTGAGGATGAATGCCCTGTCGACGGCGAGCGATGCGGTGGTAAAAAGCAGCCGTAGCCATCATGTCGAACAGTTCTTCGGAGCACAACCCGTTATATAAGCTACAGAACACGCACAAGGAGGCGAAGTCTCTCCTTAGACTCAACGGTTCTATATCGCTTGTAAGTTTGGGTTCGTCCACGATTCGCACAGCGCGTCTTTGAAGCGAGTCAAAAGGCCCGAGCTGGTATCCAGGTGCTCCCGCCCAGAGATGACAGCAATACTCCATGTGGGGACGGACTTGAGCCTTATATAATAAAAGTCTCTATCCCGGGGAGAAGTAACGATTTGCTCTGTTAAGCACACCGAGCTTTTTGGATGCCAGCTTGGCCTTGCCCTCTAAGTGTCTTTGAAACTGGACGTCGCTGGAAATGTCAATACCAAGGATCCCAATACTCTTTGGAATCGAAAGATGAGTGCCTTCGAACTGTGGGGTTACAGAAAAGGGGGTTTTCTTGGCGGTGAACGCACATACTTGCGTCTTCGTGGGGTTGAATCGGACCAAATTATCCCTCCCACACTCAGAGACTGGATAGAGTGTAATACGTATTCCCAGTACTGTCGTCCGCGTAAAAATGAATTCCATCAATGGACAGCATGTCATTGATATGCAGCAGAAACAGCGTTGGAGACATTACGGAGCCTTGTGGAACACCAGCATTTATGTCCATGCTTTCGGACCAACTGCCGTCTACAACGGCGCGTATGCATCTGCCGGACAGAAAGCTGGCAATCCATTCACACAAACCCTCGGGAAGTCCGTAAGATGGCAACTTCGATAGAAGACCTCGATGCCAGACCCGATCGAACGCCTTCGCTATGTCCAGGCTGACTGCCATTGCCTCACCACTGAGAACTCAGTGGCTGAAGCCCATCGGTGAGTGAGATACACTAGAAAGTCACCAGTCGAGCGACCGTGGCGAAATCCATATTGACGGTCGCTGATCAAGTCGTGCTCTTCCAGGTATCTCAGGAGCTTTGTGTTGATAACACGCTCCATCACCTTAGAGAGAAGGGAGGTTATAGCAATAGGCCTGTAATTCGATGGGTCTGATCTATCACCCTTTTTCGTACTACTGTGATGGAGGCTAACAACAAGATCTCTATACTCTAAATAAAAGGAAAGCGATAGGTTACAAACAATGTTATTGATGCGCTAATTCAATTTGAACTTATCCTTTTAAGTTTACTTAAGTTTTGGGTGGAAGGGAGCTATTGCGTAAATAATACGTAATTAAATACAGAAATGAGATATCATTTTACCGCCATAGACGGCACATGGTAGGCAGGTTTCAACATAGTGTAAGTAATGAAGTAAGTTATTCCTTTATTTCAAACATTTGAATTCCTTTTGTAGTCTTTCAATGAGACTTAGCTTTTTCACAGTCAAATATTTTTTTAAATAAATTTAAATGAATGATTGTTGTTTTAAGATTAAAATTTTTAATCAGATGACAAGGTAACAGACAAATGTCACGGTAATCTTTATATGAAAATAGGATGACTTATCTCTTGCAGTCGCATACTTTAATTTATGACCGTTATCGCGAAAATATCTTATTAAATTTTGTGAGCAGTTTCGTTAATGATATAGTTTTTTTATGTAATTCAGTTCAATCAATGTAAATTATCAATGTAGCAATATTATTATATTCTATGAAATGTGTAATTATGAAGTAATGTAATTGAAATGTACAAAATATAAATTAGCACGTAAGGTTTATCTGTTAGTGTTAATTTTTATAAATAAATATATAGTTTATTATTGTTAAGTCCGTTGTAGAAATAAAAAAATAAAAACAGGCTTGCGAGTTCAACAGCTCACGGAGCCACTAGTAATGCTTATATATTAGTTATGCTGTTAATTCTATTCAGGCGTAGCATAAACCCCTTAAGGCGATTAACGAATATACGCGGATGAAGTCGCGGGCAAACGCAAGTAATTAATATGTGTCTTTGCTATTTTAGGGATCCAAGCCATGTAAATAATCTCAGTCACGATATGTTGGTCGAAGTTGCACGGTGGGCAATCTACAAAATGTATGAATTATCCTACTTTTCTATTTTTGCGATCGCGTGACGCTGTAAACAGAGTTAATTGCAGTACGCCAGGTGGGTGTTATTAATTGCGTGTTTCGTCATTTTCAGCCCCTGCCATGCCGGCATTAAATCCCCTCCTCAGCTAATATAACGTTTATACGATCGTTTAACGAGCACTCACAAAATTGAAATTATGATGTTACCAGTGTAAGGCAGTATTTATTTTGAGGTTAAGTTAGGAGGTGAGCTTTACAAGTTTTTTATATAGAAAGTGTCTACCACTGTCATTAGCAACCAATAAGACATATGATATTTTCAGTTTAAAAAGCTGTGTCTTTCCGAGGGATATCCGCTTGCATATCGGCTATGACGTACGACGCTGCCGCCCAAAACGCTGCGCAGTCAATTACGTCTGTCATGTTTAGGACGTTGATTGTATCTCCTTCACTGTGGTGGAACCAGAAATAGCGTTCATTGGCATTCAGCAGAGAAGCTCCAGGCACACCCTTGTTTATAATCAAGTTTACATCCGAACTAGGGTAATTATTTGCTTGTAATTCATCTGTAGGTGTAAAGAGTTTTAATACTTCTGCAATCAAACACCGAGCCTCTTTTGAACCGGCTACTGATAAACCAAGTGGCTTAAACGTCCCTTCATCTGATTCCATAATGAAGTTGATATTGTTTAACTCTTTGTTATGCCTCTTTAAATAGGATTGGGCTCCAACCAAACCAGGTTCTTCCGCTGTCCACAAAATAGCTCGCAAAGTTCTTTTTGGTCTCAAATTTAAATGATGTAGTGCTACTGGGGCCAACCAACTGATTATCATTCCACCTCCGTCATCCATAGCTCCCTGTCCTACATCCCAACTGTCAATATGTCCTGACACAATAACTAATTTCTCAGGAGCATCGCTACCTTTAACGTCTATAATGGTATTACGGGACTTTTTCATGTCAAAAGTGCTGAACATTTTAATTTGTAGAACAATTTTTTCACCTTGTGTTTGCAGTCTGTGTAGTAAATCTGCGTCTTCATGAGTAATTGCTGCTGCAGGTATCCTCGTTACTTTATCATCATAGTACTGAGCACCAGTGTGAAGGGAATAGATGGAAAAAGGAGTAACTGATCCAACCAGGGACGCGACAGCTCCTTTCTTAGCAGCTTTTGTGGCTCCTTGTGATCTATATTGAACAGTATCTCCGTAACTAATGTATGGTACGTCATATATCACAATTTTTCCTTCAATATCGGCATTGGACTTTTGATCAAGTTCTTGAAAGCTCTGGACGACAATGGCCTCTGCAGTGATGCCATCTTTTGGAGTACTCACACTAGTTCCAAGACCGAGCACTGCAATATTTTTAGGACGAGGAGATATCATTGTCGCTGATTCATGTCCACGCACCCAGTGTGGTGCCTAAAATGTTATAGCAATTAATAAAGTGGTACACAGTTAGAAAATAATTCATTAAGACAATGTGTTCCATAGACAGGGGTAAAGTCGAGTTCTCCAATGTAAAAAATATACATAACCTTTCAAAAATATCTATACACACATTCTTTATTGTTATTGACATGAGTCGAATGTGTAGCTACTTTTTAAAGGTTGCCTGTTTAGATAATAGAGAAATACACTGTACGAACAGAATAACTTGTAGATGTAGAGATTAGATATGTATATTATTTTCTATCGATCAATTGAAAAAATCAAACGTTTCAATACTAATAGAACGAAATGCTGATAAAATGTCCCCTACTCAAGGACTTATAATACAGGTACACCTACATCTACTTCTTCAGTAGTGACATCCGTCAACCCGTGTTCTTTAGTCAAATTGATCATGTGATCTATAGCGTTCTCCAATGTCTCTGTCCCGGACGGGCGCGCCCCGAATTTGTCCAGAAAGGCAGCAAATCTGTAACCATGTATTTAAATTATTATAACACCATCAGCTTCAAATTAACTGATGTTTTATATGATGGGCCATTACAAGAGCGATCGACTTTCATGGCCAGATTTTACAGTTTCAGAAGCGTTAAATACTTTACGGCGTCAATAAAGAATGGCTTTCGTAAGTAACAATTTTTAATTGGAAAAGGATTTGTTTTTAAGGGGACTATATAAATAT
Organism: Epinotia bilunana; assembly: GCA_947049275.1. Taxonomy (NCBI): domain Eukaryota; kingdom Metazoa; phylum Arthropoda; class Insecta; order Lepidoptera; family Tortricidae; genus Epinotia; species Epinotia bilunana. The sequence continues at coordinate 26,914,616 of OX346256.1, forward strand.
ATATGTATATCCATACGCGTCAGCGTAGCATAACCTTGTATTCATAATTAAAACGAAATTAAAATGTCAAAATGGAGCGAATTCCAATCAATATGGACCAAAATATAAAAGCGGTCTGGATCGTATATTTTTTCATAACATGCTTTATCTTATTTGCCTGCGAAAATTAAGACAATAAGAGCGAATGGAACGTTACCGTATGACTTATTGGTAATTGTGCTAATGACAGTTTAACAACAACACTACATGAATACCTACTGTGTGATTGCATTGAAGATAAAATAAAATTGATTCAACAATTAATACGGCTTCACTCCCAATCTAATAAACAGGGATATCCCAACAAGCAGCAAGACCTAAGATGCAATAATTTACCGTCTTTAGTATGCATTGATACATTATTATATACGTACATACAACATACATATCTACATTCACCCCTTCATCCCCAAAAGGGGTATTAAGCGGAGCACATGAAACTTATGTACCGGTGCCACGTTTAGTATAAATCTAGTAATAAAAGATCGACGAAATGTGAATATTATTATCTCTTCTCTCTCTCTTCTCTCTTATTATCATAAGTTTCTCAGTGTATAAGTTTAATATTATAATATTTTTAAGAATTGTAGACATTGACGTTTATTGTATGCTGTGTACCAAGTTTACTTTCACATTACAAAACATAATAATAAATAAAAACTTACTGCTCAAACATTTGCTTTCCCAGACCTTTATTCCTAATCTCATCCATAATTCTTTGCGTCACATTCTTATACGATGCAATATTCTTCACTACTTGAGGAACAACATTACATTCAGTTACATCATATTTATTTATAACTGCAGCAGCTTCAACATGAATTAAACTTAAAATAACTAACAGGATCACAGATAATTTGTACATTTCGGCCAACGGTTGTGGCTACACTGGAACTATGTGCGTTGAGTTCTTATCAGTATCCGTTGAACTGGGGTCAGTTGGGTAGAGATTAGGAATTAATTCGTCTCAATGAGCTTGTTTCGTTTCGGTAGCTAATTCAACACTGACTTGAGTCAAATTAATACAAAATATGGCAAACTTAGTTGTATTTACAAGCCTTAGCTATTGCAACAAAATACAGTCAGCATCATATAGTAAGTAGTAGTCAAAGTAGCCAAATATATCGGAACAAGTCTTTATTACTATGAGTAAGGATGTGTTACGACACATTTGGCTACTTTGGTTGCTACTAATATATGATGCTGGCTGTACCTATATGAATTGATTTTACTCAAATCTTGCAATGAAAGTGTTCATTTTTAGTCGTATCGATACGAAACTTAGCAAGTCAATGGCGGAACACACAGTGTACCCTGTTTTATAATATAGATGACAATACAATAGTTTATTTTTATAATCTATCAGTGTCAACTGTTAGTCATTGTAGAATAAAGCAAGGTAAGTCACTCCCGACCATATATCTTAATTACGTCACACAGTTGCCAGCATTGTGCAAAGTGGGCACACAAATGTTGCCATTGACTGACATGTTCCATACATACAAGGACTTTTATTAATGCGCGAAGAATAGGAAAAAAATATTAGCTAGGTGTAAGTATTTATTTGGGCTGCAAAGGACACTATTAGTGGTTTAACGTAAATATTGATTGATAGCACGTAAGTGAAGTATTGCAATTTACTCGGGTAATTATTTTATTCTTATCTTCTTTTAAAAAATGGCTTCCATCTAAGTTAAGATGATTTCGCCAATGTGAAGTTTGTTTGCAAAGGGACGTTGTTTGGTAGTTTGGTCAGTCGTCAATAGTGCAATCAGCGTCAGAACCTGCGTTAAAAAGTAAGGCGTCCACCACTGACCGCATCCCCGACGAAAGACCTAATTTACTTTCACACATTGGCTGACAGTCACATATATCACATACGGCACATACTCGTTCAATAAATTGAAACTTGATGTCTTTCCAGTATTTATTTACGTTAGTATTATTATGTAAAACGTAATTGTAAATTTTTATTTTCACTAAACCTTATCAAATACCATATTAGCCTGACATATAACTGGCATTTACAAATGTTACCTAACAACTACTGGCTGTAATGACATAACATTTCAGTAAGTAACATACTCGCGAAACTACGAAGGACATAACGAGCTCAGTTAATATGAAATGAGATATTTTAGTTCGGAACTTTGTAATATGGGAACCATGCTAATTATGAAAGTTGGTTGGTAGTTAAATACTTTGCAGCGTCTAAGGGTGATCATCCACCGCAGCTGTGTGACGTTGCGAGGCGGTGAGCGAGGAAACATGCATCAATAGTGTGGATTTCCTATTGATCCATTTTTCCTCGCAACTTCACACAGCTGGATGCTCACCCTAAAGCTGGCTGTTGACGATCGGAGAAATGCCGCGTCAGAATCGTTCCATGAATGTCAAAACTGTGGCTTTTAAAGTTGTTGGCGTAGCTCGTTGGATATCCAAATTATCACACGGCTACCACAAATCCTACCGCTTCAAGATAACAACCGATGACTTTTGCCCGTGCGATGAAAGCACCTCATAATCCATGGACCACCTTTTAAAAGACTGCCCGAAATTCACAAACCCGAGATTCAACCACGAAATCATCTGCATAATCAGATAATCACGAAACAGAAAAAAGTTTAATGGTACATTCTTCATTCTTGATTCGTGCCTCAAGGAAATGGACATGGGCTAGTCCCGACGGCAAAATAAAGAACGAAATTGATTACATCACAAGTTCTCGTAAAGATGTAGTCATGGACGTAACCGTTCTTAAAAACTTCAGAACCGGAAGCGACCACAGGCTGGTAAGGACGACATTAAGGTTTAACCTGAAGAAAGAGCGAGCAAAAATGATTGCCTCTCCCAACAGGTATTTCAAGGAAGAAACCGCTTTTCTTCAGGAAGAATTCCGGGTAGATCTACAAAACCAATTTGAGGGGCTGGGTGAGCAAAACTTTGATGTTGACCATATTAATAGCCTGTTTAGAAAGACGTTAACAGATACGGCAGAAAAACACCTTGGTAAGCACCAGAGAAAGAAAGAGAAGTTGTCATCAGAGACACTGGCTTTGGTAGAAGAATGGAGGCAAATAAAACATAACACGATAGCAGATCAGAAACAAACAGAAAGCATAATCAAAATCACTAGTAAATCTATCAGAAAAGACTTAAGAAAACGTAATACTGAAGTTATAATCAACACGATCAAAGAATACTGAGGTCCAAAAATATTTAGAAGAAATCTAAGAACCGGAGTAAAAGAAATAGTGAAGTTGAAAGATGACGATGGAAATTTGAGCGTTTCTCAAAAAAAATGCCACTACATTTTTCCGGAGATTATCTGCAACTTTTATGTTATTTCTACTCAAAATCACGATGTCTTTCCATCCCAATAGGAGAAAAAAAGTGTCCCAAAATGTCCATACATTTTTGAACTTTCCTATTGTGTTACCACCATACAAAGTGTATGGTAAATGGTAACACAATAGGAAAAATATCTTTGGGATTTTTTTTTGTCCTACCAGGGTCGAAAGAGCTTCTGATTCTGAGTGGAAATAGTTAACATAAAATTCCTAGAAGTACAATTAATAATAGTGGCATTTTTTTTGAGAAACGCTCATTTAGTTACAGACCGGGACAAAATAGTAAATACTGTTGAACATTTCTACACCAAACTTTACTCATCTCAGTCAGCAGAGCCAGATCAATCTACCAGATGTAGTGACAGTAGAGCACCACCCACACTATACAAAGATAGAGATAACGTACCCCCAATATTACCTACGGAAATTAGAAAAGCTCTACTGTAGTATGAAAGCCGACAAATCTCCTGGCGAAGATGGCATCACATCCGACTTACTTCGCGCTGCTGGAGACCCTATCATTAACCTCCTTGTAAAACTATTTAACCAGGTACTTCAGGATACTCGCACTCCAAAATCATGGAAAACTGCCATCGTTACCATCTTACATAAAAAGGAGACATTTCGAAGCTTACTAACTACCGCCCCATAAGCCTTCTTTCCCAAACTTACAAACTTTTTGCAAAAGTATTATGCAACCGTCTCACCCGTAATCTCGACGAGTGCCAACCACCCGAGCAGGCCGGCTTCCGAAGCGGATTTTCTACCATTGACCATATACAAGCGGTAAAACAGCTCATGGAGAAAAGTCAGGAGTATAATAATAATTAAAAAAAAAAAAGATTTATTTAGCAATAAATAGTACAATAAGTGGATATAATCTAATTAAGTTATTAATAACAAAACTTATATCTAACAGGATTATTCGTATACAATATTAATACGCCAATGCGTCTGAAAGAAATGGTCTTAGGGGACCAATATACAAGTTTATTGCCTAAACTAGGTTACAGTTGTAATCTGTATTTTAGGCATAAATGGTCTTTGTTTTACATATATATTGTCTGTCTAAACATTTGTTACCTCGCGTCAAGAATTAAAAAACTATATTTAACAAAAAAATGCTTGCGATTGCAGAACTATTTCACTATAGTAAGCAAATTTTCTGTCTCGTCGTAGGTCAGAGTTAGCAACCATGCTGTAACTTTAGTTTGGCATACTTTGCTATTTTGATCGTACACGGAGCATTGTTTATTTATTTTATTATAAAGAAAAGGGCCCAGGAAAGAGAAGAAACTGCGTAAAAGCGTGTTTAGTGCGAAATTGCTTAAAAATTATATCCAACCGTCTTGCTACAACCCTAATGTGCCTATTAGGGTTGTAGCAAGACGGTTGGATATAATTTTTAAGCAATGCTACAACCCTAATAGGTGTGCACCTATTAGGGTTGTAGCAAGTCAACTTGTGCTGTTTTAGAATTACGCTCCTTATGAATAGTTGTCAAACTGTTAGTACTTTACATGATTGGTACAATTCCGTGGTCGGAAAATAAAACGTAAGGAAGGTAGCCACTTTCAAAATGGCTCTTTGAGGCACGTTCAAGTGTCAATAGAATGGTCTTCGCAGCCCCACCCCACGAAGTTATCCAGTATGTTAGTATAGATTGACACAAAGCCGAATATATCCGATGTATGTTCTTTGTTAGCAACACTTCTTAGCTTTTTAAAGACAAAAATAAGTTTACGTACTCTAGCCGCAAGAACGTCTATGTGGCTTCGGAAATTCAGGTTCGAATCAATCATTATGCCAAGATATTTTATGGTATCAACCTTTGATAGAGCAGGACACGTATTACATACCTGTTGATTAGCTAGAAAGCAATGGTGCGCACGGATTGTGTCATTGTGTGCTGGTTGTACAGATCTTCTCATGGAAAAAGCCATGTATTTAGTTTTTTCAGCATTGAGGGTAAGTAAATTGCGCTTTAGCCAATTAGTAACCTTACAGAAACCTTTCTGAGAATAGTCGTATACATCCGCCCAACTACAGCCCGAGAACAATAGCACTGTATCATCGGCATATGATATTAGAGAGCCATGGTTGAATTGAAGGTCACACAGGTCATTAATGAAAATGAGAAACAGGGTCGGGCCCAGAATGCTACCCTGGGGGACTCCAAAATCGACCTTGAGGTATGGACTTATGTAGTTAGCAACCTTAACACACTGCAAGCGGTTGCTGAGGTAATCCTTGAACAAACATAGCTGCTTGTCCCTGATTCCTATCTAAAGTATAATCGACCCCTGTGCATGGCCTTCGTCGATTACGAGAAGGCCTTCGACAGTGTCGAGCACTGGGCCGTGTTTGACTCTCTCCATCGCTGCTCAATCGATGCTCCCTACGTGGACGTGCTTCGGGAGCTGTACAGCTCGGCAACAATGCAGGTTCGGCTCCATAAAATGAGCGCGCCAATTTTAATTCAGCGGAGAGTGCGTCAAGGGGATACCATTTCACCCAAGCTTTTTACGGCTGTTCTAGAGGACGTCATAAAAACGCTTGCATGGGATAGGTCCAGTATTAATATCAATGCACTTGAGATTCGCCGACGACATTGTCTTGTTTGCCGAGACCCTGGATGAGCTCCAAAATATGATCCAAGATCTTTATCATGCTTCCTTGCAGGTAGGTCTCAGGATGAATATGTCCAAGACTAAGGTCACGAGCGTTTCCAGCGAGTCGAATTCAACTATAACCGTTGGAAACGAGTCGCTGGAGATCGTTGACCGATACGTTTATCTCGGTCATATTCTATCCTTTGACAAGGAGCATCAGAACAAAGAGATCTCCAGGAGAATTCAGCTCGGTTGGGCGGCATTCAATAAGTTAGACGACATCCTCAAATCCGTTGACGTTCCACAATGCCTAGACTCGTTTTTATAATCAGTGTGTCCTGCCCACAATGACGTATGGTGCTGAGACATGGACGCTCACAAAGGAGGCTGTGCATAAAGTAAGGGTGGCACAGAGAGCCATGGAGCGCGCCATGCTCGGCATTAACCTACAAGACCGAGTGAGGAATACTGAGATCCTAAGGTGCGGAACGTCGGAGAAGTCATAACGAAACTCAAATGGAGTTGGGCAGGACATATTGCCAGGCAGCGTGACGGTAGATGGACCAAAACGTTAACGGATTAGTGGCCACTAACAGGAAAAAGAAGCGTCGGTCGTCCACCGGCACGATGGGTTGACGACGTAAACAAGACCGCGGGTCATTTCTGGATGAGACTAGCACGGGACCGGGATAAGTGGCGTACTTGAAGAGAGGCTTATGCTCAGCAGTGGGCGATTAAAGGCTGAAAATGATGATGATGATGATGATGGCACATTCTTCATTTCCGCCATCAACCATTACACCATCACTTATCATTCATACACAGAATCACTTATTCCATTAGACATCATTTACCATAAAGTAATCGTGGATTCAGTCGCCCGTATCCTTCGTGGCGACTGTTTTCTGGTAATAACAGTGATAAAAAAAAAGATATCCAAACAGTGCACCAACGCACCATCTAAATGGAACGATCATCCATAAGGACGCATTCGTTTCTCATCGAGACAAATGGACGATTAGTGAATCAAAATCAGAATCAAACAAGACAAAGACAAAAGAAAACGTGAATCTGTGCCGTGTCACGAAATGGGCCCAACTCAGCATGATGCTGGCTTTACAGCCAACGCTGGTCTTCCGTTGGGTCCATCCAGTGAGGACACGGTATCTAACACATAAACACATAACCGCCGGTTCCTAAGGGCGGGCCTGATACTGATATCACCTCTTTTAGGCCGATAGCAGTTCTCCCCGTGTTTGGAAAAGTATTTGAGATTATCGTTAACCGCTGCATCAGTCTGCAAGTAGCTGACCGTTTGCACCCCAGTCAGCACGGCTTCCGAAAATCCCGTTCGACCACTACAAACCTCGTTGCCCTCGCTGACTACGTTTGTAAGGAGATGGATGCGGGCCGCCAGGTCGATGCTGCATATTTCGACTTCAGGAAAGCATTTGACCTGGTTGACAATGACATCTTGCTGGAAAAACTAGCATTAGCAGGCTTCACGCCAAAGCTTCTAAATTTTTTCGCTAGTTACATGTCTGACCGCCTGTACAGGATGGTGAATAATACACGAGGTTCGGTTATGAACTGACGATATATTCGAAGGTGCACGGGCTTATATATAGGAGTGAAACAATACGTGATTACATACAGGGTACAAGGATTAACAAACAATACGTACTTAACTTAGTCTAGTCTAAACACTACCATGCTACAGCCAGCAGTATGTCAGGGTGGGTGGTTATGAGTCAAACCGTTACTTCACGCTATCAGGAGTAAGTCAGGGCAGTACTCTAGGGCCTACGCTGTTTCTCCTGATGATTAACGACTTGCCTGATGTGACTCGCACCGCTGAGAGTTTGCTTTTTGCGGATGACCTGAAGCTGTTCCGAGGTATCGGTAGTACGGCTGATAGTGCAGCGTTACAGGCTGACATTGACGCGGCAGCCGAGTGGAGTATTTTAAATCGACTGCCTTTTAATGTCAATAAATGTAAGTTGATCACATTTTCACGTAAGCGCTCTCCACTCCAAACTGAGTACCATTTAGCTGACGACACTCTGGAAAGAGTTAGTGAAATTCGTGACCTAGGTTTAATATTAGATGATAAGTTTGACTTCCATAAGCACGTAACTGGCATTTGTAAGCAGGCTAGCAGGACCTTGGGGTTTGTGATGAGGATTGCAAAACAATTTCATTTCGGAGTGGCTAAGATTCTCTTTAGCGCATTTGTAAGGAGCAAGTTAGAATACGGTGCTGTTGTTTGGGATCCGTACGAGAGCAAATACTCTCTCATGATTGAGAAAGTACAACGCAAATTTACTCGCTGGCTGTACAAAAAATCTTTGTCTCGGGCATGGTCGGGCTAGACACGCTGGCGCTGCGAAGAAAGCTATTGCTACTAGTCCACTATCTGTCAATTGTCCATCACCGAGTTGATAGTGCCTCGGTGTTGGCTCGGATCGGATTGGTGGTTCCGACGCGGATACCCGCGGACGCGGACGGGGCGGTGGCGCCGCGCCGCCGCCGGCCGGGCCTGCTGCAGCGGCCGTCCGCTCGCACGCGATACGCGAGCCACGCGCCTACCGCCCGTGCCATGACGTGGCTGCATCGAATGCTCACTCAGCACGAAGACGCTGACATGTTCGCTGATCGGTTGACATACTTGTGCAATATTGCTAGGATATTTTTGAATTGGCATTTAATGAATGGAATGACATTATAATTACGATTGACATTACAATTACGATTTGTGACATTTTTACCAGTGAATGTTTCTTTTCTTTTTTTTTTTGTTATTTTAGCATGTAAGCGATTTGGTGTTTACACTGTAAGCTTTCAATGTATTGTGAATAAATAAATAAATAAATAAATAACAAAAGAACGGAAATAAAACATAACATGAAATTGTAGACAATAAAATTTATCAAAAAATTAATTAAAATAAAAACCAAAATGCAGTAGGTAGTGAGTAGTGAAAGTCGGAACAACACACGACTGCAAACTACTGACGCCTTTGAATGTAGTCACAATACAATCCATTCACTTAAATGCTCCCATTTGGCGAAGCTTGATTGAAAGTGATTCCGAAAAAAAATCATCGTTCCATCCACTGTCTTTACCACATCCATTCGTCTGTGGAGCGCCCAGATCGCTTTTCAGTTGTAACTCAATAGGTAATATTGTTGGGTGCCCCACAGATGAATGGATCTCGTTCACCACCGCACTACGCTCGTACTTTATGCTATAGTTTGTAACAGCTTAAACCATTTAGCACAAGTAGCCATACACATACGTCAGAACGCTATATTGACCAACAACCTAGTGAAGCCGGTTTTCAACCAAGAGAAATAAGTTTAGCATACGCAAACATAAACCAATTAAATTGCATGAAACTCAAAATAGATGCTCTTGATAGCATTGCGACACGAGCTGAAAACGTTGTGCAATTTTGTTTGTATACGTGTGTGTAAGCGTGTGCTAAACATATTTGGCCTGGTTGAAAACCGGCTTTACTTGTTTGTTCCTAATGCTCTGTCCATCTTTTTTCTTGGTCTGAGAGCACTATTATAGGCTCTTTTCGCTACATATTATGTAGTATAGCTCAGTGAGCCTTAAAACTTATTTTATTTATCAAGAATAAACATTATATTAAAAAAAAAAATTAGAAAAGCATTACTTGTGAAAAAAAAACCCTAATAACTCTTCACTACACACGTTTTTTCCGTACATGAAACCTTCATAGATATGAAGATTTATTACATGCCTTTCGCAGTAAACCTGAGAATTACACGATAAATCATCAGCAATGTCGCGTGGACATACATAATATACGTGTATATGGATGGCGTTGGCTCCTTTCGTATTATGTGTGCGAGTTTATTGGCCTAGGCTGTTACACTAACTTACGATTAGTGGCTCGGTAGCTGCAGTACTAGCGAGCCTGTATGTTTATAAAAAATATACAATATTTTTTGAGTTTAGAAAAAGTAGCGCGATTAAAAAGTTCTATGTAATTAATGTATTTACCTGCTCACAAAATTTTACGAGAATCGGTTGAGAAAAGCAACCTGTAGAGAACACCAGGACAGCCGGACAGCCGAACAGCGGGACAAGCTGAAACGGAAATCTTCGTTCGCGAGAATCGGGTCAGAAAAGCGACCTGTAGGGGAGAACAGCGGGACAGCGGGGCAGACACCGGACATACGAACCATTTTCGGCCCAAGCTGAAGCATATAACTGTTCGCATCGCTCGCTCATTCCATTACGAACCGATCAACGTTAAATATGCCGCCGGCAGCTGTCACTCCACATAAGCTTTCCATACATTCAGATTTTAACGAACACCGCTTACGATTACGCGGTTTGGTGCTTAGAACACCCAAAGCCAATCAACGGATCACCTAAGGCCAATTACGCATTTGACGGGAAATATTTACTCCTTCAGTACACGGTAAAGTCTACCGATAGTTTATATAACACCACGGCAAGGTAATTTAATTTAATTTCTAACTTCAACATCTAACGAGGAAGCAAAGCGAACGAAGTTCTATGCTTCGGCTTGGGCCGAAAATCGATCGTTTTTATGTCCAGATGTCCGGATGTCCCGGTTGCCCGCTGTTCTCCTCTCTAGGTCGCATTTCTCAAGCGATTTTTGTGAGATTTTGTAAGCAGGTTCGTTTATTATAGTTTTTTTTTTGTCGAAAAACTTTTTCGAAATAATAAAACCTTATTTATATAATATAAAAGTAAAATTTAAAAATTTAAAAACCACCCGACAAAAAAATTAACTAAAAACGAACAAATAATATTTTGAACCTATTATAATTATTCTGCCGTCCTATACCTAAAACCGGACTAACCCACAAATTGTAGTTTTGAGAAAAAAGCAAAAAACCATTAAATAAATATTTCTAGACTGTGTGAAGGTTTATCCTGATTTTTTTAAATACGAAAATTAAAACTTAATTTATACTTCCCATAGTAGCGTAGCATTTCGTGAAATACTGTCTTGTTTCTTGTTTATTCAGGATTTTATGCTTTAGATGTGCATATAAATCACAAATAATTAACAATATCAACACTAAAACATCACTAAGTACACTGTAACGGTGTTCTTGCATAGCATTTAAAGAGTAATAAATATACATTTACAACACACACACATTTAAAAATGTATGCATAACTAAATAGCGACTAAGACATCTAACTGGTTTATAGTATTGTACTGATGACAATCAGAAACCAAAAAAACATTTTAATAAGATCGTTTTCGTCCTTTAGCAATCATAAAGCTATGAAATAGCAGGAAACTGTGGTTGTACTGCCACAGTGCACTAACCTAAAAACACGGTAGATGACAAACCATCGTGGTTAACTAGTTTTAAGTATTGTTATCGTACACGAAAAAGTTAGTTTGATTTGTCAAATCCACGCAATCCCGCATTGTTGAATTGCGTATCCTAAAGTTATTTGACATTTTATGTAAATGAAACGCACTGGTATGATTTGGTTTTTTATTATTAATACATATGAATATTAACAATTAATAATTATGTCTTATACAATCGAATCGTTATATTCGATATATTTGATATATTTTCATTTAATATGTTTGAAGCTGGTTGAATCACTGATGAATTTTGAACCGCGGTGTCCTGGCATTCAATTGCACGTGTTGTGTGGTTGTTATTTTGTTGAAAATGACTTTCAGTATCGTTATTTGACATTGGCCTATATTCGGGTTCTGGCTGTAAGACAATTGAGGTTAAAGAATGTGACTCCATCGGTTGGTCATAATTTATTTCTGCTGCAACTGTAAATTTCAGATTATAGATACTTTTTTCGGAGCACTTTTCCATTTTTTTATTCGTTTTACTGTTTTCTTTATCGGAGTCTTCACTGTCTGTCGCACTTGGGCAGTAATTTGAATCTATAACAGAGTCATCTGATGAAAGAAAATCGAGCGGTGTGAGGTTTGAGGTGCGATTAACGAAGGAAGGTTTTTGAGGCGCGTACGATTCCTGTGATGAAACAACCGAGGTTGAGGAATGCTGCGGCAATAACCTCAAGTTTGAGCATATAAGATTTATCAATTCAGTTGTTGTTAGATTCGAAGGATTCTTCTTTTTGGTTGATTGATGAAGTAAACGTATGCTTTGAAGACGATGCTTTTTTATTAGACTGCAGTAGTGAATCACAACTACTTGACATTACCGGTAAGTTACTATCGTATGAAGTAGAGGTATTGGGAAAATCACCCAAGAAGGGCATTGAATTCTCCTTTGCATAAAGCGTTTCAGCCAGCTCTGTTTCTGTCCTACATTTAGGGAGATTAGAGTGTCATGCTGCGTAGCTATAGAACTGCCACAATGTATAAGTTCTAAAGCCGACATACCTTGATTTGAATGCACATCTTTCGTTTCATGTTGCACGGATGTTATATTATTTCGTTCTTGATATTCTCCTAATCTAATGCAGCACTCTATCATACTCTGTATTCTTGAGCTCATAAGACGTCTGAAAAAAATAAGTTAGGCTTAGGAATCATATATAACCAATACACAAAATTATATAACCCCACGACACCAAAATCGTGAAAAAGCTCATCAAAATAGGATGCATCCACGCCGAGACTTTACGAATACTTTGAATCCGTTTCACGCGCGAATTATGCGCGATAAGTTATATCTACATAGCGATATGTACCCGTAGTGTCTCGCTCAGTCACTCGAGCTCCCCCGCCGCTGGCAGTCCACTCGTAACTCGCCGCCAACGTAGGTACATAGATAACTTACAAACTACACACATAATGCCGTCACGTAAAACTATATACACCGTCACTCAGCGAATTTGAGACTAATACGAACGTATCGCTTTTTAATGTGTAGATGCTTAATGATACATTGTCCAGTCAATTACTACACACAATCACAAGTATTTATATACGACAGAAATTTGTAGATACCTACTAAGAGCCAATCAAGTGGAAAAATGCTTCACCTATTCGTATTGAGGATAACGATTTGAATCATAATTACATAAAAAATGAATCCTTACCTCTTTTTCCCGATCATTGTGCGGCGAAAAATGCGAAACCATCACTCACTGACTTAAACACAACCTTCTGCGCGCGCGCCGTACCGCCGACTGCCCCCGTCTGTGACACTAGAGCGGCGCGAGTTGTGCGCTTAGACCGGTTTTAGCTTAGCAATGCTGGGTAAACGGGTTGTAGTGTTGTATTATTACAAATTCTGAAAGGTATGCACGCATGAACACAGTCACGATGTTTTAGCGTTGTATTTGTAATAAAAATGGCTACAAATATTTTACAAATAACGGGTTAAGGTACTTTAGTCAGTTTTAAGTATAATAAGCCAACACAGACTGGTTTTAAGCGTAGCAAAAGTAATGTCAAAATGTTCTTCATAAAATTTAATAAAAAGGCAAAGGGATTTTTAAGGGGATTTGTAACGTTTGTGTTGACAAACGTTTTTATAGTTTGGGATCAAGTGCAAGATTTGTAGGATAAAGCGACAGTAAAAGGCCTTTAGTTAAATTATAGTGTTGTAGTGTTAGTTAGTCACTTTTAAGTATTGCAAATCTCAAAAAATCAGGGGCTTAACGATGTTGGGTGGTTCTTTAACTTCAAAACTATAAATCATAAAAATATAGGTCCAAGCTCAGTCGACGGGGAATTTGATTCTCACTCTGAATATGCCTCAAACTCAAAAATGACTATTTGTGGGTTAGTCCGGTTTTAAGGATAGGACGGCAGTATTATCGTCACATGTTATGTAAGTTCAAATATTTTTATTTTCCAAGCGTCTCGTCGCGTCGGGGGACCGTCGGGCGACTGAAGCGGTCCCCCGACGCGACGACGCTTGGACGCCCTCTCTTTGCGTCGGGGGATTAAAAGCGAGAATATAGTCGCTAGTTCTACAGCTCACAGTCACTAGTTTATTAGGTGTAAGTTCAAGCTCAATTTGCAAAATTAAAAGTCGTGGATAAGGTCAAATACCTGGGACACATTCTCACGAGTGACCTAAGGGATGTATGTATGTATGTATGTAAGCACTTTATTGTACACAATAACAGGTTAAAGAATATACATGTCACACAATAGATCAAAGTACAAAGGCGAACTTATCCCTAGAGGAAGGTAGGTAGACCGAGATAGGCAAACTTATACAGTGTACAAAAACACAGAGAAAATGAAAACAAAACCCAATAGGTATTAATTCTAGACAAATAAAAACATGCCAATACATATATAAATAAATATACAGGGATACAGGGATGATTCGGATATAGAAAGGGAGCGCAGGGCGTTGGCGGTTCGGAGTAACATGATTGCCCGCAGGTTTGCTCGCTGCTCACGTGACGTAAAAATAACATTATTTAAATCATATCATATTGTCAATCTCTGTACACGTGCAGCCTGTGGATCTGGTATACGAAACGAGCCTACAACGTCCTGCGAGTACAATACAACAATGCCTTTAGAATGCTGATGGGACTGTCTAGAAGGTGCTCTGCGTTGGGCATGTTTGTGGATGCGCGCGCGGATAGTTTTCAGACCATAGGAAAAATATAGTCTCCTTACTAGAATAGAATAGAATAGAATAGAAAAACTTTATTCAACATCACATGACAATAACCGTCGTGACTAAGTCGTGTGAGGCATAGTCCCGACAGTATTCTAAAGGAAATTGCGGATAGGTTTGATTGTCCGATACTAAAGCAGTGGTCCGACCAAATTAAAAGCGTAGCACATTTCTTAGTATAGTAACGTTGCTGGAGTTGAGTGTGTATGTGTGTGTAATGTCCCAATTGCTTATGTATAAATGCTAACACTACACTAAGATATTTGTTATGTTACTAACACTCTATGGATACTTTGTATGTCCGAAATAAATAAATTGATTGATTTTTATTTATTTTTTATTTATTTATTTAATGAAGAAACAAACAGTCGTTTACAGAAATTAATTCTTAAACTATCGCTTACATATTAGACCTGGAGTTTCCTTATTTTATAAACATAAGCATATTACCAACATACATTATCAACAAACTTAAGTATCAGCTTCATGATAATAAATGACTTAAAAGTTTAACTTGCTGTTGTAACTAAGTAATGAAATTCTAATATTTAATATGACAGCTTACAGTCAGATTGTGATAAACCCATTCGTAAGTATATGTACACAGTCAAGTGATTGATCATATTATTATATAGACCATGGTTACTGGAAAGCATGTTTTAATGACTTAATAGAACAATTAAACAGATCAATGTCTTTAAGTCTTTCATCATGGTTAAACAGTTTACATACACGTCTTATAAACAGCATATTTTGTGCATAACAAGTTCGATTGCGGGGAATCGAAAATAAGAATTTCTTTTGACATTGGCGCTGACGTCTACAAGGTACCCTTAAATTGATTTGATGTAATAGTGAGGGGACATCCAACATATTAGATATGATTTTATATAATAAAAAAGAGTCTACACAATCTCTGCGGGCACGGAGTGTTTGTAATTTATGGTGAGTTAGTGAATCAGTGTAACTAGTGTACTCATAGCCAGTTCTGAAATTAAGGGCTTTAACAAATTTTTTTTGTATCCTTTCCACTCTCTCGATGTGAATATTATGATAGGGTTTCCAGACTGTACAAGCGAATTCGAGATTACTGCGAACAAAACTATTATACAGAATTTTATAGGTGCTAGGATTTTTGAAAGCTTTCCCTACGCGTAGAATGAAGCCCAGTTGTTTGTATCCTTTTTTTATTATTAGGTCCAAATGAGGTTTGAAAGAAAGTTCCGAGTCCATTAGCACACCAAGATCGCGTATTTGTGTTACCCTATTTATTTGATTATTACATAGGCTATAATTAAAGTTGCTTTTATGTTTTTTCTTAGAGAAATTTATTATGAAACATTTATCAAGATTTAAAAATAATTTATTGTCTTTACAGTATGTCTCAAAATGAATTAAATCCTCTTGCAACATATTACAATCCTCTATCGAATTTATTATTTTGAAAATTTTTGTATCATCTGCATAGAGTAACACATTAGAGTGTTTAATATATTTGCCTATGTCATTAATAAAAAGTGTAAACAACAAGGGCCCTAAATGCGATCCCTGCGGTACACCGGAACTAATAGACCTCCATTGTGAGGAGTAACCAGACAAGACAACACACTGACTCCGATTCTCAATGTATGATTTAATCCATCGGAACAAATCACCGTGTATACCGAGGTGCCAAAGCTTGAGGAGAAGCGTATTATGACAGATTTTATCGAAAGCTTTGGCGAAATCGGTATACACGGCCTCCACACTAGACCCTTTATCCATTGCATTGAGAACCTCACTACTGAAAGTTAATAGGTTGGTATCCACAGAGCGACCTTTAAAGAACCCATGCTGGTGCGGGCTGATGTGATGTTTAACTAATTGAGATAGTTGCTCTGTAACAATTTTTTCAAAAATTTTGTTAAATTGACACAATTTTGAGATGGGCCTGAATTGTTCAATGTTATGACTAATTTTACCCTTGGGGATAGGAGTGATGAAAGCTTTTTTCCATATTTCGGGGACATGACCAGATTTTATTGACTGCTGGAACAGCATTGTAAGCGGGGTTGCTAAGTTTGATGAACATTTTTTAATTAAGATCGGATGAATACCATCTGGGCCAGCCCCCTTATGGACATTTATTGAATTTAGCAGCTTGAGGACAATGGTACGGTTAATTGCTATAGTATTTATGTCAATTAAGGGTTCACAAGGTGGTGTTAAACTGTCAATGAGAGAATTGTCAGATTTCTCAAAAACGGAGTTAAAATGATGATTAAAGAGGTTACAAATTTCTTCCCCATCGGAAGTGACATGACCTTTATAACTCATGGTCTGTGGTAAATTATTTTTAAAGTTTATTGATTTTATGTAAGACCAAAAATAGTTTGGACATGATTTTATTTTTTGTTCAGCGTAAGTTATGTAATTATTATAGCACTGTGTTTCCATTTTTTCTGCACGTTTTCGCAATAATTTAAATGTATCATAGTCAAGAGGGTTATTATACTTTTTCCATAACCTATGGAACTTACGTTTCTCATTGAGTACCCTTCTCAACGGTCGAGTGTACCACACAGGGACAGACGCAGATGCATAAACCCTACGTTTCGGGATGTAATCACTAATCAGCCCATTTAATAGATTGTAGAATTTTGTGATACAAGTCGGCAGGTCACAATTTTCAAAAAATGAATGCCAACTTATTTCAGATAATTCTAAATTTATCTTATCATAGTCACCAGAATTAAAATTAAAAATTAAATTAGGGGCTGGTTTAAGGGATGGTTCGAAATTTAAGTCTATATCTACAATAAGGGATTTATGGTGAACGTCTTCCGGTGTTAGCGGATAATCACAAGCAGTTACAGTACATTTAGCATTACACATTATTAAATCAAGGACTCGTTTGTTTAGGTTATAAATATAATTAAATTGTTTCAATTCAGTAAAGGATAAAAAATCTTGTAATGCTTGAGTTCCATAACTGTTGTTAGATAGTAAAACCATTCCCGGGGACGAGTGAGTCACCCACTCGGCCTCAGGTATATTGAAGTCTCCCGTCAGCAAAAAATAATCATTCGGCAATTCAATAATAATTTGACTAGCGATTTCAAAGAAAGAATCCAATGATTCCTTATGTCCAATGCCCTGAGGGATGTAAATACAAGCTATATTGAGAGAAAACTGCTGGTGTGGACTAAGAGTGTTCCGTCCAGGGTCAAGTGGAACAGATACCCAGACACAATCACAATGAGCGCGCGGCGGCACGGGCCAGTCGCGGCGCATGGGCTGGCGGCGCGTGCGCACCGCCACGGCCGCGCCGCCGCCGCGCGCCGCGCCGCTCTCCGCCGCCGACCGGTCACAGCGAAATACACTAAAGCTGGGATCAAAGAACTCTCCATCATAAAAGTCAGAAGTTAACCATGTTTCGGTCAGACAAATAAAATCATAATCCGATTTAGCTACTCTAGAAAAAAACTGACTAGCTTTTGTTCGCAGTCCCCTCACATTTTGGTAATAACCATTCAAAGCGTTATTAGCCATTTCCAAGGATGAAATAATAACAAAACTTTTAAAACAATGATCACATACGTGGCGCCAAAGAAAAACGAGAAGTTAGCATTTAAGTTAGTTGCATCAGCGAGCAGGAAAAAAAAAATTGTTTGTTCATTGATATGTGTAATAAAAGACGTGCATGTGTAATATTCAAACAATTCTAAACAAGAAATAAATTCGTAGTCAGAATATAAGAAGTAGACATTGACATATTCACAGCTTCTCCCGCCAAACAATGTACATACATGTAGTTTATCATGTTTCAATAAAGAAGGTTTATTCATGAACAAAAGAAATGCACAAACAAACAGATAATCGGCAAAGGACAAGTATAAATTGAAGTTCCTTAAAGCATTCACAGCATCCAAAGAATGTAAAAATGTTGATATAACGAAATCAAATAATGATCTCCACAATCGTCACTTTAATTTATCTAGATCAGCATGACTATTGATGTAAAGTACCTTACTGCTATCACTTTTGCGCATTTGGATTTTACAGTCACGTACCCATAAGATACCGATTGATTGATTAATAATAAAAAAACATACTAAGAAAAATCAGTAACGAACATAGCAAATTTTATTTTAAGGAAACCTGAGAACATTGTGCATTTCAGGCGTTATTATCTATGCAGCTTTGAATGAACTTTGAATCCAGACCCCGTATCATGGTCGGCGGCCTTATCACGCGATAATTGACAAGATAGAGCGTCCGTCACTGGCTGACACCGTTCGATGGAACGAGACAGACGCTCTATCTTGTCACTTATTGCGTGATAAGGCCGACCATGATACGGGGCCAGGTAAATATCACTTCTTTTACAAGCTTTTATTTAGTTTCACCTGTCCCATTGTCTGTCTGTCTATAATCAAATCTTGCAAGTTAAATTAGACCCACTTCCCGGTGACCGATGGAGCTGAAATTTTGGGTATAAGTATAGTTTGGATGACAATTCAATATTATGGTACCATCGAGCTGATGAAGACGGAAGGTGGCCATGGGATTCAGTACTTAACCGACGTAACCCCGTTGAGTTTGGGCTCTTTAGAATCGTCTCAAAGAGTAGTTGATGATGGTATGTATACAGAAAAGTACAGTCGGCAATAAAAGCTTGTACCAAAAATGAAACTTTTGATAGACTTTTTATAAGGGATCCTGGATATCTTAGGGCTTATCTTGCAAGTTTCTAGTTAAATAACAACTCGACTTTCTTTTACATATATGTTTTTGAGCGGATTAATTTACTAGACGTAACTAGCTCATCTTTTTTGTCTTTGACGCTCTATTTTACAAGCTTTTATTTAGTTTCACCTGTCCCGTTGTCTGTCTGTCTGTCTGTCTGTAATCAAATCTTGCAAGTTAAATTTGACCCACTTCCCGATGACCGATTGAGCTGAGATTTTGGGTATAAGTATAGTTGGGATGACAATTCAATATTATGGTACCATCGAGCTGATCTGATGATGGAGACGGAAGGTGGCCATGGGCATTCAGTACTTAACCGACGTAACCCCGTTGAGTTTGGGCTCGTTAGAATCATCTCAATGAGTAGTTGATGATGGTATGCAGAAAAGTACAGTCGGCAATAAAAGCTTTTACCTGATGAAACTTTTGATAGACTTTTTATAAGGGATCCTGGATATCTTAGGGCTTATCTTGCAAGTTTCTAGTTAAATAAAAACTCGGCTTTCTTTTACATATATGTTTTTGAGCGGATTAATTTACTAGACGTAACTAGCTCATCTTTTTTGTCTTTGACGCTCTATTTTACAAGCTTTTATTTAGTTTCACGTCCCGTTGTCTGTCTGTCTGTCTGTCGTCTGATGGTATGCAGAAAAGTACAGTCGGCAATAAAAGCTTGTACCAAAAATTAAATTTTTGACAGAAACTTGTTTTTACTCTACTGCCTTAGAAGGGGGAGCTATATTCGTTTGTATGTATGTGGACAAGAAATCTTCACAAGTTACGCTAGTACAAACGGCTTGATGGCTTTTGACATATGAGGTGTCGTTGTATTCCTCATAATAGTGCGATTGACATACGCTGTAATATTACCAGTGATCGTTACTTTTGTAGCATTTTTGGTGCAGCGTAGTGTTGTTAACGGAATTGGTATAGACAATTATAAATCAAAGTTGTTAATTAAGGTTATTATTAACGTTATTAACGGTAATTAAGCATTAGGATTGAAATTCTTTATACTTACCAATTCCGTTAACAACACTACGCTGCACAAAAAAAATCTACAAAAGTTACGATCACTGAATAATACACATAAATACGGTCGGGTAAAAAAAAGTTTTCTGTAAAATCTTCTGATTTCATGTGTTTTCACTTTTTATGTGTGCTAAATAAATCAAATTGTTAGTCTACATGTGAATTGGAGCGCAACCGGGATTATCGGAGAAAATCAAAGTACGTCCCGGAATAAAGTTAGCACGTGTACAGTTCAGTTACATTATTTGATGCCGGAATTCCGATTCCTGTCACGTTTTGTCAAATTTTCGTCGCATCGTTCAGTATGGGGACGTGATGGAATTACAGAAACCAGAATCTAACTGAATATTTACTTAGTTAGATTCATTTGATATGTTTCCAGACAGAGGATGACCTAGGCTAACTTTAGGCAAGTAGGTAAAGGATAAAGTTTTTTTTTTATACAAAGACGGTAGCAAACAAGCGTACGGCCCGCCTGATGGTAAGCGGACACCGCAGCCTATAGACGCATGCACCTCCAAAGGAGTAACATGGGCGTTGCCGACCCTTGATATGTTTGAGGATTCGCCGCGTTGACAGCTAAAGGAACAAATTCCCTCGCTCGGAT
This sequence comes from Epinotia bilunana, assembly GCA_947049275.1. Classification (NCBI taxonomy): domain Eukaryota; kingdom Metazoa; phylum Arthropoda; class Insecta; order Lepidoptera; family Tortricidae; genus Epinotia; species Epinotia bilunana. Next base: position 26,935,596 of record OX346256.1, read on the forward strand.
AAAGTGGATGTCGAGTCGTATAAGGTCAAGGGGCTGGCAATGGACAGAGAAGAGTGGCGGTGACTCCACCGCTAAGAGCAAGCCTTGCTGCCAGTGCTGATGATGATGCTTAAGACAAGTTCTCAATATTTTGTTTTTGTTTTAATTGAACGAGCGAGCGAAGCGCAGGAAGTTCTTCGTTTCAGCTTAGGCTAAAATGCTTTCGTATTTCCGGAGGCCCCCGCTGTCCCGCTGTTCGGCTGTCCGACTATCCGACTGTCCCTCGTCTCAAATCTCTCGTGATCGTCCCGCAAATTCTACAGCTCTAGTTGTGTCTTGGTAACCTTTGTAGGAGGTACATCCGGCGGGTCGATCACGTAACGCATTGGATCTACCTAACGTAGGTAGTTAGGTAGATCCAAACGTCGGTTTTTTATGGAAAAAATACAGTTTAATTGTCCTAAAGCGCGTTCTAAACATAACGTTATTACCCCTCCGAACTACACATTTGATTTCAATTCTTTTTTAACTGAAAAGCTACAGTTAAATATCAAATAATAGAGTGATTTCGACCCAATTACTTCTAGATTGAAAGTCGCGTTCTTAACCACTCAGCTACATTTAAGTAAATAAAATATGGCTCTCTGGGAGACATACATTAGGTAGCTTTAGTTTAATTGTAATTTTTATTTAATGTACCATATGGTATGTAGTATGGGACAGGGACCGAATTAAACAGCTGATGACGTGCGACTGATTTATTAACTCATATCCATTACTCCAAGTACCCACATTACTGTGTCTACACACTAAATCTCCCTTCTTATATATAAATACATTAATGAACTATGATAATTCAACATGCAAATATAAATTTCAAAATATTACACATCATTTTATTATGACTATTGTTCTTCCTTTTTCTTTATTTGATTTATATAATAATACACAAATGCTTTAGTTCATACTTAAAGGAAGTTATTTATTGAAAAGTTTACAATCTAACACTGACGTTAGAGAAACTGCAAATACTTGTGTACAGACCTTAATAACTTAATAACATCAAGGTAAAAGTACCTAAGCAATAAATTCTTATTATTATTTATACCTAAGTTTATCATGCATCTTTTTTTTACAACTTTGCTAACGGTACTTTATATGTCTTTTAACACAACAGATAACATTTATTTACTACAACTCTGGTTGAAATTATTTCAAAGGAACGCATCTTGCAAATGCTGGTACCTATTATAATTTAAACCTTATTGTTACCAGCGTCCGGTCAATAATGGAATGAATATTATATAGCGATATGTTAGCAACGTTTATTTGAAACAACATCAGCCAAGAATTTAGTTGGGTCCGTGGATGACTAAGTAGGTAGGTAAGTATTTATATTTGTTATATAATGTACGTTACAGTAGGTAATTCATTTGAAATATTGATCAAGATGATCAATATCGCTGAGGCGGTCGTACAACTCTGCCACTGCGAGTAATATATCCGCCAGTGGAAGTGGGCGGCAGCGGTTCAGTGCGGGCCGGCCCCGTTCCTGAGCCCGCAGTACCCTGAAACTGTTCCCAGTCTAAATACCCACTATCAGCAGTTGCCAGCTGACTTGGAGAAGTTTTTTCTTTGTTGGGGAGAGGAACTTTTAATATGTGCTAGCGGTTTCTTCGGTAAACCCCACCGTCATTAGTCCGTAGCCAATATGAACGAACGTCCTGGGCTTGATCTATTATTGATGATTTAACCCACTCTTTATTTTGTTTCATGCGCACCGTATCGTTTGGTTTTAATTTCGATAGTGCCTTAGTCCCGCGATCGTAATTACGTTTATAATTATTTATTCTTGTTTCTCTTTGGTCTTGAAACACACGCCGATTAATTGTCTGCGGTTTCAATAAGGCACCAGTTGCTGGTAACCGTGTCTTTAAACTTCGACTCATTAGCAGTTGTGCTGGAGAATATGTTTCTCCGGTCACTGGTGAGTTTCTAAAATTCAGCAAGGCTAGGTCCAGGACCAATCCCCACTAGTTTCATAGGCTTTCAACATAAGGCCTTTTATCGTACGCACGTTTCGTTCCGCGAGACCATTTGACCTCGGATACAAAGGTGAACTGGTGACATGAGTAAATTCCCATTTTTGACAAAACGCCTTAAAGTCTGACGAAGAGAATTGTGTTCCGTTATCACTGATAAACTTTTCCGGTTTACCATGACGGCTAAATATTTGTTTAAGTGATTCAATGACGGTGCTACTCTGTAAATCAGCCAAATGTCCAATTTCAACAAATTTTGAAAAGTAATCCACCACAAGCAAATATTGTTTACCTTTGAATTCAAAAATATCACCGGCGAGTACCTCCCACGGTAGGTCGGGTACCTTGTGCGGCTGCAGCGGCTCGCGCGCTGGCGCCGCCCGATGGCGCTGGCGCGTCTCGCAAGCGAGCACGGCGCGCTCCACGTCGCGCGCCATGCCCGGCCACCACATCACGCCGCGGGCGCGCCGCTGACACTTGTCCACGCCCAAGTGGCCCTCTTGAACGCGGCGCACCATCTCTTTGCGTAACGATGCCGGTATCACTACTCGCTCGTTCCTAAATAAAATACCATTCACATCGTGAAGCTCATCGTGGACATCCCAGTATAGTTTCGAAATATCTTTAACGTCCTTTTTATTGTTCGGCCATCCTTTGAAGTAGTATTCGCTGATCGCCATTAAAATTGGGTCCTTTATAGTCTCCTCTTTTATTTTACACAACATTTCGGGTGTTGCCTCCAGGTTGTCATACAACATATTAACGTGTACGACTTTGCACATGTCGCTATCCAGACCCGCCTCACTTGGAGCTCCCGACAAAGTGTCCGTGATGAACATCTCTTTTCCTGGCTTGTAATGGAGATCAATATTATAATATTGCAATTTTAAAACCATCCGCTGAAGTCGTGCTGGCGTTTCGTTTAGAGGTTTCCTCAAAATAGCTTCCAGTGGCTTGTGGTCGCTTTCCACAGTGATAACTCTATGCCCATAGATGTACTGGTGGAAACGAGTGCAGCCAAAAACCACTGCCAACAGCTCTTTCTCTATTTGCGCCCAGCGCGTCTCTGCTGGCGTGAGCGTGCGCGCCGCATAAGCGACGGGCCGCCCGCCCTGCATGATGCACGCGCCCTGGCCTTTAGAGCTCGCATCCACCGAGACACATACTGGTTCATGCGGCGAGTAGTAACTTAACACTGGACTACTGCAAATTTTTAACTTCAGTTCATTGAACGCTTTGTCATGAATACAAAGCCACTCAAATTGGATATTTTTTCCCAGTAACCTACGTAGCGGTGCTGATATTTGTGAGTAATTAGGTATGAACCTAGAGAGGTAGTTAGTAACCCCCAGAAACCGCTCGAGCTCCCTTTTCTCAGATGGTTTGGCCATTTCTACTATTGCTTTTATACGATCATTGTCTGGTTTCATACCTTTACCATTAAAATGGTGACCTAAAATTTTATTAAACCATTTATTTTATTCCATCCATTTATTTTTATTAAACCTTTCACCATTTAGTAATGCTCTCCTCATCACTTCCTTTAACCTGCTTTTGTGTTCATGCTCAGTTTTTCCCCAGATCAATAAGTCATTACAGTAAACTTCTACCCCTTCCATTTTGAATATTTTGTTCATTTCATTGTGAAATATTTCAGGAGCACAATTAATACCAAAAGGCATCCTAAGATAAGGAAATCTACCCTCAGGTGTGGACAAAGTACAGAGTTTTGAACTTTCCTCGTCCAAGCGCAGCATCTCCCATTTTTGGCGTCACATTTCGAAAAGTATTTGGCCCCCGCGAGATTACTCGCTACCTCATCTAAAGTAGGCAGCAAAAAATGGCTGCGCTTCACTGCCTTATTTAAATGCTTGGGATCTAAACATACACGTAATTTGTTATCCGATTTTTCCACCAAAACAACGTTTGAAACCCAATCCGTGGGACCGTCCTCCCTAACTATCACCCCCAAGTTAACCATATTGTCAAGCTCTTCCTTTAATCGAGGACGCAGTTTCAAGGGTATTTTCCATGAGCAAGCGACCACCGGCGATATTGACTTATCTATTTCTATTTTACACACCGTGGGGAAACAACCTATACCGCTAAATATGGATTCATCAATTTCCAGTTTATTAATTATCAAATCAATTTTATTAGCTTTATTTGTTCGCGCAACAAGCTTCAATTTTATTCAGGCTCTCAAACTTAATAAGTTATTACAATTTACCTGCAAAACATACACTTTTTGTAATGTTGTTATGTTATTACATATCAATGAGGCATTAAAATAACCAACAACAGGTAATTGTTGTTTGCTGATTTCTTGTAAAACTGTGTTACACTTCAATTGTTTTTTTTTTTAAACCAGCTTTTACAAAATAATTCAATGACATCACCGTAGCATCGGCCCCACTGTCCAATTTAAAATCTATGTCTACGCCATTCACACTAATCGTCTCCGTCCACGAATCGACACACTCGGAGGCCTCAATATTAATATTGTATAAAATTAGCTCACCACAGTCCCCGTCCACATCACCGTCATCATCACCACCGTCATCCCCGAGGAGTTCGCGGGCTTGCGGCTGCTGGGCCCGTACCCGGCAGCACTTTGCGAAATGCCCAATCCGATCGCACCGATAACACGCAACTCCCGATGCCGGGCATCGATCACTCGCACTATGTCTTAAATCACACTTGTCGCACCCATTATTTGAGTAATATTGTCGTGTCGTATGTTGCGGAGGCGCGCGCCGGGCCGGGCCGCCGCGGCCGCCCCGGCCGCCACGCCAGCGGCCCCGCTGCGCGGGGGCACCCGCCGGCCGCGCGCCGTCGCGCCACAAACGTTCCACAGCGCCGGGCTGTGCGCTGCAGCCCGCCGCTTGCTGACCCGCTCGCTCTGCCGCTCTACACCAAGCTACCGCTTCTTCTAAATTCAACGACGATTTTGCTAATAACTTTTCCCTCATTTGCACGTCTTTTAAACCTCGAATAAGCTGAGTTAATATAAGGCTGTTTTTTAAATTATCAAACCCACAACTTTTACTGTCCAGTAAAACTTTTAAAACTCCTAATAATTTTTCAAAAGTTTGATCATTCTGGTATGTCTCCAACAATATGTGCCGCTCGTAGTTGATATTTTTCTGTGGTTCGCAATAATCACTAAACTTGTTGCACAACAACTCATAGTTCGATTTTTCTGCCACGGTAACATCCAATTCCTCATAAGTTTCGCTTCCATATTTTCCTATAACATGCATGAATAACGCACATTTTTCTCTGCTCGTGACTGACTCCTTGTTTGACGCAATTAAGAAATATTCAAACGACATTTTCCATTCTCGCCAGTTCGTGGCCAAATTGCCTAATTGTTGCAATGGCGCTGGTTGCTGAATCACCGTATAAACGCCGCCCGCACTTTCAGTTTTTTCACCGCCTTCTTTATTAGGTGGCATTTTTAATCTCACTATTACTTAACACACTTTACAACTGTTTTGCACAAAACACGCGTTTATACCCCACACCTGACACAATGTAGTATGGGACAGGGACCAAATTAAACAGCTGATGACGTACAACTGATTTATTAACTCATATCCATTACTCCAAGTACCCACATTACTGTGTCTACCCACTACATGGTAGATACTGACGATAGTTAAGTAGCTTGTAACTATAGCTATAAGCTATAAATGAAATTTATCCTGCCAGAAGTCCGTAATGGCACTTTTACAAGTTAAAATTCTACCAGCGTTTCTGAAAAATAAGACCACTGGTTAAGAAGAAACGTCGAAACCAACTCAACAGTCAGTGATTTTTTGCCAAAAAGAAAATTTATTACAATAATAGTACTTAAGATACTTAAAATAAGTAAAACTGAATAAGAAATCGCAGTTGTAACAAATTCAAATAGTTTATTTACTAAATTGAACGCAAAATTAAAGTATTAGTTTGTAATGAAGTAAATTCAATTATTATTAAACATAACCACAACACTAAAGTTTAATACTTCCTAAACCTTTAAGTGTACAATATTGTATTAATTTGACTAGAATTTTGATGAATTTGTACATGATGAAATGATGATCGTTAGTGGGCGGCTACCTAAGGGCGCAAATTATGAGACATTTACTTAAGGCGATGCCTTGATTTGATTCGAACACGCCCCCTAGACAAAGACACGCTGATGCCTTCCGCGCACGAGGAAAAGAGATGTAACACTCTTCGAGAATGGCTTTTTTGGACAAATTTCGATAAATACCTAACTTAGAGACGTTCTATTTAAATTTCACAAAGTGAGATTTTAGATGAGATAAAATACTATAGTATTAACTTGATTGTGTCGTAAAATAATGTATTGTTTGAGTAGGCTGAGTAAAAAAAGGAAAATACAGACCCAACTTGGATTTTTTCCTATCGAGGAAATTGTAAGCAATCATGTATCGATAAAATCAGATAAACAATAATATAGTCAAGAATCATATATCTGAAAATCAGACCTTATTCTTCCTTAACCTAGTCAGAACGGCGTTTCAAAGCACGCAATAATTTCCAATGTTAAATGCTATGAATAATGTGGATATTCCGAGAGAAAATTGTAAAACACCGATTTGATAACCGATTAGTCTTCATATAGTGGGTAGTCACGCTGCCTACGATGCTGAAGGTTCAGGGTTCGAATCTCTGCAGATCGGATTTCTCAACCGATTCTCGTGAAATTTTCTGAGCGGGGACGTTAATTCGTTTTTAGGGATTTTTTTTTTAAAAAAAGGACAAGCTCAGGATTTCTATAGTTCACAGACCCAATTGTCTTATTATCTGTTTTGGACCCCAAAGACTCATTCAGGATTGAAATACATTCAAACAATACGAGTATTATTATAATATTATATAAACGACGTATTTGCGTGGCGATGGGTGGCAGTGTGTAATGAGTGCTTGAGATTTTTTGAGGCGATGGATGCTAGGTGCTCTACTGTTCTAATATAATTAGTTTGTTTTTATTATTGTGAAATACAATTCTGAATTGGTAGCCTAAGTTTTGTGACGCATTGGTTGTTAAACTGTAATGTCATGTAAACGTTTTTATCAATAAATAAATAAAGGAATCTTTAATTACAGTATTTAACATCGTTTAATGGTCCCTTAAATTAGGCTCAGGTCTAAATAATTACCATTCACTAATTAATTTTACATTAATTACGGTAATAACAAACAGCCTTATTCGTTGAATGGGTTGTTTTAGTCCGGGTGTTTTGAATAACTTTTTGCTAATCAGTATCAACAATGGAACGTTTATTGATTTTTCAGAACGAAATAATCTAGACACTTAATTTAATACATATTTTTTGTGCCAAGGTGTCACTTGCAATGGAGATGATAAAGTTGTCAAAAATCATCATCTTAGGCCTTAAATAAAACATCTTGACAGATGATTCAAACTGCGTCTCCATGCGAGGAATTTGCGTCCACATTTGGCAACCTTGACGGTTATGCCTTTTGGCGCGTTTGTGGTCTAGAACTTGAAACCAGGCGTCGTCGTAGATTTCGCGGCCTGTTGCGATAGTGCTTCTACACTCGTCGCGGTGGCCAGCAAGATCTTCCCAATTGCTGCGATCGATTTTGAAAGCAGTCCTTAAGGATGGGATGTCCTAATTCCTGGGCCAACGAGAAAATACCACTGACAATATGGCTGCACAATAGGGACACAGCTTCAAATCCGCACCAATGTCTGAAGTGACGCACTTAGGCACTGGTCCCACCGCCGGCTAGTAAGCTAGAAACGTTGGGCGAGTAGCATTACATTGCGGATCTGTAAAGGTCGACTGTGCCTGGTCAGCACGCAATGAACCGTTTTACTCGCCCAACTTTTCTAGTTTACTAGCCGGCGGTGGGACTAGTGCCTTACACAGGCACCGCGTCCTTTTTCGGAACTTATGCACGGACCGAAAAGCTAACGCTAAATACGTTAGCTTTTCGGTGAATGAAAACATCGTGAGTAGGGATGTCACGAATATTTGCATTCGCATTCGCATATGCGAATGATTCGTATCATTTTATATATTCACATAAACATTCGCATTCGCTTCAAAGGATGAGAATGTTTTGCGAATGCGAAATAGTCGTGGCGTGTTTCGCCCCCGCGCCGGCCGCCTGCCGCCGAGACGCCGACTCGGGCATGTGCAAAGCGCGCGACCCCGTATCCCGTGATTAAGTTTGACCAATAGAAATTGATTATGTACACAGTAAGCTGCAGAGATAAGTATACCCCTTGCTTGTAAAACTCGACTGACCGAGTCACGTGACTGCAACAATGCATCACGTGACTCCGTCGGAGCTAGCGGCCATTTGAATATTGTTTAAATTAGTTTTTAGCCATTGAGTATGTATTCCGATTTCTTCAAATTCGAACTACTTAACCAGCTAATATTACCCAAGAAGGCCATAAACTTACAAAAAGACACCTACTAACTCGTCGGGATCGAACGCGCGTCATCGGCACTGTGATTTATTTAACCCGCTCAGGGTGCCACCAGGCTACTTGAACATTATGACTACTGGTCGAAATTACTTACTATTTATTTGCATTCACTCTATTATGCATCCTTGTCTAGCGTTAAAATGGAACTAGTCTTGTCCTTGTTTGTTATCTTATTATTGCACTTGATCGGTCAATGCATCTCGGACTGAATGAAAACGTTTCAATTATCTTTAAAATAGGGTCGTAAATTGAATGCTTTATTAGTTCTTTTTACTAATTGCATTTGAGGGTTAGCTCATATTAAAAGATTATTTTTAGAAATCTCTTAATACGTGTTGTGTAGTGTGCGTTAACCTTCACCGCTTATTAATTATATTCTTGGGAAGTTTGGAGTTTTAAAAGTGTTATCATGGTTCGATTGACGACTTTTTCAAAAGCCAAAATAATTGTTCTCTGGGAACAAAACCAGAGTATTAAGAAAATAGCCCGTGATATGAATATAACGGTAAGTGAGATTATGAAATGGACGAATATTTCTGGTTACCTATATCTACGTTTTTTTCAAGCCTTCTTATCTAAGTTTTAATATTCAAAAATAAGTGTTCCTTATAAGAGTTCATATTTATTTTCTAGAGAAGAACCGTTCAGAAGTGGATTAGGAAATATCAGGAGACGGGTGATGTGAAGTGTGATCTCCCCGGCCCACGTCCTCGAGTATACACCGATGAATCAGAGAGACACCGTAATATTGTAAATATTCACACGGAGGCCCCATTTACTACCACTCGGTCAAGTGCTCAAACATTTGGGATTTTGCTCAGTACGGTTCGGCGACATTTGCATGCAGCCAATATCCATAATTACAAACCTGCAAGGAAAATACCTCTCACCGATGCTCATCGAACCGCTAGAACAAATTTTGCTGAACGTTACCTTAATTTTGATTGGGAAAACGAGATAGTAATATTTACAGATGAAAAATGTTTTAAATCTGATAAATAAAGATGGCAGAAAGTTATTATGGAGAAGAAGTGGAGATCGGTATAATCCTAAAAATATGATAGATTTGAGAACTAGTGGAAGAATCACATTGGCTAAGCAAATTTTATCTATGTATAAGCTGTGTACAAAAATGAAAATAATTATAGTGTTTTTATACGTATATAGAATTAAAAAATACTGGAATTGTATATTTATTGTAATTTACAGCGTATTGGGGCTGGATGTCATCCATGGGCCCCGGAGAACTAGTGGTAGCCAGTGCTACTTGGAGGTGCTAAGGGATGTCATGCTGCCGACGGTGCGAGTCGCATACCCCGAGGGCCAAATTCACCTGGTCCAAGACAACAGTGCGGTCCACCGATCACGACTCGTCCAGGACTCGCTGTCATCACAGGATGACTTTACTGTTGGCCGTCTAAAAGCCCTGACCTTAACCCAATTGAAAACTTGTGGGGTCAAATGGTTTTCAATTGGGACTCTAGTGAAGTCAAGTCAAAACAGCAATTAGACCAAGAAGTCAAAAGAACATGGGAGTTGATGCGAAGCAGCAATGCATGTTCGAACATGGTCATGCACATGAAAAGCCGGCTCCAACAAATCATAGACAATCACGGTCACCCTCTTCGATATTGATAGACTATTACTGTAATTATCCTAGCCCATTATACTCTGATTGTCAGGCCATCCGCGTCTGTTAAAAATTGTGATACTTGTTTACGAGAGATATAAATTGTCAGACTGCTTCATAGTCTAACATGTTGGTTCTCTTTCCCACGTAAAAAGTTCACGATATTACAAAAAAAGAATACCTAAATATATATATATATAATAAGTCGTATTTCTAGAAATATAATGTTCAAAGACTTTAAAACAGTGGGCATTGTATTTATTGCAATGCTTATTTACCCACATAAACATTGCTTTATTTATAACATACGAGTATTATGAGTAATCCTATTATGAACTTGCCTATTATATACCTTCGTAGATTAGGATATCTACTTATTCTTAGTCTGCTGGACGGTCGCCAACACGCCCCTCCGACCGAGCGACCTTGGTCGGCACCGACCGCTGTAGTATGAAATTTTGCTGCAAACTACTGTCTACACGGTCGGTGCGGACCAAGGTCGCTCGGTCGGAGGGGCGTGTTGGCGACCATCTAGCAGACACTAATATTTCTAGAGATACCTACTCTCCTACCGTAATTTGAATCAATAGAGATTACAGTTTTTGTTTGAAACGTGAATAATGAAAATACCATACCATGTTATACCGATTTCTGCAAGTTTTACCAAATAATGTTTTAATATATATAAATGATTGATTAGAAACAGCTAAGCCGCATTGAAATACGTTCAAAACAGTCTGTAAATAACAGCATAACTGTATGCATTCAGTTTTTTGCTAAGTTAAAATAATAGCCAAATAAAAATATTTATAAATATTTAACCGTTTTTTATTTGTGATAAACATATTTTTCAAAATTATTCAAGAATCATAATATATACTTACTAAATTAACTTATGGAAAATAAAAAAAAACACAAAAAGGTTATCCTACTCCGAGGATTCGAACCTGCGACATACATATGTGTCAATACTTGAATAGTTTTCTTTAGCAAGCCGCCACTCGACCAAGATGCTACATACGTCACGGGACGAAATTATTATACCGTTTTGTGTATTTCCGAGTACTATTCTCAGGGGGTATACTTATCTCTGACGCTGACTGTACGTTGAGTTATTTCGTTTAGGGAATATGTGAGAAAAAAACTGCGCCATAGAAATTAGAAAATCTCAATCCAAATCGATATTAACCTAGGCATAACTATATAACCTGGCTAAAACAGTCTGCCCCACATACGAATGATTACGTGGCAACGGATGTGCACTATTCCACTCCATTCACACAACACCCGCTCTTTGGTGCCTTTGAATGTTCCAATCAACTTTAAATGCGACTATTGTGTCGCGAGCATAAAGCCAGTTTACCATATTGCTTTGTTCGAGGTCGCAATTCTACAGGCGTTCAAATCGGTATCCGATCGCAATCACTGATTTGCCTACCGTACGTTTGTCCGAATACTCCTCTCGGCTAAAAGCCTATTTTCTCGATTACTCCAACGATTTTTTTTTAGATACTTATCTCGTATTGAGTTAGGTTTGTTTCTTTTAACCCCCGACGCAAAAAGAGGGATGTTATAAGTTTGAAGTGTCTGTGTATCTGTGTGTCTGTCTGTGGAATCGTAACTCCTAAACGAATGAACCGATTTTAATGCGGTTTTGTTTATTTTCAGATGGTTCTTAGCTATGCATATTACATTAAAATCGGAAAAGCCTGTTAATTGAACTTTGAAATAAACATTTTGGGGGTTTTTCTACTTTTCTAAGTTGTAACAATAATCTTGTTTGAGAGACAAACGATACAGTTGGAAAATAAAATAAATACTCAAATACATAGAAAACACCCAAGACTCAGAAAACAGGCTAACTAGTCGACAGAATCTAATTCCTCCTCAACGCAGGGCAAGATATTTACATGTCATTTATGCGGTCGTGACCGTCCTGTATTCTAATATAGACGCACCGTAATCATCTTTCCATACAAAACCCAATAAACATGAAATAAATCCATGAGGATGCACTATCTAATGTATGATGCACTAGCTTCTGTCCGCGACTCTATCCGCATGGAACTCGTTTATATTGAAGGTCCATACAAAACTGTCATCCCTCATTTTACCCCCTACGGCCATAAAAGGTATTCTATTTCCGGGATAAAAATATTCTATATCCTACCCCGGGTTTCAAACTATCTCCATACCAAGTAGCATCTTAATCGGTTCATTGGTTTAAGCGTGAAGCGGTAGGTAACGCGTTTGTGTATAGAGAAGGTCGCCACATGCGGCAGTTATGCCTCAGAAGGAGTGGGATGGCGTTAGCAATACCTTTACGAATACTTTTTTAGAGCTAAAAGAAATGAGGCCAAGGTAAAGGTAGAAGAATAATTTGAGCATTATCTAATACTTTATTTGCAAATGATTGCTGTTAATGCTACGACAGTAGCAATAAGCATACGGTCTGCTTACTGGTAGGGATACAACCTAGCCTAAGATTGTGCCTCCAGAAGAATCACAAGCGCGTTGCCGACCCTTTATGAGGATTCGTTGTGTTGACAGCTAGAGAGACAAATGCATGCCCCCACCCTCAACACAGTGCGCCCTCGGGAGCTCTGGGTGATCTTTACCATCACCAGGAACACAGCATCAAATACAAAGCAAGTAGTGAGGTTAGTTATTGAGGCTGCACAAGCAGTTTTCTGTAAGCTGGAGGTGCTTTCTCAACTGCTTTAAATATGAGCAAGATCACATGCCCCTGTGTCTCTGTCTGTTCTCTAGTAGCGTTTTAAATGCTTTTTAATAAATTGGTGTGGAATTATTAAAATTGGCTTCTAATACAAACCTTTTTTTCGTCATGGAGAATTCTGCAGATTGAACACCGATCAAATTATCGTTAAAACTGTCCAATAGAACGTCACGCGTTGGTCACGGACATCGACAGTTTTACTGTTATATCATACCGAGTGCGGTCTCATTCAGAACTGCACGCGTCCTCAATCATTTATAATGTTGGTATTACAAGTGATACTCCTAGCCCTTATCGTTCAAGTGCATAGTGTACCAAGGAAGAGTTATGTGGACCTCAAATGCGACAACTCTGCCTTCGCCGCAGAAATAGCTTCGTACAATAAAGTCGTCAAGAAAATCGTTGACTACGTCAGAGCCGGGGCATTCAAGAGGAAAACCTATGAAGAGTGAGCATTGTTACTGGTAAATTAAATTTTGTGGGGTTTCATACTCCGATAGCTGACATTGTCAAAGCTTTTATTGGATTTTATTTGATTCTGGCTTCGCATTCTTTCGTGGCATTGTTTGTTGTTGTTTGATGAAAAGAATATATTTTCTAAGGGAAATGATACGCAACAAAATTTCACCTCTAACATTTTGTGAATATTAGGGACTTATGATTTAGCTTTACGTATTTAAAGTTCTTGAGTTTCGTCGAAAATCTTGCAGAAACTGGGTGCCTCATAAAACTGTTGAGGTGTATGAGACAATATCTAATATTCTTGTGTAATATTCTCTTGCCTTGAAATACAATATCCTTGCATCTGGTTCACGCTCGTGTACTCACGACAACTATTAAAGTGCATTAGCGATAAGAATCTAGGATCGTAAAGCTATATACAGAAACTGTATATAAAGCCCTGTTTCTACCTAAATAAAGGTTCATTTTATCACCGAGTTTCGTTCTATTATTTACTCCTCTACGTTAGTACGTAGAGGAGTAAATAATAGAACGAAAGAGATGTAGTCATCTCACTGTAATTTGGATGGTAATCTATACTCTCACTCATAGTTATTTTAACCGGTAGACGAGTTCACTAAGGCCAACTTTCCCATAATTTGGTTTGCTGTGCCTATAATTGGCGAAAGAGATACGGTATGTATGCCGCGCTGCATTTATGAATGCACCGTACCGCTTTATGCCGCTCTGCTTTCGCGCATCCCGCGCCGACCAGAAGGGCAATCACGTAACGTTTTGAACGGGTGTTAGGTAGATCCAACTGTAATTTTTCCATTTAAAAATTTACGTTTAGATCTGTATTAACTTGTCTGACAGTTGACCCTGACAACTAACAGCTTACTCATACCGCACCACTACCGCACCGATCCCGCACCGTCAAATACAGGTGACTAACAAAGGTTTAAAAAAACAAGTGGGTATTCGTTAAAGTCATATAATTATGGTTCTAAAAACAAATCTTGTCACTTTTCAGTAAAAAACTAAATTCGCTTTTAATTAACTATCTTCTTTTTAGTTTTTGATAAATCTACATCTACACTATTAGTTAATTTATAATTGTTTGAAATATGTCACACCCAAAAAAGTAGTTTCAATAGCCTATCTAATAAAAAAGGAAAAATGTAGTTTCTTTGTAATTTATACATATGTCAAATTAAACTACTTTCATATAATTTTATGTGAGAATTCTTATATAAAATCCAAGGTAAATTTGAAACATTTACATATCAATAAGTGGATTCGGTAATTATTTGCATATTTGTGTGTATGAGTATGAATATTTATATTACAAGCTTTTCATATTTTTATCTGTATTAAATTAGTACGAATATGTTTGTCATTCCGTCTTTATACTGTTATCTATGAAATATCTTAAGTGTCTTCTGTCTATTGGATCAGTCGCAGATGAAGTCCGTGCTGATAAGATACACTCGTAGGTATCGATAGGCCACACTACAAAAGGACATCTCCCTATCGCATCATCTCAATACAGAAAATACATTGAAATGGGTTTATGTAGTCCCGTATTACTAGCCCTTCCCATTATTATAATAAGTACAAGCCAAGCAAAAGTTTTGCCAAAGGAAAATGTTTGTCAATCATTACTAGGCGAAGGATTGATAGAGGAAATTGCTTCTTACACAACTGTTCGAGACGAAATATTGAGTTATGTGACCGCCGGCGATTTTAAAGGGAAAACTTACGATGAGTGAGTAAAACTATTATTAAAAGCCTTTTTTTACCGGTAATAACTTTATGTAACGTTTGAAAAATAGTTTTTTGCAAATGCAGTGACATATTCTTATTATAGTTAGCGGCTAATATAATCTCATTCACGGTCGAATTTAACTTAGATATATTAATATAACTAGCTAATGCCCGCGGCTTCGCCCGCGTGGTTATAGGAAAATGTAACATATTGAATTTCCCCGTGGGAATTAGATGTTTTCCCGCTAGAAAAAGTAGCCTATGTCACTCTCCAGCCTCTAAACTATCTCCACACAAAAAATCACATTAATACGACGCTCCGTTGCGACGTGAAAGAAGGACAATCAAACACACACACACACTTTCGCATTTATAATATTAAGTAAGGATATTTTACTAGATTACTTCATATTTGTTGAAAAATTTCTGATCCTCAATTCGGTGTAAACGAAATTTTTCACATCACCCATTGACCATGTTTGTTATTCTTCGCTGTCCTGATCTTTACACAAAAACGAATAGAAAGTATTCGCAGTGTTGAGAATCCTTCATAGTAAAACTGGTTCGAATAAAATAATGAAAAAAAAGAAAACGAATCTATTTTCCATCTATATACTACTACTAATATTTACTTCTTCATCTATTGTGGTGAACCCAGACTGTACAGAATTGCTAATCAGAAAAACGCTTGCATGTAAACATTAGGACCGTAAAGAATAACCAATGTAGTCCGAGTATAACGCTGTTCGAAGAAATGATTTAAAGAACACACGCTTTTGTGTAGAACCTAGAATAAAAAGGTTTTGTTAAGTTGAGTTCTCAATATATCGTATTACCTAATCATTACAGGCTTTCGAAGTTCGTTGACACATTTGGTGCTCGGCCTTCGGGGTCAGAAGTTTTGGAGAACTCCATCGACTATATGATACAGCTCGCTCGAGATGAAGGTTTACACGACATTTATACCGAAGAAGTAGAGGTAACTTAACAAAATTCATCATAATTTTCCATGCGTTATTCCCAGTTGCGACCTAAACGAGTCCGCTGTCCGCTTTGACACCTAATCCCACGTTTTACGAAAGTGACTTCCGTCTGACCTTCCAACCCAGATGGTTCCTCACGATGTTTTCCTTCACCGATAGTAACAAAATTTACAAAATACCGGCGAAATAACAAAATTTAGGCATTGTAACGTAATTATGGAAATAAAACTTGGTTAGTTCTTATTATTAATAGGAGCGGATGTAATAATTGAGTCCAGGTGGCTGTTTATGCAACCAGAGGGACACGTAGGTAACACTGTAAATTTCCCATACAAAAAGGGATAATTAGATCTACCTGACGCGCATAATAGTACATTGTGATACAAGTGAGGTATGTTGATAATTACATCAGAGGCGGAAGCCGAGGATTGTAATTATCAAAGCTCACGCGTTTCATACGACGTTTTTCAACACATTTTGCGAGGAAAAATCCTTTTCATAAGATGAAAATTTGATAGGCCTGTCAAGTTATTTTCGTGGTCAGGACTTCCTGAGAAGACATCACTAAACCCTCAGTATTTTGCACTTCGACCCGCTGAGACCGATCACTAAGATAAGTTGCAAACCAGTTGATTGCCTTATAGTCAAAACCGTAATAAGCTAATTTAGACTATAACAATGCTGTATTTATTGTATCAAAGGCGCGCGAATAATCCAACAAAACAAGAATTGTAGCATATCCATCATTTTCAGCAATAACGTCGAGAAGGGCTGTAGCTGTGCTGCGTTTCTTCCTAAAACCTGACTGTTTAGGGGGCAAGATGTTATTACTCTCCAGGTATTCAGCTAATTGCATGCATACAGCTCTCTCTAGTTTTTTCGACATAAGGGGGAAAATACTGATAGGTCGTGGGTCTTTGAACTCGGTCGGTGCTGAAACTTTGGGAATCGTTCTAACCACAGCGCGTTTCCAGGGCTCCGGAAAGACGCCCGTAAAGATCGACTGGTTCACAATAGCGGTAATAGTGGACAGCGTTCGTAGCAGGGTCATTAATAACATATCCAGAGATATGCCATCACTGCCCTGGGCTTGGGTTCTTATGGACTTAATAATCTTACCAACTGTGATTTCTGTTACTGGTTGAAGTGTGAATTGTGCATTGCTGTGCCTATTGAATTCAAAGTATGTCAGGTCAGATAGTCTTGTTTCTTTATCGCCAGGCACATCCAGAAAAAAGTCATTCATGCCATTTGGGTCTTGTAAATAAAGTTGCGGTATGTGTAATTCCTTTTTATTAAAATCGGCTACATTCTGTTTAATATGTTTCCAAAGAGAACGGGGATCTTTTATTTGAGAAACAATGTACTTATTAAAATATGCAGATTTTTCGCTTTGTATGGCATCAATGACGATCTTCTTCATGTCTTTATAGTACGTCCTTTGCGTATCGTTACCGCTTTGTCGGTAGCGTGCATGAGCCTCGTTTCGTTTTGTTATCATTTTTTTGACATTATATATGTAATGGGAAAGAACGCTCTTTAACGGACGTCCAGGTGCGCGCGTGACGTATCCTGGACAAAGACGAGGGTTTTTAAATACAATGTCGGTAGTCTTACTTCCCGCCTGGTGGTAAGTGGCCCCCGCAGCCTATATATAAATGCTTGCAACCCCAGGGTGGATGGAGGGTGATGAAAAATACTCAAGTACATCGATAAACGTAGTAGGTACACAACATTATAGCTAATAGATCTGTACGTTATTTAACGGAATAGCAAAAGAATATTATTCTGGTATAAGAGAGGTGGGGTTTAGCGGAATGTCTTTGTCTTTACTTATTGATTTCAACAGGTTTTTACTCACATGTTGTCAAGAATTTCTAGTGGCGTCCATTCTTTTTATCACTTTTCTAGTCACCACGAATCAACATTTTTGTTAATAACCCAACACGCATTAACAATGTTTACAAATATCTGTGAAATAACCTATAATGGCGCGCATCATTTTTTTTGTGAAGTTTGCGCAGTGCGCGCGCATCAGATGAAATCTCTTAACAATACAAAATAAAATAAATAATTTCGTTTTAAAATGTAATCTTTATTAATTCATGTAAAATGTTATCAAAAGTGAATAGTTTTACTAAATTAACCGTTTCTATATCATATCCAAAAAGAAATAGTCAATTAATTAACAAAAAGGATTTAATTTGTTTAGTCGGGTAAGAATACATTTGCCGAGAATTTTTTAAAAAGCTGTACATTCTGTACAACCCGGTTATTTTAAGAATGCACCGTGGGCATGCATACATCTTGCTGCAAGGTGCCAACGTGACTTAATCAGGATATAACCATAACACACAAGTATCGTAATGTTGTGTGTTTAATACACGCGTGTTTAATATCCAGGATTATGAGCCTAAAAGCGACACAATAAGAGGTACGTTACGAGCAATTGTGTTGAAAAATGCATTACGTAATCGACCGGCAATCTAAAGGGTGAACATGAACCAGTTTATTTCTCATCTGTATAAAAGATAGGCAGTGAGTAAGAATTTGACTTTTTTCACCTTCCAGTAATTATTCATGCATTTTTCAGGTGCCACACTGGGTTCGAGGAGAAGAAAAAATAACAATGTTAGAGCCACGAGTGAAAGACATGGCATTGCTAGGTTTGGGTCGAAGCGTAAGCACCCCTCCAGAGGGCATCACCGCGGAAGTAATTGTATTCAAAGATTTTTCAGAACTTGAAAGAGCGTCGGATGATGAAGTCGCTGGAAAAATAGTACTATTCGATCCGCAATTTACGAAATATGGCGAAACTGTAGTTTATAGAAGTCAAAGTGCTTCTAAAGCCGCTGCCAAAGGTGCCGTGGCATCACTTGTGCGATCTATAACGCCGTTTTCCATAAATACTCCTCATACTGGATCTCAGACGTATGAAGATGGTGTTAACAAAATTCCAACTGCAGCCATTACTATTGAAGATGCCGACTTAATCAGGAGATTAGTCGATCGCCAAGTAAAAATCAAGTTAAATATCAAAATGCAGTCCACATTCGATACTCAGATGTCAAGAAACACATTAATCGATCTAAAAGGTTCTGAATACCCTGAGAAACTGGTAATTGTTTCGGGCCATATCGATAGCTGGGATGTTGGTCAAGGTGCTATGGATGACGGAGGTGGTTTGTTCGTCAGTTGGGCGGCGCCTGTTATTCTTCAGAGACTCAATTTAAAGCCTAGAAGAACCATCAGATCTATATTCTGGACGGCAGAAGAAATGGGTCTCGTCGGAGCTTACGCGTATGAAAAGCAACACAGGAACGAAAGCGACAATATTAACTTTATCATGGAGTCTGATGAGGGAACGTTTGCGCCGCTCGGCTTGGTTGTAGCTGGTAGTCAGAAGGCACGATGCATCATTGGCGAAGTCTTGAAGTTATTTGAATCTATCGGAGCATCGGAATTGGTAGAAGATGATAGTCCTGGCTCTGATATAGCGGTGATTGTTAAAAACGGTATCCCTGGTGCTAGTCTTCACAACGCTAATGAAAAATACTTTTGGTTCCATCATACTGAAGGAGATACGATGAACGTAGAAGATCCGGATGAATTAGATTTGTGTGCCGCTTTCTGGACTGCTGCTGCTTATATTATTGCGGATATATCAGTTGACATTCCACGAGATTAATTCAGATAAAAATGATACTGATAATAATCTCGTATAGAAATAATCTGATCCCGTTTTCTTATCATTTCAGTACATTCTGCAATCGATTTTAACGTCTAATGAACGGAATCCAAACGTGCTGCCATTTTGTAATCTCCAAAGCCATGCCAAACCTATTGCATACAAATGGGAAATTTAATGTGTAAACGTAATATTATCTTGGGCTCAAACCTTATCAAGTCATTTATAAAGATTGTTTATTTCAAGCCTATCTACAAGTATAACTTAACAGAGAACATTTTATTAAAATAAAAAATGTAGGTACTCAACTGAATCAGTTTTTTGCACCAAATTATAACCCACAAAGGCACCTATTCAAAAGGTTGATTTTAAAATCTGAGTTTATTCTCGGAATATAATATGTATGTACAATTTGTTTATTAATAAAATAGTTACAATGAGGTAAAGTACCTAAGTTAAAATGTTTTTTTTTACATAGGTAACACCGACACTCAGATAATGAGCCGCCTTTTGTACTTTTTATAATGTTTAAAACCTATCTGCTTCACGTCATAGTTTGGTCTACTCAATCATTAAATTTACAGCCCAGAGATGAACAGCAAATTTTTCTTGTCGAATGTCAATTGTAAACTTAATGGGTAAAGGGTAAAGGTTGAAATAAGATTTCAGACGACTTTTTATGAAACTTTCCAGTTATGTACCTTATATATCAGAATAGGACAGGCTATAATTTATGTCAAATTTCATCCCTTTTAGGGACGAAACAGGGGGATGAAACTTTGTATGCAGACCAACAAACAGCGTGAAATGTCAAATGAGCGTTGCCAAATGTAATATACCTATTAGTCACTAGATGGCGCTAGATGTAGCACAGTAAGCTGCTGAGATAAGTATACCCCTTTGCTTGTAAAACTCGACAGACCGAGTCACGTGACTGCAACAATACATCACGTGACTCCGTCGGAGCTAGCGGCCATTTGAATATTGTTTAAATTCGTTTTTAGCCATGGAGTATGTTATTCTTCAAATTCGAACTACTTAACCAGCTAATATTACCCAAGAAGGCCATAAACTTACAAAAAGACACCAAACTCGTCGGAATCGAACGCGCGTCATCGGCACTGTGATTTATTTAACCCGCTCAGGGTGCCACCAGGCTACTTGAACATTATGACTACTGATCGAAATTACTTACTATTTATTTGCATTCACTCTATTATGCATCCTTGTCTAGCGTTAAAATGGAACTAGTCTTGTCCTTGTTTGTTATCTTATTATTGCACTTGATCGGTCAATGCATCTCGGGCTGAATGAAAACGTTTCAATTATCTTTAAAATAGGGTCGTAAATTGAATGCTTTATTAGTCCTTTTTACTAATTGCATTTGAGGGTAAGCTCATATTAAAAGATTATTTTTAGAAATCTCTTAATACGTGTTGTGTAGTGTGCGTTAACCTTCACCGCTTATTCATTATATTCTTGGGAGTTTTAAAAGTGTTATCATGGTTCGATTGACGACTTTTTTAAAAGCCAATAAATTGTTCTCTGGGAACAAAACCAGAGTATTAAGAAAATAGCCCGTGATATGAATATAACGGTAAGTGAGATTATGAAATGGACGAATATTTTTGGTTACCTATATCTACGTTTTTTTCAAGCCTTCTTATCTAAGTTTTAATATTCAAAAATAAGTGTTCCTTATAAGCGTTCATATTTATTTTCTAGAGAAGAACCGTTCAGAAGTGGATTAGGAAATATCAGGAGACGGGTGATGTGAAGTGTGATCTCCCCGGCCCACGTCCTCGAGTATACACCGATGAATCAGAGAGACACCGTAATATTGTAAATATTCACACGGAGGCCCCATTTACTACCACTCGGTCAAGTGCTCAAACATTTGGGATTTCGCTCAGTACGGTTCGGCGACATTTGCATGCAGCCAATATCCATAATTACAAACCTGCAAGGAAAATACCTCTCACCGATGCTCATCGAACCGCTAGAACCAATTTTGCTGAACGTTACCTTAATTTTGATTGGGAAAACGAGATAGTAATATTTACAGATGAAAAATGTTTTAAATCTGATAAAGATGGCAGAAAGTTATTATGGAGAAGAAGTGGAGATCGGTATAATCCTAAAAATATGTTAGATTTGAGAACTAGTGGAAGAATCACATTGGGTAAGCAAATTTTATCTATGTATAAGCTGTGTAAAAATATGTAAATAATTATAATGTTTTTATACATATATAGAATTTAAAAATACTGGAATTGTATATTTATTGTAATTTACAGCGTATTGGGGCTGGATGTCATCCATGGGCCCCGGAGAACTAGTGGAAGTCGGTGGCCGCATGAATAGCCAGCGCTACTTGGAGGTGCTAAGGGATGTCATGCTGCCGACGGTGCGAGTCGCATACCCTGAAGGCCAAATTCACCTGGTCCAAGACAACAGTGCGGTCCACCGATCACGACTCGTCCAGGACTGGCTGTCATCACAGGATGACATTACTGTTTTTAATTGGCCGTCTGAAAGCCCTGACCTTAACCCAATTGAAAACTTGTGGGGTCAAATGGTTTTGAATTGGGACTCTAGTGAAGTCAAGTCAAAACAGCAATTAGACCAAGAAGTCAAAAGAACATGGGAGTTGATGCGAAGCAGCAGTGCATGTTCGAACATGGTCATGCACATGAAAAGCCGGCTCCAACAAATCATAGACAATCACGGTCACCCTCTTCGATATTGATAGCCTATCACTGTAATTATCCTAGCCCATTATACTGTGATTGTCAGGCCATTCGCGTCTGTTAAAAATTGTGATACTTGTTTACGAGAGATATAAATTGTCAGACTGCTTCATAGTCTAACATGTTGGTTCTCTTTCCCACGTAAAAAGTTCACGATTTTACAAAAAAAGAATACCTAAATGTATATATATATAATAAGTCGTATTTCTAGAAATATAATGTTCAAAGACTTAAAAACAGTGGGCATTGTATTTATTGCAATGCTTATTTACCCACATAAACATTGCTTTATTTATAACATATTATGAGTAATCCTATTATGAACTTGCCTATTATATGCCTTCGTAGATTAGGATATCTACTTATTCTTAGTCTGCTGGACGGTCGCCAACACGCCCCTCCGACCGAGCGACCTTGGTCGGCACCGACCGCTGTAGTATGAAATTTTGCTGCAAACTACTGTCTACACGGTCGGTGCGGACCAAGGTCGCTCGGTCGGAGGGGCGTGTTGGCGACCGTCTAGCAGACACTAATATTTCTAGAAATACCTACTTTCCTACCGTAATTTGAATCAATAGAGATTACAGTTTTTGTTTGAAATGTGAATAATGAAAATATGTAACCATGTTATACCGATGTCTGCAAGTTTTACCAAATAATGTTTTAATATATATAAATGATTGATTAGAAACAGCTAGGCCGCACTGAAATACGTTCAAAACAGTGTAAATAACAGCAAAACTTTATGCATTCAGTTTTTTGCTAAGTTAAAATAATAGCCAAATAAAAATATTTATAAACATTTAACCGTTTTTTATTTGTAATAAACATTTTTCAAAATTATTCAAGAATAAAAACATCATAATATATACTTACTAAATTAACTTATGAAAAATAATAAAACACAAAAAGGTTATCCTACTGCGAGGATTCGAACCTGCGACATACATATGTGTCTATACTTTAATAGTTTTCTGTAGCAAGTCGCCACTCGACCAAGATGCTACATATGTCACGGGACGAAATTATTATACCGTTTTGTGTAAGTCCGAGTACTATTCTCAGGGGGTATACTTATCTCTGACGCTGACTGTACTTCCAAATTCGTTATTTATACGTATTGCCTTCAATTATTTCTATTGCTATTTTATTTACAAAAATAAATAAATGCAGTAAAGTTGTGTGATTCCCAAGTTGCATAATTTTAATTAGCAAGCTATTAAAGATCGGGGCGCTCCCTAAAGGGATATTTTCGGCCTTTAATTCCTACGAAAACTTCAGCCTTTGCTTCGCTTCTTCTTCTTAGCTTGCCTCCCCGTTTACCTTCAGGGTTTCGGCCCTCAAGTTTGGTTTGCAAGACACCGGAAGATAATGAGTATCCTTAGGGGTCATTGCTCGCATTGAGACCGCTTTCCGAAGGGTTGATTTGGGTCTTTCATTCCAACGAAAAGCTCGGCCTTCGGCCTTGCTTGCCTCGCCGCTGACCTTGGGGACTTCGGCCTGGGACTTCGTTTGCAAGACGGGAGATAATGAGTGTCCGTCCATGGGGGCGCATTTAGAGCGCGGAATGCTTCGAGTCTTTCATTCCAATAAAAAGGACGGCCTTTGGCCTAGCTTGCCTCGCACCTACGGAACTTACATCGCCTCGCCACTCACCTACGGGATAGTAAGTGTCAGTGAGGGCTCATCCTCAGGCCTTCGGCCTTCGGCCTCGCTTGCCTCGCCGGTGCCGCTCACATTTACGGACTTTGGCCTCAGGTCTCGCTTGTAAGACACCTGGGGATATTGAGTGTCCCTGGGGCTCGCATAGGGAGTGCTGGGTGATTTGGCTGTTTGATAAGTAAAATAAATAAATAAATAAAATAAAGTCCTTTTAAAAACTATTTATAAAACCTTTTTTCTGGTAAATGGCATTAACACTGGCAGGCACAAACTTTCAAATGAACTGTCAAAAATTCAGCAAAAAAGAACAAGTTTTTGTCAGTTTAAAAATTGTTTGACTGTGATCACTCGCAAATTTTCGAACAAAAACGCGAACGAAAGCAAATTTCAAAACTATGTTTGGGTAAGATGAAGCGTAATCCTCGGATTTTTTTGAGTCGTTTTGTCACTGTGGACGAAACTTGAGTCCATCATTATACATGTCATATCATCCATACCATCATACATATCATCAAAAATAAAACCGGAGATGTCTCAGATATTAGTAACTACAGGCCCATCTCACTGGCTAATATTATAGCGAAGATACTGGACGCTCTGCTTGATCGTCAGCTGGATAAGCACATACGACTGAACGATGCCCAATTTGGTTTTAGACCCGGTCTCTCGACGGAAAGTGCTATCCTCTGTCTCAAGCGGACCGTCCAGTATTATACCTCCAGAAGGACGCCGGTCTTTGCATGTTTCCTAGATTTATCTAAGGTTTTTGACCTCCTGTCATATAGGATTCTGTGGCAACAGTTTGAGAACGAGACCAAGGTACCTTCAGAGGTGACTTCTCTTTTAAAATATTGGTACCACAACCAGAGAAACTGCGTAAGATGGGGCGGTGTTCTTTCGGAGGAGTATAGGTTGGAGTGCGGGGTGAGGCAGGGGGGCTTACGTCTCCCCGGCTATTCAACCTGTACATCAACGGGTTGATGGAGGAGTTGAGCAGTGCCCATGTCGGATGCTCGGTTGATGGAGTTTGTATTAACAACATCAGCTATGCTGATGACATGGTACTGCTCACACCATCTCTCGGCGCTTTACAAAAGTTGCTCAGTATCTGTGAGGGGTATGCAGTGAGCCATGGACTCAGATACAATGCCAAGAAAAGTGAGCTCTTAATTTTCAAGGCCGGTTCAAAGACCTACAAGGCTGTGCCGTTAGTTTCACTATGTGGCACTAATTTAAACAGAGTTTAGCATTTTAAGTATCTGGGTCACTGGGTCGCTGAGGACCTGTCCGATAACATGGACATAGAGAGGGAGCGGAGAGCGCTATCTGTTCGCTGTAACATGGTGGCTCGGAGATTTGCAGGTTGTACTAGAGAAGTTAAAATCACCCTATTTAGGGCATACTGCCAATGCTTTTACACCTGCAATCTCAGGGTTAACTTTACGCAGAGGACGTATAGCGCACTCCGTGTGCAATACAACAACGCCTTCAGGGCTCTGCTGGGACTTCAGCGGAGGTGCAGCGCGTCGGGCATGTTTGCTGAGGCGGGGGTTGACGGCTTTCATGCTATTATAAGAAAGCGATCCGCCTCTGTTTTGGACAGGCTTCGAAGAAGCCCCAGTAGCATCCTGAGGGTGTTCGCTGAGAGATGGGACTCGCCCATGCTGAGGAGACGGGTTGGTCTTCACTCCAGCCATGTGGATTTTAACTGGTGACAATATTAATATAGTATGCTTATATTGTGACATATTGACCCATTAATTTAATTTATTTTTATTTAATTTATTTTAATTTTAATCTGTATTTAGTTTTGATAATTTGGATTGGATTTTAATTTTAAAATTTAATTGTTGACATTTTTTCTCTGACATCAATTATTATATTTTTTATTGATGTTTAATTAGAATTTTATTTAAATGAATAATTATGTGTCACCAGTTTTTCGACATTTGTTGTTTTTTGTTGTACTCGTACCTATATGTTTTAACTCATTCGCCGTAACGGTTGCTTATGTTCTGTACGATCCTTGTGTGTTACTAACATTCATTGTGTAAGAGTTTGTACATACTAACATTTTATGGGCACTGCCTGAAATAAATGATTTATTATTTATTATATTATATTATATTATTATTATTATTATACACCTGAATCAAAACAGCAATCAAAACAATGAATGGCGACTGGTGAGCGTGCCCCAAAGAAGGCCAAGACTGTTTTGTCGACTGGAAAGGTGATGGCGACAGTCTTCTGGGATGTCGAAGGAATCATTATGATTGATTACTTGGAAAAGGGAAAGACTATCACTGGCCGTTATTACGCAGTTATTGGAAAAACGACCAAAATTGTCCCCCAAGAAAGTCCTCTTTCATCAAGACAATGACCCAGTGTACACGTCAGCTATTGCAATGGCCAAAATCCACGAGTTGGGCTTCGAGCTGGTTCCGCATGCTCCGTATTCGCCGGACCTAGCTCCGTGCGATTATTACCTATTCCCAAATCTGAAAATATGGCTTGGAGGGCAAAAAAATTTGACAAATGAGGACTGCATCGCAGGTGTAAACGGCTATTTTGAAGACCTCAACAAAACGTATATTTTGGAGGGGATCAAAAAATTGGAAACTCGCTGGAACAAGTGTTTGGCCCTCAAAGGAGACTATGTTGAGAAATAAATGTAAATGGTTTAAAAAGTATATATATTTTTACTTTTTATATATACTATAATTTACTTTTTAAAATGACTTATCAAACAGCCCTCGTATTTAATTTCGAAGAAAATTGAATGGTTGCACGCGCAATCTATGGAAATGAAATCTTTATTTTCAAATTTGTCAGTAAGTAGTATGATTAAAATAAGAATATCAAAAATTTTAAGAGTTCTCTCGACTTCTCCGGGATCCCATAATCAGATCCTGACCTGATGACCCTGGGGGACCACTTGGATACCCTTTCAAACAAAAAATATTTTCCAAATCAGTCCAAGGGTCTTCAAGGGATCGGGGAACATACATAAAAAAACCGACATCAGAACCCCCTCCTTTTTTGAAGTCGGTTAATAATATTTTAGATATGAGTTATTCCATTTGCAATGCATACCGCATCAAAGGTCTCAGTGGAGCCTATACGTAATATAAGGCACGATAAAATATTCCAAGTATGACCAGAAAAGGGCAATTTTCTCAAGCACAGCGATTACCTTCCGATAAAGGTCCTAAATTCTGTTATCGTTTACTGCTTCCTTTTCAAAAAGGAAACTGGTCTATAAAAGAGAATATCCGTAATTAATTGATTTTACGATTTACTTGAAGGAAAAAACTGAAAAAGTCAAGTGACGAAAAATCTCAGAAGCATTTAAACTATCTAAGAATCAATGGTGTCAAAGAGTAACCCGGGCTCGTTCAGGGCATTAGGTACAGTCAAGTGTAAAAATATAGGTGCATACAACTTACTCATAAATATGTCCCATCGCTCTTGTCAGCGGATTAAGGTTTTGGTACTTATTTATGAGAGGTACTTATCTTATCGGTACATATTTTTGCACTTGATTGTACCGGTAAAAACATTAGGATTAGGACTTAGAATCTAAGAAGATAATATTTGTGGTGGTCAATAGGTGTAGACACTAAATAAATAAATCAATAATTCTATATTTCTCGAAAAAGGATTAAAAATGTACTCAAATGAAGAAAAAAGCAAGGCACTAGGTTAAATAAACACAAAGTTATAAGTGTCCAAAGTTTTAAGACGGGGTATATTCTATCCTTTTTCCGCATAACGCGCCTTCATATGAAGCGATTGTCGTTAACTATGGCGCTCGCAGATCGTGACGTCATTATCTGCGAGCGTTCTTTCTCTAACAATAAATATTAAAACGGTTGTAGCTTCGTAATTCTTTGAAATATATGAATGGGATTTTCGTCACTAGGCATATTTTTTACCTTCTTTCTTTTGGATTAAAAATACAGTTTAAGTCTCCACTCGTATTCAAGTTATCCTACTAATATTATAAATACGAAAGTTTAGATGTTTGGATGTTTGTTACTCAATCACGCTTAAACGGCTGAACCGATTTGAATGAAATTTTGCACGAAGATAGTTTATAGCCTGGATTAAAATATAGCATAGTTTTTTATCCCGAATCCACGCAGACGAAGTCGCGGGCGGAAGCTAGTGTTAGATAAAAGAAAAACATTTTTACATACCTACCCCACTTCAGTCGTTTACTTGTGTTTCTGTGGTGAGTTCATTTCCCTAGAGCTTTTGCTATGTGTCGTCTTCATATTAAGATCATGAATACAAACTTCAGAGTATCTTTAGGGAATAGCAAACTGATGAATGACTTTTATTTATTCATTTATTCCATTTATTCAATGTTATATTGCATAGAACATTCACGAGAATATTAAAAAATAAATGTAGTATCACTAACGTATTCTTACCTTTTTTCTTTTCTAAGGTTCTCAAGCAAATTCTAATCCAGATACGAAAGCTGCACTGTAAATGCCTTCTAATTTTCTGGCGTGCTGCTTTTGCCGTCTTTTCGTTTTTTTTTTTTTTTAATCCTGGCTTCATTTAAATATAAAAGGCGCAGGTCGGAAGGGCTGGCTGCTAAATAAAAGATAATGAGCCAGTATCACGGCAAATCTTCGCGGCTCATCGGAGCAGAAGATGGCGGCGAACGGCCGGGTGGCGGTATGAATAATCCACTCCATTTTTGGAGGGAATTATCATATTTTTAAATTTAAAGCGCATCCTTATTTTAACGTCATAATTATTATCATAGTATGAATGAACGTTTATTCATGTAAATAATTCTTAAACTAGATTAAAAGAATGGATGCATATTACTAAAGTTACTAAGTGATTGTAACTTAAAAATATAATCAATATAAGTAAATAAATAAAAAATGTCCCACATGTTGGTAGGTCATGGGGACGTTAATGCAATTTATTAAATTCAATAAATTAAATATTAGTGTACTATCTTATGAACAACAAACTTGCCCCAAAGTAAGGTTCATTGCATTGGTTTTAGTCATTATATTTTACTTATCTATGTTTGCATATTTTTAATTATTTATTTCATTTATTTCTAAGGCACCCTGCATTACAGGCACTGTGGAATACATTCATTACCACAGCCGAAATGACTTAAAACAAGCACAAAAACAGCACGGCTGGTCACGGGACTGCTCGCCAGCTAAATATATAGTTTACAGATTTTTCCATGTACTTGTATTATAAGACGATATTTATTACTTGCCACATAGTTCTCGGTCAACGGAAAGTACCCTTTTTTTATTCCCTCGAGTGTCGAAATTTACGTTTATTGCGGCATAAACGGCCGTTTTTAGTTTAGTTAGAGTTTTAATTTTTTTACAGTTTCAAGGGACCGTAGACCTGATTATGGTTTTAATTTCAACCCGATACCTCCACGCGTTCCCGAGATAAAGGGTCTTGACAAACAGACATACGGACAACAAATTGATCCTATAAAGGTTCCGTTAATTTATTTTGAGGTACGGAACCCTAAAAACTGGTGGTTTTGCGGGATATGTATGTATAATTTAGATTATCATCGTTAACCTTTAGCAACACTGTGATGTATTCACCGAAAGGCCGAACATTTTACATGGCTGACTTCTGCTTTATAAATAAAACTACTAGTTACAAATTAATTGAAGCATAGTTTTCCGACAGTTGAGCAAATTTGCCAGAAATTGGAACGGGATATCCGACCGCCGCCTACGCTTCTCATGTACTTAAGGCTTCATTTATGGACAAACGGCGCGATGAGCGTTAGGAATTTTCGACGGTCAATTACAGAAAAAAAAACCGACATTTACTTCTACTGTCCCGTACAATGCGGTAAGTAATCGACTATCAGCACGGCTATCACAAGACGGCGCGCAAGCTCTCTCGATTTTTCCCGCACTATACCTCTCTTTCTAAGTGTTCTAATAAGAGATAAACTGTCTGCACTGAAAGAATAATTTTAAATTAAATACATTTTTAGAGGATCTTAGAGAGGATAGCCGTACAATTTTAGACGGTGGGTGTTAAACTATTTAATTATGTAATATGGCGACAGTGGAACAATGGGATAGATATATTTATTGGGTGAGATTATTGAGCGCCATAAAATATTTTTCTAATACTGTTCTTAAAATTAGCCATGTTATCAATAAATAATACTGCGCAAATGTAATACTGACGTGAATGAAAATCTGGGTAACACCAGTACCTGATGATGATGATGTCCTCCCAGACGTATCCATCGACGGCGACATCCTGACAAAACGATTGTGAAAGTTATTGTTTGCGTGCATGGGCGCGAGAATGGCTCGCAAATCCAAACTTGGTTTTGAAGCTCCGTTGACATGAAAAACAATAAAGGTCTCCACTTGAGTTGTGAGTGTAATGGTAGGAGGGCTTGGGCCTAGTTTTACGAAACTGGCGTTTGGCGTCAAGATTTTCGAGACGGGTACTTTCAAAGTTACTGAGCCCCGTGTTGACAGCAGTTCGCTAGTCTGATCTCCGAGTAGCAAGCTCCCAAGAATCACATGATATGCCGGTTGCAGACAGATGGTGCTTCAGGACATCCCTGTACCGCAGGTATTGTCCGCCAACTTTGCGCTTTCCTGAGGCTAGTTCCGAGTAAAATACTGCCTTAGGCAGTCTTGATGATGGCATTCGTACAAGGTGTCCACACCAACGTAATTGTCCCTTCATGAAAAGACATTCCACGCCAACCATGCCAGTCCGACGCAAAACCTCCGAGTTTGGAACACGATCCTGCCACCTTAGTCGAAGAATGGCTCGGAGACTTTTTAAATGAAATGTGTCAAGGCGCTTGACATCTCCTTTGTAAAGACACCAGGTTTCCGAGGTGTAAAGCAATATAGTCAGAATGATTGCTTTATAGACAGCAAGCTTTGTGGTAAGCCTGAGGTCGTGCGATTTCCAAACTCGTTAATTTAATCCGCCAAATGCTGCAGCAGCTATCGCGATCCGTGCGGAAATCTCGGACTCCAGTCGATTATCGTTCCGCAAAAGACTTCCGAGGTACCGAAACGTTACCACATCATCCAATGCGTTTTCCCTCAGAAGAACAGCAGCGTCGCTCACAGATTTCCTTCTTGCAGGTTGTTTAACAATCTGGGTTTTCGACACGCTGATCACCAAACCAAATTTACGACAAGACTCGTCCAAATTGTCGAGATAACTTTATAGGACCTCTCCAAACTCTCAGCCATAAGACAGACATCATCAGCATAAAGAATCTCCGTCACCGAAGCAGACTGTGTTTTTCGTTTCGCCCTAAGGCGCGACAGGTCGAAAATACCCTTGTCAGTGCGAAAATTTAACTTTATCCGGTTGTCGCATTTCTGAAGTGCATCATTCATTACTGCCGAAAAATTGATGGCAAATAAGGTGGGAGCCATGACACAGCCTTGTTTCACACCACTTGTGACTGGGAATCGCTCGGTGAAATCGTTTTCGTGACGTACGCAGGCACTCAGGCCTTCGTGAAATTAGCGCTAAGTAAGGAATTTCACGGAAGAACCACACTTTTCTAAAACAGTCCACAAAGCAGATCTGAGAACTCGGTCAAATACCTTTTCTAGATCCACAAAACATAAATAAAGGTCCCGGTGTTGTTCAAAAAGTAAAAGTACTACAAACTATCGAATACAAATTCCGCTCTGCCAAATGCAGAAGCGGCCTTACTCTTACTTTACCATTTGGTTTATTTGATATTTTAT
Source organism: Epinotia bilunana (assembly GCA_947049275.1). Lineage (NCBI taxonomy): Eukaryota > Metazoa > Arthropoda > Insecta > Lepidoptera > Tortricidae > Epinotia > Epinotia bilunana. The sequence goes on from OX346256.1 coordinate 26,967,525, forward strand.
TAGTGCCTAATAGTTAATTAAACTACGTTTGATGGTGGGACCAGTTTTAATGTTATTATTCCCACATGATGGAAACTCGTTTTCACCATCTTACGATTACATACCGATCAACGTTAAATTATGGCGCCGGCAGCTGTCATTCCAAAGAAACTTGTCAAACTTTATATACTTACAATCAGATGTTAGTGATCACCGCTTACGATTAGGTACCTACAGACGGTTTGGTGCAACTCACCCTAAGTAGGTAGATATACATAATTATACCTGTAAAATCCAGACATTACTCGTGGCATCGGCGAAATTAAATTTCGGAATGGAATCTAAAGGAAAACAAACGAATATCAGGTTTCAAGTTGCCTGAAGCGTAACAGTAATGATCGCTATTAGTTGATGCCGGAATGTGAAATTCGATTCAGGAACATTAAGTGTTCGTTAAAAGGTTTTGTTATTGGTTTTCTAGGGTTCTGTGCAACACACGTGCAAATAGGGCCTTATTCAGTTCACAACATCCTCATCCTCCTAGCGTTATTCCCGGTTGTGCCATTTGGCATAGGCACTAGTTTTACGAAAGCGACTGCCATCTGACCCCTACAAAGAGACTGGATGAAGCAATAGTTCACGTGCTAGTTCTGCACTGTGACTAAACGAATAAAGAAATATTGCCAATAAGAGGAATAAGCTGATTTCATTACTATTTTTATACAAAAAAGAAGTTTTATTATATTACATGTGTATTATTAAGCAAATAAATGATTTTGATTTATACCGAAGTGTGTTAAATGGGGCTTCTACATTCAGCCCTTAGAATAAAAGTTTCATGCAAAGACACACACTATATACACATTTTGTATGAAATCCCATTGAAAAGTACTGGGTCCGCAAGGCGTCCTGGCCCCGCATATCGTTGGTTTGCCTTGTACCTATGATGGAAGTAATAATTCTGTTGCGCAACAAAGTTTTGCTCGAAGACAATCTAGACTCGTTTATAAATGCTCAACTCTCATTTCATACAGGGAAACACAATTCCTATTCAATTTACGCGGCAATTTCATGAAACCTCAGCCACGGTGGCACAAGAGGTCATCTTATCCGTACCTTGACTCGTATTTATTGGAGCAGAATTAGATTTACTCTTAACACTTCGAATGCCAAGAACTCAGTAAGCAGGTGATGTTAGGCAGTTTTCACTACCCAGTGTGTTTAACAATTTGGTGGAATCAGCAAGCCGTGACCGTTTACGTTCGAACTACGAGTATGAGCAAACCAACACTAAACTCTCGCGCTTTATACACCTATTTAAATTATTATTTGACACGGATCTAATGCGATATTTATCAACCTTTATTTCTGACGTTTCGATACGGGTTACACCGGTCATTGTCGCAGATGAATGTCGTGCCAGCAAGTTGTCAACGGAGATATGGGTGCACAATATTTCACTACGCTACAAGTCGATTAAAATGTAGAGAGTAGACCCGATAAAGCGAAGGGTGCAACCCGTGTCGAAACAACACAAATAAAGGTAAATAAATATTGCGTAAGACCTATGTAAACTAATAATATAAATATGAACAAACCGTTTAGGTTTCCGCGCTAGTTGCATATTGCGAGAGGTGTTAGCGTCAGTGATGAAGACGCTAAACTGGGCTCCGACGTCACACAAACACACAGCAGATAAAAAGGTAGACGATCCTAAATTAATTTACTAGGAAATTACGTCTGAAAGAACATTATCAGCATCGTCATAGGTAGGCATAGTTATTTTATGTATTTATTCATTTATATTTATTAAAAGACAACAAAGGTGGTCCCATCGGGGTTAGTTACTCTAAGCCTACGTGTGTATATAATTGATAATGTGGATTTGGTCTGCATGCGCGCCTCGGTAATCATTGATGACGCACTGCAGAAACGCGGCAGTCCCAACAGCACGCTAAATACATTATCATATTTGATGCGCAGGGCATTGTAAGCCCGTTGAGTATATCTCACTCTCACGATGGGCACTCCGTTAATAACTATTAGCAGGAAAAAGAAAGGACGTTTGGTTCCCGCCTTAAAGACCATGTACTTAGTTTTCGTCACATTATAAGACAAGCTATGCGATGTCGCGTACGCCTCACAGACAGTAATCATAATCAACTGCCGTAAAGCACTAACCGAGGGGGCCAGCAACACCATATCATCTGCATAGCTCAGACTATTGAAGCAGACCCTATCAACAAAGTTACGGTTACCATTGTAGGTTAATGATATGAAATCACTGACCAAATCACACTTTGAGTGTTCTCGTAAAGTGCACCACGAGAAATGGAGAGACATCGCGAAGGAATGCGTAAAGTTCATCAAATAAAATCCGGAACCAAAGAACACCACATTTAAACAGCCACGACCACTGACAAAAGTGCACGAGTGAGAAGAGACTACAGTGTGCCTATATGGGGGCTTTAAATTCTAGATTATATTCTGGTCGTTAAACTGTACCACTATTGTTCTGCAACTTCGTAACATATAACTATTATTTCTATTATTTGGGTAAGATGTTGTAAGTACGATGTTGTTAATTTGAAAAATGTAATGAGAGCGCGAAGCGCGAATTGAAATAGTTCGTGCTCTCGTTACCTTTGATTTTTGATCGAGAATTAGTTTGGAAGGCAAGCCCGGCTTTTCAGCTTGTATGGCAGTACCGCCACTGATTTTGTCACGCTAGACCCTCCACAAATAGTTACATAAAAGTGAGGCGGTTGAAACGCTCCGCGGCCTTATCCATTTATTAGTGTTTGAACTTTAACTGTACCATCAATGTATTGCAAACACGGCCTCATTATTTGACATCCATGATAGTGACAAGTATGAAAATTTAAGTAATGGATGATGTACATTGAAAACGACTTTCGAAATTTGTATGAAATAATAATAATGAAAAATTACATTTTGGAAAAGTTTTAGATCTAAAGCGGTTCCATTTTAAGAGTTTAATCGGTATTTGCATTTAAAGCCCCAAGCTCAGAGGCACCCAGTTTTTGAAGAATGGGTACTGCTTGTAATATTGTCTGTGGCAAAGACGAGGATATTTTCCGCCCGCGGGCCGTTGACAGACGACTTGATTGACACCACGATTTATTTCGCTGAGGGACTGGGTACCCTTTGTACGAGTGGGCTTGAAGAGTTAACGAGTTATTTTTGGAATACTTATTAAAGTTCCTCAGCAGAAACGAGGTAGGTAACCGATAACGCTAACCTTAAGTGGCAGTGGGCGAGGCACATTGGACGTAGAACCAATGGCCGTTAGAGCGGAAAGGTTTTCGAGTGGCGACCACGTCGTACCGGAAGGTAGGCCCCCACATGGTGGACTGATGACCTGGTAAAGGTCGCGGGAGTCCGCTGGATGCAGGTGGCGCAGGACCGGTCGCTTTGGCACCTTTGGGGAGGCCCATGTCCAGCTAGTGGACGTCTTTCGGCTGATATGACAATGATGATGAATCAAAATTAATTGATATTTACCGTTACCTTTTCGGTAAAGTAAAATGTCACAAAGAAAGAGTGTAATGTACAACGAATTTTGTGTTCCACTATATTCTGACCGTTTCTTGATATACTTGGCACATTACTGTAATGTTTAGTAGTTTATTCTAGAACATTACTCGTATTAACAGCGACATTTGCTGAGTTGAATTTTTAATTACATTTCGTGTGGGCCACGATTTTATTTTTTATGAACAGAAATATCCGTAATATTGAGATTTGTTTCTTGTCTCTGTCATTATGACTTTGAAAGGCATAGATTAGTCACATTTTGAAAATTTTAAACTGGCTTAAGTTGCATATTCTTACACTATATTTAATTACAAGCTTCCGCCCGCGACTTCGTCTGCGTGGACCCGGGATAAAAACTATCCTATTTGAATATAGGCTATAAACTATCTTCATGCAAAATTTTACCCAAATCGTTTGAACGTTTAAACCAGGTCTATACATCCAAACATCCAAACTTTTGCATTTCTTTATCGTAAATAGTATATTTAAAAGAAGAAATTGACTGACTGACTGACTGATATATCAACGCACAGCCCAAAATGCTGGTTCTTGAGCTTCCAAATTTGGCACGTAGGTTCCTTATAAGGTCTAGGGGTGCACTAAAAAGGATTTTTCAAAATTCACTCCTTAAGAGGCCGAAAGGGGGTCCAAAGTTTGTATTAGGGAAACTTTTTTTCGAGCTAGCGACTTAAAACTTTGTGGAAAGATTACTCATTAAAATACATATAAGACGATTTCACTTTCGTTATTTTGAATTGGGACAAAGAATAACTTCATGTGTTGCTCTGTAAACAAAGATTTATTTTTATTTCTACAAGTTTTAAGTTTAACCTACATTGTATGTACTATTACTAACAATACCAACCTATAAACAAAGAAACGACATTTAAAGTCTATTCCTGCTTCACCCACACACTTCTTTCCCAGTAACAAATTAACAATTATAACGGCGATTACTTCAATGCGGCATTTAAATCTGCATAACCTCACTTCCCGAATTTGACATATGACATGACATTGACAAGTCAAAGCAGAGTATGGCCACATTTAAAAAGTAAACGATTTCGTTTATTGTTTACATACAAATAAAGTGCTTTCAGCGTTTTGGAAAAATTCACCCCTAAAGTGGTTAAAAAGGGGCGCAAAGTTGACATATCAACGCGCGGCTTAAACTAAAAGATTACCTACTTATCCTACTAATAGAAAGAAAGAAAGAAAGAAAGAAAGAAAACATTTATTCGTGGACAAAACAATGGGTATACAAAACAAAACACAGTAAAGTAAAAGTAGCAGGGTCCACGAAAAGGCCCCGACTCAGCATGGTGCTAACCTAGGAGGCCAGCGCTGGTCTACCGTCGGAACCTTTACATGAGTTACCTCCTGGAAGGCAACACAAAACAAATACCTATGCTAAAACATATTTTAAAGAATACATAGGTGTCTTACGTAAAAATAAGCAGTATGTAAGTGCGATAGAGATAGAGATATCCGAACTTCGACATTCGAAGTTCGTGGTTATAGCTCAGAGTGGCACGGCAGATTGCAGCGTGTAAACGCGTCGCCAAACTGTGTGTCAGTGTCACTGTCACTGTCAACTTGACGGACCGAAACGCAACTTTTATTTCTGATGGTGAATATACGTAAATACAGACGCGGAAAACAAGTTAAAAATACATTTGTGATACAGGAAGAAAACTAAAAACTAATACAGTATGGTGCAAACTTAAATATTGAACGTCACAAGCTCAACTGTACAGACATAACACGACTGCTTTCTGTACAGGTTCATGACTCGGGTGACGAACGGCAGTGCCAAGATATCTACACAATCTAAACATGATAGATTACACAATTATTATGCCAACCAGATGCTGTGCGGATTTATTTATATGCGGATTTATTTATATGCAGATGGGACATATCCCGACAGTAAGTACCTGACTGCAATCCTAAATCTTAATGTATAATCATTTTAGGCATGGCAAAGCGGTAAACTAAATTATAAAAGAAGCAGCTAAAAAACACACAACGATTTGAGGACTAAAATAAAAATAGATACAAAGACAGAAGACAAAGACAGGGCACTTAAAGGCAACTAGTTTCAAGACATAAGGTTTCCTGACTAAATTGATGCTCTAGCAAGTACTTTTTCAGCTTGATTCTAAAACTGTGTATGCTTCCCAGGTCCCCGGCTAAAGGCGGCGGAAGAAAGTTCCAGCATCTAGTAGCTGCAAAACGGAAACTCCCCCGGAATGAGGCTGTGGCATGTTGAGGAGTAATAAGAGGCTTTTTACACTGACGGTTGCCCCACGACCTATTGATGATGAGCTTCTCAAAAATATTATAAATGCGAAAGTTTAGATATTTGGATGTTTCTTACTCAATCACGCTTAAACAGCTGAACCGATTTAAATGAAATTTTGCACTAAGAAAGTTTATAGCCTGGATTAAAATATAGAATAGTTTTTTATCCCAGGTCCACGCGGACGAAGTCGCGGGCGGAATCTAGTAAATAAAAATGAAGAAAAAAATACAGTCAACGCGAACGAAGTCGCGGGCAGAAGCTACCTATTCATTGTAAAAAAAAATACATGTAAGCAGAAACGTCTGATGATGATTAAAAGATATTTATATTTTTGAAAACGGAGTTTTCAATTTAGATTTAGCAATTTAAACTTACGATCTCATCGCACCTTTCACACCTGAACGGATTTAGATGAAATTTTCCGTAGGTACAGATAATTTGAGACCCTTGGAAGGATAAAGGATAGTTTTTTATCTGGGAAATAATCCCTTAAGATAATCATATTTCTAAGGCGATAACAAGTTCTACGCGGACGAAGTCGCGGGCAGCAGCTAGTTAGAATATAAATAAAGAACTTTCAGCATTTGATAAAAATTACTTCTAAAAGGGGTTTAAAAGGGGGTTCAAAGTTTGTATGGAGAGCAAGAAATTTTTAAAGTAAGAGGTTTGTAACTTCTTTTATACATAGACTGGTTGTTTGAAGTCTAGAAAATTAAAATCCGGGTTTTTGATATTGATTCCATAAGGGGGTTTAAAGACATTCGACCCCTAATGGGGCTTTAGAAGGAGTCGGAAGTTTGTACGGGGAACAAGAAAGTTTTAAAGTAAGGGTACTGTAACAAGTAATTTTTGAAGTAAGGGAATTATTTGGTCATGTATATTTGGTAAGCCATTAATTAGTTAAAATACATGATTCAACTGCTAGCAGAAAAGTAGTTAGGTTAAGTTAGAGCTGTGATCCTTACAGAACTAAACTGCTACCAGAAATGTAGGTTAGGTTAGGTTAGAACTGCGATGGCGATGGCCTCCTTCTGCGAAGTCGTCATATCGCGAAGACAGTGCGGACGCGCTCCCGCTCCGGCACAGACGGAGGGGTCAAAGACGCGTGCGGTATGCAGCCGCAGGCCGCGTCCTCCCCCAGTAAGGCCAGTGGGTTTGGGACCCACATTGCACATGACCCTACACGTCTGGGGGGAAAGTCAAGCGTCTCTGACTTACCCCTCTCTTGGCGCGGGTGTCCTGGCGTAGTTAGCCAGGACCGCCGGGGGGCGTCGTGGTTAGAAATGTCCATCCCATGACGCCCCATCAACGGTAGAGCAGGTGACGCCGCTGGGGTTTTAGTGGGTAGGCTCCTCCCCTCCCTCTGACTTGTGCGTAGGGCGACGGGAGGAGAGATCCCCACATAACCCCCCACTATCCTTGGGCCGGGGGGTATGTGCCCCCTTGGACTCGATGATTCGTTGAGTCCGAGGGGGATAAACACATTTCCCCAGCGTCAAAAAAAAAAGGTTAGAAGTGCGATGCTCACAGAACCGAAAAGAAGGTAATGTTAGATTAAAACTGCGGATCATTTTGTTAATTTAGGAAGATTTGTTTTGCTAATCAAAATATTTTATTCGGTGTTAGAGAAAAGTTTAAATGGGAATAGGGGATGAAGTTGAAAAGTTCTTCGTATTTTGGCAGCCTTGACTAGCGTAAGAAAAACTACTGAACGGAAACTACTGCAAAAAATCCATGTAGCTTAGTAGTAGACATACAAAATGTATTTTTATAATACATTATGAAAAACAACCACTCTGTTGATGATACTCAAAATATTTATATTTGTATAAACGGACATTTTAATTAAACAATTTAAACCTTTCACGCTTAAACCCAGAACGGAATTAGATGAACATTGGCATGGAGATAATTTGAGAACCTAGGAAGGATATTCTTAACTCTGAAATCATCCCTTAAGATGGAAGAATTTTGTTTGGGAGGGTGATATTGATCGTATACAAGTTTTTGAACTTGCCATATACATATTTATGGGTTCATTGACGTTTGCATATTTTTGAGCAATTGAAAGAGTATATCTTTTTAAATTTATATGACTACTTATTTTCTTTCACATTACTTGCATATATATCTTTGCCATTGACTGTACTTATCTTTATTAACTGCCGTAATAATGTAATCACAGAAGAACTAGAAAGTTTAAATTGCAAACCTAATCGGATCGTACACTGAATTTCGCTCTCGGTGCCGAAAGTTCCAATTTCCGGCACCAGAATCGGCTGAGCGTTTCTTTTGTCGCCCCGATAAATAAGGCGAGTGGCATGAGCTGATATTGGACTAAGCTGACCAACTGGGCCAATAATAGAAACTTGTATTTTGATTAAATTGGTTTCTTAGGAAGGTAGTGATTTCCTCAATAAAGCACTTTGATGATGAACAATGTATTTATTCCTCGAACAGCACCTCTCAAACTCCAATCGGACAATGAACAATTAAAGTGTCAAACTACCGCTTTTATTATTGACGTTACCGCTTAAAACAGTAAACGCAAATCAACGTAGTTACTTATTAAAATTGAATAAACGTGTCTTACTAGTGGCTCTGTGAGACTAGAGACATCGGAGTCTATCATTAAAAAAAAACCAACAACTGAATCGACATATAAAACTCCATACAATTATCAAACATGCTCACACAATTTTAAGGGAATCTTTTGCGAAATATGACCTGTAGAGGAGAACAGCCAAACATCCGGACATCCGGACAGACATACGAAAGCATTTTTACCCAAGCTGAAACGGAGAACATCGCTGACTCGCTCGCTCGTTCAATAAAGGATGAAGATGAGTCAAAGTAGTAAAGTACTCTGAGACATTCTTACTTCGCTCGCTCGTTCAATAAAGGATGAAGATGAGTCAAAGTAGTAAAGTACTCTGAGACATTCTTACTTCGCTCGCTCGTTCAATAAAGGATGAAGATGAGTCAAAGTAGTAAAGTACTCTGAGACATTCTTACTTCGTTCACTCGTTCAATAAAGAATGAAGATGAGTCAAAGTAGTAAAGTACTCTGAGACATTCTTACTTCGCTCGCTCGTTCAATAAAGGATGAAGATGAGTCAAAGTAGTAAAGTACTCTGAGACATTCTTACTTCGCTCGCTCGTACAATAAAGGATGAAGATGAGTCAAAGTAGTAAAGTACTCTGAGACATTCTTACTTCACTCGCTCGTTCAATAAAGGATGAAGATGAGTCAAAGTAGTAAAGTACTCTGGGACATTCTTACGAACGCATGCCTACGTTCTCGGGATATGTTAGAAGGAGGATCCCGGGGCTCAGTTGTGATGCAATGGTACATACGCAGACACCCTAGCCTATAGACGCTTGCAATTCTAGAAGAATCAGAAGCGCACTGCCTAACCTTTATTGATTTCAGAAAATACATACATACATTCACGCCTTCATTCCCAAAACGGGTAGGCAGAACACATGAAACTCATGTTCCAGTGCCAGTTTTGGCAAAATCTGATATCGCAGTATTAGGTTGCTGTAGGGCCCACAACAAACAAACCCTGTTCCCTTAGTACGTTTTTTACGACATCCACAGGAAGAAAGGGGGTTGTTCTATTATATGCCCCTCCCCCCCATTTTAGGATTTGTTTTGCTTAAATTATTTAATGTAATTGGTTAATGGAAGACAATCAGACCTCCTTCTTAGTAGTTGGAAACATAAACGAAGAACAAAACACGAAATAACACTTCTTTCAAAATGGCAGCTGCCTACGAAAACAAATTTTAAATGTGCCTCAGACAATTTCAGCCGTAGGTAGGTATCGAGATAGGAGACTAAGTGCCAGGAAATTGTGCTCTTTCATTTTAGTTCCATCCTATCGAGAATCTCGGAAGCTTTAACAAACATCTGATACGAGGTTTAGGTAATATCCTGGTTTAAATCTTATATCCGATTTCTTATTAAAATACAGTTACAGTTATATATTAGTAGTTAGTTTATGTATAACAATTTTATGACGTTTCCGTGAGTCACCAACGGTGCTGGACGATAATCAGCGCTGTTGGGATCTGTGCGGTTCACTGCCGCGGAGACAGACTTTTTAGTAAGAAGTAAGAAGAAAGTCTTTATTGTACATAGAAAACCAACACATACAATGGGAGAGCAAACAGAAAAGATTATACATTAAGATTTGGTGACATTCATGTACCTTAAAAGGTTACAGTTGCGGTTTCACTGGCCCCTACACTAGGCACAGCCTGTTTCGTAGGTAACCAAAAACATAGATTAGATCATATGAGTATATACATAATAGATGCGAAAAGCTCGTGAGGCACTATTCCCGTGAATAAGACAATTTTAGTTAAAAGAAGATCAGGGATATTAAATTCTAACAAAGACTTAATTAACATTACAGAGTAGTAGACTAAAATACATGCGTGCTGTGTGTGTGTGTGTGTGTGTGTGTGTGTGTGTGTGTGTGTGTGTGTGTGTGTGTGTGTGTGTGTGTGTGTGTGTGTGTGTGTGTGTGTGTGTGTGTGTGTGTGTGTGTGTGTGTGTGTGTGTGTGTGTGCGTGCGTGTGTGTGTGTGTGTGTGTGTGTGTGTGTGCGCGCGCGCGCGTGTGTGTGTGTGCGCGCGTGCGCGTGTGAGTGTGAGTGTGTGCGCTTGTGTGTGTGTGTTTATTTAACCACTTTCATTAGGTCCTCTATGTCCTCATACGTAAGGGAGCTGAGCCACAATGATATTTTTTTTCTGAGCCTCTGACGGACAGTTTTTTGATGGGAATTTTAGAATTAACTTTGTTATAGAGAAAAGGATGGATGAAGTTGGGCAAGCGCTTGGCGAATGCTGAGTTTGTCGAAGGCACAGGGATTCTGTACGAGCGGTTTTGCAGCATGCTATTGTAGCTGGGAGACGCATTACCGCACCATGTACACTAGATACTACACGCTGAACAAACATTCCACGAACAATAAGAACCTTCATATCGCGGTAAACTCGCAGGGTTGGATATCTAATGGGTTTTCGAAGGATAACCTTGAGGACAGCTCGTTGTGCCTTTTCCAGCAAAAGTATAAAGGTTTTACATGTCCCACCCCATGCAGATATGCAGTATGTCAGAACAGGTTGACAAATGCTAATATATACTGTTCTAAGCAATGCCTTACCAGCCGAGTTGCGTAGGTTTTTGAAAACATATATAAGTTTGCGCACGCGTTTTGCTGTAGTTATCAAATGTTCCTTGAAATCCAGTTTTTCGTCAATTACGACACCAAGATATTTAATGGTACGAGCTCTCTCAATTAACTGGCAAGAAAAAGACGCAACTGGTAGTCCGTTTTGGTTACAGGTGTGAATTCTGATGGTAGGTGGGGTAGTTGGAGCAGAAGCTTTTGTTTTATGAAAACAAAGAAATTTTGTTTTCAAGACGTTGAGCGTAAGTAGGTTACCTTTTAACTAGTCCCATACCTTGCTCCGCGGACTTAACAACCTTGTTCCAAGTTCCCCCATGAAAGATAATCGCTGTGTCGTCAGCATAGCAAATTACGTCAGCGTTGGGTACTTTGTCAGAAGCAATGTCATTGATATAGACATTAAATAATATTGGGCATCCATAGAGTTGCTTAACTCCTAGTCAATCTTCACTCGTTGTGTTCGACCTGTCATATAGCTACTAAACCAGTCCAATGCAATTCCTCTCACAACTGCGAGTTCCAGCTTTTTAAGTAAGATGGGGATGGAGACGGTATCAAATGCCTTGGCCAGGTCTATGTAGACACCAAGGCACGCTTCATTATTATCTACGTAACCTGAGATTAATTTAGTCATATGCACTACCGCGTCTTCGGTAGACCTCTTTGCACGGAAACCATACTGGTGGTTCGAGATTATGGCGTTATTTTCCAGGAAACTAACTAAACGCTTAGAAACCAGTTTTTCCAGTATTTTTGAGAATGCCCCAAGCAAGGAAATTGGCCTATAATTACTGGGGTTGAGTTTATGACCTGCCTTGTGAATTGGGATAACTGCCGCTTCTTTCCATTCATCTGGGAATTTTCCCTCGGATAGACTCAGGTTATAAATATGCGTGAGGGGTGAAATAATATGTTTTTTTACTGCCTTTAGCAAGCCATTTGTAATTCTATCAAGGCCAGGAGAACTACGAGTATCTGGTTTTAAACTGTTTATTAAGGATTCAATTTCGACACAGTTTCATATGAGATCCTTTGGCGTAAACTGGAAGGTGTAGGGTTACCGCCGGAGTTGGTATCACTGTTTAGGTACTGGTACGGAAATCAGGAGAATCGTGTGAAATGGGCAGGCGAGTTGTCGGCGCCATTTAGGCTGGAGTGCGGGGTGAGGCAAGGGGGGTTAAGCTCACCCTTGCTCTTCAGTTTGTACATTAATGCACTGATTGAGGAACTCAGCAGCACGCATGTTGGCTGTTCTGTTGACGGTACCCTTGTCAATAACCTCAGTTATGCGGATGACATGGTGCTGTTGGCTCCCTCGGTCAGTGCATTGCGTCAATTAATTGCTGTATGTGAGGCGTACGCAGCATCTCATGGCTTGACGTACAATGTAGGTAAAACCAATTATATGGTCTTCAAGGCGGGAAGTAAATGTCCGTTCTTTGTTCCACCTGTAGTTCTTCACAGTGTTCCCCTCACAAGGGTAAACCAGTTTAGATACTTAGGACATTTGCTGACCGATGACCAGAAAGACGATGTAGATATGGAGAGAGAGCGCAGGGCATTGTCAGTCCGAGCGAACATGCTAGCCCGCAGATTTGCTCGGTGTACAGATGAGGTGAAAATAACACTATTCAGGGCTTTCTGTACATCGCTGTACACGTCAAGTTTGTGGGTTAGATATACTCAACGGGCGTACAATGCCGTGCGCATTCAATACAATAATGCTTTTAGGGTGTTGTTGAGACTTCCGCGATTCTGCAGCGCATCGTCGATGTTCGCCGAGGCGCGCACAGACGGCTTTGACGCCGTCTGGCGCAAGAAAACGGCCTCGCTGCTAGACAGGGTGCGCGGGAGTAGCAACAGCATCCTAAGCATGATAGCTAACAAGCTAGATTGTCCTCTGTTGTGGCAAATGGGTCTGACCCAAATGGGACTAAATCTCTTTTTTGTATAGATTATTAAGGAACTAACATTAGATTAAGTAAATACTAACAATTGTTTTGGACCTTTTGTTGTCTTTAAATAAATAAATTTCAGATTCGTTGGTTGCATTTAAGAAGAGAGATTGTGAGGGGGATGTTTTCGAGGACATTTCTTGTGTAAGGTCTTTTTGAGATTTGCTTACGGTTTTTAATATATCGTTTGCGAGACTTTCTCCAACGTTTGCAAAGAATTGATTACAGTAGTCGAGTGATTCAGTAACAGAGCTCTTTGTTTGGGTTAGTTCGATCGGTCTGTGCACGTTTTTCTTCGTGTATGTAATATTCTTAATAGCGTTCCAGAGTTTTTGTGGATTACTTTTATTTTCTTCCAGCTCGGCTGACTCGTAGCTATACTTTAGCCTTCGCAGAAGTTCGTTGTGAAACATTTTGTAGCGGGTGTAAATCTGCTTCAAGGTTTGATCGTTTGGATTTTTGCGATATTTTAGGTGTAAATTATCACTGTGTTTCGAGCACCGAATAAGCCCAGGAGTCATCCACGGCTTAATCCCAAACCTGGACCGACTAACGGGAACAGAGGTGGTGTGCCTAGAAATGCTATCAAAGAACAAACTGTTGAAGGCATTGACAGCCTCCGACACTGTGTTTGAGGATGTAACTTTGCTCCAATCAGTTTTGCTAAGGTCATCTTGCACAGCGATGTGGTTAATTTTTTTGACAAATCTCTTGTTTTGGATTTGTTTTGTTAATTTAGTGCTTATTCCTGTCACAGTCAAGTCGTGATCCGTTACATCAGACTTACAAACGATCGATGTAGCCTGCAATCTGGAGGTGACATGAATGTGATCCAGACAAGAATCCCCGCGCGTAGGCTTAGACACTGTTTGCTTCATGTTGAGTTCTGCAAGCAGACAAAATAATCGGCACAGATGCGTAAATGCGAGATGTTATCTGACAACGTGTTTATATTCATGTCACCTGCAATTATCTCACAAGGTGAACCTTTGACTGGCAGGATCGTGGAAGTGAGCGAACTGAGAAAAGTTGAAATACCAGCAAACGACGGGGACCTATATATTCCTAGGACGTCAAACCGGTTTTTGACTGCGACGTGCAAACAATCAGCTTCAGAGAAAGTTGACTCTGTGACTTGCGGCATCCATGAATCATTTACGTAGATAACAACACCTCCCGCTCTATTGGTCTGTTTATGCGTTCTAAACGATTTAAATCCTGTCATTTGTGGAATAAGAGAACCCTCATTAAGCCAGCATTCCGTCAGGACAATGACATCAAAGGTCAGGTTAAATCTCGTTAAAGATAACAAAAATTGGTCGTAGTTCTTTTGTAAGCTTTAATATTATAAGTAAGGTCTTTGAGATTAAACTTTTTACCTATAATGAGCTCGCATGACTGGGCAGTCAACAACATGGCAGGGTGTATCTTCCTGATCAATATCTAGTAAAATATTTGAGTCAACCATTATCATGTAGTTTAAAGTCAGGATACATTCGCTTAAAGTAATGTACCTGCCAGTAATAGACTGCGCAGCGAGCCATTTGGGTTAAGAGGGATAGAGGCCATTGAGTAATGTTGAGCATATTGGTGACATTATAGAGGTCTGTAGTCAAAGTGTAAGTGTGTGCATTAGATGTGATGTTTTATGTAATAAACTTGTTACATTTGAACCTAACAAGTGTTACTTTTAGTATAAGACAAAAAAGTAGAGCAATACTACACCTCTCTTTGCACCTCTTCTGAATTTCCTGCAGGTTCGCTTGCGGCTGGGGCCGAGTCCTGTCCATTTTGGAGAATGCGGGCCATATGCCCAAGTGATCTGACGATGATTGCTTCCGATCCCTTGCCCTTGCCTTCATACTTTTTAACATAGATTTGCCCCCATTTTGTCCAGCAGTACTTGTAGCACTTGTTTCATGATTTATGGTTTAATATGTGTGTCCTGGGTGTTTGGTAATAAATGTAACTTTTTTACTTTCTCTTGTTGCGTGCGATTGAAATTACGCTCCATTGAAAACGAAATCGGAGATTTCAGAAATGGGCCTGAACATATGGACAGTGCTGCATCTGTCGGTGCAGGCTCGGTTTGATATCAGTAAACTGTTAGCTGTCAGTGTCAACTTTCAGTCAAGTTTGATGAAGCTCGGTGTGCTCAACAGATCGAGACAGTATTTCACGCCGGCTCACCGCCTACAGCTCTATAAGGCGCAGGTCCGTCCACATATGGAATACTCTTGTCATCTGTGGGCAGCGGCTCCTCAGTACCAACTCCTCCCTCTAGACCGCATTCAACGGAGAGCGATTCGAATTGTCGGCTGCCAGCGTGTTTCCGATCGGCTTGATCCCTTAGCACTGCGTAGAGATGTAGCCTCGCTTTGCATTTTCTACTGCATGTACAATGGGGAGTGTTCCGAAGAATTCTTCGGATTAATCCCCGCCGCTTCCTTCCGCCATCGCCCTACGCGACAGCTTTTCCACTCTCAACTGTGCGTTTCTCCCGAAACTTTCTGCCTCGCACAGCCAAACTCTGGAATGAATTGTCGCCTGCGGTATTTCCGGACCGTTATAACCTTCAAGCCTTCAAGAAAAGAGCGTACTCCCATCTTAAAGGCCGGCAACGCACCTACAACTCTTCTGGTATTGTAAGTGTCCATGGGCGTCGATTATCGCTTACCATCAGGTGATTCGACTGCTCGTTTGCCTCCTATATCATAAAAAAAAGTTAGTACAGATTATAAAGATGCACTAATTTTCTGTAAAACAACGAAATTAATGCATTAAAGAAGACGTCCAAGTTTTTTTTTCCGAAAGATTCGATACTGCATCAAACTTCTAATGTAATCCACTCCTATATTGCAGCTACTATAGTCCAAAGCTTTGCATAATGCATAGCTATTACCCTGATTGCATGACAATGCAGCCGTGTACGTATTCAGATAAAAGGACATAATATGTTACGACACTGCTGGCGCCTATAACATTCTTGGTCCAATGATTATCAGATACAAGGACTAATGTGTGTGATGCCCTGTAGGTTTGAGTCGGTCAGGAACTAAGAACGATTTATCTTTTAAATCCCAAATGGGCCTGCGGGGTTTAACTTATTTCTGTCAAAATTTCATAGTAAAAGAAAGAAAGAAAGGAAGAAAAACATTTATAACAAATTAACACGTCACGAAAAGGTCCCAACTCAGCATGGTGCAGGCGATTACCAGCGCTGGTCTTCCGTTAGAACCATTGCTGAAACCACGGGAGGCAGCGCACACATTGCAATAATAATATATGTATATACAGCGTGTATATCCAATACGAGCAAATCTTTAAATGGTGGTTAGTACAGGACCTAATAAGTGTATTAAGATAACTTTTGTCTAAAATTACAACGAAAAAATTAACCATACAAAATAATTCAGCCCGCAATGTAACGCAACATGTTCAAGTTAAGGCTCGTTTGACAGTTGTCAGCTGTCTAAGTATCCACTTCCGAAATGTCTAAAACCAAAAGTTAATAAAGCTATGTCGTATCTCGGTAATGTCCTTGGCAATTGAGTTAGGTATAAACTTATAGCCAAAGTTGTTATGAGATGAGTGTTTTTTCAAACTACCTTATGGTGTAGAACTGTAGATGTTCATCAAGTAAAACAAAAAATAGGCTACAAGTAACTATTTATTTACATACCGGTCAGAAACACAGTTAAAAGTTTTAATCACGCCTGTGTCTCCGCCTCAGGTATCGATTCTCCACGTGGCTCCCGTGCAATCGAACGCAAGTTTCGCAGCGTCGTTTAATTCCCTAACGTGGTAAAGATCAGTATTGTCCCTGAGTTTTTGAAAAACTTCGGTTATCTTGTTTTTCAGTTGTTCCACGGATGTCCTAGGTTGTGAGTACACCTCGTTTTTTACTGCCCCCCACAGAAAAAAATCGAGCGGTGTTAAATCAGGAGAGCGAGCAGGCCAACGACGTGGACCAAATCGCCCGATCCATCTGTTCTCGAACATGTCGTTTAGCACGTTTCGGACACGAACCGCCGCGTGAGCCGGGGCACCATCCAACTGCAACCATGTTTCCCGGCGATCTTCTTCAGGCAGCATGTTCATGTATTCTGCTAATGGCCCTTTGATAAGCTGGATGAATTTGTCCGCATTCAGGTTACCGTCGATGAAAATGGGTCCTATGATCCGGTTGCCGTGTATTGCGGCCCATACGTTTACGGCCTAACGATACTGGTGTCCGGTCTCTCTCATGTCATGGTGATTTACGCGTGACCAGTAATGGCAATTACGTTGATTCCAAACCCCATTCCTGGTGAATGTGCTTTCATCTGTCCAGATAATTTTAGACATGAAATCACCGTTTTCTTGATGACGACTGAGTAACCACTCCGAAAACATTAAACGTGGTATTAAGTCTCTCGGCAGCAAAGCATGTACCTTTAAAAATTTATAAGGATGTTGCTTGTCACGTTTGAGTATTTTGTGTACCGTCATATGACTCATATTAAACCGTCTTCCAGCTATTCTCGTACTACTTACTCTCTGGGTCAGCTGAAAAATGGCGAAGGATCCGGCCTTCTAATGAGACTGGAAGCTCATAGTTAACAGCTGCTCCCTCCACCCTCCCTGTCACTGGCAAACCTTCACGAGCTCGCTGTAACGCGTTGACGATCACTCGAGCGCTACTTGGCACTCTACGATTTGGAAATCGCTATCTGTATATTTCTAATGCTCTTCTGCCATTTTGATGTGCTTCACCATACATTAAAATCATGTCCATTCATTCCGGAGCACTAAAATTGGTTTGACGGGGCATTTTAATTTAATGACTGAATTGTGACTGACATTGTCAAATCATAGTTGAAATAAAATACGCGAAAACTTACCAAACAGTTCGGTACAATTTACAACCTTGTATGTAGGTAACTATCAAACTTTGTAGAGTTCAGTTAATAATTGTAAATCGAATTTAAATTCAGTTATCAAATTAAATAACTATTATGAGTGCAATCTTGTTGGTAAATAATTTACAAAGAAGATTACTTAGTTACCTATTTAAATTAAATAGAATGATTTTCTAAAAAAAGGTGTCATTGCGCGTCGTGGTAATTTTATTTTAATATCAACGACGCTGTCAACTAATTTTTATCGTGACTGATCGTGACTGATTAAAATGGCACAAGATAATGTCAATTGGTTGTTGATAAACAAATACTTAAGTATTTAATAATTCAATAACTTACATATCTAGTGGTGTAGTCTACTAAAAATAACCGCACAACGTTATGAACCATATTTTTTTGTGCAGTTAAGTATTGATTTTCTTATTTAAGGGTCAGTGGGACACCACTGCTGGGCAAAGGTCTCCTTACGTTTCAATGTATCCCGGTCTTGACCAGTCTCCCACCACCCCCACACTGGTGCATATCAGTCTTTATCAACAAAGCAGTTAGCTAACAGTATCTAAATAATTAATATCACTACACACCAAGATTTATTTTTGGACAGCTACGTGAATTACATGTTTACGTTACATTGCTGCTCGGTAATTTTTCAAAAAAAAATTACAGGCTTTCAATTAAGTTTAACTTAAAAAGTTCATTTAATTAATGATTACGCTACTAAACTCTGCCTCTGGTTTAATTCTTTGCTCGTATTGGATATACACGCTGTATAAATATTAAAACTTCCAATAATAATAATAACAATAACACAGTCAAATAATTGAAAAAAAAAAACAGAAAAAAAAACATAAAAGAGATTGAGATATGGCAACGCTTATAAGTAAGAATTCAGAAGTGAGTATATAAACAGGGAATTAAATAAGGAAGCAGGCCAGTTACTATAATTATTTGCAGCTAGTGTCCATATTATAATTTTCTTCACTGAGCGGGTTTAAAAAGACAAAAATAAAAATAAATAGCTATGTATATTTTGCAGGTTCCTTAACGGGGGTGGAATATTGTTCCAGCATGTATGTGTCTATGTATGTAGTATGTACATACATAGACTATCTGTTTCCGGACCAATCGGGTATCGAAAGGTTAAGAATGAATTCTTTCGCGAGAGTTACTTTTGCTCCATCTAAATCGGCCTTAGATCTTTTAATTTAGTAGGATATGAGGAGCTTATAAGCGGGATAGAGCAAGTAAATGTCCATGAATGACAGAGCTACGGACAATCGGACACGTATGATGCAAATCGCGGTACGAACAAGTGAAGTAGGACTGAACTGCAGAACCCAAAATACTGAACAGCTCTTTGACTGATTGAACGAGACCAGAGCGCTTCGTTCAAAGACCGAACACAGCTCTAATAACCAGTCTGCTCCAGTTTGGTTGACTATGCATTATTAATGACATCATATGCTTAGGTTATAGCCAGATAATCAAGTAACTAAGGAAATCAAGGTAAGCTAAGTGCTGGTTAGTGTTAGTAATTGGTATTTGAATTAGTCTCCATTATTGAACTAACGGTAGAAGCGATATGATGGCATAGTATTTAGATTTTGATATTGACAGTAACAATTATGAAGTCGACTTCGATCCAGTTATTACATTATAAAACTAGTGGCTCCGTGAGCTGTAGAAAGCGCGAGACTATCTTTAAAAAATAATTAAGACGACATAAATAACTATAAAATTAACGAACCTGCTCGCAAAATTTCACGAGAATCGGTTATGAAATGCGAGCTGTAGAGGAAAACAGCCGAACAGATACAGGACGCCGGCCGGACAAACAGCCGGTCAGATACAGGACGCCGGCCGGACAGACAGCCGGACAGATACAGGACGCCGGCCGGACAAACGGCCGGACTGATACAGGACGCCGGCCGGACAAACGGCCAGACAGATACAGGACGCCGGCCGGACAAACAGCCGGTCAGATACAGGAAGCCGGCCGGACAAACAGCCGGTCAGATAAAGAACGCCGGCCGGACAAACAGCCGGACTGATAAAGGACGCCGGCCGGACAAACAGCCGGTCAGATACAGGACGCCGGCCGGACAAACGGCCGGACTGATACAGGACGCCGGCCGGACAAACGGCCGGACAGATACAGGACGCCGGCCGGACAAACAGACGGTCAGATACAGGAAGCCGGCCGGACAAACAGCCGGACAGATACAGGACGCCGGCCGGACAAACAGCCGGTCAGATACAGGACGCCGGCCGGACAAACAGCCGGTCAGATACAGGACGCCGGCCGGACAAACAGCCGAACTGATACAGGACGCCGGCCGGACAAACAGCCGAACTGATACAGGACGCCGGCCGGACAAACAGCCGAACTGATACAGGACGCCGGCCGGACAGACAAACGATTTTCAGCCCAAGCTGAAGCATAGAACTTCGTTCGCTTCGATAATCCTACTAATATTATACATGCAAAAGTTTAGATGTTTGGATGTTTGTTACTCAATCAATAAGTGAGTATCTAAATGTATGTTTTGCATGGAGAAAAGAAAGTCGAGTCGTCTTAACGCTCATTCGAAAAGTTACGGGAGTCTAAGATACGTTGCGAGATATACAGTAATACATATCGATTGATATTTACGTTGTAACCAGCGAACGAAAAAAACATAGAAGTTTATGTAGCGCCGCAAAATGGCCACACAGAATGGGTGTCATTGCCATTATGCGGGGTTGGGGGCGGGGTCTCAAAACGATGCCAGGCACTTGTTTGGGTATAAATTTGTAAAGAGCTCGCACTGTTTATTTTTTTTCGTTCGCTGGTTGTAACAAGGTTATATCACTGTTAAAACTCCCAAAGTGTACCTAAACGATTCTTATTAAATAAAGCAATTTATAGGATGTCCTCATGTACCTACAGTCAGTTGCAGAAAAAGGCCTTTAGGAAACCTTGTATGAGAAAAATTCTCGTTAATTTTTTTGCAGCGGCCTAGGATGTTTATTTAATAATCATTTAGAGGACCTCTTAATATACGCATAGATATATAAAATGAAACGCGTTAAACAATATCGCAGCCGAGATATTTAAGTTTTAAGTTTTGTTTATCACTTTTCAGTCTGACCTGTGGATGTATATATTGCAAATATCTCGGCTCCGATGCATTTGAGAGTTAGCATTACATTTCATAACAAAATATGTTTGTTTTGGATAGATCTGTCATCATTTACGCCTGTTAAAGTACACGAAGAACTGTTGAAGTAAAAAAAAAAACAACACTTGTACCCAAAACCCCTTTGCCTCCTGCTTACAAACTTCAATGCAACGGGTCATGTCTGCGGCTGGGTGACCTATTTAATCTTTTTATTTTAACTCTCGTTATCAATTCATTTATTTTATTTCCCCGATTAATACGTCGTATAAACGTCTGGTTCGATTTGATTTTTTTTGTTCTTAAGGGTATATTTTTCAAGTGGTCGTATGGTCATCAGGTCAGGATCTGATGATGAGACCCTGGAGAAAATTGGAAATGTTCATGTATGAGGCTTGGTGAAGCACTGAATTAAAGTTGGATAAAACTTATTTTTTGAAGTCAATGATTGAAACAGTCAACATGGAAGCCACAACAAATACAAGCGACCGAATAAATGGTGCTCCGGTTTCGTAACTATTTAGTAAAACATACGGACTGTATGGTTTCCTGCCGCAAACATGACTATAGTGAGAGCTTAATATCGCTCCCAATATTACGCTGACTAAACACTTCGGGTGAACGAGCATTAGCAACATTATTTGATTCTGGGGCTCCATTCGGAGCGCGCTACTGACGCTGAGAAAAATTTGAATTGTATTCAGCACTTAAGCTAAATCTGGCCGCTTACTATGAGCCTCATTAGAAGGCTCTACAGTAGCAAAGTCACCCAAAAGGCAATGGAGAGGCCTCTGTTGGGAGTTTCTCTGCGTCATAGCTTCAGAAATGAGTCTATCCGCAGAAGAACCTTGGTTCTTGGTAAACAATATAGCCTTCCGAATCGCTAAACTTAAGAAGCAGTGGGCGGGGCACATTGCACGTAGAACCGATGGCCATGTGGCTGGGAAACGTTCTCGAGTGACCGCTTACCGGCAGGCGCAGTGTGGGTAGATCCCCCCCAAGGTTGACTGATGACCCGGTAAAGGTCGCGGGAGTCCGCTGGATGCGGGTGGCGCAGGACCGGTCATTGTGGCACTCTTTGGGGAAGGCCTATGTCCATCAGGGGAAGTCTTTCGGCTGATATGATGACGCTGAGCTAATATATGTGAGAGCGGGTATACCAACCTAAACGATTGCAATCTCATTGCGACAGGTTTCGGAATGGAGCTTCAATGATTGCTGAATAGTAAAATTGTTAATTAGGCCAAGCAACTGAGTTTAATTTTTGGCACTTGGCACGGTTATTCTGACTCGTAAAAGTATAAAGTGATAGGGTTTAAGTTAACTGGTCATGCACTATAAAACAAACACCTTTTCACTCTAAGGGTTACAGACAGTCCTCTCTGCAGAGCCTGCACGGAAGACGAAAAAACATCCGCCCACGTCAAGAACACCGAGTTCACTACTGGAGGCCGTCGGCAACATAAAGGGTATGCTAGGCTTCCTTGTGCAATTGGGTTGGCACGAACAACAGTAGGTATATGCATGCATATGCAAAATAGGCGCAATTTTTATTTTATTTTTTTTATTTCACAAGAGCCATTGTTACAAATACATGAATTAATTTCGCCAAACTGCAAAGCAGATAGACAGCACTCTTTTTATATTTTTTAAACTAACTATGCTATTTGTTGTACATCTATACTTACTTTAAACGTCCCCGTGCCTTTCACCGAGCCTACAGATTGCACTACAATCTTAACTCCCAATCCTACTAATATTATAAATGCGATAGTTTAGATGTTCGGATGTTTGTTACTCAATCACGCTTAAACGGCTGAACCGATTTGAATGAAACTTTGCACGAAGACACTCTATAGCCTGGATTAAAATATAGGATAGTTTTTATCCCGAGCCCATGCAGACGAAGTCGCGGGCGGAAGCTAGTAACAACATAAATGACAGACCCTTTAGTGTCCACTATAGGGCAACGCCAGGCACTGGGACATTTACCTTAATTACATGAAGCAAAGATAAACATAAACATTATAGGTATTTTTGCGACTTAACTACTTTCATTTTTGATTCAATTTTGACGTTGAGTTGCGGAAATCCAGCCCGCGAATAACCTAGGGTTTGAATCCACTAAACACGTGCTTTTGTGACAATAGTGAACCATAAGGTGGTGCTTCTCCAAATCATTGACGGTGGGAGCGAAGCGAACTAAGCTCTCTCCTTCAGCTTGGGCCCAATTTCTTTTATAATAATATAACCGTTTTGTTGCCATAAATAGGTACCCAATAAATTTTCCATAAGCCACGCACAATTGTAATTTCTTCAAGTGCACACCCCAACACGTTCAAACCTGGAATATGCACACAATTTCGAACTTTATCGTCCAGACATAAGTTTCAAAATAATTTTAAGAAGTGACTGCAAATTTTAACAATAAATAAGAACGCTCCCTCGTGCAATTCGATTCACAACTTACCTCAATTATGCTCCAGTATATCCTGCCCCCGAAATTGGTATAAACAATGGGCAATCGGAGGTCAAGCTTTATACTGGACCTCTTAAAGCGAGTTGTTCTAAATACTATTCTAGGGATCTCTACCGCCGTTTATCTTGTATTTCTTCCGCTTCCACTGTATTGTTGGTTTCTAATAACGAAATTCCCCTACTATTATCACCATTATCTTTATACTTTCACTATTATTATTATTTTCACTTTTAGGATTTTTTACTTTTCGTTGTAAGTTTTAATTTTTTCTGAGAATTTGAAACTGTTATGGGTACGAATTTTTTATGGGTTTTTAATATACGGTCCATAAAAAAACTAGAAAAAAGTGACGTAGTGGAAAAAAAAATGGTAGACTTTTCTTTATCAGAATCTTAAATTGCTCAATACAAAAGTTCTCAAAAATAGGAATACATACAACGAAAATAAAAAACGCTCTTCTACATGCCTTTCATGGACATAACTGGAAATTAAATTGTAACAACATTATTATTTTTTAATTATAAATGCTAGTCTTAAACCAATTCCTTAGCCACATATTTTTGGTATCCACCCTAAAAAGGTTCAATTAACATTTTAGTGTCTGGACGAAGATTTATCCTACAAGATTTGGTCATGTATCGATCGCGTTTCAATCATCGTTGCGATGTTGTCGAAAATTGAGGAACGAATCGCGCCACAACTAAGTTTGAGTCAAAAATTAATAAGCTTTTAATGTCGACTATACCTTTTCACAGAGAACAATTAGATCGCCAGAGATCATGCACTGTGTTGAAAGTGAGCAGTAAAGGGTCGGCAACGCACTTGTGACTGTTCTGCAGTCGCAGAGGCCATAGGCTACGGTGTTTGCTTACCATAGACAGCTGTATGCCTTGCAATGCTACGTACCTACTGTTAAACTTTTGTTCGTTTTTAATTTTCTCTCTCAATTCATTTCGCTGTCAAAAACTGTCATTTTGTTTAAAAGAATTTACTCAGTGACAAGCACGATAATAGTAAATTAAACCAAACATATTTTTTCAAACAATTTAATACAAGGAAGTACAATATAATAAGGGTGAGTGTTAGGGGCGCTGCGCACCCCCTGAGCTATTTGTAAACGTCTTCGAGGTGCCACGGGGCAAGTTGTTACATGGTGTCACAACCAGGGACAGACATAATATGAGTCTAATTTTCCTCTGGAAATTAAACTGAAGAGTTTTGACTACCAACAATTTTATTAGCCCAAATTATTTTACTGATGATTTTGATGAAAATTAAAATAAGTGATTGCATAAAGACACAAAAATATAATATATACATTTAAATATAAAATATACATTTTTTTTGTCTTCTTTCTCAATTTTTTCATCATCGTCCTAGCGTTATTGCCCGGTTGTGCCCTAAAGGAGCCCGGGGTCCGCTTTGACATCTAATCCCAAGATTTGGCATAGGCACTACAATTTTACGAAAGTGACAGCCATCTGACCTTCCAAACCAGAGAGAAAACTAGACCTTATTGGGATTAGACCGATTTCCTCCCGCTGTTTTCCTAAAGCTAACGGTAAATATTCCGTACATTAGTTCCGAAAAACTTATTGGTATGAGCCGGGATTCGAACCCACGACCGCTGCTTGACAGCCTGTTGCCTGAACCACCCTGAACTAGGTTACCGTAGCTAATAATCATAAGACAAAGAAAGAAACAGACGCAACTTTACAAATTCTAATAACAAAAATGAGTTTTGTCTCTATCTCAAAACATAAATGCCAAATTGACATATTAACGGCACAGAAACGTATTTTACGGCATTTTGACTAAAATCGGTTTGGTGAACGTTTATAACAGGATAACATAGCACCGATGATCTTTAGGGTGGAAAGGTTATCCATTGGCGACCACGTAACGGAAGACGCAGCGTGCGTGGCCGTGGGTGGACCCGCCGTGGTGGATTTTCTATAGCTTTAAGGAATTTACTTAAATTAAAAAAATAATAAATAATGTTAATACTATGTAACACGATTATAATCGAATTAAGTTCATTATTGTATTGTTTTGTTTGTCTGTGTATGTCTATTCAAATCGGTCAGGCGTCTTCGAGTAATCGGGGAACAAACATAAAAAATAAAAGATTCTGACGAAATGAATGAAACAGAAATCATCTTGAATCACGTTGATTCCCATCGTGTACGTACGTCAGGTAGATCTTAATGTCACTTTTCGTATGGGAAAATATTAGTAGAGCTGTCCTCATGTGCGTTCGAAAATGTATGCGATCGCCCTTCTGACCAAGGGTATAACTTGATGAAGATAATATATACCCGTTTACTAATTGGTGGGTTTTTCGTTAAGCAATTTCCGAGGGTCACCTTCAGTATTTCTATGAATAATAAAAACATATTTCCGTCATCATCACATCAGCCGAAAGACCTCCACTGCTGGACATAGGCCTCCCCCAAAGAGTGCCAAAGTGACCGCGGTCCTGCGCCACCCGCATCTATCGGACTCCCGCGACCTTTACCAGGTCATCTGCAGTCCACCTTTTTTACTCTGGGGCCTACCGACGCTGCGCCTTCTGGTACGTGGAAACCTTTCCGCTCAAACGGCCATCGGTTCTACGTGCGATGTGCCCCACCCACTGCCACTTAAGTTTAGAGATTCTGAGGGCCATATCGGTTACCTTGGTTTTGCTGCGGATAGCCTCGTTTCCGATTTTCGTAACTCAGTGAAAATTGGTTACACCATGAGCTTGAAAGATTTTGTTAAGACTCGTTCGTGTGTTGTCGAATGTTACTTTTTACCCGCCTGCGTCATAAGGACGGTTATGTTTTTCGAGCGTATGTATGTATGTATGCCTGTGTGTATGTCTTATTATTTGGCGCGCCCGGCAGCCTTAACCGGTTGACGGATTTTGACATATGGGGTGTCGTTGGATTCCTCTTACCTAATCGTAAGTGTGACAGAGTATTATATTTGTAAAAAAATATTTCGTTTTTTGAAAAATCTTTTGATTTCACATGTTACGATTATAAACACAAATGCTTTCATCGCCGCTTTGATCGTTAATGTGGGATAAATGCTTAGAATAATCGAATTTCGTTTCGACGTAATTGGGCTTTTTTTCTTTTGATGTTCTTATATTACATTAAAGTCCCAACGCTTTCACATTGATTCTTTATTGGTAAGTACAGTCGGCAGCGTAAGAAAATTATATTAAGGAGATCTTTATTAGTGAGTTAAGACCAGTGGCTGTGTAATTTGTCGATTTCGCAAGCCTGTATTTTTAATTTTTTTTTTTTTGGATGTTCAGAATATGAATCCAGAAAAAAAAAATACGAACCTGCTAACAAAATTTCACGAGAATCGGTTGAGAAAGGCGACCTGTAGAGAAGAACAGCGGGACAGCCACACACACACACACACACACACACACACACACACACACACTATCGAAGGTTTTGTCGGCTGTTTTCTCACGTTATTGATTGGTGTGAAAACCCTGTTCTGACCGACACCTGCAGATTTGTCGACATTGCACTAGTAATAGCCATGGGCACTTTTTGTCAAAGCGACATGAGTTAAAATCGAACTCAGAGGATTATTTTTCCTTGCCATATTGACATTAAAGTGCCCATGCCATTTATTAGTGCAACGTCGATTACTAGTACATTTACACTTCGACCGAGTGAACTCCTTTATCAAATTACATCCTCAATCTCTCAGGTTTAAAGAAGTATGTCATGTAGTCATCCCTATTTAACAATATCTCTATATCTCTCGTCTATCCGTTCAGCCGTTTTGTGATGATGCACAGCACACAAAGAAACAAGGTTCATCAAACGTACAAGTTATATAGAAAGAAAGAAAGATACATAAAATATTCACAAACGCACAGGACACACATTTAAAAAAAGGACATAAAACATTAAACCAACTGTGTGTCTCTGCGGCAGTACACCGGACAATGGCACAGCATTATACTGAGGCGTCCGACACATACAGCGCCAATGTTCAGCCAGCACCGTGAAATAAATCCTTTCTCTGTATTTGTAATCGAATTTGAACTACCGCCTTTCAAAATTAAAATAAACTAAACATTCGGTCTGGAATGTGTTAAAGGTAACAAGCAAACAAAGCAAGTTCGTCAATTATTCAATCAATGGGGAAGGCACTATCACTACTTTCAGTATTATTGATTTCCTGCCAAAGGAGTTTATACTTTACATTAAAGTTAGAAGGTGCTATTTGAAATCAACTGGCTATTAGCTTTTGTTCAGACAAACCAAAGCTTTGCTCTTAGATAATGCATAAGGCGTTGAAGTGTTTTCGTTTTAAATAAGTCCAAAGGGAAGTGATTTTAGGGACCGATAGAAATCATACATTCTACTTCCTACTATATAAATAATATTATAAATGCGAAAGTTTAGATGTTTGGATGTTTCGATGTTTGTTACTCAATCACGCTTAAACGGCTGAACCGATTTGAATGAAATTTTGCACGAAGATAGTTTATAGCTTGGATTAAAATATAGGATAGTTTTTATCCCGGGTCCACGCGGACGAAGTCGCGAGCGGAAGCTAGTAATATTATAAATGCGAAAGTTTAGATGTTTGGATGTTTCGATGTTTGTTACTCAATCACGCTTAAACGGCTGAACCGATTTGAATGAAATTTTGCACGAAGATAGTTTATAGCTTGGATTAAAATATAGGATAGTTTTTATTCCGGGTCCACGCGGACGAAGTCGCGAGCGGAAGCTAGTAATATTTTAAATGCGAAAGTTTAGATGTTTGGATGTTTCGATGTTTGTTACTCAATCACGCTTAAACGGCTGAACCGATTTGAATGAAATTTTGCACGAAGATAGTTTATAGCTTGGATTAAAATATAGGATAGTTTTTATCCCGGGTCCACGCGGACGAAGTCGCGAGCGGAAGCTAGTAATATTATAAATGCGAAAGTTTAGATGTTTGGATGTTTCGATGTTTGTTACTCAATCACGCTTAAACGGCTGAACCGATTTGAATGAAATTTTGCACGAAGATAGTTTATAGCTTGGATTAAAATATAGGATAGTTTTTATCCCGGGTCCACGCGGACGAAGTCGCGAGCGGAAACTAGTAATATTATAAATGCGAAAGTTTAGATGTTTGGATGTTTGGATGTTTGTTACTCAATAACGCTTAAACGGCTGAACCGATTTGAATTAAATTTTGCACGAAGATAGTTTATAGCCTGGATTAAAATATAGGATAGTTTTTATCTCGGGTCCACGCGGACGAAGTCGCGGGCGGAAGCTAGTAAATAAATAAATATTAGGGGACAATCTTACACAAATCCACCTAGTCCGTAACTAAGCAAAACTTGTAGAGTGGGTACTAGACAACGATAAACATATTTATATCGATAAAGGTATACATTTGTAATTAAGTACGGAACCCTCGGTGGGCGAGTCCGACTCGCACTTGTCCATTTTTATAATAAAAACAGCACCACCACGCATGTCTTCCATGCTTTTGGCGTTCACCCTTCCAAAAGAACGGAGTCAAACAATATCTGATGAGCTTGAAGAGCTGGTATAATTAAAACATATTCCTACGAAAATAAATATTACACTGCGTGGGGTCCGCATCCTAAGTAGGAAAGGGTTCAATTGAATTTTCCTTATCTATTTCCATGGAATTTTCCCTTTCTATATGACTACCATAAATTGCTTCATCTTTTGGCGGAAAACATATAATAAAATACTTCGATGCTGTGTTATTTGTTCTTCTGTAATGACATGATTATGATAATAACATATAATATGATCGGAAGAAAACAATTGAACGTAACTAATATTTTTAAGCTTTTAACTGTGAAAAAACTGCTTCATAAAAGTGTGTTCACAATATGTGTCATGCACATAACATACATTTTGGTGTTATTCTCTAGATTGAAATGTCGTGTCTTTTTAGTTTTTTTAATCGAGATTTTTTCTGTACATTAATAAATATTATTCGACTTTAAGTCCACTATAACGCTTTGTATTTACATTACTTGATGTATTGTTGTTTTATAAAATTACTTAGTAGATGAATATATATTTGGGGACCATCTTACCAAAATCTAGCTAGTTCCTCCCAAGCAGTACCTATAATGGCTATAATGATAAAATTCAAATCAATACAAAAGCTGAAATATGTAGAGAGAGGTAAATAACAAGTACCCACAGCACAGCTGAGTAACAATATTAACATTCAAGTGTACACAACTTTGATTTATACACGATGTTTCTGCCGACTTTCAAAACAATATCATTTAGGAGGCGTACCGGCCGTGGTTTCTGACATTTGACCTAATTTTTGACAGGATAATGCCACCTTACCAAGCTTATCAGTGCCGATTGGAAACAAAAATTCCGAAAAGTCATATGCCCGAAAGCATTCGTATCTCAAAATTTCAAAAGACAATCATTTTAGCGATAGATCTTTTGATTTCGTTAACGTAGAAGTCTGATTTCTTCACAGCTCCGAAGGACTGCAGTTCTTTGCTTTTGCGCTACCTACAGTACCCCAAAAAATATTAAAAACCACTAATCATCATCAAATCGGCCGAAAGACATCACTGCTGAACATAGGCCTCCCCATAAGAGAGCCACACTGACCGGTTCAGTGCCACGTGAAAAACTAACAAAAAAAACACCAATTGTTTTTTAAATTCCTATTTTATACAGGGAATAACCGTTCCCCATAACATTGTCCCCACTAGGGACTGGTGGACACAAACGGGACTAGCCCAACGGAATCAGCTAGCGCACAACACGCTACGCTCAGAGCTATTCACGACATTCAACAATTCAGTAAGCGAACCAGTGTTCGTTTCAAGCACGGTTGTTAGTAACCTTAGGGTCGCGTTACACTGGACGCGAGTGGCGTGTGTGATACAGGCCGTGAACAGTATAGCCGTGCAAGCTCAGTCTTCCCGCGATTGTGCTAGCGGGTGCACGCTGCCCGCATCGAGCTCCCTGACTCCGCATGTCATAGTCGAAACTAAAATAAAACTTTTCTGACTAGTATGCCATGTGAATCGGAGATTTTTGAGGAATTCTCACAAAGGGCCAAAGGTACCCAAACTTTGTCGATGTTCTTGTTATGGGGGTTTTCGCTGTAGTGTATAAGTTGTATGCGCTTTTATCGGTTTATTTATTTTGTAGTGGTTCATTTTGAGCTGTGATTTATATTGGTGTGTGATATTACTTAGTATTTATACAAAATAGATTTACTTAAAAAACCTATTACTGTAAAATTAATAAAACCTAAAGATACATGTAAGACATACAGAATATTTCGGAAATAGTCAAGTAAAACATACACACATACGCACACAAACACTTTACAAACACACATACATTTTATTCTTCATTCAAACTGATATTTATAATATTTAATATACTATTCAATTTAATAAAAATTAATAATATGCGGTCTCCTGCGATACAGGCAAAGCCTACTGCAGGGACTGGTACTTGTGATATACTACGTGTAAACTATTTTTCTGAATAAATGTCTTATGTCTTACATGTGAATCAGACTCAATATTAATTAAATATGAAGTCTTCGTGTGCAACGTACAACGACTCCGACGCCTCTACCTGTTCCGGTCAATTTACCATATCAATCTCCATTAAATCAGAAGCGTTTTATAGATCGCCTTGCGCTACAGTTCAAGGTTGCTTTGGAAATTATCGACGTATTAACCACTATGCGAGAATTTCTAATTCGCTGATCGATATACCAGCCGCTAACGAAAACGTAATACTGCTGTTGTCTGGTGGCCCACTTCACATGTCAAAAAATACTCTCGCTTTATTACCAAAACGCATGTTATTGTCGTGCAATTTGTGCATATTATATATTATTATTATTATAACAAACCATTCAATCAATATCAGTCAAACCAATTTATATTAGTGCCGTTAATATTTATTTCTTTTTTTGAGATGTATATTTCTAAGATATCCTCCATTTTAAGTTTTAACGTATTTTATAAACTTTATGAACTAGTTTTTTTTTGTAAGTTTTTGTTAGTTTATTTTAAAAACGTCTTTTTCATATTATGTGTGTATTTATTTCATGTTAATATTGGTCTTTAATAAAACTTTGTTATGGTTATATAGTATAGCTTAATAATACAAATAACATAACATGACGAAAACCTATTTTAAGTATCAAATGATTGTGAACGTTTTATGAACAGGGGCGTAATCTGTGAATCCGTATTTATGAAACCGATACATAGTAATGTAGGTTATTTATTACATACTAAAATAAACTGAAATCTTATTGACCCAACATCACATCACACAATACGCAAAAAGTAAATAGTAAAAAAGTAAACAAATTGTTTACAATTAGCACTGTTACATAACATAAATAATAATTTTACCACTATTTGGTGTTTACCACGATAGTAGCGAAGATAAGATAGTAGGAAGATATAGACCCGATAATCCACATTTTAACACAAAAGCACGTTAATTCCTGGTATGAATATTTAATAATCTTAATAATATTTTTTAATAATCTTTTTATTTGAATTAGATATTAAGAAAAATGAGATTCTGCTTCTTAAAAAAACAATAGAAACAATCGTTTCAAAGAAAGAATAATATAAGTGCGCACTTATGTTGTTTGTGTTAACTTTGCACTACAATTGGTATTTGTGGTTTATATCACGAACTAACTAAAAAGATATAGCATATGTTTCATTTTAAGTATTTTTAACGTAGTAATTAGTAATAAAATTAAAATATTATTATGGATTTTCTTCTTATGATAAATATAGGCACACACCCAAGACAAAGATTAAAAAACATAGGCGGTTAGAATTTTTTTGCCTAGGAACACGATGTTATGACTTTTACTTCGAACAAGAATTAAACTTAACAAAATGACATAAATTTATGCTTGTCTAAATCCTGGTTTATTAGATATCCAAACTCGTGTGAGATAGAAAAATCACATTTTGACACACATCACAACTCAATTTGTCAAAAATGGTCACTTATGGTTTTTCTCCTTGAGGGGGCAGTAACGTAAGCCTACATTGGATTATATTCGTACTGAATACTTACACAATTTTTTATTTTTTGTCGGCTCATTCATACAATATGTACAATTTTTATGACAAGGTATAATGGAGCCAAATTTTCTAACGTATATTACCACACTGCGAAGAATAGCAATCTACGGGTAGGTAGGTAGGTACATTTAATTTTCTAAATGATTCCAAAATAATGTAGATACTCATTTTCGCATTCCGTAATTCATCAAACTACTAGCGTATTCCTGGTAGTGCTTAAACGAACCCCGGGTCCGCTTTGTCACCTAATCCAAAGATTAGGCGTAGGCATTGACGAAAGCGACTGCCATCAGACCTTCCAACCCAGAGGGAAAACTAGAGTTAATTGGGAGTCTGTAATTAAAATTTATATATAATTATAATATAAATCAATAACAGAGCGCTTATTTTCTTTAAAAAACTTAATTTGATTGATATTAGGTACAATGTGATGACAAATGTTTAGCGGCAGAACCGAACCCACGTTAAATATTAATGATGTTAATTTGTTACTGTTAATTTCGAATCTGGGGCAAATTCTCATAATATTAATAAGTTGAAAACGAATAAACAGTTTGAGAATCTGTGTCGAGAAGACCAAGGTAAGTAAACAAGCGAACGAATGTTCAAATGAGATTTTTTGTTTATGAGCGTTTTTATTGTTTAAGCGGTGGAGAGCCACTCGCCAAGGTCGAGGGTTCGAACCCCGGCTCGGCTCGTGTAGGTTTTATCAAAAACTTATACTATACGGTATATCATCTGATATTAATCAGTAACTGTACGAACGAGTCAGCGTTAGCTTTACTCGGTTTACCTCCATTTTATCAATAAAAGCGTTCAATTAATAATGTTTCCTTTATTCGTTTGTTTTTGGCGCTTAGAGTGCGTATCATCACATCTCTGTCTGATGGCCGTAGGTGCGGAAAGGTTCTCGTGTGGCGACCACGTACCGGCAGGCGCAGTGTTGGTACCCCACGAGGTGACGAGAGGTAAAGGTCGCGGGAGTCCGCTGGATGCGGGTGGCGTAGGACCGGTCATTGTGGCACTCTTTGGGGGAAGCCCATGTCTAGCAGTGGACGTCTTTCGGCTGCTAATATGATGGTGATGAATTACATCTCTAAGAACATTAGAATAATTATTAGTACCTACTCTGTCGTATTAAATAGGTTACGCTCACAGATCTTAAACAATATCAGGAATATTTCATTAATTTCATTTACTCTGCTAGTTCTAACAGAGACCTTATTTATTACTCTCGTACATCTCTTACTTTTTTTTAAATATGAAATATATAATATTTTGCAATTTAATTCTCATTTGATGATATTTTATAGTTTTGTTTAACATTTTCTTGTAATATGTAACATTGCGTGTGTGTTGATTAATATAACCCTCGTGACATATTTGTAGAATAAAACCTGTAGTGTTGTGTTGTGATGCATCAGAACGGTATCGGTTTCGTACATATAATATGGTTGCGTTCACGGGTGGGGTGCGGGGGGCGGTGCAGCGACACGACACAGCGCTTCAGACTAGTGTGCACGCGCCAGTGTTGTGTTGTGTTGTGTCACGTCATAGCCACACGTGAAGTATGGACGACGAACATCCTCCTCCGAGAGCCAAAACCGAACTGATATAAAATGCGTCATTACACGTCAGATAAATGTGAACAGCAGTCATCACGACAGAGAGCATCACAACACAACACGACAGACAAATGTGAACGCGGCTTGATGAATGATAATAATAATACATGTTACGGGACAATCCTACACGAATACAACTAGCCCGATTGTAAGCTCAGTAAGGCTAGTTTTATGGGTACAATTGACGACGATAAATATAGATTTTAATTTTGAATAAAGACGCGAAATACGTACAATAAGGGAAGGTCAGGATGCATGAACATTGCATATAACCCGCTAGCATATCTTTTCGACATGTGTATGAAATATGGCACCTTCCCGGAACCACTTAAAAAGTGAAAATATCGCCTTTGTATAAAGGTGAAGGAAAGAAAAGCGCCAGTAAGTCTTACCGCCCTATATCCCTAGTACCAACCCTCAGCAAAGTCATCGAAGTCGGTCTCAAACAGCGTATAGTGTCCTTTTGGTTATGCCAAAATGTGATGTCGGATCGGCAGTACGCGTATCAGCGAGGGCGCTGCACAACAGACCTGGTGCGCGAAGTGGTGTGGGCGGTGCTGAAGACGCGCGAGGCCGGCCAACCGGCGGCCCTGCTGTGCTGCGACCTCTCGCGCGCCTCGACACCGCAGACCACAGCCTCGTCACGGCGAAGCTGGATCACTACGGCCTCGACATACTCGCGACATACTCTTTATGAGGAACAGAACCCAAGTTGTGGTAGGAGATCGGGGGACAGTACGATCAGCAGAAAAAAACAGCGTAATGGGAGTTCCACAGGGCTCCTGTCTATCTAATACGCTGTTCAAAATATTGCTAAACGACCTACCGGGAGCCCTCGATGACTCAGAAGTATATATGTACGCTGACGATGTGACCGTAGTTCACAGCTGCTCGAAAGAGCTATCAATGACACTGTTGAGAGATTGCATATGTGGTTTACGCAGAACGGACTAGCACTCAGCACAGAGAAAACCTGCTTTTTAGTTTTTACGTGTCAGTCCAAACGGTCACCCAAGGACAAGTTTAAATATCCACGCGGGATCCACAAAAATCCAACAAGTTCCAGCCACTGAACTGCTCGGTTTTGCGCTCGACAGCGCACTTTCTTGGAGGGAGCACATCGACTTTGTACGCGCGCGCCTGGGCCGAGCATGCTACGCACTGCGAACTCGCCGTATACGAAACAGGCCCTGCAATATACAACCGCCTCTCAGACAGCATAAGAGATGCACCATCCTCTTCAATCTTTTAAACGTAGGCTGGAAGCATGGTTACTCATGCTAAATGTATAGTTTTAATGAATTCATGGAACTACCAATGTCTATTTAAGTTACTATAATCGTATAATTATACTCATCATCATCATATCAGCCCAAAGACGTCCACAGCTGGACATAGGCCTCCCCCAAAGAGTGCCACAATGACCGGTCCTGCCGGGCAGAGCACATGAAACTTGTGTTCCAGTGCCACTTTTAGCATCAATGTGGGTATAAAAGGTCGTCAAAATGTGATATCATAGTGACAGGTTGCTAGCCCATCGCCCACAACACACTTCAACCCTGTACCCTTTCCCTTAAAAAAAAAAACGAAAACGAAATTGACATAAATACTCTTTATATTTATCGAACCTGCTCAATAGACATAGAACTCACTCATACCACACTCATACTTTACGATAATCGGTTGAGAAAAATGCGTTAAACAAATCTGGACAGATATTCGAAAGCATTTTTGCCCAAACTGAAACGAAGAGCTTCATTCGCATCGTTAGCTCGTTCAATTTTTTTTTATTTCGTGAAACCCGAATTGGGATTGTGAGAAATTTAACATAAACTGTTCTTTAGGAGCTTTTATTTTCCGCCCTACAAAATAATGAAAATCTACCTACAATCCTGCATTTCATGTGACATTGTAAGCCATCCTCTAACTATTTAAGTAAGCACAAAGAAACAGTTTTACAAATTCTATATACAGTTGGTCTCTGTTTACACAAATATTAAGTGAATACGCATTTATGCAAGTGCGTTTTATCTAAAATAAACATTATTCACGCATGGGATACCATGATATTACAAGCAACGTATTTAGGTAGGACGTTAAGGAATATCTGAAACAACTTGTGTCTCCCTGGCGTACTAATAAACTTGCAACAGTAAAAGCTGAAACTGGCCCCGTATCATGGTCGGCCTTATCCCTCCGTCTCGTTCCATCGACCGGTGTCAGCCAGTCTGACGGACGCTCTATCTTGTCACTTATCGCGTGATAACGCCGACCATGATACGGGGTCTGGAATCGCTGTAAGTGAGATATGGCTGGAAATGTGTAAAAGTCGTCAAATACACTATCTACGAAAAGAGCTGGTGTAGGCTCTATAACCTCGAGTGTTGTTCTCCATGTTGGTTTGTTTTTTTTTCTTTATTTTATACCACTTTGGTGGCAAACAAGCTTACAAACCACCTGATGGTAAGTGTTTACCGTAGCCTATGGAACTCCAGGGGTGTTACATGCCCTTTAAGAATGTGTACACTCCTTATTCGAAGAACCCCATACTGTAGTCCCTCGGGAAAACCTCGGCAGGCAGCTTATTCCATTACATTGTTCTTGGCCAGTTCTCCCCAGCTTAAGTCCCTCGGGAAAACCTCGGCAGGAAGCTCATTCCATTACATTGTTCTTGGCCATTTCTCTCCAGCTTAAGTCCCTCGGGAAAACCTCGGCAGGGAGCTCATTCCATTACATTGTTCTTGGCCATTTCTCTCCAGCTTAAGTCCCTCGGGAAAACCTCGGCAGGGAGCTCATTCCATTACATTGTTCTTGGCCATTTCTCTCCAGCTTAAGTCCCTCGGGAAAACCTCGGCAGGGAGCTCATTCCATTACATTGTTCTTGGCCATTTTTCTCCAGCTTAACTCCAATCGCTTTGAGGTCGTTTTGAACGCTGTCCATCTAACGACGTTTAGGCTTACCTCGGCTACGATGACCATCTGGTCTTCCGTCCAGTAGTTTCAGCAGAGCTTCGTGTTCCTCCATCCGTGCGACGTGTCCCCTTGGTGATTATTTTAATGTACTTAAAAAAGGCGTTGCCAAATCTGAAGAATACGCTCATACAAAAAGTTAGTTATTTATCACTTTTTAGAGTTCCGTAGTCAACAAGGAACCCTTATAGTTTCGCTATGTCCGTCTATTCGTCTGTCTTCCGGCGGCTTAACTTAGTAACCCTTACTACTTACTAGAAAACTACAAACAATTTTTTTTCTCGTTAAACCCATAGTGCGGGATGTGAAAAAATTTGTGGCAGTAGTACATATAATGAATTTAAAAGAAAAACTATTACGACTTAGTAGGCATAACTAGTTACCGTGTAATAGTCTACCAACTTAAAATGTTGGCGTGCGCGTTTCGATGTAACTAAGACATAAAAAGGCAACTTACGGAACCCTAATGTGCGCGTGGCCCGACACGCACTTAGCCGGTTTTTTTCTATTATTACGATTAAACGTTGTAATCTAAAATTTACAACTATAGGTACTGTTGCTTTGATCAATGACTTTATCAACAATGGAGCAAATCAAGTGATTCGTAGAAAATCGAATATCGTTCACTCTCAATGTACATAAATCAATTAAGGATCTAAGGATTTTTTACAACTTGATCATCGTTTATGTTATGGCCCCTGAGGGTTTTTAACGATTCATTCAAGTGCCGTGCCAATTCAAAGAAATCAAGGGCAAGTTGAGAAAATTGAAATGAAAAACCAGTTTTCATCATAAGAATGGTTATATGGACAATCAGAAGCGACAGTAGCCTAGTGGTGGTGGTGGTACGCATGTGGCTGTCAAGCGGCGGGGGTGGGTTCGAATCCCGGCTCGTACCAATGATTTTATCGGAACGTTCACGAACGTTTCGTACGGAATATTCACCGTCTGGCTTTTCGGTGAAGAAAAACATCGTGATGAAACCGGTCTAATCCCAAAAAGGTCTAGTTTTCCCTCTGGGTTGGAAGGTCCAATGGCAGTCGCTTTCGTAAAAACTAGTGCCTATGCCAAATCTTGGGATTAGAGCACCACCGGGAATAACGCTAGGAGGATGATGACTATATTAGTCGACGCATGCAACAAAACAAATTTTCCATTTCGAATATTACTATTTTAGCACGCTGTATAAGCCAAACGAGATGGCCTCAAAGCCCACAGTTTCACCTAATGGGTGTGTGAAATGGGACTTAAAGAGCGATGCGGAAAGCGAGCAAGTTTGTCAAAGCAGGTGTCGTCATGTTAATTACGGTCTGACACCGTCGAGCGAGCTCATGCAACGCTTCTATGAAAGACATTTCAGCATAGATAATAACTACCTACAACTTTACGTTCTACATCACGGACTTCCGAAATACGAGGATATACCAACGATTTACTTATCTAGTTATTTACCGAATGGCAATTCCGATACGTGGTGACCACTCGAGAACCTTTCCGCCCCGACGGTCATCAGTTCGACGAGCTAAGCGCCTCGCATACTGCCACATATACAAAACTTACTAGTAGCATAATAGCATTATAATGTAATTTTACATTCTGCCAGGTAGTCAGCAGCTGCACTCGTAATTTCTTTAAGTCTTCTGCTGGGCTATCCTATACGATATGCCGTACAGTTTGCTTTGGGCAAACCAGTCCAGTCCCTTTTTTCGAGAGATAGGCACAAATGCCCGTGTGGTGTCGGGTTAGTTTCACCACCCCCTTTCTTCCCGTGGGTGTCGTAAAAGTAGACTAAGGGAGCAGGGTTGAAGTGTATTGTGGGCGATGGGCTAGCAACCTATCACTGCAATATCACATTTTGTCGATCTTTTATACCCACAGCTATGCTAAAAGTGGCGCTGGAACATAAGTTTCATGTGTTCTGGCTACCCCTTTTGGGATTAAAGGCGTGAATGTATGTATGTATGTATGTATGTATAGGCACAATGGCCTATGCCCGTTCTCAGGCGATTCAGCATTCTACCAAATTTTTCAATGGAATTGATAAGAGATACTTTGTTCTGTTCTTGATTCATTGAAGAGTCCCTGCACGGTCGACTCAAGTCATACTTAAAGATCGAAGTATTAAGAATATGTGCGGGCTCGTACGCGCCCCGTACAAAAAACTTGAATTTAGACCCGCCGTCCCCGATTTCCCCCGCCAAATAAAAATCTATGCAAACCAATTATGTAACATAGATTAACTAAAAGTCACACTATATCCCTTTGTTCTGATTTATTTAATAACTCGTTTTGTTAATGAACTAGAGCCGCTTGTAAAACGGGGAACAATACAATAACTTTACAATTTCCTACAGACGTCAATTGTACAAAAAGTTTATAAAACGAGACGTAAAGACATAGTAATAAATACTCTTCGTTAATCTATGTTAGAAAAATTTACAACAAAGGTCTTTTGACGGAGTAAAATGAAAGTTTTTGTATGAAAAGCGCACGAGCCCGCATTTCCCCTTAAGCTCGAATTAGAACATAATGTGGAGGCCTTAAATGTACATTGACTTTAAAAAACGCTAGTCCGCTCCAGTATAATTGACTTTAGGGAATGGAAGAGATACTTTCATCTTTTTTTTCATGAAATCATTCATAATCTGCTGGTCGATCACGTAACCCATTGTACGTGCGTCAGGAACATCTAAATGTTACTTTAGTATGGGAATATGACAGTTAAACTGTCCTAACGCGCGTTGAAAACGTTACTTGATTACCCCTCTGATCCTCTATGCATACATTTGACTGCTAAATAGGAAGGCTAAATTAGATTTTTACATGTGAATTCAGTTCTGAAAAGCTTCAGTTACTTGAATGAAAGGTTTAAATTTAGGCACATTTTTAAGTCGACTGTACTTAGAAATTAACTCAGTGAACAATAAATATTTATTATGAATGGCTCTATTTTGAACTTCATTGTGTGTTAAAACTTCACTGTACAGAGCAGGTAACTCCGTAAAAGGTTCAACTTTGAAAACATGTATCTAAAGGGCTTTGAGGAAAATTAGCCACTGTAAAGTATTTCAATATTTCACGAACAAAATACGAAAAAGGAGCTTTAGAGAAAGAAATCCTTTATCAAATCACGAGTGCCCTTAAAAGGGACAGTCACTTGCGAATAAACTGTTGGAACCCTCCAAGAGTGGGCCAGGGACAGATAAGTGCGCATTTATTGTCATTGAAGTACGTGTTAGTGGATTCATAAAATAAAATAAATTAAATAGCACGTCGAGCACACACGTCACGCTTTGAACAAGGGAATAGACGGTGATAATGATGTTAATGGCATTTTCCATTTTGATAGGATTTGTATTTTGGTAAGGATTCGTGGTGATGAAAGATTAATTTTTATAGTTTGTTCGTTGGAATAAAAAGGACGTTATAATCCTAAAAAATGTCAATTACTGACAGTTGTACGTTGATTAATCTAATAATACTAGACTTAGTGTGAATAAATGTTATGTTAAACTTTAGAAAATAAGTTAGATATTATAAAAAAGGCCTGAATATAAACATTTAACATTTTTGATATATTTGGGGTTCTCAGTTTTGCGTCACTCTTGTTTTATCACTGTTTACTTAGTTTCTCTTGTTTCGCGTTATTTTCCTTATATTATAACCGTAAAATTAACTAAGGCTTTTATATTGGAAACATTATCTTTAATGTAATTCTTTAAGTAATTGTACATACTTAATTGCATTATTTTTCATCCCAAACATTTGGAAATATTTCAACATTTTCATTTTCAAAATGGCACA
Source organism: Epinotia bilunana (assembly GCA_947049275.1). Taxonomy (NCBI): domain Eukaryota; kingdom Metazoa; phylum Arthropoda; class Insecta; order Lepidoptera; family Tortricidae; genus Epinotia; species Epinotia bilunana. Next base: position 27,008,583 of record OX346256.1, read on the forward strand.
CATTCTTTCTATTAACCATTGTCTCGCGGGGTCAATTGGGAGCAATTTAAAGGGATTTATTCCATATGCTCCTAGGGATCCCTACACGGCAATCGACCCTTAACGCTGCCGGGGTTTTACTCTCGTATGGCTGACAGCGGTCTTTACGCATGGGCTTAAAAAGGACGAATTATAATTATTTAACAATGTACCCTGCAATGGATACATTTCATTATATATCCCTCGACCTTGTTAAACCTTTTATGGGTCAACAGCCGCCAGTTCAGGAATGTTAAACAACTGAAAAGTGGAAGGATATTGCGTTTCACGTGTATTTTGGCGTGGTATACTGGGTACACCAAACAATCCCGAAGAGTCATTTGTCTGTTTGGGGGAGGCCCACGGATATGTCCAGCAGTGGACTTCTTTCGGCTGATGATGATGATGGTGATTTGACTAAAAGTATTTTTTTTTCCGAAATTCCATGATTCTAAAAACCATGGGCTTTTTATTATTGTCAGGATATAATACTAACTCATCTAACCTATTTATATTTTCCATTAACACTTTCAGTACCAGGAACCCGCCTAGGGGGCGCCTAACGCCGTAGTCGCTTTCCTCTACATACGAGGAAAGCCACGAGACCGGCTACGAGCGTCGCGCGTAGCTACTCTTGGTAGTGAATGTGTTAAATCATCTGCGTCAAAAATTTTGTTTAACGGAAAATGGTGAGAGTTGGGAGCATACCCCGTTATCAGTGTTGCAGATCCATTGAAACTAAGTCATAGGGTTGTCGCACAATATCTATTTCATTGTCAATGTGACATGTGACATTTTGGTGTACAGGCTTTTGCTTGAAGAATCTTTTTACAGGTAAAATAACAGATTTATAAAAGATAAAGATAGTTTATTTTTCAAGTAGGCATATTACAATGCACTTATGAACGTCATACGAAGGTAAAATCTTTTCAAAAACAATATATCTTATAACCAACAAGCATTAAAGACATGCCTACCTACAAGTATACTTTCATTAGTTGTCTGAATAAATTATTAACAGTTTTTCTAGGTTAGCTGAAGTTAAATTTTGTCATCTATTACCTACTGTTTATCCATTTTCAATATGAAAACGATCGCTCCACTTCTATAGATGTAATTGGTAAATACTTCACCACGGCTAGCATGCGACGGCGCGCTAGCTCTCTCGATTTTTCTCGCACTATCCGTCTCTTTCTTATTAGAACACTTAGAAAAAGAGATATAGGGCGATAAAAATCGAGAGTATGTCGCGGCCGTCACATGCTAGACGTGCAGGCAATTATAATTTTCCACGGTGTTTTTGTTAATGCATTTTGTAATGTCAGTTTCTCCATTATTAAGTAACTTCAAAATCAATTTTGACAAATAAATGACGCAACCACCTATTATGGAGTGAAAAAACATAAAAACCTTTTTTAATTACGGGTTGATAAGAGATTTGATTTTGTTAAAAACTTAGTTTATATCGATTAAAAAAGGTGCATTAAATTATATATACCTAGAGGCACATGTTAAAAATAATATACGTGCAGTGCCTACCCTAGCGTTTTCAATGATTCTGCAACACTGATAACGGGGTATGGTTGGGAGTTATGAAATTTCGGAATAATGATGGTTTTGGACTCTGGGATTTTTTCTGTTGTATTTAGTACTATCTGCTTGCGAGTTTCAACCTGCGTATAACAAAGAACATGCAGAATAAAATATACCTATTTACCATTTCAAAAATCCATTTTAAATATACTTATACAAGTCAAAGAATTTTTTAAAACCAGATACGTACTGTTGTTTCGGAGATCCCCTTTAAACGACTTTTAAAGCTACAAACTTACAATTAAGTTGGCCTTGCCATGTAACTCATGTCCATGTAACTGTTGTCTCTTTCACAGATGAAGGCCTGGACTGCGACAGAGCAGGACACATCGTTGCCCTGCTGCCGTACGCTTCACATCAAGCATGCCGCGTACGCAAGTGCCCTGTATACATTGGTGAGATATGTTTCTGATTATGTCGTAACTTGGCCAGCATTTGACAAACAATCTCCGTCATACCCCATCTTTCATGTCTCTGTCAGTCTCATTTTGAAAGACAGAGACATAAAGGCGGTATCCTTATAATGTGCTGAGCTGAGCTTAATATTGACAGGCTTTTTATGATATATTTTTTTACGGGTACAGATAATTGTATGTATTTGTATGTATGCACACGTATGTTTATATTGTATGCTATATATATGTATGTATGTTAATGTAATTAATTGATTTGTGTTTCCATTCGAGTTTCGGCATTTAGGATACTGCACCGCTAAAGTTTCTGTTTAGCAATGCTTCTCTGGTAGAGTATGCCTGCAGGCATTAAGTCCGCCAATTGTATTATTTTTATATTTGTGCCATAAAGTAACTATAAGTAAGTAAATATCACGGAGTTCGTTTGTAGAAAATCTATACATATTCTCCCTTAAGATTTGAGAGGCAGGTTGTTATAAATAAATAGGCAAATCAAGACCAGCCTAAGACATCCAAAATACTCTGTTCAAATTATTTACATGGTCACAAATTTAGTAATCAAATGGCCAATCTTTTTCATATCCCAGAGGGGTAATCACGTAACTTTTCGAACGAGCGTTAGGATAACTCAACAGACATATCTCCACAATAGAAATTGACATTTAGATCTACCTGACGCACGTGGATATTTTCAAATAAATGTGTAGGTACCAAATTAGCGTGAATCTTTAAACAAAAAATAACTCAGTGGCTGGTTTGTGACGAAAATTAATTATATCTATGTATACATGACCACCATGATCACCATGGATCAGACGCTTTCTTGGTCACCCCATATAGCTGAGGTGAGTCAGAGGATCTTTAGATCCCTTCACTCCCTAAGGCGTCTCCAGAATTTCCTTCCACTTCGTACCAAGTTGACCCTTACTCAATCTCTTTTGCTTCCTCTTCTGGACTACGGTGATATTGCGTTTCTGGACCTCAACGAGGAGCTGCTTGATAGGCTGGAGCGCCTGCAAAATGTATGTATCAGATATATTTTTGGTCTACGCAAGTATGATCATATCTCTGAATTCCGCTCTAAGCTGCGATGGTTACCGATTCGCCGGCGCAGGGACGTGCATATCCTGTCATTACTTTTCAACACACTGTTCAGCCCTACTTCCCCTCCTTATCTTTCTGAGCGGTTTAACTATATGGCAGACGGCAGTGGCCACCGCTTGCGATCGGGTGCTAACCTTACTCTTGCTGTACCGTCTAGAAAGACGCGAACATACTCCAGATCTTTTACCGCGCACGCTGTTAAGTTGTGGAATGAGTTGCCTTTGTCGCTGAGACAGTCGCGGTCTGTTGCGTCACTTAAGATGAATTTGAAGAAGTTGTGGCTTTCCAATTACTTGTGAATTGGTTGAATATAGTATTTATTTATTTATTGTATATTTGCGATATATATAGTGTGTATTATATTTTATACTGTATATTTATATATGAATTGGCATGTTTTTATTTGTCTAGAATTAATACCTATTAGGTTTTGTTTTCATTTTCTCTGTGTTTTTGTACACGGTATAAGTTTGCCTATCTCGGTCTACCTACCTTCCTCTCAATTGCTCAAAGGTTAGCTGGAAGAGATCCCTTATAGGGATAAGTTCGCCTTTGTACTTTGATCTATTGTGTGACATGTATATTCTTTAACCTGTTATTGTGTACAATAAAGTGCTTACATACATACATACATACATACATACATTATGTGATAATTAACTAGTTTCACATTTGAGTAGCTTGTTTATGCATATGATTTACGAACTGAAAAGTAAACTCGGAGCCCTCAGTGTGCGAGTCCGACTCGCACATGCCGTAAACCACTTATGACGAATTTAGTCTCTGAATTCTTAATCTCAATCTTTCAGTACTTAGAGTGAAATACAGCAAATCCTCGTAAGACAAAAGATGGAAACATTGGACTGAGACCATCTTAAGTTCTCTAACCATACAAAATTAATTCTAAACTCCATTTAAGCTGCATTGAAAGACAATCAAACAGGCTAAAAACCCTTTGTGATTATGAAAATCCCATTTCTGCAAAGGCTTTAGATTAGCCGTTTATTGAAGAAGCGAGCGCAGCGATGGAAGTTCTCAGTTTTTTAGGGTTCCGTACCTCAAAAGGAAAAAACGGAAACGGATCACTCGTGCGTCTGTCTGTCCGTCCTTCACAGCCTATTTTCTCCGAAACTACTGAACCAATTACGTTGAAATTTGGTACACATATGTAAGTTTGTGACCCAAAGAGGAACATGTAACGTAAACAAATAAATTTTAAACATAGGGCCACTTTTGGGGTGGAAATGAGAAAATTAAATAATAAAGTTTTGCATAATACTATCGTAGTTACATATCAAATGAAAGAGCTCATCGTGTGCATCTAAAATATATTATTTTTGTAATTTTACAATATTTAGTTTAGAAATTATTTAAGAAAATAGCAAAATAAAGCCCCCCCCCTTCATCTCCGAAACTACTGAGCCTAAAATTTAAAAAAAAATACACAAAATAGGTCTTTACCTACAGAAGACAAGAAAACCTATTAGAAATGTGCAGTCAAGCGTAAGTCGGACTTAATACGGTATTTGACAAAAATCAAATCAGCTTATTTTTATGAAACGTCAAAAACATACGTTAGTAAAAAAAATATATTAAAATCTTGTGATGTACGGAACCCTTGCAACGCGAGTCTGACTCGCACTTGGCCGGTTTTTTATATTAAAGACTGTCCAGTGATTGATCCTAAGTCTCACCAGATTGAAGCTCACTGGTTCAGTAATAGCCTATTCACTCTTGTTTTGAAGGCACCTAGATCGTAGTTCTCAGGAAATTCAGATGAAGGGAGCGAATTCCATTCCTTAGCAGTTCGCATTGAGAAAGACGGGGCAAATCGCTTCGTGCGAATAGGTTCAGCTGGAGCCAAAATTCTTTCGGATGACCGGTATCTGTCCGGCTGTTTCTACAATTCGCATTTGATTTGTCAACCAATTCTAGTGAAATTTTGTGAGCAGGTTCAACTATATTGCTTGTTCGTCGATTCAGTTTTCAGAAATATAAAAAGAATATAATGTACAATACAGGCTTGCTAGTTCTACAGCTCACAGAGCCTCTAGTAAATGAACAAGCGAGCGAAGCGAACGAAGTCCTTCAGCTTGGGCCGAAAGTCTTTTGTATGTCTGTTGGCCCACAACCGATTCTCGTGAAATTTTGTGAGCTGGTGCCATAATTATACAGATTATGACGATTCAAATTTTGGAAATAATAAAAAATAAATTAGGTTCTACAGCTCACTAGTTCTATATTTTATCCCTTTCCCTCAAACATAACGGATTTTTAGCTAAAATAGGGTTTAACAGTATTTGGACAGAAACGTAACTAACCAGATTCGCATCTGGCCAGTATCGCGATTAGACAGCTGGTCTCATGTGGACACAAATGCACTTCACCCGTAACGCACCTGAACATAAACGCAATTATCCCAATTGTTATTTAGTCGTAATCGCGGTGCAAAAGCACAACCTACATAAATATTGCATTACGAGTACATTGATTATTTATTGGACCCATTTCATACGAAATTAGTATATTACGTACCTAGGGCGTAAGTGAGATTTACCGCCCACGGGCGCAGCGGCAAATCTCACTTCACACCCAGGAGAAGACGTAAAGTTGTGTACGCACCACGGGCGGTAATACGTAAGGCCCCAGATCGCATATTTATGACCCTCACCTTCGGTTCGGGCCACAAACACCTGCGATCTGGGGCATTCACGAATTCACCGCCCTAGGAACGTAATGTGGGAACACCCAAATACTCCGAAATATTTTATTCCAAATTTGCTAATTCCGATTTTCAAAACTCCGAATTTCATAATTCCTAAGACTTATAATTTCGATTACAAAAAACACGAATTATAATTTACCGAATTACAATATTTCGATAGTTTGTTTTTCCTATTTTTATAACTCCGAACAATCAAAAGCGCGAAGTAACATTATTCCGATTATCAATTTTCCGTAATTTCATTGCTAATTTGGAATAATCGTAATTTTAATTCTACGGAATTATGAAATGCGGATTTTTGAAAGGGTTCCCTCTATTTGGCATAACTTTGACTGTCCGAAACGTTTTTCGCATAACAGACTTGGCATATTCTGTTTTCGCCGAATGTTGAGGTGGCACAAACCTTACTTAATCGAATTTCTAAAATTCCGAAAATGTGTTTGGCCGAATCTAAATTTGCATACTATTGTTATGGCAGATTATATTTACGCATAATTTTGTTTAGCATAATTTTATTCGGCATATTCTCCGAAACTTACTGAGCATACTTAAAACAGGGTAAGTCTATATAACAACAATATAATTATATGATTTCAATAAGGATTATAATATAGTACATTAGTTTAGGGCACCTAGAAGAAAGGGGGGACGGGGGGGCAAGCCCCCCACAAGAGGGGCTCGGGGGGCATAACAAAAACACCAGACAATCGTAACAATTATATAATTAGTAGGTTAGGTTAGGGTTTGCGTGTGTCCCTTAGAGCGGAAATAATTAAAATACCGATTTTCAAAAATCCGAATATCATTACACCGACCAATTATAAGTTCAACTAAACAAAAATCCGAAAAAACAGTATGACGAATTCTTTCATTATCATTACATTTTTGGAATCTTGGGTGTATAGATATTTTAAAAAAAATATTTAAAAATTGAATGTTGGGCGTATAAAGGCAGACTTAATGCAATGCGAGTTCGGCCTTTGGATTACTACGGAGCCAGGGACACACGCCAATTATTTTAACCTAACCTAAACCTAACATAACCGCCAGCGTGTCGACGTCACCCCGTTTCACGGGGTGCCTATTTCCGCTTTAAGCTAATCTGCTATATTATAATCCCTATCAAAATCATATAATTATATTCTTGTTATATCTCGTGAGACGTACCTACCCCGTTTTAAGTACCTATGCTCAGTAAGTTTTTGAGAATTGATAAGATACCGAATAAAATTATGCTAAACAAAATTATGCGTAAATATAATCGGCCATAACAATAGTATGCAAATTTAGATTCGGCCAAAAACATTTTCAGAATTTTAGAAATTCGATTAAGTAAGGTTTCTGCCATATTAACATTCGGCGAAAACGGAATATGCCAAGTCTGTTATGCGAAAAACGTTTCGGACAGTCAAAGTTATGCCAAATAGAGGGAACCCAAAACACTCCCTTGCGGTCGCGTTTTTGGTCATCGTCACTCGATGGAAATTACCTACCTTTCCGCACTTGTATCGTAAATATCTATTATTTAAATATTTCTATCTTTTAAAATTAATTGTCAGTCCAAAATTAAATAGGTATACAAGTGTCAAAATTGTAGGCACTTACCTACTTTCTACCGATAGAATTGAATAGGAGTGCATGGTCCTCGACTCGTTTTAGTGTTCCGTACCAAAATTGGTCCAACGGAACACTGATGCGATCACTCGGAGGCTGTCCGTCCGTCACAGCCAGTTTTCTCGAAGACCGTTTGATATAAGAAGCTGAAATTTGGTATAGGTATAGAAATTTATTTTCGCATTTTTTAATTTTCTATCGCTCGTATTTCAAAAATAGTATCGTTTTTGACCGTTTTCGAGTGAAAGAGTCGAGTGCATTTTCATTTGCCCGAATTTCATGAATGAAGGATTACCGCGTTTGAAGACCAACTTCACCCTGAGGGTCGAGGGGTTGGAGTCTCGCCACAAATTGAGTTTCAATTCATTTGTGGTGAGTCTAAAAAACTTTGTGACATTATTAGCTGTTTGACTGTCCTAGATACGAGTATATGAACACCTCTTTGGGTGAAGGCCTCTTCTAACACTTTCTATAACTCTATTTGTTCCAAGGCTCATCCAATATTTTCTGGAAACTTGGGTAAGGTCGTCAGCCCACCTTTGAAAGGGCTGACCTACATTTCGTTTCCCCATATAGGTATATGACTCTCCAATATTAACCAAATGAGCCCAAACTACGAACGGATTACTAGTAACGGTTGTAGAGTTCCACTATATCCAGCTCCTGACTCCATCATCAGACTCGTCACCATGTATAACGTATCCCACCAAAAACATTACTTACATGTAAAGTGATTGCCAAGACTCCCTAGCTCATATTATAGCTTTCAGCGTGAAAAAGATATCAGATCATAAGGCACTTGTCCCACCGCCGACGATGAGCGATAAACGACTAAAGCTAGAAACTAGAAACGAGTTGGCGTGCAGCGAGCATGCGAGTGTTATCTCCAATAGTTTTGTCGCTCGGCTATAGGCGAGTGTTCGAGTGCGCCGGGCTATTACTCGCGTCACTCGCTCGGGCAGTACAGTGCAGCCTAAGGCACTGGTCCCACCGCCGGCTAGTAAGCTAGAAAAGTTGGGCGAGTAACGGTTCTTTGCTTGCTGACCAGGCACAGTGTGATCAATCGACCTTTACAGATCCGCAATGTAATGCTACTCGCCCAACTTTTCTAGCTTACTAGCCGGCGGTGGGACCAGTGCCTAACACGCAGACTTGTTCAAACCTGCACGCGAGACACACTGTACGGCGGTATAAGCGGTTTGTTCTCATATCCCCGCTGTAAAATTACCGCTTGGTTGGACTCGCAGCTTGAGTTCAACTACCAAGCGAGCATCGCCGAGCGAGTACCGCTGAGCTAGTTTCATCTTATCGCTCTTATCGCGGCGACAAACTACTAGAGCGAGTGTTCTCGCCGGCAGTGTGAACAGCCAGCGATTAACTATTAATATATGAGTCTCTTTTAATAACACAGGATCCGTATCTTTTGTTCGTTTCTTGGGCGAGAAAATCGCCGATAGCTAATCGCTTCCTCGCTCTTGGTGGGACAAGTGCCTAAGTAGCGCCAAGCTTCCTGCTCCACACGGCATGACTCTACCACTACCAGCCACGCTCTACTAATTCTACATCTGGGCTAAAATGCCCTTGCGCTTCGCTTGCCTCGTCTTGGCGGGGGCACTGCCGTGCCCCCAGATAGGATTCGTCAATACCAACCCCATAATGTTGTATTGTCACAGAAACACAATTTGTGTGCGAATTTTCACGAATCGGTTCAGTAAAAGTGGTTGAAAAAGCCTTCGGAAAATTCCAAAATAGCCATACGATACGGGATACGGGGTGCGACTTTACAAAGCCTATACTATTAGAGTCAAAGTGAGAACTGAACTCGATTAGCTTTTGTTTATGCAAAACCTTTACAAAACCCTATTCTGTTATAGTACAGAAATCGACTGAAATCGGGTAGACTTTGTTAGCTAAACTCTTACTGGCAATCCAGCAACAAATACTAATATATTACGGTCTATAACAGAATTTTAGCCATGACGCCGATTATATGAGATGAGCTTTTGGTGTTGCAAATTCCTTGACAACATCCTAGTTCAGTGTATAATTTTGCTGAAAGTTAAAACAAGGTTGATTTTTTTAATTTAAAGACAGCAGTGTAAATTTAAATCTACTATAATGATAGCATCCATTAGCATTAGAAAGCGAAGCGAGCCAGCGTATCGTTTCTGGCGCTTCGCCAGCCGCTGCCGCGGCACGCTCGCTTCGCTCGCTTGGCTCGCGCGCTGTGAGGTCGCAGTTCTTCCTAACACTCCTCGCTTCGCTCGTCGTCGAACCTAACCAGCATTAGGGTGGTATACTCGTAGGTTGGCAACTAGACATTAAAGACGCAGATAATGGTATTCGATTTGAATAATATTTTAAATGATATTAAAAATTGCCATTTATATACGGAATGTTTGTTACAAGAATTGATAATAGGCAGATTTTACTCAAATATAACTCAAATATGTTTTATTATAATTTTCCTTTTTTTATATTTGCACTGTACAATATCTCAAAATCTAAACAACGATTATCTAAAGTAACTAAGGCAAAAATGGTGTCGAGCAAATACGATTGCGATAAACAAATATGGCGGTGAAACTCTACTCGACTAGGTTTTGCTCGTAAATAATGTTTAAAACTATCTTCACAAAAAGCTAATCCGTTTGTGACAAACAGTACTGAAATAGATTAGATATTGTTAAGTAATATGCAAAAAAAAAACTCAACTGTTATAATTTGACTCGTGACTCAATCCAGTATAGCTTTTGTAAATTTGCATACGGGGTCAAGCTAAATAAAACCGTTTTAAAAATAGGAGTGCATAAGTGACAAGAAGATCTCAAGTTTATTCAAATCAAAATCCTTTAATTGAACTACTCATCTTACTGCTGCCTTGGTACACTCAATGTACAACATCGAGGTATTGTGGCCATTTTATTAATATCAGCCAATAAGCGCGCGTGCAGATAGACCGCCATTGTTAACCACGCCCACTGCAACGCTATTGACTGTCTAACCCTGCCCATTTTTCGGAATTCTACGAATCTGCCCGACGGCCTCGAAACCAATATCCTATAATTGAACTACTCATCTTCTTCCTGCCCTGGTACACTCACTGTACACTATAGTGGCCATTTTATTATTATCAGCTAATAAGCGCGCGCGCAGATAGACCGCCATTGATTAACCGCGCCCACTGTAACGCTATTGGCTGTCTGGCTCCGCCCATTTTTGGGAATTGCTATCGCAATTGCACGAATTTTTGCGCACCTGCGTGCGTGATTTACCTCCTATTATTATGTATGGCGCCTGGTAAGCAAATGCATAACACAAAATCCTCGAAAGAGTATGGTCACAACGGAAGACCAGCGCTGGCTCTGCCAACATTACGCTGAGTTGTGACCATTACGTGGCAAATTGCGAAAGTTTATTGTCATTGTCTGTAAATTGTCTTGTGTTTTGTCAGGAATAAATGTATCTTTATTTCTTTCAAGTGTATACCTATTACAAGCGAGGCTGAACGCCGAACTCATGCGCTTGTTCTAAAGTCCCGAAGCGCGGTCTCTATTTGAGGTTGCAGGCCGAAGGCTCGAAGGGGCACTGACTATTCTTGAAAGTATTACAAGTGAACTTAAGTGCCAATAGCCTGAAAGTGAGTGGTGAGGGGACGCAAGACCGAAGACCGAGCTCCACGTAGGGCCGAAGCCTCAAAGTGTCCCTTTTGAGCACGCTCTCTTCGCGCGCCCGAGAACCGAAGGCCAGAAGGGCAAGCCTACGCGGATACTCACTATTCCCGAGTTACTTATAAACAAGGCCTAAGGCCCAGTTCTGGGTAGGCCCAAAAGCCCGATCTGCCTCTTCATAGCGCGCTCCGTATGCGAGGCCGAGGAAGAAGGCCCGGAGGTTATATTAATGTTTAAGGCAGTAAATCAATTAGTACAAATGTTAGATGGGACGCAGTCACACAGACATATTATGTTATAATATACCTAATATCATGCATTATTCTGACGACCGGTTGAGCCTAGTGGGTAATGAGTGACTCTGGCTACAAAGCTGACGGTCCCTGGTTCGAATCCCGGTAAGAGAAAATATTTTTGTGATGTGTAATGAGAATGAATATATTTGTGTCCGAGTCTTGGATGTTTTCTATGTATTTGTATCATCATCCTCCTCCAACATGCTATAGCATTATTCCCGGTTGTGCCCTAAAGGAGCCCGGGGTCCGCTTTAACACCTAATCCAAAGATTTGGCATATGCACTAGTTTCAAGCACCTACTTAGGTATATCTAATAAATATATCGTAGTCTAGTACCCGTAACACAATACCTTAATGTCTATCGTGGTTCGATTTGTACCGTGCCCTAATATGTATTTAGGTATTTTATATTTATTTATGTTCGTCGAGTGCCACAGGCCGAACACCGCGTAGGGTCGAAGGCCTGCATGGCATGATGACGCACTTGTTATGATCAAAATGCTGCACTTTATGAAGAAAGCAAACCGCTTGGCACTGTGGTAGTAGGGACCAAACTAAGTGATTTGAGCCGCAGCAGCGGATGTTTCACCCCTTAGGAAACGAGATGGCGCCACTTCTTAAAACAATATTTCAAAAAATTCTACAAGCTAAACGAATGAAACAATTTCAATGAATAATATCTCAAATGAAAGCTTATATTTTATTCTTTACGTATAAAAAAAATACTGAATATTTTTGGTACAAAACCGCTTGTTAAGTTTTTTTTTACTTGAATGGCAGTTTTTACTTGATTTCATAAAAAAAATGTATGCAACATGAATGGTTTAATGAATATATATATTTTACTGTGTAAATAATAAGTATTATAAAAAAAACTCGACACCAATACCTTTCATACTTCAGGAAATATTAAAGTTTAATTGTGAGCGCCAAGTTTCAAAAATATTTGAAATAATTTACACAAGCTAAAAAATGAACTAATTTAATGTGAATCACTTAACACACATACCCCCTGAAAACATTTCACTCCTTTTCGTTGGGCAGTCGAGTAAAAAGAAGCTATTGGGAGAAAAAGTGGGAAAATATGCGAGTGGAATTAATCGCAACTTGGAAAAATTGATTTCCGGAAAATATAGTAAGGTAGGTACACTCGTTACTTGAGATTGAGAAGACTTACATGAAAAACAACACGGTTGCGGGGTTGACTAGGGGCGCAGAGTTCTGCAGGAGGAGTACTAGACATATTCGAATGCAAAATTTATGAAGCACGGTACTCATCATATCAGCCGAAAGACGTCCACTGCTGGACATAGGCCTCGCACTCGAAGCACGGTACTAGGGGTTCATAATATGGAGCTGGTTGTTGTAAGAACTTTAGTTGATTTTTTATAGCGCGTTGGACAGCGGCCACAGGGTAATTAATTGCACAGTATGACCAGGAACATATCATCATCATATCAGCCGAAAGACGTCCACTGCTGGACATAGGCCTCCCCCAAAGAGTGCCAAAGTAACCGGTCCTGCGCCACCCGCATCCAGCGGACTCCAGCAACCTTTACCAGGTCATCAGTCCACCTTGCGGGGGGCCTACCCACGCCGGGCCTTCCGGTTCGTGGTCGCCACTCGAGAACCTTTCTGCCCCAACGGCCATAGGTTCTACGTGCTATGTGCCCCGCCCACTGCCACTTAAGTTTAGCGATTCGGAGGGCTATATCGGTTACCTTGGTTCTGCTGCGGATAGCCTCATTTCTGATGCGATCACGCAGAGACACCCCCAACATAGCCCTCTCCATAGCCCTTTGGGTGACTTTGAGCCTTCTTATGAGGCCCATAATAAGTGACCACGTTTCAGTACCATATGTCATCACTGGCAACACACACTGGTCAAAGACTTTCGTCTTGAGACACTGCGGAATATTGGACGAAAAGATGTGCCGTAGCTTCCCGAACGCTGCACAGCCGAGTCGGATTCGACGATTGACCTCTTTCTCGAAGTTGGACCTACCTAACTGGATAGTTTGTCCTAGGTATACATAATCGTCTACAACTTTGATTGTAAAGTGTCCGATTGTAATGGAAGTTGGTACTACATGGGTATTTGACATGATCTTCGTCTTATCCATGTTCATTCTTAGACCAACTAGTTCGAAAGCTTTATTTAGGTCATCGAGCATCGTACTTAAGTCCTCCATGGTCTCAGCCAAGACTACTATATCGTCAGCAAACCGAAGGTGAGTGACGTACTCGCCATTGATGTTGATGCCTAGCCTTCTCCAGTCCAGAGTTGTGGAAACGTCCTCCAGTGCAGCGGTGAACAGTTTTGGAGAAATAACATCTCCTTGCCTGACTCCTCGCTGCAGCGGAATAGGTTTCGAGTTCTGGTCCTGGAGTCGAACTGACATAGTGGCGTTCTCGTACAAACACTTCAGCACTTCGATATAGCGATAGTCAACTTGGCACCGCTGGAGAGACTGTAGTACAGCCCAGGTTTCAATCGAATCGAAGGCTTTCTCGTAGTCCACGAACGCTAGGCAGAGGGGCAGGTTATACTCCTCGGTCTTCTTTATAACCTGAACACCTGGAACATATAGATTGATGTAAATATTAGAAGTACACCTAGTTTTGTGTATATGTGAGTATCGCGTAAGTGTATGTGTGAGAGAGTGAGGTAATGAGCGTGTAAAAGAGAAGCATTGAGTACCGACTAAGTCGGGTCATTGTACTAGGAGCGCATATCTTGCACGTATTTATTTATAGGTATGACTTGTAACAAAATATAGATTGAGTAAAGAAATTGTCCTACTGTAACTAGGAACGCATGAGGGTGCAGGAGCATAGGTAGTGACACTTTAAAAATACTGAGTTGCTAACCATGTACGATCCATAAAAGTTTGCGAGGCACCCGGGCACCATAACACATACAAAGGTCAAAGGTGTTGGACTTAGTCTCGTTTTCGTGGCTATTTATCATAAGATTCATAAGTATTATGGCAATTACAACTCTCTACGTAGTCGGTCCCAAAGTTCTGTCACTGGCATATTATTATTAAATTTAGAAGATGATTTTAAGAAAATCTTATTGCATTCCATTTTTGAATGTTTGACAGTTATTTTAAAACAAAAAACAGTCATTCGTTGCAATTTCTCACGATGGAGTGGACATTGAAAGAAAACCGAATAGCTGTTTTAGCATTGCACCGCTGTGGGCACTCGCCAAGTACCATTTTCAAGTTGCTCAAAAATTTAAAAATAACGCTTAGGTTTGTGTACCGTACTATTGATAGGTACAATGAAGTCTCCAGTGTTGAGGACAAGAAAAGAATTGGCCGGCCTCGCTCCGTACGAACACCAGCAGTGATCAAAGCGATCAAGGCGCGCATAGCAAGAAATCCTGTCCAAAAACAGAAATTGATGGCTTTGCAGATGGGTGTCAGTAGAAAAACCGTCAAAAAGGTTTTAAACGAAGATCTTAGTCTTCGAGCATACAAAAAAAGCGTGGGCACTTACTTAATGCCCGTCTAAAAACAATAAGGCTTAAAAGATCCCGGAAGTTGTTAAAGCGGTACGCGAAACATCGACACCGTGATATCCTCTTTACAGACGAAAAGATTTTCGATATTGAAGAGAAGTACAATAAACAGAATGATAGAGTGTACGCTAGGAGCTCTGAAGAAGCAGGAAAAAGAGTTCCGCGGGTGCAACATGGGCATCATCCATCATCAGTGATGGTCTGGTTGGGTGTATCTTATTACGGGCCAACTGAGGTTCATTTTTGCGAAAAAGGTGTCAAAATCAGTGCGAAAGTATACCAAGAGACAGTTTTGGATAAAGTTGTCAAAGATCTGCCCAACACGCTATTTTCGGGACATAATTTTGTGTTCCAGCAGGATTCTGCGCCAGCACACAAAGCCAAGACCACTCAAGCCTGGTTTGACCGTCAAAAAATCGACTTTATAAGACACGAAGATTGGCCTTCCTCTAGTCCGGACCTTAATCCTTTGGACTATAAAATTTGGCAGGTCTTAGAGGGGAAGGTCTGTGCTAAACCACATAAAAATTTGGAGAGCCTAAAGTCATCTTTAAGAAAAGCAGTCACTGAGATAGATATGAAAATGGTGCGTGCTGCGATAGACGACTGGCCGCACCGATTAAGGGCCTGTATTAAAAACAAAGGAGGTCATTTTGAATAATTTTGAGTAATTTTAATTCTTTATTAAATGTACTTTAAATCGGTATATAATTTATTAAAAATTGATAGCTACTATTGTTTTTATCATTATTTTCATTTGTGACAGAACTTTGGGACCGACTAGGTAGTAGTAAGACACTGAACAACAGTCACTTATATCTCAACGAGCCTGCACCGACACTTCGGAGATCACTGCTGGTGTGGCGAGGGAACAATTTCCTTGCCGTCTTCCTCGGGGGTGTTCATTCCCGAGCCGAGTTATTTGAGCTTCGTTGGACACTAATATTACCTGCGTGTTATTTCCTTTTCTAAGGTAAACCTTTCCGTAGCTCGTCCAGCAGCAGGCTGATTTTTCTCGCACTATCTCTTGTTCTAGCCGTTGTCTTTCAATTCCCACCTTGTTTTTCAATTCACAGATAAAACTGTCAGATAAATGTTAGCTCTGTCCTTTTCTTTGATATTATGACTTAAGAAAAAGATGGTGATAATTTTAACTGACGGATAACTTTATCTAGAGATTGAAAAATCGGCCCTAAGTGTTCTAATAAGAAAGAGACGGATAGTGCGAGAAAAATCGAGAGAGCTCGCGCGCCGTCTTGAGATAGCCGTGTAGTAGAGACCCGCGACGTGAATACGCGTGTCCGGGTTGTAATACAGTGAAATTAGGTCAAAATTTGGCAAAATTAAAGGAGAACGTTTATCTATCCGGATTTGTAGAGCAAAGTTTAATTTTATCTACTCTCCCCCTCCTCTGGGGCGAGCTTCACCCCCCGCTCCCTTGAAAGTGTCCCGGAGCGCGGTATTTGCCATTTTCCTAGCCTACAGATCAATCGTTCCGATTTCATGCTTTTAACACCATTTGCAGCTTATTTTGGCGTACCGCTAGGACTAACAGTACTAGCCACATACCTGGCGACTGACATATTATTTAGTCGACTAGCTAAACGCACGTACCTACAATATTTAAATTGCATCTAACCATGTTCACGCACGACTATTGTTTATATATCGTACCAAATGCTATGAATACCTAAAGTATTAATCATCATCATTAATTTAAGAGTTATCCTCTTGTCGGTGGAGTATTTTCCATTTCTCTCTGTCGTACGCCAGCTCTTTAATTTGCTGATACGACACGAGACCAAATAAAGGAAAAAGTATTAATACAAAGTGCAATAACAGTTTTGCTACCAAAAATCTTCTGTGGTTAAATATTCAACAGGGCCTCTTGTTTTAGGGTAAGTAAGTTGAGGTTTAAAACTACCAATAATAGTACATTGTGATACAAGTGAAGTATGTTGATAATTACATCAGAGGCGTAATTGGTTTAATTAAAAAAATTAATGATAAGAGAGCCGAGGATTGTAATTATCAAAGCTCACGCGTTTCATACGACGTTTCTCAACACATTTTGCGAGGAAAAAATCCTTTTCATAAGATGAAAATTTGATAGGCCTGTCAAGTTATTTTCTTTACTTATTGATGTCAACAGGTTTTTACTCACATGTTGTATACATCGTCAAGAATTTCTAATGGCGTCCATTCTTTTTATCACTTTTCTAGTCACCACGAATCAACATTTTTGTTAATAACCCAACACGCATTAACAATGTTTACAAATATCTGTGAAATAACCTATAATGGCGCGCATCAATTTTTTTTGTGAAGTTTGCGCAGTGCGCGCGCATTAGATGAAATCTTTAAACAGCCAATACAAAATAAAATAAATAATTTCGTTTTAAAATGTTATCTTTATTAATTCATGTAAAATGTTATCAAAAGTGAATAGTTTTACTAAATTAACCGTTTCTATATTATATCCAAAAAGAAATAGGCAATTAACTAACAAAAAGGATTTAATTTGTTTAGTCGGGTAAGAATCCATTTGCCGAGAATTAAAAAATAAGCTGTACATTCTGTACAACCCGTTTAGTTTAAGAATGCACCGTGTGCATGCATACATCTTGCTGCAAGGTGCCAACGTTACTTAATCGGGATATAACCATAACACACAAGTGTCGTAATGTTATTAAACACGCGTGTTTAATATCCAGGATTAAGAGCCTAAAAGCGACACAATAAGAGGTACGTTACGAGCAATTGTGTTGAAAATAAATTTTACAGTACATATGGTGCTACTTTCCCGCACTAGTGCGGAAAAGAGCACTTTTCGTGCATATATCGACACTTTAAAGAGCCATATGTACAGTAAAACGTTGTACGATACACGTGCGAATGGTAATTCGCAACTCGTGTCGATTTAAAACACTCCCTTCGGTCGTGTTTTAATTTATCACCACTCGTTGCGTATTTCCTATTTTTGGCACTTGTATCGTAAATAACTATTATTAGTGCGGTATTTTAAAAAGTGAAAATATACCACCATGGCACCGTGGCAACCCATGTTGGTCTTGAATTAGATTTCCGAGTACATAGGACAAAGTATCAGTCAAGTGTAACTGTGTCAGTATTTGGTCAGTACTAGAAGGCGCGGACTCAGTGAACTTGTGTGTGTTAATTGAGTCAGTGCTAACACTGACTCAGTTATATACGCGTGCACAATAGTGAACTTTGCCTTGTGTATAAATCGCAAAATAAATCTACTTACTGTCGTGTTGATAAGGTGTTTAACTCTATTCCGTACCCCCACGCTCGTAACAATATTATAATGCCCATATGAGTTTATGGTATTTAATTGATGGTCAACTGCTTATTTGGTCTTATGAGTTTCTGTCATGTAGCGTTCTGGCCAAAAACGGATAAGGCCAATTGAGTTTATGGTATATGAAGTTCGTGGTCAAATGTTAACTGGGCTTTTGAGATTCTGTCCTGTGGCGTTCAGGCCAAACACATAAAATGCCAATTGTGTTTATGGCATATGAAGTTCGTGGTCAAATGTGTAACTGGTATTATGAGTTTCTGTCCTGTTGCGTTTGGCCATTAACGTAACTGGCCAATTGAGTTTATGGTATATCAAGTTCATGGTGAAATGCGTAACTGGTCTTATGAGTTTCTGTCCTGTGGCGTTTTAGCCAAATGCGAATCAGGTAAAATGATTTCCTGGCCAAATGCGAATCTGGTTAATTAATTTTCTGTCCAAATGCTATTAAACCGTTTTTTTTTATAAGGCCATTAATGTTTGAAAGACCGCTAACACTAAGTTGTTTGCCATATTTCAAGGTAGCACCCCACCTTCTCGGCGTCGAGCTTCTAACAGACTCTCGTTCGTAAAATATCTCATGCCAACTCAATTGCACAATTTACTATTACAATAAAAAGCAGCTTCGATTACGTTCACCGGACGCGGCTACCACAATTTAGGTAGGAATTGTGGTAGCCGCGTCTGGTGAACCGCTTACCGCTTCAAGATTACTACCTATGACCTTTGCCCTGTGATGGAAGCAGCTCGCAATCCATCGACCACCTCTAAAAGACTGCCCGAAATTCACAAAATCACCTGTCATAATCGCAACAGTATCCTGCAAATGGTCGCTGATAGGCTCGACTCGGGCATCCAGCCACGCTTCATGCTCGTAGACCTGCACGAGTGCACGCCAATAAGGATAGGTGAGGCGCGGAAAGAGCCCTGCCAGTTTTATTATTGTTTATCCATTTATTTATTTTGACGACCGGTTAGCCTAGTGGGTAGTGACGCTGCCTACGAAGCTGAAGGACCTGGGTTCAAATCCCGGTGAGCGCAAATATTTGTGTGATGAGCATGAATATTTGTATCTGAGTCTTGGATGTTTTCTATGTATTTACCTAAGTATTTATATCTATTATATATATCGTCGTCTAGTACCTATAATACAAGCCTTACTGGGTTTACTATGGGACTAGGTCGATTTGTGTAAGATTGTCCCCTTATATTTATCTATATATATAAAAGAAGACTTCCCGACTGATTCATCAACGCACAGCCAAAAATACTGAGACTAGAAACTTGAAATTTACACTAGAACTTCCTTTTATGACGTAGGTAAGGGATAAGACGGGATTTTTGGAAATTCCATCCCTAAGGGGTTATTAAATAGGGGTGCAAAGTTTGTATTAGGGAAACTTTTTTTTAACTAGAGAGTTACAACTTTGTAGGAAGGTTATTTATTAAGACACAAAAAAGTACTTTCAGCGTTTTAGAATATTCCACCCTTAAGGGGGTTAAATAGTGGTGCGAAGTTTGTATGGAGGGAACTTTATTTTTTGTGCTAGAAACTTAAAACTTTATAGAAAGATTACTTATTACAATACAAAAAAGAACTTTTTTTTTTTTTTATGATATAGGGGGCAAACGAGCAGTCGAATCACCTGATGGTAAGCTATAATCGACGCCCATGGACACTTACAACACCAGAAGAGTTGTAGGTGCGTTGCCGGCCTTTAAGATGGGAGTACGCTCTTTTCTTGAAGGCTTGAAGGTTATAACGGTCCGGAAATACCGCAGGCGACAGTTCATTCCAGAGTTTGGCTGTGCGAGGCAGAAAGTTTCGGGAGAAACGCACAGTTGAGGACTGCCAACCATCTACGTGGTGAGAATGGAAAAGCTGTCGCGTAGGGCGATGGCGGAAGGAAGCGGCGGGGATTAATCCGAACAATTCATCGGAACACTCCCCATTGTACATGCGGTAGAAAATGCAAAGCGAGGCTACATCTCTACGCAGTGCTAAGGGATCAAGCCGATCGGAAACACGCTGGCAGCCGACAATTCGAATCGCTCTCCGTTGAATGCGGTCTAGAGGGAGGAGTTGGTACTGAGGAGCCCCTGCCCACAGATGACAACAGTATTCCATATGTGGACGGACCTGCGCCTTATAGAGCTGTAGGCGGTGAGCCGGCGTGAAATACTGTCTCGATCTGTTGAGCACACCGAGCTTCATCGAGGCTAATTTGGCCTTACCCTCCAAGTGGCCGCGGAACTGGACTTCTTTCGAAATGTCGACGCCAAGGATTCCGATGCTGGCTGTGGCTGCTAGGGGAGTGCTCTCAAATCGTGGAGATGCCGGAAACGCTAACTTTTTTGCGGTGAATGCACAAACTTGTGTCTTCGTGGGGTTAAAACGGACTAGATTAAGTCGGCCCCATTCTGAGACTTCTTTTAGGGAAGACTCAATTTCAGACACAAGTTTGTTTCGACTCTCAATGACGTTCAATGAGAACTGTCAGCGTTTTAGAAAATTCAACCCCTAAGGGGGTTAAATAGGGGTGCAATGTTTGTATGAGGGAAACTTTTCCTTAAGAAACTTGAAACTTTGTAGACAGATTACTTATTTGAATATAAAAAAGAACTATGGGTTTTGGGAATACCCACCCCTAAGGGGGTTAAAGAGGGGTGAAAAGTTTGTATGGGGGAAACTTTGTTTTTATAGCTAGAGACTTAACTTTGTAGAACGATTACCTTGTCAGAATACAAAAAAAATACGTTCAGCGTTTTGGAAAATTCCATCCCCAAGAGGTTGAAAAGGGAATTGGATTGAAAACACTTTTTTTGAGCTAGAGACTTGAAACGTTGTAGAAAGATTACTTATTAGGATTTAAAAAAAATACTTTCAGCGTTTTGGAAAAAATCCACCCCTAAGAGTGTTATTAAGGGGGTTCGAAGTTCATATAGAGAACAAGGAATTTTTAAAGTATCAAGCTTTATAACTTCGTGTTTAGACTGTTTGTTTAAAAACTAGAAAGTAAATTTCAATCTTTTGAAATTCATCCCTGATTTGTAACTTGTGTTAGATTGTTTGAAGAAATTGATTCCGTAAAAAGACATTCATCCCCTAAAGGGTGTTTAAGCTGTTGAAAGTTTGTACAGGGAAAACAAGACAATTTTAAAGTACGTAAGGGAAAGGGTTAAAGAATAGAAACCTATATATTTCTTAAAATTCATCCTTTAAGGAAGAAGGGGTTGGAAGTATGTATGAGGAACAAGTTATTTTTGAAGTAAGGAAATTCTTCGGTAATTCATATACCGCAAACCGTTAATTAGTCAAAATACTTAATCCAATTGCTAGCAGAAAAGTTGGTTATTTTAGGTTAAAACTGCGATGCTCCCGAAAATAAGATAATGCTAGATTAAACCCTTAAAAAGTTTATTATGGATAATCAAATTAATTTATTCATTAACCGTTACATGGCGATTGGGGATGGAGGTGGAAAGTTCTCGATGTTTTAGCATAAGATAATTTCTTTCAAAACTACACAAGTAGCCCGGACTAACGTGAGTAAAACTACTGGACAGATTTGGGCAAACATTTCCAGTAATGTAGCTTAGTAGGCTTAAAAGTCTTTAATTCATTATAATAAAATATACAATTTAAGCAGAAACGTCTGTTGATGATTCTCAAGATATTTATATTTGTAAAAACGGAGCTTTCAATTTAGATTTAGCAATTTAAACTAACGATCTCATCGCACTCTTCTTAATCCCTTAACGGATTTAGATGAATATTTTCCGTTCAGATAATTTGAGACCCTTGGAAGAATATAGGATAGTTTTTATCTCGGAAATTATCCCTTAAGATGGTAGAATTGTGTTTGGGACAGTGATAATTAAGCTTGCGCCTAACATAATTTAATACTAATCATTTTTTAAGGCGATAACAAGTTCTACGCGGACGAAGTCGTAGGTAGTTATAGATATATAACCATACTAGCTTCCGCCGGCGACTTCGTCTGCTTAAACCCGGAATATAAATCGAAATATCCAAACTATCGCATTTATAATATTAGTAGAATAACCTGCAGAAAATCATTCGTAAAAAAACTACAATAGCCTCATTTTGCAAACTTGCTACCTCAACAGTAAATAATCTGAAAAAGTTCAACAGCACATAGTTCACTCCCTTTCACTCATCATCCAACCATCATCTCATTCGCCCTCACTTCGTACACATAAAATCACTCTTTCCATTAGAAATCATAACTTCGCAGTAATCGCCGTTTTAAGTCGCCCGTATCCTTCGCGGGGACTGTTTTTCGGTTATAAAAAGAAAGAAGAAAGAAAATATTTATTGCTGACAAGAAACATCACAACAAATTGTAGACACATACACACATCATATTTGAAACGGTCGCAACTCAGCGTAATGCTAAGGGGGTTATATTCGAACAAAGTGAGAAAAAAACAATAAAATAACCAATGTGGCAATGTTTCTAAAACTGTGTTTCTGAAAAATCCGATTTTCTCGCATGCAATTAAAGTTTAAATGAGTGATCACAGGGAAAACGATGATATTTCAACTACCGCTTACTACTCGAGAAAGCTATTAAAATTATTCATGCGTGTATTTCAATTGCTCTGCTGAAATTACTTAGTCGTTGGAGATAACATCGAAATACGTAATATAGGCACGTACAGGATGGGTAAGTAAGAGTTATTTAATTTTGAATCGTTGTAGTTTAACAAGTGAAATCAAGTGATTTTTCAAAGAAACTAACTGTATTATAGCTTATGTCACTCCCAAGACTATGAGAAATATTATTGATTTTACTAACAAGCTACTGTAGAGGTCGTCTAGTCGTCTACGCAACCCCTACAGAGGCTGTAGTATAAGTTTTACCGAAACAAAACTTTACGATCGCGTTTGCGTTTTACCCTTAATAATGTATGGGGTATGGGATTTGACAGCTAAACGCAAACGCGGTCGTAACGTTTTGTTTTGGTAATACTTATACTAGAGCCTCCTCTGTGCTGGCTGGACGGCATTGTGCAGACGTTCGGAGTTCAGATCACGCTGTCATAAAGTCTATAAATGGAAGAGGAACCGAAGATATGAAGGATTGGCCCCCGAGTCTTTTATTTATCAAGTTATCAAATAAATAATATATCAATATATCAATATATCGTAAATAAGTCTTTACCTCTGAGTTAACCCTCCTACACTACTCTCTTACATGTGTGACATAAAATATCAACGAATCTAATTAATTCATTTATTGTACTGCTCGCGCTAACATTTATTTATTATTAATTCAAATGGATTTAATTCTACCCTATTGATGTGCCCTATCAGGGTCCGTGTGAATCCAAAAACTATATGTAAGACCTATGTACGTACATGTACCATGGATGCAATAAATGATGATTATGAATGATTATGATTACGCAAAAAATCCAACGACACCTCATATGCCAAAATACACCAAGACGTTTGGATTGCAACCCGTGAAACAGATTTTTCTTGTTATGTGGAAATATATACATACAATACGTCGAGGCAGTCGGGTAAAAATAAGTTATAAATATTTAACATTTTATGGATGAAACATACGCCAAGTACTCTGCCTCGGAGTGTGGACTAAGTGGCGGTGGAGGCGGCAGATGCCAAAGACTTTATACGGGATTTTTGGGTCGGCGACTTACGGATAGGGGCTGCGGTCCTCGTTCCGGGTCGTTACTGGCGCAACAGATTTCTTTGGGCATTCAGCATGCTGGCAACATGCTGCCATGGCAACGCCAGTGTCATGAGAACTTTCGGGCCACCAACGATCCGGGGCGGTCCTTTTCGTTACTTTAAGTTATTGCGTATTTCTTGACGAAGCCGGTTGCGGATTTTATCATTGTTAGATAAATGCCAAGGGAGATGTGTTTTGTACGCACTTCACGAAGTCTGCGTTACGGATATTTTTCTGTACCTAATCATACTTATTTCTTTAATAAATATTTTCATAGCTTGTTTAGCATTTTTGTATGAATGTATTTTTAAAGCTTGTCAATTACGCGTGCAAATAAACCAAATGTCCATTTTCATGAATTCTCGCGTTCCCAACGGTGTATTTTTTTCAGCGCCACGAATTTTCCGCTTTTGCTGTTTTAGGATTATTAATATAATATATTAAGCAAACACATTTCATTATATAATCTCAACAAAATAATCGAATGTATTTATGTATGTAAATACTTAATTGTACACAAGACAGGTAATAAATCCAGGCCCTCCAAAAAAGTTCATCATCCGCCCATACAGAGTGTACCAAAAATGGGGTGTGAATCGATCACGGGCATAGCAGGCATCGTGTTCTAAGATAAGAAAAAACTAAAAGATTTTTTTTTACATTTGTATGGAGCAGGTCGCCCCAGTCGGCCAAAGCTCCTTACAAATGAAAAAAAAACGCGTAAAAAAATATTATCTTAGTTTTTTTCTTATCAGAACACGATACCTGTTATACCCATGATCGGTTCACACCCTATTTTTGATACACTCTGTATATGTCCCACTGCTGGGAACAGGCCTCCTCTCAGGGGTGAGAATGAATAGGCAGTAGTTCCCACGCTGGTCCAATGCGGGTTGAGGACTTCACATACACCTTTGAATTTCAACGCAGATGTATCAAGTTCCCGATATTAATAGTTGAAAAAAAATTAACTCCGTAAAAACTCCCGGTTAGCACCCTGTATAGTCGGAGGCTGAGGCACTCGGGCTCAAAGTTGAAATTTCCGGCGCGCCTGGTATGTGACGATGGTACTTGAATTTTTGGTCGAATACGGTGTGAAATATGCATTCTAAGTACTGGAGTGAAATATGTTTGCAGTTTAAAATTGTCAATGCCATTAACTCGATAGGTGGGCACCTTACTAGTAGGCACTTAACTTACCTTTACTTACGCTTTTTCATATTCATATAATTTATTGCATAACTAATGTAATCAATTAGTGTCAAATATACAATTTGTTTCAACATGTGATACATACCAATCTACTAAGTACATTATAGAAATGATGTGATACAATTGAACATACTAAACATATAAAATTAATTAAATTCAATGAATATACTCATGAATATTTAGTAAGCATTCATTTTCACATTGCAAGATCTGGAACATAATATGGTATGATGAGGCAGAAAGGCAGAAAATGATTTTCACACAAAAGAGAACATATGAGAATCTTGGTCAAGTTTCTGGCTTTCGCATTGCAGATAAATTCTGCTGCGACAATAGGGATGATGACTAATATTTTTTGTGATGTCATTCGAACCAGTTTTTGGAGAGGAGCAAATGTTTGTATAGGAGCAACTAAAATTAAAGAAAATAAATACCCAAAAATTTGAAACAAAGATTGACCTCGCTGGCGGCAGCGCAAAACGCTTCATACTGATGGACAGACAGGTATGACGTCACAACCGACATTTGTACTAATCGTTGTATGGAAAATCAGGTAAATTGTTGTTTCGGTCGCGAAATACTGCGTTTAAGTACATAGTTGTCATAGAATTTTGTTTCTATAAAAGCGTACGGATTCTATTGGTAGCTTTAAATTTACTCTTGGACAGTTAATAAAAATGCATATTTTTTCTAAACTTTCATGGTTCATATCCTTTTATGATTTTAATTATATTTTATAATGTATACTTTATTACGATAATTTGATGGTTTACTATCCATTTAGCATCACTACGTTATCAATTTGAACATGAGGCATCATGCCTATTGTGGCATGCAGTTTAAGTAGCGCAGAAGCGGAAAATTCATTATTAATGAGTATTTATTTTATTTTTATTGTAATGGGTATATTAACCTAACGCACAGTCAAGTGCAAAAATAGGTATCAATAACATCCTCTCATAAATAAGTACCAAAACATAAGAGTTATGTTACGGGCCATATTCATGAGTTAGTTGTATGCACCCATGTTTTTACACTTGGCTGTACAATATTTACATGAAAGAAATGCAAACATTATATAAAAAACACAATTTTTAAATAAACTAACAAAGCATAATAATAGAATATTTAAAAAAAAGAAAGAAACTAATACATACATAGGATAAAACCCGGATAGTCGCCCTGGGGGTACAGTTGCCTTGTTTGCAATTGCACTCTAGTTTCGCTAATGAAACACACATTATTTTGGGTGCGCCAAAGTTCATATAAAATTGCAACTTCGATTATTGGATTTCCGAAAATTTGTCATACAATTTTATCTCATATTAATCACTATCTACATAACACCATCCAAAAGGTCCGCCTGCGGCATGGTCCCCAATACGCTGGCCGCGTTCTTAAGCGCATATTGATTTCAATAAATTACTTATTCTTATACATTTCACTTTTCTATTTCAAAGGCTTAAACTGTAATTTACAGTAAATTTCTTATCTATGAATAAATTAAAGAAAAATACCTTGACTATAATTGTTTCATGTCTCTAAGATTGTGAGCCCAAAAATTGCAATGATAGCATTAATGTTGTAAAAATAACTTAAGTTTCTTACAATAAATATCATGTATGCCCGTTTTTTAAACCTGTGCATTATTGAATGATCTCTCATTCAATAATGCACAGCAGTGAAGCAGACGAAGTTCTCCGCTATAGCTTGGCCAAAAATATTATGTATGTCCGGCCTTCTTAACCGATTTTAGTGGAGTTTTGTTTACCGGTTCAACAAATATATATATTTTTTGGTCGATTTAATTGTTCGGAATAAAACAAAAAACTTGGAAAAAACAGGCTCACGAGTGCTACAGCACAGAGTCACTTGTATATAGGTACCTGTAGAATTCGTTTTATTTCTATAGTTAATGTTGAATAAATAATACTTTTAACTCAGCCTGCAGTAGCTTAACACAACATCCACTGCCAGCAACTCCCCCAGCGGGCGCGTACGCCGTGCCCGCTCTTCGCTACTTAGCAGAAACACCACGGAATCGGCTACGAGCGTAGCGCGTAGCAATTCTTGAGAGTGAATTATTTAAATGTAACGCGCAGGCGCATGATTGGCGCTGAATGGGGCTACTATAATTTTTCCACGCTTCCAAAATTAAAGAGAGCAAAAAAGAGAGACTATCTTTCCGTAAGGATTAGAAGACAAAATAGTCAAGAGATTAATCATTTAATTATAATTTTGTATAGACACCAATAATACATAAGAGAAACAGCCAGCTAGGTCTCCTAACGACTAGTTATCTCAAGACGCCAGTTAGCAATTAAATTGCCGTATGACGTCACAATTAAGTCGAGAACTCGATGAACCCAAATTAAATCGAGTCTGTCTGACCGCAGGCGGTTTACTGCCGTTATTATCTAAAAAGCGTATCCTAGTAGAAGCCCTATAGTGATATGCGACCTTTAGTAAATTAGATAAACCAGGACTATTATTCTCACAGGTATTGGTGGTAAGACTGTACATGGCCTAGGCTTATTATTGTTCCCCGTTTCCGTTCCCAATGGCGCTTCTGTGTGTGCTCAAGAGAGCATCGGGAAATGCCGAGACGGGGATCGGTATCAGTAAACTGTCAGCGTCACTGTCAACTGCCAATAAAAACACAATTTCTTTACTGCACACCTATATTTTAATGGGTGTTTCCTAATTAGCGCGGGATGTGCGGACGCTTCCAATGATTAAAATTTGATGGTATTTAAATGTGAGGTCAACATTTATGCCTGAATGAATGCCAAGTTAAATGATAATTCATTCGAAATTTTAATACACAGAAGATAAAAGTAAAGTAGAATACGCAAAACAATCTCAAGAATATACCATTAGGGTGATTTTGTAACTTTTCCACCGTGCGTGACCATACCAATTGTCATTAACAATTTAAAAAAATGACGTAATATGTCATTTTTTTAAATTGTTCGAAAACTTACTCAATTACTCTACAGCCGTCCAAACTGCAGTAAAGGCAGACGAGACTTTATCCTTGTCTGACACGCCATTATTACTTTACGCTACTATTATCCTTTCTCATACCATTATTTATCTTGTGTCGTTGTCTGTAGTTTATCGACCTCGAACGTTGAAGCGAGAGTTCCGAGCGCCACTCGCTCTGACGTATGGCCACAGTGTAAATAATGACATTGCGTACAGAAGGTTAATAAATCTCCTGTTTAGGTATCGAACAAAAGTGTAAACGTGGCCATCCCTTTCTATCGCACATAACGCGCTGCGATAGAACGCGTGCGTGCTGTAGCAGCGCTAACATACCGGACGGGGCCGGTAGGTCGGCAATGTCGGCATGTAGCGGCGCGACGAATCACACAGTGAGCCGCCCCTGGTATGAAACACGGCTGTCGCTGGAAGTCGTAGCCTAGCCCTAAGACATTCGGTATTCAATAATCTCAATATCTAGGAATGTCGTCGGTAAATAGCTGCCAAGGCGACAGTTTACCTTCTGCGATAACTATCTTGGTGGTTAGCTTGAGTTACCCGTGCCTTCATTAACACTCGTAGGTACTGCGGGTTCGTTATAATAAATACGTTAGTTAATAGGAATCATACATTCAGTGCCAAAGATTTCATAGCACTTCGTTGCCGATAGTGATTTTCCCGGTATGAAAAGACAAACGCCTAGGACCAGAGGGCCCATCTAGCTGATTCTTGACACTGAAAGGTAAACTTAATATGTATCGTAAATCGTCCGCGGACCAAAACGAAAACGGATACATTTTGTGGGATTTCTATATCAATTGTACCAGTTTTTGCTTCTCTTGCGTCCAAATAGTAATTATTATTGTTGTATTTTAACTAGCATCATTATGGTGCTCCTGTACTAAGAAGTAGGTACATGCTAAGAGGTAACTACATAATTTACACATAATATAATTCCGCTATATGATTCCCTTACGTCCCACTATGTAACTGAATTTTGTAACCAGCTCAGCTACGAAATGGGAATATTTTTTATCGCTTGGGACCCAGTTACGAAGGAAGAATTGTTTGTCTTTATTTGTAACTGATTTGTAACCGGCTACAAAGTAGGAATTATTTTTTCCCGTTGGAAATCCAGCTACGGATAGAGAATTGTTTGTCTCGACTTGTAACTAGTTTGTAACTAGCTATAAAGTGGAAAATATTTTTCTCAGTTCTAAATCCCGCTACGTACTTAATGGATATTATTTTTCAAGAGGGCTATACTAAAAAGCGCTCGCTCAGGATTAGGTATTTTGAGACGCGTCGTGCGTTTGTGTGTGTAAACACTCACTACTAGCACGCACACAAGCTTACACTGTAGCTGTAATAGCGCACCGTTTTGGAGCGAATGCGCGACCGATATTGAAAAATAAAAGATGGTAAGTATTACTTCGCTAACCTGCCCTCCTAACGTAAAGTGCAATAACTTTCAATCGAAATGTAATTCAAATGTGTGCATAAATGTCATATAATAAAGTAAATATTTAATTCATATTTCGAATGAAGTTATTGCACTTATCACAAGCACGGCAGTAACGTGGTGCCCTAACTTGAACAAAGTAAGTATTTGCTTTATGTGCACATATTTTCTGTTTATATTAAAATACAAGATAAAATAAAGATAAAGATAAAGTTATTTGATTGCAAGAACAGTATACAAGATCTTAATAACAACTGGAGTTCTATGATGTTCGACCTACAGTAGGCATGCAATATAATTAATAGTTTGTTTGTTTTAAGTATACAGCGACAAAGTATATTTAGTTTCGTTTTTTTTTAAATATAAAATGAGTTTTTAATGTAACTATAGGGCAACATTACAACATAAATTACCGTATACATTGATTTTCTAGAAAAATTCTAGATTAGTATTTTTTTTAAAGTTTACTTCATATAATTTTTATATTTTATCCTACTAATATTATAAATGCGAAAGTTTAGATGTTAGGATGTTTGTATGTTTGTTGTCTCAATCACGCTTAAACGGCTGAACGGATTTGAATGAAATTTTGACCGAAGATAGTTTATAGCCTGGATTAAAATATAGGATAGTTTTTATCCCGGGTCCACGCGGACGAAGTCGCGGGCGGAAGCTAGTGTTTAATAAATTGCTCTAGAAATTAGCTTAAGATTATGTTTCTAACTGACGATTTGAAAGTGCTTGTTACTAGGCCTATTTGAATAAAGATTATTTTGAGTTTGAGTTTATAAATACCGTAGCTTCATATTTGCCTTCAAATATTTGTGAATTTCGCCGCCGCAAAAATACATAAGCTAAAAAATATTAACCCTTTATTTCCCCACCCCGTATTAGCGTAAACTAGAAAAATTCCGCACCGAACCTCCTATATCCGTTGCCGCTTTAAACTTTCTCAACACCAAAGCACCCACCATCTTTCAGGTAAAATACACCTACAAAGTTGCGAGCGAAAAGAGATCTTTTTCACATATATTTTGTAAGTTTCCTTATTGCTTGCGATTTTATTCGTTGTACGATTTTATACACTGTATTCGTTGTACTTATGCCGATCGGTTTAGGGTGAATCCATACAACCGTACTTAATATTATAGATGCGAAAGTATGTCTGTCCGTCTATTTGTCTTTTTGTCTGTCTACCTCTTCACGGTTAAACCACTGAACCGCTTTAGATGAAATTTGGTACAGATTTTGAGTCCCGGGGAAGGATATAAAATAGTTCTGATTCCGGTAATCATCCGCTAAGGGGGTGAAAAATTCGCCTTTAAGATCAAAAGGTATTTTTTAGAACATAAAACTAACATCACTATTTGCGTTCATGTATTCTATGTAGTAATTCGTCTGATGAGAAGCATCGTCTTCCCAGTTTTCCTATACGGTGCAGAAATATGGACGCGTGCCTGACAGACATACGCAAAATTGACGCACTCGAAATGTGGTGCTGGCGTTGACTGCTGCCAATTCCATGGACAGCGTTTCGGACCAATTCCATGGGCAGCGTTTCGGACCAATGTTTGGAAGAACTTAAAATCACAGAGAGATTATCGTCGGCTATGCGAATACGAATCCTCAAAACTCACTTCGGGCATATTACTCGGAACAAAAACTCCATGGGACGACTCGTTGTGCAGGGACGGGTAGAGGAAAGCGATCACGAGGTTGTTCTTCGCGTTGGACGGGTTCAATAAAAGCTGCGACACAATCTACCATAGTCCAGTTTTCCTGCTGCAGTGTGATGCTGAAGACCGTATCAAGTGGAGGAGCATGGAACCATGACCACTCTGTCAAAAGTGACCGACTGAAGAAGTTTCTTTAAACGATGTAAATACTCTGTGTAAATTTTTTTAAAGGAACAAATAGTTTTGTTGAATTTCTACAAAATGATCTATAAAAAACAATCCATCATAATTTTCGCGACTTTCTGAATTTAACAAAAATAATTACAGTAGTGAACCTAAAACACGCATTTATTGGAAAAAATCAATTTATTTCATTAAAAAACGCATTTTCCTGGAAATTAACAATTATAATTACAGTTACCTACAATTTATTTCTGTAAAAATCTTGAGGTTAAACAGCTTCTCTTCATTATGACATTGTCTTTATTACGGGCTCAAAATAAAACCACAAAAATGTATTTCAGTGCTGGCGACTCACTTAAAATTTACATGACAAGGGCCTTTCTTTATTTTGTAACAAGCCTTAATGAGAAAGTGTATTGTCAAAGTCGACTCAAACGCACTTGTGAGAAAAAGAGAGTTTTTCTACCTACAAATTTTGATTAGGATGTTTATAATTATTCATTGTCGGGGACATAACAATTGTTGTGATGGCGTATTCTTAAAAATAGACTTTTAAATTATCATCACAATTTTGTTTTAATGAGGATGTTTTAGATTTTTACGTTTGTAGCGATTTTTTTTGTTTTTTTGCATTTTCAAAACCTTATAAATATTTAGATCAGTATTTTCTTAGCTCATTGTCATGCTAAGGTCTCTTGTGGCCCAATTTACGGAGTTAAGTAATACAAAATATGTCAACCGCCTTCATTTAATTCTAAGCGCGCAGTAAGGCCTAGGTCACACTGGCGCGGCCTGCGGTGGTGGTCAATCGTAAATTTGACAGCTAGTGAACAGTTTACTATAGACCGCCGCGGCCAGGCCCCTATTTCACCAACTCGACAATTGTCACCTGACAAGGACAATTTTCCGTACATTGCTGGATCCACAAGTTACCTAGCAACCAGCTTAACGTCTAGAACAAGCAATGTATGGCGAATTGTCAGTGTTAGGTGACAATTGTCAAGTTGGTGAAATAGGGGCCAGGCCGTACCGCAACCGCAAAATGGAGAAGGGGCCAAAGGGAGCGCGGCACACAAAATCGATTCGCCTCACACGACCTGAAACTGATTGTTCAGAATTTGATGATTGGATAAACGAATGATATATAATCATTCGTTTATCCAAACGACAATACACCCTTACGATGAAATTTCGAGACACATAATTATCTCATTACTCAGCTTAATACGCTTTATGAAAATCGTCCGGCCACATTTTTCCGTAAACTGGTTCGCTCGGTATTCCAAATATGTTATCAGTTTAACTCTGCCCTTCTCCGTTTATCTCCTTAATTATTATAATTTATAGGTGTTATGAATCCTTCCTGTCCTTTTATCATTTCTACGTTCCTCCTTTCACCGTTATCTCGTACATTTGATATTCAATTAAGAATCGTTATTTTACCGAAATTGGTTTTTTAAATTTTGATATAATCTGGTTTTTTTACTCAGAATCGAGAGTACTTTCGAATGTTATACGAGAAAAAAGTGTCCCAAGATTGTTTATTCCATTCAGTTAACGTTTGCATACTAAACTTGTATGGTGGTAACGGAACGGAAAACCGAAAATTATATGTAACATTTTGGACATTTTTTTTCTCCTATTAGGTTCGAAAGTGCTCTCGATTCTGAGTAGAAAAAACCCGATTATATCAAAATAAAATAAAAAGTCGAGTGTACAACTTTCCGTAAAATGGCCCAATTATACGCAGATTACGTATTCTAATTGTAAATAGTGTCATAGTTTCGGTAAGTATTGGAAATTAGTTATGAGACCGAATTTTAACGCGATCTCCATATTGAATTGTTATTAAGGCCTACCGTTTTCATGCATTAATTTGACTGTCAATTAGGGACAATGCGGATAGAATACGTTATAATAAATAGTACTTTTCAGTGGTATGT
The DNA here is from genome assembly GCA_947049275.1 of Epinotia bilunana. Classification (NCBI taxonomy): domain Eukaryota; kingdom Metazoa; phylum Arthropoda; class Insecta; order Lepidoptera; family Tortricidae; genus Epinotia; species Epinotia bilunana. The sequence continues at coordinate 27,042,050 of OX346256.1, forward strand.
TTTGTTTAAATTCATTGCTAGGGATGGGACTTTAAAAAATCGATTGTTAAAATATCGATTATGTGGCTATAAATCCTTTTCGACCGAGCGAGCGAAGCGAGCTTCATCTTGGACGAAGACTCGTTTTTCCTCATGTCCGGATGTTTGGATTTCCCCCTGTTCTCGCCTAGAGCTCACATTTCTCAACCGATTCTCATTAAATTTTGTGAGTAGGTTCGGTAAGTATACAGATTTTTTTTGTAGTCAGTTCTTCGAAATTTTGAAAAATGGCGGAGATATGGGTTGAAAACTTAAAAAAAATCAAGAAAGGGGTCAGCATTGACTACTGACTTGGTACAAATTTTATGATCCGTCCACTGTATCTTGAACTCCGATTTCGATGCGCGAGGTCTACGCTCACAGAGCCAATAGTAAATAATAATCCATTTTTGAAGAAATAAGAACCGATTTTGTTTTGTATTCGTTTTTTTCTTATGAATTAAGTCAAATTAAATGCCTAAAACTGTCAAATCTTGGTCACGAAATTAAATTTTACTTTATTTTTATAGGCATTTTTATAGGCACCCGTGTGGTGTCGGGTTAGAATTTCACCACCCTCTTTCTTCCCGTGGGTGTCGTAAAAGTCGACTAAGGGACCAGGGTTGAAGTGTGTTGTGGGCGATGGGCTAGCAACCTATCACTGCAATATCACATTTTGTCGATCTTTTATACCCACGTTTATGCTAAAAGTGGCGCTGGAACATAATACGTTTCATGTGCTCTGCCTACCCCTTTTGGAAATAAAGGCGTGAATGTATGTATGTATGTATGTATTTTATAGGCATAGCGTACTGTTCATTGATACTAGTAGATTATGTTATAACTAGCTTCTGCCCACGACTTAGTCTTCGAGAACCCGGGATAAAAACTACTTACTTTATATTTTAAGCCTGGCTATAAACTATCTTCGTGCAAGATTCCATCCAAAGCGTGATTAAGTAACAAACATCCAAACTTTCGCATTTATTTATTACTAGCTTCCGCCCGCGACTTCGTCCGCGTGGACCCGGGATAAAAACTATTTTATATTTTAATCCAGGCTATAAACTATCTTTGTGCAAAATTTCATTCAAATCGGTTCAGCCGTTTAATCGTGATTGAGTAACAAACACCCAAACATCCAAACATCTAAACTTTCGCATTTATAATATTAGTAGGTTTAGCTTCCGCCCGCGACTTCGTCTGCGTGGACTCGGTATAAAAACTATCCTATATTTTAATCCAGGCTATAAACTATCTTCGTGCAAAATTTCATTCAAATCGGTTCAGCCGTTTAAGCGTGATTGAGTAACAAACATCCAAACATCTAAACTTTCGCATTTATAATATTAGTAGGATATAATAAGTTGGATACTAGGATTAATCGGTAATGAAAAAGGAAATCTATTTTTTATTCATCAAACAATATCAGAAAATTAATTATTATTTATTTTCTCCCATCCGTATTCATTACTTGGAACATTTCAATTTGAGTTAATATTTCGTGGAATTCGTAGTTTCTCGTTGTAGTCTGCAGCCGCGACCACACTGCGGTTTTCCGGTTCATACCAGTTTCCAGCTCCTAAGTTTGTTCGCAAACTCGATCCTAGTGGTCTTCATATTGGGATCGAAGAGGTTTTCAGTTCTTGGTGTTAAGTAGTCACGCCTGTTCCATGCCCATTTTATGATGAGAACTGCTCATAAAATTGCCGACCGGACAGCGGTATCAAGGTTTTTTATTACTTGATTTACGATAAGGAAGTTGCAAACGATTAAATACTACCTGAACCGATATATTACTAATGTAAATATGAATGACTCGTATTTAAAAGTCTAAAGGCATTAACTGACACATAATTCACTTTTATATATTTTGATTTTCGTGTGTTTCACGAGGGTACACAATTTTTTTTGCATAACTCGTGCTTTTGCGTTCCTAGCGATATACGAAAACATCAAAGGATTCCCTTTTAAAGCTAACGTTGGCGAAAAATGACACACTAATACGTTATTGGATTGAAACTAATTGAAATTTCTTAAGGAACCATTCAATTCGTGTCGTTTTCTATACAGCAAAGTTTCGGTTAATACCTTCCTGACCCAGAGAATTCTTTTCACGCCTTTTGTGACTGGTCACTTAGAAAGCTAGTTCTATTTGAGCCTGAACTGTTCACTGGCGGCAACGGGATTGAGTCGATTGCTGAAATGTGGGGACTGAAACTGAAAATGCCGGGACTGACCTAGGTCAGTCCCGGCGAGTAGTCCTTACATTGAGGATTGAGTATTGTGTACAGATTTGAAGGTTGAACCATTGTTATAAGGCGAACACTGTATACATTTGACATCGAGTATAACTAATATGCTCAAAGAAATTATAAGCTCGAAACGGTATTGCTGAAAATTGGTACTAGTCAATGGTCAAAATACTATTCGCAGTTTTGGCTTTTGATATTGTTAATAAAGATAAAGTTTTATTCGTTCCTGTTATAATAATTAACAACTTATTATAGTTCAAAACACCTCGTCATATTGATTTGACGTGACTGTGTGTCTGTGTGTCTGGATCGTTTTTTGTCCGAAATCTGACGTGATGGAGATGGATCTTAGTTACGTTTCAACAAAATCGATTGAGCCGGTTTTGTGAAATTGAACTTTGAAATGGAAATTTCAGAGGGGTTTTTAACTTTTCTAATTTGTTAATTATTTAAGACGATACTTTGGGGGGGCCCAGGTCATGTTGCCGCCTTCCGAGGCAGGCGGCTCCTTGACCGCTTTTTCTTGTCTCTTGTTCTCCTCTTTTTGTCTCGTGTACAGTAAAGTATTTAGTTTACGAACATACATACGCGCCACTTCTTTCGTGAGCAGGTTCGTTATATACCTATATAGTATTTTTTTGTCGGGTCACATTTTCAAAATAAAAAAGAAGGTTCGCGAACAGCTCACAGAGCCATTATAAATAATAAATACTTAAATATAAATTTTATATATATATAATTTTAAGCGGTCGGTAACGCGCATGTGACCCACAATCGCTAAGGATACGGTGTTCGTTTACCACCGTCGCTGTCGTAGTAATTAAGAATGATTTTGGCTTCAAGAACGTTTATTTACGACTAACTTCTGCTTGCGACTCCGTCCGCGTGGATCTCGTTTATATGTTCCTCCCCAGAGCTCATATTATCTGTCTACTCATCCAAATCGGTTCAGCGGTTTAAGTAACAGACATACAGAGGGAAAGACTGACAAACTTTTGCATTTAAACATAATATTAGTATGTATATTATTACTTTTCTCGATTCTCTGTATGAATTTTTTTTTGTTTGTTTCAGAATATATCAATACTAGTGGTGCTGTTATACAGTTGGAGGATTGGTGTAAATGCCAAGCGATATAAAGAATTGGATGACGTTTATTATGGTAAGTTTCTTATTCTTACTTAAAAGCCGAGATAGAGGAACTACTTCGCTATTGCAATTTGTATGGGAACTCGCTGACTCAATTCTACTCACTAACAGCAAGAATTCTTTTTACTCCATAATTTAAACTCAAACGTTGCAACCGCAACTATTTTACCTACATAATTATTATTACATTCATAGTTCCCTACTTGACCTCTCCTTAGTTTTCCCTCAACCCTCGCTTCGCTCGATCTTTTAAAACAGGTCATCAGAATTAAAGTACTACTAAAGTTACTGTTAAGCCCAATGGTTGACTAGTAGAGAATGCCTTAAGGCATTAAGTCCGCCAATTGTACTTTTATATTTAAATTATTCGTGCAATAAAGTTTAAATAAATAAAAGTACCTACAATAAAATAAGATTTGTATCACCAACACGGTATTGGACATAAGTCAAATCAGCTGCTTTTGATATAACGTTAGTTAGTTTGGAATTTGTAGGGATTACTTGCTTTTGACGTCACAATCAAACAACGTCCTTATTGTTCGTTTTAATGAATTTAAAAATCTCAAAATATAAAACACTAATGAAAGATTGATGCTCTCCGAGTATTTTCGTATAACATGTTTTCTTTTGCTAAATCATCATCCTCCAAGCGTTATTCCTGTTGCAAGTTTAGGGCCGTGGAAGAAAAGATTGTTAATTTAAATTGAATAATAACATTTTAATTTAACTACACTTGGAAGCAAGTATACGTCCGTTCTAAATCTAAAAAAATGGTAGCGGGAGAATTGCCATAACAAAAATATCATAGTGTTGCTACATTATAATTAGTATTCGATTTAATATTATATCGATTCACATAAACGATTATTTGTTGTTGATTTTTGTATAGAAAATGATTACAAAACCAACAATTCCCGGTTGTGCCCCTAAAGGAGCCCAAAGTCCGCTTTGATACCTTATCCCAAGATTTGGCATAGGCACTCGTTTTACGAAAGCGACTGACCTTTCAACTCAGAGGGGAAACCAGACCTTATTGGCATTAGACCGGTTTCCTCACGATGTTTTCCTTCACCGAAAAGCTACCGGTAAATATTCCATACGTAAGTTCCGCACTCGTACTTAGTATATTAATGCAAACAAATTCATGCTACTTACGCTGATCGTCACTGTATTTATAAATCAATGTTCTGTTACTTCTTACGAAGAAATCTGCTGTTATTGGTACTCTGGCTGCGCACACATATTCACCTGAATGGTGCATACTTTCAAACCCGTGGGTCATCGTAATTACACGTCGTGGGTCATCGTATTTACACGTCGTGGTTCATCGTAATTACACGTCGTGGGTCATCGTAATTACACGTCAGGCAGCATCGAGTTTTTGCCCACAGCCGCAATGATTACTTTAACCTTTGGTTTCTTCGATGATCTCATAAATCTTTGACTTTCGTTCGCTATGGTTCCTTATGGCGACGTAGATACAGAGTCATGTAATGTTCCATATAAATGAGCAACGAGTTTGTTCTTCTATAAGATTTTTTTTGTTGTTTTACAAAATATATATATTTTGACTAACTTCAATGAAAAAAAATCGTTTGAAACATCTACAACATTAAATTAATAGTTTTCTATTCAATCATACTATTTCCGTATCTTGTATCTATCTATGGGCTCATTGGTACGAGCCGGGATTCGAACCCACGGCCACCGCTTGACAGCCGCATGCCTGAACCACTATTAGGCTACCGTAGTTTCTTTTCTGTTGCTTATGATAAAAATATTTATTTTTACTGGTGTCAAATACCCCATATGCTGTTCTAAATCTCTCACTGTCCTGAATCGGTTTTGCGACGGCTACGGCGTAGTACTACGAGCGTAAACAAATGTTATTCCTTCTCCGCCTCGCTACAAAACAAAACGACCAGAAAGGCTCGAACCCGTATTGGTTTTTTTACCAGTTTGAATTTAAATTGGCCCGTTCGTTTGTTAGTACGTTAGTGTGGGCAAATCTCGGAACTGCATTTAAACCAGTTAACCTCCATCAGCTGTCATTTTTGGTATAAATATAGTTTGACTGACAGAAGGTGGCCATGGGCATTCAGTACTGACATAACCCCGTTGAGTTGGGGCCGGTTAGAATCATCTCAATGAGTAGTTGATGGATGACGGTATACAGAAAAGTACAGTCGGTAATAAAATCTTTTACCAAAAAAATATGTTTTTGACAAAAGCTTATTATTGCTTATCAATTTGCGTATGACCCAGCTGGAGACAGCTTTTATAAATAAAATAAAATAATTTTCAGGGGACAGGACAATTTTACACTAATCGAACTATTAGCCCTATACTAAGCTCGATAAGGCTTGTGTTACCCATAACGACGACATATTAAATCGATGTAAATACATAGAAAACATCCAAAACTCAGAAACAAATATTCATGCTCATCATACAAATATTTGCCCTTACCGGGATTCAAACCCAGGACCTTCTGCTTCGTAGGCAGTGTTCACCGCATCCGATCCCAATCGTATCCCAATGTGAATAGCGCGCTCGCTTACACGCACACCAAGCTAGAGGCCGCGAGGAGAGAGGGGAGAGCCCGCGAAACAAATTGAAATGTGATTCCTTATGTTAGGAAATAAAAGAACGGTAAAATAATGAATTTGAAATTATAGTCTAAATAAAATGCAGTCTTCTTGGTACATGTCACTCCACGCCTCTTTAAAGCGTTGAGGGAACTGGTTGAAAGATTTTTCGACCGAGCAAAATTATTTCGATAGCTCAGTTGATTAGTAGCGACCGGGCTGCGTATGCCGTTTTCATGCATTAAGTCTGCAGTAAGCTCGATTCTCCATACCAACATAGTTACGCTCTCATTTTAAAACTACGTGTTGGATTGTAACGATACTTTACATATACAATGACATAAGGTATATCTATGTCTGTAATTAGTTTATGTAGCTTCAGATATCATAGTAAAAAAAGCGAATTTAAGTTTTTCATACAAAACTTGTTTTTGCTGTATTTTGTTTGTTTTATAAACTGGAATCATCTAGACTAATTACAGACATAGATATACTTCATGTCATTGTATATGCAAAGTTTCGGCAGAATCCAACTCGTAGTTTTAAAATGAGAGCGTAACTACGTTTGTATGAAATTCGGCCGAGCTTACTGCGGACTCTTAATTTGACTGTCTGTGGTCACAACGATATTTTTTCTATCACTGCCTTTAATTTTAAATCATAAGTTTCGTTACCTAGCTGACGCTACTTCTATTAAAATATGTAGTTTTTTATAACTTTGACAATCAATATCAGTTTCCTGTCATGATCATCTGTCTCTCTGTAAATAAGTCTTTGTTGTCGATTACAAAATAGACGCTTTTGTATCATTATGCTCCAGATAATATTTTGTCATTGTCATAATAATGAGAGACGTTGTAATTAAGGAATTAATGGGATGGGAAATTAATGCCGTGAGCAATGGTCGCTCGTTAATATTGGCCATCCCTGTCAGTAACAGGGCCTTAATTGCATTGATTGGATTATAAAGTATCGTTTAATGTATCGTTAACATAATTTTAATTAAAATGGTTCATTTGGTGCTGAGCGAGCGTGCAATGATTTTTTTACTTTTTTATTAATGTCGATGACACTGAAAGGTGTATGTGGAGTCCTCAACCCACACTGGGCCAGCGTGGTGACTACTGCCCATTCCCTCTGATCCATGAAAGGTGGCTTGTGCTGGACAGTTTGACATATAATATTATGATGACGACGAGATGATTATTTATTTCACACTATAAATTGCACACTTCACTTCTCAATTTGTAGGGAAAAAGTCCCCATCATTCCCGGCCATTTTAGAGAAAAAACGATTTCCTGTCAAATAGCCTATCCAACGGACTAAACTATTTAATCTAACTAGCCTAACCTTACTAACGGAAGCCAATGGTCAATGATTTTTTTATTTAAGTGCGCCTGGCGTTCGTGCGTCGGCGCTGCTCAATGAGCTGGTACTGAGTACTGAGGCAGGATGCCGACGTGTTTGCGGACAATTGGCAGAGCTTGCTAACAAAAATAAGTGCTTTGTGCAATACATTTAGTTAGTGCTAATTTTTATTTGTTTGTGTATCTGTCGTATATCTATGTTATTTTTAAGTCCGGACATTGTAGGCGCTTTGGTACCACTACTGTAAGCCTATTATGTAAGTTATTAAATAAATAAATAAATAAATAAATAAATAAATAAATAAATAAATAAATAAAAGGTGTTGTATTCGGAGTCCTAAGCCTGAACTGGCCTCTAAGGGAAGAATACCCATTGACTATGAAATAAAATTTCTGCCACAGAATAAAATAAATAATAGTAATACGTACAGAAGGTTCTCTGTTAACACATCCTCTGTTTAGGTATGTCGAACGAGCTGAACTCCTCTGTTTAGGTAGGTCGAACGTGACCATCCCTTTCTCTCTTCCTCTTTTCATGACATATGCAACGCGCTTCGAAAGAACGCGTGCATGCCGTAGCAGCGCTAACATACCGGCTGGGGCCTTGTAGCGGCGCGACGCAATCACGGAGTGAGCCGCTCAACAGTGGGACCTACACAAGCCGATGCTTATTAAGCCCGATATATTAGAAATTGGAAAGACGTGGACTTCAGAAGTCACGATATATCGTAACTTTCGATGAATTTGTTTTAGGTATTACCTTCGATATCTGGACACAAAATATTACGAACGCATAAAAAGACTCAAAACCACAACGCTGATATCGGTATTTCCCAAGCCCATTAAAACGTCCAGCAAAATTCAGCAGATACAAAAACCGTAGTAAAAAGCTGTCGCCTTTCGTCAACTGTCGCTGTAGATTTACGAAAAGCCTCGAAAAAACAAGTGACAAAAGGTAATTGTGATGCCGCAATTTGTGTTTCTGCCGCACAATTTCCAGTCACGACTGATCGATGACCGAAGGAACTCAATTGGCTTTGCTGTTCGTTGTTTCACGGAAAGGTATTCATAAATCTCTAAACACGTCTATTTATGTACGCCGGCCAAACCTTTAATTAAGGTAGGCGCGTGATTAATTCGACATGTTGTTTGCGTTCACGTCGACCAAGGCTAAATATAAATGTGTTTGAGTAATTCATATTGCACGGATACACGAGTGCTAGGATTTTAAATCGAGTTTTTGTTGTATCATCGGCGTCGTTTATCATTTTATAGAATGTAGAATTAAAATATTAACTCGAGCATACTATGCTTGACTAAAATAAGAATACATGGTTTTAAAAAATGTTTCCTGGTTTATATTCGTAGTGAAAGATTATTTAACCAAGTAAACACTACGGAATTCCGATTAATTAGATGTATTGCACCAAAACCGCAAATGGACAGGTTAGGTTAGGCCTATCTTCTTTAGAATTCCACTATACAGTGTGGATAAATAAGTCGGGCTTTCTGGAGGCAAACTACCTTAAATCTTTAAGTTGGCTCACTTAAAAGAAACATTCCTCTATTATTAAAAAGAAACAATACTACAATCAAAGATTTTCGAAAACTCGCTTGCCTCACCCGGGACTCGAACCAACTAAAATTTAAAAAAAACAAGCACTCGCTATTTTATTACACTACTAGACAGGATTATTGTTCAGGATAAAAAAAAATTTGCAAACATTTGAGGAATTTCTGTGCCTTTTTCCTCAACTGTCCAGAATTCAAGTATCACCATGCACCAGATGCTTTCTTAGTGACCCATATAGCTGAGGTTAGTCAGAGGATCTAAGATCCCTTCACTCCCTAAGGCTTCTCCAGAATTTCCTTCCTCTTCGTACCAAGTTGGCTGTTACTCAATCTCTTTGGCTCCCTCTTCTTAACCATTGGGATATGGCGTTTCCAGAAACGCCATATTCCATATTATAGGTCCAGACCTCAACGAGGAGCTATTTGATAAGCTGGATCTTTGGCTGGCGGATGGATATTTGGCTTCAATGTTTACCGATTCGCCGGCGCAGGGACGTGCATATCCTGTCATTACTTTTCAACACACTGTTCAGCCCTACTTCCCCTTTTTATCTTTCTGATCAGTTTAATTATATGGCAGACGGCAGTGGCCACCGCTTGCGGTCGAGTGCTACGTTACTCTTGCTGTACCGTCTAAAAAGACGCGAACATACTCCAGATCTTTTACCGCGCGCGCTGTTAAGTTGTGGAATGAGTTTCCTTTGTCGCTGAGACAGTCGCGGTCTGTTGAGTAGATAATAATTAGAATAAGTTTAATGCCATCACTGGTAAACAATCTTTTAAGGGATGACAGAACGGTATGTGCCCTAAATAAGTAACATTGAAATTTGACAAATTATGAAGGAGCAAGTCTGTTGTGGTAAACATGAACAGTTTCAAAGATGAATTAGGGTTTATAATATATGTTTTTAACTTCCACTTTACACTTACTTTTACTTTATATTGCAAAAGTTTGATGATCTCTAACTTGGACGCGGTCAGAAATATTTGGAAAATTGTGAGCACTAACGCTAAACTATCCTCCTCTTGTGGGAAAGTCTATCGTGCCGTCCCACGCTGTATATTGAGAGACCAATCTTTTGAACCGTAATACACTTATTTGTCATGCGATAATCATTATTTAGTTACCTAATAAGTATGTTAAACGAATCATTTGAAGAAGTAAGAAACGCCCGTACCAAACTCGAGGCTATATACAAAAGCACAAAGGGAAACAATTTCTCTCGTATAAAAAATGAGCAGGTATGAAGAGAGAATAGGCGATTACGAAGTAATGAATTCTGTATAAGTAAATACCCACTCACGCGCCGCGTTTCATCTCATTATTAGGCTTATTTTTCTTTTATTTCTCGATACGGAGTCGTTTGTTGGGGTTTTCGCCAATCAAAAAAAGAAAAAAAAATCGTAATTTTTAACCCCAGACGCAAAAAGAGGGATGTTAGAAGTATGACGTGTCTGTTTATCTGTGTGTCTGTCCGTGGCATCTTAGCTCCTTGACGAATTCACTGATTTTAATGCGTTGTTTTGTCCGAAAGTTGACGTGTTTGATATAGCTGTTAGCTACGTTTCAACAAAATCGGTTCAGCCAGTTGGAAATATTGAACTACGAAATTAAAATGTTGGGGGTTTCTCAATTTTTTTAAGTTGTTAAACATTCTTATATTTTTCTATACAAAGTCGTTTATATGTATCTTACTGGTATTTGTCGCTTTTTGCCAATCACAAAAAGTATACTTCTTTTTTCTAATTTTTCGCGGAAAAGCATTAACTTATAAGGAAATAGGGGGTATTAAATTCCATTACTTACGCGTAAATAAAAGTTTGGTGGGACTTATTATTTACTTTGCATTTTAAATTATTCAGCTTTGTAAAATTAGTTCCTACTATAATAAAAATTTAAAAGACAACTCAATTTCGTGTCAACTTATATATTTGTTTTTTATTAAGTATATTTACTTCAATAAATTATACCTATTTCCGTTTAATTCATGATATTGTAAGGGTCCAAATTTTACTGGAATTAAATAATATCTTAAATTTGTGCCATCATTAAACGTAACGGACAGACACACGTGTAGCCATATATTATATCACCTAATTATACCTATATACTGATTGTTCGTTACTCTTTATAGTCATAGTCTAGATCATAATAACATTTATAATGTTGGTAGAAAGAGAGAGAGAGACATCAAGGAGCTAACTAATGTTGCGTCGCGGCGTGAATAATGGTGTGTGGAAATTATTACGAAGGATGATAGATCAGTTAGGTTATAAAATATATTATAATACTCGCACAAAATATTACGCTCCGACTCCCACAGAAAGCGGAGTTAGTTATTAATATATAGATATAAATATCTACGATGGAAAGGAGAAAGCCTGAAACATAATTTTAAATTTTACAAGAAAGCGTTTTCATATTTTTTTTACTTATTTGCGTACCCCACGGAGGATAATGTGTTTTGTAGAACAATAATCATAACTTTTTTTAAAGCAATTCGGCAGAGTCGGGTTCTCTGTACTTATTGTTTTGAATAGTAAACGTAAAGTTAAGTAAAGTTTATTTTCAACACAATTGCTCGTAACGTACCTCTTATTGTGTCGCTTTTAGGCTCATAATCCTGGAAATTAAACACGCGTGTTTAAACATTACGATACTTGTGTGTTATGGTTATATCCCGATTAAGTCACGTTGGCACCTTGCAGCAAGATGTATGCATGCACACGGTGCATTCTTAAACTAACCGGGTTGTACAGAATGTACAGTTTTTTTTTAATTCTCGGCAAATGGATTCTTACTCGACTAAACAAATTAAATCCTTTTTGTTAATTAATTGACTATTTCTTTTTGGATATGATATAGAAACGGTTAATTTAGTAAAACTATTCACTTTTGATAACATTTTGCATTAATTAATAAAGAACATTTTAAAACGAAATTATTTATTTCATTTTGTATTGGCTGTTTAGAGATTTCATCTAATGCGGGCGCACTGCGCAAACTTCACAAAAAAAAATTGATGCGCGCCAGTATAGGTTATTTCACAGATATTGGTAAACATTGTTAAATGCGTGTTGGGTTATTAACAAAAATGTTGATTCGTGGTGACTAAAAAAGTGATAAAAAGAATGGACGCCATTAGAAATTCTTGACGATGTATACAACATGTGAGTAAAAACCTGTTGACATCAATAAGTAAAGAAAATAATATGACAGGCCTATCAAATTTTCATCTTATGAAAAGGATTTTTTCCTCGCAAAATGTGTTGAAAAACGTCGTATGAAGCGCGTGAGCTTTGATAATTACAATCCTCGGCTCTCTTATCACGCTCACCTGTGGTTCGCGTGATAATTCCGCCTCTGATGTAATTATCAACATACCTCACTTGTATCACAATGTACTATTGCAAGAATATCTACATCAGATGTACACATTATATGATGAGTCACAGTAATCAGCCTAAAATAAAACTAGCATAATAGCCAATTGTAAATAATTACAAATAACACAATTAATAATATGAAAAAAAACAATAAATCCACAATTTACATTCAAAATAGATTAATATTTCCAATACCTATATTTTAAATAAAAATAAGTTTATAATATACACCTTATTTATTTATATCGACGTATTTTGCATAATGATGTAGGCAATAAGGTATCCTTAGGTTTTTCTTAAAGCTTTGTATACTTATGCTTAAAATAAACATATATATAATAATAATAAATACTCTTAATTGCACCACGACAGGAGAGAAACATCTTACAATTTTTTTTTTTTTAATTTTCGATCTACTTTTTTGTGTGTATAATATTTGACACGTACTGTTTTCTAGTAAAAAAACTATTTTTTAAAGAACATAATATACTGCTCAAAACAAAATAAGGGCCACATTTTCCTATTTTATTGTTCATTATTGGACATAAACTAATTGATAAGTGGCTAATTAATGGTGTCCCGCATCCTTTACAGAATACAAGCACTTTCATACTGGTGTTTAAGTCTAATAGCTGGAAAAATTATATATTAATGTTTAATAAAATTTCACGTAACGATCACCATACTTGTGGCCCCTATTTTCTTTTGAGTAGTATATATTATTCACTTAGAAATAAATTGAGTAAACCAATGCCATGCCATTAGCATTCATTTAATAACAGTCACGAGCCCCATTTTTTTTTACATTTTAGTATCCGACATTGCTTTTTGCCGTTTTCCACGAGAAACCTGCGCATTCTTACTTATTCAAAACCTCTCACGGAAGCTGTTTTGAAATTCAAGTCGCGGTTCGATCGTAAAATACGCTTACCGTCTTACCTCAATGTACAGTCAAGTGTAAAAATATGGGTGCATACAACTTACTCATAAATATGTCCCACAGCTCTTATGTCAACGGATTAAGGTTTTGGTACATATATTTATGAGAAGATGAAATCGATACATATTTTTGCACTCGACAGTACATGAAACTTCACAATGTAGAACTTGGTCTATTTGAGTCCCCAGTTAGGTCGGTCGGGTGCACGACGTTTTATATAATTTCGCTTAATCTATTTTGTTATTATTTAATTTCGTTTCAGATAATTTTCTAATAGTTTAATGTAACAAATGACATACCTAATGATTTACGGCTATATGAATATTACATTTTGTATTATCATTTACTATATTTATTACTTGGTATAAATTTGCTGCCTTGGTATATTATATATTTGAAGACATCGGATTATCTACCTATTCTATTATATAGGTAAGGCAGGGCGGTATAGGAACGACGACGAGTGAAGCAACGACGAGTTTTAGGTAGAACTGCGACCCTGCAGAACCGACTTTATACGAAAAAATAATTATGCCTATTATAAGTTATGTCATAATTAGAGTAAATCAAAATATAGCAAGGAACCATTTTATCAAACGTCACATTAAGTATATCAAATAACCTTATGTCAATTTACTGTATGTCCAGAGGGGGAACGCAGTTAGCCTAATGGGGTTCCTTCCGCAGGGGCCTGATCTTTGACTTTGTAGCGCTTTACTTTGACAATGTCCACAGGAAAAATGCGATTTTAATTCTGTGTATGACCTAGGTTTCATTATATTTCAATATGTTTCTCAAACTCTGTCAAGTCACATGTGGTTTGTGGCGCACTTTAATAAAATTTAGTAATGTACTTTAAGGATCTTCTTTGGCAGTAACTTTTATTTTAAAGCCTTCCGTAAGCCTCTCACAGTTTGGCACGACCTGCGGTAGCGGTCAATAATGAATTTGACAATAGCTGTCAGGTTTACTATTTACCGCCACCGCAGGCCGCGCCGGTGTGATCAGGCTTTAACGACATAGTATAAACACCCTCAGCAATTAAATATTCCGATAGACGTCACATCAAATTTTAACGTAATTTTTTTTTTACTCTATAGAAAAATCAAAATACGGAACGGACTGCTTTATTGCTCATAATATTTTTAACAAAACACTTTTTTAATTAAATTTACGTTTGAAATGCGACGCATAGCATTCATGAAAATACCCAAATGCTTCGCAAGAACGTAGTGATTTCGGTGGTGAAGCGGGAATCACGTTGCCCCAGTATAGCAGGTTTAACTGCTTCTTTAAGCTACAATCTTTCAAAATGTATTTAATTGGATCTTCGTATCAATAATTTAAAACATCGCATCACAAATCATCAAATTATACGCCCGTTGTATAAAAATGCATTATACATCAGGCCTGTAATACGCACAATTTTCGAGAAGTTACGTTAAAGATTGATTGAGATGTTTCAGCCGAGGCGTCTCATATATCACGGGATTATGAAAATGAGGAGAGCGACTGATGTATTGGAATGAATTTAAGGCTTCGAAAAATTAATTTGCGTCAGTCTAGCGTCTTAATTTACATATATTATATATTGCTAACTTTAGTTTTCCCGCGGCTCTCCTCGTATTGAGCTCGGGTCGAAACTTAGAACTTAAATACATATTACTACGAAGCAAGAGGTCCTGGGTTCGAATCCCGATAAGAGCATTTATTTGTGTGATGAGCACGAATAAATATTTGTTCCTGAGTCATGGATGTTTTCTATGTATTTACTTATCTATATTATGTTTATCGTCGTCTAGTACCAATAGTACAAGCTTTGCTTACAAGCGTACAAGTTTGAGACTAGATCGATTTGTGTAAGATTGTCCCCTAATTTTATTTATTTTATTATTTTTAAATTTATTCTGCGAGTACGCTTCAGGGGAAATTGTTTTAAACTAGGTGCCAGCCCTTTGGAAAATACTCTAATCGTTCTATAATCCTTTACAAATATCTTTCAAAATACTGTCAGTTAAGTTTGAATTTGGAATAGTAACGGAATCTATGACCTCGGGTTAGAACTGAGAGAGAAGCGCCGCATGAAACCCATTTTCAAACTAGGTACTCAACAATTATTCCCACACCCTCACAGAATGATTATACAAGCTTGCATTTAACTTACACTGTTGAAGTACCTATGTGATTAAATATGTACATCGTCCTTCAAGATTTGCAACAAATTCAGGCATTTTATGGAATCCGATTGAGCTTTTATACAACTACAAGCCAATAACCATTTAATTCATATTGACACTAAAACAAATAAATAAAACAAAACTTATAAGAAACAAAATAGCCCGCCCCCGACACACCCCAATGTTGCCCGGGGCATCGTGCCCAACACGCTCGCCGCGTTTCCCAGTTGGATGGCCAGGCTCACCCTTTGGCCGAAGTATGAGCCCGCCCTGAGATCGCCTGTGACCCCGATCAATTTTTGGGACACTTTTTCACAAACTCCTTGGTGTCGGAAGACCAAGGTCCAAGGGTCTCTACTGCAAGTGCCGCTAATACGTAATTATCCTTTAAGAAAGCGTATTTGCGGCACTTGACTGAATAGAATAGAAATTTGGGCGTCATTAGCGGCCGAGCCCGGCATTTTGGCAGACCGCACGACATGGGACGGGGCCAACGTGTCCACGCAGGTCACGTGAGCTTTTATACAAATTCAAATAATTTATTGTTCGAAAGTGAGTGATTATAATAGGTCACAGTATGGTTTTTGTTCGTCACAATCAGCCAGAGTATGGCACATAATATTTGATGAATTTATTCATTCCATGTCATTGAATTGAATTAATGTATTTTGAATATAGGTAAGTATGTCAATAATAATAATAAAAGTAAAACAAAAGAAAAAATAACATAAAAAAATAGTTCGGCACGCTTTTGGTTTTTTTTGTGACTATAACTGAGTTGATCTGCTGATGCAGACAGAAAGTTGTCCAGTTTAGAGTCTAAACTGGACAACTTTAACCTGTCCTATTTGGGCTTATTGGAGTAATTCCAACAACTAGTTGAAAACTGTCCAAAAAAGTCCCGTTGTCAATAAATGAGTTCTTCACGTAACTCTTTCTTATAAAATAGGATACGTTATTTAAACATAAATAGATTTGCAGACAGACGCGCTTTCGCATTTAATATTATGGGTATCGAATCAATCCTATAACGAAATAAGATTATTACTTCGGTAATGCGAAAACTTTTACATAGAGATTTTCATATCAAAGCCTTGTTATTTCTTTTGCGAGAGTATGTTTCTTGCTTGTAACTAAAAACATATTGTTACGCTTTTATTCACTTTGAATGTGAGTAAATGAGATTTCCTTTGATGGCACATTCACAAGTTTTATTTAATTTGTACTTTTCGTATATTTATAGGTGCATATATGAGTAAGAAAAGGTAACCTTCTAAACCATTTAAGGTCTTTAGACCCATTAGACCGTATCATACCATGACTGTAATAGGACCGTGCTAGGCACGGAACGGATAACACAATCCCCACTGAAACGTATCAACATTATAGGTACCTACCCATATGATACCCTTAATGATGCCAGTATGCAGCACGTATCATGACCGTAGGCTAGGCGTATAGGCGCACTCACGGATAAGTGGTGATCCTGTATCGTGCCAGTATTCGATTGAGCTGAAAATTGGCACACTTATAAGTTTGGTGACGGTATAACACCACTGAGCTGATCCTTTGGTACAGACAGAGGGCGAGTATGGTTATTCGAATATGTGTTATACCAGCAGGTCGATCACGTAATGCATTCATTGTACGCGCGTCAGGAAGATCTAAATGTCACTTTTAGTATGGAAAAAATACAGTTAAGTTGAACTAACGCGCGTTCGAAACGTTACGTGATCTTTTATAGGAATCGGACAATCATATCGAACATTAAAATCGCAAGCTAACGGTTAGTTTTAATTTTATAATATGTTGTTAGGACCACTACCAGTACCGTATATCAAAGTTTTCAGCTCCGAAAGACCTGTGCTAACTTTGCGTTACTCGAAAAAATTCGAAGTTTTCGCGCTTTTTTTGGTATTGTCAATATAAATCCTGAATTATGCAATTTTTAAATAATATATATATTTTATTTACGTTATTTCAATTTCAATTTCAAGCAATTATGTATGGATCACATAGCCAATCACAAGCAAATAGAATTGAAAATCAGTCCTCATTGTTTTCTAATGTAGTCAGAATGGCATTTCAAAGAACGCAATAATTTCCAAGTCACGCCCTTAAATTGCTATAGGTATACTTTACTTTTGTTTATAGTTGTGCTACTTATCTTACTCTGGGCTTACATATATGACGTCACATTACCGTCGACGTTCAGTTATTTTAATATCCTCTGTCAAGCACGACGCATATTGCATAAGTTTTGTTGGAAAATATTCTTCAATGTGAAAAAAAATTAGCTAGACCTTATGAAAGACAATTTACAATAGAAGCGTGTCAGCAATGAGCATTAATAACGCCATAATGAACAGCGGTTTGCAATTAGAGTGAGAAAATATTACCCTTTTTTTTACACCTGGCTTGTGGAAATGTTGATATGCCTGTAATATGAATGATTGTGATTTAAATGGTTAGGACCACTATCAGTACCGTAAATCGAAGTTTGCAGCTCCGAAAGACACGTGCTAACTTTTCTAGCACTCGAATAACTACGAAATATTCGCACTTTTTTATGTATACGTTTGTTTAAGAAGACTTAAATTGCTACACTTTGAGACCAGAACCAGCACTGTACGTTAAATACTTACCGAAACAGAGCTTGTTCTGGTCTCAAATTGTATGAATTTTAGTTTTCTTAAACAATCGTATAGATTTTTACTTTCTTAACGAAACAAATTCAATAGTCCTGTCGGGGGCTACAAACGAAGATGGCTCCATTATATTCTTTCTCTCTGTATCATATAGTTTAAAAAAAAATGGCATAGTTTAGGATTTATATTCACTATACCAAAATAGCGCGAAAATTTCGTATTTTTTCGAGTACCGTAAAGTTGGCACAGGTCTTTCGAAGCCGCAGACTTGGATATACGGTACTAGTAGTAGTCCTAACAACATTTTAAAAATCACAAGTAGCCGTCAGCTTGCGATTTTAGCGATTTTTCTGGTCAAATATGACTGGCCTATAAATATTAGCTCGAACATGACGACCGGTACAGCCTCCGTGCCGCACCGCGCCGCTTCGCCACCGCTGTCAGTGCGTTTCGGCCTTAAGCGAGTACTGGGTACGCGCGCGTTATTGCTCGTTCAAGTTTCCGAGAATAAGGCTGCCTCAAGTAGTTAGCAATATTACATATTGCATCAAGGGAGGGGTTTTAAACATGAACATAACGCCAGTTAAGGAAAATAAGTACTTCTATACCGACAATTTGAAAAGTTTCTGGCTTCTGATTAAATATAGTTTCACACTATTCTATTAGCTCCACAATCGCTGGCAGGCTTTGTCGGTTTGCAATTACGAGTAGAGTGAGAAAATATTACCCTCTTTTTTTACACCTGGCTTGTGGAAATGTTGATATGCCTGTAATATGATTGTGATTTAAATGGTATCAATAAATTACGAATAGATTAAGAATTTCATCGAAAATTTGTAATTATTCTGATTCGACTTGGACTTTACGCTTTAAAATAGAGCAGGTTTAACTCATTACTTTAACGAAAATATATTTTGTGAGCCACTCTGATTGATTTTTTGAAATTGAAGTTTGAATTGTTTTCAATCTTATCTTATCTTATTTTGCATTAAGAAGGTATCTTATTTTAGATTAGGTAGATTTACTTATAATTATTATATTTGATCGTTTATTTAATAGAAATTTAAATAAATTGTTTTATCACATCAGTTGTTCAGTTGTTAAACCACACATTAAACCATCTGGACATGACAATTATTAAGTGGTATTTTTATCCATTAAAAGCTCCACGGCAGCCTCCATCTGCCCTCTCATGTATTGTGTCCTCGCTGCGCGGCGCGCGGGTGCGGGGGTTGGACCATAAAGGGGCGCGGGCGACGTGCGGGAGGCGAAACCCGGAACCCTACTAGCTACCTACCTATAGTTGAAATTTTTATAGTTTAAGGGGATGCCTTGATTCGAGTCGAACACGCCCCCTAGACAAAGACACACTTATGCCTTCCGCGCACGAGAAAAAGAGATGGAACACTCTTCGGGAATGGCTTTTTGGACAAATTTCGATAAATACCTAACTTAGAGAAGTTTTATTTAAATTTCATAAAGTGAGATTTTAGATGAGATAAAATACTATAGTATTAACTTGATTGTGTCGTAAAATAATGTATCATTTGAATAGGCTGAGTAAAAAAAAATACAGACCCAACTTTGGATTTTTTTTCTATCAAGGAAATTTTAAGCAATCATGTATCGGTAAAATCAGAAAAACAATCATATAGTCAAGAATCATATATCTGAAAATCAGACCTTATTGTTTCTTAATCTAGTCAGAACGGCGTTTCAAAGCACGCGATAATTTCCAATGTACCGCCTTAATAGCCTGGGAAGGCCATATAATTGTTTATCCTGGATTCCCGTTTCTAAAAGAGTCTGGATAATATTCTCCTATATATTTATTACAATAGTATGATGAATCCCTCAAGGCGATTTGATAGTATCTGCGGACGAAGTTCAAGCAAATCCTAGAACATAATATAAGACATGCTGGTTTTATATCTACAAAAATGAGGTAGATAAGGAATAAATACTTGAATCGGTAACTGAGCTCGGATAGACGGGGCTAAGAATTCTCATTATCGGTCCGCCCAGCGCCGTCTAAAGCAATATGCCGCTAGGGGGTTTGGTTTTCAACGACATTGTTTTCGTTCGGGCACGCTACGATATTTTCATTATCGATACGGACTCGAAGACTTTGTTTTACTACTGGCTTCTCCCCGCGACTCCGTCCGCGTGGAACTCATTTATATCGTAGCTCGATAGAAACCTTCACCCTCTATTTCACCCCCTTTAGAGGATGATTTCCGGGATAAAAACTATCCACCACCACCGCAGCATTCAAAGTTAGGCTGAAAAAATGGTTGACGCAGGAGTCATTTTATTCATATGACGAGTTCTTTAGTCTACCAATAATACTGTAAAGGTAGAAAATATAGTGTGACATATAAAAACATAAGAATAATACGAAGATAATTGACATAAAACACGAAAAACTGTAATTAATTGTACTTAAAACTATTGAAAGCTCTATATTGCACCTTGACTTGTAACAATTGTTATTAATAATATATTTCATTTCATTTCATTTCATTTCCTATGTCCTTCCCCGGGACTCAACCTATATCCGTACAAAATTTCCTCTCCATCGGTTTAGCGGTTTAAGCGTGAAGAGGTAACATACAGACAAATAGTATGACACATTCATACTAATCTTCCCGTAATCACCATCACACCACTGATGGACCACTGCTAGCCTCTCCCAAAGAGTACCGCAATGACCAGACTTACGCCACCCCACCAGCGGACTTCCGATATGTTTCCCGTATAATACAAATAATAATACCAAAATCTTAAAATAAGTCTTCAAATATAAAGTATCTATGAATTTTAAAGGAGTTTTGTAAGTTAATGTTGATACTATCATATTCATAGTATAGTGCAACGTCCTTGCCGACTCGACCTAGCTAGGTTAGGCTGAATTTTAAATTAAAGGCGAGAGTCGCGGTTTTGTTCAGAAACTATTCTTGAGTATTATTATATTACGGAATAACATTGAGTTTAAAGTTCAAAATGGAAATGAAGTGTTAAAAAAAATATAAATTTATTTAATCGACGAATATATTTCTAATCTTTGAATGCAGTATTAATTATTTTTAAATCCAAATTAAAATGATTCTACCATCTAAATCAATCCCTTGAAAGTCGCATAGGTAGGATATCCTGAATATAAAACAACTTCATGAGTTTACTTCCTTAAAGTTCGCAATTCACAAATCACGGCGTATATTCTAATTCCACTTATTTAATTCCCCCAGTATGTGCAATTGGCAGTGCATACAGAGAAATCTAAAGAAATAAATATTAATTTATAATTTTGTTGAATATATCTTAGCTAGTAATTATAAAACTAAGCCAGCGTCTGTGATAAATTAAATTTTCAATCGGAAATCAACATAAACACGGCGTATATATATATATTTTTTTTTCAATCCAATACCTGATCTCGTCGATTGGCCTTATTTCGTACATACACCAGCTGAAGGAGAAAACACTTCCAGGGAAATCGTGATCGCTTTGGAATCGATTTCATTTCACGTCTCTCTGTTTTTTGGCGTCTGCGTTAAATGATGTGATGAAACAACTACAATGGCTTTAATCTCGAAATAAAAAAACACAATTATATTTATGACCATTTTGTATTTGGCGATCTGAGCTCGATGCGGTAATCCACTCTTCTATACTAAGTCTCGATGGTACTATCGACAACACAGCTAACTGACCATCGGTGCACCTTAAGTGCATTGTAATAAGGTTCTATATAAACACAGGATGGTCAGTTAAAAGTGTTGTCGTTTGAACCATAATATTGAATTGTCATCCAAACTATACTAAAACCCAAAATTTCAGCTCAATCGGTTGAAGATGTCTGCTTCAAAATTGACTTCTAAGATTCCACCCGAACAAACATAGTTACATCCTACTAATATTATAAATGCGAAAGTTTAGATGTTTGTATGTTTGGATGTTTGTTACTCAATCACGCCTTAACGGCTGAACCGATTTGAATGAAATTTTGCACGAAGATAGTTTATAGCTTAGATTAAAATATAGGATAGTTTTTATCCCGGGTCCACGCGGACGAAGCCGCGGGCGGAAGCTAGTTGTACATAAATTGAAAGTTAAATAAAAGCTATTATAACGAGAGCGATTGCAAACGTTCTCGCAGCTGACTGTACCCTTTCTGAACCCGCCCGGGCTCCTATTGTTGAGTCGTTACCTTAAATATGAGGGGGCAGCCCAGCCACGTCTACTAATTAATTATTACTAGAGGTCAAAGGCTTTGCAGCTGGAACTACGAAAAAAGGCGAGGTATTATTATTACATTTGTCTCTCTACTTCATTTTAGACTATCTTTTCTAGTTTTGTCGCAAAGTCTGAAAGTCCTTAGATTATACTTAGATTTTTTATACGTTTGCTATTAGAACTTAGATGGTTTGGATGTGATTTGCAATTTTCAAAACGCGGCCGCGGTGATTTTGATGACGTCATTACGGGGGAGACCGACTCCTTACATACTGTCTCCAGGCAGTTATGGGATCCAGGGGACATGCCTAACAACGTACTAAAATATGGCGCTTGTATCCGAAAGTGAAGTATTTTCCCTTAACAACATGCACTACAAAGAGGAGTCCGACAAACGTTTCACCGAATGAATTGTTTTGCCGAATTTTCATTTCATTGACCTATTTTCTCAGAAACTGTTAACCTTTTTAGATACAACTAAAAAACCTGTAGAATCCATTAGTTTAGGTTAGGTTTGATTCATAACAATCCTGGAAAGTTTAGTCTCTGAAAAAAAAAATGATTTCGATGAAATTAATATTCGGCGAAACATTAATTCGATGAAATGTTTGTCGGAAAAACAAGGGTATAAACCCGGAAAAACTTGGTGGGAAATTTGAACCGTAATAATATTGCATTAAGTAGTAACGTAGGTAAAGCAATCTCTACAAGGTTTTATTAAAATTGCAATATTGACATTAAAACGTGATTCGAACAGATTTTATCCCGTATATGTTGTTTTAAATACATACTTACCATACATCATACAAGAGTTATGTTCGCGAAAACTGAAGACAATATTTATATACAATACAACAATAGTACATTACTATAGAGGCCGGGAAGTAAGGGGTTGACGGCCGAGTACATATAGACGGCCGAGTGAAGCGAGGTCGGATAGTTATGAGGCCAGCAACCCCTTTTCACGCCAAGGTATGTATAGTGATTTCTCAAACATGCAATGAAATAAATTAAAAAACTCCAAGAAATCAAACTTTAGTTTTCATGGCTGAACGCCGTGATCCTGTGCCACAAATAGTGGAATGGAAATTAAAAAAGATCATCTTGCCGGCCTAGGCCTCCAATTTTGTATGAAATGCCATTACGGGTTCTCGTCTCACTGCGCCCGAAACGTGACACTTCGAAGCCCATTATGAAGAACATAACGTCAATATTTAATTGCATGTTTGAGAAAATGTTTATTCCATTCTATTAAAGCTGGTCTAATGATGGAGACGGAGGATCTCCTAAATTACACAAGAAAACCCGTGTTTGTGCTCATTAGAATTCTTTCAACTGGTAATTTATGAGCATGCAAAAAGTACCATCTAAATAACATTTTCTTCCAAAAACCAACACTTAAATTGGAGATCAATGTATTTTACTCACTCTGACATTGTAGCTCGACCCGCGTGAACCCTCTACGCGCGTGAACCGAGCTCACGCAACACATTTTCATCAAATCGGAATACGCTGATCCACCCGTAGAGCAAATAAAAACCGGACAAGTGCTAGTTGGACACGCCCATCGAGGGTTCCGTTCAAATTTCCTCCTACCTCGATAATTGATTACGTACTTTTAAAAAAGGCTATATTATAAATTAAAGGATAAATGTAAAAATTTAATGCTCCGAGAAGGATTCGAACCGGCGACCGCATTCATGGCCCGTCTCGCTACTACCCAACTGAGCTATCGGAACAATCTGTCTCATCCACTAAATCTTTCTATCAGTTCCTTCTTACAACGCCTTAAAAAAAGAAAGATTTTTTTCAAGATTTAGTAGCTGAGACAGATTGTATAGGTATATATAGTGTTCAGATTTTTGTATTCCAAATTTCATTACATGGCAAATTTCATATATATGGACGGATTCCAGATGCTGTGGGTTCAAATCCCGCTCGTGGTGAAGAATTTTTAAATTTTCCACTATTATCGAAATTTGGAATTTCGTTAGCGGACGTTTGTACTTAATAAACATTGAATGTTAAATTTCATACACTAGGTCAACGGAAAGTACCGTATGAATATAAATTTTGATTCCCTTGAGAGTGTCGAAATAAACATTTTTTGCGGCATAAATTCCCGTATCTTTTTACGTCATCTTAGAAGCTTGATTTTTTCACAGCTCCAAGGGACCTGAGTAATGCGTTTTCGAGATAAAGGGTCTTGACAGACAGATAGACGGGCAACAAAGTGATCCTATAAGGTTTCCGTTTTTTCCTTTTGAGGTACGGAACGCTAAAGAATACCCATCTACCTACCACACCTATTATTTACTCTGCCCCGAAGACCGCGCCCAATTTTGATGACGAAATCACCATGACTAAGCTAAGCAAATAAAGTATGAAAATACGTATGAGAAAAATTCCGCGAACTCGTTTAAGCTTTAAACTCGTTGACGTGTGTGACGAGGGATGGCACGTGAGCGCAGAATTATGTAATTTAAATATTTCAAACATTTCACTTACCAAAGATGCATTATTTATGTGGAATCGTTTTTTGAAAATGTACAACAGTTGGTTAAGTTATACAATTTATGGCAAATTAATGAATTTAATGAATGAATGAAAGTTTATTAACCGACTTTAAAAATAGAGGAGGTTTTCAATTCGTCGGAATATTTTTTTATGTTCCCCGATTACTCGAAAACGACTGGACCGATTTGGAAGATTATTTTTTGTCTGAAACGGTTTCCTATCCAGATGATCGCATGGTCGTCAGGTCAGGATCTGAAGACGGGATTCTAGAGAAATCAAGGGAACTCTGCAATTTGAATACTGATTTAAAGTAAATTAGTTTCAAACGACTGTTTTACGATTTGTTTTAAAAGTAAATTATTTTACTCTCATGACCCGATCGGTGTTCATAGTAAAAATAAAACGTCAAGAAGTAATGAATGTTATAATTTTGTCGACTATCGATCACCAATTTATCAAGCCAGTAATTAAATATTTAGCCTAGTGGGTAGTGACCCTGCTTACAAAGCTGACGATCCTGGTGCTCCAATCACACAGATTTTTCTCTTTTCTCAGAATATTTATAATATTAGTATAGATAGTATATCCTATATGTAGTATTAAACCTATATCTGTAATCGGAGATACTATTTCCACTTTCTGTATTGACATTTTGAATATCATTTAATTTTTATTTCTTATTATTAATTATTGACGATCGTGATAAGGATTCTTATAATTTTGACATTGTATGCGAATCTATATTGTAATTTTTATCTCGAAATAAATAAATCTAAATCTAAATCTATAACACAATCTTTATTGAGCTTACTATGGGGTTAGTTGGATTTGTGTGGGATTATCGCCTAATAATGCATTCATTTTATTATATAATAACACCACCCCCTTTCTTCCTCTGGGTGTCTTAAGAGTCGTCCTAAGGGAACAGGTTTGAAGTTTGCTATGGGGATGGGCTAGCAACCTATCACTGTGACATCACATTTGTCCATCTTTTATACCTACATTTTTGCTAAAACTGGTACTAGAACATAAGTTTCATGTGCTCTGCCTACACCTTTTGGAAATGAAGACGTTTCAATGTGTTTTGCGCGCTCACTTTAACGAGCATCGTGCTACGAGTATGTTGTCAGAACGAGTTCGTGTAACGTATTGATAAGCGAAGTGGCTGGCAATATTGAACTCCTCGGGATGAATGAGCTGGGAAGCTTGTATTTCCTAGTATGTTTTTAGGGTTCCGTACCCAAAAGGTAATTGAAAACGGAACCCTATTACTAAGGCTTCGCTGTCCGTCCGTCCCTCTGTCCGTCTGTTACCAGGCTGTATCTCATGATCTCGTGAACCGTGTTATAATAAATATTTAAGGGGGTCCCATACAACAAACGTGATTTTTATGCCGTTTTTATAGATAATGGTACGGAACCCTTCGTGCGCAAGTCCGACTCGCACTTGGCCGGTTTTTTTTTTAGTTGTTTACGTTTTGCAAATATGTAAGCATGATAAATGATAACATAGTCCCATCAAATAAACTACATAATATGTATAATCAAAAATAAATAAAAATATGAAAATAATACGTATTTCGGCAGTCCAAACGCAAATCAAACAGATTTTGACATCGACGTGACTCAGGCCCAAAACAAACGGTGAAACGCAACTGCAACGAGTCTGCAACTTCTGGTAACTTTTGAGTTTCATTTGAGTTTATGCCATAGACACCTTTGAGAGACTACACATGACGCGACCGGTTTGAAACGCAGAAAACTACTGACCCTCAGGGTGGGATACAATGACCACAATGCGGGTTAGTTACAATAAATGTCAAACAAGGCGTCGGCAGCTGTTCTCTCATAGAATGAATGAACAACATACCAATTTAGGGAGCGACCCACACCGGTGCTTAACGCTGCGTATACGCGTTGACGTTTCGTATGCGTCACGTATTCTTCATACATTTTGCTGCGTTTTACGGTGCGTTAGCGTATTTTGAGCAGCGGTGTGATCTCACCTTTATTTGTAAAACATAGATACGTGTAAAGATCTTAAAACTAAAGCATATAGCGAAACACTATGTTTTGCCGGTTGCTTAATCTATGTTATGACGATAATCAGCCGCGTGCGGCGTGCGGGTGCCGGGCTCCGCCTGGCGCACGCGCACGACGCCGGCTCCCCCGATATACCCCCCGCGCGCCGCACAGGGCGAGGATGTGAAGCGACTATATATTTATATATTACATTAAAACATCTGCGTCCAAATTTTCGTTTAACGAAAAATGGCGTTCGAAATTTTGAAATTTCAGAATAGTCATGGTTTTGGATAAATAACCATTCGGATTTTTTCTGTTTCCTATCCATATTTATATGCTGTAAAAAATAAATATACAATCACCGACGGTTTGAATCAACCTTCCCGCACACTGATTCCCTGAAGGAAAATTGACAGTCTTATATCCGTATCCATTACTCCACCCTTGGAATTAAATGAGAAGCTAATTCTAAAACGCAAATAATGTTTCCATATCATCTGCCTCGTACTTTTGACGAAGTTAATCCCCCCAGTTCCAAAAAGACATAAGTGAATACACCTCCTCCATTCTCAATTCTGAAATTTAATGATAAAAGGAGGGATATGTAAAAGCTTCTTCATATGCTTCGTAATTGAGATGTGAAATACATTGACGTGGATAAATGTAATATTGTATTGCGCGTGCTTTGGCAAGTACAATATCAAGGTCACTGTTAGAGTACTAGGGACCGACGCCATTTTTTTTATTAGCCTACACGAGTGTCCCACTACTACGGTAACTTAGTCGTTAGGTCAAGCGGCAGTCGTGGGTTTGAATCCCGGCTCGTACCAATGAGTTTTCGGATCTTATGTACGAAATATTTACCGTTAGCTTTTCGGTGAAGAAACATCAGACTACCGGAAAACCGGACTAATCCCAATATGGTCTAGTTTTACCTCTGGGTTAAAATAGAAAATCTCTCATAAAACTAGTGCCAATACCAGATCTTGGGATTAGATGTCAAAATCGGACCCCGGGCTCCTTAAGGCCACAACCGGGAAGAACGCTAGGGGGACGATGATGCTTGAAGGACCCACTGCTGGGCAAAGGCTACTAGATGCTCCTTCCGCCCAATTGCTGCATATAGTCTTACAAAGCCTCTGTATTATTGAACGAGCGAAGCGAACGAATGTCTTTTTCTCTGTTTGAGCTTGGGCATAAAATCTTTCGTATGTTTGTCTGTCCGTCTGTTCGGCTGTTCTCCTCTACAGGTCGTATTTATCAACTGATTGTCATGAAATTTTGTGAGCAGGTTCAATCATTATATAGATTTCTTTTGCCGATTCGCTCACATAGCCACTAGTTTTAGAGATATATTATTAATTGTGTGTTTCTTTTGTTCCAGGTGTACAGATAGCGTATTTTGCAATAATAGGAACACAAATGTTCATGATTATGCTCAGCATAATCTTGTTTTACGGGATTTATAAAGTGAGTATAATTTGACGACCGCTTTAGCCTAGTTGGTAGTGACCCTGCCTACGAAGCAAGAGGTCCTGGGTTCGAATCCCGGTAAGGGCATTTATTTGTGTGATGAGCACGAATATTTTTTCCTGAGTCATGGATGTTTTCTATGTATTAAAGTATTTATTTATCTACAAGGTGTAACAAAAATGGGGTATGAACCGATCAAGGGCTTAACAGGTATCGTGTTCTGATAAGAAAAAACAGAAAAAAACATTTTTTTGACGCGATTTTTTTTACTTTAGTATGGAGAGTTGGCCGACTGGGGCGACAAGCTCCATAGAAATGTAAAAAAAAATCGCGTCAATTTTTTTTTTCTGTTTTTTCTTATCAGAACACGATACCTGTTAAGCCCTTGATCGTTTCATACCCCATTTTTGTTACACCTTGTATACATAAGTATGTTTATTGCCGTCTAGTACCCATAGTACAAGCTTTGCTTTGTTTGGGACTAGGTCGATTCGTGTAAGTTTGTCACCTAATATTTATTTATTTATTTATTCATTTATTTGTTATTATAAGTATTAAATGGATCAACGGTCACAATACTGTGACTTGCTCGGAATGCGCCCCCCTGCCGCTTCCCCGTTCACGTCCCCGCTCTCGCTATGCGTGCTTTATACCGTACCCAGCAACGTCAGATCACGTAACGCATTGTACGTACGTTACATAGATCTACGGGTAAATGAAAAATGTTATATGGAAAAATTACAGGATAACTGTCCTAACGCGCGTTTGTTACGATACGTGTTTACCCCTCAGAGTGCCGATATGACGTCATGGGGTATGGCACTCAGATATTGTCACCGAGTCGTAGAGTAGATTAGCCGTGAGATAGTAATAAGGAACAAGGCACGTGTACCTCACATACATTTATGTTACATAACAAGATAATGATTTACGTTAACTAAATTAAATTCAAACTAAGTTAAATCTAAATAAGGAACCCTAAAAAGGCCCTCTAGGCATTGTACCGAGGATGTTGGCGGCATTTGCTCTATGCTGAATTGCAACGCAGATGCGCGAGAAAGCCGCCAGCTCTTCGGCCACCAGTTACATCAACCAGACATTTTGTCTTTGTACTAGGATCCCCCGGGAGAGGGTAATAATGTTACCTAATGTTTCCGTAAAGTATTCGGAAATCTAGGAAAGCACGCACTTTTTTTTTATTTGCTGCTAATAAATGCATTCTTAACTCTCTTAGTCTCACAATCAAATTAATGACCAACTCACAATTCTCAAGCCTACCTTAATAGATCCAATTAGATAAAACACACTTTTTCCTAGTCTCCAGGGTACTGGGCAAACACCCTATTACAAAATTTACTATATTTACTTAGGGTTAGGAAAGATTGAGAAGGTTCTGCCATTTTTTTGATTTGCCGGCTAGGTTGTCGTGACTTAAGAATTCACCACTCTAGTCTGGCCCCTTGAGACAATAACTTTCTCTCGACTTTATGCGAGCCTATAAAAAGGCTCGTTTCAAATAATATTGGTTAAGTCTTTGGGGAACAGAAATTTTATATATGTATTAAAGTAGGGTCTTTTTCCGAACATGTCTCTTGAGTATCCAAATGATTACTTATGCCTCAAAGCTTCTAAATCTTACAAGCTTATACTTAAATTGAACTGTTCGTACATAAATACGATTATATATAAGTATTTATGGGTACCTACCCAAGGCACTTACCTAAGTTGTTCAATATTGGCTAACCACGTTTTGGCTACTTGCCCTTGATTGAGCTTTTACAATACAATGCAATACAAATACTCGTTATACCTCACACAAATAAAGCAGTTAGAAAGAGAAACAATACAATTACATGTCTGTAGAGGTAGAGAACAGGCGGCCTTATCGCTGAAGAGCAATATAATTTATTTTTATTTATTTACTAGCTTCCGCCCGCAACGTCGTCTGCGTGGACCCGGGATAAATACTATCCTTTATTTAAATCCAGGTTATAAACTATCTTCGTGCAAAATTTCATCTAAATCGGTTGAGCCGTTTAAGCGTGATTGAGTAACAAACATCCAAACATCTAAACATCCAAACATCCAAACTTTCGCATTTATAATATTCGGAAGATTTGTCTCAGGCAACGAGGCCCATATTTACCTTACAGACATAACAACTTATAATATAACCAGTGATCGTAACTTTTGTAGCATTTTTGATGCAGCGTAGTTGTTAACGGAATTGGTATAGACAATAACAAAATACTAATCATTTTATTTCAGTAGTATACATATTATACAAAGAGAACGAATATAAAACTATTTGCATTAACAGTAATAGAAGAATCAAAAGCTAACTTAAAAAATCTCTAAAAAGGGCCCCCGTGGCATCGTACCAAAGATGCTGGCAGCATTACCTCGCTGAATAGCAATACTAATCCGCTGTGCGAGGAAGCTGCCAGCTCTTTGGTCACCTGTAGTGTCGACAAGTCTTTTACTAAGCTCGTTGTATAGTTTTAATCAAAATTGTTAATTAAGCTTAATATTAACGTTATTAACTCTAATTAAGCATTGGGATTGAAATTCTTTATATCAATTCCGTTAGCAACACTACGCTGCACCAAACATGCTACGAAAGTTACGATCACTGAATATAACACATATTAACACGCTAAGAGGGCGACCCGCGCCGCAAGTTCTGGGTGTCAAATAACTGGCCTCGAAATCGCCGGAAAACTACACCCTTCGGCCAGATCTCCTTCATGAAGGTCGACAGCTTGTCAGTTGGTGCTCTCGCCACAAATGAACTGTAACTCGCTTTGTTTCGGGACTCCAACCGCTCGACCCTCAGGGTGAACTTGGTACAAAACGCAAGTACTCGACTATCTTCGGCACTATTCCTTTTTTATATAATGGCACCACCGAGCCTATCTGATCATATAGTATTAACTCGAAACGACAAAAGATAAACCTGTCATGTTTTATTTAGCTTATTGAAACCCTCTTAAAAATTAAAAAAACCCCCCGACACTAAAAATAAACTCTAAAGCGCGTCGGGGGACCGTCGGGCGGCTGAAGCGGTCCCCCGACAGGACGACGCTTGATCATTAAAAAAAATGAATTTACATAATATATGTGACGATAATAATTATAATAGGTTTAAAATATTATTTGTTAGTTTTGTTTTACTTTTTTGTGTCGGGGGTTTCTAATTTTTTTAGTTTTAGTTTTATTTTGTCCTTTTTAAAGTGATAATCTTCAAACGGCTGATCAGGTCATGGTTACCTTACCATATACTTTCAATATCATTGAAGTAACACGGTACCCAATTTCAAATCGATAGGACATATGGAAGGTAGTTAGATCCCCTCATCAACTATTAAAGAGCTGATGATCTTCAAACGGCTGATCAGGTAATGGTTACTAACACATATCACACATTCTTTCAATATCATTGAAGTAACACGGTAGGTACCACATTTCAAATCGATCGGACATAAGGAAGTTAGTCAGATCCCTCATCAACTAGATCATAGTAGGAAATCTCAAAAACGGCTAAACAGATTTTTAAAAAACATGGCTAAGAAAACTCGGGATCAAATTATCTATGATACATAAAAACTAAACGAAAATCCGTTCATCCGTTTGGGAGCTACGATGCCACAGACAGATATACAGATACGTTAAACTTATAACACCCCTCTCTTTGCGTCGGAGGTTTGAAATGACAAAAAGAACAGGCAAGCTTTTACGAAAAGTAATTGTTTTATTAGACACAAATTGTAAGTAAGCTTTTATTTAACTTCACATTTATAGTAAACTGGTCCGCGTGGAACTCGTTTATATCGGAGGCCCATATAAATGTTCCCCTCCATTTCACCCCTTTAGGGGGATGACTTCCGGGATAAAATCTATCATATGTCCTTCCCCTAGACTCAAACTTTACATGTACCAGATTCATCGTAATCGGTGTCGCGGTTTAAGCGTAAAACACAAACAGACAGACGGGCACACTTTCGCATTTATAAAATTTTAGTATGAATTGAACATGATTAAAACGGTTGTGTATAATAATCGTTATTGGACCCATAATTAAAGCACAAAGAAAAAAACTAAAATGTTTTTACTATCAAAGCGGACTAAAAGTAACTGCCTTACGACGGAATTGAAATAATTATAAAATAACTTCATTTCCAAAGTGAACACTTGTTCGATTATGGACAAATGGTAAAAACAATAAAATTAAAATCTACGTGACACAACACACAGGATTAATATTCCGAATACGTAAGTACAGTCCAGGACTTAAATTGTAGAGCCAAAAAGGTGTAACTAATTTTGTTTTTTTAATAGTTAAACTTCGAAGTATGCAGAATAAAGGGAGCTCTAAATGGCTCAACCATTAAGTCCGTGACCGTACACCACGCGTTAATACAAATTGTTACTCGTAGTATGCAATACACTAGTGAGAACATGCTACTAAAAAAAAAACAGACCGCGATCCATTTGTGAATAAGTACTACTTAATAATAGGAAATATTCTAACAAGTGTAACCTACAACCACGATGGAAATGTATTTAAAATTTTAAACGGATTTTAATATCGTCATTTCGTACCCACAAATATACTTTAATACATTTTCCGGTATACTGCCTATTCGGCGAAATATGTTTCGCTAAAAACTTCGCAACCAACTTCTCGCAGAATTTTCATTTGGTAAACCAATCGTTGGCATAACTTTACTTCGCACTTTTCTTATTTGGCAACATTTTTATAATGCAAATTTTAACTGCAACAAACTTTTATGTGGCAAATAAAAATAACTATGAAACAATTGATTTGCTTAGGCAAAAAACGAATCGTCAAATGTAATTTGGGAAAATATAAACTTTGCTTTGGAATTATTATACTTAATTACTATTATTATTAACGTACAGTTAGCAAAGTATTTTTTGGTAGACTCTCAGGCAGGTCGGTGTAGGTACAGACGACGAGCGAAGCGGGCATAATATTTATTGGTACTCTAAGGCAGGTCAGTGTAGGTACGACGACGAGCGAAGCGAGGATGAGTGTTAGGAAGAACCGCGACCCTACAGCGCGCGAGCCGAGCGAGCGAAGCGAGTGTGCCGTGGCAGCGGCCGGCGAAGTGAACCCTTTTTTTACCGGATACTTACATAATCATATAGTAATTAATATGTTGCTAAAATTATTGTATCCCAATCAATACATTTGACGAATATATAAATAGAAATCTTAAAAAAACGCCCAGGTAATAATTTACCAAACAATAATTTATCAAATCATTAGTCATTACTTGGGCAATTATATCAGCGCGCAACGTTGAGTTGGGAAATAAAATTTCGCCCAAATAAAAATAAGGGATAAATAGTTTGGGAGTTAAAAATTTGCTAAATATTTTGCGCCGAAACATTAGTGAACCACATTTTCCCCATAGTTCGTTTCGCCTATACTATTCTATTCTATTAATGTTATGATCGTGATCTACAGGTTGTTATAAAAATCGGCCAAGTGCGTGTGGGGCCACGCGCAGTGTAGGGTTCCGGAGTTGCCTGTCTTTTTTTCATTGTCATTACCGGGTTTCAAACTCAGGACCTTCAGCTTCGAGGACAGCGTCACTACCCACTATTAGGCTAATCGACCGTTGATAAGTACATGGAAATCGTTCCCCAAACTAAAGCCTAGCACATACGTATAATTTACTTTAAAAACAAAGTTTTAACCGACTTCAATTTAGTATTCCGCCAAGCCACAACCACCAAGACCACATGAACAGATTTCCGATAGCAAATGCGTTGATTATTAGAGAAAAAAACCGAATGCTGCATGTGAGCCGATAATATTTGAGGACTTCCGTCGATTCCCCAAGATCATCACCAATGGCACTTCATTAGTTCCTATTTCAACGGAATCATCAGAATCTGTGACGTACTTTTGCACTTTTAAGTACATAATTGAGGAATTCCATAAGTCATCTGTGGTCTTCATCAGCAATTCCACTCCACCAAATTTACGATTTCCGGGTGTAAATACACGAGTTATAAATGTTATAATAGAAAATACCAAAATCACTACACGCGTGCCTAATATAATTGAGGGGTTCCCTCAATTCCTCATGGATCCCATCATCCAATCGTTTTTTCGAAATAAATGGGACCCACCTAGAAGCATATACATACAAACAAACAAAAAATTACGAATCGGCTCATCAATGACGGAGTTCTGAGGTACCTAACAAACATTGAAAAAAAAACAACCGAATTGAGAACCTCCTCCTTTTTGTTGAAGTGGGTTAAAAACAGTTGTAAACGGCAAAATTATTTGCGGTCAGAAGAGTGAGTTAAGCTGTTGAAGAGCATTTCGCAGTTCGTTGCGTGCGCGCAGGCGGGATGTGCGCACGTGAGAAGTAGATCACAATGTAGCCGCAGCGGAGATAACGCAGTAGGCGAGCTTTGGTCATTCCCAAAGTTCCAAGCCAAGTTAGATTATACAAATACAATATTTCAATAAGCATTCATAATATTAAACGAAATATTAATATTTAAGTACCTACGTATATTTCATTTCATTTATTCCTTGATAAAACATAGTTTTACATGTAACATTTTATAATCCCAAACTTCCACGGTGCATGGCCACAAGAATCTCTAAATGATCGCATTGGAGCACTCCTGGTGCCACGCTACATCTAGTTCGTTCTGAGGCAGCAAGATCTTCGCCACCTTCCCCGGGGTCGTCAGTTGAATTTGGAATGCCACGAAGACCACTTGTGATCCTTTAGTCGCTTTTTTGGACAGACGAGGGAGCCGTATCTATACTTACTCCTATTGTTATCCAACCTTACAATTTCATAAGTGGTTCGTCTCGAAATGTTAACTCGCGATGTACTCGTCTTCCTGAGACCCAGGGTACGCTTTAGTGCTTTTGAATAAGGATCTTTTTGACATTCAGTAATAAGTTTAAAATCAATTTTGGTAGTTAAATCGACACGCGCGTGCCAACTAAATGGTTGCGTCGGCCGAATTTGTACGAAAATTGGCCTTTCTGAGTAAATTTTAAGTTGGTCGACTATTACTCGGTAACTAGTTATGCCAACTCAGCCGTGATAGTTTTCCTTTAAAATTCATTATATGTACTACTGCCACGTTTTTTTCACATTCCCAGTAGCAGCCATTACGCCGGCAGGGGGGGGGGACACATGACTCTCTCTCTCATGATATCTCGCAAACGAATCGCTTTAATTTATAAAAACCCATAATATCTTTGAACAAGCTATCCAATGATACCCCCCCACTATGGGTATGAGAAAAAAAAAAAAATCCCCACTTTAGCTGTAGGGAAGGTAAATAAATAAAAAAACAAGATTTTATTCTTCTATTTTGTCGGCGTGATTGATTTATATACCCATGCCGAATAACAGTTTTCTAGCACTAATGGCAAAGCCGAAGACGGACGGATGGACAGACGGACATGGCGAAATTATAAGGGTTCCTTGTTGACTACTGAACCCTAAAAAGGGGTGTGAACCGATCAAGGTCATGTTCGGTGGCGTATAGCGATTCCAAAAATGCTATTGTTTTTTTTTAATTATTTTAATTGAAATTTCTGTTTATTTGCAGGAAAACGTGGCGTTTCTGGTGCCGTGGGTGGTGGGCTGCATGACCTTCATGGCGCTGGAGGCCATGGCAATGGTCTACTCCAACATCCTCAGAGATCACGTGAACAGAGTGAGTACACAATTACTAAGAACTCTATTCTCTCGCCATCATCATTACGTGTATGTTATATATAATGGATGCGGTCAGGACAGCAATTTGAGAGGCAGTTTGATCAATCAACTTTTCTTGTCCCTTAGTTTTTACTGTAATTATTATCAGTCAGTATTAATAAAATCTATAAGGTCTTATAGCCAGGTAAACAGTCTATTTGAAAATGGATATGTTGCATCTCGCAAAAAAAACGTATTCAAGCAGAGAGCATGGTTATCCAGTAGGGGACAAACCACTATGTGTATACACACATATGTCCGCTGGGTATCCAGTGAAATGGAGGGCCTTTTTTTTAACCCATTTGTCATTTTGTATCACGCTTTAATATTAATTGAGTAAGGAATGCAACAACAATTAAAAACAGTAGATCGTATTTTCTAGCATTTTTTTATTGATTGAGACAAAAAACAAAGAAATTCACGTTACAATTACAATCAATGCCCATCTAGACACAACTTTGAAAAGGTTTATATGTCGACGGGAAGTTCTTAACTACTGATCTAATTAAAGATAAATTAAAAATAAGTAAGTATTTTAATTAATTTACAGAATATAGGCTACATTATGAGTATTACATTTAAAACAAGTTTCTGTCAAAAATTTCATTTTTGGTACAAGCTTTTATTGCCGACTGTACTTTTCTGTATACCGCCATCAACTGTTCATCAACATCATTGAGACGATTCTAACGAGCCCAAACTCAACGGGGTTACGTCGGTTAAGTACTGAATTCCCATAGCCACCTTCCGTCTCCATCATTAGATCTACTCGATGGTACCATAATATTGAATTGTCATCCAAACTACACTTATACCCAAAATTTCAGCTCAATTGGTCACCGGGAAGCGTGTCAAATTTAACTTGCAAGATTTCATTACAGACAGACAGACAGACAGACAACGGGACAGGTGAAAGTAAATAAAAGCTTGTAAACAGTGCAGTTATTTCAAGAAATGTGAGTATTTCGACGCTTGTAACGCGCAGATCGCCGCGCTTTTCCCATACCTGTCGTAACAATTTGTCCAACAATCCGTGTATTGTTGGCTCGAAACCCGGTTACCGCTGTTTGGCTTCCGTTTGATTGTGTTAGCGCTGCATTCGACTCAAAGGACCAAATTGAATTTGATCTAAACTTGATACTTTAGCAGACTTGCCAGTTTGATGTCCAGGTTTTGTGCGGCCAGCAAGTGTAATAGTTTAACTTTTAGCAAAAGCAGATAGGAAAATAATTTGACATATTTGTTCCTCACCGCAAAAGGAAAATAAAAACGGAACCCTTACTACCACTTTGTATTCAGTCTGTCTGTCTGCCAAGACCCTTTATCACAGAAACGCGTAAAGGAATCGAGTTGAAATTAAAACCATATGCTCAGGTCTACAGTCCCTTGTAACGCAAATAATAGGTAAGTACGGCCGTTTATGCCGCAAAAAAAGTACCTTTCGACACTCAAAGGAATCAAAATGGGTAGTTTCCGTTGACCTAGACTTATACAATTTGGCAAGTAATATCGTCTTATACTACAAGTATAGGGTGTCGAACTTCGAGTGATTTAAGGGCGTTGAGTGAAGGTCGCCAGAGCTCCCAAGGATGTTGTGTAAAGAGTCAGGGGCCCGCGTTAGTCCCTAGGTTAAGCTATCAACACAACGAATGCACACCAGGAACACAGCACCACATACCTACAAAGCAAGTAGTGGCCTACGGATTCTCGTGACACCAGAATCACAAGCGCACTGCTGACCCCTCATTGATTTGAGGATGCGTTACGCTGACAGCTGGAGACAAATGCAAGTGCCGCATGACTCAACACAGCGCACACTCGGGAGCTCTGGCGATCTTACTCACCACCAGGAAAACAACACTAAATACCCACAAAGCAAGTTGTGTAATGGCTGCGGTCTTCGGTACGGTGGAGGTTACTTTCATGACATGCCGCTGTTTCTACCTCTCTCAAATCATTGCAGTTCCGAGGATGACGTTGGGTGGGCAGATGAAGTTACAAGATATTTAGACTTGTGAAATGGGTTAATCAATTATATCTTGTTGATATTTTTTCCCGTTAGCCAGTAGACAAAAATTGCAGTCTCTTAAAAACTGGTCTGACTAAAAGATGGTCCATATAACGAGCAGTCGAACATGACAAGAAACCCCACATTTAGAAAATTGAAACCCATAAAGTCTGTTAATCTGTTTATGTTTAAAAACTGAAAAAAAGTTGATTCACCCAAATACACTGCTAGGGGTAGAGAAGTTTCGTGGCCCTAAGGACAAAGTATATTTACTTTACTCTTTGAATCAAAGTTAACAATGCCTACGAATTAATAATCTAGTAGACAAAATATGAATATAACACCTAACAAATGGCACAAACTTAAGTTAAATAAAATTTTATTCATTTACACAGAAAAAGACAAACTGTAAATAAAACTTAAAAAAAACAAAACTTATAATTACAATAAAAACGACGAATGTTGACGACCTCTGCAGCCTAGTTGGTAGTGACCCTGCCTACGAAGCAAGAGGTCCCGGGTTCGAATCCCGCTAAGGGCATTTATTTGTGTGACGAGCACGAATATTTGTTCCTGAGTCATGGATGTTTTCTTTGTATTTATGTACTTATTTATATATATAAGTATGTTTATCGTCGTCTAGTACCCATAGTACAAGCTTTGCTTAGTTTGGGACTAGGTCGATTTGTGTAAGATTGTCCACTAATATTTATTTTTATTTATTTATTTTTAAAATACCTTAACTTGATATACCAATAATCATAGCTAATTCAGTTCGATGTTAGGTTTCATCTTCCATCAGCTTTTCGTCTAATGTAATTTGATAATTAGGTATAACTTAGGTTGGTTTTTTTGCACAATCTTACACAAATCAACCTAGTCTCAAACTAGGCAAAGCTGAGTATCGGTACTAGATGCCAATAATCTACTTATATAGATAAATACATCCTTAAATACATAGAAAACATCCATGACTGAGGAACAAACCATATTAAAAATACCATATACCATAGTAAAAAAAATACAGAGAATTTATTTTTTTCACACAAAACTTGTTTTTGCTGTATTTAGTTCGTTTTATAAACTGGAACCATATAAACTAATTACAGACATAGATATACCTAATGTCAATGTATAT
This sequence comes from Epinotia bilunana, assembly GCA_947049275.1. Taxonomy (NCBI): domain Eukaryota; kingdom Metazoa; phylum Arthropoda; class Insecta; order Lepidoptera; family Tortricidae; genus Epinotia; species Epinotia bilunana. Next base: position 27,081,320 of record OX346256.1, read on the forward strand.
GCAAAGTTTCGTTACAATCCAACACGTAGTTTTAAAATGAGAAGCGTAAATAAATTTGTATGGGAAGGTGAAATTCGGCCGAGCTTACTGCGGACTCTTAAAGGCTAAAATACATACAATTATAAAATTTAAAACGAATTATAGCTATAGTAGCACTTTTTATGTTTTTAAAAGGCCTGCATTATTTACTTATTTTACACACGTTTACATGACATACCAGTAAAAAAGAAACAATGCGTCATAATAATAAAACGCATTTTCCTCTTCAATAGAAAGTATATTAACTCTAAGTTGGAATAAAATGCCATTCTAAAACAAAATGATCTTTACTCTATTTCCACACCTACACACACACACATACATACCTACACATGTCCTATTAAAGTTCAAGTTTCATTGCCAATTTGTACGGTGGGCGAGTAGAGGTTATTGATCTTTACTCTTAGATCACCTATATCATATCAGACTATATCTACATCTACTGGGCTGAAACAGCACTTAGCAAATTACAATATATTCGCGCCCCGGTGGGCAATGAATTTGCATGAATGTCGTTTCATTGTCGCCCTAACTAGAATTTCGGAGGTCAAACTGGCTAGAAATACCGTATGAATGTGTTGTGTGCGGCTTCAAGTAGTTTAAGGGTGAATCCACCAGAGCCGTGCGAGGCAGCGAGGTGGTGAACGAGAAAATATCTACTAATAACATTGCCGGCCAGAGCTACGGTAGCCTAGTGGTTCAGGGGGCCTAGACAAGGTTACAATCGACAAGCGCTAACGCCAATACAAAACTTATAAAATGTATGGGGATAACAGATGTTAACGAAAAGTGTTTCGTCGGCACCTGTCATTCCCCTACATTTTATTATTTTCTATTGGCGTTAGCGCTTGTCGATTGTAACCTTATCTACGGCCCCAGGCATGCGGCTATCAAGCGGCGGGTTCGTGGGTTCGGATCCCGGATCGAACCAATGAGTTTTTTGGAACTTATGTACGGAATACCGCTACCTTTTCGGTGAAGGAAAACATCGTGAGGAAACCGGTCTAATCCGAATAAGTTCAGATGGCAGTTGCTTTGGTAAAATTAGTACCTATGGATCAAATCTTGGGATTAGATGTCAAAGCGGACCCCGGGCTCCTGGAGGCCACAACCGGGAATAACGCAAGAAGTGATGACCATTACTGGTCTCTGTCGCGCATCGCTTCCTTGCTCATCGCCTCGCAACTTGGCACAGCTCTGGTCGATACTCACAGGTTTTATAACCACTCAGTGGTTTTATACTTATATAAATGGCAAATAGTGAAAACAAACCAATTGAACGTTTTTCCAATTATATATTTCTAAAGATCAATCATGATGCTATCTATTATCGATCGATACACTCGTTTAAGGCGATGCCTTTATTTGAGTCGAACACGCCCCCTAGACAGAGACACGCTGATGCCATCCGCGCACGATCACAAGATATGTAACACTCTTCGGGAATGGCTTTTTTGGACAAATTTCGATGAATACCTAACTTAGAGACGTTTTATCTTTTCATAAAGTGAGATTTGAGATGAGATAAAATACTATAGTATTAACTTTGTGGTGTCGTAAAATAATGTATCGTTTGAGTAGGCTGAGTAAAAAAAGGAAAATACAGACCCAACTTTGGTTTTTTTTTCTATCGAGGAAATTTTAAGCAATCATGTATCGATCAAATCAGATAAACAATCATATAGTCAAGAATCATATATCTGAAAATCAGATCATATTGTTTCTTAATCTAGTCAGAACGGCGTTTCAAAGCACGCGATAATTTCCAATGCACAGCCTTAAGTTGAAATAACTAACCATTTTCATAATTATACCTACTTATCCTATCCTATACTATCCTATATATTATACTATTTATATTTGCAATCACGTTCTCTGAAACGGCTCTAACGATTTAATGAAATTTTGAATATATATGGGTTTATTTATTTTATTTTATTTTTATCTATTTTCACTCGAGCAGAGCTCGGTCGCCCAGGGACTTTTGATTATACGTCAAATAGAACAGGTTGTTTACATTTTTGTTAATACTATGACGGTGGCAAAAAAGAATACGGTCTACCTTGATAGTAATCAAACACCGTAGCCTATGCACGCTTGCGATTCCAGAACAATCACAAGCGTGTTGCCGGCCCTTTATTGATTTGTGGATTCGCTGTACAAGTGTACACATAGCTATAGGTAGACCTTTTAATTCAGTCCTCGATTACGTGACACACGGGTGCAGGGTTATGATGATAACGGGACGCGCACGGCGTGCTGACCGCGGACTATGCCTCCCGTTAAGCGGTCTCCCTCTAGAGACGAACCCGGGTCTCTCGCTCTCCACACAACACATTATCAACACCATGTTTCAACATTCCCATTGATCCAGTTTAAATCGCTGAGAACCATTATTTCTGAAGCCTAAAACTTCAAGTTTTCCGCGCGTTGTTTAAATGCCATAATTAGTAGGTTGGCGCCCATCGTTATTCACTTAAGATTGTTTTGAACCAGCCGATGTCAAAGTTATTAAGGTGTGGTTAACCGTGTGATTTACCGTCAAGTTGATGGCACTGAACCACATAATACGCGGCCTCGGCCCGCACTCTGTCACGACACGTCCGAATCGCTAAACTTAAATGGCAGTGGGCGTCCGAATTGCTAAACTTAAGTGGCAGTGGGCGTCCGAATCGCTAAACTTAAGTGGCAGTGGGCGTCCGAATTGCTAAACACACGCCACTGGCTTTAAAAAAAACACAAAAAAAATAGAAAATCTATAAGTATTGAACCTGGTCACAAAATTTCACAAGAATCGTTTGAGAAATGCGACCTGTAAAGGAAAGCCGGACTTTCTTCTTCAGCTGTTTTACGAAAGCGACTGATATCTAAATCCGATGACGACGAATTATCACGAAATATGATAAGAAACTTCAATGTCTCTTACTTTCGCTTCTGCTCAGAGAAATTCTACAGCAAATTATAATGTTTTTAAATTGGCTCCAAAACGGCCCAGTTCAGAATACACTCCGTAGGTAAAGCAAGTACCGGAAGATTGCTCCGGGGCACAGTTCCCCTCTAGAGACCTTCATTATAAATCAAATCGACGTACCTACCTATCTATTTAATGGAAATACTTTGACTTCGCGAGGAATTGAAATGTGTGGTGAATAAATAGGTCACCGGCTATTATTGTGGGCTAAGTTTTTCTGTATCATAGTGTTCATGGTGAATTATTATCATAACATACTAATTTTATGATAATAATTCACCATGATAACTGTTACGTACCATGACTTTTTTAGGGTTCCGTAGTCAACAAGGAACCCTTCGCCATGTCCGTCTGTCTGTCTGTCCGTCTTCGGCTTAGCTCAGTAATCATTATTAATAGAAAACTGAAATTCGGCATGAGTATATAAATCAATCACGCCGACAAAACAGTATAATAAAATCTTGAAAAACATTTTTTTTAGCACCTCCCCTACACCTAAAGAGGGGATGCAATTTTTTTTTTCTCGTTAAGCCCATGGTGTGGTGTTAGCTTGTTTAAAAATATTATGGGTTTACTACAACCATTTTTCAAATCAGTCATTCGTTTGCGAGATATTGGGCTTTAAAGCCCTAATTTTTGTTCAAGTCATGTGTCCTCCCCCCCTGCCGGCTAAATGGCTACTACTGCGGATGTGAAAAAAATCGTGGCAGTAGTACATAATCATAATGAATTTAAAAGGAAAACTATCACGGATAAGTAGGCATAAGTAGTTACCGAGTAATAGTCGACCAACTTAATGTGTACTTGGAAAGGCCGATTTTCAGAGAGGAAAAATTACTGGTATGTTACGAGTATACGGGTAATATAATATAATATACATCCTTACTATAATTTACCATTACATAAAGATCATATTAAACAAGTATAATAAATACAATATAATATAATACCTGCTACTAAATACTACCAAGAGTTAATCTCGAGAATTTTCGAGTAGATGCTTGCGCAGCTTGCGTTTGAATGATAATTTACTTTGAGCTTGTCGCATGCTAAAGGGGAGAGTATTCCATAGACGAGAAGCCTGCACAGTGAACAACCTGGACGTGGAATGGGAGCGGTGATGAGGGACAGCGTGGACAAGTTTACGGGAGGTGCGGAGTTCATAGTCAGGTCTCGCAGTTAATGTAAATTTAGAATTAAGATAATGGGGGACAGCTGGGTCATATAAGATAGAATTAAGGGTAGTAAGAATTTTAAAATTTCTGCGCTCGCGAATGTGAAGCCAATGAAGTTTTCTCCGATAAGCAGATACGTGATCTTACTTACGGAGACCGAAAATGACCGAAATGTATGCAGTTGTTTAGAAGCCGCTCCAGCCTGTCCAGTAGCCTTTGTGTTACATTGGTGTAGCACACATCACTATAATCGATGATAGGCAACACTAGAGCCTGTATGAGGTGAGTTTTGTGCTCACCGGCAGAAAATGCTTAAATCTGTGGAGCGATCTCAGTGTTAGTAACACAGCGACACACGTCAGAGACCAGGACAGGCCACTGCAGAATTGGAATTGATACAATTTATTGAATTATAACCGAAATAAAACATGATTATGAAAAAAATATTGAAACAAAAGACATAAAAAATACCGTTGCTATTTTGTTTGTCATCGTCTACGCATACTCTAAGTTCATTCGGCCCTACAATGCGACCCACATCATAGTCCAATCAATGAACTCACAACTTGTATGGAAAAAAATACAATTTTGGAAATAATTTATAATAGCTTATTTTTTTGTGTAACGGATATATTATCACTTAAATAGTTATTTCAGTATATCAGCGACATAATCTGACAAAATGTTAGACATCAAAAAAATGATAAATTAGCGAGCTTGTGAAAAGTCAGAAAAAATATGAATAAATATTTTTGTCTTTATAATAAGTATATTGTTTCATTTACATTTGCTCTATAATATTCAAGATAAAAGTACAAAAAAAGACAATGCAGGCTTCATTTAAATCTACATAATTACTTCCGGGTGGAAAGTTTGTCGGATTCTTGGATAAATCATCTTAGAATAACATTTGAAAATGAAATCACCAAAAAAAACGTTATTATAAATTAATGTTTTTCAAAACCGTATTTTGCCTGGAGTATCAGTAGCTGTCCACTTAACAGAAGACAAATTGGTCGTATTACCATAGACAAGCCCGTCCGCCAGCCACGCCCACACGGGTGGGGTGCGCATAAATCTCGAGTAAAATAGGAATAATCAGGATTGAATTCGATGTCTCAAGACAAGGACATTGTTCTCTCTGACGAGATAAAGAATGGCCGTGACGTTTCAAGGCCTCCTTCAATTTATTGGGTAGTGGAATAAAAATTAAAAATGTTTTAAGTCACTTTACGAAACAAATTATTTTATTAAATATTTTGTTTCGTGACAATTTAATGTTAGAATGGGTCGAGCTAATAGCTGACCAATTCTAGAGCGCTGTGAGTACTATGTGACGACATTATGGAATATATATAAAACCATACTAATATTTTAAATGCGAAATCGTTTCTGTCTGTCTGTTACCTCTTCACGCTTAAACCTTAACGAAATTTGGTATAGATAAGATGAATCCCAGGAAAGGATGCAGGAGAGTTCGCGAAAATCATCCCCTGACGGGGTAAAATGGGGGATGAAAGCTAAGATATAAACGAGTTCTGAGTTCAGCAGGTCGATCACGTAACGCATTGTACGCGCATCAAGTAGATCTAAATGTCACATGGAAAAATGACAGTTAGTTTGTCCTTGTTGTCCCAGTTGTTGTGTCCCAACAAAACGTTACGTGATGACCCCTCAAAGAAGAAACTGATATTAATGCCTTCCACGCAGATATTTGCTCTTACTGGGACTCAAACCCAAAACCGTCAGCTTCACAGGCAGGATCATCATCTACAACCTAACCGGAGGTCAAAAAAAAGATGTAAGCAGTGAAATAATCATTAATTAAATCTTGAGTACCTAACCTTCCTTTATTTACCACTAGCTTCTGCCCGTACGTAACTCAATGCAGATTTTCACCCCCATTTCACCCCTTTAAGGGCTGATTGCAGGTATAAAAACTATTTTGTGTTCTTCCCCGGGACTCAAACTATCTGTATACAAATATATATCTAAATCGGTTCAGCGGTTTACGCGTGAAGAGGTAACAGACGCATCCTACTGTAATATCCTACTGTAATATCCTACTAATATTATAAATGCGAAAGTTTAGATGTTTGGATGTTTGTTACTCAATCACGCTTAAACGGCTGAACCGATTTGAATGAAATTTTGCACGAAGATAGTTTATAGCCTGGATTAAAATATAGGATAGTTTTTATTCCGAGTCCACGCAGACAAGTCGCGGGCGGAAGTTAGTTTATAATATAGTATGGATTTGTGGCAGATAACGTACTGTGATGACATAAAATGTTGCTACTCACCTCTTAAAAACCCAGACTGTATAAGTTTCTGACAAAAATTTCATTTTTTGTACAAGCTTTTATTGCCGACTGTACTTTTCTGCATACCATCATCTCATTGAGACGATTCTAACGAGCCCGAACTCGATGGGGTTACCTATGTGGTTTTATTACGTACTTCCTATGGCCACCCTCAAGCTCCATCATCAGATCAGCTCCACGTCATCATAATATTGCATTGTCACGCGATTTATACATACATGCAAAATTTCAGCTCAATCGGAAACCGGGAAGTGGATCAAATTTAACTTGCAAGATTTGATTACAGACAGACAGACAGACAGACAACGGGACAGGTGAAAGTAAATAAAAGCTTGTAACAAGTATTCGATGGTTATTTAGCCATCTCGACCGTAAATTAAATTAGTCTGAGTGGTCCAATTTTTTTATGCAACTGCAAGTGTATTTCATTTCAGCCTATTGCAGTCCACTGCTGGACGTAAGCCTCCTCCAGGGTTCGTCACATGGCCCGATCTCCCGTTTTCGCCATCCAGTCACCACCAGCCACTTTTTTCAGGTCGTCGGTCCATCTGGCCGGAGGGCGTCCTACACTACGCTTGCCGAGTCGTGGTCTCCACTCGAGAACCCGTCTACTCCACCGATCATCGGTTCTGCGACAGATGTGAGCCCACTGCCACTTCAGTTTGCTACACTTCTGAACTATGTCAGTGACTTTGGTTTTTTGTCAGATAATCTCGTTCCGGACTTTGTCCCTTAACGAGATTCCGAGCATACCCCTTTCCATAGCTCGCTGTGTGACGTGTAGTCGGTGGGCTAGTTTCACTGTCAGGTTCCACGTGTCGGCTCCGTATGTCATGACCGGCAGGACGCACTGATTGAATACCTTGGTCTTCAGGCATTGTGGCAAGGGTGACTCGAAGATGTGACGCAACTTTCCAAATGCTGCCCAGCCAAGCTGCACTCTTCTGGTGATTTCACTCTCAAAGTTGTCTCTATCCAGCTGAAACTTTTGTCCTAGGTAGACGTACTCCTGGACAACTTCAATGGCTACACCTTCGACGGAAACGGGCACAGGGACGATGTGCTCGTTGAACATGACCTTAGTCTTGTCCAAATTCATCCCTAGCCCAACGCGTCTCGAGGCAGCATTAAGACCGGACAGCATTTCCTGCAGGTCTTGCAGCGATTCTGCCATTATAACTATGTCGTCAGCAAAGCGGAGGTGTGTGAGATATTCACCATTGACATTGATGCCCATTCCATTCCACCGCAGGGTCTTGAAGACATCCTCCAGAGCATTGGTGAAGAGTTTCGGGGAAATAACGTCACCCTGTCTTACACCTCTGAGCAACTGGATGGGTCTTGTTTGGTGGCTCTGCACTTGGACGGACATAGTCGCCATTTGGTAGAGACTTCTCAGCACCTCCACGTACCGCCAGTCGACTTGGCATCGCTGCAAAGACTCCAGAACGGCCCAGGTTTTGATGGAGTCGAAGGCCTTCTCGTAGTCCACAAACGCCATACACAGCGGTTGGTTATACTCCTCGGACTTCTGTATAACCTGCCGAACAGTATGGATGTGGTCCACGGTGCTATAGCCTTTACGAAACCCAGCCTATTCCGGTGGCTGAAAGGCGTCAAACCTTGATGCCAGACGATTCGTGACGACTCTCGAGAACAACTTATAGACGTGACTCAGAAGCGTGATCGGCCTATAGTTTTTAAGGAGCGTTTTGTCTCCTTTCTTGAAAAACAATGCCACTACACCTCTGCTCCACGCCTTGGGGGTAGTCCCATTGGTTATTACAGAGTTGAAGAGCCTCTTCAACTCCCCAAGAACAGGTTCACCCCCAGCCTTGAGGAGCTCAGAGGCTACTCCATCTTCACCGAGAGCCTTCCCATTACTAAGCTGTTTGAGAGCCGCCTCGATTTCGTCGACATCTACGTCTGGGAGATCTTCAGTGAAGTGGCGGGTAAGTGGGGCTCTAGGGTCTCTCGCGTCAGGTGTAGGCTTCGGTGCATACGAAGCATACAGATGTCCGTAGAAGTCCTCAATTTCAGCCAGTATCCCCGGGACTGATGTGACGGTTTCACCATTCGAGGTAGCTAGCTTTGTCAGATGACTCCTCCCCAGTGTCTTGGTAAAGACCTTCGACCCCCGATTTCGTTCGATCGCCTCATGTACTAAGCGAGTGTTCCAGCTGCGAAAGTCGCGTCTCACCAAGCTCCTGATTTTCTTGTGGAGTGACTGGGGATCTGACAAAGTTTCCTCTGGTGTCTCACGTGTAAATCGCATCAAATCCAGGGTCTCGCTAGAAAGTTTGGACTTCCTATCTGACCGCCTTTTCCGAAAATGCCTCGTTCCCACTTCGCGTATCACCCCAATTAAGCCGTCCAGATCCTCGTCAACATTTGCCGGGGTCTCCAGTGCGGCGAATCTATTTCTCAATTCCAGTTGGAATGCCTCATGTCCAGCTTGGGGCACATTTGGACGAAGAACAGACCTCACCATGCGACTACGTTCGAGCTTAAAATTGATACTTAGGGTGCCTCGCACAAGCCGGTGATCGCTACTTAAACCTGCTGATCACTGAGACATCCCTATGTGCTTCTTGTCGGCTATGTGAAGTCAATTTCGTTCTTCGTCACACCGTCGGGGCTCTTTCAGGTCCACTTCCGTTGGGGCTTTTTCTGATAAAAGGTGTTCATACAGAACAGCCCCTGCATGCTAAGGAAGTTGACCAGCATTTGGCCCCTACGGTTTCTGCGCCCATAGCTATGCTGTCCCAAACAAGATTCACCGCATTCTTTTCCCACTTTCGCGTTGAAGTCCCCCATGACAACAGTATAATGGGTTTTGGTGGTACGATTCATGGCCTTTGACACATCGTCGTAAACGGCCTCCACCTCCTCATCTGAGCTGCTCGATGTCGGCGCATATACCTGTATGACCTTGAGAGAGTATCTCTCGGTCAGTTTCAGTACAAGGTACGCTACCCGTGCCGAGACGCTGCAGATCTCCATCACGTTGTCACGGAGGGCTTTGTTGACCAGGAATCCCACGCCACCCTGAGATTGTTGGCTCCCTTCCCTAAAGTAGATGGATAGATGGCCCGACTCAAGGGTTATCGTGTCCTCCCCCTCTCTACGAACTTCCGATAACCCGAGAACATGCCATCGTATCTTCTCTAATTCTACTTCAAGGATCTGGAGGCTTTCGTCCAGCCGTAGACTGCGTCCGTTGTATGTAGCCAGGGCCAATTGTTGGCAGCCGTCCGTAGCCCGGGGATTCCTAGCACCCCCTACCCTACCGTAACCAAGGCCGCTGCCGTGACCTGGAATAGTAGGGCGGCCGGGAACTGGGGGCCGTTTCTTTTTGTGTGTATCCATAGAGGGTATTGCCCGTAGTCACCACGCTGGGCAGGCGGGTTGGTGACCGCAGTGTATTTATGTGGACTGTGTTGTCTACGTACACAAGAGGCGCTGCTGCCCACCTCTCGGATGGTCCCTTAATCGCCTTCTACGATACCCACGGGAAGAAATGGGGTGGTGCTATTCTACTCCGCCGGCACCACACGGCAAAGTGTATTTAATTCATCAATAAATACTCATCCGAATTTAAGCTTTTAAGGATATCTTCGTATTATTATTTAGCAAGTAAGCTGTCTAAACTGACGGAATATATCGCTATTGTCAGTATCCCATTACCGCAGTCATGTCGATCATAGTCATCGGTTCTCAACAATATATTTATATCGTGTTAAGTAATATAATAATATTTATTACGAAATATAACTAAACTTATAAAAGTTAATGCCCCCCCCCCCCCCGGCATTGTTTTTGAATATAGTAATTTACAATATTAGTATTAAATGTACACCACTAAAACAGTAATAATGAATACAAATATCATTAAATTAAAAGAATCAAAATACCACATTCAATAACATTACATAGAATAAATGCATTTAAAATACAATTTAGACGTCCATAATTTAAAAACCAATATCTAAATTACGATGTCAAACAAATGTCATTCTAAAACTTTATGCTGACAAAGCTCCTAAAGCGACTAAAATCATTTCTTCAACAAAAACGCTAATGCTGCTCCAATGAGAAGTACTGCTTTCAAAGCAGCCCAGTGAAATCCTTTACTGACTTCACTGACAGCTTACCGATTAGATACCGTACCAAGCTGGCACCGACGAATGCGGAAGTGGCCTAAAGTCTGTCAATACCCGTTAGTTTTTTTATCGATTAACGATTTCATGTCCTTGACATCGATATTATCGTAAAGGTCTTTTGTAATTATAATTTCAGCCCATTAATCGATTTTTCTCTTCAGTTACACTGGTTTGAACGACAAATACTATTAAAAGAAACTTCAAAGTGTTTTTTGTAATTCGCTTATGCTTTAAGAGTATTTTGTTACCAACTACTAGTAATTTGTTTTTCCTTTCTTTATTAAACTAGGTACTTTATGAAAACATAACCTATTATGAAGTATGAAATGATCAATAAAATATTTTGAAAAATACCAACATCGGTTTAGTGTTTATCTATAATAAAGAATAAGGAAGTGCTCAACTTAAACATATTAATGAATAAAACTTAAAATTTAAATACATGCGTATTTTATTAAATTTACACTATTAAATCACAGAAGTTTTGAAAATATTTTTGATAGTAAGTGATGATGTTGAATGTTCTTTGATAGATGCACAAACTGTAACAAGTTTGTTAATATTAACACGTTATTAATATTGGATTTTCATATTGTAACTTTGACTTCGATTGATTCAATTTTGTGTACAATTTTACCAAGCAGAAACGTCCGGTAACGTAATTCCGAATTTCGATCAAAGTGGAAAATCGGGGCACCCTAAGGTGTAATTAAAAAGAAGAGTGAAAAGGATTTACAGAACTACACGTACCCACGGTAGCTCAGTTGGCAAGAGCGATGGACGGATTCCTGGAGTCGCGGGTTCATATCCCGCTCGTGGTGAATAATTTGTCAATTTTCCACTTTGTTCGAATTTTTTAATTAATTTGGTGACCAAAAATGAATGGCATTATATTGTAACTTCTTATCCATTAAAGACAAAGTAACTTTACTTGTACATGTCTCATATATTATGTGAGCCATTGGCCTTAAGGGGCTCCACGCGGTTTTGGCTAGTTTTGACGAGTTTTGAGTTGATATTCCTCCGTCAAAACTAGATTATATATATATAATATTTGATTTATCTCAACATGGTCCAAAAAAGCTCTGTTTTCGATAATAGTATGTTGTTTATGCGCTTTTAAATATGTAATTTACATTTAACTGTTCCTTATGGACGTCTCTAACAACCTACGAGAGATTTTTATTTTTAACTATTTTTTTCAAAAGTTACGTCCAAAAAACTGGTTTTTTGGCCTGAAATTGCCCAAGTTTGGGGCCATATATCCCGAGATCTGTGAGTTTTGAAGTAAATAATGGGATACTATATCTGTAAAACTCGCTGTTAATACAATAAGCCATTAAAAACACGAAAAAACCGTTACAGTTACAGATCGAAGGTCATTTGGAGCTAGGAGCCCCTTAAATGGGTTAAGATAGAAAGTAATTGTTGTAATAATTATTTTATTTGTATAAAGAAGTTTCCGTACTTACTTATGTTGTTTTTTCAATCTTTTAAACTTATAAACACTTTCAATGTTATATGTCACCATAAATACATAAGTATTTATACTCAAGGGTATTTAAAAATAAATTAACTTTTGATAGCGTCGTTTTAGCTCCGTAATTGAGACGAAACACAGATCCTTAACTAATTGAGGGGCTACGTAATTGTTTGCTTCAAAAGGGGTCCATCGCTACAAAAGTTTGAGAACCGCTGCGCATCGATCACGTTCTTCATAGACCGTCACGCGTACATGCAGCACGTGCCGCCTACGGCGTAGCGGCTCTACGAACATCACGTGGCTAAAATTCTCGGAACATTCACAGATGGTTGACCGCCATAAATTTTGCAGTGCAATGCTCCATGTTGCTAGCCGATAGCATGCAAGAACCCGTTTGTTTGTACATTTTTACAATTGCATTCCATTTGAAGGATAAAATAAAACAAGGCGTATGGCGTAAAGGAAACGATAAAACCTCATCATCATCATATCAGCCGAAAGACGTCCACTGCTGGACATAGGCCTCCCCCAAAGAGTGCCACAATGACCGGTCCTGCGCCACCCGCATCCAGCGGACTCCCGCGACCTTTACCAGGTCATCAGTCCACCTTGTGGGGGGCCTACCCACGCTGCGCCTTCCGGTACGTGGTCGCCACTCGAGAACCTTTCCGCCCAAACGGCCATTGGTTCTACGTGCAATGTGCCCCGCCCACTGCCACTTAAGTTTAGCAATTCGGAGGGCTATATCGGTTACCTTGGTTCTGCTGCGGATAGCCTCATTTCTGATGCGACCGCGCAGGGAAACTCCCAACATAGCCCTCTCCATTGCCCTTTGGGTGACTTTGAGCCTTCTTATGAGGCCCATAGTAAGCGACCACGTTTCCGTGCCATACGTCATCACTGGCAACACACACTGGTCAAAGACTCTCGTCTTGAGACACTGCGGAATATTGGACAAAAAGATGTGCCGTAGCCTCCCGAATGCTGCCCAGCCGAGTCAGATTCGACGATTGACCTGTTTCTCAAAGTTGGACCTACCTAACTGAATAGTTTGTCCAAGGTATATATAATCGTCTACAACTTCGAGCGTAAAGTTGGCTTATCCATGTTCATCCTTAGACCAACTCGCTCGGAGGCTTTACTGAGGTCATCGAGCATCGTGCTTAAGTCCTCCATGGTCTCAGCCAAGACTACTATATCTTCAGCAAACCGAAGTGAGTGATGTACTCGCCGTTGATGTTGATGCCTAGCCTTCTCCAGTCTAGAGTCTTGAACACGTCCTCCAGTGCAGCGGGGGTAACAGTTTTGGGGAAATAACATCCCCTTGTCTAACACCCCGCTGCAGCGGAATAGGCTTCGAACTCTGATCCTGGAGTCGGACAGTCGACTAGTGGCGTTCTCGCACAAACACTTCAGCACTTCGATGTAGCGGCAGTCTTCTTGGCACCGTTGGAGAGACTGTAGTACAGCCCAGGTTTCGATCGAATCGAAGGCTTTCTCGTAGTCCACAAACGCTAAGCAGAGAGGCAGGTTATACTCCTCAGTCTTCTGTATAACCTGGCGGAGCGTATGAATGTGGTCTACGGTACTAAAACCTCTTCGGAAACCGGCTTGTTCGGGAGGCTGGAAGTCATCAAGCCTGCGTGCGAGACGATTCGTAATGACCCTTGAAAACAGCTTATAGACATGGCTCAGAAGTGAGATGGTTTAGTAGTTCTTCAGCAGAGTGTTGTCACCCTTTTTGAAGAACAGCACCACCTCACCTCTGTTCCACGCCTTTGGCGTTCTCCCTTCCAGTAGGACGGTGTTGAATAACTTCTGAAGGGCCGTAAGGATCGGTTTTCCACCCGCCTTCAGGAGTTCGGCTGTAATTCCGTCTTCACCTGCCTGGTGCCTTGCTATTCTTGAGCTGTTTCAGAGCCATTCTAATCTCGTACAGGCTGATGTCCGGGATGTCGTCGGTGTAGTGTCGGGTAAGTCTAGCTCTAGGGTCTTCTGCCGGACCAACTTCGGGTTTGCGAGTTGACGTGTATAGCTGTCCGTAAAAACGCTCTATCTTACTCAAGATAAAACCTGTTTAAACATAAATAGTAAAATCTTGAATTTAATTTATTAGTACAAGGGAAATCATTTCCGACCAGAAATCATCCTCTTCTACTTACCCGACTTAATTTTAACATATTTTTTCCTGAATTCGACACTCTTCTTATCTTGTTATAATTCGGCCTCAGTTTTTAATTGAAATGAAATGAAATAATTTCCATAAAATTGATGCTCTGTCCTTGATGATGAACATTGAGTCGAAATGGCTTTTGGGTTATGAACCGGATACAACAGTGCTATAACTATGTTATCTTTTGTTTCAGCAATTCGACGCCATGTGCAAAGCGGAGATATCGTTTCTAATACCAAGAATACTTCTAAACGTGAGTTTCACTAGATTAATACAACCTTTTCCATTGTGATTAAAACACAATTTATTTTAATGCCTGTGAAACTTTGCGGTGTCATTTATCGTAATTAAATGGAATGATTAATTGTAAAGTCATACACACACGACAATATATTGCCACCTTTTATTTATGCTTGTACCAATAGTCTCGTAGTTTTCCCGCTAAGTAGCGTAAAGCGGCTATGGTGCCCGCTAAGCATGTTCTTGACAGTGGCAGTTTTAATAATTAAAGTAGGTAAACGTTCCCATATTTAACACCTTAGTGCTTGGTAGTTTACAACTATTGTTTGTCTCTATCATGTTCACGTAGGATTAAAAGTATCAAATATTGGACCAGTGTTGAGCACTGGGACGTTTAACTTATACACAAATACGTTACCAAAATTACACAACTCCAGCCCCATAGTGCGCTCATAGATATGTTAAATAGATATACTTAGAATCTAAATTACCTACAAAAAACATCTAAGACTAATTTATTATGATTATTCATGCTTTACACAGAACAGTTTGCCCTTGCCGGGATTGAAACCCAGTGACCATCAGCTGCGTAGGCAGGGTCACTCAACTCTATGTAATAGGCTAAACTTGTCTTCAAAAAGTCAAAAATTGGTTCTTAAAGTAATACCAAAATTATCACCTTTTAAGACATCATAAGGCCCCTTTTGATTATTTTGCCACATCAGAAACTGAATCAGAAAGTACCAGAAAGAAAACCAAATGATATAAAAATATTTCAAAACGGGAAAGAAACTGTTTTTGATAAAATATCTAAATTGCTGAAATATTTAGAGTGAAACTTTCAAATAAATAGAAAGCGTTTTTAATCCTAAGGAAGTCAGTAACAAAACAAAAAATGAAAATGTTGCCATCAGTTTTTCCAGAATGATAAAAAAATGTAAAGACAACCACGAAATGGAAGTTTCGTTCATTAATTAAAGTTAACAGAAAAACTGCAACATTAATTTAAAATGTCCAAAGTTTTGAAAATTATCCTTATCTAAATTCACGGACGAAAAGTTCACGAAGGTCAGCTAAAAATAAAAGTGAACATAAACATTTAGACATAGACATTTTTAACAGTAATATCCAATCTGTGAGGCGTAATCTGGTGATCAACAGCTTTGAGTGAGTTTGTCCTATTCGGTGACTGTAGATTAGTAATGTGTGTGTGTGATTTACGTATGTTGTTACTTTGGTTTTACCTACTGCTTTGAGTTCAAATAAGATTAAGTAGTTAGTGTTACAATGCGATAGTGTGAACCACCTAATAATTCCCAGTAAGTTACTATTGGTGGGAACCTGTAATTGGCTTTTTGTAACCTAATTAAGTTAACCACGTTTTATTAATAGCTGTTGGTTCTCCGAATAATAATAAATAATAAATAAATAATAAAACAAGCAAAATTGTTTTCCATTTCTGAACGGCAAACATTTCCAAAACCATTGCAAATTGTTAAATGGGTCAATCAACAATTTCTCGTTGTTATTCTGTTTTTTTTAAGAAACTGTAATTTTGTCTTCTAGGTAACGACCTAGGAGACAAAATTACAGTTTCTTAAAAAAAAAAAAAATACCGACTTCTAACATACCTCGTAGATGCTACATACAAAAAGAGGTCAAACAGGACAAGAAGACCCCATATTTGGTGATACCCATAAATCGCAGTTTTAAAAAGTGTCTCAGGAGACTTAACAATGGCAACAAGTGACTGAAAATAGTTGATCCACCGAAATAAGCTATCATGGCCATGTGTATTATGATACATTTTTTGAAACATATTTTCTTTGTACCCGATTGTCTCTGAAGGAGGGTTATGTTTTTAGCGTATGTATGTACGTGGACAAGAAAAAAATATATCACGTCCAATTGGCTTGACGGATTTCGACAATACATGTCGTTGTTTTCCTCATAATCGTGTCATAGTCATAGGCTATAATCCTACGTAATTGCTTGGTGTATACACCAACCTTATAGTAATCAGTAAAACTATTAGAGTGATACACCCTGAAACTTATGATTGCGCTGGAATAGTACATTACTGCAGACGCCGGGAAGGGTGTATGAGATACACTTGTTTTTCAGAGAATCAAAGGTAGGTCGAATCTTCAATCTCAACGCGGGATAATAGGGGCGTATGCACCGTTTTTGGTCTAGGAGTGACAATACGACCTGAATTTAGCAATATGAATGTTAGGCCGTAAGAGCCAACTTTATTTTTATACGAGAATAATAAGGGTGTATACTCAAGTTTTGGATTACGACTGCGGATATGACCTTAAAGTTATTTAATCATCGTGTATATATTACCTAATTAATAGTAAAATAAAAAATCATGTCAATTACGCCCCTCCTTTAAGCTAAATCTTCAAACACAACGTGGGTCGTATTTGCCATAAAATTGCGAATATCGCAGCTTTAACTACATCGATAGAGAAAAAAAACGGAACAAAACTGCATCAAAAAGTCATTTTGGCCAAAATGGCGTTTACGCCCTTTGAGTCTAAAGGTATCGATATATTATTTGAAAAACTTTTGACTTCATTTGTTACTGGCAGAACTGAACCCTATTTTTTTTATGACTGTAAATAAGAAGATTAAGACATGGATCTATGTATACAGGTGTTCTGGAACTCAACGATAACCTGGTACCGGGTGGGAGGCCAAGGTATACCAGTTATAAAAAATAAGAAAACACAATAAAAAATTTTAAAAAAAAATAAAAAAAATTGTTATCACAGCACTTAAAAATGCGACCAAGGGTGTCATATTTTCTACTTTTTCAAAAAATGTCTATTACCGCTTGACTAAGTGACATGGATTTTTTTTCTTATTTTATTCATAACTGGTATACCTTGGCCTCTCACCCGGTACCAGGTTTTCGTTGAATTACGGGACACCCTGTTTAGCCATCACTGAGGTTGACGCAACTTCCAACATCTCTGTATTAGTGCTCTTTTGCGGAGTCGGCGGCGACATAGTAACGTACAGAAACTTGACGAAATCAAATACGGCGAGGAAACTTTGTCGGTATATCTCGACCAGTAAGTATTGAAAATCGTAGACACTCACTCCTGCTTGCTGCTGCTCCGGCTGCTCTGTAGTGATTGCGTATTCTTCTTGTTTCAGTCGGGGTCACCACTTTAGGGGAAATAGTTGATGGATGAGTTATACACCTTTGTCAGGAATATGATAACTAACTTTATTTACTTTACAACTAGTATTTATATCCAAAGCCTAAGGCCCTTTATCGCTAACTTACATTTGATATCTTCACCACCTTATCTCGATCGATGCGCGTGAGATTGTAAGGAAAACTCCTCACTCTCATATCGCACGTTCCAGATAAGGTAGCCAGCCGGCACACCCTGTATATGTGTTAAAAAAAGAAATTGTTTTGTAATAAATCAAATGTGGACTATATCTATGAAGATAAATTGTTTGTGTGAAACGTGACGCGACGTTTACCCTCAATAACTTTTTTGTTTTTTCTACCACGCAGTGCCTGTGCATCTGGTGCGTACTCCGGCTTTACCACCTGCTCCGAGCCGGCGTCACCTGGAAGGGCGCAGCAGCCATCGAGCTGTGACTGTTGAAGGAAGCTCCCCCGGGCCACCCCGCGCCCTGCGAGTCGACCTTACTACTTGGGGGGGCAGAGAGTGACACTGACGCTAGCTTACATTCGGTCTGACTACCCCAACTGTGGCAACGTCGAGTTAAGAGTGCTACTACGATATGGAGTGATATTAACGCTAGCTTACAATTGTTTCGACTCCCGTAAAATAACGGGAAACCTGACACAGCCATTAGTTTGTATCTGAGCCCTTCCTTCTGACGGCTTCACACTAGTGACAGCTCCAGCAACCATCCTGTCTTGGTTAATTGTGGACGATCCCAAACTTAATAACAAACGATATCGAACCGTTGAGTCTAAGGAGAGACTTCGCCTCCTTGTGCGTATTCTATCGCTTGTATCGTTATGCACCGTTGTGCTCCGAAGAACTGTTCGCATGAAGCCTACGGCTGCTTTTTACCACCACACCGCTCGGCGTCGGCAGGGCATTTATCCTCACACCCTGGAACCTAAATGGTCGCGTACCGTACGGTTTCAGAGAAATTTCCTCCCTCGGACGCTCCGGTTGTGGAATGAGCTACCTGCCGAGGTGTTGCCGAGGGACTACAGTATGGGGTTCTTCAAAACAGAAGTGTATCAATTCTTAAAGGGTCAGCAACGCGCATGTAACACCCCTGAAGTTTCAAGCATCCATAGGCTACGCTAACAACTTACCATCAGGTGGGCCGTATGCTTGTTTATCACCGACGTAGTATTAAAAAAAAACAGAAAGTGAAACACTGACGTTGATTTAGGGGAAGTCAGGCCAAATGTAAGCTATTTGGTCTGACTTTCTCTAAATCCCGGGCAACCTCGAGTCCTGAGATGCAACCGTGGTTTCAGCATTAGTCAATGGGGCTGGAGAATGAACGCTAACTTGCACTCCGCCTGACTGTTCGGCTAGCGACCCATGCTGTCGGCGACCATGCTGTCGGCGACCATGCTGTCGGCGACCATGCTGTCTTGACTAGCTACTAAGCATCATTGAGTCCAGCAAATCAACTATGCTAGTCGGTATGGAGAGTGACTGACGCAACTATAGAAGAGTTATGAAGCGGTGCTCGCGAGTGAGCAGTTAAGCTTGCAATCTTTCAAACCAGAGACCGTTGAGGCGCTAGACTACTAGACGTATTGAGCACATTTCTTGAGCCCTGTGAGTACTATGTTACTCAAAGAGTGACGCTAACGCTGGCTTACATTCGATTAGATTGTTGATTAAAACATTCTTCATTCAAACATTCAGTTCTTTACCGTCTATGAATGTTAGCAGAGGAGTTCGGTTTATATAGACACGCAGCACCCAGCAGCAATTTTTAAGAGATTACATTAACGATAGAAAGCCGACATGGCTTTTTGTTGTTACTAATTATAAGTGTAAATACTGTTCGTATATCTGTAAATGTTTGGAACTGTATATATATATACTTATTGTAGGTAAGTATTTACAGGGAGGAAAGAGTTATACGCTCTAAGACCCGCGAATCGGTTCGAAACATGTCGAGCGATTTTGACCTTAAAATCGAGTGACCCGTTTACATTATATTCTATATGGGACAGTTTTTACTTGGCTCTATTATATTATACCTCTTTGCTCTCTGATATTTGTTATAGACGTTAAACGTGTAAGTTAGACGCTTGCCGCTTGTATATACAGAGGTAGTTTACGTAAACATGTTATGCCTTGTTTTTTATGAACATATATTATGTAATTTGAGGTGAGGTAGGGCACAGCGAAATGTCATCCCGCTCGAATTTGGAGCAGCCCAACTGGGGATGTACCTCCGCCTTGCAGAAGACCACAGCCATAATAACACTATTACTTGCTCTGTAGTAGTGTTGTGTTCCTGGTGGTGAGCAAGGTCGCCAGTGCTCCTGAGGATGCGTTGTGTTGAGAGCGAGGGAATTTTTTCCTTCAGCTGTCAACACGGCGAATCCTCAAAACATCAAGGGTCGGCAACGCCCATGTTACTCCTTTGGAGTTGCATGCGTCTATAGGCTGCGGTGTCCGCTTGCCATCAGGCGGGCAGTACGCTTGTTTGCCACCGTCGTCGTATAAAAAAAAATTAATTGACACAGTATAAATATTATAGCGTTAATTGGTTATGTATAGAAATCGATTGGCGTACGAATACCAAAGTTGTTTATACAAGCTTTTTATTAATTTGCAATGTACCTATGTATGTAACTTGGTTGTTCTTCTTTTATACTGGATATCCTGTCCCTAGCCATTATTCTGCGAGTCATTAGAGTATTGGTTGTTAATAAAACATTAATAAATGTACCTCTTAGTTCCTTTTATACTAGATTTGTACCACATCATTCTTTATTATCTCTAAACCGTAAATATTTTAAAAAAAAAAAATTGTAGGACCCTGTGACAGAGCAGTAAGTCGAAGTGCGGTCCTCGGGCCACTCTGTCACAGCATGTCATCGGGCCACTCTGTCACAGCATGTCATCGGGCCACTCTGTCACAGCATGTCATCGGGCCACTCTGTCACAGCATGTCATCGGGCCACTCTGTCACAGCATGTCCTCAGGCCACTCTGTCACAGCATTTCCTAAAAACTTACTAAGAGGAAAAATACATTCTTTTTATTAAAAATGCTACTTTATTTTATTAGGACTCGGTAATCATCAATATACTTCGATCAAAATATATGACATTGTCGGTAAAAAAGAAGACCGACCCAATTAATGTTTGTTCAGGTGGAATCTTGCAACGCAATTTTGAAGCGGATATCTTAAACCGATCGAGCTGAAACTTTGGGCTTTAGTACAGTTTGGATGACAATTGAATAATATGGTACCATCTAGCTGATCTGATGATGGAAACAGAAGGTGGCCAATTGGCCATGGGAATTCAGGACTTAGCAGACGTAACCCCGCTAAGTTTGGGCTCGTTAGAATCGTCTCAACGAGTAATTGATGGCAGTATACAGAAAAGTACAGAAGACAAGTGACGATCTCATAAGTGGACTTATATTTGAGTTCGTTGCAAATCATGCAACAAATGGTCCGAAAGAGATGTACAGAATCAAGGCCATGTATTACTAAATAAATGTACTGGATAATATTTTATATTGTGTCGTTAATGATTGTGTTAAAACATTGTGACAAATACATGATTTAGAGCAGATATATTATATTGTAACATATTACGGGTTCCGAGAAATGTAAGTAATAAACGTATAATAAAATTAACACTTGTTTCTTTAATCTGGTATATATTTTGACTGAACAAAGTCTTTAAAGGCTGCTATCATCATTTCGAAAATAGCATGTCACTTACATTTTATTATATACTTATGAAAATGTGGGGCGACATTAAAATTTATGTCAAAAAATAAAGATTAAGTAACAAAACTTAAAGGTAACTCACAAAAAGCTTATAATCATTTAAGTGAGGGACACAGGTTTCAAAACGTGGACAATTACGATACAAAAAGTTAATTTCAGTACTTTCAACCTTATTCACTTGTAATAAGTTCCCATGTTATATACTAGTGCCACGTCCAGTACTAGGGCGGTAACCGTTTTATTAAACCATTTTGATAGATAACGGTTTTTTGAAATAATTTGGTTAGCAAACTTCCCAGTTTTAGTCATTAATTTACAGCAAACACAAAATTGCTTCATTTCAACTATAACATTAGATTTTTTTTTATATGTATTATGGGACTTCTCCACTCTCGCGAGCGCCTCGCTCGAGGCGCTCGCCACGAGTCTTGGCGAGTGGAGGCCGTAGGAGTGCTAGCCATCCACACTCTCGCTTCAGTTGCTCGCTACCACAGAGCTACACGGTTTTTTGGGATCCCAAATTACTGGTTCCATTTGGTACAGCTCCATAAAAGTAGAACACAACAGTTCAACGTCTCCGTCATTATAAAAAATAGGTTACGTCATTACTCTGCAGCAGCAAACACAAAGTGCGAGAGTGTGGACAATTGTCTCGCCTCGCCTCTCGCGTCCTTTGACTCGCGTCCGAAAAACTGACAAGCGGAGCGACTGCGAGGCAAGACAAGGGACACGAGCGCACAGTCCACACTCTCGCAGTCGCGTTCGCTCTTGTACGCTCGCGAGGGTGGAGAAGCCCCATTACTAAAACCAACTCATTTTGTTATCTTGGGAATAAACTTCAAATAATGTGAGCAGAGCACAAGTTGTCTAGAATACATAAGTTAAAAACGCTTTTGTACGAATTTAGGACTTCCATTCAATTCTCAAAGGGGATGAGTCGAAATTAAGCTCACATTGTTTACCTGGGAAGACTAAATGTGGCAAAATAGTCTTTGTTCATTACGAAGTATAGTCAAGTGTAACAATATGGGTCCCTATAACTGGGCGACCCCATGACAAAACACAGCAAAGGACGTTTTTGCAAAAATGAGAATCTTAAACGAATCAACTTATTATTTTATGACGAATCAGAAAAAAAACTTTTTTTTGTGCCCTTCATTTCCCGTACAGTTCTTTTATTGTTTTTTTTTTTAAATTAGTTATTTATATTTTAGGGATTAAGAACGTAGGTTATTTAACGTTAGTTTTTTTTTTAATTTTAGACATTCTGAAACGTACCCCAGCTACCTTTATATAAGCATGATTATTTTCGTAGATAGTCAATTCCCAAGTGTGTAGCACGGAAACTAATCCGAGGCTCACCCCACTAAACGCAATATCCAGCTTAAAACAAAATCCTAAGCGTTTCCAAACTGGAGGGCGTTCCGTTTCTCATTTACAGTAGTACATAATATAATGAATTTGAAAGGAAAACGATCACGGCTAAGTAGGCATAATTAGTTACCGAGTAATAGTCTTCCAACTTAAAATGTACTTAGGAAGGCCAACTTTCCTACAAATTCGGCCAACGCAACCATTTAGTTGGCACGCGCGTGTCGATGTAGGTAACTAAGAAAGACAGACAACTACGGAATCCTACACTGCGCGTGGCCCGACACGCAACTGGCCGATTTTAAATGACGTAAACAGCAATATTAGTAGCCAGTAATACTTTTCTCACTGAACATGTCGCGCTTAAGTCGTTAGTATGGCAAGCCTGTCAGGCCTAACTCTGTTATAGCTTACTAGCTTCCGCCCGCGACTTCGTCCGCGTGGACCCGGGATAAAAACTATCCTATATTTTAATCCAGGCTATAAACTATCTTCGTGCAAAATTTCATTTAAATCGGTTCAGCCGTTTAAGCGTGATTGAGTATCAAACATCCAAACATCTAAACGTTCGCATTTATAATATTAGTAGGATAAAACATACAAAACACACACATACAAAAAAACTTTAAAATGCGTTTTCTCAAAACAATGTTTTTTGAGTTACACCGTGTTACACGGCAGCGTAATAAAGTTGTATCCAAAATATTATTCTGAAATAAGTACATTTCATAATAGGAAATCTGACTGGAATAATGATAACTTCGTTTATCTGCAAACCAAACCAACCGAAATTTAAGAACTGTGATGAGTTCTTAAATTTCGGTTGGTTTGGTTTGCAGATAAACGAAGTTATCATTATTCCAGTCAGATTTCCTATTATGAAATGTACTTATTTCAGAATAATATTTTGGATACAACTTTATTACGCTGCCGTGTAACAACTCTATATTCAACTTTTTTGCGTGCAAGTTTGAATTCTAATTCATGTTTAATAAGGCTTATTTTATAAGCGCAACTCCAAGAGAGACGTGTAGACAAGCGAATTATATCGCTTTCATTTTACTACGCGTTCTCGTAAGATATGAAAAGATGTAAGAGGTGCGAAAGAAGACAACAATATTTTATTTTGCTCTTCAGTTCAGTTCAGTTCAGTTCAGTAATTGTGATAGATTTCCAAAGGGCTACTTTTGAAAGAAGTTCTTGAAAAAGGAGACTGGAAAATACAATACAGAAAAATAGACTGGAAAAGGCAAACACTACTTCATTACTTATAATGTGACAACTGCGAATAGTTTTATGAAGACGAATCGATTCAAGTATCATTGGCCCTGTGTTAATATATAGGTAATAATGTTGGATCTTTTCAAGACGAGTGTATAGGCACCATCTAGGTAGGTATGCATGTAATACCCTCGAACTTACCATCATGTGACGTAGTGTTCAAATGCGGCATATGTGATAAAATTACCTATTACAATCGCGTTTACGGCAATACATGTTATCTCTAGCGAATCGGCGGTTACTTCGAAATTCGAAAGTTCCTTTACTTTCCTTCCATTCCTTTACTTTGATGTCACCATTAGGCTTTCTTTCAGCAAAAATATCAGTAAATATTAGTCGGAGCGAAGAAACTTCACATCTAATGGGCCAGACCAGTATAGCCTCATTAGGGGCACTTGGGGTAAAACGCCCCTCTATTCGGGCGGCAGGAATTCACAATGGTTACTAACAACTCACATAACGACCGCTTTAGCCTAGTTGGTAGTGAAGTGACCCTGCCTGACGAAGCTCTCATTTTAAAACGACGTTCTAACTAGAATAACGTCAATCTTTGTATACGCAATATGATCCGCCATATATATATATATATATAGGCCGGGGACTAGTTTCTGTTACTAGAATTTAAAATAGAAAAAAATGAGCGACCAGAAGTTTTCATACACGTCTCTAATCGCTTAATATAGGTACGTTTGTCGACTTGAATCATCCGTACTGGGGACACTTAAGGGGTTACCCGAGGTTTTTATTGATTTTTGACAAGTTTTGAATCGTATCTCCTACTTTTGCACTACAGATAGAATTATAAATCAAACGGCTATTTGAAACAAATGAATACTTAATTTTGTGTTTTTTTTTAAACATTGTCTAAAAAAACACTTATTTCGTATCTCTATTGACGTACAAGACCTAACTTACGAAATCTACATATTTGGGTTTGTCTGTGACGTGTCTAAAAACTGGTCCAGGGTTTTTATTTTAAACCAATTAACACAAAAGTTATGGCCAGAAAACCAGTTTTTTGGCCTAAAGTTGTTCAACTTTGATGCCAAATATCTCGAAAACAATTAACTTTGAAGTAAATATGGGATACTATATTGCTTGAAGCCATTGTTGTTAATAAAATAAGCTACAAAAAACATTAGAAAACAAAGAGATTCAGATCGCAGGCCATTGGCGTATGGGAGCCCCTTAAGTAGATTAGTAGTATTTGAGTGTATGGCTCCCGATTACGCTTAGATTTTGTAATACAACGACAACCTCCAATAACCATAGGCCCTCCATATTAAACATATACATACTCGATGGACTTTTTTCCTTACGATGTTTTCCTTTACCGAAGACCTGATGGTAAATATTCCGTACCCAAGTTCCGAAAAACTCCTTAGTACGAGCCGGGATTCAAAACCACGACCGCCGCTTGACAGTCGGTGCGCCTGAACCACTAGGCTACGTTTTATAAAAATCGGTCAAGTTATACTAGAGGTGGATTGTAAGACGAGCCGGATTCTCTCGTAAATTGCCTGGCTGCCCTTTCATGGCTGTCTCGTATTGAATCGCAGTGCGCTCGGATACAATTTTTTCGTCTTTCGCTGATCCTTCTTTCTTCCTTGGATATCCTTGACAATCTTGTTTTATACGAGAAAGATTGCTTTAGCAAAATCGCAAACGGAAAATACCTATGGGGTACCTACGAAGTACTTTCGAATTTCTAAGAAAATTGCTTCAAAGTTTTTTTTTCTCATGGCTACTATCATCATAGAACTCTACGGTCGTGTCCGGGTTTCGTGTATTCGTGTCGGGTACCCGTGCCCGTGTAACACGCCCGTGGGTTTTTAGCGACCGATCCGAACGGATCCGTGTAATTAGGGCACGGGTACCCGTGTACACGTGTACACGGGTACCCGTGCGCTAATTACACGCGGGTAGTACTACCCGTCCTTGAGGTGTGAAGCTAGGAACTATCCCGTAGTTCTAAGAATGTACAGACAAGTACTAAATGAGTGTTCGTAGCTTTGCTTATAACATCTTTTTTTTGCGAATAAAAATAGCAGATTAGTAAATGTAACAAATTATAACAAAGTACGTAAAGTTCGCACCTAAAACTTATTGGTTGGCGTGAAGTAATGGCATTAAAAAAGTTATAAACATAATGATCCCTTTTTTTTCAAATCAGAACTTCTAATTTTCGCAACTGTTTTTGCTTTTGTTTTTGTTCTGTAATAAAATGTATTTGTAAGAAGTCTTCCAGGTATCCAATAGTCATTATTAAAGTAGTAATTATGCCACTCACACCTGAGGAATGTACGAGAATCCTCACGATCCTGGAAAATGGGAGCAGTCAGCGAGAAACAGCAAGAATAGTCGGTGTATCGTTGTCTACAGTTCAGCGTGTTCGCCAGCGGTTTCTAGAAACTGGTTCGAACCTACGCAGACCCAGGTGTACGACGGCACGGGAAGGTCGATATCTAGTCAACTCTATGCTGCGAAATCGGTTTCTTACGGGAACAGCACTGACTCATCATTTTTTAGGGCTAGGTAGAATCAACCCTTCTGCTTGGACTGTAAGATGGCGACTTGCTGAAGGTAATTTGAAACCATTTAGACCCGCAAGTGGTCCGAAACTCGAGAGGCACCATCGTATAGCAAGACGAATTTATGCACGCGAACACTCGCATTGGACGATTGAAAATTTGTCAAATGTCGGGTTCTCGGACGAATCAAAATTTATGCTGTATACACACGACGGAAGGGCAAAGGTGTACAGAAGACCAGGAGAAAGATTTATGCAAGCCTGTATTGAAGAAAAGGTGGCATACGGTGGTGGTTCGGTACTCGTGTGGGCTGGAATTTCTGCGGAAAGCCGAACAGAGCTTGTACTGATCGAAAACGGTACTCTTAATGGCGTAAGATACGTGGATGAAATACTCAACGAGCACGTCGGTCCATTTATGGCAAGACTAGGTGAGAATGCCATCTTTATGCACGATAACGCCCCTCCCCACACTGCTCGTGTAGTGCAAGACTACCTTGATGAGGTGAATATTCGTCCCATGGTGTGGCCAGCACGTAGCCCCGACCTCAACCCGATCGAGCACGCCTGGGACGAGCTCGGACGACGTGTAAGACAACGAGATCCTCCTTTAATTACGCTTCGTGACTTGAAACATGCATTGGTAGAGGAATGGGAGAACATTCCCCAACAGTATTTCAGAAACTTGGTGTACAGCATGCCGAATCGCATTGCAGCAGTCCAGACAGCACGTGGGGGTAATACCAAGTACTAAACTGTGTTAAAACTACTTGTAAATATAAAAAGTTCAATATTTTCAGTTTTGGTTTTGCAAGCAAAATGACGCCATTTTTAATTTGTCGTTTTAAACATAATAAAATAAATGGTCAGTAGTAAATGTAATGCATTTTATTTTAGTAACATTAGATTGTCTATAAGGTTCAATTTATTTCAATACGATAGCTTTATTCGTTTTCAAGATATTGAAGTAAATGCTAGTGACCCGAAACTTTTGCTCTCGAGTGTATAATATTAGTAGGATATGTTTTATAACTAATGTTAATACTTTTAATTTGGGCTCGCGCGTTTATTTAAACAACACAGTAAAATAATTCAGAATATGAACAATATTATGAACTAAACGCAGCATTCAAACTTTTCCGCACTAACTTTGTCGCTACTTTTTTATGTGCATCTTGAACTTCATGGTTTCTTTATACTGCCAGCAGTGCTCAACTTTTTTTCATTTAAATTTATTCTGGGAATAATTTGCAGACACTACAAATTAAAACAATTAGTCGTATGCATATTAAAAACTATACTTTAAATAAGAAATTATTTGAAATAAAATGGCGTTCAAGTTCTTAGTTTTTCTATAGGTCGGTGACGCATGATACGTAGGTAATAGGAATTACATAGATACATACTAACTGGATAAATATTGATTCCAAGTTTAAAATCTTCGAGTTTTACTGGAAACTTCTAATAAGTCTTCGGTATGTTTCACTAACTTGTATTTGAGGTTTCTGTTTTTATTTGTGATTATTATACATATCGACGCGCGAACAATATTTAAAAAGAATACTGAAATACGTAATAATTATACTGTAACATGTGTTATCTATAGTTACATTGGTATTATACTTTGGCAAAAAACTAAAGGAATGTTAGAGACCATCATGAGTGTGGTGTTTTGGACAAATAGTTTGTGTCAAGTGGTTGTTTATGGCGACGGATACACTTGTGGGTCTGCATGTGTTCTCGATCGTGAAGCGAGCGGTAGAGACTCATAAATTGCATGATAATTGTTAACGTCTCAAAAGGATATTAGTCATGAATCAATAGTAAGTATATTGTTAAAATAAGTTGAGACCATGAAAAAGATGGGACTTTATTGTTCAAAGGGTCGCTTACGAACAATATTACAAATAATGGTCTATGAAAAGGATGGCACAGAGGCTAATATTTTCTTCATAATGCAATCGATAATGAGTAAATTTCGTTTTGTTGAATTGATTAAATTTATTTTCAATGTACCAGAAGGTCGTGAAAGGCACGAGATCTGTGATTTTTTGTTAAGAGGGCTCCAATACAACAAACGTGATTATTTGCCGTTTTTATAGATAATAATGGTACAGAACCCTTCGTGTGCGAGTCCGACTCGCACATGGCCGGTTTTTTATAAATAGTATCACCGAATCCCTGACTAAATCATATCACCTTTACGCATATTTATTACCTACAGATATAGGGTGTTCGAAAAAAATGGCATTCGATGAAATGAATTCTGCGTAACATACCATCGATGAAACGTTTATCGATGCGACAAGGGTAAACCCAAAAAAGTGACATTTAATCCTCCTGACGTAATCGACCAGCAGATATTAACGAACAACCCCGAGTCGGGGAGATGACCTTTGCATCCATGAAATTGGTTGTAAGCGTCTTCGAGGCTACTTAGCATACAAATGCTTCCTTCCCTACCTGCCGTAATTATGAGAAAACAATAGATTATGCAAATGGGTAATATAAATCTAAACTTATGTTTCAGAGAACATTATAGGGTCATTGCGTCGGTTAGCGACTACCTAATTTAGTGCCGGTTGGCGGCCGCTTTGGTGATTTGGTGAACTTAAAGGATTTTTTTCGTTTTTTAGTAGATACCAAAACAAAAACCAAATTATATAGCTCATTGAACTTTGCGGTCTGTAGTAATATTAATAATCCTCGTCATGATGGACGGTAACAGAAACGGTCGCGTTACCGGCGCAATAACCCTTAAATAATCTGTCTTATTATGTTGTTTAACTTTATTTTGTATTGCTTCGTTACACTCTGTGCACACTGTATTCCTGACGCCCTAACTAAGGATCAAAATAAAACCGAGTTCGGCTCATAGTTTACGTTTGCTAAAAAATATATAAGCTGAAAATAGTTTAATTTAAGTATCCTACTAATATTATGAATGCGAAAGTTTAGATGTTTGGATGTTTGTTACTCAATCACGCTTAAACGGCTGAACCAATTTGAATGAAATTTTGCAGGAAGATAGTTTATAGCCTGGATTAAAATATAGGATCGTTTTTATCCCGGGTCCACGCGGACGAAGTCGCGGGCGGAATCTAGTATTATATATTTTTCTTCTCCTTGGGGCACGCGATCAGAAACTCTGGTTTAAAATTATTTGGAATCCTTGCGGGGCACAGTGTATATATACGTTTTTTTTAACACCTTTTATTAAAACTAAACAAGATAATAACAGAAATTTTACTAGAACAACAAAAAAAGTGTATATTATATTTGAATAAATATCCTAGTAGCCTTTTGAATGCTTCACTTGATTTACACTCTTAGGTTATTTTATCGTATTGTACATAGGTGTATAGTAACAGTTAGTTTACACACTTACATGAAAGATCTTGTAGAATTGACTAATTAATATTATTATGTTTATTCGTTTTAAATTAAATATTTATTTTGCTATAGTTTCACTATAAACGGACATTCATTTCGGCAAAAAAACAGCTGTATGTAAAAGTGTGAAATTCTTTTAAACAAATCAGTTGTATTCGTTAGGATCTGACGAGTCCTAGTCGTTATATAGTTTTCTCTTCGTTATCATGCATGATGAAATCTTTAACCATTAATAGTCTTCTTTTCTTATATGGGGTTTAGTTTGGGGTGGGCTCTTTATTTATAGCCTTTTGCCAGACCCTGCCCAAAGTCGTCAGAGGATTTCATTCTTGGTCTTTAATATCTTTATTCACTTAGGATATCCATGAAAGGGGCCTACCGCGACGTCTCGGTCCCGAGTCCAAACTCAATCTTTTCTTTTTCATGTCTTCGGGTCTTCTCAGCTCGCGGCCGTAACAGGAAAATCTATAACCCCATCTGTTCTGATTTTATCGGTAAACGAAGAAGACGGCTTAGAAGCCAATGCTCCAATTATTATCCTAACAGTTATCAATATGGGCCTCATCAAGTCACCCAAAGGGCAATAACGAGGGCTATGTTGGGAGTTTATCTGCGTGATACCATCAGAAATAAGGCTATCCGCAGCACTCGCAGCAGAACTAAGGTAATAGAAAACTTCCCATCTTAGGTCAATGAACTACGCGAACGAAGTTGCAGGTAGCTATGTAAATACGTCAAGTCAGAACCACTCAATGCTCTGAGAGAACCCGGTTTGTGCAGATTCCGTCCAGATTAACTTTATGATTTATGTGACTTGAGTTTGTCGCTCGTATAAGTTGAAAACTTAGTCTCTCCATCATGATCTTCGCTCGAATTTAATTTTGCGTCTTTTTTGTTTGGACATAATATTTTATGTATTTACACACTTTACTTACTTTACACTCGAAGTTGTAGACGATTATGTATACCTAGGACAAACTATCCAGTTAGGTAGGTCCAACTTCGAGAAAGAGGTCAATCGTCGAATCCGACTCGGCTGGGCAGCGTTCGGGAAGCTACGGCACATCTTTTCGTCCAATATTCCGCAGTGTCTCAAGACGAGTCTTTGACCAGTGTGTGTTGCCAGTGGTGACATATGGCACTGAAACATGGTCGCTTACTATGGGCCTCATAAGAAGGGTCAAAGTCACCCAAAGGGCTATGGAGAGGGCTATGTTGGGAGTTTCTCTGCGTGATCGCATCAGAAATGAGGCTATCCGCAGCAGAACCAAGGTAACCGATATAGCCCTCCGAATTGCTAAACTTAAGTGGCAGTGGGCGGGGCACATAGCACGTAGAACCGATGGCCGTTGGGGCTGAAAGGTTCTCAAGTGGCGACCACGAACCGGAAGGCGCGGCGTGGGTAGGCCCCCCGCAAGGTGGACTGATGACCTGGTAAAGGTTGCTGGAGTACGCTGGATGCGGGTGGCGCAGGACCGGTCACTTTGGCACTCTTTGGGGGAGGCCTATGTCCAGCAGTGGACGTGTTTCGGCTAATATGATGATGATGATGAATATGTATTTAAATGGTTTTGATTCTTCAGCTGGAATCATTATCGGTGAGACGCGGAGTGTAGTTTAAATAATACTTACGTCATAAGGTAAACGTCCACTGTTTCGGCATGTTAAGCCACTTATGAATTGGTAATTTTTTTGACACATTACTACACATGATATCACTTTGAAACATTTTGTGTGATAAATATTGATATCTTGCCTATTATTTAATGCAATTATAATATAGTTTTTGTTACAATATAACTTTTTTATTAATTTATTTGCAGACCTCGTAATTGAACCCCATTTCGTGATAAAATTTGGCTCTGCTCCTAAGTTTGTGAGTTTGTGACCCCTGTTTCGGCATACATTTTTTGAGTACCTTATAGTACGAGGTACGTTTTAAAGAATGTACACCCTCATTTGTTCTTTTATATTGAACACGATTATAGATGAGGTAATTAACATGAATATTCACAAAATCCAAAACTTTTGTTCTTTTTCCGGGTTTTTTTTATGAAATGTAAGATTAAATACCTTATCCAATAGTACAGGCTCACCTTTTTTGAAAACACACATATAGGTTACCTATCTATATTAACCAAAACCGTTTAAGTTAAATATCTAGGCAACCTTTTGGATGTGGCACGCATCTTTAAACGCTGTTCTGTTTAATAGGGTATAAACTTATCACAGAAAACCGTTGCTGGACATAGGTTTCCCCCAAAGAGTGACACAATAAATCTACCACCTACTTATTGTTTCTTCTGTGTTGATAACAGAGAAAAAACATGTTTTGATTTTCTACTATTGTTTAACCTAAGACTATCCTAGCGATGATTGCTGAGAGGACGGACTCTCCTTAAATTAATCACTGCTGTGGGCTACATAAGCCCAGCAGCAGTTAAACACGTGTATTTAATTAAAATCATTTAGTAACGTAACTAGTTGTTTTAAGTTTAAATTGTAACCAAGTTTAAATTTTATGAAATAAACGATGATTTCATTTAAGGAAAAATATGGCAATGTTTATGGGACTTCCACACTTTTAAAAGAGCAATCTTACTGTTTAATGGGGTATAAAGTAACCTTTCATTTAATTTAAAAAAAAAACGCAAAAATAACAAGGGTCCCGAGATTCAGGTCTCGTAGTCCTGGGATTTACCCAGGTAACACTATTGCATTTTATCAATGTATACATGTTACTTCTTCCAGAATAATATAATAACAAATGAGGTTCCACACTCCCCATACCTTATCTCCTACTAGGAGAAAGATAATCCCGTAAAAATAACAAGGGTCCCGGGATAGCAAGTCCCGTAGTCCTGGGATTTACCCAGGCACCACTATTGCAATTTATCAATATACTTATAAAAGTTCTTTGACACTCTTTGGGGGAGGCCTATGTCCAGCAGTGGACGTCTTTCAGATGCTATGATGATGATGAATATCATCATATACGTTACTTCTTCAAGAAGAATATCAAATAACAAATGAGGTTACACATTCCCCATACCTTATCTCCTACTAGAATTGATCTGTGTGTTTACCTACCACTATAGATTTCTCTGTCACGAACTTGGGGAAAAAGTATTAAAAGTAGTAGTCCCTTTCTTTGTGTTACTATTTCTTGGATATTCGCGCAATTAATGACGCAGATCACTTTTAAATTATGGTCAATAACCATTACCTATGCTATATGTAATAAATAAACGTAAAAATAAATTACAGGAATCGAGCAAGAAACAAAATTGTGCTGCAAATAAATATGCGAATTCACCTTAAAATTGTACATTTAGGTCACGTTCAAACTCATTTTATGAGAATTCTAGTGAACAAAACGTATACCGAATTTAGCTCATAGAAAACGTCATTAAATACTTTATCTGTTATTTAGATTGGCATTCACAATTTCTTAAGTATTATTTTAATACAAAGATACAAGGATGTATCTAGAAAGTCCTTTGATTCGTTAGTAACACGAAATAGGGGCCACACGATAAATATAATGACCGCTAGTTCGTGAGTCACCTTATTGCAATTTCATGGGCTCCTATACATAAATATACAATTTTTCCATATTCAATCCATTGTTAAGGAACTTAGAAAAAGCATTGTTCAAAGTTTTATTCAAATGGACTTGCCTTTCCCTTTTAATTTCCTTAAGAAGTCGGAGCGAAAACCTTACGTTAACAAGCAGTACGCGCACACCACACAGCTGTTTTCGGCCGACTGACAGTTTCGAGCGTTGTGTTGCTATTAGTTTAGTCGTTAAAAATGTAGAATTTGATTTTTTGGAAAGAGATTTCAACAGAGATTTTTTACAAATGTATAATTTTGATAAAAAATATTTGAGTTGCTTATTATAAGCGTCAGAAATAAAACTAACGAAATGACGTACTAGCACGAACTTATGGCCCGTTACCTTACCTGGCCATAAATCGGCCATTTTCATCCGCTACGCGTACATAGTATGCCGCTTCCTGGCCAGGAAGAATCGTAAAATTTTCTTCTCAATTAGAGCGGTATACGTAGTTAAAACAGAAAATGTTCAAGGGACGATCATGGAAGGAACTTTCAAACGTACGTTAGGACAATTCAATACAAAAAGTGACTTCTAGATCTATCTGCACGGCTAGCACGCGACGGCGCGCGAGCTCTCTCGATTTTTCTCGCACTATCCGTCTCTCTCTTATTAGAACACTTAGAAGAAGAGGTGTATTGTGTGCTAGACGTGCTGAGGCGCGTACAATGCGTTACGTGATCGACCACCAGATCGCAGGAAAGCACACCCGAGCCGGGTTCTATACCGTTCCTAGTTTTAGCATCTGTTAGCCCACGTTTGTCCTTACGCGTGTTCGGAAAGTTATTCAAGTACTCAGACCGTCGTAAATGTTTAATAGGGTTGAAGTAACTATACGTTTTGTAAAGGAACTGTATTGTATCGAGTCTCGGTGTCGGTAGTCGAGCATAGACAAACATTTGAGTTTCGAACTTATGTCTGAGGAATAGGACTGAAAACCGTATACATATTGTTGTCTCTCGTCTATGGAATGATCTCCCTCTTACCGTCAGGCAAGCTCAGAGCAAGTTCTCCTTTAAACGCAAGTTGCGTAAGCATTTCTTATTAACTATTAAAGATTGATGATCCTCGTGATATGTTTGTTCGGGTACATATAATTGTATATATTTATGTTTGTATAAGTAAGTTTATATTGTATGCATTATATATGTATGTATATTAATAAAATTAGTTGATTTGTGTTTCCATTCGAGTCTCCGTATTTAGGATCCTGCACCACTAAAGTTTCTGTTTAGCCCAATGGTAGAGACTGGTAGAGAATGCCTTATGGCATTAAGTCCGCCAATTGAACCTTTATTTTTATATTTGTGCAATAAAGTTTAGATAAATAAATAAATATTATTAGACTTGACCAAACAGGCGTCAGCGTTTTCTTAATTCGCATCGCTTGTCCATAAACAAAGGTTTACGTGTTTCAATATGTTTCACGCGCATATTGGTATTCTCCTAGAATTCATTTATTTGCAACTAAACAACGGTTGAAGAAGCTTAATCTAATACATTTTCCTGCAAAATGTACCTACTTGTTCTGATACGCTACCGTGACAATCGTATGAAATACGGAACAGATTCGAAGTGACGAAGAAAAATAGACCCTCAATATTATTATGATTAAATCAAATAATATCACAATGCTGGTGAATTTCACAGCCACCTAACCCTTACCGCGCTCCATTATCCCAAAAGAAAGGACCCTGAACCCGAGTCACAGATCATCACTTAATAACGGGGAAGCTAATCTGAGAAACAAAGGCGACATGTAAGCGATGGAGGGTTAAATGGTGTGAAAACGCTTCACACCCGTGAACAGTGATGTATGCGGCCCATAAATATAGGAGTACTTCTGTGCGGCTGTCCGTGGAAACAGTGAATCGTACTAACCTAATTACGTGCTGCAAGACTAAGTGGGAGAGTCCTTTAGTTCGTTGCAATCACGGAGAAAAATGGTATGTAATTTAAAGTTTATTATTAAGAGGGCCTTTTGCGTTTTCAGCATTTTTGTAATCACTTATTTTATTAATGTGTAACTAACAAAGATATAAGATCCTACTGCAACTAACCCGATATGGATATTTATCCGAAATAAAGTATTTGAATTTAATTTATTGGAAAAATATGAATATGAAAAAAAGCAAAACTTGCCTTAACAGATATTTTTAGTACAGTTATTTTTTTCAAAACTCATTATTTATTTATTTATTTATCGTATGGCGGTTACACACTGGTTATACATAAAATATTTGCAATTAAAAATTAAAAATTAAAATTTACAATTCTGCAGATAAAAGCTCGCTTCCTTTGTCAGGCGTTTAAAGTCTTCAGCTGATCCGTTGTATCTGGTGTTGGGGCACTCGAATACTATATGGTGAATTGTTTGTTCCGGGTTTCCACAGTCGCACGCCGGTGTCTCGCTCCATCCCCATTTGTGCCAGTGGTATGCGCAGTTTCCGATACCAGTCCTTAGGCGATTCAGCCTGCACCAAATTTGACGATTTTCATTAAACCCTTTGGGCCGCTTATCCACCGTAAGCTCAGAGATGGAATTGTTGATATTGTGCTGCTGGGATTCCCATTGTTTCATCCACACTTCGCTATCCTTCCACGCTGGGTCGTATGTATGAAATGTTCTAGCTGGCGGGTTTCGGGACTTAAGGCGGGTGTTAAAAATGCTACACAGGTCTTCATGGATGGGCAGCAGGGTATTTTCGGACATTTTGGTGAGTTCCCGCGTTAGGCATTTACTCATTAATCTACGGTCATAAACTTTGGAGGAAATAGTCGAACGTGTATATTATTATAATATAGTACAAATATTAATTATTGTTTACCAAAAAAACATTATTTAAAAATGTCATTAAAAAGCTAACAAAGAATTTACCAGCGAACTGTCTCCAGGACCAGAGGTACAAAAAAAACATACCATTCGAATGCTAAGATGGAGTTGGCATCTTCTGAAGATCAGTCTGTCAGTTACCAATCATCATCACAACTCTAGTATAAGCCTCGTTTGTCTTTCCTCGTAGTTGAACCTTGAGCATAGCATATTCCATCAGTCGTCTGATCATTTCTATTGTTTAAGTTAAATACTGTTTGTCCAAAATTCACTACCTATTAAAAGTTCAGAAACATAGTAGATTAGGACGAAATAAATCATAAATAAAAAGTTAACGCAGATATTGTAAAAACGTAATGTTAAAACTTTCGAATGGACTAAAGTGACTCTCAGAAACCATAATAACGGTTCCCGGTAAAACGGTTTATAGCTCTTCCTTTAAACGAGTGGAATTATTATTGCTTTCATTTTATTAACTACGAGCTTCTGCCCGCGACTTCGTACGCGCATAAATTATGGTTTACATGATATTCTTATGTTTAACCATAACTAATACTGACAAAATAAAAAATAAAGATTTAATTTCCGTAGACTATGCGTGTAATAGTTCAAATTCTCTTCGAATCTAAATAAACACACTCATAAATTGGTCGTGAATAATGTTATTTAGATGACCAAAGTATCCTTTTAGAGAGCGCTCCCTATGCAAGCTCCAGGTCCGAAGGCCCTAGGGCGAGCCCGACGAACACTCACTTTCCTCAGGTGTCTTGCATGTGAGACCTGAGGCCAAAGCGCCGAAGGTGAGTGGCATTGCATTCATTGGAATTAAAGGCCTATAGCAATCCTCCAGAGAGCGGTCTCAATGCGAGCCCGAAAGCCTAAGGCCCGAGGCCGAGTCCCTACGGATACTGGATATCTCCGAGTAACTTGCAAGCGAAACCTGAGGGCCGACGTCCTGAAGGCAAACGGGGAGGCAAGCGGAGCCGAAGGCTGAGCTTTTCGTAAGAATGACAGGCCCTAAGCATGCTTTTAGAGATCGGTCGCTATGTGAGCTCGGGGGCTGAAGGCCCGTGGGTGAGCCCCCACGGACACTTACTATCCCCAGGTGTCTTCCAAGCGAAACCGGAGACCAAAGTCCCGAAGGTGAACGGTAAGGCAAGCGAGGCCAAAGGCCAAGCTTTTCCTAACAATGAAAAGTCCAAATCAAGCCTTAAGAAAGCGCTCGGGGGCCGAAGGCTACTTACTATCCCCAGGTGGCAGCGAGGCCAAAGGCCGAGCTTTACGTTGGAATGAAAGGCCCAAAGCATCCCTGTAGAGAGCGCTCTCAATGCGAGCCCCTACAGACACTCATTATCTTCGGATGTCTTGCAAGAGTTGCAAGCGAAACCTATGTAGAAATAAAACTCCTTTCTACTGGTCACCAGTGTAAAAGAACTTCACTTGTTCTTATGGGTATCTGAGCTGTTTGACGTTCTAAGTTAGGTTATGAAACACATACCTATCAGAGGGTTTATTCAAATCCAAGTATTGAATTAGGAATGGTATTTACGAGTATTTGTTGCGCATGGTATTTGTAACACGTTATTCCTTGGACTTTTTATAGTCAATCAAGGTCTGGCATTAGCCTGGTTTTTTACTCTTTCTTGTTTTAGGAACATTTAATCACTTAAGATTACGTCAGTTTCATTAGCCTAGTTAGTAGTGACTCTGCCTACGAAACCAGATATCCTGGGTTCGAATCCCGGTAAGGGCATTAATTTGTGTGATGAACACGAATATTTGTTCCTGAGTCATGGATGTTTTCTATGTATTTACGTATTTATTTATCTATATATAAGTTTTTCAAGATTCTTCGATAGCACAGCGAAAAGGGGGGTCGGAAAGCTTGAATTCCCCAGAGAAAGTAACCAAGGCGATTACCGATAGAAAGGAGCAACCCACTCACCTTGTGAACCTCAATGGCAGCTACTCGTGTTATGATGAAAGCCCAGCTCCGTTCTCCTTCTGCTATGCCTAGGTCTTAGCAGTCTGCAGATCTGGGTTCAGCCCAGGTTAACGTAAAGCACCTAGAAATCAGTGAAAGTAGCCACGAAAGCACCGTGGTGAGTCTCTGCGGCTGTAAGGGATGCGCGCGCGACGATAGCCATTTGTCTACTGGTCCGCGAATGTTCGGGACGGAGCTA
The DNA here is from genome assembly GCA_947049275.1 of Epinotia bilunana. Classification (NCBI taxonomy): domain Eukaryota; kingdom Metazoa; phylum Arthropoda; class Insecta; order Lepidoptera; family Tortricidae; genus Epinotia; species Epinotia bilunana. The sequence continues at coordinate 27,120,048 of OX346256.1, forward strand.
TTCTGAAAGGGCGAGATTCGCTTGGCATTGAAGGAGCCTTCAGTGATGGGCTACTCGAAGCTCCCGACAAGAGCCTGGTTACTAAATCCTAAACATACTCCCCCCTGCTGCAAAATCTCAATTTCCAGAAATGAAAGGAATTAAAAAAAAAGAGACGCCTAAAGTGGCACAGTGACAGACGGCCGAATAGCATTCTTGTTATAAGTTTCATTTTAAATAGCATACATATCGATTAAAGTAAGATTAGTTACGAGTAAAACAATGAGATTTAACAGATGTAAGACGAACCCTCAAAAGAGCAAACTAAATAACGTAAACGTATAAAGAAAGTGTGTATTCGATGTATTAGTTATTGCTAATAGGAAGTACGCAGAGCTTGACGACGGGCCGTTTAAATTCTCTATTACGCGATTCAGCATCTGCGGTACAAACAGTTGCCACTCGTACTATCCCGTCCTGACCTGGATGCACATTGACGACGCGTGCCACCGACCACAACAAAGGTCGAAGGTTGTCGTCTTTAATGACGACTAAATCACCAACTCTCATAGCACGAGAATTGTCTGTCCATTTGTTTCTCTGATTTAAAGTATTTAAATAGTCACGGTGCCAACGCTTCCAAAAATCAGCATGTAAGCGCTGTAACAATTGCCAACGATTTAGCAATGAAATCTTTGTGATTTCGTTATTATTGTCCGGGACAGACGTTAAAGGAGAGAGCGTTAAAAAATGGCCTGGCGTCAGGACAGAAAAATCATTCGGGTCATTACTAACTGCACACAAAGGACGTGAGTTCAGTACTGCCTCTATCTGCACGAGGACGTTATGGAACTCTTCTAAAGTGAGCAGATGACTTCCCACTACCTTAGCAAGGTGTCCCTTAACTGAGCGTACCCCGGCCTCCCAAACTCCACCAAAATGGGGGGAAGAGGGCGGAACAGTCATAAATTCAATGGTCTGTGATTCGGCGGCAGCCTTCATAAGCCCCATTAACTGATTTCTTGCACTGACAAGATTGGTACCACAATCGCTCATTATCAGGGAGCACCGGCCCCGGCGAGCAACAAAGCAACGTAAGGCAGCGAAAAATCATTGGCAATCTCCAGATGCAGGGCCTTGCTCGACAGACAGACAAATAGACAAAGATATACCTTGTCAGAGCGCGCTCCTCGGCGACGGCGACCAAGGATGACATGAAAAGGACCAGCGTAGTCACAGCCCACACGTTGAAAGGCTTTGACAGCAGTAACCCTGATGCGGGGAAGGTCCCCCATGATGGGTGGAGACGTAGTTGGCTTAGCCCGAAAGCAGGGGATAAATCGAGAAAGACGTTTGGCAATAGCACGTCGAGCAGAAAGTTTTGGGACAACAAGATTTGTGCACCACCATGCAACGACTTTGCGTACACAACATCAATAATTAACGATGAAAGTCGATGGATTGAAGGCAAAATAGCGGGATGTTTTGCATCATACTCCAAATCTGAGTGTCGAAGTCTCCCTCCGACACGCAAAACGTTGTCCTGTGAGAGAAAAGGACTTAATTTTTTCATAGGCTTTGGCAAAGGCTTGTTGTCCTTGAGATTATTGATCTCATTAACAAAACAATCTTGCTGACAGGACTTGACGAGAGTTTGAAGAGCTCGATTCAGCTCTTGTTCACATATTGGACCAGAATATGTTCTCTGCTTCCGCAAAAGACTCAGGAACCTAAGCACAGTCGCAGTTACTCGTAGGATTTTCTTCAAGGAAGAGAACCGGGGTAAAAACTGCTGTATCGAGTCAGTCTCGTTGGTGACAACGAGCGCTGACCTTCTCTTCTTGACGTAATTCTGTTGTTACGTCGATTGTTGGGGGAAGAGTTTTTAACCGAGGCCAATGATCAGACGAGAGGGACAGAAAACTCGGACCATTCCACCAAAGTGAATGTTCCAGCATTGCATTTGGAAGCATGCCTCTCGAGGCTGCATCAGCCGGGTTATCATGGGTGCTTATGTAGTTTTCCATTGTGCTGAGGGCAATTTTCGTTGAATCTTAGCGACACGATTGCCAACGAAAATTTTGCATTTGGATGGATAAGATGCGATCCAAGAAAGAGATAGTCGAATCAGACCAAGCAAAGATATTCTTGATTATGATCCAAGACAACAGATGAGGAAGTATCGAGTGCACTAAATCTGCCAGCAGGACGGCAGCACATAATTCCAGACGTGGAAGACTGATCCGTTTGGTAGGGGAAACACGAGATTTTCGGCACACCAGATGGTTAGAAAAAGTCCCATCATCTAGTTTTGCTTGCAAGTAGACGACACTGGCGTAGCCTGACAGAGAAGCGTCGGCAAAGCCGTGCAAGTGATAGGCAACTGCACGCGAGTGCGTTATCTTCCGTGGTACAGCAAAATTTGATAGAGCACTCAATTGGGAAGAAAATTGACGCCAAAATTCTACTATATCTTCGGGAGGCCTCTGGTCCCAATCTAAGCCTAAGAGCCAAAGACGCTGAATCAACGTTTTTTCCAAAAAAATTACAGGGCAGAGTAGCCCTAACGGATCAAACACACGAGCCAGCTCTGACAGTATCTGCCGCTTCGTGCATTGATTTTGAGACGCATTAACATTGTACTTAAACTGATCAGACGCTGAGTCCCAGTTTAGACCAAGTACCTTCACAACAGCATTATAGTCTGCATCGAACGAAGTTGCTTGAGTCACATGATGCTCAAGTGGGATCTGGCTTAACAGTTCCGGACGATTGCTTGCCCACTTACGGAGCTCAAAGCCTCCCCCGGCTAACAACGCGATTAATTGCTTTTGTAACTCAAGAGCCTCACTAACAGAAGACGCACCTGTGGGAATATCGTCTACGTACGTGTCTCTAGATAATACCTCCGCCCTCAGCGGGAAAGCTTGGCTCTCTGACACAGCCGGCTGTTCAATCGTTCGCAAAGCCAGGAAGGGAGACGACGACACCCCACAAGTGACAGTATTTAAATAGTAGTCCTTCAGTGCCTCATCAGGATGGAAGCGCCACACGATGCGCTGAAAGTTACGATGTTTCTCTGACATCACAATGTTCCTGTACATCTGACGAATGTCTGCAGTAATCACGAGCCGAAGCATCGAACACGCCGCGTAACTTGGTGGTTACGCTTGATGGTGACAACACACAGTGGTGTGGGATGTAATAGGAAACAGTGGTATTTTGGTCAGAGGGAGGCACCTCTGACATGTGACCACTGTCCAGATAGTCCTGGATAAACTCATTGTAAGACTTTTTTAGTGCGGCATCATTTGATAGACGCATTTCCAATTTGTTAAAGCGGCGCACAGCGATAGACATGTTACGAAAAGTCGGCTCAACAGATTGGAACGGCAGCTCAACAACGAATTTTCCGGAGCCCTCACGCTTGTGGGTAGAAAGAAAATTCTGTTCACAAGCCGCATCTTCGGGCGACAGCATTTCTTCGGGGTGATGCACATCCTCAATCTCCCACAATCGTTTTAAATCGTTTTCCAAGTCGCTATGTGACGCGTGAAGCGTTTGGACTGACGAAAGGTTTGAATATAATGATGGTATACTCTCAAGGCAGCGAGAGCGCCCCAAAAAGACCCAGCCAAAAATAGTATTTAACCCTACAGGGGAGTCATTCCCACCCGGAATCATACCCTGAAGAAAGATCTCATTCCAAAGTTCGGAACCAAGAAGGAGATCGATTGGTCCCGGAACATGAAAAGATGGGTCCGCGAGTTTAATGAACCCTAAATTCTTTAAAAAGCTGGTTTCTACCGTGACTGATGGCATGTCATGACAAATGCGGGGTATTACAATTGCCTCGAAAGATATTTCGTTGCCCCGATGGTTCTCGGGACGGATAGTGCATTGGACGGTACCCAATACAGGCGTGGAAGCGTTACCTAGGCCAAACACCGACGGTGCGTTACTCGAGACAGGTAAACTTAGGTGATTTGCTAGGCCTTGGGATATATAGTTGGCTTGACTGCCAGAGTCAATCAACAAGCGCACGGCGTGAAAGAAGCGCCATCTATCCAAGATATCTACTTGAGCCGTTGACACTAGGACAGTTTTATTTGACAACGTATTTGTAGAAAGCTCCTGCACACCTAAGGCATTAGAGGTGGCGTTGGGGTTGGATGGGTTTGGTTTGCGATCCACATAAGTGTCTTGAAAATGTAGTAACGAATGATGACGGCGACCACAAGTTCGACACGAACCTTGTGAAGGACAGTTTGACACTACATACATGACCTATGCGCAAACAATTGAAACAAAGCTGTTTATCACCAATGACTTGTGATCGACGCGCAACAGTTAAGTTTTGAAAGTCCGAACAGTGTGCGAGAAAGTGCTTTTTCGAGCAGAATTGACAAGGCGGAGGTGGAGGCAATGCCGAAGAAGTAGACTGGTTACCCACCAAAGTCGTTTGTCGAAAGCGTCGTGGCGGTGTCGTGACGTGTTCGGATCGCATGGTGTTCACGACTGCTGGCCGCATGTTTCCGCTGTGAGCTGAACTTGTACTCGCTCCGGCATGCTCCACTGCCTTGCAGTAGTTCTCCACAAAGGTCTCCAGAGATTGATAGGTCGTGATGTCCTTCGACGTGACGGTCATCTCAAACTCTTTACAAATGGTTGGTTCTAATTTCGATAAAAGCGTATAAAGTCCCATTTATCGGTGGGCAGGTTTAATGACTTCAAAATTGCTTAGTTTTCTTGGAATGTATCCAAAAGAAACCGAAAGGCTTGCGCCGTGTTATTCTGTAACCTAATAGTTATAATAGACTGCCACGCTAAAAAGGCTCATCATCATCATATCAGCCGAAAGACGTCCACTGCTGGACATAGGCCTCCCCCAAAGAGTGCCAAAGTGACCGGTCCTGCGCCACCCGCATCCAGCGGACTCCAGTAACCTTTACCAGGTCATCAGTCCACCTTGCGGGGGGCCTACCCAAGCCGCGCCTTCCGGTTCGTGGTCGCCACTCGAGAACCTTTCCGCCCCAACGGCCATCGGTTCTACGCGCTATGTGCCCCGCCCACTGCCACTTAAGTTTAGCTAAAAAGGCTAGCTGGCGTTTATTCTGATAGCGCTTCACCAAAGTTTCATACGCCATATCGTAATTGTCAGACGATATAGGAAACGCTTTTATTAGGTTTAACGGTTCACCCTTCAATTACTAGACTAAATATTGAAACCTTTCAATTTTAGAGATCTCGTGTTTGTCGTGTACCAAGGTTCGGTACAGATCATAGAAAGTAATCCACGTTTTATAGCCACCCTCGAATGTAGGTATATGTATGGGCGGCATGCGAATATGACCCGTATTGCTGCTCGAGCTACCTGCGGGTACGGGCGAAGCGACACTAGACACTTGAGGTGTTGCCTCGGGAAACAATTGCGATTTAATGGACAGAATGTCTATCACGGTCTCTTCAAACGCCTGTCGTATCTCCTCATTATCCGCGATCTCCTGAGGATCGTTTAAAGAAGCTACTATTTTCGCATGATTGTCGTCAAATAACACTTCTAAACGTTACAATCTCGTTAAATTCACCTTAAGGCGCGGTTTCATTTCCGGGTTCGTTATACATCTTTTTGCACAAATATAAGCGTCATTCAAACGCTTAAGAGCCAGAGTACGGCGGCATTTTTCCATTTCGTTCATAGCGAGCGCAAAGTATACAAAAGTGATCAAAACAATTACATCTTACTACGAGTAAGTATAAATAAATCGACAAAAGGCGAGAAAGAATTTTAAACCTTGTATCTTTGAGGTAAGGTCGAAAATCAACACAATTGATTCGTACTACATTAACTTACAAAACTTAATACTGAAATAAGTTCCCGTACATACAAATTTTAACAAACTACGCTAATCCTTCAATGTACACGAATGCAATGTACAAACATAAAAGTTATAACTTTATCATGTTGAACTACGTACGTCACCTTCAATATGCAACGCGTCTTGTGCGCGCTGCGCGCTAAGGAATTTGAGACTCCGAATATCTACCCTGTGACCCGCACAATATATAAAATTTTAGTGAAATTGCCTATTAAAACAGCAAATGTTACACTCAAGTCAACAGTTAAACGTGTAATTAGAATGTACAATTAAAATATTATAATTTAAGACAGCGAAATACACCACTTTAACTCGTAAACAAGTCGCTGCTCGGATAAACGGTCATAAGTTTATACGAAAATCACGGTGGTTACGTCTTTTTTAGTATTTGAACAAGTTGGTTTGAAATACATCACATATTTTTATCCAGAATGTAATAGTATGCTAATAAAGAATGCTATTCGAACCTATATTTTGCACTGTAATCCATAGGTCTACAAAATGTAGTACGAGTTAATATATCTGGTACGGAAGGAACCACAAATATGTTCAAGATTCTTCGATAGCACAGCGAAAAGGGGGGTCGGAAAGCTTGAATTCCCCAGAGAAAGTAACCAAGGCGATTACCGATAGAAAGGAGCAAGCCACTCACCTTGGGAACCTCAATGGCAGCTACTCGTGTTATGATGAAAGCCCAGCTCCGTTCTCCTTCTGCTATGCCTAGGTCTTAGCAGTCTGCAGATCTGGGTTCAGCGCAGGTTAACGTAAAGCACCTAGAAATCAGTGAAAGTAGCCACGAAAGCACCGTGGTGAGTCTCTGCGGCTGTAAGGGATGCGCGCGCGACGATAGCCATTTTGTCTACTGGTCCGCGAATGTTCGGGACGGAGCTATTCTGAAAGGGCGAGATTCGCTTGGCATTGAAGGAGCCTTCAGTGATGGGCTACTCGAAGCTCCCGACAAAGCCTGGTTACTAAATCCTAAACATAAGTATATTAAATTTATCGTCAGTCCCATAGTACAAGCTTTACTTAGTTTGGGAATAGGTCGATTTGTGTAAAATTGTCCATTTATGTTAATTTAATATCCTGGATTTAATTTATTTAATTAACCTCGTTCGCCGTTGTATCTAACAGCCGTATTCATAAACGTTCTACCAGACTATTTTAACTAAAATGGCGTTTAAATAAGTTTGTCTTTCTCTGTCACTGATATTTGTGTTCGTACTTAAGAAAGGGACAAAGCAGAGCAGTTTTTATTTTGCAGAGGCATTTTAAGTGTTTTAAATAAGGGAGTAAATATTTATGCGAGTGAATTCAATTCACAAAAATTCTACCAGAGTTCAAAACGCCAATTAATTTGTATTTACGAGTAGCACTCGTGCTCAACATTCGAGAAAGGAGAGTTCAAACTAAGTAATATTTGGGCGTTGGATTGTAACTGACGTTATGTTGGTTGCAACGGCCACAGTGTTACTATTACAAAATCAAACCTGCATACCTGCACGTCCACGCACACATACAGCCAGGATCTTATAATAAGTAGCGGTCAAAGTAGTCAAATATATCGTAACACATACCAACTCCTACAGTAAATAAGGACGTGTACCGAAATATTTGGCTACTTTAGGTGCTACTAACTATATGATGCTTACTGTACAACAATGAGTTTGTAGACAAAGAGTATTTAAAACTTGTCCCAAATATTATATAGATATATATACAACAGTGTTTTAAACAGACGACTCTGGATCAATAGGGGTGTAGACACTAAATAAAATAATCAATAATGTCATATTTTCTCCAAAAAGGATTAAAAATGTAGTCTAATAGAGAAAAAATCAACACGAGAGGTTAAATAATCACGAAGTGTGTCCAAAGTTTTAAGAAGGGGTATTATCTGTCCCTTTTTCGCAAAACGCAACTTCATATGAAACGATGACGCTTGTAGATTGTAGATTGTGACGTCACTAATAGACGCAACGTGCCGTGCTCCATCGTGTTCGGCGCCGCCGTCGACGCTGCCCGCCGCGCGCGGGACGCGTGACGCGGCAGCCTCGCGTATTTTGACGTCACACACTGCGTTTTCTCTCTCTAACAAGCAATATTAAAACGGTTGTAGCTTCGTAATTCTTTGAGATATCTCAATGAGATTTTCGTCACTAGGCATATTTTTCTGCCTTCTTTCTTTTGGAGTAATAATAATCCACAAAGAAGTTATAGGGGGGTCGAAAATGGCCTGAACTGCTTCGAGAAAATAATGGTACGCCCGTGGCGCTGTTTTGCTGGCGGAGGCACTGCTGTGCCCCCAGATTTTCGAGTCTACACGCCTATTGACCAATCTTATATATTTATATTGAAGCGAAGGTAGGCAGCAAATTGGTCAGAAACTCAGTCACATGGTCTACTGCCTAAGAAAGCAGAATAACAACAAGAAATAGGTCGTAGACCTGAATACGAAATTCGACTTCATTGCAATACTTTAAATCAGATAGATTCTCATGATTGATTTGTTTTCCTATACATTATTAATTATTGTTAACGAAGTTGCGTCCAGTTATTTATATATTCTTTCTCACTCTGTTGTCTCAGACGGGAGGGAAGCTTTAGTAACCTGAAATTTTGCGTTCGTAGAAAGGGAATTTTCGTCTCAGTATACTTTTGGGAAACCACCAAATAAAACTATATCCTGAGGAAAGCGTCTATGAAACAATAATAATAGTCTTTATTTCAGGTAATAAACCCATATCACATACACAATGACAATAAAATAAAATAAAATACAAATTATTTACTAAAACTAGCTACCTAGAAGTAGTCAGTCATAATATACAGCGTGTTCATTAGTTTATATCCTATTTTGTAAGCGGTGCACGCTCTCCCAATACTTCATGATGGAACAGTCCGGACGATTAGACAAGGTACAGAGAATCTCGTTATCTGAAGATGTAATACGATCCCCGAACGACGCAATTCGTGTTTTAATGATTACATAGAAGTCGGGGACTCTGGCTCCTGCAAACATGCTCGACGCACTGCAATAACGAGGCAACTTCATAAGAATACGAAACGTATTATTGTATTGCACTCTTATGGTGCTCATTGCACGCTTGGTGCAGTCCACCCAAAGCTGGCATATGTAGAAACATTGGCAAAATGCCATAAACAGTGTCAACTTCACCGGGTCGCTGCACCTAGCAAATTGTCGCGCGAGCATGTTGCACCTGACTGCAGTAACCCGACGTTCCCGCTCAATATCGTCGTCGTCATGCAGTTTGTCGGAATGAAAAGGCAAGAATTGCATTCATAATTTGTTTGTATTGATAACACAATAACCTACAAAAAGAAGTGAGATCCCAAAAAAACAATCCATGTAAAAATTGGCTCTACGAAATATCTCACAACTTTATACGGTGGAAAAGTTTCGAGAGATGGCCTTTTTTTACATGAAATGTTTTTATATCATCTGACTTCTTTTTGTAGGTTATTGTGTTATCAATACAAACAAATTATGAATGCCATTCTTGCTTTTTCATTTTTAGTCCCCTTCACTGCAAATGTAACGTTGTAATCCTATATATGTATATAAACAGTACAAAATATACCTACACAAATAAAGATTAATACAAATACTACATATAATACATATACCTACATAAATTAAGAGAGTGACAAGTAATGACGTCTCAGCAAACTTCTGAAAATGGGCAGTGACTGGCACTTATAATGGTGCATTCCACAGCTGAACAGCTCGAAAGGTAAATGATTTGTTGAAAAAATTAGAAGAAGACGATGGTGGAGCAAGAAGTCTGCTTTAGATAGAACTGCTGGAAGAAAGTGTTGAAAAGTATACTATAAAGAAGAGCTAGGAAGTGAGAATCACGACGAAGATGAATAGGAAGCCATTTGAGTTGGGAACGGAAACTAGAAACGTGGTCATATTTACGAACGCAAATATGAACCTAATACAAAGATTTTGAAGCTGCTCAAGTTCACATAGCTGGTCCTCAGAAAGATCAAGATAATAATAATTATCTAAGATAGGGAGAAGGAGAGATTGCGCTAGCGCAGTCTTAGTAGCTAGCGGTAAGAAGTTACGAAGCCTGCGAAGAGAACCCACTGAAGCAAACATCTTCTTGCTGACCTCGCTCACCTGAGGCATCTAAGATAAAGTGCGATGTGTGATTTTGCATTAAAAACAACGAGTGACATAATACATTCAGGTAAGTTATTAAAGATTTTGATTACAGGAGAATAGGTACTTTTGCTAATTATATAACTGGGAAGATTGAATCAAAACGCATACGCACGTTCAACTTTAACCTCTTCTCATTAGGAATAGCCTGAAGGGTTATAAAACGGTTCAATCACCACGTCCAATGTCTCACGTTCCGTGCTAAACTGCCCGCGAAGCCGTTAAACACAAAAGTTCCAGACAATTAATCCACTCACAAAATTGCAACTGAACTTCAACTCGATCTGGGCAATTACCAAGTTCCCGCAAACTGGATCATGCAAATTAAACGTGTAAGGAATGGCTGGAGTTGAGGCCGATTATCATTTTAACGTAACACAAAATAGTTAGCTGCACATCTATTAAAAACACTGTTATGTAATATAAAACAATAACATCAATCGTATTATATTCGTTTTGGTTGTACGTTTTAGAGGGTATGGGGGTTGGCCTAATGGAAGACGCCCGGTTGGCCGGCCCACATGTCGCTGGAGTGACGAAACCCTCAAAGATCTGACCAGACAAATGGCGTGGTGGCGTAGAATACAAAAGAGTGGCGATCTCTTGAATCCTCTGATTCATCGAGATTATCTTTGGGTCATCGAGCCAGCGCCAGCATAGCAAGTAAGTAGTAAGTACTTAATATTTCTTCTAAGGTACGACGACACATTTGCTACGTGAACTGATATTACATTTTTTACATTTTCTCTCCGAAGAAAACACGTTACATTCAACCTTAAGAATGTTTTTTATCTCCACTTGAATGTTTCCCTCACATGAGAGAGGACAACGGGGTCGCAATATTTACACTCAGTGGCCTATTTAACTCAACATTTTAAATTGATATTGGTATTACATTTTTTGAGCCCTACACAGACTAAAAATACAAACTTGATTCGAGGTAAGAAGGTACTCTTGAACCATAAAAAAATAAGCATTATGTTAAATTATCTCGAATCTTAATTCAAGATAAAATTTAACTTTTACATAGACATAGACAAAGGAAAACGTTAATGAACATCACATATTAAACATACAGGGCAAAAATTAGACTTAAAACCAGTGTAAAAATTAACAAAAAGATAAGTGATGTACAAGGGCGAACCCTTTGAGGGGAGGGAGGTGTGCTATTCAAGTAGATGATTTCGGTCTGATATCATCTATTTAATGTAAAGAGGGACAGTAGAGTTGGCCAGTTATGTTATAGGTGTACCACGTAGGAAGGTTTGGGTCTCTCCTTACGCAATTGGCGTTTTTTTTCTGTGTGCTAAGACAGTGGCATAAAGCATTCAGCTTGTACAGTGGCAAAAAGCATGCAGACTATAAAGGAAACAACTTAGCCTGTGGACGCCTCCAAAGAAGACTTGTGTGTGTTCAGCTTGGGCCGAAAATCAATTGTATGTGCAGATTAGATAGGTCGTATTTCTCAACCGATTCTCGTGAAATTTTCTGAGTAGGTTCATTAATTATTTAGAATATTTTTGTCGAATCACCTTCTCGAAAAATAAAAATTGTAAAAAGCCAGGCGCGCGAGTTCTAAGGCTCACAGAGCCACCAGTATTTATTTATTTATGCAATACGCTAAGTCAGAGAGACCCCTCAGAGTGGGTATCTGATTACTGCACATGATGGGTTGCAAGAGTCCTTAATGGACCCGTCGTACGCATTCAGTTAATTGGAAAGGTAACATTGAACTGCTTAGTATGTTCTGTTTATAAGTCGTAACAAATTCCGCCGTTCATTGCAAATACGAGTAGAAGTGGCACAGAGAAAGCGACATAACATATTTTAGTTAACAGATATCTGTTAAGTTTTATGAATAAGGATACGTACTTTAGTCAAGTAGATCCAGTAAAAGTTATTAAACATTTAAGTCGCTCAATTTAAAGAAAACGGAGGATTTATGGGGAACATCAGTAAAAGTTATTTATCATATCATAGATGTCATTGCGCCCCATTAAACTTTAATATACAATAATTGCATTTCAGAAGGTATTTTTCCAGATCTTATGAAATATAGTAGTCATACCTCTTTTTAAATCGGGTGATTTGAATGAACTAACCAATTTCCGTCCCATAACTATACGACCTGTGTTAAGTAAAGTTTTTGAGAAGCTAATGTTAACCGATATGATAATGCACTTCAATAGAAGTAAACTGCTTACGAATAATCAGTTTGGTTTCACAAAAGGACGTTCCACGACTGATGCCGCATCTGGTCTTATTAAACATATTTACAATATATTGGAAAATTCTTTTGATGCATTCGTATTTTATGTGACCTTTCTAAAGCATTTGATTGCGTAAATTATGGAACGCTCATTTTAAAACTACAGCACAATGGTCTGTCTGAAAATGCAATAAGTCTTGTCTTCATATCTCAGCAATAGGACACAAACAGTTGTTGTAAATGGAACCCAGTCTAGTGGAGCTGCAGTAACGTTAGGAGTGCCTCTACTACTCTATCTTAGGACCATTTTTATTTTTGGTTTATATAAATGACGCCGTCTATAGTAAGCAATTTCTGTGATATAGTATTATTTGCCGATAATACATCATTAATCTTTAAGGTTTACCTAAAATCAACGGACTATAGCAAAGTTAATGGCACACTGGTCAAAGTACTCGATTGGTTTACCGCTAACAATTTGCTATTAAATGCCAAGAAAACGAAATGCTAGATTTTCTTTGCCTAATGTTAGACCGGTGGAAACTACTATATTTGCAAATGATGAGTGTTTAGAAATAGTCGATAAAACAATATTCTTGGGTATAACATTAGACAAAAATCTACAATGGAGTGCCCATATAGCCGTGTTGGCGAGTAAACTAAGTTCAGCCGTGTATGCTATCAGAAAAATTAGACAACTGACAAAATGTTGAAACAGCTCGCCTAGTTTATCATAGTTATTTCCATAGTATTATGTCGTACGGTATTCTGGTTTGGGGTAAAGCAACTGACATACAGACTATCTTTGAATTATAAAAAGGAGCCATTCGTTCTATATATAACCTGAGAGCAAGAGAATCCGTGAGAGAACTCTTAAAAGAAATTAGCATTTTAACAGTAGCGTCCCAATACACTTATGAACATATTGTTTATGTCATTAAGAACTAGAATTAGATTCATTCTGTAAAAATTCTGATACCCTTCATTTTAATACACGATATAAAAATAAAATAGCAACCAAAAAGTTTCGTGTTCGTATACGAGTATACAAGTCTTTTTCAGGTCAATGTATACATTTTTATAATAATTTACCTAATGAAATGTTGGCTCTATCCTTTCCAGCTCTTAAAAAATACTTGAAAAAAACATTGATGTCGAAGGCTTATTTATTACAGGGTTGAGGACTACCTAACTGACAGAAATGCGTGGCCCAAATCAGAGCCCAAAATAGCTTAATTATTCATATACGTAGCTTATTCGGACATGTGTTCTTGTAGAAAAACGCATTATGTTTTTTTTTCTTTGTATTCATATTCAGTTTGGCTTATTTTAAGTAGGTTAAGAACTATCATTGTAATAAGCTTTTTTTTGGCAAAAAATTACTGTTGAGTTTGTGTCGGCGTTTCTTTTTAACAGAGGTCTTATTTTTCAGACACGCTGGTAGAATTTTGACTTGTAAAAGTGCCATTACGTCCTACTGGCAGAATAAAATTCATTTATTTCATTTATTTATTACTGAACGTGCAAGTAAAGCGAACGAAGTTTGCTGTATATGGCTGTTCTCCTAGGTCGCATTTCTCAACCGATTATCGTGAAAGTTTGTGAGCAGAGGGGTAGTCACGTAACGTTTCCAACGCGCGTTAGGACAGTGCATATGTCATATTTTCATATAAAAATTGACATTTAGATGACGTTAGGTATAACGCGCGTACAATGCGTTACGTGATCGACCAGCGTGTTTTTTTTTTCGATTTAGTTTTACGAATTAAAAATAAAAATAAAGATATGTTTGCGAGTTCCACAATGCGGCTCACACAGCCACTAGCATAATTACTTAAGGAGAGAAATGAAATGTTTATGCTATGACCTACAATCGGAGTAAATAACTTTTCGGACGCGACTGGGACATATCAACTGCCAATTTTTGAAAGAGAAATCATATATTTCGTAATGCTCATTCTAAAAGTTACGAAATCATTTGGGGTACTTACAACTTTTAAAAATCAATCTCATATCGCTCGAAAGAACACTCGTAATAAGACTCATAAGTCAATACTGCTGGCGCATTCCAGCGCCCTATGGCGTTTTATTCCTCCGTAATGAGATGGAACGGCGCACAGCCGCATACTTTATGTCGGGATGATTGATTGCTCCGCAATATGCGCAGTGACGCGCCTTTGTTTACCTCGATCGGTTCATCGTTTAGCATTGGTTTTTATTGTTCTTTCTTTTAACCCCGACGCAAAATGAGGGGTGTTATTAGTTTGACGTGTATGTGTATCTGTGTCTGTGGCATCGTAGCTCCTAAAAGAATCAACCGATATTAATGCGGTTTTTTTTGTCCGATAATAGCTAACGTGAACGTTCTAACAAAATTGGTTCAGCAATCGGCCAGGTCGGGGGTATTTCAACTTTTCTTAGAACTTAGTTCTGTCTGGGAGCGTATTGTTTACATTAACCACCACGATATATTTTTTAAATACTTATATACTTCTCAGGGAGGTCTGGCGACCTTACGGACCACCGGGAGCACATCACCACACACCTACAGCGCTACACTACCGAACCTAACCGAAAGAAACTAGACCTCTACCTACAAGCATTGGTAGAGGTCTATTTACTACGAATCGCGGCGTCAAGATATATTTGTGGGTGAACGGTTGGGTTAGGTGACGTAAAAATGAGTTGCAGAATAGTGGGGCAGCATCGTATTGAGCGTTCACAAAGTCGGCGCATACTCGAAAGTTAAACTAGTAATCATATTAATGCGAACACAATCTTTTCATTAAAGCAACGAACAAGAGACAAAACCAATAGTAATATGCTTAATATATAAACTCAGTTAAAATACTATGTCAACACAAATATAAAAAAAACACTACAATTTTTTTACAATAAACCTCACGTTTATAAAAGTGAGCACGCTTTAATTGCCATCTATGCCGCATCCATCTTACTATAGCTTCATATATCGTTGTATTTGTAGTGAAGTTTATCGCGGCAGCAAGGCGGCCGAACATTAGCAAAATACATTATAATAAGTATCTTAATGCATGTCTAATATCCACTATGATTTTTATAACAAGTGTAAACACTGTATGCTTAGATTTAATTCTAACTTATAACTTCTCATGTAAGTGAATTCTGTAATTGTTTATGAGAAATACATTTCTTTAAACACAAAAAGTACCCTATAATAACAAGCTGTAGAAACACAGCGTGTAATTTCCCCTCAGAGCAAATACATCAAATTTTACGAGCAACTACAAAGAAGAGTAGTATTCTTAACCAGCGCTGAAAAATATGACTACCGTAAAAACTCTGAACTGTAGTCCAAATCACCTAACTATGGTCCAATGAACTCGAATGTTACTCGTGTGTTCCATGCGACTATTATTGCTGACAGGCTGCCACCCGCGACTTTGTCTACGTGGGCCCGGGTTAAAAATATCCTATATTTTAACCCAGGCTATAATGTTCGTGCAAAATTTCATCCAAATCGGTTGAGCCTTTTAAGCGTTATTATATGTCCAAACTTTCGTAGTCTAAGAAAATTAAGCCGAATATGGGCAATCATCCGAATATTGGGGGGGGGGGGGTTGAAGGTACCTTTTTTCAGATTCTCGTACATATCTCGAATATCTGTACGAATAGCGTTATAATAACTTCAGGCAAAAGATTTTACGATTTTTCTACAAAATTGGTCATAATTATTTTTACTCTACGATCGATACTTTAGGAGCTACAGGATGTTTAAGTTAAACATCCTGTAGCTCCGTAGTTATATTCCAGGTGGCCACTTATGTCACAGTCACCTGGAAGAATATTCGAGTGGAGCAGAGATCCATGGTCTAAACCTGCGCAACTCTCAAAAGCTAGTCGGCGTCAGGCATCGTCTGGTGAAATCTGCCAAACTTACCCACGTCATGGGGCCAAAGGTGTACAACCGACTGCCGGCTCATGTCACAGGAGCACACCGCCACTGGTTAGTTTTAAATTATCTTATCGAGCATACTTCTACAGTTTTACTGAATTTGCTGAGTCTAAGTACGACATAAGTACACGATAAGTACCGTTAAGTATTTTTATTTTTCTCTGTGGAATTGTAATTATTTTATTTTATTGTAATATGATATGGACTAATTATAATTATTAACAATTTTGACATGTAATACTGAATTATTATGAATAAAATATGATTATGATAATGACTAAAAAAATTGTCGATTTAAGAAAACGTCGTTTTTTCGTAGTTGTTCATCATAATTCATTTTTATTTTAGGATAAGCAAGCTTAGTCACCTGCTTATCGAACATACAATTCCCATGTCGATCCATTGAGAATTTCTTAACAAAACAAACTAATAAAGCTGCAAAACCACTGATTTCTCACTGACGTAGTTGTTCGCCGGGAAATAGTGCAATTACGACGGTGATGTATGGGACAAGTGTAGGGTCTCTTCATGTGAGCCCCAGAAAAATCCGACATTCAAGATTTGCCTTGGGGTAAAAAGTTGCCTGGCTAAACGGTCAGACCTAGGTCAGGGGTGCTCGACCAAATGTCAAAAGGAACCGCGTGCAGATTTTGATGACCATTTGATGAAAAAAGGTACGTTCAACCCCCCCCCCCCCCTACACCCTCAGCACAGCCCCCACCCTCTTTTAGTATGTTTATCCGGACACCACAAGGTATGAAATTTAAATAACACGTCTCTAAGTTAGGTATTTATCGACATTTGTCCAAAAAAGCCATTCCCGAAGAGTGTTACATCCCTTTTCCTCGTGCGCGGAAGGCGTCAGCGTGTCTGTCTCGGGGGTGTGTTCGACTCAAATCAAGGCATCGCGTTAACCGCTTTACCCCAACTTTACAAAACATTATGTAATTTACACACATTCATCACTGAACAGCATCATGGGATGTTCTACACGAACAAAGACAAATATATTCTAAATCCCGTTCAAGATCTAGACTTTGTAGGGTCATATAAGGGATTACTTACAGTCATATAATTGCTTAAAATTTTGAACCGTATACCTTTGTGAAAAGGTGCAAAATGCATACCTACGTATCTTGCACGTCGACTGAAAATCGCATCAAGATACGAGATAATCTGCTACTACAAGTGAGTACCCTAAGCAGCGATTTCAGATTTCAGGGAAAAATCCTTATAGATTTTCAGTACATGATAAGTAACTTAGTGAGGGTTCTAGAGAATCTTGTTAAGTCATTTCAGGAGATAAATTGCATGAAGTTATTCAAGAAAATACCAAATATAAAATGGAAAGTAAATTATAACTTGCAACATGAGTGTGGTAGCACCTTCATCTTAAAGAAGACCGCACCCATCACAACACCATTCCTTGCCCTAACCATGGTAATATTATATATGCGAAAGTGTATCTTTCTGTCTGTCTGTCTCTTACCTCTTCACGCTTAAAAGCCACTGAAGCGATTATAGTATAGTATAGAGATAGTTTGAGTTCCGGGGAAGGACATTTATTCCCGAAAACCAATCCCTGATCTGGTAAACGTATACCGTTTATATAACGTTTCTATCGTATACCCCCTAGTATACGATAGAAACGAGCTCCACGTGGACGGAGTCGCGGTTGAACCTAGTACTTTGTGGGAATATGGTGTTGTGTTCCTGGTTGTGAGTACGGTCGCTAAAACTTCAGAGGATACGCTATGTTGAGAGTGAGATAAACATAATTATAGAATAATAGCAGATAAAAAATACACGTTGACAGGCGGGTGTTATTCACAAAATGCCTGGCAACAGCAGCTAGCTCGATTACCCTTCTAAGGGATTGTGGTTCAAGGTCATAAAATAAGAAAAATGAAAACTCTCAGAAAGAAAACCTCAAACAGAAAAATCATTTAACGTTCATAATCAGCTTTATTTCGCCACTTAAAGAAAGAGACATTTGGAAGAAAATTAAAAAGATTATTGAAAACTCCGAAGTTACTTTCCTCAGTTTTGTTGATAGGGTGAACATTACGAGATTTAATCTTTTTTGGCGTTTTTCTGTGGGCGCATTTCTTCTTGTGTTCTAAAGTTCTTTCCGCAACGATAAAGAGCATGTTTTAAGCTACGATGTTTGTAACCAAGTGCATGGCCTACTACGGCATGCAGCTAAAACTACAATTTAGGCAGCTCGTGTTTTCTCAGAAAATAAATGTTCCTGAATTATTAAGATTATTTAATTCGACTCGGCGGCATTTTTTCGGCGTGGGTAGGCCCCCACAAGGTGAACTGATGACCTGGTAAAGGTCGCGGGAGTCCGCTGGATGCGGGTGGCGCAGGACCGGTCACATTGGCACTCTTTGGGGGAGGCCTATGTCCAGCAGTGGACAGATTCAGATTCAGATTTTTTATTGGTAAAATTAAATACATTTACAAGTCATAACATCAATTAGCATAATACAATTTATAGATTTATATCATTACAGTAATGAATTACAGTTAATTTTCAAACAACCACAGACCAAGGATCACGTAGAAATTCGTTTATATTGTAGCATGCCATATTAATAAGCATGTCACTGAGTTTTTTAGGAAGACAGTATCGCTTGTCGAGCTTTTAATGTCAAACGGCACACGGTTATACAGGTTTGGTCCGACAACACTGAGCGCCGAACGGGCCTTTGCTAGTCGTCGGCGAGGAGGTACGAGGAGGTACGAGGAGGACGTCTTTCGACTGTTATGATGACGATGATGATGAACATTTAGCACATTCCCTGCTACAATTCGCTATCCCCGTGGTTTTCCCGCCAAGTAGCGGAAAAAATGGTGGAATAAGAGGCAGGGGAAGACCAAGACATGCGTTTATGGATCAAGCTAATGAAAAAGTTAATGTAATGTCGTATTAAGAGCTGAGCTTTTTTTAGAGTATTTATCCTGTTTCTGTTTTCCATATTGTCATACGATTAAATAAGAGCTCAAAACTTTGGCAGAGAGAAGATATTACCTTATTCCAGCGACAAGAGTTCGGCTTGAGAGGCGATGATTGTGATGAGCCCAAACCGGATTTTTGCTTGCAACGGACCATCATCAATCATCAGCCAAAATAACTGTAGGGTTTCTCAATTAAACTTCCTTGAACTATTTGCATTTATTCATATTTCTCACTTTAAACTTGTCATACAGATTGAACTCCAAATTAACCAATACCTACTTTGGGCTTGTCCATATACTTATGACGTCATCGTGTTTGTCGATTTTTGACCCTCCCTTTATCATCATCCTGTTAATTCCTTGAATGAACTCCATGCCCAATAAAACGACTAGTTGGTGTGGGTAAAAATAATATGATAACACACCCAATAATCATTAAGAACAATTTTGACAGATGCAACTTTCAATCAAAATATACCGCACGTGAATTATTGGTTCACGCGTATGGTATTTTTAATTTTTGTCTAAGTTTTATAGCACATTACATCAAAAACGCACTTCACATGCGCTTTGCCAGCAAAATCGAAATAAAATCCTGTAAAACCTAATCTCATTCAACACCCTCGAAGAGACCCCTCAACCGTAAAACCCTTTGGGCCCTTGGCATTATTCGTCTTAAATCAAGGGATCCTGCTTCAAAGCCAACGGTAGTGCCTTAAGACCTCTGTCTCAGTTATCAATTTGACCGTGTAAATCCGATCGGCCTTTTGGACAGGTAAACTGAATAGTGGCGTGTACCGTGAAAGAATTGGTGACGATGGCTTTAAGACGATTGCTTAAGGATTACTATCGGTTGGCTAGAGTCTCGTTAGATCATACGGCACCTGGCCCAGTAAGCGATTAGCGATATAATATTTTCTCGCCCATGAAACGTACAAACCGATGTAGATTATATGTAAATAAAACCGGCCAAGTGTCAGTCGGACGCGCACACAAAGGGTTCCGTACCATTATCCGTTGAATGAAAGGTAATTGCGGTTTACGATTTATGACGTATTAAAAAAACTACTTAGGGGAAAGGAAGGTATAACGGACCCTGTGGGTAAAACGGACCGGGCTAATAACTTTCAAACTGTTAACGCCATCTATTTCCGACTTATGTCAACTTAACAGTCGCCTCTCACTCAGTGTTGGTCAATGTTCTTGGAGCGGCCATGCAGCGGCACACTTTTTTATCGAAGTTAGTTCATTTTTGTGTATTTTGATGTAAAGACAGCAAATTTTGATCTGCCTTCACTTTTATCACGTTAACGGTATCGGAGTGTTTTAGTAATTATATGATATTGTTTATGAGCAAGCTCCTGCATAGTCTTAATCTCAAAATAATTTATTGTTTTCCTGCCTACCGAAAAGGCAAAACGGAACGGGCAAAACGGACCACCTGGAAATGCAGCAAATACACCAGAAGGAAAGAAAAGGGAAAATCTACAAAAATAACCATAAAAAGAAAAGCAAAGATTCATCTTGCGAAGATGAGGAAGACTTGTGATATTTCTATTGTTCTCCTTTATTTTCTCAATCAACAGAAGGCTGGGTTTAGTGTTCCGCATGTTTTTTATGGGCACACTGTAGTTGTGCTGGTGTTAAAGACAATGATGAAGATGTTAGGTTTGTTTGCGAAAGGTGTGCAGTTGAATAAGTAGATAGAATATTTTTTGTTCTTATTTTGCCATATGTCCATCTTGCCTTCATACGTGGTTCGTTTTACCTTTACGTGTGGGCAAAATGGACCAAACCGAGGGTTTTAGAAACTATCCAATATCTCCTTTATTTGTGATCCAATTGAAGTGCTCTCTAAATGAGTTTGATTATTAAATGCTCAACTATATAATGTCAAAGAAAGAAGAATAAAGACATTTTTTTTTTAAATACATAATTTTTTCGTTAAGTGGTCCGTATTACTTTCGCTTACCAGATCTCGTTCAAACCAATTTGCGGTGGAAGTTTGCATGGTAATGTAGTACATCATATATATTTTTAGTTTTATCATTCTCTTATTTTAGAAGTTACAGGGGGGGAGGGGGATATTTGTCATTTCTTAGCGTGCCAAAATGATTGTATGATTGGTATTTTTTTAGTCTTAATTATTTTTATGGTAGTTACTGTCTGTTAGATTTTGAATAATGAAAGATCGAATGTGGTTTGAATTGTTTTGGAATGGCGAATGAGTTGATAACGCAGTTTGAAAAAACAGAGCTGAACGAGTATAAACGTAATATCATATGATGGTTTAATTAAGTAGACATTTTCCAAGAAGAGTTTAAGTGACTTCACCTGAACCCTTCGGGGTCTACAGAGTATATTATGCATCTTTTTTATAACGAAAGTCATAACTATAATTCAGATGAATGAAGCCATTTTTTTTTTCTGTTGTAATCATTTGAAAGCTGCACGCGCCTGCACCCACCGAAAACGTACTACATATATTAAACAGTCACAATCCACATTCTCGGCGCGTTTATTACGGAGTCAATCAATCTGCGATTATCTCCTAATAAATACGTTTCAGTCCAAAAGACTAATACGCACGCATACAAAATATAATTTCTAATGAAATATTCGGTCTTACTATTATCTTATTTTATCAAAAAATGAAAATTCTGATTTGAACTTGAGTACCTCCAACTTTTTTTTTATTTCTGGTGAATGATATTTATACGTAATCCGCATCGATTAAGAGTCCGCAGTAAGCTCGGCCGAATTTCACCTTCCCATATAAACGTAGTTACGCTCTCATTTTAAAAATATCAGTTGGAATTGTGACGAAACTTTGCATATACATTGATATGAGGTATATCTATGTCTGTAATTAGATTAATGGTTCCAGTTTATAAAACAAACGAAAACAAGCAAAAATTAGTTTTGTAGGAAAACTTAAATTCGCTGTATTTTTTTTTACTATGGTATCTGAAGCTACATAAACTAATTACAGACCTGGATATACCTCATGTCATTGTACATGCAAAGTTTCGTTACAATCCAACACGTACACGTAGTTTTAAAATGAGAGCGTAACTACGTTTGTATGGAGAATCGAGCTTACTGCGGACTTAAGTGTAATTTATTCAAACTTGAAGTCCCATGCACATTCCCTATTATGTACCTATAACATTCGAATATGTTTTCCACAGATAACGACCGAACACATGTGTGACTGATCGCTCAAGAGCTGCGCAAATTGGTTTGCAGAAATAACCATACGTTGGAAAGATATATGTGAGGTTTACGAGCTAATTTGTCGTTTCTGTTCCTGCAACGTTTCTTTTTGGACACGCGTTAGGGCGTGATATAAAAGTCATTTGACATTTTTAGCTTCAAACATAGAGTTGAATGTCTGCGCGTTGGAAAACTTACGCGATTAGCCTGCTATTTATTAAAACAGGTAAGGCCGTAGGATCATTAACACTAGATACGTATTTAATCTAAGTCAGGAGTGTTTTGTATGCCCTATCTAGAAGCACGTATAAATAAATACACATTGATGTTGTTTAATTGAATATATGCAAAAATAAGCCATTTAGTTTCTGGTCCGTTCCACACTTTGCATCCTACCTTCTTGGCCACGATTAGCAGACATGAAGCTTTCTCTCTCTTTGTTCCTTGATGTCTGAATATAGATTAGTGTACTTTTGATATTTTGACCTGTCACGAGAGCGTAAAAAGTCCTATTGACAAATCCGTGTAGGTTGAGGTAATTTTATTTACCTCATTGGTGGCAAACAAGCAGTATGCAGTCAACGTTGCCTGTGGACGCTTGCACGTCGCCGACACTTTAAATAATATGTATACACTCATTTCTTGAACAACTCCTTTCTGCAGTAGTCCCTCGGGAAAACAGGAAGAAGAAGACTTTAATCTCAAATCATCTTCATCATATCAGCCGAAACACGTCCACTGCTGGACATAGACCTCCCCCAAAGAGTGCCACAATCACCGGTCCTGCGCCACCCGCATCCAGCGGCGGACTTTTACCAGGTCATTAGTCCACCTTGTCTGGGGTCTGTCCACGCTGCACCTGCTGGTACGTGGTCGTGACTCGAGAACCTTTCCGCCCCAACGGCCAACTATTCTACGTGCATGGAAAAAGTTATCTCTTCTCTCTGTATTTTTTTTAAGTAGCTACCAGAAAATAAAGGTCAATAAATATGTTATCTGGGGATAAAACTAATCGCTTAGTCGTTCCATAAGAAAATACATTAATCTTTAAGTTCGTTCATTATACTAGAATGTACTGGAGGGGTTTACGTGAAATTTACGAGTCCCAAGACGAGAGTCGGAAGATATTTATTTTTAGCAGATAAGTGGATTCACTAAAATAATCCAAGTGTATATTGAAGTAATGTTCAGGGTAATTTATTGATATTCTTGAATTAAGGATATGAAATGTCTTTATTAGCCAAGGTACCCTTTAGGGTGAATGTTCCAGTGCCCAACCCCATCCAAATGGCACCTTCAGTCTTAACACAAACAAACAGGGTGTCAACTATTGGAATTAGTGTGTCAAACATTGGGACCTCCTTTAATAAATCGAACCTAGCAATATACAGATGAAGTAATACACCTATTCCACGCAGACTAAATGAAATTATATTCAAGGTAAACATCCTCGACGTTGCCGTTGCGTTGTGTATGGTATCGGCACTAGTCAAAGCATTCCTACACTAGAAAACAAGCAATATTTGTATATAAATATTTGTAGAGAGTAAACCTAAGTCTTCCAAGTTTTGAACTGACGGCGTCTGCCAAGTACGTACTGCCGGCCATTTCAGGACTGGCAGACTTAGGTTTACTCTGCCACGTCTCGTACTGTTGTCGCATGACGTAAT
Organism: Epinotia bilunana; assembly: GCA_947049275.1. NCBI lineage: Eukaryota > Metazoa > Arthropoda > Insecta > Lepidoptera > Tortricidae > Epinotia > Epinotia bilunana. The sequence continues at coordinate 27,144,091 of OX346256.1, forward strand.
TATACCTACCTACCCATACAAATTTTGACCGGAAGTGATGGATTTTCAAACTTTCGGGCAATTTTTAGGGTTCCGGACCAATAAGGTAAAAACGGAACTCTTATGGTGCGACTGTCCGTCTGTCGATTTTTTTTTAAATACCTATCTATCTAAAATTAGGGCTAAGGGGGGGGGGGGGGAATCCAAAGTTTAGTTAGTAGGTATAAAAAGGCTTGAGTTGGACATTTGAAACCAGTTTTTCGTTTTTTTCTACAGTGGTAAAATTTTGATTTATAAAGGAAATTGTTGAAAAAAATACCATTCCCCCCTTATCTCCGAAGTTTACCAAGCGAAAAGTTTGAAATAAATATATAAGATTGAGATTAACGTAAATATCACCGGAAAGAAAAAAATAAACATAATTAAACTAGGATTGTAATTTAACACTTTTGTGTTTGATATGCATTCTTTAAATTTGTATGAAAGTATTCTGAAAGTTTAAGTTCTGTTACATGAGGTATATAATTGATTAGGTCTGTAAATAGTTCCAGTTTATAAAACAAACAAAGTACAGCAAAAACGAGTTCCGTATGAAAAATTTGCATTCGCTGTATTTTTTTACTATGGTATCTGAAGCTACATAAACTAATTACAGACCTGGATATACCTCATGTCATTGTTCATGCAAAGTTTCGTTACAATCCAACACGTACGTAGTTTTAAAATGAGAACGTAACTACGGTTGTATGGAGAATCGAGCTTACTGCGGACTCTTAAGATTTTTTTACAAGTTTTCAATTTTACCTGTGGAAATATATATTGCAAATATCAAATAACATTTAATAACAAAATATGTTTGTTTTAATAGATATATCATACTGTACTACTATTGCACGTGGCCGCTCTCGTAAAAAATGACAACACGTTTACCCAATGCCTTTTTTATTATTAACTAGCTTCCGCCCGCGACTTCGTCCGCGTGGACCCGGGATAAAAACTATCCTATATTTTTATCCAGGCTAGAAACTATCTTAGTACAAAATTTCATTCAAATCGGTTCAGCCGTTTAAGCGTGATTGAGTAACAAACATCCAAACATCTAAACTTTCGCAATTTATAATATTAGTAGGATATAGTAGGATTTGTCTAACCCAATCAATTTTGTACGCTTCCAAGATCAACCTTACCTAACGAAAGTAAATCCAATTCCTACCAAACGCGCCTAATATTGACTGACATAAACACCACTTCCTCCAGCGGAACACAATTAGTCGTATCTTTACTCAGAATTCTTGAAAGGTTTGAGTCTCGGCACACACTTAAGAATAGGGAGTAACCGAGCAAAATTATCGAACGAGGGAGCAAAGCGAACGGATTTCTATGCTTCAGCTTATAGGTCCAAAATCGTTTGTATGCCCAGATGTTCGGATACATGTAACGCTTTCCCGCTGGTTCCTCTACGGGTCGCAAGGTGAAAGTGCTTGTTACTAGGCCTAACTTAAATAAAGATTATTTTGAGTTTGAGTTTGGTCGCATTTGTCATCCGATTATCGTGAAATTTTCGGAGCAGGTTCGCTAATTACAAAGAATTATTTTGTCAAAACACTATCAAATGTATGTTTTTTTAAAGACATACTCCCTAATTGTGCAGGTCACAGAGCCACTACCTAGTTAATCATGTAGAATTTTCTTAAAAAGGGCTTCTAATATGGTCAAATGGAGAAAAAAGTAGGTACCGTAAAATGGGGTGAGTAGGGTTCGCGGGGAGAGTTGGGTTATGAATGGGGAGAGAAGGTATGAAAGGGGGGTGAGATGGTTTTTTAAGGCTACTGCTACAAAAATAATGTATTCCAATTGAAAATGGAGCTATAGTAATACTAATAATAAAAAAAAAACGATCCAACAATCTTCCAAAATCACCTTTGTATGAAAACCCATCTCACCCCAATTACGAGGGACTACGGGGTGGGTTTTCCTGTTTATCGTCAAAGTTATGAAAGGGAACTACCCAAAATAAAATAAAAACTAAAATTCAAACGTCCGGAACACTTATTATATACACCATTCAGTTTGTATAAGTAAAAATAAAATGTTATCGAGGTTTGAATGTTTTCACCCTACTCACCCCATTTTACGGTAATACAAGAAAATAAATAATCATAAAGTTTATTCATTGCATTATATGGTTACAAAAGATCTTAAAAGTAACTGTTCCAATCGTAGTTATGTGTCCAAAGTTTTAAGAGAATTATTCGATCCCTTTTTTGCAAAATGCATACATATCTACTCACTTGCTTGTGGCAACCACAGTTAGCAACTTCACGCACCCCTAAACTGATGGTGGCGACTATGGTTGCCAAGCGAAGTATGGGCTGCTTTGATAAAAAAAATAACACCAATTTAGGTTTTTAGGCCATAGTCAACAAGGAACCCTAAAATTATAGTAAACTGCCATGTCCGCCTGTCAGTCCGTCCGTCTGTTCGTCTCACAGACACAACTTACTACTAGAAAGATGTCATTTGTTTAACGGTCATTCCCAATAATTAATCCACGGATAGTTTTTCTTACCAGCAGTTATATTTTGACACATTTTCTACGGGTAATCTCATCATCATCATCATCATCATATCAGCCGAAAGACGTCCACTGCTGGACATAGGCCTCCCCCAAAGAGTGCCATAATGACCGGTCCTACGCCACCCGCATCCAGCGGACTCCCGCGACCTTTACCAGGTCATCAGTCCACCTTGTGGGGGGCCTACCCACGCTGCGCCTCGACAATGGAAATAGCCACGGAGTGTACGGGTAATCTGTCAAAATGTAACTGCTGGTAAGGAAAACTATCCGTGGATTGATTATTGGGAATGGCCGTAAATGAGTAATAGTCGACCAACTTAAGCCTGTACTTAGAAAGGCCAATTTTCGTACTAATTCGGGCGACGCAACGTGAAGTTGGCGCGCGCGTGTCGATGTAACAAAGGTCAAAGACAGTCCGGCATCTACGGAACTTGCGCGTACTCTTAGCCAGTTTTTTTAAATCTGAAATCAGGTGAAAGGATATGAAACGATTGTTATTTACTACGACGCTGGAGGTCCGTGACGTCACGAACCTCGAGCGTTTTCTCTCTCCTTAACTAGCAACATTGAAACGGATCTAGCTTCTATTTTTTTTGACATATTTTTTTATGGGATTTACTCGCTGCTTTGTTTCTTTCGGAGTAATAATAAAACTGGAGTGAACAACCCTACTTACACTCAATAATTCACCCGGCAAATATCATTTGAGGAAGATCGATTGTGCCCGACTTTCCGTAATGATGTTTCCTTACCTTGCGCCGTCATGCATTGATATGAGATTATATTTATATCAGCTAAGGTGGTATCTTCATACATCGTTTATCACTATTTTGGTTAAGGTATTATTTTCATTCATCGTCATAATTATATCGGAATATAGGCAGTTCCCTTTCGTTCTTGATAGATGGTCGTTATTGGCAGTAAGATAATTACTTGACCGAGCGAGCGAAGTTCTTCGTTTCAGCTTGGACCGAACTTTCGTATGTCCGGATGTCCAGATGTCCGGCTGTCCCTGTTCTCCTCTACAGGTCGCATTTCTCAACCGATTCTCAGGAAATTTTGAGAAAAGCTTCGATAGGTTTTTTTGTCGATTCAATATTTCGACGGCGATTATATTTGTTATCGCTAAGTTATGAACTTCTAGGCGTATCTTCTGCATGGTCGCAGTTTTTAGTTATCCGAATCTTTCGTTTTTCACTAGTACTATCAATGGCTTAGGCCCATGTCTACAGATTCTCAATTCTACAGATTCTCATGTTTACAGATTCCCGATTCAGATTCTCATGTTTACAGATTCCTTATTCTACAGATTCTTATGTTTACAGGTATTCGAAGTTCGGGTATTTCCATCTCTATCGCACTCACTATACTCGAGTGACAGGGATGCATGTATACGTACTTCGAGTTTCGTTTTTCGTGGTAGCGCCGCAGGTTCGCAGATATTTCCGACGGGTTCTACTTAACTATTCCTGTTCTATGTAGAACGGCATCATGCAAATGGCGTGGTCATTAAAGTAATAGTTGCAGGACATTTCCTTCTGGGGCGTTTTGTACTCACTGGCTTATAATGGTTTTATGAGAGCAGGCGAACGCCAGGTAATGTTAGGATCAATTTTGATGTAAAGATAAAATAAAAAAAGCACAATCGCACATTGCATGGAAGTCAGCGGGTAGTAGGGAAGTGGGTATGAACCCACAACTTTACTCACAAGAGTGCACGACTGAGAAGAAATATTGTGTTTATCATTATAGATTTTAATCTATCCTTATATCTGCCGTAGGTTTTTAAAAGGCAGTCTTCGGAAAACACTGACTTCTGAGAAAAACGCGAAAGCAGTCTTCAATTAATTATTTCACTCTTAACAGGATGCGCGTAAATAAATTGAACGCACGAATGCTTTTTCTTATAGGATAATTTACTTGAAAGACAAAGTTTTAACCGACTTCAACTCAGTACTCTGCCAAGCCAAGTGAACATTGATTAATACTATTTGTGGGCCGATAATATTTGAGGGGTTCCGCGATTCATAAAGAAAGGTGATTATGAGACCTTTTGGCACTTCATTAGTTGCTCTTTCAACGGAATCATATCAGAATCTGTGACGTATTTTTATAGATTTAAGTAAATCATTATGGAGTTCCAGGAGACATCTGGTCTTCATCATCAGTTCCACTTCACCAAATTTGTGATTTACGAGTGTAAATACACGAGTTGTAATTAAAAATACCAAAACTACTAAATGCGTGGCTAATATATTTGAGGAGTTCCCTCAATTCCTCATGGATCCCATCATCCAACTGGATTTTCGAAGAAAATGGGACCAATCTGGAAGCATATACTTACAAACAATAAAATAATGTACGAATAGGTTCATAAATGACGGAGTTCTGAGGTAACAAACATTAAAAATAATAATGATAAAAGCTTTTTTGAAGTCGGTAAACAAATTTTTTGTTCATTTTAATTTAATTAAATGAATAGAAGAACTTTTAAGTAATATCGATTTTAATCTATACTTATAATATTACCTTAAACCTCCCAGATGACTCGCGAAATTTTTGAGTGGACATCGGTTATTCCGCGGGGTTTCCCTACGTTCTTAACACGCAGCGCAGGTGGAGCCGCACGGACTGATAGTGAATAATAAATATGTCCGCATTTATTTTTATACCAGCATCTGCCCGCGACTCCGTCCTCGTGGGACTCGTTTATATCGTAGCACCATACAAGAAAAAAACCGATCACAGTGCAAACTTTATCAGATTCCTTTTACTCGCGACTCGTGACTCGTGACTCGTGACTCGTGATAGGAAAACATACAACAAATCGTTTAGTCACAACCAGAAACTACAACCAGAAATACAGTACCTACTATCCAACACGAATTTTCAATAGTTTGTAAATTCAATCGATTTCAGGATCTCAAAGGGCTCTTTCTGGCTTAAGTCCTTGTACCTTGAACCTCTCTGTACACACACAGGGTTGATCGGTCCGTGCACGTGCCTTGATTATTTGGATTATCCGCGTATTGAGATTTCATTTAATCCGCCTTTAATGTGCACTAATCCCAAGCTTGCGTGTTTGCGTCAACAGTAATTAATGTTAAGCAAATATTAGTGACTAGCTTCTGCCCGCGACTCCGTCCGCGCGGAACTCGTTTAAAGCGTAGCTCCATATAAATGCACACTCCACATTACAACCTCTTAGGTCATGTTTAAAATAAAATTATTATTTTGCATTGTTTCCCCCACCCAAAGGTTGTCTGCAAGAGATCGCTTTTTTTGTAATAAGATCGCATGTTGTCTTCCATTGATTATCTTTAATTTACCTCAGTTTCTATTATGTACCATTTCTGGTGAACAGTAAATAATATTTTTATATACTACAACACAAACTGATCTAACTTTAATCGCCCCCAGCCGTTCCTGGTGCAAAAGTCTCCATAATAATGACGGCATTTCAATGCTGGATATTTTTATTGTATTGTATAAAAACTATCTCATGTCCTTCCTCGGGACTCAAACTGCGTCTATATCAATTTTCATCACAATCGGTTCAGCGGTTTAAGCGTGAAGAGGCAACAGACAGACGGACAGACAGACACACATTCGCATTTATGATATTAGTATGGATTGTCGCTACTTTATATATAACTAGCTTCCGCCCGCGACTTCGTCTGCGTGGACTCGGGATAAAAACTATCCTATATTTTAATCCAGGCTATAAACTATCTTCGTGCAAAATTTCATTTAAATCGGTTTAGCCGTTTAAGCGTGATTGAGTAACAAACATCCAAACATCCAAACATCTAAACTTTCGCATTTATAATATAAGTAGGATGGTTCAACATACGACTTATTAGGTAGCCTTGTGTGTGTGAGTGTTGTTTAATTAGTAGTGTGGTGTAGTTTTGTGAAAAAATATATAGCGATAAGGTTTTTTTTGTATACAGTACCTAGGTACATATATGGGTGGCATTAAATGAATAAATGAAATAACTAAACACAACTAAATTAACTTGGCTTCTGCAATTCCCGTAAATGCATTTTAACCAGGTTTTTGAACTTTCCCAAGGGCATTGGTTCCCGCAGCTGTGGAGGGCAGATCGTTCGAGATCTTTGCAGCCGAAAATTTAAAGCAACCTCTATATAGCCCGGTTCTATGTCTAGGGATTATTAATTTAGTATCCCTAGTTCTTCTGATTGGCTTTGTACGGCCATCTTTCACCCATTTTAATTCGTCATAAAGATATACTGGTTTCCTGAATACGGTGACCTTACGAATGGTAAAAGCCAGATGTAATTGCCTTAAAATACGTGACACTATATATTTAATGTCAAATCATATTCATACAAAAAATAGGTAATTATAATAAACATTTAACATGTCAAGTCAAGATTCATATACTCTTTAACTGAGTATAATGGATTTTCCAATATAAGGTATTTAAGGGCGTCTAAATGCTTCGTCAGATGGTTCCTGTCTAAGATCAGCCGGCAGTCGCTCTTAAGTAGGCCCGGCCCAATGACACGCGGGTTCTTACCTGCAAGTGCCATGCGACGGGGAACTGTTCTCAAACGCCCAGTGCGGCGGAGTGTTTTGCCGATCACATTTACAGTATCGAAAGAAGAAAATTGTTCCTTACGAACATTATAATTTCGAATACATAGAGTGAGTAGTGCGTCATAATACCGTGTATTGGGAAGAAGCCTCTACACGAAGTCCTCGATGTTGCCCCAACCATCGCACGTACGGCACGTTTCTGCATAAGCAGCACTCTGTTGGCATCCGTTGAGTTTCCCCAAATGAGCGAACCGTACGACATCAGCGAATGGAAATGAGCAAAATAAACCTGCTTCATGGCATCGTCGGATATTAAAGCTTTTAGCTTACGCAAAGCAAAGACTGCACTACTCAATCTATCGCATAGTTTGTCTACATGGCACTTCCAGTTAAGATTAGAGTCCAGAGCGAAGCCAAGGAACGGTACCTACATTCATCACTTATCGGCATTGGGCTGTTAGCTAAACATGGAGGAATCGCAATTTTGCGCCCCAAGAAGACCATGACGTTGGATTTCGTTATATTCAGCAGTAAGCCATTGGTAGAGAACCACCTCTGTAGTTGATCACAGCCGCCATGTATCTTCTCTCCAAGCTGTTCATAAGTGCGCGCACTGACAACCACTGTGGTATCATCCGCGAATAGGACAGAGAGACCAGCTGTGATGGCAGCGGGAAGGTCGTTCATAAACGTTAGGAAAAGGGTATTTCCTAACGCCGAACCCTGAGGGATTCCTATATTCATGCTGCCAGCACTGGACTTCTGTCGTTTTCCGGCTACAGATAATTTAACTACCTGTCTCCGGTCGGACAAAAACGATGTAACTAACTTGTGACTCGAGTCCCGTATCCCGTAATGATGTAACTTGTCCAAAAGCAATTCGTGATCAATCACATCAAAAGCCTTGGACAAGTCACAAAATATACCTGCCATCTTGCATTTGTCATCCAGACCGGAAACAATGCAATCAAATATCTTGAGCGCAGCTGTTGTAGTGGACATGTTTTGCCGATAAGCGAATTGGCGGTCAGTCAGTAGGTCATTGTTCACTAGATGGGCCATTATATGAGATGAGAGGAAAGACTCCACAATTTTAGAAATTGTGGGGACCATTGTTATTGGTCGGTAGTTGTTGACATCGCACTTGTCACCCTTTCCTTTATACACTGGGCTCACTCTGGTACTCTTTAATACTTCCGGATACACACCTGTTTCAAAAATAATATTAATATGTATAACTAAAATATCAGAAATAATTGGCCATATACATAATAAAATATTGAGTGAAATGTCATAGGTATCAAAAATTGCACGTGTCTAACATATTATTTCGGATCACTTTATTCAGCAGGTCACTTGTGACGGTCGGCAAGGTCATCGTCGGCACGTCAAGGTCATTAAGGTAATTGCAAAGATAACGCCTGCTTAAAATGGGATCTGTATGTAAAGCATATTTTGAACCTATACTTAAAAAATGCGAGTTGAACTCATCCGGAACTTTGGTAGGCGGTAAATTATACCGCCTACCAAAGTTCCGGATGAGTTGAGTTGACGTTTGCGAGGAATCATTGAGGCAGATATCTCGAGGCTTTGTCTTGGTACCTATCTCCTCATTGACCACTTTCCAAATCTCCTTTGACGGATTTCTGCTCTCACTTAGCCTACGTTCAATATGATATTGTCTAGCGCGCAGCGTTGTGGATTTAATTAAATTAAAATAATGTTCGATACATTCAGAAATAATCGGGTTTCCGGGATATTGACGTTGGATTTCATGAAGGTCTCTGTGTTTACTCATGTACTCCATTATCTCGTCGGTCAACCGGCATTTTTTTCTTTTTATGATTTTTTTATTTTATTTTATTGGAAAATGTATGTCGATATAGTATGTCAAAATTTTAAATAATTTATTGAATTTAGCGTCGATGTCAATAGTATAATCCAAAATAAAATTAAAATCATAATTACAAATGTCACAATTAAATAAATAAATAGAATCATCATTAAATAGTCGACATTCAATTTAGTGCGCGACGACATTGTAACGCCCGCAGTAGTAAACTCATATCGTTGAGCGTTATGATCGCTAATAGCCGTGTCCACTGGCGACACAGTTAGGCAGTCGCGAGAGTGGTTCGCTATACCGCAATCAATGGACGTTGCACAGTCGGCAGTCACGCGAGTGGGGAAAGAAACGGTGCTTATGCATCCAAATGTACCTAGCACGTCGTCGACCCGCTGTCTCAGACTATTGTCAGATAAATAGTCCACATTTTGATCACCAACCAAAATAAACCTTTTATGAAAAATAAACCTTTTACCAACCAGAATAAACATAGCTAGGTAAACGCTCATAAACCATTTCAAGATGTTCATAAAACTCATCTTGATCTACGGCTAATTCAGTTGGTACGTATGCATTGACTAGCGAGATGTTGAAGAACTTGGTTCTAATACGAAGTACACTGAGTCGATCTGAGACGGCTTCGAAACGAATCACGTTTCCCATCAGCTTTTTGGAGACCATAAAACCGGTGCCATTTCTGTGATGACCGCCATCACCCCCGCCGTAAAATAATATGACATTGCATTCTCCCGTCCCCAGCCACCGAACTTCTTGGAGGGCCGCTACTTCAATGCCATATCTTTGCAGCTCGTTCTTGACTTGATATAGGGCCGGCGCCCTACTAGCATTTTATTTAATTCTATACCCGTATAATGGACCGTTTTTTAATATAGTTAGGGGCTTTGGGCACTGTGGCAACACTTTACTGTAAGTGTCAACGTCAAACGTCAAGTGCCAACTGCCAATTTAGTTCAGGAGGCGAGGGGAGGAATTCAGTTCGGAGGATTTGAATCGGATAGATCTGAGTCTGAAGATAATGGATTTCAATTCACGTTCATCTACATCCACGTTGATAATGACGATAGCGATGGTTACAGTGAAAGTTCAACAACTGATTAGGGGGGGCAGTAGGGGTTAATATAGCGCGCCTCAAGGCTGCACCTACCCTCGAGGTGGGAGCATGGTTGCACGCGCTACCCTCCCCCCACATAGGCACGCTGGAATGTGCGCTGGAATGTGCGTTCTCTCTATAGACCCGGCGGTCTATAGAGAGAACGCACATTCAATGAAGCTAGTCGAAAGTCCATTGAACCATGCCAGTTGTCGTTATATTTGGGATCAGATCGGTTATATTCTCGTGTCGGTTTCGTAACGTTTAAGTTTTTCCGTGGGAGGGGTGTTAACCCGCCGTACAACCCCCAAAATGCCGGAGGACCACACCCTACTTTGGTTAGCGAGTCCAACAGACTTAGCCGCTTGGCGTAGCTAGGCTGCGCTACCGACCGTTCCCCTGTCCACCACCCCGGGGACGCTCCACTACGCCGTGAGGGCCAGCGTGTGGACTTACAATACAATACCATACAATACAAATATTCTTTATTGCTCACCAGACATAGTATAATAGTAAAATAGAGGTAAGTTAAACATAAACAATGGAATGATGAATGGATGGATGTATGTCTGGATTTAATAATTTTATTATTTTTAAATAAAAGACTTTCCGGTGATTGGCCCTAGTCTCACCTGATGGTTTCAACCTAATTAGCCCCTAATCGCCCACTGCTGAGCACAGGCGATTACGAGAGCGTAATACTACTGCGCAAATGTATTACTAACAGTATACGGACAAGAAAGGTAATCGGGGCGACATCAGTATTCTCTCAGTAAATAACAAAATACCGTATATCAATTCAACCCCATCAAAAGTTTAAGTAGCCTAATGATGGCATACCGTGGACGTCCATAGCTCCATGTACTCAGAGAAAACGAAAATGCAATTACCCTCACTGTTAAAACATGTACGAAACTTGTTAAAAAATATCTAATTCACAGTATTCAATGGCAAGTACATTTTAATTTAACTGAATTGCACAAACTAAATCGAATACAGTGAAAAGCAATTTAAAAGTGTAAAACGCCAAATTGTTTTGTGGCAAAAAAACTGAATGAAATGAAAGTGAATGAAGCAAGACAGGTTTATTAAGATCGTAGAAATCCGTGATCTCTGCCTACCGGGAAATAGGCGTGGTGATTATATGTATGTATGTTTGTATGTATATTACAATCAGTTGGAACCAGTCACCAGAGCTCCCGAGGATGTGTTGTTTTGATAGTGTGGGACCCGCGTTCTAGCTATCAACAACGAATCCTCAAATCAATAAAGAAACGCAACGCGCTTGTGATTCTTTTAGAATTTGTCCATAGGCTACAGTGTCTGCTTACTATTAGGCAGACTGAATGGTGTTTCGCCATCGTCGTAGTATAAGGCCTAAACCCTCCTACGAATATACCTAGAACACGACTGGCCAACTGTATTGTCACCCTAGCACTAGAGTACCTATTTAAGAGGAAGTTTGGCCTAGCCAGTCATATAGCTCATAATAGTGCTAATCCATAATTTGTTAGGGACGACGTCATCGAAATCGATGAGGAGGGCCAACAAGAAAATAAATCAGTTTCAGATGTTTGTAACATGAGGGTTTTGGGCATTTTTGCAGGTTTTGATGCGTCATTCACAGCTCGTAGTGGGCTACACACGATGAATATTTAAGAGCCTGGGCACGCCGCATTTCGTGATTCATTTAACAAGGGTCTCGAAACTAGTGTTGTTTAACACTTCGTTTGGGCTGCGATAAAACGCATAACGCGAGGAAAAGCGACGCTAGGAAAAGAAAAAAAAAAAATTTGTACGCGTGTCGTTTTTGCGCCTTTGGTTGCGTACTCGCATCAGAGCGGTTACACACGGGGATTTTCCACAACACTACAAACGCGATACGGTACCGATGTCCCAGTCATATAGTATAATCTCTCAAATACCCTGGACGAAGAAAGTGAAATAAAAAAATGTTCGGTTCTGGCGCTTCACCGGCCGCTGCCGCGGCACGCTCGCTTCGCTCGCTCGGCTAGCGCGCTGTAAGGTCACAGTTCTGCCTAAACGCTTGTCGTCATATCTAACGGAGGCCTTTCACTGGAGGCGCGTTACGCATTATCTAGACTAGCTCCTACCCTATCGCTTGAATACATAAAGAAAGCTTACTATGGATACTTTCACCCCATCCTGATTTACGGTGTCGATCTGCAGCAGATCGCGACAGGGCGTTTAGAATTCAAAACCGGGCCATCACTCATAGCAAAAAAGTCTCATGATCATCCCGCGCAGATGTTATTTAGGCAACTGAATATACTTATATTACCTAGCGTATTTATCCTTGAGGCTTTTATGTTCGTGAGACACAGGCTCGAGTCATGCACGACCCGCGCGCAGCTGCACGGGCCCGGGCGCACCACGCACTTGCTCGAAAATCACTTGATGTAATAGGAATTAAACTTTATAACTCTCTTCCGACTGAATTGAAAAACTCGTCGACTGACGCCATTTTCAGAGGCAAACTAAAAAAGAATTTACGTCACACCTGGCCATAATGGGAGTTTTACTGCACGCTGCGCGTACGGTGAAACTCGCATTGTGGCCAGATGAAGACGTAAAATTGTGTACTTACCACGGGCGGTAATTCGTGAAGCCCCAGATCGCATATTTGAGCATTTCTCAAAAAAAATGCCACTATTATTAATTGTGCAATTTTCTAGGAGTTCTATGTTATTTCCACTCAGAATCAGGAGCCCTTTCAACCCTGGTAGGACAAAAACTGTCCCCAAGATATTTTTCCTATTGTTTTACCATTTACCTTATACTTTGTGTGGTGGTAACACAATAGGAAAGTTCAAAAATGTATGGATATTTTGGGACACTTTTTTTCTCCTATTGGGATGGAAAGACATCGTGATTTTGAGTAGAAAAAACGTAATAGTTGCAGAAGATCTACAAAAAAATGAAGTGGCATTTTTTTTGAGAAACGCTCATTTATGACCTTCGGTTCGGGCCACAAACAACTGCGATCTGGGCCATTCACGAATTCACCGCCCTTGGTACGTAATGTACTATTATTGGACATGTTGTGTTACGCCATTGACGAATTTAATGATAAGGCATTATTGACCCACGCATAAGTAGTTAATAACCTTTAATTGGACTGACATCTACAATGTCAATGAATTATTTTTTAGAAATATTTTATATATATTTATAATTAAAACTACTTTGACGTGTATAAAACGTATGTACCTAATACCTACTCTATTCTTTATCCTGTCTGACATGTAAAATACTGTGTTTTATGAATAAAATCTGAAACTGAATCTGAATCTGATAATCCCGTTAATTGTCAACCCGCCGTTTTACAAAACGGCCCTGTTTTGTAAAACAGAAAGCTGTAATGTAACACGGCGGATTATACTGTATGACTGCGACATTGATACAGGATCTATAATGTATGTATGTATGTATGTATGTCAGCACTTTATTGTACACAATAAAAGGTTAAAGAATATACATGTCACACAATAGATCAAAGTACAAAGGCGAACTTATCCATATAAGAGATCTCTTCCAGCTAACCTTAATGTCGTGCGATAGTCGCGCCTTCATGACACGAGTGTTTGCATCGCTGCAAAAAGTCGGCCTGTATGACCAATCTAAGTCCTATTGTAGCTTATTAGATTCGAAGGCTTCTAATTTCGAATCAAAAGCAATTTTTGCAACCTCTCGGTTCTTGTAAAGCTCAGCCACCGAGTTTCCTTTTCATTCACCTGCATGACCAGGTCGTCACGCGTTCTTGTGACGGTTCTCTTATTTTTCGCAGAAAATTGTTTGGCCAATTATTAGTTCCCAACCAACGTTTCGCAGAATATTATTTCGCCAAATAATCACTTGCCAACTTGTCATAAGATTTCGTTTCGTTTCCCAACCTCACAGTTGCCAACTGTACGTTTGGTCTGATGATTATAAAGTAAACTTTCAAAATGCCAAAAGTCGTTTAACAGAATGTTTTAGTTGGCTGAATAGTCATTTCGTTGTATAACGTTTCCCAAATGTTTCACGCAGTAGGGTTCGTACAGTTACTATGTAATATAATTTACAATGTGGGTAAGCGCAACTGCTCACTTCTTTTAATAACTTTGTGGGTGAGTAAGAATAAACTGACTTATTAGCGATAAGTGTTTACGTTATTACTGTCCCGCAAGCTGTTGCTTTTGAAATGTTTCCTTGTTATTATAATTAAAATGAGTGAGCTAAATGAAGAGTGTTCGGTTATAATAATTTAAAAACGGATTTACGTTCGAAAAAACAAAAGTATCAAATGATACATATTACTGGAGTTGTGAACTGCGACGAAACAAGATATATAAATGTACTTCAACGGCAAGCACGAAACTATGTGACGGCATTCATAAAGTGCTAACGTAAAAAGTGATTCTTTATGTGGAGTAAAGATATGTAACGTGTTACAAAATGCCAAAAGCACTGTATCTACAGATGTCTTAGAATGTTTGCCGTCCACGTCTGCGCTAAAACAAATGATTTATCGCCATAAAAAAAACAAAATGTTATAAAGTAGCCCACTGATTTCAGTTTTGAGATAAACACAGAACACACTAAAATTCGAAATGAAAATTTTATTTTGAAAGATCGTACGTTCGATACTAATAAAAGAATACTGTGGATGTCCACATCCAATATGATATCAATTTTAAGCCGTGCGACATACTGGCTCGTGGATGGCACTTAAGTTGTGCCCAACATGTTCAAACAGCTATACACCGTGCATGGTAATATTTTTGCGGATAATAAAAAAACATTTCCGTTGTGTTTTTGTTTATGCACAAACAAAGACAAGCGCACATATGACACAATGTTTGAACTATTGATAGAATACGGCAATGATCATGGTATCGATCTTTTTCCAAAAGTTTGTGTGTTAGATTTTGAAAAAGCTGCCTATACTGAGTCTTCAATCAAATTTTGAAGATATTTATTTACAAGGATGCCATTTTCATTTGGGTCAAATTATATTCAGGTAACTACGTATTTTTATTATTTTAATACAAAATTATTTTTCATTACTTATTTTGAATATTCAATAAGGCGATTTTGGCACTCGCCGGCCGCTACCGCGGCACGCTCGCTTCGCCCGCTCGGCTTCGTGCGCTGTAAGATCGCCGTTAACCTAACACGCTCCTCGCTTCGCTCGTCGTCGCACCTATCTGGACTCTGTCACAGTTATTATTTCTGTTGCTATACTTATCACGAAACTATTCTTTGTTTCAGGCAAGTTCAACAGATGGGTTTCGCCAAAAGATACGCAAGTGACGTACAGTTCAATAAGGAGGTAAAGTGTTTGTTAGCTCTTAGTTTCCTTGAGGAATCAGATATATATATATATATATATATACTTCAACAAGATTCTAAAAGTTTTAAAGATCCAGATTGGCAAAACTTGGCTAACTGGTTTGAAGAGAATTATGTACACGGAACATCAACCACACAGCTTAAATATCCACCCAGTTTTTGGAGCACTCATGAAACAAACAAAATGAATATACCAAGAACACAGAACTCGGCGGAAGCCTGGCATCATAAAATAAACACTATCATTGACCAAAATCATCCTGGTGTTTATAAATTGATAAAAGAGTTAATAAAGGAAAGCATTTCTAATGAAGGAGAAATAGAAACTATATTAAACGGTGCCCCACCAGAACCGAAGAAAAAAAAGTACTTGGACAAAGAAGAGGATTCTCGAACATAAATCAATGTACTTGGCGGACAAATTGTTACTGTGCATTGCTGCCAATTTAAAAGTTTAAGGGTAATCAATTTACCATTAATTGTTCAACGTTGTTGATTATACATAGAACAATAAATGTGATTTTGTAAAAAAATAAATTCTGTTTTATTTCATCTTAATTTTATTTTCACCGAAAAAGTGGGTACTTTAATCCAATACTTAAAAAATAACTTATATTGCTAATTGAAATAATTCATCGTAACTTTTAAGTTATGTGTTAAAACGTAACTATTGCACTGACGAAACGTTGTTCGTTCAATAGTTGTTTGGCCTAGTGAAATAGTTGGCAAGTGATAAGTTTTCCAAACATTTTTAGTCATTGTGATATTCTGCTTTATAAAAATTCGACCAAGTGTCAGGTTGTCATACAAAAAGTTGGTAATGGTTAGTTGTCAAAGTGAATAATTTTCGAAATGTTGGTTGGCAAGTGATGTTTGACCAAAGGAAATTCTGCGAAAAGGCAGAACACCTCTTGTGACACCCCTCAAATTGCATTGGGAGGCAAGCGTCACCATTAAACGAGCAAAATATATAACAAGGGCATTCCAATTAGTGAGGTCAATTATGTTACTCCTAATATGCATATTAGGTGTCAAATTGGTGGATCGTATCCGGAGCGCAGCGTAGGTGACGCTGCGCTCCAAAACTCAAACTGTTTACTGATAATTTTATTATTCAAAATACAATAAATAACTAGGTACTCCATGAAACTAACAGTTTTAGTTTCACTAGTTAAGTAAGGTGGGATCAAAGGTAAATCCTTATCCAACCCGGCTTTCAGAACTCGAGCTTCTCCCAACACTACTGGTAACGGCGGTCCGATGTACAACGGGGTCGTCCTAGTGGACACACAAAACTCAAAGGTACGACTGTAATAGTAGTTCAACTTATCAATGTCAAATTTTGCATAGTTTCGTGGCTAATACAAAATTCTGGCCCCATGCCATTTCTACTACAAATGTTTGTTTAAGTTATTATTAAATTTGTAGCATTGGGGTGTCTAAAGGGACGGTGTGCTGACAATAACTAAACTATATGCAGGACAGCACGAAACCAATGTTTGTTGGGCGTTATGTCAGGACCTGCGTGAAACACTTGAAATGGGAATGGAATGTGAAAGAGATTCTAAACCGAACTGAGGCTGTTTTATAGATTACTAGCTTCCGCCCGCGACTTCGTCTGCGTGGACCCGGGATAAAAACTATCCTATATTTTAATGCAGGCTATACACTATCTTCGTGAAAAATCTCACCCAAATCGGTTGAGCCGTTTAAGCGTCATTGAGTAACAAACATCCAAACATCTAAACTTTCGCATTTATAATATTATTAGGATAATAAACCACTTGGAAAAGTTAAAAAAACCCCTGACATTTTCATTTAAGGCTCCACATTCGAAATTTTCGTGAAAATGAGTTCTTTTGTAACCGTTTTATACATTATAACGTAACATTTTTGGTGTCGGAAAAAATATATCATAATCTGCAAGATATGCGACGGGTCATAGTTTTCGTAGAAATCCATTTTAACAATAAAAATTAGAGAAAAAGAAATCTAAAGTCACCCCTATTTTTTCACTTGTAACCATTTTACTGCTCCATTTTTTATCAGAATAATATGAACTTTTATAACTTTCTTCATACAATAATGAACAAGGGCATCATTTTCTTACTTTCTTAATTTTCTTAAAAATTTATCTCGTTTTCTGAAATATTCCGCCAAAGTTCCTACGCCTCCCCGTTTTCGTCCATACGGTCGGTGCGGGACGAGACACGTTGCATGACGGACCTGTGTCAATTTGCGCTGCGCCGAGATTTTTAAATATTTGTGGAAATTGTGGACTATATTTGTTGCATAGACTGGACAATCCGTATTGTGAGGAGTCTCGTTTGAGCCGCCGTGCCGAACGGACGCACGGACCCTTACCGTCCTCTGTCATTGTTTCTCCAAATTGCATAAAGAGCACCGCGAAACAAAAGGCGCCTATCGCCAGATGTT
This sequence comes from Epinotia bilunana, assembly GCA_947049275.1. Lineage (NCBI taxonomy): Eukaryota > Metazoa > Arthropoda > Insecta > Lepidoptera > Tortricidae > Epinotia > Epinotia bilunana. The sequence goes on from OX346256.1 coordinate 27,161,960, forward strand.
CTAGTAAACCCTCGCCGCGGTCCCCGTCGTAGCCTAACCACGTTATCCTCTCCGATATGCGTATATACATCTCGCGATATATACCGGTCTAAACAAATGTGCAGTGCGTCTCTATACTATATAACAGTAAGTGCGACTGATGTGAGGGAGGGGCAAGTCTTCGCCAGCTCAACAGATAAATCCAGTGAGATCAGACCATCTTTCACTTACTGTAGGTATTAATGCAAAAAATCACAAGAATGTGGAGTTACGAGCCCGCTAGAGGGAATACATAAAGTACGTAAACACAGAACTCCTAGTACATATTTATAACGACTGGTTAATGTGTCGACGCACTGCACACGCTTCCGCGCAGTGCGCACGCACGGCGTACAGGTACCGCGTATGTTACGCGGCTACTACGAGTTCAATCTAGGTAGTAGGTGCGTAAAAACAGTGCGTGCCAGTGCTCTAAAGGGTTGCGATTACGCGCAGCAACGCAACGGCAGAACCAACGATTAGCCGCAATCACAGGCCCGGGGTTAGAGCACTCCATATTACTTTTAGGTATCATAACCTATTTAATGAAGCAGGCCGGGTTACATTCTCGCAATTAAAGTTCAAATTACAGGCCAGGCTAGACGCCCGAATGAACCCTCTGGTCCATAACATAGGTAAACGTAAGGGATTTTACGTACTAGATATATCATTTTGGTATTGTACTTATTCGGCGTTGCCTCTAGTGCCTTTGTAACTTAGTAATATTTTACGTTAGATTACGGTATATCAATTACCAAAGACTCAATTTATCTTATACACTTTAATGAACCCCGTAATAAGCCCGTGTCTAGGCATAAGGACGCTTCGGCGGTGTCATACGTATAGGTAGTATATCATAATATATGTATGTACTCGTAAGTAGTATTTGGTACTTATAAGTAATAGTATTAAAATCGTGAGGCCTACGGAATAGATTCATTGATGAATGAAATCTAGATCAGTTACACAAGTAATACGCTTGGCGCTCCTCCTAACGCAAAGAGTAGTGGGTAGGGGTTAGACGAGACTTAAACAGGGTTCAAGCGTGTTAGCGCTCAGTCTCCGTGAACCTAAATATATTCAAACTAAGGAAACTTAGCCCATGATGTAATAATCAACGTCCGATTTCTAAAAGAAACAACGCCGGGGACGAGCAATAAATAGCGATACATCTGCCTAACCCTAAACAAAGGAACGCAAAAAAAATCCGCTTCTACCTACTACGCGTGAATGCACTTTCTTGAAATGTCCAGATTTTAGGACCTTATGCACCCACGCCACGCCAGATGGGCTTGAATAGGCGAGCGATATTAAAAACATAGAGGATAATAATGCTAGGTTCATAAACTTGTAATAAATAAAACACCAGAACGAAAAGTTGGTTTCCTTTTAAACTGGATGCAAAAAAATAGCTAGAGCATACGCGAGGAGAAAAAAGCGTTCAATTGTTATGCAAGCCTCAGAAGACTGTAGAACCTTACGAAAAAATGACGAAGACTTCTCCCTAGGAAGGTCGCCTAACCACGAAAACAGGCAAATTAAATACTGGCTGCCGGTCAACTCTCCCAGTGACAGTGTTTGTTACACTCTGTTTTGTTGTGCAGTGAGCAATGTTAATACCTTGGTTAAGTTTATGTAAATAATTAATGTTGTGTCTGTGTCTACAGTTAAAAAACGGTGGTATCAGTGAAGACAATGTTTAGTGTGTAGTGACAAAATTTAAAGTAATAGTGTCTATATCACGTATACTCTTGTCAAGCTGCAAGTCCGCACATGGATAGGTACTGGAAAATACAAGGTGTCATTGTTGCGAGTCATATTATAACCTCATGACAACATGACAATACAACCACAGAAGCAAACAACCAAAGATACTTTTAACAACACTGCACGAGAAATCGACGTAATGGAAGAAACTGACTGCGAATAAGAGGAACAGGTAGAATGATCGCCTGAATGTAGAACCGATCGCCGAGAACACCTCCAACACAAGAAGACTTTATATAAAGCGACGTGCATCATTTTCACCAACGCTCATCCCCCGACGAAGTAGCCTTCGCCTCCTCTTTTCCAATATTGGCTTAAGGCTGCATCGCCGGTTGATTGTGGCCGACTGGTTGCGGCTGGTCGGTCTTCCCTTCCCATCCCAGAGCGTGTCCCTCCGCCCCAAACTTGCGCCCCCTGGTATATCCGGCTAGTCCGGGTCAGGCTTGCTTCCTGGCTGGGTGTGGTGCCTATGTTCATGTTCATGTTCATGTTCATGTTCATGTAGTGGACAATCCGTTTTGTGATTCGTATAGTAGGTAACTAATAAATATTTGCGTATAGTTTAGTTTTTAGTGACAGATAATTTTGTTGCATAGAGTGGACAATCTATTTCGTGGTTTGTAAAGTAGTAGGTACTATAGACAAGACAGCTGACTGACCATCCGTGCACTTTATGTGCATTGTAATAAGGTTCTTGTATAAATACAGGATGGTCAGTTAACTGTGTTGGCATTTGTACCTAATTAACATTTACGTAGGTATAGTTTAGATTTTGTTTTTAGTTCAAGATGGGAAATAATAATAATAATAATAAGGACCTTCACAACCGTGAGGTGTGCAGTCTCAGGGATTATTTCCTAAAGAACGAGTGTGGGATGCATCGCGACGTAGTGGCAGTAGACGGAAACTTCACCCCGCTCTCCTTGGCAAACGAGAACTGGCGCAGACTTAAAGTAATGAGCGTCGAGGACCGCAGGGCGGTGTGGAGGAGCAAGGAGCTACACGGGCGGTTCTACAAGGCCCTCACAGGACCCGATGTAGATCTGCTCGCGTCGGTGAACTGGCTACGTTTCGGGGATCTCTTCGGGGAAACCGAAGGTTTTGTCTGTGCAATTGCGGACGAAGTTATCATGACGAACAATTACCGGAGGTATATCTTGAAGGACGGTACGGTCGACATTTGTCGGGCATGCCGCCGTCCCGGGGAGTCACTCAGGCATATTATCTCCGGTTGTGGTCATCTTGCTAACGGCGAGTACTTGCACAGACATAACCTTGTAGCCAGAATTATTCACCAGCAACTTACTCTGCTATACGGTCTTGTGGCCTCCGAAGTGCCTTACTATAAGTACACACCTGCGCCAGTTCTCGAAAATGGTCGCGCCACGCTCTATTGGGATCGAACTGTCATCACGGACAGGACTATTCTTGCCAATAGGCCTGATATCGTGCTGACAGATCGATCGAAACGCCAGGCAGTGCTCATCGACATCACCATCCCCCATGACGAGAACCTCGTGAAGGCCGAGAAGGACAAAGCCAGCAAGTACCTAGACCTGGCTCACGAGGTAACCGCCATGTGGGATGTTGATTCGTCGATCATCGTCCCGATAGTCGTTTCAGCGAACGGTTTAATAGCGAAGAGTCTCGACCATCACCTCAAGAGACTCTCGCTAGATGGCTGGATCAAGGGTCAGATACAGAAGGCGGTACTCCTGGATACTGCGCGGATAGTCAGGAGGTTCCTGTCTCTGGCGCCCTGACCACCGGCAGCTTAGGCCCCGCCTCGCTGCCGGCGGTACCCTAGGTTAGGTTTTTATAATGATTTTATGTTTTGTATGTATAGTTTTATATTTTACTTTTTATATAGTTATTGTAAAAACCTAGTCTAAGACGGAAAATGAATAAAGAGATATAATAATAATACATACATACATACACGCCTTTATCCCTAAAAGGGGTAGGCAGAGCACATGAAACCTGTGTCCAGTGCCACTGTTAGCATAAATGTGGGTATAAAAGATCGACAAAATGTGATATAGCAGTGACAGGTTGCTAGCCCATCGCCCACAACACACTTCAACCCCGTTCCCTTAGTTGACTCTTACAACCCCCACGGGAAAAAAGGGTGGTGCTATTCTAACCCCACGCCACACGAGTAATAATAATAATAATATAATACTGGATACTGCGCGGATAGTCAGGAGGTTCCTGTCTCTGTCGCCCTGACCGCCGGTAGCTTGGGCCCCGTCTCGCTGCCGGCTGCACCCTAGGTTAGGTTTTGTATTTTTCTATATTTTACTTTTTATAAATTTATTGTACAACCTAACTTAAGATGAAATAAGAATAAAGAGATATAATAATAATATTATATTATTAATATAATAATAATAATAAATTCTTTATTTCAGGCCAGTTTGCCCATAGATTGTTAGTAAAATACAAACTTACGATACTAGAGTTAGTAGGTCTTAGCTTAGGTCTCACAAATTTTTCAATAATTATTTTGGGTCTTTGGGGTTAAATAAGCGCAGGAGGAAAATACGTAATATCAATAAATTTTACTAGAGAGGAAAAAGAATACACAAGTAAATACCTATTCTATCAAAGTATCAAATATCTAAACAGTATCAAAATTGGGAAATCGCTAAAACCAGACATTCTATTAGTAAATATATTTACAATATCTATTGCCTACTAACAATATTGTTTTAACTGTTCGTATTAATGACTGTCAAGTGTTAATAGAATAAGTTCTAATAAAAATAGTGGACTTGGCAAATATTGTAAGTACCTACCTATGGGTTGCATGCCAACTCCAAGTTCGATACAGAGTTATTATTGGATATGAAACAAAGTATGGTTAACGTACAACTAATCTATAAGTATATATTTACCCGAGGCCGATTTCTGTACAGTCAGCATAATATAGTTAGTAGCAGCCAAATTAGCCAAATATATCGGAACGTACATTCATCGAAATAGTCTTTGTTACTATAAGTAGGAGTAAGGAATGTGTTACGATATATTTGGCTACTTTGGATGCTACTAACTATCTGATGCTGACTGTACACGCCATCATCATAAAATCAAGGAAGTAGAACGTAATAAATATACCGAAAATTAGTTTAAAACTTAACAACCTTACACTTACACAAAAGGTAACGGACAGACAGACACACTTTCGCATTTATAATATTAGTATGGAGTATGGATATGGAAGTATGGATAGTATGGATTATATGTCTTTCCGCTCACGGGACAATGATGTCCCGGACCTTTAGGAGGCGTGCGTGGAGCTCTGAGCCAACACGTAGAGGCCCTTTTGACAATTTAATGAAATGCAAGGAGTACACCAAGCGGATGCTGTCTCTGCCCGTGTCATGGGACGCACACAGAAACAGCACCCGCTGGGGTGTAAGAGTCTATTGCTAGTTGATGGAATCTAAATAAAACGGATTATTGGGTGAAAATGATAGACTAGTAGCTGGGCTATTGGATGAAACATCGGACGCCTGCCCAATAAAACTGTTTCACATTTTATCTCTGGCAGACGGTAACTCGCTAACTGCTAGATGGGCCCCTATTAATAGCGACATTAAAAAATGGCCTAAGGGCAACAGTAGGTATGGATTATTATTATTACCTTTATATTTTTTTCGCACTATCCGTCTCTCTCTTATTAGAATATTTAGTAACAGAGGTATAGTGCGAGAAAAATCGAAAGTATGTCGCGGCCGTCTAGTGCTAGGCAAGCTGAGGGCCTACCGCGAAACGAAACCGAACTTCGTTCGTGTATCTCCCTCTCTGTCGCGCTTGCTAGTTCGAGCGACAATGAGAGTTATTCGAACGAATTTCGTTTTCACTAGCACGGCTAGCACGAGACGGCCGCAAAATACTCTCGATTTTTCTCACACCGTACCTCTCTTTTCTAATGTTCTAATAAGAGAGAGACCGATAGTGCGAGAAAAATCGAGGGTATGTCGCGGCCGTTTCATGCTAGCCGTGCTGACGGAACTACACTAATCGTAAGTAAATAGTATTATAATAGTAGAGACATAATTTTTGAACTTAATCAATTATGTAATTTATGTATGAGAAATATCACGTTTCAATTAAGCATGACGAATGTCACCCACCCACGTCCACCTTTGCATTGGTAACGATGCGCGATGACGCGTCTGTAACTTAATCTATGTAACGCTTAATAAACGACGGCGGGTTGTGCGACTTGCGCGGGGAGAGGGTCGAGGCTCCGCCCATACGCTCAAGGACTTTAGCGGGTATACAAGCCTTAATAATAAATATTTGCGCACAAATCACCCTAAACTAAGAAAAGCTTGTACTATGGGTACTAGACGATGATAAACATACTTACATAGATAAATAAATACTTAAATACATAGAAATCATTCATGAGTCAGAAAGAAAATATTCGTGCTTATCACACAAATAAATGCCTTTACCATCAGGTCGATCACGTAACGCATTGTACGCGTCACTTATTATATATGGAAAAATTACAGTTAAATTGTCCTAACGCGCATTCCAAACGTTGCGTGGTTACCTCTCGGGATTCGAACTCAGGACCCTCTAGCTTCGTAGGCAGGGTCACTACCACCTATAGGCTAAGCCGGTCGTCGAGAGATGTGTGTGAAGCCTGCCCGCCGCCCGCCTGGGCTAGCACGGGAACTATAACAGCCTATTCCCTATTCATGAGAGGAGGGACGAACGTTTAGAAGCTGATGGGGACGATGGTGACGGTGTTATTCAATTAACACATTCCCTGCTAATCATCGCTAGTTGATACTGATTCCGTGGTTCTCCTCGTCTGTAGCGGAAAGTGACTACGGCGTAGGCGCCCGCTAGGCACCTGGCAGTGAAAGAGACAAAAATTTGAGGTACAATATCGATTGCTTAATTAAGCCCGCATGCCGTATCGTCCCATACTATTAAATATATAGGTAGGTATTAATATATACTATTAATTATAATTAAATATATATGAAATGTCGTTCTCGAAAACGGCTCTAACGATTTCGATGATATTTGGAATATAAGGGTTGACGTGGGCGAAAAATCGATCTAGCGTAGGTCTCATGCTCATGTCTGGGAAAATTAGTTTTCTCCGTATTTTCTATATTTTCACCCGAGCAGAGCTCGGTCGCCCGGGGACTTGATCATTGAATGGCATATTTTTCAAGTTCGAATTCCCCTTATGCAGTGCGGTAACACTAAACAGAGGTGAAGACTGCGGACTCGGCACCGTGAATATGCACGAGTGGTCGCGAAAATAATTTTAACGTAGACGGCGTTTGTGGAAAATTTAACCTTTAATCCGCTTTGTGAATTTGCATTTACTTTCAGTCCGTTCGTACGGAACTTTGTGGTTGTGCGTGACCTGCGTCGCGTTAAATGCAAAGAGGCCTGTTTTTGTGTGTTGTTGCAGATCGCAATCACAATTCAAGCTACGTCTTAAAGGCGGCACACGAATCAGATTAAAATGGGATTAGGATGTAAAACTGATAAACCAACTTCAGGGATAGCTATGCTATTCACTAACCCCCTTATTCATAAAACTTAAAACACCTCTGCTAAATAAAATGTGCTTTGTCCCTTTCTTACAAATGTAAATGCCCAAGTGACAGATAAAGACAAACGAATTTTAACCCCATTTTAATGAAAATAGGCTTGTAGAACGTTTATGAATACGGCCGTTACTATTTTGTCTGATCTTAGGTATGTACTTCCAAAATTATATTTTTCCCCTCACTGCCTCGGAAAGTCGTCTTTATCCTTTAAAACCAGGCGGCAAAAACGCATTTTATCCACTAGTAGGGAAAGTAATTTGATTTTGGAGCGTGTTTAAGTAGCTTTTGATAGATAACAAAACGTACAACGCTCATAATACAAAAAAATCACAGATGATGTATTTCTGTTGGCGCTATAACAACAAATACTAAAACTAAAAAACAGAATAAAATAAATATTTAAGAACTTTAAAAAAAGTGCTTGTTGCCTTCATCAAATCAAAATCAAATCAAATCAAAACATTTATTCGTAACAAACACAACACAGATAATAATAAAAAAAGCACATTTCTTTTTTGTCACGAAAAGGACCCAGCTCAGCATGTTGCTAGCTTTGCAGCCAGCGCTGGTCTTCCGCAGGGTCCATTCGGTGAGAGCACGGAGAGTAACAAACAAAAAAATAAAAGGAAATACCTATATACTTAACTAAAATACAAACATAAAAAAATACACAAAAAAGCAATGGACGGTATTTTTTTTTTATAATAAGGGCTGGGTTTCAAATTGTATGGGAAAACTAAAATCCGACTCGCACTTAACCAACATTCTACTTGTTATTACTTAACGTTATTATTACTGTTAAAAAAAAACAAAAAATATTATGAGGTATTTAAATTAAATAAAGTTGTTTTACATCTTGCACTTTCCTCGCTAGTGAGGTGAAAAGTTTTGTGTTACACACGGGTGCAAATGTATTTTACTTCTCGTGTTGAGACACTCGCGACCACTTAGCTGAGTTGGTAAACAGAAGGTATATTTTCTCGTTTTTTTTTTGCTATCAATTGAAATAACGAGGTAAGTTCAAACGATATGTAGGTAATTAGGTACACAACTTTAAAACTAATCGAACCCCAGATTGCAAACTTTTAGCAGCAACAGGTTATTTACGTAAAATAATTACGAAAATCTCCGAACAGCATCAAGCCGCACATCACAACTAGCCGCGCGCGCACAAAGCACCGTGCCTTAAGTCCGCCTAAGTTTTAGCATTGCCACGGGTGGGGGGGGCATGTTGCAGGGCAGGTCTTTTGCGCGCTCGCCGCGGGCAAGAAGCACCATGCCGTAAAAAAGCAACTCTACCGTCCACGGTAAAAGGTTCAAATTCCAATGACAATGTATATGCACCCGAAATTAAGTGAATTTCTTACCAGTAAACTAGTTTTGTCTACTACTCGTTAACTAGTTATGTCTACTTAACTGTGATAGTTTTCCTTTTAAATTCATTATACTACTGCCACGAATTTTTTCCGTCCCCAGTAGTAGCCATTTAGCCGAAAACCCCTAATATTTTTGAACAAGCTATCCAACGATGATACCCCACACTACAGGTTTAACGAGAAAAAAAAATACATCACGAATTTACATGTAGGGGAGTTACCCTAAAAAATTTTTTTTCAGGATTTTATTCTACTGTTTTGTCGGCGTGATTGGTTTATATACCCACGCCGAATTGCAGATTTCTAGTTGTAAGGGTTACTGAGCTAAGCCGAAAACGGACAGACCGACAGACAGACGAACGGACATGGCGAAACTATAAGGGTTCCTTGTTGACTACGGAACCCTAAAAAATCATCCTAATGCGTTCCTCTACAAGAACTAATTCATCTTCACAGTCCACGTAAGCAGTTATTGCCACACCCAAATGTGTACCGAAGTTCCACGTCCGTCGAACCGTGGAATTCTGTGACAGCTTTCATTTCAGCCCACTGGGACACTACCCTAGTTTTCTTACCAAATCCTTTGACAGCCCTGGAGGCCAAACCAACGTTGTTTTTGAACGGTTCATGATATTGCTTCGCTTGTAACGGGTCTGTGGTGTAATGAATAATGTAATTAATTGGGGACAATCTTACACTAATCGGCCTAGTCCCAAACTAAGCAAAGCTTGTACTATGGTGTACTAGACGACGATATACATACTTATCCTACTAATATTATAAATGCGAAAGTTTGGATGTTTGGATGTTTAGATTTTTGGATGTTTGTTACTCAATCACGGCTTAACCGATTTCGATGAAATTTTGCACGAAGATAGTTTATAGCCTGGATTAAAATATAAGTTTTTATCCCGGGCCCACGCAGACAAAGTCGCGGGCGGAAGCTAGTAAGTATATATAAATAACTATGAGAGAGTTCATTATACTTCTGAGAGAGTTCTTAAGAGAGTTCATTATACAATGAACATTTTATGTGGCGCTAATCTTATTCTTGCAAAAAATGCCACGCGTCCGACCACACAGTTGTTAGACTTGAATGCTGTTGTTCTGAAGATAAGATCAGTCCAGTTCAGAAAATGTCAACTATATGAGCCGAGATTGTTCAACGTCGCACCTATGTGGAATCTATATACACTTGAAAACTATTACTATGTTCTGCCTCAGTCGGCTGCTAGTTGGATTGCGCCCCTGGTGCTATACATCTCGCCAATATCCGGGGGCGATCCGACTTGCCCCGTATCTTCCGAAGCGCTCTAGGTCAAAACTTTAAAAATTGAATTAAAATTCGATTTCTCGTGTGTAAGGCTTCAGAGATCGCTTCGGCGCACTTTGATTGAAGATTGATCTTTTAATGGTGTTTAAATAAGGTCAATACGGTAGTGAAGAGATGTTTACACCCTATTACGCGTTAATAACGACATTTTTGTATTTGAATTGAGAAAAAGTATAAAAGATGTAGTTAACAATTATGTATCTTGTAGGTATGTACATACAATTTGGGTCTGAGATATTTCGCAAGATTAAAACACGAGAATAACATCACAATGACGTGCCTGTCATATCGATGAGACACAAATTATTGTTAAGTAGTACCTACTTTACATGTTAATGTCAAGTACCACGTTATGACATAGTTATATCACTGCTATACCCCAAAGTATTCTTTATACACAACCTATCAAACATTTTAAAAATCTTAGTAGCAATAATTAATTACACTTTAATATTCTGCTGTAAAATTTCGATAACATTATTATAGCTAAAAGCGAAAGGTTTTTCCAACATTCCTCAAACCCCGCTTCAGGGAAGCTTAAGTATTTAATTACAACCTCCTAAAACCGATCAGCAATGATTAAGATTTAATAAAAAGGGCATTGAAGCAGAGTTAACTTTATCGTATCCTAATAGGTCCCCAGAGGCTGAGAGGGGTATATTTTTAACCGTTGCTTCGTATCACAATCATTTTGCCACGGATTCACGATCTCGCTTCTTTCCACACCGAATTAATGTGCCACAACTCACGTTGGGATTCAATTAAAAGGCGAACATTATAAGCCATTGCCCGTGTGGTGTCGGGTTAGAATTTCACCACCCCCTTTCTTTCAGTGGGTGTCGTAAAAGTCGACTAAGGGAGCAGGTTTGAAGTGTGTTGTGGGCAATGGGCTAGCAACCTATCGCTGCAATATCACATTTTGTCGATCTTTTATACCCACAGTTATGCTAAAAGTGGCACTGGAACATAAGTTTCATGTGCTCTGCTTACCCCTTTTGGGATTAAAGGCGTGAAAGTATGTATGTATGTATGTATGCATTATGAACCAAATTGAGGCTTTGATTGTTAAACGTTTCATCTGTTTTCGATATCACTTTCTTATATTTGTTTAAACGCTTCTACTTATTGGTTTTTCCTTGTAAGTTTACCCGTTTCTTTGAGAGAGTTCCTCCATGAATAAATTTAAATATTTGATACGTTTACATCCTTGTGTGTCAAAAGAACTGAGGGACATAATTGATAGGTGAAACTCAGAAAAAAATTACAAAAATCCAAATAAGTAAATTAAAGTGTTCACTTTAGGTGAGAGGCTACCATATTTATTGAACGAGCGAGCGAAGTGAACGAAGCTCTCCGTTTCAGCTTCAGTCAAAATTATTTCGTATGTACAAATGTCCGGCTTTTCTCCTCTACAGGTCGTATGTCTGTCCGGCTGTTCTCCTCTACAGGTCGTATGTCTGTCCGGCTGTTCTCCTCTACAGGTCGCATGTCTGTCCGGCTGTTCTCCTCTACAGGTCGCATGTCTGTCCGGCTGTTCTCCTCTACAGGTCGCATGTCTGTCCGGCTGTTCTCCTCTACAGGTCGCATGTCTGTCCGGCTGTTCTCCTCTACAGGTCGCATGTCTGTCCGGCTGTTCTCCTCTACAGGTCGCATGTCTGTCCGGCTGTTCTCCTCTACAGGTCGCATGTCTGTCCGGCTGTTCTCCTCTACAGGTCGCATGTCTGTTCGGCTGTTCTCCTCTACAGATCGCATGTCTGTCCGGCTGTTCTCCTCGACAGGTCGCATGTCTGTCCGGCTGTTCTCCTCTACAGATCGCATGTCTGTCCGGCTGTTCTCCTCGACAGGTCGCATGTCTGTTCGGCTGTTCTCCTCTACAGATCGCATGTCTGTCCGGCTGTTCTCCTCGACAGGTCGCATGTCTGTCCAGCTGTTCTCCTCGACAGATCGCATGTCTGTCCGGCTGTTCTCCTCTACAGATCGCATGTCTGTCCGGCTGTTCTCCTCGACAGGTCGCATGTCTGTCCAGCTGTTCTCCTCTACAGATCGCATGTCTGTCCGGCTGTTCTCCTCGACAGGTCGCATGTCTGTTCGGCTGTTCTCCTCTACAGATCGCATGTCTGTCCGGCTGTTCTCCTCGACAGGTCGCATGTCTGTTCGGCTGTTCTCCTCTACAGATCGCATGTCTGTCCGGCTGTTCTCCTCTACAGATCGCATGTCTGTCCGGTTTTTCTCCTCTACAGATCGCATGTCTGTCCGGCTGTTCTCCTCGACAGGTCGCATGTCTGTCCGGCTGTTCTCCTCTACAGGTCGCATGTCTGTCCAGCTGTTCTCCTCTATAGGTCGCATGTCCGGCTGTCCGGCTCTTTTCCTCTACAGATCGCATTTCTCAACCGATTCTCGTTACAATTTGTGAGCAGGTTCGATCATTATACGTAGAATTTTCATTGTCAGTTTTTCGTAATTAAAAAATTTAAAAAAGACACGCTTGCGAGTTCTACAGCTCACAGAGCCACTGGGTAGTAAATAATAGTACATTTTGATGCTAGTGCGGAAAGTATGCCATTACGTTACGAGTATCGGGATACGGGACGAGTGAAGAGTGACATTTCCGCACGTGTATCGAACGAAGTTTATTAATACAGTTGCGAAGAAATAAGAAAAACAACAAGTATTCGAAACTATTATATTATTAATTCTGTAACATCATTGTCATACAGTTGAAAAACAATGAAGTAAGTACAAAAAACTGTTTCTATATATTTCTTATTATCTTATTTATTTTTTATTGACATAATAATGAATGGTACATTTTGTACAATTATTGAGTGGGAAAAGTGAAAAGCACTAGTTCGCGAAAACCAACTTTCCGCACGCTAAATAGCTACGTAAAGATGCACTTTTTAAGCACACACGTGGCATAATGAGATTTCAGGACAATTCAAATTTCAATTTTTATGTATAAATTTTAATTTCCTCGCATGATGCATTCTAAAATGTTGTATGATACACGTGCGGATTGGTAATTCCCAACACGTGTCGATCAAAAACACTCCCTGGCGGTCGTGTTTTTGGTCATCGTCACTCGTTGGGAATTACCTACTTTCCGCACTTGAATTATCGAATACTTGGCTCTATACATCATAAAAATCAAGGCTAGCCTAGCTAGCTAGCTAGCAAGTTCAACGAATTGAACCTCGTAGCGAAGTACATAACCGGAAAGTGCAAATGTGAAAACTCGTTCGTGAAATAAAAAAAAACAACCTTATTCATCGTAAGCTCAGATATACATTATTATGTAGCTTACAAGCGGAATATTTTTACAAAACATTTTGTGTGAAGCAATGTGCTTACCGAACAGCAACATTATGGTACAGCTTCGTAGGCGGCTCATAATTGTTGGTTAGCAAACAGTTTTGTGCATGACGTGGACAAAACACTGTTGTTCGGGTTCTATATTTAAAGGGGTAGATGTTATTTTGGGAGAGGAAATTGAAAACCACTGTATCTATACTGCTCAAAACAAAATAAGGGCCATTGTAATTATTGAACATAAACTAATTGATAAGTGGCTAATTAATGAACTCCCGTATAAGGATACGAATGTATTCTGAAGGCAGAATCTAACCTCTTTCATGCTGGAGTTTTAAGTCTAAAAGCTAGAAAATATATATATTACTATTTAATATAATTTTCACGTAACGATCACCATACTTGTGGCCCCTCTTTTCCTTTGAGTAGTATATAATTGCTACATTATCTTTTTGCAGTAACGGTATATTACCATAATTTACGTTAAAACAAAGTTTTAACCGACTTTAATTCGGAACTTTGCCTTATTTGAAGATTTCCCTCGGTTTTTCCAAAATTCTATGATCAGATCCTGACCTGATGATCCTATGCAGAAACCATCACCAGAAAAGTATATCCAATTAAACAAAAAAAGTTTTTGAAGACAAACAAAAAAAATAAAAAAAAAATAATCATTTATTTCGACCAACTACGATCAATTACAATTCCACGTAGTTCGATGACCGTACTAACAGGACATAAAAAGTTCATGTAGTCCGATCAGTAGGATTACGCGGAATCACAATCAAACAAAGAGGGAAAAAAAGTTCATGTCTTCTGATCGGTTGGACGAAGTGGAATTACAATTCCGTGTAGTCCGATTAATCGGACCAGCAGGAAAAACAGTTCATGTGGTCCGATCAGTAGGACAAGGCAGACCGCGGAGGGAAATGAAACAGTTCATGTGGTCCGATCAGTAGGACAAGGCAGACCGCGGAGGGAAATGAAACAGTTCATGTGGTCCGATCAGTAGGACAAGGCAGACCGCGGAGGGAAATGAAACAGTTCATGTGGTCCGATCAGTAGGACAAGGCAGACCGCGGAGGGGAATGTTTGTATAGGAGCCACTACAATTAAAGAACATTAATGCCCAAAAAATTTAGAAAAAGATGGATCTAGCTGGCGGGAGCCGAAACGATTCGTTTTCTGTTCGCGCGAAACGCACCCTTCTTATGAGACGATTGATATTTACGATGATGCTCGAGGAACGTGACGTCACCATCTCGCTTTCTCTCTCTAACAAGAACAAGCAACATAAAACGGTTATAGCTTCGTAATTTTTTGAGATGTTTGAATGGGATTGTCGTCTTCAGAAATATTTTTTGCTTTCTTTCTTTTGAAGTTATAATACCTAAATTTTGAGTCTACACCCCTATTAAAAATACGTACCCTCTGTTTAATAGTATTTAAAGAAAACACAATCTGCATGATTGCGAATTATACGTAATTCACCAGAACGTGATATTACACGATGTTTTCACTTCATGCTATATATGTTCGCTGGCCTTACTGAGCTCCCCCCGGGACGGGGTGGTGGTCCATGTCTCGGAGATACGCAGGCAGAGACAAGTAACTCGACATATTGATAACAGTAATTAAATTACATTATTCAACAACAACAACATACAATTAACAGTAATTAAATTTATAGCCAAACTTAAACATACGAGTATAAACTCGTATGTTTAAGTTTGGCTATAAATTTCTTTGTGTTAGTTTATTTCTTTAAGTTCCCTGCCTGCAATTAGCTATATGGTTTTATTATTGTCTATAAATATTATGCGCTGTTGGTTTTCCGTGTATTAATAAATAAATAAATAAATAGGTACGTCTAATATTATAATATATAGTATCTTGCTTGCTGATTTTGTTTTTACAAGCTTTAATTTAACTCGCAATGTTCGCATGTAAGTAAATACGAGTACATACTAATATTATAAATGCGAAAGTGTCTCTGTCTGTCTGTCTATCTGCCTGTTACCTCTTCAAGCATAAACCGCTGAACCGATTTAGATGTATTTTGGTATAGAGATAGTTTGAGTCATGGGGAAGGACATATAATAGTTATCTCGAAAATAATTCCCTAAGCGGGTGGTTTGGGGGGTTAAACAAGTGTATGGAGCTACGGTATAAACGAGTTCCACGCGGTCGGGAGTCGTAGGCAGAAGCTGGTAATATAATATAATAATAAGTTTTCTTTAAAAAATTGCGAACTAATTTTTCCAAAAATCGATAATAAAGCCATATTATGACACCACTGAGTTGATTTGATGTTTAAAGCAGAACCGTCGTTTTAGGCTCGTTGGATCCCACGAGAACAGTCTTTATGTATTCTTCCCATAGCAAAAGGTTTTCTCATTTTCTTTGCCAATAAGGATGATTTCATATTCGTACCATTTGTAACACTTTCACTGAGCATAGCGGGCGCCTACGCCGTAGTCGCTTTCCGCTAAGTACGAGGAAAGCCACGTGATTGGCTACGAGTGTAGCGCGTAGCGATTCTTGCCACTCGATGAGCCATTCAACGCCAATCACAACACACGCGTCACAGCGCTACGGACGCTTCTCGATACAAATACACGTAGCGCTGCTTGGCGTCAAGTGGGTTAACACTCACCCGCCTGACGGGCGCCTACGCCGTAGCCGCTTTCCACGGGATTGGCTACGAGCGTAGCGATTCCTGGCAGTGAATATTATGTTAAATTAAATTACACTCTCAGATAGTGCATATATGAGTTAAGCGGGTCGCTACAAACCTTTGCTACAGCTACGAGTCAACGTTATGTTTCAATATTAGAGACGTGCTGAGAAAACGAAACGGCGTAGCAGCTGCGATGTGCTACGGTCTCAGTACGCTGCGACGATTTACATAACTTGTCAGATCGTAAATTCTGAATGCTTTCTTGTATTGCGTCGAACGAAACAAAATGAAGTTCTGGGGGAAGACGGAACGATAAGACTGAATCATTTAGAAACCAATACCCATTCCGTGTGTGGTTTGATAAAATGTGAAAAATACATTGTCCGAATAAGTGTCGAAATCGCAATTATTATTTTTTTTTACATTTTTTAGTGAGGATAATAATGCTCCCAGTCTCGTCTCACAGCGTAGCGATTTCAGTCCCGTGTTGATCCGCTAAAAGCTCAATTAATTCTTGTGTTACCTATGTTACTTAAGTTCTTTTTGTGATCCAACAGGGTTAACCATTACCATTATACGAGTATATAAGAGTTTGTGCCTCACCGATAGCTTACTAATGTTGCCTTATCCTAACTTATCTGTATAATCTCAGTTTTAAATTTGCGAAGTAATATTATCATAATATTGCGTGGAAGCGGAGCTGTACGTACGCATGCAATACTGCGCAGAGATGTGCAAGAATCTGTACTTATTCGACTGACAATGACACTGACAGCAGAGCTAAATACGGAGATGAACATCTTACTTCTATTATAAACATTTAATATCTATGTTTCTGAGGTATCCCTGAAATAAGACTTACTACCTCACACTCTCATCTTTTCGTTATCAGTCCAAGAGACCAGTCCAACAGAGTGCGGATAATTAGCATCTGTCAAATATTTATTTTTTGATACAAGTTTTTATTACCAACTGTATTTTTCTGTATATAACGTCATCAACTACTCATTGAGACCCAACTCATCGGTTAAGTACTGAATTCCCATGGCCACCTTCTGTCTCCATCATCAGATCAAGTCGATGGTAACATTATATTGAATTGTGATCCAAACTACACGTTTACTCAAAATTTCAACTCAACTAGTTGAGGTTAACTGCTTCAAAATTCAGTTCCAAGATTTGTCCCTCACTAACAAACAAACGAACAGGTCCAAATAAATAAAGGCTTGTAAATGGGTGTTACTATTGAAACACCTATCGGTGCGGTCCTATCCTGTTATGATAAATGTGTGTCCATCTTCCATAAGGATGGCGACCTTAGCATTTCTCGCCTCACTTACCGATGCACGTGAATCACCAAGGCAAAATGCACTCTGCGAGGAGGGTACACGGTTCTATTTTGTCTGTCTGTGTTGGCTTTTACAACATACGCCTGCAGTTAGCTGTTTCACGGTCGGTGCTCACTAGCCTTGGTCTCCTCGCTAATCAATAACGGCTCGCTGGACAGTATTGCCTACTAGCATTTGCACGTGCTGTCCGCTAGACTTTTTTTTTATAATATGACGGTGGCAGAAGCTACGGTAGCCTAGTGGTTCAGGCATGCGGCTGTTAATCGGCGGTCGTGGGTTCGAATCCCGGCTTCGTATCGTTCAAATGCGGAATAACCGTTAGCTTTTGAAGGAAAACGTGAGGATACCGGTCTAGTCATAATCTGGTCTAATTT
Source organism: Epinotia bilunana (assembly GCA_947049275.1). Taxonomy (NCBI): domain Eukaryota; kingdom Metazoa; phylum Arthropoda; class Insecta; order Lepidoptera; family Tortricidae; genus Epinotia; species Epinotia bilunana. Next base: position 27,179,757 of record OX346256.1, read on the forward strand.
TCTATCTGGGTTGGAAGGTCAGATGGTAGATAAACAATCATGCCTGTCTGGTGGTAAGGTAATTTTGAGAGCTGATTCGATGGATCATCTTCATTAAAATTGACCAAATAAGTTGTATCCAAACCGCGAAAAAGAAAACCCAGCTAATCCATGCAAACGGTGTGAGGTCAGCCGCCAAAATGTATGGAACAGCTGGTTTTTTTTTTCGCGATTTGGATACAATCTCTTTGATCAGGTTTGATGGAGAAGACCCACCGAATCACCTCCCAAAATTTGAATGGTGAATAATATTTCACCCTGTTTTATAAATGCAGAAGTGTGTCTGTTAATCTCTTCATGCTTAAACCGCTGAACCAAAGTGGGTATAGAGATGGTTTGATTCCCGGGAAGGGACATAGGATAGTTTTTATCCCGGAAATCATCCCCTTAGGGGGTGCACTGGGGGGTGAGAGTTTGTATGGAGCTACGATATAAACGAGTTCTACAAGAATGGAGTCGCGGGCAGAGGCTAGTCTACACTAATATTATAAAGTGGAAAGATTTGATTGTTTGTTTGTTTGTATTGAATATAGGCTCTGAAACTACTGGACCGATTTGAAAAATTCTTTTGCCATTAGAAGCCGACATCCCGATTATCCCTGATGAACATAGGCTAATACTTTTAACCGCGGGAAAATGCTTCATTCCTACGCACTAACCGTCGAAGCCGGGCCGGACAGCTAGTATTTAATAAAAGCGTGGCGAAGTAATGGATAGACAGATAAGAAAGAAAATTATGAACTCTTTGTACCAACCTTGAAGTGGTGTGTGTCCTAGTATGGGCAATTTATGCCAAAGTAGCAAAATGGCTCAGATTCGAATGAAGAAAGAGCCTGTTATTTAATTAAATCGCACTAGTACAACGGCAAATACAAGTTGTACGTTTACTTTTACATATTGTCGTCTCTTGTCTTCTTATCTTATATCATCTTCTGTTTTTTCCATAATATTATTTTATGAATTAAAATCTTCCAGATAATATTAAAACAGTAACCATCCAACAACTTAAAACGATTGTCATTTGTATTGTAATTTAAACAATTTGCACGCCTGCATGCAGGCCTGGATACTCCTAACTGGAAAATATTGCACACCATCTTTTAACTTAATTTCTCAAATAAACCATTTGTATTTGTACCACCGTAGCCTATGGACACTTTCGGTTGAAGAATAACAAGCGCGCTGCCGAGCCTTTACTGAACAGAGCGTGGAAACGTTTCATAGAAACTTGCCGATTCGACGTGTAGGTATCACTCAACATTTCTATTTATTTATTTATAAATACATGGAAAACCAACAGCGCAACATATTCATATACACAATAGTAAAAACATATAGACAATGACAGGTGCTCACTTATAGAAATAAACTAATACAAAGAAATCTTTAGCTAAACTTAAACTTAGCGTACATAATTATTTTCCATCGTATTTTCACGGAAACGTACGAACGTGTCTGGCTATTTCGGTCAGTCTCGGTACAAAAAGAACTGAGGTTGACTGAAGTGGCATGACAAATACGAATGTCTCCGAGAAAATACGATGGAAAACCTTAATTAAACTCTAGTAACGAGAGCCAACACCTGGAGTATAGTATATATATGAAGAATTTTATCAATTGGATTTGGCCTAGTTGCAGTAAAACTGCCACATTAACTCACACTATCTCATTTGGCGCTTCCCAGCGCTAAACGCAGTTATTTGCGGACTTGCAGCTTTCATCTCGGTTCAGTGCGCGCGTGCGATGTGCAGCTCCACAGGCGACCAGCGATGAGAGGGTTAAGAAAGATCACTTTTCTCACTCATTAAGAGCGCCAGTGGCCTGCTGCTTAATGTCTAACCCCCTTATTCATAAAACTTAAAATGCCTCTGCTAAATAAAATTGGCTTTGTCCCTTTCTTACGAACACAAATGTCAAAGTGACAGATAAGGACAAACGAATTTTAACGCCATTTTTGTTAAAACAGGCTTGTAGGACGTTTATGAATACGGCCGTAAATCTCTACTACAAGTCCCGTCTTTCACCTTTTGTCAATACTGATACGGCTGGTTCCTAGCATCAAGGGAATGCTTATTTACTGGCAGCATTTTTCGCAATGATATAGCCGTCTTTGGATCTACGTAGCTTTTTCCGCGCCACTGCTTAGTTGGATAGTCAACATATTCAGAACGAGCCATAATACTTGATGGCCATCCCAGTCTCCACCACCCGTGGACCCCACTGGTAGCCTCTAGTGCGGCCGCACTAAAAATTCTGCATAATAGTGAAAACGACATCAATACTAGTTCAGAAATTTCCAAGTTGAATGCTATTAGAAAAACACACGACACGCGGCTGTGGACGCGGACTCACACGCGAATTATACACTCGCGGTGAGTGTATTAAATAAAAATTTAGGAGTCCTTTGTTTAACTACATTTAATTAACATTTTTTCAATTACAATGTTACTTGTTAAAAAAATATCTTAGGACTAAAATATGATCGGCGCTCTCACGGTCGGCCAGGCTGCGCGGATGTCGCATGGTCGCGGCTTATCGTATAGAAAATGCAAGGTAGCGTCTGGCTTGGCCCGCTCGCTGGAACGCTGATGTTTATAAATGATCTCATGCCTAGAGTTTCGTATTCTAATACAGTTTTTTAACCTTACAATATTACTAGTGATATAGGTATATCACCTACCTACCTAGCTACCTAGGTAGGTGGTAAAGTTATGTGAAGCATACATAACACGCGGGTGTGGTAAATATTATAATACATAAATATATTAGAAACAAGGTAGACCGACCGATGAACACTTGATGTGATATAAGGGGTATTCTGTCGTATTTTGTTCATCAAAATTAATTGGGAATGTAATATAGTTGTCTATGCTGTCAGAGACTTAAATGTAATCGATATTACTGATGGAGGCCGGGGCTGATCCGTTTCTATATTTATCGTAAATGTTGAGTCGTCACTAAATCAATGAAATTCACTCCGTTAATATAATAGAAAACACTGAAATCCTACTAATATTATAAATGCGAAAGTTTAGATGTTTGGATGTTTGTTACTCAATCACGCTTAAACGGCAAAACCGATTTGAATGAAATTTTGCACGAAGATAGTTTATAGCCTGGATTAAAATATAGGATCGTTTTGTAACGCCAGTGTGACAGTACGTCGTTAGCCAGTAGGTTGGTGTGTAACGTTCCGATACACGCATCGTTACAGTTTTTATCCCGGGTCCACGCGGACGAAGTCGCGGGCGGAAGCTAGTAAGTAAATAATAAAGTCAAATACAACATTTTAAAATAACGCCTAACAAGGATTACAGTTTGGTTTCGCCAGTTTCATCAGGCGGGACCTACTTTTATTTAATTTTATGAACCACAATTTGCTTTATCCTAAAATAAAAAATATTTCTCAGTCTCTTGGTAAGGAATTATTTATTTATTAGACCAAGTTAACTTAAATATTTTATTTTATTTTTCCTCTTCAGCACGCTATTAAGTAGGTATGGGTTATTTTAGTAGACGGACATACGGCCGAGAAATCCTAGTGATATCACAATTTCAATTCGAATATTATAAGCTCTAACACCTTAATTACTAATTACGTGTCGTAATTCACCCATCTGTGCATTATTTCGCTGTGAGCGTTTTATGCACTGCAACGGAGCTTAAAGCAAAATGCACAACTACGTCAGAGAATTGTCTCCAAAAGAAAGACGTATTTTTTTCTTTTAACGTCTTCTAGCTCTTTAAAATGGCATTTAGAGATGCAGGAATTGTAAATCAAACTTTCTATACATTTTTACTTATTGCTGGAGAGCATGCTTATTTGAATAAGTATTTTTGGATCATTGAAACGTTTGTAACGTAGGGGTCTATATCGGATGGCATTCTTTTTCATTGTTCGATTTTCGTGTCGCATAACAACTGTTCGCCTACAAACGTTTGGCCTAATAATTGTTGTACAGTCAAGTGTAAAAATATAGCTGCATACAACTTACTCATAATTATGTCCCATAACTCTTATGTCAGCGGATCAAGGTTTACTTATTTATGAGAGGATGTTAGCGATACATATTTTTGCACTTGGCTGTATATAATAAGAATGCCAGCTCGCTTCGCTCGTCGTACCTACACCACCGACCTGCCTTAGAGTCTCTCAGAAACTACTTTGAACTAAACTTGCACCTTTCTATATTTTCTTTTCGGGAAAAAGGAATCGTATTTAATCGTAAAATATCATTTGTACCAAGTCTGAATGCCTAATGGCAACTGCGGAAAATATTACCTTGATGTAGTTTTTTTTTATAGCGAGATACTTATTATGTACCTATAAGCCCGAGTAAACTTGGATGATGTCTTTTAATAATGTATTAAAATGTTTAACAAATTATAGAAAAAACAAAATGTGTCTTTTTATGTTCAATTTTGGTTCATACATTTTTGACCTCTTAGCTCTACCTATTTTAGTACTTAATAATTTTAGGCATTGCAATTTTAGAAATACCAGTAGTAGGCCAGACACAAGTTTTAGCCACTTAGCATTTCGAGTATTTAGTATTAGGAGCAAAAATAATCAGAACATTAAACAATTATGCAAAAAAAGATTATGCAAAATTCAAAGTAATGCCAAAAGTGTTCGGCCAAAAGATTTTAGTACAATCAATATTAGGCCATGCAAAGGGCACCCGTAGCGTAGTCCCAATAAAAAGATTAACCTCATTCAAAAAACAAAACAAGTCTGTGTTAACTAAAGGGATTTTAGTCACTCAGCATTGAGCCGGTGAGTGGTTGAAAAAAAACAAAACAAACAATCATCATTATCATCATTTTCAGCCGGTAATCGCCCACTGCTTCGAGTACGCCACCAATCCCCATCCTGAGCTAATCTTATCCAGAAGTGACCCGCAATCTGTCTAATAACGTCCACCCATCAAGCTGGTGGACGGCCGACGCTCCTTTTACCTAAAAGTGGCCACTAATCACTTAATTAGTGGCCACTTTTAGACCACTTTAATTAATTAATCAGTGACACCTTTTTGGTCCACCTACCATCACTCTGCCTGGCAAGGTGACAAACAATGCAAGCAGAACTTTTTTTTAATTTAAGGAAATAAGGATCTTAGTTCAATTTTCTTCTAACGAGTTTACTTTAGTTCTAAAATACCACACAATTTGGTAAACCTTCCGCTTTGAACAAGACAATGGTTTCTATACTTTTCTAATTAAAATTCATTCATTCATCTAAGTTTAATCAAGATTAAGAAAAGTGGTCAAGCACGAGTGTCACACTTGAAGGGTTCTTTCGTTTAGCTTCTTCGTGTCATGGTTCCTCAACTAAGATATGCCTAATGGGCAGCAGTGTTAACCAGCTCTGGCAGTCGCGTCTCTCAGATCGTGTCCCGAGCAAGATTGTAGGCATGTGGGGTCCGTCCCATCAGGTTCAGGTCATCTAGCCATGGCTTCCTTGCCAAAGTACCTAACCGACTTGTACAGTGCGAGTGAACAAGCGACTTTTTTACTATACCACGTCGGTGGGCAATTATTGTACGGCCCACCTTGTACGGCGTATCCGTAGAATAAGCGAATATCCATGTGATATTTTTATAGGAGCACCTATTTCGCCGAAAGTGTGTTGTCGCTCATTTAGCACCACCCAGGGGACACGTACCTATCGGTTATTTTAGCCTATGGATGATTCCATTTACACGGGTGTCACATATGCGTCTTTCTGACCCTTTAACAGACACAGACTTAATCCTTTATAATATTAGTATAGATTAGCTGCCTGCGTCACTTTATTACGAAGAATGCAAGCGAAACCAAGCAATGCAAGATAAAAAAAGACGCGGTTGCACTCCGGGAGTGCCAGCAGAAGTGAAAACTTGAACTTGAACCCCCCCCCCCCCCCCCCCCACACACACACACAGGCAGATGAATCATCTTAAGTATACAGGTTCCGTTCGTACGGAACCCTACAAAAACGGAAGTCTACGCTTTCACAATTCGTATAAATTTTGGTGTAACCACGCCCTTATTTCCTCCAGCTTTAAGGTTCTTGTAATAAAGTCTGGCTCAATTTAAGTTAGTAAATATAAAAGTTTGCGAAATGTCAGAAATAAAATTTAATGCCAGTAAAACAGATGATGCTAAAGCTTTGTCATTTGTTAGAATGTGATTGGAAGCTTTGCCATATAAATACGTCAGAATGTATATATTATGAACTGACAGCTATACCATTCTCAAGGCCATCGTTTTCGTACTCAGAATACTTACGTACTCAAAATCAGAATCAGAATGAGAATGAAATATTTATTCTACTATTATTACATACTTCCTTTTTTCTTTTCGTAGGGAGATGCAGTTAATGCATCCCGTTTGGCGAGGGAACGAAGACGGGGATGGCGGTCGCCCGGGGACCACCCGGACTTCCGAGAAGGAGAGAATTGAAAATTTGCCATACGAATTTCAATTCTCGCCTCGCCTCGTCTCGTCTCGCCCCTCCGGTGGAAAATCAGCTTTATGGCGCAGCTACGGGAACCCTCGCGCACACTTCCGCAAATCCCTACTACTACTACCTTTTTTTTTTAACGTTGGGGAAATGCCTTTGCGCATCCCGCCCGCCATGGGAGGGGGGGGGGGGGCAGGGCGGGTATGACGGACTAACCACGGCAGAAGCCTTGGACTACCGTCTAAAAACCCAACGAGTGCCAGCTCCGTCTTAAGGGAGGGGCTTTACGCATTCGACAGCGTGCGCCCCGACGGGCGGCCTACAGGGTAGCGGGCCGCAGACATTAAGCGCCAAATTAAAGCGCATTGAGTCCAGTGGGACTAATTTTGGTAGGGTATCCCCCGAACCCCACACCGTCCCACTACGGTGGAGGAGGCAGTAACTGCGCGTAGCGCCTGGCTCTGCCTCCCGTCCGTCGCCGGCGGAGCGGATCCGCGAGGGGATCATTCTCGCGTGCCCGCTCTGCGGCCTCCTTCTGCGACATAATCTGGTCACTGAAGGAGGGCATCGCCTTCCATGCATCCTCATTGTCGAGCATGGCCCTAATAACACCCGACAACAAGACGTCCGACCGCGTCACTGCTTCTAAGTCAGTGCGTTGGGACCACCACGATGTACATTCTTCTAAAGTATGACGCGCCGTGTCCACGGGCGCACCGCACTCATGGCAGCAAGGGGAGGATTCCCTCCCTATGCGATGCAGATACTTACCAAAGCAGCCATGGTTAGTAAGAATCTGCACCATATGGAACGTCAGGGTTCCATGCTGCTTCTCTTCGCTTTTACTAAGCCGTAATCCGTGGACCCCAACTCTTCTTTCCACTGGCGGAGCGATTCGTTCTGGGCAAGCGCTCGAACGCGGTCCAACTCCTGCCGGTCGGGAAACTCCCCTGCCGCTCTTTTCTCAGCCCTATGTTGATGGACCTTAGCGAGTACTTGTGCTTGTAGGTCCTAAGGAGGGTCCCCAGCCATTAAAAAAAAACCGGCCAAGTGCGAGTCGGACTCGCGCACGAAGGGTTCCGTACCATTATCTATAAAAACGGCAAAAAAATCATGCCCGTTGTATGGGAGCCCCAGTCCGACTCGCATTTGGCCGGTTTTTTAGTACCTATTTGTTGTTATAGCGGCAACAGAAATACATCATCTGTGAAATGAAATTCACGGTTGATGAGATACAGCCTGGTGACAGAAGGACAGACAGACAGACAGCGGAGCCTTAGTAATAGCTAGGGTCCCGTTTATACCCTTTGTGTACGGAACCCTAAAAACTAAAACAAATCAATCACACTCAAATGATGCGCAAACATACACACACACACACACATGTTAAACTTACAACACCCTTGTTTGCGTCAGAGGTTAAAAGCATCCGGAAATATCAAGATTTTCCCGGATCCTACTGCACTCTTGGCGTATAACAATGGAGTAAGTAATATTGACCATTTTCGGACAAAGCCCTCGGGCCTTCGTAAGTGAGGCGTCGCTATAGAGATTAATAGTGACGGTAGCAACCGCGCGCTTTATAACAAGTCGGGTCGGGGAGTGCTCTGAACGTGGGAGGCTTTGCTATGATTAATTGTTATGGCGCTACACAATGAGCATTAAGGGCGGTCATCGTCATCATCGTCGCAATCATGGGTTACTGTCTACATAATCGTAAATAGTTCATTACCGAACTTTTGAACATAGACGTTGTAGTGATTGTGCTAGCTGCAATTTCAAAGCAAACGCTCAGTACGTACGCGTACAATCATTAACGAAATATTAAGTCAAATAAAGTACCTACTTAAATAAATAACAGAATAATGAAATTCAAATTACAGTGGAATATTTAAAAATTTATTGCCACGAGCGGGACCTACACCTCACCAGCGTCTCAATTTTTTTTTTTTTTTAAAGGAAACATTTCTTGCCACGAGCGGGATTTGACCCACATTATATACTATATAGCAGTTAAATTTATACAGTTATTACCCAGAGTATGAAACTCATAAGCAAAATTAAGGTAAAGTAACGATATTGGACTGGCTTAATCACAGACATATTTTGCGTAAACATTTGGTGCGGGTCTACAATTTAGATTGCAACTAGAACTCGTTTTTTTCTACTTTGGTTTTCGGTGGGGTATCAGTTTTATTATAATTCTGGGATTATTTGAGCGAAACCCTTTAAGTTAAGCAATCATGATATAATACAATGCTTTTCCAAATTGGAAAACAATCAAATAACTTATCTGCTCCGTAAGCATCAAAAACCTCATCCTCTGTATTAAATTTCCTTAGTGATTTGGAAGTAGTAGAAACTGTTTATTCAGTCTGTCTGCTTCAAAAAGTCAGTGATGGTATAACAAGTGGTCGATGTGCCAGGGCATCGTCGAAAAGTTACACGAACGAGTCACGCTCTGTTGCCAGTATTTCATTGAGGTAAAATCTTATTTTTGTAACATGCAATGAAATACTGACGTTACGTTCCTTATAGTATAGACAAATATTGACGTTACGTTCCTTATAATATAGACAAATATTAACGTTACGTTCCTTATAATATAGACAAATATTGATGTTACGTTCCTTATAATACAGACAAATATTAACGTTACGTCCCTTATAATATAGACAAATATTAACGTTAGGTACGTTCCTTATAATATAGACAAATACTGACGTTACGTTCCTTATAATATAGACAAATATTAACGTTACGTTCCTAATAATATAGACAAATATTGACGTTACGTTCCTTATAATATAGACAAATATTGACGTTATGTTCCTTATAATATAGATTGCGACTGCGAAATATCACGTTTCGGCTGCGCCGAGACAAGGTCTATAATGGAATTTATGTGGTAATTTCGTACTAAATTAAAGCACTATTTACACATGTAAGATATTGCATGCACGTTTCTTTACATTGCGGGCTACCGAGGTATTTATACTGAGTTTTATCTTTCAAACCCCGCGATGTAGTTAAACTTGCATGCAATTTCTTGCATGTGTAATCTGCGCTTAAGGATCTAAACTTGCAAAGTGAATTTCTTCTGTTTCAGTGTAAATTTATGACACGCCTTATCAACGCAACGTTTCGCTTCACTTAGGATGCAATATGCCCACGCCGTAAATATATCATTTTGATCCTTGACACCCAATCTACAATTTAAACCTTATGAAACGCAAGCATAATTCTCACTTGTAATAAATGGACAATCCAACTTTCATCGCATAAAATCGAAACTGCAATACTCTTTCAGATTCATATTTCAACTCGCAGCGAAATAACCAAATTTTAATTTTGGTGAAAGCCTCCCGCAGTCTGCTACATGTGTGACAGTTGCTTGCGCCCGCGCCGGCTCCCGTCGTGTGGGTTTGAGGTTATAGTTTTGGCGACGTCTTGGCATGATATCACAGATGACTCACGCTGCACCGCGGCTGCGCCCGCGGCGGCTCCCGTCGCGTGGGTTTGAGGTTATGGTGTTGGCGAATACGGCCAATTTATGGACACAATGTACCTAATTCGATCACCAACTTTACTGAAACACTACACTACATAATAGGTTTTAAATAGACTTAGCCACATTTTTCCGTAATTAATCAATGTACCGCATACCATGCTCTGTGAGCCGAATCCCCCAATGAAGTCCAACGACAGATTAGACAACACCTTCGATGCGACACCTTTCGTTCCGAAACGCAGCGATATATCAAAATGAACCAACATTGGCCCGCTGATATTGCAGTAAGAGAATTTTAATGCAATTTAATTCACATTACAATTATAAATGTTGATTTTGCTTCAACAGAAGGATAAATCATTCTGGGGAGTCATTGCGTAATGGGGCTTCTAAACGGGCAACATTGTTACGGCAATATGTGGCCGGCAAGTATGTGCATCTTTCTCTAGCGTACAAAGTCAGCGTAAGACAGCAATAGTGGCCGGCCAGACATTGCAGGAAAATGTGGCCCGTTTAGAAGCCCCATAACTTTTCCAACGAGCGTTAGGGTTAGGACTACACAACTGTAATTTGCCATAGATTAGATCTATGTAAGTATCGTGCGTACGAAATCGGCCAGTTGGTTCCATCATGCAAGCCGAATTAATTCAGGACTAGTGGCTCTGAGTCTGTTAATAGTCCTATCTTTGTACAATTGAGGGGAGCCCCTCCAGAACACCACGCCACCGATGAAAACAGCTGAGATATTTTGGAATAATTGCCGAAATACGGAATGTCCCTCTGGCCAGACCTCACCGAATAGCTCTATAGGTAAGTAAACAGCCTCACGCAAACCTTACATTAGCATTAGACGATGCTGTAATGTTCAAGAACGCCACAGCGATAACCCGCGGCGGTCGCGTGCGATGCGTAACGGAACGATCGTTACGCAGCATTTTGATTATGTCACGCATAACTCATAATGCATGTTAATTGCAAATTTTATTGAAAACTTGAGGCGGTAATAGAACGATTTCGTAATTGTAAGGTTTATTTTAATTATATGACAGCTTAATGATGATAATTATGTATTTTTTCATAACAACCGAAAGATGTCTACTGCTGTATAAAGACAAATTGGGGATAATATGACACAAATGGATCAAGGTCCAAACTTAGCAAAGCTTGTATTATGCGTTTTCCCTATTCAAGTATGTACTTGAATGGGGAAAACGCCGAACAATTCAGAAATAAGATATTCTGGCTCATCACATAAATAAATGCGTTTACCGGGATTTGGACCCACACAGGCCATTTTATAAATATTTGGGGACAACCTTACACAAATACCCAAACTAAGCAAAGCTAGATGACGATACATACTTATCTAGATAAATAAATACTTAAATACATAGGAAACTTCCATGACACAAGAACAAATATTCATCCTCACCACATGATTCGAACCCGGGACCTCCGGCTTTGTTGGCAGGGTCACTACCAACTATATAGTCTACAGAGGTCGTCGCATTTTGTGACAACGTTGTAGATGACAGACGATAATATAGATAAAGTTATAATAGTCGTGAGCACAGAAATCACGCCTTTCCTCCATAAATCATTGAACGGTGAATTTCAATATCTCAACCAGGAAAGGATCATCGATTCAATTTCTGCGTGATCTATGTACTCAGTAAATATTCATATACGGCACCATAATCCAACAGGGGTCTCTATTTCCTGAGGGTGACGTTGAAATATTAGTTTTTCAGGTGAACAAATAGATTTTTGCTGCCATGTTATTGTTACGTAGGGCGATGAAAAATAGAGCTTTTTGTTCTACTTTAGCATTTGAATTTGACGGACTAAATATAATCTTAGAGTAAATAGAGGATTTATAGATGGTGTTCCAGCGAAGGCCAGGAAGTTAGGAGGTAAATTAACCTGACTAAATTGCTAAAATTAACTAACCAAAATTTTTGTTTCCGAATATTTTTTGTTCCATTAGCTTTTTTCCCCTTTTTTATTTTCCTATGCGGTTGTGTTACCTAACAGTAGGTTATTTCTTCGGACGCATTAATTTCTATTCGTTTTTGTTGCTAGACGCATTCTTTACCATGCAATTTGTCTCCTAGTCCGTATTATCCTGGTGTAATTATTTTACCTGTAGAACCAGTTCTCAATCCGGAATGCGCGGCACGACGCGGTACGACGACGAGCGAAGCGAGGAGGAGTGTTAGTTAAACCGCGACCCTAAAGCGCGCAAACCGAGCGAGCGAACCGACTTTATACGAAAAAAAATATCCGTAAAGTCGGTTCTCGCGCTTCGCCGACCGCTGCCGCGCATTTCGGATTGAGAATTGGTTCTACAGGTTAAATAATTACTCGAGGATAATACGGACTAGGAGACAAAATGCATAAAATGGACAAAATTTAATTTGGGCTAGATTCATTTTGAACAAGAAAAGAATATTATAAAAGAGTATAGACACAATTACACTATCACAAAATTCAATTTCGACGTTATTGTTTTTTTTTTTAATGGTCATTTCGTGTTGACGATTTTCCATGTGTGCCGAGTGACCGTTAATCACAAAAGCCTATGCGCGCTGAGGGACACAAGATTCGACATTGCATCTCGTTCCCGCTTGTGGTATTGTCTATGCTTAGATCGTTGCCACTCATGTGTGTATGTGCATGTGAGTCCCTCTACATATCCTTTCTCTATGAACAGAACAAGTTGGCCCTCGGTTATACACTACGGCCTACGGGGGTAACAACGCTCACCACAATGCCGTTTTTTACAAACAAGTCTCGGACGTCACAGTATATTGCAACAAGAAAAAAAAACGTAAAAATATGTCATTACGTTTAACAGTAATTTCTATGAGCAAACTTAACAAAATGGTAGAAACCCTAGCAGACTGCTTTAATTCAATAAAGTTCAATTTTACTCAACATTAAGCATTTTCTTGTCGTAAAACTCTTTAATGTTGCGTAAAATAAACAGTGAGAAAGGTTGGCGTAAAAATATCGGTCCATTTGCCGTCTGAGTTGGTTCCACAATGTATTACCCGCCTCAGCTAAACCAGCGTTTATCTGATATCCGATTGCCTACATATATGTAGTTCATACGTATACTTTGTATTGTGAAGGCGTAGCAGAAAGTCATCAAGATCATATTTGTAGCAGGCCAACTATTGGGAGTACTTAATTTCGACCTTAATAATATTTTAGTATGTGACAATTGGGTTGTTCTAACACTCCTAATGTTCGTTCGAATAGTTACGCAATTGCCCCGCTGGTGGTCGTTTGCGGTACGCTTCGTACGTACGTTAGGTAGCTCCAAATGTATGTTTTTGTTTGGGAAAAGACAGTTGAGTTGTCCTAACGCTCGTTTGAAAAGTTATCCAATTACCTTGATATTTAACAAAACTAGGGGCAAGTTCTACTAGCCATGAGTGCTGAGATGAGTCGAGAAAGGTTATGAATAGCATAGTTGCACGTGAGTCCTTGCAATGAGCATTCTACGTGACGGTGTGCTTTGTGAGTAAATAAACGAAGAGCGTTCACACCCATTTATGTGAAATAGTCCACGCGGGACATTTCATATGGAAGTAAGGACATTCATTGTTCTAGTACGTTTTTCCCGCATACTATGACAGTGGCGACCAAGCATACGGCCTGCGTTATGCTAAGCAGACACCGTCTCCTATAGACGCTTGCGACACTAGAAGCACAAGCGCTGCCGACCCGTTATTGATTTGTGGATTCGTTGTGTTGGCAACTAGAGATAAATGTACGTCCCAGACTCAATACATAGGTACCTATGTGCTTTGACGTGACGGCTCCTGCCCCGCTATTCTGTAACTTGTATTAACCTCACTTCACCGTTCACCTACTAAATAATATATCTTGACACTGCGATTCGTTGTAACTAAGCCTAATCAGAAGTGTAGTTTCGTTAGACGTGACAGGTGAGGCGAATGAGCGCGTTCCGAATAACATCTCAGTTGCGTCAGACGTCACAGTGCATTAGAGAGCGTCACGTCAGATAAGTGTCGATCCGGCTTTAGTTTCTATCTTGTAGCTTCGTGGGATGGCGCACTAATGGTATTGGAACGAAATTACTTACCAAATATAGCAGCTGCTTTATCCGCCCAGGTATATAATGGTACATAATATATAACGTACGTGCCCAAGCACTAACCACATGTTCCGAATACATTATCATACAATTACGGATGACATATGCGCAACACCCTTATTCACTCTTACCAGACTCACACAATATTTCCTGTTTGTTTGTCATTGGATACAGATATTGAATTAAAAGTTTCAGTCCTATTTTTAAGACTTTAAATAATTAGCTAAGTTTTAATTGGGTTCTCATAACAGAATCACAAAGTAACTTACTGGCTAATTACAGTTTTGATGAAAACCGAGATTTGGTGTTTGGCAGTTGGAGAATGAATTTGGGGCATGTTTAATTTTCTGCAATATTTTCACAATCTTAAGAGTGTAAACATAAACACAGAGTACATTTTCTCCCGTACGTCGATAAAATCATGCGATGAGAATCGTAACTAATTTATACGACAAACATGACCACCCATGATATTATAAAGACATCCTAAAATAATACGAGTAGTTCAGTGACCGATAATCAACTTATATATATACACATTAATGTTGTTTATAATGCAAGGCAATATTATGAGATAAATAAATATCAATATCCGAAGACTTTTTTGAATTTCACGTTAGTCAAATAACAATATTTTAAAAAATAAAATTGAATAAAACCGTTCCTAATAACATCGATCCATTATCGATAATATTGCGTGCACACTAATACACAGCTACTACCCTACGCCGCGCACTCGAAGCTGCGTAAGGTGTTTGCACTTGCAGGTGCAGGTGCAGGTGTGCAGGTGCAGGCTTTCAGGGTGAATTTTACAAGGTGAATTAGATAACTTTAAAATACATTAATAATATAAATACTACCTTAAAATACCATTTACCACTGGTATGTTATTCCACATGTCTTGTATTTCTGTTTATTACTCCGATTTTTACAAATAAACACGGTACAGGCCAGCATTTCGTAAAATATCCGGAGCTCTAGCGTGAGCAACGGTGGCCGCGTAAATGAGTCAGCACTGCGCCTATATGATCAGTTTAATCATAAAATATCGAGGCGACACGTACCACGCCTTCATGCTATGATCTAAGAATAGAAGTATTGATTCGGGGATTGTTGCCTGCACTGAAACAAATCCTGTATTTTGTTGTTATAAGTTTAAAATGAGTATCTGTGTCTGTGTCTGTCTTGTTGCATCGTAGCTCCCAAACAAATGAACCGATTCGTTTTTTACCTGCTTTAGAAATAGATGAAGTTCTCAATTCGTTGAATTTTTTTTTTTTATGTAAGTTCCCCGATTACTTGAACGCGCCTGGACCGATTTGGAAAATTATTTTTTATGTCCGAAAGGGTTATCCCTAGCAAGCGGTCCCGTGGGCATCAGGTCAGGGACTGATGATGGGATCCTGGATAGGTAAATCAAGGAAACTCTTCAAATAAGGCGAAGTACTGAATTGAAGTCGGTTAAAACTTTGTTTTTAAAGTATATGAAATGTTGTCTGGAAGAGATCGCTCGAAAGCGATAAGACCGCCTGTTGTTACCTTTATTTATTGAATGTACTTTTGTAACATGTTTTTCTTATGTTGTGGTGCATTAAATAATATTATTATTATTATTTGTATGTTTTCCATATCTCAGGACCATCGGGTCCCAGACTTTTGGAAGGCATGCGTGGGGCCGAAGCCAGCAGTGCAGAGGCCCATTATTATATTATTATTAATGTAAAGTTGTGACGACGCGTCTGCGCCGCGCAACGGCAGCGCGCGCGGGGCGAGCGGCGCGGCGCGCGGGCAGAGCGGTGACGTCACACCGGGCAGCTTTAAAAGGCCGGAGCGCGCCTTCAACGAGACTTGAGACTTCTCCCCGAAACCCTCCTCCTCCTTTTGGTTGGCATCTTCAATGCCGCGCTGACCAATGCTCACTTTCCATCCGCGTGGAAATGTGCAACGGTCATAGGGATAGCGAAGCCCGGTAAACCCCGGACCTCGCCTGCCTCTTATAGGCCGATCAGCTTACTTAGCTCCCTTGGAAAGCTATATGAGCTCAGATTTACGGCTGAGAATAACCTCCTCATCGACGAGCAGTTCGGCTTTAGATCCGGACACTCATGTGTCCAACAGGTGCACCGCGTCACGGAGCACGTGTTGGACGGTTTCTCTCGATTCCAGGGGCTCAAGACCGGTGCGATCTTTCTCGACGTGGCGAAAGCCTTCGATAAGGTCTGGCATAACGGGCTGGTATACAAGTTATACCAGCTCGGTATACCGGACAGACTCGTACTCACCATACGAGATTTTCTCAGTGATCGAAGCTTTCGATACCGACTGGAGGGAACGTACTCGGACCCCACAAGGCTCCGTGCTCTCTCCCACTCTCTACTCGTTGTTCACGAACGACATTCCCAGGCACCCGAAGGTGCAACTGGGGTTGTTTGCGGACAACACCGCGCTCTTTACGACCCATTGTAAGTACGCTACTATCCGGCGATACCTCCAAGAGGCAATCACCGACCTAGGTCGTTGGTTTAATCTTTGGCGTATCGAAGTCAACCCGGAAAAAAGCACTGCAATAGTCTTCCACCCGTCTGACTGCGTTAGTACAGAAAGACGGGTGGCTCCGATCCAGATGTTTGACCGACCCATCCCCTGGGTCAACGAGGCCAAATATCTTGGAGTGACCCTCGACAGGAGACTGACTTTCCGTAGCCACATCCGTAGGGTTCGCAACCGCGCGTTGTTCGTACTAGCAAGGCTTGGGCCGATGATCAACAAGTTTAGTAAAATGTCACTTAGAAATAAGCTGACACTCTACAAGACTTGTGTTCGTCCAATCATGACATATGCAAGTGTAGCATTTGCTCACGTGCCTATGTCATCGCTCAAGCCGCTTCAGGTTATTCAGAATCGTTTTCTCCGTAGGGCGACTGGTGCCCCGTGGTACCAATCGAACCTCAGCCTGCACCACGACATGGGGATTAGCACCATGTATGGTTTCTTTAAGCAGGCTGCCAGACGTTATTTTGACAACGCTCCCCACCATAGGAATCCGTTAGTTAGGAAGGCTGCTGATTACGTTCCCATCCCTCCCCCCTCTGTCGTTACTCGGCGCTCACTGATTAGGGGCCGCACGGTCCGGCGTCCTAGGCACACACTCACGGACCCGGACGACGAAATCACAGCGTCCATCGAAAGACGCTGCGCTTTCGGCGTCCAACACATCGCGTATACTTCGGCGTTCCCGCCGGCGTGGACGTCCACCGCGAGATCGCGACAACACAGACATACAGTCCCTATTCGTCCCGGTACCGCCGTATACCGGGTAGAGTCAGTCCGACCCAAGTCGGGCCTAGCTGAGTTTCTTGCTGGACTCTTCTCAGCTAAGCTAGGTTTTAGCGAACCAGCGATAAAACTCCCAGTAGTTCGACACCACTCACACCCCAGATTCGGTTGATACCGTTCAACCAATCTCACTGGAGCGCAAACTCGTAGAGTATTCCAGTGTACAAACTTTACCGCGTGGTCGTGCCGGAGGCTCCCCCTGGATTTTCCCCAGGCTACCCTCCAACCACGCAATTCGACCGCTATATTGGGTTCGTCCTATTATAGCAACAGAGGTTCAAAAAAAAAAAAAAAAAACAACGAGCAGTGTTCTCCGGAGTCCGCTTCGGATAGCACTGCCCCCTCCCTTCCCCCTGCGTCTTCAAGGCGGCGGTTTTGGCCAGTCCTCGTCAGCCTTAGACGTTCTCGAATACTCTAGTACTCAAGGCGGTGGTTTTGGCAAGTCCTCGTCAGCCTTGGACTAGATCACCCTGGAATCGTCCCCGTGGCAGTGGTTTTGGCAAGTCCTCATCAGCCCGGGGTTCCAGGTTCCTACAGCCTTCAAGGCGGTGGTTTTGGCAAGCCCTCGTCAGCCTTAAGCTTCCCGAATTAACGCTCCCACTAATATCCCGTAGTTTGTAAGGATAGGTCCGCGACCGCGTTCATCCGTACCGTAGATTCTAGTATTTGATTATCGTTAAATAAACGGGCGTAAGACCCTTATTTGTTATAACCTAATCTGTGTTCATATTGCATTCGCCCTTAGATCCCCCGTAGTACCCCTAAGTTAGTCTGGAAACCTCCATAAAGCCCTAACAGGCGGAGGATTTGGGTGTGTTCCCTAAACACACATCACAAAGTCTTGTCCGAGAGTCCGGTCTGAGATACCTACCTTAGTAAGCCGCTGTGTCACGGTTTTTATTTTTATTTTGGGGCACTTTGTTAAAAACGGCTGTTGATATACTGTCCTAACACGTGTTTTAAAAAATTACGCGTTAACCTGCTGATGGCAGGTCCTATTACTAGGTGGGTTGAACCAGGTCTTTGCAAGACTGCAGGTAATTAAGCGCTCATAGCCTAGCGGCGCCTGCGAGTCGGAAACGATAGCGCAGGTTAAGCAAAGATGTCAGCGGTCAGTCTTTGGATGGGTGACCGCCTGATGTTTGAGTGATTAATATAAATGAGCGCTTCCGTGCTTTGGAAAGCACGCTAAGTAGTTGATCCCGGCTGCTGTCTATGACAGTAGTCGTTAAGCCAAGTTAGAGGCCTTCGGGCGGTTTAAGAACTTCTAACAGTCGAGTTGCCCACACCACCACTTGACAAAGCTACAGGGACAACTGTTACTCGCGTCCGCAGGAGCTACCTACCACAACCCTGCACATGTCCCCTGGGTGGCACTAAAGAGTGACAAAATTAAAAGGCCAAAATTAAATAAAATAGGTAATTAAGACCTTATCAAATCGTCTTCTCGCTGGCACTTCACACTTGGCGTAACTTCTCCCAACTTGTGCTAAGTATTCGAATCTTTACCCGTTAGGTCCCAACTTTGCAACGAATTTATCGTGTAATGAATCGCCGGAGTTGGTGCAATTTATCACGGCGTATCTCGGTCGTGAATAAAGCAGGTTCATGAAACCGAATTTAATAAAGCTAAAGTAATTACTTCGGACCAGGGACGTCTTGGATGCGATTTATTTGACATCTGCGGATGCGGATATTTGGGAGCACACCTCTGCGGTTGCGGATGTGAATTTTAGGGAAAAATACTAAAAAACGTAAATAAACAACGTCCATTTCACGGGTGCGTAACGATGCCTATATATTTTTTGATATAATATTCGCAATTAAGCTCATTTGATATAATTATTGAGTCATATAACATCACTTAATATATTTACATATGGTATAATTATCATTTTATATAATGTTCATTTGATGTAATAAAATTTAATATAACATGCTTGAAGTCTAATGCATCTTTCCTATAATGAACATGTGATAAATTAATTTCTTCTAATATACAGTTAATAGCATAATATATTTTGGTAGACTAAGGCAGTCGGTGTAGGCACGAAAACGAGCGGAGCGAGGAGGAGTGTTAGATAGAACTGCGACCCTACAGCGCGCGAGCCGAGCGAGCAAAGCGAGCGTGCCGCGGTAGCGGTCGGCGAAGCGCCAGAATGGAACACTTTTTTAGCGCCGAATACTGATTGTACGATATTAAATAAATTAAATAAATATTAGGGGACAATCTTACACAAATCGACCTAGTCCCAAACTAAGCAAAGCTTGTACTATGGGTACTAGACGACGATAAACATACTTATATAGATAAATAAATATTTAAATACATAGAAAACATCCATGACTCAGGAACAAATAATCGTGCTCATCACACAAATAAATGCCCTTACCGGGATTCGAACCCAGGACCTCTTGCTTCGTAGGCAGGGTCACTACCAACTAGGCTAAAGCGGTCGTCAAATATTGGGCTTGAGAACGAATCTCTCTTTAAATGTGCGTTCAAATTGACGCACATAGAAAACTCCCACAACCTCTTTTGTGACGGAACTGCATGAACAAATGTTCTATGTCACCTGCGAGCGGCCATAGTCTGTGAATTCTACTAAAAACGCCGGCCGGCTCGGATCGCTGTCAAAACTCATAACTGAAACTGAAAATGTGAAAATATGAAAGTGGTGCATGTATCTGGAATCAGAAAGCCTATGGATAAATAAATGTAAGTGAGACCCTTTTTCTTTCGCCCAATGCGTAGATGTCGTAGTTCAAACATTTTGGTCACTTCGGACCGAATTTCTCAGTTTGTGAACCAGATGTTCATTCACTCATATACCTACTCATATTACAATAACACAGTTTTGAAACAGTTTTTCATACACAAAGCTTTATTTCTTATCTAAAGATTGTGTAATTTAAGAATTTCAATTAGTTTTTCATACCCGTCGTTGCCGTTCTGTTTCAAGTCAACATGGCCGACGCGGAATTGTTAAATCAACTTTTGAAAGGAGATGTGTTTTTTACGTGTTCAAACACTATTCGAATTATCCAAAGTTGTTGTGACCGATTCAAGTCGTTTAACAGAATTCAATTTACGTCTCAAGGACATTCACTCAATCCGGGAACTTTTCGAGAAAGCTGTTTTCGAAATACATAGTTTACGAAAGAAAGAAACCCCTAGGATTGAACCTAATTATCAAGAAGTTCAATCGTTTGATGATTTGTATTATCGAATCTTGAGTGTCGCGGCAATTTCAAACGAAACGTGGCAGTCGTGCGAGAGCGGCAGCTTGCCCCCGACCGACGGTAGCTTTTGTGGGCCCAGACATACCAACAATGATTCGCGTTCAGTCCGAGCGCGTTTACCTAAACTCGAGCTATTTCATTTCGACAGTAAACTGAAAAACTGGCAAACTTTTCATGACACGTTCACTAGTCTGATACATAAGAATGACGGCATTAGTAATATTGAGAAGTTTTATTACCTACTGTCCGCCGTGAGCGGTCCTGCGCTCACTGTCGTCAAGGGCATGCCAGTAACATCCGATAATTACCCGATAGTGTGGGCGTTGCTAGTCAAAAAGTTCGAAAACAAACGCGTCCTAGCAACTAGTTATTTAGATCGGCTATTTCAATTCAAACCATTGTTGGTAGAATCGGCCTCGGGTTTAAGTACCTTCTTACAAACGTATCAAGAATGTGTCAAAGCGTTGAAACATTTAAATATCGACAATTTGTCTAGTTTCATATTGTTTTATATGGGACTTCGTAATTTAGACGCGGTTACTAGGCGGGAGTTCGAACAATCCGTCGAACAAACGCAAATACCTACTTACGAACAGCTGATTGCCTTCGTTGAGAAACAAGCGCGCGTTTTGGAAATGTCGGAAGTAAAAATTAGTGCTCAAAAGAATCACTTTTCACCGCGAGCTGTTTCTAACGTAGTAACAAAACCGAATGTGTGGCGTCCGAATAATAATAATAACTATTACACCGGCGCAAATAAACAAGGACCGAAGCCGTGTCTGTCAGCTGTTAGTAAGACGGTTCATGAGCGGTCAAATCAGTGCTTATTTTGCGATAAACCGCCTTCGCCCTACAGGTGTTACGAATTTTTGGATCTTACGCCCTCACAGCGTCTTGACAAAGTGAAACAGCTTCAATTATGCGAAAATTGCTTGCGTCAGCATCCGCTGTCAGAGTGTATTTCAAAGATTCGTTGTGTTTTGTGCAAACAACCGCACCATCATAGCTTGCACTTAGATTCAGTGTCAAGTGCTCAAAGCGCTAGTGATCAAAATCCTAGCAGTCAAGTTCAGGTCAAAGGTCAAGGCCAACCTCCCAATGTCGGTTTGACTTGTTCATCAAATTCAACTGTATTGTTAGGCACTGCAATGGTGCACGTCGCAGATCGTTGGGGAACTTACCACGCCGTGCGTGCAGTCGTTGACAGTGGGGCGATGTCAGGGTAGATCAGTAATGAGTGTGCTCAGCGCCTAGGTCTATCACGACGCAAGTGTCCGTTTGAGCCCACGGGTCTAAGAGGTGCGCCAGTGCAAGATTTCGGATTGGTTACATGTTCAATTAAACCACGAAACTCATCTGCTCCAGTTCTGACTACCGAGACCGAAATAGTAGGCAATATAACCGGCAATTTACCTACAATGACACTTTCCAAGAAAATAGTCAACAATTTCAAAGATCTAGAGTTAGCAGACCCGAATTATTTCTCGGCTGCTCCTGTTGAATTGTTATTGGCGGGTGATATATTTCCGTATATATACAACGGACAAAACATACTACCGCGTGAACCGTGTTTGCCCGTCGCAATGAATTCGATATTTGGGTATATCATAGCTGGCCAGTGCTGGATAGCGATAGCGAATCGAACAAACCTTCGTTTGGCTTGTTCTCGGCTACCAGTAGCATCGATAAAATAATGAACTCGTTTTGGGAGATTGAAAACGTACCGTGTGACGTACCTAAGAACCCAGAAGACTTGTATGTCGAACAGCTGTTTCAAAAAGAACATAGTCGCGATAGCACAGGTCGTTATACGGTGACGTACCCATTCAAACCTAACTTTGAGTTGGGCGATTCAAGTCAACAAGCGTTACGACGTTTTAATAATTTAGAAACGAAGTTGAACCGTATGCCGGAACTTAAGGCTGAGTACGGCAAGTTTATGTCCGAATATGAGGACTTAGGTCATATGACTTGGTCTGTGGATTCGAAGTATGTTATTCCACATTTTTGCATTTTGCGACCTTCAAGTACAACGACGAAATTACGCGTCGTTTTCGACTCGTCTTGCCAAACGACAAACGGCAATTCTCTAAATTCGGTTGTTTACGCCGCCGGCCCTAAGTTGCAAACAGACATAAACGAAATTTTGACCAACTTTCGTCTTCATGAAATTTGCATGTCAAGTGACATTTGCAAAATGTTTCGAATGACCTTGATTGCTGAAGCCCAACGCAAATATCAACACATTTTGTGGTGGTTCTCTCAAGATCAACCCATAAAAGTCTATTCGCTAAATATTTACCATCACGTACGGAGTCGCCACTAGCCCTTATCTAGCGATAAGAGTCCTGCACCAGCTAGCAGACGACGACGCTGAGAAGTATCCTTTAGCGAGCAAGGTTCTAAAAAAGGGATTCTTCGTCGACGATCTTCTGTGGTCTGTGGTCTGTGGGTACTTTCGAAGAGGCAGCTCAGCTAAAAATAGACCACAAATTCAACTGGGGTCCACACATTGACCTAGTATGCAATAAACTTAGATCCATATTGTCTAAACTATGTGTGCTCAAACACAAAGTCCCTTACAACACCCTAAGACTGCTATATATGTCATTAGGCGACTCTGTCATAAATTTCGGTCTTGAAAGTTATGGCCGAACATATAAAACATATCTAAAGAGTATCTATAACTTACAAATCCGTTTACTAAAAACAATTGTACCTCTAAAAATTAAGTATAAATATAAAAATAACTACGAAAATCTATTTAATTACTGCAAAGTATTGAATGTGTTCGACAAAGTAGACTTAGCAATCATAACACAATATAGTAACTGCATAACAAAACTCAAGAAAAACCAACGGCCCTCACATCTACGTAACTTATCTCATCTCCCTACCTTTGAAGTAAAAAAATGCACTAATGAATATGGTCAAAGGGTATGGAGTAGAATGCTACCGCGTACATTAAATAGATTTTCTAATGACTTGATCTGTAAAATTGAGGATAAAACGGGTGGTGAAACTAGAAATATATTAAAGAAACACATATTACTAAATTATAGGAATACACCCGTATAATTTAGTGTCTATTGTTAAAAATGTAATTATTAATAAGACTCCTTAACTCAAACAATCTTTCTAATTTAAGATTAGAGTTTAAGTTCTGCATTATAAATATGTATCTTTTTTCTATGAAATAAACAGTTTAAATTTTTATTATTATTATTTATTTATTTTTTTGCTTCAAGATGAGCTGTTGGCATTACTGGAAGGAGGAGGTTTCATTCTGCGCAAATGGGCAAGCAACTGTTCCCAGCTACTGGAACGTGTGCCCGCTGATTATCGCGAGACGCCGGTAGCATTCGAGGAAGAAAAGGACCTGTCATTGAAAGTTCTAGGTCTTCAGTGGCGGCCGGCGGAGGACTCGCTCTCATTTGCGACCAATGTACTCCCACCTTCACAAGCGCTCACTAAGCGCAATGTCTTGTCTCAGTTAGGTCGTCAGTTCGATCCTCTAGGTTTCGTAGCCCCTTGCATCTTCTACGCGAAATGCTTCATGCAGAGGCTGTGGCTCCATCAGCTCAGTTGGGACGAGAAGCTTCCCCGGGAGCTGGAGAAGGACTGGCTCGACTACGTGTCTGAAATTCCATTGTTGTTGTCACACGGCAAATCCTACCCCTACTGCCATCTGTGCGACACTCAAGGAAACGCCTCAAAATTATTGAGCACATTGAAAAACGCCCTGTATTAACTGCATATAAACGCAAGGACCCGGAACAATCCCGAGGCTGTCAGAGTGACACTAACTGTCAAATGTCACTTTCCATGAGAATGGAGGCTGAGGAAAAAGTGCGAGCAGACTCGAGGAGAAGAATCCGTGGCCATCGGTGGCGAGAGGCGCCCGATTGAGCCGGAAGCGTAAGGGACAGACGACAGAGGTAAAATATCATATAAACCGGAAAAGATTTAGAAGAAATAATAGATACGAAGTGATATAACCTCTACGATTGTTTCAGGACAGCAGGCGACTTCTATAAATGTTTCGTGTTTAGAAGATAAGATATTTGGCCCAGAATAAGGAAAGGAATACATCAACGTAGGTCATTCTGCTCAACCTTCGAACCAGAGAAGATTGGCGAAACCGTTCTAATGAAGTAAATGTTACAGATAGCTGCAACACGGTTGAGCTTTTGCCGACGTGTCACGGGAGGGCAGTGAGGAAAACACTGCTTATGGGTCAGTAAAGAAATCATAACGTCGACTAGACCAATCTTAGAAGCCTGGAAAAACGCCACTAATAAAGGTCTAATTTTCAGGTGGGATGCTATATTTAATTATATAAAATATTATAAAGATATATTCTTCATGTGATGGTGAAGAGGTTTTTCGTGGGCGGAGAGGTCTCCATGTACCGGCGCGCGAACACCGGTGTGTGAAGAACTCACCCCGAGACGACACTCTACTCTCGGCGGGACTCCGGGAAGCTGCGGTCGCCGATAGCCTTCTCCAGGTGAACTCAGAGGCGAAGGAGAAACTGGATCAGTTGCCCCAGGAGCCTCGGGCCTAAGGACTCCCTGCAGGAAGTACCCGCCTTTCTGGCAACCCCGTCTGAGTGAGTTTGTCATAGCTTATTAACGGCCCTTCAGGCATTGTAGGTAAATCATCACTTATCACC
The DNA here is from genome assembly GCA_947049275.1 of Epinotia bilunana. Taxonomy (NCBI): domain Eukaryota; kingdom Metazoa; phylum Arthropoda; class Insecta; order Lepidoptera; family Tortricidae; genus Epinotia; species Epinotia bilunana. The sequence goes on from OX346256.1 coordinate 27,205,132, forward strand.
AACGAACTTATATAAAGCGACCTTAGAGAGAGTGGTGATGTTCCCCACATGCACTGCGCTGTGATAGAGGGTTCCGAGGACTTTCTGTACTCTAAGCTAAGAGCGTAGTGTTGTGAGGAAATATACCTGTACTAACTAGAGTCTTGTTTCATTCTTAAACCTTAGCGATTTCCTTGCTTAACCTACAGGCAAATGAACAGCATTTCACTGGCTTACGGGATAAGTAAGGAAAAGACCATTTCATTGTCAAACTTTAGGCATAATCGACAGGTTACTGTCAAAAACCACAACTACCATCAGCTCTTATGCTTCTGTGATGCTTCTACAAAAGGAATAGCTGCAGTAATTTACTTGCGTACTTTCAACGAGCAAGGTCAAATTAAGGTCAGCCTTGTTATTGCCAAGTCCAAGGTAGCACCCTTAAAAACTGTGTCCGTACCTCGTCTCGAGTTGATATCAGCGCATTTATTAGCCAAACTTGTCAAGTACGCCAAGTCTGTGTTACTTCAGCGAATATCTATAAATGTCATTTTTCTGTTCACTGACTCTTCAGTCGTGCTGAACTGGCTGAATACACCCAGCTACACCTTAAAAACATTTGTAGCTACGCGTGTTTCTAAAATCCTAGAAACCGTGTCTAGCGAACATTGGTTTCATGTGAGTGGGGCCTTCAATCCTGCTGACGTGTGCTCTCGAGGGGCGCTGCCCTCCGCGCTGCTGGCTATGCCGCAGTGGTTAGCGGGGCCAAACTGGCTTTACACGCCACAAGAGAACTGGCCTATTCGATCAATTGATCAATTTAAAGCGGATAGTGTGCCAGAATTGAAGGTCAATAGCGGCTTGTCAGCTCAGACTGTTCAGACACTCGTGTCTAACAATGATAATACTGAATCAAATTTCCTCTCCGAATTGACTGAAAGGTTTTCAAGTTTTGTGGTTACAAAACGTTGTAGCACGATGCTTTCAGTTTATCAATAATTGCAAATCGATCAAATCAAAACGTAACTCGGGTCCGCCGCGTCTGTCTGACGTAAAGAAAGCGCACGATGCTATTATAAAATCAGTTCAAGAACAAAACTTCTCGTCTGACATCGATGCACTTGCCAAGGGTAGGACTTGCAGCATATCGTTCAAAAAACTGACACCCTTTCTGGACCCCCTCGGTTTCCTCAGGGTAGGGGGTAGGCTGACACTTTCGGATCTGCGATATCAAGTTAAGCACCCTTTGTTGCTTCCTAAAAACGGGAATTTCACTAAAATTCTAATAGACTATTATCACAAAATGTATCTACATGTAGGCCCGCGTACGCTTCATAGTCTATTAAGTCAAAAATATTGGATTATTTCAGCAAGGCGAGTAATAAGATCGCGATTCTCTAAATTCCTTCAATGTTTCAAAGTGTCGCCGACAGCTTTACAGCCCATCATGGGCAATTTACCGAAATTTCGTACGCAAAACATACACAGTTTTCACTCTGTAGGCGTCGACGCGGGAGGTCCTTTCTAAACGAAAGAGAGTAACCGACGGAACGCAAAGACAAGGAAATCGTATCTGCTGATTTTCGTCTGTTTTTCAACCCGTGCAGTGCACGCGGAGGTCCTGAGTGCGCTCACAACTGAATGTTTTTTCGCAGCTTTCGACCGTTTCACGGCTAGGCGTGGTTTGTGTCACACGATTGTGTCTGATAATGGCAGAAACTTTGTATCTGCCGGCAAACAACTTGCTGAAATCAATCAATTTTATAAACAAAATACGGATGGTATTACAATCGGTTTCAATAATCGCAGCGTTAACTGGACGTACAATCCACCTACTGGTAGTCATTTCGGTGGCATGTACGAAAGCGCTATCAAGTCTTCAAAACAATTGTTGAAGCGTGTAATCGGCAATAGGCCATTGACGTTCGAGGAACTTAGCACTCTCTTCACTCGTGTAGAGGCTGTGTTAAATTCCCGTCCTCTGACTAGTATATCGAGTGACCCGTCGGAATATACGGCGCTCACACCTGGACATTTCCTTGTTGGTCGCGAGCTTTTAGCTGTCCCTGAGTATGACTTGTCTGACGAATCAGTTCACGGATTAACTCGCTGGCAATTAGTTCAGCAACAATTTTGGAAGTTGTGGAAGAATAATTACCTTCATACGCTCCAGCAGCGACAGAAGTGGTTTAGCAATTGTCGAAATCTTAATGTAGGTGAACTAGTTTTAATACATTCCGACGCTCCTCCACTTCAATGGTCCCTTGGACGTGTGACGGAGCTTCACCCTGGCGCAGACGGAGTAGTCCGTGTAGTCAAAGTACGCACTCAGTATGGAGAGTATACGCGGCCCGTTGTTTAGCTCAGTCCGCTTCCAATGGATGCAGACTAGTTTAAAAGTTTTGTTTGTCATGTTAACCAATTTGTTACATAAATTTGACGCAAGAAGGTGTCAAGTTTGTGAATATTAGTTAAGTAATTATTTTAAGGTTACACACGTTTCATTATGTTTTAATTTCAATGTGTTTTTTCAAGTATTCACGTATATACAGTCCATTGTTCTTCTATATTTCACTGTTAGCCATCCCTGGTTCATAAACTGGGGAATCTGGGGTAGATTCCCGGTGGGGGGTTTATGTACGATATTGGGCTTGAGAACGAATCTCTCTTTAAATGTGCGTTCAAATTGACGCACATAGAAAACTCCCACAACCTCTTTTGTGACGGAACTGCATGACCAAATGTTCTATGTCACCTGCGAGCGGCCATAGTCTGTGAATTCTACTAAAAACGCCGGCCGGCTCGGATCGCTGTCAAAACTCATAACTGAAACTGAAAATGTGAAAATATGAAAGTGGTGCATGTATCTGGAATCAGAAAGCCTATGGATAAATAAATGTAAGTGAGACCCTTTTTCTTTCGCCCAATGCGTAGATGTCGTAGTTCAAACACTGATACTATACAAGTTGCAAAGCATAATGTTTGCTATACTTTCTTTACCAAGCTGTTGTAATAAAAACAATATAACATACTAGGTACTTGACAGTTATGTTAAAGTCTGTGACATAAAACTCTGTCGCTTGGCTGTAGCTAAAACTCGAATGCGGGAGCTCTTGGCGTCGTGGACGTACAACTAGGCTGAAGAAGCGTTAAAGTAAATGCTCACTCACTTGCATCCTTCCCTTCTCCACACACACTCACACTACCCACACTCAACTCTTCCTACACTCATTAACATACCTAAAATCACTGAACTAAATATTTAAATTCAAATTGTTAAGTCTCTCTAGTGTTTTTTATATATAGATAAAGTTACTGTAAACTTTATTTAATACGAAATTAAATAAAGTTTGCAGTTTATAAAACTATAATAATACATTACAATTGTTCTATAAAACTACTCTAGTGTTAATAGTGTATAATGTTACTTTTCCGTAATTATTGTATAACGCCGCATGATATCCTGTAACTCTCGTGAGCGATCCCGACGCCCACGATACAGGCTGTGCCTAGTGTGGAAGTCTCCGATCATGTCAATTGTTAAATTTATTTTTGGTAAATAATTAACTATTCTTATTCTTATTCTATTCTTATGTAACATGCGAATTATACCATATTATGTTTATACCAAGTAAGTGTTATACCAGACGATAGTTATATAAAATAACCATAGGTATATATTTGGAGATTATACATATTGAATGAAATTATATCATTTATTTTTATACCCATCATTACACACCCCCATTTCACGCAATCATCAAACACTTTGACACTAAATTACGTCGTTGCGTCGAATTGGTACGAAAGTTATTATTCGGGAACAAAATAGGCCCCCCATGACTCGAACAGCCCAATTTCTTACCAACGATCGAATCACTGAGTTGAAAAATGGTTAAAAAAAAACCCCGTAATATTTTTAAACAGTTAACTAACGATACCCCACACTATGGGATTGACGAAAAAAAATCCCCACTCCCTAAAGTGAAGGGAAGGTAGTCTAAAAAGAATATTTTTTCAAGATTTGAATCAATTGTTTTGTCGGCGTGTTTGATTTATATGCCCATGCCGAATCACAGTTTTCTAGTAGTAAGGGTTACTGAGCGAAGTCGAAGACGGACGGACGGACAGACAGACGAACCTGGCGAAACTATAAGGGTTCCTTGTTGACCACGGAACCGTAATAATGCGTCTGTTCTTGGTCACCAGAAACGAAATGCAGTTTGTTTTGACTAATGGCTAAAATAACTATAATGCACGCGGTTACGCGCCGCGTGGGTTCCTGGTCGTGAATGCCACTATATCCGCATCCGCAAAAACGCTGCATCGATTTTTGAGGATGCAGATGCTGATCTTGAACTTTTGTTCTCGTACCTTTGGTCTCAAAAATCATCCCACAAATTGGTGACCAATTTCACCAATTATTAGGATGGTTTTTGGATGGAGGCAGATACGGGACGAAAACGCGGGCAAATACTAGTGTGTAATTTTAAGTCCTTTTCCCCGGGCGGAAATTCTGAAACGTTTATATATTTATAGACGTGAAGTACCAGCTGTAGGTGTAAGTATAATTTATCTCACCGTATCTCACGGCTGGAGGGCTGGGATCCAACAAGACGGGAAGCAAATTTAATATCTCTTCGAGCGTGGAAGCCAGATTTAAATGGAATCTTGGCGAAATATCGGTGGTAACCAAACTAACTTACCAGAGGTGTAATCACGTAACGTTTCCAACGCGCGAAAGGACAGTCCAACTGTCAGTTTTTCATATAAAATTTGACATTTAGATCTTCCTAACGTTCGTACAATGCGATACGTGATCGTGATCGTGATACTTAAGAGACAGACAACAGCTAGTAGACTTAGAACACTTTGATTTCAAGACGGGTGAAATTAAGTCAGATATAAAAATAATCAACGCTTCTATTCCACAAGGTAGCGTTATCGGATGCCTCTTGCTCCTGATCTACATCAACAATCTTCCAAAAATCCTGAAAGAACCATGTGTATTGTTTGCCGACGATATCTCTATATTAACCATGTCATAAAAGCAGAAACCTGAGTGAGCAAATAAATACCATATTAGATCGAACCACAGACTGGCTAAATGAACACAATCTCGAAATCAACACAGCTTTCATAAATAAGTTAAAACAATTGCTTATAGAAATATCTTATTATACTATAAATGAATATTTAGATGATAAGTTAGAATAGACTACAAATCCATCGTCATTACATTATACTAATAAGATTTTTTTGTATTAGCATGTAAGTGCTCCGTTCCCATAATTGCAGCGCCCTTTCTTGGTACATAATGTTTACGTTACTCCACATTGTAACACTCTTATTCATGGCACTATGTGCATTAAACTATTGAGTATTGACCTGCAGTGAACTTTTTAAAACGGTAAAGGTAGATTCTGTACAGCTAAATGTAACGGTGAACTCTAAAGCTGGCTGTCGCAACAGATCACCTGGCTAGTTAACGCGGCATACAGACCAACCAATAAAAAAACAATAAGCCAACTCAAATCAACGTTAAATTTCAATACAAACTGATACCTATCAAAATCTAGTAACTACTAAAGGTTCTTTAAAATGTTTTTATGCAAATACGCGTAGTATAGTAAAACCTGCTCAATAAATATACAAATATGTTATAGATAGTTAGGAATGTGTTTTTAGTTTCCCACTTCATCGAATATTTTAATACCACTATACTATGCCTAAAATATTTCCTAGTAAGTATAATAGTTGCTAAACTGCACTAAGTTGGTAGGTGCTAAGTTACAAGCCTATTCGGCTCCTTTTGATATCGTGTCACTGGCGGCTCGCTGTCTTCATACCTACGAGGCGGCTTCCTTTGACGTAGCGAGTGAGAACGAGCGAACACCGCAACGGCGCGGCCCCGATTGAAGCATTCTCCATCATTCTCGAAGGCTATGTGTGTGTGCGTACCGAACACGCGCGCATGTGTGCAGCCGTGCGATGTACCTTTGTTCGAAGTTTATCTACTGTTCCTATACTGTGGCACGGGTCTTCTAGCCGTGTTGAAAATTGTACCGCCACAATTCTGTCGGAGTGTTGTGCAGAATTACCCACTTTTTATGTATAGAATTACCCTTTTTATACTATTTTTTTAATACTTTCTAACATATGTTTAATTTTAAGTTCTCATAATAAGTGAATTGTAAAATTCTTAATGAGAATAAATGATCTTTAATCCTAACAACCAGAAAGAAAACACAAATAATACATCAAAGATTTACGAAAACAAACAGCGGACAACTTTTACAACTGATTAGTTATTCAACCGGTTATGGCAGCAATCGTTACAAGGAAAAGACGAGAATAATGCCAAGGTTTCCCGTTCCGTGACAATGTCCTCGAATAATAAGAATCATCGTTGCTATTACCCTTCAGGTCTGAACGTGGTGACGAGTCACACCGATCGCCAATAAATTTCATTTTGCAGCCATAATAATATCACTGGATGAGGCTATTTTTATTTATTTGTTTGAATCAGGCACCAAGGTACATATTTACAAATACATTAGACATAAAATGCACAACATATATATCACAATTTATTTATTTAACCGTATGGTAATCTGTAGAATAGGCTAATACATAGATGATTATTATAAGTCGTGTTCGTATCCATGTGATATTTTGATAGTATCGCCTATTTCGCCGAAAGTGTGTCGCTCATTTAGCACCACCATATCACAATAACACGTTGCGACTGTGACGCCCGGGCCATTTCCTGGGAGTTAAATATCCGGCCTCAAAATCGGCTATAAGCTATAAGCTGGCAAAGGCAAAAGCTTCTCGGGGGCAAGTAATATTGCAAAAGGGTTGCCAGAACTGCCAAAGAGGCACTGTATTGAGAATGTGCAAACTGGATTTGTATCTAGCTGTCAACACAATGAGTCCTGTCCGCTTCTTCTCAAGTCGCAATCGTCCATAGGTTTCGGAAACATAATATTAAAACGAGAAATAGATGCGAAGCGACAGACAATAAAAGCGAGGTATTAGTACGCTGTACAGTCAGCAGCAAAAATAGCGACGCAAAATAAAACGCTCATAATGATCTGGAGTATAGAGATCATAGTTTAGCCGTTTTTGCGCTGTTGGGTAAGGCATCAAATATAATGACCACCAAGAAATGCTTTGATACCCTTAGCTCTTTTACCAAAAAAATATACTGAACACCAAAAATAATAATTCTACCGTTACAATAGTACTAGCTGTTTTAGTAACGACTGCACATTAAATTGTATTCGAAGACCAAAAGTAAATGATCACCAAATCTTAGCGAGCAAATTAATACAATATTTCTACCTAAATAACCCACTATGATTGCCATAAAGTGTATGCATGTTATCAAATAAAGTATAATGATGCTAAATTTACAAGTGCTTACAGTAGTACCGCAAATATAAGTCACAACGATGTGCCTGCGCATTTGCGCATTTGCGCGGGTATTTTTTTAAAACCTGATATGCATTTTATTGAATAAACGCTTGTGTTTTTTGGTAGTGGATTTAGGGAAATTTAATTTCAGGATAGTAAACATTTTCTAGTAACTTAAATGATTTATTTACTTATTTATTTATTCCATAAAAAACATCGTTTACAAGTTTTCCTTAAAAACTAGAAATACTTCCTAAAAAGATTTAGAACCTGTGCTATAGGATAAGCAGCGCTCCTCCCTCTCATATATATATATGTTTGATGTTTTGTGCACAAATTGCTTATTTATATATTGGTGTCTGCGGGTATTTTGTGGCGTTTTATTTGTAATATGTGTCCATTGTGAAATCTAACCAGAGTGGCAAGGATGAAGAGTTGTCTTACACTTAAGGTTTTAGCTTTTATGTACAAACTTTGGGTGGAGAAAGTAAAGGGCAAAGAGTACATGACCTGTAAAACCGTGCGTTGCGCTACTTCTAGGGTGATTAGTGACGTTGTTGGCACACGTACTTGTTTATAGCGATCGAAAGGTAAAAATAGCTATCAAAACCCAAATCAGCGCACCCCACTTCCACGTGGTCTCGTCTGTCCTAACTCTAGTGTATATAAAATCCCGCGGAGACAGAAGCTCGCCAAGGAGGTCCTGAGTTGAACGGGGTGCACGAGGCCGAAGCGAAGCGAGAGGAGGAAGTTGGCGAGCGAAGCGAGCCGGCGACCTCCCGAGCGGAGCGTAGGTCGAGTGCGCACGTGAAACGAAGGGCCGACGAAGCGAGTTTCTGGCGGGAGCCCGGGTGGAGGGCGGGAGACTGAGTCCCAGAAACGAAAGCGGGGCTCCGTCAATAGCATTTTCTCTAATAGGATAGTAAGATATTATACTTTGGGTTATTATTTCACATTAATAGGAGATAAAATTTTGGTGATCATTTAACTATTTTTGGATTAACTATGATTTATTAGGATGATATTCGATATTCTGAAGGGACGCCGGGCCGGTAACAGGCGGGCGGTCGATCGCTTGTCGCGTTCATTCATTAGGATATCATCATTTATTAGGATAGCATTTTCTTTTATAGGATAGTAGACTGTTATAATTGGGGTTATTATTTCACAATAATAGGAGATAAAATTTTGGTGTTCATTTAACTATTTTTGGATTAGAATGATTTATTAGGATTGCATTTTCTTTAATAGGATAGTAAGATGTTATCATTTGGGTTACTATTTCACATTAAAATGGAGATAGAATTTTGGTGATCGTTTACTATTTTTGGCAGTAAAAAGTGTTTTTTTGGCGTTATATTTTACTATATCTGGTGGTCCGTTAAACATATGCCATTGGGTAACAAACGTCGAAACATCCAAACTTTCGCATTTATAATAATACATTGAGCGGGGCTTCCAATCAGGCCTTACACTATGTCTTCGGTAAATTACAAAATACCAAACAGATTCTTCACCGTCAAATGCGCAGGCTAGCATTCGCTGAGGTGTGAAAGAGGCGAATCACATTAGTGCCGGTCACGACGTGACCGGCCTGACGATAGTGTTAAATGTTTCTCGATAACTATGTATGGGCGTACGATTCCAGCCTTCACGGGAAATCCTTTCGGTTAAAATTAATCCCATCAGAGCGCAGGTGGAAGGAGATATACGGATTATTTCAGCCTTGCGATTTGCGTAAAAAATATTCATAAACCACATGGAATTAACATATTTTTATTATAGGCCGGTTCGTAATGTTGCAGTTTTGATTCATGAAAATTCTTAAATCTCTTTCTCTAGCTTACAATGAAATGTTAATATTTCAAATAAGTAAAAGCATCGTAAATAGGATACGGTAAAAAGTGTAATGTTTCGTACATACGTTAGGTAGATATAAATCTAATTTAAGGGGCTCCCATACGCCAATGACCTTCGATCTGAATCCCTTAGTTTTCTAATATTTTTTGTACCTTATTATATTAACAACAACGGCTTTAAGCAATATAGTATCCCATATTTACTTCAAAGTTCATTGTTTTCGAGATATTTGGCATCAAAGTTGAACAATTTTAGGCCAAAAAACTGGTTTTCTGGCCATAACTTTTGTGTTAATTGGTTTAAAATGAAAACAGTACATTTTTCGTTTCAAAGTGTCAAAGTACATTTCCTGACGTACTAAAAATTTCCATTGTTAAGCCGTTATACAAAAAAAATGACAAAATGTACGTAGCGAACTACCGCCTAATAACTTTAATTCCAATTTTGGATCGAGAAATGTATGTATAAACGGGTTTTTTTTTTTTTTTTCTTTTTTTTCCTGGGGGTTTTAGCATTAATGCTATGCCACCCCCGTAAAACAGACTTATACAGTAAGTACAAATTTACGAACTACTGGTCCGAATTGTGTCAAGATAAATGCTCAGTAGCTCCCTGGCATCGTCAGATGTCGGTGAAGCCAGGGCACTGTTACATGTACCTACATCACCAGAGATTGGACCGAGTCGCCGGGCCGCGCTCCGGACACATTCCGTTAGCACGTGTTGCACATCTTCTACTATGTTACAGTCTAGGCAGTTTGGGGTGCTAGATAGTTTCATCAGGAACTTAAACTTGTTTGTTGGAATGTGTCCTGTGCGCAGTCTTAATAGCGCAACAATATTTTTCCTTTTTTCTTCCGTATTATCGAACCATGGGTAACGAGGAAGATCGTTCTGGATTGTTCTGTACCAAATCCCTTTTGTTAATGAACGCTCATCATAATACTCTTTCCATTGCTGTCGACACTTTTCTTTGGCTTCTCTTAGAATCTCAGTATATACCGGTAAACATTTGTACTTGGTTCCTTCGTTAATCGCTTGTCTGGCTGCCAGGTCCGCTTCCTCGTTACCCATTAGGCCTATATGAGAGGGGATCCACTGTATGTCTACAGATTTATTTGAAGCTTGAATCCTAGCTATGGTTTCTAAGATACAATAGGCTATCGGTAGTCCTCGACTTCTCGAGGTTAACCGAGCCAAGTGTAGGAGAGCACTCTTTGAATCAGATAAGATGACAAACCGGTTATAGTCCACCGATAAAATGTACGCCAAAGATTCTGAGATGGCAATAAGTTCAGTGTGCATTATCGATATATTGACCTCGATACTAAGTTTCCCTCTTACATTAATCTGCGGATCAAAGAATGCTGCTCCCGACCCAGTACTCTCCCTAGAACCATCGGTAAATATCTTATAGCAGGAGTTATACTCCTTATCAAGCAACTCATTACATTTATCTTTTAACGTTGACACGCTTAATGACCGCTTAGCCGCGTTCACCCCCTCAATATTCAATTTGATATTTTGTGACAAATCGAAAGAAGTAATCCAACTACCTAGCGAGTACATTGGTAATTTACTCGTCGACTGAATATTATGAAGAGTTCTGCGTGTAACCACCAAAAGAGGCAGCTTCTTCCTAATCCAATATCTGTGGTCACATAAAGTATCCAGCTGTTCTATAACTTCGCTTGTGATATTATTTTTAAACTGTTGGGATCTCAACCAAAATTTTGCTGCCAAGTATTTTCTACGGACGTCTAGGGGGGAGAGACATAGTTCACTCTCCATAGCATGAATAGGGGTTGTTCTGATAAAGCCTCCAATTACCCGCATAGCCTGATTCTGAACTGTGTTAAGTTTATTCAAATGACTATTGATACTAGTATCATATAAAAAACTACAAAAATCGATTCTACTGCGAATTATTGATATATATAGGCGCCTCAAATGTGTGGGATGAATTCCCCAGTTGCCTCCAGCAAGAACTTTAAATACATTAATATACCTCAGTAACTTGTCTTTGATCTCATTTATGTGTCTACCCCATTTTAAACTTCTGTCGAGCCACATGCCCAAATACCTAACGCTATCGACCTGCTGGATGATATTCACATTATCTAAACTCAGACTCAAGTTCGTGGTTCTTTTTCCCCTACTAAATAAACACACTTTGGTTTTTCTGTATGATATGTCTAACCCTAAGTTTCCTATTAATTTAGAAAATACGTATAATGCGTTTTGTACGTCCCCTACTGCATTAGTTAAATTTTTATTAGAACTATAAATTACGAAATCATCGGCGTATTGTGAAATAAATACATGTTTTATGTTATAACATATTTTGCTAGTTGCAACATTAAAAAGGGTCGGAGATAACGGGTCTCCTTGTGCTATGCCCATTCCTGTGGTGCGAGTAAGAGTTTCTTCACCAGTTTGGACCGATAAAATCCTTTCGCGCAAAAATTCCCACAAATAGTTGCACAAGCTGGTTCCGGCTTCAAGATCGTCTAGGATAGACAGAAGGCTGGTTACATTGACTTTGTTGTAAGCACTATTTATGTCTATGAAACATCCTACAGTGGGCGCTCCTATAGTAAAACCTATCTGTATGCGCGTTACTATTCTGGCTAAATTGTCTAAGCATGATCTTGATTTTCTAAAACCTACAGTCTCTCCAGAAAAACAAGCTATCTACTTAAGCGTTCGGATTGCCACAATTATAATACGAGGAACAATAGCAAACTAATACTTCCATCATTAAGACTAAAAAAGTGTCAAAAACAGGGAATTTTTATAAAAATAAAGCTCTTTAATAAGCTGCCTTTTAATCTATTCAAAACCAGAGTCAAGACCTTTTTTCAAAACCATGCCTTCTATTCGATTGCTGAATATTTTTCATTAAAAAATATTTCAATTGACGCAAATTGTAAGTAGATTTTTATTATTATTAAGTGTATAATCTGGATACTAAATATATACTAAAAATATACTTTATAAGTATAATATTGTGAAATGTTGACTTACCATGTAATGATCATGTTACATTATGGTTAATAAATAAACTAAAAAAAAAAAAAAAAAAACTAAAAAAAAAAAAAAAGTCATTTCTCTCCAAGTACCATTCCAGTCGGCGAGTGATGATGGTATGAAATACCTTACAGAAACATGATAACAGAGCAATCGGTCGAATCTCTGTAAAGTTGTGATTCTCATATCCCGGCTTCGGTACTGGAACAATATTTGCTAATCGCCACTGAGCAGGTACAAAGCTATATTCTAAGAATCTATTGTATAGAGCGACCAGTGTCTTTTTTCCCTCTTCCGGTAAATTATTAATCATAGAGTATGAAACATTGTCCGCTCCAGGAGCCGTATCTGAGCGTTTTACACAATTATTTAGTTCCTGAACCGTAACCGGGGAGCTTAAGACTCTGCTGTTTGAATGAAATGTCGGTTTCTCGGGTGATGTGAAGTCCGGTGCTAATCCACTCAGTAAGGCTTCTAATTTGCTCCTGTCTACACATGGTCTCGCTGATTTGTAGCCTTTGATCCATCTCATTCTCTTCCACATATCTCTTGAAGAGGTCACCGTATCAATATCGTCACAAATTTTTTGCCAAGACTTCTGTTGCTTCCGTTGAATTGCCGTTCTAGCTATGCTCACCTTGCTCTGAAGGAGTTCCAGGTTACTAGGTATAGGATTTTTCCTGAACTGTGCTAAAGCTAGTCGTCGTTCTGCCACACATCTTGACAGATCCTGCGTCCAATATGGTTTAGGAGAAAACTTACTGGGGTTCAAAGGGGCTGTAGATATTTTAGTGAATGGTATAAATTGGTCCGCTGCTTCATCCACTATAGCTATAAAACTATCATATGCCATTTGATGATCATTTGGTAAATAAAAACCGGATAGTTTATCTTTTATTCTGTTTCTATATCCAGACCAATCAGCCTGTTTGAACATTCGACGACGTCCGATGTTCTTGGAAAATACGATTCCTGTTGTCATCTTAACTATCATATGGTCACTGCCCAGGTTTTCATTCATGACTTTCCATTCAAACCTTAGCGCGATATCCACCGAACAAAATGACACATCAGGTGCCGTCTTCTGTATTCCATTCGCTAGGCTTATACGAGTTGGGCTACCATCGTTGAGAGACACACAATCGTTTTCTATGGCAGACTCGAATACCTGGACGCCTCTAGTATCTGTCTTAGAAGACCAGTTGGAGTGATGCGCATTAAAGTCTCCTGCAATCAGTGACTTTTGTTTGGTTAGCGTAAAGATACTATTCCAGTCTTCCATCGTAGTACTTATATTAGGTGCGCAATATACTGACACAATATTTTTGAGATGTTCACAGTTCTCCACTCCAACATTCACCAGCTCAATGCGTTCATTACGAGTGCTGATTTCCCTTCTATGGGCCTTCAAAGACCAATGAGTCATTATGGCTAATAAACTCGTCTCTTAAAATGTTTTTACTGAACAACAACAATTATAATATTGAGGACATATTTCAAAACTAAAAAGTACCTAAGACAAAACTTGTTGTTAAACATTGTTTTAATTATGGTTATAATTTATTGCATGTTCCCTACTATTATTACTTTGACATAAGCTGTTGTTTGATATTATATTAATTTAATTATGGGTATTGTAAATGTAATTCTATTGACATGTTTCCTGCTAGTATTTGTAAATGTAGTTAAATTATTAATTGATAATGTATTTTAACTAATTTATTTTCTTTGTATAATAATGTGTAATTTTATAATCATTGCAAATACCCCTAAGGGTTCATGTATTATGCTACTGTATGATCATGAGTGCAATAAATGAACTGAACTGAACTTATAAACTTCCTGAAAATCAGGAGAGAACTAGTTGAAATATTAACACTTGATGAAAAAATGTAGAAAAAAGTTGTAGATCTGTATTAAAGTGTAATGAATCAGGCGTGCCTCAAGGCAGTGTACTTGGCCCTTTATTATTTATAGTGTATGTAAATGAACTGCCTGATATAATTCCGTATAAAACTGTTATGTTTGCTGACGATATATCTTTTGTAATAACGTCGAATAAGCATGAAAATATCCATGAACATGAATTTAAAATCAACAATACCTTAGAAACTGTAATTAAATGGTTAGTAAGACAGTTCTATTAGTAAAACACACTACTTATGTACAATTTAATTCAAAAAGAGGCAAAAATCTTAATCTTAAGTTACAATATGATAATAAGCAAATACAGCAGATGAATAATGTTCTCTTTTTGGGTTTAATTTTAGACAAGCATTTGGATTGGCAGGTGCATATAAAAAAAATCCGTAGCAAATTGAATAGTTTTGTTTATGTATTGCGAAAATTAAGACGCACATCAGGCTTGCATGCCACCATGGCCGCCTACCACGGATATGTTAGTTCGACATTAAGATATGGTCTCATTTTATGGGGCAATAGCTCTCATTCTAAAATAGCATTCTTAGGACAAAAAAGATGTATACGTGCTATTTGTGGCTTGCCTCCCTATAAATCTTGTAAACCATTATATAGGAAGCTCGGTGCACTACCTCTGCCCTGCATGTACATCTATGAAATTTTCATATTTGTCAAGCAACATATGTATTTATTTGAAACAGCTGTTACCAATTAATTCTACACAACATAAACGTGATCCGGGAAGACTTCTTCATGAATGCGCCCATAGGACAGCATTATACTCAAATCATTGCTTTGTAATGTGCATGATTTTTTTTAATAAATTACCAAAGAGTTTAAAGGAGGGGCCACTTCATAAATGTAAAAAGAAGTTAATGCATGTACTAGCTGAAAAACAGTATTACAGTGTAAAGGACTTTCTATCGCAAAATGTAATGTTAGCATAGAACTTAACCAAATTTTGCACGCTAGTATTTAATAGACATTAAATAGCAGAATAAGCAACCTATTGTCTAAAAAACTACTTATTCTATGCAAATAAATCTTATCTTATCTTATCTTAAAACCAGCGATGTAAGAATATGCTATTCAAACTGTCGAGTCGCGTTCAAGGTGGATTTCTAATTTTTTTCTCTCAAAAGTAAGAATAGTGCTGTACCACAGTGCTGTACACTGTGAATTTCTTGCTCGATTAAAATCGATTTTTAAAGCAGAGGAAATTATAATTACGTTTTTATATTATTATGTAGCATATAATGTACGTAGTGAAAAGCAAATATTATTAACAAACAGGTTATGGTTACTTCTACATCGAAATTTTATATTAGTTTTCAGAATGATCCGCATGTTTAAAATAAATGGATTGAAGCAACGGGTCGTATAAAATGGTTTCCTACAAAACACAGCCGGTCTTGTTCCATAAATTTCCACGAAGATACCTGGGCTGTTAAGGCTCCACATTCGAAATTTTCGTGAAAATGAGTTGTTTTGTAACCGTTTTATACATTATAACGTAACATTTTTGCTGTCGGAAAAAATATATCATAATCTGCAAGATATGCGACAGGTCATAGTTTTCGTAGAAATCCATTTTAACAATAAAAATTAGAGAAAAAAAAATCTAAAGTCACCCCTATTTTTTCACTTGTAACCATTTAAATGCTCCATTTTTTATCAGAATAATATGAAATTTTATAACTTTCTTCATACAATAATGAACAAGAGCATCATTTTCTTACTTTCTTAATTTTCTTAAAAATTTATCTCGTTTTCTGAAATATTCCGCCAAAGTTCCTACGCCTCCCCGTTTTCGTCCATACAGTCAGTGCGGGACGAGACACGTTGCATGACGGACCTGTGTCAATTTGCGCTGCGCCGAAATTTTTAAATATTTGTCGAAATTGTGGACTATATTTGTTGCATAGAGTGGACAATCCGTTTTGTGATTCGTATAGTAGGTAACTAATAAATATTTGCGTATAGTTTAGTTTTTAGTGACAGATAATTTTGTTGCATAGAGTGGACAATCTATTTCGTGGTTTGTAAAGTAGTAGGTACTATAGACAAGACAGCTGACTGACCATCCGTGCACTTTATGTGCGTTGTAATAAGGTTCTTGTATAAATACAGGATGGTCAGTTAACTGTGTTGGCATTTGTACCTAATTAACATTTACGTAGGTATAGTTTAGATTTTGTTTTTAGTTCAAGATGGGAAATAATAATAATAACAATAATACATACATACATACGAGCCTTTATCCCTAAAAGGGGTAGGCAGAGCACATGAAACCTGTGTCCAGTGCCACTGTTAGCATAAATGTGGGTATAAAAGATCGAAAAAATGTGATATAGCAGTGACAGGTTGCTAGCCCATCGCCCACAACACACTTCAACCCCGTTCCCTTAGTCGACTCTTACAACCCCGACGGGAAGAAAGGGGGGTGGTGCTATTCTAACCCGACACCACACGGGTAATAATAATAATAATATAATAATAATATAATATTATTAATATAATAATAATAATAAATTCTTTATTTCAGGCCAGTTTGCCCATAGATTGTTAGTAACATACAAACTTACGATACTAGAGTTAGTAGGTCTTAGCTTAGGTCTCACAAATTTTGTGGTCTTTGGGGTTAAATAAGCGCAGGAGGTAAATACGTAATATCAAGAAATTTTACAAGAGAAGAGGAAAAAGAATACACAAGTAAATACCTATTCTATCAAAGTATCAAATATCTAAACAGTATCAAAATTGGGAAATCGCTAAAACCAGACATTTTATTAGTTAATATATTTACAATATCTATTGCCTACTAACAATATTGTTTTATCTGCTCGTATTAATGACTGTCAAGTGTTAATAGAATAAGTTCTAATAAAAATAGTGGGCTTGGCAAATATTGTAAGTACTACCTACCTATGGGTTGCATGCCAACTCCAAGTTCGATACAGTTATTATTTGATATGAAACAAAGTATGGTTAACGTACAACTAATCTATAAGTATATATTTACCCGAGGCCGATTTCTGTACAGTCAGTATAATATAGTTAGTAGCAGCCAAGTTAGCCAAATATATCGGAACGTACATTCATCGAAATAGTCTTTGTTACTATAAGTAGGAGTAAGGAATGTGTTACGATATATTTGGCTACTTTGGATGCTACTAACTATCTAATGCTGACTGTACACGCCATCATCATCAAATCAAGGAAGTAGAACGTAATAAATATACCGAAAATTAGTTTAAAACTTAACAACCTTACACTTACACAAAAGGTAACGGACAGACAGACACACTTTCGCATTTATAATATTAGTATGGAGTATGGATATGGAAATATGGATAGTATGGATTATATGTCTTTCCCGCTCACGGGACAATGATGTCCGTGCGTGGAGCTCTGAGCCAACACGTAGAGGCCCTTTTGACAATTTAATGAAATGCAAGGAGTACACCAAGCGGATGCTGTCTCTGTCCGTGTCATGGGACGCACACAGAAACAGCACCCGCTGGGGTGCAAGAGTCTATTGCTAGTTGATGGAATCTAAATAAAACGGGTTATTGGGTGAAAATGATGGACTAGTAGCTGGGCTATTGGATGAAACATCGGACGCCTGCCCATTAAAACTGTTTCACATTTTATCTCTGGCAGACGGTAACTCGCTAACTGCTAGATGGGCCCCTATTAATAGCGACATTAAAAAATGGCCTAAGGGCAACAGTAGGTATGGATTATTATTATTACCTTTATATTTTTTTCGCACTATCCGTCTCTCTCTTATTAGAATATTTAGTAACAGAGGTATAGTGCGAGAAAAATTGTAAGTATATTGCGGCGTGCTGAGGGCCTACCGCGAAACGAAACCGAACTTCGTTCGTGTATCTCCCTCTCTGTCGCGCTTGCTAGTTCGAGCGACAGAGTTATTCGAACGAATTTCGTTTTCACTAGCACGGCTAGCACGAGACGGCCGCGACATCATCATCATATCAGCCGAAAGACGTCCACTGCTGGACATAGGCCGCGACATACTCTCGATTTTTCTCACACTATACCTCTCTTTCCTAATGTTCTAATAAGAGAGAGACCGATAGTGCGAGAAAAATCGAGTGTATGTCGCGGCCGTCTCGTGCTAGCCGTGCTGACGGAACTACACTAATTGTAAGTAAATAGTATTATAATAATAGAGACATAATTTTTGAACTTAATCAATTATGTAATTTATGTATGACAAATATCACGTTTCAATTAAGCATGACGAATGTCACCCACCCACGTCCACCCTTGCATTGGTAACGATGCGCGATGACGCGTCTGTAACTTAATCTATGTAACGCTTAATAAAAGACGGCGACTTGTGCGACTTGCGCGGGGAGAGGGTCGCGGCTCCGCCCATACGCTCAAGGACTTTAGCGGGTATACAAGCCTTAAGCTGTTATTCGCTACGCGCTAATGCGGTTCACCCCGCCGGTCACCCGCCACGAAACTAGACCTCTACCTACGCTTAGTTACTACGAATCACGGTGTCAAGATATAGTTGTGTGTGAGCGTTGAGGTGAACTTGAAACAAGTTACAGAACAGGGGGGCTATACTGGCCCATCAAAGTACCGACGCGGTGGGGGAGGCGGTGCATAGAATCGGTGTGAAGCGGTGTGCCGTGTTCTAATCGATGCTTTTGAATCGTTTACGCGCGTGTGAAACCAACACAATTTAAATGGGTCCCTATTGTAAATGTTAATTCTGGCCATTGTCTATGGTATCTGGATGCATATTAGAGGACTTATGATATAGCTCGGCCAGTGATTAAAGTATAGCGTCCGTGAGCAGGAACATAAGCAATCCCTTCACAAATTTGTTCAGGATGCTTAGGGAGTGAACATACTAAAAGTCTCGACGAGTTCTTGCCTTCTATACTGTAAAAAAAACTAAGACATTTTTAAGGGTGTTCTGCCTTTTCGCAGAACTTTTTTTGGCCGAATTTAATTTGCCAACTAACGTTTCGCCGACGATTCACTTTTCCAACTAACGATTGCCAAAATTTTATATGACAACTTTTTAATTCGCAGAATTATTATAAAGTGGATTATTATAACGCCTTTATACTTTTGACAGACTCATAATTTGCCAAAACTTTCACTTGGTTGAACACCTCTTGGGCGAATAACTTTTAGTTGATGCAACAGTTCCCTTTTCATACATTAGGCAAGATATAAATAAGAAAAGACAATACGCAGATAATACAAAAATAAGTATAGTAACAGAAATCTCATATGTGACAGTCCAGTTAGGTGCGACGACGAGCGAAGCGAGGAGGAGCGTGTTAGGTTGACCGTGACCTAACCAAAGCCGACTTTATAATGTAATAAAAAATAAATAATATTGTTGTCACAACATAAACAACCACACATTAACATGTTACAATACATACATACATATGTTGTGGTATTAAACAAAAACGATATTATTATTGAGTAATAAAATTATATAGTAATAAACGAAACGGAACTCAATAAAACATTTGGTAAACAATAAACAACCAAATGTATGTTATGCCAACTAAAACATTATACGACATGAAAGTAGGCGTTTTGAAAAATGACATTATAAAACACAGACCAAATGTTGAGTTGATAACTATTATGTTGGCAAATGAAACAAATAAATTTGTTAAGTTGGGAACTGAACGTTCGGCGAAACAAAATTACGCGAAACGTGAGTTGGGAAGTGATAATCGGCCATACAATTTTCGGCGATAAATAAGAGAACCCTTTTTAAGACTATTTTTAATTTCCTCTGTTCAATCTAATTATTATTTCTTCTGTCGGTTCTTATCGATATTTGAGTCGATACAAAATAAACCTACAAGTTATTGCAACTGCCGCGTGCTAATCGATGTTGACGAATCGATGTCGCGCGGTTTATTATTGTCAACTGCACTCACGGACTCCAAGATACAGGCTGAGCCTAGTTTGGAGCCCACTAGATACGTGTATAATGTAAAGTTAAACTTTTTGGTCAATAAACATTTTTTTCTTTTTCTTTTTATGTTTCCTGTCACTGCGATCGTTACGTCAAATTAATACGCAAAATGTTACACGCCTGGTTCCCATACAATCGACGAGCTCTTTCCTTCTATCTGGATGTAGTGCCGTGGTTCGAGGTGTCGCAAGATGAGAGTGAGTACTGTAAAATCGGTTTTATTCAGTGGACATAGAGCTGAAATGACAATAATGATAGAAGTTGGATTAAATTAGAACAGCTTGCCGTTTCACATGAGTTTACAGTGGAAATATTTTGAATTGTATGTGTACGAAAAAGACTAAATATACAGGTAAATCATTATAAAAATTGTTACGAAGAAAGTTCACGCTATCAGACAATCTGACAATCCCAATAAGGCAGGGGTCGGCAAAGTTTTAAAATTGTAATAGAAACCGTTTTTGTCGGCAACATTATGACGAAAATTGTAATATAAAGTAAGTTTGCCTAAAGAATTTGAAATGTAGCGGAATATGCGAAGTTTGTTCGCAATCGAAGCAGGCATTACCGAAAAGGCTTTTAATAAGTATGCTAATACAAGTTTCGTCACCCCTTTGCTCCCATCTGAATACGAAGTCCTTTAATTGACTGAATTCGCAGCAACGCCGCTTTTGATTGAGTCTCCGAGTGCATTTGGCAGTTGAGAAATAAATTTAACCTGCTATAAGTATGATTTTAATGTTTTAATGGTTGTTTTTTTATTTACTTGTTTGTTTGCTTTTTAGCTATTTGCATCGCGCACTCGGGATCTAAATGGC
This sequence comes from Epinotia bilunana, assembly GCA_947049275.1. Classification (NCBI taxonomy): domain Eukaryota; kingdom Metazoa; phylum Arthropoda; class Insecta; order Lepidoptera; family Tortricidae; genus Epinotia; species Epinotia bilunana. Next base: position 27,226,146 of record OX346256.1, read on the forward strand.
TAATGTCTGATGTAAAGCCACGATCAGGTATATTATTACTAAGCCTTTTTATTCCATATTACATTTCGCTAAGATTATAACTATTAGTCATTTCATTGCAATAATCCTAGCTTATTTGCGTGTCCCACTGCTGGGCAAAGGCCTCTCTCCTTTGTTGCCATACATTTCATAAAAATATCATTGCGGAAACTATTGAAAAAAATGCTATAAAAGGAACCTATTCTCATGCCATGATTCCATTTTGCAATATTTCAGATGCAAATAAATCTTGTAAGTACATTTTAAAATGCAATAAATGAAAACCTGAAACGCTTTCTACGTAGATAATGCTACGTAATCACACAAGCTGAAACCCAGTGCGCTAAAAGCGACGACATTGCTTTGCGAAAGTTGTAGAGACGTATTTTATCCCAGCTATCTGTGAGTCTTTGTAACTCTGTGGAATTGTACGGACATATAAAATATTGCTTCTACTTTACCGTACTAAATTTAATAAAACGGCACTCGAATAGAATCAGACCTTAATATACATGCGACCGCAAATGTCTGTCAGTCAGTTAATTCTTATGACTGACTTACCTTCGAGCTTCGGTTTTATAATGATCTGTTGGACAATGCTTTTTTTCATTTTCAAAAAAGAATAGGTATATTATGACTTAAAGTTCGCCAAGCACAGTGTATATTCGCGAGTATTGCACTCACTTTCTTTACCAAAAAATAGTCACTCATGTCAAAAAATTCACCTTAGTTACTTAAATATTTATCATTTTGTCAAACGCATATTTACAGAACCGGGCCTGAGTCTACCATTAACTGGTCACTGGCCGAAAGCTTTTTTTTTAGATACATATTGTCGGGGACAGCACCGCAAAGAAATCCGCTACTTATATCAGATTTTTATTTATAATCTTTTAATTGTTTTCTTTTATTGCCTTAGTTTATATTTTCTTGTAGCTGTGTTTAGTACTTAGTTTTAAAGTTTGTATATCTGTATATCAATCGACTTTGATAATAAACATAGGATTATCAGATTCAAACATTTAATAGTGATAAACATAGTATATTAGGCACTATTTTGAAGAGGCCTATGTCCAGCAGTGGACGTCTTTTGGCTAAAATAATGATGTAGATGAATGTTTTTTGAATTCTTACCTCCTTACCATTCTATGATTCTCGGATATCTGTTTGTCCAATCGAATAAAAATAGATAATTGTATATGGTGATTATGATAGTATATTTTATTTGTAAAAGACATAAAAAGACGGCCTCTGCCGAGTCACGACATGGACCAAACTCCACATGATGCTGACATTGCATCCAGTGCTGATATTCCGTAGCTCACATAATAATCTGTTGAATATGGCCGAGTTGGTGGTCAATTTAGGAGCCGTTAGCGTTCTACATGTACCGCGCTGTCTACTTTGAAATCACACAAAATGGGCAAATGTAAAAAAGAAGTCGTTATAATGTGTTGTAGTAACACTACTACAACACAAACAACGTAAACAACACCGTTTACGAGCTATCTTAAGGTCTATTTGACTTGAATTTTTTTACGAAAAGTATATGACAATTGTTTAATACGCTCGTTTTGACACGATAGGCACGCGTGAAATCAAACGCAGGCGATAAATGTCAATTGCAAAATTATTATATTGACTCAGATAGACGTAGTGTTGCGACTCTGAACTCAAATGGCGAGACGACTCTGTACATAGGACTCCCTGTATTGCAGAACTCCCAACCAAGCAAGTCTCGCTAATTAAGCGAGTCTCGCAAAGGACTCGAGTCCTTTTTCTGCGTTCGAGTCTTTTGGTGCAACGAGTCGTGCTCGAGCCGTATTATTGTTTGAGCCCACCTCACCTTCAACAATGATACTTACATTACAGTACGGCTACCATGAGTTTGACATTGTCATTTTTCGTTAACGTGAATCGAGTTTTCTATCTGTGCATCTCTATTGCACTTTAACAGTACGAGCGGGATGCACAGATAAAAAACTCGATACTCGTTAGCGTAAGCCGTCATTGTCAAACTCATGGCAAGCGTTCAGTACAGTTCTTAGTACAGCGGTGTAGCTTATGTAGCTGTTTTTATATATACAGGGTGGAGAAAAAAGGGCCCTAGAGGGAAACTGCCTTGAATCGTTAAGTTAGCTCATTTTGCTTAAAGGAAACATTATTTTATAAAAGAAATTTAACTGATCTTGTTATTCTATGTTTTGGTATAAGTAGTAATGTAAATAATTTTCACTTATTAACATTCTATAAATTTCAATACAATACATTTTCGCAGCTAGACTCGGAGTCGTATTGTAAATCTAGCCGCGAGTCTTATTTGGAAACTAATAGTCGCAGTGAAAGACTCAAGTTTTTTTTTTGAAGACTCGCTTTATAGAAAACTTCGTAGCTGGACTCACGCTCGACAGATGACTCACGGTCGTCGCGACTCGGGACTCGGAGTCTTCGAGTTCACCGAGTCGTCTATTAAGAGAGTCGAGTCTATAAAATTGGGACTCCAGAACTCGAGTCTTTTACAACACTAGATAGACGTCCTTAAAAGGTGCCTAAAACAATGGTATCTGAAATGTCTTAAATAGGTAGTCACACAGGGCCAGTATCAAAATGTGCTTCGCTTCGCTTTACACTTCAAAAACTTTTTATCCGACTTCAAAAAAGGAGGAGGTTCTATGTTCCACTGGATGTTACTACGGAACTCCTCAAATTATCAGCTTACTTATAGCGACTTGGGTTCTTTCTGTAATAATCACATTTGCTTTTGGAAAGCAGGTCAATGAGGCGCGGCGGTTACAACTTTTTTTAACGTAAATTATTGTCATTCTTTGTTATTATCTTATTATCCTTAAGGTGTCCTGAGTATTCAATAACAAAAAGGTTTATATAAATAAAAACATACTGCATCGTTCGCTGTCTCCGAACTTGGCCGGACACACTACCATGCCTATGCCAAGAAACTTTGCTGCATCCTTTTACCACTAAGCCATACCACACACCACTTTTGCGGCCTGGGTCTACGTAACACTGTTATTCCTCGGCGACGGTTAAAGCAACAAGAGCACGCTTCATTAAGTTGGTAATCAGCGTACGGGGCCTGTGTTCTCGCACCGGTACGAGTACAATCGAAGTGAAATGCAATTGTATTTGTAGAGCGAGCAAACCAAGAAGGTTGGGATAGGAGTGCATCAGAAACATCGAGGTAAATTATATGCCAATAAGTCCCGGTTACTAAAAATAATATGTAAATATTGTTAAAGTTTAAATCAATACATCAATATTTGGGAATGAATTCCGGGATAAAAACTATCCCATGTCCTTCCCCATCGGTTCAGTAGTTTAAGCGTGAAGAGGTAACAGACAGACAGACAGACACACTTTAGCATTCACAGGGGCCCAATTTGGGATTACAAAATATCATCTGATTTTGAATGTTTTTTTTTAATTATTTTTTAACTAGCTTCCGCCCGCGACTTTGTCTGAAATTTCATCCAAATCGGTTTAGCCGTTAAAGCGTGATTGAGTAACAAACATCCAAACTTCTAAACATCCAAACATCCAAATTTTATTATTTATAAGTAGGATTAGGAGGAGTAGGATAACTGACGCGCGTACAATGCATTACGTGATCGACTTGCTGAATTAAGCGGTCTACCTATAAAAACAACTGAAGTACTGCTCTAGGATCTTAACTTTTGTTTTTCCGTGTCTACGTGTCCCGTGTATTGAATTGATTTAAAGGTAGCTGAAAAGAGGCCCCACTGTTTTGAAGGTACGTTCAGCGACGGCTCATTTGGCAGCGACTTCGCAATCTTGCCGCGCTATCGGCGAGAAATTACGGCCGATTTTACCTGTTGTTTGCTTACTAAGTTTTTGTTTTAACTAATTGCTTTTAACTCTTTGCATTCATACAACAATATAACTCCTAATGGGCTACAACACCCCTTAATATATAGCATCTTTTAGCAGGAGTCGCTACCAATTTATTCAATTGCCTTGAGTGTTACTTTGAAAACAATGACTATGAATTTTATATTCTACATTGTCATTCTGATGTTGACCTTTGTTGTTTCATATTATTTCGATTTTGTGGAGGCTGACTGAACTGACTATTAACTATAGATTTTTATACACCGTGGACGTGAATAACCCGAAAGATTTTAACCACGCATTCCTGAGGTCATTAGGAGTAAGAAATATTATATGAACCCCAACAAAAATTCAGCAAAAAAAAATTTTTTTTTGCTTTTGTCGGTTTTTGTAAATAAAACTTGGATAACTATCGCTTTTCTATGGAAATTATCCCTTTTAATAAAACGGTAACGATTGTTTTCAAAAAAGGTTAAATTTAGTGAGTGCGACGCAAAACTGGCCAACATCGGTAGCAACGTCGTAATCAAAAGAGCTAAATGCAGTTTAGTAATCAAAATAAAAAGTTTACATGAAAATGGATAATATCTTCAAAACTAAGCCGGCAGTGACTGGGGTTCACAAAACATTTTTTGCTCCTAATGACCTAAGGAATGCGTGGTTAAAATCTTTCGGATTATTCACGTCCACGGTGTATAATTACCATAGAAAATTTATTTCTTCGTTTAGGTATCATATTTTAGGCATCCACTTATCACCACAATTAAATACTTATTACACATGCACATTTATTTTAATACACAATTGTTAAAGCAGATATGTATACGATATAGCCTTTACTTTGAGAATTCCAGTACTTGGAATTATTAATATCGTTAGCCACATTACATTATATATTTTATGACACCAAATTTTATATAATTTATAAAAAAAAGCTTTAATAACTAACTTTCTAAGATAATAAATCACAGTGACCTTTACTTTCATTATTAATTATGTTATGTCCCACGCAGAAACCTCAAAACTTTTCATCCACATGCCGCCGAAAGATACGATGAAATTACTTAAAACAGGCCCTATCGTTCCTTCTAGCCAATTTTATCTACGCCTATTTTTTCAACGCCCGCAATTCCGAATAAATATAATTGGATTCAACAGAACGGCGTACATTTGACAGGGGTCCACCTATTTACATAGCACGGACCCTACGTCGTACAACATTGTACATGTTTCCACATAAATTCTTTTCATATTGACACTTAACCGAACCCTTACGGGGGATATTCTCGTATCTTTTGTTGAATGTTGCCCAAATATTACCGAAATCCGTTGAACGACGCCAAGATTCAATATATCGGGGGCAGCTGGGTCACTTGAAGAGCGCAATGTATCTTGCGAGAGTATAGAGTTACTCACAGTGTAATGTGGCGAGTCCGGGCCGTATCCGAACAGTGCCCGGTTCGACGTCGTAACGCATTACCCAACTAAATAAAGTATCCGTCACCGTCCATAAAGAAAGTATAAGTATAGAGGTGTTCACATACACGTGTATGGTATACACACATGGAAAACATAGATGTAAGTATAAATTGTACGATGGTTTATGTCAATGTTTTGGCCCTAGGTCTGTCCATACTTATAAATAGTTGCTGGTTAATTTTATATAAATATAAATAATATAATATAAATAATACATGGCTCAGTCGGTAGGATACGAACCTACGCTTCAAAACCCTATAATATCCCTCATCGCGTATAGGCCTTGTTTGTTTGTCATCAAAATGTCAAAATAAATTGAAAATGCCGTCATGTATTAAAACGACTAATGTAGATAGGACGTGAGATGTCAGAAATATTTATTTAATGAACATAACAGCTAACTCCATAGCGTTGGTAAATTTAATCTAACTTAGTAATACATATACATCGTAGAATGAATAAAATTAAATCTTTATGATTAGAGGTAGTAGTAACAATAAGTTCATTCTGATACTTTTATTTTTTTTTACGTTAACTGGACTCCATCTGTGGAAAACTCGATCTACGTCAGGTTAAACTCGATCTACGTCAGGTTAAACTCGATCTACGTCAGGTTAAACTCGATCTACGTCAGGTTAAAATCAAATATTCTACGTGACTCTGACGGGTTTGCCAGTCTGTGCTTGGAGGCATCACGGCCGATACCTACATTCGGATGTCCGGGCAACGCGATAACTGAGAGCCGGTTGGCACTCTCTGGGGGAGGCCTATATCGAGCAGTGGACGTCTTTCGGCTGATGATGAGCGCCGGGTCGTGTCGGACCCGGCACGGCTGTTAAATCTTTGCTGTATCAATACCACTAGCCCCCAATGTTCACACTTCTCTTTATTTATTGCTATTTATGTTCTCATACATTACCTATATACACCTTTATTCTAACGTTCGCGATTTATACAGGTGAGGTATTTTTTTGCACTCATATATCTTCCGTCTCCTTTTCGTCTCTTACTTCGTCAATGGTAGCAAGTTAGAACATAAATTTTAGACTTTTTATTTTTAACCGACTTCAAAAAAAGGAGGTTCTCAATTCGGTTGTATTTTTTATCTTAATTTTTTCTTTTTTTTCAATATTTTTACCTCAGAACTCCGTCATTTATGAGCCGATTCGTACAAATTTTTTTTATTTGAAAGTATATGCTTCCTAGTTGGCCCCATTTTTCAAAAATGCAGTTGAATGATGGGATCCATGAGGAATTGAAGGAACTCTTCAATTATATTAGGCACGCGTGTAGTGAAATCATAAATTTGGTGGAGTGGAATTGATGATGATGACCACAGATGACTTATAGAATTACTCAATTATGTACTTAAAAGTACAAAAGTACGCCACAGATTTTGATAAGATTCCGTTGAAATAGGAAATAATGAAGTGCCAAAGGTGATCTTAGGGAATCGACGGAAGTCCTCAAATATTATCGGCCCACATACAGCGATTCGGTTTTTTTCTCTAATAATCAACGCATTTGCTATCGGTTCGTTCGTGGTAAATTGGAAAAAAAATGTAAAATGTGGCTTGTGGCTTGGCGGAGTACTAAATTGAAGTCGGTTAAAACTGTGTTTTTATTAAAGTAAATTATTCAGTTCCATTTCGTGTCGATATAAAAGCTATTGCAGACAGTGTGGTTTATTGCTATACCTAAGTAATTTACTAGCATCAGCTTCTCAAAGACATCTCTCGTTTTTGTCAAAACTAGTCACGTAATATTCTGAATATTTCTAAGAATTACTGTGGTAAGCCTAAAATTTAGATACAAAAATATAGTAATCGAACTTGCAATAAATATAGCAAAGGTTTGACAAGGTCGCGATAAAGAATCGCGTGGATATATTTTCTAACCAAACCTTTGTATTCTATTATTTATGCCTGCTCATGCCAGATATTTCACCGATATAAATATTTTATCAATTTAATATGCGTAAGAAGATTTAAGCTTTTATCTTTTTTAGTTTAAATGTCAATGTCGACGCAAGATAAAATATTCTATACTAAAATCAGCCAATTTTATTGTAAATATATTTTATTCAATAATTCATTTGAGAGGTCTTACTTAGTTGAGCGAAAGACTGTAAATTTCAGGTCGCAATCGTTCTGTAGTGTACAGTGTCGTAGTAAATAAAACACTTAGGTCGGTAAAACTAACACGCCTCAGCTAGCAAGATATGTGACGCCCGAGCCGAAGGCGACAGTACCTATGGCTGTCTTTATTACCTCGCGAGGCGACTGCAGAATTACTCACATTTCCCTTAGCCAGCAAGTAGTATTTTCCGCATGCCTGCGGCTCAGCTCGATATATTTTGTTTTCTTTTTATTTGTTATCCATCGTGAAACCACTCGACAGTTGTATCGGAAGATCAGCGCTGGCATGCTAGCATTATGCTGTGATAGAACCGTTTCGTGACAAACGCTATTACTGTGTTTTTTTTTTGTCAAGTGTTTGTTTTTGTTGTGAATAAATGTTTCTTTCTTTTCTTTCTTTCACATTATTTACTTACTCATCTACACGTCACGGTACAGGTAGTGGTCACAGTCATATAAATATGGTCGACATGAGACATACGTGTACGTGGCTCTGTGAGCTGTAGAACTTGCGAGACTGTCTTTATTTATATATTTTTAATTTCGAAAACTGTCAAAAAACTATAATATACTTATTGCACCTGCACACAAAATTTCACGAGAATCAGTTGAGAAATGCAACATGTTGCGGAAAAAAGACAGATTTCCGGACAGTGGGACATTCGAAATAATTTTGGCACAAACTGATGAAACAGTACAAATGTGAACGATCTCTTTGTGTTGCAAAAGAAATGTATAAGGATCCTAGTGAACTTATACCAAACAGATAGATGCAGACCACATTTTTCTAAACTCAATATCATGACCCTGACCTCTTTATACATACCTACTAGAGCTATGCAAGTTTTTAAGAAAGCATTAGCAATTCTTCTCAGCCCCACAGAATCCGGCTGCCTCAAACCTATGTCCACGTCTTAGAGATACAATTCCAATTCCAGCATCTAAATTTAAAATGCACGCCTCCAGTCCCTACATAATGTGTATAAAGGTGTACAATAAACTTCCGAAAATTATTAGGGAAGAGGGGAGGACGATTCATTTAATAGCCAAATTACCAAATACTTAATAAATAACTGCTTTTACTCATGGCAAGATTTTTTAAAGTTAGTTAATACTTTAGTATATAGTTCAAATATAGCTCAGTTAAATATATCTGTTTACTTTATAGATTCTATTTTTGCATGGTCATTACTTTGTGTATAAATAAGAATTAAGCGACAGCCTTATGCTGTTGCAAGTTACCTAAATTTTAGTTTTAGTTATATTGTAGTGCCCTACAGGGTTTCATAGCTGAACAAATATAATGTACCATCTTGTATTTACCTATAAAACCAATAAAGATACTGATACTGATACTGAGAACTTCATTCGCTCCGCTCGCTCGTTTAATAACAGGATCTCACAGATATATAATTTGAATATACTTAAGGGGCTCCACGCGCTTATTGGCTAGTTTTGATGAGTTTTGAGTTGATATTCCTCCGTCAAAACTATGGATATATTTATGGCACAAACATTTATCGGTTTTTTTTTTCCTTTATCTACATTTGCACATATTTTTATGATTCACCCAAACATGGTCCAAAAAAGCTCTGTTTTCGATGTTAGTATGTTGTCTATGCACTTTTATATATGAAATCTACATATAACTGTTCCTTATGAATGTCTCTAACAATTCACGAGAGATTTTTATTTTTAACTCATTTTCACAAAAATTACGTCCAAAAACAACGTTTTGTTGGCTTGAAATTGCTAGTTTGGTGCCATATATCCTGAAAACTATGAATTTTGAAGTAAATATGGGATACTATTTCGGTAAACCTCGTTATTGTTAATACGATAAGCCATAAAAAAACGAAAAAAACGACAGTTACACATCGAAGGTCATTGGGGCTAGGAGCCCCTTAAACAAGTCACTTGTAGTTTGCAAAAAGGGCCCGGCCCCTGAACCTCGATTCAAATGTGATTGGGATGAACAAAGATGAACCGAATTGAGACTGTGATGACACTACTAACTGTGTAACCTTTTTTGTAGCAAAAAGTCCCAGTCATGTTTTCGCGCGTGAGGGATTATTTCAGTGTCCGCAGTGAGTGAATTACGTAACACGCACGTACTGCCTGTCTATAGTATCTATTCACGAAAAGCGATAAGTCGACTGTAAGCTCTGCTTTCATATTGTTTGAACCTCTCAATATGTATCGAAACCCTACCTGTTTTCCACATGTATAACATTTTGTCACTATAAACAGGGGCCCCGCTTTTTTTTGTCGCTAGCGATATCCTATTTTGTAACTTTTTGTTTTTTTGTTGTGATTATTCTATTTTATACCTCATTCCATATAGGTTACATTCGTATTTTAACGGACACATAATATTAATATATTTTAGGGGACAATCTTACACAAATCGACCTAGTCTCAAACTAAGCAAAGCTTGTACTATAGGTACTAGACGACGATAAACATACTTATATAGATAAATAAATACTCAAATACATAGAAAACATCCATGGCTCAGGAACAAATATTCGTGCTCATCACACAAATAAATGCCATTACCGCGATTCTAACCCAGGACCTCTTGCTTCGTAGGCAGGGTCACTACCAACTAGGGTATAGCGGTGGTCAAAACACACACAACACGACATGTTTGTCTACTTTACTTCGATTATCTAGGATATCAAAGGGGAAAAATATAAAACAAGTTTTACTTATTACGATCATTACGTGCTTTTCAAATGGAACACTACAAACGATTCTATAATAATAATAATAATAAATTCGTTTATTTCGGATAACAGTACATCCATATTTGTTAGTTTAGTTTAGTTTAGATACATTATTAAATTAAAGCTATGTTAGTGTAGGTACTATAAACTAATCTAATCTAGTCCATGGTCACTTCTCATAGCTCACCTGTGAGCCATGAGATCGCGTCCAGTGGCAGACTATCGGACTATCATGTGCCGCCGCAACTGCGCTCAGGAGGCCGTTGGTGCCGCCGCGGACACGCCGCATCAGGGACGCTACTCTTTTACGCATTATCGCATGGAAGTCGTCCGTGCGCGCCTCCGCGAACATCCCTGATGCGCTGCAGAAGCGCGGCAACCCCATCAGCATCCTGAATGCGTTGTTGTAGATGACGCGCAGGGCGCTGTAGGCTGTCTTCGTACAGTTGATCCACAGGCTGCATGTGTAGAAAGACTGGCAGTACGCTCTAAATAAAGTAAGTTTCACATCTGCTGTACACTTTGCAAACCTGCGGATCAACATGTTGCTTCTCACTGACAGCGCCCTCCGCTCCCGCTCCAAGTCCAGGTCATCCTTCTGTGACGCGGTGACCCAATGCCCCAGGTACTTAAATTGCGATACTAGCTTAAGCGGAACCCCACCTAGTTCCACTGGCGGTACAGTACTGTAGGTTTTGTGCCTGCTTTGAATATAAGTAACTCGCTCTTACTAGCATTGTACCTGAGGCCGTGGACCGCCGCGTATCGCTCACACATAGCGAGTAGCTTCCGAAGCGCACAGACCGATGGGCTCAGCAACACCATATCATCAGCATAGCTGATGTTGTTGAAGCACTGACCCCCAACTGAACAACCGGCTCTGGTGTTGCTGAGCTCATCAATCAGCTGGTCCATATACAGGCAGAACAGTTTAGGTGAGGTTAATCCTCCTTGTCTCACCCCACACTGCGTCTTAAAGGCCTCTGACAAGGAGCCCGCCCACCTTATCCTGTTACTCTGGTTACCATACCAATATTTAAACAGTTCAACCATTTCTCCTGGTACAGCTGCGTCCCTTAACTTTTTCCATAGAAGATCGTAAGACACCAGATCGAATGCCTTGGACAAGTCCAAAAAACACGCATACACTGGTGTCTTACGATCGGTGTAGTATCGGACAGCGTGCTTGAGGCACAGGACTGCTGCCTCTGTAGATAGTCCGGACCTAAACCCAAATTGGGCGTCGTGAAGTGGCACAATCTTTTCAAGGTGCTTATCAAGCAGGCTGTCCAATACTTTACATACTATGGTAGCTAGTGAGATTGGCCTATAGTTATTTATATCCGACGCATCGCCCGTACGATTTTTAGGAACAGGGACTACAATAGTTTTTATCATTTCGTCGGGTAAATAACTATGACTCATACATATGGTGAACAGCATGGCAAGTACTCTGGGCAGATGGACACCAGCATACTGAATATGTTCTATGCTGAGTGAATCATGCCCAGGTGACTTTCCTCGTGTCATGCCCTTCACTACAGCTTTTATGTCGCCGGCTATGAACTTTAAAAGCGATTTATGGCCCAGTTCAACGGGTTTGGGTGTATCCTGTGACGGCCCGAGCGGTGATTCGATTTTGAACTGAACTTTGAACAGTTCCGCTATTTTGACCGGGTCGCTTTCACCCATTACGTTTGCTGGGAGGCTCGACTTAGGGCACATTTTGCTCGTCTGTTTCCAAAAACTGCTAAATTTTTTATTTGTATGGTGATTTGCCATGATGTCTAGTTTAATCTGATGTGCGTTGTCTTGACACCATTTCAATTTAAATTTAAACGCTTTTTTAGATTGTACCATTACATCATAGCAAGGACCCGTCCTGGGTTTACCACAAAGAACCCAATTTTGAAAGGCTAGTCGAGCCTCCGCGTGAAGTGGTCTCACATGTTTGTTCCAGCCGACAACCTGTCTGCGCCTACAGCTCGCTCTTGCACTCTCATAGCTCGCAGATGCCGCTTGTCTTAAGGCCGTGATCACACTAGTATGTAGGTTATCAATAGTGCGCCTATAAGCCATGTCTATAAGCTGTTTTCAAGGGTCATTACAAATCGTCTCGCACGCAGGCTTGATGACTTCCAGCCTCCCGAACAAGCCGGTTTCCGAAGAGGTTTTAGTACCGTAGACCACATTCATACGCTCCGCCAGGTTATACAGAAGACTGAGGAGTACAACCTGCCTCTCTGCTTAGCGTTCGTGGACTACGAGAAAGCCTTCGATTCGATCGAAACCTGGGCTGTACTACATTCTCTCCAACGGTGCCAAGTAGACTGCCGCTATATCGAAGTGCTGAAGTGTTTGTACGAGAACGCCACTATGTCCGTCCGACTCCAGGATCAGAGTTCGAAGCTTATTCCGCTGCAGCGGGGTGTCAGACAAGGGGATGTTATTTCCCCAAAACTGTTCACCGCTGCACTGGAGGACGTGTTCAAGACTCTAGACTGGAGAAGGCTAGGCATCAACATCAACGGCGAGTACATCACTCACCTTCGGTGTGCTGACGATATAGTAGTCTTGGCTGAGACCATGGAGGATTTAAGCACGATGCTCGATGACCTCAGTAAAGCCTCCGAGCGAGTTGGTCTAAGGATGAACATGGATAAGACAAAGATCATGTCAAACCTCCATGTAGTACCAACTCCCATTTCAATCGGACACTTTACGCTCGAAGTTGTAGACGATTATATATACCTAGAACAGACTGTCCAGTTAGGTAGGTCCAACTTTGAGAAAGAGGTCAATCGTCGAATCCGACTCGGCTGGGCAGCATTCGGGAGGCTACGGCACATCTTTTCGTCCAATATTCCGCAGTGTCTCAAGACGAGTCTTTGACCAGTGTGCGTTGCCAGTGATGACGTATGGCACGGAAACGTGGTCGCTTACTATGGGGCTCATAAAAAGGCTCAAAGTCACCCAAAGGGCAATGGAGAGGGCTATGTTGGGAGTTTCTCTGCGCGATCGCATCAGAAATGAGGCTATCCGCAGCAGAACCAAGGTAACCGATATAGCCCTCCGAATTGCTAAACTTAAGTGTCATTGCACGTAGAACCGATGGCCGTTGGGGCGGAAAGTTTCTCGAGTGGCGACCACGTACCGGAAGGCGCAGCGTGGGTAGGCCCCCCACAAGGTAGACTGATGACCTGGTAAAGGTCGCGGGTGTCCGCTGGATGCGGGTGGCGCAGGACCGGTCATTATGGCACTCTTTGGGAGAGGCCTATGTCCAGCAGTGGACGTCTTTCGGCTGATATGATGATGATGATGAAACGATTCTGCGATTCAACAAGGTTTTCCTTGAAATGGCATGACGATTACCGCACGATTTTAAGTTTAGTTGTTCCGGTATACAGACATTTGATTGACTCTAAAAACTTGTTCGAATGGCATCATGAAAAAAGGAAAGAAACCTGTTAAATGTAAATTAAACATGTTCGTTAGACAAATTGGTAACAGTGGAATTCAATCTCGCCTATATTTGGAGCAGCCGAATTAGTTCTGCCTGTAAGGTGGATGTACTTCCCTAAGGCAAGACCTTACAGAATACCGCGTAATAACGCTACTACTTGATCTGTAGATATGCCGCCACCTTACTAGACCAGCAGACCAGCAGAGCACCCAAGAATGCGCTGTGTTGAATTGAAAGCGAGGCACCTTTATTTGTTTCTTACTATCAACACTTTTTCTTCATTATCGATTTTCTGCCAGCCGTATGCAAGATTCTTTTGCAAATTTCTTTTACTGCAACATTTCAACGGGTTGCTAATCTTCCACGGCACCTTTTTCCTTCCACTATCAGCACGTTGAACCCTCTAATAATTCAATCCGTTTATCACAAGAGTCCATGTCTACGGTGACGGCTTACCAACTAAGCATACACCGGTTTGCCACTGTCGTAGCTGCACATTCAGTGCAGAGCTGTTATTCGCTACGCGCTAATGCGGCTTACCCCGCCGGTCACCCGTCACGTAACTACACGTCTACCAGAGCGTTTCTCAAAAAAATGCCACTATTATTATTAATTGTACTTCTAGGAACTTTATCTTAACTATTTCCACTCAGAATCAGGAGCACTTTTGACCCTGGTAGGACAAAAAACTGTCCTATAGATATTTTTCCTATTGTGTTACCATTTATCTTACACTTTGTATGGTGGTAACACAATAGGAAATTTCAAAAATGTATGGACAGTTTGGGACACTTTTTTTCTCCTATTGGGATGGATAGACATCGAGATTTTGAGTAGACATAACAAAACAGTTGCAGAAAATCTCCGAAAAAATGTAGTGGCTTTTTTTTTGAGAAACGCTCACCTACGCGTGGTTACTACGCATAGCAGTGTCAAGATAATATTTATGGGTGAGCGTTGAGGTGAGCTTCAAACAAGTTACGGAATAGGGAGGCAGGTGTAGTTAGCGCTACGCTCGTAGCCAATAACATGTGATTTAATTTGTAGAGGAAAGCGCCGACGAGCAGGGCGTCCACTTAGCGGGTTATCATATCATTATCGTTTATTGGGTCTATAGTTGTAGAAGTCTTATATAATAGGTAAATTAGTTTCCTGGAATTGAAAGTGTTAACCCTTAAATGGGCATGGCGGGAGGGTGGATGTTAGGTTAGGTTAGGATCTATCTCTTTTCAGAGCAATTAGAGCACCGTAATAGGCGGTTAGGAAATATACTCATTCTATCCAATTAAGGGTATGGTTCGCCTGTGGCGATGCTTTGTGAATAGCAGCCCCATGTCAGCCGTGGCGGTAACGAGACACACGATTATTTGGCAAATGAAATTCTACCAATTTTTTTTTGAGAAATGATTATTTGTCAATTTTTTTTTGGTAAAACAAAGGTAACCCCTGATCGGGTTCCTGTTGTTTTACCAAATTTATTTTGGTCAAATTTTATTTCCCAAACAAAGTTTAGCAACTATTTTATTTGCCAATGCAAACTTTGGCACAATTTTAATACGAATATTTTCATTACGTCAAATTTTCATTCAGCAAAATATTACTACGAAAAATTACATTATGACATTTGGTCTTTTAGCAAATGCTTTAATAAGGCAAAAAAACATTAGACAATAAACATTTAGTAAAGTTAATGATATGGCAAACTATAAATGGACAAAAATTCACATTTAATTGGGTAATGAAATTTTACCAAAATACTATTAATAAAACGGCACGGTCCCTTAAATAAAAAATGCACGGTTAGGTAGCTCGGTAGGCAAGGGCGTTAAATTAGGTTAGGGCAGCCAAAGGAGGGGGCTCGGGGGCGAAGCCCCCCGCACTAAAAAGCAAACGATCGTAACAATTGTATCATTTGGTAGGTTAGGTTAGGGTTAGCTTTTGTCCCTTAGAGCGGAAATAGGCACCCCGCGAGGCGGGGTGACGTCGACACGCTGACGGTTAGGTTAGAATTGCGACCTCTACACAGTTCTTCTGCTGATTAACCGACGAAATAGAAATGGTAAATTAAATATTGACGGTACAAATCATTTCTCTTATTTGGTTTTGACTGAATGAAATTTGATCAAAGTACTAGTTGGTAAACGAGATATTGCTTAAACATGAACATGCCAAACATTAGGTTTGCCAAAGAATTATTTGTTAAGTGTTAATTTGGCTAACGATTATTTGGCAAATGAAATTCTACGATTTTTTTTTTGGGAAATGATAATTTGACTTTTTTTTTTGGTAAAACAAAGGTAACCCGTCCGGACCACTAACACACTCGTTTTCTTTCCACGAACCCTTACATCAAGAACTCGGTAGATTGAACGCTGCTTTCCGCTCGTGTAGGAGCTCCCCTTCCCCACTGTTCTCTTGTGTAACGAAACGTCTTCTTCTTCTTCTTCTTTCTGTGCCTCTTCCCATTATTTGGGGTCGGCCCTCTTCGTTCTCATGCGCCAGGTTGGGCGATCCTGGGTTGTCTGTATGTTCAACTGGGCTTGTTTCAAGTCCTTTGATATGGTGGACCACCACGTAGCAAGCGGGCGACCTCTGCCTCTCTTGTTGTCCGGTAATGCGAGGGATTTCTTCACGACATGGCCTTCGTCGCATCTCATAACATGCCCGTACCATCTCATGCGAGATTCCTTGACCTTCTCAGCGATGGGGGCGACCTTGTAGCTTCCTCTGATGTGTTCGTTACGCACTTTATCGAGTTACACCGGCCGCCCATCTCAGCATCTTCATCTCATTGACATGGAGTTTTTGTTCATGCGCTTGTTTAATCGCCCAGCATTCGGCACCGTACACCATAGCAGGTCTCACAGCTGTTTTGTAGACCTTGCCTTTGGTCTTTATCGGCATACGGCGGTCGCAGAGCACACCCGTGAGCGCCCTCCACCTCATCCAAGCTACGTTTACCCTATGTGTCACGTCCATGTCCACATTTGCGTCCGCGGACAGGATCGAGCCCAGGTATTTAAACTGGCTTACTTTCGGTACTGGGTGTCCATCGATGCTGATAGTGGGTGATGTCTGCTCCGTGAGGCCATAGTGGCATGGCAGGTACTCCGTTTTGCTTCTACTAATCCTTAAGCCGTTAGATTCCAGGGCGTGCCTCCATAGCTCTAGGGTATGTTGCAGTTGTTCCGCGCATTTGTCAATGAGGACAACGTCGTCTGCATACAGCAGGCACCATGGTAGGGGGACTGGATGTCTCTGGTGAGGTAGTCTATGACAATATTAAACAGCAGTGGACTAAGGGCAGATCCTTGATGCACGCCAACTTTGACCTCGAAGGGATTGCTCGTACCAGCTAGGCTTCTCACTCGTGTGCTTACGTTGTCATACATATCCTGTACCAATGATATGTAGCACTCAGGTATTCTTTGCGATCTCAGAGCTTGCCATACTAGTTTTCGCGGCACCCTGTCGAATGCCTTCTCGAGGTCTATGAAGACTAGGTGCAGGTCTTCATGGTTGCTACGGCCTTTTTCCATGAGTATTCGTACTGTTTGTATTGCATCTGTAGTTGATCTTGAGGCTGTAAATCCATACTGGTTCGCTGATATGGCCACATGCTTCAGAAAACGGTTGTGGAGAATTCGTTCCCAAATTTTTAGAGTATGCGATGTTAGCTTGATGCCTCTATAGGTTCCGCAGTCTGACGTCTCCCTTGTTTTTGTAGAAGGGCAGGAGATAGCTGTGGCGCCAGGCTTCTGGGATCTTGTTGCTACTGAGGATGGTATTAAACAGTAGAGTTAGCCACTCTGCTCCTGTGGCTCCAAGTCTTTTCCACAGGTCAGTGGATATTCCGTCGGGGCCAGTAGCTTTATGGTTCTCCATTTTGCTAACTGCAAGCTTGACTTCACTCTTTAATGTCTTCCGCTGGCCCGGCAACTGGGGTGATGGGAGGTAAAGGTTGGCTTGGGAATTCTTCGTTTAACAGTTCCTGATAATATTGGCACCATCTAGCGTTGATCTTATCATTAGATGTTAAAAGCTTTCCATCTTTATCCCGGATGTATTTGTTCACTTTTATATCTAGTGTAGACCGGTGGCGTTGTTTGGCAATCTTAAAGATTTCGCTATCTGTTCGGGCTTGTTCCAGTCTGCTATAAAGGTTCTCGTTAGATTCCGCTATTGACTGTGCCACTTTACTCTTGGCTGCTTTCTTTGCAAGTTTGTACTCTATATGGTCCTCCTCTAGCTGACTTTTCTGCCATAGCTTAAAAAGGTCTCTCTTCTCTTTCACAAGCTGTTTTACTTCATCCGTCCACCACGTGGGGTCCTTATTGTGACTAAGCCCACCCTTTGACATACCTAGGATGTTTGCTGCTTCCTCAGTGCACTTTTTCTCGAAGTTGGACCACATATTGTCTGCATCGCTGTTATATCCAGTGGTCATATCTCTGCCTAGGTATGCTTTTATCTGGTACGTAAGTTCTTCACCCTTTTCGCTGTATAATTGGCGCCATTTAATTCTTGGGGTCCTGTCCACTACTGTTTTAATGGGTTTGGGTAGATTGAAAGCCGAGACTAGTAATCGGTGTTGTGTTGTTAGCGCCTCTCCTGGGTTAACTTTGCAGTCCTTGCAGTATTTTAGTAGTCTTCTATCTGCAAGTATGTAGTCTATTTGGGTGCTTTTCCCACCGCTTTTATACGTTATTAAGTGCTCACTCTTTTTCTGGAAATATGTGTTCACTATTGATA
Organism: Epinotia bilunana; assembly: GCA_947049275.1. Taxonomy (NCBI): domain Eukaryota; kingdom Metazoa; phylum Arthropoda; class Insecta; order Lepidoptera; family Tortricidae; genus Epinotia; species Epinotia bilunana. The sequence goes on from OX346256.1 coordinate 27,244,592, forward strand.
GGTTATGGCGAGTACTAAAGTCCAGGATCTCCTCTCCAGGTTTGTTTAGCGTGCCGTAGCCATGTCCTCCATGGGTGTTTTGGTAGGACAGATTTTTAGCACCAACGTGTCCGTTGAGATCACCACCTATGTACTTTTCGTTTCTTCGGGCGGTATCATATTCATGAGGTCATCGAAATCTTCCCAGAATTTTGCTTTTACGGATTCTTGGCATCCAATTTGTGGTGCGTATGCCGAGATGATATTAAAGGGTTGCTGCTGATCCATGGCCAGTTTAACGGCGATCAGGCGGTCGCTTTTGCGTTCGATTTTGATTATTCGCTGCTTGAATTGATGGTCAAGAGCTATAGCCACTCCGTTCTCTCCGTGGTTGATGCCATGGTATACGAGTTGATAGCCCTGCCCTATATCTCGGGATTTGGAACCTTTCCATTTCGTTTCTTGCAGGCAACATGCATTTATATTTATATTTTGCAGTACTTTGGAAAGTTCTTGGCTTCTGCCAGTGAGGGTACCGAGGTTCCAAGTTGCAAGTCTGATGTTTTTACATGTAAGCGAATACGTTTTGTTCTTGTCGGTGTGTTCGTCGCTTCGGGGGGACGCCCTAGCATTATCATCATTTGGATTCGCATGTGTCGCATTAGATAGGTTGGCGTCGCTTTCGGGGACGCCCTAACAGTTGAACTTATTCTCTTTTTGGTTGTACTTTTCATGTTTAACGAGGAGGATTTGATTGGCTTTATTTTTTTACGGCCGGTTGCCACCTGACGCCAAGACTGTCGCCTGCTTCGAGGCGTGAGCGCCGCCGTTGGCCCCTAGGAGCTCTTCCGCCGCTATCTCGTCTGCGTACTCCAGCCCAAGCACACAGCACTGCTCTTGACCTTGCCCCAGAATATGTCTAGGAAGCTCGCCACAGGGGTTTAATATCGGAGTGTCCATCTCCGGCCTGTTGGTCCGCGGGAGGTATTTTATTTCCCTCCAGCCCTTCAGACGCCCTGCTTGAGTATCGGACGAGCACCCCCTATCCGCCACCTGGGGACGCGTTCCCTAGGGGTGAGGCTCCCCCGAGAAATGTGAGTGTAACGAAACGTCAAACAAATATGAATCCGAATTTACATACTAAAGTCAATCTACTCGATAAGAACAAACAAGATAAGTACCATCCAAAGTTTCATGCCCAAGGCAAAACCAGTGCTTCAACTTTCCAATGTACCGGTACACACGAGTCTAGGTAGCTCACATTTAATTGAAAGTCGAATAACTAAGTAAAACTAACTTCCACGGCTCAGAACTTTCCGTGCGAGTAGCTAATTTACTCATAATTACTTTTCACGGTGTTGACAATCAAGTAAACACGTTACACGAGTGTGTGTTTAAATTGTAGAGTCTACGTCAAATATATGTGTACACTTTTGCTCCTTATTACTTGGTAAGTTTACAATTTGACACTGCCAAATTATAATTGCCGAGTTGCGATTCCCAAGTAAAGAAGTGAGGAGAACTTGAAAGGTATCAAGTTATTGGTATTTAATTAGACCATAAAGGAGGACTTGCTTAATCACACAAGCACCCAGTTTATTTTAATACTCGTAAAATCTGATGTTACGTATAGTTGGGCGCTTTTCTATTTTTTTATAGTAAGATTGACTAGGACGAGCATTAAAATGAAATAAATTAATAAATAAATATTTGCGGACAATCCTACACAAATCGACCTACCTATAGTCCCAAACTAAGCAAAGCTTGTACTATGGATACTAGACGACGATAAACATACTTATATAGATAAATAAATACTTAAATACATAGAAAACATCCATGACTCAGGAACAAATATTCATGCTCATCACACAAATAAATACCCTTACCGGGATTCGAACCCGGGACCTCTAGCTTCGCAAGGTCATTACCAACTAAGCTAAACCGGTCGGTAGACTTATACATAGATAATAAAAGTCAATTTCAAGATCTCACCAGTAATAACAAAATAGTACAATGATTTAGAATGGACCCCGGCCAGTATGTTAGCGCTCCACGCGTTCTATCGCAGCGCGTTGCATGCGATAGAAAGGGAAGGCCACGTTTGAGCCCGTTCGGTATAACCGGGGCATTAGTAACAGAGAACCTTTTTGTACTTAGTACTATTATTTATTCTGTGCTCCCGCATTGAAGGAGGTCCTCGACGCTGCTTTAACGAAATTCAGAAACTTGTATGCAAAATGGCCTTGAAAATGTTCGACAAAAGAGTGCACGTCCCAGAAAAAGTAGAGGTCGATATTAGTCCTACGTGCTACTCTTTATACATAAACCTCAACTGGGTAATATACTGTGGTTAGATACATGACAATAGAAACAATTCCGTGATTATGTACTATTTATAGAAATCTAGCTTGACTTAATGCTGTTTAGTTTATCCATGTTTTCCTTCCCATGACGTCAACAAAATATTGCGTAAACGTTTTTAAATCTGTGCGTAAATATAAATGATCGCAACATAACGGCGTAATGCATTGGAAAACTATTAAGCCAGACAAAACGACCCGCCGCTGCCGCGCGAGGGCTCTTCGGCTCGCGGTCGATAAAACAAGTATTGACACTTTGTTGTTTACTATACGGACAGATAGGAGTAGGTCTATATATATTGAAGTGCGAGCCGAAGGTGAGGCAGGAGCAGGGGGCGCGCGGGCAACTCTGCGGCGCTACCACGAAAATCGAAACTCGAAATTCGTATACATGCATCCCTGTCACTCGAGTAGCTTAAGTGCGATAGAAATGGAGATACCCGAACTTCGATTTTTGAAGTTCGTGGTTATAGCTCAGATTGGTCGAATCGCTGTTCCAACTAAACTTTTAGGACACTGTTGGCCTATTTGAATATTATATATATAATATTATAGAAGGCGTGTTCGTGCAATGTACCTAACAGGTAATCACAGGTTTAGTCTCTATTCAGACCATCTTGCGCCACATTTCCGACCAGTGGCGTGAAAATAGTTATTTGTTATACAAGGGTGCAAAGTTGTACTTTACCCGCGAGTGTGGAATTGAAACAAGAGCAAGCGAAAGGGTGCTATAGTTGGGGTTCTAAAATAGAATCCTGAGCGTAGCGAGTGTTTCAATTCAACACACGAGAAGTAAAATACAATTGCACCCGTGTGTAAAACTTTTCACTTCACTGAAGCGAGGAAAGTGCATCATGCAAAACAACTTAACTAACGCTAACGGTAAATATTCCGTACATAAGTTCCGAAAAACACATTGGTACGAGCTGGGATCCGAACCCAAAACCGCCGCTTGACAGCCGCATGCTGCCTGAAACACTAGGCTACCGAAGCTTCTAGCTGCCGCTATAATAACAAATACTGAAAAACAGAATAAAATTAATATTTTAGGGGGCTCCCATACAATAAACCCTTCGTGCGCGAGTCCGACTCGCATTTGGCCGGTTTTTTATCTGGCTACTATTAGCTTAACTACGAACATGCAGAGCCTATGCTCTGCATAAGCTATGCAGCTGCTTATGCTTATGCTATGCTGCTTATGCTATGCATCAGTGAAAGCATGCAAAGCAAGTCATGCACTAGTGAAAGAATTTAAGTCGCAGTATTAAAAGGAAAATTGTATTATGAATTAAACATTGCAACATTCAGTCACATATGAAATGCCTGAAAAGGCTTCTCAAAATATGTAGCTCCACGTAACAAGTAGAATGATTACAGTTAATAACCGTCGGTAAATGAAGATTCGCCGGCCACTAGCGGAGATCACGGGTTACTGCAGGGGAGGGTAGTGGGGCTGTTCATGCGGGGCCTCCGTTTCGTTCGTCACTTTTCAATCCCAGACGTATTTAAAAGGTCTTGTCTACTTTTTATCAAAAAATAAATATACATGAGCTAAAAATAAAAGTTGATAAAAAATCGTAGTGGGGATGTAAACTTTTTTTCTCGATAAACCTATAGTGTGGGGTATCGGTGGATAGCTCGTAAAACCATTTTCAGTGATTCGTTTGCGATCACTGAAAAATAGGATCACGGGTCGGTAAATACAAGTGCTTTGTATTCTTTAAATCTGGTTCCCTTCCGACCTTATCTTATTTTACAGTATACCAGCGCTTTGATAAAATGATAGATGAACGAGTTTAACTCCGTCCGAAAATCTGGTTATTTCAGATTTTCGGACGGATTTAAACTCGTTCATCTTGCGTCTTGCTTTGCTTGCAAGTCTTATCAAAAATAGTGAAAATCTTTAAAAGAATGCTTGCTTTTGACGACCGCTTTAGCCTAGTTGGTAGTGACCCTGCCTACGAAGCAAGAGGTCCTGGGTTCGAATCCCGTTAAGGGCATTTACTTGTGTGATGAGCACGAACATTTTATGTATAATTATGTTTATCGTTGTCTAGTTCCCATAGTACAAGCTTTGCTTACTTAGTTTGGGACTAGGTCGATTTGTGTAAGATTGTGCCCTAATATTTATTTATTTATTTTTTACTTTACTACGAGTATTGTATTAAAATCTGTATTATTATTCTTTGATATATTATACTCATATATCTCGACGGAAGAAAATTCCAAGTAAAGTATGAAGAAGAAACATCGAATCTATACGAGATAGAGGCATCTGTACCACAGGGATCAGTACTTGGACCAGTACTATACACTATATATACAGCCGATCTTCCCAGAACTGAAGAGGTAGAAACAGCCACTTATGCAGACGACACCGCCTGTCTTGCAAGCGATATAGACCCGTTAAAGGCATCACTAGTCCTACCAAATCAACACATATAACTTTTACCCTTCGAAAAAAAGAATGCGCTCCTGCCGAAAACTGACTGCGTGAAATACCTTGGCATGTCTTTGGACAGGCGATTAACATGGACCAACCATATAAAAGCTAAAAGAACTGAGGCAAACATGAGGCTTAAGAACCTGTCATGGCTTATCGGACGTAAATCGCCACTCTCACTGCATAATAAGCTCTTAGTATATAAGGCAACTATAAAACCCATATATATGTCCATATGCCCCACAGTTCAATACCATATGGTATTGAACTGTGGGGTTCAGCTAGCAGCTCAAATATAGAAATCTTACAAAGATTTCAAAACATTGCCCTGAGAACCATATCGCAAGCAGCTTGGTTTACCAGAAACAGCGAAATACATGAACACCTTGAGATGGAAACTGTCAAACAGGCACTTAACAACGCAAGCATAAGACACAAGAACAGACTGCAAATGCATATTAATGACCTAGCACAACAACTCCTGGATAGCTCGGAGACTGTCAACCGACTCAAGAGATGGCAAATATTGAACCTGGACCATCGAAGCTAACTCATGGGATGATGTTCACTGGAATGTCAACTATCTTCCTGTCTCGATAAAGAACACATCAGATTATGACTATGGAGTCGATTGCTGAAAAACTGGAATGACAAATATATATATATATAAGTATTCATTTATGTATATAAGTATGTTTATCGTCGTCTAGTACCCATAGTACAAGCTTGTGAACTTCCAGAAAGAACACTCTATACAAAAGCATTATTAACTACTAGCATCTACACTTTAACATGATCATATTAGTATCAAGCCTACGAATCACAAAGATAGCACATTTATCCTGCAAACTGGCAGGATTTAATGATGGCTTATGGCCATTCAAAGATATCATTCCCTGCACAGGTGAAACAATTTTTTTAATCAGTGCAGTTGTGCCGTATTACCCCATTTTCCTCATCATACTCATAGCGTTGTTCCCGGTTGTGCCCTAAAGGAGCCCGGGGTCCGCTTTGACACCTAATCCCAAGATTTGGCATAGGCACTAGTTTTACGAAAGCGACTATATTACCCCATTTTCCTACAAACCTGCAAATCTCTAACAGCCTTTTTCCAATAAAAATAATTACCGACCAACAGGCCCAGTATATAGGACACCACTACCGTATAATATACCATCGCTCTTGTCAGAAGCAAGCTTGAATCAGCCGTTGTTGTTTGGAATCCTCATAAGACAACATGTATCTTGCTTCTGGAAAAGGTACAAGAAGTTAAAAAAAAAAAACAAAAAAAAAAGTATTCATGCGTTTCCTTTATAAAATTAAAAGACCGGGTTGCACTCCGGGAGTGCCGGCAGAAGTGAAAACTCAATGACCTGTCTTGAATCTCACGTCTTACGAATCTTACGGTCACGTGACCTGTGGCGAGTTTAACAATTTTTCTCCAGCACAAAAAGTGCACACTTTAAAATGTACGGTTGTCAACATTTACTAGCGGCGCCGGCAGCGCGAACGTCTCGCAGAAAGTCCCCGCTTATTCGAGGTTTGCACTTCATAAAACCGCTGCTTGAATCAGCACCAAACTGTGTGCATATTATATTTGCTAGCCGATGGATAGATGTGTGTGATGTATGTTTGACGTTCTGCGAGAAGATGGATGCACGACCGTCTTCTGTGTAGTTATTATTATAATTTGATTCTTTTGTGTATATATATATTTCTTTTGTTTCACAGTGCTTTGGTACCACTGTAATGCTGTGAAATTGTATGGAATAAATAAATAAAATATACTTAATAAAAATAAAAAAAATAGCCGGCTTACCTGATTTGGATGAATCTTATATCCTGTATCAAATAATAAATCATTTATTTTCTGATAAAACATCCATAGCATTTATTAAAATAGGGACATTTTTTTTATCAAACCCATACGTGTGGGGTATTAGTATAAATGATATTGAGGTTTATATTATAATTTTTTTCTAAACTGAATAGTTTGCGCGAGAGACACTTCCAAAGTGGTAAAATGTGTGTCCCCCTGTAACTTCTAAAATAAGAGAATGATAAAGCTAAAAAAATATATGATGTACATTACCATGCTAACTTCTACAGAAAATGGTTTGAACGAGATCCAGTAAGTAGTTTTTTTTAATACGTCATAAATCATAAACCGCAATTTACCTTTCATTCAACGAATAATGGTACGGAACCCTTTGTGCGCGAGTGCGACTCGCACTTGACCGGTTTTTAAAGGTTACAGGTGCGATGCTGCAACGTTAGAGGACCAGGCCTCTTAATGATGGTGATGATTATGAGCATTTTGTTACAAAACTTGGTGGGATCAGGACTTTTATTTATCTATTATTTATTTATTTTTATTTATTAATTTTACTCTGGCATCCAAGGCCCATATCTAGACCTACCTTACAGACTATTTGGTACATTACTTCACACTTACTTTACAAGTACTTTTTTATACCACGTCGGTGGCAAACAAGCGTACGGCTCGCCTGACTGTAACCCGTTACCGTAGCCTTTGGACGTTTGAAACTCCAGTGTACTCCTTTCTTGCAGAACCCCATACTGTAGTCCCTCAGATGTCTTGAGATAATTGACCAAAAAATTAAGAATTACTTGACTGAGTGCACATTATAGACAGATTTTCTTGCAATAGGGGTGTAGAAACATACATTATTATTACTTGAAATGAAAGAAGGCAAAAAAATATGCCTGGTGACGTTGCCGTCTATTAGGTGACATCACAATCTTCCAGCGTCATTGTTTCATATGGAGTTGCGTTTTGCGAAAAAGGGACAGAACATACCCCTTCTTAAAACTTTGGACACATAACTTTGTGATTATTTAACCTTTTGCATTGATTTTTTTTCCATTTGACTACATTCTTAATCATTTTTCGAGAAAATATGACATTATTGATTATTTTATTTAGTGTCTACACCCCTACTGGTGAAAGACTTGTAAAAGTGTCGTTGCGGCCTACTTATAGAATATTTTTATTTACTTATTTTATGTCATGTCCACAACAACAGTCCAAAACAAACCTCGCGTACATGCTTATATTGAATAGGTACGTTGTTTGCGATGTTTTAGCTCTAACTCTGAGGACAGGCTTGTAACGTTAGTAATATGACAGAATTTTGCAGACATATTTATCTTTAGCATACAGTAGAATATCTACAAAAATTCTTCACTAGGTACTCTCAAACAATTCAACAGGTACTCTCATAAATTCTTCACTAGGTACTCTCAAATACCGTCAATCTTACGCCTCAACGACTAAATACATAGAAAACTTCCAAGGTGAAATTAGAACTTCGAACTCTATTCGTGCAAACCAACTTATGCTGAGGTGCGTTAATGTTAACTTTGCCGATAAATTGCCCTTTATGATAGAGAGATATTTAAGTATGTATTTTTTCTCCATATCCTTGCGGATGATTCGACTGAATTCAGTTAGTATTTGCGGCTATAAGGGGACAGTAATGTGTTTCTAAATGCTATTGACGTTGGCAAATACACATCTCAATAAGTGTCCAAACCATTACCCGTCCAAATTAAGTAGGTTGTTTATGGTGAGCCATCAGCCATTTTAAGATCAGTCCTTTTCTTCTTCTTCTTTTCCACCCCTTATTGTGGAAAAACGTATAGCTTGTCCCTAGTATTATTATTAGATATAAATACTTAAATATCAATCCTCATAGAAACAAATATTAATGCTCATCACATAAATATTTGCCCTCACCGGGATTCGAACCCAGGACCTTCGAATTTGTAGGCCGCGTCACTACCCACTAGGCTAACCGGTCGTCAATTTATAAAACGACCCATAGTGAATAGCTTTTAAATGGGGCAGAGTGCTCGAACTAATTGTCGTAAAAGTGGACACACTGGACAAAAGCCAATTTATTTTCAGGCTCTTGTTAGGTCCATAGCTTTAAGTTTTTGATAGGAACCAACTCCTCCGTTGGCCATATTTAATTTTATGGCGGCCATTTTTTTATACTGATAATTAAAGCAATTCGTGCAAAATTATTCCCTAACCATTCCAAAATATCAAAAATGCACAACGTTCATATTCAAGTTTGGAGTGCGCCCGGTCTTTATTATCTCTGGGCCTCTCGTCAATTTGAATTAACATTCAGGAAAATAATAGTACCATTAAAATTTTTACAAGCATAAAATAAGATCTGAGTAAAATTATATTCATATTTCCATACTTTTGAACATAATCATACCATTTTCATATTCGGGAATCTCCGGACAGGAAACCTCGCCGTTAACTTTTGTTAACTGGATCTGGTTTCACAGAATGTCCAGAAATGAATGGATTTTTTTTAAAGCTTTTTCACGTTATTCCAAGCGTACCGTAATAGCCACAATTTTCAACTTCCAGAGCAATTTGAGGATTTAACCCAGTAAAATGCAAATAATGTTGGATTTATTTTTTGAGTTTTAGTTCTACGCATTTGTAGAAATAACTTTTATTCGTTTAATTTAGAGAATACACGAAAATACTACACGAATTCACAATATCCGTGAAACGGGGTTAATAGACACGCATAAGGGGTGAATCGAAATCCATCAGGGTTGTCACGATATCAAATTTAATTTTCATGTACCCAGGTATACATGGTATACAAGTGTTATTGCATGATGATTTAGTATATCTGAGTTTTTTCCTTTAGAACTATGTTAACTTTCACAAAAATACTGTTTTCCCCTCACTGCCTCGGAAAGCCGTCTTTTATCCTTTAAAACCTGTGAGCAAAAACGCATTTTATCCACTAGTGGGGAAAGTAATTTGACCTTGGAGCGTGTTCTACTAGCTTTTGACAGTATAACAAAACATAAAACGCTCATAATACAAAAAAATCACAGATATTGTATTTCTGTTGCCGCTATAACAACAAATACTAAAAAACAGAATAAAACAAATATTTAAGAACTTTTAAATAATTGCTCGTTGCCTTCATCAAATCATCAGGCGCTGGGCCTCAAAATGTATGGGAAAACTAAAATCCGACTCGCACTTAACCAAAATTCTTCTTGATATTACTTAACTTTATAATTACTGGTAATTTTATTTATGAATCTTTTGTGTGAATTTTATTTTGTGTGTGAATCGGAACTCTGCACACAGTGTTTCGTACCGACAGTTATTTTTACTTAACACTTAGTAGGTAATCCAGCGTATTCGTAAAATGTCGTCAAACGTGTTCACCCGTAAAGCCACGACACGGCAGCTGGAAATGCAGTTGAGAGAGACCTTGGAAGTATACCACCGCACGAAGAAGGAATGCGAACAGCTTATTCGAGAACAAGAGGAAAACGAGGTCGAAGTTGCCAAGGTGGTGGATAGAAACACCGTCCTTAAGAATAAGCTGTCATCACTCCACAACGACTATTTAGAAAGAGTTGAAAAGTGTGAGGAACTACAGAACATAGTGGACGCTTTTGCATTTACTTATGAAACCACCCTAAAGCGTGTTACTGAACTAGAAAGTGAACTGAGTGTTGCAAATCAGACAATAGTTGAACTCCGCAGTGAATGTGACTCACACGCAGAGCCTCTATAGAGAGCTGATGGGCAGCCAGGGCAACCCAGTGTTATCCACACTAGAGTCTTCTATAAAAGACCTCACAAAGGATGATACTTCTTCATTGTATTTCAAAAGTAGGAAAAAACTCAAGAAATATATTAAATTAAAAAAAAACATCCGTCGCATGAAAAAAATTGTAAAATCCAAATTCTGTGCTCAAAAAAATGTGGAGTTGATGAAGGAACGTAGGGTGCTAGTGAATAGACTAAACCAGAGCAGTGAGGAACTGAAAAATAAAATACATTTACATGACAATCATACCCGTACCCTACATGCTGATATAACTAGGTTAGAAAACACTCCGGGATATAAATTTGAAATATGAACTCAGTAAGCGTGAAATTAAGGAACATACGGAGGTCGCAACGCGGCTGGCAGAAATGAGCCGGGAAAACGAAGAACGTTTTTACTCGTTGATCAACAATTTGTGTAGCGAATGCAGCTGTGCACCATCACTAGCCGCCGCGAGTGAGCCGAGCACGCCGAGCCCGCGCCCGCGCCCGCGCCCGTGTCCTCGCTCACGCCTGCGCCGACACCGCAAGCGCCGCCGGCGCCGGCCCTGCGCCCGACCTCGCCGGTACCCCGCTGCCGCACCCCTCCGCGGGCCGAACCTACGGCGCTGCATCCGGACCCCCCCCACCCCCAGCCTTCAGGAAGTACCCGCTCCATCGACAGTCATCTATTCTGATGAGATAGGTGCAGGCCTCGGGCTTATGCTGAGTAAATGTCTCCGGCAGAAGGTCACGAATAACTGCTTGCGTGGCGCCTCTATAGAATGTTTTGTTGACAGATTGATGAAGGACCGGTTTGATAGAGGTACCACGCTAGTTTTAGTACTGGGGAATAGTGTAACCGTTAGACGACTGCAGCTGGAAGCTCTCCTGCAGGCGCTGACTGACATTGAGCGGCGTGGAATTCAAAAGATTATTTATGTGCACTTCCGTATTCCAAGTTGTTGTCGCATGAGCAAAATTTAAAAATTTCGAAGTTGAATTCCATTATGTACAATGTGACATGTTATCAGAATAATTTCCATTTTTTTGATTTGAACAATTAATGAAAACGGTAAAAAATTATAAAAACCAAATATACATGTCAGAAAAATTTAAAATTGCAACAGCCAAACTCCTAGCTTACAATATCTCGCCTGAACACGGTGGCTCGGCGGCTGGCGGCGGCGCCGCCTCTCGCGCGCCCGGGCGCTCCCCCGCCAGCCTCCCGATGCATTTAAACTGACGCCTGGCACAGCGGAGAAGCCCCGGGGTTTGAACGTCGTACACCAGAACATCCAGGGCTTCTCCAGCAAGGAATTAGAGGTGGGTCTTTTCTTCGACTCTTGTGAAACTGACATTTTCTGTGTGACCGAGCACTGGATCAAGGAACATCAGTTGTCATTATTTAGATTTCATAACCAGTGATCGGAATTAGGTGAGCCAAAATACCTATTCTTTGCAAGAGGACATAATATGAAGTGGTTGCAACAGGGTTGCAGGGGGAAATTTTTTTTTCCTTGAATACTAGGTATTCAATATTTTTCCGGATACTAGTTGTGATGTTCAACATACATGTTTTACTTACAGAACGGGTTGTTTAATGTTAATCCAAAAGTGATAACTATTTCACAATTTTTCCTTCCTTCCTTATAACACCTTAAGGGTAAAAAGGGCTAGACCTTTTTACTACAAAGTAACATAAAACATCCCATACTGTAAGTCAAACATGTATGTTTACTATTACGACCAGTACCCGGTATTCAAGAAAAAGTGTATTTTTCTACCCGGTTGCAACCACTCTATATTATGTCCTCTTGCGAAGAACAGGTATTTTGGCTCACCAAATTCCGATCACTGTTCGTAACTGCGACATATTTAGTTCGTTTAGCAGAGAAAAGGACTTCTGTGAACCTGGCCCCCCACCTTGGCCGATTTTTTTCCTTTTTTTTTTCTGGAACTATTTTGTTTGTAGTTGATTGTAGTGAAAAGCATTTTGTTTGTAGTTGCACGAAAAAAAATGGGGGGACCTGAAAAAATACCCAGCCCCCCACTTTAAAAAATCTTTATTTTGGTGATTGAATTTTGTTCCGAATCGTTTGTAGTTGATTGTAGTGAAAAGCATTTCGTTTGTAGTTACACGGATAAAAAATGGGGGGCTCCCGAAAAAAACCTCAGCCCCCCACTTTAAAAAATCTTTATTTTGGTGATTGAATCTTGTTCAGAATCGTTTGTAGTTGATTGTAGTGAAAAGCATTTCGTTTGTAGCTACACGGATAAAAAATGGGGGGTCCCGAAAAAAACCTCAGCCCCCCACTTTAAAAAATCTTTATTTTGGTGATTGAATCTTGTTCAGAATCGTTTGTAGTTGATTGTAGTGAAAAGCATTTCGTTTGTAGTTGCACGAAAAAAAATTCAGAATCGTTTGTAGTTGATTGTAGTGAAAAGCATTTCGTTTGTAGTTACACGGAAAAGAAATGAGAGGGTCCCGAATAAAACCTCAGCCCCTACGTTAAAAAAAATACTTTGGCGATTGAATCTTGTTCAGAATCGTTTGTAGTTGATTGTAGTCAAAAGCATTTCGTTTGTAGTTACACGGAAAAAAATGAGAGGGTCCCGAATAAAACCTAAGCCCCTACGTTAAAAAAAATACTTTGGCGATTGAATCTTGTTCAGAATCGTTTGTAGTTGATTGTAGTGAAAAACATTTCGTTTGTAGTTACACGGACAAAAAATTAGAGGTTCCCGAAAAAAACCACATCCCCAAACTAAAAAAAAAAAAAAATTGTAATTTAATCTGGTTCAGAATCGTTCGTAGTTGATTGTAGTGAAAAGCATTTCGTTTGTAGTTACACGGAAAAAAATGAGAGGGTCCCGAATAAAACCTAAGCCCCTACGTTAAAAAAAATACTTTGGCGATTGAATCTTGTTCAGAATCGTTTGTAGTTGATTGTAGTGAAAAGCATTTCGTTTGTAGTTACACGGACAAAAAATTAGAGGTTCCCGAAAAAAATTTTTAAAGTGGGGGGCTGGGTATTTTTTCAGGTCCCCCCATTTTTTTTTCGTGCAACTACAAACAAAATGCTTTTCACTACAATCAACTACAAACAAAATAGTTCCAGAAAAAAAAAAGAAAAAAAATCGGCCAAGGTGGGGGGCCAGGTTCACAGAAGTGAGAAAAGGCCATCCACGGAGGCTCATTGATAATGGTGAAAAGTAAACTTAAATGTAAGGAAAGGAAAAACATAGTTCAGCTATCGATTGAACGAACAATAGAAATGGCATGTGTGGTACTATATAATAATATGTGTGTACAGGCCACCCTCATCAGATTTTAGCCAGTTCGAGTCAGTAATGGAAGATGCTCTCAAACAAGTCTTTGTTAACAGCGAGACTATTTTTTTATTTTTTATTTATTTAAGGTCGCTTTTTAACAACAAGGGTCATTAACGACCACAAGGGAATTACATTTTTTTATACATATCAATTAATTTTATAAATCTAAGTACACGTAAATATCCATAATTTAAACAATAATTTAAGGGATTAGGCAACTTACAGATTTCTTTTTCTTTCTTATATGCTAAACACTTGGCACTCGATTAAAATATGGCTAACAGTTAACTCCAAACCGCATTTATCACATTCATTTTTTTCAGTCTTAGTGATAAGATAGCAATGAGTTAAGTTTGTGTGTCCTATTCTTAACCTAGTAATAGCGATCTGATCTCTTCTACACGTGAAGAGTATCGGTGGGGTATTCAAAACTGATTCTCTAACACACGATAAATCACTTGGGTTACCACTTGTCCAATAATTGTTCCAAAATTTTTTGACATCTGATTTGATCAGTTTTTTAACTTTAGGGTAGCTGGATTTAATCGAATTATCTATCTGTTGATTTTTAGTAGCATTTTAGCTTCGATATCAGCTTTTTCATTTCCAAGGATCCCTTGGTGTCCTGGAATCCAGATTAATTCAATTCTGAAATGATTTTCTAATAGGTCAATGACTAGGCTGAAATCATGGAGTCTATAATTGTAGTGATTGTTACTAGATATAACTGCACATCCAGATTTGTTATCCATAACTGATCCATCAGTATAATAAGTTTTACAGTTTTCAAGGCCATAATTAAGTTCATTAAATAGATTTTTGTTATACATATTGTGCCGTGTCACACCTTTTATTTTCAGCTAATTCTAGATTAATTGGCATTTGAAGCTGTTCCCAAGGTGGAACAGTAAGCAATTTCATTGGATATAATGCAGGAATAGTGAGATTTAATTCTTTTAGGTATCTTGCTACTCTAATTTTGAAAGGTTGATGTAAACTTGGGTTAAAATTAAATTCGTCATCAGTAACAGATTGTTTGATGTAATCATCATATGTAGGACAATTTGGGCGTGATAAAATTTTCGAAGCATAAATCAACGAAAGTGCTCTTCTCCTATATTTAAGTGGCATTTCACCGGACTCTGCTAATATACTATTTACAGGACTTGTACGAAATGCACCAATACTAAGTCTCAGGGCCGTGTTTTGGACACTCAAGTGAATTCAAGGCTCCGATATTTGCAGAATCATATAAAACTGAGCCGTAGTCTATTTTTTGTCTAATTATGCTACGATATGTGTTCAAAAGGCAATTTCTGTCAGAACCCCAAGATAGAGAGGATAATGTTTTAATTATGTTCAATCGATTATTACACTCAGATTTTAATTTATTAATGTGTGTTTTCCATGTAATTTTTTTGTCGAACATTAATCCCAGTATTTTAACATTATTAACTTCCTTAATCAATTGTTCATTCAATGATAATTCAATAGTTTTGTTCTGATTAATCTTTTTTGTAAATACAATGAATTCAGTTTTAGTTTAAGAAAATTTAAATCCGGTTAATTGACCACTTTTGTAGATTATTTATTATTTTGAATTAATTTAGCTGCAGGTTCAAGTGTTCTACCATTACAGGTGATCGTTAAATCATCAGCAAATAAATAACCTTTTACGAGTTTATCAATAACACTGAGTACGTCATTTATAGCTATCAGAAACAAAATAACACTCAGAACAGAACCTTAAGGCAGACCGTTTTCTAGAGATTGTGTTAGAAAGAAAATTATTTATTCGGACTCTGATAAATCTGTTTGATAGAAAGTTTTTTACGAAGGCCTTTGATATTAAGATTTTGAAGAAGTTCGAGTACTCTGTATTTCCAAACCATTTCATAAGCCTTTTCAATATCCAAGGTAACAGCTATTACTGAATTGTCACAAGCCAGGGCGTTTAGTAGATCATTTTCAATATTCATCAGACAGTCAATCGTCGATCTATTTTGGCGAAATCCATATTGAAAAGGCGATAAAAGGCTATTTGATTCCATGTACCATCTGATTCTTTTGCTAATTATTTTCTCAAAAATCTTACATAAGTTGCACGTTAAAGATATAGGGCGATAACTTCCTGAAGAACTGAATTTTTCCAGGTTTTAAAATCGGGATGACTAATGCTTCTCTCCAGCTATCTGGAAACATCTGTTTCTTCCAAATATAATTATAGAGGTTTAGTAAGTAATTCAGACCACTTATCGGAAGATGTTTTATAATGACATTTGGAATATTGTCTGGTCCTGGACTAGTATTTCCCAACTGCGGAAGAACTGATACTAATTCATGCATGGACAGATCCTTATTTATTTTATTAGAATTATCAGTAACATCAAATTTACTTTGAACCTCTTGTAAAGCTTTGAAATCATTAAATTGTTGATCATAATTAGTGGAACTGGAATTTGAAGCAAATGTCTTAGCCAGTAGATCTGCATTTGCAACAGGATCAGCACTTAAAATTCCGCCTAAGTGTTGACAATTGATGGCAATACTATAGTGTCCCATCTAATATTTTTCTTATTAATTTTTTGGATTTTTTTCCACAGAATCCCTATTGGTGTTTGACTATTAATGGATGATATAAACTTTTCCCAATAATTTCTACTACTGTAAGTATTCTTCTAGCTTTAGATCTCTTTTTCTTATAATCAATTTTTAGTTTTGAATCATGATATATATAATCTTTGGGCCTTTTTTGCTTCTTTAATAGCTATTTTACATTCTTCGTTCCACCATGGTACTAAGTTCTTTCTTATACAATTGCCTGAGGACTTTGGTATACATTTTTCTGCTACCTCCAAAATAAAATTAGAAAAAATGCTAACTATTTCATTGATGTCAGAATCGTGATCCAAGTCAATCAATTTACTAATATTGTTATCAATTTCTTCTCGAAATTGCGACCAATCAGCTTCATGGAATTTCCATCTTTTTGTCATAGTAGTGGAGTTAGGTGTTACTTCATTGACTAAGGATTTGACCAGAATTGGAAAGTGATCGCTGTCATATAGATCTTCAAAAGCATTCCATTCAAAATATGAAGAAATATTTTGTGAAGCTATTGTTAGATCAATATTACTTGTGCGACCTGTGCTTATCAAAATGTGTGGGTTGATCTGTATTTAATAAGACTATGTTGTCATGGGAGTCCAACCAATCAGCCACTATTCGACCTCTCGTGTCGCATCTTTCTGATCCCCAATAATAATGATGACTATTAAAGTCGCCTAACAAGATGAAGGGGAGAGGTAATTGATTGACTAGATCATTTAAATCATTCGCATTTAAGGAACTACTATTCGGAAGATATATACTACATATTGTAACTTTTAAGGGAAACCTTATTTGGACTGCGCAGGCTTCTAAATGTGTATTTAAAAGAACTTGTTCTGGAAAAGTGTAGGGTTTCACAAAAATAGCTACCCCGCCACTGGCTCGATTACCTTGTAACCGGTTTTTAAAGAAGTGTTCCAAACCTCTTAATGAAGCACAATAATCAGAAGAGAAATTAGTCTCTTGTAAGCAAATACAGGTTGGAGTTAACTGGTTAATTAACAACTTAATATTTTCTAAACGTGTAAAAAACCCATTCACGTTCCACTGTAGTATGTCCATAATATTTATTGTTTATATTGTATATATATATATATATATATATATATATATTTATTAATAAAATATATATCGATATTAACTTAAACTAAGTATACAATTACCATTAAGCAGATGTTTCTGTGTTTAAGATCTCGTGAAGTTTTCTTGATAGACGCGAACATCTGCTTTTTAGGTTTTTGTTAATTTTGCATGTAGGCAACAGCCTGTGTGCAACAGCACATCATAATGATCTCTCTAATATTATCAGAGTATGAATGAACTACTTCCTTTACATTTTGTTTGCCACGTGTGTTATCCAGTAAACTTTTAAATTGGTCTATGTTTAATGGAAACTTTACTTCTTCGCTCAATTTAATCATTTCTTTTTCTACATCTTTCCAGACCTGTTCTTCATGCCTGGGATCAGTCTTCTTCAATTTTTTTCTCAAATTCTTTTTTCTTTCTACTTCTGTCCAACTTTCATCTAGGGATACATTACTAAGAGTTTCATCAGTTTCAAGGTCTTCAGAATCCATTTGTCTTGGTGCCATCGATTTTGCTTGCGGGAGGGGGGGTTGAAGTGAAGCCTTGCCCTCTAATTTTGACGATTCTGTTGTACTAGGCGAATTAACCCTTTTAATGCCTTGTGGAGTTGACGGAATGAGGTCATCATTTCTCTCAAAAACATTTATTAATTCTTCTGCGACTTCTTGTGTGTTTATTTCACTGTTGTGAGCAGTGTTTTGTTGACAGTTTTTAGCTAGATGTCCAATACTATTGCAGGTAAAACATTTAAGTGAGTCAGTGGAGATATAGATCCAATAATTTGTATCCTCAAAAGTTACTTGGAATGATTCAGATGTTTGTCATCCTCAGGGTTGACGTATAATTGTCTTAGAAACCTGGTTCCGTTACACCGGTTTTCATGAAGGTGATAGGAGACATTATTTTCACATTTAATTCATCGAACTTGTTTTCTATAACGCTATGGGATGACGGGGCATACGTTCGATAAAACGATTCTTTTAATTCTGGTTACTAATGGTCTTATTTCCAGCTGTTTGTCTCGGATTTTCAAATGTTTTTTTGTATCTATGAGATTATCAGCAGTTGTCTTGGAGTCCATGTATATACATATGCGGGCATTCGATATACGAGAGATGAAGCGAATAGAGGTCGAAGGTACGATAGACGATAACGCCACCAAATAGTCTTTTATTGTAATACCGTCAACGGCGTCAAGAATAATTGCTTGATCTTCCTTGGGGAAATTTGCAGTTGAGGTAATATTTATTTGCATAACTAACAGGGTTTTGAGAAATCGGATGTTGTTGTTTCGACACTTGTGTTTGAGAAGGCGTAGGGGTAATTTCAGACGCTGGGGTTTTTTGGGACATTGTGGGGTTTTGAGACATTGGGGGTTGATTCATTTCTTATTTAAGGCACTCCTGTTAACAGGAGCCCTTGCACTTGCACTGCACACCACGGTTTTGTTTACGTTCTACTAACAATAACACGGTAGGTAGTTATAAAACTCGCATTCACGGAGGTAGTCCAGCGGCACGCGCGTCTGCAGTGGCCACCGGTGCAAGACTAGCAAGATTATTATAGTATGTGGAGATTTTAATATTAATTTACTCGATTCCGCACATACACAGACAAGGAGATTATTGAAGTTTCAAAGATATTTTATCACACTAAGTTGCCATACTACCTACGTATAACATTAAACCTAACATGCTGTATAAAGACCTGTCTAATGTGATACATGGCGTGCACAGAAAAGTATTTACACCTAGGATGTTAAAATATGGTACACCGAAGGCAAGGTTCAGTGTCTGGGCCACAGTTGGTATTCACAGAAGTAGGAATAGACTGTATGAGCTTTATGATATGAAGAGTTTTAATCACGATAAAAATTTCGTTGAATATGTAAGAAATTATTCTAAAATGTTTAAGAGATTTTGCGCCGCAGCTAAGGCTAATTATATAAGTAAAAAAAATCGGTCAGCGAATAATAAAATAAAAGCAGTGTGGAATGTAATACGAAATGAAACTGGCAAAACGAAACACCGTGTTAGTAATTACATATTAAAGATGAACGATCGGATCCTGACTGCAGACCTTGAAGTAGCTGGCGCCTTTCAAGACTTCTTTACAAACATAGCTGTGAATACTACGCAGTTTTTAAACTCGTCTGTAGCGAAGACTGATTCTTACCTAGATCCTAATACAAACGCCAAATATGACAAGGAACTTCACTTTGAACACGTTGAGCCCCATGAGATCATAAAGGCATTTAAATCCCTGAAGTTAAAGAAGACCGAAGATCTCTGGGGTATGTCTGTAAGAATTATGCAGCCCGTCATCGATATCGTGGCGCCTTACCTTGCCCTCGTGTTTAATGCATGTGTGGACGAATGTGTGTTTCCCGATTTAATGAAATTTAGCAAAATCATTCCTTTGTTAAAATCAGGTGGTAAGGATGATCTTGGAAACTTTCGCCCAATTTCCATATTACCGGTTTTGAACAAAGTGTTTGAAAAGATCCTGCTAAACCAGTTGCTTCGCCATTTCAACACAAATAATTTACTCCACAACCAACAATTTGGGTTCACACGGGGCCGTTCGACGACTGATGCCGCCTCTACACTTATGAGTCACGTTTATGATGCATGGAAACACTCGCAGGACGCTATAGGAGTTTTCTGCGATCTCTCCAAAGCTTTTGATTGCGTAGAGCATAAGATACTCGTACACAAGCTCAAACACTACGGGCTATCAACTGATGCCCGAAACCTTGTTAATTCTTATTTAAGTCAAAGGATCCAGACAGTCGTTGTCAATGAAACAAAATCAAATGGTTCAAACGTCAAGCTTGGAGTACCGCAGGGATCAATCCTGGGACCTTTTCTCTTTCTCATATATATAAATGATTTGCCCAATTTAGTGAAGAACAAATGTGAGATAGTACTTTTTGCTGATGATACTTCGCTAATTTTTAAAGTTGATAGGAAGCTAGATGACTATAGCCATGTCAATGAAACTTTAAAAGAAGTACTTGAATGGTTCACAGCAAATAATCTCTTACTGAATGCGAATAAAACTAAATGTGTAAAGTTCTCGCTACCTAATGTAAAACACGTTGCCACACTTATAGAATTAAATGGAGATAAACTTGAACTGGTCGATCACACGTTATTTCTAGGCCTCACGTTGGACCACCAGTTACAATGGACGCCTCACATATCTGTTTTAGCGAAAAAGCTCAGTTCTGCCGCATATGCAGTAAGACGAATAAGACAATACACAGACGTGGAAACGGCCCGTCTGGTGTACTTTAGTTACTTTCATAGTATTATGTCTTACGGCATAATAATCTGGGGGAAAGCAGCTGACATAGATACTATCTTCGTTCTGCAAAAGAGAGCCATTCAATCTATCTACAACCTAGGCTCTCGAGACTCGTTGAGAGAACGGTTCAAAGATATAGGTATCCTTACAGTAGCATCCCAATACATACTAGACGTGATAATGTACACACATAAACATATTAATAATTTTAAGAAGCAGTCTGAAGTCCATAATTTTAATACAAGAAATAAGCACAAACTACTCATGCGCAAATTTCGACTACAGAAAGTAAAAAAAACGTTCATGGGTAACTGTATAAGTTTTTATAATAAAGTACCCTTAGACGTTTGGGAACTGTCTTATTGTTCATTCAAACGATACATTAAGAATGCTCTTCTGAAAAAGATCAACGACTACTTGGAAGACAATGAAGCATGGCCAGCCATTCAGGTTCGATAGTCGTTGCTTCCATGCTGTTGGTTTAATTTTATTAATATTTTGACATTTTCATTTAATTATTTTTCTTTTTAATTTTTATTTTGACATTAGAGACTATACATCTCTGTAGCTAATTATTTTTCTTTTTAATTTTAATTTTATTCTGACATAAGTGACTCTATACATCTCTTTACCGGATTATTTTTCTTTTTAATTTTAATTTTACTCTGACATTAGAGACTATACATCTCTGTACCTAATTATTTTTCTTTTATAAGTGATAATAGAGACTCTTTACATCTCTGTATTAGTTATAGTTATTTGTAATAATTTGTATTAATTTGTCATTGGAGACTACACATCTCCCGGTGCGTATGTGCCCAGGTTTGTAAGGCTGTTACTCATTAAGATTTTTTATGTTATATTCATGCTTATTGTTGACTTGTGAAAGAGCCCATGTGGCCTACTTACAGAATAAACATTTGATTGATTGATTGATTGATTGATTGATTTATTTTTTAATTTAATATAGTTTTTTTGCATGTTGCACTTTCCTCGCTACAGTGAGGAGAAAAGTTTTGTGTTACACATGGGTGCAAATGTATTTTACTTTTCGTGTGTTGAAACACTCGCTTCGCTCAGGATTCTATTTTGTAACCACTCGCTTCGCTCGTGGTTCAACTATAGCATCTTTTCGCTTGCTAGTGTTTCAATTCCACACTCGCGGGTAAAATACAATTTTGCACCCTTGTATAACAAATAACTATTACTAGTGTCAAATTATTTTATAAAAAAATTATAGCACCCCTATTTCTTATCGATGGTTACGTGAGAGGCTAAGAAAAGTTTCATACCTGTGCAAAGATTTTTTTCACTACCTATATACCAGTAAATATCTGAAAAAAAAACTACATTTTGAAATGCATTTAAAACATATATACATATACCACATATCCCTTAAGGGTTTCAACATTAAACACTGGTACTAAAAATTGCAGCTTATATTTGAGTCAACGACTAAACCGAATGGAAAAACGAGACATACTTACACAAAAGTTTCAGAAATACTATCTGGAATAACAAAATAAGTATAAGTAGCTTAAAGCCAGCACTGTTTGCACAAAAATGTCAATGACTCTTTTAATATACATTCTAGAACTCAGAACAATAACATTGAAGCTTTTCATTTATTAGCCAACCCAAACATGTAAATATGCATAGGACTATGATAAATATACAATTGCTGGGGCAGTAACAAAATACAGAAAAACCAGGGCTTAATTTTAGACACAATTGTGTGGCTAACAACGTTGGCTAGCAACTGCTGTACACTTTATGGTAAGCGGAAACCATAATCTAGTGCTTTTCAACCTAGGAGTTTTGACCCTCTGGATAGTTACGTAGCCTCTTGAACGAGGTCGCAGCAACTTGTATGTTTAAAGTTAAATTGATGTAAGGCTAAAGATTTTATATTTGTCAAAACACAAACATGTTCGCACTATAAGGGTACTTATTTAAAAAAAAGGTTAAAAACCACTGCCTTAACATTATGGGCTCCTGCGACTTAAGGGAAGCCACATGCACGATCTCGAAAAATTGAGTTGAAAATTCGCTGTGAAGACAAAAGTGACAAATGCAGATCATTCTCTCTTAACACCGTGTGTCCTCGGGTGTTTCGGTGATTGTGCTCACCGCCAGGAACACAACACAACACAACACAACACAACTGCAGAGCCAGTAGGTCATCTTCTGCAAGGTGGAGCTTAAGAGGAAAGTCAGAAAGGTACCTTTGGAATAATACGTTTGTACACGTCCATACAAAAAGAAAAAACTTTTTCCACTTATAAATATTTTCCAATCTGTATGATTTTTAGTACGTTATTGACACAATGAAAGACCAGGGTTATAGGTTTTCCTGCCATCAAAATCCTACTAATATTATAAATGCGAAAGTTTAGATGTTTGGATGTTTGTTACTCAATCACGCTTAAACGGCTGAACCGATTTGAATGAAATTTTGCACGAAGATAGTTTATAGCCTGGATTAAAATATAGGATAGTTTTTATCCCGAGTCCACGCAGACGAAGTCGCGGGCGGAAGCTAGTTTGCCATTAATTAAAATAGGCACCTAATTTTTTTTTTAAAGCGAAGCCTGTTACATTTTTATTTATTTATTTAACCGTATGGCATGTATTATTTTGGCCTTTAAAGCTATTATGCTGAAGCCATCGACATCAAAATCAATGTGATTTGCTAAGATTTAGTTACCTATTGTCAGTCGCGAGCTATACTTCCCTCTTAAGTCTCCTAATCCTAGTTCGGCTGCTCCAAATATAAGCGGTATAACCGTAGCTATGCCAAGCGTAACTATATAAGACCGTATTAAGATAGGGGAGGTACCATAACAAAACGACATCATTGACTTATGTGTTATTATGTATACTCCTGCTGAATTACAGCTTTCTAGTAGTTAGGGGTCACTGCGCTAAGCCGCAAACGGATGGACAGACGGACAGACGGACATGGCGAAACTATAATGGTTCCTTGTTGACTACAATACTTGAGCAATGCGTTCGAGCATCGATTCCCTGGTTAACCTAATGGATGACCGCGCTCGAAACGAACATTTATATCCCCAAAGGTGATACTTGTCTTGCTATTTGACATGTTAAAAGGTTGCGCATGTGATCTCAAAGGCTGTCTTGTTTAAATATAAACTAATGGACACGCGAGCCTTTTAGTCTTTGGGGCAAGGAGCAGACGGAAAAACTAATAGCGAGTGTACAACATAAATAGGCGTACATTTTCACCAGCGCATTAGTTACGTTTGGTTACCGAGCTTACTTACCTGTTGCTTAAGAAATGATTAAACACAAAATATAGTACCTAACACCTATTCAACTAGCTGCCCGCGCGTCTTCGCCCGTGTATTGCAACGAACGCAGGCAAACTCGTGTTAAAAAATATAGCCTGTAACCATCCAGAAAGTCCATTCTACATGCAGATGAAAGTTTTTTTAAATCGTTAAGGAGATAATATACTCGTAAATACAGCTTAAGCGTAAGAAACCGTTCGATAGGTAACGTGAATACAGCTTAAGCGTAAGAGACCGTTCGATAGGTAACGTGAATACAGCTTAAGCGTAAGAGACCGTTCGATAGGTAACGTGAATACAGCTTAAGCGTAAGAGACCGTTCGATAGGTAACGTGAATACAGCTTAAGCGTAAGAGACCGTTTGATAGGTAACGTGAATACAGCTTAAGCGTGAGAGATCGTTCGATAGGTAACGTGAATACAGCTTAAGCGTAAGAGACCGTTCGATAGGTGACGTGAATACAGCTTAAGCGTAAGAGACCGTTCGATAGGTAACGTGAATACAGCTTAAGCGTAAGAAACCGTTCGATAGATAACGTGAATACAGCTTAAGCGTAAGAGACCGTTCGATAGGTAACGTGAATTTTTATTCCTTTGTGGTGAGAGTTCCAATACCATCTATCGACCTAAGGAAGAATTCTGACCAAAGGGAGTCAAAGTTTTAACAGTTTTACTGTTGAAACTGTCAACTAATGGGCCGTTAATTGATATCTATGTTGGCAGATTGGTGCTAGTTTTGATAGTGACAAGGCTTTAAAAGAGTAGGCAATCACAAAAAGTCTGGTCAGGGAAAGATGACAAGAGCGGGAAAAAAACAAGGGTGTTGCAACACCGCGTATAACGCGATAAAATAATAATGAATATAATGATACTTGAACAATTATTATATTTTTCATTTCACACAATGCAACTGATCAAGCAGAGGGAAGTTATATAAAGTACAGTTAAGTTAAAGTGTTTTATTTCATATATTTAAGAATAATAATCAAAAACACTCCCCAAAATTACAATTTTGACGAGACATTATAATTGAACTTTTTATGGTATTCTTAAATGTGAATAATATTCGCATTAAGTAACACCTTTTATTACTCATGAAAACCGAAAACAGTCAAATTCATTATGGAACAGTTACTTTCTTAGTAATCATATCAAGTTAGGACACCATACTAATTTAAGCATTTCTCACATTTGATAATGATATAACTGTCGCCATATAGGTCTCAGGCTCATCTTTCCGTGGCCTAACTCTAACCTCTCATCTGTAACAGGAACAAATTCGGCTAAGTATCAAATTTACGTTACCCGAATCGTAAGATATATTGAGAAACTAAAACAAAATAAATAAGCTGCTCGAAATTTCTGAATCTGAATTAGAAAGAATCAGAAAGTTATTCTAAGGCTACAATGTATACTAAAAGTTACAAAGTGATTACGTAATGAGACCTCGTTAGATTGATGTTTTACCCCAATTATACTGTAATTTACATCGTAATCAATAGACCCGATTTAGAGAACAGAAATAAATCAACAAATATTGCCAGATTAATAATCTAGGATATAAAAACTGAACATGTCACTGTGACATCACATTTTGTCGATTTTATATACCCTAAAAGTCACACATCATTCACGTGCTCTGCCTACCCCTTTTAAGGAATAAAGGCGTGAATCTACGTATTTATGTATAAAAACTCAACCCTAAAGCTCATATGTGTATAATATATTGTACCATCCAACCCGACACTGAATTGCCTTTATACATAAAGCTATAATAACTATCAACATCTTGCCCCTTAGCTTTATAACTTTCGCCCGCTACATTTCAGCCGTTTCCAGTTGAAATACCCAATTACCAACAAACTTGTGAATATGTTAGGACGATAATAAATGTAAATCAGGACTTTTGATCTAAGTTAGGCAATTCTGAGTTTGAAACTGGCTCTAGTGGTTGACAAGACACTTAACGTGGCCTCGAAAACCTTTGAGATTATAATCTATCTAGGAGGCGGATAACTCTGCAATGAAACCCGGAACTGGCAGCTCTGGTCAGCTGGCCCATATCAAATAATCATATATATATATATCCCACCAAAAACATTACATGTAAAGTGATGCCAAGACTCCATAGCTCATACAGCTTTCAGCGTGAAAAAGATATCAGATCGCAATTAGCGCCAAGCTTCCTACTCCACACGGCGTAACTACCACTACCAGCCACGCTCTACAAATTCTACACCTTGGCTAAAAAGTATAGCTTTGTTGGGCACATCCCGGTCGCTGCATATCACGCCGAATGAATTTATGATGATATTAATAAGTGACGGGTCTATACTTTTTAGCCAAGATATAGAATTTGTAGAGCGTGGCTGGTAGTGGTAGAGTTACGCCGTGTGGAGTACGAAGCTTGGCGCTAATTGCGATCTGGGGCCGTAGACAAGGTTATAATCGACAAGCGCTAACGCCAATAGAAAGTAATAAAATGTAGGGGAATGACAGATGCCGGCGAAACACTTTTCGTTAACAACTGTCATTCCCATACATTTTATTCGTTTTCTATTGGCGTTAGCGCTTGTCGATTGTAACCTTGTCTAGGCCCCCTGATATCTTTTTCACGCTGAAAGCTGTATGAGCTATGGAGTCTTGGCATCACTTTACGTGTAATGTTTTTGGTGGGATCTCATTCTTTTTTGTAAGGTAATTTCTAAAGAAGTGAATGGGAAAACCCATACAAACTTCCATCCCCTAATTTAAAAGGTGGGGGGTGATTTACTAAAAATCCTGAAATACGTATTTTATTATTTATAACAGTGAGTCCCTATATAAATTTTCAGACCCCTAGCATAAAAATTTGCGGCAGTCTCATACAAAGTTCCATCCCCTACTTTTTTTTAATACTTCTCTGTGTTTTTTACACGGTATAAGTTTGCCTATCTCGGTCTACCTACCTTCCTCTCAATTGCTCAAAGGTTAGCTGGAAGAGATCCCTTATAGGGATAAGTTGGCCTTTGTACTTTGATCTATTGTGTGACATGGATATTCTTTAACCTGTTATTGTGTATAATAAAGTGCTTACATACATACATACATTAAGGGGTCGGGGGGTAGAAATTCCAATAGTTTGATTTCTTTTGTTGATTTATTTATTTATTTAAACTTTATTGCACAATACAAGATAAAGTACAAATGGCGGACTTAATGCCATAAGGCATTCTCTACCAGTCAACCATGTTGTGTATAAAAAAAGGAGAGTTTTGGGAATGTAGGTAACTGATTGTTACTAGATAACACACAAACTGTTATTTTTAGTGATTTAAACCATACTTACTAACCAACTCTTATAACCGGATAACATCTTAGCAGAGAGGACCTTTGGCTCAAGAGCCGCGCAGATCTTTAAATGGTGGGAACCTTCGCTGGTAATTAAACAAGATACTAAAGTTTGTACCCTATATTATATGGACAAGAATCCTCGCGGACATGACGGTCTCGAGTGAGCAGTGAAATTACTTACTCTTAGGCCTAAACACAGTCATAGATCGATCGAACGAGCGCTGGTCGAACATATCCTGTTCCAAACTGACCCGGAAACCTAATGTTCCTCGACTACCGAACTCGGTCGATCCACCCACACAGAAACGGAGAGTACTTTCGCGATGCCGACTTAACGTACGACGCGGGAACGCGATACGGAAGCCCGACGGAATTAATGTCTGTGTGAAACTTGGCCAAGTTAATACAAAAGGAACGAACTCACATCCCGTTGTCGCGGGCTTGCGACATGGTCCTAAGTCCTGGTTGCGATGGTGAAACCCCGTCAACAGGTGCCGCGGTGCTCTCGAAGGATAGGAGAACTCGCGCCCCGACCTTGGTATGGTACAGCAGCGGAGCCCACTACTGTACTCGCCGTGAAGACATCCTGCGGTCGTGGGGGCGTGGATCCGCCTTGCACTGGGCGCTACACGTCGAGTTGGCGCCGCGATGTCACTCGGCGACCTTCGCCGGCGTGCGAGGGTCTTTCAACCCCATACCTCTTCGACACGGGCAGAGATCCCGCGGGTAAGGCGCGAATACAACATGCGCGGTTCTCCCACGAATCGCGCCGCGCAGGCGCCGCTCGGGCGCTATTCCGCGGTCGTCCAAGCACCAGCACACACTACGCCCACATCAAAAAAACACGGGAACCTCCCTCGGTTCCGAAATACGGACTCAGCTCGACGAGCTGTCACGACGAGTGTCACTTTCGCCGCCGACAGGCGTGCGGTTAGTACAGCGGACGGAGGATGACTGACAAGACACAACTCCTGTCACTAGTGTCTGGAAAAACGTTGTTTTTTAACGACTCCCATTCACTGTACCGGTGAACATGGCTAACTTACTATCACGTTTTTTTATGAAAATACATGGGAACTATCAGGCTTTACTCGTAGGTTACTATTATCACAGCCAGAGTCCTCAAGACCCTCAGATTCACGAGTTATCTTGAATTAAAGTGAGAACCGCTATTTCGCAAGTCGCGTCACTAGCCTCCGATTTGGCTGACGTAGCTTTTGACTTTGACAGCTGATAAAATGTAGAAATTATTTTCGAAATCCGCCCGCTGCCATCGGAACTGGATTCTACGTGAAATTGCGAATCGAACGGTATATAACACGCATAGTGTTTGAGTTGTCCTCAGCGAGATAAACGGTTTTTTTGCTAAGTCATTTGCTTGTGGAATTTAGCTGTGCCGACCTGTTATTCCTGCATTCTGGAACCTCCGACGTCGCGGAACCTGGAGATCAGGTATGGATGTGTGTATTCCATTCAATCATTATTTATGGGCATTGTTTTCTACCTAGATATTCGGACGCCGAAGACCTAACCTCAACTAACCTCTTTGTTTGTATGTATACTACAATACATACAACAATACTCCCCTTGCGAGGTAAGGGTAAACCTCGGGTTACCCCACAGCCGGGATACCCGTGAAAAAAAATCTTCGATCTGGAGTTCGCGTCGCGAGACAGCGACTACGTGCTAGCATGCGTGGAGTTCGGAGACTACTTTGGTCCTTTAACCACGGGTACCATCGGTGGGATCTTTCATTTTACCCAATACGCAAGTTGATACCGCCTAACATGCGTTTGAAATCCTAACTCCCTACTCAAGCGTTTGTTAATTCTAGGTTTCCTATGTTTAGTATTGTGACAATGTATGCCCATGCGTTCAAGTTATCTAATATGTTTACTTAGTGTATGCCTATTAGCTAGTATATACACTTAGACTCATACCATAATAACTATAGGCTTATCATACTTATCCGCGTATAAGTGGTATGTTTAAATCGACGAGCAAGTGATCTGTGCCGTTCGGACAAGGTCACTCGTTCGCGTTTTGCTTTGTCTCTATCGACCGCGGCAAAAACCTAAGCGTGACGTTGCACGAGAAAACTTACTTAACTTGAACAAGCTTAAATAAGTTTAAGTATACATGTATGCTAACATGCTACTAAAATGTAGACTTATTTTTCAATTCTAAATTTTTATACTACGTTAATTCTAAATTTATATTTATGTGTATGTTGTAAGTAAAAAGTTGTGGTCTTATAGGCTGGTTACTATAAGACCTTTGTTTTTTTTTTTTTTTTTTAATGTCTAAAAAAACTTCCAGTTTTCTTTGGTGAAAAAAGTTAAATTTATTGAATTAGCAAATGGATAGGCATAATAGATGATATTCTATCTCCACCATTGACTCGTCAACAGTTGGTATTTAAAAAGAAATAAATTGTGGCACCACGATGACACACTTACTCCGAAGTTTGAATTTAAATTTATTCAAAGTTATCACCTTATGTTATTATATGGAACTGACTTTGAGAAATTTATTACGTGTTTACAAGCATAGTTGTAACAAAAATATGATAACTAGGGTGGAGGTCTATTCTACTGAACTGTGAATTTGCCCACATTCCTACTATGCGTTTAATTTTATACTGTTGTAATTATATTGATTACCGCTAAATAATAGAATTTAATAAATAAGTTCCTATGGGAAGGGACGAGCGAGAAGCGAGGGTTCGTGTTAGTGACGTAAGCTTGATTAACAAAATTGGCAAAATGATTAGTGAGATGGGAATAGTGGGATAGTGGTTTTGCAGCGTTGTGTAGGTTATTGTTAGTTTGGATATAAGCATTATTAAAGCAAGGTTGGGTGGACGTTAGTGAAGCGAAAGATTTGGCAAAATAAGCAGTGTGTTAGTAAACTGGGTGGTAAGGGAATTAAAGTTAGTTAATTGTGGGACTGAGGTAACTTCTGGTATGTTTTTAGGTAAGTTGATTATATTTTGTTGGCAATTGTGGTTTATTAAAATAATGTATGTACTTGTTTCTTTCTAAATGTTTTTGAAGTTCCCATGGGGATAGGAATGTGGCTATAAATTCAAAAATGTAATGTTAACTTAAGTATGATATTAAATGTTGTAAAAGAATATATGGATGTGTTTGGACCTGTAACCTGCCACGCTTGTATGAAACGTGTTAGCAGGTGAGCAGTGAGCTACCTGATTGAGCCTATGGACGCCGCCGTTGATGGACTAGCCATTCCTCCGCCGCCGCCCCAAAACCAATACCCTGCTCTGGCATTGATTGTTCGACAAAGCCACTAATGTGCCTTTGTCGACCGATCACGCCTTGAAAAGAGGCGTGCGACAGTTTAACGTCATGTCGGGGACGATTAAAAAAGGTTTAAGACAAAATGATAAAATACAAGTAGCATGCATCGTTCTATGACCCTGTGGGTTAATTATTAAATAAATACCTGTTACTTCTTCTGAGGTTAACCGTTGTGATGTTACATTGTAAATATTTTCCTAAGTCTTACTATAGTATGTCAGTGGTGTGCCATCCTTGGTGTCGTGCTGTCGGCTGCTGCTGAACAGCACATCTAATTAAAGAACCTACGGCTATGACTATCTATCTAGCATGCTTCACCATTTAGGTGCGTTATAAAATACTTGAAGTACTACGAGTAGTTTTACTCTAAATCACGCGCTTTACATTCTTGTCCCTCTTCTGTAGGTAACAATCCGAACGCGGCTTCGCTGAGATCCTGGCGGCGCAGCGAGAGTTCGTAAGAAGACGGGCTGCGCGTCCAGGCTCTACAGCGGGAAAGACAGCCAGTGGCTAGGTTATGTTTACTTAGCTACCATAGGACAAATACGGTCACCGCTTTAGTTAACGTCACCGATGATATTCGTCTCAATATTGAATCCAAAAAGCTTACTGCCCTTGTTCTTCTTGATTTTAGCAGTGCTTTTAATACGGTAGATTTTGATATTCTTAGGTATTCTCCGCTCTCTTAACATTTCTGAAACTCCCTTATCCTGGTTTCGCAGCTACCTCTTTGGCAGGCGCCAGCGCGTTATGTTCGATGACAAGATGTCTGAGTGGTGCGAACTCTCCGCTGGCGTTCCCCAGGGAGGTGTGCTTTCTCCATTATTGTTCTCTGTTTTCATAAATAGTATCACCGAATCCCTAACTACATCATATCACCTTTACGCAGATGACCTACAGATTTATGCAGCGGCTACTGTGGATGAGATCTCCTCATTAATCTCGGAAGTCAATCGAAACCTTGAGTCGATACGCTGCTGGGCGTGTAAGTTTGGTTTACAAATTAATGCAAAGAAATCGCAAGCGATTGTTATTGGTAGTCCTTACTATGTAAATAAGCTCTCAGAGGTGGTGGTGCCTGACATCCTTTTTGATGGAATTTCTATTCCTTTTTCCTCTACTGTCAGGAATTTGGGTATCACCATGGATCAGACGCTTTCTTGGTCACCCCATATAGCTGAGGTGAGTCAGAGGATCTTTAGATCCCTTCACTCCCTAAGGCGTCTCCAGAATTTCCTTCCACTTCGTACCAAGTTGACCCTTACTCAATCTCTTTTGCTTCCTCTTCTGGACTATGGTGATATTGCGTTTCTGGACCTCAACGAGGAGCTGCTTGATAGGCTGGAGCGCCTGCAAAATGTATGTATCAGATATATTTTTGGTCTACGCAAGTATGATCATATCTCTGAATTCCGCTCTAAGCTTCGATGGTTACCGATTCGCCGGCGCAGGGACGTGCATATCCTGTCATTACTTTTCAACACACTGTTCAGCCCTACTTCCCCTCCTTATCTTTCTGAGCGGTTTAACTATATGGCAGACGGCAGTGGCCACCGCTTGCGGTCGGGTGCTAACCTTACTCTTGCTGTACCGTCTAGAAAGACGCGAACATACTCCAGATCTTTTACCGCGCACGCTGTTAAGTTGTGGAATGAGTTGCCTTTGTCGCTGAGACAGTCGCTGTCTGTTGCGTCACTTAAGATGAATTTGAAGAAGTTGTGGCTTTCCAATGACTTGTGAATTGGTTGAATATAGTATTTATTTATTTATTGTATATTTGCTATAGTGTGTATTATATTTTATACTGTATATTTATATATGTATTGGCATGTTTTTATTTGTCTAGAATTAATACCTATTAGGTTTTGTTTTCATTTTCTCTGTGTTTTTGTACACGGTATAAGTTTGCCTATCTCGGTCTACCTACCTTCCTCTCAATTGCTCAAAGGTTAGCTGGAAGAGATCCCTTATAGGGATAAGTTCGCCTTTGTACTTTGATCTATTGTGTGACATGTATATTCTTTAACCTGTTATTGTGTACAATAAAGTGCTTACATACATACATTACATACATACATACATACATACATACATACATACATACATACATACATACATACATACATACAAATGTTGTCTATGTAACTAAAGTGGTCCGATACCTAATTGAATTCGATATCGACCTATGATACTAAAAGAGTAACTTTCCCTATATAGAAATGACTCTACATATTTCTAAAGTTATACCTAGTATATGTTATGACTACCTATGTTACGTTCAATATTACTCGTGACCTAAGCTATTGTCTTACTAAACATGCTCTACATCGAATGCTCTTACTGACTTTTTATATCTATGCTAGCTCTACGTTGTCTAACTAAATAGGGCTACCCAGGTGATCAGCCTGGGTAGTTCCCGAGCGTTTGTCGAACTCCCTCGTGTGAGGTGTCGACTGTGCGCTCAGTTTTCAGTCACGATTACATTGACTGGAGTGTCAACGTGTATCTCATCCCGTTGCACTTTCGTCGCGTGTATTCCTGGCTGAAGTACCAGAGTCTTGACTCGTTTGTAACGTTACGTAAAATTGTGAGTATAATCTACCTAGTGTGTCGCGAGCACATTTGGCGTAAAAAAAAAGGTGACGTCGAAATAAAAGTTGTGGTACCACTAAAAACAACTTAGTCCTAACGAGGTACTAAGGGGAAATAAGTGTTCCGATAACGCATTCGTTTTCGTAACTAAGAAATGTAAGTTTCGCGTTTCATCCAACAAACTTATGTACGCGTTCAAAATAAAATCAATAATCGCTTGCTACACACCTTTCGGGATCTTGATGATATCTTTAACGTGAAATTTACCTTTCTGACCTGTAGTTAGTTCTTCTAAATCGTAGGCCACGTCTGATAGTCGATTTACGACTCTACATTTGACGTATCTTGGAGCCAGCTTGGCTGAGAAGAATTTAGCCGCGTTAGACTGTACAAAATTGCGACGCCATACTATGTCTCCGACATTTAGCCTAACTTCGCGTCGGCGAAGATTGTACCTGCTTGCGCTCTGCTTATAAGCTTTGGTTAACGCGGACTCTACCTTTTGGAATATGTCAGCTAGTTCGTTTAAAGATTCGGCTTTCTTATCCCTATCTGTGGGTTGAACGTTGTCCGAGGAATTTGGTGCGCTACCTTTTACCGTGTGTAACGAACCGTCCAGGACCAGTTCACGCCCCTTCGCTAGAAAACATGGTGTATAGCCTGTGGCTATGTTCACAGTTGTATTTAAAGACAACTGTATCTTAGGCAGGAACTTGGACCAGTTCCTCTGATCCTGCTCTACCAATATTGCTAGACAAGTCTCTACCGATTGGTTATATCGCTCTATCGGGTTTGACTGCGGAGCGTAGACGCACCCATATAGAGTCTTAGGTATAGAGTTGTCCAAACAAAATTTTTTAAAGTCCTTGCTTTTAAAAATGGTTGCGTTATCGCAAATGATGACGCAAGGAGTGCCTTCTTTTAACAGAATTTCTGACTCTATAAACGCGGTGACAGTACGAGTAGTTGCGGTTCTCAGAGGGTGTAACCAGCAGTACTTACTGAAGACGTCTACTATGGAAAGTATATATATATGGCCTGAGTATGACTTTGGTAGAGGGCCTATTATATCTAAGGATAGAGTATGCATTGGGGTATTTACCTGTTTTTGATTAGTCATAAGGCCATGTGGTCCGTCGTTCGAGTGTTTGTACGCTTTACACACTTCGCATTTTGACACGAACTCTACTATATCCCTATGCATGCCCCTCCAGAAATATGTTTGTTTAACTTTCATGACTGTCTTGTGAGTACCGGGGTGTACGGCATTGGCCTCATGGTTTTG
The DNA here is from genome assembly GCA_947049275.1 of Epinotia bilunana. NCBI lineage: Eukaryota > Metazoa > Arthropoda > Insecta > Lepidoptera > Tortricidae > Epinotia > Epinotia bilunana. Next base: position 27,279,170 of record OX346256.1, read on the forward strand.
TTTTAAACATTCCGCCACCATCTCTCGCGGTAAAACTATCTTCCACGCGTTGTCATTTTGGAGACCGTTAGGCGGCTTGCTAAATCGAAACAAAACGTTATCTTTGATGAGGTAATTTTTATGGAATGCTGGTTTGGACCGTACGTTTGTAAATAATTTATTGTACCAGTCGTCTTGGGATCTACTCCCCCCTGAGAACAGTACTGCTTTGATTTCGGCTCTAGAAAGTGCGTCGGGCACTGTATGTAATATACCTTTTCTATGTCGTATCTCGAAATCGTAGCAGGACAACTGCATAGCCCACCTAGCCAAACGACCGGACGGACGGGTTGCTAAGTGTTTTTAACCATTTTAAACACATGTGGTCTGTCACTATAATAAAATGGCCACCCTCTATGTAAGGACGAAAGTGATTGACGGAATCAATGATTGACAATAATTCGCGTTCTGTTGTTGAAAATTTTTTTTCAGATTTGGACAAGAGACGGGAGTGATACGCGACCGGATGCTCTATACCTTCCACCTCCTGAACTAGCACGCTCCCTATGCCTACATTGGATGCATCACAGTGTAATTGAAACGGCTGGGTAAAGTCGGGGCAAGCTAACACTGGCGCTTGGGTTAGAGCGTCTTTCAGAGCGTTAAATGCTTTCTCGGGCTCGTCTCCCCACGCTATAGCTTCCTTCCCTTTTCGTTTACCGAGCAAGGCTGTCATAGGTGCAATGATAGTGGAAAAATTCTCTACAAATCTGCGATAATATGAGCAGAGACCTATAAAGGCTCGGAGCTGTCTCGCAGTTGCCGGTCTAGGAAAGTTACGTATAGAATCTAATTTTATGGGATCCGTCTTCAAGCCCTGTGATCCTACAATATATCCTAAGTAACGAAGCTCTTCTTTACAGAATTCACATTTCTCGTAATTTATAGTTAGACCTGCTCTAGCTAGAGTCTCGAAAACATCGTTTAAGATTGATAAATGTTCCTTAAAAGTACTAGTGGCGATCAACAAGTCGTCACAGTATCCGAAAATTTTCTCTCCATATTTATGCAGAAAAAGAGAGTCGATTAAACGCTGCAACTCGCACCCAGCGTTGGACAATCCAAACGCTAAGCGCTTAAATTCAAATAAACCCCTATTCGGAACAACAAAAGCTGTCTTCTGACACGAGGTACCAGTACCATCGGTGTCATCGGTATCGCATAAAGGAATCTGCCAATAAGCGGCTGAAAGATCTATCGAAGTTAAATACCTAGCCCCTTTCAAGTTATCTAGTTAGTTAGTTAGTTGTGCTGGGTTTTTTTCCGCAAGTCGACATCCATTGTGCCTATTTTGCGTGAAATGGTGGGGTAGCGCTACTCTAACCACCCCAGCTCCTCTACAAAGTTGGTGAGTGCCTTTGTGTTCCTGACTGCGTTCCGTAGTGTGTCTGGAGACCCTAGGTGCTTTTTCCTGTATACTTCTACCTGCTTGCAGTCCAGTAGAATATGTTTGGTTGTTTCCTCCGCCTCCATGCAGGCTCTGCACATGGGGCTGTCTGTGATACCCATGTTATACAGGTGTCTGTTCAGGGTGTTATGTCCTGTTATTATTCCTACTATCTTGCGTAGTTGGTTTCTGTGTGTCCTCAGTAGTGCGGTTGTGAGTTTGTTGTCGCGTTTTGACAGAATCTCTTTGGTCTGTCTGCATGTGTCTATATCCTCCCAATATCTCTGGTGTAGGTCTTTGGTGTATAGGTCAAGTTGATTGTATATGTAGCTTTGTGGCAGGGGTAAGATTGGTTCCGGTCCGTATGCCGCCGTTTCTGAGCCTTTCCTGGCCAGTTCGTCCGCTGCATCGTTTCCTCTTGAGCCACTATGCCCCTTGATCCATTGTATGGTAACGTTGTTTTTGTCTGCGCACACCTCTGTTAAGTTTTGGTGGCATTCGTATATCAAGCTAGATGTGATGTTATCACTGTTCAGTGCTTGTAGTACCGATTTACTGTCTGAGAGTATCCGTATGTTTGTGTTCTCAACTTGTCGTCTCTTTATGGCATTGCAGGCTTCAATTATCCCTACGCATTCAGCCTGGAATACCGTGTTTTGTTCACCCAGTGGTTTGGATATGTGTATGTTTAAGTCCTCTGAGAACACTCCACATCCCGTTCCCGTATTTGTTTTCGAACCATCTGTGAAGATTCTGAGGTCTGTTTGGTTTAGCCCCTCCCTCGAGTCTTCTGTTAGTACTATGCCGTAGTCTTTCTTGAAGACTGCAGTTCTCGGTATTTTATCGATTGGAGCCTCCATAATAGGGAGGCTTGTGATCAGTCTGTTGTGGATCTTCGTGTGTGGTGTGTTTAGTTTTGTCCATAGGTTGAGGTTTTTTAGGCGTATTGCCGTCGCAGCCGCTTCCTTTTGTATGTGCATGTGTAAAGGTAGGAGTCCTAGCATTATTTCTAGTGCTGCTGTTGGGGTTGTTCTCATGCATCCCGTAGCCGCCACACATGCTAGTCTTTGTGTTTTCTGGATTTTGGTAATTGCACTCGTGGTTTGGGTACGGGGCCACCATACTATGGCACCATAGCTTATCATTGGTACTATCACCATTTTGTACAGCCACAGTATGATGTGGGGAGCCAGGCCCCATTTCTTCCCCACCATCCTTCTGCATTGCCAGAAGGCTACTGTTGCTTTGTTTTTCAAGTTATCTAATATAGAGCTGATATATGGCAATGGATATGAGTCCTTAACGGTGACGTCATTCAACTTTCGGGCGTCTAAGCAAAATCGGAGTGAACCATCTTTTTTTGTGGTCATGACAACTGGATGTGCCCATGCTGATCGGCTCTTTGCTATTACCCCTAGCTGTAACATTTTGTCCACCTCGTCGTTCAGAGCTTTAAGCTTTGGTGGTGACAATGGGTAGTAGCGTTGCTTGATTGGTTGTCCGGTTGTCACGATCTTATGTTCAATTATATCTGTTCTACCTAAGCCTTTCTCTTTCATTGAAATGGATTTAAATTTATTAACAGTCTTTTCTAATTCAATGGACTCCGTCGGTGACAATTCCTGTCTCGGTATGATTGAGCATACCTCGTCGATGCGAGGATGTGACTCGTTGTCACTTGATTGTGGTATATTTTCTAAATTTAATATGTTTTTAAAACCAATTTGATTTATAATATCTATGCCTAAGATAAAGTCATTGGTTATCCCAGGGATAACGATGAACTTTGTCCTATATATCCTGTTATTAAAATTTATAGGTAGCGTCATATCACCAATTGCCTCTACTTCTGAACCGTTGGCACACCTCGCGCTCATGCTAGCGCTTTGTAACTGATAACCTAGTCTTTCTAAGTTACTATGGAAACCGTTCCCAATTATGGAAATATTAGCTCCGGTATCGAGAAGACCATGAAAAGTCATATGTCCGATTCCAAATTTTACAAATAATCTATTATCTACCTGCATCATAACTAAACCCGGAGTAACCGTACCTAAATGCATCACTCCTTTATTTACCGGAGTTGCTCCGGGTCGTTCTAGTTTTTTGGACTAGTAGTCGGACTGGATTGTACAGGCTTCTGCAAGTCAGAGCGACACTTTGTGCAAGTCGACGATAAAACCCCTCTTTCTCCACAACCAAAACACACTATACCCGGTATAGTTCGACACTGTTTATAACTGTGTCCTACTTTTTTACACTTTCTACAAATCTCCGGAGTGAACCGTTTCTTTTGATGTTGGGTATTAACCACGGTGACTTGTTTGTGGGATCTGGATGGCTTCACAGCCGGCTCGCTTGGAAAAGGATTGGCGTAGGCCTCGAAACGTTTGCCTAATGCGATGAGTCTGTCTAAAGTATCAATGTCACAAACAGCCAACAAGTGTGCGTAAGCTGGCGAGATGTTGTGTTTAATTATTTCAATAAGGCTAGGTTCCCATAATGGTACGCTCAACCTTGAGTTCATTGCTTGCATCTCGAGCACATACATGCTTAGTGACTGACCCGTGGACTGCTTGTGATCACGAATGGTTCGCTCTAGTACATAATCACTATCTATCGGAGTGAAAAACGACTTAAATTTGCCTAACAAGTCCGTTAGTGAAGAAGTACTGTCTCTAACCTGTCTATAAAAGTCAAGCGCTCTACCGCTGAGCAAGTCCGAGAAGCACCTCAACACCTTGTGTTCGGATGCGTCGCGGCTGCGCATGTGGTCATCAATTCGTAACAGAAATTCCGTGACGTCAGAATACTTTAAATTCCACGAGCGGAGGTTCTCCTCCTTATAAACATGGACGACGCGCTCTTTAATATCGTTCGTTTGCTCAGTCGGCCGCGGAGTAGCTACTGGCATATGCGGCCCTGATTGACCTGGCTGTGGCATTGGTAACTTTAATTCTTTAACATTTTTATTTCCCCGCGCCTGTGTATTTACAAAACGGTAAGCCGGATTCTCAATAACCGGTGTGTGTGGTGACTCGTCACCACCGCTCCTTTCACCTTGGGATTCACCTCCCTTTCCATCGTCCGACATGATTGTGGACTTTTTTTAAAAAAATAATAATAATTAAACAACAAAATTAAATTGTATGTATGTATGGATGTATAGCCTACAGCCAATGATTGTGCTTCTAAGTTGAGGACAGCGCTGCCGTGCAACTGTTAAAAAAAAAGGAGAAATGTTTACACTATTTCCTTCATAGTGAAACTTAAAAATCTAAATATCTTGGCTGTACGGTCTACACAGTCCACCAATTGTACACAAGTAGGTACTAGTGTATCTACACACGCGAAAGAATTTATGCTAACGGTAGTAGCACATGTAAACAAACATTTAAAAATGTTGAAAACAATTATTTAATTATCAGCGAAGAACCACCCCTAAAGAATCTCTACTTTGACTTCGGGCGCCATCTGTTGTGTGTAAAAAAAGAAGTTTTGGGAATGTAGGTAACTGATTGTTACTAGATAACACACAAACTGTTATTTTTAGTGATTTAAACCATACTTACTAACCAACTCTTATAACCGGATAACATCTTAGCAGAGAGGACCTTTGGCTCAAGAGCCGCGCAGATCTTTAAATGGTGGGAACCTTCGCTGGTAATTAAACAAGATACTAAAGTTTGTACCCTATATTATATGGACAAGAATCCTCGCGGACATGACGGTCTCGAGTGAGCAGTGAAATTACTTACTATTAGGCCTAAACACAGTCATAGATCGATCGAACGAGCGCTGGTCGAACATATCCTGTTCCAAACTGACCCGGAAACCTAATGTTCCTCGACTACCGAACTCGGTCGATCCACCCACACAGAAACGGAGAGTACTCTCGCGATGCCGACTTAACGTACGACGCGGGAACGCGATACGGAAGCCCGACGGAATTAATGTCTGTGTGAAACTTGGCCAAGTTAATACAAAAGGAACGAACTCACATCCCGTTGTCGCGGGCTTGCGACATGGTCCTAAGTCCTGGTTGCGATGGTGAAACCCCGTCAACAGGTGCCGCGGTGCTCTCGAAGGATAGGAGAACTCGCGCCCCGACCTTGGTATGGTACAGCAGCGGAGCCCACTACTGTACTCGCCGTGAAGACATCCTGCGGTCGTGGGGGCGTGGATCCGCCTTGCACTGGGCGCTACACGTCGAGTTGGCGCCGCGATGTCACTCGGCGACCTTCGCCGGCGTGCGAGGGTCTTTCAACCCCATGCCTCTTCGACACGGGCAGAGATCCCGCGGGTAAGGCGCGAATACAACATGCGCGGTTCTCCCACGAATCGCGCCGCGCAGGCGCCGCTCGGGCGCTATTCCGCGGTCGTCCAAGCACCAGCACACACTACGCCCACATCAAAAAAACACGGGAACCTCCCTCGGTTCCGAAATACGGACTCAGCTCGACGAGCTGTCACGACGAGTGTCACTTTCGCCGCCGACAGGCGTGCGGTTAGTACAGCGGACGGAGGATGACTGACAAGACACAACTCCTGTCACTAGTGTCTGGAAAAACGTTGTTTTTTAACGACTCCCATTCACTGTACCGGTGAACATGGCTAACTTACTATCACGTTTTTTTATGAAAATACATAGGAACTATCAGGCTTTACTCGTAGGTTACTATTATCACAGCCAGAGTCCTCAAGACCCTCAGATTCACGAGTTATCTTGAATTAAAGTGAGAACCGCTATTTCGCAAGTCGCGTCACTAGACTCCGATTTGGCTGACGTAGCTTTTGACTTTGACAGCTGATAAAATCTAGAAATTATTTTCGAAATCCGCCCGCTGCCATCGGAACTGGATTCTACGTGAAATTGCGAATCGAACGGTATATAACACGCATAGTGTTTGAGTTGTCCTCAGCGAGATAAACGGTTTTTTTGCTAAGTCATTTGCTTGTGGAATTTAGCTGTGCCGACCTGTTATTCCTGCATTCTGGAACCTCCGACGTCGCGGAACCTGGAGATCAGGTATGGATGTGTGTATTCCATTCAATCATTATTTATGGGCATTGTTTTCTACCTAGATATTCGGACGCCGAAGACCTAACCTCAACTAACCTCTTTGTTTGTATGTATACTACAATACATACAACAACCATTGGGCAAAACAGAAACATTTGGTGCAGGCATTTAAATTTAAATGAAAACTTAATCCAAGATAAACTTCTATCAAATACATACTGAAAAAAAAACGTACACATATACAAAATAATATACACTCATTGTGTACTAATACTAGCTTACATACCAAATTTCAGCTTTCTAGGACTTCAGGAAGTACCCTAGAGGTTTTGATGATCAACATCATTCAGTGAGTCAGTGACGAAATCGGCGTTTTTTAGATATCAATAAAATCTTAAGTATAAGAGCTATGTTACTGAAACTTTATATGTTTAATAAGTCTACTATTGACATCATATCTCAAGAATTTTGTTTATTATCTGGTATAATCCAAACCCAAGTTACGAGGGTTCAAAAAAACGACGAACCGCTTCGAGAAAAGGTAGGTAGTGCCCTTGGGTTGCGCTTCGCTTGGCTCGTCTTGGCGGGGGCACTACCGTGCCCCCAGAGATATATATATATATATATATATATATATATATATACCTTATAATATTCAGGACGAAATATTCGTGCTCATCACACAAATAAATGCCCTTACCGGGATCCGAAGCCGTGACCTCCGGCTTCGTAGGCAGGGTCACTTCAAACTGAGCTAAACCGGTCGTCATCTTGCGGGTTTGCCCGCTATCGCCGCGCAGCTGGTTAATGATATATATCTCGAACAAAGCAGCGTTAACACCATTACAATACGCTCTTTGAAATTATGATAGTGTTATAACGTAATTGAGCACGTTAAGTTGGAGCGCAATGCTGGCGCGAGCAACAGGCGACGCGATGACTGTAACTTGTTACTTCGTTGGAGTTATGTAACGATCGTGGAGTTTGCTGGTTTATTACTTCACTAGCTTCTGCCCGCGACTCCATCCGCTGGATCTCGTGAACTTTCACTCCCCATTTCACCCCCTTATAAAATGATTTCCGTAATGAAAACTATCCTATGTCCTTTCCCGGGGCTCAAACTATCTCTATACCCATGTAAATCGGGCCAGCGGTTTAATTAAGCGTGAAGTGGTGACAGACAGACACACACACTTTCGCATTTATACTATTAGTATAGATTTAGGTACTATTTATTTTAACTTTCTTGCAAACTTTTTTTTTTCAGAGCATCAAGTTAAAAATACAAAAGGCGAACTTAATGCCATAGGGCATTCTCTTCCAGTCAACTTTTACGCTGCAAGATAAGAAAACCAAACAGAAATACAGAAAATGGAAAAATTTAATTAGTTTCATAAGTGATTCAACACAACACCACATACCTAAAGAGCAAGTCGTTTCGCTATTATGGCTGCGATCTTCTGAAGGCTAGTTGCTCTGGTGTTTCTTCAGAAGGGCCGGCCCAAATATGACATATTTGACCCGACTACGGTGGAGCCGAAGGGAAGGAATATGTTTGTTACGTGTGCTTCACCGTAGCGTTTACGACACTGAACCGATTTTGATGAATAAGGTATCAATCGATTCGAATTTATGCTCCGTCGACATGGGCTGTCTTTTGTATGAAACATCTCTTTTTTTCAGTTAGTTTTCCGTAGTTGGGTCATTGTCAGTCAAAAAACAAAAATCGTCTTTTCAGTGGGCAATAGTTAAGGGCTTATGTTTACATATAATATGTTTTTATCGCATAAAATTATTGAAGAGGCGACGCCGTTTATGCGGATTCAGAGTTCAACCAAAAATTAGGCTTTAAACTTTGGCAATATCCACCGAAAAGACGCGAACCTAAATCTGACAATGACCCAGTTGTGATACATTTTTAAAAATGTTTATGTTACAAGTAATGCAAAAATATAAGCTGAGGTTGCCTAGTGGTTCAGGCGTGCGGCTGCCAGGCGGCGCTCGTGGGTTCGAATCCCGGCTCGTACCAATGAGTTTTCCGGAACTTATGTACGGAATATTTACTGTTAGCTTTTCGGTGAAGGGAAACATCGTGAGGAAACCGGTCTAATCCCAATAAGGTCTAGCTTTCCCCCTGGGTCGGAAGGTCAGATGGCAGTCGCTTTCGTAAATCTTGGGATTAAGTAGGTGTCAAACCGGACCCCGGGATCCTTTAGGGCACAACCGGGAACAACGCTGGGATGGTGACAAGTAATGCAATAATTTACTTTAAAAACAAAGTTTTAACAGACTTCAATTTAGTACCCCGCCAAGCCACGAGAGCATTTCCACATTTTTTTTCCAATTTACCACATGAACTGATTTCCGAAAGCAAATACGTTGATTATTAGAGAAATAAACCGAATCGTTGTATGTGGGCCGATAATATTTGGGGACTTCCGTCGATTCCACAAGGATCACCTTTGGCACTTCATTAGTTTCTATTTCAACGGAATCTTATCAGAATCTGTGACGTACTTTTGTACTTTTAAGTACATAAATGAGGAATTGCATACGTCATCCGTGGTCTTCATCACCAATTCCCCTACACCAAATTTATGATTTCCGGGTGTAAATACACGAGGTATAATAGAAAATACCAAAATCACTACACGCGTGCCTAATATGATTGAGGAGTTCCCTCAATTCCTCATGGATCCCATCATCAAACTATATTTTTAAAAAGAATCGGAAGCATATGACGAAGTTCTGAGGTAACAAATATTGAAAATAAAAAATAAAAAAATACAACCGAATTGAGAACTTTTTTGAAGTCGGTTAAAAAACAGCCATTACCGACAGCCGCCCTGTAAGTTGTATCCACGGCTGGATTAGTAGCCGTTATACGTCTTGTCTAATTGGAGTTTGTTCCCAACACTCCCTCATACATTTTTCACGCCGCCGCGGCGCGCCGCTCCGCTAATGTAGCAAGTTACTCGTACAACTTTTAAGGACTGTGTTTACTGTGCATATTACGTTAAAAAAATGTGCATGTATATGTATTTTATTCTGCATTTCAATATGAACTTTAGATGGATAGCGTAAGGTTGGAATTGGATAAGCAGGATAAAGTGTGATTCGAGATTGTCAAAGTTAGGCTTCGATCAGACGAAAGTCGAAACTGAGTTAGTTTGGGGATATGTGGAGTTTGTTTGTAGTTGTTTTGCATCATCTTTTTATGCGTTTTTTATATTATATTTACGTGTAAACTTTGTTATTTGAACAGAAAAATCCATTTATTCTCCTTTTTTTACAATCAACTAGTGTTTTTTCTATTTATTGTTGTTTCATATAACCAGCGAACGAAAAAACCACAGAAGTCTATAAGTAGCACCGCAAAATGGCCCCACAGAATGAGTGCCAGTTGCCATTATGCGGGCATGGGGGCGGGTGGCAAAACGATGCCGGGCAGCCGTTTAGTTCGAACACGCATACCGGGTCGTAGGCACTTGTTTGGGCAGTTTGTAAGGAGCACGCATTCTATGTTTTTTTCGTACGCTGTCTCTTCCTATTTATTAGAAAGCTTAGAAAGTCAGGGATAGTACAGGGGAGGAAAGTTCGCGAATCGCAACCTCAACTTAGGAGAACTTGAGAACGACACTTTTTATTAAATTAATTTCAAAGTTAGCGTGTTTAGCGCTAACATTGAAACGAAGTTACGGCAGCCCTACGTCCGTTTTTGTCGTTAAACTTTCTAATATTGAAGAAAACAAGGTGTTTGTGGCGCTTTTGTGGCGAAATTTTAGCTTTTAGCTAATTTTCACGGTCAGAATGTTGCATTAAGGTATTGACTTTCGGTTTAAGTCCGTCACAGACTACCATCATCATCATATCAGCCGTCAGACGTCCACTGCAACGACAATGCGCCCCGCTCACTTCCACATAAGTTTAGCGATTACAAACATATTATATACTAGCTTCCTTCCGCGAATTCGTCTGCGTGGATCCTGGATACAAACTATCCTATATTTTAATCCAAGCTACAAACTATCTTTGTGCAAAATTTCATAGATATCGGTTGAACCGTGCCCAGTTGTTACTACCGACCTTTATAAAGCCGCCAATTGAGCCTTAGATCTACCCGCAATATTTATGGCCCGCAACGTCAAGTTGCATAAACAAAGATCGAGTTTAGTTGTTGTAATCAGAAACGGTACATCCACAAGTCCCATTGTCATTTGTCACTGTGTTAGATGTGGTTTTAGGTTCAGACGTGTTTTAAAAAAACCCAAGTGATTTCTTTGAAATATGCCTTCGAAAAGGTGATTTTTTTTATTAAATTTGTTTGGTAATGTACCCTAATTATGGTGTTTTCCAAAGGACTATCATTATAGTATAATTTTAATATAAAACTAGTTTTCATTATCACGTTCTTTAGCGTACTTTTTTCAATTGGAAAATTGTGGCGTTATAACGCCCGGTAGCAAAATTGACGTCTACTTATAATTACTGTTTTGCTTATACACCCCTGAAGAAAAAGGCTTTAAGCCTCAAAGAAATAAATGATAACTTACACCATTTGGATTCTGATTAGAGAGGAACAATTCGTGAAAATCGTACCTCTAAATGCCCACTACCTACAAACATAGTCTTCAAAAAGACAGAAAGGGGTACTTTTGCCTACAAGACTAGCCAACCTAAGCAAATTTTAGTCTGTAAATGGAATGACAATAGCGTCCTAAGTGTCGCGTCTAATGTAGAAACAATTGAGCCACTTCATAAAGCTAAACGATTTTCTCAACAATTGAAAAAGTCTGTGTTTATTGATCAACCTGCTATTATAAAGTAACAATGCAAACATGGGTGGAGTGGATCGATCGGATCAAAACATTGGATTATATCGAACGTCTATCCGTGGGAAAAAATGGCATTTCTCATTATTCTGCCACGGTTTGGATATGGCAACTCATAACAGGCAGTTGTATAAACGTGATGGCGGAGAATACGACCACTTGACTTTTCGCAGAGTTGTTGCAAGAGGACTGTTGGAGACCTATAAAAAAAAGAAAAGCGTGGACCCTGTCGCATTCCTCGCAATTATCGAGAAACCTCTCGATATGACCGCATATCAAGACATAATATCTATATAGACATATATCAAGACTCTCAAAGCCGTTGCACAATTTGTAAAAAGAAAAGGCCTACCATACTAGTCATACTTTTGAATCGATTGATGCCTCATTCATCATTTAAATCCAGTAATACAACGTTTATCAATGAAAAAAGTGTTTTTTATTTGAATCCAAAAATATGTTTATTGATACAGGTTGGTAGCCGATCTTACTACCGGGCATTATAACGCCTCACGTTTTCCAGTTTTCCCAGTCGATTAGTATCTTTTATTTTATTTTTCCTATACTACCACTTCTTTATAGTACATCATATTTAAAAATCAAAGCAATCCGACACTAAAAAGTTTCAGTAATAACTGGGTTAAGCGTGATTGAGTAACAAACATCCAAACATCTAAACTTTTACTTTAAACGCATTTAAGGCTGCACATTCGAAATTTTCGTGAAAATGAGTTGTTTTGTAACCGTTTTATACATTATAACGTAACATTTTTGCTGTCGGAAAAAATATATCATAATCTGCAAGATATCCGACGGGTCATAGTGTTCGTAGAAATCCATTTTAACAAAATAAAAATTAGAGAAAAAGAAATCTAGTCACCCCTATTTTTTCACTTGTAACCATTTTACTGCTCCATTTTTTATCAGAATAATATGAAATTTTATAACTTTCTTCATACAATAATGAACAAGGGCATCATTTTCTTACTTTCTTAATTTTCTTAAAAATTTCCCTCGTTTTCTGTAATATTCCGCCAAAGTTCCTACGCCTCCCCGTTTTCGTCCATACGGTCAGTGCGGGACGAGACACGTTGCATGACGGACCTGTGTCAATTTGCGCTGCGCCGAAATTTTTAAATATTTGTGGAAATTGTGGACTATATTTGTTGCATAGAGTGGACAATCCGTTTTGTGATTCGTATAGTAGGTACTAATAAACATTTGCGTATAGTTTAGTTTTTAGTAACAGATAATTTTGTTGCATAGAGTGGACAATCTATTTCGTGGTTTGTAAAGTAGTAGGTACTATAGACAAGACAGCTGACTGACCATCCGTGCACTTTATGTGCATTGTAATAAGGTTCTTGTATAAATACAGGATGGTCTGGCGTTTGTACTGTGTTGGCGTTTGTACCTAATTAACATTTACGTAGGTATAGTTTAGATTTTGTTTTTAGTTCAAGATGGGAAATAATAATAATAAATTCTTTATTTCAGGCCAGTTTGCCTATAGATTGTTAGTAACATACAAATTTACGATACTAGAGTTAGTACGTCTTAGCTTAGGTCTCACAAATTTTTCAATAATTATTTTGGGTCTTTGGGGTTAAATAAGCGCGGGAGGAAAATACGTAATATGAAGAAATTTTACAAGAGAAGAGGAAAAAGAATACACAAGTAAATACCTATTCTATCAAAGTATCAAATATCTAAACAGTATCAAAATTGGGAAATCGCTAAAACCAGACATTTTATTAGTAAATATATTTACTATATCTATTGCTTAGGAGCATGAACAATTATAGAAACAATATTGTTTTATCTGCTCGTATTAATGACTGTCAACTGTTAATAGAATAAGTTCTAATAAAAAAAGTGGGCTTGGCAAATATTGTAAGTACCTACCTATGGGTTGCATGCCAACCGGACATCGGAGATCGAACTTGGCGATACAGCGTTATTATTTGATATGAAACAAAGTATGGTTAACGTACAACTAATCTATAAGTATATATTTACCCGAGGCCGATTTCTGTACAGTCAGCATAATATAGTTAGTTAGCAGCCAAGTTAGCCAAATATATCGGAACGTACATTCATCGAAATAGTCTTTGTTACTATAAGTAGGAGTAAGGAATGTGTTACGATATATTTGGCTACTTTGGATGCTACTAACTATCTGATGCTGACTGTACACGCCATCATCATCAAATCAAGGAAGTAGAACGTAATAAATATACCGAAAATTAGTTTAAAACTTAACAACCTTACAATTACACAAAAGGTAACGGACAGACAGACACACTTTCGCATTTATAATATTAGTATGGAGTATGGATATGGAAGTATGGAAAGTATGGATTATATGTCTTTCCCGATCACGGGACAATGATTTCCCGGACCTTTGGGAGGCGTGCGTGGAGCTCTGAGCCAACACGTAGAGGCCCTTTTGACAATTTAATGAAATGCAAGGAGTACACCAAGCGGATGCTGTCTCTGCCCGTGTCATGGGACGCACACAGTAACAGCACCCGCTGGGGTGTAAGAGTCTATTGCTAGTTGATGGAATTTAAATAAAACGGGTTATTGGGTGAAAATGATGGACTAGTAGCTGGGCTATTGGATGAAACATAGGACCAACCACCCAATAAAACTGTTTCACATTTTATCTCTCGCAGACGGTGACTCGCTAACTGCTAGATGGGCCCCTATTAATTAATAGCGACATAAAAAAATGGCCTAAGGGCAACAGTAGGTATGGATTATTATTATTACCTTTATTTTTTTTCGCACTATTCGTCTCTCTCTTATTAGAATATTTAGTAACAGAGGTATAGTGAGAGAAAAATCGAAAGTATGTCGCGGCCGTCTAGTGCTAGGCGTGCTGAGGGCCTACCGCGAAACGAAACCGAACTTCGTTTGTGTACCTCCCTCTCTGTCGCGCTTGCTAGTTCGAGCGACAATGAGAGATTCGAACGAATTTCGTTTTCACTAGCACGGCTAGCACGAGACGGCCGCGACATACTCACGATTTTTCTCACACTATACCTCTCTTTCCTAATGTTCTAATAAGAGAGAGACCATAGTGCGAGAAAAATCGAGTGTATGTCGCGGCCGTCTCGTGCTAGCCGTGCTGACGGAACTACACTAATCGTAAGTAAATAGTATTATAATAGTAGGGACATAATTTTTGAACTTAATCAATTATGTAATTTATGTATGACAAATATCACGTTTCAATTAAGCATGACGAATGTCACCCACCCAGGTCCACCCTTGCATTGGTAACGATGCGCGATGACGCGTCTGTAACTTAATCTATGTAACGCTTAATAAACGACGGCGGGTTGTATGACTTGCGCGGGGAGAGGGTCGAGGCTCCGCCCATACTCTCAAGGACTTTAGCGGGTATACAAGCCTTACATATAATACCTCTATTAAGGAATATTTATAGCGAGGCATCTTATGATATATTTTGCGTACTAGTTGACACTTCCCAGAGTCCACAAACACACTGAGCTTAGCTGAGTTAGCTATAATATACCAAGGGACGAATGCTTTACGTCCGTCGTCATAACGATCTAAGCAGATAACACTACTTTTGGTGGCACACGGCAACATGGCCAATGTTTAAAAAGTTTATTAGTGAGCCCCTGAGAGGAATGACGCCACATTCACGGTTAGGCGACGCGTGCACCGGCGCAGGCCTGGCGTCTCAAGTCGCCAGAACACATACATAATTTCCTTTATCGAACGATAGCGACTCAAACGAAGTTCTATGCTTCAGCTTGGGCTGAAAATCGTTTTGTATGTCCAGATGTCCCGCTTTCCCGCTGTTTTCCTCTACAGGTCACATTTCTCCACCGATTCTAGGCGAATTTTGTGAGCAGGGTTCGTTCGAGATTAAAAATAAAAAGAAAGGCAGACTTGCTTGTTCTACAGCTCACAGAGCTACTAGTGTACACTGCTGGACATTGCCCTCCCCCAAAAAGTGCCACAACTACCGGTCCTGCGCCAACCGCATCCAGCTGACTCCCGCGACCTTTGCCAGGTCGTCAGCCCACCTCGTCCACCTACGCTGCCCCTCCCGGTACGTGGTTGCCGCTCAAGAACCGAATTTATTGTTAGTAATACGAAAAATGTATACATGTTTTCGAAGTCGACTGTACAAGCGTGAGCGTATCTATGATCGTTCGACAGCACGCGTGTCGCATCGCCCTAAACATAAGAAAGAAAGAATACTTCTCTCGAGAAAACCAGAAACATTTTAAACTTTCTTAGTCTGCATCGTCTGCATCATTCATGTCAACAATTAAATTTACGCCGCCCAAGTAACACCCACAACATCTTACGCATTTTTCTTGTATCACTCATAAATTATTAGGTACCGCCTTACTCATCGTATCAAGAAGTCCGCATAAATATAGCCCGTTTGTGCGTGAGCTCCCAGACTCCGATTGTTCGAGGCACGCACTATGGCTGTCGGCATTATGGTTCCCGTGACCCTCGGTTTAATTTATGCGAAGAAAGATTACAAGACTGGTATGCAGAGCCGAGACAAAGGGATGGATGCCTGCATGTAGTGCTTCATTAGAGGTAGGCGGTTTGTTACGCCCGGTGCGGTTGACAGCTCGGTTGCCTATATTTTGCGTCGCGCTTAATATAAAAGCTAGTTCGGTGCCCTGCGCATAATTTGTGAGTGCTAACAGACAGATTATTAGGTACTACGTTAATAGTACATTACTTGCCTAGGGCGGAATAAAGAATGTCTCAGATAGCAGGTATTTGACACCCGAGCCGAAGGCAAGGGCGATAAATATGCGATCTGAGACTTTTTTAATTACCGCCCGTGGTGATTTCAACATTTTACGTCCCTCCCTGGCCCGGAAGCGGGATTTTCGCGTGCGGTAATTCCTTCTTTATGGCCAGGTATGACGTATATATATTACAGCTTTTATAAACGACTTCACAAAAGGAGGTGCTCAGTTTGACTTGTATATTTGAATGTATGTTTGTCCGCGATTATCTCGCGTTTGGCTGAACTGTTTTTTATATAAAGTTTATAATCATGTATCATTGTTTTTCCGGCTACATTGGTATTGTAAAAACTGTAATCTGGAAGAGCGAGACCTCCTGACACTGGAACATAGTACCTACTAGGAGGTCTCGACGAAAATGTATTTACCACCAAAGGTTGAACGAATAAATTATTAATACCTTCGTCTTTACCACGGTAAAGACGAAGGTATTAATAATTTATTTCGCTCAAAGGTCCGGGACCTCGTGGTCCTGACACACGTGTCAGGACCATGAAGTCCCGGACCTTTGGAGGGCATGCCTGGGGCCAAAGCCAACAGCGCAGACGCCCTTTAAAGACAACAATGATGTCAAGCGAGCGATTTAGACGGCAATAAAAGTAATACAAGTTCAGTGATGGTCCCCGCCAGCTGCAGAGACTATTGCAATGCCAGAAGGTCACGGGCTATTGCCTTATTATTATTATATTATTAATACAAGTTCAGTGATGGTCCCCGCCAGCTGCAGAGACTATTGCAATGCCAGAAGGTCACGGGCTATTGCCTTATTATTATTATATTATTAATACAAGTTCAGTGATGGTCCCCGCCAGCTGCAGAGACTATTGCAATGCCAGAAGGTCACGGGCTATTGCCTTATTATTATTATATTATTAATACAAGTTCAGTGATGGTCCCCGCCAGCTGCAGAGACTATTGCAATGCCAGAAGGTCACGGGCTATTGCCTTATTATTATTATATTATTAATACAAGTTCAGTGTGGTCCCCGCCAGCTGCAGAGACTATTGCAATGCCAGAAGGTCACGGGCTATTGCCTTATTATTATTATATTATTAATACAAGTTCAGTGATGGTCCCCGCCAGCTGCAGAGACTATTGCAATGCCAGAAGGTCACGGGCTATTGCCTTATTATTATTATATTATTAATACAAGTTCAGTGATGGTCCCCGCCAGCTGCAGAGACTATTGCAATGCCAGAAGGTCACGGGCTATTGCCTTATTATTATTATATTATTAATACAAGTTCAGTGATGGTCCCCGCCAGCTGCAGAGACTATTGCAATGCCAGAAGGTCACGGGCTATTGCCTTATTATTATTATATAATTGATACAAGTTCAGTGATGGTCCCCGCCAGCTGCAGAGACTATTGCAATGCCAGAAGGTCACGGGTTATTGCCTTATTATTATTATATTATTAATACAAGTTCAGTGATGGTCCCCGCCAGCTGCAGAGACTATTGCAATGCCAGAAGGTCACGGGCTATTGCCTTATTATTATTATATTATTAATACAAGTTCAGTGATGGTCCCCGCCAGCTGCAGAGACTATTGCAATGCCAGAAGGTCACGGGCTATTGCCTTATTATTATTATATTATTAATACAAGTTCAGTGATGGTCCCCGCCAGCTGCAGAGACTATTGCAATGCCAGAAGGTCACGGGCTATTGCCTTATTATTATTATATTATTAATACAAGTTCAGTGATGGTCCCCGCCAGCTGCAGAGACTATTGCAATGCCAGAAGGTCACGGGCTATTGCCTTATTATTATTATATTATTAATACAAGTTCAGTGATGGTCCCCGCCAGCTGCAGAGACTATTGCAATGCCAGAAGGTCACGGGCTATTGCCTTATTATTATTATATTATTAATACAAGTTCAGTGATGGTCCCCGCCAGCTGCAGAGACTATTGCAATGCCAGAAGGTCACGGGCTATTGCCTTATTATTATTATATTATTAATACAAGTTCAGTGATGGTCCCCGCCAGCTGCAGAGACTATTGCAATGCCAGAAGGTCACGGGCTATTGCCTTATTATTATTATATTATTAATACAAGTTCAGTGATGGTCCCCGCCAGCTGCAGAGACTATTGCAATGCCAGAAGGTCACGGGCTATTGCCTTATTATTATTATATTATTAATACAAGTTCAGTGATGGTCCCCGCCAGCTGCAGAGACTATTGCAATGCCAGAAGGTCACGGGCTATTGCCTTATTATTATTATATTATTAATACAAGTTCAGTGATGGTCCCCGCCAGCTGCAGAGACTATTGCAATGCCAGAAGGTCACGGGCTATTGCCTTATTATTATTATATTATTAATACAAGTTCAGTGATGGTCCCCGCCAGCTGCAGAGACTATTGCAATGCCAGAAGGTCACGGGCTATTGCCTTATTATTATTATATTATTAATACAAGTTCAGTGATGGTCCCCGCCAGCTGCAGAGACTATTGCAATGCCAGAAGGTCACGGGCTATTGCCTTATTATTATTATATTATTAATACAAGTTCAGTGATGGTCCCCGCCAGCTGCAGAGACTATTGCAATGCCAGAAGGTCACGTGCTATTGCGTTATTATTATTATATTATTATTAAAATCTTATATCAAAACAGTAGAGGTCAACAATAGGTGTCATCTATTAACTCAGCGTGTGGACTTTCCAAGCTCATATCCATCTGCGAGCGATACGCAGCGCGCCATGGGCTTATTTATAATATTAAGAAAAGTGAGTGTGTCGTCTTTAGGGTTAAGGGTAAATGCCCACCGCTGTTTCCTCCTAAACTGTATGGCCATTCTCTAAACGTTGACGATAAATTTAAATATCTAGGTCATGTGGTGACAGAGCGGACCTAAAAGACGACGACGACATTGAGTGCGAGCGCAGAGCGTTGTCCGTCAGAGCGAATATGATAGCCCGCAGACTGCTCGAGGGAGGTAAAGCTCACTCTTTTTAGAGCCTATTGTACGCGCTACTACACCAGCAGTCTGTGGGCAGACTATACTATACTATACTATACGATACACGTAAACGGTACAGCGCTCTGCGCGTTCAATATAATAACGCGTACATGATGCTGATGGGGCTGCCTAGGTTCTGTAGCGCGTCAGGGATGTTCGCGCAAGCGCGGGTGGACTGCTTCTACACCAGTATGCGCAAGCGAGCAACCTCCCTGGTGCGCAGAGTCCGGGGTAGCTCCAACAGCATCCTGAGTCCTGACCATGATTGCAGACAGGGTGGACGGCACTTATTTAAACAACTGCTGCCTCATTCGCAGTAATGTGCGTAGGAATATACAAATATTGTTAAATTATAAATTATAATTTAATAATATTTATAACACGAGTAATTAGGTGATAATAATGTTAATAATAGTAATAATAGTAATGATCGAACTGTCATCACGGACAGGACTATTCTACTATACTATACTATACTATACTATACGATACACGTAAACGGTACAGCGCTCTGCGCGTTCAATATAATAACGCGTACATGATGCTGATGGGGCTGCCTAGGTTCTGTAGCGCGTCAGGGATGTTCGCGCAAGCGCGGGTGGACTGCTTCTACACCAGTATGCGCAAGCGAGCAACCTCCCTGGTGCGCAGAGTCCGGGGTAGCTCCAACAGCATCCTGAGTCCTGACCATGATTGCAGACAGGGTGGACGGCACTTATTTAAACAACTGCTGCCTCATTCGCAGTAATGTGCGTGGGAATATACAAATATTGTTAAATTATAAATTATAATTTAATAATATTTATAACACGAGTAATTAGGTGATAATAATGTTAATAATAGTAATAATAGTAATGATCGAACTGTCATCACGGACAGGACTATTCTACTATACTATACTATACTATACTATACGATACACGTAAACGGTACAGCGCTCTGCGCGTTCAATATAATAACGCGTACATGATGCTGATGGGGCTGCCTAGGTTCTGTAGCGCGTCAGGGATGTTCGCGGGAGCGCGGGTGGACTGCTTCTACACCAGTATGCGCAAGCGAGCAACCTCCCTGGTGCGCAGAGTCCGGGGTAGCTCCAACAGCATCCTGAGTCCTGACCATGATTGCAGACAGGGTGGACGGCACTTATTTAAACAACTGCTGCCTCATTCGCAGTAATGTGCGTGGGAATATACAAATATTGTTAAATTATAAATTATAATTTAATAATATTTATAACACGAGTAATTAGGTGATAATAATGTTAATAATAGTAATAATAGTAATGATCGACCTGTCATCACGGACAGGACTATTCTTGCCAATAGGCCTGATATCGTGCTGACAGATCGATGGAAACTTCACCCCGCTCTCCTTGGCAAACGAGAACTGGCGCAGACTTAAAGTAATGAGCGTCGAGGACCGCAGGGCGGTGTGGAGGAGCAAGGAGCTACACGGGCGGTTCTACAAGGCCCTCACAGGACCCGATGTAGATCTGCTCGCGTCGGTGAACTGGCTACGCTTCGGGGATCTCTTCGGGGAAACCGAAGGTTTTGTCTGTGCAATTGCGGACGAAGTTATCATGACGAACAATTACCGGAGGTATATGCTGAAGGACGGTACGGTCGACATTTGTCGGGCATGCCACCGTCCCACTGTGAATCGAGTAGAACATGCAAATGGGACAAAAACCCTTATCAAATATCCAAAAACTCATAATGGTAGGTCATTACTAATGAGTATACATTAAGAGTCCCACGTGTTATTTTTTCCTGCAACCCCCCCTTACATGAGTAATTAAGGTGACTATATAGGATGAGTGCAAATTTACTATGCATTCATTTGCGTAATTGCTCTTGGCTTAAAAATAATTGTGTGCATTTCCAAGTTATTTGTGTTTATTTCATTATTATGGATTCCAATTTGGAGGGTAAGTAGTATTTTTAGACATATATTGATTATAAAAATATTCATTGTATTTTGTAAAACATCAACATGTTTCCGAATAATCATTGGAATTTTACCCTAACTTTGACTTTCATGGTCAAGAAATTACATGTCGGCATCTGTCTACTCTGTGAAATTTATATATAATATACTTATAACTATAAACCGTCATATTTAATAAACTCCCTATCCAACTTTTGAGTAAAACTATTTTTTTTTTTTTTTCTTTCAGAATTCGATTTTTGCATTTCAAAAGTCAATTTCTTCGATGTATGGCAGAGACATTTGAAGGAAGCGAGAAACAACGAAATATATACATTTATATCATCTGAGCATGATTTAAGTGGAATAACCGAGGACTCCCAGAGACAAATTAAGGTAAAGATATCCCAATTTTCATCCAGGATAGCTCAGAAGTGGGATGCTGCTGGTAAATGTAGACAGCGATTTCTCGAGAAGAACTCTGACTGGCTTCATGGTGAACCTATCAAGTTTGAAGTTCATAGACGTACGACGATGCCGTCATCATCCACGGAAGCTGTAGCAGGCCCTGGAAGGCCCCAGAAGGAATTCTCGGACTCTAGCCTGAAGACTAAACGACGACGAGTAGAGAATTTAGTTCAATCTACAAGTTCCGAGGAGTTATTGTTTGCAGCAGAAATTTCGTCACGTCAATCGGGCTCCAAGGAAGTGGCTAGAAGAATGAAGAACATAATTGAAGATAACAAGAGCGGCGACACCTCAGGCAACAAAGAAAACACCAAGTCATGCAAAGAAAACGCTAGATGTTTGACGAATGAAGAAGCTTTGGCGTGCTATATAGATAGCAAATTGACTACATGCACATACAACATCATAAGGCAGTCGACTAGTAAGGTAGGGCATACCGTATTTCCATCATTGTATTGTTTAAAAAAGACTAAAGTTGCATGTTATCCTCCTGAAGATAGCTTTTTGATTAATGAAACGCGTGCTGAAATCAACGTTCAGGCAGTTTTAGATAAAACCGCTGAACGTTTGGTTTTATCACTGGAAGATGTTTTAGATAATTTAGTGTCCCCTTGTTCATCATTCAAACTAATTAGTAAATGGGGTTGCGATGGAAGTTCCGGTCATAGTACATACAAACAAAAGTTTACGAATAGTAATGACACTGATGAATTTTTGTTTGTATATTCGTTCGTTCCGCTTCAATTACGGGATGATGCTGATAATGTCGTTTGGCAGAATCCACGCCCGTCATCTACTGCATATTGTCGTCCAATAAAGTTTATTTTTTCCGAGGAAACAAAAGAATTGACTATTGCCGAAACAAATCGAGTCTTGGAAGAGATAAACGCTTTATTGCCAACATTATGCAAGGTGATGGGAAGGGAAGTTTCTGTTGAACACATTATGCTTTTTACCATGGTTGACGGAAAAATTTGCAATACTATGACCGAAACTTCTTCTGCTCAAAAATGTTTCATTTGTGGAGCTACTCCAAAAGTTATGAATGATGAATCTAGGGAATATATTGCAAATAATGATAATCTTAGTTTTGGTTTATCAACTCTCCATGCTTGGATTAGATGTTTTGAGTGTTTACTTCACATAAGCTATCGCCTTGAAGTAAAAAAGTGGCAACTTAGAGGAGAAGCCGATAAAGCGAATGTAAAGAAACGCTCACTAGAAATTCAAACTAGATTTAAAACGGAAATGGGACTGATCGTTGATAAACCAAAACCAGGCTTTGGTAATACTAATGATGGAAATACAGCTAGAAGATTTTTTGAAAACCCGGAGCTTAGTGCTGCAATTACAGGGTTAGATGTATCACTCATTAAAAAATTTGATATAATACTTCGAGTTCTATCATCGGGCTATGAAATAAATTTAGAAGCGTTTGAAAATTTGACACGGGATATAAGAAAACATTATTTAACTCTCTATTCGTGGTATTACATGCCTGTTACAGTACACAAATTATTGATTCACAGTAGCGACATTATCCGATCAGCACTATTGCCGATTGGACAGTTATCCGAGGAAGCACAAGAAGCTCGAAACAAAGATTGCAGACGATTTAGGGAACATCACACACAAAAACGATCTCGTCAAGCCACGAATAGAGATTTAATGAATATGCTGTTGATTACATCTGACCCTTTAATTAATAGTTTTAGAAATGTACCAAGGCAAAGAGTAAACTCGTTGTCTTCTGATGTTTTAGCATTGTTGAAACCCCCTAGAGTTAATGAAACTAAGTAATAAGTGTCTAGTTTGTTTAGTGTAGATGATCATGACACGTCAATTAATGATTCGCAGGATGAAGATGATGACGGTGAAAGTAATTAATAAAATGACCGCTGTAATTAACTCTAATTGATTTATATGTACCTACTTAAGAATCCTATGTAAATGTAGTTCCTAATTAGTTTTACTTTTCCTTGTAATGGCATGATAATGTTAAAAATGATGTTGATTAAAAGATTACTGCAACAGTAGATTTAGTATTTTATGTGTACATGTAATAAAATATATAATTCATTATTGTACATTCACTTTTATAATATTGTTTTTTCTGAACCCCCACCCTACCCCTCTAAGTCACGAACCAAAGTACATAAACTATACGTATATGTATATTCATACATAATGAGCTCGTATAAGCTCAAAAAACTACTAAAATAATTTTGTCCCATATGCTTGTTCTACTCGATTCACTGTGCGTCCCGGGGAGTCACTCAGGCATATTATCTCCGGTTGTGGTCATCTTGCTAACGGCGAGTACTTGCACAGAATAACCTTGTAACCAGAATTATTCACCAACAACTTGATCTGCTACGGTCTTGTGGCCTCCGAAGTGCCTTACTATAAGTACACACCTGCGCCAGTTCTCGAAAATGGTCGTGCCACGCTCTATTGGGATCGAACTGTCATCACGGACAGGACTATTCTTGCCAATAGGCCTGATATCGTGCTGACAGATCGATGGAAACGCCAGGCAGTGCTCGTCGACATCACCATCCCCCATGACGAGAACCTCGTGAAGGCCGAGAAGGACAAAGCCAGCAAGTACCTAAACCTGGCTCACGAGGTAACCGCCATGTGGGATGTTGATTCGACGATCATCGTCCCGATAGTCGTTTCAGCGAACGGTTTAATAGCGAAGAGTCTCGACCATCACCTCAAGAGACTCTCGCTAGATGGCTGGATCAAGGGTCAGATACAGAAGGCGGTACTCCTGGATACTGCGCGGATAGTCAGGAGATTCCTGTCTCTGGCGCCCTGACCACCGGCAGCTTAGGCCCCGCCTCGCTGCCGGCGGTACCCTAGGTTAGGTTTTTATAATGATTTTATGTTTTGTATGTATAGTTTTATATTTTACTTTTTATATAGTTATTGTAAAAACCTAGCTTAAGATAAAATATGAATAAAGATAGTAATAATATAATATTATTAAATCTGCGGTTACTAACCGTAGTATAAAATTACCAATAAATAAGTATTACTAACACTGATTAATCCAAGTTGGTCTATGATTTGATTTGATTTGATTAAGCATTAAAGTGTCGATTGGGACATTTGTCTCACTTAAAGAGTTCCTAGCACGGTCCACGCAAGTTAAAATGAAATGAAATTTTATTTGCTCGAGACATGGAACAATATACCTACCGACATACATGTTGTACAACATTAGATGGAACAGTGTTTTAGTCATGATCAGCACATCTCGCCACATTCAGCACATAAACAATTTAAACTTGACTTAATATTTTGTCATTTTTTATACAAAATTTTAATAAACATACTTAAAGAATAAATATAATTAAATGTCAGCAATCAATGGCAAATAAATACTTAAGTTACAAAATAATCTTGCACTGAATAATATCATTTTTCTCGTAACAAATTGTATAAACAGGGAACAGGGAATGGTTTGAGAGAAAGTTGCCATATGTCACTTGGTAAATGATTGTATATTTTTATTGCCATTGCATTTAAACAGTTTTTAGTACAAAGCTTAGTATTTTATTTAGCCGGTAATACAAGTCGGTTTGGATATCTAGTGTTAAAACGGTAAACATCGCTTAGCTTCATAAACAGTTCTGGATGTAGCTTGGTGCAAGTTTTTGAAATATAAAACTATGGAACAGTCAGTATTATTAGTCCTGGAACATTTTGAGTGAGGACCTAATTCTCGGCCAGTAGTTAGTCTGGTTAATATAAAACCATGGAACAGTCAGTATTATTAGTCCTGGAACAACATTTTGAGTGAGGACCTAATTCTTGGCTAGTAGTTAGTCTGGTTAATATATAACCATGGAACAGTCAGTATTATTAGTCCTGGAACAATATTTTGAGTGAGGACCTAATTCTTGGCCAGTAGTTAGTCTGGTTAATATAAAACCATGGAACAGTCAGTATTATTAATCCTGGAACATTTTGAGTGAGGACCTAATTCTCGGCCAGTAGTTAGTCTGGTTAATATAAAACCATGGAACAGTCAGTATTATTAGTCCTGGAACAACATTTTGAGTGGGGACCTAATTCTTGGCCAGTAGTTAGTCTGGTTAATATAAAACCATGGAATAGTCAGTATTATTAGTCCTGGAACATTTTGAGTGAGGACCTAATTCTCGGCCAGTAGTTAGTCTGGTTAATATAAAACCATGGAACAGTCAGTAATATTAGTCCTGGAACAACATTTTGAGTGAGGACCTAATTCTTGGCCAGTAGTTAGTCTGGTTAAACAGTAATAGTAAAAAAAATCTGTTGTGACAAAAATTATCCAAAGAATTGTATGGCTAATTTTTGTGTCAAAACGGAACTTTTAACTACTGTTACCAATTAACCAGGCTAACCACTGGGGGTACACGACGTTTTATATAATTTCATTTAATCTATTTTGGTTAGGGATACCATTCAATGTAAATTTTCTTAATACAATGTAACGAATGGTATATTGTTTCAGATAATTTTCAAATGATCTAATGTAACAAGATTCTATGTATAATGATTTAAGGCTATAATTACAGTTAATATAAAAGACATTTACTATATTTATCACTTGGTATAAAACGTGTTTATCATAATGACTTACTTGACATAATTCGTCAATGCTATAAATTTCAGAAGATATATGTTGATATTACAATAAATAACTAGATAAAAACGAATTATTAAAAATAATAATATAATGAATAATAAAATAAATAAGCGAGACCTTTTAAAAAGCGGCCATGTGCGTGTTGGACCACGCACAACGAAGAGTTCCGTGCCTATTAAAAAGGTCGTATCGTTACTGAACTCTTATGGCCTTCCTTAAAGAAAAGGACGTCCTTTTCTTTAAGGAAGGCCGTTTTTTAGAAATATCTCGAAAACCTTTCAACCGATCTTGTTCAAAATAATTTTCACTGAAAGAATTTAATAAGTTCCACGTCCATAATTTTTTCATACTTTTAAAATACACGGTTCAAAAATGAGAGGGGTGGGGGGGGGGGGGGAGGAAATTTTAGTGACTTTCGGGGCGATTATCTCCGACTCTATTCACTTAATCAAAAACATTGCTGAGAAACCTTATTTTTATTTTGAAAGGTCTATCGATTAATGTGCCACATGTGGGCTTGAATAAAAAAAAAACTGTTTTACGTATGGAATTAAAAAAAATTTAGGGGTGTACCCCTAAAAAAATTTTAATCGGAGCACCCTACTATCCACGTGGTCTTGTCTGCCCTACTCCTAGTGTTTATAAAAAGCCGGAGGCACGGAGGGAGAGCAGCCCCCGCCCGCTGTGACAAGTATATAGTATATCATCAAATAAATAAACTTTCAATAACAAAAAAAAACATTGGTCTAAAATAATAGATTAGACCCCCCCCCCCCCCCCGAAAATCGAAATCTTTGTGAGCTCCGTCGGAATGCCTATTAGTCACTGCGTTGTAATCTTCACTTTTCATTCTCCTACTTTCCAAAACGGATGGTCACAGGGAAACGTTAATTGTCATTGTATAGTGCCATCAATTTAACGATGCCGAAATTTTCTAAGTCCCTTTTGCACTTTTAACATATAGCATAATCCACTTAAGGCAGGTCTCTGGTAGGTACGACGACGAGCGAAGTGCGGAAAGGAGGGCGGGAGATAAAGTCCCAGAGACGAAAGCCCCCCTCCGTCAACTTGTTGGCAGACATTAGCGCAATTATTTTAAATAATATATATTTTAAACATATTTATGTCATAAATGCGTTATATGAAAACGCAATTATTTTAAATAATATGTATATTAAACATGTCATAAATACGTTATACGAAAATATAATTATGCCATTTGCAAATTATGTCATTTTGCCTATTATATCAATCGATAATTAGAGTAAAGCAAAATATAGCAAAAGAACTTTTATATCAAACGTTACATTATACTAAATAATTTTATGCCAATTAAATGTATATCAAATGTATGTTAGTTGTATGACATTATATGAAACATTACGCACCCAACTACTGGCCAAGAATTTGGGGAAAAGGGTGAGGCCCTTTTACATAATGTACGTGGTGAGACGCCGCAAAAAGTTAATACACATTTCTTTTGGCTGACTTCATACAAAATATATGATGATGGACCCCAATGTGTGTCAAAAGTGTCATGTTACTCCAGTATGCCGTTTTAAATAGTATGAACCAAATATTTTTTTTATGGAGTCAAGCGTCCTCGAGACTCTTAAACCAAAAATTCTATACAAATATGGATAATTGGATGTATATTGTATAATAAGACCCGGTTAACATACTTAACGGCACTTCTAAACATGTTAAAGCGAATGAGCTTCTCAAGGCAACCTATTGTGTGTTGCTTTCACCAGTTATGATCAAATTACGTTTACATAATTAATGCTCGGTAATGTATCGTAAGAGCTTCAAAGTCAAGGGAACTCAAAATATTTGACTTTTAATGTAACACTTAATTTTTACAAACGCAATGAATAAAAAAGTGCAAAGAGAAAGATAATGTTTTTTTCTTAGTCTGAGCACAAATGTTACCTTTTTAACACCCGACAAAAATGAGAAGTGTAATAAGTATTGCGTGTGTATTTTATCTGTCTAGTTCTGGAGACTACTACTAAATTCCCTCTCACCTGTGGAAGGAGCCCTGTGCTCTGCAGGGGGACGGATATGGGCTAAATGATGGCGATGATCATATTAGATTATTATGAAATACAAGTTCAAAATGAGTTCAGTCAAGTTTACAAACGCGTTTTTCAACATTCATTTTATTGGCAATTGGACAGTTTCGACGGATACCCGCTGCGCGGGGCTCCTATTTCTGGGCAGTTTGCTCTTTGGGCATCGAAGCTACCTAACGAACCTAACCTATTTACCTACTCTTTCGCGATTGTAATGGGTTTCCTGCGGGGAAGATAAATTGAGACGTATTAAAATACGATTCGGGAGCAACACGACTGAGAAAGTAAGCTGAAATGGAAAAAAGCGACTAAAATAAATGTGTTCGGGAAAAAATACCCTTTGAGACAAAATTGATCAAATAATTCAAAACCTCTTAGTAACAATAATAAATATACATTTGGACGACCGCTCATGGACCCAGGCTTCCCTTCCAATAAGGCATGGTGGCCTGGGTATCCGAAAAAAATCCAGTGTTTCACTCCCCGCGTATCTGTCCTCCGTACACAGCTCACTAGAACTTTCCTCCAAAATTTTAAAAACTCCGCCCCAACAAGTCAACATTCCCTTTATGTCTGAAGCCATAGAGGCCTGGACCACCGCTTGTCCGAGCACTGACCTGCCTAGACACCCCAGTTCTCAACGACTGTGGGACGAACCGCTCTGTAGACTGGTACGGGATAACTTGCATCAAACGGCAACCAGTCTCCCAGAGCGCGCTCGGCTCCTTGCCGTTGTTGAATGGGAATCCGGACAGTGGCTCCAAGCTTTGCCTTCCCCACAAATTGGTACGCTGATGGACAATTCCACATTCCGCCTTTCCGTCGCTCTCCGCCTGGGAGTGACCTGCGTTGCCCCACATCGCTGTCGCTGTGGTGACCGAGTCGACCAGCTCGGCCACCATGGTCTATCCTGCTGCAGAAGTGCAGGTCGTGCACCTCGACATGCTAGCCTAAATGATATCATCCGTCGGGCCCTAGCCAGTGCAGGAGCACCTGCCATCTTGGAGCCATCCGGTCTTGCTCGAGATGATGGCAAGAGGCCTGACGGTATGACCCTCGTGCCATGGAAGATGGGAAGACCTTTAGTATGGGATGCGACATGTGCCGACACCCTAGCGCTCTCCCATCTCCGTGGCACCTCCATGAAGGCTGGCTCTGCAGCCAACTCGGTCGAGCTCTTTAAGCGGCGCAAATATGCAAACATCAACAGTGGTTGCATATTTGAGCAGTTTGGGGTTGAGACCCTAGGACCCTGGGGGGAAAGTGCCCACAGGGTCTTTAAGGAGCCGAAATTACGCGTGACCGGAGGGCTGGCTCATACCTCGCACAGAGGATAAGCATAGCCATCCAACGTGGCAATGCTGCCAGCCTTCTGGGCACGTTGCCCAGCGACGGTGAACTGGGGCAAATATTTTATTTGTAAGTTATTTTATTTTATAAGTAGTTTAGTTTTAGATATAGTTATAATAAGTTTATTTTTGTTAATTTAAAATGCGAAAATAAAATTAGCTACAAAGAAAAATTGATTTTGGGGTAAGCGATCTAACAAACCACAAACATGTATTCGTGATACACACAGAATGTCAAACATTAAACAAAAGTCACCATCCTCCTACCGTTGTCCCGGTTGTGCCCTAAACGAGCCCGGGGTCAGCTTTGGCACCTAATCCCAAGTTTTGGCAGAATCACTAGTTTTACGAAAGCGACTGCCACCTGACCATCCAACTCAGAGGGGAAACTAGACCTTATTGGGATTAGACCTGTTTCCTCGCGATGTTTGTATTCACCGACAAACCACTGTTAAATATCAAATGATATTTCATAAATAAATATTTGAGAAAACCCAGTCGTATGAGCTGGGGTTTGAACCCACGTGCCATGAACTTCAGATTGCAAGCCGCGCCTTACCTTACCACTCGGATAAAGTGGCTCTAAGAAACTTAAAATAAAAGTAGATCACGAAATAGCACTTCTTTAAGGAACTTGCATTGTGATTGTCATTTCTTTAACAACATCAATTTTTATTTAAATTCTGTTTAGTCCATTCAAAATGAAAGAAACAAATGAATACAATTTGTTGTCAGTCAAGAGAAGAACCTTTCTTTGCATTCCATTACAAGGGTCGGCAACGCGCATGTAACACCCCTGGAGTTGCAAGCGTCCATAGGTCACGGTAACCACTTACCATCAGGTGGGCCGGAAGCTTGTTTGCCACCGACGTGGTATAAATTTTTTTTACAAGAAATTCTTCTACATTACATCCTTTTTACAATACAAGAAATCGTCAAAGTTCGAATATATCGGAGTCAAACGCTAAACTCTTTAAATCCGATTATGGTCTCCAAACATTAAATTTATCG
This sequence comes from Epinotia bilunana, assembly GCA_947049275.1. Lineage (NCBI taxonomy): Eukaryota > Metazoa > Arthropoda > Insecta > Lepidoptera > Tortricidae > Epinotia > Epinotia bilunana. The sequence continues at coordinate 27,309,710 of OX346256.1, forward strand.
CCTTCCTCGCTAAAAGCAAAAATATGGAGCGGAATTTTCGGGATTATCATTTTTATTTCATTTCTGAATTTACGCGCGAAGTTCTTATTTTTCCGACGTTCCAGAAATACTGTTCGGCTTAGCGTATTGATTTGGGATTGGTTTGGGCTGTAGCGTGCGTTCTCTGCGCTGACTAATCCTAATGGTGGGTGTAGACTAAAGAAGCAAACGAGGACTTTGACGCTTTTCAACTTTTCACTAATTAAAACAAACATACTCATGCCACGATTCCTATAGAGGTCAAATGTGATTATGTAGTGATAGTGCAAGCCTATCGTCCACAATTTATGTTGGACACTAAACGTTGCCAGTAGAAATTTAGTTTTTTGCAAAAGAACTAAACCGATATTTCTACTGGCAAGGTTTAGAGTATATACAGGCTGCATCATCAATGGTTCAGAGCCATTTTAGTATGGGACCCACTTTGTAGTATGAAAAAGAAACACACTTGCTCATACATTTTCGTCAGTATAAAGTGTATATGTGTATATTAAATTGTTTTTTTTTGCATAACACAAAGTTGGTCTCATAGTAAAAGTTGGTCAGAATCGTGAATGGATTTACATTTTGCCACTTCGATTCACGACTTGGGTTTCAGCCTGTAGAAAACAAAAAAAAAAAAAGTACCAGAGTTTGTGTGAACTTTCATTTAAGCAGACAAATCATTTAGATGACCGAAAAGTTAAAAAATCCTGGATTAAGTACCGGGAAAAGAAAGAAATCTTAAAAAATCGTATCCCGATGAAACTAAAGAAAAAAGTACTAGATTCGTGTTTACTCCCCACACTCACATACGGAAGCCAGTCTTGGAAGTACACATCATGGAAAGAAATATAGTAAACACAAAATGATTCCAAAAAATACGACATGAAAACATAGGTACGTCAAAAACAAAATGCATTGAAGCCTTGCATTAAAGTCTAAATGGAAGTAGGCCGTTCATGTGGCAAGAATGCACGAAGAAAAATAGACCAAGATCGTTACGCTATATGGACCGGACCAAAAGGAAAGAGACGACTATACTTGGCAGACCAAATGGCAGAAAAATGGCATAAACTGGAGGAGGCCTTTACCCGAGAGGGGTCCAAACCTACTAATTAGTGGAATATTATGTACTTTTTATACTATATTAGTTAAGTTGGTTATGGAATAGATGGGCTTTTTAATCTTTTATTTTTTATCGTCTACAAAACACTTGAACCCTAAACATAAAAAAATATGTTAATTTCTGTTATACTACTGGTGGGTCTGTGAGTTGGTGGAACTGGCGAGCCTGTCTTTATTACAACATTTTTTTTTATTAACTTAATCGACTACGAAAATCTCACAACATTTCGCGGGAATCGGTTGAGGAACACGACCTGTAGAGGAGAACACCCAGGCATAAAAAATATTTTTTTCCCAAGCTGAAACGGAGAACTTCGTTCGCGTCGCTCGCTCGTCCAGTTAAAGAAGCAATATTAATATGTTATACTATTATTTGCAATCACGATTGACACATTTTTAATACGGGGGTGAAAAATCCATCTAGCCAGGTCTCATATCTAGGAAAATTGGTTTTCTCTGAAAACACGATGCCCAGGTGCTGAAAAATAATATGTTTGTTGACTACTTGCGGACGGAGTACTACAAACGGAGTTAAACTTTAAAGCCGTAAAATTAATGTCATGTTAGAAGGCGAGTGTTCGCTTGGTTTACACATTTTGAAACTATAACATGTTCTGAGTGCTAGCAGGAATACGAATAATGTAAAGAAGTCATCATCTCAGTTAAGGACCTTAACCTGAACCTTAATACTATGCTCATAAAGTGCACGGTTTGTCAGTTAAGGCTGCACATTCGAATGAGTTGTTTGTTTTGTAACCGTTTTATACATTATAATGTAACATTTTTGATGTGGGAAAAAATATATCATAATCTGCAAGATATGCGACGGGTCATAGTTTTCGTAGAAATCTATTTTAACAATAAAAATTAGAGAAAAATAAATCTAAAGTCACCCCTATTTATTCACTTGTAACCATTTTACTGCTCCATTTTTTATCAGAATAATATGAAATTTTATAACTTTCTTCATACAATAATGAACAAGGGCATCATTTTCTTACTTTCTTAATTTTCTTAAAAAATTCCATCGTTTTCTGAATAATTCCGCCAAAGTTCCTACGCCTCCCCGTTTTCGTCCATACGGTCAGTGCGGGACGAGACACGTTGCATGACGGACCTGTGTCAATTTGCGCTGCGCCGAAATTTTTAAATATTTGTGGAAATTGTGGACTATATTTGTTGCATAGAGAGGACAATCCGTTTTGTGATTCGTATAGTAGGTAACTAATAAAAATTTGCGTATAGTTTAGTTTTTAGTGACAGATAATTTTGTTGCATAGAGTGGACAATCTATTTCGTGGTTTGTAAAGTAGTAGGTACTATAGACAAGACAGCTGACTGACCATGCGTGCACTTTATGTGCATTGTAATAAGGTTCTTGTATAAATACAGGATGGTCAGTTAACTGTGTTGGCGTTTGTACCTAATTAACATTTACGTAGGTATAGTTTAGATTTTGTTTTTAGTTCAAGATGGGAAATAATAATAATAAATTCTTTATTTCAGGCCAGTTTGCCCATAGATTGTTAGTAACATACAAATTTACGATACTAGAGTTAGTACGTCTTAGCTTAGGTCTCACAAATTTTACAATAATTATTTTGGGTCTTTGGGGTTAAATAAGCGCAGGAGGAAAATACGTAATATCAAGAAATTTTACAAGAGAAGAGGAAAAAGAATACACAAGTAAATACCTATTCTATCAAAGTATCAAATATCTAAACAGTATCAAAATTGGGAAATCGCTAAAACCAGACATTTTATTAGTAAATATAGAAACAATATTGTTTTATCTGCTCGTATTAATGACTGTCAAGTGTTAATAGAATAAGTTCTAATAAAAAAAGTGGGCTTGGCAAATATTATAAGTACCTACCTATGAGTTGCATGCCAACTCCAAGTTAGATACAGTTATTATTTGATATGAAACAAAGTATGGTTAACGTACAACTAATCTATAAGTATATATTTACCCGAGGCCGATTTCTGTACAGTCAGCATAATATAGTTAGTAGCAGCCAAGTTAGCCAAATATATCGGAACGTATACATTCATCGAAATAGTCTTTGTTACTATAAGTAGGAGTAAGGAATGTGTTACGATATATTTGGCTACTTTGGATGCTACTAATTATCTGATGCTGACTGTACACGCCATCATCATCAAATCAAGGAAGTAGAACGTAATAAATATACCAAAAATTAGTTTAAAACTTAACAACCTTACACTTACACAAAAGGTAACGGACAGACAGACACACTCGCATTTATAATATTAGTATGGAGTATGGATATGGAAGTATGGATAGTACGGATTATATGTCTTTCCCGCTCACGGGACAATGATGTCCCGGACTTTTGGGAGGCGTGCGTGGAGCTCTGAGCCAACACGTAGAGGCCCTTTTGACAATTTAATGAATGCAATGCAATGCATGTCTCTGCCCGTGTCATGGGACGCACACAGAAACAGCACCCGCTGGGGTGTAAGAGTCTATTGCTAGTTGATGGAATCTAAATAAAACGGGTTATTGGGTGAAAATGATGGACTAGTAGCTGGGCTATTGGATGAAACATCGGACGCCTGCCCAATGAAACTGTGTCACATTTTATCTCTGGCAGACGGTGACTCGCTAACTGCTAGATGGGCCCCTATTAATAGCGACATTCAAAAATGACCTAAGGGCAACAGTAGGTATGTATTATTATTATTACCTTTATATTTTTTTCGCACTATCCGTCTCTCTCTTATTAGAATATTTAGTAACAGAGGTATAGTGCGAGAAAAATCGAAAGTATGTCGCGGCCGTCTAGTGCTAGGCGTGCTGAGGGCCTACCGCGAAACGAAACCGAACTTCGATCGTGTATCTCCCTCTCTGTCGCGCTTGCTACTTCGAGCGACAATGAGAGTTATTCGAACGAATTTCGTTTTCACTAGCACGGCTAGCACGAGACGGCCGCGACATACTCTCGATTTTTCTCACACTATACCTCTCTTTCCTAATGTTCTAATAAGAGAGAGACCGATAGTGCGAGAAAAATCGAGTTTATGTCGCGGCCGTCTCGTGCTAGCCGTGCTGACGGAACTTCACTAATCGTAAGTAAATAGTATTATAATAGTAGGGACATAATTTTTGAACTTAGTCAATTATGTAATTTATGTATGACAAATATCACGTTTCAATTAAGCATGACGAATGTCACCCACCCACGTCCACCCTTGCATTGGTAACGATGCGCGATGACGCGTCTGTAACTTAATCTATGTAACGCTTAATAAACGACGGCGGGTTGTGCGACTTGCGCGGGGAGAGGGTCGAGGCTCCGCCCATACGCTCAAAGACTTTAGCGGGTATACAAGCCTTAACTGTGTTTGCGATGGTACGGCCTGAACGCACGCCCCGCTCACAGCGGCGCGGAAACTCAGGTCGCGGACACTCAAGTCGTACACAGACAGAAGGACACAGCCATAATAACAGTACCCGCTCTGTATGTATGGAATGTTGTGTTCCTGGTGTTGAGCAAGGTCGCTACTGAGGGATCTACATTTGTCTCTTGCTACTGACATAACGTGAGCAGAAAAAGATTAACGAATTGGAAAAGTGGTGCTGGATTAGGATGTTAAGAGTGTTGTGGACCAAATTCCGGACCAGCAACTCCATATTGAAGGAGTTGAATATCAGGCAGCGCCTTTCCTCCATTGTCCAGTCCCGCATTCTGACTTTCTTCGGCCACGTGTTACGGCGAGGCAGTGGATCTGTTGAGGGTAGTAGGGACAGGGCAGGATTGAGGAAACAAGACCAGGCGGCCGATCGCCTATGAGATGGACTGACCTGACATTTGTGCACAAGGAAGGCGGCCTTGAGAGACGAAAAAGTTGTACTAAAAAAATGTAATGAAAAAATATGCTACAATAGACATATAAAGTACAAGTGTAGCATAAGAAAATTAATATAATAAGGGAAAATAATTCGTGTAGTTTTGTAAATTGGTACAACTATGTAATGTAAGTCGTCTTCCCTTCACTCATTTTGCGGTGCCCAACAGCGTCCACAATTAATTTTTATTCTCATTACCTAGCAACTAATACAAAAGTTTACCTAATACCCTGTAAACTAACATTGTGGACTGCAATAAATGGCTGAGTATTGATTGGCTGAGTATTGTCAATCTTGCCACGAAACCGACATGACAATCACGACCACTGTGCCAAGCAACTAAGAAGAAGAATCAATATAGCGAATTCTCAAATTAATAAAGGGTCCCATCGGGCTAACAACTCCTCTAGAGCCTCCATGGCTTACGAAGTCTGCTTACCATCAGACAGTTCGTTTGCCTATTGGCCACTGTCATGTTATTAAAAAGGAAACCAAGTCCAATCCAATACCTTTAGAAGAGCAGACCCCCAGGTTTCGTGAGGTGCACGTTCGGTAAACGATTGCCGTGGGGTTTACTCGCAATTTTTACTAGACGCATTTCATTCATACTAGAATGCACTTTAAAAATTCTCCTTATCTTGGAAATAAAATGCAGACGTACCTTCTAGTCCCGCGCTATTATGACATTTATTAGCGTCCTGGGTATTTTGTCATTAAATTAAACGATTTTATAACGTTATTGTTACTCTCTTTTATTTATGATCTGACATTAAGCATTACAATGAAGATCTTAAGAAATTTTACATTCCTTGTTATTTGCTGCTATCCATACTTCATAAACTCGTAGTAATACCAAAATTAAAATAAACGGCCCTCTAACTGACATGGAATATTTTTAGGGTGAGGCCAGACGAGCGTAATTTATATACCGAAATGTCCATCTATGGGTGAGCCAAAATTACGCGACTCACCCTTAATCGCAAGTCTTCAGATATACTTACTATAATTGTCGGAGAACATTTATGGCAACACTGAACTGAGTATGTTTTTCTAAAGTATTGAAATATATTTTTCAACACAATAGTTCGTAACGTACCTCTTATTGTGTTGCTTTTAGGCTCATAATCCTGGATATTAAACACGCATGTTTTATAACATTACGACACTTGTGTGTTATGGTTATATCCCGATTAAGTCACGTTGGCAACTTGCAGCAAGATGTATGCATGCATACAGTGCATTCATAAAGTAACCGGGTTGTTCAGAATGTACAGCTTTTTTTATTCTCGGCAAATGGATTCTTTCTCGACTAAACAAATTAAATCCTTTTTGTTAGGTAATTGACTATTTCTTTTTGGATATGATATAGAAACGGTTAATTTCGTAAAACTATTCACTTTTGATAACATTTTACATTAATTAATAAAGATAACATTTTAAAACGAAATTATTTATTTTATTTTGTATTCGCTGTTTAGAGATTTCATCTAATACGCGCGCACTGCGCCAACTTCACGAAAAAAAATCTGTTGCGCGCCATTATAGACTATTTCACAGATATTTGTAAACATTGTTAATGCGTGTTTGTTTATTAACAAAAATGTTGACTCGTGGTGACTAGAAAAGTGATAAAAAGAATGGACGCCACTGGAAATTCTTAGCGACGTATACAACATGTGAGTAAAAACCTGTTGCCATAAATAAGTAAAGGAAATAACTTGGCAGGCCTATACAATTTTTATCCTATGAAAAGGACTTTTTCCTCGCAAAATGTGTTGAAAAACGTTATAGGAAACGCGTGAGCTTTGATAATTACATCAGAGACGGAACTATCACGCGAGCCGCAGGTGAACGTGATAATTCCGCCTCTGATGTAATTATCAACATACCTCACTTGTATCACAATGTACTATTTTCTCACACATTCAACCATGTTAATTAGTGATGGCGTTCATTTAAAGATGGTTTTACTCTACTAATGTCAGTCTTCCTAGCTGAAGAATTAGTGAGGGCGTTTGTTTAAAGATGGTTTTACTGTGCTAATGTCAGTCTTCCTAGCTAAACAATTTGTGAGGGCGTTCATTTAAAGATTGTTTACTCTACTAATGTCAGTCTTCCTAGCTAAACAATTAGTGAGGGCGTTTGTTTAAAGATGGTTTTACTGTGCTAATGTCAGGCTTCCTAGCTGAACAATTAGTGAGGGCGTTAATTTAAAGATTGTTTTACTCTACTAATGTCAGTCTTCCTAGCTAAACAATTAGTGAGGGCGTTTGTTTAAAGATGGTTTTACTGTGCTAATGTCAGTCTTGCTAGCTGAACAATTAGTGAGGGCGTTTGTTTAAAGATGGTTTTACTGTGCTAATGTCAGTCTTTCTAGCTAAACAATTAGTGAGGGCGTTTGTTTAAAGATGGTTTTACTGTGCTAATGTCAGTCTTGCTAGCTCAACAATTAGTGAGGGCGTTCATTTAAAGATAGTTTTACTCTACTAAATGTCAGTCTTGCTAGCTGAACAATTAGTGAGGGCGTTTGTTTAAAGATGATTTCACTCTACTAAATATCAGTTTTGCTAGCTGAAACAATTAGTGAGGGCGTTTGTTTAAAGATGGTTTTACTGTGCTAATGTCAGTCTTGCTAGCTGAACAATTAGTGAGGGCGTTCATTTAAAGATGGTTTTACTGTGCTAATGTCAGTCTTCCTAGCTAAACAATTAGTGAGGGCGTTTGTTTAAAGATGGTTTCACTCTACTAAATGTCAGTCTTGCTAGCTGAACAATTAGTGAGGGCGTTTGTTTAAAGATGGTTTTACTGTGCTAATGTCAGTCTTTCTAGCTGAACAATTAGTGAGGGCGTTCATTTAAAGATAGTTTTACTCTACTAAATGTCAGTCTTGCTAGCTGAACAATTAGTGAGGGCGTTCATTTAAAGATAGTTTTACTCTACTAAATGTCAGTCTTGCTAGCTGACGAATTAGTGAGGGCGTTTGTTTAAAGATGGTTTTACTGTGCTAATGTCAGTCTTTCTAGCCGAACAATTAGTGAGGGCGTTCATTTAAAGATAGTTTTACTCTACTAAATGTCAGTCTTGCTAGCTGAACAATTAGTGAGGGCGTTTGTTTAAAGATGGTTTTACTCTACTAAATGTCAGTCTTGCTAGCTGAACAATTAGTGAGGGCGTTTGTTTAAAGATGGTTTTACTGTGCTAATGTCAGTCTTTCTAGCTGAACAATTAGTGAGGGCGTGCATTTAAAGATAGTTTTACTCTACTAAATGTCAGTCTTGCTAGCTGAACAATTAGTGAGGGCGTTTGTTTAAAGATGGTTTCACTCTACTAAATGTCAGTCTTGCTAGCTGAACAATTAGTGAGGGCGTTTGTTTAAAGATGGTTGTACTGTGCTAATGTCAGTCTTGCTAGCTGAACAATTAGTGAGGGCGTTCATTTAAAGATAGTTTTACTCTACTAAATGTCAGTCTTGCTAGCTGAACAATTAGTGAGGGCGTTTGTTTAAAGATGGTTTCACTCTACTAAATGTCAGTCTTGCTAGCTGAACAATTAGTGAGGGCGTTTGTTTAAAGATGGTTTCACTCTACTAAATGTCAGTCTTGCTAGCTGAACAATTAGTGAGGGCGTTTGTTTAAAGATGGTTGTACTGTGCTAATGTCAGTCTTGCTAGCTGAACAATTAGTGAGGGCGTTCATTTAAAGATAGTTTTACTCTACTAAATGTCAGTCTTGCTAGCTGAACAATTAGTGAGGGCGTTTGTTTAAAGATGGTTTCACTCTACTAAATGTCAGTCTTGCTAGCTGAACAATTAGTGAGGGCGTTTGTTTAAAGATGGTTTTACTGTGCTAATGTCAGTCTTGCTAGCTGAACAATTAGTGAGGGCGTTCATTTAAAGATGGTTTCACTCTACTAATGTCAGTCTTCCGCTGAACGTGATCATGGTCCTTATTAGTCATAGGTGGAGTCAGCTTTTCTGTATATTTTTTCTCTATTTCGCTCCCTACAAGGTGCTTACTAGTTGCTTTATACTTACGAATGAGCGAATCGAAGAAAGCCCTCCCTTTCAGCTTGGGCCAGAATTCTTTAGTGCGTCCGGATGTCCTGATATTCTGCCGTCTGGCTGTATTCCTCTACAGATCGCATTTCTCAATCACTCCTCGTGAAATGTTGTGAACAGGTTCATTAATTATATGTATATACGAACGTCATTTTGTCAGTCTGTCTTGTATGTCTAATTGATGGTCACCATTTAACGCTTTAAACGCAGAACCAATTTCAACTTTAGTCTAAATGTTTTATGCTCAGAGAAGTTAATAACGTTTTATTCCGGAATAAGGAATTGAGGGACGCTTGAAAGTATAACGACGTATGAATTAAATTCTACGCAAAGAAGCAGCAAACACAGTCTATTTTATCATATTTTAATTTTAGCAAGCGTATTCTGTAAAATGTCACTGTCCCAACCAGGTAAAATGTCTAGGTAATGTGCCTCTAAATGATCCTCATACCTACCAAAAGTCCTCGACCAAAGTCGTCAAGCATTATTACTACACGAGCAATGTGCGCTACATTGTTATTTTAGGCGCCTCTGAAATTCCACACTCACATATAAACAATAATCTACACAAGCTCACATCTCTTTCAAGTTCACAATCTAACAACAACCCTAAAAACTTATAGTTAAAGATCATTGTTCAAAGAATAGTCCGAGATGGATATGAGATTGTTGAAATTATGCTTGATATTTAGTTTTAATAACGACCAAGCCCCAGGGTTGAAGGTGGCCATTCGTTATTTCGCCGCGACGCGACTTAATGTATCATGATAAATTAAAATTGTTCTGTACCTATTCAATTTGCGAACGCATTCGACCATTTTATTAGTGAAACCTCAACTGGGCGACGAAGCGAATTGTTTGTCTGAAAATGAACTGCGTTTGCAGTTGTTTTTATGATTCATCGCGGGAAAAGTATACAGAGTGGGAAGTGGTGAATTTATTATGATTGTAAGCGGCTTTTCGGATTGGTTGTGTTAATCGTACACGATTACGTGATAATTTGGAAAACGAAAATGCTTTTGCGAAGAGAATTCAGCCGTATGATGATGTTTATGGCTAGGCTTAGGACTCTTGGATGCTCGCCGTGGTTTTAGAGTAGCCATATGTTCAAATTTGAAATGTTTTTTTTTTTCGAAGTCAAAATCAAAGTACATATATATAAACATGACATAAAGAACAAAATATAGAGGACTTTTCTTCATCATATTTTAACTCGCTATAAGGCTCTAACCAGCATCGGCACTCAATTCCACAAGCCGTAAAACTATTCATTTTAAATTATATCAAAAATTGCTTAAACCGTCTAATCAAAAATGTCAAACTCAAGTGTTTTTCTTTTACTTTTTATTTGAAAATTAATTGTCAGTAGTCTGTCACAATCACAACACAAGTATCAAAGAGGATGCACCTGTCAACTGCGACTTGTGTAGTAGAGTTATGAATTATGATAAAATTAATTGCGGTCATAATAACGTGTTTATTACCGATATATCCGCATAAATCATGACATCTAATATAATATTCTATTTTTACACTATGACTTGGAAAAAAATATTTTAACATAATGGCGACTCCCTGGATTCTAGAACCACGGCGAACATCCAAAAGTCCTAAGCCTATCTATGACCGTGATATCAGGTTAATATGATTACGTTTGAAACCTCACACCTTTGATTTGGGAGAAAAAATAAATTGATCCATCATAATTATATGGACGGTATTTCTATGGGGTGTATGGACTCATAGACGTTCACATTTTATACTTTTTTTAATACTTAGCTACGGTCATATCTAAACTACGAAACTCTGTCTCTTCTATGAAAATATAGTAAATCTTAATTCAAAAATTTAAATATTTACGTATTACTATGCAAATTTGGATACTCAAGTTTAACATAATATCTTTACAGTAGCAACAGAAGTAACATGAGAAAACGGTAAATGTCCCGGCGGTGGAAAGCTTAAGGCGCTTGTCCCACCGCCGGCGAGTAGTAAGCCAGTGTTCCTTCGTGCTACTGGCTCAAGCGAGTAAAAGCGAGTAAGAATTACTATGAGAGTACTCGCTACTCGCCGGCAGTGGGACAAGTGCCTAATGTTGAATAGTTGACACTATGGTTCCATTGTTTTAACATAAGATTGAAAGTGTCATGCATTAGGCCAGTGGCGGGCCAGTGCCCGCCACTGGCCTAATGCATGACACTTTGCAACGACCCAGTGGTCGTTTACCTTAAAAGTAACACAATAAACAAATGCTTCTGTACAAATTTTGCCGAGAGATGTGTAGTGTCCGGATCCAGTACATTACAAACGTTGGTAGGTGCCGAGAGACTTGAGTATTCGCATGTACCAGAACATCGAACAGAGTTGAGAATAGAGCCAAACATGGCTTAGAACATTTTCACGAAGATTTCAGACTTAATGGTAGCGTGTGTTTTTTTTTTAATACGACGGTGGCAAACAAGCGTACGGCCCGCCTGGCGGTAAGCGGACACCGCAGCCTATAGACGCATGCAACTCCAAAGGAGTAACATGGGCGTTGCCGACCCTTGATATGTTTGAGGATTCGCCGTGTTGACAGCTGAAGGAACAAATTCCCTCGCTCTCAACACAACGCATCCTCGGGAGCTCTGGCTGTTATACTGATAAACATACACGACTCAGCGACTCCTGTTTCATTTCCACTGTGCATATTTGAAAGATGAGGCTACCCTCAAGCTCAAGCCCTATTACAAGCTTTTGTTTCGTTTCACCTGTCCCGGTGTCTGTGATTAAGTCTGAAAGTTAAATTTGACCCACTTCCCGGTGACCGATTGGATGACAATTTATTATATGATTATGATTATACAGAAAAGTACAGTCAGCAAAAAAAAATGTACAGAAAATGAAATTTTTGACAGAAACTTGTCTCGCGTCGCGCTCGCGGCGTCAGCTGTGAAACTTAGCCCCACTGTGCACTGGGAAGCTAGCGAGTACCGACAGCGTTAGGCGTGCGGGAGGTGTGGGTGTGGGAGAGGGGCGGCGGCCGATCAATAAGAAAAAATAGCTCGATTCGGCAAAAAGCTCGAAGCAAATGTACAGTTGTTTCGCTAGAACACTTTTGTCTTTTTTTTAAGTTTTTACCTGTAATGTTGCAGTGATGTGGTTTTTTGTATGGAGACAGTTTGGAAGCTGGAGAGTGACATAGGCTACTTTTTCCAGCGGGAAAAAATCTAATTCCCACGGGAAAATTCAATATGTTACATTTTCCTATAACCACGCGGGCGAAGCCGCGGGCATATCAGCTAGTTGTTATATATGCAGATTCAGATTCATTTATTGCTGATTGAAAATTGACATTATATTTTACAAATTTTCTTTGTATATAAATAAAATGCATTCACAGAAAGCTCGTCAGGTACATACAATAAATTTGTTACAATCATTTCTAATAATAATAATTAACAAGGACAGACAGAAATACCAATTTAAAACAATATTGATCGTAGTAATGTCAAAAAAATATAATAAAACGTCAGAAACTAGAAAAATAAAAAGATACGTATCTAGGGTATCTTAGCATAATGATAGAGTGCTCATTACATTACGAGTGAATGCTCCAGTGTACAAGCACCTTAAAACACGCCTCAATTCACGCAGTTCCCTCCGCGTACCGCTCATTACAATGTTCCCCGTCACGCCCGCAGTTCGCCCCGGCAGTTCATCAGCGAACAAAGGTTCACGTCGTGTTCCGTATATTCATGAATTCAGCCCTCAGCCATTCATAACTTTTTTCACCCCGCCTCACCTCTCGACCCTTGTCTATCATGATACCGGAATTCGGAGTGATACCACTTACTCCAGGAAAAATACGGTTTTGAAATCATTAATTTGTAATCAAAATAATAAATAATAATAATAGATATAAATGAAAAAAAAACAATTAATATGCTGTTTTTTTCTGTGTATGATTTATATTGAATATTGTAGAGCAAATGTAAAATAAAAATAAAAACATTTATTAATATATTTCTGATTTTTTTGTGGCTCATTATCATTAAGGTCGGTTCGTTTTCCATACAAAACATATTTTGATATTCGCAGGCTAACAGCGTAATATTATGAGAAACGTATGATATGAATACAACTTTCATAAATTGGCTTTCCATTTGCGCGAAAGTCCCCCTTTCCTAGAATAAACTTTTTATGCAAGTTCTAGAATAATTTTGAGAAATTAGTTAGGGGCGTGGCGTAATACTATGTGAAAACTATTTTTAATTACATATATAGGGTACAACCTACCTGAAGCCGCGTTTAGAATGGAATTGAAGGTGACAGTTTTGCCGTATACTTACGTATACTTATACTTAATTTAACATTATAAGAAAAGACAGCTGCTATTCGATTCCCAAACTAATTTACATTTGTTCTTTAATATCCATACTAATATTATAAATGCGAAAGTGTGTCTGTCTGTCTGTTAATCGATTTGGATGAAATTTGGTACAGAGATAGTTTGAGTCCTGGAGAAGGACATAGGATAGTTTTTATCCCGAAAATCATCCCCCAAGGGGATGAAGTGGGGGATGAAAATTTGAATGAAGCTACGATATAAACGAGTTCCACGCGGACGGAGTCGCGGGCAGAAGCTAGTTCAATATAATTCATACAAACAATACTCAATACTCAATCATTTATTGCATTCCACAATGTTAGTTTACAGGAATTTAGGTAAACTTAAGTTTTAGTTGCTAGTGAAGAGAAGAAGACTTACATACTTATGTAAAGTTCTGCTTTTTATAACTTGCATATTCTGTGCAATGTGCAAATTATAAAGAAAATCACATGTACTTTGCCAAGTATCCATACTTAGTGCAAAAGAAAAGTACGTGTTGCGGGAGTGAATTCGGCAGCCATTTTTGCCAAGCGCTTTTAACCGGCTTCCCGCGCGCGTTTAAAACTCCGCGACGTCAGGTGACAGTTCCGCGGACTCTATGTTGGCAGTACTTCGATTACGTCAAGTTGATAAGTGACGTATAATGACAGTGACAGCTGATGTCGCCGAGTAGTTTACGCATTTATTTTGAAGATTTTGTTTTTAAAGTCCTGAAAGATGACGCCCAATTCAACGGTTCCTGACCCTGCGTAGATGTTGAAGCAGCTTAAGGCGAGGCGACGCGCCTTGAAAGGAGCCATAACGCGAGGGGAAACATTTATCAACGAGTGCAAAGTGTCAACAAACAGTCAGTTGTGCGCGAGAAAACAAAGCATTGTAAGTACTTTTAATAATTATGAATCGATCAATATCGAAATACAAACCCTGGATGAAAATGATGACGAGGACATTTCAGTGGTTGAAAATAAATACTACTATGTGATAGGTAAATTGGACGAGTCCATAAAAAGTTTGAATAACAATAATGGTACAAGCAGTGAACACAATAATTCACACAACTCTACAAGCTCCAAGCTTCCAAACATTGAGATCCCATATTTTGATGGAAAAGACTACCAAATTCAAACCATTTATGGATCTCTTTTGTGCTGTTTTTGACAAAAATCCATCACTGTCAAATGTACAGAAATTATTTTACCTGCGCAAATACCTAACAAATGATGCTTTAGTTATATTATAAACCTACCAATTGAAAATGAATCATATCCTGAGGCTATGGAATTATTAAAAAAGCGTTTTGACAATAAGCCACGCCTAGTTACCACTCACATCAATGTGCTTTTAGATCTGCCCTCAATGCAGAAGGGTACTGCTGCAAATATCAGGACATTCATTTCACAAGTCCAGCAACAATTGTATGCTCTTAAGAACTTGCAGCAGCCCATCAAGGAGTGGGATATGCTATTAATTTCAGTTTTGACAAGAAAGTTAGACTCTTTTACCAACCGTGCATATCACCTTGACCGTGTGGACCCAGATAAAATGCCTTCTATGGCTGAATTTATAGCCTTTTTGGAAAAGCGTGCTATCTTGAAGAAAGTCCACCAGAGAGAAATCCCACTCATGAAGTTAAATTTCAGTACAAACCAAACACTTACAATAAAGTGACTAATTTAGTTACAAACAGCTATAACACTCCTTGTGCATATTGTACAAAACAACAGCATCCTCTGTATTCATGCGCAAAATTTCAAATGGCAACTGTAAAGGATAGATTAGACTATGTAAAAGCAAATAATTTGTGCAATGTGTGCCTGAAACAACATAGAAATAGTTGTAAATTTACTTTTAAGTGCAAAATTTGTAAACAAGGGCACAATACTTTGTTACATGAGGACGGACCCACAAACACACCTCAGGAACCAATGGTTAATTGTCATTCAAATGTGCATACATGCAGAAATGTCTTGTTACCTTTTATAAAGGTCAAGGTTCAAGACAGCAATGGTCATGGACATATTGTTAAAGCGCTACTTGATAGTGGCAGCCAAGCTTCGCTAATGACCCAAGAATTAGCTGATAAATTAAAATTAGAGACCAAAAAGAGAATACCAACATTATTGGCATATGTCAGAAATTAAATAAAATGAAACAATGTATGAGTGTTAAATTTTATTCATGCATACATAATTTAAATGTCAAAGACAGCTGCTATATAGTTGATAAGATAACACCATGTTTGTCACAGCATCATGTTAATGTTTCAAAAATGAAAATTCCTGAAAATGTGAGTTTATCAGATGTACATTTCAATGACCCATCGGACATTTCCATGCTTCTTGGAGCACATGTTTATTTTAATGCACTTTTAGTTGGACACATCAAACTGGAAAATGGTCCAGTTTTGCAAAATACTGTATTTGAGTATGTTGTTGGAGGTAAAGTGGATTGTATAAAATCATGCCAGGCATCAAATGTTGCTATGGTGTCCAATTTTGTTACCTGTGAAAGCAGAAATGACAAGTTAGAAAACATAATGGAACAATTTTGGCACACAGAGAAAATTCCTGGAGAACCTGCAATGAATATTGACAATAATAAGCAAGTTATTGAGTTTAAAAAGGCAGAGGAAATATTTGAAACATCAGTAAAGTTGGAAAATAATATATTTCAAGTCGACTTACCATTAAAGGTTCCGATGAACTCCAGCTGGGTGATTCCTTCTCAGCTGCCCTGCCAAGGTTCCTCTGTCTGGAAAAAAAGTTTAGGAGCAATCCACATTACTTCGAGCAATATAAAAAATGTATAAAATAATACCTAGATTTGGGGCATGCCAAGATTGAAGACATCAGTGATTATGACTTATACAATGGTGCTGTATATTTTTTATCTCATTTTGCTGTGGTAAATGAGGGTAGTAAAACAACAACTTACGGATTAAAGGCGTCCACTTACCTGACTACGCGTTGCTTGTTAGAACTGGCATCTAGGTACAAAGAGCATGTCCTTTGGCTGCAGCAGTTATAAAGCAAAATACTTACGTCGATGATATTATCGGCGGGGCTGATGATGTACAGTTGCTGAAAAAACTGAAAAGAGAACTTGTAAGTCTATTAGAATTGGGGGGATTTAAGTTGCACAAATGGTGCTCAAATGTTGATGAGGTCCTCTCTGATATCCCTGCATATTTTGATCAGTTAGACTTGAATAAGGATAATGTGATAAAAACGTTAGGAGTCAAATATGACATAAATAATGATTCATTTACATTTGAAAGCCCAAAAGAAGATGAAAATAAATTAAATACAAAAAGGGCAATTTTAAGTTTTATCGGTGGAATCTGTGACCCTGGGATTAATAAGTCCAGTTGTTGTATTAGCTAAAATGTATATGCAGCGAATTTGGGCATTACGATGCGATTGGGACACCAGATTGCCTGAGGAACAGCTCGACACTTGGAGAAAATACCTGAAAAAATTAAATGAGATGGATAAAATAGAAATAAAAAGATGTTTAAATGTGAATAATATTGCTGAAGTTGAATTGGTGGGATACTCAGATGCTTCAATCAAAGCCTATGGATGCTGATTATATCTGAGAATAACTGATAAAAATAATAAAGTACATGTAGATCTTCTATGCTCCAAGTCTCGAGTTGCACCCTCAGGAAAGGTGCTCACAACACCACAGCTTGAGCTGAACGCAGCCTTACTTTTAGCTCAATTAGTGAACAAGGTCAGCAAAACATTAAAATGTCGATTTGAGCATGACACGAAATTATTTCCCAAATAGTACTCGTGGGGATCAATAATCCACCTAAATCAAATACTTACATAAACAATAGAGTAAAACAAATACATACCTTAGTAGGTTCCTCCATATGGGGCTATGTCAAAACTTCAGAGAACCCGGCAGATTGTCTGTCTCGGGCAATATCTCCAGAGAAGTTGAGATCTCATGACTTGTGGTTTCATGGGCCAGCAAGCTTGTTAAGTCCTGATTTTGATGTTAAAACGCATCAGAAATGAGGCTATCCGCAGCAGAACCAAGGTAACCGATATAGCCCTCCGAATCGCTAACCTTAAGTGGCAGTGGGCGAGGCACGTTGCACGTAGAACCGATGGCCGATGGGGCGGAAAGGTTCTCGAGTGGCGACCACGTACCGGAAGGCGCAGCGTGGGTAGGCCCCCCACAAGGTGGACTGATGACCTGGTATAGGTCGCGGGAGTCCGCTGGATGCGGGTGGCGCAGGACCGGTCATTGTGGCACTATTTGGGGGAGGCCTATGTCCAGCAGTGGACGTCTTTCGGCTGATATGATAATGATGATGATGATGATGATGATGATGATGATGATGATGATAGTGGAGCAGAAGCTACGTTAGTCTAGTGGTTCAGGCACGCGGCTGTCAAGTGGCGATCGTGGGTTCGAATCCCGGGTCGTACCAATGAGTTTTCCGGAAATTATGTACGGAATATTTACCGTTAGCTTTTCGCTGAAGGAAAACATCGTGAGGGAGGAAACCGGTCTAATCCCAATAAGGTCTAGTTTTCTCTCTGGGTTAGAAGGTTAGATGGCGGTCGTTTTCTTTAAACACTAGTGCCTATGCCCAATCTTGGGATAAGGTGTCAAAGCGGACCTCGGGCTCCTTTTAGGGCACAACCGGGAAAAACGCTGGGAGGATGAGTGGTAGCACTAGCGATCTAATTAACTCTACAGTTTTTTACTGCTGGCTGTACTTTTTTTAAGTCAGCAATTACTCATTAAGCCCTTAGGAGGCGGTATGTTCGCCTGGCGACAAGCCCCTTTTCATCAATAAATATATTTAAATATAAATATTCGCGGACAATCTTACACAGATCGACCTAGTCCCAAACTAAGATCCCGCTGGGTCGAAGTGCATCCGAAAGGGCCCTCATCTAGATAAGATAAGATAAGTCCCAAACTAAGCAAAGCTTGTACTATGTGTACTAGACGACGATAAACATCCTTATATAGATAAATAAATACTTAAATACATATAAAACATCCATGGCTCAGGAACAAATATTCGTGCTCATCACACAAATAAATGCCCTTACCGCGATTCGAACCCAGGACCTCTTGCTTCGTAGGCAGGGTCACTACCAACTAGGCTAAAACGGTTGTCAATAAAATAAAAGCTTGTCATGTGTAATTGAGGAATTCCTATGATCATTAGCCGCCGTCCGTCTTGATTACATAGCTGCGGCCGTAGACAGGGCCGACGAAACACTTTTCGTTAACATCTGTCATTCCCATACATTTTATTAGTTTTCGATTGGCGTTAGCGCTTGTCGATTGAAACCTTGTCTAGAGGCCCCAGTTTGGTTATAACGAAATATTGCACTGTCAACTTAGGCCAAATTTACAAAAATATGTATACACGACTGTAGTGCCTTAACATTAGGGTCGTGTTTAGGTACATATTTTTGGAACTTTGGCTGTATCGATCTCTTTGTTGTCGACTGTACATAAATATGCCAAAAGCAGAAAGCGAGTAAAAAACGATTTGTAATTTTTGTAAAGATAAGTACTTATATACTGTCTAGCAAGTCACTTATTTACATAGATTTTATTTAACAGTGCAAGTTCAATATAATAATAAGCTTGTAATAAATAGGCCATCACCAACGTCAACGTCGGTTTGACTGGTAGAGAATGCCATTTGGCATTAAGTCCGCCTTTTGTACAATAAGATTTCTGTTGAGCAATAAAGTTTAAATAAATAAACGTCGCCACGTTTTATAATTCATATTTAATTTCAATTTTGTATTAAAAACTACACAGAAAAAAACATTTCTTAAATCAATGCAAATATCGTAGATCCAAGACAATATTGTCTTCCATATAAGGAACACAATATTGTTTCAAATGTAAAATAATATTTTGTTAAGATTGTTGTACTCATCTGAAAGAATATGTTGTTAATAGAAGATTCAGAGTATGTTTTTGTTTAAGATGTGTTGTATTTTTGACTGAAGCATTATTATTTTGTTCATCTGACATACTTAATTCTTAAATTAACAATATGCCACTCTTGTTATGACTATAAATCGTTTTGATTAGAGTTGTAAGTTTTCTCGTAATGCAAATGCCTTTATCCTACTAATATTATAAATGCGAAAGTTTAGATGTTTGGATGTTTGTTACTCAATCACGCTTAAACGGCTGAACCGATTTGAATTAAATTTTGCACGAAGATAGTTTATAGCCTGGATTAAAATATAGGATAGTTTTTATTCCGGGTCCAGGCGGACGAAGTCGCGGGCGGAAGCTAGTTCTTAATATATGAAACTGACACTTAATTTAACAATCTGGCTCAGTTGTATCGACTATCTAATGTTCTCAAATTGACTATTCGGTATTTTCAAATTAATGATTCGAGTCGGTTGTAATAACGAGTGTGTATTCTCAAAATAACAATCCCATATATTCAGATTAATAATTAGGATCTGTTATATTGTAAAAGCGGATTATCAATATGATAACTTAATATTTTAGTTTATTTAAATATAAAACAGCACGAGCGAAGTATTTTATTTATTACAATGATATAACATGAAACTTACAGACCGAGAGGGCGCCGTCGGTAACCATAAGTAATCGAGTACCGACAAGAGACCGCTCTGCTGCTCATCTACAATCTTTGGACGGAAAGTAGAATTTTAAGAATAATCTGTTTCTGGTATATTAAATTATTGAACTTCTTTTGATAATTTAAAATACTTAAACCAACGATACTAATTACGTATCCAACAAAGCAAAACTATTAGTTTAAGATTGTAGTGGATATTGAGTTCAATTATATACCCAATTATATAGTTGGATGGAGACACGTAGTTTCCTTTTAAAAATAGACTGCATCAGTTAAATGATAGGGTAAATGTTCTACTGATCATTTGAAATACTTAAACCAACAGTAGTAATAATATTCATCTAACAAAGCATAATGATTAGTTTAAGATTTTGGCGTAAGTTCCATTCAAATTAAACTGTCTCTGTTCTATTAAATTATTGACCTTCCTTGAATATTTTAAATCACTTAAATCAACAATAGTATGATATGTACCCAACAAAACAATACGATTAGCTTAAGATTGTACTGGATGTTCAACCCAATCGTAAGTATATATTGTTGGAACAAGAGACAGAAAGTCTCCTTTTAAAAATAGACTACTTCAGTTCAATGAAAGGGCAAAATTTCTACTGACAATTTGAAATACTTGAAACAACAATATTATATTGTTGTTTAATGATTCAAGAATATGTGTTTTTAATGTGACAATACCTGTTCATTCCGTCGATGACACGATTGTTTAGTTGATAACATTTTTGAGTTACATCAAGCATATAATTGTCTTAATGTAAATGAATTTACTTGCTTCAAGAAATAACTTTGACAATTTAATTTTTTACATTGAACAAACCTGAAACTGTTAATTGAAGTATACATGCTTACTCCAAGAATATATTTTGTAAAACTCCGTAACAATGTTCAATTTCTTGGTTTGAGAAATGTTTTTTTTTCGTGTAGCTTCTGCCCGCGACACTGTCCGCGTGGAACTCGTTTATATCGTAGCTCCATACAAACTTTCACCACCCATTTCATTTTATTCCGGGAATCATTATTCCCGGGATAAAATATATCCCATGTCATTCCCCGGGCGGGAATGAAATAGCAAATTTCATCTGAATCGGTTTAGCGGTTTAAGCGTAAAGAGGTAACGGACAGAGAGACACACTTTCGCATTTATAATTATTAGTATGGATATGCAATAGGAGCTCCAGATTACGCTACAGACTAAATGAATACAAATAAATTAAACTATTTCTGGCAGTGCCTGGTGCAAGCCGATACAGATTGCTTTGTTGAAATTGTTTAAACGATCCGAGACGAATGATAAACGATACTTCTTTGAAGCTTCTTCGACTGTAATAGACGAGGGATTTAGGAATAGTCAATAACAGCAACGTTTTCATAAAGTTGTGTAGGTACTTTCCATATTTTATGGTATGGATAATATATTATGGTGTTTAAGGAAATTAAAGTAGTAAATCATACATTTTTTTACAATATATTTTAAAATAAATAAGTAAACATTGTATGAGACAGAGATTCGGAAACATTATGTACCTATGACCGCCGGCCAGGCGACCGATTAGCCTAGTGGGTGGCAACGCTGCCTACGAAGCTGAAGCCTGCTGAGTCCTGGATTCGAATCCCGGTAAGGGCAAATATTTGTGTGATGAGCATGAATATTTGTTTCCGAGTGTTGGATGTTTTCTATGTACGAGTATGTTACCCCAAAATTATCGACTCACAAGCGCTAAGCTACGTACGTAACTGCCTACACAAGGTGATTACTCTGATTATGCGAGATTAAACATGATTAATACCCAGGCTTTGTGGAAACTAGTTGAGCATCTGAGGCTTAAGACGCAGTTCGAAATGGAAACTTTAGCGACAAATCTGTTAACGTTGGATGGTTTAAGGTATTTGTGCTGAATTGCTAAGCCTTCATTTCATCTTGGTTTTAAAACCGCCGACTCATAATGAAGGGTGTTATAAGTTTGACATGTCTGTGTATCTGTGTGTCTGTCTGTGTGGCATCGTAGCTCTTTTTTTTTATACGACGGTGGCAAACCCGTACGGCCCGCCCGATGGTAAGCGGACACCGCAGCCTATAGACGCATGCAACTCCAAAGGAGTAACATCGGGCGTTGCCGGCCCTTGATATGTTTGAGGATTCGCCGTGTTGACAGCTGATTTCCGTTCGTGTTCGTTACGTTTTCATAGAATCGGTTCAGTCGGTTTTGAGATATTGAACTTTGACATTATTGTGTAGTACCTATAGCTTGCCTGCAAGTTCATCCGCGTAGACTCGTTAATCGCCTTACTAAAATCTAATAGCGAAGTATGCAATTAGACTTCAGATAAAGAGAAAAAGATTGACGCAGCATTACGATCAACCTACGGCCATACCTAATAATCAATCCACGGATAGTTTTCCTTACCAGCAGTTACATTTTGACACATTTTCTACGGATAATCTGTCAAAATGTAACTGCTGGTAAGGAAAACTATCCGTGGATTGATTATTGGGAATGGCCGCTAGTGAAGCAGGTTTTTAACTTTGACAAATATTTAGTAGCGCAAGTATCTAACCGTAATTAAGCCACAAACTAAATTGCACAGAACTCGAAATGTGTGACATTGACAGCATTGCGACACGTACTGAATTGCAATTTAGTTTGTATATGTGTGTGTAAATTGAGCGGACTAATTTTTGATCGAAAACAATAAAATATTGCTTTATTATTTAAATAAAAGAAAAACACCATTATTTCCGTTTTATCCTTTTCGGATACGGAACCCTAAAAGTGAATTAAAATAATTTGAATTGGTTATATTTCAGAATACTACTATGTCACAACCATTCAATATCAATTTTAAGAGTATTATTTATTTACGTAAGCGCATCGCAATAATATATTATTAAATTATCTAAGAGAATGCGTCCACATTTTCATTGATAGCATCATTACGTAATGTTTACAGTGTCTGATCAATTCGGCATTCTATTACAGAAGCCTAATTGATTTTTCCCACCCCAGCCACTGATTTACAACAAACGCAATTTCGTTGCAAAAACCCCCGTTTGTACCCGGTACAGAACTATTGTATTGCATCGAGGAATTTAATATCCCCTGTTTCCCTGTAGCATAACTGTTTGAAATTATCTAACCGTTACATTTCTCCCGTATTCACGCGTTTTAATTACGAGAGAGTAGCTATTAGGGAGGACGCACTCGGCGACATTTTGCAGCGATTCAGTTGCGCGTTTTGGTATTAGCGTGCGACTGCATCGCGGCATGTGGCCCCTTGTTGCATTTGCAACGCGCGACAGAAGCGATGCAGGTAGTGATACAAAACGCGCGACTGTCACGATGCAGTCGCGCTGCTTACATTCAGCACCGCTTCTGCATCGATGCGAAAGCGCGACTGTGTTGATTCACCAGAGCGCGGCTGTTTCGCGCGACATCGAAAATAGGAAGAGTGGGGAGAGGAGCCCACGACTGCATCGCGACGGTATCGATACGGTATCGGGGCTACCGGGGGTACCGATGCTGAATCGAGGACTCATTGTGTTAATTGTGTGCGAGGGTATATGACCAGCGACAGCATCGCAACTGTATCGCTACTGAATCGTTGCAAAAAGTCGCTGTCTGATACCTCCCTTAGAGAGCGTACAGCGGAGTGTCATGTCGCTTATTATATATTGAAGCAGCCAAACCGGGGAAGGACGTATCTACGACCGCAGCCATAATTAAGGCCGAGCCGAGACCGGCTATTTGACACCCAGACCTTGCGCCGCGCGTCGTCGTCTTAACGTGTTTTTGTGATGTTACAAGTTTTGTATATTGCTATGTATGTTAATCTGTAAGGTCTTGCCTGACTCAGATAAATAAATAAATAAATTAAAATAAATAAAATTTAATTAATCCACTAAGTACCTACTACTAGTACCGTTGTGTTCTTGGCAGGAGGTAAAGGAGGTAAGGACATCAGGGCAGGCCTTTTCGTCTTTCTGTCATCATATTTTTTTAATATAAAAAACTCCGATGAGAATCAGACATGTTAAAATATTATAAAAACAAGACACTTACGTTTTTAAGGTCGAAAATCACTCGACATGCCTAGAACCGATTCGCGGTTCTAAGTCATGAGCACACGCGTTGTCAGCGCATTTAGCACTGTGGCTGTGTGCCCGTGCCCCGCTCGCTCCATTCGGCGGTCCATTTTCGACCTGAAAATCGTTGGTGACTCGTTTACCGTGTATTGTAATATATTATAATAACTCTTCTTATTAACGCTCCAATGTATCCTCTGGAGCCGTAATCGGCCATAGGTTATGGGATCTGCTTAGTATCAGGTAGGCTGTGTGCTCGTTTGCTACCGTCGTGGTATAAACACTGGGTATTAACACCGACTCTATCTGAGAGAAGTGTAGCATTTGAGTGTTGTAAAAGTAAAAAGCACTAAGTACTTACTTCAACTAATGCTTATGCCCGAGAGAAAACAAATGTTGCACAATCGACCACCGGGATCGGAATGTTCTCACCGAACGGGCCGGGCCGGAGCGCTAGGGGCGTTTTACAAGCTGCCGCAGGAATTTGAAGCTTTAATATAGATGTTACATTTCATATTTTAATGAATTTACGGCCGGTCGGCTCCTCGCGGACGTGGCCGGCTGCGGTCAGCTATCATAGCATGTGACCGGATCTGTCCGGCTTTGCCTACTGCACTCTTTTAAAATGCGGTCGGCTGCCGCCGGGTGCTCGCGCATCCGTTGCGACTCGGCCCGGCCCGGTCGGTGGGAATCGTACATTAGCCTCGTTGGTCGAGACTCTGTTTCCAAGCTCACGGCTCTGTATTCAAATCCCGGTTAAGATGCCGCCAGGTGTGCTGCGATGAGCATGAATATGGATTCTGAGTCTCGGGAGTTTTCTATGTATTGTACCAATTGATATCTATTAAATTATCGTCGTCAAGTACCCAAAATACTAATCACTTTATTCTGCTTAGGTACTATATGGGGTATTTCGTTTTTTGTAATATTGTCGAATAATTGTATTTTTTGTACAATCTTGGTCCGTATGCCGTTTTTGGTCTCAGGTGAATCTCAAATAAACACTCGTGTACGCTCTGGCTTACTGTACTTTTGCTGTAACTCTAAGGTATATGCGCGGGCCCCACGGTACACAACCAATCGAATTGTCTTTTTACCCCCCACATACAGCATTTTAATTTAGCGATACCATACCAAACCTTTTGAAGAGGCAACATACAAAGCTATATTTGAACCGCACTCATTTTTGGAACAAATTTAATATTCCCAGTGAAGTAGGTACGAACGTAATCGCAAAGCTCCGCAACATGGCTCCCAGCAAACGTGGTAACAACATTACTTATACGAGACAGATAAAATGTTCATCTTGAATTGCAAAGTAACATAGGCATTGTCTTATGAACCTTCTTGAATCCATTAAAATTGAGTGGCTGCGAAAATTTCTCTCCTACATTCATCATCAGTTTTATGCGCACTCGATCGAGTTTATAGCATATAAAATATTGACGGTTTATGCGAGTTGGCTTCTAAAATGTGTTTTATGAGGCTGTTTATAACCGATTTATAGGATGGCGTGATTACGCATAATTTAATATATATATTGATTGCTATAAATCTGCAGTTTACAGGATAACTCACGTAACACCTTATAATATTATACTAGCATATGTTTGCTGAATAAATGTATGTATAGGATGTGTTATGGTTGGTACACTGATACACTTCTACAGACTACATAATTTTATAAATATTGCAGTAAAAGGTTTGTTTTTGTGTTTGACGAGCACTTTAGCCTAGTTCATCGGTTCCGAACCAGGAGGTAATTAGCCATGTGGGGGTAACGGTAGTTTTTTAGGTTTATCGCTGTTGGTATCTCTCTTCTACTTATTTAAGAGCTAAGCTTTTGTCGATGTAGCTCAAAGTAGGCCCTCCATCTACTCTAATCCCAGGCAACCTCTTTGACGTCTGGATGCGACCTAACATCAACTCTTTTTGTTTGAGCTGCTCTATGTAGTTTATTTTAGGTCTTCCTCTTCCTCGCTTCCCCTCTATCTGTTGTATCCTTAAGTCATTTTGGCCATTTTGTTCCTTACCGATACCGACTTTTGTGCAAACAATATAAATTTAGTTATCTCGTATTACAGAAAATAAGCACGTTTCACTTTCCATCCTTAGCATCCTTTATCTATTTTATCTATTTATCTTAGCTATATCATCCTAGATTTGAAAGAAGTTCCATCAGAATACCTGTGTATCTACGTGCACAAACGTGATGAGACTCGTAAAACATAAATCCAGACTGTCTTCTCTCCGATTATTTTTTAAAGAATTAAAACAAGCTAAACGACCTAATCCTTGACGCTGTGCGAGTGTATGATGACGGGCACTTTATGTCGAAGTGACGAATGACGAAGTGGCTTTCATTCGAATAAGGGTTATATATACATTTAACGTCTTTGTGTATCTGTGTATGTGTGGCATCGCAGCTCCCAAAGAGATGAATAAAAATGAGTAGAAACAAATGTAGGGCCACAATCTGAACACAACGTTTGCTCTGGCGACCTCACTTACCACCAGGAAAACGACACCAAATACACACAAGTAAAAGTGCTCTTGTGGCCTATTTGCGGAATAAATAATTGATTTTGATTTTGACCCACAAAGCAAGAACGAGAAGTATCATATCGCTCGTACCTAGTGAAGATAGCCAGTTCTATTATTAACAATGCTTAACGACAGCGAAACGAACCATAATTTGACCTCCCATTACACTCTCTCAAACTTTATTAGGTACTATCTTCCACCCGCGACTTCGTCTGCGTGGACCCAGGATAATAGCTATCCTTTATTTTAATCCAAGCTATAAACTATCTTCGTGCAAAATTTGATCCAAATCGGTTGAGACGTTTAGGCGTGATTGAGTAACATCAAACGTCTAATCATCCAAACTTTCGCATAATTATAATATTAGTAGGATTACCCCAAAATAAATAAGGCAAAAATTGTGTCCAATGACGAAAGTTCTGTTCAAATATCTCGAAAAATTGGAAGCTACAACCGTTCTAATGATTTTATGACGTCACGGACCCCGAGCGTCACAGTAAATGATATTCGTTTCAGAAGGTGCGTTTTACGGAAGAGGGACAAAACTTTGGGCATTAATAACTTTGTGATTATTCATTTCTTTGTTACTTTTTCCTGCATTTGACTATATTTTAAGCTCCTTTCGAGAAAATTCAACATTACTGATTATTCAATTGGTTGTCAACGGGTACGCTATATGATTTCGAAGTGATTTGTTCGATGGTTTTCAAAGTTCATAATTCCGAATGTTCCGTTTTTGAGTTTTCAGGGGTTTAATAATACTAACCTACGTAACTTTTAGCGGAAAATTGCGTTCAGTATTTTATAAATTCTGAATTCAATTCAATTCAATTAATTTTATTTCGGACCAAGTCCATAACGTGTTAGTAACATTTTACTTAAATCTAGGGTTAATATTATATTAATACAAATTAACACATAAGGGTGCATGCAGTTGCACCCAGTGCTTCAGCCACGGTGTGTCCCACCTGTCGACCAGCGTGCACAGGATGGTACTCGAGCTGGCGCGCCACCTTCTCAGCAGCGAGCTACAGCGCTTCCTGGAGTACATGATCGCGTGGAAGCCGTCGACCCGCCCCTCCGCGAACATGCCCGAGGCGCTGCAGTGCCGCGGCACTGCAGCGCCAGCGGCAATAACTATTTTTTTGAACAATTGACCTTTGTAGTGTCTGTGTGTGTGTATGTGTGTGTGTGTGTTTGTGTGTTCTCATTGTCAACATCCCTATTGTCACGACACTCGAGGCCAAGTTACTTTGGACAAGTGAGGTGTGTTAAGACAGATTGTGAAGTCGAGTTTACAGCTCATTGGTTCGCTGAGCACTTTCTTTGTATTATTGAGCTCAGGCTAGAAAAACAGCCACTTTGTTAGATTGGTGGGTCTTTGAGAGCCAATTTCAAAAGGTTTGACCGTAATCTGTGGGAAACGGAGGTTTATTACCCGACTGCCGAAGGAGAGGAGGGTTATGTATTTCGAGAGTATGTAGGTATGTATGTCTGTATGAATTATTCTTTGGCACGCCCTACAGCCTAAAACGTTTGACGGATTTCAACATATGAGGTGTCGTTGGATTCCTCTTAATCGTAGGAGTGACATAAGCTATAATGTTTGTATATATTTGTTTTTACTTGTTTTGCAAAATGATTATGAGGATTGTGTGTTTGCGTCTAGTTGTCACGGTTCAACTAACTCGTACTAACGATCCCGTTAGTTAGTTGAACGCGAAGCGACGTTAACGGTATTCTTAGTTCCAGCTTGGGCCACAATTCTTTCGTATGTCCAGATGTCCGGCTGTTCTCTACAGGTTGAATTTCTCAACCGATTCCCGTGAAAATTTGAGAGCAGGTTTATAATTATTTACTAGCGACCCGCCCCGGCTTCGCATGGGTACTATATTTTACAAATATAAACCTTCCTCTTGAATCACTCTATCTATTTAAAAAACCGTATCAAAATCCGTTGCGTAGTTTTAAAGATCGAAGCATACATAGGGACAGACAGCGGGAAGCGACTTTGTTTTATACTATGTAGTGATTTATCGATGATAAAAACGAAAGTAAAAGTTATTAGTTGCACAACAATCGGCCCGGTCTTAAATAAAATAAAAATAAAGCAGCTTATTTGCGTCCCACTGCAGGGTACAGGCCTCCTCTCACGGGTCAGAGGAAACGGATAGTGGTTTCAGTGCAGTGCACAGTGGTTCAGTGCGGGTTGGATACTTCACATACACGTTTGAATTCTTCGCAGATGTGTGCAGGTTTCCTCACTACGTTTTTCCTTCACCGAGAAGCTAACGTAAACGGGTAAGGACCAAATTCTTGGCCAGTAGTTAGCCTGGTTAGTCGGTTATTAGCCAGACAAACTGAAGAAGAGGACAAAGTTCTGTTGTGACACAAAAAATGACCATATAATTGTATGGTAAAATTTCGTGTCACAACGGAAAACTTTCTGGCCAAGAATTTGGTCCTTACCCAAACATCAAATAATATACCGTCAA
This sequence comes from Epinotia bilunana, assembly GCA_947049275.1. Classification (NCBI taxonomy): domain Eukaryota; kingdom Metazoa; phylum Arthropoda; class Insecta; order Lepidoptera; family Tortricidae; genus Epinotia; species Epinotia bilunana. The sequence goes on from OX346256.1 coordinate 27,338,910, forward strand.
ACATAAGCTCCGAACAACTCATTGGTACGAGCCAGGATTTGAACCCACTACCGCCGTTTGACAGCCGCATGCATGACCTGCCGCACTAGGCTACCGTAGTTCAAAGCAATGAGAGTTTAACATTTTCCATCATTTTAAGATTCAATATTCCTAGTCACGGCACCAAACCTCTCTATTCAAAATTAAATACGTTAGTAGATACGAGTTAGGTCAGCTTCGAAGTTAGATAATTAATACCTACAGGTATTTGGTAACCCAGTAAATGATATTCGCTATTTGCTTTCAGCGGTTTGAAAAGGCTTCAGAGACTTGGTTGTTGCTTAGCGTATTGTAATTTCAGATTTTAGACAACTCGTTTTCATGTATCATCTGGATACCAAAACTGGAGTATTATTAGAACAACGGTTATTTGATGCTTTCAATCCAGGAACTGAGACCAGTACCTAGATATTTGCTACCGTATCCAGCAATGGACGTCTTTCCGCTGGTACTTATATGATGATCAAAGGTTATCACAATATTAAGGACAGTCTGTTTAAGGATAGCGTCCACCATAGTTAGTTAGTTGTACTGTTGTATGTTACTTTAGTTGTACTGGGCTCTTTTCCGCAAGTCAACATCCAGTGTGCCTATTTTGCGTGAAATGGTGGGGTAGCGCTACTCTAACCACCCCAGCTTCTCTAGAAAGTTGGTGAGTGCCTTTGTGTTCCTGACTGCGTTCCGTAGTGTGTCTCTCCAGACACACTACGGTAGGGTCTCCACCCTAATAGGTGCTTTTTCCTGTATACTTCTACCTGCTTGCAGTCCAGTAGAATATGTTTGGTCGTTTCCTCCGCCTCCATGCAGGCTCTGCACATGGGGCTGTCTGTGATACCCATGTTGTACAGGTGTCTGTTCAGGGTGTTATGTCCTGTTATAGCGTGCACCATATTTTATGACCGGTTTAGGCCCAGTTTTTTATAGATGGGTTAGATTAATTTATTTTTGGTGAAAATGTTAGGCCAATTAGCCTAACTGGGTTGAAATTAAGGTAACAATTAATTTAAAATGTACTAAAAATAAATCAGGTATGAAAATCAATAAAATTATAACTCACACCGTTTATATAATATATGTATCTCTCTCTATAGTTAATGTAGACATATTATATGAATCGTAATAGAGTAATGCGTCAAAAGCATACAGCCAGTAATGCCCCCTTTAAAGCTCCCACGGACAGCCGTCGGGAACGATCGTCGTTAGCTTTCAACCAAATCTTATCATCTAAAAACTAGTACCGACAATCTTTGTTGTTATTTGCCTGGAAGGTTAGAACACGAAGTTGGTTGCCTCCGAATCAAATATGTCCATTGAACGACGTACGCTGCAGCTATATAGAAGACTTAATTCACATATGACAAAGTTTACGAAATAACACTTCTATTCGAAACATTAAACGCCCAACGTACCGACCTGGCCAGCCATCTATCAAAAAACCGAAATTAATATTTATAATCACAGATAGCTGTTTCTTATCAGCTTTTCGACATTTTCTCTCGCGGTAGGTACCTACCTGGATGCCGGATGGTACATATATTTCATAAAAAGAACTGTTGGTTAGCACTAAACACTGTATCACAAAACACAAGTAAATTGATGATAATAACACACATAAGTAAAATTTTGTAACACAAACAAAACAAATGCCTGCCTATTCTACCAGGTGACAACTACAAAGTTTATAGTTATCTACCGTAGAGATAAATTTAGTGATTTACTATATATTGATTTAAACTTTCACGATTCTCACACATCATTTTTACTAAACGGGACTTAATCGTGGGTGTGGTCGCACCTAAATGCGGGTAGTTCGGAAAACCCGCGCAGCAAGAAGATGTTGATACCCGCTCAAGCCAGTTGTCCCGTGTGAGGTAAATAAATAAGTTAATTATACGCGATTAAGTCCCGTTTAGTAAAAAATATTAGTGATTTACTTTCATTCGGCACAAATGGAAAATCGTCAACACGAAATGACCCTTTTCAAATTGGACCAAAAGTAATACCATCAAAAGTGAATTTGGTGTAAATGTCTATACTTTTTTATGACCATTTTTTTTCTTGTTCTAAATGAATGTAGCTGAAATGGAATTTTGACTAGTTTGAAATACATAGGTTCATATTTAAATACGTGGAATGTGAATGTTGTCCCATTATAATTAAAATCAAAATTTACTATGAAAATCGTCTAGTATAATATTCACATACGACATATTTCCGATCTTTGGAGTGTACCTAATTCCATACGGACTTATTTCTTTTGACCTATATCTAACTCCTACGACCTATATTGTAATAATGTAATTTTTACTTTTATGTCGTAAATAAATTCTAGCATTATTCAATTTTCCATGTCGAGGATTTTCAAATTGACATTCTTCAGATTCGATCTACATTCCGAGTTGGCAATTTTCAAATTGTGTTGAATAACAGACAGTAAAACGATTTACTTAGTCTTGCATTACAACCAAATCGGCAACCGGAAGACAAACAAATCGTCTATAACGGCTTGTTTTCGGTTCGTTAAGCATTTCATACGTTACTTTGATTTTTTCCTACTCTCCACGCTTTAGAATTCAAAGGCATTAGGGAGCGTAAATGTTTGAGAACCCGTCGTTTACGTCGTGAACTTTTGTATTGCTGACTCTTTTACAAAGAAAAGGCCTTTTTCATTCTTATTTAATTCTGAATTATACTGCCGTCTTTGCCGCGCTTGGTGGTAAAGTTTATTAGAGCTTGTAATAGGATTGTAACAAATATTGTGTTCCTATTTTTTTTTCTACGCATCGATTAATCACTTGTCAATTAAATAAAAACAAATCGTATCACGTCTTTTTACAAGTGTGTTATTGTTTTTTCCATTGACCTAACAAAAAACAACAAATTAAAAGGAAAAGTTCAAAAAGTATTTTTCGAGCTGTATTTGAACCTGCAGCCTTGGCTTACGCACTTTTGATAGCTCAGTTGGTTTAGAGCGACTAGTCCGTATACCAGTAGGTTGCTGGGTCAAACCAAGCTAAGAGCAATATATTTTATGTATTATATTAAAAAAAGATATAATTTTCGGTAGCAGACGCTACTGCGCACTGGCTCTAATCCTGTGTGTGAAAATATACGATCATCATGTTTTACAAGTTTTTGAGCAAATCGAGAAACGCGTTATCAGCCTCGTTACCGTCGAATTCATACATAACAAGCGCAATAATTTTAACACGTTCCCAGAAACGTGTCCACATTCATCGTCCCAGCTTTGGTCCCGGGGGTATATCGGACTTAACATACGTACTTCCGACATAAAAAAAATTGGAGCGACCTAGACCGATGGATTTGAAACACAAAGATTGACGATAGCTGTATTCAACTTTTCAGAAAGTTGCACGTGTCGCCCTTCCCGTGCCTACGAGTATATATAAGAGAAGTGTGTGTATTTATCACGTCAAAGTCACAATATTTTCTTTAAGGCAAAGAGAAACAAGAGTCAGACTGAGTAATATAAATTCTTTACAATAAGTTACTTACCTACTTATAATAAGTTACTTATAATACTTATAACAAATTACTATTATTGACTACAATTTATTATTGATTAAGTAAGTATATCTATTAGGAGACATATTTATAACATGTGTATTAAAATATACAACCGTATACCAAATGACATAAAATGAAGACAAGGACATAGTGTAAAGGACTTCTTTGATAGCAATAGGATATTATGATGATTATTATTAACACATTGCTTTATTTTTACTTTCTGGAATTGATTATTTATGCACCTATATGTAATGAAACTCAAGACATTTGCATGCATGTGGGCTAAATAGTCTAACTACACTGTTCTGTAAAAAAATTGACATCTATATTATATACGGATTATTCGTCGTTCGTGCCAATATCGTTTCTTCCTGTTCGCAATTCTGCACAATCTGAATTCCACACAATAGTATTCCACCACAGTCATTCGGTCATTCAGTAGAGATTATTCCTGTTACCAATCCTACACAACAGCGCTTAATCACATTCGCTACTCCCTTTCGCCTGGCCATCTGCCTATAAACATTAACGAAATTTTCCATCTCACCTTCCAACCCAGACCAAAAACTAGACCATATTAACTAACTAAGCTAGGTATTGAAGTGTATTTTTATTTGTATGAGAAAATGACAGTATATAAGTATAGTGTAGCGTGAGTGGGGTCCTGTCACATGACCTACTAACTTTTTAACCGACGAAAAAACGGAGGAGGTTCTCAAGTCAACGCGTATATATATTTTTTTATGTATGACCACGCATAACTTTTTACAGAGTAGTCCTATTTTGATAATTCTTTTTTTATTAGACAGGGTATACCTCGATGTTGGTCCCATATAAATTTTAAATAAAAATTTCAACCCTAAGGGTAGGAAAACAAGGGATGATTGATTGTTCACTTACTGATTGAAATGTATGAAACGCATGTGTGTGTGTGTGTGTGTGTGTGTGTGTTGTCGTGTGAAAAACCTCACGATGAATGAACTTTAGACCTGTCAGTCTCTGCACTTCTGCTAAAGCTCGTTCATCGTGAGGTTTGTTTAATACCTTATTTGCATGTAACTAGTAATTAACTAAAGTAAGCCACAGTAAATTGAAAAATAAAAACTTTTTAACAAAATATTAAACCACCGAAAAAAAACTGAAAAGCAGAAAATAATAAACCTTTTTTATTCAGTTTAATAACTAAGTTCTTAAACTATTGTAAGGATACCTAAGTATATATTTTTGTAATTATTTTGTTTTTTTAATTAACCTTAATAACTAAGTTCTTAAATTAATCTAAGTGTACCTCAGTAATTTTGAGTCGGCGCCAAACAATCAATGAACAAAGATTTGATTTGGTGTAACTTGTACTTGTTTGGAGTAATTTTTGTTCATTGATTGTTTGGCGCCGACTCAAAATTACTTAGGTACACTTAGATTAATTTAAGAACTTAGTTATTAAGGTTAATTAAAAAAACAAAATAATTACAAAAATATATACTTAGGTATCCTTACAATAGTTTAAGAACTTAGCTATTAAACTGAATAAAAAAGGTTTATTAGTTTCTGCTTTTCAGTTTTTTTTCGGCGGTTTAATTTTTTTGTTAAATAGTTTTTACCCTTATGTTTCATCAGACTTCATATTTCGCTACAGTTAACTTCTCGGGTTTTCTGAATATCATCAAATATGTAGAAGTCATTAGGCTAACCTAAGGAACTATACATTAAATCTTATGAAACGTTAGGTTATGGCTGTGCATTGGAAATTATCGCGTGCTTTGAAACGCCGTTCTGACTAGATTACGAAACAATAAGGTCTGATTTTCAGATATTATGATTCTTGACTATATGATTGTTTATCTGATTTTATCGATACATGATTGCTTAACATTTCCTCGATAGAAAATAATTCCAAAGTTGGGTCTGTATTTTCCTTTTTCTACTCAGCCTACTCAAACGATACATTATATTACGACACAATCAAGTTAATATTATAGTATTTTATCGCATCTAAAATATCACTTTATGAAATTTAAATAAAACGTCTCTAAGTTAGGTATTAATCGAAATTTCTCCAAACAACCAATCCCGAATACTGTTACATCTCTTTTCCTCGTGCGCGGAAGGCATCAGCGTGTCTCTGTCTAGGGGGCGTGTTCGACTCAAATCAAGGCGTCGCCTTAAGTGAAGTATTTAGGATTTACTTCACTTAATTACATTTGGTACAAAATAGTCGAATTTGTTTTTTTTTTGATATTCAATTAAATAGGACAACATTCACTTTGCACGTATTTAAATATGTATTAGATTCTTTTTGAACAAGAAAAAAAATGGTCATATAAAAGTATAGGTACAATTACATTTTCACCAATTTCACTTTTGATGGGATCTTTTTACCTACTTTTGGTCCAATTTCAAAATTGTCATTTATTTCGTGTTGACGATTTTCCTTTTGTTCTGAATGAGAGTAAATCGTATTTAGAGCTAAAGTAGTTAGGTCTAATAAGAGAGAACCGCTATGGGTTTATCAAACGAATACGTTGAGACAGATAGACCTCTAAATTTATCATTCCGTGTGTTAACACCACACACCACAACTCACATTACTCTTTAATATTACAGTCACGCTCCGCCTCAGACGAGTCAATTTAAACTTTCATTGACGCCGAATCTAGCGACTCTATAATATTTCTATCCGTGGAAACTCTTTGGCGAAGTCATATTTTAAAATTGAATCCGGTTCTGTTGGGTAAGTCGGGACACACTTTGTAAATTGTACAATTTGGCTCCGAAGATTGGGATAAGCAGTGAAAGTTTGTCAACGGATGCAGCGATACTTTATGTGGCGTGGGAGCTAGCATTTGTTTTAGTCATCCTACCAATATTATAAATGCGAAAGTTTGGATGTTTGGATGGATGCTTGTTACTCAATCACGCAAACGGCTCAACCGATTTGGATAACATTTTGCACGAAGATTAGTTTATAGCCTGGATTAAAATATAAAATAGTTTTTAACCCGGGTCCACGCAGGCGAAGTCGCGGGCGGAAGCTGGTTGAATATAATATTTCGTAACCTACCTATTCCAAAATATGAGTATTTTACGTAAATGTACATTAGGTGTTATTGCAAATACCTAATGAACATTTTCGTTGAGTGGAGACTGGACTAAACTACCAGAGAGTGATTAGTGCTTATCTATAAAGAGTTATAAAAACCGACTGGATAATAAAATGAATGAAATGAACTCCAAAACAAACAAGTGCAGTGATAAACACGCATCAGTTTTTAGCTGCTGGGTCAAACAATAATAATAATAATGGTGGTTACTTTAGTGCCTTTCCTTTTGGTGTCACATAATATCACATATACCTACATATATAAATTACAGTTCATTTGCGTAAAGCTACTTCAATTAAAATATGGACTGAATAAAATATAACCAAAAATGTATTAAATCATAATAGGCTTAAAGTAGGAATTCGCAATTAATGACAATCTACAAAGTTAAAGTATATGTTTAATTTAAATTTTGAATGCCATTATTAATATCAGTTGTTGGATCATACTATAAACGTTAAGAATCTTTGCGGAACAAACTTCACAGGCAGGTATAAGGCAAGCCTAGAGAAGCGTAATATAACTATCTTTGGAATCCAGGCTTTCCAACTAAAACTTTGGAATCTGGATTCAAACATCAAAGTGCAAAGAAGTTTTAAAATTGTTGAAATATTCCTTGCCCTATAATCGGATCTCTAGTCTAGAGGGGTTGTTACACAACTTTTCGAACTATTTTCTTCTCATACAAAATATGTTATTTAGATCTACCTAACGTAATATGTACGAAACGTTACGACCTTTTGAATTGACCAGCAGGCGTGAGCGTGGTCGGTGTACATTCAATCAACATTGTATGTATGTGGCGGTAACCTTTTTTTAACAAAATATGGCACGCACCGACCACAAACAATTTATGTGTTCTATTTATGTGTTCAGTTAAAAAAATGCATGTCAGTCTTAAGTAGTATCGTTGAATACTATAACGGATTTGTTCCTAGTTTAACAAATTGTGTTTTGCTCACTATGATCTTAATTTCTACTAAATACCTACGTATTTTTATGACAGTTGACTTTTCTGCCTTCCTCCGATATATGCGAGGTTTTTACGCTGAGTAGAACATAAGGGACGGATAAGAAGCGAGTATTAGTTCCTTAATAAAGGCAGGCGACGTAACATTGCTATAAAGCTACGAGCTCCTTATTAAAACTGCTACGCCAAGGGCATAGTACAGGCGTCGTTAATATTTCCCCTTCAGACACAAAAACTTCTTCGCAGGCAACCCAGCATTCTCCGACATGGTGACCATACATTTGGCCTGTTTAAAGCCGATTCCATGGTACTCTTGTCTCTGGTTCCTAAACAGGCCGTATACACACACGGTAAAAGTCCAAAATAGAGAAGCTTTGTCTCGTACTTAAAGGCAGGGCAATGGCCCCCGCTACCCATTTCTACTCACGCCGTCGACCGCCCCTCTGTCGGCTGCCACTACGTATTATACCTTAAAGAAGGTCTCAGGTACGACAACGAGCGATGCGAGGACGATTGCGACCATACAGCGCGCGACTCGAGCGAGTGAAGCGCGCGTGCCGTGGTAACGGCCGGAGAAGCGTGAGAACCGAACATTTTCAAAAAATACTTATTGACGACCTCTTTAGCCTAGTTGGTAGTGACCCTGCCTACGAAGCAAGAGGTCCTGCGTTCAAATCCCGGCAAGGGCATTTATTTGTGTTATATGTTTTTAATGTATTTAAGTATGTATTTATCTATATATACGTAAATATGTATATCGTCGTCTAGTACCCGTAGTACAAGCTTTGCTTAGTTTGGGACTAGGTCGATTTGTGTAGGATTATCCGCTAATAATTATTTATATATTTATTTAAGTACCTATAAAAATCCCCCCGAAAATAGAGACCCGTCGTCTCGTACGCAAGGGGTACGAGACGACGGGTCTCTATTTTCGACTTTTACCGCGTCACTGTGGCAAACCTAAAATTTTCAAGTGAACAGTGGTAAAAGTCCGAAATGAACGATGATTACAAAGCATTTCGGACTTTTACCAACCCATGTTGGTAAATATTAGGTTTTACCAATAAATCGTAGGATTAACCGCGCTTCGGGCTTTTACAGTAACATATATATTCTTATAGTGCGTGCTGTTGCGAACGCAACCTTTGTCAGTATTGTATACCTACTTAAATATTACTTCATAATGCAGTAGCAAAACGCGCCCGTCGGGCACGGTTAGCATGAGACGGGCTTTTGAAAGCACCAATAGAAGCGCTACACATACCCAAGTTTTATCCCTACCTAAATTCGTTAACTCAAATAAGTCAAAATCTTGCTGGTCACTTACTTTTCATATACGATACATATAACACCACTTCTGTACATCTGTCTTTCGGCCAAACTATTTTGTAATAACCAGAGCCTTTTGGGAAATTACACTACAGTCAACTTTTCATCGAAATTTTATTTAAAAGTCGTCGAGCTACATCCATCACCGGCATCGGCGCCACCACGTGCTGTGTACTCGTATGTCAGCACGTGCAGCCACGCAGCATGCGCACCAAATCATGTCGTCTGTAGAGGAACTACTATCCTGTTTGTACTATGTCGCGATGCTAACGTCACACGTCTTAACGTGTGCCATAAACAGCCGTCGTCAGCGACAGCGCGGTCTACGTACGTAGCGTAAATATAGTAAACATATGAACAGCGATGTTAACAGATTTTCTTTAATAAATGCCACTCATTCTCATTATATTACACTGCATCGTACAAGGCCCACGTACAAACCGCTATATTTTGCCTTTGTTTTGACTTACATATATTGCCCGTTTCCCTCCATTGCGGGTCGTGCGCCCAACAAACAAGCGACTCGCAATATACCCCCAAAGTTTTCAACTGTCATTGTTTGAAAAGGGCCGTGCCAACATGTACCAATTAACTACAAATCCACCCGATATTTTCACTGTAATAAGGGTGTAATAAGTTTTGTTTCCAACTTAATCAACGACAACAATGTAACACATGAGTATATAAGTCAAACATTCCTATTTATCTCCTTGGATTTATTTGAGAAAAGCAAAAGCACTATCCCTCGTGTGGTGTCGGGTTCGAATAGCACCACCCCCTTTCTTCCCCTGTCGTAAGAGTCGAACTAATGGAACAGGGTTGAAGTGTATTGTGGGCGATGGGCTAGCAACCTATCAGTGCGATATCACATTTTTTCGATCTATTATACTCACATCAATGCTAAAAGTGGCGCTGGAACATAGGTTCTATACTTCAGCTTGGGCCGACAATCGTTCATATGTCCAGTATCCGGTGTCTGTCACGCTGCCCGCTGTCCGCTTGTCCCGCCGTGCAGCTGTTTCTCTCTAAAGGTTGCATTTCTCAACCGATTCTCGTGTAATTTTGTGAGCAGGTTCATCCTACTAATATGATAAATGCGAAAGTTTAGATGTTTGGATGTTTGTTACTCAATCACGCTTAAACGGCTGAACCGATTTGAATGAAATTTTGCACGGAGATAGTTTATAGCCTGGATTAAAATATAGAATAGTTTTTATCCCGAGTTCACGCAGACGAAGTCGCGGGCGGAAGCTAGTTAATTATAAAGAATTATTTTTCGAGTCACTTTTTGGGTTTTTTTAGTCGGGCTTTCGAGTTCTATAGCTCACAGAGCCACTAGTTATAATTAATTTTATTTATTTAATCGTATGGTGTCTACACGCCACGTACACTGCAGTACTATAATATTTGAACAGTCGAATTACTTACACAAAGCCGATAACTTAGGATAAATTGATGCTCAAGACTTGACTCGGCTAGCTTTTACTAGACAATTCTATAGTTTAGAGCTGTTTATACGACACAAAATGTGCTAGCCCTAGTCTACTTCTAGTCATGCCGCATAATGTGAATTTGATTGAGTCCGCAGTACTTTGAAATTCAGGCAGCCACAGCCCGCGCCCGTTCAATTCAGTAACACCGTCAAGTCTCATTACGAGTACGAGGTCTATTGAACTTGACGTATCGGTTTGATATAAAATTTTCCTTGCATTTGTATACTGATCCATTCTGTATACTGTTTTAATTTTTATTAGATGATCTGTTCCGGAGTTTGCTTCCTAAAAAATAGCTTATTAATTTATTTAAACGTTATTGACACAAAATAAACCCAGTACAAAAGGCGGACTTAATGCTCAAGGCATTCCCTACCAGTCAACCATATTACCATAGGGCCATCCAGAGACTTTCAAACGGTACAGGAGACAGACTAACAGACCAAAAATAACAATATCCGTCTGATGAACCGAACTTACACACTCACTAAACAATAGTTTTTAGTAGTAGTAGTAGTGTAGATAGTATAGATGTATAACTTAAGATCAGTTAAGGTCAAATGAAATCCCTTTTTAGCGCGATCTCGTGAATTAGCACAATCTGCCGCGTCTAAATTGGGTTTAATTGGATTTGCCAATCAGAGGGACACTTTTTCAACGAAGCACTTTAATGCCACGTCACGGCCGTTCTATAAATGGTTCTAGTTTTTGCCCTATTAGATTGTCACTTTCTTAAGGACTAGGGAATTTTTGTATTAGATATGGTACCTTCATAAGGTCATTCCTGCATTAGGCGGAGCACAATCGGTATGCAGTATTTTGTATCATCATCATCATCATATCAGCCGAAAGACGTCCGCTGCTGGACATAGGCCTCCCCCAAAGAGTGCCACAATGACCGGGCCTGCGCCACCCGCATCCAGCGAACTCGCACGACCTTTACAAGGTCATCAGTCCACCTTGCACGTAGAACCGATGGCAGTTGGGGTGGAAAGGTTCTCGCGTGGCGACCACGTACCGGAAGGCGCCACGTGGGTTGGCCCCCCACAAGGGGGACAGATTTGGTATCGTCAACAGCAAACTTAGATGATCATTTTAGTACTTTGTTACATACTAATTGTCGCACAAAGTACTAAAATGATCATCTATATTTGCTGTTGACTGTACTTTACCGAGAGCTACTGATGACCCTGCTTTCCTTACTTGTCGGTATAGGTACCGTGCTACATTTGAGCAGTAATATTGTGCGGGCGCGGCGCAGTATTCCGCATACTAACCGCCCGCTTCTGCGCTTCTGCGCTCCAATCAAAAAGCATTTAAACGGAGGCACGCAGTAATAAATCTGTATTGACTTGACTGACAGCTCACTGAGACCGCTTACGGCCTATGCAGACTGCGTTACACAAACGCGATCGAAGGCGCACTTATAAAACGTTCTCTAAATACTGCAAGCAACCCCAGAATTATGAGCCAGCTCTTTATTTATTTTGCGTTCCAATTTTCTTACTTTCATGTAAATACGAAAGCGTGGATAGGAACGTAAAAACCAATCGCTCCATGTTCTATGCAGCAAATGAAAGACTCATTGAAATGCGGTAGCGCAAACTGAATGGTACCTATGTGGTCGGCAAATCAAATCAAATCAAATCAAAAGTGTTTATTTGTTATAACATAGGTACATTCTGGTTACAGTGATCTTAGGATAAGTTCGTTTCACTATGTTTTGCCTTTTGGCGTAAAAAAACAATCTTATAATATAGATTCTTTCAGTAATAAATAAATATAATAATTCAGTTAAAACAATTCAACAATTATTAAGACTGCGCCGAGCTTTTGACGCGGGCACCGATTTGGCATTTGCACCTGTGTGTGCGTCATCACGCACACTACCGCCGGCTCGCTCGATCGGTACGGTCGGTCACAAGCTAAAAGTTAGTAGCTCATCATTCTCTAATAATAAATCTCAACTCCGCGTATAAAACCGTGGATGGTATAAGGAATAAAATACAAAACGCAATTATTATTTTTATTGAAATTTGTCCGTTAACTAAGGAAAAGAAAAAAATAAGCAAAGTAATAATAACGCAGTGTTACCGGTGGACTAGTGTTGCAATTGAATTAGCAATCAGCAGCGACGTGCACAGTCTTTAGACGGGATAGACAAAAAAAATAGCCAATCTAGCCAAGTCCACGAAAAGCTAGCTCTTGTTTCTCCAAAAAAAGCAAACATATCTTTGAGTGAAAATATTGTCGATTTCGGCCATTGAGTCCGTTTCAAAAGATTCCTGTAATAAGATGCAAGTGCTACATATAAATTTAAGTAGAGCATTTAAAATCGTAAGTTTCCATTTTTGCCATTTTGGCCATGGATTCGTCATGTCCGTCTGTCTGTCTATCCGACCGTATGTCTTAGAATTTTTTTGTAAGTTGCAAATGCAAACTCGACTACAGATTGAAAAATCAACTCTAAAAATGTTAATCAACTAAACTTACTGTAAAGTCTTTAGTTGACACGGAATGTTCGTTCTGGACCTTTTCCTCACATGACGATTCCTAAAAACAGTTCAATACATAGTAATGTTGATAATGTTGATATTAGCTAGTTTCTTTAGTGTTAAATATATTGTAACCTCTTTATTATTTGAAAACAAAACCTTACCACAGATTCATTGCGTGCCGTAACATTGGACGCTGCACTTTTTCCATTCTCATTTTTTGTTCCCAATACTCCAATCGGATTATTCGATGATTTCTAAAAACATAATTAGTAATAAGTACATTGAAAATAAGAAATTTCTTATTATCTGCCAAATATCTGCTTATCTGCTTAATACAGGGTGTACCAAAAATGATAAGAAAAAACAGGAAAAAAAAAACTGACGCGATTTTTTTACCTTACTATGGAGCGTTGGCCGACTGGGGCGACAAGCTCCATAGAAATGTAAAAAAAACGCGTCAATTTTTTTTTCTGTTTTTCCTTATCAGAACACGATACCTGTTAAGCCCTTGATCAGTTCATACCCCGTTTTTGTTACACTTTGTATAATGCCAAAAGTATTTAAAAATATATACTTACATTGGAAATTCCTAATTCATTTTGTCTCTTTGTTCGTGCAATAGAAGCAAGAAGCCGTTTGTGGAAATAACTAGGGCCATTTTTACGTGTATTATATCTTTCCTTGCGTCTTCCCATTTTAAGGGGCTCCCATACGATACGCCAATGACCTTCGATCTGAATCCCTTAGTTTTCTAATGTCTTTTATAGCTTAAGAACAATGGCTCTAAGCAATATAGTATCCCATATTTACTTCAAAGTTCATTGTTTTCGAGGTATTTGGCATCAAAGTTGAACAATTATAGGCCAAAAAACTGGTTTTCTAGCCATAACTTTTGTGTTAATTAGTTTAAATTGAAAACCCTAGACACGTTTTCAGAGACGTCATAGACGAACCCATTTGTAGATTTCGTATTATGTTAGATCTTTCATGTCAATAGTGTAGTGTAGTCTTTCACGAAATAAGTGTTTTAAGACAATGTTTAAAACCGATAGCTGTTAGACTTATAATTCTATCTGTAGTGCAAAAGTAGGAGATACGATTATAACTCGGCAAAAATCGATGAAAACCTCGGGTACTTAACCCCTTAACTAAATCAATAAATAGTTGGTGCACCATCAATAGGTTAAATGTTTCCTCTATTATCATTTATCACTAAATGTTGGACACGTATGTTTTCTTTTGTCAAGGAAAAAAAAATTACAGAAAAAGCACGTCAAAGTTCAGAGCTGCGGACTCGTGACGTCAGTTGTGGTAAAAAGTGTGGCACGGCGTGACGTCACGTGGAACTTTAACGGGCTATATCTTCATACTTTTTTTTTTATTGAAAAAATAAGAAATACCTGTCTAATATTTTTTTGATTTAATAACTGACTAGAGACTATACAGGAATAAGCTAACGAGCTTGAGTTTGAAATCGACTATCTTAGCCCCTTCCATCATATAGTTCCACTAGCCATCTTCCGGCTTCATCATGAGACCCTCACCATCATGTTTAATGGTAAGTACTCAAGATAACAAAGCAAACGAGCCCAAACTCGACTATCTTAGCCCCTTCCATCATAGAGTCCCACCAGCCATCTTCCGGCTTCGTCATGAGACCCTCGCCATCATGTTTAATGGTAAGTACTGAAGATAACAAAGCAAACGAGCCCAAACTCGACTATCTTAGCCCCTTCCATCATAGAGTTCCACCAGCCATTTTCCGGCTTCGTCATGAGACCCTCGCCATCATGTTTAATGGTAAGTACTGAAGATAACAAAGCAAACGAGCCCAAACTCGACTATCTTAGCCCCTTCCATCATAGAGTTCCACCAGCCATCTTCCGGCTTCGTCATGAGACCCTCGCCATCATGTTTAATGGTAAGAACTGACGATAACAAAGCAAACGAGCCCCAACTCGACTATCTTAGCCCCTTCCATCATAGAGTTCCACCAGCCATCTTCCGGCTTCGTCATAAGACCCTCGCCATCATGTTTAATAGTAAGTACTGACGATAACAAAGCAAACGAGCCCAAACTCGACTATCTTAGCCCCTTCCATCATAGAGTTCCACCAGCCATCTTCCGGCTTCGTCATGAGACCCTCGCCATCATGTTTAATGGTAAGTACTGACGATAACAAAGCAAACGAGCCCAAACTCGACTATCTTAGCCCCTTCCATCATAGAGTTCCACCAGCCATCTTCCGGCTTCGTCATGAGACCCTCGCCATCATGTTTAATGGTAAGTACTGACGATAACAAAGCAAACGAGTCCAAAGTCGACTATCTTAGCCCCTTCCATCATAGAGTTCCACCAGACATCTTCCGGCTTCGTCATGAGACCCTCGCCATCATGTTTAATGGTAAGTACTGACGATAACAAAGCAAAAGAGCCCAAACTCGACTATCTTAGCCCCTTCCATCATAGAGTTCCACCAGCCATCTTCCGGCTCCGTCATGAGACCCTCGCCGTCATGTTTAATGGTAAGTACTGACGATAACAAAGCAAACGAGCCCAAACTCGACTATCTTAGCCCCTTCCATCATAGAGTTCCACCAGCCATCTTCCGGCTTCGTCATGAGACCCTCGCCATCATGTTTAATGGTAAGTACTGACGATAACAAAGCAAACGAGCCCAAACTCGACTATCTTAGCCCCTTCCATCATAGAGTTCCACCAGCCATCTTCCGGCTTCGTCATGAGACCCTCGCCATCATGTTTAATGGTAAGTACTGACGATAACAAAGCAAACGAGCCCAAAGTCGACTATCTTAGCCCCTTCCATCATAGAGTTCCACCAGACATCTTCCGGCTCCGTCATGAGACCCTCGCCGTCATGTTTAATGGTAAGTACTGACGATAACAAAGCAAACGAGCCCAAACTCGACTATCTTAGCCCCTTCCATCATAGAGTTCCACCAGCCATCTTCCGGCTCCGTCATGAGACCCTCGCCATCAGTTCTCGTTGCTCCTGAGGGGCAACCACGTAACGTTTCGAACGCGCGTCAGGTAGATACAACTCTCATTTTTCCATATAAAAATTTACATTTAGATCTAAACTGACGCGCGTACAATGCGTTACGTGATCGACCTGCCTAGAAGCTTATAATATCAAAAATAATACTTACCCTGTTTTGCTGCGTATTACTGCTGTATTCATACACAATTGACATCGAAGTATTTTTAAGTGTCACAGCGCCGCATTGAGACGTGCTCTCTCTCTGAGCTCTCGGGGGTGACTGAATATGTCATGCGTTGCTCGCGTATTATATTTCATCATTTTGCTCCATAGTAATTTTATATGGCGGATTTGAAGGGCGTTTTTAAAAAATCATAAGTAAATAACCAAAGCACTTTGAAATGTTAGGATTGGATTCTTTTGTAGTTAATATATTGGAGATTCGTTTGAGTAGGATTATGAAACTAAAGTATATTTATTTTTATTCAATTTTACCTAAACGCCGACACACGTTCTTCTCATTTTTTGTGCAACTTTACGGAATTGTATTTATGAAACTGTAGATGATTTGAGAATATTTATAGTTTATTATTGTAAACTCACTCTTTGTGATTATAATTACATATAATTTATATTTTATTGTAAAGAATTGTGACCTCCACCGTCGAAACGGTGACTGCCGTTTTTGCTGATTATGCTCGGCGCAGTCTTAAATAATATATCATGTCAAAGTACAATTTTAAACTAAATTAGAATGAAATAGAACAACTCTGTTGTTACAATTCACAATCATTTCAAAATAATCCAATGTAACATGTCAAGGTATAAGTAATATTAAACTATATTAGAAATAAATAGAACAATTCAAAATAATTCAATAATACAGGTCAAAGTAAAATAAAAAAATAAAAAATTATAAAATTGAATGTAGTTTGTGATCTAGTGAATAAGAATTAAAATTTGTCACATGTCAAGAAATCCCTAATCGAATAGAAACATTTGGTAATTACCTAGTATTTTTTTAATTTCAACTTAAAATCATGTGTTGGCAATTCTTTAATATCAGCTGGCAGTTTGTTAAAAATTTTGGTTGCTAGACAGAATACAGTTTCAGTTTCTTTATTTATAACGAAAATTACATGTCAATTTTATTATACATATTTATTTACATCCTATGTCTATTTCATATTAACAACAATAAGTATCTCACTTTAATAATCATATAACATTGTTTTTTATTCATAAATAGAGTAATAGACTAGAATGCTTTCTCTATTAAATATTCCTTAAGGTTACTTATAAACATATTATCTGATAATTCAGCTGACTTTATAGTACATTACTGAAAAGGCCGGGAAATAAAAATTCGTGGACGAGTTGATTTGAGTTGAGTTGAGTTGTCAATAGATACGAAGCGAAGACACACACATTATGTGTCAATTGTTTTGTATCTGTACTCCCTTTGTCTCTGTGTGTCTTTTGTGTAGTGAATAAATGTTTTCTTTCTTTCTTTCTTTCTTTCTTTCTTTGAATCCACGAATTGCCATTCCCGCCGAGGCAGATATAGTGCTTTTCTCCAAAAATGCGAGGAAATCAAATAATATTTTCAATCAACAATAATGTTTTCAAACAGCGTGTATGTCAATAACCTATCAAGGTCCCGCCCAACTTATTTTTTAAAGTAGGTACACGGCATGATTCATGAGTTTCAATTGACATAAATAAAAATAAATAAAATATCAAAATCGATCACAAAAAATGTTTTGTGTTTTTTAAATTGCGGGAAACGGGATTGAAATTTAATTCGTTATGAATTTTATTTTGTTAATATTTTTATTTCGTAATTTAAAACTTTTTGAGCTATTTTAAAAACGTCACTTCGATCACTTACAAAAGTAAGCGTTTTGTCTGTGACAATTAAAAAAAAGGAAACGCGGGAAAACTTTATGCCCACTACAAACGGGCGCAATTTGTCACACCAACTTGCAATAGTTCGAAAGAGACAGCCATACATTAACTAACCAGTCTAACTAAAGCAAGTTGTTGTGACAAATTGTTAGTCTTTTAAACGTACGAGCTGTTTGTAGTAATTTGTCTTAGTCAAAACATATATGGTTAAAAGGTAAAAAAGTATACAGTAATGGAATTTCATACATTTTCCTGGCCGCTAAAACTGTACAGTAATGACTTTTAACTTTTTAAATTTGCGCTTGTCAGTAACGAGGAACTTCACTTACTATTTTTGCTACAGTAAGGCGCACATTTCCGACCATATTGGAGAAAAAATATTTGTCATACGATTATAGATTCTAGGACCTATGTACCACACAGATTGTTCAGACTTTTTTAGTTTGTATGGGTTAGGAAGGAGATTATTTCCATTTCGGTAGTTAATTATTTTAAATTCATCAAGATGATTACGAACTACTTTTGCCACTTCAAATATGTACAGACCTGGAACAGTCATGATCCTTAGGTTCCGGAACAGGCGGCGGGCACTACACTGTTACTCTTTAGCGCCGTGCTTGCGCACTCTGTGAATGAATTCTGGCCGTATCTGGTACTTCGGGAACCTTCTGGTACCTCAGAGATCGTTTTAAACAGTGCAGGGTTTGTTTTGACAAAGTCAGCGGTTTCGAGTATATACAGGCAGGGCAACGTCAAGATTTTCAATTCCTTGAAGTGCGGTTCACAACTAATCTGTTTGCTTGAGTCCGCAGATTGCTCTTATGCACCTCTTTTGGGCCTTAAATATCGCCTCTCTGTTAGGGTTTGCCCAGTATATGACGCCGTAGCACAACGTCAATGCCACAAACCCGTGATATGCTGTCATGGCAGCCTCAACACTTGCTTGCCTGGCAAGTTTGTATAGAGCGTATGCAAACTAATTTAGCTTTCTACAAAAGCATTACTGAAATGAAAACCCACAGAAGATGGACCCACTGTATACAAGTATTAACACCTCTCGGCAAGTGCATCAGGCATGTATGCAGATGCACGTA
The DNA here is from genome assembly GCA_947049275.1 of Epinotia bilunana. Lineage (NCBI taxonomy): Eukaryota > Metazoa > Arthropoda > Insecta > Lepidoptera > Tortricidae > Epinotia > Epinotia bilunana. Next base: position 27,357,875 of record OX346256.1, read on the forward strand.
TAGATGGGTTTCATGCCATAATGCGCAAAAAAAAACCTCCATGCGGAACAGAATCCAGAGCAGTCCAAACAGCTTACTAAGCCTATATAAGCGATAGCCTATTGCAAAGGCATTGGATGAAGGAATTAATAAATCCTCATTCCGAGAGGATTCATTACAGAAATTAGTTTAGTTAGTTTGAAGTTAATATAATGTTGTTTACTAACTTAATGTAATAAGCCTTTGTGGACCTTTGTTGTCTTAAATAAAGAAATAATAATAATAAATGTGTGTCCAGGTATTTGTTCTGGGCACTTTGTGAATAAATGCTACTTATTAATCCTACAGTACATTCTGTGCCACAGTGGTGAATTAGCTCAAATTTGTTTTTTGCGATACTTTACGAACTAGTATTCTGAGAGGATCAAAGGTTTGTATGGGACTAATTACAATAAGAGCACATAAAAAGTTTTGCTCATTCTATTTCTTCCAATGTAATCTCAATATGTCAGCGCATTTCGAAATTTATCCTCCGTTAACGCGGCCTACTTGACATCACCACTTTCACGATACATACAAGTGATGTCAATTTGACAGCAATAAAACATGCCCTCGTAATGTAAACGAATAGTTTGCTTGGAAATATTTCACGCAAATATCTCTCATGCGCTACACACTGCTGTAAAAAGTCCATCAGTTTTTTGCGGAAGCGGCGCGGGGAACTAGGAGCGTCTTTTTATTTTGATCCCCAACTGTTTTTTTAACTTAAAATGTATTATTTATTACTCCAAAAGAAAGAAGGCAAAGAATAATATTTGGAATCAATGGAATTTATTATGCCTGGTGACATAAATCCCATTCAGATCCTACTAATATTATAAATGTGAAAGTTTGGATGTCTGGATGTTTAGATGTTTGAAAGATTGTTACGTAATCACGCTTAAACGCCTCAACCGATTTGCATGATGCACGAAGATAGTTTAAAGCCTGGATTAAAATATAACATAGTTTTAATCCTGGGTGCACAAAGATGAAGTTGCGGGCGGAAGCTTGTATATCTTAATAAATTACGTACCTACAACCGTTTTAAGAGGAAACACTAAGGTCGAGATAATTGAGAAATAGGTATTTGTAAAATGTATTGCTGTCGCGCCAACCTCAAGCCTCCCCCTGCAGAGCGCGATAGAGACAACTGCAGCTTGGACCAAAAATACCTATTAAAAGTACATAAAATTAACGTTTCGTAGTCCCCTGATTTCTTCTCCAAAACTTGACCTATTTAACTATGTATATACCTCATGTCATTGGTTATGCAATGTTTCGTCACTATCCAACACGTAGTTTTAAAATAAGAGCGTAACTACGTTTGTATGGGAAGGTGAAATTCGGCCGAGCTTACTGCGGACTCTTAAATACACTGCGGTTATTTTTGTATCATGGTTTTAATCGATGTTGCATACTTAATCATAATTCAAACGAGTATTCATACTCCAAAAACGCGCTATTCGAAACTGGGTGGAGTAAAGCACAGACATCCGTGTAAGAAACTTTTTGAAAGTAACGGCCTTATGACGCACTACTCACTGTACATATATTTATGAGGTATTGATGTTTGTGAGAAAGAATTAGCCAATGTTCAAGCGAGTTGAGGTCACGGGCAAACAACTCCGATCAACAGGGAGACTCAGAACGGTCACTTTCATGTAGGAATCCTCGAGTGATACGAGTAGGCCCCACCTATGATAAACGACTAGCCGCTGAATTGCGAACATCTGACGAAACATTCGAACGCCAACTGAGAAACTTTTTATTGAAAAACGCATTATATTCAAAGGAAAAAAAGTAAATGGACATTAAACATTAATAATATCACTGTTTTCGACATTGTAAATTATATCGTTATTTCTATTTTGTAATTTTTCGTTTATTAAGGTATAGTTTGGTATTCATCTGACGATCTTTATGTGATATTATCTAATTCATTTATTTACTTTTGCCTATTAATTAATTGTGACTATAATTTAAACCGAATGTAACTTGACATTTTATTACAATTCCTTCTTATTCTCTTTGACGATCATAATATAAATTCATATAGATTAATCTAGCTGAAGACGGAATATGGTATCCTCTCGTGGGACATCAAAATTGGTTGTGAAAATGTGTTCCCCTCACCTGGGTCCACCAAAAATGTTGATGAAAAGATACTTAGGGCTCCTAGGCTTCGTCCTGAATCACCTAGGAGCAGACGACAGCCCTCACCGCAGCCTCCCCTGGATGCTCGAAGACCGCCCGTCGTCAGGAACGTAGATTTGGGCCACCACCTGTGACCGCCGCGCCCGGCGCACGCGCAACAGGAATTGATTTTGATCGAAATTAAACTATGATGAATATTGACTTGTTTGTATTAATCACCAAACACAAGAACTACATTATATTGAAGTACGAAACCCTTAGGTGCTAATTTAACCTAAAAAACACCCCGTCACATTTCGATCCTGGCTAGTAATCTCGAGTGATTGAAAGCCATCTTCAAAACTTAAGTTACAGCTACCTTTCGCTAGGGGGCGCGGCCATCGCGCTGTTTGTGAATGATTAAATGACTTGACAGCGCGGCAAATTTGAATTATGATTATTTGATACTGAATTTTACTTGACTTTAATAAAACATGTTCGTTTTGCGTGAACACTAGCTTTAATTTATATTGTAATAATATACCATTTATTAATACAGAATATAAATATAAGATATGGTACCACAACAATAAAACTACTAAAACTAACGGTGATCTATCTGAATTACTAAACTTTTTGTCCTATTTTCATTTCGGCTATTACTATTCGTCAAACTTCGTTTGCCTTTTTTTTCGTTTGTCCGACACTTTAGTTCGCGACGTTAACGGCTGGTCATTTTATGGTTTAGCTTTTGTAATTGTTTGACAAATCAATGACTCCCAATCATTGGTATACCCGCAATATCATTATACCGACGTAACGATTCGGTTGATAATCTGTTCGTATTTTATCAAATCGCCTTTATGATATTTATTGTTTATACGGAGCACACATATGTTACTAATTCATATGCTTGTTTATGAAAATGGTAGTTACCTATGCATTTTCAATATTTAAAAACATTAGCAAATGTTTGAAATTAAACTAAAGTTTTCCTCCCAAAGCTGTGTTCATGGTAAATAATGTATACAAACAAGTGTAGGTATACTATTCTATTATTATACACTATACACACATAATTATATCAGTTCTTTAAATAAATCGATACTAAATAAAGTCGACTTGACCCTTACTCATAAACTACATATGTAAGTATTAGGTAGTAAAAAGTGTTCAGTTCTGGCGCTTCGCCGGCCGCTGCCTCGGCACGCTCGCTATGCTCGCTCGGCTCGCGCGATTTAGGGTCGCAGTTCACCTAACACTCCTCCTCGCTTCGCTCGTCGTCGTACCTACACCGACCTGCCTTAGAATCTCTGTATAACTACTTTGAATTTCACTCAAAATGAACATTTGGCTAAACGTATGAAATGCAGAAAATAATGATGGATACTCGTAAGTATAAAATTGGCTGTGAAACAAAAGTTGTAACAAGCCAAAGCTCAAATGATTGTAGCGGTAAAAGTTTTTCGGACAACTGAAACATTTGGATAACATCAAATGGTAAATGAAAAATTATTGAATTGAATATTCGGAGAACTCATAAAAATACGAAAAGTTTTCGGACTAACGATATTCGGTCAATAAATTTTAGTGATTGCGATAGGTTACCAAAAGTAACTTAACCTATGGGGTATTTAATTATTTATTTTATTGTCATTATATATTGTTAAATAAATAAATCTAAATCGAATGTCAAATATTTCCCAAGGATAGGTAAATATTCGCCAAACATCACGGCAATGTGTCCCACGTTCCACCCCCCCGTATGCCTCTTGTCCCTGGAACCCCTCGTGATGAGCCGGTCGGAAATATGATAGAGGATCTTTCGACTCTACATATTATTCTCGGTCCATTTCTCGTACCATTCTCCGCATCATTCCAGCGGTTGTATTGAGTTACTTTCGCGAAACGTTGCTGCGTTGCGAGTAATATCATTTTCTTTTTTATCGAGATCTTTTCCGATGTATCGTGTTGAGCTTTTATACAGGTTTCATTTGTATTCAATATCGTGTAGAGGGTGCTTTTTGGACAGGAGCGATAAAACCACGACAAAAAGGGTTATTTTGGATGTTGTTTTACCATTAGGCAAGAGGTTACGAATATTATCCATACTAATATTATAAATGCGAAAGTGTGGCTGCCTCGCTTAAACCGCTTAACCGATTTTGGTGAAATTAGGTATAGAGATAGTTTGAGTCCCGGAGAAGGTCATATTCAGAGCAATGACGCGTAATTCAATGTCGGATTGGCAACCGGCTTGCTCGCGGTATTTGATCTCCCGAAGTGACGTGGAACTGCCCTGTCCTGTGCAACACGTAATTTTTACCACCCCCCTCCTCTTTCCGAACCAGTCACAGTTGGCTCATTTAGGGTAGCATAGGGCGGTTCCACATCACTTCGGGAGATGAAATACCGCGAGCCATTCCAACATTGAATTACGCGTCATGGCTTTAACTAGAATAGTTTATATCTCGGAAATCATCCCCTAAGGGGTCAAATGTGGGGTGAAAGTTTGTATAGATCTACGATTTTTTTAAATTCTTATAATCAGAAACGGAGAACTTAGTTCGCTTCGCAAGTTCAATGAGCATAAGATTTAAATGCTACAAATGTTGCCATTCATGGACCGATTTTGGCGCGGGGCTACTCTAGTCGGCTTGTGAATGCCCAGCTTTAAACTGAGAGATTCCGAATCGTGCCATCTCAAACGCCTCACGCGTGGAACCACTAACACTGAGATGCATCTAATGAAATGGCGGTTCGCATCTGAATTGTAAATGTTATTATTATTGCTGTGCGATTCACAACCCGTTTCGACATCCCACACCTATATGTTGACCCTAGGATCTTTTAAGAACCAACGTGTAATGGTAAGACAAACTGGTTCATTGATATGCTTGCAGGCCGATGCCAAGCTGTCGGAAGACGTCGTGAATAGGTAGGTAAGCCTTGAGCCTCGATTCGGTTCATCTGTTTCACATCCCAGTTGCATTTCAGTCAGTGAGTGCTTAGAACAGCTTTGCTGTTCGGGTGAACTCGTTTATTTTGTCATTTAAAGGTATAAGAGTGAGTGAGAGAGAAGTACAAACAGTAAGAAAAAGAGTCTTTGAATAAGGATGTTTATGCGCCCCGTGTAAGCTACGGAAGCCTTTGCAGCCAGCGAACGAAAAAACCATAGGATGCGAGCTCCTTACAATGCCTAATGCCCGGTATGCGCATGTTCGAACTAAATTGCTGCCTGGCATCTTTCAGAAACCCCCTCCCTCCCCTTGGTGCTCGTGGAAGCGAGCGCGGGAAGCACACTTTCATCCGATTGATATCGGAAGTGACGAACCAAAATTGACCTCCTGCAAACCCTTCACAAAGGATCGGCTTTGCGATCCTTCCGCAGCCCGACTGAATAATTGCGGAGATTAGGCGGGGTGTCGTTTCGTCCTGTATGTGAAACGGTGGAGTTTGATGATCCCATGAAAACGTTAACGTCAAAAACGGGCCAAGTTCGGCGGTGCCCGCCGATGAAAATTGTTGAGATCTGAAATACTGTTAAAGTCCGGTAGAAGATCCTTTGTGCCCTTTTCATTTCAAGTGTTAAAGTGAAATATCTATGTATTGATTTAAACTAAATATTACATATACTAAATCGATACATGTCCGCATGGCGTAGACATTGCGGGATATTAGGGGCTGAACGCTTAATTGTTCGTGATGTAGACAGTCAGCAAAAGTGACAGGACCTCCGCTCTCGGTCATTTCAGGTGCAGAGGCTGTCCATGGCTATTCAAAAGGGATACATATTAATATAATATAACTAGTGGCTCAGTAAGCCGAAGAACAAGCACATTGGTCGTTTAACAAAACCATACTAATATTATATATACGAAAATGTGTCTGCCTGTCTGTCTGTCTGTCTGTCTGTCTGTCTGTCTGTCTGTCTGTCTGCCTATCTGTCTGTCTGTCTGTTACCTCTTCACGCTTAAATCGCTGAACCGATTCAGATTAAATTTGGTATGGAGATAAGTTGAATCTCCTAAGGGGATGAAATGGGGGTTGATTTTTTTAAAGAGCTACGATATAAACTAGTTCCACGTGGATGGAGTTGCGATAAGCTAGTAACGTATAAAGTAGCGCTAAATGTTTCGTATCATTACAACAAACTTGGCTTGACACACTACCGTGCGTATGTTCGGTTTAACGTGGTCGTCCCCATTAGACTATTATTTTTGCCAAATGGTATGCTTCGTGTCAGGGGGATTTAACTAGGTACGTAGAGTAACTGCCATTAGGCTTACAGTCAGAGACTGTGGCGACAAATGCGGGAGTGGCTAATGTAGTCGGTGCAGTGTAGTGCGGTATTAGTAAGTCGTCAGACAGTCAATAAAGATTCATTACTGCGCGCCTACATTTAAATGAGTGCTTCCTTTCCTGATTGGCGCGGGGTGGGGTGCGGAGAGGCGGGGCAACACGAACGTGGTGCTGCTTCATCGTCGTCTTCAGATCAGCCGAAAGACGTCCACTGCTGGACATAGGCCTCCCCCAACACAGGCGAAAGTGACAAATGAATACGGCCGTTTACCTAAAATAGGTTTGGTGTACGTTTATGAATAAGGCCATTTATAAATCCTACTAATATTATAAATGCGAAAGTTTAGATGTTTGGATGTTTGTTACTGAATCACGCTTAAACGGCTGAACCGATTTAAATGAAATTTTGCACGAAGATAGTTTATAGCCTGGATTAGAATATAGGATAGTTTTTATCCCGAGTCCACGCAGACGAAGTCGCGGGCGGAAGCTAGTGTTTAATAAACTCGAGAGTTGAATTTTGAGTGATATGGATGTTGTCTATTTTTTTACTAAACTGTTAGTAGGGCAGCTTCAGGTGATTATGTGGACACGCTCGACAAAAGCACCAAATTATTATCTATCTATATTAAATCATAAAATATATATGGCCGACGGAGGAGTTGGTTCCTAGCAAAGACTTAAAGTTATGGAACTAACAAGTGCCTGAAAAAAAATTGGTGCTTTTGTCCAGCGTGTCCATATTTACGACTATTTGTTCGAGCACTCTGCCCCACTATGTATTTAATCGCGATTTATAAAGATTTATACGTATCTTTTAGGAAATTGATGACAATTTGCTTGCGACTAAGGATGATGTGATACATCGAGGGACCTCAAACAGGTGCATTTTGATTAAACCTAACCGAATACGTTTCAATCAATATTTCTGCATGGTCTGCGAGCATAAGGCACTGATATTGAGAAAATAATTAAATCGTGTTGCAAAATGGCCGTCCAAGTTCAAGTCGTTTTACATTATTTGCATTTGAGATTAGAATCTATTGAAGACGCACAAGACCCGAAGCAAATACTAGTCGCAGTGAGCTATTAAAGAGGCATTTTCATTAATGTATGTCCTTTAAATGGATAGTAACAAAACCAACATTCAATGTCAATCGCATGTACCTATACATGTAGTAACAAAACCGACAGGTTTTAGGTAGACTGCTTAACTCAGTCCGCGGTTGCGGGGGTAGCACGATAACGGGGTGCGGGCGACGTGCATCAGTTTAGTTAACCTTATCCTGCCAATAGTTTTGAAACTCCCCGACTACATAGCTGATGTTTCGTGTCTACACGTCTATTTTCTCGCAAAATAAGTTTCACTATAAAAACAAATGCTCGTGTAACCCAAAGGTAACTTATATTCTGATCTGAAACTAAATCCAATTGTCAGTTAACAAACATGACATGTCGCAAACAATTTAATCTAATTCCAATCCAACATAATCAAATCGTCGTGTGAGCAGGGATGAATTTAAAAATTATGTAATTTTTTAAACACTGCCTCGACTGGAAAACCAAATCAATATCATACTTATATTATAAATGCGAAAATAACTCTGCCTGTCTATCTGTCTGTCTGTCACCTGTTCATGCTCAAACCGTTGAACTGATTTAGATGATTTTAGTATAAGATATAGTTTTAGACCCTGGGAAGGACGTAGGATAGTTTTTATGCCGGAAGAGGGAAGGGTTAAGAAGTCCCTTGTTAAGAGTCTATTGGCAATATTTGAAAACCGTAGTCCACAAAAAAAAGAATTTAGATGAAACATAGAATAATCATCATTAACACGCAACCCTGAAAACGTAAAAGCAAAGAGAGGTAAATGTGTTGTCATTTATCCGAGTTAGAGTACATGCTCATGTTTCCCGATTTATGACAAATCGGCAGCAAGAACACGGAATAGTCTTTTATTTGTGGAATGTTATAATTTTAAGTTGATTAAGATTTATTGAGATGACTCGTAATTGAATCCATATCTTTTCTTCTGTTTTTAAGTAATTAATGCGGTCTTCGCGAATGCTGACTTCCGACCGAAAGGTGTGATTTGACGGTTCCGGGGCAACCTACTGAACCGTACATCGGAGCTGACGACGCAGCGGAGCCACACCGTTATGTAACCCAAATGATACCTTTAAAATTAGTTTTTATAATTGTATGTATGTTAGTCTTTAAGGTACTGTGTACTATGTCGATGATTTGGTTCTCCGTCAGATAAAATTCAACGTTCCATAACTTGCTGAGACGAGTTATTTTTAAAGCTATGATAAAAGAATATAATTTAAGAACCTATAACGAAAACGCTTTCCGAAATCGAACCCTTCCCTTAATCAGCCTCTGATCTAGCAGAAGCGCGGATTGATCCAAACAGGAGCGTGCAAATACCGTGTGTATTTGTATTTGCTTTTGATTACAAGGGTACGATGCGGTCCGCGCGTTAACAGCTTGTGTTGTATCCTTATTATTCAGTTAGAGATGTCTGAGTCTGTTTATTTGCGATTCACGACCAAACTTGACTCACATTAACAGTGTGCTAAGGGTTAACGGAACCCTAATAGTTACAAAATTTTCACCTCTCTGTCTATCGGTATGTTACAGGCATTTTACTCGAAAACTAAAAGGGTATATACCTAGGTTATTAATGTCAGCATAGTTATGTAGTCAAATCGGTAAAAAATGGGTCCTTACATGTGACTGGAAGTAAAAAAGTCAACGTAGGTGGCACATAAATTGACAAGTTTTAATAAATATATGTTAGGTTTCTCTCCATTTTTTTTTATTTAGCAATATATTCAGAACTATCGCTTCGAAGTCACAAAATATTCTGTCCCTTCCACACCTTTTTGAACAGTGGAATCGAAATTATGAAAAAGATCACGTACAAAGTACTTTCTCAATAGAGCACCATAGAAAACCTTAATGCGGACCTTACAAGAATTTCTAACTGGGCAACAGAAAATGGGTTAATTCTTAACCCAAGCTAGACTAAATATATGGTTTTTGGCAGCAAACAACAGCTAGCTAGCACCAGTCTTTCAAATCACGTTATGCTTATGAATATGCCTATTGAGCGGACACAGGAAGCGTGCAACCTAGGTCTATTATTCTTATTATTATCTAGGTATTATTATTATTATTTTAATGGATGGTAGCCTTCGTTATGAGAAACACATTGCCAATACAGTCAGAAGCTGTTTTTATAAACACAAGGTACTGTACAAAATAAGACCGTTTTTAAAAGAGAGCCTACGAATACAGTTAGTGGAATCAATAGTTTTATCTAGACTTAATTATGTGGACACTGTGGTTGATCCACTTCTTTCTAAAACAAAGAAACTCATCCAGCGTGTTCAGAATGCCTGTGCTCCCTTTTGTTTCAACATTCCGTTGAGAGCCCATGTCACCCCATTTCTAAACAAGTTTGCTTTTTGGGGTATTGAAGCACGAGGCACCGGCGTATCTCTTCGAGAAACTCTCCTTTAATAACTCGTCTCGGGGTAGAAGCCGTCAGCGCGTAATATGTTTGGTGACTCCCCGACATGCTACTGCTGCTTTCCGAGGAAGTTTCCGCTATGTAGCCACGAAGTGCTGGAACAATGTCCCGCCGCCGCTCAGAAGGCTGTCGGACGTTAATAGATTTAGAATTAATCTCAAAAAATTCATGCAAGAACATCAGCATAAACAGGAGAATCTCTGTCTTGAAACTAGCTGCATTTAACACTCCCTCACCTGTTGGTTATGCCCCATCTGCAATTCATTCATTGCCATACGGTTGCTGGACAACGTAATTTAATATGTAATTTATCAACGTAGTTTAATTTATAATTAAGCCTTGTTTTTGTAAGCCCAATTTCATGTCCATGCTGTTTTGTTTGACGTTTAGAGTTTAGTTTGTCTTCTCTTCACTGGCGCTAGTGGTACTGTTCGTGTATGGGCTGCGTTCATTTTTACCATTAAGGCCCATACGCACGTAGTGGTTTGTTGGGATGAAACTTTTGACAGGCCAACAAACATTTACTATTTAATATTATAAAAAAAAATACCGTTCATTGCTTTTTTGTGTATTTTTTTATGTTTGTATTTTAGTTAAGTATATAGGTATTTCCTTTTAATTTTTTGTTTGTTACTCTCCGTGCTCTCACCGAATGGACCCTGCGGTAGACCAGCGCTGGCTGCAAAGCTAGCAACATGCTGAGCTGGGTCCATTTCGTGACAAATAATAAATGTGCTTTTTTTTATTATTATCTGTGTTGTGTTTGTCACGAATAAATGTTTTGATTTTTGATTGTATATATATCTGCAATAGAACAGGTCCAAAGGTTTTTGAGTTATCGCTGTCCTCTTCTATCAATTAAGACAGGTATTCAGAACAATGACGCGTAGCTGCAGTATCCCACAGGCAACCGGATGGCTCGCGGTATTTGACCTCCTGAAGTGTGTGTAACTTCCTATGCTACCCAAATTGAGCCAACTTGGATTGGGGCGGAAATAGAAAAAAAAAAATTTTTTTGTTGCGAGGCAGCCGTTTGTCGTAGCGGTTGCCTGAAAGTGTGTACGTTGTTTATACAATGAAATGCTGGTCTACGCTTCGTACGCCCAATGAGACGCAGTCCTACATTCGTTAAATTTGTTGCGGCAGGAGCGTATTTAGTCACTAAACACGTTATAATGACGTCATTATACTGAGGTTGGGAAACATGAGCCTTTGATTACTCTCGTAATTAATGCTTGTTTAAATTTACGAAAGCGCTAATAAGTTATTCGTAGTAGAAGTCAAGAAAGTTGTTTTTTATTCCTTGTAATTCCATAATAATGTATCTTAAATGAAATTGGATATAATATAACTACATAAATGAATAATACAGGAAGAAATTAACATATACAAAAAATACAATTAAAACTTGTTATTCCGTCCAAGAGATCTTAAGTGAGCAACAAGTTATACTAAGTGGCGTTTTATTACAAGCTTTTATTCAACTGTTAGCTGTTTGTTTGTTTGTCAGTGCGGTGCGGGACACATCTTGGAACAGAACTTTGAACCAGGTAACCTCCACCGATTGAGCTGACATGGGAATACAAGTAGTCCAAACTATACGTGCCTATACCAATGACATGACAATTCAATAATATGGGGTCACCATGGGAGTTCAGTACTTAAACACGTAACCCCGTTGAGTTTGGGCTCGTTAGAATCGTCTCAGCGAGTAGTTGATGACGTTATACAGAAAAGTACAGTTGGCAATAAAAGCTTGTACCAAAAATTAAATTGTTGACTGAAACTTTTTTATATTACTTACCTAATGTGCTTTACTTTTGTTTTAGAAATTAGTATTTTAGTTTTACTCAATAGGCCTAGTTTTAGTTACACTAATATAGCCTAACGGGGTTCACGGTGAGACTGTGTATAGCCTAACGGGGTTCACGTTGAGACTGTGTATAGCCTAACGGGGTTCACGGTGAGACTGTGTATAGCCTAACGGGGTTCACGGTGAGTCTGTGTATAGCCTAACGGGGTTCACGTTGAGACTGTGTATAGCCTAACGGGGTTCACGTTGAGACTGTGTATAGCCTAACGGGGTTCACGTTGAGACTGTGTATAGCCTAACGGGGTTCACGGTGAGACTGTGTATAGCCTAACGGGGTTCACGTTAAGACTGTGTATAGCCTAACGGGGTTCACGTTAAGACTGTGTATAGCCTAACGGGGTTCACGTTGAGACTGTGTATAGCCTAACGGGGTTCATGGTGAGACTGTGTATAGCCTAACGGGGTTCACGGTGAGTCTGTGTATAGCCTCACGGGGTTCACGTTGAGACTGTGTATAGCCTAACGGGGTTCACGTTGAGACTGTGTATAGCCTAACGGGGTTCACGTTGAGACTGTGTATAGCCTAACGGGGTTCACGGTGAGACTGTGTATAGCCTAACGGGGTTCACGTTAAGACTGTGTATAGCCTAACGGGGTTCACGTTGAGACTGTGTATAGCCTAACGGGGTTCATGGTGAGACTGTGTATAGCCTAACGGGGTTCACGGTGAGACTGTGTATAGCCTAACGGGGTTCACGTTAAGACTGTGTATAGCCTAACGGGGTTCACGTTGAGACTGTGTATAGCCTAACGGGGTTCATGGTGAGACTGTGTATAGCCTAACGGGGTTCACGGTGAGTCTGTGTATAGCCTCACGGGGTTCACGTTGAGACTGTGTATAGCCTAACGGGGTTCACGTTGAGGCTGTGTATAGCCTAACGGGGTTCACGTTGAGACTGTGTATAGCCTAACGGGGTTCACGGTGAGACTGTGTATAGCCTCACGGGGTTCACGTTGAGACTGTGTATAGCCTCACGGGGTTCACGTTGAGACTGTGTATAGCCTAACGGGGTTCACGTTGAGACTGTGTATAGCCTAACGGGGTTCACGGTGAGACTGTGTATAGCCTAACGGGGTTCACGTTAAGACTGTGTATAGCCTAACGGGGTTCACGTTGAGACTGTGTATAGCCTAACGGGGTTCATGGTGAGACTGTGTATAGCCTAACGGGGTTCACGGTGAGTCTGTGTATAGCCTCACGGGGTTCACGTTGAGACTGTGTATAGCCTAACGGGGTTCACGTTGAGGCTGTGTATAGCCTAACGGGGTTCACGTTGAGACTGTGTATAGCCTAACGGGGTTCACGGTGAGACTGTGTATAGCCTCACGGGGTTCACGTTGAGACTGTGTATAGCCTCACGGGGTTCACGTTGAGACTGTGTATAGCCTAACGGGGTTCACGGTGAGACTGTGTATAGTTATAGAACCACAGGTACATGTGGAACGCAATGAAGTTAACAACTTGTTTTGCTATACCCTATCAGGGTCCATTTGGAAGTAATGTTTATGGTGTGGATACCATGATTGCAATTAATAAAATGAATAGAAATAAAATAACACCCCCAGTTTGTATCTAGAAAGTAAAAAAATAAAAAAGTAAGTGTCATGGCTAAGGTATGTTTGTCACATGATTGAAGCACTAGCTAGGCTATAGGTTCTCGTTGCTCCCAGTCAGCCCCTTACGTACTTCATAATCGGAGTGTCATCGTGAGTTAAAAGAAAACCCATTATTTTAACAAGCATTCGTGTCGAAATAAACGAAGCATTACCTTTAATAACAATCTCCAATAAGTGTCCCGTCTTGTTTTATACTAAAGCTCTTTTAAGTTGGATTTTAGAACGTAAATTATCCTGATTTGTATGCCGAAGAATTCGTTACGAACAGAATACATTTTAAGCATACCTTTTTAACAAGTTAGCGGTTAAAGAAATGTATACAAACAAAGTTTATTACTTATCAGAGTACATGATCCATTTTTGTGTGTAAAGTATGAGTGTATTAACTATGATGCGACACTCAAAACTCAAATTCTAAATTTAACTTAGCAATTCCAACTAGCTACAACAACAAAGCAGTGATAAAACTTGTATTTTTAGGCCCGGTTTTATAAACACACATTTTGGACATTACTGACCGATATAAGGCCTATTAAACCGGGGGACAATTTTTCCTCACAAAAAATACAAAATCAAGCGGAACAGATCCCCTGAGGTCGGCTGATGAGCCTAGCCCGGCACATTAAAGAACAATTTCCAAAAACAACATCGTATAAGATTGTTTTAATTTGTAAAACAAATTTTTTGAGTGGTTTCGACCCCGTGGAGTGGCAGTCGCCATTATTATTTCAAGGTTTGTAGCAAAAACCTTTCGCTTGTTGGTTGCTTTCAATGCCTATTTAGGAATTCGTTCACGGCTCTGGCTATCTAATCATGGAGCACGTACATGTGAACTCGCCTCTCGTATTTTGATCCACAGATTTGTAACAACGTACTTTCACGGAATAGATGATAAAAATGTTTAGAAAAAGACAACCATCTTGACGGTTGAGGATACCAAAAAGCGATATAATCATCATCATCATCATATCAGCCGGAAGATGTCCACTGCTGGACATAGGCCTCCCCCAAAGAGTGCCAAAGTGACCGGTCCTGCACCACCCGCATCCAGCGGACTCCAGCAACCTTTACCAGGTCATCAGTCCACCTTGCGGGGGGCCTACCCACGCCGCGCCTTCCGGTTCGTGGTCGCCACTCGAGAACCTTTCCGCCCCAACGGCCATCGGTTCTACGCGCTATGTGCCCCGCCCACTGCCACTTAAGTTTAGCGATTCGGAGGGCGATATAATACTGTAATATAATATACACGATGATTTTTAATTCGTGATTAGGAGTATTTTTTTCTAATTCTGTATTTGTTATCAAACACGATTAACTCGAATTAACCTTGTTAGGTCAAACGTTCTTTTTTTTAATAAAACTGAATAAGAAATTACTTTATAATTCAAAATCATTGTCATCACAACGGTAGTTTACGAAAAATTGACGTATGTTTTTGACGTATCGACTTAACTTCAAGAAATGTAGGGCGTCCAAACATTTAGCGGAGATTAGTTATCATTAAATTTAACTAACTGAACGGTGATTTAATTGCATGAGAACTTATCTATTGAAATCCGTTTTAGCCGTTTATCAATATTTCTCGACTCCTGACCACGGATTAAATATCACCGTGTATATAATAGTACATTGTCATACAAAAGCCAGCCTTTTGCAGTCGCTGGATGCGGGTGGTGCAGGACCGGCCATTGCGACACTCTTTGGGCTTTTTCTTTTTTCTTCCCTATGTCCAGCAGTGGACGCCTCTCGGCTGATATGATGATGATTGTCATACAATACATATTGTCTTAGATCTTTTTATCACGACCCGTAGTGGTGGGGAGTACAAATATATTATATACGTTTCCCCCTGGCTAATAGAAAGTGCTATTTTTCAAGAAAAGGAAGAGCATCCATTTTTCATTCACGCCTCTCAATTCATGATGAAGTGACGTACCACTTCTGCATCTAGCGGCGTGGAGTCGGTACGGTATCAGTAATCTATTAGCTGTCACAGTTATTGACAACTGTCTGTTATAACTTATGCACCGTACTAACTAAATATTTGCTCGAAGTCAACTGCTGTTTTACAGCAACGTACAGAATGCGATACCAAGTTATTAACGTTTTTCTATGCCACAACGAAGGCAAATAAGCATACGGCCTGCAGATACCGTAGCCTACAACCACAGCTGGAGTCACAAGCATCCATACGCCTAGACCAGAGCTCTGGCGTCGGTCTGGTGTGTCGGTTAGCGGCGTCTGGCGTCTGACAACGGCAGCTCTGGCGTCTCCTGTCTAAAGGTCTTTCCAGCAGCCATAAAGCTTTTGTTAGCCATCTGGGCTATCTGGACGCCTCTGTGGGCCACCTAACAGGACGAAATGGGCTCGGCATAAGGTTTATGAATAACAACGGGCCCGCCATTCAGTGGTTACACAATAATGAGGTTCAGCACTAGGAACGGACCCATTTGAGCGATAGTAATAATAACAATAATAAATACTCTTTATTCAATCAATCAATCAATCAATCTTTATTCTCAGACTATATGATCCATAATTTGTTAGTAGTATTTATACTTACAGACTAGGGTTATTTATTGCACCACGACAAGAGAGAAACAGTTTTACAAAAAAATTGCTCAATAAATAACGGTAACAACAGGCGGTCTTATCGCTTTAAAGCGATCTCTTCCAGACAACCTTTGTATAACATTTAAACTAGAATTTTAAACAGATAGTGTAGAAATTCATCAAGAAGAGCATACTAACACATCAATCTGTCAAATATGACTAAACAGGTTACTTTAAAATATATCTTTACATATAATAAAGCTGAAGAACAGAACACGATCCAAAAGTTTTTAGAATTTTTGTCTGTTTGTCTGTTTATTTGTACACGCATCACGTGAAAACGGCTGAACGGATATTGCTTGATATGCAAACTTTATTAATCTGTCGAGAAAAATCCCGGCCAACATATAGGCTATAAAAATTATTAAGATAATGGTGCAAAGGGGTTAAAAATGGGGTTGAACTTTGTATGGGAACTTCTTAAATCTATGAGCTAAAGACTTGAAAATTAACAAACATATACTTGACTAGAAAGTAAAAAGAACCCCATTCAAACTTTTAGCAAAATATAGACAAAACGTGAAAAATCCCGGGATGTAAAATAGTGGTAGGCGGCTAAACACTTCATATTAACCAAACCAAAACAGGGAGTAGCACGGTTGCCATTTTATCACTTATCGTTGTGGATAAGGCATCCGTCACTCTCGCACTCGCATACTTGTCAGAGCGTGATGGGCGTCTTTACCACAACGATAAGTGATAAAATGGCAACCATGCTACGCCCACTACCGATAGTAACTGTTATTCATAAGAGACCTAATTATATTGGAACTTCAGTCACTGACGACGTCGCTGTTTATTTTGAAAAACCAGCAACCTTGATCTCTGCCTATATATTATATGTTATGAAATCAGAGGTCATCTAAAGTTGTTTGAAGGTTGAGTTGAATACTTATAACGAATAGTCCACCAACGTCAAGGGATGTGAGTATACAATTTGGACAAAACGGCATTCCGCGGAGAATTAAGTCTATGGTATCAATTTTTTAATGTAGAAAACTCCCGTGACTTTCTGAAATATTATTGGGAACGCATAAGGAGCGCCCCCTAAAGGGACATTTTGGGCCTTTCATTCCTACGAAAACCTCCTTCGCTTCTTCTTTGCTTGCCTCCCCGTTTAGCTTCGGGATTTTGATCCTCAAGTTTCGCTTGCAAAGACACCAGAAGATAATGAGTGTCCTTAGGGGTCATTGCTCGCATTGAGACCGTTCTCAGAAGGGTTGCTTTGGGCCTTACATTCCAACGAAAAGGCCTTGCTTGCCTCGCCACTCACTTTCGGAACTTTGGCCTGGAATTTCGCTTGCAAGACACCTGGGAATAGTAAGTGTACGTGGGGGTTCGCCATCAGGTTTCACTTGCAAGACACCGGGAGCTAATGAGTGTCCGTCCATGGGGGTGCATTTAGAGCGCTTGGATGTTTTTTATGTATTAAGTATTGATATATATTAAAAATAATATCGTCGTCTAGTACCTACCCATAACACAGGTCTTATTGAGGTTAATATACTAGTATGTGTGTAAGATTGTCTTCTATTTTTTTTTCATACGCTGCTGTTTCCTCTGAATGAGGCGTGGAGCGACTGGGGATTCATTTCCCGCGTAACAAGCACCGAACTCCGAATATATTTTCATTTTATGTTCTCCTAGAATTAAATTCATCTCGAATGTGGATCGTGAAATTGATGAAAATGAAGCTTAAACGCGTACATTCATTTATAACGCTCGATTTGAATCCGTAAATGACAAATTGACGTTCAGCAGTTCGGCCGTTATTCATGATTTACTGGGACAAATGAAGGGTGCCTGCTTGGTTGTTAGTTCTGATTATTGACTGCGTCGATTTGATTTTGTGATTGCAATTTTTTGTCTATCGAGTATTCAGTTTTGTACTCTTTTGTGTGTGAAGTGATTGAAGATGTGTTAGTCTGGTAGTTGCATGACGTGAAAGGTATGTCAGTACGTATTGGCATGCCTTTCCTGTAAAGCGGAGAGGTCACGAGAGTAGCGTAGTTCTTGGGCTACCCTGCGTCATCAAAATTATGTTATGTTAGAATGTGTGTCTAGGCGTATTTCTAAATCTAAATTGAAATACTGCCAAAACAATGAAGACAAAATCAAAATGGACATTGTTGCGCAGCTTCATTCTACGAAACAGTTTGGTAAATTTTGGAAGTCCACTAACAAACTTTGTCCTAAGCCGAGTCTCCCTGTGAGCGTGGCTGGTTTACACGACCCCACCGATGTTGCAAATGCCTTCCGGCGACATTTTAGTGTGCAGCCGACTATCCCACCGCGAAAAATGTTTGATGCTGAGAACTGCCCCGAAAACGTGATGGCCTTAGCATCAAACATTTGAAGCATGCTGGTAAGCACCTGCCCAGAGTGTTAGCACTGTTTTTTAACTGGTGTATATCAGTCATTGTTATCTGCCAGATAGTTTAATGTACACAGTGATTGTTCCAATTGCCAAAAATAAGGCCGGAGATGCTTCTGAAATGTCCAATTACAGGCCTCTCTTGCTTCCTAATGTCGTTCCTAAGGTGGTGGATAGTTTCGTGGAAAACCCTTAGCATTTAGTTATTTTAAGCAGCAGCAGAAGATAAAAATCAACACTTCTCACAAATGTTTTTTTCCTGAAGGAAACATCATTCTCGAAGTCTTATCCGCTGAAATAACTGTGATATTAACTTCATTTGTTGACGGCACGTTGCTGCGATTCTTTCTTCTGGCGAGTTCAGAGCTGTTCAGGCCTAGTTTTGTTAATAAACTTGTCGAAAAGAAAATGGTGGCCGTAGGAAAACAACGATATATCAACAAATTTTACTTATTTTTTGGGGGGAAAGAGCTGGCAGCTTCCTCGCTAAACGCATTTAGTATTGCGATACAGCGGGGTTATGTTGCCAGCATCTTCGGCCCTATGCCGCGGGCAGACCCATTATTAACACGCTTTTATTAGCATGCAATATCTGGACTACAATATTTGTATGCCGAACGGCAAAACATAGCGATACCCAGAATTAATGCAACACCCTTACAACCTATGTTTACAAATAAACATTTTGAATTTGAATTTGAATTTGAATTTTGAATTAGGTCGACCTGTATGTAACTCTGTAATGGAATCTAAGGTAACTAATTTAACCATCTTCCAATGATCGTAGCGTCATGAAAATTGGCAGCTGTATGTAGTTCTGATGACAATACAATAATATGGTACTGTCGAACTGATCTGATGATGGAGCCGGAAGATATGAACTGGAACTTCATGATAGAACATCGTATCATAGCTGTGTTTGGATTAGTTAGAAAAGTCTTTATAAATGCACGTAAAAACCAAAAATAAATTATGGATCGTTCAAGTTGTCTCTATTTCTGGGCTGAAGTGTAAACTATGTGCTTTTAATTATAATATTTGATTATAAAAGCGTGTGGCGCTGGAACAGGAAAGACTTTTTGTATAACTGCTGAGAAATCAAGTTAAGCGATGTTACGGGAAGCAGGTTACAGAGATCGGCGCTCCAACTGGAGTTGCAGCACGACGGTAGGTGGTTCTACAAGTCCACATTAAACAGTCTGTTTGTAATATTTGGACGCGCTGCTGGTCCCGGCGGTCCCGGCGGTCCCGTCGGTCCCGGCGGTCCCTGCGGTCCTGCCGGTTGGATCCAGTAATTAATTAATACAAGGATATTTTAAAATATTATTTTTGAAAATGAAAATGAAAAATGAAAATAATTTATTTGTACAACATAGGTAAGTAACTAAGTACATAAGGATCGAACCACTGTTCTAAAAACTATTATTTAAGATCCTATATATAGCATAGTGATGCTGGGCCGTTAGGCATACAAATTTTAGCAGTAATTAATGGACGAACATGGTTCTCTTCAATGAAATACTCATTTGTTGTGTAGTACGCTTTTTTTACAAGATGATCAAATAATTTTCGTTTAAAGACTACCGTATTTTCTACTTCTACAATGCCTTTCGGTACCTTATTGTAAATTTTAGGAGCCATTCCAAGTATGCTTTTCCGATATAGAGCCGTTTTTGATAATGTTCCATTAATTCTATACTTAAGGCACGTACTCTTAAAACTTTGAAATAAATTAAGATTCAATCTAGCAAACATTGCAACCTCAAACACATAAAGACAGGGAAGAGTCAATATTCGCAATCTCTGAAAATAGGGCTTACAGCTGTCTAATTGTTGGATGCCACATAATCAGCGAATACATCTCTTCTGTGGTCTGAAAGCTAATTCTCTATCGACAGAATTTGCCCAAAAGATTATGCCGTACCTCAGTGTCGAAGTTACATAAGCTTGGTAGGCTGTTAGAACTACTGATTCATTGACAATTTTTCTTAAATTATATAATACATACGAAAATGGATTAAATTTCTTACATATAATGTCAATTTGATTTCGCCATGTCAACTTATTATCTACACTTAATCCAAAAAAAATTGTCGCATCAGTTTCGTCAATTTGCTGTCCTTTGTAGGATATGTTTAAATTACGTGCATTATTCTTTCCAAAGACCAAGAGAGCGGGAGGTATCTGACTCTGGTATATATAGGAAGCTTGACCACTAGAGTTATAAGTGTAGTTGTAGGAGGGTTTGGGCCGAGTTTTACGGAGGTGGCGTTTGGCGTCCAGATCTTCGAGACGGGTGCGTTCGAAGTCATTGACACCCGTACTGACAGCAGTTCGCCAGTCCGATCTCTGAGTAGCAAGCTCCTCCCACGACTCACATGATATATTATGGCGGTGGCAGACAAATGGCGTTTTATGACAACCTTGTACCGTAGGTACTGCCCATCGCTTAGCTCTCAGTCGCGCGAGGTCAAAAATACTTTTGTTCGTATGGAAATTTATCATGATCTGCTCATTGCATTTCTGGAGAGCATCGGACGGAAAAGTAAATTGCAAATCGGGTTGGAGCCATGATGCAGCCTTGTTTTACACCGCTGGTGACAGAAAACTGGTCCGTGAAAGCGTTTTCGTGACGCACGCGGGCACTCATGCCTTCGTGAAACTGACGCACTAGGTTGACAAATTTCACAGATCAGCCACATTTCTCTGGTCCACAGAGCTGACCTTGGGACGCGGTAAGTCCTTTTCAAGGTCGACGAAGCACAAATAGAGGTCCCGGTGTTGCTCAAGACTTTTTTCTTGCATCTGCTTGACAACAAAGATGGCATCAACCGTACCTGTATAACCGTATTTGGCCTGAATCCACACTGGGATTCGGAAAGAATGCTCTCAGAGAGTGTGTTAAGTCGCCTATTAATGATATGGGCAAGAATTTTGCCGGTCACAGAGAGTAGGGCAATGCCTCTAAATGTGCTACAATCTGAGAGGTCTCCTTTGCCTTTATAAAGTTTTATAATAGGGGCATCCTTCCAGTCTTGGGGTATGCTCTCAATGACCCATACGCACTTCACGAGGTCAAACAACCTGGACCTGATACTCGGTCCGCCATACTTGAACTTGAAGAGCTTTGATGGTAGGCTGTCTGATCCTGGTGATTTTCCGTTTTTTAAATGGTTTATAGCACTGACAAACTGCAAATGAGGGCGGATTGTTCAAGCTTGTTACAGATGGCAGGTTTTTGAGCGAATTGACATAGGACATATCTACTCCTCGGCTACCGGGATTGAGCACTTCATTGAAGTGTTCCGCCCATCGAAGAAGAACTTCTTCAGGATCAGTCAATGTGTGTAAACTGGTGCAGCTGCTGTCTTCTTGCAACGAGGTCCATATACCGATTTTAGGCCTACGAAGAACTTAGTAGTTTGACCGTTATCGGCCAGCCACTGAAGTTCTTTGGCCTCGTGTTGCCACCAATTGTCCGCGCGGTTAAACTCGCGAAGTTTTGGTTTTAGTTCTTGCTGTATCTCGTTGCGCTTTCTGTCAAGGAGATGCCAGTGCCCAGAGCGAGGGAATGTGTGAGAATCGTGAGTTTCAATCAGTATATGTCGCAGCACTGATACGTTAAGTGCGACAAAGTACTAAAATGATCATCTATATTTGCCGTTGACCCTTGCACATAAATTGCACGCATGGGCAGTTAACTGTGCCGGCGAATGGTACCACGATGGCAATCAAGATCACGGACTGCCTGATGGTTAGAAGCAACCGTAGCCTATGGACGCGTGCGACTCCACAAGAACAATAAGCGAGCGGCCGACTCTTTGTGGATTTGATAGCTACAGACAAATGCACGGATGAGTGGTTGCGGGAGTTCAACTAGCCTAGCATACAAACTTACAAAGCTTCAAACTCATAACATTACTTCTATATTACGAGTATACTAGTATTACTTGTATTGTTGGATGGACGTTAAGCCATAAAAAAGTAGAACTTAGAATTGGACGTTGGAACATTGATCTGGTTTTGTTTCAGAAGTTTATTTTACATGTTGTATGGGAATTCAAATTTCAAACAAAATCTTATAATATCAGTGCATTTTATGTTTGTATTTCTTTCATGTAAATATTGTACTTCAATAAAGGTATATCAGTGCATATAGCTAGTACAGATCTCAAAACTACTTATACATAAACTAGGTCTGTCGTTTCTTACACGACTGTCCGTGGGTAAACAACAGTATATACTTGTTTGTTTTATCGACCGCGATCCGAAGAGCCCTGGCGCGGCAGCGGCGGGTCGTTTTGTCTGGCTTAATAGTTTTCCAATGCATTACGCCGTTATGTTGCGACTATTTTTTTTTTTTTTTTTTTTTTAATTTATTTATCAAAAGTACAAAACAATTAACAATGTTATGTTACTCGCCAAACTGCGATAACAGTTTGTTGGCGAGACCGCGCTCATTTTAACTAATGTTAAGTACCTATGTTAAAACTATGTTAGGTATGCTATATGAACTAGGCACATATGACCTTAAACACGCACACACTTACACACGCTTTATTTACGCACAGATTTAAAAACGTTTACACAATTTCGTGACTTCATCGGAAGCAAAATATAGTTAATTTTTGTATAGTAGGTACCTCAAACATGCCTACTTTGCCCGCTTTTTTCGGAAAAAAACAATCTTTGCCATTCAAGTCCATACATATGACATTCCATAATTTGCTGCAAGCACCTAGCTGAAGTTACATACATGTATGACTAAAAGTAAAGTCATAAATATAATCTAGCTTCTACTAAAAATAGTAATCTATCTATCTATCTATCTATCCACTATGTCAGTCCGACTCCAGGATCAGAGTTCGAAGCCTATTCCGCTGCAGCGGGGTGTCAGACAAGGGGATGTTATTTCCCCAAAACTGTTTACTGCTGCACTGGAGGACGTGTTCAAGACTCTAGACTGGAGAAGGCTAGGCATCAACATCAACGGCGAGTACATCACTCACCTTCGGTTTGCTGACGATATAGTAGTCTTGGCTGAGACCATGGAGGACTTAAGCACGATGCTCGATGACCTCAGTAAAGCCTCCGAGCGAAGGACAAAGATCATGTCAAACCTCCATGTAGTACCAACCCCCATTTCAATCGGACACTTTACGCTTGAAGTTGTAGACGATTATATATACCTTGGACAGACTATTCAGTTAGGTAGGTCCAACTTTGAGAAAGAGGTCAATCGTCGAATCCGACTCGGCTGGGCAGTAAGTATTCGGGAGGCTACGGCACATCTTTTCGTCCAATATTCCGCAGTGTCTCAAGACGAGAGTCTTTGACCAGTGTGTGTTGCCAGTGATGACGTTTGGCACGGAAACGTGGTCCTTTACTATGGGCCTCATAAGAAGGCTCAAAGTCACCCAAAGGGCAATGGAGAGGGCTATGTTGGGAGTTTCCCTGCGCGATCGCATCAGAAATGAGGCTATCCGCAGCAGAACCAAGGTAACCGATATAGCTCTCCGAATCGCTAAACTTAAGTGGCAGTGGGCGGGGCACATTGCACGTAGAACATCGGGTCTACGTGCTTCGGCCATCGGGCCGTTGGGGCGGAAAGGTTCTCGAGTGGCGACCACGTACCGGAAGGCGCAGCGTGGGTAGGCCCCCCATAAGGTGGACTGATGACCTGGTAAAGGTCGCGGGAGTCCGCTGGATGCGGGTGGCGCAGGACCGGTCATTGTGGCACTTTGGGGGAGGCATATGTCCAGCAGTGGACGTCTTTCGGCTGATATGATGATCTATCTATCTATTGAACCCGTATCCACCCACTGTTGAGTATAGGCCTCTTCTTTATTACGCCACTCTCCTCGGTCCTGTGCTAATCTCATCCAATGTTTGCCTCCTGTTCGGCAGATATCATCGGTCCATCGAGCTGGTGGTCTGCCAGCTGACCGTTTCGATGACCTCGGCCACCATTCAGTAACCAGTTTTGTCCATCTCCCATCGTTCCTCCTCGCCAAGTGTCCCGCCCATCTCCACTTTAACTGTGTTATTCGTTTGCCGACGTCCGCAAAATAGTAGGTGGCCAATAAATTTGTTGTGTTTTCGTTCATTACCAGATTTGTTAAAGTCTTTTTCGGCAATGTTCCCCCTGGTGGCAAAGT
Source organism: Epinotia bilunana (assembly GCA_947049275.1). Classification (NCBI taxonomy): domain Eukaryota; kingdom Metazoa; phylum Arthropoda; class Insecta; order Lepidoptera; family Tortricidae; genus Epinotia; species Epinotia bilunana. Next base: position 27,382,505 of record OX346256.1, read on the forward strand.
AGGCATGTTGAACGGTAGCTCAAGACTGGCACTTTTTGCCCGCCTGCGACAGAGCCGAAAGCAAGGGGTATATTTTAGCAGTCTATGTTTGTGTGTTACGTGTATTCCACCTAAGCTGCTGAAACGATTTTGATGAATGAGATATTAATTGGTTCGACATCATGCGGATTACATGGGCTACTCTTTGTACGAACAATAAAACAGTTTTTCCGTTAAGTTTTCGTGGTCGTGCTACAGTTTCCTGAACTATTTATGTGTCTACAACAGCTCAGCAGTCGTTACAACACTTGCAAATTGGTTGCAGGTCCAACGACGACCTCTGTAGCCTAGTTGGTAGTGACCCTGCCTACAAAACTGGAGGTCCCGGGTTTGACTCCCAAGGAAGGCATTTATTTGTGTGATGAGCTCGAATACTTATTCCTGAGTCATGGATGTTTTCTATATATTTAAGGTATATATTTATCTATATAAGTATGTATATCGTCGTCTAGTAGCCATAGTACACGCTTTGCTTAATTTGGGACTAGGGCGATTTGTGTAAGATGTCCCCAAAAAACGGAAACAGAAATTGACCCCCAAAAACATGTATTTATTTACGGGGCAGATAGAAGTTCCTTTCGCGTAAAGAAATGCTGGAGCCGCGGTATAAAACATAGTCTAAGTTCATTCGTAACTCCATTATATACACAGGTGAAAGAATTATTGAATACAGGGAATATTTATATGAGAGTAGAACTACAAGTGTACTCGTATTACTATCGAAATAGGAAACAAATAAAATAAGATCCCTATGATGCGTAACAACTGATATTACGTCAATAATTCGGGTGCCTGTGTGATGGAGCACGTCCTTAATGTAAATACTAATATCCCGATGTCTTTCAAGTTGTCATCACTTCCTAACTTGGGAATCGCAACTCGGCAATTATAATTTGGCAGTGTCAAAATGTCAGCTTGCGAGTTTAAGCCCAATTTGTAGGTACACTCCACGTCAAATATACGTACACATTTTTCGCCTTAGCAGAAACGAAACGGGTGCAAAAGTGTACACGTATATTTGACGTGGACTCCACGATTTAAAGAGACGTAAAGACCCGTGTAACGTGTTTACTTGATTGCCAACACCGTGAAAAGTATCTATATCATCATCATTTTCAGCCTTTAATCGCCCACTGCTGAGCATAAGCCTCTTCGAGTACGCCACTTATCCCGGACCCGTGCTAGTCTCATCCAGAAATGACCGACGGTCTTGTTGACGTCGTCAACCCATCGTGCCGGTGGACGACCGACGCTTCTTTTTCCTGTTAGTGGCCACCAATCCGTTAACGTTTTGGTCCACCTACCGTCACGCTGCCTGGCAATATGTCCTGCCCAACTCCATTTGAGTTTGGTTATGACTTCTCCGACGTCACGCACCTAGTGCGACGTCGGATCTCAGTATTCCTCACTCGGTCTTGTAGGTTAATGCCGAGCATAGCGCGCTCCATGGTTCTCTGTGCCACCCTTACTTTATGCACAGCCTCCTTTGTGAGCGTCTATGACTCAGCACCATACTTAATTGTGGGCAGGACACACTGATTATAGAGACGAGTCTTTAGCCATTGTGGAACGCCAACGGAATTGAGGATGTCGTCTAACTTATTGAAAATGAGCTACTTGCAAGGAAAGTTTTGAGCCGTAGAAGTTTGTTGTACGCAGTTATTCGACTTTCAATTAAACGTGAGAGCTGTGTCGGTTAATTGGAAAGTTGGGCTATTTCTGCCCCGGGAATGTAACTAGAGTCTTCCATATTCTTAATGAGTGGATTGACTTTGGAATGTCATGTCGGATTCATATTTGCCTGTGACGTGCCTTGCGCACCAGGGGAATATCGGTTTCATACCTTCATTTATTATGGATATATTCACATTCACCTGATGCGCTCTGTCGTGAGGGCTTCTGGTGAGAGCCGTCAGAGCGCATAAGAGAGCAAACCTTTGTCAGATGAGTATGAATAAGAGTTTTATTCTTGAGATCATTTTAGTGGGACGAATTGCATCAAATCTAGTCCATTCATGAAGCAAGTCCGAGGCACAAGGTTCGAATTCCAAACAATTTTATAAAAAGTCGGCCACATTATAATATAATTTCATCTATAAACCTCCTAATGCTAGCACGCACATTCGTTCCTAGCGCGTTCGCGTATAATAACTGCAGCTCGTAAATGTCCAAGAGCCATTTTAGTGAGGCAGTTTCAAGTGATAGTGTGGTCACGCTGGACAAAAGCACCAATATTTTTTCAAGTACAACTTAAGAAAGGAAAGAAAGAATACATTTATTCACTACACAAAAGGCACACAGAGACAAAGGGAGCAAACATACAATGCCATACCCATAATATTGTGTGTGTCAGTATTATGCTGAGGTCTCAGACACCTACAGCGCTGATTTTCAGATAGCACCGTACGTGACCCACGGACTGATTATGCTTATTGCTGCTATAATGTCAAATAATTTTTTTTTTCTCTAATATGCTCGGAAATGTGCGCCTTACTGTAGCAAAAGTAGTACGTCAAGATCCTCGTTACTGACGAGCGCTAAAAAGTTAAAAGTACACTGTACAGTTTTAGCGGCCAGGAAAATGTATGAAATTTCATTACTGTATACTTTTTTACCTTTTAACCATATGTTTTGACTAAGACAAATTACTAGAAACAGCCAAATGCTCGTACGTTTAAAGGCCGTGGTTACTAATGTATGGCTGTCTCTTTCGAACTATTGCAAGTTGCTGTGACAAATTGCGCCCATTTGTAGTGGGCTTAAAGTTGTCCCGCGTTTTTTTTATTAATTGTCATAGACAAAACGCTTACTTTTGTAAGTGATCGAAGTGACGTTTTTAAAAATGTCTCAAATAGTTTAAAATTACGAAATAACGAATTAAATTTCAATCCCGTTTACTCTTTAATTAGTTTAAAAACATAAAACATTTAAAATTGTGATCGATTTTGATGATTTGGATTGTTTTATTTATGTCAATTGAAACTGGCACCATGAGTCATGCCGTGTACCTACTTTTAAAAAATAAGTTGGGCGGGATCTTGATAGTTTATTAATTATTGACATACACGCTGTTGGAAAACATTATTGTTGATTGAAAATATTATTTGATTTCCACGCATTTTTGGAGAAAAGTACTATATCTTGCCTTGGTGGGAACGGCAATTCGTAGATTCGTCTCTATTGTCGGATTCAGCTTTGCTTCATCCGACAAAATCAACTCATCCACGATTTGCTACTTCCCGGCCGCTGCAATAATGTACTAATCCATACTAATATTATAAATGCCTGCCTGCCTGCCTGCCTGCCTGCCTGCCTGCCTGCCTGCCTGCCTGCCTGCCTGCCTGCCTGCCTGCCTGCCTGCCTGCCTGCCTGCCTGCCTGCCTGCCTGCCTGAACGCCCGCCCAAGCCTGCCTGCCTGCCTGCCTGCCTGCCTGCCTGCCTGCCTGCCTGCCTGCCTGCCTGCCTGCCTGCCTGCCTGCCTGCCTGCCTGCCTGCCTGCCTGCCTGCCTGCCTGCCTGCCTGCCTGCCTGCCTCAGCAACGAGCGGAGGTATATTGAAAGGATAGTTTTTATCCCCGAATTCATCCCCAAAGGGGGTGAAATGGGGGGGTGAAAGTTTGTACCGAGCTGCGATATAAACGAGTTCCACGCGGACGGAGTCGCGGGCAGAAGCTAGTACTTAATAAAGTTAAAAGTCAGAGCTAGACTGACCGGTCTTCGTGTCAGTAATAGCTCTATTACTGACACGCAGACCGCGTGGACCCACAACGGAGGCTTAGTAACGGGAGTCCGTTTGGTATCCTTTGGGAACTCGACCCTAAACAATATCTAGTTTAATTTCCCTGGCCACAATTTGTGTAATTAGACACCAAGATAGTGATTGTAAGTGATTTAGAACTCGAGATATTCAAAATAAAAAAAACATAATTCAAAATGACCGCCATAAAATAAAGATGGCCGACGGAGGAGTTAATTTCTATCAAAAACTTAAAGCTAAAGAAGTCCCTGAAAAAAAATTGGTGCTTTTGTCCGGCTTTCCCCATTTACGACAATTTGTTCCAGAAATCTGCCCACTAATTAGCCGAAACAGCAAGACAAACATTCCTGGCTGTACTGTTGTATTTTAGTTTTACAACGCACTATCGACAACACAGCTAACTGACCATCCGTGCACTTTATGTGCATTGTAATAAGGTTCGATATAAATACAGGATGGTCAGGTAACTGTATTGGCGTTTGTACACGAGCGAGGTGGCCCAGTTGTGCCTTCAGCTGTCAATCTACCGAGTTCGTGATGTAAGGTTCGTGGAAAGGAAACGAGTGTGTTAGTGATCCGGACGTGTCTCGTTACCGGTACGGCGGCTTACATGGGGTTGCTATTCACAAGGCATCGCCACAGCCATTTAACAAGATTTTATTTAAGTTAACCAGTACGTTTGTTAGTTTGCTAGCGAGGGACAAATCTTGCAAGTTAAATTTGACCTACTCCCCGGTGACTGCATGAACTGAAATTTTTGGTAAAGGTATAGTTTGGATGACAATTTAATATTCCGGTACCATCGAGCTAATCTGATGATGGAAACAGAAGGTGGCCATAGAAATTCAGTATTTAACCGAACTTAACCCCGTTCAGTTTGGGCTCGTTAGAATCGTCTCAATGAGTAGTTGATTACAGTATACAGAAAAGTACAGTTGGCGTTAAAAGCTTGTACCAAAAACTTTTTTGATAGCAACTTACTATTGTTTTCAGTTCCTGAGACCCGCTGAGTGGGCGCCCTGCTCGTCTGCACGTATTACCTACCAATTCGTCGAACCCACGTCCAGCAGAGTCCACCGACCTTATCCAGCTGGTTGATCATATAACGATTGATACGTACGTCAGGTAGATCTCTTTGTATGGGAAAATGACAGATAGGACTAACGTGCGTTCGAAAAGTTACGTGATCACCCCTTTTGGTTATCAGTCCACGTTTTGGGGGGTAGACCCCCCAAAACGTGGACTGAAGAAGCAGCGTGGGGTAGACCCCACGCTGCTTCTTTGGGGAAGGCGTATGTCCAGCGGTGAACTCGGCTGATGATGATGATGAGGATCCTAGATAAACTAAGAAAAATTCTAATGTTAGGTATATGGAATGAGGTATAAATAGAGCAGAACATAAGGCAAAAATAAAAGTCTAAGTTGGTCATCCCTAGCGACTGAAAAACCGGCCTCTATTTATTGAGACATAATGCTATCGTGACACGATGTCATAAATTGTAACATATTGTGTTCAATACCAATTTGTTTTGAATTGAAGCTTAAAACTATATGAAAGCAGAGCTTACCGTCGACTACTGGGTTTCGTGAATATACAAGTATACTACAGACAGGCAGCACGTGCGTGGTGCGTGTCATGTAATTTACTCACTGCGGACACCGAAATACTTCAATCCCTCACACGCGCGAAAACATGACTGGGTGTTTTTTATACAAAAAAGGTTACATAGTTAGTAGTCTCATTAAGGACGATGCAGACTTGGAAAGGGAGCGGAGGGCCCTCTGCGTGCGAGGTAACATGATAGCCCGAAGGTTTGCACGGTGTTCGAGGGATGTAAAAGTGACTTTATTCAAAGCTTACTGTACGTCCCTGTACACGTGTAGCCTCTGGGTGAACTACACGCAGAGAGCGTACAGCGCCCTCCCCGTCCAGGTCAAGTCCAGTTCTTTCAGAGCGGTGATGGGGCTGCCCCGCCACTGCAGCGCGTCGAGCATGGTCGCGGAGGCGCGCACAGCATGCTTTCATTCGAACATGCGCCTGCGCGCTGCATCCCTGGGCTGTTATTCGCTACGCGCTAATGCGGCTCACCCCGCTGGTTACCCGTCACGAAACCTATGCTTTACGCATCGCGGTGTCCAGATATATTTGAAGGTGAGCGTTGAGGTGAGCTTAAAACAAGTTACAGAGTAGGGGGGCTGGTGCGCAGGGTCCGGGCCAGCTCCAACACCGTCCTGGCAATGACAGCCGACAGGCTGGACTGCCCGTACATGCGGCATTGCTGTTCGAGGCGTATTAGAAAGAATTAATATTACTTGTGTTGTTTATTTTTTTTATTTTTAGGGTTCCGTACCTCAAAAGGATAAAACGGAACCCTTATAGGATCACTCGTGCGTCTGTCTGTCCGTCCTTCACAGCCTATTTTCTCCGAAACTACTGAACCAATTACGTTGAAATTTGGTACACATATGTAAGTTTGTGACCCAAAGAGAAACATGTAACGCAAACAAATGAATTTTAAACATGGGGGCCACTTTTGGGCGGAAATGAGAAAATTATAAAATAAAGTTTTGCATATACTATCGTGTTACATATCAAATGAAAGAGCTCATTGTGTGCATCTAAAATATATTGTTTTTTGTAATTTTAAAATAATTAGTTTAGAAATTAATTAAGAAAATATCCAAAAAATGACCATTCCCCCCCCCCCCCTTCATCTCCGAAACTACTGAGTCTAAAATTTTGAAAAAAATACACAAAATAGTTCTTTACCTACAGATGACAGGAAAACTTATTAGAAATGTGCAGTCAGGCGTGAGTCGGACTTAATACGGTATTTGTCAAAAATCAAATCAGCTTATTTTTATGAAACGTTAAAAACGCTCTGTTAGTAAAAAAAATTGTTTATAATCTTGTGATGTACGGAACCCTCGCAACGCGAGTCCGACTCGCACTTGGCCGTTTTTTTTTTATTCTATTATTACTATACTATACTATTGACAACTGTGATCTTAATCTTAATATTATTATTGAATGTTTGTAATTATAAAACTATGAGTCATGTTACTTGAAATAAACGAATTTTAATTGCCTGCACGCTCCACTCTCTATACAAACGTAGTTTGGTTCTCATTTTGAACCGACACGCTAGAGTGACATGAATCAAGTTCACACAATACGATCCGCCATATCTAGGTTGGAAATTACTTTTCAACACAATTGCTCGTAACGTACCTCTTATTGTGTCGCTTTTAGGCTCATAATCCTGGATATTAAACACGCGTGTTTTATAACATTACGACACTTGTGTGTTATGGTTATATCCCGATTAAGTCACGTTGGCACCTTGCAGCAAGATATATGTATGCACACGGTGCATTCTTAAATTAACCGGGTTGTACAGAATGTACAGCTTTTTCTTTAATTCTCGGCTAATGGATTCTTACTCGACTAAACAAATGAAATCCTTTTTGTTAATTAATTGACTATTTCTTTTTGGATATCATATAGAAACGTTTAATTTAGTAAAACTATTCACTTTTGATAACATTTTACATGAATTAATAAAGGTAACATTTTAAAACGAAAATATTTATTTTATTTTGTATTGGCTGTTTAGAGATTTCATCTAAGTCTGGCTGAACGCTGAACTGAACACATACGCGCGCACTGCGCAAACTTCACGAAAAAAAACTGTTGCGCGCCATTATAGGTTATTTCACAGCACGTTTCACAGATATTAGATAGTTTTTCATACAGTCTTTAATTGCTTAATCTTTGTCTAATATAAGTATTCCAATTATTGTGCATAGCACCAGAAAGTAGAAACTACTGTTTTGTTTTACCGCCCTAGGTGATTAATATATTGCCAAGTAAATATTTTACAATAAAATTGACTGTTTTAAGTATATACTCGTAATATTCTATCCTGTGTTGACATTGATATGTATGTATGTAATACTTTATTGTACTCAAGACACAGGCAAAAATACAGACAAAAAAAGTTAATCGGTACAAAGGCGTAAGGGGTTGATGTTGAAACTTAAGAAGATAAAAGCAAAAACTTTTTAAAGGCGGGTCCACATTTGTGACAAACCGCCGAACCGAACACCGTGGCCGTGACAGACTCGGGAGTTTGTACCGATAGTGTGGACGGAATTTGTTACACGAACAAATGTTACGATCAGTTATCCGTTCAAATCTCCAAACAAAATATCCACATTGTACGTACTCCCACAATGTGGTTGTGATAAATGTGGACGATGTTTTGGTTTTGTTACGGTCAAATGACACGGGGTACGGGCCGATCCATCCAAAGTCGGTCTTTTTCAAAGGATGTTCGGTACTGTCTCGGTGTGCGGGAGAGGTCCACACTGCGATTTTTGTCACGCGTACAAGCACGCGTGTCATCAGGCTGGTACCTACACGGGATTGATGGATCGGGCGAATGCACGGTCGTCTTGACAAGACAACACCCGCTCCCCCGCCCGCGAAATCATTGCAACAATACATTGAAGGTAGTTGAGTGGCAATTTGTGTTGATAGATATTTAATTTAAGTATTAATACGCGGCATTGAAACGATTCGATTCATAAAATATGCAGTGGAATCAGGAAAATGTTTTGAAGTTTATAGAACTTTATCGTAATAAGGAACTACTGTGGGATCCTAAGCATAAACTATACTTTAACAAAATTCTAAAAAATGATGCTTGGACCGAAATATCAGAACAGATGAATTGTGGTGCATCCGTTCAAGAGTTAAAGAAAAAAATGGAAAGTCTACTTGGTCAATTGAGAAGAGAGAAGGGAAAAACAAAAAAAACTACAACTGGACAAGGTATTTTTTTATTAGATTATATTTTAGCACAACTAATATGCCATGGATGTTTTAACCTGTTTCATTAGTAGAAAGTGCTTAATAGTGATATATTCAATAGTAGTTGAGTAGGTATAGCTTAAAACGTGTAATAACTAATAGTAATATATTCTGGAATTTCAGGTGCAGCTGAAGTGTACAAGTCATCTTGGTACGCATACGAACATATGACGTTTCTTCTTGATAGAAATAAGCCTCGCACTCATATGAATACGGTAAGTTAAAAGTTTATTTTAACCTAGACGTCATAAATATGATTATAAGGCCGCCTTTACACCTGTAAGTTCTTACGTAAGTTATAGGGACGGAGCTAAGCTAAGGAGTGAGAGGTCTTAGATTACCGCGATAATTATTCATTAAATGAAAATAAGTAATCGGATAGGTACTTTGGCGTTTAATGAAAATTTGTACATCACGACGTTTCGATATCTTTTCAGATGTCGTGGTTTTCAGATGTTTGGAGTCTCCCATGATCACGACATCTGAAAAGATATCGAAGATATCAAATTTTCATTAAACGCCAAAGTACCTATCCGATTACTTATTTTCATTTAATGAATTTGTTGATTGACATATGATACAGTAGTTTTGATTAATAAAAAACTTAATTAAAAAATACTTATTAACGTACGATAAAATATGTTTTAATAAATAGATTTTCTCAAGTATAAGACGAAGACAAACTTATCTTATCGCCGAGGAGCGATCTCTATGCCGTACCTAACCTTTGGATACCAACATATTGGAATGTTTAAATAGGATTTATAATAATAATATTTGATTGGTGATTAAATGTGGCATTATATGACAAAAGGGTCCTGTGGCAGTTTCTAGATACTGACGTTATTGTAAACTCCATCAAAATAATATTTTTTTTAGTTTACTGCAAATTAATAAAATACACGGCTATAAATTACAAAATGTATGAAAAGTGCCACAAAAATTTTTGTTATCTGGCTTATAACTACGTATTATTCAATAGCGATCTTGCCAGGAAACTCTGCCATTTGTAGAACAAAAATCAGCAAGTTCATTTCTTATTTCTTGCGATGAAGTAGAAGTGATGAAGTAGTGGGACTGCCGGAATACGTAAAAATGAAGTAGCTGGCACTGGCTCATTCCTCCAACTACCTCATTGCCAAAAATCTCATTGTCACTGCAAGTCTTTCTTGTACCGAAATTGACATTCTAAATTGAGTGTCTTGTTTTTTTATTGTTGGACCAATCAAATTCAGCAAAACTTCAAAGTCTGTAGGAGACATTCGCACAATTTTTTGTATTTTCCACTTATTTCTTGAAATCTAATATCTCTCAGTAACGAATTTACACCATAAATATTACGATTTCTAAAAAGTTCACTTTGCCACCATCTCCTTTTTTTCACCGTCCTATTTTTTTTTAAAGCACAAAGTAAAACAAATGATGCACTTGCAAGAGCAATATTCAAATACATTTCGGTTAATTCTTCTGGAAACGACATGACTGCCTTGGTTGAAGTTTCAAAATGGCATTCATCGGTTGTACGCGTAACAAATGCCGTCCACACTATCGTTACAGACATCGGGCTTTGTCACGGTCACGGAGCTACCACCAGCGTCCGATCCGATGCAAACTTTCACCCGTCCACACTATACGTAACAAGTCCGCGGCGACGTCACAGTGTTCGGTTCGGCGGTTTGTCACAAATGTGGACCCGCCTTTACGTTGAAATAAATGAGTATAATGTAGGTATGAGAACATAAACAAGGATAAATAAAGACAAACAAGTATAAGTGAACATCGGGGGCCAGTGGTATCGATACAACAGAGAATTCACAACCATGCCGAGGCCGACACGACCACCGCTCGGTCTCCGAGTATCCCCATAAATCTAAACGTAGGTAGGTACTCGTATCGGCCCTGCTGCCTACATGTGCCGGCTGGATAACCCGGCAAAATCGAGTAGGAGGCCGAATGTCAAACTGACAAAATATGCGACTGTAACGTAGATAGAGGATTCCATTGATGAAATCCTAGCAAATGGACGGAGGTAAATTAACCTGACTAAATTGAGAAGTATCAGAATACTTATTCATCCTTTAACATACTTTTGCCATCTTATATCCTATTTACTTTAGTCGTATTATATACCAACATCACCTACATGACGTCATCACTTGATTTTTGACATTCTGGTGACAATCAAAAAGGCCTATACCGGATGAGGCATCTCGCTCTCACTTGTGTTTTGGAAATCAGATTCCCTTTCGGAGCGCGAGTTCGTGTCCTATCGACTGCATCATTTAGTATTTGTATTCATACAAAATTAAACTGCAATCATTACAAGTTTGGTCTTGCTCTTGGTTTGGTTATGCTTTATTAAATCTTTATGAGTAATGACAAACCCAGAGCTAAACCATACACATAAACCATGCTACATTCTATGCTTACAATACATCTTCGTCACTCGCGTGTATGTGAGCTCTTCGATACTTATACTTTCTCTAGGGACTGTGATGGATAATTTATTTAGTTGGGTAATGCGTTACGGCGTCAAACCGGGCACGGCTCGGACACGGCTTGTCCTCGCCACAGCATACTGAGTAACTTTTTATTCCATTAAGATACATTGCGCTTGTCAAGTGACCTTCCAGCCTGCTATATATTGAATCTTGGCGTCGTTCAATGGATTTCGGTAATATTTGGGCAACATTCAACAAAAGATACGAGAATATCCCCTGTAAGGGTTCGGTTAAGTTTCAATATGAAAGAATTTATGTGGAAACATGTACAATGTTGTACGACGAGGGTCCGTGCTATGTAAATAGGTGGACCCCTGTCAAATGTACGCCGTTCTATTGAATTCACTTATATTTATTGGGATTTGTGGGCGTTGAAAGTAATTTTACTTATGCTGTAGATAAAATTGCCTAGAAAGGAAGGTTGCGGACTCTTTTAATTAATTTTATCGTATCCTTAGGCCGCATGTGGATGAAGAGTCCTGTGGCTTCTGCTGGGACTTAATTGATAATGAAAGTAAAGATCGCTGTGATTTTATATCTAAGATTGTTGTTTATTAATTATTGTAAATTAAGGCCTCTTAAAGCCATATAATGGGGCCATATATTGTAGTGAGACTAACGATATTATTAATTCCAAATACAGGAATGCAAGTAAAGGAAAGGCAATATCCATAAACACAATAATATATCCACTTATACAAGTGTGTATAAAAGTGGATGTGGAAAGTGGATGCCTATACTTTGACAGGTACTTTAAGTACCTAAGTAGTAGAAATATAACTTTAATGGCAATAATATATGATGTATCTTTAACAGTTAGTTCAGTCCGCCTCGACCAAATAGAAATAATATGAAACGACAAAGGGGTATTGGAATACCTAATTCGTAGTTGTTGTTTTGGAAGTAACACTCAAGTCAAGTAAAGAAATAGCGTAGCAACTCCTGCTAAAAGATATAATATAGATATATAATATAAAGTAGTGTTGTAGCTTATTAGAAGGTGTATTTTTACTTGCTAACCAAACAACAGGTAAGTTTCCTTTCATTTTTCGCCGATAGCGCAGCAAGATTGCGAAATCGCTCCCAAATGAGCCGTGGCTGAACCTACCTTCAAAACAGTGGGGCCCCATTCCGCTACTCTAAAACTAATTCAAAGAAATATCACATTGTCACGGAAACACAAAAGTTAAGACGTTAGAGCAGAGGGGTGGTCACGTAACTGTTCGAAGGCGCGTAAACAAGGACAATTCAACTGTAATGTTCCCATACAACAAGTGACAATTAGGGTTTATTCTCAGCATCACATTGTCGACATTCACTTCGTCGAATTTCACTTCAAAGTCAACGTTTCATGTATTTTCATTTCGTCGACAATTCAGTTCGTGGAATGGTCATCATTACAGGTAATTTTAAATCGTGTATTTTTACTTGTCGGATGATTCATTTAATAGTTGAATTATCTCATGGAAAACGTTTTGTGATTTATTATTTCAAGTATTTTTAATTAGCATACAAATTATTACAAGGATTATTATTTAAAATTAAAATAGTTGGCATACACAGCTATCTATGGTAATTATTTTAACCTAACCGCCAACGTGTCGACGTCACCCTATGCCCTGTGCCTATTTCGTTTCGGTTGTTCGTTTTTTTACTGCGGGGGGCTGTGCCCTCCGCGCCCCACTTTTCTGCCTGCCGTAGTCTAGTTTAGCCCCTGTGATCAGTTGCTGTATGTTTTTGTAATATTATAATAAAATTTCTAACAAATGAAATTCGTTGTTTTGTTATTCTGCCATTTAAAATTCATACAAAATGAATCATTTGCCAAATAATAGTCCCTGAACGGTTATTCTATGAAATAATAAAAATTGGAATGATCTGGTCATGAAATAAAATTACACCAAACAATAATTCGTGAACTAAATGTTACTTGAAACGTTTTCGATGAAATAAAATTCGATCAAAAGTTTGTCGACAACACAAGGGACACCCGACAATTAGATCTACCTGACGTACGGTACAATGTGTTACGTAGTCGACCAGTCGCACTTCAGTGAGCGACCTGTAGTCGACCAGTCGCACTTCCACTTCGGTAATGTTCTGGTTTTATTTTGACGATCATTACGAGATACGAGTATCAATATCAATATTTATATTCCCTATTTTGACTTTATCATGAATCATTTTGTAATATTGTGTCCATATGAATGTTGTATTGTACCTGTGACATTTCATTCAATTAATATTCATTATTTGACGATCATTAAATAAATTCGTGTAAATTAGCTTAAAGTTAACTTATAATGTAAATTTATTTTATGAAATAAAGAAATCTAAATCTAAATCTAAATCTTCAGTGAGCGACCTGTAGTCGACCAGTCGCACTTCAGTGAGCGACCTGTAGTCGACCAGTCGCACTTCAGTGAGCGACCTGTAGTCGACCAGTCGCACTTCAGTGAGCGACCTGTAGTCGACCAGTCGCACTTCAGTGAGCGACCTGTAGTCGACCAGTCGCACTTCAGAGAGCGACCTGTAGTCGACCAGTCATACTTCAGTGAGCGACCTGTAGTCGACCAGTCGCACTTCAGAGAGCGACCTGTAGTCGACCAGTCGCACTTCAGTGAGCGACCTGTAGTCGACCAGTCGCACTTCAGAGAGCGACCTGTAGTCGACCAGTCACACTTCAGTGAGCGACCTGTAGTCGACCAGTCACACTTTCAGTGAGCGACCTGCATTTATTTCTAGGTGTCGACACCACGAATGCCACCGTCGTGGAATTGAAAATAATTTCACTGTCTGTTTCGTCATTGTCACTGTCTTTATCATTCAGATTTTGAAAAACAGTGACGTCATCCGGGTCGTGACATTTTCCCATCTCAAATTGGGCCTCAGTACTTAATTTTTGAGTATGGTGTATATGTATAATTATCAGTGCGGGCATAGAGAACCCAGGCAGAACCGCGGGATAATATCCTGCGCAAGTCCATTTTACATAATAGATATATTAACTAACCATTTATAATTTTTACACAGTAGTACGAGTATTAGTAAACGGGCCGTATTGGTATATAATTTACTTTAACTCTATGTTTCTGATGTATCGCAACATCCGGGGTCAGCAGGTCGATCACGTAACGCATTGTGCGCGAGTCAGGTACCCATATCTAAATGTCACTCAAATCAAAAATTACAGTCGAGTTGTCCCAACGTACGTTCGAAACGTTACGTGATTACCCCTCAGAGAAGTAAAATTTATTTTACTAGCAAAATGATCTTCGTAATATCACTGTGACCGCGTGCCTAGCTGAGCTTGTTCCAATTTTATGACTCTATGCAAACTAAACTACACCGTTCTCCTCTCAGCACTTAAACTTTATGCCTTATACTTCAATTTTATTGGTCAAAAGCCTGTGGTTGCTCGATATTCCTGCTGTGCCATTCACAACCTGTACTCATCTCAGTATAACTAGTAGACCTTGAGATTCGTAATCTGGGGGCACGGCAGTGCCTCCGCCATGTCGAGCAAAACAGCGGCACGGCCGTACCATCCTTTTCTCGAAGCAGTTCAGGCCATTTTCGACCTCCCTATAACTTTTACGTTATGGATAAAACTTGAAGCCTGAATTTTCAGTAACCAAGCACGCATTGTAAAAACACGATATATTTTAATTTTCATTCGATTTGAACCAGTAGTTTAAGAATTATAACTAGTCAAAGTTTCTTAATTTTGTCACTAACTGACTGACTTCCCGATCATCAAAAGTCTAGTGTTTAGTGTATTAATCAAGGGAAAACTAAAAAAAATGCAATTTCAGTCCAGTTTGATGCATGGATATTGTATGTATGGATTACACATTAACCTACAAAAAGAAGTGATCCCATAAAAAATATTACATGTAAAAAAGAGGCCAAGTCTCGAAACTCTTCCACCGTAAAAAGTTGTGAGACATTTCGTAGAGCCAAGCCTCACACATTCTTATTAATCTTTATTTGCTTGCTAAATAAAATTTTGTGACTTGGCAATCAGACAATACTACATAGTTTAGGGTATCCATAATCCATAAGTGCAGTAAAGTTATGTGATTAGAAAATCTTAGATCGTGCAGTCGTGCACTCCACCACCGGTCGGAGCGAGATGCTGCATTCTGATATCTCGCTCCCACGTATGGCGCACTGCAGCCGCTGCCGCTGCCGCCGCCATTACCATGTAGCGCCCCTGTTCAGGTGTGGGGTGTTCAAGCTCTAATACCTTAGCCACACTATGCTCATCGCGCTGCTCATCGCTCTGCTCCTGGCTGTCGCGATGATGCCTTCTGGCCACACGCTGCGCTACTCACGCGATTAATCGCGACCCGTCGCCCTAGGTTACTTGCCTTTATTGCCGTTTCTTTGAATCGCGCCCAAAAACAATGCAATGTATGTTTGTCCGGGTGAAATCTTGCAACTGAATTTTGAAGCAGATATCTTCAACCGGTTGAGCTGAAATTTTGAGTAAACGTGTAGTTTGGATGACATTTCAATATTATCGTACCATCGACCTGATCTGATGATGGAGACAGAAAGTAGCCATGGGAATTCAGTACTTAACCGACGTAACCCCGTTAAGTTTGGGCTCGTTAGAATCGTCTCAATGAGAAGTTGATGACGGTACACAGAAAAGTACAGACAGCAATAATGGCTTGTATCAAAAATGAAATTTTAGACAGAAACTTATACTGGTTATAACTATAACTTATACTGGTTCACTCGCGACAAGATGCGCTTATCATTGTTAATACCTCCACAGGCCATTTCAATCAGACTTACAAAGTTAAATCACGCCGTTTCATTCTACAAAGCGTGAAATGAGTTTATAGAAAGTAATTTTTACAGTCAGGACCTTATTGCTCTTCTAATTAAGTTGTTTGAGTCGCTGCGGTCACGTCTTCCTTTGCAGAAGTTTGAAGGCCATTTGTTTTCTCATTAAAGCTGGGCATTCATCTTAGCGCCGCGCCGATTATCTATTTGACAAATCCATGTCAATGGGTGGAAGTAGATATTTAAGGCATATTAACAGGTGCGACACGTTGCCACGGTAGGTATACAGCCGTACAAACACTAAAACAAATCTGTATAAACATCTGATGCCACTCACGCGTCAATTCAGTTAACTTCGCAGTGCAGATCGGAGTAGCCAGTGTGACCGAAAATAGCGCAGTGACTTTTGTGAATGCTCAGCTTTATACTAGCGTCGATTATGGCGCATACAAAAACTTAAAAAAAAAAAACAAACATGAAAAGTAATTCGTTTCGAGCACAGGAGCAGATCAAGCAACATTGCAAGATCTAAAAACTTAACGCGACAGACATTTCGGGTGTGATTATGACCCTGATACGTCCATGTCCCGTCTTATTTATACCAAGACTAGCTGTTGCCCGCGACTTCGTCGGCGTAGAACTTGATTGCTATTCAATTATTGTGGGCAAAACCTCAATTATCGCCGACCCACACAAAGTTCTACCATCTTAAGGAATGATTTCTGATATAAAAACTATCATATATCCTTCCAAGGGTCTTAACTCATCTGTACAAAAATTTCATGTAAATCCTTTCACGGATTAAGCGGTAAAGGTAACAGTGCGATGAGTTCATTAGTTTAAATTGCAAAATTTCAATTGAAAACTCCGTTTTAACAATTTTTTTAATCTTATTAAGACTCATCAACAGACGTTTTTCCTTAAATTGTATATTTTTTCATAATGTAGGTACATATTAAAGAAAGTTACATGACTGGAATTTTTTGCTTAAATCCGTCCAGTAGTTTTACTCACGTTAGTTCGGGCTACCTGTATAGTTTTGGAAGCAAACTTATCTAATGCTAAAAGACGGAGAACTTTCCATCTCCATCCACCGTCCCCATTTAACGGTGTTAGAGAATAAATTATTTTGATTAAGCCCCTTTACCCCCTTATTTCACCCCTTTAGGAGGCAAATAGATCTACATATCATAAAAGAAACCTGTTGTCCTGATTTCATGTTTCTAGCCACAGTGTAATATAAAAAATCACACATTACTTAGGTATGTGAACTTTCAACCCCTTCAAGGGATGAATTAGGAAAATATCCCTTATCAATGTTTTTGACTGTACATTAGGAGCTTGTGGCCAAAGTTTTAAACGTCTAACTCTAAAAACGACATGATTCCCTTACAAACTTTCAACTCTTTTTTAACCCCCTTAGGGGATGAATTTTTGTAACATCGGTTAATCATTTGCTTTGCTTTTTAGTAAGATACCTTCATACAAAGATTCAAGTCTATAACTTTCCAAATGAACGATTTCCTTACAACGGAACGACCCCTATTTTACCCCCTTAAGGATTGAATTTCGAAAAATCCTTTCTTAGTGGACGTCCACGTACTGTAAAGAATATATGTTCCAAATTTCATGCTTTTATCGTTAGCGGTTTAGGCTGTGCGCTGTCTGTCAATAGATGAGTAACAAAGAGTTTTATCATAATCATTATCATCATAATCATAATCATTTAATTCGGATACTTGTCCATATTTGTAAGTAGGGTACAGAAAAACTTAATTCTAGTGTTAGTCATTACATACAATTCATTATTATTCAATTAAGAAAGAAAGAAAGAAAACATTTATTCGTGGACAAAACAATGGGTATACAAAGCAAAACACAGTAAAGTAGAAGTAGCAGGGTCCACGAAAAGTCCCCGACTCAGCATGGTGCTAACCTAGGAGGCCAGCGCTGGTCTTCCGTCGGAACCTTTACATGAGTTACCTCCTGGAAGGCAACACAAAACAAATGCCTACGCTAAAACATATTTTAAAGAATACATAGGTATCTTAAGTAAAAATAAGCAGTATGTAAGTGCGATAGAGATAGAGATATCCGAACTTCGACATTCGAAGTTCGTGGTTATAGCTCAGAGTGGCACGGCAGATTGCAGCGTGTGAACGCGTCGCCAAACTGTGTGTCAGTGTCACTGTCACTGTCAACTTGACAGACCGAAACGCAACTTTTATTTCTGATGGTGAATATACGTCAATACAGAAACGGAAAACAAGTTAAAAATACATTTGTGATACAGGAAGAAAACTAAAAACGAATACAGTATGGTGCAAACTTAAATATTGAACGACACAAGCTCAACTGTACAGACATAACACGACTGCTTTCTGTACAGGTTCATGACTCGGGTGACGAACGGCAGTGTCAAGATATCTACACAATCTAAACATGATAGATTACACAATTATTATGCCAACCAGATGCTGTGCGGATTTATTTATATGCAGATGGGACATATCCCGACAGTAAGTACCTGACTGCAATCCTAAATCTTAATGTATAATCATTTTAGGCATGGCAAAGCGGTAAACTAAATTATAAAAGAAGCAGCTAAAAAACACAACGATTTGAGGACTAAAAATAAAAATAGATACAAAGACAGAAGACAAAGACAGGGCACTTAAAGGCAACTAGTTTCAAGAAATAAGGTTTCCTGACTAAATTGATGCTCTAGCAAGTACTTTTTCAGCTTCATTCTAAAACTGTGTATGCTTCCCAGGTCCCTGGCTAAAGGCGGCGGAAGAGAGTTCCAGCATCTAGTAGCTGCAAAACGGAAACTCCCCCGGAATGAGGCTGTGGCATGTTGAGGAGTAATAAGAGGCTTTTTACACTGACGGTTGCTCTGCGACCTATTGATGATGAGCTTCTCAAAAAGATATACTGAAGCTTGGTGCTTTAAAACCCCAAATAAGAGACAAGCAAGATGCAGTTTTTGCCGGTGTTGCATTTTTAAAATATTATGTTTGTTGAGAAATGGAGTAACATGGGCCCTCGATGGTATGTTGAAAATGAAACGTGCACTGGCATTCTGTACACGCTGTATGAGCTTCTTGGTTTTTGCGTAGAGGCAGGGACCAGTTACAACATCCATGTAATTAAGTTTAGACAGGACTAGTGATTCAACTAGACGGATGCGTAACTGCTCACATAAATAGGGCCTAATTTTATAAAGCAATTTAAGTTTGTAAAAGCAGCTACTGACCACATTAGAGATGTGCTTTTCATATCTAAGTCCACAGTCCATATGAAGGCCAAGGTTCCGAGCCTCATACACACGCTCTATAGGAGTACCAACCATCATAACATCAGCTGACGGGTGAAAGGCAGACAGTCGCCGCCAGGTACTTGGTTTTACTAGGGTTAAGTAGCAAACTGTTGTCAGCGGCCCAAGCGGCAATACTTGCAAGGTCTAGGTTTAGCTTGCTTATAGCACTATCAACTTCAGAAGGTTTACACGATATATAGACCTGAATATCGTCAGCATAGATGTGATACTTATTTACAGTGTGTGATGTGTGACCTTATGTCTGCAGAATATAATATAAATAGGATTGGGCCGATAACTGATCCTTGAGAGAATTACAATTAGTTATTAATTATTTATTTATTAATTATTATTAATTACGGGCTCATGCAGGCTCATGCCGCTTGCTCCATCGCCTCATAAGAGGACAGTCTATTCTGCAGGATAATGCGTTTAGGAGACTGTTAGCGCCATCTTGCAATCTGTGCAATAGGGATGCCGCTCTTTTAAGCATAAAGGTGCGACCACACCGCTGCTCAAAATACGCTAACGCACCGTAAAACGCAGCAGAATGTATGAAGAATACGTGACGCATACGACACGTCAACGCGTATACGCAGCGTTAAGCACCGGTGTGGTCGCTCCCTAATAGCGTAAAAGTCGTCCGTGCGGGCATCGGCAAACATCCCTGACGCACTGCAGTATCGAGGTAGCCCTATCAGCATCCTAAACGCATTATTGTATTGCACCCGCAAGGAATCGTATGCTCGCTGCGTAAAGCTGGTCCACAGGCCGCAAGTATAAAAAGATTGGCAAAAGGACTTAAAGAGCGTGATCTTTAAATCATTGCTGCACTTTATAAACCATATTGCAGCGAACCGTCAATACCCTACGCTCCCGCTCTATATCGGCATCGTCACTGAGATCCTCGGTGAGCCAGTGACCCAGACATTTAGGGTAGGCAACAGGAAACTAGAGATAGCTCTTCCTGTTGTGTTAAATGGCACCGCCCTGCGGAGAGTACAGCGGTTTAAAGACGAGTAGCTCACTTTTAGCTGTATTATACCTGAGCCCATGTCTCTCCGCA
This sequence comes from Epinotia bilunana, assembly GCA_947049275.1. Lineage (NCBI taxonomy): Eukaryota > Metazoa > Arthropoda > Insecta > Lepidoptera > Tortricidae > Epinotia > Epinotia bilunana. Next base: position 27,402,859 of record OX346256.1, read on the forward strand.
TAACACTCACAGATTCTGACGAGCTTCCTGAGCGCACTGATAGAGGGAGCCAACAGCACCATATCGTCAGCATAACTTACGTTGTTGAGGCAAGTACCGCCTATGTGACAACCGACCTTGGTGCTAGTGAGTTCCTCCATCAGCCCGTCCATGTACACATTGAATAAGGTCGGAGAGGTTACCCCCCCCCTGCCTCACTCCACATACCAACACGTATTCATCCGAGTGTACGCCTGCCCGTCGCACAGAGTTGATTTGATTACTGTACCAGTATTCACATACCGCGACTAACTCTGGCGGGAGACTGGTCTCGGACGACACCTTGCTCCACAAGATGTCATACGAGACCAGGTCAAACGCTTTGGATAGATCCAGAAAACAGGCGTACACTGGACTATCCTGATTCGCATAGTATTGGACAGTACTTTTTAGGCAAAAGATAGCAGATTCCGTCGACACTCCAGGGGAAACCGAACTGAGCGTCTTTAGGCTTATAGTGTTTTCGAAGCCACCCATCAAGAAGTCTGTCCAATACCTTGGCAGTGATTGTTGCCATATATAATGTGATTGTTGTTATATATATAGATAGTGGCAAACTAGCATACGGTCTATCAAATGTGTCACAGATACCGTAGCCTGCGGAATATTGTGCCTCCCAAAGGATAAACTTTGAGAAAGAGTTCAATCGTCGAATCCAACTCAGCTGGGCAGCGTTCGGGAAGCTACGGCACATCGGTTCGTCCAATATTCCGCAGTGTCTCAAGACGACAGTCTTTGACCAGTGCGTGCTGCCAATAATGACGTATGGCACCGAAGCAGAGGCCTCGTAAAAAGGCACCCAAAGGGCAATGGAGAGAGCTAAGCTAGGATTTTCTCTGCGTGATTGCATCAGAAATGAGCTATCCGCAGCAGAACCTAGGTAACCGATATAGCCCTCCGAATCGCTAAACTTAATAGACAGCGGGCGGGGCACATAACGCGTAGAACCGATGGCCGTTGGGGCGAAAAGGTTCTTACCACTTACCGGAAGGCACAGCATGGGTGGTCCCCAGACACAAGGTGAACTGATGACCTGGTAAAGGTCGCGAGAGTCCACTGGATGCGGGTGGCGCAGTACCGGTCATTGTGGCGCTCTTTGGGGGAGGCCTATGTCCGGCAGTGGTATTTCGGCTGAAATGTTGTTGTCGTGTTACAGCTACTTAGAAAATAATGCAGATCCACTCTAAACACAGCGTACCCTCGGGAACTCAGATTTGACGTAACACCCCCAGAAACCCAATACTATACACTGGCACTGCAAGTAGTGGTACCTAAATAAGGATGCGTTGTACTGTAAGGTGGAGGTGCTTAAAAATTCGTTTGCTCCTCCAAATATAAGATAAATATTGATAACATAGGGCTAGGTTGTCTATTACCTGCCGTCAGACAGGCAATGCCTGTTTGCCTTATTTGTGGACTAAAAAATTATAACCCAATACTTTAAAACATGGGACGACTTAAATAAAAAAAGAACTATTCATACATTGAAATCATACAAACGCATATTAATTCATTTATCAACTGTCAAATGCACTCTCAGACTCAACAAAACGCGGCTGTGCTGCGAATTTAGTCAATTAAAGGACTTCGTATTCATCCTCAGTTACTTAGATGGGGGGATAAGGACGTAGATCTTGCCACTTAGTAACATAGAGTAACATACACACTTCTATGTTTCGGTAACGTAGAAGTAACGCGAAACTAACGAGAAAAGTATGTAAGGCCGATTTCATAATGCACCTTTTTGGTATAACATTTTATGCCGTATGGATAAAAAACAGTCTTATAACAAAGTGATAATGTTAGCAGCAACTAAAAAATAAACAAAATAAAACCAATGTCTGTCTAATGTCATTTATTTTTAGTAATAAAACGCACACAAAATCAATCGAAATAAATCTTTTATCAAAATTAAGTAAACAAGAACACAATGTTGTACAAATAACAAACAAAAAACAATCAAAATTAGTCACTTAACAAAACTAAGTTAACAGGGTGCGTTCTCTGGCATGCAAATTTTATCTCTGTTCACAATTTGACGATTTGACATTGATAGATTATAAACTAACGAAAAATAAATGCAATTTTTCGACATTTTATAATATAGCGAGTACAATTATAAACTGACAGCGTTCATAATATAATGGTAACGAGTTACCTTTGTTTTACTAAAAAAAATTGACAAATTATCATTTCCCAAAAAAAAAATCGTAGAATTTCATTTGCCAAATAATCGTATGCCAAATTAACACGACAAATAATTCTTTGGCAAACCTAATAAATGTAACCTAGCGTCACAGCCCCAAAATGTACTTAAACCCGTGCACCTCTAAAATATATTAACCCTCAGAAATAGAAATAATATTACAATAACTGATTTGGCCAATAAGATCGTCTAGTATCTACGTTATGTTCTGAGCAACCTAAATTATTTTATGTGTAGCAAATTAGACTTTGACTTCTTCCATCTTTCAACCCTATGTTCACCTACTGCATCCTATAAAGAAAATAACCATGTAATAAATAAAAAATATTTTTGGTTAATAAACCCCATCCAGATCCTACCGTGGCCGGTTAACGTAACCGTAGCTTTATCATTATTTTCTCAACATATTTTTTTTAATCGAAGCCTTTATTTTTTATATACCAAAACATTGCCTCAATTGATAATCATATCATCAAATTAGATAACAGACCAACCTAGCTAGCTAATTGTTTATTATTATTATCGTATGGAAGATTCTCTTTCATCCATACTATGCTACCATTTCCGTCTGGATGTGGGTCTGGCCATCTAGTTAATTAAACCCAGTATATTATATTTTGTTTCTAATAGGTAATCCTAACATTTTGAATTTACCTGTGCTTCGTACCTAATCTCTGATGAGAAGAAGCACCATCAACAAACTCATCAAACCTAACATTTGAATATGAATATGAATATTCCTTCAAGAAAAATGATGTATTAAGGCATTATTTCACCGTTTATATAGAGATTATCCATTCGATTCCTATAAACCCGATATAGTGAAGATATTTTTAATACTGAGGTATACCGTCCATTAAATATGAAATATTGAACCTGAAGTTTACTTACAGCACTTCAACGTTACCTTAAAATACAATCAACGTTACCGGTTACGTAGACGTAGCGTAGAAGTACCGTGGAAGCGAGATTTTTTAGGTTAAAAGACACCATAAATCTATAATTAGAGCCAAAGTAGTAACAAATACACACGTAGCGCATGCGTTATGCACTTATGAATATTTCTATATGAAAAAGGTGTAATAAAAACTGTTATTTACCTTTCAAATCGTCCAAATTCACTACACAAATTTTCTAACCACACAACACCGCAGCACCTTCAATTGCATCCACAGACAACAAAGTGGTGTCTTTTTTATTTTTATTGGTGGGCCTCGATGTTTGGTTTTGCCAGTGTCAATACAAAATAGTACGTAAGAGCTTAATATTATTTACAGGTGGAATTGTGGTAACGTACAAAATTGTAACGTAGAAGAACTGCAATAAATTCATGAAATCAGCTAATTTTAAAGATCAAAATTACTATTTCGTTGCTTAAATTTATGTTATTTATGTTGGTTGTAGTGAATTTGACTTTCCACAGAAAATAATACTAATTTTGTAGTTCCGAGTGTTAGGATGCATCAAAAAGACACGCTGTTTTTTGCTAAATTTGGAGGACTGGACGAATTGATTTCACTCTAGTTATTAAACTATACATGTGGAGTTTTTTAACTTTGAGATAAAATTGTATCACGAAGAAAGCTACAAAAAATAATAAGAGTTATTTTATTACAAAATACTAGTTAGTTTTTTTTTATATGCAGTCAAACTTTGAGACACTTTTTAATTTCAAAAAGTGGCAAAATCTACGGCCTTACCCGGGAGCAAAGGGATGACGAAAATAGTATTAGCATACTTATTAAAAGCCTTTTCGGTAATGCCTGCTTTGATCGTGTGGCGATATTGCGAAAAAACTTCGCTTATTCCGCTACAGTTCAAATTCTTTCAGTAAACCAGAGCAAAATTACTTTTTTTTTTGTAATAATGTTGCCAACAAAAACGGTCTCTATTACATTTTTAAAACTTTGCTGACCCCTGTGTATAAAGATAGTTTTTTTTTTATACAAATTGCATTTTTTTCTAAATTCCACTGTTAACTCATGAATCTCATGACTGACAAACAGGAAGCTCTGTTCATAATAAATCCAACTAGTATCATTGTTGGAAATTCAGCTCTATATCCACAGTATAAAACGGATGTTATACTAACTACTCACTCTGATCTCCCAAGACACCAAGAACGTTGATCTAATTACATAAAGCCTTGTTTACACTGTGTTTACACCGCATGCAAACCTCAACCGTGACACCACGGTTACTTAGAATTACTCACAATGCTAACCAAGCTCGTTGCCGTAGACAAACCAGCCTATGTCTATTATACCATGACGGTTTCAAACGACTGTACAGTTTGCCTGATGGAGCACACGCAGCTTATAGACGTTTGCGAGCCACAAGCGGACCTATACCCGGCTACAACGTATCAGAATGTCTAAAATTTAAAAAAACTACCGTTAAATAACCTACGTTCAAAATCCCTAAAATCTAAATACGTAATGGTTTTTCAGGGTTCCGTAGACAACAAGGAACCCTTATATAGTTTCGCCATGTCCGTCTGTCCGTCCTCGGCTTAGCTCAGTAACCATTTCTACTAGAAAACTGTAATTCGGCATGGGTATATAAATCAATCACGCCGACAAAACAGTATAATAAAATCTTCAAAATAAAAATAAAAATGGTACCTCCCCTACACACTACACCTAAAGCGGGTATGTAATTTGTTTCTCGTTAAACCCATGGTGTGGGGTATCGTTGGATAGCTCATTCAAAAATATTATGGGTTCAGTTCAGATCAGTGACTCGTTTGCGTATAATATTAGCCCTAATTTTTGTTCGAGTCACGTGTCTAATGAATTTAAAAGGAAAACTATCCCGGACAAGTAGGCATAAGTAGTTACCGAGTAATAGTCGAACAACTTAATGTGTACTTGGAAAGGCCAATTTTCGTACAAATTCGGCTGACGCAACCACACCGCACGTCGATGTAACTAAGACAGACAGGCAACTACAGAACCCTACACTGCGCCTGGCCCGACACGCTCTTGGCTGATTTTTCACCTAAATTCAAAATACAGAAAGCTAAAAATGGTTACGTATGGCAATGTCTAAAATTAAAAAACTAACGTTAAATAACCTACGTTCAAAATCCCTAAACGATGATGATACGTAACCCTGCTGCACACTCGTCGAGTGACGTGGGAAATAGCGGGGAAAGGAGGCAGACATAGTGTGGCAACGTTACTCGTCATGCACCGCTCCCTGTTTTGTCGGTTCTTGAGCACGAGTCAAAGGAGCGGCAATATAAAGGCAAGTAACCCAGTGCGGAGCGTCGCGATTAATCGCGTGAGTAGGGCAGTATGTGGTCAGAGGGCAACATCGCGGCAGCGCAATCCTAGGAATCCTAGGAATCTTAGTGATCTTAGTTACCACCAGTGCCCCGTTTCACCAAGTTACAAGTGCCCATTTTACAAGTTGAGACAGGCAACAACGGTGGAATGGCGATTGGTTATTGGTAAAGCAACTCAGTGCTGGCAATTCAGACTTGCTACTTGTAGCTTCGTGAATGCATTTCATTTTAGAACGGCATTCCTAACCACTCAAGTGCCCTGCGCAACTACGGTTGCGATTTGCCAAATCGCAAAGTGCTCTCGCAACACTAGTTGCGAGGTGGAGTTCAAACGGTTTTTAAATGACATCTACGTGGAACGTGCGAAAAGCTTGACTTACTAAGGTAGAGGATTAATGTGGCAACAATAAAAAAAATAAAGACCGCAGTCTATAGAACATTTTTTAAAATTAAAAGATTGTTTTGGTATCTACCAAAGTTTGATGTGTCAGCGAGGGAGATAGTGACTTAAAAAATGTCGTAAGTGCTCTATTTCGCATATTTTTATTAGTATTTTTTATCAAATAAATCGTTGTTAACTGCTTCATACGATAAAGCATATATTTCAATACCAGTTTAAATGTAATTGTGATAAATTCTTGCAACAAAGAACGTCGAGTGATGAAATTTTTTGTGTTTGCTTTTTAATGGTACATTATATTATACGATTACGCCATATTTCTGTCTAGGCTATTAGAATAAATAAGTTTGTCTATTAAACTAAGCGTAAATCCTCTTTAAATGAATAAATATGTATGTTTTAAACAGGATTAGGTGAAAGAAACTTGTGACGTCTGAAAGTACAACTGTACGCAACAGTAGTTGCACGAAGCACTTTAACAGATCCGCACAGGGTCCGCGTTTTATGTCATAAGGCATGGTGCACACTGGGTTTTTGTTGCAGATTGGTTTTGAGTGTTTTTATTTGATATTACAATTTTTTGGGTTACTTTTAGCTTTTTTTAATAATCGGCAAAGGGCGATTTATTAATCGATACTAATATTATAAATGTGAAAGTGTGTCTGTCTGTCTGTCTGTCTGTCTGTTACCTTTTTAAGCTTAAACCGCTTAACCGATTTAGATGAATTTTGGTATAGAGATAGTTTGAGTTCCGGCGAAGGACTTAGGTTAGTTTTTATCTCGGAAATCATCCCCTAAGGGGTTGAAATGGGGGGGTGAAAGTTTGTATGGAGCTGCGATATAAACGAGTTCCACGCGGACGGAGTCGCGAGCAGAAGCTAGTAATAAATAAAACATCCATGGAATTTGGGCTTTTGAACCATTTATATATAGTAAATTATTATATATAAATTGTTCAAATTCCCATATTCCATAGGTCAAAAGTTTTTTAATAAATCAAGTTCTGATTCTTACCCTTGTCGACCATTATCTGTCTTTATTTGCTTAGCTCGCACATTGTCATAGTTGTTTTAACTTATCACTCCAAAATTTCTTCGCTGCGACAGAGAAAAACACACCTCAATTTAAACATAATGTTTATTAGGTTACTAATAAACTATTCATGGGTTTCGTTGTTATGTTATGTAAAATTGCTGCTCATATAACATGATCTTAAGCCTCCTTCAACCATTTTGGTGTAGGCCTCCTTCAACCTTTTTCACTTGCTTCTATATTGGGCTGTCATTATTCTCCACCACTACACGCCGGAGACAAAAGAACAGTCTAGGCAGTGGACAAATCGGGGTGAGCCCGCCCCAAAGAAAGCGAAAACGATTTTGTCAGCCGGTAAAGTAATGGCGACCGTATTCTGGGATTCCAAAGGACTGCTTTTTGTCGATTACCTCCAGAAGGGAAGAACGATAAACGCCCAATACTATGCTGATCTGCTACAAAATCTCAGTGACGCAATAAAAGAGAAAAGGCCCCACTTGCTCGAGAAGAAAATTTTACTGCACCAAGTCAACGACTTCCACCTGTTCGCAAATCTTAAAAAGTGGCTAGGTGGCAAAAATATTCTTCTAACACTGAAGTCATAGAAGCTGTAAATGGGTATTTTGAGGGACTCGATGAATCGTACTTTCGAAATGGGATAATGGCCCTGGAGAAACGTTGGGCTAAGTGCGTGGACTTAGAAGGTACCTACGTTGAAAAATAAATCATTACATTTACATATATTGTATTATTTCTGTTCCGTTTCGGAAACTTATCAACCCGCCCTCGTGCATACATACATAATAATTCATCGTATTACCGTACTATGTAGGAATACAGCCGAAGGTATTCCAAAAATTGTAGCGCAGCGATGCAATTTTTTTTTAATACAGTTGCTCAAAAAGTGCTACTTTACGTAGCTGTTTAGCGTGCGGAAAGTGGGTTTTCGCGAACTAGTGCTTTTTACTTTCCCCACTCAATAATTGTACAAAATTATAATGTCAATAAAAAATTAAATAAGATAGAACAGTATTTAAAAAAATGGTTTTTGAACAACTTCATTATTTTTCAACTGTATTAATGATGTTACAGAATTAATAATATAAAAGTTTCAAATTCCTTACTTGTTATTTTTTTATTTTTTCGCAACTGTATTGAGAAACGTCGTTCGATACACGTGCGGAAATGTCATTCTTCATTCGTAACGTATTGACACGACAGGCGACATGTTTCGAACTCTTCGGGAGTTCTTCTTCTTCAAATATCGAAAACACTCATCCTGAAGAAGAACTCCCGAAGTGTTCGAAACATGTCGCCTGTCGTGCCATTTAATACGTGAATTTATTACTAGCATTAAAAAAACTATAATATATTATGAAAAAATCGATCATGACTATGAAAATCAAATTTTCAGGCCACCACTGTGTGGCGGCCAAATTTTTCAATTATGATCTCGGATTCGTACTTGGAGACAATGGAGACGCTTTGGCCCTTTAGTTATCAATTTTGAACATATTAAAGAAAAAGTGCTAAATTGTGTTCCCTTTTTTTAATATAAAAATTTCCAAGTTCGCGGGCAATTATTGTTAGAATCTGCACCCTCGATAACCCTATAAGCGACACCTGTGATGACTTTAAAGAAAAACAATGTCAATAATGTCACTACGGGCGACATGTTTCGAACTCTTTGGGAGTTCTTCTTAAGTTTTCGCGGCAGTGTCGTGTCACGTGCGTAGTTAACCGTAGCTGGTACCTACTACGGATCAAATTAAAAAGAATAGAATTTTAAAGAATTTATTAATTTAATCGATTGCCTAGGCCGGGCTATTGGCTAGAAGCCAGGTCTGTTTGAAGTGGTCGGTCCTTCCGGGTACCCTCACTTCCCTCGCAGTGCGCAGCTGGACGACGGGAGACGGCGGGTGGCCCGAGGTGGTACGTGGACGCGTGGGTAGCGGTGGGCGACGGGGGGGCTCCCCTAGGTCGTAGCCATGTGCCGGGAGAGCTTCACACGCCAGGGGTCTTCATCTTGTTTACTCCCTGGGGGAGCATCTGCCTCGGACTTCAAGTAGTAGAAATTGTAGTAGATTCCTTGTTCATGTCCGATCTAGAACATAAAGCCTTTTGCTACCTTGACGATGTCGTCATAGTTAGTGAGTCGTTCGAAGAACATGTTTCGGTTCTTCTACAAGTCCTAGATAAACTAAAGAAGGCAAACCTGACTATCAATTTCGAAAAGTGTCGTTTCTTTAGGGACTCCTTAAAGTACTTAGGGTACGTCGTGGACCGTCACGGACTTAGAACGGATCCAGATAAAGTTGAAGCTATCTTGAATTATCCTGTCCCGACGAATAGGAAAGAGGTTAAGCGTTTTCTTGGCACGGCTTCCTGGTATAGACGTTTCATTCCAAATTTTAGTACTACAGCAGGACCATTTAATAGACACCTCAACCAAGAACAAGACCGCTTCATTCGTTTGGACACCAGAAGCTGACAAAGCTTTTGTGGAGCTGAAGTCTCGTCTAGTACAGGCTCCAGTTTTAGCCTGCCCTAATTTTGACTTACCTTTTGAAGTCCACACAGACGCGAGTAACTATGGAGTAGGAGCAATGCTATCGCAGACCTTGGGTGGTGTCCTGAACGTAACTACAGCGTAACGGAGAGGGAGGCCCTAGCAGTTCTGTCAGCCCTGGAGCACTGGAGATGCTACCTGGAGAACGGTCGTCCTTTTACTGTATACACTGATCATTCTGCACTTAAATGGTTCTTATCGTTAACTAATCCTACAGGACGCTTAGCCAGATGGGGCGTGAGATTGTCAGCCTTTGATTTCTCAATCAAACACCGCAGAGGTAAGGACAACGTTATACCGGATAGCCTTTCCAGATGTGTCCCAGTAGCCGACTTGTCGTGTGATAGTCCACCAGTAACGTTAGACACTTGGTACCTTAACATTTATAACGGATGCCTCAATGCACCAACTAGCTTCCCCAACTACTTAGTCAAGAATAATAAGCTGTATAGGCATATGCGAAATAAAAACGAACTTACTACGGAGTTCAGTTGGAAGGAAGTTGTGTGTGCTGAAAATCGATCGTCAATCCTTTCCAAGTGTCACAGCGAGCCGACATCGGCACATTTTGGTATATTTAAAACTTATAAGCGTATTGCTTTGACTTATTACTAGCCGAAAATGTACGCCGATGTGGTAAAGTACGTAACAACTTGTGAAATCATAAACCAGTCACACACTGCACTTTAGGTAAGATGGGCAGACCCAATGATTGTTGTGTAGACCCTTTCAGGTAATTTCCATTGATCTAGTAGGGCCCTTGCCAACAACGAGGAAACAACATAGCTATATTTTTGTAATAACGTGCTGTTTTTCTAAATACTGTCTTATATTTCCCTTGAGGCGTGCTACTGCCGATGTTGTTTCTAATATACTAGAGGAAAACGTATTCCTGGAGCATGGTGTACCACAAACCGTCATATTGGACAATGGCTGCCAGTTCAATAGTCGCGAAGTATTAAAGCTGTTTAAGACCTATAACGTCCCAAACGTCCACTTCACTCCTAAGTACACTCCGTAATACAATTTAGTTGAACGATACAATAAGACCCTTGTCATAGCGATATCCACCTTCGTACACGAAGATCATAGGGGACGTAAATCTGGCAAAAATCCGCTTCGCCATGAACAATTCTGTCAATGAAGTGACCGGCTATACACCTGCATTCTTAGTCCACGGTCGTGAACTAGTCACGGACGGGTCCCATTATACAGATAATGATACCCAAAACGAGCTAGTTTTCGCACCCAGAGATATTTACGCAGAAAACTTGGGATAGTTGTCCGGCATCTTTGATAATGTCCAAGCCGCTCTATGGCATAGCCACAAAAATAATTCTGAGCGATATAACACCAGAAGGAGAGAGGCAGACTTTAACGTAGGAGACATAGTATGGAAACGTTGTTACTTTCAGAGCGACAAGGCTACTTCAGTAAAAAACTAGCGCCAAAGTTCCAGAAATGCCGCATTAAAGTCAAGCGTTCGCCTCTGGTTTATATCGTTGAGGATATGTCTGGTCGTGATTTGGGAGCCTGGCACATCAAAGATTTTAAACTGTGTAACACGGCTAATTTATATAGCAATAGTATTTATTTTTCAATTTTTATTTTTTCTTTCCTCTATTTGTTTAGCGTGTGCACCACCGACTAGTCGGTCACGATACATACTATTGGGAGTTTTTCGACGTTTTCGTTACGAAATTAAGTTTGTTGAGCCCTCACCAGAGTTGTCCGTGTCTGAACGGCGTACTCAACTGGAAGCGGGTGGTGACTTCCGGTAGCCTTGAGTCCTCGACTGTGTGCTTACAGAGCGCGTATCTCTATATTCTGGTATATTCGCGTGAAGTCATAGTCCTCGCTATAACTATTTTTTTATTATATTGTTAACCGTACGTTACCCTTAGATCAACCATGTATTTGGTTAGCAACATTTGCTACCTGAGCATCGCACAAAAGCAAATGTGCGGTTTCTCTCTTTAAAAGGAGTTTCTCCACTATACTCCAGGCAAAATACGGTTTTGAAAAACATTAATTTATAATAGCGTTTTTTTTGTTGATTTCGTTTTAAAATGTTGTTCTAAGATGATATATTCAAGAATCCGGCAAACTATCCACCCGGAAGTAATTATGTAGATTTAAATGAAGCATGCATTGTCTTTTTTTGTACGATTTATCTTGAATATTATAGAGCAAATATAAATGAACCAAAATGAAGACAAAAATATTGATTAATATTTTTTCTGACTTTTCAGTAGCTAGTTAATTTATCATTTTTTTGATGTCTGAAATTTTGTCGGATTTTGTCGCTGGGTAACTATTTAAGACTGCGCCGAGCTTTTGACGCGGGCACCGATTTGGCATTTGCACCTGTGTGTGCGTCATCACGCACACTACGGCCGGCTCGCTCGATCGGTACGGTCGGTCACAAGCTAAAAGTTAGTAGCTCATCATTCCCTAATAATAAATCTCAAGTCCGCGTATAAAACCGTGGATGGTATAAGGAATAAAATACAAAACGCAATTATTCTTTTTATTGAAATTTGTCCGTTAACTAAGGAAAAGAAAAAAATAAGCAAAGTAATAATAACGCAGTGTTACCGGTGGACTAGTGTTGCAATTGAATTAGCAATCAGCAGCGACGTGCACAGTCTTTAGACGGGATAGACAAAAAAAATAGCCAATCTAGCCAAGTCCACGAAAAGCTAGCTCTTGTTTCTCCAAAAAAAGCAAAAATATCTTTGAGTGAAAATATTGTCGATTTCGGCCATTGAGTCCGTTTCAAAAGATTCCTGTAATAAGATGCAAGTGCTACATATAAATTTAAGTAGAGCATTTAAAATCGTAAGTTTCCATTTTTGCCATTTTGGCCATGGATTCGTCATGTCCGTCTGTCTGTCTATCCGTCCGTATGTCTTAGAATTTTTTTGTAAGTTGCAAATGCAAACTCGACTACAGATTGAAAAATCAACTCTAAAAATGTTAATCAACTAAACATACTGTAAAGTCTTTAGTTGACACGGAATGTTCGTTCTGGACCTTTTCCTCACATGACGATTCCTAAAAACAGTTCAATACATAGTAATGTTGATAATGTTGATATTAGCTAGTTTCTTTAATGTTAAATATATTGTAACCTCTTTATTATTTGAAAAAAAACCTTACCACAGATTCATTGCGTGCCGTAACATTGGACGCTGCACTTTTTCCATTCTCATTTTTTGTTCCCAATACTCCAATCGGATTATTCGATGATTTCTAAAAACATAATTAGTAATAAGTACATTGAAAATAAGAAATTTCTTTTTATCTGCCAAATATCTGCTTATCTGCTTAATACAGGGTGTACCAAAAATGATAAGAAAAAACAGAAAAAAAAAATCTGACGCGATTTTTTTTTACCTTACTATGGAGCGTTGGCCGACTGGGGCGACAAGCTCCATAGAAATGTAAAAAAAACGCGTCAATTTTTTTTTTTCTGTTTTTCCTTATCAGAACACGATACCTGTTAAGCCCTTGATCGGTTCATACCCCGTTTTTGTTACACTTTGTATAATGCCAAAAGTATTAAAAAAAATTTAGTTACATTGGAAATTCCTAATTCATTTTGTCTCTTTGTTCGTGCAATAGAAGCAAGAAGCCGATTGTGGAAATACTTAGGGCCATTTTTACGTGTATTATATCTTTCCTTGCGTCTTCCCATTTTAAGGGGCTCCCATACGATACGCCAATGACCTTGGATCTGAATCCCTTAGTTTTCTTATGTCTTTTATAGCTTAAGAACAACGGCTTTAAGCAATATAGTATCCCATATTTACTTCAAAGTTCATTGTTTTCGAGGTATTTGGCATCAAAGTTGAACAAAGGCCAAAAAACTGGTTTTCTGGCCATAACTTTTGTGTTAATTAGTTTAAATTGAAATGCCTAGACACTTTCAGAGACGTCATAGACGAACCCATTTGTAGATTTCGTATTATGTTAGGTCTTTCATGTCAATAGTGTAGTGTAGTAGTAATCTTTCACGAAATAAGTGTTTTAAGACAATGTTTAAAACCGATAGCCGTTAGACTTATAATTCTATCTGTAGTGCAAAAGTAGGAGATACGATTATAACTCGGCAAAAATCGATGAAAACCTCGGGTACTTAACCCCTTAACTAAAACAATAAATAGTTGGTGCACCATCAATAGGTTAAATGTTTCCTCTATTATCATTTATCACTAAATGTTGGACACGTATGTTTTCTTTTGTCAAGGAAAAAAAATTACAGAAAAAGCACGTCAAAGTTCAGAGCTGCGGACTAGTGACGTCAGTTGTGGTAAAAAGTGTGGCACGGCGTGACGTCACGCGGAACTTTAACGGGCTATATCTTCATTACTTTTTTAATTGAAAAACTAAGAAATACCTGTCTAATATTTTTTTGATTTAATAACTGACTATAGAGACTATACAGGAATAAGCTAACGAGCTTGAGTTTGAAATCGACTGTCTTAGCCCCTTCCATCATATAGTTCCACTAGCCATCTTCCGGCTTCATCATGAGACCCTCACCATCATGTTTAATGGTAAGTACTCAAGATAACAAAGCAAACGAGCCCAAACTCGACTATCTTAGCCCCTTCCATCATAGAGTCCCACTAGCCATCTTCCGGCTTCGTCATGAGACCCTCGCCATCATGTTTAATGGTAAGTACTGAAGATAACAAAGCAAACGAGCCCAAACTCGACTATCTTAGCCCCTTCCATCATAGAGTTCCACGAGCCATCTTCCGGCTTCGTCATGAGACCCTCGCCATCATGTTTAATGGTAAGAACTGACGATAACAAAGCAAACGAGCCCAAACTCGACTATCTTAGCCCCTTCCATCATAGAGTTCCACCAGCCATCTTCCGGCTCCGTCATGAGACCCTCGCCGTCATGTTTAATGGTAAGTACTGACAATAACAAAGCAAACGAGCCCAAAGTCGACTATCTTAGCCCCTTCCATCATAGAGTTCCACCCGCCATCTTCCGGCTCCGTCATGAGACCCTCGCCATCAGTTCTCGTTGCTCCTGAGGGGCAACCACGTAACGTTTCGAACGCGCGTCAGGTAGATACAAGTCTCATTTTTCCATATAAAAATTGACTTTTAGATCTAAACTGACGCGCGTACAATGCGTTACGTGATCGACCTGCTTAGAAGCTTATAATATCAAAAATAATACTTACCCTGTTTTGCTGCGTATTACTGCTGTATTCATACACAATTGACATCGAAGTATTTTTAAGTGTCACAGCGCCGCATTGAGACGTGCTCTCTCTCTGAGCTCTCGGGAGTGACTGAATATGTCATGCGTTGCTCGCGTATTATATTTCATCATTTTGTTCCATAGTAATTTTATATGGCGGATTTGAAGGGCGTTTTTAAAAAATCATAAGTAAATAACCAAAGCACTTTGAAATGTCAGGATTGGATTCTTTTGTAGTTAATACATTGGAGATTCGTTTGAGTAGGATTATGAAACTAAATTATATTTATTTTTATTCAATTTTACCTAAACGCCGACACACGTTCTTCTCATTTTTTGTGCAACTTTACGGAATTGTATTTATTAAACTGTAGATGATTTGAGAATATTTATAGTTTATTATTGTAAACTCACTCTTTGTGATTATAATTACATATAATTTATATTTTATTGTAAAGAATTGTGAACTCCACCGTCGAAACGGTGACTGCCGTTTTTGCCGATTATGCTCGGCGCAGTCTTAATTGATAATATATCAGTTACACATAAAAAATGAGCTATTATAAATTATTTCCAAAATTGACATTTTTTCCATACAAGTTGTCAGTTCATTGACTGGACTACTATTCTAAAAGTGAAGGAAACAGCTTGACAGTTTGCCATTATGGTAGGTGATGAATGAAAGTGTGAAGTAGTAGTATGGACCTTAAGCTCTTCTCGAAGGATTTTTTATAGGAAAAATCCTTCTCCTAGGAGACGGTGTACTGTAACGTATAACGTTAACTTTCATATCTATTATAACATCTTACCAGAATATAAGACCTTGATAATCAAGCCTGGGCTCATTCGTTAGTTGCTTCGTTGCGTAGCTAATCTAAACATTCTATATAAAAATCTTCAACGGACAAACAAACTGTCCTCGCACGTAAGGGTTCGTTATCTCGAGGCGTCCCCTCTTGCCCCGCGAGCGACTCACCGCTCCGGCGCCGCGAGCACAGACCTCGTCCATTTCGCATCTCGACTCGCTACGAGTGACCCGCGCCGCCTTGGCCGATTTCAATCCCCGCTACTGTACGGACGTATTTAATTATTTTAATTTAATAAGTTTAAATCACATTGTGAAATTGTAGTTCCCAGAATTGGGTAAGTGTTGCACGATTACTCATTGTTTAAGTGGCTGTAGCAATCTAAATCGTAGTTTTAGCTTGTAGTTGCTTATAACGGGATTTGTACCGTTATCTTGGACTCTAGACCGTCCGCGCCGCGTGGCATGTACTAGACTCGTTTATAATGCTAGAATAGGATTGTAATCTTTTTAATAATTAATTTAAACTGTAAACTATAGGAGTATATTGATAATTTAATCCCGTGTAGATTTTCCGAGTTCTAATCGAGTACTTACTCGTTAATCTTAAGTTAGTTAGGTGCATGTAATCGTCACGTGTTACCTAATTAACTAAATTGTATAGGTATCACTATAGCGATATAGCTTGCTTATGATTTTTAATAATGTATTAAGACATCTTTCGCATTTACAACGAGGAAATGTATTATTCTCGTTGCTACTATTTAGGCGTGTCAAGTCAAGGTTAATTAGGCAGCATGCCGCAGCCACGTATGACCTAAATGTCTAATTTGGATCAGTAGTGCTATAGTGTGCTGCTAATTGTTAATAATTTTAATATTAATACTTTAATTTCCTAAGCGGAAATTAAATATTTCCGCTACTTCTGGTTCAACGCCATGTGATCGAAGACATCGAATTTGAACAAAACCGGATTTATTCTCAATAATCTTTAATGAAGTAGATACAAGATCGACAGAAAAATGTTAGTCTACTTTTGCATGTACTGCACAAATTATTCTAAGAAGCCGGTCACCGGCCGATCGCTGCGTAATCTTATGGTTGTATTTTGAACTTTAAGATCTAGATGTTAAGGTCGACTTTTAAATATGTTATTTCAAAATGTACCAAAATATCTACTGGAATGTAATGATACGTTCATTCACTGCACGAATATACTGGGTCACAATATTATTGAAATAATTATGTTCACCGTGCTGTCGTGAGAGCACAGAACGTAGTCCTCTCGTCTCAGCGGAGCGATTGCGACTGACTCCGTCCGCGAACGGCAACATACCGAATCGCACGAATCACGCGACGGGAGAAAGGGTATCGCACTAAATAAAAAAGACCTATACGCCAAATACGTTTCATCTCATTAAGTCTGAAAAGGGACTACATAAAAAATCCACGCTAGTCAAATAGCTGGGCAATATCAAAAGCTATACACTAAATTTTTACGTAAATTATATGCACGGGAACGTCACACCATTGAAATTTGGTAAAAATAGTAAGACATGTTTTGGCGGTTATTTTCTATAGAGGCAATTTTGGTTTTGTATGGTTTTTTTCAGACTAATAGATAGCAAATATGATGTAGTTGTTCTTTTTCCTGGCATTCGCTTTATTTTGTCATAGGTAAATATTAAATCTAAGAACTCCGATTTCGCGGAGCGCCCCCTCTTAAGGCCCATTGCTTTCAGATTCTTTGGGCAGTGATAGTATGTACCTCTTCTGGGTGCGTGAGTGGTACTGGTACTAAGAACTAAAAAGTTTTTCTTCGGATATTATATACTAGCTTCTGCCCGTGACTCCGTCCGCGTGGAACTTGTCTTTATCGTAGCTCCATACAAACTTTTACCCCCATTTCACCCCTTTAGGGACTGATTTCCGGGATAAAAACTATTATATTGCTGTCAACGACAGAAGAGCAAGACTTAGGACTTACACAAGCACCTAGGTTGTATAAGTAAATAAAGAGAACCCCAGATAGAACTCCATTTACATAGGTCAAATAACAACACATTGTAACTTGTAATAGATGGTAGGAAAAAGTAAACAGAATAAACAAACGCATGTCAATGTAAGTTGTATTAGTTAGGTAATAAATAAAGGTCACAGCTACCATTCCTATAGTTGAAATAAGTAAATACCCAAGGCATATAAGCCAAATACATGTTTAAAATCTTCGAATTCGAGTATATCTCGACGGCTTGACCGTAACGTGGCGAGGCGTCACATGTGACCCACCGCGCGCTGATTGGCTAAAAATATCCCATACAAAAAGGGTAATTGAGAATTTATATTACGTAATTTTGCTTATTATGCCAAGCTATCAGCGTATAAATAATATAAAGAAAGTCATCATTAAAGTTCATCATCGGTAAATATACATTTTATTATCGTCACAGTTTGTCTTTATCTCAACCTTGGTAATAACTGCCGCAGGGATCGAGCGGGCAGCCAGGATTCTGTTCCGGGTCGTTCCTGCGTGTAGTTCTGTCAGGCGACTGTAGCCTGGCATACGTCGCTGTGCTAGGCGCATGACGTAGCACTCGGTTGACGCAGCAGGCGCCCCAGCGGCAGCGCGGGGTATCGCTGCGCGTGCGCGTCGAGCGAGGATAGCCGCGCGCAACGTGCAAGCAATGCGCGCTATTGAAGGCGGAGCGTCGTTCACAATGGCCTTCCCCGGGATTCAAACTATCTCTATATCCAATTTTACCCGTACAAACTTTGCTCCCCTATGTAGCCCGCGTTGGGGTGGGTTTTTCCAAAACCTTAAAATTGCTTTTCTTGCATTGTAATTAGGAGTCCATATACAAAGTTATGAGTTATCTCTCTCTTAAAATTTTACTCCATCCGCATACAAATTTTCAACCCCCTTTTTACCCCCTTGAAGGTGCATTTTTCAAAAATACCTTCTTAGTGGATACTTACGTCATATAAACTACCTATTGTGAAAATAAGCTTTCTAGGTTCACGGTTTGGGCTGGGCGTTTATTTAAGTGAGTGACTCACTAAGAGCTTTTACATTTATATATATAGATTAATAAGATAAATTCGACCAAATTCATATTAAATTGACCACACTTTGCAGGCCCCTTAAAATTAAGCACGGCTTATCAAAGTCAAAAACAAGTAACTACAGGTGTTAGCGAGTTGGAAGTTATGTCAGTTAAAATCCGCTTGAGGTATAGAAAAGTTAATACTGACAGTATGTAACCACCGACCCTAAACAGCGACAGTATGGAACAACCGCCCCTAAACAGCGACACACTTCACTGACCAAGTAGGAGCTTCATTATGATTAATTATTCCCGAAAGCTAAAACAATTAAATCGAATAAGTGTATGAAAATATCTATTTATGTCTGTCAAATAAATTATATGTAACGTAATATTAAGTTCATTATATTTACATTACTTTTCAAGAATTCGGATGATCTCGGATTGCCTAAAACACGAAATGACTAGTGTGTTGTTTTGCCTACATTCCAGTTTGACCACCGACCATTGTGCCTAAAACGCAAAATGACCACTCATAGGTAGGTTAGGTTCGTTAGGTTTCTTCAGATGCCCGAAGGGCAAACAGACCAAAAATAGGAGCGCCGCTCCGCGGGGCTCCGTCGACATCGCTAACGTAAAAATAAAACGACGAAAATGGGCAGTGGGCAAAACAACATAGTAATTTTGCGTTCTAGGCAATCCGCGTATAACCCCTTACACTTTTGGAACTTATTTATTTATTTATCGTTTTCATATAAGTACTTTTCGTAACAAAACGATATTAAATTTACATAGTAATCAAAATATGTGTGGTTGAACTAAGTATGTATAAGTGGCATGACCATTTTCGAGAACTGTCGCAGGTGTGTACTTATAGTAAGGCACTACGGAGACCACAAGGCCGTATAGCAGAGCAAGTTGCTGGTGAATAATACTGGCTACAAGGTTATGTCTGTGCAAGTACTCGCCGTTAGCAAGATGACCACAACCGGAGATAATATGCCTGAGTGACTCCCCGGGACGGCGGCATGCCCGACAAATGTCGACCGTACCGTCCTTCAGGATATACCTCCGGTAATTGTTCGACACGATGTCTTCGTCCGCAATTGCACAGACAAAATGTATTAACTGGGCTTCGGTTTTAAGACGGTAAAAAAAACACCGTGTATATTTATTCAAAGTATACAATTCAAAAACGGCAGCCGTCATTATCGTGACGTCATCTCACCTGTCCTAAAGAAAGTGGGAAATATCTGTCTCGCTCGCGCTTATTATGGTGTAATGACGTCACTCACGAGAAAAAAATAGTGGTCGGCGTTTTCGGTCACGTGACATATCTATATGATCTTATATAATATCTAAACTACGATTTTAATTTTGAAATAAAAATATTTTTTACATTTTTATAACCAAATAGTCTATAATATATACGAGTATATAAAAGAAGACTTCCTGACTGATTCATCACCGCACAGCCGAAACTACTGGGACTAGAAACTTGGAATTTACACCAAGACTTCCTTTTATGACGTAGGCAAGGGATAAGACGGGATTTTTGGAAATTTCACTCCTAAGGGGGTTAAATTTTTGTTTTTGTTTCTGTGTTCACTTTTGTTATTGTTTTGTATGTGTCACGAATAAACGTTTTCTATTTCTATTTCTATTTCTAAATAGGGGTGCAGTTTGTATGGGGGAAACTTTTTTTTTAGCTAGAGACTTGAAACTTTGTAGCAAGATTACTTATTACAAAACACAAAAAGTTCTGTCAGCGTTTTACAAAATTCCACCCCTAAGGGGGTTAAATAGGGGTGCAATGTTTGTATGGAGAAAACGTTATTTTTAGAACTAGTGACTTGAAACTTTCTAGAAAGATTACTTATTAGAATACAAAAAAATCTTTTCTGCGTTTTAGAAAATTTCACCCCTAAGGGGGTTAAAAAGGGGTGCAAGGTTTGTATGGGAAAACATTATTTTTAGAACTAGACTTAAAACTTACTAGAAAAATTACTTATGAGAATACAAAAAAAATAATTTCTGCGTTTCAGCAATTTTCACCCCTAAGGGGGTTAAAAAGGGGTGCAAGGATTATGGAGGGAACTTTATTTTTTGAGCTAGAGACTTGAAACTTTGTAAAAAGATTACCTATTAAAAAACACATAAAGTCCTTCCAGCGTTTTAGAAAATTCCTCTCCTAAGGGGGTTAAATAGCGGTGCAAAGGTTGTATAGAGGGAACTTTATTTTTTCAGCTAGAAACATGAAACTTTGTAGAAAGATTACATATTAAAAAACACGAAAAGTACTTTCAGCGTTTCAGAAAATTCCACTCCTGAGGGGGTTAAATAGGGGTGCAATGTTTGTATGGGGAAAACATTATTTTTAGAACTAGAGACTTGACACTTTCTAGAAAAATTACTTATTAGAATACAAAAAAGCAATTTCTGCGTTTCAGCAATTTTCACCCCTAAGGGGGTTATATAATTGGTGCTAGGTTTGTATGGAGGGAACTTTATTTTTTGAGCTAGAAACTTGAAACTGTAGAATAATTACTTACATGAATACAAAAAAAATTGCGTTTTAGAAAATTCCACCCCTAAGGGGATTAAAATAGGGGTGCACAAGTTGTATGAGAGAAACTTTTCCGTTTGAGCTAGAAACTTGAAACTTTGTAGCCAAATTACGTATTTGAATACAAAAAAGAACTTTAATCGTTTTGGAAACATTCACCCCCAAGGGGGTTAAAAAGAAGTGCAAGGTTTGTATGGAAAACACTTTTTTTGAACTAGAGATTTGAAACTTTGTAGAAAGATTACTTATTATAATATAGGTCATACATAATCCGACTGCTAGCAGAAAAGTAGGTTAGGTTAAGTTAGAACCACGACCCTTACAGAACCGAACAGCTACCAGGAATGTAGGTTAGGTTAGGTTAGAACTGGGATGCTCCCAGAACCGAAAGGTAGGTAAGTAGTAGTAGTAACTAGGTGCGGATTATTTTGTTAATTTTAATTTTTTTTTGGTTAATCAGAATAATATTATTCTCTAACACCGTTAAATGGGGACGGCGGATGGAGATGGAAAGTTCTACATCTTTTAACATTCGATTACGTTTGCTTTCAAAACTATTTTTAGTAATGTAGCTTTCTTTAATACATTATGAAAAATATACAATTTAAGCTGAAACGTCTGTTGATGATTTTTAAGATATTTATTATATTAAACCAAGTTTTCAATTTAAACTGATGAACTCATCGCACTGTTACCTTTTACGCTTAATCCCTGAACGGATTTGGATGAAATTTTCCTTACAGATAATTTGAGACCCTAATTTGAGGATATAGGATAGTTTTTATTTCGGAAATCATCCCTTAGGATGGTAGAACTTTGTTAAGGGCAGCGATAATTAAGGTTCCGCCTACAATCATTTAATAGCAATCATTTTTCTAAGACGGTGACAATTTCTACGCGGACGAAGTCGCGGGCAACAGCTAGTAGTATTATATTCGTATTTCATAAAGTCAAAACTATATAATTAACATATTTTCTCAATTCTATTGTGATAGACGAAAATAGCTTATTCAAATATGTTCATACTATTTGTATTTATTATTAGTATTAGTTGAAGAGTGGCTGTATGCGTTTCTGCCTTAGCTTACATGCACAACTATAAGTTAAAAAAAGTTTGTGGGTGTATTCCACATCACCGCCATTTGTCACCACCTCATAGAGCCTAGTGAATATTTTAGGTTAAATAAAAGTAATGAATTTAGAACATAAACTTATTTTATATTTAATAAAATAAATTCCATGAACTAATAGTAAGAACAAAGTTATTTCCCTTTGTCAGTGGCGGAGTAAGTATTGATTAAGTATTGATATTTATAAGAATTTGTTCTCGCATAATGCTTATAAGACGAGGACTAATTGGAATACACTACTTTTCTGCACTAGAGCAGAAACGTATCACTTTCTGCACACTTTTTAGAGCAACAACGACCCACTTTCAGAGCATGAGATATGAAAAACACATTACAATTCTGACGTGATTAATATTGAACGTTAAGCCGTGCCTGTGTATAACACGAATAGAATATAATCTACCCGTTTTTATCATATTGATGGACCAATCTACTTATTTTATGTATAGCCTTCACCTAGCACTTTGTTACGCGAGATCTTGAACTTAATGGATGAACCGCGAAACATAAATATTAAATAAAACCACATTTGATATTTAATTCGAGTAGCAGCAGTCATAAGTACTCTTAGACGTTTAATATCCTTTCGAGTCCTCTGATGGATGGGTGGTACATGATGCTCGTGCGTTTCGCTACGTTAACCCGTAAGGAAACATTATTAATTCCTAAACTCTTTGAGAATCTCTCACAGGTCGGTAGAGCGTGAATTACTCGTATCTAATGTGTCTAATGGATGACGAATGCAATATTGGGCGAAATACTAAGAAATACAATTCTCTTTTCTATTTTATTACTTAATTAAATTCCCGGAGCTTCTAAATAAACCAATTAATTATATACATTAACCAATTGATTTTATTCTCCATTTTTAAGTACATCTACGCAATGTTATCTTATTTTAAATTAAAGCAAATTATCATACAGTTTGATTTAAACGAGCAAGCAATTTAGGTTTAGATTGATCCTTTGAACAAAGAAATGGTAACAAAACCATGTATCCGATTTTCCGAATTCCCTAAATATGACATACAAAATGTAGAAGAATTGTAAGACCGCTTATACTGAAGTTCTCTAGAAGGAACTCAATTTTGTTAAAATAAAAACGTAAGCCCCTAATCCGTTGAAGACAATGTAAGCGCCGGTTTTAGGAGAGAAAATTAAAGTGACCGCGTTTAAACAAACAAAGCAATTCTCAGAACCACGATTGGGCCAGAGATTTATTTGACTCGACATATTTATATTATACTGCTAAGGCAATGATTGTATTGTCTTATATTATACAATTTAAGGATCGAAGAGTTATCCCTGTCGTTCGAAACGCCCTATAACTATTTAGAAAACAATTCGACAGCGCGAGTTTTTAGTCCCAGTGGGTAATTAATCGTTGCAAGGAAAAACAGGTGAGTTTCCGTTTTCGACCCGAAATGTTTGTCAGGCGTAGCAGTTCTCGTAGAGTTCATTCCTTTTCTGGTAAATAAAAATTCACAGATTTCGTGCCTTTCACGACCTTCTGATACATTGAAAATGAATTTAATGAATTCAACAAAACAAAATTTACTCATTGTCGATTGCGTTATGAAGAAAATATTAGCCTCTGTGCCACCCTTTTCATAGACCATTATTTGTAATATTGTTCGTAAGCGACCCTATGAACAATAAAGTCCCATCTTTTTCATGGTCTCAACTTATTTTAACAATGTACTTACTATTGATTCATGTCTAATATCCTTTTGAGACGTTAACAATTATCATGCAATTTATGAGTCTACCGCTCGCTCGCTTCACAGTCGAGAACACATGCAGACCCACAAGTGTATCCGTCGCCATAAACAACCACTTGACGCAAACTATTTGTCCGAAACACCACACTTATGATGGTCTCTAACATTCCTTTAGTTTTTTGCCAAAGTATAATACCAATGTAACTATAGATAACACATATTTCAGTATATTACGTATTTCAGTATTTGTTTTAAACATTGTTCGCGCGTCGACATAAATTATAGTCACAAATAAAAGCAGAAACCTCAAATACCAGTAAGTGAAACATACCGAAGACTTATTAGAAGTGTCCAGTAAAACGCGAGATTTTAAACTTGGAATCAATATTTGTCCAGTTAGTCGGTGACGCATGATACGTAGGTAATATAGAAATTAGATATATACTTATCTATCTAATTTCTATATTACCTACGTATCATGCGTCACCGACCTATAGAAAAACTAGGGCAATGAGGTCGTATATTATGTATTTAAAAACATTGTTAATAATCTTAACTGCTATTTTATATCAATTTTTTTCTTATTTACAGTAAGTAGGTATACATTTTAATATGCATACGACTAATTGTTTTAATTATTAATGTTTTCACATTATTCCCAGAATAAATTTAAATGAAAAAAAGGTCAGCACTGTTGGCAGTATAAGGCCTGCATCACACTGGCGCGGCCTGCGGTGGCGGACAATAGTAAATTTGACAGCTAATGACAAATTTACTATGGTTCGCCGCGGCCAGGCCGCGCCAGTGTGACGTGGGCTTAAAGAAACCAACGAGCTCATGATACACATAAAAAAAGTAGCGACAAAGTTAGTGCGGAAAAGTTTGAATGCTGCGTTTAGTTCATAATAATGTTGATATTGTTGAAAAAAAAAAAGTGCGAGTCCAAATTAAAAGTATGAACATTAGTTATAAAATATATCAATAATTACATTTTATCATTAAAAAAATTTATTGGTATCTTACCAAAACAGTCAGCCGTGCAAAAAAGTCAGTGCAAATAATTAAACGCAATATTTTTAAAACAAACGCAATGATATCAAGGGTGGATAGGCTTTAAATTTGTTTGTAATATTTATGAATAAATATATTTTCATTTTCAGATATTTTAAAATTACGAGTTATTCATAAGTGAAAGGGAGAAAATTAAGCTAATAATTTGGTCAGAGAATGTGATTCTGGCTTGTTTCAATTCAACCATCCGCGCCAAATAAAGCAGTCGATATACTCAACAAAGAGAACGTTAAAATAAAGAACTATACAAATGGCATGGTTAAAGAAACAATCGGATGGCTACAAAGGAAAGAAAACACAAATATTCAGCAGCGATGAATGTAAATAAACGCTGCCAGTATTTGATAACATATCTTTATTAAACAATTTGATTATTAAGAATGTCTGTACATCCACTTCCTCCTAAGAGTCAAATTCAGACATTATATACATAACAAACGTATATAAATGTCCCCGAGAAATCAACAAAAATATCCTTTAACAAATGAACGAATATGAATAATGGTGTCATTAATGTTACTTACACATATTTTTATCTTATTTTCTTGTTTAAGTTTTGAGTAAAGAACTATACTTCTTTCGACCGTAATAGCCATACTGGCCTCCTATTGTAGCCGGACCTCGCCTACGCCTCGGACCGTCTAATTCATACTCGATCAGTATGGCTTCCTTACTGGTCTCTACCGTAATGTCTATTAATCACAAATAAATACAGAAACCTCAAATAAAAACTCCAAAAACAACTCGATGACACGACACTCGTATTGCAGAACAAAACGAGCGCGCGCCCTGAAATTACGCCACATAAAGGGCACCTTCCTGCCTAGACCGTAGTACCGTATAGAGAGGTTTTTGTTTTTTCATAATGTAGGACAAGTCAATACCCGAGGGCTTTTTTTTATTTTTTCGATATCGCTTTTCGTTTTCAAGATATTGCCGATTTTGTACGAAAATACCCAAAAAAATGCGTAATTTTTCGTCATTTTTGCGATTTTACAAAAAGCTATATTTTTTTTACATTTTGTAGTCCTTGCCAGGAGGCATCTTTTGACATCTCAATCATCCACGTAGCCCTAAAACTCACGTGACCAGAGCGATGGCTCACATTCGCTGAAATTGGGGGCTATACTGAAGCGATTTAAATAACATTTTCAATGTTAAAATCTTGATCTTGATCTTGATCGATGGAATACAAATGATAATAGCTTTAAACAGAAAACTCCGCTCCGTGAGTTTCATACGTGTGAAATTTTTCAAAAGCTCATCACTAAAGGGCGATTACACACAGCGAATTTTATAGCGATACAAACCCGACACAGTATCGATACAGGTAATTTTGGCAAGTGATCTAATACGAGTAAGTAAGCTAACAATTAATGAAAACTTGGAAGCTTCATATCTTTTCTCCATTTTGATAATACATACAGTATGAGTGCTACGGCAGCCTAATGGTTCAGGCATGCGATTGTTTAGCGATGGTCGTGGTTTCGAATCCTAGCTCGTACCAATGGGTTTTTCGGAACTTTTGTACGGAATATGTACCGTTAGGTTTTCGGTGAAGGAAGTCGTGAGGAAACCGGTCTAATCCCAATAAGGTCTAGTTTTACCTCTGGGTTGTAAGGTCAGATGGCAGTCACTTTCGTAAAAATACTTCCTATGCCCAAACAAATACGAACAAATGGGCATAACAATATATCATATCGACATATCGAGCTATACAGACCGCCAGTTTAGAAGATTCGGGAAAATTCGAGGATGAATCGTGATCTGGGGCCAAACGGAGGCCATTTCCTGGCTTCTGTCAACACGGAATGTGGAAGGCGTTGGGTGGCGTTTACTTTGATTGCATTTACGCTCAATTTTACTTACATGAGGCAGACAGCGGTCCGGTAAAGATATATATACAATGGTTCACTAATGTTAGACCAAACAACTTTTGGCCAAATGTTTCGTTTGACAAAAGTTTCATTTGACCTAATGCATTTTTTTCTCAAATAGAAAGCTTTATAGGATTATTATAAAACAAACCTAATCTAACCTAATGACTTCTATTTGAGGATATTCAAAGAATACCCGAAAATACCACAGTTTTGACGAAAAATGCATTAGGTCAAATGAAACAAGTTTGTATAAAATGCGGTGTGTGACGCTGACGCGTAGAAAAGACGCACCAGGTGCGGCGCAGTGTTCGGTACAGTGCGGAATTTATATCCAAACTGCACGTACTCCCCAGGTGGTATGATTCTGTATGAGGTACTTGCATTGACCGAGAAAACCGCAGCGGGATGCCAGTAGCAGTAAGATGACTACCTAGCCCACGGGGAAAGCTAGGCCTTATTGGGATTAGACTGCTTTCCTCACGATGTGTCAAAGAAAAGCTACAGTCTCATTTTCATTTAATATTTTTTTACGTCAAGTTTTTTCAACGGTACGGTTTTTTGGTACGGGGCACAAACACAACGGTTGCCAGTCGCGTGCCTTACCGCTCGGCTACAGTGAACTTCCAATTCAACCTCTCTAGCCTAGTTGGTAGTGACCCTGCCCAGAAAGCCGGAGGTCCTGGGTTCGAATCCCGGTAAGGGCATATATTTGTGTGATGAGCACAAATATTTGTTCCTGCGTGATGGATCTTTTTCAGGTATTTACGTATTTATTTACCCTATATAAGTACCTATGTATATCATCGTCTAGTACCCATAACACAAGCTTTGCTTAGTTTGGATTTAGGTCGATTGGTGTAAGATTGTGTTCCCAAAAATTATAAAATATACAATCGATACAAAAAACCCGACAAGTGCGAGTCGGACTCGCTCGCCGAGGGTTCCGTACAAATCTACCAACGTATAGTTTTCAGCAGCATATTGCTTGCCTTTATAGTACTAGGTCAACGGAGTATGTACCCTACAAATTAAGATTCCCATAAGAGTGTCGAAATATAAGTTTTTCGCGGCATAAACGGCCGTATCTTTTGAATTATAAAAAGAATATCCTTGGCCAAAGCAAAATCGTATTTTTTTCATACAAGGTCTAATATTTCCTATCAATTATAAAGTCCTCAGCTTTCTAGATACACAAGGAAGTTAACACATTGAAGGAGATTTCTCTCAAAGAAACGGGAAAAACTTACAAGGACAAACCAATAAAAACGTTTAAAACATCCCTCCGGCCACGTGATGCTACTGCTTTGTCCTACTGACTAATAGGACTACGCGGACTATCCCCAAATATAAGAAAGTGATATCGAAAACAAATGAAACGTTTAATTTATCCTTCAATTTAGTTGTTGATGTTCGCATTTCAATCAAATCCCAACGTGAGTTGTGGCACATTAGTTCGGTGGTGCGGGAGAAAACGAGCCCGTGTATCCATTGAAATGTAATTACGATGCGAAACAACGGTTAAAAATCACCCCCACGCTCTGGGGACCTATCAAAATGCGATAAAGATAACTGCTTAAATGCCCTTTTTTAAAAATCTTGATCATTGCCGATCGGTTTTAGAAAGTTGTAATCAAATACTTAAGCCCCTGAAGCGGAGTTTGAGGAATGTTGAAAAAACCTTTCGCTTTTTACTTAAATAATGACATCGTCATTTTACAGCAGAAATGCAACTAATTATTGTTACTATAACTTTTACAATGTATCAATGGCTGTGTTTTAGAATACTTTGGGTGATGTACCAGAGCGGCGTAACTTTGTCATAACGTGGTACTTAACTTAACCTGTTATTGTGTCTTGTCGATATGACAGCCACGCCATGGTGATATTATTATCGTGATTTAATCTTGCAAAGTATCTCAGACCTAAATTGTACAAGATACTTAGTAATTCACATTTTCATTAATTTTCTTAATTTTAAATTACTGGTGCAAGCGATATTAGTGACGCTCTAGAAAATTAAGAAACAGACCAGTGCAGGTTTTCGTGGCTTGAACGAAAACGAGCTTAACGAGCTGGTTGGTATTTTATCAGCTTTTGGTTCGTACACATTTTACTTTATGGTTTACCCATATTAATAGTTATATATTAGTGCAGTATATTTAATGTCAGTCGTTGAATGCATGAAATATTTTATGTCTTGAGCACATGCGGACATAAAAGGAAAAGCATGAACGCTGTAGCTAAGAATGCATTTGATTTGTAACTTGGTAGTCATAAATTATAGCGGGTTATGATACTTATGACTATCAACAGGGATGTAAGATAAGGGGTAAGCGTTTCAATGTTTGCCGGCTTAATGTCTTATATTTGACAGATATTGTTTTAAATAATAAATACTTAAACACGCACCCGCACGACTTACAATGTTTTGTGAATCTATGTTTTTTTTTCTGCAACTAAGCGAAAACGTACAAAACTTACAGTTTCAATAATGTCAGCTTTTTGCGACCTTCCTAGTAGTTATTTAGTTTTAGTTTTAGTTTTTTTTTGTATTTATTTATCTATTTTATCTTTCTCGGGAGCAGTCTGAAAACCAGCGCCTGGCACCCTGCCCGGCACATGCTGAGACTGGTACCCATTCAATTCAATTAATTTATCAAGTCAGATAACAAGATCCATTATTCGTTAGTATTATCCTCACCACCACCATTGCCTCCACCACCACCATCATCATCACCATTGATTATTTTTTGTTATTATTATTATTCTTTTTTTTGTATAATTTATTTTTTTGTATTTTTTCTTTTTTTATGTTACATAATTTAGTCTCGTTCTCCTCGAGTGGAGAATATGTTATTTAGTAGGTATCTGTTTCTGTACTGTATCTCTAATTTAAGGTTTGGGAATAAATTTATTCTTATTCTTATTCTTATTCTTCAACTTGATAAATATAGTAAATACTTATGCGGAAGAAGATCGCCTCACTGCTGAACAGGCTCAGAGGAAGCTCCAACAGCATCCTGGGTGTCATTGCTGGCAAGTACGACTGCCCTATTTTACTATACTGGGTCAGCCAAATAAAAGCGGTTGCTCAATTTAGAGTTAAGTAGATATAAGTGTGTCTTGTGTGTGTGTGTGTACGTGTGTATGCACATACCATCCAACTTAGATTAAGACTTACTAACATTATATTATTATGGGTATTGCAATAATCTGATTATAGAGATCGCGTTTAAAATAAGTAAATTAAAATTAAATATTATTTTTATTGTATATATATATGTAGTGGGTCATAGGTGGCCGATAAGTTTTGTCCAAGCCTTTTAATTGCTATTCGAATGTGCCATCGTCACGAACTGTGGCGCGTAGGAGTTCTCCGCTAGTTCACCCTTTGCAGCTTCTGAATGGGCTCCTTACATCAGCTCCCGAGTGTGATTTGTTTGCAAGTAGATGGAATGTAGTGCGTGATGAATGTCTGAAGTTCTGCGAGAAGATTGATGTGCGTCGGTCCTCTGTTATTTAATAGAACTGTTCTTGTTAATATTGATTTTGATGTAATATTTCTAATTTAAATTATGTTGTAAATATTCTTCTATAGTCTCACAGTTGTTTAAATATTTCTGTTATTCTGTGTAATAAGTTTAAATAATTAAATAAATAAATTGACATATTGCATGCATATTTCGAATCATGGAAATAATTTATGATTGGGAAACGCCGACATCAGCGGGACTGCATGCAGGCCGCCGCGTGATTCGGCCCTTGTGGATATGTGTCGGAAGGACAGCGGCCAGCCAAATCACGGTCACTCCATACTAGATTTTCTGTGACCTGTAAAGTCTGCTAGTAGCCAAGTTGTCCGTTAAGTTATTGAGAAGCCAAATATAATATGCTAAGAAGTCTTTCCATAAATGAATATACATTTGTTGAATAGCTCGTGATCATCACGTTGCGTGTGCGCAAATTGATATTATCGTGAGAAAAAAGTAAGTCACATTACAATCATGAGACAGTGCTTTATTATGGCAATATTATTTTGACGAAATGGATTCCAATTGATACAATTTGGCTCAAATTGCATTCAACAAATCACTAGACTCACAAGTGTTAAAAATTCAATCATTTTCAGTGCGCTAGCCACACCACTCCGTGACGCGTCTATCGAGTAAACTATACGATACGAACGATCGAGTTAACGATTGCGACTCAAGTAAACTTATAAGCGACTCATGCTACCGATTGGATTTTTAGTTCTATAAGTGACCGCCAGGGGCGGTGTATAGATTCTTCATACTAATAATTTACGGAGTCGCTCGCGACTCAAGTAAACACGACTCACTGCAATCTCACACTAATGCTACCGATGTGATTGCTGTTTTTTCTAATCGAAAGTCAGACAAGACGGGATGGTTCACAGCCACATTTGTTGTGTCGAGGGTGCTTAACATTTTTATTAGCTTTATTTTAACTGAAGTGTGTTGGTTCTCCCTAATATAATACTTTCTGGTAAATTGAACAGTAAATATTTGTTACTTAACTAGTACTTAAGGGCAGATTAGGTTACTCCTCACTTAACGCCTTTTAGTTAAAAGGTTCTGTTGTTTGTGTGGATTGTTGAGAGCAAAATGTTTTGCCTACAAAAAATATTTGCTGTCCGTTTTAGATGAGCCTTTTAGTTGTCTTAAAGGATTTAGGGGGATAGGCAAACAGTTTTCCTTATTTGTAAGACTTTCGGTTAAAATGTTACGAAGCCTTTATCGAGCAACAGTTTTGCTCGAAAAATACGGAAGACGCCGAGTGACGCTCGGGCTTGCAACCCAATCACGACGCATATGCGTCAGAGTGCTACGAGCGCTCTCCGCTACATATAGGTAGTTTAAATTGCTTCGGCCCAGGGCAGCCAGCGAAGCGTGGCAGCCGATCAGTTACTATGAGTTGTACATCAGCATAAATATTAGTACCGTAAATCATCAGCATAAATATTAGTTTATCATCAAATTGTCGTCACTCACTTCGTCGAATTTCACTTCAAAGTCAACGATTCATGTATTTTCATTTCGTCGACAAATCAGTTCGTGGAATGGTCATTACAAGTAATTTAAAATCGTTAATTTTTACTTGTCGGATGATTCATTAAATAATTGAATTATCATGGAAAACGTTTTGTGATTCATTGTTTCAAGTATTTTTAATCAACATACAAATTATTACAAGGACAATAATTTAAAATTAAAATAGTTGGCATACACAGTTATCTATGGCAATTATTTTAACCTAACCTAACCGCCAGCGTGTCGACGTCACCCCGTATCGCGGGGTGCCTATTTCCGCGCTGAGGGACACAAGTGAACCCTAACCTAACCTACTTATAATACAATTGTTACGGTTGTTTGTTTTATTACTGCGGGGGGCTTCGCCCGCCGAGCCTTCCTGCCTACCCTGCTCTGCTACTGCCTGCCCTAATCTAGTTATGGCTCCTATACATGATGGCCCATCCTATGGCCCAGCGCTATGGCCATGCGATGGTTGAACGCCACTAGACGATGGCGACATTCAGCTGTGATCGAATCGTTTTGCGAGATGGACGTCGAAGCGTTAGCCGCTGCGGCAATTTACCTAATATTTACATATTGCGCTTTCTCCCCGATATAATTCCAAAAACTTTACTGTTTCGTGTTGAGGCCACGTACATTTCATTTCATTTATTTATTCATAACAATGAATGAAAATATATAGGTATAATTACATTAATTACACAAATTACATAAGAACAAATTCCCTTCTCATTATCAGGTAACAATGTCAAAATTAAAAATAAGATTATATTATATTACGATATAAGTAACAATAATTATTTTACACAAATT
This sequence comes from Epinotia bilunana, assembly GCA_947049275.1. Classification (NCBI taxonomy): domain Eukaryota; kingdom Metazoa; phylum Arthropoda; class Insecta; order Lepidoptera; family Tortricidae; genus Epinotia; species Epinotia bilunana. The sequence continues at coordinate 27,435,705 of OX346256.1, forward strand.
ACATAATGGTGTCATGATTAAAAATCGTTAATTATCCCTAATTTAAAATTGATCTTGCACGAATTCTGCTATGGAATAGTACGATTTTTTAAAAGATACTGTTTCAGTCTCGCATAGCAATATTCGTGATAGATGTAAAAATTCGATTAAAAAAATACACAGCACGAACGTCCACATTCAACCGCGGTCGACCGGGCACTGCGGAATGGCGCACGTGTAGATGCGTACCGCCATCGCTGGCCCACTCCCTTTGATGTGCGGCCGAAAATCCGACACCGCGGCCATCCCATCGCCATCCCGCCGCGCCATAAGCCATCCGACACCACTTCCCTCTCTACACGCTGCACCAGCCTAGTGGGCCAGCAGGACGGCCCATCGTGTGGAGCGGCCATGAAACCCCTGTAATCATTTGTTGTTTGTTTGTGTAATGTTGTAATAAAATTTCGAATAAATGCAATTCGTTGTTTTGTTATTCTGCCATTTAAAATTCATACAAAATGAATCATTTGCCAAAAAATATTTACTGAACAGTTCACATTCTATGAAATAATAAAAATTGAAATGATCTGGTCATGAAATGACATTATACCAAACAATAATTCGTGAACTAAATGTTACTTGAAACGTTTTCGATAAAATAAAATTCGATGAAAAGTTTGTCGACAAAACAAGGGACACCAGATCCAATGTTTATGCTTCTACAGCGGATAGAAAATAATAATTTTGATTTTGTGGATTATCCAAAATTTTTCAGGGTCTGATCCGATATTTATGCTGTTATAAGCAAATGATTTTTATGCCGGCTGTAACTCATCAATTATTTTTACCGCCTGTGTATCGTCATATAGTTACACCTTCAATTGATAATCAGATATTTTTGCAGCGCTGCCCATAGTCACATATTTAATGCTGGTGACTGTACGCGCTCCGGGTATAAATCAATATATTACTCCAAAAGAATGCTGAGTTGCCAACCCTGCAGCTCATTTGTGATTCTTATGGAGTCGCAGGCGTCCATAGACTTCGGCTTTAGGTTACATTACCACTTACCGGTAACCTATCGAAGTTTCGAAAAACACATGCCCGATTTTCACTTGTCCGAAAACGTTTAACCGAATTCTTATAATCCATATACTTTGTTTACCATACTTTTGAAATATCGCTGGTTTGTTTTCCCACATTGTCGTTTTCCCGAAACTCAATAACCCGAAGAACGATTGCCAACTTTATTATTTGACAACCGAATTGTTTACCACCTTTTCATAATTCCGATGCTACGTAAAATCGAAATCTCATTATACACGATTAAAAAAACATTCAGATATGCTAAAAACCCTAAAGAAGTGTATTTTAAAATTGCAATGCGAAAATAAACTTTAGGGTTAGGTTACATTTAAAACTGTGACCTTAAAAATAAACAATTGATAGAAAAGGCGCTTAGGTCCAAACATTTAAGTAACAAGAGTGCTGCACGAGTTCTCAAAACGCGCAAAAGGGGGGGGGGGGGAGGCTCGGAGGGCGAAGCCCCCCGCAGTAAAAAAACAACAAATGATCCTAAAAATGGTATTATTTGTAGGTTAGGTTAGGGTTAGCTTCTGTCCCTTAGAGCGGAAATAGGCACCCCGCGAAGCGGGGTGACGTCGACACGCTGGCGGTTAGGTTAGGTTAAAGTGTCTGTATTCACTTACCCACACTAAGGGTCAAGCAATTAATATTGACGCCTACGCTAATAAAATAGCAAACCAATGTATCGAAGATTTGCATCGACATGCTACAATTTCGATCTTTTAATATAATAGCGGGATAATAATATTTCGGACTTAATACTTTTCGGCACTTAAAACTAGTTGGCAAATGATCCTTCGGAATTTTAATAAGTGTCTATTCGAAACATAAGCGAAATAAAATTACAACGAACTGAGAATTGGGAAAATAATAATATGGGAAAAGAAATTTCGGGCAAACAAAAATTCAGCCAACCGATAAAAAGGGAAACGTTTCCGGGATTTTAATATTCGGTAATACGATTTTCGAGTTTATGATAGGTAACCCCACTTACCACCTCCCGCCAAGAAGTTACCGGCAATGATAAATATGATAATATACCTTGGCAATCTTTTTGAGCTTGAAAAGTGTCGCCAAAACTCAAAAGAAATATACACCACATTGCCTCGTGAATACACCATTAAAAAAGTATAAAATGATCTCCTCAGTTCGGAACAAAAATTATAATCAAAAATTCAAATAGACGCAGTCTTCGTTTGCCCCAGTAAATTATGAATAACGGCCGAATGCTGAACGTCAATTTGTCATTTTTACGGATTCAAATCGAGCGTGATAAATTAATGTACGGGTTTAAACTTCATTTTCAACAATTTCAGCCTAATCTGTTGTCAGCTACGAGTTCATCTCAATTTAATTCTAAGAGAACATAACATGAAAATACATTCGAAATTCAGTGCTTGTTACGCGGGAAAAGGTTCCCCAGACGCTCCACGCCTCACTCAGTAGAATTAGAAGCGTATGATAAAAAATATTAGGGGACAAACTTACACACATCGAACTAGCATAGTAAGCTCAAGAAAGCTTGTGTTATGGTTACTAGACAACGATATATGTTAATAATCCTTATACTATACATACATAATAAACGTCCAGGACTCGGAAACAAATATTTATGCTCTTCACACAAATAATTATAATATTTGTTTCGAACCCATTCAGCTTCGTAGGCAGCGTCATTACCCACTAGGGTAACCGGTCATCACCGGCCGATGCCGAGGACCTGAGTGAAAATTCGTTGTGCCCGCAGCTAGGCCCTGCAGGTCCGTCACTCTCAACACCATGCCTCTTCTGGAGCTCTGCTTACCTTACTCACCACCAGCAAAAAAAAACACGACATACCTGCACATAGCAACTAGTGGTGTTGTTATAGCTATTTGATCAAGATGGCATTCTGTTGACTAATTTGTGTGACAGCTACACATATTTTAACAAATAAGGGCTATCCTCGACGTGTCCTGGAGGACCGCCTTTTGAATATCTGATCCTCGATCCAGTCAAAGCCAGAATCTGTGGAGTTGTTATTCGAGACTCAAAGTGTTAAGATAAAGCTATCGCGGTGCGCTCTGGAAAATTATGGATAAGTTCGCGTTTGTATTTGCCCTTTCCCTATGTAAATTTAATTTTTATTATCTCAAAACGGCAGCAGCCCAGCAGTTACTATAGCGTTTTACTTCTGCTACTCCAATTAGACCATTGTTTTTAATGGCATGGTCAAAATGCTCATGAGAAGCTGAATCTTTGATGACGTAAACTAATCATTAACTGACCTACGCAATAACACTCTTTGATGACGTAAATTAATCATTAACTGACCTACGCTTTAATTTTTTTCTGAGCATTTTCCATGAAGCCGGTTTATTTTCCGAAATAGTTCATTTAAATTTAAGTTAAATAAAAATGTTAAGTTTTGATTACATTAAACAAGTTCGTTCCAACAATATCGCGGCGGAGAGGGTTAAATTATTTATGTGACTTCTGATAACGCGTCTGATAATTACATTGTAACCAATTTATATTCCGTTATAATTGTGTTTCGCTAATTAATGTTGTAAGCCTTGACTTACGAAGCACGCTCTTCCGAATTTTAATAAGCTGTGTCTGCGACGTAAATAATTACGTTTGATAAATAGACTTGAGTGTTCTTATGCCGCAGAATAAATAAGGGACAATCCTACACATAACTTTTCATGGTAAGCTCAATAAGGCTTGTGTTATGGGTATATACTTAATAGATATAAACACTTAATAAATAAACATCCAAGACTCAGAAATCAACTACTACCTACTCCTTCCTGCTATAAGGTCGCCAACAACCCTCCGACGGCGTAACCTTCGTCGGTTGCTCGTAGTGAGTTTTGTGGCTAGACGGTCGGCCGACCACGCTACATTCACTCCTCACGGATGCTAGCGCGCGCTCGACGACCAAGGGCGTCCGTAGGTCAAACAAAACTATGCTGGAAACAACTGTCTACACGGTCCGTCCGGACCAAGGTCGCACTGTCGTAGAGGTTTGTTGGAGACTGTCGCAGGCGCTTAACATTTCATGCGCGAATATAGCGGCTCACCGTTAGCCGGCTGACACACGGATGCGTTACAGCCAGTATGGGAAACTCGGTGACCGGTCGGCACACGGGCCTGACTCGGCATACATAATACCTATTACGGAGGTGGAAAGATATAGTAAGCTGTCAGCTGGCAGTGTTAACAGACAGTCGAGGCAGTACCGATTTTTTTACTGCACGCCAACTTTTAAATGAGTGCTTCCTGACTGGCGAGAAATGCGCGGCAGATGGTATTCCGCTGTGCCCTAGCTCTCTAAACACACTCTACGAGTATATATATAGTGATTGTATGATCGTCATGACGCTAGCTGCCATCAGATCAAGTTGATTTGCGCTCCAGTTCAAATATCGAACAAAACAATGATTCACTTAATGGAATTGGAAAAGCCACTCAAAAATTTTTTGTTACACCTTTGAAGTTAAGCAAAGATAAAGGCGTTTACAATAAAGTTTACCTTGTTTTTTTTTGTCACAATTTAGACATTATAGATTTTCTATTCAGAGTCATACTTAAGTGCTTATCGTTCAGTACTTTATCAAAAAAGTTTGCCCAATATTTATTAAATAATATTCCGTTACCACTACTTTTTATGGGTCGTCACGAAGTAATAATTAAATAAACAAGTTTATTTCAAAAAATGTATACCTCAGAAATTATAAAGGCGACAACAACGTTTAAAGCAAAAACGTGTTTTAATTAGACATCATAAAAAGACTTTGAAGGAGTTAAGAATTCTATATAAATGTAATTATAATTCCACTAACGAATCGCATTGGTTGTCAATTAACGACAATGGTATAGTTCGTAATTAAACGTTTAGGACTGATAGGTAATGTTGCCATTCACTGGAAAAATTACCTAGCGAAGGGTAAAAGTTTTTGGTTTAGTAATATATTTATTTAAACAAAATCGATATTTTTATGGGGTCTGTCATAATGTGGATTATTGCTTAAGGTTGTTAAATACCTTAAGGCGAAAATGCGCCTACGCTAATTTACTCTAATTTGGTTAGTTGTTATCGGGACCGGTGAGCCCGTCCACACCTATTTCGCTTTCGTAATCTCCCAAGGTAGAGACATTTAATACAACCGATAAGATTTTTTTAACTGATGAACAAATAATATGTGTGAAGAGTTGTTAACAAAAGTACAGTTCGGTTAGAATCATACGGCGGCTTTCACCAGAAGTCTTGGGAGACTCATTAACTTTAGCATGTTTGACATGATGATGTCATGATGATGTTACAATACAATACAATACAAATACTCTTTATTGCACACCTCACACAAACAAAGCAGTTAAAAAGAAAAACAATACAATAACATGTAGGTAGAGGTAGAATGTTTGATGATGTTGTGACATGTTTTTGAATTTAGAACGCGCTTTTGAAAGAAGTGAATTTATTCAAGAATATGCAACGCTGGGCCACTTAAATGAAATAGATTGGCCACTTAATATCTATTATTGCTACATCACGCAGTGCTTCGGGAGAAGAGCGAAACTACGAGATTTAGAGTAGTCTTGAATACCTCAGCGTGCACAACGTCAGGCAAGTCATTGAATGACATTCAGTATCTGCTCAGTGGTGCAACTTACAATTTGTACTAGTGATGACAACAGTTTATAATTGTGGGGCTAGGATGATTGCCATTTTATCACTTTTCGCTGTGGATAAATCATCCGTCACTCTCGCACCAGCACACTCGTCAGAACGTGACGGATGTCTTATCCACAGTGATAAGTTTAGTGATAAAATGGCTACCTATATATTATTATTTTATCAATAAGTACATTACAACTTACAATGTGTTAAAAAGTATTTCAAAGTGTTTATGATGTGTTGTATATATATTGTATTAGTATAACGGACTGACCATTTTACAAGTTCAAACTAGAGGATCCTGCTTGGTGGACCGCAAGGTCCACGACAGAACTATACAGGGGCAAGAAAGTACAATGACCTTACAATTCATATCCCCATCTTGCTTTAACTTACAGCTTGCATTAAACCACGCAGGACCGCCTGAATGCGCCTTAAGATGCAATGAACAAAGACATGGTCTTTTGGTCCTGTGGACTTGTGAAATTGTAATCTATAACTTCATAAACGGGCCCGTGGACTACGAAGACCTCTTTTTTGGATCCTTAAGCTTCTGGCTGATTAGAGTGATGACGATGAAGAGCACATCGGCAAGTTGCCATAAAAACAAAATGCATAATTTTAAGTCACATACATACAAAATCATAACAAACATTTATCATAATAAAAAACGCAGATTTTTATTGGTCATAACATTTAAATAACACAACACTCATTATCAACACCACATTTTCTATAATGTTTATGTGAACTAATTTCTTTTGGCATAAAAATACATTTAGTACAATGAGTAAAACTGATAACAACATTTGAAATAAAGATCCACATCCTAGAAAAAGTATACAGGGTGTGGCCTGGAATAGGAGCAAAAAATTAAACGTTAGACTATTGAGCTTGTGAGCAATCATTTCCAGGTGGTTTTAATTGAAAAAAAAATGGTTTTAAGTAGTAGTAGTAAGTTCACGTGTATTTTCCTCTTCTGGGGTAACAAAAGTAGTTTTTTTTATTTAAAAAACACTAAAAAGAGAACAAAAAATTCAAAAATAACAAAATTATCGTTAAAATTTGCATTGACTGCTATAATATGATCTCGTGGTGCCAAGATACATTACTTGAAGGTCATGAAATTAGATCAACATTATACCGAAAAAAAAAATTAAAAAAATTTGGACACAAGGGGTTACTTACTACAGAAGCCCTAAGGAAGCGTCCTTTTAAATATTTGCCCCTGTTACAGGCCACACCCTGTATGTAAATTAAATATAATTGCCGAAGTCGAATAAGCGCAGTCCATTTCCACGTTATAGTTTCTCTTATCCCTAGTGTATATACTGTATACTTATAAAAGCCCGCGGAGAGAGCTCGCGAAGGAGGTCCGGAGTTGAAATGAACTTTAGCTGAAGCGAAGCGAGGAGGAGTGTTAGGTAGAACCGCGGCCCTACGGCGCGCGAGCCGAGCGAGGCGCCAGAACAGAAAACTTTTTTACTACCTACTTACATATACCATTATATAAGTACAATTGGTAAAGCGTGATGTTTCGGACTTTTGTTTGAGTAGTCGTATTTATTATTGGTCAGTGTATTGAAATTCGGAAAATTGGAAATTATGAAAATTGATAATTATAATCGATGAAATTACGCAAATGATTTGTGCAATTTTTTTTATGCAATTGTCCCACGTATACAATACTTGTTATACCAAATGAAAATATGCAATTGGTTTTTATATGAAACATTACCTATACACGCCCGATGATAAAGTCCTGACCGATTTTGGGGTGCGCCAAAGTTGAACTAATTTTTTAATGTCGATTATCAAAAGTCCGAAAATGTTGTTCCTAAAAATTTACATCCTAATCACTACTCCTAACTACTCTGTTCCTAACGTTCTGAATTCCTAATAATTCAACTTCATAATGTCCGTTTCAATAAACATCTATCATAATAATATTTGTTTTTCTATATATTTGCAACATAACCATCTTTTACACTATTATTCATCATCATATTTTTTTATGTAGATTTGTTTTTATTCATAAAATTTATTAGGTTAAAACCCAGACCCAGAGACTTAGAAAATTCGTTAGCGCGTACTTATCGTGGCAAAACCGATTCGGATGGCGGATAGGTTAGAAGAGCTCTGCTCCCGCTGCCGTCTTCGTGGTTTTTTTTAAAAGAGCGGAAGAAACTTCTTTAGAGAAGTGTTTCAAGTAAAAGATGCTCATTTTGAAGTAACATAGTGTTATGGATTACGTTAATAGTAAAATAAATTGTAGGAACTAAAACTTTAGTCAAAAAAATTTTAGGAACAGTGATCATTAGGAGTACAGTTCATTAGGAACATCAATTTTCGGAAAACTGAGTGTTACAGATAACGTTAATAGTAAAATAAATTGTAGGAACTCCAACTTTAATTGATTGTTTAGCATAGGTCATATTTGACGTAGGAAATAGAGTTTAAAATAGTCATTCTTAAACGTAATTGATAACTTTGCATTTAATTTCAGACGCTTGTTTCACGGGGAACGGGGGGTGTTCTTGGACTCCAGAGAGTCAGGGTAGCGTGGTATTCGGGGATTCTTATTTTGGACGTTGGACGTATCAGACGAATTCTCTTAGCAGGGTAATTAGGTGAACTAGGTTACCTAAGTTGTGTCTGGACATGGATTGTACTAGTATTTCATTATTCTGGTTTAATCTTTGTTCGGATATAATATTATGGTATATTAAATGGGGTTTTTCAGTGTGTGGGATATCTCTATTCAATTCAGTGATTTCATTTTAATTTATTATTGTCGATTTTAAAAGTTTATAGAGTGAAGCTTTCTTTTGTGATTCTTTTGCTATTCATATTTTGTGTTCAAGTTTGAGTGATTAAGGTATTTATTTTTGACTAGAGTTAACTTGCTTAAAGTTTAATAGTTTGATGGAGTTTGATTTAATTAAAATAAGTGTTTTAATAGGGTTAATTCGTCTAGGAGAATTTTGTCTGATATTCAAGTACAGTTTACTTGGACTTTTTAGGGAGATTGAGACAGGTCACCCCAACGGTGTCAACAAAAGTCTTAATCGTTCTAAAAAGGGTCTTTAATTATTGTGGTTTGTTTATTATATGTAGAAAATAAAATATAGACTTGCTTAGTAAATTAAATAATTTAATTTTTAAATGACAGATTATATGGTAAAGTAGGTACCAGTGATCGGTACGGCGTCTGTCGGCAAGTGGCCGTGCGGGCCAGCTGTTCGCCCCCCGCGCTCCTCGTTTCCCGCGCCGCTCATTTCCCCTGCGTTGTCTGTCACGCGATGCAGGCGTGAACATCCTCCGGGACGTTGAAAGCTTATAGACTGCTTTCAAAGCGTTTCATTGGCTGTCTGCCTCCTCGCCTCCATTGTCATCGGAGACAGGTAGCGAGCACAGTTTATTGACGGCTCGTCTTATCACTCCCCTTGTCGTGGTTATATCGACGACCCTGGTGACGCCGTCATTTCCTGGGTACAGTCGGCATACTCGTCCTAGTCGCCACTGTAGCGGCGCCAGATTGTCCTCCTTCAGTATGACCAGGTCCCCGCAGGCGAGATCCCTCTGGGGTGTGCGCCACTTGGTGCGCTGCTGCAGCTCGGCTATGTACTCTCGGCTCCATCTCTCCCAGAAGTGTTGGCGTATTTTCTCGATGAGCTCATATCTGTTGGGTCTGGTAGCTTTTATAGGCACCGTCAGAATGGACTTGAGCGGTCTCCCGATGAGAAAATGGCCTGGGGTCAGAGGAGAGGGATCAGTACAATCGGACGAGAGAGGAGAAAGCGGGCGTGAATTTAAAATGGCTTCAATTTGTGTGAACAACGTCGCCAACTCCTCAAACGTCAAGGCAGCATTGCCAGCCACACGTTTTAGGTGATGCTTGGCAGATTTAATACCAGCCTCGAAAATTCCTCCAAAGTGGGGAGAATAAGCGGGGCTGAAGACAAATTTAATTCCTTCACCAGTTGAATATTCGAAGACGGATCGACGGCTGGATCTTAATATTCTACCCAATTCATTGCTAGCACCTACAAAATTCCTACCATTGTCGCAATAGATCTCATAGGGATAGCCTCGGCGTGCAATGAATCTTCGAAGGCAAAGAATAAAAGCTTGAGTACTCAGATCACTTACCAGCTCTAAGTGAACTGCTTTCGTACTGAGACAGATAAATAAGCACAAATAACATTTAGTGGTACGACTGCCACGGCCTTTTCGGCTCGCAATAAAAAACGGTCCGGCAAAGTCGACCCCCACCGAGTTGAAGGCAAATCCAGCAGCAGTCCGAGCCTCCGGCAGATGTCCCATGATTGGTTGCACAGTGGTCGCTCGTAAGCGAATGCATGTTACACATTGTTTGACAATACTACGCGCTAAGTGCCTGCCTCCAATAGGCCAGTATTTATCTCGAACTGATGCTAGAGTCAACTGGGGCCCTGCATGAAATAACCTCATGTGCTCATGTATCATAATGAGTTTACATAGATTCTGTTTGGAATCTATAATTATTTGATGCGCTTTTTCAAAATTATAACTCGAGTTATTTAAGCGTCCGCCTACTCGAACGATTCCGTCTGCATCAATAAACGGCGTTAAATTTAACAATTTGCTCTTTTTGTTTACACTTTTGCCTTGTTGAAGATTTTTTATATCTGTCGAAAAAGACTCTAGTTGACAACACTTCACTAAAATGTTATGTGAACCTTTTAATTCGGTTAAATTGAGTGGGCCAGATAACTTTTGTTTTTCTTTGTTACAATTGTTGACGAATCGTAACACAAAGGCGAAAATTCGTATTAACCTTGTCAAATTTGAATATCTAGAAAAATCTATGAATGACTCGGTTGCGTTAACTAAACCTGTAAATGATGGAGCAGGTACTTTTAACTCTGGTAACTCTTGCGGCGAGCACGAACCCCGCGGCCACCCAGCCTCGCCCTTCTTGAGGAAAGCGGGACCCTCCCACCACAAGCTAGAAGACGCTATGTTCTGTGGGTCGACACCACGCGAGGCGAGGTCAGCTGGGTTCATACTCGTCGGTACATGTCTCCACTGAAACCCGCCAGTTAGTTCATTCATTTCGTTAACCCTGTTACATACAAATGGTTTTAAGTTTTTTACATCAGTTTTTAGCCACCCCAGAACCACTGTCGAATCAGTCCAAATAGTTTTGTTTGCTATTTCAAAACGGAATGATTTAATCACTTTTGCACATAAGCGGGCCCCTAGTAATGCGCCTAGTAGTTCCTTTCTAGGTATAGTAGTGCATCCAAGGGGACAAACCCTAGCCTTTGCGCATAAGAGTCTAACTTTAACCTCGTTACGTTCGTTTACAGAACGAATATATACACACGCCCCATAAGCTACCTGGGAAGCGTCAACAAAACAGTGTAAGTCTTTCAGTATTGGTGCATCGCACATTACATTTCTCGTGATTTTAATATGTGATATTAAATGCAAATTATTTATGAAACATAACCAAATGCCCAAAAGTCTCCTTGGTAAAGGTTCATCCCAAGTTAACTTCTCAACCCAAAGTGTCTGTAAAAATATTTTTGCCGTAATGACAACAGCGCTTATAAGACCAAGTGGATCGAAAATCTTACATGTCGTAGAAATAACTGAGCGCTTTGTATGTTGTGAAGCCGGTTCAATATTTGCTGAAAATTGAATCATGTCATTTTTTGGACAGTAACTCAAACCTAATACACTAGACTCCTTAGTCAAGTCAACAATGTCAGTAATTGTTTCCTCATTAGTGAATGCCTGTGAACAATTGGTGCGTATTTTTCTTAAAGGCAGGCATGCAGCCCTTAAGACAGTATTGACCCTTTTATAAATATATTGTAATTCGCTTTCTGTCTCTGCTCCTGTATTGAGGTCATCTATATAAAAATCATTTTTAATAACAGTCGAAATAGTTTCATCACTGCATTCATTGGCCAACTGTACAAGACACCTCGTACTTATAAACGGAGCTGAAGCCGTACCGTATGTGACTGTATTTAGCTGTAGTGTTTTAATCTCGCTACTGGCCTGGTCCTCATCGTCCATAGGAGAAGGAGAAGTGTCCTTCCAGAGAATCAATTGTAGATGACGTTGAGAGGGATGTAACGCAATCTGCCTGTACATTTTCTCAATGTCACCCAACAACACAAACCTATGACCCCGAAATCTTAACAGAATCGACATTAAATCGCTTTGTATAACTGGTCCTACTGCCTGTATATCGTTTAAGGACTTTCCAGACGAGGTTTTTGCTGAGGCATGAAAAACCACCCTCAGTTTGGTCGTTTCACTCTTATGACGAGTGATAGAATGATGAGGTAGGTAATTTCCCGATTCGGGACGTTCGACTTCACTTAAATGGCCTAAATTCTCGTATTCATTGATAAATGCACTATACGACTCCTTAAGTTGCGGATCTTTATTTAGCTTATTTTCTAGGCTGGCCAAACGTTTCTTAGCCAAATAGAAAGAATCACCAAGAACGGTCTCGGGTTCTTTCAATGGCATTTTAACGCAAAAACGTCCATCCTCTAAACGGGTTGTAGTATCTACGAAATTACTTTCACAGAACTGTTCTTCTAACGAGAGTGTCTTTTCATCAGAAGGTAGTTCTTCAACCTGCCAGAACTTCTTAATCGTTCTATCTAAATCGACTAGGCTGAAATTACAATAGACCTTCTTTTTAGGTTGAGTATGAATTCCAATAGGGCCGGCGATCAACCACCCTAACTTCGATTGCTGCAACGTAGGCATATTAGAGCCTAATTTTATTTGATTTGTTTCGATTATGCTCCAGAATATGTCCGACCCTAATAGAATGTCAATAGACGAGGGTTGAAAAAAAGTAGGATCGGCTAGTTCAATATTGTCCGGTAAGTTTAATTGTTGAGTATTTATTTCTAATCCGGGGAGCGTGCCTGTTATAGTAGGTACTAATAAACACGAAATCTGCGCACTAAACGGTGACAAACATGAATTTATCTTTACATCACAACTCCCTGAAATGTCACACTTAATATTATTAAGTCCGCAAACACTGAGCCTCTTGTTACAATCCTTACGTAACCCTAATGTGTTGCAAATATGTTCGGTTAAAAAAGAGGATTGACTACCTGTGTCTAACAATGCTCTAGCCATCACAGTGCAATTGTTTTCCTCGTTTACGAGTTGAACCCGCGCCGTGCACAACAACGTATGAGTCATCGTCACAGCAGATAAGGCGACGGGCCCGGGCGCAGTAGATGCGCTCGGCGCAACCTGTTCTAATAGTGCAGTAGCCGGCTGTCTATGCAGTAACGTATTGTGCTTACCCCTGCAAATCCTACACGAACCCTTTAAACGACACTGATAGGTATTGTGACCACTGCGTAAACAAATCGAGCAAAGTTTAAACTTACTAACTTCGCGAGCCCTATCGTCAATGTCCATTTCTTTAAACTTGGGACATTCATAAACCAGATGAGGTTGATTACATAACACGCACAGCTGATAACGCTTAGTATTTTCCTCTGAGGAAGTAACAAAAGATCGCACAGTTCTATTATTGAAATACGGCTTTTGTTCGTGTTTTTCGGTTCGGTTATAATGCGTTGTCTCTAAAATATCAGCTCGGTTTCGTAAAAATGAATAAAAATCGTCTAGAGTAGGTAATTCCTTTAAATTATTCTTATACTCCTCCCACTTCCTACTCGTGATGGAGTCTAACTTTGCTGACATAATAAATATCAATAATATATCCCACTGGTCAGTGGGAAGACCCAGAGCTTGCAACGATCTGAGGTTTTTTGATATGTGATCGATCATAAATCTCAATGCCTTAAAAGATTCCTTTGTCATAGGCTCGACACTCATTAACGATTTGAGATGATTATTTATCAGAATATTTTTATTATTATACCTGTCGCATAATAACTGCCACGCATTTTTGTAATTGTTTGCCGTAAATTCAATGGATCTAATTACGACAGCGGCACCACCCTCCAAACTGGATCGCAAATAATGGAATTTATTTATAAGTGGTATTGACTCATTGTCGTTAATAAGCGAGTCGAAAGTGTCTCGGAACTCTAACCACTTTAAATAGTTTCCATCAAACCTTCCCAAATTTATAGTTGGAAGCTTGATTGAATTAAAACGTGAATGTGAACACGATCCGACGACGCTTTCGCTCCCTTGTAAAATTTTATTGGAACTAGAATTTTCTATTAACTCTTGCGATACGGATAGAAGAGAAAAGAATTGGGTTTCGAGTGCGTCTCGCTCGGTAATCTGTTCGTCTATATTTGCTGAAAGCAACTCGATTTCAGTTTGTAAGGCGCTAAATTCCGTTAACAATTCTTGGAATTTGTCGACACGCATAGATAAGTCTTTAATTTGTACAGCGGTCATTTTAGTAGAACCCACTTGCATTAAAGTATTTACATAATCTTTGAACTTTGTTAATCTACCTTTAATAATGCTTCGCTTTTTAATCAAATCTTTTAAAACACCTTCCATGGCAAGGTTTTAAAATAATAAATAAAAACGAAAGAAGCTATGAATTGAGTAGAAATGATCAAGATAGGCCAAACCTTTGAAAGTGCTAATAGGGCACCTCGATCCAACCGCCGTCGTCTCCGCGGCTTCCGCGCCGAGCACACAGCTTAGCAGCCGAGAAGCACCGGCCACGCCAGCAGGACACTATAAGCGACGCCTTCACGCGTAGGAGCTCGTTTATTCCACTGAAATAATCGGCGAATGACTATGAATACCTAAATCGGCTTTGCTCCTTTTTTTTTGGCAGGTAGAATTAAATTGGCAAATTAGCGTCGTACTTAATTGAATAAATGCTTTGTAATAAGCGGAAGCAATAGGCACAAACTAATTATATTGTTGGAATATAGTTTAGTATAGAATGGCATAGAAACTTGCTTGAAGTGCAATTTCAAATGAATAGGCTTGTATAGTGCCGTCAAATCGAACAAAGGCAATGCAACTGCAAAATAAACTTTAGTAACGCAATAGCCGAAGTGCCAAAAAATAGGCAGATAATACGCGTATAGCTAGATACTATCTTAACACCTCGGAGCGGCGAGCTGCACACACAATTTTTTGCACAAAGGATACAATAGAAAGGATTAGGTCAACACTTCCCCCGGGAACCACTTCTAGAAGTCCAGGCACTCCCGAACTCCTACCAATTGTTTTCGTCAACCAGAGATGAAATCAGCATACGCGCCCAGCAAAATCCTTTGTCCTTTGTTCTTTGAAGTCGAGTAACGGTTCTCCGAATAGTACTCGTTTCGTCCGAAAATTGGTATTTTTTAGTTACTCCTCGCAACTAATCTTCACGGTCGCCAGATGTTTATTATATGTAGAAAATAAAATATAGACTTGCTTAGTAAATTAAATAATTTAATTTTTAAATGACAGATTATATGGTAAAGTAGGTACCAGTGATCGGTACGGCGTCTGTCGGCAAGTGGCCGTGCGGGCCAGCTGTTCGCCCCCCGCGCTCCTCGTTTCCCGCGCCGCTCATTTCCCCTGCGTTGTCTGTCACGCGATGCAGGCGTGAACAGGTTAGTTAACTGTCAATTCTGGAGTTGTTGACTGCTTACCGTATTTTACTGAAGAGACGGTAAAACTCCCGAGTCGCTTGATAATTTGGAATGTCACACCAGACGTTTTAAATTCTCTAGTTACTCTGACCTCATAAAATATCTATTTATTTATCTGCAAGTATGGTTCCCCAATCCCCTGTCCAGACTTATAGAAGCACACGAGGAATTAGGGCGTTAGGGTATCAGGGCGATCCTCACCCGACTTAGGTTTAGATTTAGCCTAGGAATAAATGCTAGGGCTAGGGAAAACTGTTTAGGTCATGATATTTCGTATTGGGGTTATATTTCAAGTCGCTCTGTTAGAAAAGCCTACACTTTACTTAATTATTTTATTAACTAGCGAGGTTTAATCTTTCGAAATTATTTCATTTGGCTTTTGGGGTAGATGTGGATGCTTAGTTGTAGGTAGATTTAGGGCTATTGGGATTTACTATTTTAGTGAGCTAGTTTTGTAGTGGGTTTAGGAATTATTTATAGGCTAGGGATTTTATATACATTTATATGTGACACTGACTAACTTACTTGACAAACAAGTACAATATTGAGTATATTTTTGCACCCTTTTAATTTCTACTGGTAGATTAATATTGTGAGATAAAATTAAAATGAATAACTCGCAGTATATTAAAATTGTAAATTCAATTTATTATGAAGAATGAAAATATTTGCTTGCTCTCTTAGCAGTTGTGATTGATTTCATTCTAGTTTCTTTGATTCTGTAAATAAATGAACACACCTTCAAAATGATCTAAAATTTACGATGACTCTTTAATCTTGGCTAGATCGATAAATATGATCGTAGTTGTTTAGGTGATCCTGAAAAATATGGGTGATCCGAAAGACTACAAAAAAAGTCTGGATAAAATATTTCATTGAAAATTGAAAAAGATCTAAAAGTAAGATTTTAGTATTTTTGGCTATCCTGAAAATGTGGTGCTCCAAAATACTATCTCTTCGGATATTAAAATTCAAACAAATTAAAATTAAATTACAGAATACAAAGAACTAGTAGATCTTTTGCTGCTGCTTCTACCAGTATTTTGTTATTCCGTAAATGGCCCTTTTTGCAAAAGTCCTCTCAAAACATGACTGAAGTCACAAAAATTGATTAAAGTGACAATTAAAAAAAAAACAAAAGAATAAATAGTCCTTCAGACTATGTGAAGGAGTTTTGTCCATGCAGCGGTTATGAGAAACACTGAAGGTAGCGAGGAGGGGCTCCTTCTTTACCACAAAAACAAATTTTGTTAATTAATTTTGATTAATTTGATCAACATTGACTTCAGTTAAGTAAGAATTCGATTCATGAGACAATGACTTAATTTCACTAACTATTTCAATACTCAAAATCAATAGGGAAACTCTATTTATTCACTATGTATTTTAAAAGATGAATTTATAATTTATTTGTATTTTTTGTAGGTATATATTCTAATTAGATTCGATAGATAAATGACTCCATTTCTTCATCTGAAAAGGACTTTGTTTTACTATTTCCGGACATAACTAGGGGTTCTACGTACACACTAGCGATCGTTTGGCCAATTTACTAATCCAACTCAAGATATTAACTTATTTACTACAATATTTTAGGTATTAATTTGCATTTTCTTATTGGACTATTCTAATTAGAATTTCTAGGTCGTCTAACTAGGCAGATATAGAATTAGGTAAATAATAATTAGTAGGCGTCGATAATATAATATATATATATAGACATACATGTCTCAATTTTATAAAATAATAATGGACCGCAACAACTCACACAGTCCCATATATATTATACAATGGAATGCTCAAAGTATTCGCCTTAAGCGCTTAGAAATTGAATCTCTTTTGCACCAGGAAATGATACACCTTGCTTAAGTGAGACATGGCTCGCCCCCAACATTAGTTTTCACATAAGCGGATACAACATCTTTAGAACTGACCGTGCTGATGGATTTGGGGGTGTGGCAATCTTAACACACAAGTCAGTCCGAGCGCAGAAATGCAATGTTCAATTATCAAACTCATCACGCATTGAGATAATTCATATAAAGATACTAAACTGCCAGCACTTAGAGGATGTAATATCTATCTATTGTCCACCATCAGCTAATACTTCGTCGAGAGATTGGGACCAGGTATTCAATCTAATGAACCGGAAGGCACTGGTTGCAGGCGACTTGAAAGGTCATCACACCAACTGGTTGACGAAATTAGATACAAGAGGTGACCAAATTCTTGATTCCAGTTTAGACAACAATTATATTTCCTTGAACAATGCCACCCACACCAGTGTTAAGTTGGTAAATGGTACGGTACAAAGATCTTCTCCAGACCCTGAATTTTGACTGGACGGTACTGAACGGAAGTCTTGGCAGCAATCACTTAATCATCAAAATAAAAACAAATATATCTAATTTTGTGTTCCATAAAAAGTAACGCGATTTTAAAAAACCAGATTGGGGAAAATACAGGACCGCTTTACAAAATAAGTTTATGGAATTTACTCTGCCGGTTGACCCACAATCTACATGCGACAGTTTTATCGATGCAATGGACAGGGCTGCCAAAGAATCCATCCAATCATTATAACGTGTGATGACCCTCTCCGTTAGCAAAAGTTTACCCCAAGACCGCACTGGAACCAAGACATATCCATGGCTGTTGCTGAAAGGCGTCGAGCGCTAGCTGTCTTCCGGCGGAACCCTACTCCGGAAAATTTAAGCCTATTGCAAAGTAAGATCAGTGTTGCACAAAGGCTCGGCATTACTGTCTCAAGAGCAAGCAAAACTGCAAGAGGACATACAAAATACAAATGAAACCATAAAAAAACTTGAAGTCGAGAACGCAAAACTACGCGCTGACGTAGAACACATAACTAAAAACATTAAAGAACAAAATCAACCTAAGATCCAAGAAACCTACTATGGAAACAGTATTGTCCTGTATGGATTAAATGAATATTCAGACGACAGTGAATACAGCATTATTAAGCGTGTCAGTAATATTTTTATGACATACTGGGAACGGATGTGGATGGATTTATTGAAGAAACAAAACGGATAGGTCGACGGGGTTACCGCAGACCTTTACAGATAGATCTACTCAGTAAGCGGATGAGAAAATATATTCTCGATAACAAATATAGATTTAAAAATACTGGCTTAGCAGTCTCCGAGTTTTTGGACGAACCGGCACTGAAAAAACGGCAATTGATACGAAACACGGTAGCCGATGCGAGAAAACGTGGATTTAACCCATTCATCAAGAAAGACAAAGTATTCGTAAATGGACAGGAATACACACTGCCACTTGTTGAGCCTCCACCAAATCCTCTCAGGATCAGCAAAACTCCTAAGCAGGATGAAGATACAGAAACTGAAACCGATGATTTGGGAGAGCATCGATCGCGCCCAAACGGCTCATCACAGGAACAAAACTCCGAGACAGCGAGAAAATTTCGAACAGTTTTGGAATCTTCCACCAAAACATAGCTTGCGCCTTAAGTAAGATTAATAACTTAGAAATAGCACTCCGAATTCCAAGATAAATCAATAAATGTAGACATAGTATGCCTATCTGAGACATTCATTCAATCGGGCCACGAAGCTAACCTGCAGATACCAAACTTTAAGCTCGCTACAAATTTTTCGCGTAAAAATGAAAGGAGGGGTGGTGTTTGCATTTTGGTTCGTCCTTGGATTGAAGTTACAGAACTGAACCTGAATGATATGACCCGTGAAAAAGAATTCGAATGTTGTGGCATTGATATTAAATCTTTAAGATGTATTGTTATATATATTGTATGACGACCGCTTTAGCCTAGTTGGTAGTGACCCTGCCTACGAAGCAAGAGGTCCTGGGTTCGAGTCCCGGTAAGGGCATTTATTTGTGTGATAAGCACGAATATTTGTTCCTGAGTCATGGATGTTTTCTATGTATTTAAGTATTTATTTATCTATATAAGTATGTTTATCGTCGTCTAGTACCCATAGTACAAGCTTTGCTTAGTTTGGGACTAGGTCGATTTGTGTAAGATTGTCCCCTAATATTTATTTATTTGTTCATATAGTTCCGCAATCAAACGAAAAATAATTTAGACTGTTTAGATAATTTTTTGGATTACATTAGCAAAATATATAAACAAAAAAAATGCCATATGCGGGGACGTAAATGTAAATACGCTTCAAAACACCGCATCATCTAAATCTTATAAACAATTGCTATCAAATTATAATCTTACCAAACATGTAACGAAAGCAACAAGCATTACTAGTACCTTCCCAAACATGTATAGACCACATAATTTCAAATTTCGCATGTGTCAAAATGAGCACGTTCGATCTGGGACTGTCAGACCACACTGCTCAAACCATACATATAAGATTTAACAAAATTACCTACACATAAGAAACTTAATATATTTAAAAGAGACTACACTGAAGAAAACATAGCTAAATTCGCCCACTGCATGGAAAACATCTGTTTCGACGATATCTACAACAAACCTGATACCAACAGTGGCTTTAACGAGTTTCATGAACTGTTAACTATGTTTCATTCGTTGTGTTTTCCCATTGTAAAAGTTGTGATATCTACTAAACCTAGACGAGCCAAATGGATTACAAAAAATCTGAAAACGTGTACCAAGCGGAAACGCTTATTATAATGTTAAATCCTGTAAAAGCCCTAGTGTAGAAAATAAGTTATCATACAAGTCTTATGCAAGAATACTACGTTGTTGCATAAATGCAGCCCAAAAATCTAGTAATTACCGCTAAATTTCTAGATCAGAAAATAGGTGCCGAGCTACATGGGATGTTATCAATAAAAAAGTGGGAAACATCCGACAATCTAACCAAATCAAGAGCATTTTACACAACAGTCAAAACATAACCAACTCAAAAGACAGCAAATATTTTCAATGAATACTACATCGATATCTCAAACATATTCCATCAAAATTATAAAACATCCGTAAAAAACTGTAATCGCCATGCGGCTACTATGAACTGTAACCCTACATCTCCGTCAGAGATACACAGAATTATCATGAGTTTAAAAACTACCAACTCATCGGGATATGATGAAATAAACTCCAAAATTCTCAAGCTATGCTCCCAATCAATATCCACACCTCTTGCCTGTATAGTAAATATCTCCTTAGAAGAAGGTACGTTCCCAGATGGTCTCAAAAATCAATAATCAAACCTTTACACAAAAAAGGGAAAAGAAATGAAGTCTGTAACTATAGGCCCATAGCACTTATCCCTGTTCTGTCTAAAATCTACGAAAAAGTGATGTTTGAATGGCTTAGCAACTTTGCAAATAAATACTCTCTCTTAATCGAGAAACAGCATGGTTTTAGAAAAAACAAATCGACTTCAACAGCTGCGTTTTCATTGCTTAAAGATGTTACAGGTAGCATAGACGAAGGACTACCTGTAAGTGTACTTTTTTTTAGATATGTCTAAGGCCTTTGATCTAGTGCCCCATAAAAGGCTTTTGGACAAATTAGAATTATATGGAATAAGGAGAAACGTTTATCGTTGGCTAGAATCTTATTTAAGTAATAGAACCCAATGTACAGAAATCGTCAGAGAAGAAGGAAATACCGTAGTCAATTACAAATCTGTCTATAAAATCAATAAATTTGGAGTACCACAGGGAGGGGTATTATCGCCACTGCTATTTTCTTTTTACATAAATGATCTCCCAAATGAAATAACTTACCCATCTGTACTGTTTGCGGACGATACGTCAATTATCATATCATGTACAGATGACCAAAATTGTGAAAATGAAATAAACCTGGCCTGCAACCATGCCATGCAAACTGCAAAAAGAAGCCTATGCCATTATAGAGAGCCTAAAGAAATGGAGACACTATTTAATCGGACGATCGTTTTACCTGATAACTGATCAAAAATTAATAGCTTTCATGTTACAAGGGCATGCTAGCAAAATTACAAATGACAAAAATCATAGATGGAGAATAGAACTTTTGAATTACACTTACGACATCAAATACCGTCCTGGAAGTCAAAACGATGTGGCTGATGCCTTGTCAAGGCAAGTGTGCTGTGCATCAGCCGAAGATCGTCTAAAAGCATCACTCGCTTTGTCATCCAGGAGTGGTTAGACTAACACACTGGATCAGATCCAAGAATTTACCATTTAGTTGCGATGATGTAAAGAGAGTCGTCTCAACATGCCCAACATGCTCAGAAATCAAGCCTAAATTCAATAATTCAGTCGGCATCCTGATAAAAGCCACTGCCCCTTTTGAGAGATTATCTATGGACTTTAAGGGGCCAGTACCATCGGCAACACGAAACAAGTATATTTTGATTATAGATGAATACTTAGATTTACTAAGCATCTTAAAGAACTATTTTCCATGTGTGTGTACCCAACAACCATTCAAAGAAAGAAAAACATTTATTCATGACAAGTATGATTAAAATTCAAAAAATAAAACTAAATCTAAAACATTGTGGGGAATCAATCAATTCGTGTCACGAAAAGGTCCCGCCTCTGTATAATGCCGACTCTTGAGCCGGCGCTGATCTTCCGGCGGGACCTGAAGTTTCACACGGATCAAGGAACTTCCTTTATGTCTACTGAAATGAAAGATTTTTTTACATTCCAAGGGTGTATCGGCAAGTCGATCCTCACCAAAAGGGAACGGTCAAGTCGAGCGCCTTAATGGTACTCTATGACAAACAATTCGTCTCGCTTTGAAGACTAAGAACCTGCCTATCACCATGTGGGAGAATGTGATGACACAGGCTTTACACAGTGTACGATCATTGCTTTGTACTACAACTAACCAGACACCGCATGAAAGGATGTTTCACCACCCTCGACGATCATCTTGGGGGCAGTCTATGCCATCATGGCTACAACCAGGGAAGATTATGTTGAGAAAATTTGTACGTACTAGCAAGTATGACCCTTTAGTAGAAGAGGTGGACTTATTGGAAGCAAACCCTCAATATAGCTCCGTCAGGGTATCGAATGGGAAGGAACTGACTCTGACTGTCTCCAATCGTCACCTTGCTCCCAGAGGCACCTTCCCTTTACTAGATGTTAATACAAATGGAGACTCCGGATCCACTGAGTTAAACCAAGAGAACGCACTACTGGATCCTGTCACTTCACCTTCAGACCCATCCTCTCCCCCGATCTCGTCGACCTCGCCTCCTCCCTCAAATCTGGAGGCACCAGCAGGACTAACGCCACCCCCTCTGGTCACAGACAAACCACGCCGTTCTGGAAGAGACAGGAGGCCATCTTTCTATCTCATCGACTTCGTTCAGCTCTAAGAAGGGAACAATGTCATGAATTTGATTGTCATTAATGTCAGTTTTTAGCGTAATAAAACTTAAGTAACGTAGTGGTTATATTCTCTTTGACCTAAGATTCAGGTTTAATCTTTTATTAATATCACATTAATATCAATAACACGTGGTGACCGCACGTCGCCCTATAAGCTCTATCTATTGGAGGTTATCTGTGATTCCCACTGTTCGTGGATGTTGACGCAGCTGTGTTTAACACGTTCGCTGCGAGACTTAAACTGGCGTTTTTTTATATGGTGCGTTAACTGGTCGATTGGCCTGATACTCAATGTTTACGCCGCGGCGATAGGGGGCTTATTGACCTAGTAAGGTATCGACTGATATAAAGGACTATAATTATACAAGAATGTAAAAATGTGGACACCTCCCTATCAATATCGATAGTCGACGAGTTGGTGGTTACAGTGCTTGCTTCGCCCGGGGTTCCTACTATTTACTTGAGAGATATATACAAAAATATATGTAAGGCCTTGTAACCCGATGCCGCACTGAATAATAGGTTTATTTTAGGAACTATTAGTGATGGGAAATAAGTTATCGACATATATATTTATTTTTTAATATTTTTATATCATTTATTAAGAAACAAAAAGAATTGACAGCCAATACTATTTTTCACATATATGTGAAAAATTAATTAATTACATGTGAGTTTTATAGAAACATGACAAGCAGTATCCTTTCTTACATTCTACGCAGAAAGATTTTATTTTCTTTACTTTTCTATTTGCTTCTCGGCTGTTGAGTGTACCACGCAACTTTTGGTAGCAGCCGGCACAAATTCTCCTCTTCTCGCCTTTCTTTTCGAAGGTATGTTTTTTCTTTAAGACGACCTCATTTTGGCCATCTGAAAGTAAATAATATATATTATTATTATGGTATGATTTTTTTACTAATAAGTTACTACTAATTAGGGAACTAGATTTATATTGCCGGGATTTATTGCCATACTAATATTATAAATACGAAAGTAACTGCCTATCTGTGTGTCTGTTATCTCTTCACGCCTAAACCGCTAGACCGATTTTGATGAAATTCGGTATGGACATAATTTGAGTCCCGGAGAAGGACATAGGGCAGAAGCTAGTTCTGTATATAAATAAATAGATACATAATATTATCATATAACTGCATGAAAATAACTCATGATATTATTATAAAATAAAGATTTCACAATACTAATCATGTATATGCCCTTATGCAACTATGAGGCAAATATGACTAATGGAAATATATTTTAATTTAATCCAATTTGTAAGACCCAACAACTGTTGGAGCGTACATAGAACTATTATTGTAAAGTTTGATCTTTATAAAAATAATATATTACATTGAGAGCAATTTTAATTTGTTACGTTACCCTCATAGTTGCATTTGCCTCGGTTGACCTTAAATGTATTTATTGAAATAATAAATAATAAACTTACCTGAGTTTGTATCCGTGATTGGCGTTTTGGTATATGCTGCTATGATTGCTTCGATGAAATCTTTCTTTGAAATTGGAACTGGCTGCCGAATATTGTAAACCACCCAGCTATTGACCAAAGCTGTCCCAAATAGCAATTCAAGCATGACTTTACGAAACCACTTTATTCCTCTCTTTAGGGTTGTGTAGTACGGTGACATCTGGTCACTGAAGTCTATACCCTTTTTATTTTCATTGTAGGTCATGATGCACTGTGGTTTTTTTATTGCTTCTCCGGTAGTACGTCTTATCTTACCGGTGTCTTTTATCGTCAAATCATGATCCCGACATGTAGAAATCATATTAACTGGTCTCTTATCCACCCATTTTATAATTCGAACCCCATTCTTATTCATTGCACCGGTTATTTGGCCTTTTTTTAGTTTTGATGCTACTATGCGTTTTGGGAGACCTTTCCGATTTGGACGCAATGTACCAACAAGGAATGTTTTTTTGCGTGTAAGCTCCTCTGCAAGATCTATTGAATTGTAGAAATTATCAGTTACTACGGTTCTTCCTTCATTTTCAAGGCCCCTTATTAATCTTAAAACAGTCTCTTTTCCGTAATTTAATTCTCTGCCATTATCATCCTTGCCAGTATAAACATTCACGTTGAAAGTATACCCATCCAGCGTACATAATTTGTACAGCTTCACCCCGTATTTATGGGATTTGCCTTTAAATACTGTCGAAATTTTAATCGTCCCCGCCATGGGATCATCGATTCATCGATTACTAAATACTTTCCGGGTATTAAAGCCGTTTGAAATCTCTGAAGCAGCATAGAAAACACATCTTTAATTTTAGCAAGTTTATTTCCATCATCAGGGTCCTCTTGACTAAAGTGCCAAAATTTCAAAATCAGCAGAAATCGGTCTCTCTTCATAGCTGAAACCACATACTGATTTCTGTAAATACTCTTTCTCGACCAGTAATCATTTATGTGTGGTAGTTTTACTAAACCCATCACCATAATCACGCCCAAAAACTTTTTCATTTCATCTTGATCTGTAGGAATCCAAGCTCGAACTCGTGATTTGGGCTTAACTTGGTTACCTGCTAAGAATTTTTGGGCATAATTATTTGTTTCTACGACCATCTTAGCAATAATATCCTTTGTAACAAATAAATTGTAATAATCTTCAGGGGTGACTGCATCATCTGGAATGTTTATCTTATAATTTTCAGTGAATTCTTCGAAATTAGGAATCGTATCATCAATGTCTTGCCACTCATGTTTGTCCATAGAATTTGATACTGAAGGAATTATGTTGAGGTGCATTTCTTCGACATTTTCGGAATCATCTTCACTAACCGAGAAATCGTTTCCGGAAGAAGTGCTACTGGTATTTGATTGAGAACTAATTAGATTTGGGTTAAAATCTTCATCCGTGTCCGAGTGGTCTTCATTGGTAGGTTCTAATATGTCAACCGGTTCCCCTATCCTACGAGCAGTCTTATCAAGATTTGTGGAATAGGCTGGAGAGGCTACATTCACATTATTAGAGCTGGTCTCCAAAAACGATTCGTTTTGATGGTTTTCAAAAGATGGTCCAGCTACTATATTATCAATTGCATCATTATTTAACGGACTACGAACAGTCTTGCGAAGATTTGAGGATTGGGCTGGAGAGGCTACATTCATGTTATGAGAGCTGCTTTCCAAAAACGATTCGTTTTGTTGGTCTTCAAAAGACGGTCCAGCTAATAATTCATCAATTGCTTCTTTGTTTAACGGGCACGGAAGAGATTTTGCACACGATATATCGCTTACGGAACTACACCTGCTTGTCAACGTCGACGCGTTATTAGTGCCGTAGACTGCCGGCGAACGGAAAATGGATTGAGTTTGTGGGTTGTTTATTGGTAACGGATCAGCATTTTTTAAAATTTGTAAGGTGTTACCAGTACTAGGGCTCACGTAAATCGACTCTTTGTCACCTTCGTTCAACAGTTGTACTTTTCGGGCTTTAGGGGTATTTTCAAGATCGGTTTGAAATAACGGCTTCAAATTAATTGGAGAAAGTCGACTGGTATTAGGCTCTGGAACATTATATTTGCGTTTTTTAGGAGCGGTAATTTTAATTGTGCTCGCTGTCCCTCTACTCACGTAGTTCCGCTGTAGCTCCGGAACAGTTTCCGGTTCCTTACTTGGCCCAGGATGGACGATGTTTATTTCGGATCGATTTTGCTGCGAGTCATTATTTTTTATATTATTTTTCACAAACACTTTTCTCCATCTCGATTTGTCCGCATCAGAATTTTCACTTTCACTGTTTTTATCTCGCTGAAACGATAATTCCAGCATTCTTCTACACCGTTTATTTGACCGAGACATAATAAATGATCAAACACCATGAACTATCACAAAAACGTAAACAAACACTCGAATAGTGCACTATCGTATTTACGTTTATTCCCGCTAATGATGTCACGACACTAATCGGAAGTAAACTATTTTATCACCTACAACAGTGCGGAAAGGGGTGGAGAGGCCTTGTGATCTATGTCGGGCCTTACGGCCTATTACCCGCAAGGAATCGAAAAAAATATTAATCAGTGCGTTATCAGGCCGAAAAACCTTACCACAGTTTTAATGCTTTATTTAGTAGCCCTTAAAGTCCTAAACTCAAACCTATACTTGTCTCTTTTGTACATATATAAATACTCATTTATACACCCCCCGCACCAGGGGAAGTTCACCGTTTTTCGCCTCCGCACGGAGCGGGAGTACATGCATCGGGCATTTAAGCCTTATATCGCAGCGAACGTGGTAATTAGGACTGACGTGGTTGTATTGTGATCGGATTCGACGTATATTTTTGTTAGTTTTTGTGTATTGGAGCCAGTGTGAGGTTGGTAATAAGTTTAGGGAAAGGAGTTAACAAACCCGATAAGTGGCTAATAAAAGGTAATATATTTTACTAAATGAATAAGTTATGTAAACATATGCGTTGGTAGGTACAATTTTATAGTTATGAATGTTATGATTGCAACAACCAAAATTTTTGATATATTTTTCTTCCAAACCACTAACAAACACAGAAAAATACTTTTATTTACAAAAAAAAATGTCCTCACTTCAAATGTAAAAAAATATTGGTTGGGGTATAGCAAAAAGGGCCCGATTTTAAGACGATTTTTTTTATCTCACATTTTTGCCAGGGACCGGACAACCCTTTCTGCGGTAAAAGCCTTTCAATGGGCATCCCTTAAACACGGCTAACCCATTGAAAGACTTTCCAGTTTGAACTGTAGCCCATTCGTTTGACTACCCCTTATCGAAAAACTTAGCAAAGAATCAAGCTAGCCCTTTGCAATTGCTTACTGCTATCCTATATGGCTTGCAATCCCTTTTTAAGGGTTACCCTTATCATTTAGCGCTTTTTATAAAGCTTTCCCTTTAGTAATGTCGTAGTTGAGCTTTGCGTAAAAGAGACAGGATTAGTGTTCTACGCTAGTGTATGAAAAGGAAAGAAAATACGTGCCTAGGGAAGGGTTTGTAAAATTAATTTGTTCGCCACCATACCCACTACATACTAGTACGATTACAGTTGTTGCGCTTACTATTGGATTTGGAGTAACGTGTGCTTTATGAACTATCATATCATATCATATCATATCATTTATTCAGTAATAATCATACATTGTCATTGTTCATATACATTTCACTTAAAGAAAAATTAAGGATAAAAAATACAGGGATTCAATACAGCTAACTAAGCATCGGTGCACCTTAAGTGCATTGTAATATGGTTCTATATAAACACAGGATGGTCAGTTAACAGTGTTGTCGTTTGAACAAGGTAGACGATTTAAATTAGCTCGCTTTTATGCTAAAAGGGAAGCCCGGTCAAGGTCAAGCCGGCGGTGGACAACTACTACAACTAAACACGTGTAACGTAAATTCCTAAGTTCTATATATACTAGGTTTTAATGAATAAGTCGACGACCGCTTTAGCCTAGTTGGTAGTGACCCTGACTACGAAGCAAGGGCATTTATTTGTGTGATGATCACGAATAGTTGTAAGTATTTATCACACGTTCGAAAAATCGTATGGGAATTTATTTATTTTTTAAGATAGAGACTTAAAACTTTTGTAAAAAGGTTCTTTAATTAAATACAAAAAAAACAAATATCATAGTTTTTGCCAGTTCATACCCTAAGAGGGTCAAAAATGGGTCGATTGTTTGTATGGGAATTGGTTTATTTTTTAAGATAGAGACGTGAAACTTTGTATTTATTTAAAGAACCTTTTTGTCTTTTAAATAAATACAAGAAAACTAATTTCAGCGTTTTTGCCAGTTCATACCCTAAGGGGGTCAAAAATGAGTCGAAAATTTGTTTGTACAATGAATATTTTTTGAGCTAGGGATTTGAAACTTCGTAATATGATTCCATATTAAAACACAAGAAAACGAATTTTAGCGTTTTTGAAAATTCATCTTCTAAACGGATTAAAACTTGATTTAAAGTTCGTAATAAGAAACCCTTAGTACCAAACTTTATCTACCCGTCACTAGATGACATATTCTGTACACGTTTTTGTGGAAAAAATCACAGTAGAAATTGTGGATGTTGCTTCAGTTTTTCGACCACAAAAACTACTAAACGCATTTTTATATAACTTCCCTTAAAGCTTTGTAAAACTTTACCTGATGATAGTCTACTATTTATAAAGATAAATAATGACATGACAATTTTACAATTACCTACAATACGATACAATACTTTTTTCAACACAATTGCTCGTAACATACCTCTTATTGTGTCGCTTTTATTCTCATAATCCTGGATATTAAACACGCGTGGTTTATAACATTACGACACTTAAGTCCTGATTAAGTCACGTTGCCACCTTGCAGCAAGATGTATGCATGCACACGGTGCATTCTTAAATTAACCGGGTTGTACAGAACATTCTGTATGACCCAGCTTTTTTTTTAATTCTCGGCAAATGTATTCTTACTCTACTAAACAAATTAAATCCTTTTTGTTAATTAATTGACTATTTCTTTTTGGATATGATATAGAAACGTTTAATTTAGTAAAACTATTCACTTTTGATAACATTTTACGTGAATTAATAAAGATAACATTTCAAAACGAAAATATTTATTTTATTGGCTGTTTAGAGATTCCATCTAATGCGCGCGCACTGCGCAAACTTCACGAAAACAAACTGTTGCGCGCCATTATAGGTTATTTCACAGATATTTGTAAACATTGTTAATGCGTGTTTGGTTATTAACAAAAATGTTGACTCGTGGTGACTGCAAAGTGATAAAAAGAATGGACGCCACTGGAAATTCTTGGCGATGTATACAACATGTGAGTAAAAACCTGTTGTCATCAATAAGTAAAGAAAATAACTTGGCAGGCCTAAAAAATGTTCATCTTATGAAAAGGATTTTTCCTCGCAAAATGTGTTGAAAAACGTCGTATGAAACGCTTGAGCTTTGATAATTACATCCTCGGCTCTCTTATCACGCTCACCTGCGGCTCGCGTGATAATTCCGCCTCTGATGTAATTATCAACATACCTCACTTGTATCACAATGTACTATTATTGCACTTCACATATACAAAACACAGTTACAATTAAATAAAGTAGCTAAGTTGAAGCCCGTGTCAACTTTAAATTTAACTTAGCTACTGGTCAGTAGATGGCGTAAGCTGTGTTATTTTTGTAGTGAATGTAACCGTTTGAATCTAAGACGCATTAAAATAAATAATAAATAAGCGGATTCATATTGAAAAATTGTACACTCATAGAATACTAGCTTCCGCCCACGACTTCGTCTGCGTGGACCCAGGATAAAGCTATCCTATTTTAATCCAGATTATAAATCATCTTCGTGTAAAATTTCATTCAA
The DNA here is from genome assembly GCA_947049275.1 of Epinotia bilunana. Taxonomy (NCBI): domain Eukaryota; kingdom Metazoa; phylum Arthropoda; class Insecta; order Lepidoptera; family Tortricidae; genus Epinotia; species Epinotia bilunana. The sequence goes on from OX346256.1 coordinate 27,465,753, forward strand.
ATCGGTTGAGCCGTATAAGCGTCATTGAGTAACAAAACATCTAAACATCCAACCATCCAAACTTTCGCACTTGTAATATTAGTAGAATATATATTACTGTGGGGAGTGGCGATGATTAGAAACAACTTTTATTCCACAAAAACTGTATATTTAAATAAAAAAATATGTAACAGACACGTCTTCTCTTAATAGCTCCAATCTCAAATTCCCCTGTCATTCGTTCCTTCCCTTTCAAACTTGTACGTCCTATGCTCATGCTATCTCATTCACTCACAATACGTCATTCATACGTTCCTTTTCACTCAAATCCTACAGTCGGCCTTCCTGTAACTAAGCCTGTCCTCAGACTTTCATAACACTACAACATAAACTTTGACACAAGTTCAGAAATGTACACATTGCAATTTCAACCTTAACATAAACACCTGTAAATATAAAACAGTCTGGCTGGTAGCCAAATGACTTTAAACTTAAACTAACTTTATCGCATTAGGAACAATACATACTCGGTAGGTTACATAATAAATAGTTTCTTTTGTCATGGAAACAACAGTGTATAGCCAACCTGGTCTGGGTGTAGGAATGAGTGCATGCATCATAAGTAATCATAGCAAAACATAAAAAAATAGAATAAAATGAAAAAAACGACTTTAAATTACCTGCCTCTACTCTGCGTTGATAGGCCAGGGTTTCATATTATGGTCACAAGAGGTGGTAGTGTTTCTAGGCCCTTCCGTGGAGTCATCCATCGACCTTCTGCACTTGGTACCTGTCTCTTCCAGTAGCTTTGACGACCCGGTATGGACCTAGGTACTTAGGTTTCAGTTTCATTCCAACTCCGAACTGAGTCCGTCCGACCTTGGTATTTAGTGCTTTCTTTTCTCTTTCTATTGTACGTACGTCTATTTTCCTCTTGTACCTTGAGTATTTGCTCCTTTGCCTTCCTTCTATTTTCTTCTCTCGTTAGCACATAGCTGTCTCTGTTTTCTTGCTCTAATAGTGCATAAATTTCGTTGTCTTCCTTTAATTTCATCTTTGTTCCTATCAATAGCTCAAACGGTGAAGTATTGACGCTGGTAAGTACTATTTATGCATCTCTGCACTTGACTGACATGTCGGTACCACTGTGTAGGGTTTTCTACACACATCTCTGAACTTGACTGACATGTCGGTACCACTGTGTAGGGTTTTCTACACACAGCTTTGTGAGTATAGAGATCAGGATACGATGTATTCTTTCACACTGTCCGTTAGCCCGTGGTATTCCAGTTGTAATCTTGATGTGCTGGATACCTTCTTCGGCACAATATTCCTGAAATTCATTACTGGTATATGCGGTTCCTCTATCGGTTATTATTCTTGCAGGATTACCAAAACATTGCTGGTGAATCTTTAGCTTCTCAATAGTCTCTTTACTGGTCGTGCTCTTCACCGGACATAGCCATACAAACTTGGTAAAAGCATCCACAACAGTCAAGATGTGGTTGTATAACTTTTTTGTCTCTGTCATCGGACCAATATGATCAGCATGCAATGTAAACAGAGGTATTTCATCCTTCTCAATAGTGTGCAAGAAGCCTTCTTGCTTGCCGTTTTTCTCTCAGCGAGCAGGCATGGTATGCATGACACTATATGTTCTTCAATCTTCTTTTCTAGGTTCTCAATGTAGTAATCTTTACTAATGAGTTCCATCATCTTCTTCTTTGAAAAGTGCCCATGATCATGAGCCCTTTTTATGATTTCTTTGTCCAGAGTACTTGGTACTACCAGATATTTTCCCTTTCCTTGGTATAGTAAGTCGTGCTGTACGTAGTAATCCTTATATGGCACATTCTTTTACGCTAACTCCATGATGGCTTTTAGTCCTTCGTCTTTTCGTTGAGCTGTACGTAACCATTCATGTATGGGTGTATTCTTTAAACACATAACTCATCTCTTGCCACAGTTGGGTAAAAATGCCACATACGGGTTTCTACTTAGTGCATCCACATGTTGCATTTTGCCTCCTTCCCTGTGTTCAATCTCGAAATCGTATTCTTGGAGTAGTAATATCCACCTTGCCACTCTAGTGGACATTGCCAGGTCTTTCTTGTTCAACGTCATCTGAAATGCTTTACAGTCTGTGACTAACTTGAAATGTGTCCCAAAGAGGTAACACCGGAATTTCTTTACAGCTTCCACAATAGCCAGAGCTTCCAACTCATAACTGGTATATTTGCTTTCCGCTGGTGTTGTCTTTCGACTCATGTAGTAGACAGGATGAAGCATTCCATCATCTGAACCACGCTGTAACAAAATTGCAGAATAGGCTACTGAAGATGCATCGGTGTGCACTTCGGTAGGTAAACGTGGATTATACAGTCTTAAAACTGGTTGACTGGCCAGCTTTTGTTTTAACTCGTTGAATGCTCTTCTACAGTCATCATCAAATTCATATGCAATCTTTTTCTTCAGTAAGTCTGTCAATGGTCTTACAATTGATCCAAAATCCTTGATATATTTTCTGAAATAGGATGTTAACCCTATAAAGCTGTGCAACTTCTTGAAATCAGTTGGTTCTGGAAATCTTACCACTGCGTCTGTTTTTTCTTGAGATGGTCGGACCTCACCGTCTTCAATTATGTGCCCGAGATATTCTACTCTTCGTTGAATCAATTGTGACTTTTTCCAGTTGATTTCCAGTCCATAATGGGATGCCACATCAAGTACATCAGTCAATCTGGTCACTGCTTCTTCTTCATTAGCTGCGGGGATTATCAAATCATCAATAAAGATCAGTACAATACCTTTAGCGATCAGGTCCCTATAAATCGCAGTAATGAACCTTGTAAACACCTTCGGACATTTACTAAGTCCAAACGGGGCCTTGAGGAACTCATACTGAGCTTTCATTGTCACAAACGATGTATACTTAACTGAATTCTCATCTACTGGTAAATGGAAATAACCATTTTTCAAATCTAGTGTACTGAACACTTTCGCTCTTACTAACCTATCAATGTGATCTTCGATCACTGGCAAAGGATACTCGTCATTGACAATCTTCTGATTCAAGCGTTGGTAGTCAACACAAACCCTAATGCCTCCGTCCTTCTTCTTTACTAGTACCAATAGGCTAGCATATTCAGAGTAGCTTACCCTTACAACTCCGTCTTCCAACCACTGGGTCACCTGCTGATTAACTTCAGTTTGTTCTGCTGGAGCCAATCTCCTCGGTCGTTGAGCCACAGGTATGTCATCCTTCAGCACAATCTTTAACTTGACAGGTGCCTCCTTCGTCTTACGCGGTACATATGACTCCACCAAGTCCTTGACCTTTTGTTCAGTATCTGGACCAACCTCCGAATCTACAACAAAAGAATCACACACACGTCATACACCCCCTTACCGGCTGGTTTCAGCTTAACATTGTTGTTTTCCATGAAAAGAATACAACTTTGCAATAAATCTTGCCCTAAAATCATACTGTAAGGCATAGCCTCCGTAGGTATTACGTAAAACAAAACGTCGTTGTACCATTGTTCGTCTATGATGATATTTAACTCGATATGTCCATAACATTTCACTTTGTTTGCACCAAGTCCTGATAACGAAATCTCGCTGTTGTCCAACTCCGGCGCATTTAACTGTTTATAGCACTCGTACGCCAGCAAATGTACGTCGCTTCCACTGTCCACAAGAGCTAAAACGTTGCTATAAAGCACAGTAACTTGCTTTATCGGCTTATTTGTCGAAATCGACCGTTCTTTGTCCGATCCGACAGTTGTCAAGCAATGATCCGCCATTTCGCTCGATCCGAACCGTAAAAATTGCGTTTCGCTGCGATGCCAGCGCCAACTGTCTCACTCGACCATCTTCGCACAGTGTTACCACCCTCGCCATTCGCCGCTGTACTCACGTCATTCTTGACACGTGAAGTTGCCGCTGTCACTGCTCCCGTTCCCGGTGACTTGCATTGTGTAGCAATATGCCCGAACTGGTTGCACTTAAAACACTTGAGGCCTCTTTCCTTGTGTGGACAATCCGCGGATGGATGGTTTTTCTCTCCACAGCTGTAGCATCGTGTAACCGCTCGTCCATAGGTCTTCTCAGGGTGCTTGGGCCGGCTTGCTTCTCGACTTGAACTTGCTATATTTGCTTTTAATTGCTCGTAAATCTTAAGTTTTTCTTTTAGTTCACTGTATGCTGTAACGCCGTACAACATTATTTTGTTCACTTCTTGATCTTTAATGCCTTCTATAATGTACTTAATGGCTACATAATCGGGTATCTTCCCTCTTCTGCCCAATTCTTTCATCACGAACATGTACTCTAAACATGACTCATCATGTTTCTTGTGTCTTGCGCTCATCATTTCGTGAATAGCTTTAGCGTCAATATTATCTGGGAATTCCTTTAGAATACTTGCTTTGAACTCTTCCCACGTCTTGAAAACACGCTCTGCTCGGAACCATAATAACGCCGTTCCCGCCAAGGATCTTCTCGCCGTTAGCAATTGCTGCAACGGTGTCCATGCACATAATTCAGCATTATCCTCCACGTCTTGCACCCATCTAGCCGCAGGATACGTCTTTTCCTGGCCAGTGAATTTGGGGATAAGCCCTTCAGTGAGATGTAACATCATCCCGCCACTGCCACTTTGCATATTTCCATATTCATCTTCGTAGTCTGGTTGTCTACTGTTACGTCTGGAGCCTTTGTTCATGTTCTTTCGAACCACGCCGACACGCAGGCAGTTACAACGGTAAAAGTAACGGTACTTCTTTTGTTCTCTTGCCGCTGTCGAAGAATGTAACGGTTGGAATTTAGTGTGTTAATGAAAGACAACCGGTCAAAAGAAAACAGTTCAATTTATTGAAAAGGTCGTGGCCAAGGTCCGATTTAAGGGGAATTTGCCCGTCTGGTTCCACTGGTATAATGCGGTACTCCCCTACGTGGCTGCGAGCTGGTCGAGCAGGTCCAGGGGCGTAATCTGTATCACGGGGAGCGCCGTGGGCAGCTGGTGGTTGGTGGACGAGCGATGCCGGAGGCCTAGGTCCCCAGTATGACGACCGTCAATTTACAGCCGTAAGGTTGCACCCTGGAATCAACGTCGTCCACATTTAGGGCCACGTAATAGAATGCCGCCGATTATGAACCCCTGGTATGTTGCAGGCTAGCCGGAAAAGGAGCAACAGTTTAAGTAGCTGGTGGGTGTTCATAATCAGAACGAAGTTACTAGGCGAGATTGAAGGCAAACGCTATAGCAAAGCGGCCGAGATTAAAAATGCATGAGGTGCTAAACTATAATATTAATTGTTACATGTGGATACTCTATAATTAATATAAACACAAGCTTTGTAATTCAAAAAAGGGTGACGACATGCAAAAATACCGTGGTGCACAATGTATGGGACGCCATCTTATAACGGTACTTTTTGCCAACGCGCGCAGCGGTTACTTACATATGCTTGCGAGCGACATCATTACATCTGCGAAATAAGTAGCTCAAAGCGAAGCGCATACAGCCTGGCATTGCACGATTAAATAACTAACATTCTTAAGACTAGGTAACGTTCAACACTTACCCTTACGGGGTGAAAGACGATATGAGGATGCGACAGGTACACTGTTTCGTGTCGACGCACAAATTGCTCCGGGGCCTTCACTGCCGGAATACTTTTAAAACGTTTACTTGTTTAAGGCCGCTCACTGAGCCAGATATGCAAAAATGCCCCAAGAATTATCCTATTTATCTACGAAACGTTGCTATTTGCAGATGTGGGAAGAATACATATCATTCTTGATTATATTATCTTTAATAACACAGCTTTCGATACACGATTCATAACACTTCGCTCGATACAATTCATTCCCAAAGTAACCTCTAATTCGAACTTTTACTCCAACTTTACTTGTTTGTTTTCTACGTGACACTTTGAAACAAAAAAGGAGAAAAAACAATCATAACTCAAATAGTAATTTGACAGCTTCTGAATTTTAATAATTAGAGGCAATATTTTTTAAATAAATAAACATTGACGAATTCAATCGTAAAAAGATACCGACTTATGGCCTGCATGGTCTATCTCCGTCACTCTTTCGAAATGTGACAGTGATCGCTGAGCGCTCGTGCCAGACGGACATGTACTACGTTTCTCCAAAACTATATAAGATTTTCTTACATTGCAAATATATATTGTAGTGACACTTGAAAACTGTGTTGTGTGTCCTAGTGATATACCGTGTGCACAAAAACATTTAGGTGCATTGAAAAGAAGTTATTATGGGTAACAAACAATTGAATAAAAAGAAAAAATCTCGAAAAAGACAACTTATAAGATTCCAAAAAACAATGGAACGAACGTAAGTAAACATTTATATTTAGTTAACAGTGAAAGAGTATTTATTTAGCTTTATAATTACTAAATTACTATGAATAAACATTCCAATCCTGAATATGCTTTAGAATTTCGCCCGTTAACAGTAAGCACCGGCAGCGCAATGGTTTCTGCGATAGGAATTAGAGGCGTCCTAAGCTACCGAACGTGCCGTGAGTTCAAATCTCAACACGTCTATACTTTTTTCTTTTTTTTTCTTTTTAGGAAAAGGAGTAAATTAGATATTTTGACAGCTGATCAAAATAATGAATCTTCGAACTACATCGAGTGAGTATAATTATTTGACTTATGCTGTTTTACAACTACCTACGTAACAGAACACTACAATTTGTCTTTATTTACAGACTGCAAATGGTAATGGGATCTCAGAATTTATCGACCGGTGACACTGACACTCAAAGTAAAGAGTAAGTTCTAATAGACTTTATTTATACTTATGAATATTAAAATACCTACAGTACGATTACTGTTAGTTAAGACCTGACAGATGGATTGCCTTCATTTAATTTTCAACTTTAATCTTATACAAATAAAATAGTTATTACTAAATCGGTAGATGTGGGTAACAGTATTCTGAAAAATGCTTTATCTAATATGAAATTAAAGTTGAAAATTAAATGAAGGCAATCCATCTGTCAGGTCTAACAGTAATCGTACTGTACCTACGTCGCGCGTAACTTCGTGCGTTGCGATAAATACCTACTTACCCACAACGGCGGCGTACGAAAAGAATGGTCGCGTTACCTTATTTAGATACCTAATGATTTTTCATCACTGCAGATGCTTATTTCTTTATGTTTTGACTTCTAATTGATCTTCTCAAATATTTGGACATATTTTGTACTTATTTTCTTAGATTGCTACAAGTACACCCACTTAGTAAATGATCGCTAGACTAGATAAAATGTCGTCAATAATATCGTACGAGATGCATTATAAGGAATAAAGGCCCTCATCAGTTATTTGATATCGACTAAGACTATTGAAGAGGTAAATGTACACTGATACAATGCAATAGGGTTGCCCGAGTAAGTCCCGGAAATAAAATCCCGGGACTTACCTATTATCCGTACTTTCGTTATTTTTTACGAACTGATAGGTATTTTATATACACAAACTTGTAGGATTTCCTTTTTAACCCCCAACGCAAAGAGAGGGGTGTTATAAGTTTAACGTATCTGTGTATCTGTCTGTGGTATAGTAGCTCCCAAACGGATGGACCGATTTGAATGCGTTTTTTTTGTGTTATAGATAATTTTATCCCGAGTGTACTTAGTAGTAGGTACTTATGTTTCATGAAAATCTGTTTAGCTGTTTTTGAGATATTGGACTTGAAATGAAAATGTCGGGGTTTTTTCTTGAGTGTGTTGACCAGTTTTCTATTTTAACTATAGTAATAAAACGGATCACCTTGGGAAATTATTTCCATTTTCAATTTCTCATTTACTTCTAGGTACCTGTAATATGGATTGTGGAGCAGGCTTAGAACTGTGATAGAAAAGACAACCCAGTGTCAATATGTAACCCCATGGCTTTTTGGAAATATTTTGTTCCTTTTCCAATTCTTTAAAAGAAATCGTATTGTTGTAATGGAGTAAAGAAATTTAGTGAATCCATTTATTTAATTTTTGATTTTGACAGTAAGGCGATTAGCTCAAGCATTTTGAACCAACGCATCGCACAGGTGGATGAAACTTACCAGGTTCCTAGTCTAGAGGAAGAAGGTATCCATGAGGTAGGTGATTCATGCTAATTATGCTTAGAACAATATTATCCTTGCAGAGAACAATATTATCCTGTGTATTAACTAGCTAGAAGTTCTAGCTAGTTAATACACAGGATAATATTGTGGTGGTAAGTTAAAACAATGTTGTTCTAGCCTAGAACAACATTGTTTTAACTTCGTGTGTCAGATTTGCAGCGTAAATTGATTTATTAAAAGTTTCTTATAGTCTATTGTGCAGGGTCTAACTTTTATTTCCCTCGTTGTCTTTACCACCGGTGCTTTATATGTAATTGACAAATTGTAAATGCTAACACATCCAATATATTTTCAGTTACAAATATCGTTTAATGTGGAAGAAGAGGCTCCCAACAAAACAGTTGGTCGAAGAATTGTCGCGGTTAGTAATTTCTTCACAAAATTACAATCGATTTGCGATCATGGACCGTTAGGATGCGGTATTCGAGAGATGCAGTTGGTTGGAGAAGTAAAACATGGGCTAACATCAAAATTTATGTTTCGGTGTCAACTATGTAAGAAGAAATTTGCAATACCAAGTGATGAGTGTGGAGAAAATTACTTGGGAGTAAACCAATGTGCTGTTGCAGGCACTATTGCAATTGGTTGCGGGCACTCACAGTTGCAAGAGATACTGTCTTCCCTAAACCTGCCGTTGATATCCGACAAAACTTATGCTGAATGCCACGATAATTGTAGCGTGCATTGGGAGCGTGTATTGGAAGGTATGGAATTCAGCGTAGTTTAAATATGTTTCATCAATCTGAAGCAATTTTAACACTTTGCTTTTATTGTCAACAGAATCAATGCTCAAAGCTGCCAAACAAGAAAAACAACTGGCTTTAGAAGAAGGCCGTGTAAAAAATGGGATTCCGAAAATAGATGTAGTTGCTGACGGCTGCTGGAGCAAGCGTTCGTATAAAAAAAACTACAACGCATCCTCTGGTGCCGCAGCAATTATTGGAAGAAGAACAGGAAAAATTTTATATCTTGGCATTAAAAATAAATATTGTAGCACCTGCGCTTACGCACAAAGAAAAGAAATTACTATTCCGGAACATGCATGCTACAAAAATTTCAATGGATCCTCAACAAGTATGGAGAGCGACATCATTGTTGAAGGATTCAAGAAATCCGTTGAAATTAATGGTTTAATATATGAAAGATTAATTTCTGACGGTGACTCCAGCACCTACGCTAAAATTTTACAAGCACGCCCGTATTCGGATGTCACCGTCGAAAAAGTGGAGTGCCGTAATCACATATTACGAAATTTCTGTAATAAATTAAAAAACCTCACTACTGAAACAAAGTTTCAGAAAAATTTGAGAAACCTTATATCGAAAAACTCTATTTTATGCACAAGAGCAGTCATCTGCAAGGCCATGGTGAAACATAAATCAAATTCAGATGTTCAACTTCTTTTCGAAGACATTATGCTTAGTCATCATCACGGATTCGGCGACCATTCCAAGTGTCGACTATATTTTTGTCAAAAAGTAGGTGAAGTCGAAGATCGCTTTAAAAAAATGTCTTCAAGCGCTCTATGGCAGAAAATCTGTTTTCTGACACAACATGTTGCTAGTCATGCTCGCAGCCTAATACACAACGTCGACAGCAACGTTGTGGAACGATATAACAGCATAATAGCCAAATTTGTCGGCGGCAAGAGGATAAACTTTTCCAAAAAAAGTTCATACCACACGAGATGTCTAGCAGCTGCGGTATCATTTAACGAAAAAAAAGCAATATCGCTTTTATATAAAGCAATGAACGCCGGAAGAAGTCCACGGGGTACTTTAAAACGGCTAGAACAGGCGAGATTAAGCAAGAATATGAAAAGAAAAACAATTTCTAAGGCTAAATACCGTCTAAACTCAAGTGTCGAAAGAATTACTGCCGACAAAGACTACGGACCAGAGTCATTGAAACCAGACATGGAACCAGACGTGTTGGAACTCCTTAAAACGAATTTCTTAAACAACTTAACGAAAACCGCTGAAGAAAGGGAACAAATTGAAAGAAATACAGTTCTACAAGCAGAAAGCGGGGAATGGTTAGAACTTAGACGTACACTGCTAACGGCTTCAAATTTTGGTAAAGTAATCAACAGACGTCCAAATACCAGTTGCGCTAATTTCGTTAAGGATCTGCTATACAAAGTTAACATTGATCACGTGTCTTCCATAAAACACGGTAAAGACAACGAGACGATGGCTTTGAAACAATTGGAAAAAGAACACAATCTGTCCATAAAGCCTTGTGGTCTACATATTGACGCTAAGTTGCCTTTTCTAGGTGCAACACCAGATGGCCTTTGTGGAGATGATATGATCATTGAAATAAAATGCCCTATCACAGCCCACCGAATGGGCATTGATGAAGCCATAAAAAGTAAAAAAGTTACCTTTTGGAAGATAACCAAAAAAGGTGAAGAGGTTAATAAAAAGCACCCATGGTTCTACCAAATCCAAGGCCAGCTTCATATTACAGGTCGGAGAAAATGTTTGTTTGCCGTTTGGAGTAGTGAAAAAGAAAAACTAAAAACAGAAATTATTTTCCGTGACGATCAGTTTTGGTCAGAGACGATGGAATTAAAACTAAAAAATTTTTACATACGGTGTATACTTCCGGAACTAATAGACCCGAGACACCCTCGTGGGTTACCGATTCGGAACCCAAACCAAAATGAAGACAAAGAAAATCACAAGCCAGATGATAGAATAGGAGAAGACATTGCTTCATCAAGTATTTGTTTGTCTACTCCTACTTTTTCAAACCCTGTAGATAATCAGGAACCTATATGCCCTAAATATTTAAATTTTGATAGTTATTAAATATATGTGATATATAAATTGTATTAAATTTTAGCTGTATCATGATTAAATGCAACAGGCCTGGGCAAATCCCGGATATTTGAGTTTGTTTCTTTTAAGTTTAACACACGTAGTTAAACTAGGGAACTAGGGCATGCAATCCGAGATCCTGAGATTATATGCTTGATGCTATGATTTTCCGGTATTTCAATATCAGTACCTATTGAGGAGGACCAATATCGAAATATCGGGATCCCGGGATTTATTATTTTTGTTGTTAGGTTGAAACATGGGCAGGTCATGCAATATCGGATCGAATCAATCTCGATTTCCGATATTAAGTGTCAATCCCGGGATTTCGATATGGATACCGGTATTTCAATTTATGTAGGGGCTCTTAACTATCATTTGTAATAAGCTTTTTTTGGCTAAAAATGACTGACAGTGAAGTTTGTTTCGGCGTTTCTTCTTTACAGTGGTCTTGCCTTTGCAGAAACGCTGGTAGCATGTTGACTTGTAAAAGTGCCATTACGGGGTCTACTTACAGAATAAAAGTTCATTTATTTCATACTAGCTTCCGCCCGCGACTTCGTCCGCGTGGACCCGAGATAAAAACTATCCTATATTTTAATCCAGGCTATAAACTATCTTAGTGCAAAATTTCATTCAAATCGGTTCAGCCGTTTAAGCGTGATTGAGTAACAAACATCCAAATATCTAAACTTTCGCATTTATAATATTAGTAGGATGAGGATTTTGCGATTTATGCTTAAAAAAGCTAATACCTTTGTCAATTATGTTGAATTAATAACAGTCTCCTAATAAAACTAAAATAAATTGGAATATGGGATATAAAAAACTCATCTTTATACGTATTATCAGAATTATTTACATCTTAAAAATCATACGATCCTACGGAACCCTAATAAATAACTAGATTTTATTTATACCCTCCCTAACTTTTTATAAATATCGATGATATACCTACAGAGGTATACCTAATAATTATATTATATTATACTAGCTTCCGCCCGCGACTTTGTCTGCGTGGACCCGGGATGAAAACTATCCTATATTTAAATCCAGGCTATACACTATCTTCGTGCAAAATTTCATCAAAATCTGCAGAGTTGTTTAAGCGTGATTGAGTAACAAAAATCTAAACATCCAAACATCCAAACTTTCACATTTATAATATTAGTAGGATGAAACTTGAAGTTGTTTAAATATAAACTGTATGTACCTACTTACAGAAGTTTTTTTTTGTTATTATTTACCCTTTCAAACATTTAATGTGTTTGAAATAAGAGTTGACTTCATTAAAATGAATATTTAATTTACACTATGGTGTATTTTATTATTCCAATTTAACTTTAACGCCATCTATGAAATCCCGCATGCTTTTTTTCGGTCCTTAGTAATACGTTTTTCAAAGCAGTGTCCTGCTAGTTCATTTAAGTCGCCACTTCTTACGTGGCGCTGTTGAATCGTCATTGTATCGAGGGGCGAGACGGGTGGCGTGAGGAGGGGCTCGATTTTAGATTTCATTTGGGTACGGCAGCGGCCTTAAAACAAAGAGTAAAATTTCTGCATGCGCGTAAGAAGACACAGAGTATATGTGAACGCGGCTGCAGTAGGCGATGCGCCTCTCGTGACGCTCGGGCGAGAAATGAATCGTGGCGCGGCTGCAGTGGAATATTCCGTCGGCCGTGCACAAATGCTGACCTCGCGTTACTACGCGCGAAGCGCATAGAGTAACGTTGCGGTCAGAGTGTTTGTTCGAAAATAAACATTAATGTTTTTCTTAATTTATTTTTAATGTTAATTCTTCATGTTTGTTATTTAATTAAATAGGTAAGTTGATTAAGCGTTACTTTGATAGTTTTCAGTTATGAATTAAAATCATTATTATTTTTTAAATATAAATCATCTATGTAAATATGTATATATGTACGTACAACGTTACAAGAATCGAGATTTTCTTTCGTATTTTCGTCTTCTTTCGCCAAATCCACTTCTGCCACCAATTTGTGGGGAGTGGCGATGATTAGAAACAACTTTTATTCCACAAAAACTGTATATTTAAATAAAATCAAAAAATATTTAACAGACACGTCTTCTCTTAATAGCTCCGATCTCAAATCCCCGCGTCATTTGTTCCTTCCCTTTCACACTTGTACGTCCTATGCTCATGCTATCTCATTCACTCACAATACGTCATTCAAACGTTCCTTTTCACTCAAATCCTACATTACTATGGTATGCAAAAACCGGTAAAATTTCAAAACCGGTTATTAACCGAATCGACACAGTCAAAAACCGGTTAACCGGTTTTTCACCGGTTTTTACTAATAGCAAAAAAATTGGTATTGGAGGATAATTTTACTGTAAGATTAAGTTCTGGTTTATTAGTAGCCGAGGTGTAGTTGAATAAATAACCAACAACTTTTTTAATACTTTTTATACATCATCATCATCATTGGCTTTATGCAGTCAAGGAATTTGATTCGCGTAAGTCTAAATTGCTGTTTGCAATCGATAGTATCCTTCCGTACTCTCGAAAGTTATAGAAAGAGCCGTTTGTGACCAACTTTCAGGGTACCTGGAGAATAATAATCTGCTTCCACACACTCAGTCAGGCTTCCGCGGTAAACATGGCACTGCCACGGCTATGGCAAAGGTCACTGACGACATTATAGGAGCGTCAGATAAGGGATTGGGATCTATTCTTGTTCTGTTGGATTTCTCGCGCGCCTTTGACTGCCTCAACCCAACGCTGTTGCTTTCTAAGATGTCATATTATGGCGTATCCATAGCAGCATGCCGCTGGATCCATTCGTTTCTCACCGGTCGAAAACAGTTTGTAGAAATCCAAACGGAGAAGGGAGAGTTATCTCAGTCGAAGACACAAAAAATATCTCGTGGTACCCCACAGGGATCCATCTTAAGCCCATTGTTATTTATTTTGTACACAGCTGATGTAGTTAAGCGACTTGAACACTGTAATGTGCATCTGTATGCAGACGATACACAATTATACTTCTCTTTTGAGCCGAACAACTTTAAAGAATCCCTTAAAAAAATTAACTCGGATCTAAAAATATTAGCTGATTGGTCGTTCAAGAATAACCTTATTCTAAATCCGTCTAAATCACAGTACATGATAGTGGGAAATAAATGGCAACGTGCGAAAATCAAAGAGCGCAATCCTACAGTGACGGTCGAAAACGAGGTCATTTCCCAGGTAGAAAACGCAAAAAACCTCGGTTTAGTCATGGACGGGCAGCTGCGGTATATTGAGTTCATAAACGCTAAAATAAGAAATGCTTTCTACCGTCTAAAGGTACTATACAACATTCGTAAGTACCTCTCAGTAAAAGGAAGAAACCCTAGTGGAATCGCTAGTACTCTCACAGCTAAACTATGCGGATATCGTTTACGGGCCAAGACTGCTAGCTAAAACAAAGAAATGTATACAACGAGTACAGAATGCATGTGTACGTTTTTGCTACATAGTCCCTAAACGAGCGCACATTACGCCCATTCTAAACGCAAAGAAGCTGCTGAACATGGAGAATCGGAGACGATTGCATCTGGCATATACGGTTAGGAAAATACTAGACTTCCAGAAACCCAGCTATTTATTTGAGAAACTCAAATGGGTTAACGATACACGCAGCAAATCGTTGAGGAGAAGCACCAAGCTTGCTATTCCGCAGCATAAGTCAGCCTTCTTCAGAGGGAGTTTTAAATTTGCTGCTGCAAAAATCTGGAACGACCTACCTCCACCCCTACGAGAACCAATGTCATTACCAAAATACAAACGTTTAGTGCAAACACATCTAATAGACACACAAAGCAAATTTTACTCTCCCTTCTAATGGTAACATACGTACACACATATACATACACATACGTACATACACACTCACGCACACACACACACACACACGCACAGACACACACACATTGACAATAGGTCATATGCATAACTTTTGTTGAAAACAAACGGCACTGTCACTCACTGTTTGTCCTTTTTTATTATTATTATTTTTATTTTTAGTTCTTTTATTTTTAGTTCTCTTATTTATCTGTAATTTTGTATATTTATTTTTTGCATATTTCAATCATTAAAAAAAAAATGTGTTACTTATATTGAATATTTACACAATTATTTGCACTCCAGCTAGCGCTGACGACCGTCTAGTAATAATAATAGTATGTAACAAGGGACCAGTCTGAAAATCAGCGCTGGGCATACTCGCTTGCCCAGCACATGCTGAGACTGGGGCCCATTGCCTCAATTTGTTTTTCCATTTCCTGTTATTTTATTTTATTTTATTTTTATATTAGTTAGTGTAATTCAAGATCATGTAATGTTGTGGCAATAAAAATACTTTTTACTTTACTTTACTTTAGTACTAAGGGTTATCTTTCTGTGCAACGCTCACATGACGTTTGTGCCGCAGTATGACATGTTTATTTACCGACCTTTTCCGAGTCATGTCACCGTTTGAAATATTACGAAAATTTTACATGGCATATGACAAAGACAGTAGTAGCATTTCTTTCTTGCCACAATCGAATATATCTGACTTTGTCCAATTAGCTGTGACTACCAGCATCAGATGAACAGGTTGACCATGAAGAACGTTATTGGCTGTTGATATGGGAGATTTGAAATGATTAGCCGTTACGTTTGCTTATAATAACGTCAACAATTTCGGACCAGCTGTCACGTTACGTGGACTTACAAACCTTTTTGGAAGCCCACGTAACAAGTATGAAAGCTAAATACAAATTACAAAAGAAAAGTTAGGGTCGAGGTTCTTTATTAAGAGAGTTTCTTGACAAGCAAACAGTAGTACCTAGTTACCAGGACACGTGGTGGTTAAGTTAGGAAAGAGTTAAACGGAACCAGTGGGATCCCCAGGAAGTCGCGCCGTAGGATGTGAGGGTTCCGCAGGTAGAAATGACAGGCCGGAGGCGTGCGTAGCAGCGCGTGCGAGGAGTAAGCGTACGGGCGTACCGTCAGGGTTTAAGCCTCCGCCAGGCGCTCGGTAGGGGTGCGTGTAGCACGGCAGGCGACAACCAGGCGCGTAGTAGGGCGCGAGCAGTAGGTAGGCGCGTAGTAAAGCGCATGCAGCTGATAGGAACGTCCCGTAGGGCGTGAGCAGTGGCCGGCGCGTAGTAGGACGCGTGCAGCAGGGAGCCTTCCAAGCCAAACGCTCGGGAGGAGCTCAGCAGGGCCGTTCCGAAGGGTGGTGTACAGACGTAGCGCTTCGGGAGGCAGGTGCTCAGTAGGGGAGCCCCGCAAAGGCAGTCGTCCAGCAGGGACGCAATTCGTAGTAAAACTGACGACCGACGAGTAGGTTTAGGGACCCTCTTGAGTTGCGGGGCCGGCTGTGACCCCGCAACGGATCTGTTCTGTACTTCTTGTTTGGAAGTCGAAGGTAAAACTGATTTAATACAGCGGCTGTATCGGCTTTTATACCCAAGGGATCCCATGTTCTAGAATTACATATTATAATTTCATATTTCAAAAATTACAAGCTACCAGAGTTTCATAAGTACCTAAAAGTATACAGACTTAGCCGAAAAGTATAAAACCTAACCTTTATGGTAGTGAAAATGACTATTTAGAAGAACACAACGTTGTTGACAGATTGTCAACAGAAAATAACAAACGTATTTATTATTTTTAAGAATTTCAGGAATAGGGAAAATATAGGATTAAATACGGTTCAAATGAACAGAAACCGATAATAAAAGTAATCACGAAATCAAAAGCAGTGTACAGAAGTATACCCTTTCCTAGAAGTTGGGGTTACAAGAACCAAGAGAGTGAATCAATGATGTAAAGAAAGCCTAAAAAGACGTAAGATGGCAATTGCAAGGTCTTGCATTAAGTGATGTGACCTACATGTGCAACGCAGATAAAGGTAAATGCTACATTACCCCAAAAACCCAGGAAAAAAAAAACTTTTTCGTACTTATTAATGAAAAGTTTTTTTTTGTTATATAGATATGCTATGCGTGGTGATTAGTGCATAAATGAGATGAGGTGCTAATAACATGAAGAAAATTATATACAACTAAGAAGCTCCAGATCTTCCTTGCGTCTCTTTCAAAAATCACACATACATTCATCTCCAGATAAAATAAGGGGATGTGGTTCACATTCAATGACGCACACTCCTAAGGAACTCCTTACCATGACCTAAGGCTTTTTTTTTTGAGGGAGTAGTCAGCCGCTCCACGGGAAAAATGACGAACCCACGGCTTATTTTACGAGTTGGCGATCCGCTCGAGGAAATACTATATACAGGCCTAGTTGGTCTAGCGCCAACTAGGGGAAAATGTGAAGAACCTAAGGGCTTATTTAACGAGTTAGTCATCCGCTCGAGGAAATTCTAGACTAGTTGGTTTAGAGCCAACTAGTAGAGGGGAGTTAGTTTAGAACTAAAGAGGGTGCAGTAGTCCTAGGCTACTACAATTTTTTATTTATTTACAGAGCTAAGAAAGAAAAGCAGAAGCGAGTCATTACAGAACAGTCGCACGCTAATAAGTCAGCATAATGAAAAGCTGCAAAGAAAAGAACGTAAAATAATGTGTAATGAAGTGAAATTAAATAAACTTAAACTAAATGCTATGTTTGAAATCCTTAATGTGCCATTTGTTTCTTGAACCATTAGGATCTTCAAGCATATACACCAGGGGCGAGAGTTTTTGAATAACTCTGCATTTTAAGTATTTTGGAGCCAGTTTCGCACTGAAGTAAGTGCCAGCGTTACTTAGGACGTAGTTTTTCCTCCAAACTATATCATCGATGTTAAATTATTTGAATGACCTTCTAAGATCGTACCTATTGCTATTCTTTATATGTGCTGTGTACAAGGCAACCTGAACTTTATCGTAAATAGATGATAGCAGGCCAAGGTTATTAGCATACATGTCTCTAGGAAGAAAAACTATTTCCTCAAGATTTTGGCATGGTGAATACATGGAGCCGCAAGGAATAGTTTCGCGTCCAAAAACTAGAAAAGAGGGTGTAAAACCGGTTACCAGGTTCACTGAATTATTCATAGCAGACTGAATAATTGGAAGATGGTTATCCCAAGATCTATGGTCGTCCCCAACAAGAGACGCTAAGGCCGTGATAAGAGTCTTATTGTACCTCTCTGTGGGGTTAACTTGAGGGCAATAAAGAGGATTAAAGTTCGCGAAAGGTATTCTGTATTTATTGATTAGGTTATGGAACTCACGCGACTGGAATTGAGGTCCATTGTCCATAATGATTGTCTGTGGTACTCCAAAAACCAGAAAAACAAAATTTTCTAGGTGAAAGGTAATATCAGTAGCCCTTGCACGTTTTAAAGGGAAAATTATGCTGTATTTAGTAAAGTAGCAATTTATAACTAGTATATATTGGTTTCTTTTTCTAGTCATCGGTAACGGACCCACGAGATCTAACGATATGCATTGGAACGGGCGAGAACAAATTTTAGGTTTACCCATGATGCCATAAGGAGAGTGGTTAGAGTGTTTGTAGGCTAAACAAGTTTCGCATTTTGATATGTATTTAGCAACATCTCTAAACATGCCAGTCCAGTAGTATTGTAGTGCTAATTTCTTGTAAGTCTTGAATATGCCCAAGTGTGGATTAGGTAGAGAGCCATGGAATTCTTCGATAAGTGATTTTCTAGTTGAAGGAAGAGGAACTTCCTTCCAGGCAAAATCGTCCGTTATGGAGTTTTGATCGTAACTACGACGGAATAGCTTGTTGTCTCTATAGTAGTAGTTCGGGTAACTGTCCAGATTGTTTTGACAGTCCGAGATTAATCTGTTGTGGTCTTCATCGTTAATACGTTGAATTTCTTGAGTAATTGGTGCCGTTTGATGAAGATCAGGATTCCTGTCGAACGAGCGAGAGAGTAGATCGGGGACAACGTTGTCTTTTCCTCGCTTGTGTTTTAAAACGCAGTTGAATGTTGAGAGTCTGAGGGCCCATCTAGCTAGTCTACCTGAAGGATTAGATAGATTTAGGAACCATTTTAGAGCAGCATGGTCCGTGTAAACAGTAAATTCTTTTCCATTGTCCACGTAGCATCTCCAGTGCTCAAGAGCTGAAATGACAGCTAACGTCTCCCGTTCTGTGGTTGAGTAGTTCCGTTCATGCTTATTGAAACTTTTGCTCATGTATGCTATTACGACTTCTCTATTGTCTTGCTTTTGTGTGAGCACCGCTCCGATTCCATCGTTGGAGGCATCGCAGTGAACAGCAAAAGGTTCATCAAAATTAGGGCAGGCAAGGATTGGAGTTGTCACAAGTAGTTCCTTCATCTTTAGGAAGGCGGAGTTGGCTTCGGCAGTCCAGCCAAATTTTGGCGAGTTCTTCCCCGAGGCTGCCAATTTATTAAGAGGTGCTGCAATAGTACTGAAGTTTGGGATAAATCTTCTAAACCAACTGCAGCTGCCGTGAAATCTTCTTATCTCTTTTTTTGTAGTCGGCGTAGGATATTCTAAAATTGCCCGAACTTTGTCAGGGTCAGCTCTCAAGCCTTGTTCATCGACCATAAAACCAAGGTATTTTAGTTCTTTTTTGAAGAATTGACTTTTTTCGTAGTTAATCGTCAAACCTGCGTATGTTAGTTTTTCAAGAACTCTGATAAGAAGGGAAATATGTTCTTCAAAGGTCTTGCTGATGATGACGATATCGTCTAAGTAGCAAAATACTTTATGCTCAAACTCCGGAGTGAACAGCGCGTCCATTAGTCTTTGTTGTGTCGCTGGAGCATTGGTTAGACCAAAAGGCATGACAACAAAGCGGTACATTCCTCTACCTGGAACGTAAAAAGCTGTCTTATCCCTGTCTGGAGGGTGTAGTGGGACTTCCCAGAAAGCTTTCGCAATATCAATGCTTGAAAGATATTTAGCATCTCTCAAGTGGTCTAATATTTCGTTCATTACTGGCAGGCTATAGGCATCACGACGAGTGATAGAGTTAAGTTTTCTACTGTCAACACAGAAACGCCATTCACCATTCTTCTTAGGAGTTATGATCACCGGAGATAACCAAGGGCTCTCGCAGGGTTCAATCACTTTCCAGCCAAGCATCTTGTCTACTTCGTTTATAAGTGCTCTTTGTTTTTCAGGTGATAGCCGGTAGCAGCGTTGTCTTACAGGTGGAGAGTTCCCTGTATCGATTTTATGGCAAATCAGATGAGTCTTTCCAAGTTCGCCTTTTTCTTCGAAGGAAATTTGCTTGAATCTGGCGATGATGTCTGCAGCTATGTCTTTCTGTTCCGTAGATAATGCTTCATAAGTGAGGATCTTCCCAGTGTCAGATGTAATGGTATTACACTGTACATTGTCAAAGATAGTAGGTTTAAGCAATTCGGGTATAAGATTAAAAGTTTTCCAAAAGTCTACACCTAAGATGATTGAAGGGTGTATTTCAGGAAACGCGTAGGCTCTTATAGCATGAGTTTGATTATTAAAAGTCATGAGTAAGTCGATATAGCCTAATGATTGCAATTTGTGGTTATTAGCTGTAGCGACTGAAAGTGGGCACGACTTCGATAAAGAATAACCCTTTTTCAAAAGGTCAAGGTGAGAATTGTTGCCTAATATAGTTAAAGAACTTCCACTATCTAGCAAACCGGAAAAAGGGATTCCGTCGATAGTAAAGTTAAGAAAAGGTCTATTATGATCCTTTTCTTCTTCATAAAGGACTGACGAAATCTTGTAAAGATTGAAGAAATTACGAAGATAAGTAAGCCAATTTTTCCAGTCAATTATGTCAAAAGGGCTAGAGTTATTGGTGCTATCGGAGTCGTGCAAAGTTAGTTTTTTTGGAGAGGAATAGTGTTTGGTATTACAGTCAGGACAGTCTGGGGTTTTAAAGCCTCGCAGACCGCATTTAAAGCAAATGGGGAAGTGAGGTTGCTGACAAGTTCGAAGAGAGTGGCCGTTTGCGCGACATCGAACACAGAAGAGGTTAGAGGTAAATTTATCAGAGATGCTATTTACTTGTTTAGAAAAATAATTCTTAAAAGGGGGTCTTGAGTCTGAATTGAACTGGGTTTTAGGCTGGCTAGGGAGGGAAGGTTTAGATGAGGATGTCGAAGGGTTGTAATTGAATTCAGATGCTAATTGATCAATAGCAGGTTTAGGTTCTTTAAAGTTACGGTCTCTATCCAAAATATGTTCGTAATTTTGGCAGGCTGATATCAGAGAATCAATGGAATCAATTTTATTCAATGCCACGAATACTGAATAGCAGGGGCGTATGTTTCTGAGGAGAATTGAGAGTTGCTCAGATTCACTTATTTTTTTGTTGAGACGAGAGAACATACCATGCATAATGGAGATATAAATGATGATAGTCTCGTAATCACCTTGAGTTCTAGCGTTGATAGCAGTCAAGAGTTTGAAGTCATAATCCGTATTTCCGAAATCTCTAATAAGTAGGTTTGAGATTTCACACCACGAGAGGTCTGGTTGACGATTTTTTTGAAATCGAATCCAATGAAGGGCTTTATCAGTGAAAATTTCAAAGACTAAGTCAGCAAGGCGTTCCTTTTTCAGATTGCGGGAAACACCAAACTCTTCAATTTTTTGGAGAAAAGATTTTGGGCAGGAGTTGCCGTTATAGGATAGTTTTCTAAGTTCTGGGATTATATTAGGAGAGGACGTCGTTTGAGCAATATTTTGACAGGGAATACTCTGTTCTGAGTGTTGGTTTGTAACTAAGTGAGAAGATAAAGGGGCTTCAGGTGTTGTTCCAAGAGGAGGGCAGTGAGGAGATGCTAAGGGTGTAGTTTCCGCAGATTCAAAAAGTAGAGCTTCATATTTGTTCTCTAAAACCTTGAATCTTTCCGAAAGTCGGTTAAGTTTGTCTGTGAGAGGCGAGTTATGGTCTAAGTCGATGCGTCTAAGTCGAAAAAATAAGTGATTTTGAAATGATTCTAATCTTTTACACGCGTATGGAGAAGCTTTAGATTGTAACTGGTTGATCTTTGATTCAAAGTAATTCAGACAAGTTTCAACCTGTTCGAGATCTTCTTCAGGAGGAATGACTGACTGCAAGACCTCTGTCGGTGGTTGCGATTGACCCAGTGTTTCTGCCTGTTTTTTTAAAGCTACCAAATTTTCTCTTGGTTCCTCTAACCTAATTATAACCTCGTATTCGAGTTCAGGCTTATTTAAGTTAACATATTTGATAGGACGTGCCATAGTAACTGAGTTAAAAAAAATATATATTTTAGGTAGAAGTTAGTTAATATGAGGCCGAAATAAAGAGGTTTTAGTGACGTATGTTGTCTGTAGTTTTTAAAATTTAGAAAAAAATAAGCTTGTCAAAAAATAAGGCCTCTTGCGTTGGGCGCCAAAACTGTCACGTTACGTGGACTTACAAACCTTTTTGGAAGCCCACGTAACAAGTATGAAAGCTAAATACAAATTACAAAAGAAAAGTTAGGGTCGAGGTTCTTTATTAAGAGAGTTTCTTGACAAGCAAACAGTAGTACCTAGTTACCAGGACACGTGGTGGTTAAGTTAGGAAAGAGTTAAACGGAACCAGTGGGATCCCCAGGAAGTCGCGCCGTAGGATGTGAGGGTTCCGCAGGTAGAAATGACAGGCCGGAGGCGTGCGTAGCAGCGCGTGCGAGGAGTAAGCGTACGGGCGTACCGTCAGGGTTTAAGCCTCCGCCAGGCGCTCGGTAGGGGTGCGTGTAGCACGGCAGGCGACAACCAGGCGCGTAGTAGGGCGCGAGCAGTAGGTAGGCGCGTAGTAAAGCGCATGCAGCTGATAGGAACGTCCCGTAGGGCGTGAGCAGTGGCCGGCGCGTAGTAGGACGCGTGCAGCAGGGAGCCTTCCAAGCCAAACGCTCGGGAGGAGCTCAGCAGGGCCGTTCCGAAGGGTGGTGTACAGACGTAGCGCTTCGGGAGGCAGGTGCTCAGTAGGGGAGCCCCGCAAAGGCAGTCGTCCAGCAGGGACGCAATTCGTAGTAAAACTGACGACCGACGAGTAGGTTTAGGGACCCTCTTGAGTTGCGGGGCCGGCTGTGACCCCGCAACGGATCTGTTCTGTACTTCTTGTTTGGAAGTCGAAGGTAAAACTGATTTAATACAGCGGCTGTATCGGCTTTTATACCCAAGGGATCCCATGTTCTAGAATTACATATTATAATTTCATATTTCAAAAATTACAAGCTACCAGAGTTTCATAAGTACCTAAAAGTATACAGACTTAGCCGAAAAGTATAAAACCTAACCTTTATGGTAGTGAAAATGACTATTTAGAAGAACACAACGTTGTTGACAGATTGTCAACAGAAAATAACAAACGTATTTATTATTTTTAAGAATTTCAGGAATAGGGAAAATATAGGATTAAATACGGTTCAAATGAACAGAAACCGATAATAAAAGTAATCACGAAATCAAAAGCAGTGTACAGAAGTATACCCTTTCCTAGAAGTTGGGGTTACAAGAACCAAGAGAGTGAATCAATGATGTAAAGAAAGCCTAAAAAGACGTAAGATGGCAATTGCAAGGTCTTGCATTAAGTGATGTGACCTACATGTGCAACGCAGATAAAGGTAAATGCTACACAGCCTCCGAACTTTCCCGTTATCAATTGACGTGTTGGCATGGCAACACTAGCCATGTAAACACTTACAGTGATAACTCCTACCTATTTTAATTGGAATTAATTACTTACAAGTTGAAAGTATCAGTGAGTCTGCACACAATAGCAGCAGAAGACAATAACAACTATTTATTCACACGGAAATAACACACTAGAGGCACAAATAACAAAATGAAACATCGGTAAGATCCATATCATAACCGTTAAACGCCTAATCATTTTTAAAAACGATGAATAACTTGAATTGTTTGTCGGTTTTCGGCAATAAGTAACGGGACCTCAAATAACTGATTGGTTACCGATTGACAACTGACGCACTGACAGTGATGGCTACGTTCCGATACACTCATACAAAAAATTTTGTGTTACCAGCACAAAGTAAAATCGGATACTCAACTCGATTTTTTATAATCGATTCAACACAAAAATGGGACCTACAAGAAATGTATGCGCGGGATGCCGCAATCCTTTTCAGAAGCGAAATGAGTACTTGGCATGCTTCTCAAGTAAACTAAAATATGATTTAGCTTGTGCCAATTTCGATGCTAAGATCTATACATCTATGGATTCCCAGCAAAAATGCAAATGGATATGCCCAGAGTGCTGCTGCAAACAGCCTGAAACTGACAATTCAAATACGCCAGCGCGCCCAACTTCATTGGGAGCGGCCGTGGTCGCAGATGCTGCGAACTCAGAAGTTACGAAGGAAACTATGGAAAAGGCAAAGGCAACAACACGAAGAAATACTAGAACACAGGCATTGGCCATTACCAAAACGAACCCGACAAGTATACATAGTGACGAAGAAGGGCTTCATGATCACAATAAATACCTAAAGCTTATGTGACAAGGATAAAATATCTTTAGTTTAAAATAAAATCTATGAAAGAGAACTGCAAAAGAATCCAATTAAAATACGACAACATTAAGTCAACTTATTCCAAATTAAATGAAGAAAACGAATCTCTTAAAATTCTTGTGAAAGACAAGGACGAGGCCTGTAATCAGCTAAAAATCCAACTAGACAGATTCGTACATGACAATAATGATCTCACACTACAAACAAGTAATTTGGATACAGACAACATTGACATTTTAACACCACTAAAATCCAAGATTATTAAGCACGAGCAACAAAATAGGAATCTGGCGTCCAGAATAGAAGAATTAGAAGAAGAAAAAATGGAATTGTTAAAGGAAATTAAAAGTATCACGGAACTCTCAGGAGACGACAATATAAGACATGAACAGTCGAGAATTACAACACTAGAAGAATGTAACAAGAAATTAAATAAAGAAATTAATAAACTAGTACGTCGCCTAAGTAATATTACTACTAATTACCAAAAGCTACAAAGAAACCTCAAAATATTAAAGAAGAAAGAAAATACTATCTTGCAGGTCCAGCGATCTATAAAATTGCTACAAAAAAAGGTAGAGCAGGTTACCAACAAATTGGACAGCACAATTAAGATTGATTCTTCTTCTAGGGTCAAAACTAATAATACACAAACAAAAGAAGTCCCGCAGAGCAGCTTTGTGACACTAGAACATCCTATACAACGAGAGAGTAACAGTTCTGAGGATAATGAAAAGAAAATGAAGCCTAAACTTCTCATTGTATCGGACCTGCATGGTACAGAACTGGCATTCGTACTCAACAAAATAAGGAAAAAGGACTATGACATATGCACTGATGTTATCTACCTGGGCACGACTAAACGAGTACTGATGAATATAGCTGAAAATATTTTTCAAAACAGGACTCTGTAGTGATCATGACTGGAGGGAGTGACTTAAATCATCATACCCCTAATAACGTACTTAAGTATATAGACGATGCAATTAAGACTGTTTCACATTGTAACGTTATTGTCTGCACTATACCTACCTGTATTAATAATAATGATTATTTCTTTAATGGATTTATAAATGAAATTAATAATGCATTTCAAAAGCTAATATGTAAATATAGTCACGTGTTTATTGCATGCATAGGAGAAAATTTGACAAACTAGAATAATTAAGAATAAGAATAATTTATTGAAAAAACCTTATTGCTAACGTTACATTGTGCTTGCACTGTTTCATGTTAGGGGAATTCATTAAATGCGCCTGAACTATGATTACCCTGTATCTCAGGCAAAGAGATATTATATTAATAGGAAAGCAATTTTACAAATTAAAATCATACACATCAAAGACATAAATAACGAATTATCTTACAACATAAATAATGTGTGCATATCAAACTAAGAATATTTATTTCATCATATTTCATTTACGTACGGGATTGCAGTGTCAGCGTCGACAATGGCTGCAGACTAGGTCATCGAGTTAATTTTATTTTTAGTGGACTTTTACCTTAGTGCATAATAATATAACAGCATACATTGCAGTTAGTTGATAGATTTACGGTTTACTAACAATTAAACAAACAAAACGGAATAAAAAATGTCGAGTTGGTAATACAAATATTGGTGACAGATCTATTATATAACATTTTATCGGCTTATTTGGGTAACCTACAATATAATTAAAACATCGTAATTAAACATCAAAAAGATAGTGAATTGTCTGATACTGAGGCCGCTTCATAATCAATAGAATTTATATATCGTCGTTCGGCCATTTTCCTGGCGGGGCATTCAGTGTCTCCTGTTTTATGATCGTTGGGCTCTTTAAACAGTTTGCATGTTGCGCATGTGGGAGGGTCTGCCTTGTTTGGGCACTCCTTGTCCGAGTGCCCTATCTTGCAGCAATGTCCGCATGTGTGTTCTGGTTGCTTACATGTCTTGGCGGCGTGGCCAAACTGCTGGCATTTGAAACATCTAGTGACAATCGTGAAGTCTCTAACAGGGCACGATGACCAATTGATGAAAACTCGGTTCTGGGATATGAGCGCTTTGCGTACAAGGGCTGGAACTTCTATGACGTAGTTACACGTCTCGGCATTCTTTCTTCCCGACTTATGGCTTAATTTAATACTGGCTAAGATGTTGTCCCTAGTTAAATCCGGAAGCTTGTCGGCAAGGTTTTGTTCATATAGGCAACTATAAACTTCTTGTTCTCGCAGAGCTGACGGCACGCCGACTATTACAATCCTGGGCCTGCGCTTGTAGGGCTCATCGACGGTGAGATCCGCGGAAGTATTCTTAAATGTCTTTTTCAGTTTTTCAATGTCGTCCTTAGAATCAGTGCTGATGATGACACCGCCATTTTTTACTTTACGTAGTGCTCTCACGTGCAATTTCATTTGCTCAGGATTAATAATTTTTTGTACCAAGGTTTTCGTGTCCTCGCTTGATTTTGATTGATCGTTAGGGTAAATTGCTACTGAGCTCAAGTTGCTAGGGCGGATTTGAGTTTTGCTGTTAGTTTTCACCATATCGGCAAAGGAAAGTGTATCTGTCGTAGGCCTGTTAGAGTTATCGATACTATTCTTTAGGGCTCGGAGACGGTCTGATAGGTCTTGTTTTTCTTCAAGGTCTACTAGAGTGCACTGGTAAACAGTTGCTCTCTGCTTGAGCGATTGGTAAAGAACTGCGATGTTTGCGGAACCGTGAGTTACCTTACGGCAAAGGTTGTGGACCCTTAGTTTTTGTTCAGAGTTCAATTTACCTTCCGTCGAGATGCTGGAAATTTCATTAAGGCACTGCTCTATGGTGCTCATCCAGTTCTGAATCTCTGGCGTTGATACCGCGTCAAGGTTTGTCTGGTCTCTCGTGCTCGGCGGTTGGGCATTGTCCTTCGCGGTGTTGGAAGGCACAGGTGATGATGGAGGGCTACGGTGCATTTTAGAACTTTTAGTAAAAGGGCTATTATCACCCATTACACTGTATTAGGTTAATATATCACTATAAAGTCATAATGACTCGCACTGCACACGCAAAACAACGAACGCGTGACACAGATAGTCCAAATCGAGGTCAATACTTTTTGCACACGATTTTAATTTGCAAAAATTATTACAACACGTCTATTCGCATCGACAGTCTGAGACAACCTCCAACTATGATTATAAAGATGGTTACAAATTAAACAAAAAAGGCAAGTATAAAATATGTCTTACAATTAATAAATCACTTAAATTAATCAACGAAAAAATGTACAATAGCCTTACTTTTTTATGAATAATGACATCTCTCAATCACATACAATAGTAGAAAACAATGTATTTTTCCTTATGCACCTCAACATAAACAGACTTAGAAACAAATTGCTTAGCTTAGAATCATATTTAGAATGTGAAGTACAACAGAATCCCACTGTCATTGCAATTACAGAGACATGGCTTGAACCTGATGAATCACAATCTATTAAGCTACCAGGCTACTGTGTAGCTGTGGATGCAACACGTATTATCTCTAAAGGTGGAGGGACACTTGTTTTTGTTAGAAATGACATAGCACAGAATTGTACGCCACTAGAGACATCTTTGTATTATAAAGAAAAAAACTGTGAATTGTGTGGCATTTGTATTGAAATGGATAGGAAAACCATCTTTGTTATAGTTATATATAGATGTCCACAATCCAACTTCAAGCAATTCATACACAACTTAGAGCAATTTTTACACCATTTTAATAAACATAACGTCCTTATATGTGGTGATTTTAACATTAATATAGCAGACACTTCATCCCAAAATGCAAAACAGTTTCTACAGATCTTACTTGAACACAATCTAAAACCAACAATTATACGACCGACACGAACCACACATGCGACTGCTACAACTATAGACAACATTTTCACTGACATCAGTAACCATACTAAATCAATGGTCTTGCCGTGTTCATTTTCTGATCATGACGTACAGCTTATATCCCTCAATAGTTTCCTGAGTGACAAAAAATCAAATAAGGTAGTTAAGAAAAGGAGATACACTAAAGCGGCAAATCAGAAATTTAGAAATGCTCTTGAAATTATCAATTGGCACGAGGCTTTACTCAACTTAGATCATAATCAACAAATAATCAAATTCTATGAAATCATGTACGAACTTATAAACCAATACTATCCAGTCAAAAGGATAATTATTAAAAATAATACCTATAAGAAATGGCTTACACGCAGTATTAAGAAATCCTGTAAAAAAAAAAGAAGGATGCTTATTAGTCTAAGACATAGACATGACGATGAATTATACGCTTATTATAAATTATATCAAACAGTACTTAAAAAAACACTCACTACAGCAAAAAGGGTCTATACGAGAAAAACAATAAAGA
This sequence comes from Epinotia bilunana, assembly GCA_947049275.1. Classification (NCBI taxonomy): domain Eukaryota; kingdom Metazoa; phylum Arthropoda; class Insecta; order Lepidoptera; family Tortricidae; genus Epinotia; species Epinotia bilunana. The sequence continues at coordinate 27,494,579 of OX346256.1, forward strand.
ATGCCAAATGTAAATCGAAAGCGATATGGAATCTAGTGAACGAAAATACCGGCAAACCTAAGTTGCTTAAACAATTAAACTGGAAAATAAAAATAGGCGATCAAATAGTGAGAGATCCCAAATGCATAAGTAACACTTTTAACAACTATTTTATTGATATTGGCAAGTCAAATCGATGTCATCCTAATAATGACTTTAGTATATTTCTCAACAAAAAAAAGAAGTCGATAGTACAAAATCCATGTTTCTGTCACCAATATTAGAATATGAAATTATAACAATTGTAAAAAAAATTAAAAATAGTAATGCATGCGGGCCTGACGATATACATACCTCCTTAATAAAAAATAATATTGATATACCATTAACACATATATTTAATGAACACATTAACGCCGGGGTCTTCCCTAGCGTACTTAAGCACGCAAAAGTAATCCCTATTCACAAAAAGGGAAATCTTATGGATGTCGGTAATTATAGGCCTATTTACTTATTATCTGTCATATCCAAAGTTTTGAAAAATGTCTAGCTATAAGAATAGAAAAATACCTTAATAATCGAAACTATCTGTCAATAAATCAATATGGGTTTCGTAAAAATAGGAATATAGTGTTGGCGGTAACAGGTCTGGTCACTGAAATCATGAATAATCTTAATGATGGTATGAAGTGTGCTGGTATATTCTGTGACCTCAGTAAGGCTTTCGATTGTGTAGACCACAAAATATTATTACATAAATTAGAATATTACGGAATACGCGGCTCTGTACATTCTTTATTGTCCTCATATTTATGCAACCGTCAGCAATATGTTGAGCTTAGGCATACAGATGATGTTGGAAACGAAGACTCTGTAAACTCCGATGTAAATATTATCAAATGTGGAGTTCCACAGGGATCTGTTCTCGGACCACTGCTATTTATCATATTTATCTATGATTTACCAGACAATATCTCCTGCGGAACTCCATACCTATATGCCGATGATACCAGCATTGTATTTAAAGTTGAAACTTACGATGTACTGAACAATGTGACAAAATAGGGCTGGAACAGTATATGTAACTGGTTTGATGCAAATGGCTTAAGGTTGAACTATGAGAAGAGCTTTTACATGACGTATAGGCGTGCTGTTAATTCCGATGACTGTATACTAGAACTGCCGATAAGCAAAACAGATTCAATACGTATTCTTGGAATTGTGCTGGATCCATATCTTAGATGGCACAATCATATTGATTATATTTCAAAGAAACTCGCAAAAGCATGTTACTCGATTAAATCGATGGCAAAAATTGCAGATGCCAATACACTTAAAATAATTTATTTTTCCTATGTAGAAAGTCTCATTCGGTATGGTATAGAAGTATGGGGCAACAGCACTAGTGTCAGCAAAATACTTCTCATGCAAAAAAAGTGCCTACGATTTATAGAAAGATGTTTCCCCGTTACACATATATCACTTTTCACGAAGCATTGTATCAATACGGTTATTGCACTGTACATTTATCAAATATCCATTTATGTTTACAAAAATAAAAGCTCTTACAAGACGATTCACCAAACGCAAAATTACGCGCTTAGAAGAAATTCTGATCTGGCACTACCCAAGTCCAACTTCATTCAATACAAAAAAAGTATTAATTATGTAGCTGTTCAAATATACAATCATCTTCCAAACCACATAAAACAATTGGAAAAGTTGAGCGTTTTCTCAAACCAACTAAAGACATACCTAGGTCAGAGACCATTTTACAGCCTTAACGAATTTATTGCTAAATTATTGGACTAAATATTATCAATTGCTTTATTTTTTATTTTACTTTTTTATTTGTGTTAATATGCTACCTGGCATGTCTGCTTTGGTGATGTAGTTCTTTTATAATTTTAAAATGATTTGTGCCTAACACACTGCACTATGGTTCTATGTTATTTTAATCGAAACATTGTAAATAATTGCTGAGACATCCAAAGATATTTTATTATTATATGTATAGTTGTTATGTTGACGTCGGACATGTTCTGTATCTTTTTATTATTATTATTTTCTTGTTTTTTGTTTTGTGTGTGTTTGTTTTGATGTATAATTTTTTTTGCATGGTATTTATTATCTAATAAGGCAAAATAAAGATCTGAAATCTGAAATCTGACGTTGTCAACACTTTCGCTTGCTGAAGCGAATATAAACCTTAATGATATGTCCATCTCTCAAGCAATAAATGAGCGAAATTGTACGCGAATCAAATTCCTTGACTGTACATCTACGATAAGATGATTCTATGTCAGAGCAGAGTCTATGTCATGGTGGTGCGGCACTTACGTTAGTATTTAGTTTATTACTTTATATTTTATCAATTAAAATTTCACTTTTTTGGTAAAATTCAGCACAATTCTATCACCGTAGCGAAAATCGTGAATAAACCTTATTCATTAAACTATTTTATCGTAATACATATATTATTTTTGGCCTTTAAAGTTTGTCACTCTAGTACCACCCAGGGGACACGTGCAGGTTTCTGGTAGGTAGCTCCTCCGGATGCGAGTAACAGTTGTACCCCCTTTGTCAAGTGAGTGGGCAACTCGACTGTTAGAAGTTTTTATGCCGCCCGAAGGCCTCTAACTCGGCTTAACGACTACTATCATAGACAGCAGCCGGGATCAACTGCTTAGCGTGCCATCCAAAGCACGGAAGCGCTCATTTATGTTAGAAAGAAAGAAAGAAAGAAAAACATTTATTCATGACAAGAAGTATGATTAAAATGTTTAAAATTAAAAATAAAACTAAATCTAAAACATTGCATGAAATCAATCAATTCGTGTCACGAAAAGGTCCCGCCTCAGCATAATGCCGACTCAAGAGCCGGCGCTGACCACCACTCAAACATCACCCATCCAAAGGCTGACCGCTACCATCTTTGCTTAACCTGCGTTATCGTTTCCGATTCGCAGGCGCCGGCTATGAGCGCGTCGAAATTAAATAAATTCATTAAACATTAAATGCCTGTTAGTCTGTCAAGCGAGTCGTGTTGCTGGAAATTTTGCTACTAATATTATGAATGCTAAAATTTGGACCTCATTCACGCAAAAATGGCTTAACGGATTAAAATGAATTTTGGTATACATATATATACTGTATAACCTGGATTAACATACGAGTATATAATACTTTTTATTCCGGGAATCATCGTCTAAGGGGGGAAAGTTTGTAAGGAGCTACGATATAAAAGCTCCACGCGGACAAAATCGCGGGCAGAAGCTATTTTATCTATATGTTTATGGTCGTCTAATACCCATAGTACAAGCTTTGCTTAGTTTGGGACTAGGTCGATTTGTGTAAAATTGTCCCCTAATATTTATTTATTTATTAAAGTAGCAGTCTTTAGGCAGTCTTTTAGCAGTCTTTAAGAGTCTGTATACAGCCGTTTGCTGAATTCGCTAAACTTTTTGAGGTCATATCTCACTAAATATTCGATTTTTACATTAAATATATATTGGATTGATAGTCTTCTTAGGAATAAGTGGAAAACATTTTATAAGTTACATATTAAATTGTTGAGTAAAACCGTATTTCCATCCAATAACTTTTTAGTAAAACACACGAAGAATCGCCAGTATTTTTGGCCATTTAGCACATTATTTCAAAACATGAAAACATAATAAGAAACTCCAGTTCAAGTGCTATTCGAAAATATAAAAATGTATTTGTGTAGAAGTAAATTTCGGCATAAATTTTTTTTCAAATCACCCTAAAATTCGTAATAAAACACCGTGCACGGCGCTCGATGCGGCAGTCTCCGCCAAGCGGTTCGAGGGAACGGTCACATCGCTCGTCGATTTCAAGGTTACGTGGCTATGGGCGCTTGGGCTAGCGGGAATTATAGCGCGACGAGGCAGTCTTGATAATTTGTTAAGTAATGTTTTTTGTTACTTTTGACTTTTTATATGAAATTGCATTTGTATTTGACAAAGGGGGCCCGTTAAAAAGACTTAGATTTTTTTTTACCAAAAGTGAAAAATATATAGGAATCATAAAAAACTTAGAAAATTTTCAATCAAAACGCTAAAATAAGCATGTTTTATAGAAAAAACTTTTCTCTAAAATTAAAAATGGCGGAAATATAGGGCTTCAAAGATTCTGTTTTTCAGGCACTAGTTTTCGTCAAAGTGGTGTCATTATGACACCTATTTTAAATGATAGTTTCGTGTAGAACACATTAAAATAAGCTTCTTTTATTTGGAAAACTTTTCTCTAAATTGAAAAATGGCCGAAATATAGGGCTTCAAAGATTCTGTTTTTCAGACATAAATATTTTAAATGATAGTTTCGTCTTTCGTGTAGAACAGGTTGCGGATGTAGGTATTTGGGGGGGGGGGGAGTTGTGGGAGGTTTGCTAGGGGAGGGGGGGATACTTTTTTTTTGATGTTGTTAAGGTAGCTGGGACTTGTAAAATTTTCGATGAATGTTGTGACTTCGCGTAGCTCCGACGCTGCGGGAACAGCAGCCCTTCCGCCGCCACGGCGGGCAAGGGCTGCTGTCCCTCCGCGCCTCCGTTCTCTTTTATATACACTCTAGGGGTAGGGCAGACAAGACCACGTGGATGGTGGGGTGCTCCGATTCGGGTTGCCCATACAAAACGTGTTTATTTTACATAAATCCGCGCGGGCACACCGCGCGATCGGGCACCGTGGTGAGCGGACATGCCCTGCGCTCTGCGTATTTTTTCGAAGTTTTAAAATATCAATCTTTGAAGGCGTCTATTTCGGCCATTTTTCATTTTAGAGAAAAGTTTTTCAAATAAAAGAAGTTTATTTTAATGTGTTCTACACGAAACTATCATTTAAAACAGGTGTCATAATGACACCACTTTGACGCAAACTATTCCAAGTATCTGAAAAACAAAATATTTGACGCCCCATATTTCCGCCATTTTTCATTTTAGAGAAAAGTTTTTCAAATAAAAGAAGCTTATTTTAATGTGCTCTACACGAAACTATCATTTAAAATAGGTGTCATAATAACACCACTTCACTCGAAATTTTTTTTAAGTCCCCGGCCCCCTTTATCATAGTCCAACCAATATTTTCATTGTACTACTAACATTTGCATAAGCCGTTTGTGATATTTCCAATTAACGGAATCTTATTCCTATTGCATTTTATGACCGCTGTCCTAGTGCTACTTTTTGCTTTTTGCCCATCTTTTCCTTGCTCAGATTCTTACTATTCATGTCGCTGAAGTAGTATACTATAATACAATATTTATAAATTGATCCCGCATTGATCAGGCATCCCCTCTACGGCCACAAGCTACCACCGTCCCGTCTTAGGAGCCGTAAAAGTTTTATAAGGCATACTACCGCTGCCAAGCTTCCCCCCTCTAGGAACATACTCGCACACTGGCAGAAGACACACGCTCGTTCCGACGACTTTGTCCGTTCTGCTGAAGCGCTTCCCGCAGGACACAAACAGCCATGGCCTACCTGGAGATCCTTAAACAGACTACGCTCCCAGGTAGGCCGCAGCAAGGAAAATCTAATAAAATGGGGTATCCTGAGTGGCTCAGACGCCCGGTGTGAGTGCGGGACGACTCCTCAAACTATGGCGCATATGCTGTCCTGCCCGGCGCGCGGCGTGCCCGTACGCATGCTCCAGACAAGACCTCCGTGACGCAACAGACAGGGCGTTAGCCATCGCTAATTTCTGGTCCCGCACAATCTAACCACGGCTCAAATAGGAAACCATCGATACGAGAAGAAGAAGATAAATTGATCGGTTTTATTATTTTAGATTCAAGTATGGCGCCTAGGAAGACAAATCGTTCATTTGGTAAAATAAATACAAAAAATATATTTTGTGTCCCTAAAACATTAAAACCAGACTAAAACGAAATCTGCACAACGCTGGAATCTGGGAAGGTTAACGAATTATTCTTATTTATCTGGTGACGAAGCTTATTATTCTTCAGGAAAATTAACTGTAACAAAAAACTATACCTTAATTTCTAAATTACCTGGTATTTTATTTCAACACCTACACTAAAACCAAGAAACGAATAAGTCAGATACAAACTTTTCACCTAGAATTTTATAAACTGGAAACTGAAAACTCTAACAGTAATTAATTATCGACCGAGTGAGCGGAAGCGAATAAGGTCTCCGTTTCAGCTTGGACAAAAATGCTTTCGTATGTCTATCCGGATTTCCGGCTGTTCTCCTCTAGAGGTCGCATTTCTCAACCGATTCTCGTAAAATTTGGTGAGCAGATTCAGTAATTAATTATATAGAATTTTTTGTCGAGCCAGTTTTTGGGAATTTTTCAAAATGGCGGAGTTATGAATGAATGAATGAATGGTTTAATCATAATGAATATATTGTACATAAGGTCTTAAATATCTATACATGTTTCTTCCCATAATATATTCAGCCAGGTCAGGCATATGAAAAATTAGTTCAGTGATTTGATCACTCAGTCAATAGACCGGGATAAAATTACATTTAAATTAAGTAATCACATAATTATAGCATACTAGTGATCTAACAGTAAATATTAAACATTATTTTATCGCATACTTCATTATTAGCTACACTAAATTAGATTGATTTATATAAATAACATTGATAAAATTCTAATAAAATAAAATAATCATAACAGTTCAATATTATTCTATGTGACATGCTTCGTCAAATTTATAATTAAAAAATTCCTTAATACTATAGAAACACTTTCCAGCTAACATTTTGTGCAATTTTGATTTAAATTCATGAACAGGGAGTATTCTAAGTGCGGCAGGTAGTTTATTAAATATATTTATGCACATATTATGAGCACTTTTTTTTCTGAGTACGAGCTTGTGACTTGTTGGTAATGCTAGCCTGTGCCGTCTGTGACCTAGTTGTTTCCTTTTCTTCGATAAAGGTAAATAATTCCGAATGGAGTTTTACGAATATAGCTATTTCGTATATGTATAGACAAGGCAAGGATGGCAAATTATGTGTTATGAATAAAGGCTTACAGGATTCTCGTCTATGTACTCCACAAAGAGTTCTAATGCATTTTTTTTGGGCAACAAAGGCACGATCAGCGTCGACAGAGTTGCCCCACATAATTATACAATATCTTAGGATTGACATTGTTATGCAAAAAGACAGACTCGCGAGGTCTAAAGCCCACAGAGCCACTAGTGGACCACCAGCGGGGGAAACCTCTGTTTCTGCAGATATGTCGTTATGTGACGACCCGCAGTCGCACGCAGCACGTCTATAGCATAATCGACCGAAGTGTGTCGGGCGCTAATACCTCATGCAACATAAACAAAACTACTGACTTTAGCATGGAAATGTTTGCAAGTATACTGGACTCAAAGCTGGCCGACGTAAAGCGCGATTTAGTTATGATTGACAGGAAATTAGGAACCACAAAAAGAGAAATTTTTGAGGAAATGAAAATGAGGCGTTCGAGAGGACCTCGTAACGGCAAATAAAAAAATACAAACTCTCGAAGTGCAGAACTCGCGGCTTGACGCTGAACTATTTGCGGTAAAGAATAAACATACTCCTCCCTCAGATATTGCGGAACTGCAAAATATAATCGACCAGATGCACGCGGACTTAAACGACCGAGATCAAGCACTTCTTTTCAACGATGTCGAAATTACGGGCGTTCCTGAGCATGACAACGAATCCCCCCTGCATATAACGAAAGCTATAACGCTAAAACTTGGCATTTCATTGGAAGAACGTGATGTTGTCAGTGCGGAACGCGTAGGGCCCCTGAGAGCGGCTAGCGACGACGGCGGAGCGCGGTCGCCCCCGCGCCCCCGCCCCCTTGTGGTGCGCCTTGTACGCCGCGCGCTGCGAGACGAGGTCTTGCGCAGCGCGCGCGTGCGTCGGGGTCTTGACACCAGCGACATCGGACTGCCAGACCATACTTCATATAAAGTTTATGTCAATGAAAGATTGACGAAAGCTAACCGAAAGCTGTTTTGGCAAGCTAGACAGGCGGGCAGTGCTGCGGGCTGGAAGTTTGTGTGGCTAAGGGATGGACGTATTTACGCCAGAAGAACGGACAATAGGGACAGTAAAACGGTGCGAATTCGTTGTGAAAAGGAAATTCAGCGTGTTTTTGGAAAGGTTACAACTACAACTAGTAATGAATAGTGGAAGTATAACTTTCACAAAGTATTGTAATTTCGTTGTGTTTTTGTGTGTGTTGTATATATTGTTCATTAATTGTACATGTCGGTTCTATAAATTCTATTGCGTAAAACGTAATAAACAAAATGTGAATTGTATCTCGATTGGAAGTTTTAAGACAGAAAGTGGATGTTACATTGATTACAACTATTATTTATATAAGTGCTTTTTACACTCAGTATATTATACACATTACAGTTACTATTTCATTTCAAACTACAGAAAAATGCATACAGCCCCGTCTCCCATGATGCCTATGTATCGTCAGTATATTCCAACCCCATGAAGCGAATAAAGTCATATCATTTAACCTTAGGTCTGTTGAATGTGCGCTCCTTAAGTACGGGGCGCGACGAATTAGCCGCAACATTAGCCCTATACAACCCAGATATTATAGCGTTAAATGAGACTTGGTTAAGGCAGGGCGAAGAAGTTTTTGTGCCCAAAATACCAGGCTACGTTTTGAAAAGTAACCCTCGACAAGATGGCTCAAGGGGGGGTGGTGTGGGGTTTTATATACGAAAAGGGCTTCGGGCACAAGTCAGGCAACACCCCCCATCCCTCTTGGAACAGATGTGGCTGGAGTTAAATATCCGGGGTAAGGGGCGCTTCGCGATCGGCACTGCGTATAGGCCGGAATCTGTTTCGGTTGATAACGCTATCGACGCACTAAACGATTCCCTTGACGTGTTCGCAACATGTGGAAGCGTTTTTTTACTTACCGATTTTAATATTAATCTAGAGCTACAAGACGGGCTAAACACGAGAAAATTAACAACCTTTTTAGCATAACGAAGTTTGGAACAACTCGTAAAGGAACCCACTAGAGTCACCAAAGACACTTCCTCTATACTGGATTTAGTCATCACAGATTGCCCTAACACCTGCAAAGCAATCCACGTTCATCATAACCCTAGTCTTAGCGATCATGCCTTGATACTTGCAGAGTTAGTATTTGCAAAACCAAAGCTAGGGCCACAGTATATTTACAAACGACTATTGGGACAAATCGATCAAAACCAATTTAATACTGACCTTATAAATACGCCCTGAGGGGAGATTACAGAATTAGATGATATTAACAGTAAGGTGAATCGGTTTAACCAGATGCTTAAAATTATTTTAGACAAACATGCACCCGTCCGTCGACTACGCACCGACACTATGTCCTACCCCTGGATCACAGATACCATTAAAGACATGATGAGCTTACGTGATTCAGCTTTAAAGAGGGCACAGAAAACAAAAAAGGAAACGCATACTAATTACTATAAAAACCTACGTAACTATACAACAGGCGCGTTGGAACGTGAAAAAAATGCGTATTTCACTTTTTACGTTAATAAAAATAGGTATCGACCCAAACAAATGTGGAAACACTTGAAAAACGCCTCCTGTCTGGGTGGCACAGATAAACCTACGATTCCACATCATCTATTTAATCCGGATGAAATAAACAAGTTTTTCCTGACACTTCCAGGCAGCTCCGGCACTGATCGCGAAACCCAGGCATCCTTTGAATGTGAAATACCTACAGAACGAACATTCATTTTAAAACCATGCACAGAAAATCAAATCCTCAAAATTATTACAGCAATAAAAACAGATGCGAGTGGTCATGACGATACAACGATAGAGATGATCCGCCTTACACTAAATGTCACACTCCCTGTAATAACGCACATCATTAACTCGTCTATTTCGCTCAACATCTTCCCTGAGGCGTGGAAAATCGCCAGAGTAAAGCCGATACCTAAGTCTAACAAAACTGAAAACTACAAGGACCTGCGCCCTATCAGTATCTTGCCGGTCCTTTCTGAAATTATAGAAAAAGTAGTAAGTGAGCAACTCACAAAGTACCTCGAAGACAACAGTGTACTACCACCTACCCAGTCAGGGTTTCGAGGGAAGCATGGTACTGCAACTGCTTTGGCTAAAGTAACAGATGACGTAATTGCAGCAGCGGACAAAGGGATGGGATCAATTTTGGTATTGCTGGATTTTTCGCGAGCATTCGACTGCCTTAACCCTTCAATACTGCTGTCCAAAATGGCGTACTATGGTGTATCCTAGCCATCCTGTAAATGGTTTCAGTCGTTTCTCACGGACAGAAAACAGTACGTTGAACTGCAAACCGACGAAGGTGGAGTGGTGAAATCTAAAATAGAGAATATTAGTCGTGGCACACCTCAAGGATCAATTTTGAGTCCTTTGCTATTTATATTATATACAGCAGATCTAGTCAGATATCTAAAATACTGTATCGTCTGCATACAAATGTACACCATTTGTATGCAGACGATACCCAGTTGTATTATTCATGTGTACCTCATGACCTGGCAATGTCAATTAGTAAAATAAATGAAGACCTAGAAATAGTAGCAAAGTGGTCACTTATAAATAATCTGGGCCTTAACCCGACGAAATCACAGTTTATCATATTAGGGAATAAATGGCAAAGAACCAAAATAAAAGAGCGAGACCCGAAAATAAAAATTGGCACCGAGTCCATTGTCCGCGTTGAAAACGCAAAAAATCTCGGGATGACAGTGGACGAAGAATTACGGTACGTAGAACACATAAATATAAAAATTAGAAATGCGTTCTACCGTCTTAAAGTACTGTACAACATTCGCAAATACTTATCTGAGAAAATAAGAGAAATTCTTGTTGAATCACTAGTGCTCTCACTATTAAATTACGGTGATATAGTGTATGGTCCGAGACTATTAGCAAAAACCAAAAAAACTATACAACGGGTGCAAAATGCGTGTGTACGTTTTTGTTATAACGTCCCTAAGCGAGCCCATATCACCCCATTCCTAAACGAAAGGAATATTCTAAATATGAGTAATCGGAGGCACCTACATCTGGCCTACACAGTTAGGAAAATAATAGACCTAGAAAAACCCCAATACTTATTTTATAAATTGAAATGGGTTGAGGATACGCGCGGCAGGGTGCTTAGAAGATCTACCAAGCTAGTCATTCCTCCACACAAAACCAGTTTTTTTAGAGGCGGGTTTAAGTTTGCTGCTGCTAAAATTTGGAACGACCTGCCACCACCTTTGCGAGAACGGATTCCATTGTTTAAGTTCAAGCAGCTAGTCAAAGGCCACTTGTTAGGAATCCAAGGCAAACTTTAACCCGCTTTACACACCTCACACATTTCACACATCATACATCACACATCAGTCACATCAGACGCACAGACACACACACACCTACAAAATCTACCCTTAAAATCCACATACACGCCTATAAACACACATACACACATCACATGGCACTTTGTTGTTGACTTAGTTTATTATTTGTTTTTTTTGGTATTAGTTTAATTATTTTAATTCAACAACAATATGTTTTATAGATATTTTATTTTTATTTTTATTGAATGCATACTTTGTTTGTAACTTTTTTGTCTACGTGTGCGCTGCGACCGGCCTTTCTTCCACAGGGACCATTCTGAAAACCAGCGCTGGGCATCCAAGCCCAGCAAATGCTGAGATTGGGACCCATTTCACCGGCTAAACATTAATATTAAAGTTTAAGTTTAATTTTAAATATATCTAAAGTGTACTTTTTAGTTTTTTTTAGTTTTTCATGCAGTAGTTCTTAAGTTTATATGCGGTGTACTTATATTATTTGTATTGTATTATGTTTAGTTTGTGGCAATAAAATATCTTCATTATTATTATTATTATTTCTTAGTAAATGATATAAATAACCTACGTTTTAAGATGAGTAAAGATAAATAATAATAAATATTGGGGACAATCTTACACAACTCGACCTAGTCCCCAACTAAGCAAAGCTTGTACTATGGGTACTAAACGACGATATACATACTTATATAGATAAATAAATACTTAAATACATAGAAAACCAATATCCATGACTCAGGAAGAAATAAATGCCCATAACGGGATTCGAACCCAGAACTTCCACCTTCGAGGCTAAAGCGGTCGTCAAACAAGCAAGTACTTAAATGAATTCTGAATTTGTAGAAATTACATAAATACATTATAATGAACGATACAGTTCCAAGTTACCTGATATTTTATTTAAATACATATAGGTACATATAAATGTTAAGAAACGAAAAAGTCAGATAAAACGGTTAAGGCGCCGTAGGTTCGGCGAAGTTAAGCGAACAGAGTTTTTGAAACAATATAATGCGTCTGTCTATAATAATATGGTTTCAAAAAAATACGAATATTAATCTTGAGGCTTTTCTGCAGCGAGATCAGTGATTCGAAACGATAGAAAAAAATCACGAACATAGGTCTAAAATACACTTAAAATATTCGTAACAAATTATGCACAAAAGCTAAAAATATTAAAATTGCTTCTAAAAATCGCCAATATTTTTGAGAGAACTCAGTGATAACTTTTTTATTTATTTAAACGGCCAAAAAATGAAAATTAAAAAACATGATATCCGCGCTTCCGAGCACGCACTTCCATCTCGTTCACGCTTATGCTCAGTGAGAGGGAGAGAAGACCATGAACCTACGGCGCCTTAACGTATCAAAACTACTCTATGCTGACCTAGCCGCCTCGCTCGACCCCCACTACAATACCTGCGCTGGCGCGCTCGGAGGCGGGTAATTATACCTAGAATCGAACTTTTTCCGGGCCGATACGGACTCTAAAGAGCACCCCACTATTCACGTGTTCTTGTTCGTCCTACCCCTAGAGTGTATATGGCAGGCGGCTGGGGTGGATGACCTCACGGTAGAACAGATCAAGCATCTTGGACCTGTGGCGCTATCGTGGCTTCTGGCCTTCTTTAATGACTGCTTAGTGAGACTCAGCATACCAAGGTCATGGCGTAAATCAAAGATAGTCGCTCTGCTGAAGCCCGGAAATTCCCCCGATGACGCCAAAAACTACCGCCCTATCTCGTTACTATGCCACACCTACAAGTTGTTCGAGCGCCTGCTACTTAACCGGTTGACACTCGCAGTTGATCCCCAACTCATCCCCGAACAGGCAGGTTTCCGCCTCGGGAAGTCGTGTTCGAGCCAGACACTGAAGCTGACGCAGCATATTGAGGATGGGTTTGAGCATGGCATGGTCACTGGCGTGGCGTTTGTAGACCTATCCGCCGCCTTCGACACTGTGAACATCGGGATCTTACTGTCAAAAGTTGCAAACGCCACGAAGGATATGGACTTTGTCAGTATCCTTGGTGAACTGCTTCCTAACCGCCGCTTCCAGGTCCATCTCAACACCGGCAAAAGTCGTTGGCGACGCCAAAAAAATGGCCTCCCTCAGGGTAGCGTGCTGGCCCCAACCCTCTTCAACTTGTACACCAACGACCAGCCCAGCCCGCCAGGGACACAACGCTTTCTTTATGCAGACGACCTAGCCTTGGCAGCACAGTGCCGCTCATTTGAAGAGGTAGAGGAGACACTGTCTGAGGCATTGGACCACTTTGGAAAATACTACAAGGCCTCCGGTCAAACCCGAGCAAAACACAATCCTGCGCGTTCCACCTGCGCAATCACCACGCGCAAAGACCCCTAAATATAACGTGGGAGGGAGCGGCGATTGAACACTGCGCTAACCCACGATACCTGGGAATTACGCTGGACAGGGCACTGACGTACAAGACGCACTGTGCTAACACCCGCATGAAGGTCAGCGCACGTAACAACTTGCTCCGAAGACTAACGTCGACAAGCTGGGGATCATCTGCGCACACTGTGCGCACCACCGGGCTGGCGCTGTGCTTTTCTGCGGGAGAGTACGCCTGCCCTGTATGGCATCGGTCCGCACACGCCGGCCTGGTGACTGCTGCACTCAATGATACCTGCCGCACCATCACCGGATACCTCAAGCCAACTCCACTCAACAAGCTATACCCACTCGCGGGCATCGCCCCTCCTGAAATCCGTAGAGAGGTGGCAAGTGCCGTGGAAAAGGGGAAACAGGAGACTGACCAGCGCCACCCACTGTACGGTCACAACCCGCCATCTGCCCGTCTCAAGAGTCGCAGGAGTTTCATGCGGAACACTAGCCCCCTGCAAAGCGACCCCTCATAGCATTTATATGGAAAGCATGAATTGCCCATATATTATTACCAGGCGCTAAAGTTGTGGGTATGTATAGAAATTAGTTTTATTTATGTGTCGATATTTCCTTGTTCCTTGTTTACGTTAAGCAGTAAGGAGTGCAATCATTATTAATACGCGAGTTACAATGGAATTATCAAAGGACAGTGTTCTAAATGTATATTATAAGTCAACAAAAGGTGGATTGAAGTTGGAAATGGATGGATTTGTGTATGAAAAAAATAAAGTGATGGAGAATAAATTCTATTGGGTATGTGAGTTGCGACGAAATCAACAATACTGCTGTAATACCAGATTAATAACCTTGTTTGACGCTGACAGCAATACGCATTCACTTGTGAATGAGAAATCTATTGATCATAATAAATTAATAATGATCCAGATGTGTTTAAATCAAAAATTGCGCAATTAATTATTGATATCAAGAGAGAATCAACGTTGAACCCTTCCAAAAAACCAAGCCAAATGGTAAATGACTGCATAGCTACAACATCAGAGGCAATTACTGCGCATATTCCTACTCACCAAAACTTAAAACAAATAATATATAGACATGCGAAAAAAAACACGAAAATTGTCAAAGAACCTGAAGTTGTTGATTTTGAACTAGATTTGAGCATTTTACAAGCCGGAGAAATGGAAAGTGATTTTATTGTCAAAGACAAATTGATCAATCAGAAACGAATAATTATGTACACCACAAAAAAAATGTTGGAAAGTTTGGGACGGGCCAAATTTTATCTTTTAGATGGAACATTCAAAATCAGTCCAAACATTTTTCACCAACTATATACAATACATGGGTTCACACATTACAATAAAACATATCCTATGGTTATTGGTTTATTTACCCACAAAGATAAGGCCAGCTATGATATGTTTTTTGAAATGCTATTGGAATGCTGCGAATCGGCGGGTATTGCTTTGTCGCCGCGTTATTGCATAATGGATTTTGAAAAAGCACCACAGATGAGCATAAAAATGTATTTCGAAAATGTAGTAATAAAGGGGTGCAATTTCCATTTAGGGCAAATTATTTATAGGCGTATTCAAACCCTGGGTTACCAAAAATTATACGGGAGCCATGTCAAATTTGCTGTGGAGATGAAATGCCTATTTGCCTTATCATATTTATCGGCAGAGGATGTACCAAAATATTTTGATGAATGGCGCAGCAATATTTCGCCTGAGGCTGAAGTTATTGCTGAATGGTTCAGCAATAATTATATTTGGGGAACGAGCTCATCACCACCTAAGCACGAACCGCGTCAATGTTGTACGAAGGAATTAATTGAGCAAGATATACCAAGGACACAAAATAATGCTGAAGCCTGGCACCGTAGAATAAATAGTATTGCAGGAGCTAACCACATTGGGTCTTATAAACTATCTAATCAGCTTATTAAAGAACTAAACTTTTCTTTGATGGAAATGGAAAAGTTAAGCATTGGGGCTCCTCCCGCTCCAAAAAAAAAGAAGGTATTGGATAAAATACATCGCCTTGATGTTATCCTGAATAATCAAACTGATTATACATGCGTTGCTTTTTTGAAGGCAATAGTTGCTAATTTAAAATTAGCATAATTATTTTGAGGAATAATCCTGAATTGCCTTTGCATGTAAAGACTATTTTGCATGTCATAAATAAAACAATTCTACAGTATATATGTGTTGTGTGTTTTTTTGTATTCTTATTTAATCTATTCCTATTATTGATATTAAAACAAGTTTTCTGCTCTTCTATAAAAAAAACAACCTCGAAGACGGAATTTCCGTCCGGAACTTTCGTCTTCTAACCTATCTGCGATCCAAGTCGGTTTTGCCACTAAGTCCCTGTTCCCTACTGTCTACGTGATTCGTGAAATTCCGTAGTAATAGGTATTGTACAATTTCTCGCTTGGCTCGTGCGTTTTAGGGTCGTCGCTTCGCTCGTCGTACCTACACCGACCTTGCCTTAGAACGCTTTCCGCGCTAGTTGTCACCTAGAGCAGCACGGTTCAATATTTGCACGGCTTCGACGAAACGTATATTCTGGCACATAAAATTATGCAAAAATAAAGTCGGCGATATTAGTTGTATGCTTCAAGAAATTCGACGGAATATTGAATTACAGAATAGTAATATGGCCGAATTTACTTCGCTGAATTTTACGTAGCAGAACGTTCTGCTACGTAAAATTCAGCGAAGTAAATTCGGCCATATTACTATTCTGTAATTCAAAATTCTGCCAAATGATTGTTATGCGACATGATAGTTATGCTAAGTATATAATTATGCTAAAGTATCATTCGGCTAAAAATGTTTCTGCGATAACTGTTATGCGGAGTGTATTTCGGACAATCGATATTATGCCAGATAAAGGGAACCCGGTACTACCAAATATCTCGACAACTATTTGCGGTGAAAGAGTTTCGAGACTTGGCCTCTTTTTTACATGGAATGGTTTTTTATGGGATCTTACTTCTTTTTGTAGGTTATTGTGTCAGAATTCTTGTCCCATTTACTGC
The DNA here is from genome assembly GCA_947049275.1 of Epinotia bilunana. Classification (NCBI taxonomy): domain Eukaryota; kingdom Metazoa; phylum Arthropoda; class Insecta; order Lepidoptera; family Tortricidae; genus Epinotia; species Epinotia bilunana. The sequence goes on from OX346256.1 coordinate 27,511,357, forward strand.
AAATATAACTTTGTAATCAAATATGTTTATATGGGATTACAAAGTTATGTATGCAGTGTATCTAGAAAACTGGACTTTAATTGCATTTTTTTTCAGCGTTCCCTTGATTTATACACTAAACACTAATTGTATTCTAAATTTGAAGCTTTTATGTCTGCTAGAAGTGCCTTAGACTTTTGATGATCGGTGAGTCAGTCAGTGAGTGACAAAATTAAGAAACTGACTCAAATCAAATCAAATCAATTATTTATTCTGCAAATAGGCCACAAGGGCACTTTTACATGTCAAATCGTAATTTACAATAAAATAATAATAATAATCTTACACAATAGTAATTTAAATTATATATAAAAGGTTAACAAACTAAATGTCACTAAGTTAATGTAATCAAAACAAAATTGCAAAATATGACCATTACATTCGATATAAGATCTGTATCAGCATTAACAAGAAGTTAATCATATTAATTCAGTATTCCAGAGATGTAAAAGGTCTGAGCTTCCAAATACAAATAATAATTATTCTAATATTCTAAGAGATGTATACGGTCTCTAAGCGTCAAAACAAAAAAGGAACAATGATGTGATATTGTCAGAGATGTACAGGGTCAATAACAATAAAACGTGTCAAGATCAGAATGATGTCTCTCGTCAATACGATAATAATAATAATAACACTAGTATGTAATTAGTTAACTATGTACTATGCCCTTGCAAGCATGAACAGTCCGGACTCCACAAACAGCACCCGATCACGAGTATGACGCATATCTCAGCCATCGCCTCCCTCAACCATATTTTAGGGAAGGTCGCGACCCGATCAACGAAGCCACCGTAAGCAAAGCCCTTTAAGCGAGCATGACATATTCAAGCCACCAGACATTGATAATAACAAAGATTAAGCGACTTGTTCGGCGAGAAACAACATTACGTGCTCTCTTCTTACATAAAACGGAACAGTTATTTCAGGTAGGTACTTATAATGATTACGTGTATTTAGGTATATTCCTAATAGAATTAGACTACTACTGGCTTAAAGGCATTTTTGTCGTTTAAGAAATCGTTGACAGTATAATACGCCTTGCTCAGCAAATTACTTTTAACATGAGACTTAAATTTACTGAACGGTAAATTAACAATTTCGGTGGGTATTTTATTGTAAAAACGTATGCAGTTCCCCACGAACGACGTGCTAACCTTGCGGAGACGACTAGCCTTCACTGCGATCTTGTTTTTACTTCTGGTGTTGTAGTCGTGGATATCACTGTTGAGTTTGAACTCATGAAGGTTTTTCCGCACATACATGATATTCTCAAGAATGTATTGGCATGCTACAGTAAGAATGTTTGCCTCCTTAAATTTGTCCCTGAGAGAATCTCGAGCTTTTAGTTCGTATATGGAGCGTACAGCTCGTTTCTGTAGCACGAATATGGTCTGGATATCAGCTGCTTTCCCCCACAACAGGATTACGTAGGACATAACACTGTGGAAGTAACTGTAGTACACCAGCCTGGCCGTCTCAACGTTTGTTAACTGTCTTATGCGTCTTACTGCATAGGCTGCCGAACTAAGTTTTCCGGCTAGGGCGACGATATGCGCATGCCATTGTAGTTTTGAGTCCAAGGTGATACCTAAAAACACTGTTTTATCTTCAAATTCCAGTTCATCGCCCTTTAATTGGATCTTGGTATTGTTTACCTGCTTGACATTAGGTAAAGTGAATCTGATACACTTTGTTTTCTTGGAATTTAGCAGTAAATTATTTGCTGTAAACCATTTCACAACAGTGTTGACCGCATCATTAATACCATCGAAGCTTTTCTCTTTCCTGTCTACCTTGAAGATAAGCGACGTGTCGTCAGCGAATAACACTATATCATGTTTATCTTGCAACACATTTGGTAGGTCATTTATGTAAATCAGAAATAGAAACGGACCCAGAATCGAGCCTTGAGGAACACCAAGAGCAACAGTTATCCCTGCTGATTGGGTCCCATTGATGACTACTCGTTGTGTTCTCTCCGAGAGATACGATGACACGAGATCAAGAGCACCGTTTTTAATCCCATAATGTCTCAACTTTCTGATTAAATTCTCGTGATCAACGCAATCAAATGCCTTTGATAAATCACAGAACACTCCAATTGCATCTTGAGCCTCTTCCCAGGCATCAAAAATATGTTTAATTAGTACCACACCGGCATCAGTGGTAGAGCGACCCCTAGTGAATCCGAACTGATTGGTATTGAGCAGTTTATTGCAACTAAAGTGGGACATAAGCTGATGAAGAATAAGCTTCTCAAAAACTTTACTTAGTGCCGGTAGTATTGATATTGGCCTGAAGTTGGTAGGGTCAGTTTTCGTTCCTGATTTAAACAACGGGATAATTTTACTGTGTTTCATGAGGTCAGGAAATACTCCAGTATCAATACTTTTATTGAAAATATCAACTAAGAAAGGTGCAATTGATTCTACAATGGAATGTAATACTTTGACTGAACGGCCCCAAAGATCTTCAGTCTTGTTCAGGTTCAACAATTTAAACGCTTTTATAAGAATTGGTGGGGTCACGAGAGTAAATCTAAAGATTTCTGTACATTCCGTTACATTTGCTTTCAACAACGATTCAGCGGCATCTGGTGATGAGTTTAAAGACTTCGTGGTCTCAACGGGTATGTTAGAAAAGAACCGCTCAAAATGATCCGCTACTTCATGGTCAGAACTTACTAAAGTATCATCAATTCGTAGGCTGTAGTGCGGATCTCTTATCTTGCATTTTCCAGTTTCAGTGTTGATAACTTGCCATACAGTTTTAACCTTATCATTGGAGTTCTGAATCTTTTTTGACAAGTAATCGGCTTTGGCGGCGACACACATCAACTTAAAAGATTTCGAGCAGTTCTTAACATACTCTAGAAATTCCGGTCTTTTATCAGTAGTTCTCGAATCGTACAATTCGTAGAGACGGCGTCTTTTTTGTGAATATCTGGGGTAGCCCAGTCGCTAAATTTAGTCTTGACCTTGCTTTGAATTTTCCTTAAATTAAAACAGGCATCAAATTCCATTTTAATACAGTTAAACAAATGACACACAAACGATTAGGACATTCCTGAGTAAATTGAAGATAACGTAATCGTTTCGCAATATTATGATTGAATAAATCTAATCTCTTTTCGGAAATAGGTCTGCACATGGTGTCTCGTGGAACTTTGTCCGTTTTCCCGCTGAAGGAGACTTGTTGTCCACAGTGGTCAGAACTCAGGTTGTTTATAATAGATTTATTAACTGCATCCTGATTACTGAAAACGTTATCTATACATGTGGCACTGTTTGCTGTAATTCGAGTAGGTTCACAAAACAGGTTCACTAAGTTAAACGATTTAAAAGTATTACTAGACTCACACATATGGGAGATTTCTCGAGTAAGTTAACATTAAAATCACCACACACAATAACACATTTTGTACTTAGAAAAATACTACTGAGCACTTCATCCATAACTGACTCGAATAGACTATAATCCGCGGATGGAGGTCTGTATACGCATACAATTATGAATTGATCCAATTCAACACAATAGAGTTCTATTTGGCGCTCGATGGATTTGTCAACAATATCTTTACGTTCCTTACTTTTCAAATTGTGTTTTACCATTATCAACTAGTTATAAATCTTAAACCGCTGGTTCAAATTGAATGAAATTTGAAATATATCGTGGTTATACAATGCGTGCTTGGTTAATGAAAATGCAGGCTTCTAGTTTTATTCACAACGTTCTTTATTTGCTAACTAAATAAAATTTTGTGCCTTGGCAATTACACAATACTACATAGTTTTAGGTATCCATAAATGCAATAATAATAATAATTATAACCATCATTATTAAATGCAATAAAGTTGTGTGATTGCCAAGTTGCAGAATTTTATTTAGTTAGCAAATAAAGAATAAGAATTCCTAAGACTTGGTCCTACAAAATATCTCACAAATATAAAGGTGAATGTTCAACACATTTGTACACAGAGGATTACGTAGTATGAATGTTCGTTGAGAATATAATTTGAACATTCTTTATACGTTAGTGGGTACAAGTCAACGGCCAAGTCACACAACATTAACTATAAATAATAAAGAAATCGCAGTAAGGAACCTTAAACTTGGCACGACTTTGTCTAGATTTCATTACTTTTTAGAGATAAACAAGCAGCTCCATCGAGACTTGGCTAGTTTTTAACAGAATGTTTTTGATGGGATTTCACTTCTTTTTGTAGAAACGTTGGCTTATTGATATATTTTATTAGATTTTCTTAGATGGTGTGTCCCACTACGCTGGATTTTTGCAATGACAATCGATTTTTTATGTACCAATGGTAGAAGGGGGCATTACCATATCTCTAATACAGCTGAGACCCGCTGAGGGTTCTTCATCAGATACTTCAGACCTTCGATTTTTGACATCAAATGAATAAGGAAGTTGAATATTTTTTGTAAAGGCGGTATAGATATATCTCTAATAGTTTGGTTGGGCTCTTGTGTTTACTAATCAGGGTCACCAGGTACTCCAGAGCTTCGATTATCCTAGTTTTTATAGTTTTCCCTTTATGTGGCCATTAAACCCTAACTCTGTACCAAATTTCAGCTCTCTGAGTTTATGGGAAGGACTAGTTCTATTTTGATGATCATGAGTGAATGAGTGAGGTGTCATAAATGCGAAACTTTGCTTTCGCTTAACTTCGGAACTAAGTTTTAGGTATGCAAAAATCCATAAAAGCAGTAAAGTTGTGTGATTGCCAAGTTGCAGAATTTTATTTAGCTAGCAAATAAAGAATAATAAGAATGCCTGAGACTTGGTACTACCAAATATCTCACAACTTTTTGCGGCGGAAGAGTTTCGAGACTTGGCCCCTTTTTTACATGGAATGTTTTTATTATTTAAATAAAACAATGTCGTTCAGTTGAAAGCCTTACGGAGAAGAAATTTATTTTAATCGTCCGTTACAAGTTATATGTCAAAAGACAATATAGACCGTACACACAGTCATACCAACATACAGAGTGTTTATTTGATGTTACTATACTAAAATATTCATCTCAACACCCCAACTACAGCAAATAAACTAAACATTTTTTTAAAAAAATCGAAAAATATTTTTATTGAAATACAGATTGACTACCCCTGACTTACTCCCATAGCTTCTATACATTTATAATGCTTAATAGGGCATAAAGCCTTTGTGAGTATGTCAGCAGGCATAGAAGTTGTTGGCACATACTGTAAATTAATTATTTTGTCACTAACTGCATCTTTAACAAAATAATATCTGATATCTATATGCTTACTTTTTCTATGACAAGAATAATTAGCCACCAACTTTTGTGCACTCTGACTATCGTTATACAAAGGTACAGTACATAAATCTCCTGTGATTTCACATAGCAAAGCTCTTAAATACATAGCCTCTTTACTTGCCTCTGTTATAGACATTAGTTCAGATTCCATACTGGACAAAGCGACAGTCCTCTGCTTCTTGCTCTCCCAAGAAACAGCTGATCCTGACATTAGGAAACAATAACCAGTAAAGGACTTACGATCTACAACATTACTGGCCCAATCAGCATCAACATAGCCTTCAAGCTCAACTTTACTATTCACATATTTTAAACACAATTTTTTTGTTTGCTTTAAATACCTAATAATACGTTTTGCATAGTTGCAATGTTCATTTGTATGACATTTATTAAATTGACTAAGGAAACTGACACTAAACGAAATATCTGGGCGTGTCAAAACAGCAAGGTATAATAAACTTCCAATCAGCTGTTGATATGGAATTTCTGTATCACAATTCTCACATTTCTCAAGATTTAATTTACATTCCATTGGAGTACTAGCACCTTTACAATTTAACATATTAAATCTTTCTAATAACTGCTCTATGTATTGCTCCTGGTCTAATGTAATAACATTATTATCTTTATCAATTTTTACACGCATACCTAGACATTGCTGAACTTGCCCTAAATTTTTAATCTTGAATTTAGAACTCAAAACACTTACTAATTTATCAGTCTCAGCTTCACAGTTAGAATAGACAAAGAAATCGTCTACATACAATGCAACAATAATTTTCACATCATTATACATTTTTGCGAACAGACAAGGTTCTAATTTACATTTTTTAAACCCTAATTCACACAAACATTGTTCGACTCTTTCATACCACGACCTGGATGACTGTTTTAAGCCATATATGGCTTTATTAAGTTTTACAATAACCTTTTCTTTTTTATTATTACAAGAAATATCTGGTTGTACCATGTAAATATCTTCTTTAAGGTAACCATTTAAAAATGCAGTCTTGACATCCAGATGGGTAATATTTAAATTCAATTGCACAGACAAAGCAAATAACAATCTTAGCGTCGAGTGTCTCACAACAGGTGAGAAAGTGTCCATATAATCTATACCTGGCCTCTGCGTGAAACCTTTAGCCACTAATCGCGCCCTATAACGCACACTTTGATCACTATTGACTTTTTTTTTAAACACCCACTTACACTTCACTAAGATCTTGTCCGAAGGCAGTTCATCCACTGGCACCCACGCCTGGTTCTCTTCAAATGCTCGCAGCTCATCTTGCATCGCCTCAATCCACATGTTTTTATCAGGACTGTTTAGGGCTTCCTGTACGCTCAGGGGATCACCAACACATTCTGCATTTTCTGACATGCATAGGTTTGTAAATCCATAGCGCTCCGGCTGCTTCCTGACACGCTTTGGCTGAACTTCCTCTGGCTGGTGCTCTGGTTGTGGCTGCTCCTCTTCTACTTCTTGCTGCAAAGTAGTGTCTTGATCAGACTCTGCATTATCATACTCAGATTCAGCAGACATGTTCAGATCCAAGCGTTCAGGTTCCATCTCAATTTCTGTGTGTTCCTGCTTCACATCACAGACAGAACTTTTCTGACACATATTATCCCCAACTGAAACTGACACGCTTACGTCTGAACATATCTTGTCATTTTCCTGGATTACTACATCCCTACTAGTAGTTATGCATCTTTTTATAGGATCATAAACTCTATATCCTTTCACATTTTCTGGAAAGCCCACTAGGATATGTTTCCTTGACTTAACATCCCACTTAAGCCGTTTTTCTTTTGGAACGTGAACCATGACAGGACTCCCAAATATTCGTACATGGCTTAAATCTGGCTTTTCATTAGTCCAAAGCTCAAATGGTGTCCTGTTATTAAGCCCCGATGCAACTGACCTATTTTTTAGATACACGGCAGTATTTGTGGCCTCTGCCCAAAATTTTTTGTCCATATTTGCATCAAATAACAAGCAACGAGCTCGTTCAACCACTGTACGTATGTTTCTCTCTGAAGATGCATTCTGTTCAGGGGTATAGGGATTAGTTTTTTGATGCACTATGCCTGCCGCCTTTAAGAAACTTTCAAATTCATTACTACAAAATTCCAGGCCACCATCTGTTCTAAATATCCTAATTTTACTGTTCTGTTGATTCTCAACCATTGCCTTGAACTCTTTAAAATATTTAAAAACTTCACTTTTCGCTTTGAGGAAATATACGAAAGTCATTCGGGAATAATCATCAACAAGTATGAGAAAATACCTTGATCCACCAATAGATGTTGCCTCCATGGGTCCACAGACATCACCATGGATAATATCCAAAACCTTGGTACTCCTTGTTCCAGTATGATTAAATGGTAAACGGGATTGTTTACCCTCACAACATACAGTGCATGTACTCTTGCTGATCACTGACTTATCACTGTATGTAACACCCGTAACTGCACCATCCCTCATTGCATTCAAGTCTTTCACATTTAAATGGCCCATTCTTCTGTGCCATACTTCGCAACTGACTGAAGGTGAAGACGTAAACAAACAATGTTTATGTTCCAAATCTAACCTATAAACACCATTGATTAAATTCGCCACGGCCACCAAATCATTGTATTTGTTGTAAACAATGCAGTGGTTTTCTTTAAACTCAACTCTGTTGCCGTTTTTAATCAATTGACTGATCGATATCAAATTCGTGGTGAGGTTAGGTACACATAACACGTCTTTCAAAGTCACTTCATATCGGCATTCTGGAGTCACAGTCATGATGTCAACATCGCCCGAACACAACACTGGCATAGCTTCTTGACTTGCTGCTATTATCTCCTTGATACTTGGGCTAAAACATGTATTTCTCATCGTACTTTTGTCAATGACTAAATGCCGACTCGCACCACTATCTAAGTAGAACTCTTCCTTACTGAAATGTCCACTTAAAAACACAGCTGAGAATGCGTGTGTCTTCTTCACTTGCTCCGCTTGTACGTTATTTGACTGGCACTGGTTCTTATAATGTCCAAACTGCTTGCATTTGTAGCACTTAATTTTCTTTTCGCCATTGTTGTTGTTGACGTTTCCCATAGCCATAGATGATCCGCCATGATGCATTTTATTCTTGCCAGAGCTGCCAACTTTATAATTTTGCCGTTGACCGTGCTGCCCTCTACTCAGGAATGCGTTGCTAACTTCACAGTCATCACTTGTCAAATCTAGGAGTTTCGTTTTTATGACATCTGCCGTAATGGCGATTCCCGAATGTTCTATTGCCATCAACATGGGCATGTATTTTTCAGGCAAACCAGCTAACATTAAACAGCCGATCCACTCATCGTTCACGGAAAAACCAGTTCCTGACAATTTCTGCGCCGTCTCGACGATTTGCGTAACGTATTTCGTCATCGATTGACAGTTGTCGAGTCGAATTGAAATTAGATTTCGCAGTAACGAAATTCTACGGGCAAATCCTGAATCGTCAAACATGGTTTTTAGCTTCGTCCATAAATTCTTGGTAGTAATCGCGTCCTTAATGTGAACATACAGCGACGGATCGATTGTAAGGATTAATTTGGCTTTTGATTTTGCATCTTCTGGCATTATCTTTGCATCGGTAGGCTCCACGTTTAGAAACGCCGCCGTACCTTCCAAGATGAGCAAATTCTCCACTGCAAAAGCCCATTCTCGGTAATTCTCTCGCCCCTTCAACTTCGGTACGTTGGTCAGGAACGAATGTGAAGTCATAGCGGAATACTAATTCTTGCACAAACACGAATCACACAAATAACAATCCTCGAACACTAATTAACTCTGTTAGCTACCTAAAACTGACTTTCAACTAATTCTAACGAGCATAAAATGGCCCATAACCTATTATTTAAATAAAACAATGTCGTTCAGTTGAAAGCCTTACGGAGAAGAAATTTATTTTAATCGTCCGTTACAAGTTATATGTCAAAAGACAATATAGACCGTACACACAGTCATACCAACATACAGAGTGTTTATTTGATGTTACTATACTAAAATATTCATCTCAACAGTTTTTCATGGGATTTGTGAGCTTACTGGATGACGAAAATTTCTGCGTTCTGGTCTTATCCAGAGGTTCTCAAATAGGGGCCTGAAAATGCGGCGAAATGGTTCCAGTAAAGGATGGTACGGCAGTGTTCGCTTCGCGCTCAACTTGGCGGGGGCACTGTTTCGATATCGTTAAATTTTGTCGACGTCAACCCGCAATATGGGCAGCGCAATTGCGAAGGCGTTTTTAAAATTGCGTTCAGCACTTTGCCATCAATTGCCGCGCAGTAGAGTTCGATGCCTCACCCCCGGTCTCTCAATGCCACACGTATCGACAAGGGGTGTTCGCGTTCGCTTAACGAGGGTGGACTCCTTCCCATGTCTGAATTTAGCACTTCATCGAAACGTGTAGATCGATTCACGACTGTTGGTACTAATTAAATGAACGTATGAATGAAATAGTCTGTCAAAAAATAATTAGATGCGAATTTATTAGTGACTTCCACATTGTACATATAAAGAAAAACAAAAACGATTATGTTGGTTAAGTTGGCACAATTATTTGCTTCCATAAATAACCGCTGACTTCTTGTTGTAATCATACAGTTTACGTCACACGGTCAGTGCAATAACTATACACACATTCATAGATCGATCTATAAGCTCGAGACTAAAATCACACCCGAGTATAGCAAACCTGAAGTGACAACCCTAACCACAAGAAATCCGGGTAAAACTTATATTACTTCTAACTTCTGAATAACACGGAATTAGCGCGTAATTTTATTACTGTTGGTAAAAGCCTTTATAAGCCTACCGTTTACTATTCGAATTTCGTGCTAATACGGCTTTATCACAATAAAAAAAATATAATAAAAAGCGGCCAAGTGCGTGTCGGGCCAAGCGCAGGGTAGTGTTCCGTAGTTGCCCGTCTGTCACAGAATGCGGACTTAAAAGGGGCTTTTGGGGTTTTTATTATAGCTTACTCTCGTAAATAATCGTAAATCTCCGAACAGCATCAAGCCGCACATCACAACTGGCCGCGCGCGCTAGAAGCACCGTGCCGTAAGTCCGCCTAAGTTTTAGCATTGCCACGGATGGGGGGGCATGTCGCAGGGCAGGTCTTGCGCTTTAAGTTTCAATTAAGTGTTTTTCTTTTTTAACTGGGTTGTCTTAAAATGTAGTTGTGAGCGACTGACAAACATAGCCCGATATTTATTTGTAAGTTGAAGGACTCCGGTGTGTCGTCTGGCGTTTTCCCCTCAGGCTCATTTTATTGATTTTAAAATGGTTGAATACCGTTTTCTGCCGCATATAACGACGATATTTCATCTTCCAGGGCAGGTAGATACTATGACGTTCCTCAGCGATATCCGCGTCATGGAAGAAGAGTGGTCGGTGGAGGGAGTGATGCGGCGGATCGTTGAAGAAGATGCAGATGATGAGGCTTTCTACCTGATGGATCTAGGCGAAGTGGTGAGGCGATACCAGTGCTGGAAGAAGCTCATGCCGAGGGTAGAACCTTTCTACGGTAAACGCAATCATGTTACTAATGTCGTGAGCGTCTAGTAAATTGATGAAGTACATGCTAAGGGCTGTAGAAAAGTACTGTTTTATGGAAGTTTCTGTCACGAGATAATTGAAAGAAAGAAAGAAAACATTTATTCGTGGACAAAACAATGAGTATAAAAAAAAACACAGTAACGTAAAAGTATCAGGGTCCACGAAAAGGCCCCGAACCAGCATGGTGCTAACCTAGAAGGCGAGTGCTGGTCTTCCGTCGGAACCTTTACATGACTTGATGTAGGCTGATGATGATTTTGTTCAGTAGCGGTAAAATGTAATGACGATGCGATGATGCTGCGTACGCTGGCCGCCTTGGGCGCCGGCTTCGACTGCGCCTCGCGGCAGGATATCGACCTCGTCACCGGAATTGGTGTGGCTCCGGAGTAAGTAATGTACAATTTTTTGTTATCCTCGTAAGAACAGATCATTGCGATTTAGAATTCTTTAGAGTCCGAATTTCGTATTCGTGAGTTATTTTATGAAGATAAAAACTTTTAACAAAAAAATTAAACCGCCGAAAAAAAACTGAAAAGCAAAAAATTATAAACCTTTTTTATTTAGTTTAATAACTAAGTTCTTAAACTATTGTAAGTATACCTAAGTATATATTTTTGTAATTATGTTGAGTTTTTAATTAACCTTAATAACTAACGGTCTTATTCATAAAAAAACCTTAAAACACCGTTGATCAACGTTTTAGTTAAAACGTTCGCTAAGCCTAATTGACGTTTGTTAAAAAGTGTGATTCATAAACCTCCACCAAGCCTCCGCTAACTAGTGGGCCGTTATTTGACAGATTAGAGATGTTATGTTGCCGTTCTGTAATACCGGCAATTGTAGGTAATTTTACTCAACGAAGAACGTAAATAACATGAAAACTAATAAAAACCACGTGAAAACTGGACATTGGAAGACAAGGTAAGAAAGTAAACGTGTTTACTCAAATTCGGCATTAAATATGAAGTTAATTACCTAATGCTTATTTTACAATGTAGGTATGCGTTTTTCAGATTTTGATACGGATGTTAGTTAAAGAATAATATTATGCGGAGTGCCTATTGCTCAGTTAAACAGTCAGTAGGAGTAGCTCCTTGAAGCTGGCCGTAAAACGATGGCCCGCCCAGGACACCACTGAATCCAACGACATGAGTGCCTGGTTGCCGGAGAAGTGGGTCGTCAACGTCATCGAACTCGATTAGGATACGGTTATCAAGGTAATTAATTACCTAATATTACTATTTGTTATACCTATATGAATTGTATGGACGACGTGCAGTATTCGAACGTATCATGGAATCGCCCGCTCTGCGGTATCTGTGCTTTTTTTCAAATGTTTCATTAACGTCAACGAAAACTGACTACAATTAATTTCTAAAATGTGAATTGATTGTTGTAAAGAAACTTTTCACGACGATGTGATGTTTGCTGTTTAGTGCTTTTATTATTACCTATTAACTGAAAAGTTGAACCTGTGCTACAATAATCATGGAGCCCGGTTTTCATCAACAAGCCAACATTCTGTCCAAATCCAAACAATACGCTATAATATGAGGTATTGTGTTTGTGTAAACAATAATAGGTACACAATAGTCAAATATTGATGTGTTACGCAAAATTACTTAACCCCCAAGAGCCATATGACCCTCACAGTCATAATAAGCCACAGGTTCGGAAACGTTTAACAGTCATTCTCTAAACAATACTCAAATTAGCAGTGAATGCTGTCATACAATAAGCTATGGACTACGCATATAATACAATTACTGATTTTTGTCTCCTCCATAGAATATGGTATATAGTTAGAGACAGTAACACTATAGGTTGGTAGAAAGCTGTGCTTTTGGAAATTATTTCTTCATTTGGATTGCAAGCTTAGTTAAGATATTGCGTTGAAAGTGAGTGGAGCACTTCATGTATTTACGAGTGGCCTATCTCATAAATTAGAACTCTGCTCAGTTTCTCTATTAAACATACAGGTGGATCCACAGGGATTGGTTATGTAGATATACCAGCTAAAAATAAAACAAAAATGAATGAAAATAAAAATATAGTGGAACATGATGTTTTATTTTTTCAGATTGAAATAATTCCTGCTTTGGAGGCTGAAGTGCCCGAGCCACAACCCCGGAGAGCCCGCCGAGTGGCATCTAGGGGAAGGAAGAGAGGTATTTATTTATTACAATATAATATAATATTACAATACAATACAATACAATACAAATACTCTTTATTGCACACCTCACACAAACAAAGCAGTTAAAAAGAAAAACAATACAATAACATGTAGGTAGAGGTAGACAATATTACATTTGAGTTTAAAATAATAAACAGCCTCCCTATGCTATTTATATCTAATATTGTTTTGTTTTTAATTTCAGATTGTAGACCTGTGGGTGCGCAGTGCTGAAGTTTAGAACGCAGATTAGAACTACACAAGATTAAAGTGGAGAATGAAGTCATTTCATCTTCAATCTGCATCCAGCAGTTTTAAGAGTACTGCTTTAAATATAAGTTTGTATTAAATAAATTAGCAATAAGCAAATTGTGTTTAATTTGTAATAATTAATCTTTTGACAATTTAATTGTACTAAGGTTATTAAAAACTTTCACTGCCAGGAACTCGCCTAACGGGTGGGCTTGCCACTGTCATAGTATAGTTAAGGGTGGATATCCACTAGAGATGTAGCGCACAGCTCTGGCGGATACTCACCCTAAAAAAGATACTACGACAGTGGCATATAAGCAAGCATATGGCCCACCTGATGGTAAGAACAGAACCCACAGTGTAAAACCGAGTAGGTACCTATCTATGTATCTATAGATCGTTGAATCCACGAGGACGCGCCCCACTTCCATCTATGACTACTACACTAAGGACAAAAGACAAACTAGTTTGAGATGCTGGGGTGCGTCCTCGTGGTGATACGTAAACTACTATGAACAGCTGCAGTGGCAGAGCGGAGGACGGCATGTTACTCTTTCATACAAGTTCGAACCTTACGAGGGATAGGTAACGCCACCGACCCGCGTTGCACCGCTCCGCTTGACCTCTGCCTGCGGATTAAGTAGCAGTTTTATGTATTTACCTACCTCCTGGGAATAGGAATAAAATCCCTTTCGGTTGATGTAGTACTGCATGGCTGCCATTCGTTTGGTGTCAGGCACCACGTCCCTGGTCTTTACGGAGGTCCGCTCTTAATAGGTGCACAATTAATTCCTTTATATACGTAACTAGTTAAATACAAAACTACGAAACAGATAAGTTTATTCACCCACTGTCACTGATAACTTTATACTTGAAATGGGCGCGCATGGTGTTCCCGCCATTGTTCGTGCAGGAATTATTATTTTTATCGAATTGAACTTTTTAAATGTAAAATCTCTTTTATTTATCTGGTTATATCATTATCAATTGACAAAATCAGCTTTGCTAACATAAAAACATTCAAAATCGTATTGCGAGCTTCCTCGAATACTTGCCGTCAACATCAGCTGTTTTCAATTTGGCGGCCATTTTTCTCCTTAATATGGAGATAAAATAGGTTTAAAGGAGGGTCCACCGTTCGTTAAGTTAGCGCGTCGTTAAAATGGGCTTGACAGACCGAACTGCGTTAACAGACGTATATGAATCACATTTTTGCGAAACAGTGCTATAGGCTCGCTATAGCACTGTTTTAACTTTTTATGAATAAAACCGTAAGTTCTTAAATTAATCTAAGTATAGCTAAGTAATTTTGAGTCGGCGCCCAACTTACACAAACCTCATGATGAACGAGCTTTAGCAGAAATGCAAAGACTGAGAGGTCTACACATAAGAGACTGACAGGTCTAAAGCTCATTCATCGTGAGGTTTTTCACACGACAACACAACACACGCACGCACACGCACACGCGCGCACACGCACACGACCACACACCAACACGCACACACACACACACACACACACACACACACACACACACACACACATGCGTGGTCATACATTTCAATTAGTAAGTGAACAATCAATCATCCCCTGTTTTCCTACCCCTAGGGTTGAATTTTTTATTTAAAATGTCATCATCATCATCATCATATCAGCCGAAAGACGTCCACTGCTGGACATAGGCCTCCCCCAAAGAGTGCCACAATGACCGGTCCTGCGCCACCCGCATCCAGCGGACTCCCGCGACCTTTACCAGGTCATCAGTCCACCTTGTGGGGGGCCTACCCACGCTGCGCCTTCCGGTACGTGGTCGCCACTCGAGAACCTTTCCGCCCCAACGGCCATCGGTTCTACGTGCAATGTGCCCCGCCCACTGCCACTTCAGTTTAGCGATTCGGAGGGCTATATCGGTTACCTTGGTTCTGCTGCGGATAGCTTCATTTCTGATGCGATCGCGCAGAGAAACTCCCAACATAGCCCTCTCCATTGCCCTTTGGGTGACTTTGAGCCTTCTTATGAGGCCCATAGTAAGCGACCACGTTTCCGTGCCATACGTCATCACTGGCAACACACACTGGTCAAAGACTCTCGTCTTGAGACACTGCGGAATATTGGACGAAAAGATGTGCCGTAGCCTCCCGAATGCTGCCCAGCCGAGTCGGATTCGACGATTGACCTCTTTCTCAAAGTTGGACCTACCTAACTGAACAGTCTGTCCTAGGTATATATAATCGTCTACAACTTCGAGCGTAGTGTCTGATTGAAATGGGGGTTGGTACTACATGGAGGTTTGACATGATCTTTGTCTTATCCATGTTCATCCTTAGACCAACTCGCTCGGAGGCTTTACTGAGGTCATCGAGCATCGTGCTTAAGTCCTGCATGGTCTCAGCCAAGACTACTATATCGTCAGCAAACCGAAGGTGAGTGATGTACTCGCCGTTGATGTTGATGCCTAGCCTTCTCCAGTCTAGAGTCTTGAACACGTCCTCCAGTGCAGCGGTGAACAGTTTTGGGGAAATAACATCCCCTTCTGACACCCCGCTGCAGCGGAATAGGCTTCGAACTCTGATCCTGGAGTCGGACTGACATAGTGGCGTTCTCGTACAAACACTTCAGCACTTCGATGTAGCGGCAGTCTACTTGGCACCGTTGGAGACAATGTAGTACAGCCCAGGTTTCGATCGAATCGAAGGCTTTCTCGTAGTCCACGAACGCTAAGCAGAGAGGCAGGTTATACTCCTCAGTCTTCTGTATAACCTGGCGGAGCGTATGAATGTGGTCTACGGTACTAAAACCTCTTCGGAAACCGGCTTGTTCGGGAGGCTGGAAGTCATCAAGCCTGCGTGCGAGACGATTCGTAATGACCCTTGAAAACAGCTTATAGACATGGCTCAGAAGTGAGATGGGTCGGTAGTTCTTCAGCAGAGTGTTGTCACCCTTTTTGAAGAACAGCACCACCTCACCTCTGTTCCACGCCTTTGGCGTTCTCCCTTCCAGTAGGACGGTGTTGAATAACTTCTGAAGGGCCGTAAGGATCGGTTTTCCACCCGCCTTCAGGAGTTCGGCTGTAATTCCGTCTTCACCGGGTGCCTTGCTATTCTTAAGCTGTTTCAGAGCCATTCTAATCTCGTACAGGCTGATGTCCGGGATGTCGTCGGTGTAGTGTCGGGTAAGTCTAGCTCTAGGGTCTTCTGCCGGACCAACTTCGGGTTTGCGAGTTGACGTGTATAGCTGTCCGTAAAAACGCTCTATCTCACTCAAAAGCTCAGGTTTGGAAGAAACGACTCTGCCGTCCTCAGTTTTCAACCTTGCGAGCTGGCTCTGCCCAATAGACAGATCTCGTGCGAATACTTTCGAGCCCTTATTTCGCTCGATGGCCTCTTCGATACGGTTCGTATTGAATTGGCGCAGATCGCGGGTAAGGGACTTGGAGATCCGTTTATTGAGCCGCCGGTATAAAGTCGCATCGGCTGAAGACTGCAGAATCATTTCACTCCTTTCCTTCATGAGCTTCTGAGTGGAGCTAGAGACCCTTTTAGTTCTGTTGGGCCGCTGGGCCTTGAAGAACTTAGACCCAGTGGCACGGACAGCTTCCACAAACCCGTCGTTGAGTTCGTCCACATCGCCACCTAGGCAATCGAAACGGTTTTGGAGTTCCAGCTGAAAGCTCTCGGGGGTTTGGATTTGGGTGGATACTGGACGGAGCGTAGACTTCATCAGGCGAGAGCGCTCTCGCTTGACACATATATTCAATATGCCTCTTACCAGGCGGTGATCACTCCCGGTTTTAAACGTATTGATTACAGAGACATCATTCAATACATGCTTCCTCGTCGACATGATGAAGTCAATCTCGTTTTTAGTCACACCATCGGGACTCATCCAGGTCCACTTTCTGTGCTGGCGTTTCTTGAAGAAGGAATTCATCATGTAGAGTCCCTCCTTCTCCAAGAAACCAGCCAGTAGTTGGCCCCGGTGGTTCCGACTTCCGACTCCGAATTGCCCCACTATCAGCTCCTCACCATCTCTCTTGCCTAGTTTAGCGTTGAAGTCCCCCATGACAACGGTGAAGTAGGTTTTGGAACTATGCATGGCCTTAGATATATCTTCATACATAGCCTCCACCTCGTCGTCGGAATGTGTCGAGGTCGGCGCGTAAACCTGTATGACCTTCAACGAGTACCTGCTGGATACTCTGAGTATAAGGTACGCCACCCTAGTCGACACACTCTCGATCTTCACCACGTTGTTCACTAGGGACTTGTGGACGATGAACCCGACACCTCCCTGGGACTGTTGGTCGCCCTCCCGGAAATAGAGCAAGTTGCCCGATTTAAGGGTTATCGTGTCCTCCCCCTCTCTTCGGACTTCCGATAACCCTATGACGTCCCACCGCAACTTGCTCAATCCTTCCTCCAGTTCCGTTGTCTTTTCGTCGGTCCGCAGTGTGCGCGTGTTGTATGTTGCCAGGGCCAGGGGTCGTCGGTGGTGGTAGCCGGATCTTCGCCGGAGATTCTTAGCACCCCTGACCCCGCTAGTACCCTGGCCGCTACCATAACCAGGGTACCGGGGGTCGCCGGAACCTCGGGGCCGTGGCTTTTTTGTGTTCTGCATGGGGGGTATATGCCATAATCGCCACGCTTGGCATGCGGGTTGGCGATCGCAGTGTTTCCACCGAACTCCAGGGATGCTGCTGCCCATCCCCCGGTGGTCCTGGTCGTAGTTTTAGGACATACCCGGGTCCGGGAATTTAAAATGTATGTGGGACCAATTTCGACTTATACCCTATCTAATAAAAAAAGAATTATCAAAATCGGACTACTCTGTAAAAAGTTATGCGTGGTCATACATAAAAAAAAACGCGTTGACTTGAAAAGCACATTATTATTATTTTATTATTATTGTTATTTTATTATTATTATTTCAGTAAAGCACTGTACAATGACTTAAAACTAAATACAATGTCTCACAAAACTGTTTGCACAGTTTGACTTTGGGATCCAAGAGTCTATATAATTTGAGGTAGTCTTAATGATAATGAGTCTATATAAAGTGGTAAAGTCCTAATCAGTCTATATAATTAGTAAAGTCTTAAGAAGTAAGAACAGCTTTAGTTAACTAGATATAAGATATATAGATATTTAGGTATTTAAATACTATCGAGATAGTGTTTCAACAGGGCTCTTTTAAATTTATTTTTGTTTTTCTCTTGTCTAATAGCCGTAGGTAAAGCGTTAAACAATATCTAATTAATTGTCATTGGGCTAATGAACACATTGATTAAACATACTCTGCACGATAAGTCAGTCCATCGACCGACCGTCACCGACTCATGGTCGAGTACGCTCCAGCGGCGACGCAAGAAAAACCATTTAACCAGGCGGATTTTGCTTAATGCTATCGTGACAAATTGCTAATGTGTCAAACGATGTACATGTGGCCTGGCTCTAGGATTTCGGAAGTAAATGGTGTCTGGGAATCGGCTAATATAGCAGCAAAACCTCTTTGTCACTAATACAGCGATGCATATTTAATAAGACCGTTGGGGAATTTTATGATACTAGCTTCTACCCGCAACTTCGTACGCGCATAAATTATGGTTTACATGATATTCTTGGGGTCCCTTTGTTTCCTATAAACTTATTGTTCCGAATTTCGATAGTCAGAAATTTTGATATCCGTATAATTTATAGACATAAACATCAATAGTCACAATTTTCTTTATAACATTAATGACCTATAATATTAAGTATTATAATCACAAAAGTCAGAAAATTGATGTCCATAACAATCAAAGGTCTATCGATAATTCATAAATATTCTTAGGCATATATTTCAACGTACTAATGGTTGTTATTCATATCGTTTTAATGCCTAAAGTGAATTACGTCTAAGAGTCGTCCATAGTCATATAGATAATTACTCAGAAACATTTCCAGACATACATTTGAAAGGGGTGCTAGGTAGGTACTATCGAACCAACTGAATCATGACCCACCATAGAACCTTGTCATAATTAACGAACATACGTACGATCATATGACGTTAATATGTCAGTTAATTGTAACAAGGTTCCATGGTGGGTCAGGATTCAATTTTGTCGATAGTACTACTGTGCGGTGATTGTTTCGTAAAGAATACGTTTAAATAAGCATGTTTTGTTAGAAACCTTATTCTCTGAAATTAAAAATGGCCAAGATATTGGACCTCTAAGGCAGTTCGGTGTAGGTACGACGACGAGCGAAGCGAGGAGGAGAGTTAGGTGTACTGCGACCCTAAAGCTGATTTTCCACCGGAGGGGCGAGACGAGACGAGGCGAGTCGAGAATTGAAATTCGTATGGCAAATTTTCAATTCTCCTCGCGCATCTTCGGTGGAAATAGTAAGTGTATGGCACACTCGTCTCGCCCCTCCGGTAGAAAATCAGCTTAAGCGCCAGAACCAATTATGTCACGATATCAATTAAAATTTTTACGAGTCCAGATTTTTTCCAACTTTCGGGTCAAATATCTCGGCCATTTTTGATTAGAGAAAAAAGTTTCAAACAAAACATACTTATTTTAACGTATTCTGATCACTAAACAAAACAGTGAGCGGCATAGATACCATTCAATCGCATCACTCCATACCCTCTTTATTTTTGCCCAAGTACCCACATTAATTATAAAGCAGTCTGGAAGAACGCGTTCAGTAACATTCGGTAGTTAAATATTATTTTTTGGGAGTGTGTTTATAGGCTTTAATATTATGAAGTGTGACAACACCATGACATTGAATGATATGACTAACTAATCAGATGACTATTAATCATTATGACTTGTATAAAAAGACCTTACAACAATTATTATAAACTAGATTATTGCCTTTAACATTATGTACTTAATTGCATACCACCGGGACATTGAATGTTATGGCTAACCAATTTTATGACTAACAATAATGATGACCTGCAGAAATCGGAACTCCAGTTTATATTGTTAAATTTTATGACTTTCGACAATATGACTAGAAAAAAATATGGTGGAAAACGTTATGGACTGAAAAAATCGGATCTCAAATTTTATGGGAAACAATAGAGACCCGATATTCTTATGTTTAACCATAACTACTACTGACAAATTTAAAAATAACGATTTAATTTCCATAGACCATGCGTGTAACATAACAGTTCAAATTCTCTTCGAATCTAAATAAACGCCCTCATCAACTTGGTCGTGAATAATGTTATATAGATGCGCAAAGTATCCTTTTAAATAAAAATAAAAAAACTATTCACGACCAATTTGGATCATTGTGTTAGTAACATGTAGAACTTACTATATACTCGTAGTGTTAGTAAACAATTTGCGTATAAAAGCATCGTTATTACTATTATTATTATATCAGGTACCTTTTATTTGTTTCTGCGGTTTCACTAATGTTAGACCAAACAACTTTTGGCCAAATGTTTCATTTGACAAAAGGTGCATTTGACCTAATGCATTTTTTTCTTAAATAGATAGCTTTATAGGATTATTATAAAACAAACCTAACCTAACCTAATGACTTCTATTTGATGATATTCAAAGAATACCCGAAAATACCACTGTTTTGACGAAAGATGCATTAGGTCAAATGAAACATTTGTCAAATACTACATTTGGCTAAAAGTTATTTGGTCAAGAGACAGGACCCCGTTCCTGCGTGCAGGTATTCATGTACAGGCCATCAAACCTGTCCGTACTCATGCGCAGAATGCTGTTGGGGCTAGCCCGCACTCTACGCACCAGGGACGCTGCTCGCTTGCGCATAGTGGTATAGAAGCAGTCTACCCGCGCTTCTGCGAACATCCCTGATGCGCTACAGAATCTGGGCAGCCCTATCAGCATCCTGAACGGGTTATGATATTGCACGCGCAGAGCGCTGTACCGTTTATGTGTATAGTCTGCTTGTGTAAGAACTAGTACAGTAGGCTCTAAAAAGACTGAGTTTCTCCTCTGTAGAACACCTAGCAAACCTGCGGCCTATCGTATTTGCTCTGACAGACAACGCTCTGCGCTCGCGTTCAATGTCTGCGTCATGTTTAAGGTCCGCGGTCACCAAATGCCCTAAATATTTACTGTTCCACTATCCGCAATGGTTACCTGCTCAGTTTGACAGGTGGAAACCTAGGAGTGCATTTACCCTTGACCCCAAGGACGACGCATTCGCTCTTGTTGACATTTTAATCAATCCGTGACTCGCTGCGTACCGGTCACATATATCTATAATGGTTAAACAGCTTCGGTGAGGTCAACCCCCCTTGCCTCACGCCGCACTCAAGTCCATATGGTTGCGAATACGAATCCGACCACCTCATGATATTGACCTGATTATGGTAACAGTACTTAAAGATGCCACTGATACCACGTGGCAAATAATAATAGCATGCTTTTAGAGACCGCGCCCAAGGCGAGCTCGAGGGCCGAAGACCGGAAGGCAAGGCCCCACAGACACTTACAATCCTGTCTTTGCAAGCGAAACCTGTGGTCAAAGTACCGAAGATGAGCGGCGAGGCAAGCGAGCCCTCACGGACACTTACTATCCCGTAGGTGAGTGGCGAGGCAAGCGAGGCCAAAGGCCGTGCTTTTCATTGGAATGAAAGACTCAAAGCATTCCTTCAGAAAGCGCTCTTAATGCGCCCCCATGGGCGGACACTCATTATCTCTCGGTCTCTTGCAAGCGAAACTTGAGGGCCCTCACGTACACTTACTATCCCCAGGTGTCTTGCAAGCGAAATTCCAGGCCAAAGTTCCGAAGGTGAGCGGTGAGCCAAGCAAGGCCTTTTCGTTGGAATCAAAGGCCCAAAGCAACCCTTCTGAGACCGGTTTCAATGTAAGCAATGAGCTTGGACACTTATTATCTTCCGGTGTCTTGCAAGCGTAACTTGAGGGCCGAAATCCCGAAACGGGGAGGCCAGCGAAGAAGAAGCGAAGCGAAGGCTGAGGTTTTCGTAGGAATTAAAGGCCCAAAATATTCTTTTAGCGCTTAGCTTAACCTTTCTTTATGCGCTCCCATTAATATTTCAGAAAGTCACGGGAGTTTTCTACTTTTAAAAATAATAATTTAGATGATCTCTGATTTTATAGCAAATATAGGAAGGCATGGATCTGGTTTTTTAAATCCCGAGTTTTTCACGATTTATCTATATTTTGTTAAAAGTTTGAAAGGGGTTCTTTTTACTTTTTACTAAGTATATGCTTGCCAATGTTCAAGTCTTTAAGCTCAGATACAAAGTTCAACCCCATTTTTTAACCCCTCTGCACAATAAAAGAGAAAGTGACTGCCGAGTCATATGAAGACGCGAAGAGGCTAGCAGAGGACAAAAATCAGTGGCGGTTACTCTACCGACAAGAGCCTATCTCTTAAATAGATGATGATGCACAATTATCTTCATATATTGATAGCCTAAAATCTGGCCGGGGATTTTCTCGACAGTTTGCATCAAAATCCGTTGAGCCGTTCTCACGTGATGCGCGGTCACATAAACAGGCAAACAGATAAACAGACAAAAATTCTAAAAACTGTTGAGAAGTGCTCTGTTATCGATTCTAAGTGTCCCCAGCCAACTTTTTGTCGAATATCTTGCATGTACAGACTTTCGACCCTCTTCAGAGTTATATACGTAGAGAGATGAGTTCATGCTGTGCTGACAAGATAAAATGTTTGCAGGAGAATTATTTACGCGCACACGACCAAGATGGCGTCACACCTGCGGCACGCGGCGCGCATCGGCGTCGTCACCACCACCTTCGACTCCAGCGACGAGCTCACCAAGATCAAGCACATCATGCCGCATGCCAAGTAAGAAACTCAAGGCTCAGGCTTATGGCTCGATCTACTTCTCACTTCCTGGCCTTCTTTTACTCCACAATCGCCTTATAAGAAGTGCCTGAATTCACTGATATACTCAAGTATCCGGAGATATTGTTTTGTCCACCACTTTAGTCCTGCCTCTGTTAAGCTGTTTGGTTTTGATTGGGTAATCTGATTGTTGTTGTCAATCGTTACGTGCCTCGCATGTCGTAAGACTATCCTCATTTTCAAGTATCTAATCTTCAAAATCAGAATGAGAGATATCCCAGAAATAGATGGCTCCGCCTGACAATTAAACCAAATGGAATTATGGCCCTGGTTGGTTGATGTTATCGGTATTTATGTGGTGAATGCGATCAAACAAACAGTTTGAAAGAGGAAACTGGACTTAAATTTTTTAGTAATTACATCTGATTGTAGACTAGTACTACGCATCCGGTGCGATGCGAAGGTGGCGTATATGTCGCTCGGTGAGAAGTTCGGCTGCGACCCCGTCAGCGAGGCGCCGCGCCTGCTCAGAATAGCCTCGGAACTAGGACTTGAGGTGAGTGAGTTATATGAAGACATAATACATAATACATACTTTAGGCGTAGTCTGTACAGAAGTGTGTAGGTGTAGGTACCGTATGCAGCTCTAGTTTGTATCTCCAATAGATTGATGATCTCATTCACCGCTGGCCCAACCACCATTAGGTAAATGTGTTCTTGAGTGGAGACCGTCGATCGAAAAACGTACGGCAGATCGCCTACAAATAGAGGCAGAAGGAATATTTGTTTCGCATTCTCTTCTTCTTTGTTGTCACACTCCTGTTCTTCTTGCATATCACGACGTGGACCAAGTAGTGTATTTTTAACTTGGTCGGTCCAACTCCACGGTGGTTCAACTTGTCCCTGCACAAAAAAAAAAGGTTAATTGTAAAAGGGTACAAGCATATACGTGATGTAGACTATGCTCTTCTGTGTACTTGTTCAGGTGATAGGTGTCTCGTTCCACGTGGGCTCGGGCGCTGAGGAGTTGGCTGCGTACGCGCGCGGCGTGCAGTACTGCGCGGATCTGTTTCGTGCAGCCGCGGCGCTCGGCCTGCGCATGCGGCTCGTGGATATCGGCGGCGGGTACCCCGGACACTCCGCTAGCTCTATTCTGAAGGTTATTTATTAATAGCTGCCCGCGCAGCTTTGTCCGATTGCAAACAACGCAGGAAAACCTGTGGGATAAATGATAGCTTATGATCCTTCAAAAAGTCTATTCTATACTCAAGTGAACGATTTTTTAAAATCGGATCAGTTGTTCCAGAGATTATCCTCTACATACAACCTTACAATGCTTCAATCTCACAGACTTTTCCTGTTTAATATACTAGTAATTATTTAATATATTTATACTTATAGATAAAATTTAAGAGCAAGTTGTCATTTATAGTATGTACAATTTGGAGTGAGCCTTTCTCCTCATCTTCGAAACAAAGGCTTTGGATTCAAACAATGGCATTGAGAAAAAGGTGCGTGCCATCCTTTTAAAAAACAAGGTTAAGTACCACCACATTTAACGTTTCTTGAATTATCAACTTTACCGTGTTAACCCACAGCTTGCAAAATAATTTAAAAAAAAACAATTCACTGTACATGATAAGTTGATAACGCACACATTATGATTCCGAAATAGTTTAGAATAGTCTTCGTATAGGTCTTGACGTACCGGAAGATATAGCGTCTGCGACGATGGAGGCTGGAAGAGGATCCCCGCGTCTGTCATAAGTGTCCTTGAGGCACAACTGCAGAATAAATATTTAAATTTTAGGGTGACAAAGTACTTACAGTGTCGTCAGTGATGAACCTTGTCGGCTGATATGATGATGTTGTTAGGTAGCAGCAGTGGTCAACAAAGCCCTGGAGACATTCTTCCCCGACAACTCTGTGCGCGTGATCGCTGAGCCAGGGCAGTACTTCGCTTGCGCCGCGTCTACTCTCGCTACATGTGTCTTTGCGAAACGAGAGGTGAGACTGTTTATTTCTTTGTGGCGTATGACAATACACTACAATACGATTCAAATCGTTTTTATTGCACACCTCAAAATATGAATCAAATAGACATAAAAACTTTGAAATAGAGGTTAACAACAGGCGGTCTTATCGCTAAAGACCTAAAAGTTGTACCTACATACTATTGAAGTCGCTGTAACATGTCGATCTTGGAAGTGGATTTCTGAGATTATTTGTATCGTATGCTTGGATTTTAAACGTAAGTAGTGCAGCAATGCGTTAATAATCTTTTTACTTTTTCAGCCTTTCTCATTTCCATTTTACTTTATATTTAAATTTAACTGTATCCGCAGGTCCTGAAGAAAGAGGAGAAACATACAATGTACTACATTAGCGACGGTGTGTTTGGTTCCTTTATAGACTGCATCATAAATGATGCACAGCCCACACCGCATCTCGTAACGGTAAGAATTAGTGTGGAATTAGTAAAAAGACGTGCGAAGGGAGAAGGGAATAGCGAAAGCGAACAGTGCCCGAGGCGGCCAAAACAGGAGACTATAATGCAAGGAGTTTCAATACTCAGTATATATAATAAAGAGAATTCCTTAATAAAAGACGCGATCATGACTGTGGCTGTTATCGTTACCTTGAGGAGTAGTTTATAATTGGAAGTCGTTTTGCAAAAACTATGAAACTCATGTAAGATCATTTATTTATTTATTATTAAGGATCACCAACCAGCGCACAGTGGTCTCGTTAGTAGGTCATAGGGCTCGAATGACAATGATTGAGCTAAGCCATGATATTTTTCTCAGTTACCCACTATTTGTTATACTACCTGAGGGTATAAAAGGTTTTGCAATTTATTTTTTGCAAGATTTTTTTTTCGGCATCGGAAGTGAAAACAACTAACGAGTCATTAATCGTGTTAAATTACCAAGTGCTAATTAGCCCAAGACGCAACACTGTTTCCTGTTTTTTTTTGTGACCTGTTATTTTGCAACGGACATTCAAGTTAAAGGTATGTATTATTAATTTACTTTACTATTTTGCATTTTCAATCTACATTTTTTTTTAACATCGTGCTACGCCCCAGCATTTTTTACGTATTTATTTCTGTTTTGTTTTTTTTTTATGTTGAAGCTGTAACTTATGTTTCTATCTACTTGTGCCATTAAATTTGGTATAAAATGTAGCTTAAAATCTCTACTACTAGGCTTTAAAAAAAGTATTTGCGACATGCTGCAGCTGTAAGGTACAGCCAGGGTCTACGCCCGCGCGCCTGGGCGCGTAGCACTTGCTACGAAATATGTATTGTATTTTGATCTGCATTTAACAGTTTTTTGTTCTGTTTTAGATACTAGTATTGAGTGTTATTTTAAAAGAGTGCTTCTACTAGACACTTAGCTGTCTATTAAAGACAGCAAATCCGAAGTGGAACGGTGGCGTCGAGTTTTTCTGATACAGTTGTTACGTTGATGTAGAAAATTTAATTTTCGATGACTTGGAAAAAAAAGTTATTAAATTTTGTACAAGATACGTAGAAAAGTCGCCTGTCAGGAGCTTTTCAATTTGGAGAGACACGCTGAGCTGTGTTGCAGGAATTTCTTGTAGACGATGAGTAAAACTTCAGAGTAGTGATAACTTTATATTGAAGTAAACTACTACTTTACAGAGAGAGGTGCAAATACGGAATGAATCTGAGAGGGCGCAGCCTCCGTTATATATGCATTAGTTTAGTAACAATGAGTCGTCAAGGCTCCCCACTACTAAAGTGTGTAACACTTTCCAAGTTCGCATAGTTTCGCGAAAAACCTAATGATCCTTGACTAATCTTGATATGCGCATCATGCGCAGTTGCAAAAAGTAGGGTGCCTTAACTACGTAGCGTATTTGGAAGCAAGTTTCACGCAATCATTCTCGCATGGTCTCTAAGTGCGGAGACTGGCTGAATAAAATTGAGGTTTGCGTTCTGCCAACTTGTGCAGCAGCAGGGAGCCGCGACAATCAACAGCCAGCTGCAGAGGCTTCGACGAGCACTCAAAAGCATCAGCACAGGATGGACTTCGAGGAGTGTAGCAAGAGAACAAAACGGCGGTGTCTTTCGTCGGGATACAAAATTAATAACGCGGCTTTTAAAGAGTATTCTCTGGACACAGCACGTAAGCTTTTTGCTACCTATAACTGGTACAACTTGCCCCCGTCTGTCTATAAGGTCCTCATTCATGGGTCGGAACTCGGAAGTAATTGACCAATCATTACTGTCAATAGGTGAGCTTTCGGAAGAAGCCGCCGAATCTTGTAATAAGTTAATTAAACAGTTGAGGCCTGAGGAAAATGTCCCGGGTTCTCACAAACACCGACTTAAACATATATACTTCTTCTTAATTCGGATCCTTATATTTCTAGTTTATAAAAGTAACCGCGGAAGAAGAAGTCTATTCTTTCAAAAGAGGTATTGAATTTGTTATCGTTATAGAATATTACATACATTATATTATAGAGATAGGTTGACCGGAGCGGGTAATCGGGCTTCTTCTGGGATATCGGACATGGCGACGGGCTTACTATCACGTTTGCAAAATAAAAAAAAACAGACGAAATGTAATCACTTGTGCTTTATTCGCATTCACATAGTTAAGAGATAGTTAATAGTAACACTAAGCTAAATATCGAATCGGATTTACACAACTATTAACGGTTAGCTATTTATTTGCCAGTAGACCTTAACCTAGGGTACCTAGGTATGCACTAGATCGGAAACCGACAAGTCTCTTGGCGTGAACGTCTGTACAGTTCGAAAGCAAAATCCAATCTGAATCCTACTCTAGTCGCTTCTCCGCCATTCTAGACCCGTTCCCGCCAAGAGCCATGTCCAAGCGATGGTGGGGAACTTACCCAACCAATCAGAGTAAAGCGTTCACCACCTCGCCTGAGTTTCCAGTGTACCAACATAGAAGTAATAATCGATAACCAATCAGAATAAATAATCTAACGGAAACAGTGTACAAGTTACCCAACCTAATAACCTAATCTTAATAAAAGTTGCCACACTAATGAATCGATAAAAGAAGTAAAAATACAGTGTTGCCAGTTATTATAATTGAACGATTTCCGGTAACAGTCAAGTGGTGCCGCCACCTGTTGACTACTATTGAAATTAAACTTGATTCTGAACTTACGGATACCCGCTTATGAAAAAAAAATTGAAATCATAACAAACTGGTGGCGCCGCCATTACAATTAGACACGGCCATCTTGACATTCACCCGTCCCTGGGCGAGTTACCTGTAGACCAAAAAAAAAATGGGAAAGTATATCGCTCGGCTAACCTGACATAAAAAACAGAAAATGATGTCAGAATACAATGAAAAAAAGTAATGATAATAACTGTAGGGCACTACAATAAACAATATTTGGATATAAAACAGACAAGGAGTCAGTCAACAGACATTGATAAGTACCAAGTATAGTCATTTTAAAATCTTCAGCATTAGACCTGGAATTCATTGTCACCAAAACACACATTGCACCAGTCCTTCGGTGTATTTACCATAACGTAACGACGCATTAGTCCATTGGCGTCAAAAAAAAACATCATTAACAAACAGATAACACATTGTCAGAAGTTAACCATCACAGCTGCGTAAATGCTACTCCTCGCAAAGAGTATACTGCAGAAAAAAAAGAACGGTCAACTTGCACCTCTTACATGCTCCGGAACTTCTGACAAGGTTACTGTGACGCTCAGTCC
The DNA here is from genome assembly GCA_947049275.1 of Epinotia bilunana. Classification (NCBI taxonomy): domain Eukaryota; kingdom Metazoa; phylum Arthropoda; class Insecta; order Lepidoptera; family Tortricidae; genus Epinotia; species Epinotia bilunana. The sequence goes on from OX346256.1 coordinate 27,540,307, forward strand.
ATCGAGAATGCTTTCGGTCCTTTGAAAACATGAAACAGTCCGTCGGGCGTACTCATCATTAATTGAACACAATGAATTCCAGTAACAAAAAAAATATTCTCGGTTACATTAATCTGGTCCACATGAACTGGTACTATCAACATCATCACATGCGACGTCTAACTCGTGAGGTACCTGCTGCTCAGGCATTTTCCTCACTCTATCATGGGGGTATTTGTACGTTCTTTTATTCGTGAGTGATTTTAACAAATATCTATCCCCATCTAAAACTTCAATAATTTTAAAGTTCGGATCTAGTTTTAATTGGTTTCTTTCCTCATTCTCTATTAACACATAATCTCCTACTTCACATCTTTGAATCTTAGCTTTATTGCTGTCAAATCTCTCTTTGTTATATCCCGCACTTTTCACTATATTTTGGGACGCCTGCTCTCTCATTGCATCCATGTCAACTACATCATTATCATCAATAGCCATTAAGTCAATAGGTCTGGCAACTTTACCTATCCATGGTTCAAGAGGACTTGCTTTAGTGACACGGTTGATCGTCGAATTTATGGCCAGTTAAAGTGACAATATTACTCAATCGTTTGCCAGGGAATCTAGAAGTAATGGATTCTTTAACGAGAGAGCATTCGGCACCCGAATCGTAGTGAAAAGGAAACGACTCACCAGCAATATTCATCTGCCCAGCGGGGTTGCTGATGCAGCACAGGTCCACACGACGCTGGTTGCTGCCATCAGACGCTGCAGAGCCGGAGTTGCCGTTGCTGCTGGCGCCGCTGTTGCCTGTTTTCTTGTCCGGCGCGGAGGCTGAAGCACGCGGACACTTTTTAGCAAAGTGGCCAGTAGTCCCGCATCTGTAACATGTTATTTTCGACGCGTTTGGTGGCTGTTTGGCTGAAAAAGTAGCTTTAGAAAGAGTGGAACGATCGCATGACCTTTTAAGATCCTTAGAGCGGCAGTCGGCACTGCGATGTCCTAGCTTCTGACACGTAAAGCAGCGGGGCGGCCCAGGAGTAGCAGGCCGTGGTCGCTTGCTGTTGGATGTGTCTGCATGTGGATAAGAGTAGCAGCAGGGGTTTCGATTAAACCGTAACGGGCCAGAAAAAGATCTTTGAATTGAGGCCAAGTCATTCCTGCAAACGATACTTGTGAAAGCCACTGCGAGGTATTGCCCTTCAATGCTCCACTGAGGGCCAGGATCAAAGCACTTCCTTGTTGTTCGCGTTCAGTGAGGCGTAAATCCACAGTAGCACACCATGCACGGGCATCTACGCCAGCCTTTTCAGGCTCAAAATCAGGTAAAATAATCTTGCGGGTACTCACAGGTTGCATGCAGTTAATCAAAGCCATCATGTTCCGATTCTGTGCTTTCAATAGTGTTCGCAGCATATTTTCATCCACACGTAGTCCATCGCTTTGTGCCCGATTAGATCCCACTTCTTCTGATGTAAGAGATAGGTTGACCGGAGTGGGTAATCGGGCTTCTTCTGGGATATCGGACATGGCGACGGGCTTACTATCACGTTTGCAAAATAAAAAAAAACAGACGAAATGGAATCACTTGTGCTTTATTCGCATTCACATAGTTAAGAGATAGTTAATAGTAACACTAAGCTAAATATCGAATCGGATTTACACAACTATTAACGGTTAGCTATTTATTTGCCAGTAGACCTTAACCTAGGGTACCTAGGTATGCACTAGATCGGAAACCGACAATTCTCTTGGCGTGAACGTCTGAACAGTTCGAAAGCAAAACCCAATCTGAATCCTACTCTAGTCGCTTCTCCGCCATTTTCTAGACCCGTTCCCGCCAAGAGCCATGTCCAAGCGATGGTGGGGAACTTACCCAACCAATCAGAGTAAAGCGTTCACCACCTCGCCTGAGTTTCCAGTGTACCAACATAGAAGTAATAATCGATAACCAATCAGAATAAATAATCTAACGGAAACAGTGTACAAGTTACCCAACCTAATAACCTAATCTTAATAAAAGTTGCCACACTAATGAATCGATAAAAGAAGTAAAAATACAGTGTTGCCAGTTATTATAATTGAACGATTTCCGGTAACAGTCAAGTGGTGCCGCCACCTGTTGACTACTATTGAAATTAAACTTGATTCTGAACTTACGGATACCCGCTGTACACGTAATCACGGGTAAATTAGTTAAAACCCCCCTATTCAGGCACAACGATAATCACTGCCAAACAAAAGGAATCAGCAACATACCTTTGCCTGGCTCCGTCCGTCTGAAGACCGCCGTCGCGTGGGCTTGGCCTGCAGCCCACGATTATCTCTTTTCACTTCTCTTTTCCACTAGTGTCCTTGATAGCACAATCTCAATACAATTCACATGAATCAACACTTTTCCTACATTTTATACGTGAGCGCGCTCATCCCCGTGCCCGGCCATCTTTCTAACCTCCAGGTTCCTCCTTTTGCCACCATCCTCTTGAGCGCTGCAGTCGCGCGCGGCTTTGGCGCTAGTAATATGCCAATTCGATTTGAATGGACAATGATTAAAGTGTTTGTGCCTGAACATACACTCCCCCCCGAACCAAGCTCGACTTGGTTGACCTAAACATCGAGTGGCAGCCGGGCTAATTTTGAAACGGGCCGCAGTAATGTGCCCTTTTGAGTACGCAGTTCAACGACGCGCACTACATTATCCTTACCGGGTAGCAACTTGATAATTCGACCGCGTCTCCATTCTAAAGGTGGACAATTATTTTCCTTTATAAGAACTAAGTCTCCGATTTTAACGGGTATTGTCGGATCCGTCCATTTATGTCTTAACTGAAGAGTATGTAAATATTCGTTACGCCAACGAGACCAGAAATGTTGTGAGAGACGTTGTAACAATTGGAATCGATTAAGGTGGTTGATATTAGTCTCTTCAAAATCATACTCGGGCAAGGATACCAGAGGCTCAAAAACCAAAAAATTTCCTGGTGAGAGGATTTCAAAATCATTTGGATCCGGGCTTAAAGGAGTCAATGGTCGAGAATTAATTACGGCTTCGATTTTAGCGAAGAAAGTGGCAAGTTGCTCGTAGGTCAACTTTTGCTCGCCAAGAACCCGTCGCATGTGCGTTTTTGCAGACTTAACGGCAGCCTCAAAAAGACCTCCCATGTTAGGGCTGCTCGGGGGATTAAATAACCATGTTATTTCAGATTTAGCCAATTCCCGACAAATATCCGAATTGTGATTACGAAGGTATACGTACACATCCTTTAAATATTTGTCCGTGCCAGTATAGTTTGTGCCACAATCCGACCTGATAAGAGATGGCATTCCGCGTCTCGATACAAAACGTGTGAACGCGTCCACAAAGGCTTCAACTGAGAGTCCAGACACGACCTCTAAATGTACAGCCTTTGTGACTAAACAGACGAAAATACAAAGGTAGCATTTCACTACACGAGCATTTCTCAGTGTACTAGTTTTAATATTAAAAGGGCCCGCGAAATCAGTCCCTACACCTCGGAACGCACGTAAGGATCGAACACGATCTGGCGGCAGATCGGCCATCGGAGGTTGCGTGAACCGTGGACGAACTCGGAAACATTGTAAACATTTAAACGTCACGCTTCTAGTTATTCGTCTGATCGACAAAATCCAGTAATTTCTTGACAATATTGCCTCAAGCGTATGAGCTCCGACGTGACAATTGGTGATGTGATACTTAGTCCTCAACTAAACGTTGCACAAACGTGCCCTTCCCCGGGAGCAAAATTGGGTGTTTCGCATTGTAAGGCAAAGTCGAATGTTGAAGGCGACCGCCGACCCTAACAATCTCGTAATCATCAAACAAGTTTAACCTTTTTAAAGGTGATCTTATCTTAGCTTGTAATTTAAGCGAGTTAATTTCATTATCAAAAGCTTTCCTTTGTACTAACGTAACGAGTTTTCGAATAGCGTTTCTACGTTCGTTAACTGTCAGGTAAGAGGTTTCAATTCTCGAATCGGGATGGCGTATATTATTAACAAAACGCAGTATAAATCCGGTGACGTTAATTAATTTTTTAAAGGAACTGAAGCGTTCGATAATGTCAAATTCGTCATCAACAGTGGTAGTAACGTTAGCAACAAATTTTGATTTAATGCCAGGCAGTAACAATTCGGGAAAGTCAGGCCCCTTAGACGGCCAGATGCTGGGGTCATTCTCTAACCATGAGGGACTCCACCATAGCGGGTGGTTTACTAGATCAGCCGCGGATGTGCCACGGGAGGCCGCGTCAGCACAATTTTGTTCTGTTGTTACATGCCGCCACGTAATCGGAACTTTAGAATTCCAGTAACAAAAAAAATATTCTCGGTTACATTAATCTGGTCCACATGAACTGGTACTATCAACATCATCACATGCGACGTCTAACTCGGGAGGTACCTGCTGCTCAGGCATTTTCCTCACTCTATCATGGGGGTATTTGTACGTTCTTTTATTCGTGAGTGATTTTAACAAATATCTATCCCCATCTAAAACTTCAATAATTTTAAAGTTCGGATCTAGTTTTAATTGGTTTCTTTCCTCATTCTCTATTAACACATAATCTCCTACTTCACATCTTTGAATCTTAGCTTTATTGCTGTCAAATCTCTCTTTGTTATATCCCGCACTTTTCACTATATTTTGGGACGCCTGCTCTCTCATTGCATCCATGTCAACTACATCATTATCATCAATAGCCATTAAGTCAATAGGTCTGGCAACTTTACCTATCCATGGTTCAAGAGGACTTGCTTTAGTGACACGGTTGATCGTCGAATTTATGGCCAGTTAAAGTGACAATATTACTCAATCGTTTGCCAGGGAATCTAGAAGTAATGGATTCTTTAACGAGAGAGCATTCGGCACCCGAATCGTAGTGAAAAGGAAACGACTCACCAGCAATATTCATCTGCCCAGCGGGGTTGCTGATGCAGCACAGGTCCACACGACGCTGGTTGCTGCCATCAGACGCTGCAGAGCCGGAGTTGCCGTTGCTGCTGGCGCCGCTGTTGCCTGTTTTCTTGTCCGGCGCGGAGGCTGAAGCACGCGGACACTTTTTAGCAAAGTGGCCAGTAGTCCCGCATCTGTAACATGTTATTTTCGACGCGTTTGGTGGCTGTTTGGCTGAAAAAGTAGCTTTAGAAAGAGTGGAACGATCGCATGACCTTTTAAGATCCTTAGAGCGGCAGTCGGCACTGCGATGTCCTAGCTTCTGACACGTAAAGCAGCGGGGCGGCCCAGGAGTAGCAGGCCGTGGTCGCTTGCTGTTGGATGTGTCTGCATGTGGATAAGAGTAGCAGCAGGGGTTTCGATTAAACCGTAACGGGCCAGAAAAAGATCTTTGAATTGAGGCCAAGTCATTCCTGCAAACGATACTTGTGAAAGCCACTGCGAGGTATTGCCCTTCAATGCTCCACTGAGGGCCAGGATCAAAGCACTTCCTTGTTGTTCGCGTTCAGTGAGGCGTAAATCCACAGTAGCACACCATGCACGGGCATCTACGCCAGCCTTTTCAGGCTCAAAATCAGGTAAAATAATCTTGCGGGTACTCACAGGTTGCATGCAGTTAATCAAAGCCATCATGTTCCGATTCTGTGCTTTCAATAGTGTTCGCAGCATATTTTCATCCACACGTAGTCCATCGCTTTGTGCCCGATTAGATCCCACTTCTTCTGATGTAAGAGATAGGTTGACCGGAGTGGGTAATCGGGCTTCTTCTGGGATATCGGACATGGCGACGGGCTTACTATCACGTTTGCAAAATAAAAAAAAACAGACGAAATGGAATCACTTGTGCTTTATTCGCATTCACATAGTTAAGAGATAGTTAATAGTAACACTAAGCTAAATATCGAATCGGATTTACACAACTATTAACGGTTAGCTATTTATTTGCCAGTAGACCTTAACCTAGGGTACCTAGGTATGCACTAGATCGGAAACCGACAATTCTCTTGGCGTGAACGTCTGAACAGTTCGAAAGCAAAACCCAATCTGAATCCTACTCTAGTCGCTTCTCCGCCATTTTCTAGACCCGTTCCCGCCAAGAGCCATGTCCAAGCGATGGTGGGGAACTTACCCAACCAATCAGAGTAAAGCGTTCACCACCTCGCCTGAGTTTCCAGTGTACCAACATAGAAGTAATAATCGATAACCAATCAGAATAAATAATCTAACGGAAACAGTGTACAAGTTACCCAACCTAATAACCTAATCTTAATAAAAGTTGCCACACTAATGAATCGATAAAAGAAGTAAAAATACAGTGTTGCCAGTTATTATAATTGAACGATTTCCGGTAACAGTCAAGTGGTGCCGCCACCTGTTGACTACTATTGAAATTAAACTTGATTCTGAACTTACGGATACCCGCTGTACACGTAATCACGGGTAAATTAGTTAAAACCCCCCTATTCAGGCACAACGATAATCACTGCCAAACAAAAGGAATCAGCAACATACCTTTGCCTGGCTCCGTCCGTCTGAAGACCGCCGTCGCGTGGGCTTGGCCTGCAGCCCACGATTATCTCTTTTCACTTCTCTTTTCCACTAGTGTCCTTGATAGCACAATCTCAATACAATTCACATGAATCAACACTTTTCCTACATTTTATACGTGAGCGCGCTCATCCCCGTGCCCGGCCATCTTTCTAACCTCCAGGTTCCTCCTTTTGCCACCATCCTCTTGAGCGCTGCAGTCGCGCGCGGCTTTGGCGCTAGTAATATGCCAATTCGATTTGAATGGACAATGATTAAAGTGTTTGTGCCTGAACATACACTCCCCCCCGAACCAAGCTCGACTTGGTTGACCTAAACATCGAGTGGCAGCCGGGCTAATTTTGAAACGGGCCGCAGTAATGTGCCCTTTTGAGTACGCAGTTCAACGACGCGCACTACATTATCCTTACCGGGTAGCAACTTGATAATTCGACCGCGTCTCCATTCTAAAGGTGGACAATTATTTTCCTTTATAAGAACTAAGTCTCCGATTTTAACGGGTATTGTCGGATCCGTCCATTTATGTCTTAACTGAAGAGTATGTAAATATTCGTTACGCCAACGAGACCAGAAATGTTGTGAGAGACGTTGTAACAATTGGAATCGATTAAGGTGGTTGATATTAGTCTCTTCAAAATCATACTCGGGCAAGGATACCAGAGGCTCAAAAACCAAAAAATTTCCTGGTGAGAGGATTTCAAAATCATTTGGATCCGGGCTTAAAGGAGTCAATGGTCGAGAATTAATTACGGCTTCGATTTTAGCGAAGAAAGTGGCAAGTTGCTCGTAGGTCAACTTTTGCTCGCCAAGAACCCGTCGCATGTGCGTTTTTGCAGACTTAACGGCAGCCTCAAAAAGACCTCCCATGTTAGGGCTGCTCGGGGGATTAAATAACCATGTTATTTCAGATTTAGCCAATTCCCGACAAATATCCGAATTGTGATTACGAAGGTATACGTACACATCCTTTAAATATTTGTCCGTGCCAGTATAGTTTGTGCCACAATCCGACCTGATAAGAGATGGCATTCCGCGTCTCGATACAAAACGTGTGAACGCGTCCACAAAGGCTTCAACTGAGAGTCCAGACACGACCTCTAAATGTACAGCCTTTGTGACTAAACAGACGAAAATACAAAGGTAGCATTTCACTACACGAGCATTTCTCAGTGTACTAGTTTTAATATTAAAAGGGCCCGCGAAATCAGTCCCTACACCTCGGAACGCACGTAAGGATCGAACACGATCTGGCGGCAGATCGGCCATCGGAGGTTGCGTGAACCGTGGACGAACTCGGAAACATTGTAAACATTTAAACGTCACGCTTCTAGTTATTCGTCTGATCGACAAAATCCAGTAATTTCTTGACAATATTGCCTCAAGCGTATGAGCTCCGACGTGACAATTGGTGATGTGATACTTAGTCCTCAACTAAACGTTGCACAAACGTGCCCTTCCCCGGGAGCAAAATTGGGTGTTTCGCATTGTAAGGCAAAGTCGAATGTTGAAGGCGACCGCCGACCCTAACAATCTCGTAATCATCAAACAAGTTTAACCTTTTTAAAGGTGATCTTATCTTAGCTTGTAATTTAAGCGAGTTAATTTCATTATCAAAAGCTTTCCTTTGTACTAACGTAACGAGTTTTCGAATAGCGTTTCTACGTTCGTTAACTGTCAGGTAAGAGGTTTCAATTCTCGAATCGGGATGGCGTATATTATTAACAAAACGCAGTATAAATCCGGTGACGTTAATTAATTTTTTAAAGGAACTGAAGCGTTCGATAATGTCAAATTCGTCATCAACAGTGGTAGTAACGTTAGCAACAAATTTTGATTTAATGCCAGGCAGTAACAATTCGGGAAAGTCAGGCCCCTTAGACGGCCAGATGCTGGGGTCATTCTCTAACCATGAGGGACTCCACCATAGCGGGTGGTTTACTAGATCAGCCGCGGATGTGCCACGGGAGGCCGCGTCAGCACAATTTTGTTCTGTTGTTACATGCCGCCACGTAATCGGAACTTTAGATGTTATAATCTTTGATACCCTATTACCTTCATAGACTTGCAATTTATGAGGTTGAGTTTTTATCCAAGCAAGAACAATAGTGCTATCACACCAACAGGTAACGTTTTCTATCTCAATAGTCAATTCGGTAGTCAAGGTTTTATAAACGTGATTAATTAGGGTTGTCAGAAGCACCGATGCACTTAATTCCGATTGAGGTATAGTAATTTTTTTCTTAAGTGGGGACACTCGTGACTTGGCTAATAATAATCTTATCGTGACTTGTCCAGTACCGCTTATTATACGTAGGTATACTACGGCACCGTAACCTACAGACGAGCCGTGTAATGAGTAGGTATTATCCTGACTATCGGGTAATTTTAAACACCGAGGAATTAAAAGTCTGGTAATATTGGGTAAGTCCGAGAGTAGGTCACTCCACTTTTTAACAAGCTCTTCAGGTGCGGGAGAATCCCACTCGATCGCTTTGTTGTCAGTTCCACTACTGAGCAACTCTTGAAGTAGCAGCTTAGCTCGAAATATAACAGGACTAATCCAACCGAGCGGATCGAATAATTTAGCCGTAGAAGATAATATAGAACGCCGAGTAACTTGTTGAGTTTCGTTAGGGATGTTAACTTTATATGTAAAGCAGTCCGTTTTTGGATCCCACTGTACCCCTAATACTTTAAGACAGCCATAGTGATCATCCTTGTCAAAACAGTTAGGCATCTCACAATGATCTTGGGGTAAGTCCTGCAACAGTCGGGAGTCGTTAGCCGCCCATTTGCGTAGTTCATAACTCGCCGTGCCCATTAAAGAAATAAGTTCGTCTCGAACACTTAAGGCTTCCTCAATAGTATCACCCCCGCCGTTCAAATCGTCTACAAAACTATTATAATGTATAATTTTAGCCGCCCGTGGAAAATTAATACATTCGTCATTCGCTAGTTGTTGCATACAGCGATTTGAAACCCACGGACTACTTTTAAGACCGTATGTATTTGTAGTAAGCTCATAAACTCTCACCGGCTCCGAGCTGTGTTCTCGCCAGAGAATTAGTTGATATTTGCGATCATCCGGGTGAATCCATGTTTGTCTGAACATCATTTTTACATCGGTACAAAAGACAAATTTGTGGTATCTAAAATTTAAGATTATGTTTATGATATCATTTTGTAACTTCTCACCGGCATACAAACAATCATTAATGGACACACCGTTTGACGTTTTACCACTTCCATCATAGACCACCCGAATTTTCCCCATTTTCGAAGTGTCTCCGGAACTCTTAAAAATTCCGTGATGTCCAAGAAAATAGTGCTCACCCGAATAATCACAAAATTCTGTTGTTTTCATATGTCCGAGTTGTATGTACTCCCTCATAAACTCTACGTATTTGTCCCGATAACCAGGCTGACTTTTAAAACGACGCTCTAGTGCTTGAAGTCTCCTATAAGCCATTTGTCTGGAGTCGCCTAACCATGGATGCGTAGGTATAAGTGGTAACCGTACCGTATACTTTCCGTCAGGACCGCGTGTTGTCGTTTTGACAAATAAATCCTCGCATTCAATATCCATAGGATTTTTTATTTTAATCATAGGTGGCTCTTCCGTAGCCCAAAACCGTTCCACCGCTTTAACAAGCGTATTCCCCGTAAATAGAATAAGAATAAGAATAAGAATTTATTTATTTAGCACAAAAAACACGGAAAAAAGAAATGCAATCAAAAAGTTAACCTTATATTACGGTGCTAAACGGGAGCCTCACTCAGCATGTTGTCACGGGGCCGTGACGCTGGTTTTCAGTGAGAGCCCCAAACATAAATAAAACTAGGACTAAACTAAACAAACAATTTTATAATTTTTGGGCACTGTATGCCCAAAAATTACAAGTGAACTTAAAACTAGCGGGTAACATTAGAATTTATTTGCATGCAACACTGAAATATGTAATTTACTATGTACGTAATAAAAAACATCAAATAAAAAAGTGGTAATAACTAAGCGTAAAACTACTATCACAATGAACATAATCTTATACAAATAAAATAATAATAATAGCTATGTGTTATGCAGCAATAAGATAAGTAAGCAGCATACTGCAACAGTCGGACTGTACTTGTGTAAGCAGTAAAAGTAAGTACCTATCTACCCACAGATTCATTTCTTATTTTATTTTATTTTATTTTATAAATAACAAGTAATTAACGACCAATTTGTACATTAAAAAGATGTATCCGGAGTTTCAATTTAAAGCTATGAAGGGACTTTAAGGCACGGAGAGGAGGAGGAATGATGTTCCAGCACTTGGTTGCTGCGTAGCGGAAGCTGCCTCGAAATGCTGCCGTGTGCGGCCTTGGACAAACAAGCTGAAGGAATCTCGTTGACCTGACTCCCGAGGACCTAGAGTTACGAAACCACGTGAACTTATTGTAAAGGTATGAGGGAACCTGTTTATTAACTATGCCAAACATCAGTGTGGCTAAGTGTAGTTTTTGACGTATGGACATTCTCAAGATACGATTTTGATTCAGGAATGGCGTAACGTGCGTGCGCGGCGGGATATGGAAACAGAAACGCGCACAAGCGTTTTGCACTCGCTGGATTAGTCTCTGCGTTCGCGACAACAGACGCGGCGCGTACACAATGTCACCATAATTTAATTTTGATAGGACAAGTGTATCGCAAAGCTGTATCCTAAGTTCGACATTAAGAAAGTCGCGAATTTTGTACAGTACTTTAAGCCTAAAAAAACAGTTGCGCACAGTATCAAGCAGGTGTTGTTCAAAGCGCAGCTCGCCGTCCATAACAATTCCAAGATTACGAGCCTCGCGCACACGCTCGACTGGATCTTTGTTAATATGTAAATCGATATTTAGTTTTTCAACCGTTTCTATTTGGGTCTTCAAGCCTAATATTAAGTATTTCGACTTGTTAGGGTTTAATACTAGGGAGTTTGTGTGTGACCAATTATTTATGCTATTAAGATCCTCATTCAATTTGCTAGCTTGTAAACACGCATCTTGAGCCCGGCACGAAGTATAAAGCTGAAGGTCATCGGCATACAAATGGTACTGGCTATTCTTAATAACTGCAGTTATGTCGGCAATGTATATAATAAATAGAATAGGACCTAATATTGATCCCTGAGGCACGCCTCTAGGGACGAGGGACATGTCTGAGGAATTACTCTTACCGTTATCAGTACGGAGTTCCACCAACTGCCTGCGGTTACTGAGGTAGCTATCAAACCATCTCACAGAGTTAGTGTCAAAACCATAATAAGTTAGCTTGGACAGAAGTAGAGGGATATTAATTGTATCGAATGCGCGGGAGAAATCGAGTAGTGCAAGTAACGTAGCCTGACCTTTATCCTGTGCAGCTAGTATGTTGTCAGTAACGTCGAGTAGGGCCGTGGTGGTGCTGTGGTGTTGGCGGAACCCCGACTGATTAACGGGTAAAATATTATTGAACTCTAGATAATCGGTCATTTGGAGGCAAACCACTTTCTCTAGCACTTTCGATAAGCAAGGCAGTATACTGATGGGTCGAAGGTCCTTCACATGAACTGGATTCGAAACCTTAGGAATGGGCCGCACTAGGGCGATTTTCCACAGTTCAGGAAAGCAATTTGATGTGATAGACCTGTTAATAATAGCTGTTATAACTCCAAGAGTACGAGGTAAAGTTAGCTGTAGCATGTCCTTAGAAAGTTTATCTATACCTTGCGCATTCGACTTTAAAGATTGAATAATTTTTTGAACTTGCGATTCAGTGACGGGCTTTAATGTAAAAGAAGATGAACTAAAACGGTCGAACTCATAATGAGTCAAGCTACTAATTGGGACGAAATCAATACCTGGTAAATTTAAGAAATGGTCGTTAACAATATTGGGGGGTTTAAATAGGACATTATCCGTAACCGTATACGCCGAAATATTATGCAATACCGTTTCCGAACCTTCCACCGTAACCGTAGCTGCCGTACTATCATTTAATGTCATATCCGAACTCTGAACCGTATCGAGTGAAACCGACTTATTATTAAGTGTACCGTCCGTTTTGTACGAGAATGAACTTTGAACCGTCATATCATTGCTTACCGGTCCGAAAACCGCATAGTCAAAAATAGTGTCTAACGCGTAAGGCCCGCCGGACCGCAACGTTAATTTACCGCCGTTTATAATCTCACCTAAAATATCACATCCGAAAATAATATCAATCTTTGACAGATGTGTCAATTCCGCATCCGAAATACGACCCGTAATCATATTTTGCGCCACCGTACAAACATAAGTTGTCGGAATATTCATAACAACCGCCGAACAAGATAAAACCTTAGTGTCATTACCTTTAGGTTTAAAATTCAATACTACCATTTGATCATTGAGTTTACTTTTCCCGCCAATACCGGAAATTGAAATTTTACAGTTATGTCGCTTCAGTGAAAGGGAATTACAAAACTCACTTTTCACTATACTTAGTTGAGACCCAAAGTCCAATAAACAACGAGTAGGTACAAAGTTGCCATACGCAGATTCAACGTAAACAATAACAGTGGGCAATAAAACATTATCTGACACCCTTGGACCGTCCGAAGCGACATGACTGGATATTAATTGCTATGCATTTTTATTTTTATTTTGCACATCGTTGTGCACCGCGGGATTTCGCACTTCGCTATCGTCGCGGTGATCCCGTACCGCTGACACCGACGAACGGTTGTCATTGCAATCGAGCCGGCACGCACATTTTCGGCTCGAGTCTTCGCGTACACAGACCGAAAGTGGGGGGTTATTACCAACTCGACCTGTCGGACGATTATCGCATTGATCATAGTCCTCATTAAACTCGGCATCCTGATTGCCGCTTTCATTATATATACCTACAGATACATGACGCGTATTTTTAAATGATTTGTTATTCTTTTGGAATTTCTCGTTTTGGGTCAAACAAATTAACTTATGATGCCCTGTATTACCGCAGTAAGTGCACGAAATATTACGAGTACAAGATATTGCAGCGTGTCCCCCGAAACACCTAAAACAATATCCTTTCGATTTTACCCATGCGCGCCGTTCATCTGTGCTCTGGTTTAAGAATTTAAAACAATCTAACAGTTTATGACTCGCATTATTACAGAATAGGCACCCGACACCTTGTTTACGCTGGCCGTATGTACGAGTTTCATTGTTAGGTACTTTACGGTACCGTTCCTGATTACAGTTTTCGGATGATTCTACCGATGCAGAATTATAATCCATAGCCGTGTCAATAAAATGGCATTCATTTTGAAGAAACTGAACGAAGTTATCAAAGTCTGGTAAAGTGTTTTTCAACCCGCCGTGTGCTTGTTCGAACCTGGTTCGTAATTCTGTAGGTAACTTTCCTAGCATTATAAATAGAAGCATGTAATCTTCAACCGAGAGACCTAGATTTTTCAATGACCTAGTACATTCGAGTAATGGGTTCAGTAAACCTACGCGGAGGTTTCGTGGACATGTCAAAGTAGGTAAGTTGATCAACCGCCCTAGATAACGATCGATCATCATTCGTTTATTATCATACCTACTTTTTAAGATTTCAAGAGCGGTGTCCAGAGATTCGTCCGTCATTGTGAGGTGTTGAATAAGGGACCGCGGTTCCTTGTGAACATGGCTAAACAAGTAGTGATATTTTTCTGTCTTCGAAAGATCTTTTCTAGACAACACTAACGATTTATACATACTTATAAAGCTATACCACTCAAATGGGTCTCCGTCATAATTTTGTAAATCCAATGCAGGCAGATGAGAATGTACTGCGCTTTCCGTGGTTATATGGGTCCCTTCCAGATTTGGTAATTTCACCGAACATGCCTCAAGTTCATTGTAACTAATGATGGCCGTTTTGTATTTCCCGTCGTATTCCGATGCAATTGTTTGGTCGTCGATATTAACTAACAGATTCTCGTACGAATCCAATAAAACCTTGTAATGATCATCTAATTTACGTATACGAGCCGCCAGTACTCCCGATGAGTATTCTTTTGATTTGATCATATCAGCCGTGTGAATAAACCACTCATATTCAATTTTAAATTTGACTTCATAAGTTTTAAGCGCCATATTGGAAACTACTATTAGTCTCTCACAACAACCGCGTGGTTTAGAAATGGAATACCGTAAAATAACCCTAAATACACTTCAAATGGCGTAAAATATTGTTAATTGAACTTTGCCGATACCGAAATATTATGAAAATACCGCCGTTACATGTAATAATACCGAATGAGTTTATAGAATTCGCGACAACAGGTGTCTACACGAATAGTAGGTATTGACAAGAACTCGTAGGAACCGATAAATATCTCGAAACTCGAAGGACCATAAAATATGTACACGTAATCACGGGTAAATTAGTTAAAACCCCCCTATTCAGGCACAACGATAATCACTGCCAAACAAAAGGAATCAGCAACATACCTTTGCCTGGCTCCGTCCGTCTGAAGACCGCCGTCGCGTGGGCTTGGCCTGCAGCCCACGATTATCTCTTTTCACTTCTCTTTTCCACTAGTGTCCTTGATAGCACAATCTCAATACAATTCACATGAATCAACACTTTTCCTACATTTTATACGTGAGCGCGCTCATCCCCGTGCCCGGCCATCTTTCTAACCTCCAGGTTCCTCCTTTTGCCACCATCCTCTTGAGCGCTGCAGTCGCGCGCGGCTTTGGCGCTAGTAATATGCCAATTCGATTTGAATGGACAATGATTAAAGTGTTTGTGCCTGAACACCCGCTTATTAAAAAAAATATTAAATCATAAACTGGTGGCGCCGCCATTACAATTCGACATGTATATAATTATGCAATAAAAACTAAATTTACATTATTTTAGATAAAGATCCTAATATGTAACTATTAATGTGTAAATATTATATATTTTGTCCATTTTCTGTGTTTGTAGTTAGGTAATAGTTAGGTATTTACTTTATTTTTAATATAAAAATGAAAATATTTGTTTATTGGTTATGAAGTTACAATTCGTTTATTGTATTTTAGTATGAATTTTATGAAGTACAATAAATGCATTATTTTTTCTAATAAATGGGATGCTGCAACCTGTCTAGGAGACGGAAAACTCCAAAATATAACCCGGGGAGATGGGCCTCGTTAGCATTGTGCTGCAACCTGTCTAGGAGACGGAAAACTTCGAATCTAAACCCCCAATCCAAGGTGTTAACCGACCCGTGCTAAGGGATGCATGACCAGAGGGAGTCTGGTCGATAACGGAGGGTGTCTGTGTTGGCGGTCACAGGGCACTACTCTCATCCGTCTTACCTCAGTATCAGGGCTCTGCTGGGGTGGACTCGTAAATCCCTATTACTCGTGGGAACGCTATGGAGACTATATTTAAAAATCATCCGAATGGCGGCGACGTGGTACGCCACCCATCACGTCTCGTTTCTCACGGGGGCGAGAAGCGGCTCACGGAAAGCCGTTTTGCTACGTTGAATGTTGGAGGAGGTATGAGTGAGAAAGTTGATGAGGTGTTACAGATGATGGAAGAAAGAAAGATTGATGTGCTATGCGTGAATGAGACAAAGCGGAAGGGATGTGACACCACCACACACGGACCCTACACGGCTTATTGGTCAGGGGTGCCAAGCTCAGAACGAGCCTGTAAGGGAGTTGGTGTTATACTCTCCGTTAGGATGGCTAAGTGTGTGAATGAGTTCGACTGCGTGAGTCCCAGACTGATATGGGTAAGAATGAAAGTGGGATTGGTGCGGATTTTTGTCGTTGGGGTCTACGCACCTGTAGATCAGGGTGCGGGAACTTCACAGCGTACACAGGATGAAAGACAGATGTTTTGGGATGAATTGAGGGACGTGTTAGGGCTATGCAAGGAGAACGAAAGGTTAATAATGTTAGGTGACTTTAATAGCTGGGTAGGAGTGAAGAGAGATGGATCTGAAAAGGTTTTAGGGATGCATGGTGACGAAAGAGTTAACGAGAATGGAAGGAGTCTGTTAGAAATTTGCCTCGAGTGGAATCTTTGTGTGGCAAACACAATGTTTGCCCATAAATGGATCCATTTGTACACTCGAGAGGCAGAGAATGTAAGGAAAAGTATGATTGATTTTATAATAGTTGACGAAAGAATGAGAAAGAATGTTCTAGACGCTAGAGTATATCGCGGATCCGGTCTCCACACCGACCACTTCCTGGTAATGTGCCGAATAAGTGGTCTGTTCAAGGGATGGCGACACCGACCCCGTATTACTACTAGCGTGTTAAGGCGGGTCCACATTTGTGACAAACCGCCGAACCGAACACTGTGACGTCGCCGCGGACTTGTTACGTATAGTGTGGACGGGTGAAAGTTTGCATCGGATCGGACGCTGGTGGTAGCTCCGTGACCGTGACAAAGCCCGATGTCTGTAACGATAGTGTGGACGGCATTTGTTACGCGTACAACCGATGAATGCCATTTTGAAACTTCAACCAAGGCAGTCATGTCGTTTCCAGAAGAATTAACCGAAATGTATTTGAATATTGCTCTTGCAAGTGCATCATTTGTTTTACTTTGTGCTTTAAAAAAAAATAGGACGGTGAAAAAAAGGAGATGGTGGCAAAGTGAACTTTTTAGAAATCGTAATATTTATGGTGTAAATTCGTTACTGAGAGATATTAGATTTCAAGAAATAAGTGGAAAATACAAAAAATTGTGCGAATGTCTCCTACAGACTTTGAAGTTTTGCTGAATTTGATTGGTCCAACAATAAAAAAACAAGACACTCAATTTAGAATGTCAATTTCGGTACAAGAAAGACTTGCAGTGACAATGAGATTTTTGGCAATGAGGTAGTTGGAGGAATGAGCCAGTGCCAGCTACTTCATTTTTACGTATTCCGGCAGTCCCACGTAGATCTTCTACTTCATCGCAAGAAATAAGAAATGAACTTGCTGATTTTTGTTCTACAAATGGCAGAGTTTCCTGGCAAGATCGCTATTGAATAATACGTAGTTATAAGCCAGATAACAAAAATTTTTGTGGCACTTTTCATACATTTTGTAATTTATAGCCGTGTATTTTATTAATTTGCAGTAAACTAAAAAAAATATTATTTTGATGGAGTTTACAATAACGTCAGTATCTAGAAACTGCCACAGGACCCTTTTGTCATATAATGCCACATTTAATCACCAATCAAATATTATTATTATAAATCCTATTTAAACATTCCAATATGTTGGTATCCAAAGGTTAGGTACGGCATAGAGATCGCTCCTCGGCGATAAGATAAGTTTGTCTTCGTCTTATACTTGAGAAAATCTATTTATTAAAACATATTTTATCGTACGTTAATAAGTATTTTTTAATTAAGTTTTTTATTAATCAAAACTACTGTATCATATGTCAATCAACAAATTCATTAAATGAAAATAAGTAATCGGATAGGTACTTTGGCGTTTAATGAAAATTTGATATCTTCGATATCTTTTCAGATGTCGTGATCATGGGAGACTCCAAACATCTGAAAACCACGACATCTGAAAAGATATCGAAACGTCGTGATGTACAAATTTTCATTAAACGCCAAAGTACCTATCCGATTACTTATTTTCATTTAATGAATAATTATCGCGGTAATCTAAGACCTCTCACTCCTTAGCTTAGCTCCGTCCCTATAACTTACGTAAGAACTTACAGGTGTAAAGGCGGCCTTATAATCATATTTATGACGTCTAGGTTAAAATAAACTTTTAACTTACCGTATTCATATGAGTGCGAGGCTTATTTCTATCAAGAAGAAACGTCATATGTTCGTATGCGTACCAAGATGACTTGTACACTTCAGCTGCACCTGAAATTCCAGAATATATTACTATTAGTTATTACACGTTTTAAGCTATACCTACTCAACTACTATTGAATATATCACTATTAAGCACTTTCTACTAATGAAACAGGTTAAAACATCCATGGCATATTAGTTGTGCTAAAATATAATCTAATAAAAAAATACCTTGTCCAGTTGTAGTTTTTTTTGTTTTTCCCTTCTCTCTTCTCAATTGACCAAGTAGACTTTCCATTTTTTTCTTTAACTCTTGAACGGATGCACCACAATTCATCTGTTCTGATATTTCGGTCCAAGCATCATTTTTTAGAATTTTGTTAAAGTATAGTTTATGCTTAGGATCCCACAGTAGTTCCTTATTACGATAAAGTTCTATAAACTTCAAAACATTTTCCTGATTCCACTGCATATTTTATGAATCGAATCGTTTCAATGCCGCGTATTAATACTTAAATTAAATATCTATTGCAACACAAATTGCCACTCAACTACCTTCAATGTATTGTTGCAATGATTTCGCGGGCGGGGGAGCGGGTGTTGTCTTGTCAAGACGACCGTGCATTCGCCCGATCCATCAATCCCGTGTAGGTACCAGCCTGATGACACGCGTGCTTGTACGCGTGACAAAAATCGCAGTGTGGACCTCTCCCGCACACCGAGACAGTACCGAACATCCTTTGAAAAAGACCGACTTTGGATGGATCGGCCCGTACCCCGTGTCATTTGACCGTAACAAAACCAAAACATCGTCCACATTTATCACAACCACATTGTGGGAGTACGTACAATGTGGATATTTTGTTTGGAGATTTGAACGGATAACTGATCGTAACATTTGTTCGTGTAACAAATTCCGTCCACACTATCGGTACAAACTCCCGAGTCTGTCACGGCCACGGTGTTCGGTTCGGCGGTTTGTCACAAATGTGGACCCGCCTTTAGAGAGAATAAAAGTAGAAAATTTGAAAAAAAAAGAAATAAGCGATGAGTTTGTGAGTAAGCTGAAGATTGAATTCGAAGGAATGGATGGTTTAAGCGAGATGGATGATTTGTGGCACAACTTTAAACATAAAGTTGTTAGAGTGGCTCAGGAATGGAATGCTATATTATGGTGCTAAAACTTGGATTTATAACTACAAGATAAAAAACAAGATCCGTTCCTGCCAGCGAGCAATGGAGCGAAGCGTGCTAGAAGCCAAGCTCAGAGATAAGCAAAAAAGTGAAAACATAAAAAGAAAACAAAAATAATCGATGCAGTGGTACACACACAAAGGCAGAAGTGGAAATGGGCGGGGCATATTGCCAGAACCACAGACAATAGATGAACGAAACGTGTAACCAAATGGACGGGCCCAAGTGGTAAACGAGGGCAAAGAAAACCAAAAGATCGCTGGAAAGAAGACATTAAAAGAACTGCTGGCACAGAGTGGATGCAAACAGCAAAAGATAGGAAAGGCTGGAGACAGTTGGAGGAGGCCTATACCCGAGAAGAGGCCATGTCTTAAATACTATATATTTACTGTCATGTACTAAATGTAAACTTTTCAAATCATGGAAATAAAGGCTATTTTATTTTATTTTATTTTTCTTTAAATTATAATTTTCAAACACTGCGAAAACTTAAGAAAGGAGAAGAATGTGTGGTTGGATAAGGAAGTACAAGAAGCTGTATGTGAGAAGAAAAAGTTGTGGCGGGATTGGTTTGCTACAAGAGCTAACCAAAGAGCCAATAAAGCCTCCTTTGACGAAGTCAATGAAGCAAAAAAGGCATATAGAATAATGAAAGTGCGGGTGAAAGAAGTAGTAAAAAGAAAGAAAGATGAACAGAATGACCATTTGGATGAAAGGCTGTCGCGGGATTTCCAGACGAACATAAAATATTTCTGGAAATCTGTTCGACTAGCCAGAGGTAAGAGCCAGAACTCTGACCTGAAGTCAGTCAAAGACAGGAATGGTAGTTTGCTTAATGAGATAGAATGCATATTAGGGAGATGGAAGGAATATTTTGAAAGTTTGTTTGATAGGGAGGAAGAAAATGGTCCAACCTCAAGTCTGAATAGTAGCGCAACCGAGGATGAAAGTAATATTAGCATGGACGAAATTGTGAAAGCATTGAGAGGAATGAAATCGGGTAAGGCGGCAGGGTATGACAGAGTTTCCGCCGAGATGCTGAAAGCAGGACAGGGCATCGTAGCGAGTCAGTTGTATCGCCTCTTCAATTTGTGCTACAGCACCGGCCGTGTACCTAGGGACTGGTGCAAGGCCGTAATCGTTCCTCTTTACAAAGGGAAAGGGTCACAACTTGACTGCAAAAACTACAGGGGCATTAGCTTACTCAGCATCGTCGGCAAATTGTATGCAAAAGTGTTAATTAAAAGAGTAGTGGAAGGGACCGACGAGAAAGTATGGGATGCACAAGCAGGATTTAGAAAGGGTATGGGTTGTACGGATCAAGTCTTTTCCTTACGATGCATAGCCGAGAAGTATTTGGCCAAAGGTCAAAAGGTCTATTGCGCTTTCGTGGACTTGGAAAAGGCTTATGATAGAGTGATGAGAAATGAACTATGGTCGGTGTTGTGCACGTATGGAGTAGACAGCCGCCTCGTTCAAGCACTGAAATCTTTATATAAGGATTCCAGTGCTTGCGTGAGAATAAACGGGTCTTATACTGACTGGTTTAACATCGAGAAGGGTGTTAGACAGGGATGTGTAGCGTCTCCATGGCTGTTTAATCTATTCATGGACAGCTGTCTGCAGGATCTAAAAGGTGATGAATGTGGTTTGAGAATGGAAGGGTTACGCGTCAAATGTCTCCTATATGCTGACGACCTTGTACTACTTGCATCGTCCGCTGAGGAGTTACAAATGATGGTAACAAAGATTAATGAATCTTTTGAATGGAAAGGGATGAAGATGAATGTAAGTAAGACGAAAGTTATGGTATTTGAAAAAGTTGAAATTATGACAGACTGCGAAATAATGATTGGTGAAGAAAGACTGGAACAAGTAAAAGAGTTTGTGTATTTGGGGACGTTATTTACTGGAGACGGAAAGCATGATAAAGATATTGAAAGGAGAGTGAATGCAGGGAACCGAGTGAATGGGGCACTGAACGCCTTTATAGGCAGCCAGAAAATATCACAAAAAGCACGTGTGGCTGTGCATAGGGGAGTGTTGGTGCCCACACTTATGTATGGTAGTGAAAGTTGGGTGTGGCAGAAAAGACATCAAAGCCGAGTGAATGCAGTAGAAATGAGAGCGTTGAGAAGTATGTATGGAGTGAAATTGAGTGATAGTCAGAAACAGTGTTATAAGAGATAAGTGTGGAATTGATGGAGATATAGTCACGAATGTTAAGGTGGTTTGGGCATGTAGAGAGGATGGATGACAGAAGATTAACGAAGAGAGTGTATATAAGAAGAGTGGAAGGGCAAGTTGGAAGGGGAAGACCTAGGCGAACTTTCTCCGATCAAATTGGAGAAATCTTACTAAAAGGCCAGGTCAAAAGTACCCTAAACCGACGAGCATGTATGAGAAATGTTATGAAAGTGAGTGAAGCGAAAGTGGTTTGTCAGGATCGTAGCAAATGGAGTTCCGTGATCTCTGCCTACCCCTCTGGGAAAGAGGCGTGATTATATGTATGTATGTATGTAAAATATTTATTAACATTAACTTGCTTTTTTCATTTTATTATAACGTAAAGTATTACAAAAAAGCATAATATTAATAATCAGAATTGATAACGACAGTCATTAACTTCGCGAAACCCTATGGCGTCTTAGGGCGCGGAACCACTGTGCAGCGGCAACAATAATTACAAGCACTTAATATTTAAAAAAAACATAGGTTTACATTTAATTGCGCCACCAATTACAGGCGAACACAGCATGCATTAAAGAAAGCATCGACTCTAAAAATAATATAAGCGATACATTACAGTAAGGGACACAATTGCAGTTAATAATAATAATAATATACTTAGAACTAATTTAAGAATCATCATCTTTAAAATACTTAAGTCTTCACGAGAACCATTTATACTGCGTGGCTTGTACCAAACTGGGCCCATTTTACAAAACTACGTCCAACTGAGCAAGACAGCACTAATAAAAACAGTTCAATAATATTTTTTCTTGTTGTTCACGATCTAGGCAAGTAAAGAGAAACCTGAATCCTGCTCCCTGTGGGGTCCAACCTGCCACCCCACAGACTGCGTGCTCCGGTCAACCCTGCTGCCGCCGCTGCCGGTCGGCACTTGGCTTCTGTTCAAGGATATGGGCGCTTACGCCAGAGTTGTGGCTTCGACGTTCAATGGGTTCACGAAACCCAGAATTAAATACGTTGTGGATCGGAGTATATGGTTTGTACTTATAAAATTGGCTTTCTATCAGCGACTTCTTTAATTAAAAACCTAAAATTTGCTACGCGCTAGTGCAATAGAGTCCATTAAACGTGTAGCAGAATTTAAAGCAAATAATTTGATGAATCTCATCTTTCCTATTGGCACTATTTTAGTGTGCGCTAGTATATTACCATTAGTAACACCCTATTACCATTAGTAACACCCTATTACCATCATAGTTTTCCTAGCGATTTTTCTCATTTGTACCCTAACACGGGGCCCACTTTGTCACCTAGTCCCAAGATTTGGTAAAGGCACTAGTTTTATGAAACCGACCGTCATCTGATCATCTAACCCAGTGAAAAAACTAGAGCTTGTTGGGTTTAGAACGGTTTCCGGTACCTCACGATATGTTTTCTTTCGCCGGAAAGCTAGTTTTAAATATTAAATTATATTTCGTACTAAAACTTTTCGTAAAACCCCGTCCACTGTACGGTGTATCCCGTTTACCAAGTGGCGTTTTAAACATCATATTTGTTACCAAGTTTAGTATTCATTACTGATATAGGTGTTCTCTTTTCAGGTCAACACTAAGGGATACAAAATGGTTCAGCGACACAGATGTAGACCACTCACTGATCTCAGATCACAAAATGCGGTAGAGTTCATTCAAGTACCTAACATTATGTGGAGATGTTTAAACATTGATACTGGCGCTCACCACCTTTAATTCATAACTAGCTTCTGCCCGCGACTCAGTCCGCGTGGAACTCGTTTTTATAGTAGCTCCATACAAACTTTCACCCCAAATTTCACCCCCTTAGGAACTGATTTCCGGGATAAAAACTATTCTATGGCCTTTCCCGGGAACCAAACTATGTCTATACCAAATTTCACCCGTACAAACTTTGAACCCTATTTAACTCGTTTAGGGGTGGGTTAGAATAAATGGGGCTAAAATAAATTTTCTTATATCGTAATAATTAAGGAGT
Source organism: Epinotia bilunana (assembly GCA_947049275.1). Classification (NCBI taxonomy): domain Eukaryota; kingdom Metazoa; phylum Arthropoda; class Insecta; order Lepidoptera; family Tortricidae; genus Epinotia; species Epinotia bilunana. Next base: position 27,563,995 of record OX346256.1, read on the forward strand.
ACATAATAAAATGCACGTGCGTGCGTGCGTGCGTGTGTGTGTGTGTGTGTGTGCATGCATGTGTATGTGTGCGTGTGAGAGAGTATGAAAAGTGTACGCCAATGATTGTGCATGTGCTGTGTTCATAATGCTACATAAATACATTATTTAGGCAGATAACTGAGGATAGTAAATATTAATAATTTCATTTAAGTATAGGGTGATAAATTAAAAGATAAAACACATTACACGTTTTCAATTTAGCTTTGTTAAAATCGAAACACTTTTACACCAGGAAAGAAAGGGTATCCTAAAAACCAGTACAGTAAGCAACGCTATGCAAGTCGGAGGTTCTACGTGGACCACGTTTTGGTTTAGACCAAAGCTAGCGACCAAATCGGTCATGTGGCTTCAGCTGTATTGAAACTCCGTTAGCTACTTCCCTGATCTACCTTTTCTGATAATCTTCGTGCTGGCAGGCCGCGGGCGGTGGGTGCGGGTGTAGTGGGGTGGGGGAAAAAAAGAAAAAAAATGTGGGCTCAGCGACTTTTTTTTTTCAGTTGCTCTGTACTCCCTGTGAACCCAAAAAAAAAAAAATCGAGCGGGTGGTGGGAAGGGGTTGCCAGCGTTAATTAAAAATAGCAAAATAAAAATAATTTTCATGTGGGCTCAGCTGTATTAGCTTTTTTTCTAACGCGAAACTAATTAATATGTAAGCCCCAAAAAAATACCCATGCAAAAATATCGGTGGAAAGGTATGGAGGCTGGGAGGCTACGGCACATCTTTTCGTCCAATATTCCGCAGTGTCTCAAGACGAGAGTCTTTGACCAGTGTGTGTGTGTGCTGATGACGTATGGCACGGAAACGTGGTCGCTTACTATGGGCCTCATAAGAAGGCTCAAAGTCACCCAAAGGGCAATGGAGAGGGCTAGCTAGCAGCAGAACCAAGGTAACCCATATAGCCCTCCGAATCGCTAAACTTAAGTAGCAGTGGGCGGGGCACATAGCACGTAGAACCGATGGCCGTTGGGGCGGAAAGGTTCTCGAGTGGCAACCACGTACCGGAAGGCGCAGCGTGGATAGGCCCCCACAAGGTGGACTGATGACCTGGTAAAGGTCGCGGGAGTCCGCTGGATGCGGGTGGCGCAGGACCGGTCATTGTGGCACTCTTTGGGGGGGGCCTATGTCCAGCAGTGGACGTCTTTCGGCTGATATGATGATGATGATGATGATGAAAGGTATCGAAAAAAATTGTTGAAATCGTTGGATTTCGTTCTAAAATGTGCTGAGGGGAAGGCAAAAGCGGACGTGGAGGGGATATAGGCCGGCGAACGCGTCAGCGCGCTCACGGCGCGTCGATTGTGTTCGGCTAACAGATAGTAGCCGCTGTCCTTCTCGCACCCGTTAACCGGGAAAACCCGAACCTTTCCAAACGAGCTTTGATTTGAGGTGTCATTTTTCCAAAACGGTGAAAGATATTTTTTACTCTAATCAGAAATTTTTATACAATGTCTCCAGCTCAAAAAAGAGTGTTTCTCATCCAAAGCTTGCACAGCTTTTTAACCCCCTTAGGGATATAATTTTCAAAAACTGGAAGTACTTTTTAATATTTTAATAAGTAATCGTTCTACAACGTTTCAAGTATGTAGCTCAAAAAGTGTTTCCTATACAAATCTTGCACCCATTTTTTACCCCCTTAGGGGTAGAATTTTTTTAAATGCTGATATTACTTTTTTGTGTTTCAATAAGTAACCGACGGACAATTGCTAGTTACTGAATTACAAAGATAGAAAAATTAAAATATGTTGCTTAAATAATGTGGTTAATGTAATTAGTGGTCTTGATAATCATTAATTATACCCAGCCCGGCTTCGCATGGTAGGTGTACCCATTAAAAAAAATAAGACATTTGGTGCAATCTTTCTGAATATGCGCGTGCAGTACATACATTACGGCGATTCATTTTTGTTGATATCAACCCAACAGTCAAGCCGTTTAGTAGTTGTCATACCTATAGCAACGCCACCTACCGGGTCCAAATGTTTTTTAAATCATCCAGGAAACCATCGAAATACCCATTTAAAATTTGAACCCAATCGATTCAGCCGTTTAGAAGTTATGTTGTTATGTGTTGGACCGGGTAGCAAATGAAACTACGTCTATAAAGAACCTAGTTATATAGTATATTTAAAACTAAAACCCTTAACTAAAACCTATATCTAAAAGTGTTGAGCGCCAAGAGGGGTTTGAACACTGTGTTCGGGATCCCTGCTTATCCGATGCGCCGGCTAGCGCGATTATAACAACATTCAGGTTTTAACTAAACCTCGAAGGGCATGTCCAAAGGCTAGAACAAAGGAGTAAGCTTAGACACGGCTGCCGGTATTTGACTACTGCCTGATTACAGTATTAAGGTTTTAAATACTAAAACTTACCCCTTCGCTGGTTATGCCACACATAATTTTAACCAAACAAATGTCCGTGAATGATAATCACAAAATATAATTTCATTTGCCCATCGGCAAGCAAGTGCTGTTGTCACAATTCATAGTATGACGGGTACATTATTATTTTCACACACGTACTGTTTGTCTTAAAGACATGAGCTGGAATGCCTCGTCGCACCCATGTCGTTACTTTAAATAAACAAGAATACTTTAAAATTATGGAAAAAGTAAATCCCTGCCGGGATTTGAACCCTCGCTCCCCGGATCGTTAAGCCGACCTCCATACCGCGGAGCCATCAAGACATGAGCAGAGCGCGCGAATTTACCATGTAGGTACTTTGATCCCTGCGAAACCTACGTCACTTACTAGCGACTCGAGAGTCGAGACACGATAAGGCGGTTAAAATGCGCTCGATTGTAAACGTTACTACTTAGGACCTACGTATTAAATTGGACTAACAGAAATACTGTCGTAAACACTATGAAGGCATGACCATAACATATCTCCTCTCCCTAATGAAAAAAAAAAACTTTTTTTTTTTTTTTTACTGTAACTTATGTGAAGCTTCTCAGTGGCTTAAGATCCTTGACATGCCAATTACCAACACATTTGCCAGCAACATTATTCAGACGATATATGGTGTCTGAGAGTTTATCTACAACAATTGCCTTTTCAAATTTCGGAGCCAGTTTAGCCATAAATTTGTTTGGTGCGTTTGACAAAAAATTTGTTCTCTTCCACACCATGTCACCCACCTTCAAATTGCAGGGTTTACGTTTGCTATCATAGCCCTTCCGGCTGTGATCATGTGCTAATCGTAGTCTTTGTTGAACCCTTTCATACAAACCATTTCTATATCCTACACAATCGATATAGTCAGTAACGTTTACAGGATACGAATTGTCCGGGTCTTGCAATAATTGTCCTGAATTTGGGCGATCCACGCTTGGTACCGACGTCTCTCTACCGAAGAACAGGTATGAAGGCGTATAGCCTGTTGTCTCATGCACTGCTGTTCTTATTGCATGCCCAATTTGGGGTAGATTGACATCCCACGCATTGTGTTTTCCTGGTTTGACGTAGGTGGAGATCATCGTACCTATAACCCTGTTAACCCGTTCTGTGGGGTTTCCTTGTGCGTGGTAGTTTGGTGTGAACCACAATTGGCTACCGAACTTGACAGCCAAGTCTTTAAACAATTGTGAACAAAATTGGCGGCCGTTATCGCATATGATAGCCTTAGGGGCGCCATACAGCAAAAATTGTTTTTCCACAATGTCACATATTTTGTCTGCCTTTCCGGTTCTCAGCGGGAATAACAGTACAAATTTGCTGAACCAGCATGTCATCACTAGCAACATGGTGTTACAAGTTTTACTTTTTGGAAATGGGCCCATCAGATCCAACGATATGATTTGCCATGGACGTGTCACTTCTCTGTGTCTTCCCATGTATCCCAGTGGCCCCTGCTGCGATACTTTATGTTCGGCACAACTTTCACACTTTTGGACATATTGCTTCACATCATCTAATAAATTGGGCCAAAAATATCTCTGTTTAATTTTAAAATACGTTTTGCGAATCCCTAAATGGCCCGCTGTTACATCATCATGGCATTGCCTCAGGACCTTATTTCTTAAATCTTCCGGTACATATAATTTCCAGACGTCCTCAGAGTTTGGGAATGATTTCAGTTTAACCTTTTTGTACAGACAACCGTTCAACACCATCCAATCTTCAAGTGTACACTCTTGCACTTCTCTCATTTTAGACTTGTACCAGCCATTTTTGTGTTTTTCTAAGATCTCTAAATTATTAATCTCCGTAGTTACGTCTGTGCCCCTTGACAACGCGTCTGGTACTACGTGGCTCTTACCGGGCCTATGAATTATGTCGTAGCTAAATTGTTGTAGCTTCATTGCCCACCTTGCTAGCCTTCCGTGGGGGTCCTTCATTTTGTGCAACCACTGCAAAGCACTGTGATCAGTTACCACCGTGAATTGTACCCCATCAATGTATGGTCTAAATTTTTCTATTGCATGCACAATACTCAATAGTTCTCTTTCTGATGTGGAATACTTCTTTTCTCGATCATTAAGTTTTCTGCTCAAGTACGCTATTGGCTGTTCCTCATTTCCACTTTTCTGACACAAAACCGCTCCTACGCCACTATTAGATGCATCACACTGAATTATAAATGGTTTCGAGTAATCTGGGCAAGTGACCACCGGAGCCGACGTAAGAAGGGTTTTCAATTTCACAAATGCTCCTTCTGCCTCCGTGGTCCAAAACAAGCGTTTGTTCCTCTTTCCTTTTGTTAGGTCGTGGAGAGGAGCCGCCACTATTGAAAAGTCCTTCACAAATCTCCTGTACCAACTTGCTAACCCAATGAATCTTTTTAATTCAGTGTAATTTCGAGGTCTAGGAAAATTAATGATTGCAGCGACCTTATCTGGGTCTGTCCTGATCCCATCTCTATCGACAATATAACCTAAGTAGCGCATACTAGATCGAGCAAACTTGCACTTATCTACATTTACTGTCAAATTAGCCTTCTTAAGAGTTTCTATAACCTTATTGAGGAGCAATATATGTTCATCAAACGTCGATGAACAAATGACAATATCATCCAGGTACGCCCAAACTTTGTCTTCATTCGAGTGGAATAAGATGTCCATTAATCTTTGCTGTGTTTGCGAGGCATTGACAAGTCCAAATGGCGTTACTTTGAAATGAAATAGCCCCTTTCCTGGTAATGCGAACGCCGTTTTCTCTTTACTGGTGTCGTCTAGCGGTATTTGCCAAAACGCTGACTTCAAATCAATCGTGCTTAAAAATCTAGCATTACGTAAGTTGTCAATGATGTTGGATACGCGTGGCAGTGGGTAAGTGTCCCGTTTTGTCACCCTATTCAGTTGCCTACTATCCAGACATAATCTATTCTCACCATTTGGCTTTTTGACAATCAGAACTGGTGAACACCAAGAACTATAAGAAGGTTCTATGACGTCATCTGCTAACATTTTATCCACCTCTTTCTCAATCTCTGCTTTTACCACCGGGGAAAAGTTGTATTGTTTCTGATGGACTGGTTTGTTATCCCCTGTGTGTTATATTGTGCTTTAAAACGGATGTTCGGCCCAAACCATTGCCAATTTCCTTCCTCATGTTTTGTATTACTCGTTCCAAGTCCTCTTTTTGATCTGAGCTCAAATCTTTACTGGATATAATGACGGGACTATGTGTTGTTGCGTTATCTAAACTCAACACTTCAATCCCTTTGCCCTTGAACTGTAAGGATATGCCAAACTCGTCAAAGAAATCCTTACCCAATACTAAAGGTTGGTTTAATTTCGGCATGACCATAGCTGATATGACCTTAAACTGACTATCAAACATTATTGGGATGTCGTACACCTCTGATATATCGTGCATGGAACCATCAGCTGTTGTTACCCGATTACGTGTAATTTTATAGCTTTTTAGACCTATTGACGACAAAATGTCCGCAAATACAGAATTCATAACTGTCCGATTAGCCCCTGAATCTAATAATCCTATGCACTGCCGTTGTAATATATCTATCGTTACATACGACCTATTGTCATTATCCTTTTTTAAAACTACGGGGCATAATTCCCCGTCTGTTCGCGCGAAAAATCTCTTAATAACCCCTAACCATTCCTGCCACTCCGTATTTTTATTACCCTGGAGAAAGTCTGATTTGAACTTTCCCCTGAAGCGTTTCCCTTACATGAGCAGTCCTTGGCCGTGGTACCAAAGCGACCGCACCTATAACAAAATAATCTTTGTTTCGGCATCTTGCAGTCTCGGAATAAGTGGCCACCTTCCCTACAGTTCCAGCAACGTTTACTACTCACGGTTGGTTTGCTTTGCAACTGAGCCACCTCTTCCATCACCATAGCCTCTCTAAGGTCTCCCGACTTGTTGTTCGTTTTGTGGGCTAAGTCCGGTTCCAATGGGTTTCTCACAGCCTTGGGTTCTTCAAACCTGTCGCAGTTAATTTTTGTGCGCTCTACTATTCTTAAGACATTAATCAAATCTGACACTGAATTAAATTCATCCCTACACACTGCGCGCTGGTAATATGGCTGAATATTTCTCAACAGTATACATATTTTTTCCCTCTCTGCCAGTTTGCTGGGCAATCTATTAAACATGTTCTGCATTACAGAAACATAGATCAACACTGTTTCATCACGACTTTGTGTTCGAGCTCTTATTTCTGCTAACAATTCTTCCTGGTAAAACGGTTTTTGGAAAGAACGCTTCAATAAAATGACCAGATCCTCCCAATTGCTAGCATATTCTCTGTTTGCCCTATACCAAATCAATGCGTCTGCCTCAAAAAAGTCAATTGCATACCGCCATAAATCAAAATCTGTCGCATTTCTAGCATCCCTGAGCTCTGAAACCCGTTCCAAAAACGCATTGATGCTCATGTTTGATCCCGTAAACTTCAGACCCCATTGATAAATTGGCAGTAGTTTACGTCTCGGTGACTCTTCTTCCAGGGTCGATGAGCGTAATAATCTCAATCGGCCGCCAGGTGTTTGGTCTTCCCACTGCCCTGCCGCAAAATTTACACTCTTGTTCGCCATCTCATTAACTACCGTCAATCCCTGACTACCCAATTTTGTACCCAGGGGTGTTTCCTTCGACTCCTTGGATGGGGAATGTGTAGCACTGTCTAGTTTATCTGCAATCCTGACACCCAAATCACCTAATGATTGCTGCAGTAACTCTTTATCCTTAGCAGTTAAATTATCATCCTCGACCTCATCATCTAACGCCTCTAACTTCTCTAGTAAAATCTGACACTGTTGCTGAAGTGCATCTTTGCGGATGCCGTCGTCTTCCGCCACGTGAATCAACAAAGTCATTCTGTTCTGCACATGGTACAGCCGTGACACCAGACGCCTAAACAACGTCTTATCTGGCTTACCTACTATCTCTGCGATGTAATTAGAAAGGACGCTTAGTTTTGTCGCACAAATATCTAACTCTGATTTAATATCCTCTGCCTTACGAGCTGGTGTTTTGACCTCGCGCGCCCGCCCCTCTGATTGCTCCGCCAGCATTAACTCCTTTAATAACTTTTTTAACACTGGCACTGTACTTTGCATACGAACCCCACGACACTCAAGTTCATATTCCAGCTCATCCTTTAATAGATATTGTGGATCCATATTTAATAAAGTCACTCAAAATGCCAATAATACGACTGCTAATACGTAAATAAATTAGTAAAAGATTTAAAAAATAACCTATCTTATTATAGACCTAAATTGCCATTCAAACTTACAAACTATTGGCACCTTATTTCTTGACTATTTGATAACAAATTTACGGCGACGAAATGCCTTTAGAACTAGTAACATACACAATAGTGTCCTTTATGCGCACAGTGAAACGTAGCATCAAACTATTATATGCGTTTACAAAAAATAAAAATATTGCAACTAAATGCAGACCACACTACAACACTTGAATGCAACCTATATCAAAACACACTCGTAAAATACTTATTTAATTCGTACGCACGGACGGACGTATAACATTAAAACAACGTAAAACAAAATAAAACAGTAAAATAGCAATATAAAATAAAATGTGAAAAGAAAATCCAATGTACTCCTCTCCTACACTTGAGTCCGTTATGAGTAGTCCGCTATACCGCTATCCAAACACACTATATTTTAACGTTGGGCGCTATCTGTTATGTGTTGGACCGGGTAGCAAATGAAACTACGTCTATAAAGAACCTAGTTATATAGTATATTTAAAACTAAAACCCTTAACTAAAACCTATATCTAAAAGTGTTGAGCGCCAAGAGGGGTTTGAACACTGTGTTCGGGATCCCTGCTTATCCGATGCGCCGGCTAGCGCGATTATAACAACATTCAGGTTTTAACTAAACCTCGAAGGGCATGTCCAAAGGCTAGAACAAAGGAGTAAGCTTAGACACGGCTGCCGGTATTTGACTACTGCCTGATTACAGTATTAAGGTTTTAAATACTAAAACTTACCCCTTCGCTGGTTATGCCACACATAATTTTAACCAAACAAATGTCCGTGAATGATAATCACAAAATATAATTTCATTTGCCCATCGGCAAGCAAGTGCTGTTGTCACAATTCATAGTATGACGGGTACATTATTATTTTCACACACGTACTGTTTGTCTTAAAGACATGAGCTGGAATGCCTCGTCGCACCCATGTCGTTACTTTAAATAAACAAGAATACTTTAAAATTATGGAAAAAGTAAATCCCTGCCGGGATTTGAACCCTCGCTCCCCGGATCGTTAAGCCGACCTCCATACCGCGGAGCCATCAAGACATGAGCAGAGCGCGCGAATTTACCATGTAGGTACTTTGATCCCTGCGAAACCTACGTCACTTACTAGCGACTCGAGAGTCGAGACACGATAAGGCGGTTAACTAATGCGGTCGATTGTAAACGTTACTACTTAGGACCTACGTATTAAATTGGACTAACAGAAATACTGTCGTAAACACTATGAAGGCATGACCATAACAATGTGAAAAAGATAAGTACGAAAGGATAATTCTTACTACCCGTTGTACCCATTTTCCCGTAGGAATGAAGCATTTTCCCGCGGTAAAAAGTAGCCTATGTTTATCAAGGATAATGTCGGCTTCTAATGGTAAAAGAATGTTTCAAATCGGTTTAGTAGTTTCGGAGCCTATTCAATACAAACACAAAAACAAACAATCAAATCTTTCCTCTTTATAATATTAAGTGTAGATTGCCAGGACTATGAATTAATGTTGTACTTAGAAAATATATCCAAGCAAGGAATCATTTCAGCCAATGACTTCACCACCGAAACTGCAATAGATTTAGCCTAACGCTATTTAAAAAACTGGCAAAGTGAGTGTTGGACCACGCGCAGTGTAGGGTTCCGTAGTTGCCTGTTAGTTACATCGACGTGCGGTGCGGTTGCGTCGGCCGAATTTGCACGAAAATTGGCCTTTCCACTATTACTCGGTAACTACTTATGCCCACTTGTCGGGTTACCTTTGTTTTACCAAAAAAAAATGACAAATTATCATTTCCCAAAAAAATTCGTAGAATTTCATTTGCCAAATAATCGTTTGCCAAATGAACACTTGACAAATAATTCTTTGGCAAACCTAATGTTTGGCATATTCATGTTTAAGCAATATATCTCGTTTACCAACTAGTACTTTGATCAAATTTTCAAATTCAGTTAAATATGTTAGTTAGCATAATATGTTTTAACCAAAACAAAATAAGACAAATGATTTGTATCGTAAATATATTTTAATTTACCATTTCTATTTCGTCGGTTAATCAGCAGAGGAACTGTGTAGACGTTACAATTCTAACCTAACCGCCAGCGTGTCGACGTCACCCCGCTTCGTGGGGTGCCCATTTCCGCTCTAAGGGACACAAGCTAACCCTAACCTAACCTACCAAATGGTACAATTGTTACGATCGTTTGCTTTTTAGTGCGGGGCGCTTCGCCCCCGAGCCCCTCAGTGGGGGGCTCCGCCCCCCACCCCTTGTTTGGCTGCCCTAACCTATTTAACGTATTATTTTGGTAAAATTTCATAACCCAATTAAATGTGAATGTTTGTCTATTTATAGTTTGCCATAACACTAACAGTTTGCCATAACTTGACTAAATGTTTATTGTCTAATGTTTCTTTGCCTTATTAAAGCATTTGCTAAAAGACCAAATGTCATAATGTATTTTTTCGTAGTAATATTTTGCTGAATGAAAATTTGACGTAATGAAAATATCCGTATTAAAATTGTGCCAAAGTTTGCATTGGCAAACAAAATAGTTGCTAAACTTTGTTTGGGAAATGAAATTTGACCAAAATAAATTTGGTAAAACAACAGGATCCTCCACTTGTCCGTGATCGTTTTCCTTTTTAACCCCCGACGCAAAGAGATGGGTGTTATAAGTTTAACGTGTCTGTGTGTCTGTGTATCTGTGTATCTGTCTGTGGTATCATAGCTCCCAAACGGATGGACCGATTTGAATGCGGATTTTTTATTCGAAAGCTGTTGTGAGCCAGAGTGTTCTTAGCCATGTTTCATGAAAATCTGTTTAGCCGTTTTTGAGATATTGGACTTTGAAATGAAAATGTCGGGGGTTTTTCAACTTTTCTAAGTTGTAGTTATATATTCATTATATTATGTACTACTACCACGATTTATTTCTACGAAATTTTCCTTTTAAATTCATTATATGTACTACTACCACGATTTTTTTCACATCCCCAGTAGTAGCCATTTAGTCAGCAGGGGGGGGGGGGGAGTGACATGAACAAAAATTTGGCCTTTGAAGCCCAATATCTCGCAAACTAATCAGTGATTTGAAAAATGGTTATTGGTAACCCATAATATTTTTGAACGCGCTATCCAACGGTACCCCACGCCATGGGTTTTATTATAATAAATAAAAAATATTTTCAAGATCTTAGTGTACTGTTTTGTCGGCGTGATTGATTTATATACCCATGCCGAATTACAGTTTTCTAGTAGTAATGGTTACTGAGCTAAGCCGAAGACGGACGGACGGACGGACAGACGGACATGGCGAAACTATAAGGGTTCCTTGTTCACTACGGAACCCTAAGAAAGAAATGTCAATCAAAATTCTACCATGTTACAAACTCGCATTTTAACAATTACATTATTTGTCACCAATTTTTTTTTATACGTTATGACATTTGTACGTTTTGACACTCGTACTTTATGACCATAAACGGCTGAACCGATTAGGTTCAAATTTTAAATGGGTATTTCGATGGTCCACAGGACATTTTGTCACGTTGACGACTCAGTCCCGGAATCGTCAAATTGTAAACATAGTTCCGAAGTCGATTTTAGCAACCTAATTGTATTCTCATTGGCAAGTTCCGTCACATCATTATATCCTTTCCCATAAAGCCTAACGGCCTGGCCATGAGTTTCTGGCTAAGTAGCGCGCGGCGGCCGCAATGTGACATTCCGTTTGCAGGGAAGGCATCCCACATCCACGTTAAACTAGACATGCTTATTAGCTTGAAATCTTGCGGGTACGGTACGGGAACCTCGTGCGCGAGTTCGACTCGCACTTGACCAAAGAGCAAGCAGAGTATAAAAGCATTCCATAATATAACTGTCGGTCTGTTCTAGTAAATTCCTTAAGCTTAGAGTAGGTAAAGAAAATCCCATAAATACATTCCATGTAAAAAAGAGGCCAAGTCTCGAAACTCTTCGACCGCAAAAAGTTGTGAGATTTATAACTAGTCAAAGTTTCTTAATTTTGTCACTCACTGACTCACCGATCATTAAAAGTCTAAGGCACTTCTAGCAGACATAGTGACTAGCAGACTAGTTTAGTGTATTAATCAAGGGGACGCTAAAAAAATGCAATTTAAGTCCAGTTTTCTAGCTACACCGACTGCATATAAACATATAGGATTACAAAGTTATATTTGCAGTAAATGGGACAAAAAGTTGTGGGATATTTGGTAGTACCAAGTCTCAGGCATTCTTATTATTCTTTATTTGCTAGCTAAATAAAATTCTGCAACTTGGCAATCACACAACTTTACTGCATTTATGGATTTTTGCATACCTAAAACTATTGCGTGATTGCCAAGCCACAAAATTTTATTTAGCTAGCAAATAAAGAATAATAAGAATGCCTGAGACTTGGTACTACCAAATATCCCACAACTTTTTGTCCCATTTACTGCAAATATAACTTTGTAATCCTATATGTTTATATGCAGTCGGTGTAGCTAGAAAACTGGAATTAAATTGCATTTTTTTAGCGTCCCCTTGATTAATACACTAAACTAGTCTGCTAGTCACTATGTCTGCTAGAAGTGCCTTAGACTTTTAATGATCGGTGAGTCAGTGAGTGACAAAATTAAGAAACTTTGACTAGTTATAAATCTTAAACCGCTGGTTCAAATTGAATGAAATTTGAAATATATCGTATTTATACAATGCGTGCTTGGTTGATGAAAATGCAGGCTTCTAGTTTTATCCATAACGAAGTTATAGGGGGGTCGAAAATGGCCTGAACTGTTTCGAGAAAAGGATGCTACGGCCGTGCCGCTGTTTTGCTCGACTTGGCGGGGGACTGCCGTGCCCCCAGATAAAACATTTACTTCATTAGCAGTTATGGTTTATGCCATAAGACTATAATGTATGGCTCGCCTTGGCATTTATTATGGCGGTATCATTTATGGGACATGCGTCTGCATCGGCGGCCGGAGGCAACTGAGGCGCGCGCAGACGCTGCGCTCGTATTTCCGTGGCTGTTGGAGCGAGAACGAAGACACGGCGTCCTGCTCTCAAACGTAGTTTGAGACATGCGTCTGCATCGGCGGCCGGCGGCAACTGATGCGCGCGCAGACGCTGCGCTTGTATTTACGTGGCTGTTGGAGCGAGTACGAAGACACGTCGTCCTGCTCTCAAACGTGGTATTTGAGAATCTCTGCTGACGGGTAATCCTAAACCGCTATTTTCTCAGATACCCGCTTTGTGTTACTCGGCGAGCAGGAGCGAGACGGAAGTAATGCTATCGCGATCGTCGAGTACGTGCATTTCCATGTAGGGTAAACCTAGTTGTATTGATTTCGAAATACCCATATTTCTATTTTATTACAAGTCTGTAAATCCTATATAAGGCGACGTATGTTTCTAATAAACGTTTTTAACTACCTGAGGGCTGAGTATTTGGTAAGTTCAGATAAACAAGGTAGTTAATTAAGTAGTTGAGTTTATTCACTTGTTTACACACATTAGGTTATTGTATATGGGGTTAAGTTAACACGAACTATATGGAGGGAGAGTGTTGTGAGCGCTGCGCTATACCGCGGCAGACTGACTAGCCGTCCCGGTCGCTCTGGCTTGTAAACAGTGTTGCTGAATCAGCATGTAGCGAGTAGCTACATCACTCCCCCCCTTTTTTGAAAAACGGAGAAAAAAAAGAAAAAAAATTGAACCATCTTTGGAAACAACACTAACAAAAATGAAAATCGGTAGGTATAAGAAAATAGTAAAAAGAATGTAAACACTTGCAAAAACATAAAAATAAAAAAATAAATTCTTCTTTCTTTCTTTCTTTCTTACACTGGCGCCTGCGTCCTAGGCGTAACATTGATCTGCGTCGGCGGTGGCATCTTGCTGACAGTGTTTAGAAGCCATTTCTTTGTTTTTGCATTTGATCCTTATGACGTAACATAAAGTTATCAGGAGCACTATTCCGCAGATTAACAACCCAATTCCCACATAATTGAGTTTGTTTTCCACTTGACTTGACAAACTTTGGACGGTGGCTACCGCTACTGCATTGTGGTTGTTTTCTTCTTTACTTTGCGAATAACCCATCTTGCTTTCTCTAATCGATAAAATCATGTACCGAATATGTTGCGTGAAATTAATGGTCTGCTTTAGTTTTGTTGAACTGTCTAAGAAGAAAACAATCACTTTAGCTTACATGACAGAACCGTGTTCTATTTTACTCTATACACGGGTCACAGTACACTTATGTCCGCAGTACAACATTGTCATAACAATTCTCATTGCGTGATGCGTACTATCGTGCATACTGTGTGCTATGTTGCTGACTGTGCTCTGTGCTTTGGCCGTTTGCCGTTGGCCTAGTTAATACAATGTAGACTGTGTTTAAAAACCATTTGAAGGTACAGTTGACGCAACTGAATGTTTGGCATGCAGTTGCGTCGATTGTACTTTGGGAGATTGTGGTACCCAAAATCTCTGGGCCCGCCTTGACATGTTACACGTAAATGCATATTAACAATATTAATGAGTAAATGGTAGCGACTATCCTGAACCCACTCTGCAATAATTAATTAAAAGAGTTCCATTTACATGAAAACCGACACCATGCAGTGTTTCAGAATAGCCGCGCCGTGATCACAAAAAATAAACTTAATTACGAACAATGCTGCAATGAGGCAAGTTATCGAGTTCTTTATAAACGAAAATTTTCCTGTGATTATTTGCTCTTTGATGTGGAATTGGTTTGAAATTAGCGATTGTACTTCTAAGTTTTTCGACATGTGCCGCCGGGTCTAAATTACCTACCTGTGATGAATTATAGAAGTCTCCGGGCAGCCTGATCGCCTGTCCGTACACCATGTCTGCGGCACTAACGTCACTGTCTGTTTTGATGGCTGCTCTCAGCCCCAGTAATACTGTCGGCAGTTCCTCCAGCCAGGATGCGTTATCTGCTAACCGGGCTGTAAGTGCTGCCTTCAGAGATCTATGCCATCGTTCCACCAGACCATTGCTCATTGGGTGGTATGCTGTGGTGCGATTGCGTGTTATGCCTAAAAATTTAATTAAACATACGAATAGCTCGCTCTCAAATTGCCTACCTTGGTCCGCGGTTATTTGTATCGGCGCTCCGAACCTGCAAATCCAGTGCTCGTAGACCGTTTTTGCCACCGTCTCCGCCGTCATGTCCTCTATAGCAATAGCTTCTGGCCAACGGGAAAACCTGTCAATCATTGTAACCAGATACCTATGACCATGTTGGGTGGTAGGTAATGGGCCTACCAAATCTACATGTACATGCTCGAATCTTCCGGCCGGCTGAAATTCTCCTAAATGTGAGATGACATGCCTACTCACTTTACTCCTTTGACATTCTACACACGCCCTGGCCCATGTACCAATGTCCTTATTCATACTTGGCCAGTAAAATTTTCTAACCAACATTTTCCTGGTGGTTCTAATACCAGGATGGCTGATGTTATGTACTGATTCGAAAATATTCTTTCTATATGTGATTGGTACCACAGGCCGTGGCGTGTTTGTCGAAGTTTCGCAATATAAAACTTTGTCCGAGCTCGGAATGTCTACGTATGCGAAATGTGATTCACTTGAGTCTGACCTTGATAGGCTAACATCCGCTCGCTGCGCCTGAGCCAATTCTACGAAATCGACAACTGTGGGACACGTTATAGTTTCAATTCGCGACAATGCGTCGGCGACTGTATTTTTAGCCCCTTCGATATGCCTAATCTCGCTAGTGAATTGACTAATGAACATGAGTCGATTTGCCCTTTTTGGCGTCTCATTGGCGGTACCCACCTTACTCAATGCGAAAGTGAGAGGTTTGTGATCTGTGTACACAATTAGTTCCCTGCCTTCTACCAGGTACCTAAAATGTATTATGGCCATGTAAATCGCTAACAGCTCTCTGTCAAACGTAGAGTACCCTTTTTGCGTGGGCGAAAATGCCTTGGAGAAATACCCAAGAGGTTTCCATATGTTGCCTATCTTCTGTTGCAGCACGCCTCCGGCCATGGAGCCGGATGCGTCTGTCATGAGCGCTAGGGGAACATTTGCCGCTGGATAAGACAAAGTAGCGGCCCGTTTGAGGCTCTCCTTACTTTGTATAAATGCGGCGTTCGCCTCGTCGTCCCACACAATTTAGGTTTTATCATTTTCGACCGCTGCCACTAGTGCGGCTCGACCGCTGCCACTAGTCAAACAATGGGTGACCCTAATAAAAGTGAGCCCATTGTCAACGGGATCCTCGCCTTTCTGCAACAGAAGCTGCTGCTGGAAGGTCAGATGGATGCGGTGACTGCTGTTCAGATCTGTTCGTCGCGTTTTACTGTCGACGAAATCTGCGCTGCGAAGATGGTGCTGTACCAGTCTCTCGGGATTGTCGGCACATTTGTACCTCATCGCAGAGAAGATGACGCCGGAAGGAAGACCCTCGGGGACATCATTGAGGTCCTAAGGAAGAACGAACACGACATGCCTGAGTTCGTGGCGACGGAGGTCTCCAGATTGCCGTCCAATACGCCAGACCATGTCGACGTGAGCTGCCTGCTGAAGGAAATTGTGGCTCTTAAAGCAGGCATGGCAGAAATTCTAAAGAAATTTGACAAATCGCAGGCCGTTATTGACGTATTGCGCAAAGAAATCATCCGTTTGCGCGACGGTGCCCTAGAAACGCGGTCACCGACCGCGTCAAATTTCAAGAATAGTAACCGGGCGTCAAATGCCGACTCGGTCAATTCGCGTGTAGCTGACAATGCTCATAGCGATGTCACTGTACATGCTGATCCGCGGCCCCCCGGCCCCCTCCTCGCGGGACCTCCCGTCAACGCTTCATCGAAACCACGTCGTCGTTTTGCTGACGTCGTTTCTGCTGGTGAGCCTACTGTTCCAGCCTGCCGGAAAGCTGCGCCCTCGAAAGCGCGTGAAGTTCGGGATCCTCCTAAAGAGGAAACCCCTCGCACCAATGTGGACAAGGAGGGTTTTACAACGGTGTCAAGAAAGCGTAAGACACGTAAGAGTCAGTGTGGTACTGCAGACCCGGTTTGTTGTGGTCTGCGGGTCTCCACACCGAGCAAGGCGCTGTACGTGTCGCGCCTGCATCACACTGCCACCGCTGAAGAAGTGACGCAGTATGTTCGCCAGAAAACCGGCTACTCGCTGAGGGTGGGTGCAGCTGAAGTGCACGTAGTGCCGGGACCGCAGCTGGTGAGCTGCGGTCCCGGCACTCCGTGCACTTCAGCTCTTTTGTAGTGCGCGTGCCGCGGCCGCTCCAGGAGACCATCGCGTGTGCTGATTTCTGGCCGAAAGGTGTCGTGTTTCGTCGGTTCCGGGGCAACCTACCAAATCCAACACCCGAGATGTCGACGCAACGGGGCCACGCCGTTTCGCCGTCTAAATAAACATTGTTCGGTTCATGACGCATTGGTGCTTACACTGTAATGTTATGTAACCTGTTTTTTCAATAAATAAATAAATAAAATTTTCTTGGCATTGTGTAGGAATTTATTCAAATGTGCCTGCGTGTCGGCTGCATGTTTAATGTGCGCTCTATAGAAATTGATCATGCCCAGAAAACGCCTTAGCTGCTCTACGTTTTCTGGCCTAGGGGAATCGATGATAGCTCTCATTTTCTCATCGAGTGGCTCAATACCTGCCGCCGAGACTGCGTACCCTAGGAATTTAACAGCGTGTCTCCCGAAACAGCACTTATTCAGATTGATTGTGGTACCGCATTGCTGAAATATCGCACATATCTTTTCCAAATGTAACCTATGGACTTGCTCGGACTCTGAAGCAATAATAATCTCATCAATGTAACAAAATAGAGAGGATTTCTCCCCATGTTTTCCCACGACGTTTTCCGCGCCCTGTAGGATGGAATTCATGAACCTCTGGAATGTCTGCGTTGCATTCCTTAGTCCAAAAACCAACCTTGGGAACTCAAAGAGACCGAAAGGAGTGATAATCGCGGTTTTCTCTATGTCCTCCGGGGCCATCTCTATTACATGATACGCCCTGGTGATATCCAAGGTAGTGAAAACGTTCTTACCTGCCATGCTGTAGGTAAAGTCCTGCAATCTCGGGATGGGGTAGCGGTCGGGTTTAGTGACAGCATTCAGCCGCCTGAAATCACCGCACGCTCGCAGCTGCCCGTCCTTTTTGGGCACCACATGTAAGGGGCTTGCCCAAGGACTTTTGCTAGGTCTGCAAATCCCCATCTCCTGCATCACGCGGAACTCCTCCCTTACCTTATCGAAGCGATCTGGCGGCAAAGGTCTAGCTCTTGCGTATACCGGTGGACCCTTGGTCTCGATGTAATGTTTTACATCATGCTTCGCTGGCTCCCTGAAATTAACTAATTTGGTGATATCTGGATACTTCTCCAGGATATCACGATAAGGATGCGTGGCCTGAATAGTATGAACCGCTTCTCTCTTACGCACCCTGGACCCATACACACACTCATTGGTGGTGCTATCGACAAGCCGTTTGTTAAATAAATCTACCATTAACCTATTAGCTTTCAAAAAATCTGCTCCCAATATGGGTTGATTAACATTGCATACGATGAATGTCCACACTATAGGTTTCTGTAGGCCTAAATGTAATTGCAGCGAGACCGTCCCGTAGGTTCTTATCTCTGAACCGTTTGCCGCGTAAAGTTTATACGTGCACTCGCGAAATTTTGCGTCACTGAATTTATTTACAGGAAAAACACTTACATTCGCGCCGGTATCAATGAGGTACGCCGTGCCGTCCTTCATGTCGTTGATGCATAGGCGATGGTTACCAGACACCCGTGCTCCCCCCATTGCCGCTCCAGGGAACACGGAGTCTAGTTTCCCTGCCTCGACCTCCACGACGACCCTCCTTGCTGCTGCGACGTGGATGGATGAGACGCCGTCCTGTTCTGCCACGAGCACGGCTGTTGGCAGTTCCTTGCGAACCGCCCGAAACGTTGATGGTACAAACACAAATTCCTGTTACGTGGCGCTTGATTGCTACCCGACGCGAAACTCCCTTGTCTTCTGGTCCAGTTCCCTCTCGCCAATTGCTGTGCTGGGCCACGACGATCCCTTATACTGCTGACCTCCTCGCACAATTGACCGAACTTTTGCGTCAGATTCTGCAGCTCTTGTTTCACGTCAGACTGCTCCTGCCTTCCCTCTGCTAGCTCCTCAATCGCATTGGCTCTGCTGTTCTGTCCTAATCTGTCCGCAAGGCTGCATAGCTCTTCTGTGCTCTTATCTTCGTGTGCTATGAGTGCGTACCGTATGTGTGTTGGTAATCTGCGAAGCCACAACTTTTTAACCGTGGGTGTCTCCACTCCTGCACTCTTCCCTAACTCTGTCAGTCGCCTGAAAAACTGTGATGGCCTTTGCTCCCCCATCTGCGTCTCTTGCATTAGCCTGTCGAATTGTTCATCTGCCGACGCCTGCAGACAGCTCAGCAATATATGTTTAAGAACCTCGTAGTCCCTGTCGTTGCTTTCCAAGATGTCGCTTACGAGAGTCAAGTCATCTCTTCCCAGCTTGCTGATGACGAGGTCATATCTCGCCTCTTTACTTAGTTTTTGAGGGCCTACTATGGCCTCGAACTGCGCAAACCAATTCTTAGGAAGCTCCCTCCAAAATGGCGCAATCCTGCTTGACACGCTGACTAATAAAATTTGCATTGCCGACGCTGCGTCGGCCGCTGGATCTGGCATGGTTTTAAATTTACCGCACTTGATTAATTAACAAAGTTCACTATTTAGTTCAAAAATCACGTCGGGGTCACCACTTTAACTACCTGAGGGCTGAGTATTTGGTAAGTTCAGATAAACAAGGTAGTTAATTAAGAAGTCGAGTTTATTCACTTGTTTACACACATTAGGTTATTGTATATGGGGTTAAGTTAACACGAACTATATGGAGGGAGAGTGTTGTGAGCGCTGCGCTATACCGCGGCAGACTGACTAGCCGTCCCGGTCGCTCTGGCTTGTAAACAGTGTTGCTGAATCAGCATGTACTACACGTTCATTATTCTACTGACATTACCGCTGTTTACTTCAAACATCCTGCATAGAACCCCATAAATGGTGACCCGTCGACGTTTTTGAAAATGAGCGACAACGAGGATGGATCTTCGAAAGTCAAGTCTTAGCTGCCGTCGACTAGCTACGACCTCGCCGGGATCTCCAGTCAGTCAAAATTATTACCGTTTTGGCGCGAGCATCCACATCTATGGTTTGCGCAGTTTGAGGCTATCGTCGAACCTTTGAAGACCAGCGATGACCAGAAATTTCAATACGCTCTCGGCGTCATGCAAGCCGCTGATATTCAACAACTCAGCGATATTATTCTCAAGCCTCCATCCACTGGCAAGTACGAAGCGCTCTAGATACGTCTCCTATCTGTATACGAAGAATCTGCGTCCAGGCAATTCCAGAAGCTCATCGGCGGACTCGAGCTCGGCGATCGAAAGCCGACACAACTGTTGCGGAGAATATGGTACCAGACGACGGTTTGAAAGTTATGTGGATGAACCAACTTCCAGTACAAGCACGCACCGTTCTATCTATCAACAACGAGTCATCCCTGGATATCCTCGCTGCCATGGCCGACAAGATGCTAGAACACTCCGAACCAGTCACAGTAGCGGCAGTCTCGAGAACCCTAGAAGCGCTCAAGATCTAGGGCGGCGCATGGATTTTCACCCAAGCCAGGTGATCCTCAATGGCTCTGCAGATACCACTTCAGATTCGGAGACCGAGCACGAAGATGTGAATCGCCGTGCGGAAAAAGAAATAATTCGTCGGAAAACTAATGTCGACACCGGCTCTGGCGGGCGTCGGTGTTCCAACAGTTAGCAACCGCCTATGTGTCATCGATCGCAACTCTCGAGAACGTTACCTCGTCGACACAGGCGCCGAAATATCTGTTCTTTCGTCGCATCAGAAGAAGAGCCAGATTTCAAGCACTTTACGCCGCAAACAACACGCCAATTAAAACCTATGGGGAAAAAACGATCACTCTAAACCTGGGACTACGACGCGACTTACGTTGGACGTTCATCGTGGCAGACATCAAGACCTCGATCCTCGGAGCTGACTTCATTCGCCACTACAAGTTACTCGTCGACCTAGATCAAAAGAAGCTTATCGATAAAACCACTAAGCTCCAAATCAACGCGATAGCAGTTTCAACTACTCAAGAAACTGTCTATATGATCAGCAGAAAGCAAGTATACTACAATATTGTCAAGGAGTATCCAGATGTACTACGACCGATGTCACTGAAGACGCCTGTCAAGCACAACGTGCAACATTTCATTGAAACGACTGGCCCTCCACTCTTCGCCAGGCCACGCCCACTGCCGCCCGACAAATACGCGGCGGTGAAGGCTGAATTCGAACGCTTGAAGTTAGACTTGAAGATGGCATATTTTTGGATACCTATGAACAAAGAAGACGCACAAAAAACGTCGATAATCACGCCATTCGGGTTATTTTCCTTTAACTCAATGACGTTTGGATTCCGAAACTCAAGTCAGACCTTCCAACGATTCATGCACGACGTTCTCGACGAGGCATCGATGGCTGTTTCTGCTATGTTGATGATCTTCTGCTGTCATCTGAAAACGAAGAAGAGCACAAAACACTACTTCGACAAATCTTAGAACGCCTAGACAAGTACGGCGTAACTCTCAATGTCGATAAATGCGAGTTTGGGCAAACGAAAATCAATTTCCTCGGTTATGAACTTTTTATTGAAAAACGCATTATATACGGTAAAGCAATTTATGGACATTAAACATTAATATTATCACTGTTTTTGACATCGTAAATTATATCGTTATTTGTATTTTTATTTTTATTTTTCGTTTATTAATGTATACTCTGTTATCTGACGATCTTTATGTGATATCTTCGTAACTTATTTACTGTGGTTATAATTTGAATTTTATTGTCATTTTATTATAATTCTTAATTCTCTTTGACGATCATAATATAAATTCATATAGATTAAGCTAGCTTTAATTTATATTGTAAATTGTATATTATGAAATAAATAAATCTAATCTAAATCTAATCTATGAAGTTTCACCGGACGGCATCAGTCCCACTCAAGAACGGATTCAAGCAATATCGAATTACCCGAAGCCGAAGACAGTTTGTGAGCTAAGAAGATTCCTAGGCATGTTAAATTTCTACCGCGACTGTCTACCACATCAAGCCGAACTGCAATCACAGCTGAACAAGTATCTGCATAACTCCAAGAAAAATTACAAGACTCCCATCGAATGGAACTCTGAATCAGACGAAGCTTTCAATAAAAGATAAACATTTTATGTAATTTACATTATACAATGAAATCATCCAACTTGAATTATTTTATTTTTAGGGTTTTAAATTACGATAGGCAACAAAATTACGCACATGTATATATTATGTACCATGGAATACTTTAATGTTTAGGCGCATTTATTTATTCTAATTATTTCCTACATATTAATGAAAATTCAGGGTTCTAGCTTTAGCCAGCACATCAGAATTACAGGATGTTGAAAATGGCCTGAATGGCTTAGAGTAAAGGATGGTACGGCCATGCCTGTATAAAATAAATAAATAAATATAAGAGGACATCTTACACAAATCGACCTAGTCCCAAACTAAGCAAACCTTGTACTATGGGTACTAGACGACGATTAACATACTTATATAGATAAATAAATACTTATATACATAGAAAACATCCATGACTCAGGAACAAGTATTCATGCTCATCACACAAATAAATGCCCTTGCCGGGGATTTGAACCCAGGACCTCTTGCTTCGTAGGCAGGGTCACTACCAACTGGGCTAAAGCGGTCGTCTATTTTTTGCTTGACTTGGCGGGGGCACTCCCGTGCCCCCAGATATCCTTTGTCTCCATTCTGCTACAAACACTACCATTTCATTTCATTCCAATCCCACAAAAGCAGTGAGTCGCGCTCATACACACTTGGTCGAGGGCATGACTTGGAATATAATGTGATTTATCAAAACTTACTTACTGCCTGAACTAGAAAACAAAATCAATTAATGTTCAGAGTGCAGATATACTATGTATCTTGAATATATATTTTATTTGTCAGAAGCCTAAACATAAGTTTAAAATGTAATCCTATGAGAGATTTCAATGAATTTGGTTCCTTGACGGATCCGTTACCTACGAATTTTAGTCTTCACAGAAATTCTCCGATCTATATATCACTCTTAAGTTTTCGCAGTATTTGAAAATTATAATTTCAATATACAGAAAAATAAAATAAAATAAAATAGCCTTTATTTCCATGATTTGAAAAGTTTACATTTAGTACATGACAGTAAATATATAGTATTTAAGACATGGCCTCTTCTCGGGTATAGGCCTCCTCCAACTGTCTCCAGCCCTTCCTATCTTTTGCTGTTTGCATCCACTCTGTGCCAGCAGTTCTTTTAATGTCTTCTTTCCAGCGATCTTTTGGTTTTCTTTGCCCTCGTTTACCACTTGGGCCCGTCCATTTGGTTACACGTTTCGTTCATCTATTGTCTGTGGTTCTGGCAATATGCCCCGCCCATTTCCACTTCTGCCTTTGTGTGTGTACCACTGCATCGATTATTTTTGTTTTCTTTTTATGTTTTCACTTTTTTGCTTATCTCTGAGCTTGGCTTCTAGCACGCTTCGCTCCATTGCTCGCTGGCAGGAACGGATCTTGTTTTTTTATCTTGTAGTTATAAATCCAAGTTTAAGCACCATAAGATAGGCATGGTAGTAAGCAAGAGTCATCTCTCTTGGGGGATGAGATAACGGCCACGGCCAGAAAGGGATGTCCGCAAGGTGGGGTACTCTCACCAACTCTCTGGAGTTTGGTGGTGTACTCACTCCTGGTGGAACTCAATAAAGGTCCCACCCACACGGTAGGATATGCTGATGATTTAGTAATACTGGTGAGTGGGAAGTTCCCAGGCACGGTATCAGAAATCATGAACAAGGCACTGAAGACAGTGGAGAGATGGTGCGACCGGCACCAATTATCCATTAATCCAGGCAAAACTGTAGTAATACCCTTTACTAGGAAAAGGACCCTTCGCGGCGTACAGCAGTTAAAACTGTACGGGAGGGTACTAGAACTGTCCAACGATGTGAAATATCTAGGTGTCACTCTGGATAAGGAACTGAATTGGAAGAAGCATACAGATCTCACCATTACAAAGGCACTCAGGGTATTTGGAATGTGTAGATCAGCGTATGGCAAAACATGGGGACTGAACCCAAAGGTACTGAAGTGGATCTACACCATGATGGTGAGGCCCATATTATTGTACGGTAGCCTGGTGTGGTGGCCAAGGACTTTAATGAGCACATGCAGAGATGCCCTGACGAAGGTACAGAGATCGGCATGCATGGCTATAATAGGGGCGTTTCGAACCACGCCTACAGCGGCGCTAGAAGTCCTACTGGACCTACCGCCACTTCACATGGTGATTAAGTCAGAGGCGCGCAAATCGCTCTACAGACTAAGAACTCTTGGACTGTGGAGCGACAGCAAGCCAAAGACTAAGCACACAAACATGGAGACTGACAGTCTCTTAGACAGAATAACAAACATGGGATGTGACAAAATGCTACCCAAGTATGTATTCCATAGGAACTACACAACAAAAGTTCCATCCAGGGCCGAATGGGCCGAAGGTCTAGAACCACCGAGGTCTGGTGTCAAAGACAGTATATGGTACACGGACGGATCTAAAATGGGATCCGGTACGGGAGCAGGCATTTATGCGATTGACTACAGTAGTAGTGTAAGCATAGGTAGTTTGGCAACCGTCTTCCAGGCGGAGACATACGCCATAATTGCCTGTGCACAGGAGAATATAGACAGGCAAACCAGAGGGCAGACCATCTATATCCTCAGCGACAGTCAAGCGGCCCTTAAAGCGCTTACGGCGCCGAAAATGGATTCTAGACTAGTCTATAATGGCATCCAGGCACTGAACAAGCTTGGGAAGCACAATAAGGTGCAACTAGTTTGGATACCGGGGCACGAGGGCTACATCGGCAACGAAAGAGTGGATGAGCTTGCAAAAGGGGGGTCTACAAATCACTTTGTAGGTCCAGAACCATTTGTGGGACTCTCGCAGAGAACCATAACTTCGGCCTTTAAAGCCTACGCCAAAACCAAACACCAACACGAGTGGAGGAATGAGGCGGGCTTAAGGCACTCTAAGCTCTTCATAGAAGGAGTGGACTCGGGCTGGACTAACAAGCTCTGGAAATCCAGCAGGAAGCAACTCAGAATCATATCTGGGGTGTTCACAGGTCACTTCGGAGTCAAGGATCTCTTGGCCAAGATGGGACTGTCGGACAGTTTAGACTGTAGAATGTGTGGCGAGGAGGATGAGACCATGGAACACTTACTGTGTGAATGTCATGCCCTTGCCAGACAAAGAACGAACTACTTTGGTAGCGACTATCCGCAACCAAGGGAGTTCAAGGTGCTCCCGCTGAGCTGCATCATCCGCTTTGTGGAAACGATGGAGCGAGCTTGGGATTAGGCATAAAGGAGAGGGCAAATGCACAAAAGATCCCGCTGGGTCGAAGTGCATCCGAAAGGGCCCTCATCCAGGGACCGGAACCGCTTACCCTTACGCGGGTTTTTAAGCGGGTTTTTGAAACGCTGGTTTTGAGAAACCATATCATTCAGGTTAAGCTTATGAAAGGGTTATTGGATGAACGGCTAAGCCGATTGTTTGAGTTAATTCGTGTTAACTCAAAACCCAATCAAAACCCTGTTAAGGGTTTTAGCGGTAAGCGGTTCTGGACTAAGCGCAAACTAAATTGATCCTTATCGTCATAGTTATTCAATTCATTTTGGTTTGAAATGGCCGCGCCGTTCCTTTGAATTAATTCAAATTAAGCCGAAACCCTATCAAAACCCTTTCCAGGGTTTTTAAGTTATCTTAGAGCATCTAACGCAATCGGTATTGCTCCTAAGCGTTACACATATACGTTTCATTTTTTATTGTGGTTCGCCGAATCGAGCCAGCCACGCGCCGCGCCTCACAGCAGCGCAGGCGGCGGCGGTGTTTCAAAGCTTTTAAAAACACCGCTACTATTTTTGCGTTTCAACAAATATGCACCAAGCTGCCATAGTAAGAGATGCCATATTCGTCTGAACATAAATTTATTGCACCTGTTTCGGCATTTTGTTTGTTTACCTATGAAACTCGTCACTTTTCTTGCGAATAGCGAACGAATAGCGGTATCGTAGGCAGAGTAATGTTGCAAGTATCGTTTTGATTCAGTGCCTTTATTCGGTGCTCATATTCAACCTCGTGAGTAAAGGTACGGTTTAAAACGGTATACCTTGCAATACCTTTATTAAGTACCGTTAATTAAAACCCTTAATTTCGATACCACATTCAGTCCCTTATTTAGAACCATAATGGCATGTACGGTCGAGGAAAATGAAGGTTTGGCAAATGTCAACTCTATTGAATGACGTTAAGGATCAAAAGTGCTAAACATTAAATTTCCTCGACTGTACAATACAATAAGCGCTCGGTTAAAATTAAATAGTTCTCATGTACAGTCAGCCAAGAAAGTGGTCTACCACTTTTGGACCTTATTTTGCATGCAATAAAGTCGAGAAGCGGTAGAACACTTTGCTGACTCTACTTACCTAGGCACTGTTGGTACTTTTGTTTAGCTATCATATCTTTAAGCGGCTATAATAAAAGTTAAACAGTTTGCGTGCCCTTTGTCGGGCAATCATTACATAAAATACTAGGTTTATAC
This sequence comes from Epinotia bilunana, assembly GCA_947049275.1. Classification (NCBI taxonomy): domain Eukaryota; kingdom Metazoa; phylum Arthropoda; class Insecta; order Lepidoptera; family Tortricidae; genus Epinotia; species Epinotia bilunana. The sequence continues at coordinate 27,590,576 of OX346256.1, forward strand.
AATATTATGACGCAATCGAGTAAACATAGGCTTCCTGCGATGTTTCTTTTGTCACATACCTAATATAAAACATCATACACACCAAACCCACAGAGTTGCTAATGCAAATAGAGTAAAATGAAATAATTATATTCTATTTGCCTCAACTCAAACGGCCACGGACGGTCCGAACCCGCGTGTAATTAGAACCCGCGGGTACGTGTGTACGGGTACACGGGTACCCGGGTACCCGCCCGCGGACCGGGCGGGTTCGGGCGTGTCCGTGTAGAACGGACGCTTAGCACCGCGGGCTTAAGAACACGGGTATTCGGGCGGACGGGTTTACACGTGTAGCGGGAGCCCTAATTGAAATCGTGTCTCGTCTTGTCGTATGCGGAAAAAGTTAATAAATTAGTTGTGCTGCCGTGCCTGCAGGATGTGGATAGATATTGCCTTGTATTGTAGGTACTTACAATGCCACAAGCTAAAAAAGATGCCGTTCATCGTTATTTTGTATATGATGAAGTGTCTAATACGAGCTCCTGTCAGCTATGTAATAGTAAATTAAAGGTAAGCAATATAATGACTGTTTTCGGACAGGTAGGCATTTACAGCTAGCGGCGCTTAAATAGTCGCTTGACCTTGAATGCGCAGCACAAGAGCGCGTGGACTAGGTACCACCAAAGAGACGGATAATAATGATAATGGATGAAGAAAAAAATACTCAGAATATTTTTTTTACGAAAAAACATGGCGCGTGCGGCTGAAGCAATTGTTGATACAAACTAAATGGTCTACAACACCAACGCTAAGAAGGTTAGACTCGCTCGTCACGGGCCCCGGGAAGGGATAACGCCACATAAGCGCAATAAGTAAGCGCTTAAATTAAGCAAATAAAAATCCCTTCATAACCCCTACATAAACCCTTAAAAACCCCTTCAATAACCCAATCAATACCCTAACCCAAAACCCTAAGGTTGGTTAAGCTTAACTCAAGTGAAGGGCTTAACCCGTATATAAGTTAAGCCAATGATACGGTAACCCAAATAAACGATTAACCCTGGAACGGCTTATGCTTATCGAACGGCTTAAGCCAAAGAACGGGTTTTCCGGTCCCTGCCCTCATCTAGATAAGATAAGATAAGATAAGCAAGTCTATTAATACTATTTTTTTTAACTTGAGTGGAAGCTTAGATTTTAGTATTTCATAAAGAAACTCGCCGACTCAAAATTACTTAGGTACACTTAGATTAATTTAAGAACTTAGTTATTAAGGTTAATTAAAAGCTCAAAGTAATTACAGAAATATATACTTAGGTATATTTACAATAGTTTAAGAACTTAGTTATTAAACTAAATAAAAAAGGTTTATTATTTTTTGCTTTTCAGTTTTTTTTCGGCGGTTTAATTTTTTTGTTAAAAAGTTTATATTTTTCAATTTTCTGTGGCTCACTTTAGGTAATTACTAACTTAATTACTAGTTACATGCAAATAAGGTATTACACAATCCTCACGATGAACGAGCTTTAGCAGAAATGCAGAGACAGAGGTCTACACACAAGAGACTGACAGGTCTAAAGCTCATTCATCGTGAGGTTTTTCACACGACAACACAACACAACACACACACAGACACACACACACACACACGCACACGCGCGCGCGCGCACTCGCAGACACACGCAGTAAGTGAACAATCAATCATCCCCTGTTTTCCTACCCTTAGGAAATTATTTAAAATTTATGTGGGACCAACTTCGAGGTATAACCTTTCTAATAAAAAAAGAATTGTTAAAATCGGACTACTCTGTAAAAAGTTATGCGTGGTCATACATAAAAAAAAAAATACGCGTTGACTTGAGAACCTCCTCCGTTTTTTTCGTCGGTTAAAAAATAATACATTAAAAGAACAGTTGAATAGAGAATCGTACGTTTTTTGGATTTTTAGATAATTATAGTAATATTTAGTAAAAAAAGTGATGTCACAATGCTTCATATTGGAACTATCAGTAAAATATTTGATAATATATCAGCAATGATAAATAGACAGCATAGTTTGACCTCTCCGCTGATAAGCGAGTTTACGTTAGATGTTGGTACTGCTCTAGACGGCTCTAGTGCGGAGTTTCAGTGCAAAGTGTGAACAAGTGCTTATTGTGATTATTTTATTATGGCGGGTAAGGTACAGTTTATTTGAGTATTTAGTACAAATTTATGATCACAAACACTTTATAAATGAACATTGGATCGCAGACGAACAACACCTACTCACCTAGCACGGTAAAACACACTGTCTCAGAACGCAGGCACTTGGCGCTCAATCCGAAGGGAAGGGCGATAAATATGCGATCTTAGGCTTTCCTAAATACCGTCCTTGGTGACTTTAAAATTGTACGTTTCTTCTTAGCCAGGAAGTAGGATTATCTGCATGCGCTGCAGACTGTAATTAGACAGGTGTGAAGTAAAGATCATTAACTGTGTATAGCAAATAGTAAATATTTGAAAGAGTGATTAAGTTCGTTTTTAACCATGAAACAAACTTCCTGTGATCAAAAGACAGAGCTCCTTGCGGAATTCCATTATGGTGTAATAAAGGTAATTCTATAATTGGTTATGTTTGTATAACCAAATTAGATTTAACACATAAATAAAATATGACACCGTCAAAACAAGCATAGCTAAGAATCATCTCGACTGACAATACAGACAGATCGATTTAAAAAATAATTTCACACGTTTGAGAGCTACGATGCTACACACAGATACATACTTACTCATGTTAAATTTATAACACCCCTCGTTCAGGACGGGGGTTAAAAACGAAAAAAACTAAGTGCCTTGCTAAGGCCGTTATCAGTAGCATTAGTATGGGTACTTTACTATTCGCCAGAGCGAGAACGCGCTACGAATAGATTTTGAGTGTCATAAATTCGGGTAAAAATCTTAAAATAAGTCGCCTTAATAGAAGGGGGGGGACCCCCTCCTACTTTCCCCCCGAGGTGGACTCCGTGGTGGCTCCGGGCTTTTATATACACTCTAGGGGTAGGGACCACAAAGACCACGTGGGGTCGCGGTTGACAAATTCGGTTCAGTGACAAATTTGAACATTAAAACAATAATTTACTTTAAAAACAAAGTTTTAACCGACTTCAATTTAGTACTCCGCCAAGCCACGACAACATTTCCGCATTATTATTTTCCAATTTACCACATGAACTGATTTCAGAGAGCAAATGCGTTGATTATTAGAGAAAAAAACCCAATCGCTGTATGTGACCCGATAATATTTGAAGACTTCCGTCGATTCCACAAGGATCATGCCATGCCACCTTTGGCACTTCATTATAGTTACTATTTCAACGGAATCTTATCGGAATCCGTGACGTACATTTGTACTTTTAAGTACATAATTGAGGAATTCCATAAGTCATCTGTGGTCTTCATCATCAATTCCACTCCACCAAATTTATGATTTCCGGGTGTAAATACACTAGTTAAAATAGAAAATACCAAAATCACTACATGCGTGCCTAATATAATTGAAGAGTTCCCTCAATTTCTCATAGATCCCATCATCTAATTGAATTTTTGAAAAAAATGGGACCCATCTGGAAGCATATACTTACAAAAAAAAAATACTAATCGGCTCATCAGTGACGGAGTTCTGAGGTAACAAACATTGAAAATGATAAAAATAATAATAAAAAAAAAACCGCTGACAATGACGGACGTGTCAATCGCTCATCTCTAATTTGAAAATTAGCTTTTTATAGTCTTTACGCCTACATTGCCTTTTTAGATTTATTTTCGTGTACATAATTATGCAGAACACCAAATGCAATGTTGATAAAACACCAAAGGCGATGAATTTGCAACGTAGCAAAAATTGTACTGGAATAACAACCTGTCAAAACAATTAAGACGAGAGAAAAATCAAATTTCGATGATCACGAGATCACGTCTTCGAGCGGAGACACAACGCGCACGCCCACCACCTTCGCCCGCGCCGTTCAGCTCCTCACCATCGTCGTCGGGCGATGAATTCGCCACAGCGCCCGACACCAGCGAGTCGAGCGACGAGCGCGGGCCGCCGTCCCCGCCGCCGCGACCACCTGCGCGACGAGGAGGACCACCGCTGCCGGCACGCTTGGGGCCTGCGGGGCATCCTGCTCCGCCCATGGCTCCCGCTACCGGTGGTATAGTGCGCCGCATGCAGTGGACGCAATCCATTAACGAAAACTGCATGCGCGCCTACTGGGGCGACAGAGGGAGGAACTAATCTGTCTGCGTACCGTGTCCGGATGCTGCCTCTGTTCCAGGCGCTTGAACCGACCATCACCGTGTCTGCGCAGCGCCTATCGGATCAGGTGCGCGTCATCCAGCGGCACAAGCGGTTGGATGACGCTACGCTTGATCGGCTACGCCTGGAAGCACTCTCTGTTCGTGCGGCCTCTACCTCGGCGCGGGATCCGCCCGCTTTGTTGCCGGCTCCGATGCCTGCTCCCGACCTGGCACCGGGGGCACCGCGTGTTGATCACAGTGCCGACGAGGAGGACCGTGCGAATCAGAGCGTGAATACCCAGACCAATGAGCAACTGAGGAGGGCTTTGGAAGATGCAATTACGAGGTATCGTTCCACAAACAACTCTAGGCCACGACTACCACGCCTGCCCGTAAATAGACGTAATCTAGCGTTAATGGGAGCTCTAAACGGTCTGCTAGACCCGTATATACGGGCTAGTGAAGACTTACTTGATACACACTCAATCATGTACTGCGGGGCCATCGCGGCGTGCCGTGTTGCTCGCGTCAAGTTTCCGGACGCTGACCGTGCACCTAGGACCGCCGGGGGTGTCCCTGCATGGCAAGTACGGATTGAGCGTCGTATCAATACGTGTAGGACTCTCATTGCAAAGCTGATCTGCTTCAGGGGGGGCAACAACCGCCCCCGAGTCATGCGCTTTGTGAACCAGGCCTTCGCGGGAACTGGTATCAGACCCCGTGACTACATGGCCTGTGTCACAGAGCGCATTGACTTTCTGAAGCAGAAAGTCTATGCATGGGCAGGCCGTATTCGCCGCTACAGAGAGCGAGTGGATCGATACCAGCAGAATTGCCTTTTCCAGAGCGATCAAAGGAAGGTATACCGAGAGTGGGAGGGAACCGACCTTCGTGTGTCCGACGGACAGCAACCGGATGCTACTGCCATGGTTGACTTCTGGCGTAGTATCTGGTCAGTGCCAGTCGAACACACCGAAGGCGGGTGGATAAGTGTTGTTGAACGTGAGTGTGAGTTCATCGAACCCATGGGGACTGTTACCATCAGCCCCGAGGACGTTAGTTGTGCCATCCGTTTGGCTCCGAACTGGAAAAGTCCTGGACCGGATGGATTACACAACTTCTGGCTGAAATGGTTTCGATGCTCACACCTGCGGTTGGCAACACAGTTCCAACAAGCCCTTGAGCTCGGTTCCCTGCCTTCTTTCTTGACAACTGGTATCACCTCCCTGCTCTATAAGTCCGGTAGTACCACGGAAGCGAAAAACTACAGACCCATCACGTGCTTGCCTACGCTGTACAAGCTCATTACATCCATTTTGAGAGCAAAAATTAACGCACACATAGTTGCAAACAACGTTTTGGCCTCTGCTCAAAATGGATGTAGGGTTGGGTCTCGTGGTACTAAAGAGCTCCTCCTCATAGACATGGCCATTTGCCAACGAGTCCGGCGGAACAGAGGGGCCCTTTCGACTGCCTGGATTGACTACAAGAAGGCCTATGATTCGGTGCCTCATTCATGGCTGAGGAGGATCTTAGAGTTGTATAAAGTTGATGCAGTTCTGAGATCCTTCTTAGGCGCTTGCATGGGGCAGTGGACCACAGTCCTTCGTCAACCGGGGGGAGGAGATTGCCCTTCTGGTCCGCAGGACTCTATAAGAATTGAACGTGGGATCTTCCAGGGCGACAGTCTGAGTCCTTTGTGGTTCTGCCTAGCGCTGAATCCGCTTAGCACCATGCTGAAGGATTCAGGACTAGGTTGCCGACTTCGGAGAGAGGGTGAGGTCATTTCTCATCTGCTCTATATGGACGACCTTAAGCTATTTGCACCGAATGGACATGACCTGATGGAACTACTGAAAACAACAGAAGTCTTCAGTAGCGCCATCAAAATGGAATTTGGTGTCGATAAGTGTGCGGTCATGCATGTACAGCGGGGGAAAGTTGTAAATTCAACAAATTTGCAACTTTCTGAGACAATGTCCCTCAAATCTATCTCCGAAGCAGAAACCTATAAGTATCTTGGTATGTCACAGTCATTGGGTATTGAGGGTGAGGGCGTAAAGCGGGCGGTGAAGGAGCGCTTCTTTTGTCGCCTGACCAAAGTACTTAATAGTCTTTTGTCGGGCGGCAACAAGGTGCGCGCCTTCAACGCCTGGGTGATGCCCTTGCTTACTTACTCCTTTGGCGTACTAAGGTGGACTCAGACTGAGCTGGATGCCCTGGACCGAAGAGTCCGAGTACTGCTTACTGCGCATCGCATGCTACACCCACGCTCGTCTGTTATGAGACTGTACATCTCGCGGAAGTGTGGAGGTCGCGGCTTTTTAAATGCCAAGGACATTCACAACCGTGAGGTGTGCAATCTCAGGGATTATTTCCTAAACAACGAGTGTGGGATGCATCGCGACGTAGTGGCAGTAGACGGAAACTTCACCCCGCTCTCCTTGGCAAACGAGAACTGGCGCAGACTTAAAGTAATGAGCGTCGAGGACCGCAGGGCGGTGTGGAGGAGCAAGGAGCTACACGGGCGGTTCTACAAGGCCCTCACAGGACCCGATGTAGATCTGCTCGCGTCGGTGAACTGGCTACGCTTCGGGGATCTCTTCGGGGAAACCGAAGGTTTTGTCTGTGCAATTGCGGACGAAGTTATCATGACGAACAATTACCGGAGGTATATCCTGAAGGACGGTACGGTCGACATTTGTCGGGCATGCCACCGTCCCGGGGAGTCACTCAGGCATATTATCTCCGGTTGTGGTCATCTTGCTAACGGCGAGTACTTGCACAGACATAACCTTGTAGCCAGAATTATTCACCAGCAACTTGCTCTGCTATACGGTCTTGTGGCCTCCGAAGTGCCTTACTATAAGTACACACCTGCGCCAGTTCTCGAAAATGGTCGTGCCACGCTCTATTGGGATCGAACTGTCATCACGGACAGGACTATTCTTGCCAATAGGCCTGATATCGTGCTGGCAGATCGATGGAAACGCCAGGCAGTGCTCGTCGACATCACCATCCCCCATGACGAGAACCTCGTGAAGGCCGAGAAGGACAAAGCCAGCAAGTACCTAGACCTGGCTCACGAGGTAACCGCCATGTGGGATGTTGATTCGACGATCATCGTCCCGATAGTCGTTTCAGCGAACGGTTTAATAGCGAAGAGTCTCGACCATCACCTCAAGAGACTCTCGCTAGATGGCTGGATCAAGGGTCAGATACAGAAGGCGGTACTCCTGGATACTGCGCGGATAGTCAGGAGATTCCTGTCTCTGGCGCCCTGACCACCGGCAGCTTAGGCCCCGCCTCGCTGCCGGCGGTACCCTAGGTTAGGTTTTTATAATGATTTTATGTTTTGTATGTATAGTTTTATATACATTAAATTAAGATAAAATTATTTAGTATAATGTAACGTTTGATATAACGGTTTTTTGGTATATTTTGCTTTACTCTAATTATGCAAAATGACTTAATTTGCAAGCGGCATAATTCTATTTTCGTATAAAGCATTTATGAAATAAATATGTTTAACATACATATTATTTTAAAAAACAGTGTCTGCCAAGAAGTTGACGGAGCCCCGCTTTCGTTTCTGGGACTGAATCTCCCGCCGTAGACTTTTGTAAGTACTTACATAATATGTAATGTATGTATTACAAAAAAAATCGGTTCTAGCGCTTCGCCGGCCGCTGCCGCGGCACACTCGCTTCGCTCGCTCGGCTCGCGCACTGTATGGTCGCAGTTCTACCTAACACTCCTCCTCGATTCGCTCGTCGTCGTACCTACCTGAGACCTGCCGTAAGGTGGATTATGCTATAAATGTTGAAAGTGCAAAGGGACTTTTCGGTATCGTGTAATTGATGTCAGTATAAAATGACATTAAAATCTTGATTATATTGAATTTTTGTGTTATAATTTCTACATATAAACCTTAATTATTTACAACCCCTTAGCACAACAGAGAACGAGAAGTACTTTTTAAAAGGTCTCGCTTATTTAATGTATTATTCATTATAAATCAATTTATATCTTCTGAAATTTATAGCATTGACGAATTATGTCAAGTAAGTCATTATGATAAACACGTTTTATAACAAGTGATAAATATAGTATATGTGTATTTTATACTAATTGTAATTATAGCATTAAATCATTATATCTGGGGGCACGGTACCAAGTCGAGCAAAACAGCGAGCGGTACCATCCTTTTCTCGAAGCAGTTCAGGCCATTTTCGACCTCCCTATAACTTCGTTGTGGATAAAACTAGAAGCCTGAATTTTCAGTAACCAAGCACGCATTGTAAAACTACGATATATTTCAAATTTCATCCATTTGAACCAGTGGTTTAAGAATTAGTAATTTCCTCGGATAATTGGCGCGATAAATCTTTATTAAGACATCTGTCTCAATTAGCTGTTTACCAAAATTACTAAAAGAAATCACAGCGTTCATAGTTATGCTTAGGGAAATTAAGCTGAGAACTACACAAATCAGGCGTAGGTTTTGGCGAAGAAATTAGTTGTTTCTTCTGAGCAAAGTTAGTCTTTACCTTTCCTTCGCCAAGCAATACTTGTAGACACTTTAAATAATCACAATCCGAAGGCACTACTTCAATCCGATTAAACCACAACACAGCAAACAAAATACTTAATGACCGCACTGACCGGTCTAACAAACAACAAACAAAAGTAATTGCAAACGCAGATTACTAATAAGTATGTAGCTATTGCAAATTAAAATTGCAACTAATAGCAATGAAGTGAAGTCGGCCGTCAACACGCGCACGCGCGAATTTCGCATTTCACTAGACTTGTGTACAACTTCATACGCATGCCCGGCTTAAAATCTCGTACGATTTGCTATATGAACCTATAATAGTTTTCATTATTAGGCAGTCTTGATGGGTAAGAAAGAGGTAAAGATAGCTAGAATAGAAGCCCGCTTGCAAGCCAACGCGTGCGAGCGACATGACTAGCTGTGTCTCCAGCGAGGTCGGCTCGACATCGCACCGACAGTGCTGCCAGCCAGCCGCACCGCGGCGGTGCGTGGTCGAATTTTGTGCAGCCGCATTCTGAGCACATTGGCGTGCCGATGGGATAGCCCTATGTTGGCCCGCTGGATAAGTGTGCGCATGCAAAATAAGTGTGCATGCACTGAGGGCCAAAGTTAATGCGAAGATAGATTAAATTATTATTGTAACCCTAACACTTAGATTCATAAGCACACAAATTTAATACTAACACTATACAGTGTTTTTTTTAAATAGGACAGTATGGGGAAATCCGAATCTAAAGGAGATAGAGGAAAAGTGTCCAAGGAGACATTAGGTGTTTTTTTATGTAAACAAATTTGGTTCATTAAAATTTTTGGTCAAGCGTGAGTTGTTCTTAAAAAATTATAAAGGTGGTCAATTTTTTTTTGACGCGGGTCGGCTCTATTTCATGTAAGGATTATTTTATTGTATGGAAAGAAAAAAATCAGAACAGCAGAAGTTGGTCAAATTTAATGAAAACGAATCTTCATACAATTGCAGTATTCGCCTTTTAATATTGTTACAAGTGCCTAGGCGTGTAAAAAAATATTTAAAATTATTCCATTTTTAAATTTCGATAATCGATAAGAGCTCAAGATGATTCCAGAGAAGAACATTTTTTTAAATCTTCGTAAACATCATGGCACGCGATAGTCTTGAAATTATAAAAAAAAAGAATTCAAATTTGGAACGTAAGTTATTTCTGCAGTTGTGATTTTGTTTCCAATCAGTTCATGCTTGTAATTTTATTAATCATGGCGTTAACTAATTCACATAAAGTTGATTTGATTGAGGCGTATTTTCTTAATTATCGCAGTAGAGATAAAGCACTTAAGTGGTATCAAGAACGCTATCCTGACCGTGTAGTACCGAATCGCAAGATATTTGATAGTTTAATAAAGAACAAATGCAACTAGAAGTGTCTTGAAGCGTGCTCGTACCTGCATAAGACAAGACGGCGGCCACATCGAACATTTACTCAAGTAATAAACCAACTGTATGAAGATTAGTTTTCATTAAATTTGACCAACTTCTGCTGTTCAGATTTTTTTCTTTCCATACAATGAAATAATCCTTACATGAAAGAAAGCCGAGCCGCGTAAAAAAAAAATTACCAACTTTATAATTTTTTAAGAACAACTCACGCTTGACCAAAAATTTTAACGAGCCAAATTTGTTTACATAAAAAAACACCTAATGTCTCCTTGGACACTTTTCCTCTATCTCATTTAGATTCGGATTTCCCCATACTGTCCCATTAAAAAAAAACACTCTGTATAGGTTCTATGACTGAAATACATAATTGAATTGAAATTGAATTGAATAAGGTATGGTTCATTACTGTAAATAAAACGCTGGAATGGAAATTCCTCGGAGTGGCCTTTCTTATGATCAGAAGAGGTTCAAACACATAAAATATACATACACAACACAATTATACATATTACATTATGTAATGTTTTTTCCTCATGACTAGTGTATTTTCTTCGCAGTTGTTACGGGGATTGCAAGCGTGTCCGTGTTGAAAGACACTCTAGAGGTCAATTTTATAAACGGAAAAACAATTGAATTTGAAGACGTTTGGCTTCGAGACCATTGCAGGTAATGTTATGCTGGTCCCCGTGGAATTAGTTGGATTTCATATCACGGCGTTTAAATAGCATAACGCCTATGGACGCTTGCAACTTCAGTGCCACAAGTGCGGTGTCGACCCTTTATTGATACCTTGTGTCGATATCAAGAGAAAAAACCGGCCAAGTGCGAGTCGAACTCGCGCACGAAGGGTTCCGTACCATTATCTATAAAAACAGCAAAACAAAAAAACGATTATTGCATGGGAGCCCCCCATAAATATTTATTTTATTTTGTTTTTAGTATTTTTTGTTATAGCAGCAACAGAAATACATAATTTGTGAAAATTTCAACTGTCTAGCTATCGCGGTTCTTGAGATATAGCCTGAAAAAAAAAGTTTGTTGTATGGGAGCCCCCCTTAAATATTTAATTTATTTTGTTTTTAGTATTTGTTGTTATAGCGGCAACAGAAATACATCATCTGTGAAAATTTCAAGCGTCTAGCTATCGCGGTTCTTGGGATACAGCCTGGTGACAGACAGACGGACGGACAGCGAAGTCTTACTAATAGGGTCCCGTTTTTACCCTATGGGTACGGAACCCTAAAAATTAAATACAGGTACTTACCTCATTCTAGTAAACTTCATGATAAGAATTGAAATCCTAGGATATTTAGTAGGTATATCGTAGCTTCATACAACTTCTCCCCCCGTTTCACCTCCTTAGGGGATGATTTCCTATTGACTATCCTATGTCCTTCTCCGGGACTATCTCTATACCAAATTTCATCGAAATTGGTTCATCGGTTTAAGCGTGAATACACACGCTTAAATAGACAGACAGACAGCCATACTTTCGCATTTATTATACTAAGTATGGATATAGGTACGAAATAAGTATATCATACGAAATTCCTTCTGCAAAATTGAATTTTCAATAATGATTAAGTGATATCCATTTTTGACCCCCGACGCAAAGAAGGGTATCGTAGTTCCAAAACGGATGAACTACTTTTTTGTGTCATAGATAATTTTAACCCGAGTGTTCTTAGCCAGGTTTCATAAAAATCTGTTCAGCTATTTGAAGATCATCAGCTGTTTTCTAGTTGATGACGGGATCTGACTAAGTTCCTTATGTCTGATCGATTCGAAATTTAGTACCGTGTTACTTCAATTATATTCAAAGTAAATGGTAAGGTAACTATGACCTGATCAGCCGTTTGAAGATCATCACTTTAAAAAGGACAATATGAAAGTAAAATTAAAAAAAATAAAAACCCTGACAATAAATAAACTAAAAACTAACAAATTATATTTTAAACCTATTATAATTATTATCGTCACATATATTATGTTAGTTCAAATATTTTTATTTTCCAAGCGTCGTCGCGTCGGGGGACCGCTTCAGTCGCCCGACGGTCCCCCGACGCGACGGTACATATGGAAGGTAGTCAGATCCCCTCATCAACTAGTAAAGAGCTGATTATCTTCAAACGGCTGATCAGGTCATGGTTACCTTACCATATACGTTCAATATCGTTGAAGTAACACGGTACCAAATTTCGAATCGATAGGACATATAGAAGGTAGTCAGATCCCCTCATCAACTACTCGTAGTAAAAAGGTGGTGATCTTCAAACGGCTGATGGGAACGCTGCAGTCGCCCGACGGTCCCCCGACGCGACGATCCCCCGACGCGACGACGCATGGAAAATAAAAATATTTGAACTTACATAATATATGTGACGATAATAATTATAATAGGTATAAAATATTATTTGTTAGTGTTAGAGTTTATTTTTGTGTCGGGGGGTTTTTAATTATTTTATTATATAGAACGTCTGCTACCTATGTATTATGTAACTAATCATGTAGTTTACTACTGTATTCAATTAACTGCTTTAACACACACAAACTATCTAATTTTAATCAATTGGCATTTTTTGTTCCATCAATAGGTATCGCCTATTCCACGTATCCCTACTGCGATATCCCCCCCAGTCTAATGAATTATTTAATATTGATGTGTCTTTCATGAAATTGTTTTAGTTAATTACTGTTATTCTGCGATATTGTTATTTATACTCAAATATAAGTATCTTATTTTTTCTTGTTAGTAATGTAATTACCAATAATGTTTTAATTAAAATTACTGTTTTGCTGCGCCCTATCCGGGTCCTCGTACTGTATACCTAGCATTAAGTTGCATGTGTTTGTGTACTTGGTCGCAAATAAATAAATGAAATTAAATGCCTACAATCTGTCCGCTTTGCCGGTAGATAGACTGATAGAGGATGCCCCATTGCATTAAGTCTGTCTTTTTTACGAGATTTAATTCTAATTGTGTAATAAGGATTAAACAAATACTTCCAGATGCTCTAGCTGTTACCACGCGAGCACGTTCCAGAGAGCGCAGCACATCCTGGACCTCCCCGAGGCTACAGTAGAACACGTCGCCTTCACAGATACTCGGGTTGTCGTTACTTGTGAGTGGAAGTAAATTTACTTTTACGAACTAGGTAAATAGGTTAGTGTACATCATTGATAGATCGTAAAGCAACTATGGAGGCCCAATCGGTTACTTCACAATTTTTTCATGATGCCATTCGGACCAGCTTGTAGGTTCCAAAGTCGGTCTGTCTGAGTTTGACAAGGACCAACTATGGACAGTCAGCATCATAGTTAGGAGCGGTCAAAATAGTCAAATGTATCGCAACACGATATTTGGATACTTTGGCTGCTATTATCTATTTTTGTGCTGACTATACACCATCAGTCATCGTCATGCTAGCGACCGCAAAAACGGCTCATACCTATTGACACAGAATTATTATGGCGTTTCATGTTCGTATTGCATCCAATTAAGTTGTAGTGTTGGTCGCGAAGTTCTACTTTTAGGGACATTACGAAATTGCTAACTTTTTATTTAGCGATTTTAATATCTAGCATGCAAGTTATCACAAACTGTCACTATTTGTATAGTAAACTAATTTTAACATGAGGCTAGTATTCGTTTGTCTTTGATATACTATTCAGATATCAGTATCACTTTTCAATGTTTCGCGCTCTCTCTCTGACACATTAAAATTGGCACGCGTTGGAGCGAGCGCGCGAAACCAATTGAAAGTGATTGTAGTCGGAAGCGACCGCAGGTGAAAAATAAAGCGATATTATTACATTCGAATACAACATAATTAACTGGGAAAATTCGCCAATAGCGAACTATTTCTCAAGCTCAGTAAGACTTCATGCAATTGATAATCAGCTGTCAGCCTCAAAGTTGCTGATATTGCTAAATTGGGGGTTATATGCAAGGTCGTCGGCCACGTAGAGTAGCAAAGTATGTAGCAAATGTCTATATTTAGTGTTTAGCGGTAACGCTTTGGTTGCTGGCTTTGGATCGGCTGCAAAATAATCGCATATTACTTGATCAGTGACAACCTGAAGCAACACCTCAGTCCGACCCAAGTCGGACCTAGCTGAGTTTCTTGCTGGACTCTTCTCAGCTAGGCTAGGTTTTAGCGAACCAGCGATAAAACTCCCAGTAGTTCGACACCACTCACACCCCAGATTCGGTTGATACCGTTCAACCAATCTCACTGGAGCGCAAACTCGTAAAGTATTCCAGTGTACAAACTTTCCCGCGTGGTCGTGCCGGACGCTCCCCCTGGATTTTCCCCAGGCTACCCTCCAACCACGCAATTCGACCGCTATATTGGGTCCGTCCTATTATAGCAACAGTCAGGTTCAAAAAAAAAAAACTAAAGCAACTCCGTGCCGTGTCAGTAAGGCCTGAAACACACACAGGGGCGGCCAACAGTTAACTTGACATTAACTATCGGTGCCACTGTCAGTCGAGTCAGACTGACTCTTTACTGCACAGCTACATTTAAATGAGCGCTACCTGACTGGCGTGGGATGCGCAGATGCGGAGCAAATGCAGTATGACAACCACACTCCGCTTCCGCGCATGATATTAGTACTGCGCAAATGTAATACTGAAAGGATACCGACAAGTGAGGAAATCTGTGTGACATCAGTAAGCCCCCGTCGAACTTCAAAATACCGCATACCGATCCCGCCCCGCCAAGTCAGGAAGTCATCTTAACCGAGAATAATAAGAATAATAATAACAAGCCCGCAGGGCAGCTTAATTATGGCGAGCTGTTGGGGAGTAACGACCCCACGGATCCGAGTGCTCCCGAGAGTCGGTCAGGGCTTCCGTCTCCGGCGTGTCTTGGTCGGTCGGAGCGGAACCCCAAGGGGGGGGGGGGCAGGACTCTCAGCTCCGGCTTGCCTTCATTGGCCGTCCAGAGAGGAATCGTCAGAGCTGTTATGCTCCAGGGGTGGAAGTGTTAAAGGGCATAACGCCGCGAGTAACTTCGGAGAAAGCGCAGCATTACCTCTCAGCACCCCTGAGCCGCTCACCCTGGTGTTGCTTCTGGCCGTCTATAGGACGGCAATTTCAGGGGCTCATCTAATGAGCGGCTAGTCACCGTCTGCCTCAACTTTGTGCGCAACAATGTTATGGCAGGTGTCCGGACCTCTTTGCAATAGCCCAGTTTCATAATCCACCCATATGTCATCACCATAGACCCAGTTCTCTATCCATTTTACCCACAATAGCCCCAACGCCCGTTGGAGCCGGTTCACGGGAATCTACCGATGTACAGTCAGCACCATATAGTTAGTAGCAGCCAAAGTAGCCAAATATATCGGAACACGTCTTTATTACTAAAGGAGTAAGGACGTGTTACGATATATTTGGCTACTTTAGCTGGTACCAACCATATGATGCTGACTGTACCCGTGAATGGGTTCTAGCAGGTGTATTACATCACCCTGACCCTATGGGCCTCTACGTGTTGGATCTATATCCCCACGCACGCCTTCCAAATGACCGGGGTTCGCCCCGTGAATTTCAATCGGAGATACATAATAATAATAATTTTTATTCATAAACCTTATTGCCAATGTTAACAATGTTCTTGCGTATTAACACCGCTTTACAGCAGACCTGAGCGATGACATTGACCTAGAGAGAGAGAGAGAAGAGCGATGGCAGTAAGAGGCAATATGCTTGCCCGCAGATTTGCACGTTGTAGTAACGAAGTCAAACTGACGCTTTTCAAAGCCTACTGTCAGACGTTCTACACGTGCAGTCAGTCTGTGGGTGAGCTTTACACAAAAGGCATATAACGCATTGCGCGTTCAGTACAACAACATCCTTAGAATGCTGTTGAGGCTGCCGAGGCATTGCAGTGCATCCGGAATGTTCGCGGAGGCGAGAGCGGATGACTCTTTTGCCATTAGGCGAAAAAGGGTTGGGTCACTGCTTAGGCGGGTGCGCGGCAGCAGCAACAGCCTTCTAGGGGCGTTAGCCGAGCGCCTCGACTGTCCGCTCATGAAGTATTGGGTGGAGGTAGCTATTGGCAGGGCCAAGTTGAGAACTTGCTTGATACTGCGAAGGGCTAGCCTAAACCGCGTAATGTTTATATCTTTTTTTATTTTTGTATACCTTAGCTTATATTCCTAGCATAATTCTTAAGGTTCTCTGTACTAACAAAATATGGATCAGTGGTCTGAAATAAACGATTTTAATTTTAATTTAATTTAAGACATGCTACAGTGACGTTCTCCAATATCTATACAGACCCCCTTTCAAAAATATCTACACATGTGTCTTATCTCAGTAACAATAAAGTCTTTGTATAGATATTTTTGAAAGGTTCTCTTTGTAGATATTGGAGAACTCGACTGTACATTAGTACATAGTGATACAAGTGAGGTATGTTGATAATTACTTACATCAGAGGCGGAATTACCACCCGAGCCGCAGGTGAGCGTGATAAGAGAGCCGAGGATGTAATTATCAAACCTCATGCGTTTCGCGAAAAAAACCTTTTCATAAGA
This sequence comes from Epinotia bilunana, assembly GCA_947049275.1. NCBI lineage: Eukaryota > Metazoa > Arthropoda > Insecta > Lepidoptera > Tortricidae > Epinotia > Epinotia bilunana. The sequence continues at coordinate 27,607,354 of OX346256.1, forward strand.
TGAAAATTTTATAGGCCTGCCAAGTTATTTTCTTTACTTATTTATGGCAACAGGTTTTTACTCACATGTTGTATACATCGCCAAGAATTTCCAGTGGCGTCCATTCTTTTTATTAACCGACTTCAAAAAAAGGAGGAGGTTCTCAATTCGGTTGTATTTTTTTAACTTTTCTAGTCACCACGAGTCAACATTTTTGTTTATACCCAAACACGCATTAACAATGTTTACAAATATCTGTGAAATAACCTATAATGGCGCGCAACAGTTTTTGTTCATGAAGTTTGCGCAGTGCGCGCGCATGTGTTCAGTTCAGCGTTCAGCCAGACTTAGATGAAATCTCTAAACAGCCATTACGAAATAAAATAAATATTTTCGTTTTAAAATGTTATCTATTAATTCATGTAAAATGTTACCATAAGTGAAAAGTTTAACTAAATTATACGTTTCTATATCATATCCAAAAATAAATATTCAATTAATTAACAAAAAGGATTTAATTTGTTTAATCGAGTAAGAATCCATTTTTCGAGTATTAAAAAAAAGCTGTACACTCTGTACAACCCGGTTAATTTAAGAATGCACCGTGTGCATGCATACATCTTGCTGCAAGGTGCCAACGTGACTTCTTAATCAGGATATAAACATAACACACGTGTCGTAATGTTATAAAACACGCGTGTTTAATATCCAGGATTACGAGCCTAAAAGCGACACAATAAGAGGTACGTTACGAGCAATTGTGTTGAAAACAATATGTGCGTCTGAACTAGGATGATCCTGTCTCTCAGACAAAGATAATAATTACTAACTAATTTGTGCAATTTGTGCAATCAAAAAATCAAAAATCAAAATCAATTATTTATTCTGCATATTGGCCCCAAGGGCTCTTTTACATGTCAAACGGTAATTTACAATAAAATAATAATAATCTTACACAATAATAATTTAAAATTATATATAAAAGGTTAACAAACGAAATGTCACTAAGTTAATGTAAACAAAATAAAATTGCCAAATATAACAAGGTAGGTATATAATTATATTTATTAATTAATTTAAAATAATTACACAGCATTACAGTTAAAAAGCGGCCAAGTGCGTGTCGGGCCACGCGCAGGGTAGGGTTCCGTAGTTGCCCGTCTGTCATAGAATGCGGACTTGAAAAGGGCTTTTGGGGTTTTTATTATAGCTTACAATCGTAAATAATCGTAAATATTATTATTTTATAACACACCAATGTATAGGGTCATTTCGCTGGTTAGCGACCACCTAATTTCATGTGCCGCTTAGTGACCACAACTTCTCAATTGAAATAACGAAGTCAGTAGGTACATTCAGTTTTTTCAAACGATGTGTAGGTAATTATATATATTAGGGGACAATCTTACACAAATCGTACACAACTAAAAATAAAAAAAAGTAAATGGTACACAACTTTAAAACTAATCGATCCCCAGATCGCAAACTTTTAGCAGCGACAGGTTATTTACGTAAAATAATTAAGAAAATCTCCGAACAGCATCAAGCCGCACATCACAACTAGCCGCGCGCGCAAGAAGCACCGTGCCGTAAGTCCGCCTAAGTTTTAGCATTGCCACGAGTGGGGGGCATGTCACAGGGCAGGTCTTTTGCGCGCTCGCCGCGGGCAAGAAGCACCGCGCCGTGAAAAAGCAACTCTACCGTCCACGGTAAAAGATACAAAGTCCAATGACAATACAGTACCTACTCGTATTTGCACCCGAAATTAAGTGCATTTCTTACCAGTTAACTAGTTATGTCTACTACTCGTTAACTAGTTATGTCTACTCAACTGTAATAGTTTTCCTTTTAAATTCATTATATGTACTACTGCCACGAATTTTTTCACGTCCCCAATAGTAGCCATTTAGCCGGCAGGGGGGGGAGACACATTATTCGAACAAAAATTAGGGCTTTAAATCCCATTATCTGTCAAACGCATAACTGAGTTGAAAAATAGTTTTAGAAAACCCATAATATTTTTGAACAAGCTATCCAACGATACCCCACACCTATAGTTAACGAGAAAAAAAAATACATCACCAATTTACATGTAGGGAAAATACCCAAAAAAAATTTTTTTTAACGACCTACTGTTTTGTCGGCGTGATTGGTTTATATACCCACGCCGAATTGCAGTTTTCTAGTTGTAAGGGTTACTGAGCTAAGCCGAAGACGGACAGACAGACGGACGGACATGGCGAAACTATAAAAGCGTGCAAACAAAAAGTTCGTATTTTAGCTAACGTAAGGCTTTTTCAAAGGCCATAGTTTCGTTCAAATGATTGCATTGTTAAAGTAAACTACTATTTTGTATAGATAAACTCTTATTCTAGACCATACCATTGCTATAATTCTATTTATATAAACGGTTATTTAAAACAACCAGGTTTTCGTCGGAGTGTTTTGCAATAAAAATACGCGTCAGAGCTATCTTTCAGGTAGAATATTTCCATTTTAAAATTTCAAAAATGTATCGATGTTTGCCTTTTACAATGGAATATATAGTCTTTTAGTACATAACAATCGCACTAGTTTTAAAATATTGGTTTTACCTATTAACAAAATAGCGCTACATAATGTCTAATTCGGTTAGTTTAAACATTTTTATTCGCGTATTTGATGATGTTTTGGAAATCAAACATTTTATTATAAAACTACAGGACTTGTTTAATATTACGTGATTTTTTTTACGCTTATGGGTGACCCAGTTAATTTAGCCCATTTTTTTAAAACCACTATATAGCCGCGAGCGAAAACGTTCAATTCATTACGCGCCGGGCCTTCCCAAAGTACGGACGTATAGCTGTCGTCGCTGCCCAAAGGTCGGTGACCGAGCGTACCTGACACGCGCCTGACCAGCTGTAGTGCGTCCGCTACTGATTGATACTTGGTAAGTAATTTTACATGTTAAGTAAGTTTATTTATTTTATTGTTTCACAAAGCACTAACGTGATATAACTTTTTATAGAAATGGGTAATAAACGAAAATTATTTGGGATGAAAAAATCCAATAATACTACGTACGGCCAGACAAGTTAAAAGTTAAGTCACCAATATTATTCATATTATTTATGTTTATACCGCACTTGCCTAGGGGTTATGTAAAGATTGTATGAAATATTTTCGAGTTAGTAATCGTTTTATAAAATTCGTCATCATCATCATCTTAGCCTACGGCGCGCGCCGCGCCCAAACCTTTACACATAGAAAGCTGAAATTTGGCATAGAGGTTACTTTTATGATTTGTACTAGGGGTAAGGCTAAATGTATAGGGGATGAGAAGGGGGATGGAATACTGAATTAAAAAACCTTTGTTTTTTAAACTGACAATCATATTACTGGGAATATACTCTTCAAAAGATATAAAAGAGCATATCATGTTTCACTGTTTTAGAAAATTCCACCCATGGAATGCTGAAAAAGGGGTGGAAGTTTGAGTGGGAAAACATTATACTTAAACCTACGGTTATGAAACTTAGAAAATGTACTTTTCAAGGAAAATCAATGTTTTTGGTAATTACTTTTTGTGGTAAAGATGAACTTTATTTTCAGACAGAAAAAATGAGAAAAACCGTCGAATATGGGTGAGGACCAAATTCTTCGCCAGGAGTGGACGTCTTTCGGCTGATATGATGATGATGATATGTGATACTGCAAAAACAAAGGATATTGCACAAGACAATCAAGGAACTCTAAAAAGAGCTCTTTTGAAATATATATTGCCATATGCAATGCCAGTTCGGTGTGGACAGGAGAAGAGTTCCAGCTGTAAGACTGCAAAAATGAATAAAGATGACTGGTTTTGGAAGGAGAAGATGGAGCCAAAATTAATATTGAAAGAAATGAAATGGTTGATGGGAGAAAAGTAGGTCAATGTCAATTAGGGACGTACTTACCTAGGAGAAACTTAAAAGATAGATAGATTCATTTATTTATTTTAGAAAATAACATGATTATTTTATTTTACATCAAAAATAAAATGGATTCACTAAAAGATCGTCAATAGGCATAATAATTTAAACATTTTAAACTACACGAGTGGCTCGGATTTACTCGGACCAATTCGTACGGCTTGTGTTTGTAATTTAAACACTGTTAGAGTCAGTCGGGTCTACAAAACTATACCGTATGACATAAGAAAACAAGTGCGTCATCATCATCCCCTAGCGTTATTCCCGGTTGTGCCCTAAAGGAGCTCAGGCTCCGCTTTGACACCTAATCCCAAGATTTGGCACAGGCACTAGTTTTATGGTAAGTAAATAAGTGCGTAAGTTTAATAAAATAAAAACAGTTAAAACTACAACTAAAACTGATTTTTATTTCCTACCTCACTATCAAGTGAAAGTATAACAATGATCAAGAAGGGTCGGTCCAACAGCACGGCGGCACTCGAACCGCACGCACACAGTAAACATCGTAGTGTGGGTTGCTAATCATAGCCGCTCGCAGGCGATCGCGACTTTGTCGAGTTGTAACGAAATGTTTGCACGCTCATAAGGGTTCCTTGTTGACTACGGAACTGACTACTATTATCCCCCGACGACGCGACGACGCTATGGAAAATAAAAATATTTGAACTTACATAATATATGGTAGATCAACACTTGACGTGGTCTAAACATATTCGATATATCTCAGATAGGGTGCGTAAACTGATATTTATATTCAAAAAATTGAGACGTGTCTCTGACTACCACTTTCTCAAATCAGTTTATTTCGCGCTGGCTCAAGCTTTACTATGCTATTGTATACCAGTTTGGGGTGGCGCTGGCGCTGCAAGATCACACTTGCTTCCTCTAGAAGGAGTACAAAGGTCAATTTTAAAGGTAATGCTCGCCAAGCCTTTCAGATTCTGCACTAGAACCCTTTACTCAATAGCACAGGTATTAACTGTTCGACAACTATACATAGAGAGAGCTTGCCTGAGTCAACACAAAGTAGTATTTATTGATGCAAAAAATCGAACAGCAAATACCTCAAAACGTCTAGGTGGACGTAGAAAACACCAAGTATTTGACATAGTACGTAACACAGCATTTTATCGTAGACAACTTAATTTCTTAGCACCTTTCTTATACAATAAAATTAATCGAAACTTGGATATTTGCAATTGTAATAAATATACTGTACTAAAATTGTTCCGCAAATGGATTATTAGCCAAGACTATAGTTCAACCGAGAAATTCCCTATTTAACAAAAAAAAAATGCAATATACTTCTAGCATAACTTCATTTGACTCAATACACACACACGCGCGCACACACACACACACACACACACACACACACGCACGCAAGCGCGCGCGCGCGCACACACACACACACACGCACACTCACACACACACGCACGCACGCACACAAAACATTTATAATATTTTTTCTTACTTAGATTTTGTTTTTGTTTTTAATTTTGTTGAATAATAAGTAACAAGTTACTATCTTGTACAAAAACGAATTCTTACTATCTACTTAATTAATTATCTAGCAAAATAAGTAACAAACATCTTTGACGGCGGAACGCAGAATAGTGGCGGTTTTCCCTCCGGTTTCCAATAAGACAGGTTTACCTAGTTTAGGGAACTGGAATTCATTCTTAAGCCTAATCTGCAAGTCACTTTACTATAAGCTACCACTGTAATTATTGTTTAGGCTACAACTTTGGTACAAATAAATATATTTTTTAATTTTCATATGTGACGATAATAATTATAATAAGTTTAAAATATTATTTGTTACTTTTTGGAGTTTATTTTTTGTGTCGGGGGGGTTTTTATAATTTTTAATATTTTCATAATAATTGCGTTCTATAGCTCTTTGGCATGTTTTAATTTTGTGCTTGGCTATATTGGTGTATTTCCAGGTTTGGCTGCCGTACGTTATAGTTGGGAGTAAACACGAGTTTATGACTTTCTTTTTTAATTTCAGTGGGAGGTGACTTTTTAGAACCTCTTTCATACTCCAAAACATGATCCAAGTTTTCTTTATTCTTCGATCAAGCTCTTCTATGTAGTTTGAAGGGTTAAATGATAGTTGTTTGCCTAAATAAACGAAGTCTTTTACATACTCTACTTCTCTGTTTTCTAATACAATCGGAGTTTCGTTGCAGTTTGACATCAGCTTGGTTTTTTGTAAACTTATTTCTAGACCTATTTAATTACTAGCTTTATTTAGAGATGACATCATATAGTGCAGATTATTTGCCATGGTCGAAACAAGCACAATGTCATCTGCGAAACATAGATGGGTCAGATCTGTAGAAAACAATTTGACGCCTCTATTTTTCCATTGTAGAGCTTTCATCATTTGTTGAAGAACGGTTATAAATAGTGTCGGAGATATCGGGTCGCCCCGCCTTACACCCCTCTCTATTTTTATTTCCGGGCCGATGTTTTCAAGCTTGACTACTTATGCAGTTTTCATAAATATTTTGAATTATGGCTATGTATGTATGGTGAACCTTTGCGGCTGTCAGTGATTTCCAAATTGCTTCATGTTTGATACAGTCGAATGCTTTGTAATAGTCGATGAATGATGGATCTCACCACGGTGATGATCCTAAACAAGGGGGAGGGTAAGGAGCTCATACTATCATCAGCCTACCTCCCCTACCAGGCAACGGATCCCATCACACAACAACTGCGGGATCTTGTTGCATACGGCAGCCGGGCGAACACCAACCTGATCATCGGCTGCGACGCGAACGCTCACCATGTCATCTGGGGTAGCTCAGCGGGGCTACCATGCTGCTATCGCTTGTCACGCAATAGTGGATATGATTCTATATCGCATCTGATACGTTAACCAAACTTTATCGTTTATCCCACGAGATGTGTTAAAGCTTGTCGCTTATAGCACGATAAGTGAAAACTCTAGCCATAGAGCCTATTTCGGTGATATTAGATGAATGCTTGCACAAAAATAGGATGCTTTATTTATTATACCACCAAATTAAGACGATTTAGAAATGTTTTGAGTTTAATACTCTTAAGTTACTTTTTAAAATGTACGGTTAGAGATACATTTTTGTAGCGCCCATGTATAGAGATAGTTCCAATCCGGGGAAAGAACATAGAATAGTTTTTATCCCGGAAATCATTCCCTAAAGGGGTGAAATGTGGGGTGAAAATTTGTATGGAGTTACGATATAAACGAGTTCCACGCGAACAGAGCCGCGGGCAGGAGCTAGTAAATAGATAAATAAATATAAGGGGACTTAAATACAGGCACGCAAGCAATAAGGGTACGATAAATAATAAGTCACGTGATTTGTCTACTTATTCACTCAAATTACCGATTCACAATGGTCAAAATAGAGTTATCCAACTTTGACAGGTATACATGACAAGTGACAGCCGTTACCGTTTTGCATAACATAGTACGTTGTTAATGTGATAAATTATCGTAATTTGACGTCTCAACTTAGTTTATTTTATCTAAGTGCGTCCGAGGTAACGATAAGCTATATCGAATGTAATAAAACTTGGTTTTCGCCAAAACTACGAGTGAATTTATACTCTATTTTTTAGTGATATAATAATTAGTTACTGTGATAAGTGTGCTATGGTATTTTTTCCCTATAATAAAACAGATTTGTTTGTTGGTTGAAGTCACACTTATTATTGAAAAAGAAGACGTGAAATTTCATCAGGGAGTCTTGAACAAACGCTGTTGGACCTTGGACTTAGGAGTTCCTAAAGCAGACATTTCGCTGCATAGTGCGCAAGGGGGTGACACGCTTATCGAAGCGGTACTTAAGGTAAGTAATGCTTTTTGGATTATAGTAACGATAACCTATACTGTGGATCAAGAAAACCTGAACTTCCGCACTTTTTCAAGTAACTAAGTATATTTTTTTATACGAGAATAACATAAAAACACTTGAAAAAACATGCATATACGTCATATGTAATTATTGCATTTTATTTATTGATATGTCAAGATTTTATTTTTTGATCTATTGAATTGAACCGAGCTGAATTCTGTCACATATATATATAGAGTGCGCAAGGAAATGGCACTCTATTATTTGATAATTTGGGCGAGGACCTCCGCTCTCATTACGCCGACGGGTTGCCGGTCCATATAAAGGTAACTTAGGTATATTGTTTCTCGAATAGAATGGTCACTCGGACTAAATCAAATCAAATCGAATTTGTTTAAATAATATAGAGAGTAAACCTACAGAAACTAAAAATATTATTAAGTACATTTTCATTGAGGCCCCCAGTATATACCTAGATATTTATAATTATTTATTAAGAATAAAAGTTTAGTAAATAATCTTAAATAATACAGATTGTACTAAACGTAACCCACCATGTTACTGAATTCTACATAAAAATAACGCTCAAAACTATTTTTTTAATGTATTTATTAGGATAGCATACAGTAGTTACAAAGGGATGTCACAATATCATTTATACCTAATATTATTATATTGTTTATAGGGTCATGAGAAAGTGGATAGCGTTCCCGGCAATGACTGGTTCCGGCGATCCACAGCACTTGCCTTTTTAGAGGCTTAAGGGGGTTGCTGCACATCTTGGGTGATAAATGATTTGTTAAATATACAAACATATAGTAGCTGCCCGCACGGTTTCGTCCGCGTCCTTTGTAATCAAAGGAATAAACCCGCGGGCTAAACTGTCCATCCAGAAGGTAGTAGTAGTACAACTTTATTGTACACAATAAACACAGTAAACAATTAACAAAAAGATGATGAAGTGATGTACAAAGGCGAACTTATCCCTTTGAGGGATCTCTTCCAGTAACCCTTTGAGTAGAAACGAAGAGAGGTAGACTTCAAAAGAAAAGAAGGGAGGAAAATATTTTTTTCACACCTTTCATTCGGAAAAGTAAGTTTTGCTCCACGACGAGAGTGATCAAAAAACTACTTTTCTGTTCAAGCTACTTTTTTAATTTATTCATTGGCATGTAGCATTTACGCAATGTGCCAATAGAACACATTAAATAAAATAATCGATTGTAATTTCATCGTAATCGATTAAAAACGAACATATTTAAAGTTTTAACTTTAACAACGTAATATCAAAATTTATGAATTTTCGTAATATTTTAAAATGCGTAAGTAACAAAAATTAAGAAATTTTGTTTAAACTTGTTAAGTAATTTTAACAGAATCTTTTTTATATTTCTTCATAGTCGGTGTGAAAAATTGTATGTGTCACTCGGTAGCAAAATTATCTTAACCCTCTTCTAAACACTTGTATCCCTCACTACGCTCAGGATCCTACGTTAGAATCCCTCGCTACGTTCAGGATTCAATACACCGCCCTCGCCGTAAATATACTATTTTTCTCCCTTGTGACACAAATAACTATTGAAAATGCTTCAGTAGTTCCGGAGGGGCATTTACATACAAAATATACAAACTTACAATCTCACAGACCTCTTTATAATATTAGTATCACTACATAGTAGTAGATTATAACTACTAGCTATAACCCCTTTCTTTCTAGTACATGAGAGGCATTTCCTCATTTAAATTCACTCCAACAGCAGTATTTTAGAAAGATCATTACCTAATAACCACTTTAAATACCAAATATCACAAACAATGTTGACACGAGATTGATTTTAAAATAAATGATTTCGATACACATTGATTGAAGGTACCATTACGTTTCAGATTGCGGATGTTAACTGTAAAATTATCTCAGTCAACGCGAGATTTCCTGGGCAAGCGCAGGACTCCTTCATTTTTAAACAATTGTGCCGTTAAAGCAGAATTAAAGAGGCTACACGACAGTCACATAACATAGGGGAGCACAACCTACTTCTAAGTAGAAATTGCTGCCCATAGATAGACTACCTGTTGTGTGCTGTACAATATACAATGCAGCACTGTCGGTAAGTGATTCAAACATTTCCCAATCTTAGATTGCACTGATTGCATTTTAATGCATAATTGGTTGCAAAATAAATTTGCAAATGTGAATTTGTTCTATCTAATTCAGCCTTATTAGCAATAATCCATGGGTCAATCATATAAACAATAAATCTGGGGGCACGGCAGTGCCCCCGCCAAGTCGAGCAAAACAGTGGCACGGCCGTACCATCCTTTTCTCGAAGCAGTTCAGGCCATTTTCGACCTCCCTATAAATTAGTTGTGGATAAAACTAGAAGCCTGCATTTTCATTAACCAAGCACGCATTGTTTTACATAGTTTTAGGTATGCAAACATCCATAAATGCAGTAAAGTTGTGTGATTGCCAAGTTGCAGAATTTTATTTAGCTAGCAAATAAATAATAATAAGAATGCCTGAGACTTGGTACTACCAAATATCTCACAACTTTTTGCGGTGGAAGAGTTTCGAGACTTGGCCTCTTTTTTACATGGAATGTTTTTATGGGATGAATATTACAAAAAATTGTTTAATAAGTCACACATTACGGATTTGAGGGATCTAATTGAGACACACTTTTCTTTTGTAGGTCGCTGGTGGAAGGTGGACCTTTCGATACGCTGGAAGCAGAGGGCGCGGAGAGAGCGAGGGAGGAGGGCTCTCCAGCACACGTGCGCCACCAGCACAACGGGCGGCTACTGTTGTGGTTAACTAGGAGAAGCGGTCAAATTTAATAATACTTATCCTGTGTATCGCTGCATTTCATTATGATACCTACTTTACTTAATATATCTATATACATATACTAGGTACTATACCGACTTTACCTACTCAATTTATTCAAAAAAATGTTAATGAGGCAAGTGACTTCCGCATGTAACCGTACGTCAAATGCCGAATAATTAAACAGCCTGTACAAAGAAACATGGTACTCCTTGCTAAATAGCTTGCCGGCTGAAAGTGACTAATCCCTTCCTTCATCTCTGCTTTTAAAGGTGCGTACGAATTTGAGCTCGGGTTGAGGCATTCACGGCTCACCTCTTTGGGCTTGTGCACAAATCACGCGAGGTTCGATAGGGGGTGGGGGGGTCAGGAAAAAATGACGACAGATCACGTTAAGGAGATCTCACGTGTATTTTTCTACAGTGAACGAAAAGGCCGAAACGCACTGACAGCGGCGGCGGAGCGGCCTGGTGCGGCGCGGAGGCGGTACCGGTTGTAATGTATGAGCTAAATGAAAGGGTCCGCATAGAAGACCGGCCGGGAAAAAAGCGTGGCGGCGGCGGCGCGGAGGCGGTGAAACGCGTGCACAGATAGGCGAGCGCGGCGCGGGGCGGTTTTGCGGCGGGAAGTAGTATTACGCAGTTGCCAATGCACCGGCGCGCACCGGCGGTGGCGGCGCGGCGCGGCGCGGAGGCGTGCTGAGAGTGGTGCAGCAAGTTGTATATTTTTACAACTTCACACCCCGATGACCGTTTAGATTTCTTCTTTTTGTTTCGCCATAAGGCAAGTAAGAGCAAAATCTCGTTATCGCTATCTGAATCTGAGGATAACAGTTTTGATCTTTCAGGTCAGGTCTTTGAGGTCAAAAAGTAGCCGAAAAACCTCGCGTGATTTGTACACAAGACCTTTTGCCCAAATTCGTACGCGCTCATGCGCCGTGCGCGAGCGGCGCGCCGCGACGCGAGCCGCCTAGAGGCGGTCTTTTGATCGTGCTCAAAGGCGCCTCATAGTTAAAGCAATGACGCGTAATTTCGATGTCCGAGAGGCAACCGGATGGCTCGCGGTATTTGAGCTCCCGATGCGTTGTGGAACTGCCCTGTGCAACCCAAAATGTACTGGAGCGGAAATTGGAGGATGGGGGGTGAAAATAAAATGTCACCAGGTATTCGATGTAGACCAGCATCCATACTAATATTATAAACTAGCTTCTGCCCGCGACTCCGTCCGCGTGGAACTCGTTTATATTGTAGCACCATACAAATTTTCATCCCCAATTTCACCCCCTCCAGGGATGGTTTCCGTGATAAAAACTATCCTATGTCCTTCCCCGGGATCTAAACTATCTTCATACCAAATTTCATATCAATCGGTTCAGCAGTTTAAGCGTGAAGAGGTAACAGACAGACAGACATACACACTTTCACAGTTATAATATTAGTATGGATATGGATTAGTATTTAAGTATATTAGTATAGTATGAATTATTTTGAGTATTTGTCGTTATAGCAACAACAGAAATAGATCATCTGTGAAAATTTCAACTGTCTAGCTATCACGGTTCTTGAGATACAGCCTGGTGACACCCTCCTCTTCCACCCATCACTCACCAATAAGGGGATGATATTCGGGATAAAAAATATCGTATGCCCTTCCTCGGAACTACATATAAATATCCCCATATCCATATTCATTTAAATCGGCTCAGCGGTTTTAATAGCTACATGCAAATTTTAAACCTCCATTTCAACCCCTTAGGGGATTAATATCGGAAAAAAAACTATCCTTTATCCTTTTCCGGAGTTCAAACTGTCTTTGCACCAAATTTCATCTAAGCGGTTCAGCGGTTTAAGTAGCTCCATACAAATTTCAACCACCCATTTCACCTTTCAGGGGATGAATTTCGAGAAAAAAACTATCCTTTATCCTTTTCCGGAGTTCAAACTGTCTTTGCACCAAATTTCATCTAAACGGTTCAGCGGTTTAAGTAGCTCCATACAAATTTCAACCACCCATTTCACCTTTCAGGGGATGAATTTCGAGAAAAAAACTATCCTTTATCCTTTTCCGGAGTTCAAACTGTCTTTGCACCAAATTTCATCTAAACGGTTCAGCGGTTTAAGTAGCTCCATACAAATTTCAACCACCCATTTCACCTTTCAGGGGATGAATTTCGAGAAAAAAACTATCCTATGTCCTTTCCCAGAATTCAAACTATCTCTGAACCAAATTTCATCTTAATCGGTTCAGCGGTTTAAGTATCTCCATACAAATTTTAACCCCCATTTCACCCCCTTAAGGGATGCATTTCGGAAAAAAAACTATCCTATGTTCTTTCCCAGAATTCAAACTACCTCTGCACCAAATTTTATCTCAATCGGTTAAGCGGTTTAAGAATCTCCATACAAATTTTAACCTCCCATTTCACCTCCTTAGGGGATGAATTTCGGGAAAAGAACTATCCTATGTCCTATCACAGGATTCAAACTATCTTTGCACCAAATTTCACCTAAATCGGTTCAGCGGTTTAAGCGTGAGGTAACAGACAGACAGACAGACAGACAGACAGACAGACAGAGACACATTTTCGCATTTATAATATTAGTATGGATGGGAAAGTGTATGTGTGTTTGTTTGTCCGTTTTTCACGGCAAAACGGAGCGACGAATTGACGTGATTTTTTTAAGTGGAGATAGTTGAAGGGATGGAGAGTACTATACATAGGCTACTTTTTGTCTCTTTCTAACCCCCCACTTCCCTAAAATGGGGGGGTGAAAGTTTCTATGGAGCTACGATATAAACGAGTTCCACGCGGACGGAGCCTCTTGGACACTCAACTACGCGTCATTGCTTTAAATATCAGTGTGCGTGCCTCGCGTAACTTGGACGTGTATCCGAGCGTGCCGCGGACAGAACGATGTAATTTAGTGAAGTAAATGTGCACCACATGTATTCACCACATTTTAGTACATCTGAGTCATCCACCACCGAGGCGATTTTCTCTTCTTTTTGGTAATAATTCGGTGAGGTATCTCACTCGTGTCCGACGCCATTTTTAACGACGCACAATGTCGGCTCGCCGCGAGCACGCCTGGCTCGCCCGCGTATGTTTATGTTCACCAAATTGGCTCGTGAGCACCTCGCCACGCGGGGCGAGCATGCCTCAGGCTGAGCCGCTCAAATTCGTATGCAGCTTTTGGAGGAGATCAGTGACATACCGACTGCAGTGCCACCTACCGGGTCCTATTTTTTAAATTTAATTCAAGTATACAGAAAAAAGCACCTAGGGTCTCCGGACACACTACGGGACACAGTCAGCAATACCAAGGCACTCACAAACTTTCTAGAGGAGCCGGGGCGGTTAGAGTAGCACTACCTCACCGATTCACGCAAAATAGGCACACTGGATGTGGACTTGCGGAAAACGCCCAGCATAACTAACTAACTTACACTGTAAGCTTTCAATGTATTATTGTGAATAAATAAATATATAAATATAACAGTACGAATATTTATATTTCACTGAATGAAATTAAAAAGTAGCACAGCAACGGTAAATGAAAGAGTTTAGAAATAAATCATACCTTTATATAGAGAGCATATTCTATTCTTTACTTCAGTCATACATATCTTGGCGATAAAGTGTGAAGTTTTTAAGAATACTAAAAATACAGTAAAAAAAAAGCAAAATTATCAAAAACGTTTGTATTTGGTGGCTGATTAAGATAAAACTAAGTGATATCGCTTTTGTATGTATGAATGGTTTATAGTAAATTTATCAAGGATTATTTTGTTCCTACACACTTTTTATGTTTCTTATAACGCGCTCCAGGACAATTTCATGGGCGCGGGGGGAGGGGGGTGAAGTTCGCCCCGGAGGAGGGGGGAGAGTAGATAAAATTAAACTTTGCTCTATAACCTACATATCCTGATTAAAGTTCTCCATTAAGTTCGCCGTCGAGCCGACACGAGCCGGTAACCCCGCTGCCTACGTCGGCGTCTGCGCCATACATTTTTATCTAGTTGTCTTATACTACAGTCCATGTACACGGCGGTCAGCGTGGGGTTACCGGCTCGTGTCGGCTCGACGGCGTTCTACGGCGGCTCGGGCGGAGCCTGCTTGCACGGCAGATAGTGATCTCCTTTGCCTGCAGCTCTTCCGGTTCCAGCTCCTGATCCCGAATACGCCTGCTCATGTATCTCCTGGCACTGCTGGAACCGATCCATGGATAGTTGAAGTTCGATCCCCTGGCTCAACAAATCTTTGTACCAACATTCTGTTCAGTGCGCTGAGCTTTGAGGGTCTTATTCGTCCTAACAACACACATGACCTCCTCTTCACTGCCATCCCTCTCCTGCAGGAGCTCTTCATTTAGATCTGTGGCCTCTGAGCTCTTTTTGAATGCATCTTTGAGCATGCATGGTTTTGGTGACTTGGACTGTAAACATAATGAAAATGTATGATACTTGGACATTATACCTTTATATAACAAGGGTGTCTAGCTGGGTAAGGCCGTGGAGCGTTTTAACCGCCACACTTTTATGTAACGATGTATTGCCGAATAAAACCTCATGGTAGCATTTAGTTTTGTTTCATTCGAATTTTGTCACGGCCCTCCACAAAACCTATTTGCATTATGACAGAGCTGTCATCTCAGTACAATAAACGTCAATGATGACATCATTTGTACTGGGATAGACAGCTCTGTCATAACGGAAATAGGAATGCAAATACCCATAATTGAACTGAATCCTTTCTCACTGCACTGTATGCTCACTGAAATACAAGCAAAACACACTTTTACTCTCTTAAACAGATTAAGTATAGTGCCTTGATTAAATATACGTATAAATTTAATATATCATACTCGGAAGTAAGTAAATCTCATTACGATTTCATGATATATTCATGAATCATATAGATAATTGGTAATTACTTACATATTCCACGCTGCCACCGACTTTTCAGGGCCGAACTCCCTCAGCGAATCCGCCAATTCCTGCCACTGAAACCTCGTGCCACCGTACTCGCCGTTGGCAAAAAGCGCGTGCGTCGCCATGTACTCGCAAAGCTTCCTCTTTGGAACCGGAGTGCAACGGCTGAAAGCGTATTAATCACACAAATAAGTAAGACGACCAACGTTGAAATAATAAACTAACTTATTTTGTTTGTTACTTACACTTTTGGTTGCATTTTTCGCAAAATTTCGTCGTCATGTAAACTGAATTTAACTTATATACTGTATTAAACTAAGATAACCGGGAATAACGCTAGGAGGATAAAGAATTACTCTTATTTATGTTGATGTGATAACGACGGAGTTCACGACGACGGTTTATTTTGCTGTCAATGTCAAGCCTTAGAAAAAGAAAGGGTCTCATCACACAGATGCAAAATACAATAAAAACCCAAATATTTTGAAAGTTAGTGAAGTATGAGTGAAGGTATAACATTTCTATTATCTCTCAGTTCGATGGCATTATAGTAAAACGTCCTATTTATGAGCAAGCAGTCATCCAATATTACCAACAAATGTATAAAAAAGGCTTTATGGATAGAATTTTTGAAGCACGGCCAACTGTCACATCGTCGACTGTTTAAATTTATCATACATGAAAACCATGTTCGGATGATGGATAAAATAAACAAATCGATACGATACGATAAGGAATTACGAGTGAAGCACCGCTAGAGGCGCTAGTGACGCGTGATGTCGCCAAAATTGAAAAATGTCAAATGTTGAATATCCTTCTGTTACGCTGGATTATTTATTTATTTAGAATAATATTTTGCTATACCTGCACATAATTATGGCAAATATGAGTTACGGATCAATGAAAGGCAGTGCTTTAAAAGCGAGGCCGAATTAAACGAGCCGAAATACAGCTAATTCAGAGGTTAGTTTGTTTACTATTACCAACACGTTTAATCAAAATTATGCTTATTTACCGAGTTCACAGCTATGTTTCTTCTTTTTACAGACTTCAAGACTATTATAGAAATAACAATTTTATTGAGGCTAAGTGTGCTGCAGTTCAAAGAAAGGCCTATTATATGATGATAAATGAAATGAAATCCAGTCTGAAAACACGAAAACATTAACATGTTGCATTTGCCTTTGAGTTAGATAAAGGAAGTTCACGTGTTTTAATCAAGAATGAATTGGTAAGTTGATATTTACAGTGACTCCACTACAAAAAAATTGAATTGCTGTGTAATACTTCTTTCAGTCCCAAATAGTTAACCTGACATTCCTTGTAAAAAAACCAGGCAAGTTGAACATACTTACATTCTTTAGATAGCATTTAAAGTAGGTAAATGTACTAGCCTTTAAGTTCTAAGACTTTGGCTAAATACAAATTTTGTGTACCAAATTGTGTGTTACACAGTTTCAATACTAATTTTGATTAAACTGTGGAAGTTGGTGGTAAAAGAAAGCTATATTGTTACACTATCTTTGTGTTTCTGTTTTCTTTGAAAGATTTACAGCGACAGAAACTTTTCACAATCTTATTTTTACTTTATTTTATAAGTTGTATAAGTACCAATTAACTGAATAAGTTCTTTCTTTTTTATTTGTATCTTCATTTTATTTAATATTATAAATTATTATATTTTTAAATTAAAATTAAATTAATAACAATCCTTGGCATCAAATATAAATAAACTCTTTTTGATTATTATCTATGTAAGTTAATTTAATATCAGAAATATTTGTCTACTTGTGAAATATGTATCGATGTAGTCATATTTCACCGGTATTACTTGTAAAAAAATATGTATCATTAAAAACTTTGTGATTTAAATTATATTGGAATAGGTAAGATATAAATATCCAGTCAACTGTGGATTAGTGAAATAAAACTAAAATTTATTTTGTCATTATAAATATAATGTAGCCGCTACTCTGTAGTTTATTTCGTATCTGTTTCTAGACTACTGTAATATTAATCAATTTGACTCCCATACCATGCAGTTTTATTGGAAAAAGAGTGGCAAATAGCATATGGCTGGTCTGGTGATAAGCAGACACTTTTATGGTTGGTTGCAACTTCAAAGGAATCCAAGATTGAATCCTTGATCGGTAAAGATTGAATTGAGGATTCTGTGTTAAGAGTATTTTTAAAAGTCAGTCTATTAATATTATTAAATATGTACTTAACACTACTTTTATGTTTCAGAATGGTGGAAATGAAACCTAAATTTTAAGACACCTAAGTATTAAAATTAACTCAAATCTACTCAAAGGTCACTGGACTGTGACTTGAAATGGATAAATCTGCGTTTGTACCTACTCTTACATTCTCTTTCTCATTTTGTAAATTGTATACCTATTGAGTTTATTTTGTACAATAGTCAAATTGAAATAAAAGTAATAAATCCAATGTGATCATTATATTGTGTATTTTTTAATACCATATCGTAAGCAAACAAGCATACGGCCCGCTTGGTGGTAAACGGGCATCGTAGCCTGTTGAAGCTTGAAAATTGCGTTGCCGATTCTCCTTCTATGTATGCAGTTGTTCAAGAAAGGACATAAATAAATTATTTTGTAATACTGTGTTGTGTTGTGCTGTGTCACGAATGTTAGATTCTTAAAATTCTTGAGAATATCTTTAAAAAATGGTTGTCATGCCCAAAGTGTTTCAAGGTTGAGATGGTAGAGCGCGTTAGTATTGACTCGTTTTGTCCTCCATCTTGAACCTCACCTTTCAAACACTCCCTGCATATAGGTGGCATAATAAGTAAAGGAATCAATCAATTCAAATGAAACGGTATGGCTTATTCATGTATTTATGTAATTAGATTTTTGAACACGTGTGATGTTTTGAGTACCATCGGTTATAATCTTCTTTTCTTTCTTCACTAATAGATCTGAAAAGAAAATAAAATACAGGTCAATGAGTACTTAACCTGAAACACAATTACGCATGTTAATTCGGGTGGAGCCGCGCGCACATCTTTGTCATTTATGAAATGATAATTATCTTAGTCACCAAAGTAGGAATTCGAGTAGGTACAAGGTGTAACAGATAATGTCTGTTACCTCTTTACGCTTAAACCGCTGAATCGATTTAGATGAAATTTGGTATTGAGATTGTTTGAGTCCCGGGAAAGGACAAAAGATAATTTTTATCCCGGAAATCAGTCCATACGGGGATGAAAGTTTGTATGAAGATGCGTTATAAATGAGTTCTACGCGGACGGAGTCACGGGCAGAAGCTAGTTTAAGATATAAACAAGAATGACAAATATGTTTTAAGGAAAATGACTCTCTGATTCCCAAGTACATGTTGATTGCAGTACCTAAGTACCTAGGTTTAATAAAATAATCACTGGCTACATTTGTATTACTTATACGCTAACGTTGTTCCCTACTCTAAACGCCATCCTCCGCTAGCGTTTTCCCCGTTGTACCAAAACGAGCCTCGGGGTCCATACAATTTATCAATTACTCAAATAGCATTACTTACCTTACTCCTGATATGCAGCGAAATTTCTGATTTAGGAACTTCCAAGTACAAGGGCCAAGAGCTTTGTTGAAAACTCCCTGATGAAATTTCACGACTAGTTTTTCAATAATAGGTGTGTTCAACAGACAATTCTGTGATTGATTATAGTCACTAGAAAATCGAACATTCACTGGTAGTTTTGGTGAAAACCAAGTTTAAAATAGGTTATCGTTAATACCTCGGACGCAATTAGATAAAATAAACTAAGACGTCAAATTACCACATTAACCACTGTTAACCACGTACCATGCTCTCATTTGTCATTATATCGCTGTCATATGTCATAGTTGGATAACTCCATTTTGACACGTGCAACCATGTTTTGAATCGGTAATTTGAGTGATTAAGTAGACAAATCACGTGACTTGTCATTTGTCACGCCGTGATAAGTGATAAAATGGCAACCATCTTAGGCCCGCTGATGTCAACAGGAGAGGAGAGAAGGTACTGGATTTCCTGGTAAGCTCTTCTCTAAAATTACTGAACAAAGGCAATGAACCTACCTTCGTCAACTCTAGGCAGGGGAGGTTATTCATGGCACGTATTTATTTATTTATTTATTTATTTATTTATTTACAATAATACATTGAAAGCTTACAGTGTAAACACCAAATCGCTTACATGCTAAAATAACAAAAAAAAAATAAGATAAACATTCACTGGTAAAAATGTCACAAATCGTAATTGTAATGTCAATCGTAATTATAATGTCATTCCATTCATTAAATGCCAATTCAAAAATATCCTGGCAATATTGCACAAGTATGTCAACCGATCAGCGAACATGTCAGCGTCTTCGTGCTGAGTGAGCATTCGATGCAGCCACGTCATGGCACGGGCGGTAGGCGCGTGGCTCGCGTATCGCGTGCGAGCGGACGGCCGCTGCAGCAGGCCCGGCCGGCGGCGCGGCGCCACCGCCCCGCCCGCGTCCGCGGGTATCCGCGTAGGAACCACCAATCCGATCCGAGCCAACACCTCTGCACTATCAACTCGGTGATGGACAATTGACAGATAGTGGACTAGCAGCAATAGCTTTCTTCGCAGCGCCAGCGTGTCCAGCCCGACCATGCCCGAGACAAAGATGGAGGGATAGAGGTACGGGTAGTAACCGTAGGCTTTTTTGTACAGCCAGCGAGCAAATTTGCGTTGTACTTTCTCAATCATGAGAGAGTATTTGCTCTCGTACGGATCCCAAACAACAGCACCGTATTCTAACTTGCTCCTTACAAATGCGCTAAAGAGAATCTTAGCCACTCCGAAATGAAATTGTTTTGCAATCCTCATCACAAACCCCAAGGTCCTGCTAGCCTGCTTACAAATGCCAGTTACGTGCTTATGGAAGTCAAACTTATCATCTAATATTAAACCTAGGTCACGAATTTCACTAACTCTTTCCAGAGTGTCGTCAGCTAAATGGTACTCAGTTTGGAGTGGAGAGCGCTTACGTGAAAATGTGATCAACTTACATTTATTGACATTAAAAGGCAGTCGATTTAAAATACTCCACTCGGCTGCCGCGTCAATGTCAGCCTGTAACGCTGCACTATCAGCCGTACTACCGATACCTCGGAACAGCTTCAGGTCATCCGCAAAAAGCAAACTCTCGGCGGTGCGAGTCACATCAGGCAAGTCGTTAATCATCAGGAGAAACAGCGTAGGCCCTAAAGTACTGCCCTGACTTACTCCTGATAGTGTGAAGTAACTGTTTGACTCATAACCACCCACCCTGACATACTGCTGGCGGTCAGACATGTAACTAGCGAAAAAATTTAGAAGCTTTGGCGTGAAGCCTGCTAATGCTAGTTTTTCCAGCAAGATGTCATTGTCAACCAGGTCAAATGCTTTCCTGAAGTCGAAATATGCAGCATCGACCTGGCGGCCCGCATCCATCTCCTTACAAACGTAGTCAGCGAGGGCAACGAGGTTTGTAGTGGTCGAACGGGATTTTCGGAAGCCGTGCTGACTTGGGTGCAAACGGTCAGCTACCTGCAGACTGATGCAGCGGTTAACGATCATCTCAAATACTTTTCCAAACACGGGGAGAACTGCTATCGGCCTAAAAGAGGTGATATCAGTATCAGGCCCGCCCTTAGGAACCGGCGTCACTCTCGATGCTTTCCAACAATTTGGATAAATGGACTGGTTAATTGAGAGGTTAAAAACGTGTAACAAAGGAGTCATTAAGACAGAGGCACAATCTTTAGCCAAAAATACAGGGATGCCATCCGGACCCTCAGCCGAACGAGGCTTAAGGTTCTTAATTGCCTTCTTAAAGTCAATCTCACAGACAAAGGGGATGGACACCGACCTAGAGTCACCCAAGGAGTACGCCGCGCGTGCCGCGGCTTCAGGGTCTAGACGCGGTTTGACCTGTTGGAACACCGAGCTGAAGTACCTAGCGAAGGCATCAGCTGCGCACTGCCCACTTACTGTCTCCCCATCAAGATGGAAAAATACATCACAGTGCTGTCGGTCTCTCTTTTTGTCCTTGACGTATTCCCAGAACTTTGCCGGGCAGTTAGCAATACAATTTTGAACATTATTTATGTACTGACTATACGCTTTATCAATCAGGTTTTTTACATGCGCTCTGTAGTATTTGAACATATGCCTATTGAAATCGCTCCCATCACGCTTGAATTTCTTCAAGTGGAAGTATTTGAGTTTAATGTTTCTAATAATATCACCTGAGTACCATTTTGGGTACACGTACTTGGAATTAATACTAGAGCGCTTTCTAAGGGGAACATACTGGCTGAAGCACGAATAAAGTTTAGCGTATAGTATTTCAGTAGCACAGTCAACATCCTTGGTCGCCAGGAGATCGTCCCAATCAATGGCAGTGAGGGCCAAATAGAGTGATTCATAGTCGGCTTTACGCCAGTCCCAGTCGGGGTACGAAGCAGCGCGCGGGCGCGGCGCCGCCGAGAGCCCCGGAGGCGGTCCACGCGGTAACAGTGCCAACACCGTAAGCGGCGGGTGGTACGCATCCATTGGAACCAACATTTCATTAGTGCCACTGGACACAGAAAGGTTTTTTCCATCCAGGTCACTCAGCACGAGGTCCAACATGCCACCATGATCTGATGACATATCCCTTTCGGACCACAGATCCATTTGCTTTAGGTACCAAACTAAAATAAAAACAAACACGGTACGTAAACGGAATCCTAGGAACACGGACTGGTCGGCCTTTAGAAATGACCTAAAAGTAGACCTAGGAGACCCAAAAGGTAAGCTAAACTCTATTATTGACATAGAATTCGAAGCGGACAAAATAGTACAAGCCGTATACACGGCCTTCACTAATAACTGCCCGGAAAAGAAAACCCTGGCTAATAAGTTACCATGGTGGACCCCAGAGATAGTCAAGCTCAGGAGGGAAACCAGGGCAATATTTAATAACGCAAAGTCATCCAATGACTTCGGGTACTATGCACAAAAACTCACAGAACTCGGCAAGGCTGTTAGGAAAGCCAAAAGGAGAGCGTGGAGGAATCACTGCGATCAGATTGAGTCAATACCGGAAGGAATGAGACTAACAAAGGCATTAGCAACCACAAAGTCGGTACCGCTCACATCCATCAGGGACAATGACGGTAGAATGACGAAAACGGGGCTGGAGACCCTTAAGATAATGTGTAACACACACTTCCCAGGCTCAGTAATACACGACAGCGTAACAGACGACGCGCGACGGTGCAATTAGTGCGTTGGAACAAACCACAAGTACAACAAGACACAATTGGGACACGTCTAAAAAGGTAGTAGATCATAAAAAGATAAAGTGGGCACTTTCAACATTTCAACCTTTCAAAGCCCCGGGGCCGGATGGAATCTACTCCATTCTACTACAAGAAGGCGCTAATGTACTAATCCCGCACCTAAGCAGATTGTACAGGGCGTGCTTGGCCTTCGCACACGTACCGCGTGTGTGGAGGATGGTAAAAGTAACCTATCTACCCAAACCAGGTAAGGCGGATTACAGTGAAGCCAAATCGTATAAGCCGATAAGTATATCGTCGTTTTTCCTCAAAACACTGGAGAAATTGGTAGATAGACACATAAGGGATGGCCCATTAAGGAGAAATCCGCTGCACGAACTGCAATGTGCATACCAGCCAGGGAAGTCAACGGAAACCGCACTTCACCTGGTAACAACCAAGGCTGAGCAGGCTATAGAGAATAAATAACTATGTCTGGCAGCTTTCTTAGACGTGGAGGGAGCGTTTGATCGCACCACGTATAAAGCTATCAGCGAAGCAGCTGCAAAACATGGTGTAGAGCCGACCATTTGTAAATGGATAGGCAACATGCTAAATGGCAGACTAATAAAGTAATCTCTCTTGGGGGATGAGATAATGGCCACGGCCACAAAGGGATGTCCGCAAGGTGGGGTACTCTCACCAACTCTCTGGAGTTTGGTGGTGAACTCACTCCTGGTGGAACTCAATAAAGGTCCCACCCACACGGTAGGATATGCTTACGATTTAGTGATACTGGTGAGTGGGAAGTTCCCAGGCACGGTATCAGAAATCATGAACAAGGCACTGCAAACAGTGGAGAGATGGTGCGACCGGCACCAATTATCCACTAATCCAGGCAAAACTGTAGTAATACCCTTTACTAGGAAAAGGACCCTTCGACAGCACCTGAAACTGTACGGTAGGGTACTAGAACTTTCCAATGATGTGAAATATCTAGGTGTCACTCTGGATAAGGAACTGAATTGGAAGAAGCATACAGATCTCACCATTACAAAGGCACACTCAGGGTATTTGGTTTTTTTTCGATACCTTTCCACCGATATTTTTGCATGGCTATTTTTTGGGGCTTACATATTAATTAATCTCGCGGCAAAAAATAAGGCAATACAGCTGAGCCCACATGAAAATTATAATTATTTTGGTATTTTTAATTAACGCTGGCAACCCCTTCCCACCACCTGATCGATTTAAGTTTTTTGGGTGCAAAGGGAGTACTGAGCAACTATGAAAACTAAATTAGTCACTGAGCCCACATTTTTTTTTTCCCCCACCCCCACTACACCCGCACCCACCGCCCGCGGGCTGCCAGCGCGAAGAATATCGGAAAAGGTTGTTAAGGGAAGTAGCTAACGGAGTTTCAATACAGCTGAAGCTACATGACCGATTTGGTCGCTAGCTCTCCGTCCAATAATTACAGTGCTCTGCAATTGCGTTAGACTAGATCAACAAACTTGAGTAAATTGAGTTCAATAAAATATGTGTAACAAATAAGTGCTTGAGTTGCGGCCTTCGCGTTTAGTAGGATGCCGTTAAGATATGCCGAGTTAGTAACTAAAATAAAAATAGGTATAATAATATAAATAATTATTTATTTATTTTATTTATTTACTAGCTTCCGCCCGCTACTTCGTCTGCGTGGACCCGGGATAAAAACTAGCCTATATTTGAACCCAGGTTATAAACTATCTCCGTGCAAAATTTCATCTAAATCGGTTGAGCCGTTTAAGCGTGATTGAGTAACAAACATCTAAACATCCAAACATCTAAACATCCAAACTTTCGCATCTATAATATTACTAGCTTCCGCCCGCGACTTCGTCCGCGTGGACCCGGGATAAAAACTATCCTATATTTTAATCCAGGCTATAAGCTATCTTCGTACAAAATCGGTTCAGCCGTTTAAGCGTGATTGAGTAACAAACATCCAAACATCTATATTTTCGCATTTATAATATTAGTAGGATAGTAGGATTGACAAATACATTTACGTGACATTACAGTAATAACCAAAACGTCACGCAACTAAAAACAACAAATAATACTATTTAGGCGACGAAACGGCGTGGCCCCGTTGCATCGTCATCTCCGGTGCAGGATTCGGCAGATTGCCCCGGAATCTTCGAAACACGACACCCTTCGGCCAGAAGTCAGCACATGCGATGGTCTCCTGCAGCGGTCGCGGCACGCGCACCACAAACGAGCTGAAGTGCACATAGTGGCGCGAACACAGCTGGAACACCCTCAGTGAGAAGCCGACTTCGACTTCGACTCGACTTCTAACGAACGTACTCCATCACATCATCGGCCGTGGCGGTGTAATGCAGGCGCGATACACATAGCGCCTTGCTCGGTGTGGCAACCCGCAGACCGGTACCAACCGGTTCTGCAGTACTACACTAACTCTTGCGCGGCTTGCGCTTTCTCGACACCGTTGTAAAACCCTCCTTATCCACATCGGTGCGCGGGGGCTTCTCCTTTGGAGGAACCCAAACTTCACGCGCTCTTGAGGGCGCGTCTCTCCGGTGGGCTGCGACAGACCGACCAGCTACGGCATCAGCATAGCGATGACGTGATTTAGAGGATAAGGCGGGGGGAGGCCCGGCGCGGACGGGGCACGCGGGCCGTGGAACGGCATGCGTAGTGTCAGCAACATGCAAACTGACCGAGTCGACACTTGACGCCCGGTCATTACTCTTGAAATTTGACCCCGCTGGTGACCGAGTTTCCGGGGCACTATTACGCAAGCTGATAATTTCTTTGCGTAACACGGCAATAATAGCCTGCGAAACGTCAAACTTTTCCAAAATTTCAGCTATGCCTGCCTTAAGAGCCACGATTTCCTTCAGCAGGCCACTCACGACAACATGCTCTGGAATGCGGGACGGCAATCTGGAGACCTCCGTCGCCACGAACTCAGGCAAGTCGCTCTCACGCTCCCTCAGAACATCAACGATGTCCTTAAGGGATTTTTCCCCGGCTTCGTCTCCTCTCCGGTGAGGTATGAATGTGCCGGCGATCCCAAGGGACTGGAACAGCATCTTCTTCGCTGCGCAGATGTCGGCGGCACTGAAGCTCGCCAAACAGACCTGCTCCGCGTCCAACTCATCTTCCCGCAGTACCCGCAGTAGAAAGGTGAGTAGCTTATTCACGACGGGTACACTCATCGTTTCAAAACTATTAGCAGCGGCCGAGCCGCGCTATGTCCGCAATTAATTAATTAATTAATTAGTCATCAATGCGTCTACGTCGCTGCGCGCATTCGACACAACTGATAATAGGATATAAAGAATAATAGGATATTGTGGATACAAAATCTCGGCAATTTGTTTGATGATTGCGGTGTATCGAGCAACAACTCTCAATGCATATGTAAAAATACATGATTAAACGTACTTAAAATTAACCATATTTCTATTTCTTAGAATTGTCTCTCGGAATCTTACTCGAAATATACCCTCTTTCTCAAGAATGTATCTGGGGACGGGTATCACTACCCTTAAGAGTGTGTTCACATATTATCAGTACGATATCGCAGGCAAGTAAAATGTACGGAAAACATGCTCACATTGCGCGGTACGTAATCGTTGCAGGCTCCGATATGTGAGACGTCAGGCACAAAAATCTCGGCCCAAACGCAACTGCAACTATACAAACCGCAGCTCCAGTCAGTTTTACATACGGTGCTTCATGCGACTATCTGTTCATTGCGCGGTCGAGACGCACAACGCACAACGCACTGTGGTTAAGAGTTGGGATCACACGCAATGAATTAGAAAACCGGCCAAGTACGTATCGGGCCACGCGCAGTGTAGGGTTCCGTAATTGCCCGTTTGTCTTAGTTACATCGACGTGCGCACTGCGGTTGCGTCGGCAGAATTTGTAAGAAAATTGGTATTTCCAAGTACAAATTAAGTTGGTTTACTCGGTAACTATACATATGCCTACTTATACGTGATAGTTTTTTTTTTGTTTTTTCTTGTCTCTGATTTTAGCAGAAAGCAGTCCCCGCGAAGGATACGGGCGACTGAATCCGTGATAGTTTTCATTTTAAATTCATTATATGTACTTCTGCAACGATTTTTTTTACATCCCCAGTAGTAGCCATTTAGCCGGCAAGGCGGGGGGGACATGACTCGAACAAAAATAGGGCTTTAAAGCAAAAAAATCACTGAGTTGAAAAATAGTTAAAAGAAACCCATAATATTTTTGAACAAGCTATCTACTGTTTTGTTGGCGTTATTGATTTATATACCCATGCCGAATTACAGTTTTCTAGTAGTAAGGGTTACTGAGCAAAGCCGAAGATGGACAGACGGACAGGCGGACCGACATGGCAAAACTATAAGGGTTCCTTGTTAACTACGGAACCCTAAAAACCGCTGCCTGCGTGGCCGGGCCGTAAAGTAAGTTCCAGGCTCACACCCGCTACTAACCGGGGTCGCTATCACCGGCCACCGAATACCTCACAAATGTCGACCGCCATAATAATGAATTAAAAAAAAACATTTACTTACTTTACTTTAAAATAGCAAATTAGAAAACTTTGCAACTCCTGACCGCTATTTTTGACGATACATTTTTTGGTTGCTATTGTAAAATTCGATCCGATTGAGTTAAGAGCTTTGCGACTTAGCCAACGATATAAAACCATATCCCACACCGATATCGTGTTGGATAATGTGAACACGCTTTCGCTCAGGAATGCCTATCGGATGCCTCTAGTGCAAATACCGGACCACTAATGGACTTTCCGAGTCTTATCAGAACTATATAAACTTTAGGGACGGTGACTTATTTTCCGAAATGACTTTCTCTAAATCGGAAATCAAGTTGCTTGCCAAATCTCACATGGATCATGGATTATATATAATCCATGTGAGATTTGGCAGGCAAATCGATATTTGTATGTATACAAAAAGTAACGCTTCCATTTGCAAAAATGGTATGCAGTGCACAAAAAATTACTTCTTTAAGGAATGTTATCGGGGTTATCCGGGACCAGGGTCTCAAACTATCTACATAGATGCCGAATTTTATCTTAAATGGTTCAGTGGTTTAAGGTTGAATAGGTAACAGACAGACCAACAGACAAAGTTTGTTTTATTTAGGTATAATATGAATAGGTCTGACCTCTGCTGCTAATAAAGCATGACACGTTGATTAAATTAACTTTTCCGCGCTTAATTAATAAAACCAACGCGTCCTTCCTCCGCGGGCAGCAACCGAATGAGAATTCCCCGGGATATGTTTTATGACCTAATAATTCATTATTTTGGTCATAAACGCGGCTTTGTTTTTATTGGAATAAAGTGAAAAGTTGGTTATAATATTTTACGGATTTATCTTCATTATCTTTCAGACTATCTTTTAATGTTAATGATGGCGATGACTCGATGAGTTTAGTTTAGTTGGCAGTAACTTGGGTTATAATATTATATTGGTTCCCATCTCTGAGATATTTCCTTTTTTATGGTATGAGATATATTTACTTACTTATCTAGGTTACACCGTTGGACTAAATTAAATCTTTGCTTCCTTGTAAATTGCTTCAAATTTAATTAAATTATAATAATGTTAGCATGTATATTATCGTCGCCTAGAACCCATACCATATTTTGTAAATATTTTTTGAGTAAAACAATTCATGCCTTATTTTTTATTAAATAGTAACGTCTGCTAACAAAGACTATAAATTTCATATTTTTGGGAAAATTCGAACCTGTCTCATTCTGGTATATTCGGCCAGTCACCCTCAGCCAACTTGACTCAACCATCAACCTTCACTCCTCCAATCCTGGGCCACCTGAACAAAATGTACAAGTATAATACATAAAAAGAAACATCCCATACAAAACATTCCATGTAAAAAAGAGGCTAAGTCTCGAAACTCTTCCACCGTAAAAAGTTGTATAAATATTTAACTTATTTCGTAGTACCAAGTCTGGCATTCTTATTATTCTTTATTTGCTAGCTAAATAAAATTCT
Organism: Epinotia bilunana; assembly: GCA_947049275.1. NCBI lineage: Eukaryota > Metazoa > Arthropoda > Insecta > Lepidoptera > Tortricidae > Epinotia > Epinotia bilunana. The sequence goes on from OX346256.1 coordinate 27,636,227, forward strand.
GTAACTTGGCAATCACACAACTTTACTGAATTTATGGATTTTTGCATACCTAATACTATTGTAGTAACTATTGTGTGATTGCCAAGTCACAAAATTTTATTTAGCTAGCAAATAAAAAATAATAAGAATGCCTGAGACTTGGTACTACGCCGTGCCCCCATATATCATGTAGGTACATAAATGTTTCTATGAGCCTGGGTTTTAAAAAGTTAATATTTAATATTTTCAAACATTTCCTGTTTTACATATTTCAGGGGACGACCAACACAAGTCCACCTATGACGCTGAATTTCTAGTTCAATTCGATTACAAAACTCGGAAAGACGCTCAGCGGCTGAAGCCGATTCTGTGGCACGGTTCCTCCGAAGTCAGTGACCAGGTTGCCAGAGTCCACGTGGACAAGTTTCTGAAGACGGAAGACGCTGCTGAGGAGGTGTTCCAGTCCCTTCTCGACTACGGCGTTGCATTGGTAGACGGGGTAAGTAGTAATAACAGGATACTTTTTATTTTGCCGGTGTGGGCTCGATGCAGTATTAGTATTATTTTCAAAATTGGTCCAACGGAAAATTGTTGCGATCACTCGGAGTCTGTTCGTATGTCACACCCAGTTTTCTCGAAGGCCACTGACAGGAAACTGACATTTGGTAGAGATATAGGAAGTTATGGCCTAATCACATAAATGAAGTTAAAAAGAAGTAAACCCCAATTAAGGGGCAATTTAGGGGGTGAGATGTGGTCAAGTATTTTGTTTTTTTATTGTAAGGAACGTGTGGGGTGTCATTCAAAAGCTCATAACATTTTCAGTTTGTTTTACGATTATTATAATTATTTTCAGTGTACAATAGGACCAAAGTAACGGAACACCCAAATACTCCGAAATATTTTATTCCGAATTTGCTAATTCCGATTTTCAAAACTCCGAATTTCATAATTCCTAAGACTTATAATTTCGATTACTAAAAAACACGATTTTTAATTTACCGAATTACAAAATTTCGATAGTTTGTTTTTCCGATTTTTATAACTCCGATCAATCAAGCGAAGTGTCATTGGCCCGAAAAACAGTATTCCGATTATCAATTTTCCGAAATTTCATTGCTAATTCGGAAATCTGATATTCTGGATAATGAACTTCGTGTTTTCAATAATCGGAATGTTAATTCTACGGAATTATGAAATTCGGATTTTTGAAAGGGTTCCCTCTATTTGGCATAACTTTGACTGTCCGAAACGTTTTTCGCATAACAGACTTGGCATATTCTGTTTTCGCCGAATGTTAATGTGACCTTACTTAATCGAATTTCTAAAATCCCGAAAATGTATTTGGCCGAATCTAAATTTGCATACTATTGTTATGGCCGATTATGTTTACGCATAATTTTGTTTAGCACACACAGACACACCTCACAAGGGGGGCTCGGGGGGCGATGCCTCCCGCAGTAACAAAAACACCAGACAATCGTAACAATGATATTATTAGTAGGTTAGGTTAGGGTTCGCTTGTGTCCCTTAGAGCTGAAATAGGCACCCCGCGGGTGACGTAGACACGCTGGCGCTTAGATTAGGTTAAAATATTAAATTCTGTTATAGTTATTTACGATACAAGCGCCAAAAATAGGAAATTCGCAACGAGTGGTGATAAATTAAAACACGACCGAAGGGAGTGTTTTAAATCGACACGAGTTGCGAATTACCTATTCGCACGTGTATCGTACAACGTTTTACTGTACATATGGCTCTTTAAAGTTTCGACATATGCACAAAAAATGCTCTTTTCCGCACTAGTGCGGGAAAGTAGCACCATATGTACTGTAAAATAATATTATGCCACTATATATATTTCTCCGAGAATAGCGTTCGAAAGAAAAAAAAATATGTTCATATATTTTATACGTTGTTCACGTTTGATTCGGAGCATCAAAATTATGTACAAGTTATATTCGGACTGTTGAAATTCGGCGTAATCGAACTATGCGAATCTCGATTCTGCCAAAACAGTTTATGCGCAAAGTCAATTATGCCTATAGATTATGCCAAATAGAATTCTTACTAAAAAAATTATGCCAAAACAGGGGGAACCGTTTTAGAAAATTTTACCCCTAAGGGGGTTAAATAGGGGTGCGTAGTTTGTATGAGGGAAACTTTTCCTTTTGAGCTAGATACTTGAAACTTTGTAGACTGATTACTTATTTGAATACAAAAAAGAACTAAGCGTTTTGGAAAAATCCACCCCTAAGGGGGTAAAGTTTGTATGGGAGAAACTTTGTATTTTAGTCAGACTTAAATTTTTGTCGAAAGATTACTTATTAGAATGCAAAAAGTACGTTCAACGTTTTGAAAAGTTCTATCCCTAAGGAGGTTAAAAGGAGGTGCAAGGTATGAATGAGACACTCACATTGATCTGGAGACTTAAAAAATTGTATAAAGATTCCTTATCAGAATACAAAAAAGTACTTTCTGCGTTTTAGAAAATTCCACCCCAAAGGGGGTTAAATAGTTTGTATGGAGGGAACTTTATTTTTTGAGTTAGAAACTTGAAACTTTGTAGAATGATTACTTATTACAATACAAAAAAATCCTTTCTTTGTTTTAGAAAATTCCACCCCTGAGGGGGTTAAATAGGGGTGCAATATTTTTAAGAGGGAAACATAATTTTTTGAACTAACGACTTGAAACTTTGTAGAAAGATACCTTATTAAAATAAAAAAGTACTTTCTGCGTTTTAGAAAATTCCACCGCTAAGGGGGTTAAACAGGGGAGCAATGTTTGTATGGGGAAACATTTTTTGAAATAGACTTGAAACTTTGTAGAAAGATTACCTATTAGAATACAAAAAAATAACTGTCAGCGTTTTAGAAAAATTTACCCCTAAGGGTGTTAAAGAGGGGTGCGAAGTTTGTATGAGGGAAAATTTTCCGTTTTAAGCTAGATACTTGAAACTTTGTAGACAGATTACTTATTTGAATACAAAAAAGAACGAAGCGTTTTGGAAAAATCCACACCTAAGGGGGTAAAAAAGGGGTTAAAACTTTGTAGGAGAAACTTTGTTTTTTAGCCAGACTTAAAATTTTGTGGAAAAAGGAGGACGATAAGCGTTTTGAAAATTTCTATCCCTAAGGAGGTTAAAAAGAGGTGCCAGGTTTGGATGAGAAACACTCATTTTGATCTGGAGACTTAGAAATTTGAATAAAGATTTCTTATCAGAATACAACAAAGTACTTTCTGCGTTTTAGAAAATTCCATCCCATAGGGGGTTAAATAGTTTGTGTGGAGGGAACTTTATTTTTTGAGCTAGAAACTTGAAACTTTGTTGAATGATTACTTATTACAATACAAAAAGCCCTTTCTTTGTTTTAGAAAATTCCACCCCTGAGGAGGTTAAATAACAAACAACATTTTTTGAACTAGACTTGAAACTTTGTAGAAAGATTACCTATTAGAATACAAAGAAGTACGATCAGCGTTTTGGAAAATTCTATCCCTAAGGAAGTTAAAAAGAGGTGCAAGGATTGGATGAGAAACACTCATTTTGATGAGACTTAAAACGTTATATAAAGATTTCTTATCAGAATAACAAAAAGTTCTTTCAGCGTTTTGGAAAAATTCCACCCCTAAAGGGATTAAAACGGGATTCAAGGTTTATATGGAGACCAAGAAAATGTTATAGTAAGAGATTAAGTAACTTCGGTCTCAGCCTGTATGTTAGACTACAAAACTGATTTCAGTTTATTATAAATTCATCCCCTATAGAGGTTAAATGAGATTCAAAGTTTGTATGGAGAGCAAGACATTTTTAAAGTAAGAGATTTGTAAATTCTGTTTTAGAATGTTTGAAATTGATTCCAAAAGGAGTTGGATGTTTGTATGGGGAACAAGACAATTTTAAACTAAGGGATCTGTAACTTCGGTTAAAGACGGAAACTAATTATAGCGTTTCTTAAAATTCATCCTCTAAGAAGGTTAAATGAGGAACAAATAATTTTTGAAGTAAAGGAATTCTTAGGTCATACATATACTATATGGTTAGCCATTTATTAGTCAAAATACATCATCCGACTGCTGGCAGAAAAGTAGGTTAGGTTCAGTTAGAACCACGACTTTACAGAACCGAACAGCTACCAGAAATGCAGGTTATGTTAGGTTAGAACTGCGATGGTCCCTGAACCGAAAGAAGCTAATGTTTCATTTTACCTGCGGATTATTTTGTTAATTTAAAGTTAATTTTGGATAATCAAAATAATTTCTTCTCTAACACCGTTAAATGGAGACGGCGGATAGAGATGGAAAGTTTTACGTCTTTTAGCATTAGATAAGTTTGCTTTCAAAACTATATGGGTAGCCCGAACGGTAAGTAAAACTACTGGAAGGATTTAGGCAAAAATTACTAGTAATGTAGCTTTATTTAATACATTATGAAAAAATATACAATTTAAGCAGAAACGTCTGTTAATGATTATTAATATATTTATATTTGTAAAAACTGAGTTTTCAATTTAATTTTAACATTTTAAACGAATGAACTCATCGCACTGTTACCTTTTACGCTTAATACCTGAACGGATTTAGATGAAATTTCCGTGCAGATAATTAGAGACTCTTGGAAGGATATAGGATAGTTTTTATCTCGGAAATCATCCCTTAAGATAGTAGAACTTTGTTTGGGACCCAAATTACTACAATACTTCTACAATAGTTTACTGGCAATCATTTTTCTAAGACGGTAACAAGTTCTACGCGGACGAAGTCGCGGGCAACACCTAGTTTTATTATAAATTTTGTGTAGATCGCGGAAAAATTTCAAATCGTTGTAATGAAATTAACGAATAATAATGGATACGGAATTGCGTATCATGTTACGCTGGCTCATCCAGTATAAACTGAGCTTCGCGGTGACAATGAGAGTAGATTACTCAGTAAGTACCTATCAAATTATAGCTGTGACATCATCGTGTGAGGCCGGAATTCACAAAGGTTAGACAACTCGCCCACCATGGCCAATTCAACTCTGACCTTCGATATGCGTAGTTGTTACCAATCTAGGTGTCAATATACATATACAGGCTGTTGGGAATAACGATGAAGGAACTTAACGATGTGATAGACTATTAGGAAGAGTTTGAACCTGACATGTCTCAGTCCATCTTTGATAGTTATTTTTTTAAATATGTATTTAAAAAAAATTAAATCACTCATGGACCTCATGGTGACCTACAAAACGATTAAGAAAAACTTGTATAGCAAACGGGTGGGTTCGTATTTTTTTATTGGTGTATCAATAATTGCTCTGTAAATTAATTAATTATACATAAATAAATCTGATTTATTTCAAAATTCGTTTTAAATTTTATTTATCATGTAAATTTACGGTACAGAAAAAAACACTCGTTTTACAAAAAAATATCACCGATTGGAGTTAGACATGTGAGGTTCAAACTCCTACTAATAGTCCAATCGATAACCTCCTTAAGTTCCTACAGCGTTATCCCGAACACCCTGTATAGGTAAGTAGCACAACTCATCTATAGTAGTACTTAGTAAGTACTGTAGTGTTAAATTAAATAAAAAATGAACACTTATAAGATCACGATAGCAATTTATTCATTTTGAATCCTAAACGCTTTATAAAACAAGATCCGCACTTCAAACAGGAAGTCCAAGCCGGTAAATTAAAGCATTATTAGGTCACAAGTTCACAGTTTAAGATTACAGAACAACCAGATCCGCGAACAGAAAAATAAGGCAAAGCCACACGGATGTTTCGAAATTGCCTGGATTCACAGGTAAACGGCTACCGCCAGATTAACTTAAACAGAACTATTTGCCCACACGTAAACCAAATGCCGTTAGTTTGGACCGCAAAAGTAAAGCTCGTTAGTAAAGCAGATCAATTATAAAAAAAAGGGTCATGCTAACCAAATGTACGATGGGAGGTGAGGGTGATGATGGCATGATAAAAATGTGACGCGATAGGTGGATTAATGAAGGCCTAAGAGGTAACCGAATAAATACAAGACGTTGGCGTTCAAACTGCCTTTCTAAATTTAGGGAAATGCTAACGATGATCGCAATCACGAGCAAAACTTGAGCTATAACATTCGCAATATGACGCCTGGTGGTAAGTTAATTAACGGGGAGTCTAGCTACTACATAAATCGCATAGCGAGGGCCTACCACATAAGAAAACTTATCTACAAACGTTAGGCTTTTTTCCTGTAAACCGCAGTCCAAGCTCCCGGACTGCGGTTTACAGGAAAAAAGATCCACTTCCACTGCGAGATCCACCGTTCGAATGCTTCCACAGAACTCGTTCTACCGAAAGCGGGAGCAGACGTTCCGCTTCACGTGACTCGGCTCTCACGCTCCGAACCCAGGAGCCAGATTGCTAATGAGGCATCCGGCATTTCGTTAGTTTATAGGTACAAATCCTCCATCAGACCGCTCCAACAACAACCTTGAGCTGGCAAATGAACAGGGCAGCTTGCGGCCCGGAATGCTCTTATAGCATCGACAATTGATCACCCCAGCGATAACCTTGGGCTGGAAAATTAACTGAGCACTTGCGGCACGGAATGCTCTTGAGGCAAAAAGCATCAACAAACTTCTTTCTTTAAAAGAGGACTCCACAAACGAAGTCAACTCTTCCGCTTCTCAATCGTGAATACTTCCTCAATAAACTGTTTTGGTCATTCTGACAGACTAGGACAAGAATCTTCTAAAAACAAATTCAAATTTTAAATAAATAAAACTCAAATTTCATTCTTAAAAACTTCTAACCAGACAGAATCAGACCAGGAAAAGCCATATGCGAAGTTGTGTATAAAGGGAGAAACATACGAACGACACGAGTACGCCCTCTATGAGCAACCCTTGAAACATAACAGATGCGGAAAGACTGCGGCCAGTCAACAGCACGACTAGCGCTGTAATCTAACTTCCGAGCTTCAGCATTAGATTACTAGATGGCGCGGAATTAAACCAACTGCCGTAACCTTAAACAGGAGCCGTTAAAGCGACTTCTGCACGTTCACGCTGCAGATTATCCCCTAAAAAGTACAAAACAGAAAAGAGAAAAGATATCCTACATAAAACATAATGCGGAAATAAATTACAAGAAATCCCCTGCGGAGATACTTAACACATTCAAAAGCCAATAAGCTATTGCTAGAGTAAACCTAACTATAGGAAAGATCGACTACAACTGCAACAGACAAAAATAACTACCGTACCAACTTCTTGACCCAAGGTAAAACTAACAACTAAGAACCCATAAACGGCGAAAGTCGAATAACAAACCCTTTTTTCTCGAGTCTCACAAGACCGCTACAAAATTCCATTGTCCGGATATATATCTTTCCCCGACGGGGCGATACGAAGTTTCACCGACCTAAGTCGACGAACGGAGTCATAACCAGATCTCGAGCCGGATCCAAGCTGAGACAACGTCGAATTCGACACAATTGCTTCAATAGCCCTAACCTATACATTAAGAAATACTTATTATACCTACTGGTTAACCTTCGCCGGACAAAAATTACAACCTAACCTAACCTAACAACCCTTGCATCAATCCGTCGAACGGTAGAAATTCGCAAGCATACGAACTTACGCGAAATCTCCCAACGCTATAAGCGAAGTCCGACTATCAATTAATACTTCTCATCGACAGCCTGACTTGTAAAGCCACAAAAGAGGAGAGAACCGCGTGACAGTGGTTTTTTTGAATTTTTGGAACAAAAAAAAAAAAATTCCGGAAACGGAGATTGGGAAAAAAAAAACCTAAACCCTTACTTTAGGATATCTTTTATGTGGTACGTGCCCACCACTTGGGTTTCTACATCGACAAATTCGTATACCTGGGGCGATACACGTCTTGTTACCCGGCATTGGATAAAGCGTGGTGCAAATTTACCACCTCTGGCTTCGTCGGTTGACCTGCGCTGAAAGTTCCTGCGCCAAACAACTTGACCCTCTGACAATCTAACTGATTTATGCGTCAAGTTAAACTTAACCGCATTTCGATGAAAAGCCAACACCAACGAGTCCGCCACCCTGGCATATACGTCGCGCAAGGTAAGAAGATTTGCTACGCGTTCAGCCCGACTGGGTCCCACTTCCTGGTCCACAATCTGACGATCAACGCGCTGCTGATCTATCGTTACCTCACGTCCGAACATTAAAAAGTTCGGCGTGTATGCCGTAGCCAAGTTGATGCACGAGTATAAATATACAGCCACCCTCGGTAAGTGGCGTGGCCAACAGCCTTGGTCACCGGAATCCAAAAGAGCATTGACAGTGACACAGGATATATCCACCTCGATAAACAATCTATTGTCTGGAGTCTTATTCAACACCACAGGTGACACTGTCGGACCTCTCAGTACGCCCTTAATTAGTTTTTTGATGCCCCAGGGTTACAGAACTGACAGTCGCGAGTAATAGTTCCTGCCCGCTTACACTTGAAGCAAATAGCACCGGTAAACTTGGGACAATCCCGGTAACTGTGTCCCCTCGAGTCACATTTCACACTGCACTGTACCGCATCCGGACTCTCGTTGTAGACTTGTACGGGCGCAACTGATACACGGGACGACCGCAAACTCTGGAATGCCTCAAAGTTCTTCGCTACCTCCAGCAGCTCAACAATATCCTTGACTATATTTGTGGCCAAACAAGGATGATATCTAGGGTTCATCCCGTACTTAACGATGTTAAAGAGACTATCTTCCGACACCGGAGCACAAAGCTTCGCATTCAAGTCGCGAGCCTGGATAACAAAATCCACGACGGATTGATTCGCTTTCTGAGACAACGCACGCAACTGACTTTCAACCTTGAAGTCATAGTCCGCGACACCGAAAGTCTTTAAAAAGGCCGATCTCAACTCCCCGATCGTTAAGTCTGGCCGCCTAATAGCCCGGAAATATTTTAAGGCACTACCGGCTAATAATTCGTGAAAGCGTCGAACAACATAGGAAGGGTTGACGTCACGCGCAATCCCCTCTTCACGGATACGTGAGAAGAACTCACGAACGCAAGTCTCGCCGGAAAAGATCAAATTCCATTTGGTGAGAGACTCGTTCTTGATTGTGCCCCTAGACTGCCAACCGATGGACCGTGAACTCTGGAACCGCGGCTCGGTATCGAAGAACTCGCCATCCTCACTCGCAAGCGGGTTCAATTCCCGGGCTTGATGCATCCTCAATTCCGAAGGAATGCGGGGAGTGTCGCGGAGCGACTCCTCACCGTTCGATCGCGACATCCCGAAAGAACCGCAACGATCAACAATAATCAACGATGATCAACAATGATCAACAATGATCAACAATGATCAACAATGATCAACAATGACCGACAATGATCAACAATGACCGACAATGATCAACACTGACCGACAATGACCGACGATGACCGACGATGACCGACGATGACCGACGATGACCGACGATGACTGACGATGACCGACGATGACCGATAATGACCGACAATGATCAAACAAGAAGGTCAAATCCAAAAAAAAAACAACAGCAACCACCGACAATGCCTATGAACACCAACGATCACAAAAGGAAAGCAAAACCAGGAACAATCGTCGGCAAAAGACAATAATCTACGGCAACAACAACAACTGACAATAAACGGTAAGAAATTCCAACCACGCTAATCACTATCCCCGTAACATTAAATAGTTGGAAAAGCGGAGGTCTAAAAGTTATTTTAATAAAGGGCACCGCCATGTAGCAACTGGTCCAGACTACCACTACTAAAGTCGGGATAAGTTCCCGCGAACAATTCTCACTTGTATTCGTTAAGTTCAAAATAATGGTTGAATTAAATTCAGTTACAACCTAAGGTTTAAATTACATTCAGTTGTAACTAAAGTTATTATAAATGTAACCACCAGAGTTTCGAATTAAATAAATTTACTAGATAAATAATTTATTGCTAGAATAAATATGACCGTTTTCCACCCCGGAGGGAAGAAAACGGATATTTGAGGTCTTGCCGAGGCTTGACCTTTCGGAGATTACCTGTCTTACCAATTCATGCAATTGTGCCGTGTTACCTACGCCGTATCGAGCCTGAGAACTACGCGCGGCCCGCGCGGAGCGCGGGGCCTGCGGGGGAGGGGGCGCCGGCCGGCTAGCGAGCGGCGAGGCGCGCGCGCTTCTTCAGTGCCTATTTCCTCTGCCGGCAAGGGCCTTGCTCAGGTCAAGCCTCGGCAAGACCTCAAATATCCGTTTTCTTCCCTCCGGGGTGGAAAACGGTCATATTTATGGTCTGTGCCTTCGGCTTGACCTTTCGGAGAAGTGTTTATTTCCTGCCGGCGACCCCAGCGTACTGTGACTTACTCGTGGTGGCCAGAATAAAAATATATAGACGAAATAAACCACAGTATCCAAAAATAATGAGTGTATTCATTAAAATTAAAAATTAACATGAAGGAACCAAAACAATTAACCTCTATTGTCAAATCAGATCCACTTCGTATAGTCTGTCATTGTCTGACACTTACGCAGAAACTATACTTTGCTAATTGACCTGTGTAAACAGTAGTCTTACACATTTCTAAAATACTATTAATGACTATAATTAATGAAAATAACAGGCCATATTCATAGACCAAATAAAACCAAAATTTTAAACCTTGTCTACATACGTATACATCTTAAAAGACATCCAAACTACACACATTAAATACAGTACAACGTCATCCACATTTAAAATGAGATCTACCATAATCAGATGCATATAAAATGAGATCCACAATAATCAGATGCAAATAACTTGCTAAACAATCATCTGTTCCTTAACCTAAAACACAGCCATGAAATTAAACAGCCTTAAATGACTCATTAATAGAGCCTACCCTGTCAGTTCTATTCTTAGCTCCTTCAACTTTCCTGCAGTAATGCTTGAAAAAGTTTTTTGATCCCCGCCAGTTTCCTCTTTCTAATATGCGATCTAGCGGAACCTCATTCTGATAATCATACGAAGCCACTGCTGACCTGATAGAACCAGGGCCACACTTTATACCTAGGTCCAAGAAGGAGGCCTTTAACCAACCCGCTATGACCGTCCGCGATGCAGCTTTTACTATGCCTCTGGTGGAAATGAATAAGCAATTCAAACCTTGGCAACTATTTCTCCTGGTCATAGATACAACAATTAAACGACGAACCCATCTTACTACATCTAAGATTTCGTCGTCTCTACTTTTCAATTCCCACCCTGATTGTTGTTTACCGGCGCTGTCCGTTTTTGATCCAAAAGCAGGCCAAAATGTCAATGTAGTTCCAGATTCGAGATAATGATCCTTATCAATTGACAGCAAAGTTAAATCGTGAATCCTCCGACCCGACGCCAATAACAGTAGAATAGCTGTATGCCTCGAGACTTGGAAAATACTTTCTGGGTCTGGAGGGTGATCTTTGAGCCAATTTAACATATCTTCAATGTTCCAAATGGATGCGGAACGCTTGTTAATCAGGGAGGCGGTCTGTTTTAAACTAATAGCTTTTAACATGTATTTTACCAACGGATGTCCCGATAGCTTCGTCTCCTGCTCCGGATCCGAGAGTGATACGATCGCCGATTTTTGAACAAGGATTGAAGGGTAAGCCAGCTTCTTAAAACGACTCAAAAAACCTAAGTAGGTCGCTAGTTGATGGGGACGAGGCCTATCAGGTTTTACCCCATTCTGCTTACACCACCGTACCCATTGCGACCACGCTGACTTATAAGTCTTCCAAGTGGATTGACGCCACGCTGATAAGAGAAGATCAATGTCTTCAGATTGCAAACCTCCAATCAATCTACTCCACCCCGTATCTTCCAGACCTCCAAATGAAGATCTCGTACGTTCGGGGGAGGCTTGTTCGTTGAAAGATCGGTAAGATGATGGGCCAGATTCCAAATTCGAAAAGGGGGCGCCAAAGCCCGGCTCCTCAAGTCTGCTCTCCAAAACACGTGCTCCCAACGAGGTACCACGAGCAGATAAATCCCCGATGCCTTGTTCAAGTGCTGTAATACTCTGGGAATTAGAGGAGGGGGCGCAAACACCCAAGCCAGGCTGTAGTCCCAAGTTCTGCTGAAAGCATTCGTAAATAACGCTTGATCGTCTCTTGCGTCCATCGTTACATAAATCGGGACTACCTTTGACTGGGATGTCGCAAACAGGTCTATCTGAGGGGTTCCCCATTTCTGAAACACCTGACTTGTCACAGTTTGACTGAGGTGCCAGTCCGGTAAACCCTTGTTCCTCGATAACCGATCCGCTATCACATTGTACCGACCCGGAATGTAAAATGGGATCAACGTGACATTCAACTTCTGGGCCAACAGTAATATTCTCTTCGTTAGATCTAGCAATGGCAGCGATTTCGTTCCTCCTTGATTTCTCAGATACGCGACCACTGTCCTGTTGTCTGCTTGTAACATGACGGTCTCCGCAGAAATCGATTGTTGAAACTTCTCCAACGCAATGAGAACTGTGTGTAGCTCCTTGCGATTGACGTGCCAGAGCTTTTGGAGTGGGGTCCACAACCCTTTGAGTGTTGTTCCATTCAACTGGATGCCCCAACCTTGATTGGACGCGTCGGTCGATACAAAAACTGATGGCTCTTTTTGAAATATCTTTCCAGTTGTTTCCAGGTTGTCCAGCCACCATTGACAATCCAGTAATGCGGCTTCCGGCAATAGTCGCCTCTCTTTTGGCTGGTCTTTGGACAGAACTCGACTGGTCCGTTGCAGATTTCGCGTAAAGAGTCGACCCAGCGGAACCACCAGCGCAGCAAACCCTAGCTTGCCGATCAGTGAAGAACCTTCTATCCAATTCCAGGTTTTTCTTGTCACAAGGTTTTGAAGATCTCTTCGAATGCCGCTTCTTTTGGGCTGCGGCAGTGACTTGACATTCCGAGAGGTGTCCCACTGAATACCGAGGAATTCTATTTGCTGTGTGGCCTCAAGCATAGATTTCTCGTAGTTTATTGTCCAGCCTAGCCATTCCAGTAGCTGAATTGCCGACCGCACATGGCACGTTAAAACCTCCGGGTTTTGGTGAACAAAAAGGAAGTCGTCCAGGTAAACGACAACCCGAATACCTTTTGACCTCAGGACACCTGCTATCCAATTGCTTAGACGAGAAAAGGCTAGCGGAGCACTTGCGAGTCCGAACGGGAGAGACGTCATTCGATAAACTTGCCCTCTGTAGGCAAAAGAGAGGAATCTGCGGTGGCTTTCTTTGACAGGTACGTGGAAATATGCCTGCGACAAATCCAGCTTTCCCATAAAGTCCCCGCGCTGCAGGAACTGCGGAATCTTGCTTTGATTCACTAGTCTGAATTTTTTGGGATGCAAGTACTGATTCAATCGCTTTAGGTTGAAGATTTGTCGAACTTTGCCATTTTGCTTTGGGATCAGGAAAATTTGAGACAGAAAACCCGCCTTGTCCCTGGATCTCTCGACTACCTTTTGAGACATCAGATTTTCTATCTCGAAAGCCATAACGCTCGAAGTCTTTGTTGAAAATGCTTCTATTATCCGTTCGTTGAAGGGTATTGATGGTGGTTTTAGTATAAACGGAATTGAATAGCCTTGTATCGTTTTTAAAATCCAAGGAGGTGCACCTAGGTTCTCCCAATTCGACAGGAACTTGCGCAAGTGGCCCCCTTGGAACCTCGCTTCAGAATCGTCGCACTTTGCCCTGGCGGCGTCCACGGTCATTTGATTTCTTAGAATGGCTTGCTGGCTCATTTTGATGTTTTCGAAAGGACGACGACGCATAGGTAGATGGCCTGGATCGCCATTTTGGCTCTGAGCTTTTAGCAGTGCGAGACGCTGCCGCTGGTTCTACTCGTATGTTCCTGGTGCCGTTCTTTGAAAATTTGCGCTTAGCAAGGGCTGAGCTATTGTATGTTTTCCCTGATCTTGACGGGAAAACCTTGTGGAAGCCTCCTTCTTCCTTTATAAAATCTGATAATTTCTGCTCCTCGAAAAGATATGCATCTGAAGGAGGGATATCCTGCAGTTTGATAGAAAGAAAATCTGTTGCCGCTTTTAAAAGCTTCCTTCTCAAATCCACCGCTTCTGATCTACGAGCGCACGCCAAATGGAGTAGGTCGTCAGATATACTGCGAAAAGAAGACGATGAACTAGATAAGGTCTTCTTCAATTCCTCGTACAATTTTTTATCCTTAGATAAAACTTTCTTCAACTCCTCCGTCAAAGCCTTTCGCTGTTTTAATAGACCATGCGTTATGGTTCCCAGCACATCATCTAATTTGAATAAAATAGAAGAGGTGAATGATTTATGGGCCATACGTTCAAGAGCTGGATTTACTTTCAATCCGCTGAAAACCGGAGCTGCCTTTAAACGTTTTTCCACTTCTTTGTACTTAATCTTGTTCCAGGACCTGGAGCCCCACTTCTGACAGGCTAAGCCCTCAGCTTTTATCTCTGGCAAGGGCTCCGGAACAGGAGGCTCTTCTTCTCTCACTTCAGGTAGCAAAAAGTCTTCTTCTATATCTTCTGACCCCGGCGCGCACCACGACTCCGTTTGGTCCGAGCCAGCTAGCGATGCCGCCACAGACGACGCGTCTAAGTCATCTTCAAGCATGTAACGACGTTCATCGCTGGCAAAACGCCCTGACGACTCTTCTTTACTTTCAAGTCGGTGCAGGAGTTGCGCAAACATTCCTTCCACCTTTTCTTCCAAGAGGTCTAACCTTGACTTTTTGGAGGGAACACTCGTACACGACACGCTGCGCCTCTTGCGGCTCGATGTTGAACTAAGGTCCCCGGATTCCGAATCAGTGTGAGAGCCCAGAATCTTCAGAGCCTCCTTCCGAGGTACAAACGTCGGCTTTAATTTTGCAACAGCATTGTTAAATAAATCTGTCTTCGCCGCTGATCCCCTTATTCTGTTTGCTAGCGCAGGAGGCCCCATAACTAGCGCCCTCGTGAATGGCCATCGCAGCATTTTCACCTTCATGTCTCTAAAAGCCTTTTCCGATACGTGCTGGGCGTCAGGATTAAAGGCCGTCATTACACCAATCGTTGGCAACGCGAACTTTAATTTATTTAAAATTTGAGGATCCATATCCATGGCCTCTTCGCTTGTAGGTTTGTGCTTGACTACCAGCCACTCCTGCCAGCCTGTCGGGTAGTGTTCCTGCACGACCAACTTTAATCTTTCTAGGATTGCGTTCTCCTCCGGTAACACACCAGGCTCCGCTAGCAGATCTCCCAAGGTCTCGAATTCCTCGGCTTCCGCCATCTGAAAGCGAAAGGTAAACTGCTTGTGATGACCCGACGCACCCATACGGTAATTTAGCCCAAGATTAGGTACTCAATTCTGAGGTTGTGGCTTACATAAAGCCCCGCCAGCCTGAGGGCTTTGCTTATTAAAGGTGGCAGCATTCAGACATGGTTGCGCCTGCGGCCGAGTAGTGGCAGCGCTACGGGTCAAATCGAGCCTTACGGCTGCGTCTGAGGGTCATACCGAGCCTAGCGGCTGCGGCTGCGGCTCAAACTGAGCCTTACGGCTGCGACTGCAGCTAACGAGCCACGGGTGCCTGCGGCTGCGGCTGATGAGCCATTAGAGGCTGCGGCTGATGAGCCGTTCACAGGCTGCAGATGCGGCTGACAAGCCGCAAGAGCCCCGCGTCAGGTGCCAGGGTGCCAAACCATGCTGATGTACCTACGAAAATTATTGCGATGGCGGATCCACATAACATCCACAGCCTCAAATATAGGCATATAAACAACAGAACACTGGGAGAAAAAGCATGCGCAATGAAGCACTTAAGAAATCAAGATAACACCGATTTGTTCCATAAAAACACACCAAAAACCCCAAACTTATGTTAAACAGCAAAATTTATTTATTTATATTATATTTTTATCCCACGGGACATGACTTGTAATCAAACTGATTCGATTTTAGTTATAAAATATAAAACAATAAACCCCACGCAGTTCAACAGACCCGATTACGGAAAATAGAAAACCAAAATTACTTACGGTTTTTGGTATAAATCCACTTAAAAACACGAACGTTACACAACGTTAAAGACATTTAAACACAACACAACGCACTGCAGTGGTAATAACAGCGTACTGAAGAAGCGCGCGCGCCTCGCCGCTCGCTAGCCGGCCGGCGCCCCCTCCCCCGCAGGCCCCGCGCTCCGCGCGGGCCGCGCGTAGTTCTCAGGCTCGATACGGCGTAGGTAACACGGCACAATTGCATGAATTGGTAAGACAGGTAATCTCCGAAAGGTCAAGCCGAAGGCACAGACCATAAATAATCATTTACTTCCAGAATAAACCATTTATTTCGTACTAGTGGTGTTCGCTGGAGGCTATACTAGAAATAAAACTTGAAAAAAAAAAACAAAGAAGTTCCGGGCTAGGAATCGAACCACCGATCTCGTACTTGAAAGTCCGACCACTAAACCGTGGAGCTATACGTGCAGATATCAAACACGGCGAAATACTGTAACCTACACTGACCTATCAATCCGTTACTTAGCAACAAACAACGAAATAATATTGATTAAACAACGCGTAACGTCAACATCAACATACGAAATTAAACGGAATTATTCTCTCATAGGGAATACGAAATATTATATTCGTAAATAAATGATCAGATAAATAATTTATTCCGATTGAATAATGTACCGGGAGTAAAACAGTACAAATCCATGTCAAAAGAAAAAGCACAAAGGAATCATTTGTCCTGAACCGAACCCTTGGTCACATATTATTTAGTCCGAGTGTACCATATATAAAACCTCGAGCTAATAACACCGGCTACTATTTTACTTTTTACACGAATGACATGAAACGTCAGGAGCGATCACCCGTAAATAAATATGTCAAACGTTACGCAATAATATTTGATTGCGAAATATTTGTGCTACTTTCTAGAAAGTCGAGGAATATTTGCTTCCTGTCTGCCGAAACGCCAAGACAAGCCACATCTGTGCAAATGCGGACAGCCGGAAAAGGACACTAGCAACACAAACGAAAATTACAAGCAAAAACAAATCGAGCAAGAACCTAGGAATCAAGAAAAAACAGTTCCAGAACTACAAAGAGCTAAAACGCTTACCTGCTTGTGCCCTGACTCTACGGGAACTAACTAGGGATACGCAAGTCTACTAAAAAGGGACAGGATGTTTTAGTTGGTAACGAAAATAAAAGGCACAAAAAACCGTAGTTTTGTTTGATTTTAAGAGTATGACACAGAGTTTCAGATATAAGTATATAGTCAATCCCGGAACGCGTTTCAAGCGGCGCTGACGGGATCCAACATTCGTGGTAGTTGAGGAACTAGGCAGACGACATCCAGGGTGAACAAGTTGGCGTGGTATTCCTTAAGACCGTAAACTGTAATAAAAAGCAAAGTTAGTACATCGCGTCCATGAATGGACGCGACCCTCCTCCCACGCAAATCAAATGAAAAGTTTAATTAAATAAGAACAAGGGTAATTCCAGGGTTACTTACCTTCGGGCGCCAAATTTGTAGTGTTAAATTAAATAAAAAATGAACACTTACAAGATCACGATAGCAATTTATTCATTTTGAATCCTAAACGCTTGATAAAACAAGATCCGCACTTCAAACAGGAAGTCCAAGCCGGTAAATTAAAGCATTATTAGGTCACAAGTTCACAGTTTAAGATTACAGAACAACCAGATCCGCGAACAGAAAAATAAGGCAAAGCCACACGGATGTTTCGAAATTGCCTGGATTCACAGGTAAACGGCTACCGCCAGATTAACTTAAACAAAACTATTTACCCACACGTAAACCAAATGCCGTTAGTTTGGACCGCAAAAGTAAAGCTCGTTAGTAAAGCAGATCAATTATAAAAAAAGGGTCATGCTAACCAAATGTACGATGGGAGGTGAGGGTGATGATGGCATGATAAAAATGTGACGCGATAGGTGGATGAATGAAGGCCTAAGAGGTAACCGAATAAATACAAGACGTTGGCGTTCAAACTGCCTTACTAAATTTAGGGAAATGCTAACGATGATCGCAATCACGACCAAAACTTGAGCTATAACATTCGCAATATGACGCCTGGTGGTAAGTTAATTAACGGGGAGTCTAGCTACTACATAAATCGCATAGCGAGGGCCTACCACATAAGAAAACTTATCTACAAACGTTAGGCGGGAGCTTGGACTGCGGTTTACAGGAAAAAAGATCCACTTCCACTGCGAGATCCACCGTTCGAATGCTTCCACAGAACTCGTTCTACCGAAAGCGGGAGCAGACGTTCCGCTTCACGTGACTCGGCTCTCACGCTCCGAACCCGGGAGCCAGATTGCTAATGAGGCATCCGGCTTTTTGTTAGTTTATAGGTACAAATCCTCCATCAGACCGCTCCAACAACAGCCTTGAGCTGGCAAATGAACAGGGCAGCTTGCGGCCCGGAATGCTCTTATAGCATCGACAATTGATCACCCCAGCGATAACCTTGGGCTGGAAAATTAACTGAGCACTTGCGGCACGGAATGCTCTTGAGGCAAAAAGCATCAACAAACTTCTTTCTTTAAAAGAGGACTATCCACAAACGAAGTCAACTCTTCCGCTTCTCAATCGTGAATACTTTCTCAATAAACTGTTTTTGTCATTCTGACAGACTAGGACAAGATCTTCTAAAAACAAATTCGAATTTTAAATAAATAAAACTCAAATTTCATTCTTAAAAACTTCTAACCAGATAGAATCAGACCAGGAAAAGCCATATGCGAAGTTGTGTATAAAGGGAGAAACATACGAACGACACGAGTACGCCCTCTATGAGCAACCCTTGAAACATAACAAACGCGGAAAGACTGCGGCCAGTCAACAGCACGACTAGCGCTGTAATCTAACTTCCGAGCTTCAGCATTAGATTACTAGATGGCGCGGAATTAAACCAACTGCCGTAACCTTAAACAGGAGCCGTTAAAGCGACTTCTGCACGTTCACGCTGCAGTACCTACTACTATTATGAACGTAGTGAGGAAAGAGACGGGTTAGTGAATATACAGAATATTGTATAGACAATCTGTCACTGTCATACTCGCTATTCGTGCTTTTCGTCGATTATATCCGTAATCTGCAATCGGATAACCGGTCCCGGAGATTACCCAAAACATATAAACTCTCAAACTTATAAACTTACAAAAATACGATCTGACAGACATTTCTTCTTTTGTAATTCTAGTATATACCTATAGGAAACGTTGTTGCTTACATTCTGTTAATTAGAGTTCAATCTTGTTTGGTATCTTTATAACAAATGTTAACATGTATCATCTTCAGATAATTAGATAATTATGCGATAAAAAAACAGAATTCATCCACGGTATAAGGCTATAGAGGCTACCACACAGCGCTCGTGAGCACGTCCTTTGGAAATGTATTTATGTTCGTCGTTTCGCATTTCCATTCTGTTTTACTCGCTTTGCTGAATCCAGATTCATTTATTTATTTCTATACTTCAGGTGGACCCTAACTTGGGAGCGACGGAGCAAGTATGCCAGGCCCTCGGAGGGGTGCAGCACACTGTATTCGGAGGAATGTGGGAGTTCACCACCAAAGCCGACCACGCCGACACGGCCTACACCAACCTGCCGCTGGCCGTCCACAACGACAGCACCTACTTTACGGAGTCCACTGGGTGAGAACTTAATTTGATACTGATAATTTATATTTATGCATGCATGGAGAGCCAACAGCGTAAAATATTAGTATACACTACAATATAATTACAGAGCCCATTACAGGTTCTCACTTATAGACTAAGTTAATTTTAATAATGTGCACCCTGCTTGTCAACTTTATTGCTATACGTTTTTGTCTTGCCAAATACAGAGCTAAACCTGCAGGTCGATCACGTAACGCATTGTACGTATGTCCGTCAGGTAGATCTAAATGGCACTTTTTGTATGGGAATATCACAGTTGAGTTGTCCTATCGTGCGTTTGAATTCGAAGTTACGTGATCACCCCTCCGATAGGATCCAGTTGTTACGAATTACTACATACTCATAGTCTGAATTATGAAGAATCTAACGACACTTCATTTGTTAGATTCTGTCTTGGTCTCCACGGTAGAAAACTATCAGTTCTTTACGCTCGATTAAATCCATTAAACTTCTTTTTGGTTTCACTGCAGTTGGGTAAAATGTTAGTATTGATATAAATCACATCCTCTTGCCAAAAAGAACAAAGTGATACCTACTTAATTAAAACTTCCCTCGACAAAGTAGTTGCCGTGCGTTTTTAAATTGAGGGTTGGAAGACACTTTCCAAAGTTTATTTTAATGATTAAAACAAGTTGTTGACAGCAATTAAAAATAATAAATGCTTTAGGTGCTTTTTTATTAATAATAATATTGCGTTTTATGCCTCCTAGGTTATTAATTTATAAATTAAATTAAAATACACTGGTGGGAGAATGTTCATTGCATCAATTAAGCAAACTTTAGCTGACACAATAAATCTCCTCAGTGAGGGTTTATTATTGCTGACACCCAGTACCGGTGCTGTCATGTCTGTCAGCCAACATTTTTAAGTTCGGTTTTGAGACTGCCCTGGATCTGCTTCGGATTGAATTTGGCTTTCGACAGCAGTCGCATGATGAGAAAACCCATTATTTTAACGAGCATTCGTGTCGAAATAAACGGCACATTAATTTTAATGACAATATCCTATAAGTGCCCATCCGTGTAAGTCCGTCTTGTTTTATGCTAAAGCCCTTTTAAGTTGTGTTGGGTTGGATTGGTTGGGTTTAACGTAAATTATCCTGACTTGTATGCCTAAGAATTCGTTACTGACATAAACTGGATAATAGAATACATTTAAGGTATGACGACCTATTCAACAAGTTTTTCATATTGAACTGATGTGTAATAATTTACTTTAAAAACAAAGTTTTAACCGACTTCAAATTAGTACTCCGCTAAGCCACGAGAATATTTCCACATTTCTTTTCCAATTTACCACATGCACTGATTTCCGAGAGCAAATACGTTGATTATTAGAGAAAAAAACCCAATCGCTGTATGTGACCCGCTAATATTTGAGGACTTTCGTCGATTCCACAAGGATCACCTTTGGCACTTCATTAGTTGCTATTTCAACGGAATCTTATCAGAATCTGTGACGTACATTTGTACTTTTAAGTACATCATTGAGGAATTCCATAAGTCATATGTGGTCTTCATCATCAATTCCACTCCAACAAATTTATGATTTCCGGGTGTAAATAAATACAACTGAATTGAGAACCTCCACCTTTTTTTGAATTCGGTTAAAAAGTAGGGTTTAATTAGAATATGAATTAAGAGACATTCAAAATTCGATTCAACAATTATAAAAAGCAACAACAACAACAAAGCAGCAATATAACTATTATTTTAATATAATTTATGCTCAAGTGGAACATATCCCCTGGTATCATTTTAGCCAGGCTAGTATTAAGGCGGTGCATTGGAAATTATCGCGTGCTTTGAAACGCCGTTCTGACTAGATTAAGAAACAAGAAGGTCTGATTTTCAGATATGATTCTTGACTATATGATTGTTTTTCTGATTTTACCGATACACGATTGCTTAAAATTTCCCTGATAGAAAAAAATCCAAAGTTGGGTCTGTATTTTCCTTTTTTTACTCAGCCTACTCAAACGATACATTATTTTACGACACAATCAAGTTAATACTATAGTATTTCATCCTCATCTAAAATCTCACTTTATGAAATTTAAATAAAACTTCTCTAAGTTAGGTATTTATCAAAATTTGTCCAAAAAAGGCATTCCCGAAGAGTTTTACATCTCTTTTTCTCGTGCGCGGAAGGCATAAGCGTGTCTTTGTCTAGGGGGCGTGCTCGACTCATATCTAGGCATCCCCTTAAAGGACGATTTCCAAAAACATCAACGCGTAAAATAGTTTAATTCGTAAAACGAAGAAACGTTTTCAAGAGTTTTCGGCAGTCCCCATCATTATTTCAAGGTTTGTAGCAAAAAACTTTCGCTTGTTATTTGCTTTAAATGACTATTTAGGTATGCGTTCACGGCTCTGTCTATTTATAAGTATAACGTTTTTATAATCATTTTTATCCCTGTGCGTATGCTTTTAGGAAATAATTAGGGTAATGGTTTAATTAGTTTTCACCTTGTCAAACCCGGCTACCAAAGTATTTTTTGACAGAAACTTATTATGATTTCGTTGTGTCTAAAGGCCTAGCCACTTTAAAAGTATCTGGCTTTATTAATCATATTTTTTATCGCGTTTCAGTTTCGTTTCAGTATACTCCAGTCCATTACAGTGCATCAGAAAATGGTAGCGAGTCAAATATATACAGTTACTAGCTGTTGCCCGCGACTTCTTCCGCGTAGAACTTGATTGCTATTACATTATTGTGGGCGGAACCTAAATTATCGCCGACCCAAACAAAGTTCTACCATCTTAAGGGATGATTTCTGATATATAAACTATCCTATATCCTTCCAAGGGTCTCAACTCATCTGTACGAAAAATTTCATCTAAATCCGTTCACGAATTAACCGTTAAAGGTAACAGTGTGATGAGTTCATTAGTTTAAATTGCTAAATTTCAATTGAAAACTCCGTTTTTACAAATATAATATCTTAAGAATCACCAACGGACGTTTCTGCGTAAATTATATATTTTTTTATAATGTAGGTACCTATTAAAGAAAGCTACATGACTGGAAATTTTTGCTTAAATCCGTCCAGTAGTTTTACTCACGTTAGTTCGGGCTACCTGTATAGTTTTGAAAGCTAACTTATCTAATGCTAAAAGATGGAGAACTTTCCATCTCCATCCACCGTCCCCATTTAACGGTGTTCGATAATAAATTATTTTGATTAAGCCCCTTTACCCCCTTATTTCACCCCTTTAGGGGGCAAATAGATCTACATATTATAAAAGAAACCGGACAGCAGGTTTCTTTTATAATATGTAGATGCTTTCGTGTTTCTAGCCACAGTTTAATATTAAAAATCACACATTTCTTAGGTTTGTGAACTTTCAACCCCTATCTTAACCCCTTCAAGGGATGAATTAGAAAAAATCCCTTTTCAATGTTTTTGACTGTACATTAGGAGCTTGTGACCGAAGTTTTAAATGACTAACTTTGAAAACGACATGTTTCACATACAAACTTTCAACTCTTTTTTAACCTCCTTAGGGGATGATTTTTTATAGCAAAGTTATATCATTTGTTTGGTTTTTGAGTAAGAAACTTTTATACAAAGATTCAAGTCTATAACTTTCAAAATGAACGATTTCCATACAACGGTTCGTCCCCTATTTCACCCCTTTAAGGTTTGAATTTCGAAAAATCCTTTCTTAGTACACGTCCAGGTACTGTAAAGTATATATATTCCAAATTTCATGCTTATAACTTGAGCGGTTTAGGCTGTGCGCTGTCTGTCAATAGATTAGTAACGAAGAGTTTTATATATATGTATATAGATGTCGGCTTAAGTTTTTCATACAATTAAATCTGTGCTGAACACTCGGCATTGGAAGTGGATGAATGATGACAAACACTCGTGAGGGAGGGTCGGATCTGGAGATTAGTGGCACCACTTATGTGGCCGTCTACCGCACTCCGAGATAGCTAGATGGGCAATTTGACACATACGTCTCTCATGCAATCATAGAAAAAAAAGAACTTGAATCGAGGAAAATATTTTGAATAAAGCGAAATTATCTATAGTTAATATATTTTTCTTTTGGTTAAAAAAAAATCTTTATTAACTAGGATCCACATGATATCAGCGTCGAGTGGACTCCTTTTTCACACTACACATAATTGTATGTCTAAGTAATGTTAAGTTATCTATTGGTACACGAGTATAATAAAGCTAAAGAGGGTCGAAAGTCTGTACTTGGAAGATATTCGAAAAAAATGGCTGGGGATACTTAGAATCGATAACAGAACACGTTCCATCAGTTTTTAGAATTTTTGTCTGTTTATGTGACTGCGCATCACGTGAAAACGGCTGAACGAATTTTGACTCAAACTTTACTAATCTGTCGGAAAATCCCCGGCCAGATTTTAGGCTACTTATTCCAATACGCATATAAATTACCGATTATTCCGTCGTTTACTGGCACTGGTCCCTGACGACACTGTAACACTCCATCACGGCAAAGTCATAGGCACGGCACATACAGTTCACTGACACGTGATACATAATATGATTAATATTTACACAGTTAAGCCATGATAAAATGAGATCCATAAAGGCAATTATCGCGATAATGTGACGGTGACGAACATTTTATTTAGTCGGGTTATAATGTTACTTCTTCTGTCCTGCTACGACTTGAGCATGGTTCAGACCACGCCCGAGTCGTAACATGGCTCAGGTCAGTGTTTTTAGGGTTCCGTAGACAACAAGGAATCCTTAAAGTGATTGTTTAGTTGTAATGTGTGGTGGAAGTGACTACAATATTAATCCCATAAATAAGGTTCTCAATATCTTAGGAAATACTGCTAAAAACGCCACTCACACCAATATAATATTTTGCGACATACCTTATATCATAAATAAATATGTCGATCAATACAACAGTTATGTAGAGAAAATTAACTGTGCCTTACATGAGAAGTTTACTAAAAATTGTTCTCATATCTGGCTTCAAGCCAACAGTATTTATTTAGGACAGTTTGACTATGAAATGAATGGGAATGAACTTAATTCTAGAGGCAATTATAAACTCGCCAAATGTCTAAATAGTGTGTTAAAGAGTGTTAACGAATCTTTCTATAATAAAGGTACTTTTTTATAATTAACAAACCTAGTCAACCTAGTAGGCGAATGAAATCAACCACCGAGGAAGTTAGCATTTCCTACAAATATATATCAGTTTTACACCAAAATATAAACGGCTTAATAAATAAGGCTGATGCATTAAGTGTCCATCTACAAGGTTTTATGAACATTGGAAAGCCTATTGACGTTATCTGTATAACAGAACACAACATGAAATTTGATGACGAAATGCAATTAATGATAGTCAATTGTAGCCTAGCTGCTCATTTTTGCAGAGAAAGTAGAAATATTTATTATTATACCACATATAATTGAATGCTGTGCAATTGAACTGACAGATCACAAAATTGTAATCATGACTATATACAGAGTTCCTAAAAATCACAATGCACGCATGAGAATATTAATGATAATATAAGTAAAATTCTGAATAAATTATGTTACACAAATAAAAAGTAATTATTAGTGGTGACTTCAATATTGACATACTCAAAAGAACCGCAGTCTCAGTAGAATTTAAGAACATATTTCACAGTTATAACTTAAGACTAAGCATAATAGAGCCGACCCGATTATGTAGCAAAACATGCATAGATAATATCATACATAACATTAGAGGAAGCAAAGCTGAAGTTATCGAATTAGCACTCTCCGATCACACAGCACAAGTTTTAACATGTCCAGTTAAGAGAACAATGTTCTGACTCACTGGTACGTAAGAAAAAGAGATCTCAGCCAAGGAAATATTGACAAGTTCATTGAGTGCCTGCAAAATCTAAATTTTAATGAAGTTTACTTATCTGTTGATTCTAACGAAGCTTACGACGAATTCTCGGACCTTTTCGAATTATTTTATAATCTATGCTTCCCATACCAAAGATGTAAAATATCCCCCATTAAAAAACCTGCATGGATCTCAAAAGGTATTAAACAGTGCTGCAGGCGTAAGAGATATTTACTATGGAAGTGTCGTTTATCTCCTGAACAAGGAGATAAAGAATACTTCAGAAAATACTCGAAACAACTAAAAAAATATATTAATATAACTCAAAAATCTCAAAACAATTATCTCATTAAGAATGCGCAAAATAAGTCTAAAGCGACATAGCAAGTAATTAACAGTTCTAAGTCAAATCAACCAAGACATTATATTTCAGAAATATTTTCACATAATAATATACAAACTACTAATCCAAAAAATATTGCGCAAGAATTCAACAATCATTATATTGACCAAATTCAACCAATTAATATAGTAAATAATAATTCCAATTCTGATCATTCTAATATCTATTTAACTAACAATTTGTCATTTAATTCTCTTAATTCTATTTTCATGCAACCTTCTACTTCTGATGACATTCTAAAAATAATAAATGGCTTGAGGAATACAAACAGCACTGGGTTCGATGGTGTAAGTACATATATAGTAAAAAAAGTATCTCATATAATTTCACCTCTACTTAGTCATATCGTAAATTTGTGCATTAAATGTGGAAGCTTTCCAGAAAAAATTAAACTAACAATTATAAAACCTCTACACAAAAAACATAGCAAAGAAGACATGAATAATTACAGACCCATAGCGCTTATTCCTATTTTCTCAAAAATTATAGAAAAGTATATTTATAATAGTGTATCTGGCTACTTTGAACACAATAATCTGTTTGTAAATGAACAAAAAGGTTTCCGTAAAAACATGAAGATTAACATGGCTATCTTTGACTTAGTAGAAACGGTTCTAAAGAATATGGATAAAAGGATCCCAGTAATTGCGTTGTATACGGACATGTCAAAGGCGTTTGACTATGTTGACCATAGAATACTTTTAGACAAGCTATATCGCTACGGAATGCGTGGTAATATCCATGTTTTAATTCAATATTATTTAAGCAACAGAAAACAAACAACTCAAATAAGTAAAATATGTTTCAAGACAAAAACGGAACAGATCTACTCATCGGATGTACGAGAAATCCGTTATGGCGTACCACAGGGGAGTCTTTTAGGACCTCTGCTATTTCTCATTTATATAAATGACATGCCTAACACAATTGACCGCCCCATGGTTCTCCTTGCCGACGATAGTACTGTAATCTTCTGTGGGAAAAATTTGCAATCTTATGAAGGTGATATTAACAAGACATCAAATACAATTATAGAATGGTTAACAAAAATCATTTGAACATTAATTTAAGTAAAACAAAACTTATGACATTTCAGCAAAGAACGAATTATGTGCCTAATGTTACAATAGCTTATAAAGGACAAAAAATTGAAGACACTGGCATAACAAAGTTTTTAGGATTAAATGTAGATGATAAGTTGACATGGAAATATCAAATTGACTCTATATGTAAGAAATTACATCAATTCTCCTATGCATTATATAATCTAAGAAAAAAAGTTAATCTAGTTGCAGTGCTTACCGCATACCATGCATTTGTGACTTCAACTTTTAGATACGGTATAATATTCTGGGGGAACTCGACAGATCGAGAAATTGCGTTTCGAGCGCAGAAAAGGTGTCTAAGATCTTTATGTGGTATCAGTTCTTTGGAATCTTGTAGGCCCCATTTTCAAAGACATAAGATCCTAACTCTTCCTAGTTTGTATATCTATGAAATGTGTGTTTTCGTGAAATGTAACTCCCATTTGTACCTGAGCTTTAAGAGCACTCGTTTACAACATAAAATAACATACTCAATGATACCCAAAACAATGTTATTCCAAAAAAATGTAGTTGGAATGGCACCGAAGATATTTAATAAACTACCAGTGTTTAATTTCAATAGATCAACATATGTTTAAAAAAGTCTTAAAAAATGTTCTAACTCATAGAAGTTATTATACCATAAATTAATATACACCGTGTCCAATAAGTTTGGATACAATATGTTTCGAACTGGTATAAAATACATGAAGCTGCAAATAAATAGTTCTTTTTATAAAATTTAAATATATATGTACAGAAACAAAATACAGTCATTTCAAATGTCTACCATATTTCATTCGTGTGTAAAACACGATGAAGCAATTTCGAGAAATTATTGTTACCAAATACCGCAACGGTGAGTGCGCTAGTGACATTTTCAAAGCGATGAAATCTCTTGGGATCAAACGTGATTTTGTATATAAAACATTCAAACAACAAAGAGACCTCCTCAACAGAAGATCGAAAGAGATCTGGTCGGTCGCGATCAGCGAGAACAGATCAGGTAGTTAAAATTGTGAGGGAGCGAATTAGACGTAAAAACCATCGCTCTATTCGAAAACTAGCAGCCGAATTGAAAATTTCAAGGGGGTCTGCCCATAACATTTTGAGACATGATCTCGGGTGTTACGCGTACAAGAAACGTAAAGTTCATGGACTTTCCCAGGCGTCTAAGCAGAAGAGGGTCCAGCGATCAAATACAATACTTTCGTGGCACGCTGGGGATGAGTTTGTCTTCTCAGATGAAAAACTGTTTGTTTTAGAACAACCCCATAATGCTCAAAACGATCGGTTGTGGGCAGCCCAGATGGCAGACATTCCAGAGAATCAGAAATACGTTCCAAGATTTAAGGGTGCCCCCTCGGTAATGGTTTGGGGAGCAGTGTGTAAGCGGGGCAAACTTCCTTTGATATTCATCGATAAGGGTGTTAAAATCAACGCTGAGTATTACAAAACCGAAGTTCTGGCGAAAGTTGTTGCTCCAAATCTGCAACGCATGTTTGGAGAGGACTATTATATTTTTCAACAGGATGGAGCACCTTCCCATACCGCAAACAGCGTCCAAGCCTGGTGTAAGGCAAATTTAACTGATTTCTTACCCAAGAATGAATGGCCTCCCAGCTCTCCGGATTTAAATCCTTTGGATTTTTTTGTATGGTCATATATGCTGTCTAAGCTGAATAATTATAAAATATCAAATTTGGACCAATCAAAAAAAAATATCGTGCGTATTTGGGAAGAAATGCCTATGGAGGTAGTGCGTGCCGCATGTGACGGGTTTGAGAAACGTTTAACCCTGGTTCGGAAACTTAAAGGCGGAGTAATTCCCCAAACATTTATTGTAATTATTTGATATTAGTTTTATTTTAATATAATACAGTTTTCATATCATTTGGCATCGCGTAGTTATTTTTATGATATTTTATAGTTGTATGCAAGTATATTTGACACGGTGTATAAATGATAGTGACTTGGACATGCATGCTCAACAGTTTGTAAGCCGTGAGGCGCCACATAGTGAAACTAACCATAATTCTGCAACATCCTGTAACCTATGTTGGACAAATAAATGATTTTATCTTTATCTTTATAGTTTCGCGATGTCCGTCTGTCCGTCCTCGGCTTGGCTCAGTGACGATTACTACTAGAAAACTGTAATTCGGCATGGGTATATAAATCAATCACGCCGACAAAACAGTACAATAAACTCTGAAAAAAAGTTTTTTTAGGGTACCCCCCCTACACCTAAACTATACTCGCTGTATGTAATTTTTTTCTCGTTAAACCCATTGTTTGGGGTATCGTTGGATAGCTCATTCAAAAATATTATAGGTTTACTAAATTATATTTCAAATCAGTGATTAGTTTGCGTTCGTACAAATTCGGCTGACGCAACTGCACCGCACGTAGTTGTAACTAAGACAGACAGGCAACTACGGAACCCTACACTGCGCGTGGCCCGACTTGGCCGATTTTTTTACTTTTATTATGACGCGAGCCCCTTACAATGAAAAAATATTTTTGCTACTCCTGTCCTCCGGTGTTCATAACTTATATTCTTCACTAGCTTCCGCCCACGACTTCTCTACGTGGACCCGGGATAATAACTATCCTATATTATAATTCTGGTTATAAACTATCGTCTTGAAAATTTGTATTCAATTCGGTTGAGCCGTTTAAGCGTGATTGAGTAATAAACATCTAAACATCCAAACTTTTGCATTTATAATCGACCGAGCGAGCGAAGCGTCTATTCTTCAGCTTGGACGAAAAATCGTTTTTCCTCATGTCCGGATGTTTGGATTTCCCCCTGTTCTCGCCTAGAGCTCACATTTCTCAACCGATTCTCATGAAATTTTATGAGTAGCTTCGGTAAGTATGCAGTTTTTTTTGTTGAGTCAGTTTTTCGAAATTTTGAAAAATGGCATAAATATAGGTTGAAAACGTAAAAAATTACAAGAAAGGAGTCAGCGTTGACAGCGTTGACAAGTCAGTAGACTTGGTACAAATTTTATGTTCCGTCCACTGTATCTTGAACTCCGATTATATAGTGATGGTTTCCTATGTTCGAATTTCAAATAAATACTCTCTAAAACAAGAAATAAATTTGCGTTCCATTTTTAAATTTCGAATATCACAAAACTGGAATGTTTTTAAATAAATAAATAAATAAATAATGATTTATTTGCCAAACAGTGTGTACATATATGAAGATGTTTTTACAGTATACAGTTGGTCTCAACAATGTTTGATACCTTATAGTAGTAGGTATACAAATATTTTAACACTAAACCTAACTTACGGATAACTTATTATTATTTGGATTATTTGGATTTATGATTTTGGCTTTTCTAGAAGGACTTTGGTGCTTACTGATTGGAATATTTAAAATATTCAGGGAACAGAGGTAATACGTAATTTGGTTAATTATCTGCTTAACAAAACGAATTTCATAGCAAAACGATTGATAGTCAATTTTCCAACGTTTTCCACCAACCCCAGCAGCAACGGCTGTTGCAGGGGTAATTTACGGTACGTCTCCTGGCATTGATTTTGATAATTTTGATGTGGATGGTTTAGTCATGTCTACTAAAGATGCAGGGCACAAATGGACATGTACAGCTATGTTCCGACAATTTATTACCTCCCATTGATATCTAAGGCAAGATATTCAATGTAGAAAAATGTGATTTAGCGGATGAAATTATCAAATCCTTTTGGAGGTGGTACATTACAGAATGAGGCTTTGATGGCCTTACGAGAGGCCGTTACCGACGCAGAAGGAGGTGGATTTACTTTTATCACTCAAGGGATGTCGTTGGGCATCTGGAACCGGGACGGGGAGTATTTTCTCTTCGATTCCCATTTTGTGCATGCAAATCACCGGCTGATAGATTACCAGTCAGGGGCCGCATATTCGTATAAAACCGCGTCAGTTGAACAGCTCGCTACCTTGCTGTGCAGAATGTACAGCACACCAACTACAATGGCCCAACCATAATGGGATCAGTGCCTATCGCCGATGTCACGAGAACTTGGCGTTCCAAGGAGCTCACCATGTTTTAGAATTCAGTTTCCGCTAATATTAGCATGGGCAGATTCCCATTTTGTGCATGCAAATCACCGGCTGATAGATTACCAGTCAGGGGCCGCATATTCGTATAAAACCGCGTCAGTTGAACAGCTCGCTACCTTGCTGTGCAGAATGTACAGCACACCAACTACAATGGCCCAACCATAATGGGATCAGTGCCTATCGCCGATGTCACGAGAACTTGGCGTTCCAAGGAGCTCACCATGTTTTAGAATTCAGTTTCCGCTAATATTAGCATGGGCAGTCACCATTCATAAGTCGCAGGGCTTGACATTACCAAGGGTAGTGGTTGACCTTGGTTCTAGAGAACTTGCTGTGGGTTGCTCATATGTTGCACTTTCACTTTCAGACTTAATTCTGGAACCTTTTATTTTTTATCGTTTAACCAGGATTCAGGGCCATAAAACTTATTTTTCTACGAATTGAAGAGGAAAAGAGACTAAGCAGATTGGCGGAACAAACTGATGGGGACTATTTGACTGAAACCGGTCCGTTCCAGCTTGGCCCAAAATCCATCTTTCGTATGTTTGGATTTCCGAATGTCCCGCAGTTCTTGCCTACAGATAGGCTGCAGTTCTCCACCGATTTTCGTGAAATTTTGTAAGCAGGTTCAATAATTTATAGGTACAATTTATTTCTTTTTGTTACATCAATGTTCGTTTTTTTTTTCAAATGGCCATGATATTCACACATTATTATAACAAAATCGGACTTAATCGCGTTCAAAAAGATGTTTATTTAATAGCCTCGACATTTCGACGTTTTTTTGATAATGGCCACGATTTCAATTCAACCCCCGTGGATTAAAAAGGTATAAAATTACTAAATTCAATCGTTTTGAAACAAACCCGCGAGGTCTACAGCTCACAGAGCCACTAGTATTAGTAGGATTTCACAAATAACAAGTAATTACTTAACTAAATGTCAAAAACGCTCCCCAGGAGGTCGAGACCCAATAGGTCTGAATGAAAACACTGCTGTAGGTTATCGTTTACATAACCATCATTATCATAATCGCCCTAGCCTTGTCCCGGCAAAAGGACCTGGAGTTTCGCTTTGTCACCTAATCCCAACATTTAGCCACTGACCTTCCGACACAGAGGGAAAACTAGACCTTGTTGGAACGAGACTGATTTCCTCACGATGTTGGTCTTAAATTGTAGTTCCGTAGGTAACTTGGCAAATAATTTTATTTGTAGTCTTCAGATACTGCATTGCATAGAGCATTCAGGAGGCGTGGGAGGAGAGACTGTACTGGTCGACGGTTTCTACGGAGCCGACCAGCTGAGGAAGGAGGCTCCCGAAGACTTTGACTTCTTGACCAGCTTTGATCTGGAAGCAGAGTACATAGAGGAAGGTCATCACCATAAACACGCTGCGCCGGTTATACAGGTTGATAGAAAAACTACAGACCTGAAGCAAATAAGGTATGCTTTACTCAAAATTTAATTCATAATCACATATTATTATTCATATGAGAACAATCATATACACGATGCTAACACATTTTTTAATTTAAGTGTATACTACACGCGCTATACTATTTATAAAACTAGGTATGGCGTAAAACACCAGATTATTACATTCTTTGTTTAAAATACATACAATTGGTACCTTGTATGTATGTATGTATGTAAGCACTTTATTGATTAGATTAGATTAGATTAGATTCATTTATTTCATTTTGAAAATTGACATGTCATTTTTTGAAAATTAAATAGCATGAATTCACAAAAAGATCGTCAGAGTGTATAAGAATAACAATAATATAAATGAAAGTCAAAAATCTAAATATGTACATTACAAAAATGAAAAAAAAACAAGAATAATAATAAGGAACAATTGAAATAATATTAAAATGGTACAAATGTCATAGGAGTAAAATGTGTTTAAATGTCAAATTATTAATAAAAGCTAGGGTATCCTAGATATAAATAGTCAATGGTCGAAAAATTTGATATAAAAATAATGAGTAATTTTAAACAATATTCATAATAAAATAATAATATCATTTAAAAACGAAAACATGTCAAATACACATACAATTTACAATGTCCGTTCGTTGTATTCCTTTACGGAATACAAAGATTTTGAAAGTAAAAGTTCCTTTAGTCGGCGTTCAAATATGTTGTTAGAGGTCTCGTTTTTAATTGTGGCGGGTAGGCGCTCGTACATCGACGGGCCTATTACGCGCGGGCTCCTGTCGAGCAGCGCGAGTCGCCGCGATACAGGTAGTAATCGCCCCGTCTGACGGGTGATTCTGCCAGGCATATTCGCTCGCTTAAATAAGTGGATGTTTCGACGCGTGAACATAATTACTTCAAATACGTATAGTGAATAATGAGTGATCATCTTGTACTGTGTAAAGAGTTCTCTACACGAGTGCCTCGAATTTACCCCTGCCAATATACGTAGGGCTCGCTTTTGTAGTTTGAATACTCTACCAGAGTTCGTTGAGTTCCCGTACAAAATAATACCGTACGACATTAGTGAAAAGAAGTATGCATAATAGATCTGAAGTAGTGCGTCACAGGAGACAATTGGCTTTAGTTTGCGCAGTGCAAATACCGCACTGTCTAACCTTTCACACAAGTTGTCTACGTGTTCTTTCCACTTCAGCTTGGCGTCAATAGTAAACCCGAGGAACTTGCAAGAGTCACAGCGGGGTATGGAACCCTGTGCTAGTGGAATGTGTGTAGTGTTTCCGGCTGTGAACAACATCACGTTGGACTTTGACACATTGAGTATGAGGCCGTTTGCCGAAAACCACTCATGAAGTTGGGTACACGTCTTTGTTACCTTTTGCTCGAGTTGTTAGTACGTGTGATCGGTTACTACGACTGTGGTATCATCGGCAAACAACACCATAGTACCTTCGGCTACAGAGGAAGGGAGGTCGTTAACAAAAATTAAAAACAGGGTATTTCCAAGCGAAGAGCCCTGTGGAATTCCATGCTCGAGTACACCCGCCTCAGATTTTAAGCTTTTGCCTTCGATTTTGACCTCAACCGTCTGCCGCCTATTTTTTAGGAACGATGTGAGTAATCTATGAGTGTTATCCTTTATTCCGTAATGACCTATCTTTTTTAATAACAAGTCGTGATTAATCACATCGAACGCTTTCGACAGGTCGCAGAATACCGCTGCAGCCTTTTGTTTCGTATCCAACGCCGTTGTTACGCAATCGTATATCTGATATGCAGCTGTTGTGGTACATCTATTTTTCCTATAGGCAAACTGTCTGTCCGTCAGTAAGTTGTTTGTTTCAAGATGGTGCATTAAGGAGTTAGACACAATGGATTCAATAATCTTAGAGATATTTGGCACGATAGTGATTGGTCTGTAATTGTCAACAGAACTTTTTTCACCCTTGCCCTTATATACTGGACACACTCGAGTGCTTTTCAGTACGTCGGGATACACACCGCAAGTGAACATGGTGTTTATGAGTTTCACGAGCAATCCAGCGACGACCGGCCATACACACTCGAGTATGTTCAGTGATATATCGTAAATACCAAGGGTCCCGAGTGTCTTTGTCATTGACCTCAACGTACGATTTAGGTCTGTGAGTGTAACCATGGGCAGAACATGTTGAGGTATGTCAGTGTTGTGTAAGTAATGTGTGAGGTACTGTGCAGAGTCCGATTTGTTTATGTTTAATGTGTATGTTGAAGCTACTGTGAGAAAATGTTGGTTTAAGTGTTCCGGAACCTTGCGAGAGGGTAAGACCTTTCCACTTTCATCCTTAAGTGAGATGGTATGCATCAGCGGTTTTTTGGATACTTCGTCATTGACTACGCGCCACATCTCTTTAGATGGATTTTTACTATTGACAATCCGGTTTGCATTGTACTCTCGACGGGCAGTCAATGATTCCGATTTAATGCGATCTGCGTGATGACTAATGCATTGAGCGAGAGCATCATGTTCCGGATATTGTCGTTTCATTACAGTCAAATCATTATAATCATTTATTAGCTTTGAGAGGTTCTCTGTTACCCATGGTACTGGTGTCTTATTTTTAACTAATATATTTTTCGTCGGGAAATGAATTTCAATATAATACCTTAAAACATTAAATAATTTATCAAATTTATCGTCAATAGAAATAATGTCATCAAATATAGAGTTCCAATTATAATTTTCAATGTCAATATAAAATGCAAATAATGATTGATCTGTGTATAGTCTTTTTTGAATAAAAGTGTTAGGCTTGTGTTTAGGTCTCGGTTTCGTGGCAGGAAAAGTGAATACCTGTGCGTTGTGGTCGCTGATGGGGGTCCAGCGGCGCGGCCGCGACGCCCCGCCGCCCGCCGCCCGCCGCCCGCCACCCGCGCGCCACCAGCCCGCAGTCGATGCTACTCGCACAGTGCGCTGTCACACGAGTCGGAAACTCGACACAGTTTCTACACATGTAGCTTTGAAGAATTTCGTCCATGCGCCGTCTTGCAATGTTATCGGACATAAAATCAACATTTTGATCGCCGACCAAAATGAACCTCTTATCCTCATTCGTAAGCTTATCTATTAATAATTCCAAATTTTTCAAATACATGTCAAAATCACCATTTCCGGTGCGATATAAAACAATTACAATAAAATTTAAATCACAGATTTCGATTGCAGTAAACTCAAAATGAAACTCGACAGCAAGGCTCTGCAGGTCGTTTCGCTGTCGGTATACGATATCAGCCCGTGTGTATAGTGCCACGCCGCCGTGAGCGATGCGCCTGCGACAGTAGCTATTTGCGAGCCGATAGCCGCTAACCTCACTCGGTCGATTTCGTGTTGTTTACACCACGTTTCGCTACACGCAAGAACATGAGGGTTTTCTGAAAGCAACACTAAATCCAAGAGCCCTGTTTTTCCGCAAATCGACCGTACGTTTTGATGTATTATTTTAAATTGTGTATCATGGGCTAGTGCGGTTTTAACTTGTACACAATAACAGGTTAAAGAATATACATGTCACACAATAGATCAAAGTACAAAGGCGAACTTATCTCTATAAGGGATCTTTTCCAGCTAACCTTTGAGCAATTGAGAGGAAGGTAGGTAGACCGTGATAGGCAAACTTATACCGTGTACAAAAACACAGAGGAAATGAAAACAAAAACTAATAGGTATTAATTCTAGACAAATAAAAACATGCCAATACATATATAAATATACAGTATAAAATATAATACACACTATCATAAGTAATATATATCGCCAATATACAATAAATAAATAAATACTATATTCAACCAATTCACAAGTCATTGGAAAGCCACAACGTCTTCAAATTCATCTTAAGTGAGTCTTGTATCTTGCATTCAGAATCCAATTTGCTTGCAGCTTACCTTGTTGGGAGACGAGATCTTTCTCAAGACGAATTGCCAGACGAGCAAAAAAGTTGAAACTTGAAAATATTTATAATTAAACATGTTTACTTTAAAGCAATTATATCTCGGTCTACCTACCTTCCTCTCAATTGCTCAAAGGCTAGCTGGAAGAGATCCCTTATAGGGAGAAGTTCGCCTTTTTTACTTTGATCTATTGTGTGACATGTATATTCTTTAACCTGTTATTGTGTACAATAAAGTGCTTACATACGTATATACATACTCTTCTAATAAAAATGTAGTATAAACATTCAATTGTTAAAAGTTCATCATTTGATATCAAAATGTATATTTTTTTCAATTGGAAAGTTAGGTATTAAATTTAACGGTGTATTATTTATTAATTTTATATGAAAAAATAAGAATATTCCTATGAATATAGGCGGCGGAATGCCAAAATAATCTAAAGTAAAGAAAAACACGGTGTTTGCTTGCCCCTAAACTCCCAAGTTCAAGGGTTTCTGACTCATTTGTATAGCTTAACTTATATTGCCGCATGCCATGGCTGCGCCAATATAAATACGAGTATGCTCATTACTTATTCCAGTACTGAATGTGTATGTCCGGCAGATTCAATGTGTACGACCGCGCGCCAGTGGCGTTCGTCGACGGAAGAGAATGTAGGAAGTACTACCGCTCTTTGAGAAGCCTTGCCAAGTACTACCAGGACCCTGGAAATCAGTGGCAATTCAAACTTAAACCAGGTACGGATATTTTGTCATGATTTCAATTAACAATTGTATTCTTTACGCAGTGAACCACTTTTATACACAGTGTTATTAGGTGTATTTGGCGGTTGTGTACGGTTTATCATATTATTTTATATCTTGGGATCTCGAATTAAAATTAGAAATAACAAATAGATTGTTCGTTGTAAATCCATATATCGTATAAGTTAAGTAGTAAGTATTTATTGAATGACAATGTTTTATGATTATGTTAAATTCCTGTATTTATTTGTTTTTAATTTAATTTTTGATGATTATTTTTACCTATTTATTTTGATGTTGACATGTGAATTAAATTCATATTACTAATAATATTTACACGCTTGCAGGCAAGCAAAATACACAGCACTTGTGCAATTGTAACATCCTACCACTGTATTTTTGCAAATAAATATATTTGATTGATTGATTAATTGATATAAGTCAAACTGAATATTAATACAAAGAAAAAATCATAATGCGTTGTTCTACAAGAACACATGTCCGAATAAGCTATATTATGAATAATTAAGCTATTTTGGGCTCTCAATACTAATTATTCTCTTTCTTCCAGGTGTGGTGCTGGTAATAGACAACTTCCGCGTGCTTCACGGACGCACCGGGTTCTCCGGCAAGCGCGTGCTGTGCGGCAGCTACGTGGCGCGCTCTGATTGGCTGGACCGGGCCAGGGCCCTGCGGCTCATCCAATGATAAAAGAAATAAGACACGTCTTTTGGTTGTCTTACTTACTTTTTTCATACGTATAATATAAGGAGGAGGAGGAATAATTTCTTTTTTACACGACTGCTCAACGGAAAGAAGTGTAAGGTTTTTAATATTCGAGTGGCCTCATCCAATTTTCGGCCCTTATTTTAAAGTTCTTGTAGTTACATTCCTGAAAAATCATTCTCATCCAGCTTATACTAACTATTGTCGTTTAATGGGTGTTCTATTTTAATCAGACAAGATAGGATATGTGTAATGTAACCCACTTGAGAGAGAACTAGAACCCGCCAGCTACGTTAGTCATCAGCGATACCTTATCTTGAATTGAACACACAATGACCAAGGTCAAAATCGGGGGTCCATATTGGGTTCGCTAAAGTTTTGCGTCCGAAAATGTTGTTCCTGAGTAATTGTACTACTAATGATCACTGTTCCTAATGTAAAAAACAATCTCACGGTGCGAAAGACCACTATCGACTAGCTAGAGGCACTTGACACTTTTTCCAATCAGTTTTTTACTGTCATAAGCTAAGCAAACTATTTTGACCATTGTCATATTTCTTTAAGGGTAAGGTTCATTTTAGGTTAAATATTTATTGTTTATATGTGCTTCGACTGTAAAATTTAATTTGTTTTTGTAGTTCATATTTCGGTACTTAAGAAACGTTCACCAAGGTATAGTTTACAAAATAAAATGCTGTTGCTAAATAATGAATAAATGTTCTAAAGTCCTTAAAGCTTTGTAATAAAGTTCAATTTTGGGTAAAATATCTTTTGTTTACTAAGGTGCAA
Source organism: Epinotia bilunana (assembly GCA_947049275.1). NCBI lineage: Eukaryota > Metazoa > Arthropoda > Insecta > Lepidoptera > Tortricidae > Epinotia > Epinotia bilunana. The sequence continues at coordinate 27,674,964 of OX346256.1, forward strand.
TAACCAATTAAATTTTTATTGTCATTAATTTAGGGTCCTTCATTACTCGAGATATGTGTGAAATATTATTCTCTGGAATGCGTAATAATTTAACCTGATTAAAAATAAAATAATATTTAAAATTATGTTTACATATTTTTGAAACAAAGCAGATGAAGTCTGATATGTTACAATGGCCAGTCCGTCATATACTGATTATTTATCATCTATAAATAATAGTATTCCCTCTAGAATGATACTCGCACAGCTTGCAATCTTATTACTCCATGCCCCACCGTCCTCTTCAAGCATTTTTCTCTTTAATTTATTAAATAACAACTGCCAGCTAATTTGTTCTTTGTACTGTGACCGTTCTTCTTGCGTCAAATGATCCCCATGTTTGTTCTCACCGTCACTAATTTCAGACATATCGTCAAGCTGTATACCGTGTTGCTCATCTTTCTCCTGCTCTAAGATTTTTCGATTTCTTTCCTTTTTCCTGTTCTCTACAGTCTTCTTCTGAGTAGTTTTGGCTTTATTTTTACTTGTCATAGTGGCATATGTAGCATTCTCAGGTTGTTCTGCAGGAGGAGTCTGCATCTCGGTCAGGCGTCAATAGTAGTGGATTCTGCGGTATTGTATCAACCTGAGCGGGTGAAGGAGGAACGTATAAGGTAAGGGCTCTTTTATACGAGCAGTTAAATTCTGTCATTAGTTCCCTCAGTTTTCGCTCATTGATGTATACCGGGCATACTTTGGCCATAGCCATATGACGGCCTGAACAGTTGTTGCAATGAAAGTTGGTTGCAGTACAGTTTGGATGACTTTCTGAGCATTAGGGGCAGATTATTTTATTTGAAGGACACATTTTAACCGTATGACCGAACTCGTCAACATCGAGAGCACTGCGTTACTGGGTAATTATAGGGAGTGATTCTTTGTCTAGGTTCTTGTTTCATAAATGTATACGTGAGTCGGCAAGGCGGCAAGCGCCCAAGCGGACAGAATAACCTTCAAGGGGGCGCCCTTGAAGGTTATTCTGACCGCTTCACTCCTTTCCCACTGGTCGTCACTCGTGTTTCTGCGTTTTAAACGTTTCTTCACTTCCATTAAATGCAATGATTGCATTAAATTATCGGCACTAATCTCATTACTAAAATGGATTAAGGCCTTGTACGCGTTGATATACTTTATCCAGGTAACACACTGAATTTTTTCCAGTTTTAACATTTTAGCCAGCCCAAATTGTTTACGTAATTTTTCCGTACAGGTCACACTTATTTCGATGTTATCTTCAGGTACACTCGTCGCGCCGTTATCATGTCCTATTCTCCCTAATCCTTTTGCCTTTCGCCCCACGTTAGTCCACACTTCTTCCTGGATCACCTCCCTGCCTCTTTTTATAGTACTTAGCACGATCCAATTCCATGTTATTCCCGCTATCCGTAATTCTACAACTGCAACATATTTTCACTCTCGCTGTATTCCATGGGGAACCACCATGTAAATGGGGAACTTTTTGTGATATTTGAAGATCTGAGACATTTTTTTTTTTTTTATATGCCATAAAGTTGAGGTTGTCGATATTTTTCACTGTAATTCACACTTTGTCGACACATAATTTATTTTCTTCCTCTATGAACTGAAATAAGATCTCGAAAGATTACAAATGTCTTTAAGATAGAACTTACAATCTCTAACACATTGCTATCACAAGTAAAACAAAAGTAAGGTAAGTTAAAATGGCCAAATTTAGGAAAATTCCGATAATTTACTTTAATAAATTCACCGCAGGCGGGAAGGTTATTAGTTGGCCCAAATCGTGTTGCAAGGGACCCCACCTACTCACCCTAGCCATATGGCACACGCTTTCCCAAACACCCTGTATAATACTATACTTTTTTATGAAAAATAAAGTAAGAGGTACGGTAGCCTAGTTGTTCAGGGCGGCGGTTGTCGGTTCGAATCCCGGCTCGTACTAATGAGTTTTGCGCAACTTCTGGAAGGAATATTTACCAAATATCAATCAATCAAATATTAAAAATATTTATTCTATAAATAGGCTTATGCTAGCTCTTTTACATGTCATATTATAACTATATATTTGTATATATTCTATTTTAACATAAGTGCATCCTTATCTTCTACGAATTCCTTTACAGTATAATAAGCTTTCTGTAAAAGCTGTCGTTTCACAGTTGACCTGAATTTATTCATTGACAATTTCGTTAAATTAGATGGTAACTTATTATAAAAGCGCACACTGTTCCCCATGAATGACATATTATTTACTCTATTTAAACGTAATCTCGGAATCGCCAATTTATTTTTATTTCTAGTGTTATAATTGTGTATGTCACTATTCAATTTATACATGTCTATATTTTTCCTTGCATACATTATAGTTTCGTAAATACATTGGGAAGCCACAGTGAGAATATTGATTTCTTTGAATTTGTCTTTAAGAGACACTCGTGTTCCCAAATTATATATGTGACGTACAGCACGTTTCTGTAAAACAAAAATTGAATTTATATCAGCGGCTTTGCCCCATAATAATATGCCGTAAGACATGACGCTATGGAAATATCCAAAATACACCAGCCGTGCTGTCTCAACATCTGCAAGTTGACGGATTCTTTTCACCGCGTATGCTGCTGAACTTAGTCTACCTGCCAGTGTAGAAATGTGCGTACCCCACTGTAATTTAGAATCCAAGGTTAAGCCTAGAAAAACAGCTTTGTCTGTAAAATCTAAAATTTCGTCTTTTAAAACCACGTGTGCATCACTACTATGCTGGACATTAGGCAAAGAGAATCTAATACATTTAGTTTTCATGGCATTGAGAAGTAAATTATTAGTAGTAAACCAATGATCTACAGAGGACAGTACATCATTTATTTCATTGAAGTCACTCTGTTTCCTTTTTACTTTAAATATAATAGATGTATCATCAGCAAAGAGAACCAACTTATGTTTCTCATTAACTATATAAGGCAAATCGTTTATATAGACGAGAAACAAGAATGGGCCAAGAATAGATCCCTGGGGGACGCCCATTGAAGTAATAGATCCCAACGATTTAGTTCTATTTATGTCCACTCTCTGAATCCTGTCCATAAGATACGACCAGATGAGGTCAAGAGCCTTACACTTCACGCCATAGTGGTTTAGCTTGCGAATAAGGGTGTCATGATCAACGCAGTCAAAGGCCTTCGACAGATCGCAGAACACGCCTATTGCATCTAGTTGTTGTTCCCAAGCTTCAAATATGTGTTTAATTAAGGTCGTGCCTGCATCCGTCGTTGACCTGCCCCGTGTAAATCCAAACTGTTCATTATAGAGTAATTTATTAACGTTAAAATGTGATAGCAATTGATCCAGAATGATTCTTTCAAAGATTTTACTCATTGCCGGTAGAATGCAAGGATATGTCATGCAGAGGACTTTTTAAAGAATTAAATATCATGCCCCTTCCCTGTGAACTCATCTACCACGTAGCTCTCTTCACATACAACAACTTGGATGTGTTTCGTCCGCGAGGCGTCAACCCATCCCGCATGATGCGCAGCAACAAGCTCGCGCACCTCCTCGTCACGCCCGCACAAGCTGCGCAAGTCAGAGCGGTCGGTGTACATCATGGGTCCGTCGGTCTATAACAGACTGCCAGATAATATTAAAAAAGACGCAACTTCCACGGTGGCATTTAAGTTGAGATTGCGTAAGTGGCTTCTCGACCATACTTTTTATTCCATAGACGAGTTTTACGAGCTCCCTACTCAGTGAATCATAAAAATACCCATATATCGTACCTAGTATAAAATGTAATTAATGAATAGATAAGGACGTAATGAATTTAATGATGCATAATGTACCAACGAATTAAATATGCGTACCTATGTAAAATCCTGACATGTAACTTGGTGTTATTAATAAAGTATTTGTATTTTTGTATTTGTATTTGTATTTGAATAGAAACAGGTCTAAAATTTGTAGGATCTTTTTTTGATCCGGATTTAAATAATGGAACAACTCGACCGTGCTTCATTAGATCGGGACTCGCAACTCTACCGTTAGCTTTTCAGTGAAGGAAAACATCGTGAGTAAACCGGTCTAATCCTAATAAGGTTTAGTTTTCCCCTCCGGGTTGGCAGTCACTTTTGTAAAACTTGTGCCCATGCCAAATGTTTGGATATGGTGTTAAAGCGGACCCCAAACTCCGTTAGAGCACAACTGGGAATGACGCCAGGAGGATGATGGATCACTAAACTTTCGTATGAATTCACTCCAGGAATGTTACTTGGCTATTCCGCTAGATACCGTAATATGATATATTTATGGAACAATTATTTATCAATCGACGTTTTGTAAAATGATTTATTTGTCGAAACGATTTATTTGTCAAATGATTATTTATAAGATGAAAACTTAACATTCAATATTTTTTTTGTTACATGTGCCAAATTAATATTTGTCAAAAAAAAAATTAAAAAAATTTGTCTCGATTTAAGATGCTCGGCTCTTCATACAAATATACGTCAGTCGAAATATACGTTTTTTGCTGGCATAAACGGCCGTCAAGGGACTGTAAACCTGAGTATATGGTTTTAATTTCAACTCGATACCTCCATGCGTGATCCTACGAGGGCTGCTACTTATGTATCCGGAATAGAAAAAATAATCAAACGTACATTACTAAATATAATTTTATTGTTTTTCAAAATATTCTCCGTGATGATCGATGCACTGTTTGCATACGTGTAAACCAATTTTTAAAGCACTTTTGCCACTCTGATTGAGGTATTTCCAAAACGTGTTGTTTGAACGCGTCGACCGCATCTTCACGGGTCGAAAATCGTTGACCACGTAATTTATTCTTTACATTTGGAAATAAATAAAAATCATTGGGTGCCAAATCAGGGCTGTACGGTGGGTGACCCGTTAATTCTATATTTTAACCTTCCAAAATTCCAGTTGTTTCCATTGTTGTTTCGGGTGATGTATGACAGCTGGCGTTGTCATGGTGAAGAATGATTCTGCGTCGCTGGTTGTCTTTACGTATTTCTTCAGACACTTCTGGCAAACAAATGGTCGTGTACCACTCCGAATTAACCGTTTTACGATTTTCTAGTGGCACTGTAGCCACATGGCCAATTATACCAAAAAAGCAGGCGACCATTTGCTTCAAGGTGCTTTTTGCACGAGTAACTTTCGTAGGGTTCGGCTCATTTTGAAACACCCACACTGTTGATTGCTGTTTAGTTTCGGGATCATACGCATATATCCAAGATTCGTCACCTGTGTAGATATTATAAACAGCTTTTGAGTCACCACGGTTATATTCTTTCAACATTTTTTTGCACCATTCGACGCGAGCCTCTTTTTGATCCTTAGTTAAATTGTGCGGTATCCAACGCGAACAAATTTTTTTTACAGCTAAATGTTCATGTAATATCTTATTAATGCTCGTCATAGATATCCCCAGAATTGCCTCTATCTCGCGTTACGTAACATGACGGTCATGCATTATAAGTTTCCGCAGTGCTTCAATATTTTGTGGTACAACGGCCGATTTCGCGCGACCTTCCTTAACTTCGTCGGTAAGCCTACTACGTCCACGATTGAACTCACTAAACCAGTGATACACAGTAGTTTTTGATGGAGCTTCATCACCAAAAGTCAAAGTTAATTGATCTATGCATTGTTGTTGCGTTAAGCCACGCCGAAAATCGTAATAAATCATAGCACGAATATTTTAACGAGTAAGTTCCATTCTTGCAACGAGATAACAATTTAAACCCGCCAAAAACAAAAGACTAGCGTACTCAAGAATTTTTTTTATAGCGGCCAGTATTAAAAGAAAGTTCAAATACCATGGAGGTCAAAAATTGTGTTTAAGAAAGTTGGAATCCTGGATTCCGGATACATAAGTAGCAGCCTATGTATAAGGGTTATAAGGGTTTTACCCTTTTGAGGTATGGAACCCTAAAAACAGTACGGCTACCATGGGTTTCATATTGTCATTTTTCGTTAACGAGAATCGAGTTTTCTATCTGTGCATCTCTGTTGCACTTTGACAGTACGAGCGGGATGCACAGATAGAAAACTCGATACACGTTAGCGTAAGCCGTCATTGTCAAACTCACGGTAAGCGTACTGAGCGTGTAGACCGTTTTTCATACGAAGTATCTAAAAACGTTTTTTAATTTTTATATTTCTTGTATAGTTTGTGGCAACGTAGTCTAATTTCCGACCTAGCGGCGGATGCCATTACTCCCATTATCTATACAAAACAAAGAAGGTATCATGCTATTCCAGATTGCCGTTTTAAAATGACAACCAAACTACGTTTGTATGAAGAGCCAAAAATAAAGGGTCAAAAATAAACTTATCGGGCTATACAATTATTTTGTATTTATCAGTAAATTTCTCTCTCTCTCTTTAAACTAAATATGGACAATAGAAATATATATATTTTTATAATAATTTCTAAACCATATACTATATCAAAAATCACGAATCTTATGCCTACGATCTTATCAAGACCCCTCTGTTTCTATATTATTCTTTGATCGGCAAAGATATTGCTTCTCTATCGCACTCACGCTTCGGGTATATTTTTGTTGCACTCAACGTGTTCTGCAAATTTCTTTTATGCACGTAATTATTGAATACGTAAAATGTATTAATATTATACATAAAAGTAGATTAGTTACGAATGATACGTTATTCCCTGGCTTTTCTTGGCTTTTTTAAATATAATTAGTGCAAAATCGCATCACACACGACGGCATGGTTTTACTTTCGGCTGCAAATCTGACAGTTCAGACACGTTCACACGTTGCCATTGACGGCGCGAAACTGAGGCGAGGTCCAACAATTGACTGAGTTTTAGTGTGCCACTTTTGGAGCGCTTGTAACATAATTATCTACCTCTTTTTATATTACATCATTGTTGCTAACTATGTAAACAAACCGCCATTTTAAAATTGTCTTTCACTATGGCGGTTTGTTTACATAGCATAGTTAGCAAATTCCATTGACGGCAATTTTAGGTGCATGTTACGAGTAGATCCCTATATTTAAGAAAAAATAATTATCAAAGTAGTCCATTCAAAAAGCAACCTACCGTCCAAGGCAGAAGGTTCCAAGTCCAACGACAGTTGTATAAAAAGCCGGCCGCATTCAATATTCTCAAGCGGGCACCGCTCTCCTCGGTCCTATCTGAATCATATAAATAAAATAAGGGAATCAATATGAAGATAAATACAAAAATAAGGGGATAATTTCTCAAAAATCTAATTGCTTCAAAATTTTCTTGTAAGGCCCATCGGCCTAGTTAGTTTTAGTCAGTCCTTAAAATGGTTTATCATAGTTTCATAAACAACATTTCATAAATGATCATTTTATAAACAACTATTTACAAACTATGCATTTCACAAACCTATCATTCATCGAAATGCTCATACTATAAATTATTATCTAACAAATAGTAATTTAGCAAATATTACACTTTAAAATATGATTGAATGTTAAATTGTAATTTAACAATATACCCATACAACGTGTCGATAGTTTTAAATATCTAGGCAGTCTGATAACAAGAGACTCCAGATGCACACCAGACATTGTCGCTCGAGTAGCCATGGCGAAAAAAGCTTTTAACCAAAACAGACAACTCTTAAGATCCAGTTTGTCATGTAGGAGCAAAAAGTTGCTAATAAAAGTGTACATTTGGAGTATTGCCCTTTATGGTAGTAGAGAAAGACTGGAAGCGTTTGAAATGTGGTGTTGGAGACGGATGGAAGGTATAAGTTGGACTGAGAGAGTAACAAATGAGGACGTTTTGAGAAGGGTAAAAGAGAAGAGATCGATCTTGAACACCATCAGTACTAGAAGGGGGAAAATGATTGGTCATTTGATGCGGCACGACAACTTCTTTAAAACCATAATGGAAGGAAAGATAGAAGGAAGGAGAGGCAGAGGAAGACCACGACGCAGTTATATAGACCAAATAAAGGAAAAAGCTGGTGTCGTTTCGTATCAGCAAATCAAAGGGCTGGCGTACGACAGAGAGAAATGGAAAATACTCCACCGACAAGAGGATAACTCTTAAATTAATGATGATGATTAAATGAGGCATGTCTCGGTATGCGTTGGTGGGTGGGGACGTTTTGCCCATTGTCCTTTCAGCAAGATTTTTATACGCTTTTTTATGACAAGTAATTCCGTATCTCACAACTCAATATAGAAAGAAAGAAAGAAAGAAGTCATTTATTCACTACACAAAAGACACACAGAGACAAAGGGAGTACAGATACAATACAATTGACACATAATGTGTGTTTCTTCGCGGCAGTGAATCGGTCGCTGTCTCAGCATTATGCCAAGGTGTCAGACAGACACCTACAGCGCTGATTAAATATGCGATTGAAAGTTTTTATCTGAAAGAAACACACGCCCATAGGGCCGATTCTAGACAATTTGCTTTCATTTTCGTTCGCACTCTTTCTGACACAATAGTTCGACACACATGGAAGCGAGCTCGTTAAACATATGAAATTCATACTGGTATGCAAAACACATATGGCGAATAGTACCTTAGAACCGCTGCCGTTAGGTCATTGCGCTCTGGTTTTTAAAAGTGCCGTTGCACCTTGATTGCAGAAATAATTCCATTTATTTTATTAATCAAAATGATACATTTAAAGTTCAGTATCAGAGGGGTGAACATTCCCATACAAAAAGAGCCATTTAGACTCACAACCTCAATATGTGATTGAAAGTTTTTGTCTGAAAGGAACACATGTGCGCGTATGTCTAGGATCGGCCCTATGGGCATAGGCAGGATCCTAGACATACGCTGTAACACGGCAAACCTCCGCCGCGCGGCTGCTAGCGCACTGGCCGGCGAGAAAGAAAAAACCTAGGATTTTCACGGCCGTATTTTGTTTTTTCTTCGGAAAAAAAAAATTGCTGAAAGATTGGATTGAGATTTCTAAAGGCGAGCCCTATACCTACCCAGCCCAGCGAGAGCTCCGAGGCTATTTAAACTACAAACGTCTTATCTGAACTTTTCAGGCCAGTGACTTCTAGCTTGTAACATTATGCTTCTGTACTGACTGATTAATTACCCAATTTGTTCATATATCTTCTTCATTTTTATTATTATATTTTATTGTAAATAAAATATTAGTTTTATTTTCACCCGCCGGCTAGCCGGGCTATAATAACGCGCATTCCAATTCTCTCAATCTTTCGTTCGCACTCTTTCTGACACAATAGTTTGGCACACGTGGAAGCGAGCTCGTTAATGTATGGTATGAAAAACACATGTGGCGAATAGTACCTCAGAACCGGCGGCGTTAGTTCATTTCTCTCTGCCAATCACGCGTTTACCGTTATTTATAGGTCCGACCGAATGTTGTAGGCATTTTCCTTGCCAACAATGCTTTGAAAGCGGACCGCAAGGATTAAAGATTGAACTCGGGGGATAAACAAGAATTAACAGTTGGGCCAAATACGTATATTTGATGATGGATAAAATAAAATTAATAACGAATAAAAGGCGGTGGGCGACAAAACAAAACATCTCCCAATATGTGCTTTGCTTGAATGAATTCTGCCGCATTTAGTGATCTGATATCAGTGAGTGGTCTACATCTGTGTCGCTGAACCATTTTGTATCCCTTAGTGTTGACCTGAAATGAAAATATTATGTCAGTAATTAATACTAAACTTGGTAATATCATGTTTAACACGCCACTTGGTACCACTGAACGGGGTTTTCGAAAAGTTTAAGTACGAAATATACTTTAATATTTAACAGTAACTTTTCGGCGAAAGAAAACATATCGTGAGGAAACAGGTCTAAACCCAACAAGCTCTAGTTTTTCCACTGGGTTGGAGGGTCGGTATGACGGTCGGTTTCATAAAACTAGTGCCTCCACCAAATCTTGCGACTAGGTGACAAAGGTGGGCCTCGTGCTCATTTAGGGTACAAATGAGAAAAATCGCTAGGAAAACTATGATGGTAATAGGGGGTATTCATGTGGTGATATACGTCTTCTTCTTCATGTGCCATCTCCTTCTCGAAGGTCAGTGATCATTTGCCTATATATCGATCTATGTCTAGTCATGCGAACTGGTTTTTTCGTTCTTTCAGCCTCCAACCAGTCTCTTACATTCTTCGTCCAAGATATTCTTCTTCTTCCAAGTTCCCTTTTCCCTTCTATTTTCCCTTCAATTATTAATCTTATCAAATCGTATTTTTTATTCCGATATATGTCAAAAATATGAAGCTTTCCTCTTTTTTATGGTATTAAGGACTTTCATTTCCTTCTTCATCATCAGCAGTACTTTATCATTCGATATTCAGTCCATCCACTTAATTTTGAGCATTCTGCGATAAATCCACATTACTCACTTAGTTTATGTATTAAATTCTGCTTTATAGTCCAGCTTTCAGGACCGTACAAGAGAATTGGTAGAATATAGCATTTGACCATTCGCCACTTCAGACCCCAATTGATTCTCCTGTTAGTTAACAGTTTCTTCATATTCTGAAAGGTGCTTCTGGCTATTTCAATTCTAGTTTTAATCTCTTGCTCAGGTTCCCAAGTTCCATTTAACCAACAACCAACATACCTATACTTCTTCACGTCATGCAAAAGATTTAAATTTTCCACTGTTATACCATCGGGTCCTTCTTTCTTCCCTTCATGCTATTTAGGGCGGCTATTAATTCGGATTTCACTATAGGGGGTCCCTCCATGTTGTCTTCCTGTTCCGTTATCTGTCATCTAACGTCAGATAACGTTGTCTATCATCTTTGTATAGCTCCACTATTCATCCATTTTGTACTTGGTATTCGTTGTTTATTTCTGTTTGTGAAATATTTTACTTTTTTATGTAAATTATAGCTATCATGTTTGTTGTAGAATTTCTATACCTGTACATTTATCTTTTAACCATTGCTCCTGGCAGTACTAATTTTAGTTCCAATTAAATTGTCTAGTTTTCTGTACTTATCTACATCTGTGTTTTTATTTTATTTAATCGGCGTTGGTTCATCAACTGTAATATCTCCTCCGTCATCCAATCCTGACTTTTTTCCTGCTTGTTATTACCTTAGTATTCTATAGTGATTTCTTTCGTTTCAGATGTTATCATTGTATATTTACTGACCACGTTGGTTTTGCTTTAACAGATTGGTATTATACAGTCGTTGAGCTTCACGCTAACGGATCTCCTGACGCTTTCATTCCCGAGGCGGTCCAGATCTATTTTGAAATGGTTTGGACTGTGTTTCGGTTTCAATTTTTTCAATTCAATACCCCGGAGCCGATGTAAAATCTGACCATAACCCACTGGTTGCTACCATGAGGATTAAACTAGCGTACTCTAAAATAATGTCATACCGAAAGATGAGGTTCAACCATTTTATTGCTTTAAATTCTGCTATACGTAACAGACTCGATTGCACTAGCGCGTAGCAAATTTTTGGTTTTTAATTAAAGAAGTCGCTGATAGAAAGCCAAATTTATAAGTACAAACCATATACTCCAATCCACAACGTATTTAATTCTAGGTTTCGTGAACCCATTGAACGTCGAAGCCACAACTCTGGCGTAAGCGCCCATATCCTTGAACAGAAGCCAAGTGCCGACCGGCAGCGGCGGCAGCAGGGTTGACCGGAGCACGCAGTCTGTGGGGTCGCAGGTTGGACCCCACAGGGAGCAGGATTCAGGTTTCTCTTTACTTGCCTAGATCGTGAACAACGAAATAATTAAGAACTTTTTATTATTGCTGACTTGCTCAGTTGGACGTAGTTTTGTAAAATGGGCCCAGTTTGGTACAAGCAAGTGAAGACCTTTAAGTATTTTAAAGACGTACTTACGTGAGTTTTATCGTTTTTGCAAAACGACTTCTAATTATAAACTACTCAAGGTAACGATAACAACCACAGCATGATAAGATCGTGTATTTTATTAAGGAATTCTCTAACAACTTGAAAACTTGAAAAATAATACATTCATAGAGCTTTCAATGTAATTTGGATTCTAAGAACTACATTAATTAATATATTGCGGCATTGTTCATAGAAAACTATTTATTTTATATTGTTTAACCCAGCGAACAAAAAAAACATAGAAGTCTAACTAGCGTCCTAAAATGGCCTCACAGAAAGGGTGCCATGGTAGGCGAGGCGTCAGAACGATGCCAGGCAGCCGTTTAGTTCTAACATGGCTGCCGTGACAAACTGTCAAACAAACCAAATGTTCAATTTCAATAAATATGCCTTGTTGTGCTGTAAAATGGTGTGTGAGTCGTTCGGACAAACACAACAAAAAAGATGGAATCACTTTTCACAAATAAGTACAGCGATAAACATATTATTTTGATTTTATCGTGTTGAAGCAAACATGTAAATTATAATGTGAATTAAATTGTATTAAATTCCCTTACTGCCAACATCAGCGGGTTAATGTTGGCTCATTTTGATGTATCGTTGCGTTTCGGAACGAACGATGTCACATCGGAGGTGTTGTCTACTCTGTGGCCCTCTTGAATCTCGGATTTGGCTAGCGCAGCACGATACGCGGTAGGTACTAATTATAGAAACATGTAGTTAATTCAAGCTTAAACCTATATTTTAGTGTTAATATTAAATCGTGGTGAACAAATTACATTGTGTGCATAAAATCGAGGATTTCAACCTGTTAGGTATAACAATAGACTCTGGTGTAAATTGGAAAGCCCACATCCAAAACATTAAAACAAAAATGTCCAAATTCTTATATGGTCTCAATGTACTAAAAAGGAACACGGATGTCGAGTGTGCGTTATCCGCATACTACGCATATGCGTACGCATGGCTTCGGTACGGGGTAGTCCTTTGGGGAGACAGTGTCGAGGCCCAGCAGCTCTTTATCTTGCAGAAAAAGTGTATTCATGTCTTAGCAAATGTACATATCCCGAACAGCTGTCGCCCACACTTTGTTCGTTACAAACTATTAACGCTGCCCTGCATCTATATATTGCAAGCTGCTCTATTTGTTCGAGAAAACTCACATCTATTTGAATTAAAACAGGATAATAAAACAACTAGAACACAGTATAGGAATAAACTGCAACTTCCAAAAACTAATTTAGAAATGTATAAGAATAGCCCATATTATAAATGTATCATAATAACCAATAAGATTCCAAATTCAATTAAGCAAGAACCTGTTAATGCAATATTCAAAAGGAAGTTGGAAAAAATATTAATATATAAATGTTATTATTCGCTTAAGGATTTCATAAATGATAGTAATTTATAATCTTAATTTTAATTGTATTTTAATATATACATAATTGTGTTTATTTTTTTAAATCTCATAATGAATTATATTGTGTTGACTTGTCTGTTTTAATACCGTGTAATTAATTAATTTAAATTTGATTAGCTTTAAGATATTGTTGTGTGCCCTCACAGGGCGTCATGGACCGACTTTTTAAAACTATAACACCTTCATAATTATGCATGTACATGACTTTACAATTGAATAAATGAAATGAAATGAGATGAAATGAAATGAAATGAAATGAAATGAAATGAAATGAAATGAAATGAAATGAAATGAAATGAAATGAAATGAAATGAAATGAAATGAAATGAAATGAAGGATTTTCAATTATATTCGCCATCACCTAACCTCAATCCACGCGATGGCAGCCGGCGCGAGCGCAGCGTGAGTATTCCTATGATGTATCCCAAGACAGGGTCTGGGCAGTAAGAACGTCACGTCATAACGAGAAGGCCGACGCAGGCACTGTTTTCATACTAAACTTACGATTCCATGAGGGGAGCAAACACATAAGTATTTACAGTGGTTTGGTGGCCACGAGGACTATCATACATTCAGTGTCCCAGGGGCGTTTCACATAATACTTTAGAGGCCCACGAGGGGAACAAGTAGCGACCCTCGGGCGTCGAACACGCCAAGGTAGCGGCATCTCACTCAGCTCACTAATTTAAACCTACCATATTTGATGGTCCCAGGAAAGGCCATAATTCATCTCACATTTTGTTGCGCCCGCGACGGGAGAGTAGTACGAGTAGCTGCTCAATTCGGCAAATATATTGTTATGATCATATTTGTACAGGGATGGTATCATGCCAACAGATATCAATACTTGTTTAATAAGTTAAGCACAGAATTAATAATTTGGTATTTTTATTTGGCATCAAATTTACTGACCACCAAAAAATGCTTTGATACCCTTAGCTCTTTTACTAAAAAAATACACTGAGCACCAAAAATAATAATTCTACCATTACAATAGTACTAGCTGTTTTAGTAACGACTGCACATTAAATTGTATTCGAAGACCAAATTTAGTAAATGATCAAATCTTAGCGAGCAAATTAATACAATATTTCTACCTAAATAACCCACTATGATTGCCATAAAGTGTACCTATATGCATGTTACCAAATAAAGTATAATAATAGTACATTGTGATACAAGTGAGGTATGTTGATAATTACATCAGAGGCGGAATTATAACGCGAGCCGCAGGTGAGCGTGATAAGAGAGCCGAGGATGTAATTATCAAAGCTCACGCGTTTCATACGACGTTTTTCAACACATTTTGCGAGGAAAAAATCCTTTTCATAAGATGAAAATTTAAGAGGCCTGCCAAGTTATTTTCCTTATTGATGTCAACAGGTTTTTACTCACATGTTGAATACATTCGTCAAGAATTTCTAGTGGCGTCCATTCTTTTTATCACTTTTCTAGTCACCACGAATCAACATTTTTTGTTAATAACCAAACACGCATTAACAATGTTTACAAATATCTGTGAAATAACCTATAATGGCGCGCATCAATTTTTTTTGTGAAGTTGGCGCAGTGCGCGCGCATTAGATGAAATCTCTAAACAGCCAATACAAAATAAAATAAATAATTTCGTTTTAAAATGTTATCTTTATTAATTCATGTAAAATGTTATCAAAAGTGAATAGTTTTACTAAATTAACCGTTTCTATATCATATCCAAAAAGAAATAGTCAATTAACTAACAAAAAGGATTTAATTTGTTTAGTCGAGTAAGAATCCATTTGCCGAGATTTTAAAAAAAGGCGTACATTCTGTACAACCCGGTTAGTTTAAGAATGCACCGTGTGCATGCATACATCTTGCTGCAAGGTGGCAACGTGACTTAATCGGGATATAACCATAACACACAAGTATCGTAATGTTATTAAACACGCGTGTTTAATATCCAGGATTATGAGCCTAAAAGCGACACAATAAGAGGTACGTTACGAGCAATTGTGTTGAAAAGTATATTGATGCCAAATTTACAAGTGCTTACATTAGTACCGCAAATATAAGTTACAACGATGTGCCTGCGCATTTCCGCGTTTGCGCGGGTAATTTCTTTTAACCTGATAGGCATTTAATTCAATAAACGCTTCTGTTTTTTGGGTAGTGGTTAATTTAGGGAAATTAATTGTATTTCAGGTTAGTAAATATTGTCTAGTAACTTAAATGATTTATTTATTTATTTATTCTATCTATTCAGCCCGTATCCACCCACTGTTGAGTATAGGCCTCTTCTTTATTACGCCACTCTCCTCGGTCCTGTGCTAATCTCATCCAATGTTTTACTCCTGTTCGGCAGATATCATCAGTCCATCGAGCTGGTGGTTTGCCCGCTGACCGTTTCGATGACCATGGCCACCATTCAGTAACCAGTTTTGTCCATCTCCCATCGTTCCTCCTCGCCAAGTGTCCCGCCCTCCTCCACTTTAACTGTGTTATTCGTTTGCCGACGTCCGCTACTTTCGTTCGGCGCCGGATTTCAGTGTTTCGGACACGGTCTACAAGGGAGATGCCTAACATGGCTCGCTCCATGGCTCTTTGCGCCACATTCATTTTGTGCAGTACTCCCTTGGTGAGTGCCCAAGATTCCGTCCCGTAAGTAAGGGTAGGCAAGACACATTGGTTAAATACCTTTGTCTTAAGGCACTGTGGGATTTTGGACTTTAGGACATCCGCTAGGTTACTAAACGCAGCCCATCCTAACTGGATTCTTCTAGCGACCTCTTTCCCCTGGGTCTCTTGGCCAAAAGATAAACACTGTCCAAGATATATGTAATCATCCACGAGTTCCACCAGAGAACCACCAACAGTAACATTTGGTATGTTGGGTGGATGACTTGCCATGATCTTGGTTTTGGACATGTTCATCTTGAGGCCCTCCTTTAGAGAAGCTACATGGAGCTCGTCAAGCATATCTCTTAGGTCTGCAACGTTATTTATTTATTCCATAAAAAACATCTTTTACAAGTTTTCCTTAAAAAAAGAACTCTACTCCCTAAAAAGGTTTAGAACCTGTGCTATAGGATAAGCAGTGCTCCTCCCTCTAATATATGTTTGTGTATAAGTATATACAAAAAAAAAACATTTAAAAAGAGCTTACAAAAGGTACATGACATAAGATTCCTATCTTTAAAGAGTGTGTATGCAGGTGATTGTGTGTACGTGCGTGTGTGTGTGTGTGTGCGTGTGTGTGTGTGTGTGCATTTGTGTGTGTATACGTATGTGTGTGTATACGTATGTGTGAGCTCGTGATTTTGTCTAATGTGTTACAATACTCATATGTTTAGGATAGTTTTTACTTCATACTACTACAGTCAGGAAAAATTCAGTGGCATCATAATTTTTGTTTAGCAACCAGGTGGTGACAACTTCTTGACAAGCATTTTTGACATTGGATAGATATATAGTATTTTATTTATTTTATTATAAATAAAAGGCCCATTAAAATTTATAAATGAGTTTATGAATTTGGTTTTAAAGTCGCGTTCCGATATATTGGTGTCTGCGGGTATTTTGTGGCGTTTTATTTGTAATATAACTGTGTTCATTGTGAAATCTAACTACAGTGGCAAGGATGAAGAGTTGTCTTACACTTAAGGTTTTAGCTTTTATGTACAAACTTTGGGTGGAGAAAGTAAAGGGCAACGAGTACATGACCTTTAAAACCGTGCGTTGCGCTACTTCTAGGGTGATTAGTGACGTTTTTGGCACACGTACTTGTTTATAGCGATCGAAAGGTAAAAATAGCTACCAAAACCCAAATCAGCGCACCCCACTTCCACGTGGTCTCGTCTGTCCTACCCCTAGAGTATATATAAAAACCCGCGGAGACAGAAGCTCGTCAAGGAGGTCCCGAGTTGAACGGGGTGCACGAGGCCGAAGCGAAGGGAGTGGGGGGAGGTGGCGAGCGAAGCGAGCCGGCGACCTCCCGAGCGGAGCGTAGGTCGAGTGCGCACGTGAAACGAAGGGACTCGCTTAAATGATGTCGACAACTCCCTCGAATTACAGGCTCGCGTCAGGAGTCGCAGAAAGTCAGACTAAAAGATATTGCATTACACTCGGTGTCATGCAAAGAACAAACCGGCCGCATACACACACTTGAACGTACCTTAGATAAATTGGATCCACCATAAAATGCACCATCACTCCAAGCGACATCGTGTCAATTCACCGGGTCCCACACGCCGATCCCAACGCTAATCGACCAAAAAATATAATAGTGCGTCTTACTTCGGTCACGTTACGGAACAACATCCTAGCGGCATTCCGTGCAGCCAAGGGACTCAACACATTACAATTAACGCTAAGCGGTCCCATGCAAAAAATATACCTAAACGAACATTGTATATTTGCGATATATATAGTGTGTATTATATTTTATACTGTGCTTACATACATACATACATACATTTAACTCTCAAAAACCGTCTCGTGCTAGCCGTGCTGACGGAACTACACTAGTCGTAAGTAAATAGTATTATAATAGTAGACATAATTTTTGAACTTAATCAATTATGTAATTTATGTATGACAAATATCACGTTTCAATTAAGCATGATGAATGTCACCCACCCACGTCCACCCTTGCATTGGTAACGATGCGCGATGACGCGTGTGTAACTTAATCTATGTAACGCTTAATAAACGACGGCGGGTTGTGCGACTTGCGCGGGGAGAGGGTCGAGGCTCCGCCCATACGCTCAAGGACTTTAGCGGGTATACAAGCCTTAAATGCGCAGCTGACGATGCGCATAGCGGGTTTTAGGCACGTATTTGGGTAGGAATTTGTAAGGAGCTCGCCTTCTATGATTTTTCCGTTAGCTGGTTTAACCATTCAAACACATTTGAAACCGTTCGTTACTTAACACGTTTGCAAAGAAGAAAAGGCCATTCTTTTTTTCATGCAGTCGAGTAATACGAGTTACAGTAGTGATACTATTAAGTTAGATTATTAAGCTATTAAACCATGCTCTGATAATAAATACCACTTTGACTTGATGTTCCCGGCTCCAACTAACGGGTGGAAATCTGTGAAATCGACAGGAACAATTTCACCTATTATTCTTTCCATTTGTTAATTGGTGAACAGATAAATACTTTTCTTGAATCCTGCTCTATCCAGCAGGGCGATGGGTTTTAGCTTGGTTTACTGGGTGTCTGAAGGACTCCCAGAACGAGAGATTAAAGGCCATGTTTGTTGTTATTATATACTTGTGACGACGCGCCTGCGTCGCACAACGGCAGCGCGGCGCGGGGCGAGCGGCGCGGCGCGCGAGCAGAGCGGTGACGTCACACCGAGCGGCTTTAAAAGGCCGGAGCGCGCCTACAACGAGGATTCGCTACGCTTGGATGGGACCACACCTCTCCCCCCGCGCCCGAATCGCCACCCGACGTCAACCGCCGCTACCCGCGCCGCTGCACCTTTCGCCTACTGCCGACCAGCCCCGGCCTCCCACAAGCGGGTCTCACCGGGGTCTGGCCGCGAACGAAGCGGGTAAGGGCAGCCGCGCCGCCGCGATCGCGCACCAAGCGCCCCAGGGTGCCCTAAACAGGGCCCTCAATTCGTCTCACCCCTCGCCTTTGACTAGCAATGGTGGGGGTAGAGCAATAAACCGTGTGGGCAAAATACCCACACAAAAAAAGAAGATGCCGCCGCCGCCCTCGCCCCCCGCGGAAGCCCTACCTGACCGGACAGCGAGCCGCCCCCGGACATTCCGCCGCACCCGCGGCTTCGGCGACGCGGCGAGTGCCGCCCGCGACCCGCGCGTTCAACGGGCGTTCGTGACCGCCCTGCGCGCATCCGCGGCGGCTCACAAGGCCGCCTCGACACCCAGCACTCCCGGAACACCGACCAGCGAGGGCGCAGGAGGCGCCCCCTTCCCCAGAACGGCTGCCGACATGGTCCGCGAGATCGTGGGCGACCTCACCCCGCTCACCCAAGCCGCTACATCTACGGGCGCCCGCCCGAAAACGCCGTCCTACGCGGCCGCCACCGCCGCGACCGCCCTCAAGAAGGCCCGTGCGCCCGCGCCCTCAGCGCGGAGCCAGACCGCGGCCCCCAAGCCCGCGCCGTGATCGCCGCCCGCCCTCGGGGCGGGCCGAGCGAACTCAGCGCTCCGCACAGCGCCCGCGTCGCGACCGCCACCCGCCCCCGGAGCAGGAAAGGCGAACTCGGCGCAACGCGGAACGCCCGTGCCGAAGAACGCCGCGCCCCGCGCGGCACGGCAGACACCGGCGTCGACGCCGACGTCGTCCCAAACCACACCGCAGCAGACCTTCCCGCTGCGGAAAACACCGCCGTACGGAGGGCTCACGGTCCACCGGACGCCCGCCACTATGTCGCCGCCGCTGGTACAAACCCCAGCGCAGGCGCCACCCGCGAAAACCCCTCCGTTCCTCGGAGCCAAGCGCAGTCTGGGGTTCCCGCCGGAGAGAGCCCAACTACCCAGCCTCCCCCGCCTGGACTTGTCCCTGATGGACGCGTCGGACGAGGGTAGCGACGACGACGAGCGCCGGTAAGAGGCCGCTACCGCGCCGGCCCCTGACCCGACGCCACCAGCCAGCCGCGACCCAGCCGCCCCCGAAGAAGCCGCGACCAATCACGGTCGACAGTCTCCCGGATTGGCACGCGCACTTCCGGAAGATCCGGGAGCGACTGGGTCCGAATCCGCTTCCTCCCCGAGGACCACGAGGAATACAGGGTGGTGCAGGCCTACCTCGAGGCCCTCGAGGACTCCGTATCATGGTCGGCGCTACAACCCAAAGAAGAGATCCCAGAGCACATCACGGAGGACCTGGTGGCGAAAGGATTCGCCCCCATTTACACGCACCATGTCGACGCGCGTGCTAGGAGACCTGGCTGCGTATTTTATACGCAGCTGACAAGAACCGACGGCCTCATCCCGCGATCTATGATGTCCGGGAGATACTGGGGATGACGGGAGTGGCAGTGGAGGCGTGGCGCGGCAAGAAAGGGCCGGCGCAGTGCCACCGCTGTCAGGTATTCCGGCACTCCTCCCACGGCTGCCGCCGCCCCGTAAGGTGTGTCCGCTGCCTGCCAATGCAAGCGGCCTCGCGACCAAGAGGGAACGTGCACCAAGCCAACTGCGGCGGCCCCCACACAGCCAACAGCCTATCGTGTCCAACCTACCAGCGGGAGGCACGCAGGATCGGCACAGCTCCCCTTACCAACCGCCGCGGGATGACCCCACCGGACCAGACGGGCGTCACGCCCAACACAGATACCCGTCCGTTGTAGCGGACGGCGCCCGATCTCGCCGTATGCGGCACAGCCGCGCAAGGCCTCTTTGAGCCCCTTAAAGGGATCCGTGAGACGACCACGGTCAACGAGCAGTGTTCTCCGGAGTCCGCTTCGGATAGCACTGCCCCCTCCCTTCTCCCTTGCGTCTTTGAGGCGGCGGTTTTGGCTCGTCCTCGTAAGCCTTAGACGTTCCCGAATACCCTAGTCCTTGAGGCGGTGGTTTTGGCAAGCCCTCATCAGCCTTGGACTAGGTCACCCTGGAATCATCCCCGCGGCGGTGGTTTTGGCACGTCCTCATCAGCCCGGGGTCCAGGTTCCTACAGCCTTCGAGGCAGCGGTTTTGGCACGTCCTCGTCAGCCTTAGGCTTCCCGAACTAACGCTCCCACTAATATCCCGTAGCCCGTAAGGATAGGCCCGCGACCGCGTTCACCTGTACCGTAAACTTTACTGAGTTAGTCTGGAAACCTCCGTAAAGCCCTAACAGGCGGAGGATTTGGGTGTGTGCCCTAAACACACATCACATACTGAGTATTGAAACTCATTGCATTATAGTCTCCTGTTTTGGACGCCTGGCGCGCTGTGCTCGCTTTCGCTACTCCCTTCTAGTACGATTTACGAAGATCCGAAATTGGCAAATAAATGCAAAAAATCGTGTAGTCTGCATTAATATTTTTTATAATAGGGTTAACTCCCAGGTATAACATATTAAAAGTCCCCAGCCAAGGGCCGGTTGCGTTAGGCGAGGTGGGGGGGGGGGATATGTCCCATATTTTAGTTTTTCTTAAATATTTCAAAAACTAAGCATCGTAGGAAAAAAAACTTAAAACATAATGAAACTTATTAAATTTCTTACAAAATGATATATTAATTGTGTTTTTATAACGAATACAAAGGGATATAAACGTGATACAAACTTAAATAAGGTATTATTGCCTTAAAAATTAATGTTTATTATTCCATCATCATCATCATTATAATAAAGCCGAAAGACGTTCACTGCTGGACATAGGCCTCCCCCAAAGAGTGCCACAATAACCGGTCCTGCGCCACCCGCATCCAGCGGATTGCCGCGACCTTTACCAGGTCATCAGTCCACCTTGTGGGGGGCCACCCACGCTGCGCTTTCCGGTACGTGGTCGCCACTCGAGAACCTTTCCGCCCCAATGGCCATCGGTTCTTCGTGCAATGTGCCCCACCCACTGCCACTTAAGTTTAGCGATTCGAAGTTCGCCCGGCGAAAGACCCTAGAGCTAGACTTACCCGACACTACACCGACGACATCCCGGACATCAGCCTGTACGAGATTAGAATGGCTCTGAAACTGCTTAAGAACAGCAAGGCACCCGGTGAAGACGGAATTACAGCCGAATTCCTGAAGGCGGGTGGAAGCCGATCCTTACGGCCCTTCAGAAGTTGTTCGACACCGTCCTACTGGAAGGGAGACCGCCAAAGGCGTGGAACAGAGGTGAAGTGGTCCCATTCTTCAAAAAGGGTGACAACACCCTGCTGAAGAACTACCGCCCATCTCACTTCTAAGGCATGTCTATAAGCTGTTTTCAAGGGTCATTACGAATCGTCTCGCGCGCAGGCTTGATGACTTCCAGCCTCCCGAACAAGCCGGTTTCCGAAGAGGTTTTAGTACCGTAGACCCACAGACCATATATCCTAAAGACCCCGCTTAGCCTAATTTTTACTTATAAACAAAGCTGCCAAACTTGCGGAGCGCGGGGGACGACTAGTGCGCTGTGATTGGTGCATTCAAGGCCGCGCGTAACACGTGCCTGCCTGTAGTGATGGGACACATGCGATACTTTATCTTATTTTATAAAGTAGTACTAGTCAAAATAATTAGATTGGGTATCCTGCTGTTTCGGCAAAATATATAATAAAACTTCGCACAAAACTTATGGCAGTAGTTTCATTTCCCAAACGAACAAATAGCACATTTTTGTTTCGCATTTTTTTCATTTGGTCAAAATATCATCTGGCATCATTTTGCTTTGTCAAGTGTTATTAAGCAAACACTTTGTTTGGGTTAATATTGTTTTCCAAACAAAACATTTGTTCGAATTTTCATTTCGCACACTTCACGTAGCATAACTGGCAAATATTTGACAAATTAATGTTTTATGTAATTTTATTTCATGACCAGATCATTCCAATTTTTATTATTTCATAGAATAACTGCTCAGGGAATATTATTTGGCAAATGATTCATTTTGTATGAATGTTAAATGGCAGAATAACAAAACAACGAATTTCATTTGTTCGAAATTGTATTACATTACAAAACAAACAACAACTGATTACAGGGGTTTAACTAGATAAGGGTAGCCAAAAAACGGGGGCTCGGGGGGCAAGGCCGCCCGCAGTAAAAAACAAACAACCGTAACAATTGTATTATAAATAGGTTAGGTTAGGGTTCACTTGTGTCCCTCAGAGCGGAAATAGGCACCCCGCGAAGCTGGGTGACATCGACATGCTGTTTGTTCTATTGTTCGTTTGGGAAATTAAACTACTGCCATAAGTTCTGTGCGAAGTGAAATTTGGCGAAAAATATTTTGCCGAAACAGCAGGATACCCTTTGTCTGACATATTTATGTTGAAATAGAGGCAAATAGAATGGATTACACTCTCGTTTCTGAAATAATATATAAATATATTCTAATTTTGCATTTATTAAAGAATACGCTGTACAAAGTAGGGCGTGAAACAAAAATAAAAGTAGGGCGTGAAACAAAAATAAATGTTAATCTTATAAAATAACAGTTTTATTTCTGGTTTTAAATTTCCAATTTACCTAACCTTGACTAACAGAGACAGAGAAGGCGAGGCGGCGCGGAATGATCAAAATGTTCTTATTTAGACTTTAAACTAACCTCTGTTGTTGACATAAACGGTGCCACATTCGTTACTCACGGAACAGAGTGTGGATTTTCCAGATCCCTATTATCTGTAGGCGAGACCTATAAGAATGAATCAATTCAATTAATAACTAAACATGTTTACTCAGAAACTCACTAGCATAGCAGTGTAAGATAAATTTACTTCTGTTGTAGGTATAGACAGTGCTGCATTCGTTACCAATAGAATAATAGTGTGTGGACTTTCCGAAACACCACTATCTTTACATAAGACCTAGAAGAATTTATATTTTCAATGGACATTTGCGCAAACCCAATTTTAGATTTGAGACAGGGTAGATTTTACTTTCAAAACATTGATTCAAGCTAGACGCTCGAGAGTTTTCAGCACATTAATAAATTAACGATAAGTTTTATAATATCATAGCTGTTAGATGAAATAAAAAAAATGTGGTTGAATAATCAAAAATACACGTCAACAATACTCAACACAGTTCGTAGGTGAAGCGTAGGCACGGCATTTGGAAATATTAGTCGCCTATTATTAGACGTCGGCATTGTCGGCAATTTAAAATATTCTGATTTAAAGTGCCGAGAATATATGACACTGCTTGGGGAAGGAAACCAACCAATCAGGTGGTCGTTTTGTAGTGTCAATCCACATTTCCTTTATGGTTGGACATATTAGCTAACATGCTTTGAATACTTTATAATACAACACCAGCTTGAGAAGATAATTTACCACATTAAGTATATAAATAACTGTGAACTGTGCACAAATATTTTGCATATGATATGTACTATTTTGCTATTTTCAAATTACTTACGATGTATTGCGTCTTCCGTTAGTTATTTTATCGATAGTAACCGAATACATAATATGGACATCACTACCTACTTTGCCTAATGCTAACAAGTAATGTAATAAAAATGTAACAAGGAAGGAGCGACTATTCTGTGCAACGGGATAGAAAGAGACTTCTGATAAAAGACATCAACGAGCCCCGAGCACGGTCTACACAGAACTTTATATAAAAACTCGCTTATTTATTATGTAATTTTCTTATAATCGGCTTACCTGTGAAATGATAGACCGTCTTTTTGACACTTGAAGTTTTAGTGATTTTGTCACACAATTTTACGCAATAATAATGCGTTTTGTAACGATGTTACTTGCGCAAACGCCGTCCGCAGACTAAACTTAGTAAAGGGGGCGTGTCTCAAATATAGGGTGAATTCACCGTATGTGTGGCAGCGGGGGTCGCCCGACTAAGCGACGTCTATAGGTTTACTGGTCTGTGCGTAGACCACATTCATAGGCTCCGCCAAGTTATACAGAAGACTAAGGAGTATAACCTGCCTCGCTGTATAGCGTTCGTGGACTACGACAAAGCCTTCGATTCGATCGAAACCTGGGCGTACTACCAAGTAGACTGCCGCTATATCGAAGTACTGCAGTGTTTGTACGAGATCGCCCCTATGTCAGTCCGACTCCAGGATCGGCGTTCGAAGCCTATTTCGCTGCAGGCAAGGGGATGTTATTTCCCCAAAACTGTTCACCGCTGCACTGGACTCAAGACTCTGGTCTGGAAAAGGCTAGGCGTCAACATCAACGGCGAGTACATCACTCACCTTCGGTTTGCTGATGATATAGTAGTCTTGGCTGAGACCATGGAGGACTTAAGTACTATGCTCGATGACCTCAGTAAAGCCTCCGAGCGAGTTAGTCTAAAGATGAATATGGATAAGACAAAGATCCATGTAGTACCAACTCCCATTTCAATCAGACTCTTTACGCTCGAAGTTCTAGACGATTATGTCGATTATATATTATATACCTAGGACAGACTGTCCAGTTACGAGTAGGTAGGTCCAACTTTGAGAAAGAGGTCAATCGTCGAATCCGACTCGGCTGGGCAGCTTTCGGGAGGCTACGACGGCACATCTTTTCGTCCAATATTCCGCAGTGTCTCCGGTTCTTTGTCATCCATCCACATATTTGCCCCCCCCCCCGCTCAAAGCGAGTCCCTCCCCCCCCCCCCCCCCCCCCCCCCGCCAAAGCAAGTGCCCCCCCGCTGGGGACTTTTAATGTGTTGTACCTGGGTATTACCCCTACCATGTTATGTTTTTATTAATAAAGATTATTATTCATAACGATTACTAATTCTTACCGTTACGAGATGCGGTGTGGGCTGTGCATCATTTATGATGCAGTCTATAAAGGAACCAAACACACCGTCGCTAATGTAGTACATTGTATGTTTCTCCTCTTTCTTCAGAACCTGTGGATACAGTTAAATTTAAAATAAAATGGAAATGAAAAAGGCCGACAAAGTCAAAAGATTATTAATGCAATGCTGCATTACGTTTAAAATAAAGCAATTTTTAAGTTTTTATGTCTATTTGATTCATGTTGTAAGGTGGGCAATAAAAAGTATTTGTACTCGTATTCATAAGCCACAAAGAAATAAACAGTCTCACCTCTCGTTTCGCAAAGACACATGTAGCGAGAGTAGACGCGGCGCAAGCGAAGTACTGCCCTGGCTCAGCGATCACGCGCACAGAGTTGTCGGGGAAGAATGTCTCCAGGGCTTTGTTGACCACTGCTGCTACCTAACAACATCATCATATCAGCCCACAAGGTTCGTCACTGACGACACTGTAAGTACTTTGCCACCCTAAAATTTAAATATGTATTCTGCAAATGTGCCTCAAGGACACTTATGACAGACGCGGTCATCCTCACCCAGAACACCACAAAGTTTATCGGAATATCGATCATCGTCGCAGATGCTATATCTTCCGGTCGCTCGGTCATACACGAAGACTATTCTGAACTATTTCGGATTCAAATTGTGTGCATTAATTATGATACAGTGAATGGTTTTTTTTATTATTTTCCAAGCTGTGGATTAACACGGTAAAGTTGATAATTCAAGAAACGTTGAATGTGGTGGTACTTAACCTTGTTTGCCAAAAGCATGGCTCGCACCTTTCTCTCAATGCCATTGTTTGTATCCAAAGCCTTTGTTTCGAAGATGAGTAGAAAGGCTCACTACAAATTGTACATATTATAAATGACAACTTGCTCTTCAACTTTATCTTGTATAGTTAAGACATTATGTGATTAAAAACGGTGCTCTTGATCTCGTGTCATCGTATCTCTCGGAGAGAACACAACGAGTAGTCATCAATGGGACCCAATCAGCAGGGACAACTGTTGCTCTTGGTGTTCCTCAAGGCTCGATTCTGGGTCCGTTTCTATCTCTGATTTACATAAATGACCTACCAAATGTGTTGCAAGATAAACATGATATAGTGTTATTCGCTGACGACACGTCGTCGTCGTCGACAAGATAAGCTTCAAGGTAGACAGGAAAGAGAAAAGCTTCGATGGTATTAATGATGCGGTCAACACTGTTGTGAAATAGTTTACAGCAAATAATTTACTGCTAAATTCCAAGAAAACAAAGTGTATCAGATTCACTTTACCTAATGTCAAGCAGGTAAACAATACCAAGATCCAATTAAAGGGCGATGAACTGGAATTTAAAGATAAAACAGTGTTTTTAGGTATTACCTTGGACTCAAAACTACAATGGCATGCGCATATCGTCGCCCTAGCCGGAAAACTTAGTTCGGCAGCCTATGCAGTAAGACGCATAAGACAGTTAACAAACGTTGAGACGGCCAGGCTGGTGTACTACAGTTACTTCCACAGTGTTATGTCCTATCCAGACCATATTCGTGCTACAGAAATGAGCTGTACACTCCATATACGAACTAAAAGCTCGAGATTCTCTCAGGGACAAATTTAAGTAGGCAAACATTCTGACTGTAGCATGCCAATACATTCTTGAGAATATCATGTATGTGCGGAAAAACCTTCATGAGTTCAAACTCAACAGTGATATCCACGACTACAACACCAGAAGTAAAAAATAAGATCGCAGTGAAGGCTAGTCGTCTCCGCAAGGTTAGCACGTCGTTCGTGAGGAACTGCATACGTTTTTACAATAAAATACCCACAGAAATTGTTAATTTACCGTTCAGTAAATTTAAGTCTCATGTTAAAAGTAATTTGCTGAGCAAGGCGTATTATACTGTCAACGATTTCTTAAACGACAAAAATGCATTTAAGCCAGTAGTAGTCTAATTCTATTAGGAATATACCTAAATACACGTAATCATTACAAGTACCTACCTGAAATAACTGTTCCGTTTTATGTAAGAAGAGAGCACGTAATGTTGTTTCTCGCCGAACAAGTCGCTTAATCTTTGCTATTATCAATGTCCGGTGGCTTGAATATGTCATGCTCGCTTAAAGGGCTTTGCTTACGGTGGCGTCGTTGATCGGGTCGCCACCTTCCCTAAAATATGGTTGAGGGAGGCGATGGCTGAGATATGCGTCATACTCGTGATCGGGTGCTGTTTGTGGAGTCCGGACTGTTCATGCTTGCAAGGGCATAATACATAGTTAACTAATTACATACTAGTGTTATTATTATTATTATCGTATTGACGAGAGACATCATTCTGATCTTGACACGTTTTATTGTTATTGACCCTGTACATCTCTGACAATATTACATCATTGTTCCTTTTTGTTTTGACGCTTAGAGACCGTATACATCTCTTAGAATATTAGAATAATTATTAATTGTATTTGGAAGCTCAGAGACCGTATACATCTCTGGAATACTGAATTAATATGATTAACTTCTTGTTAATGCTGATACAGATCTTATATCGAATGTAATGGTCATATTTTTGCAATTTTGTTGTGTTTACATTAACGTAGTGACATTTAGTTTGTTAACCTTTTATATATAATTTTAAATTGTTATTGTGTAAGATTATTATTATTATTTTATTGTAAATTACGATTTGACATGTAAAAGTGCCCTTGTGGCCTATTTGCAGAATAAATAATTGATTTGATTGATTTGTTTGATCTACATATAAGTACCACATATTTAATATTAGAAAGAAGAAAAGTCTGTGAGATTGTAGCTTTGTAAAGTTGTATGTAGGGAGTAATCTCCGGAATAACTGATCCGATTTCAAAAATTCTTTCACCTGAGTATAGAAATAGACTTTTTGAAGGATTCCTGCGTTCTTTGCAAATCGACAAAGCCACGCGGGCAGCTAGTAATAAATAACCTTGTGAATAGAGCCAGCAGAGTGTCCGGGGTACCCGCCGCCGATATCAACGAGCCGCATGCGCAGGCCGAGCGCTGCGGCTGCGCGGAACAGTTCCGCGCAGTACTGCACGCCGCGCGCGTACGCAGCCAACTCCTCCGCGCCCGAGCCCACGTGGAACGAGACACCTATCACCTGAACAAGTAGACAGAGTAGCATAGTCTACATCACGTATATGTTTGTACACTTTTACAATTTAACCCTTTATAGTGCAGGGACAAGTTGAAGGCACAAGAGCGCGCGGCAGGTCACCAATGCGTTGGACCGATCAAGTTGAAAATACACTCCTTGGTCCACTCCTTGATAAGCAAGAAGAGCGTCGTGTGACGCTTGCCTCTCCTGATGTGACGACCACGGCCACTCTAGCAGGAGTGTGACGACAAAGAACATGAGAACGCACGTTTTTCGATCGACGGTCTCCACTCAAGAACACATTTACCTAATAATGGTTGGGTACTGACCCAACACCACTGGGTGAATGTGGTCGATGACTTTGGTTCTCTGTCAGATCATCAATCCGTTGGAGATACAAACTAGAATTTCATATGGTGCTTACACACTTCTGTACAGACTACAAATAAAATAACTGAAACTCGAAGGTTTTCATATAACTCACTCACCTCAAGTTCTAGTTCTGAGGCTATTCTGAGCAGGCGCGGCGCCTCGCTGACGGGGTCGCAGCCAAACTTGTCACCGAGCGACATATATGCCACCTTTGCATCGCACCGGATGCGTAGCACTAGTCTACAATCAGATGTGATTACTGAAAATGTCCAGTTTCTTCTTTCAAACTGTTTGGTCGCATTGACTACACAAATACCGATAACATCAACTTTAATTGTCAGTAGGGGCCATCTAAATATTTCTAGGATACCTCTCATTCTGATTTTGGAAAACAGAGACTTGAAAATGAGGATAGTCTTATGACATGCGAGGCACGTAACGATTGACAACTACAATCGGATTACCCAATCAAAACCAAAAAGCCTAACAGAGGCTGGACTAAAGTGATGGACAATACAAAACAAAATCTCCGGATACTTGATTATATCAGTGAATTCAGGCACTTCTTATAGGCAATTGGAGAAAAAGGAGGCCAGGAAGTGAGAAGTAGATCGAGCCATAAACCTGAGCCTTGAGTTTCTTACATGGCATGCGGCATGATGTGCTTGATTTTGGTGAGCTCGTCGCTGGAGTCGAAGGTGGTGGTGACGACGCCGACGCGCGCCGCGTGCCGCAGGTGCGACGCCATCTTGGTCGTGTGTGCGTAAATGATTCTCCTGCAAACATTTTATCTTGTCAGCACAGCATCGGTCTTTTTACTTATAAAATATGCATCGTCGTTCTTGTGAGAAAGAGGTTTTGCTACTATATTGGCTGATTCCCCATTTTCTTCCGAAATCCTCGAACCTGGCTCTATGTACACAGTTTGCCACATTAGCAATTTGACACGATAGCATTCGGCAAAATCCGCCTGGTTAAATGGTTTTTGTTGCGCCGACGCTGGAGCATACTCGACCATGAGTCGGTCACGGTCGATGGACTGACTTTTCGTGCAGAGTATGTTTAATCAATGTGCTCATTAGCCCAATGACATCAATAAGGGTTAGTGTGCTTTCCTTCGTAAATGTACTCACGAATACAAAATTGGAACTAAAGAATTCAACGAAGAATTCTAAATTGCAATGGTCTGGCACTTACGAGGATAACAAAAAATGTTACATTACTCACTCTGGAGTAACACCAATTCCAGTGACGATGTCGATCTCCTGCCGCGAGGCGCAGTCGAAGCCGGCACCCAACGCGGCCAGCGTACGCAGCATCATCGCATCGTCATTACATTTTACCGCTACCGAACAAAAACATCATCAGCCTACATCAATTCTCTCGTGACAGAAACTCCGAACGACGGCGAATCCTCAAACATATCGGCAACGCCTGTTACTCCTTTGGAGTTGCGTGCGTCTAAAGGCTGCGGTGTCCGCTTACCATCAGGCGGGCCGTACGCAATTGCAAAGAATTGCCACCGTCGTTGTATTAAAAAAAAACTTCTATAAAAGACTACTTTTCTTCTCCACTACCCATGTACTTCATCAATTTACTAGCTCGCGACATTACAATACAATACAATAGGCCGTGAAGTAAGGGATTGCTGGACGAGTTTGGAGTAGACGGATAGAGAGATTTTCTCAAACGATGTGAGGAAATATTTAAATTAAAATAAATACAAGGTAATCAATTAAATAATAGGTAATGTGCCGCCTTTTTTATTTTTTAAACATGCTATTTGATCAAGCCGTTCGAGCACCATGTTTAACCGCACATAAGTATAGTACCATAGATTTTGTTTTTTTTTATGTCGCAAGTATGCTTACAGAGTGTATAGTGGTGGTTGGCAGTATGTAATTTTTCCTTTGTTAGTTTAATATTAGTAAGCAAATTTAAAAAGTTAGAGTAGCGGACAATAATGGTTTTACTTAGGGTTTTTATACATTGCTTCTTGGCGTAAGACCACGCAAGAAGAAATGCAGGGAGCCTTAAACAAGAAACTTCATGTCTTCATTTCGTGATATTAACGCATACATTTCGGAGCATGTTTGAGAAAATACTCTTTATTGCACACCTCAAAACATGAATCAAATAGACATAACAACAGTTGCACGTGCGCATGCTTATCGGCCGCGCGACAAGATATCGTTTGTGAAGTGCAATCATTGTAATATATAGTGATAGACGAGCTATTAGCATATGTGCAAAATAAGTTATCTATCATAGACGAAAACAGTTTGACGCGAATACGAGTATGTGTTTCGGCATTTCAAAGTGAGGAGATTAAACGTTCAAAACAGCTGTTGTTTGAATCGCTCCCAACAGAAAAAAGAAAAATTGCTCGTATGAAAGCGGGCAAAGAAACCCGGGATCTTGCTGATATAATATCACTCCTTAAAGGGACGAACCCGGAGTTGATATCAATATTTGTGGCTCGGAATTTGGAAAAGTTGCCCCCGGTCACTTTCAATCACCTGGACGTCACGAAATTGCTCAAGGATCTGGTGCTTATGCAAACAGAGATAAAGGACATTAAAGATAATATATATTCGCTACAAGTTACAAATTACAAGCGGAAGTCTCTTTCTATCAAAAGGTATTGAAAAGAGACTTCCGCTTGTACATTGTTACTTGTAGCTTCGTGAAACGAGCCCCTGGTAGTAGAATGTAATTTACATGTAATTAATTCAAAAATACCCCATGTAATTAAACCAAGGAAAAACTTCACTAAATAAGACTGCGTGGGGTGATAGAAAATCAGAGCAAGTTGACATGTACAATAAAGAATGTAACTCCAGATTAAAAATAATAGATTTTCCGGAAAAATTGCGTCTATGTTGCGATCGTAATACTCGTACAAGTCATAAAAAGGTATTAGACAAATTCTACAAGGATTGACGGAATCATCTATTGTTAGTGGCACGATACATACCTATGGTACGACAAAGAAAAAGCCCGTGGTTGGTTGGAATAGGCATGTGGGTGAAGCTCAGGCGATGGCCCGTTGAAATTTGAGGTCTAGTTGTGGCATGCTAAGCCGAAAGTAGGACCAGTCTTTAATGAAATGCAAGAAAGCAAGAGGATCTAAAGATCTCGTTTAAAGTGGTGTCAAAAGAACGAAGAACAAATTAAATTAGATATTATCGCGAAACATCACTCTAAACGAGATTTTATATAAGCCTGGCTGTCCCGAGAGTGTAGAAGGTATTAATAATAACAAATCTATTGCCGACATGTTTCAAAACCATTTCCAAGTCGAATCACCACTGGGGCTACTACAGTCAACGGAGGTGTCAGATGCTGGGTCGCGTGGTCGGGGGATGATCACCAGGTTTATGGCAAAAGATGTTATTTATTTATTTATTTATTTATTTATTTAGGATAACCAACAGACAATACATCGAACAATTCAATATGTAGCTTAGGTAACATTCTTGGTTGATGTTCATCTAATTATAGGTAACCACAGCTTATTTAAGCTATGTCATACATTTAATAGCTTATCAAAGCTATTAAATGTATGACATGGGGTAAGTCTCCTGGTCACGATGGCCTTAGCATTGAGCACCTCCAACATGCCGGCCCACATCTACCAAGAGTTCTGGTTATGTTGTACACGTTCTGTGTAGGGCACTCGTACCTGCCGTCGGACGCGATGAAGACTGTGGTGGTGCCCATCGTGAAAAACAAAACCGGTGATATTAGCGACAAAACCAATTACAGAACTATTTCACTGGCTACCATTATAGCCAAGGTGTTTGATAGTATGCTAAACTCCCACATTGATAAATATCCCAAATTACACGATAATCAATTTGGATTTAAGCCGGGATTATCCACAGAAACTGCAATTGTGGGTCTTAAGCATACTGTCAAGTACTACACGGACCGACAGACAAATGTATACGCATGCTACCTTGACCTATCTAAGGCGTTCGATATGGTTAATTACGACATCCTCTGGTAGAAATTGAATGACTCTGGCTAGCCAGCTGACCTGAATAGCACTCTCAAATTCTCGTACCAATCCAATCCAATGTCGTAAGATGGGCAGGGGCGCATTCGGATGCATATAGAGTCAAGTGTGGAGTTAGACAAGGAGGACTAACCTCGCCTAAGCTCTTCAACCTGTATGTAAACGGACTTATAGAGGAGCTCAGCAGCGCCCGCATCGGTTGCCATATTGATGAAGTGCGTAAATAATATCAGTTACGCAGACGACATGGTGCTGCTGAGTGCCTCTCCATGCGGACTATCGAAACTGATAGGCATCTGTGAACGGTACGCAACGAGTCACGGTCGCTCTTTAAGGTTAGGAATAAAAGTCCACAGGATGTTCCACCTATAAAACTAAATGGGAAGGTACTGACTGTGGTATCACAGTTTAAGTATCTGGGGCATATTGTGACGTTTGACCTTAAAGACGGTACAGACATTGAGCTGGAACGAAGAGCATTGTCTGTGAGAGCTAATATGATCGCTCGCAGGTTGGCTGGATGCTCGAGACAGGTCAAGTTAACCCTATTCAGGGCCTACTGCACGTTCTTATAAACCAGCGGCCTGTGGGCGAACTATTCTCAGACACAATATAGTGCTCTTCGTGTTCAATTTAATAACGCATTCAGAATGCTGATGGGGCTGCCGCTATATTGCAGCGCGTCAGGGATGTTCGCAGAGGCGAGGGTGGACTGTTTCCACACTACTATGCGCAAGATGTACATGGCACTGGCCAACAGCATCCTGAAAATAATGGTTACCGTCCGTTCTTAAAACTGACGGTGCCCACTCTCTGAATGATAAATATTGTAATATTAACCAGTGGTAAACGGTGTGGGCCACACATATTGTAAACATTTTCATTAAAACTTATTTTAAGTAATCAATGTAATCATTGTAGTGGCTGTTTGTTTACCCAAATAAACTAAAAAAAAAAAAAAAAAAAGATTGCTCAACGTATGACTGTGAGTATCTAAACTACTGCTGTATGATGCACGCAAAAACATGTTAATTATGAGGTCGCATGACATTTGACATTTTGAGATTTAAATGAATGATTAATTAACTAGACATCGTGTGAATTTTTTATCAGATGTTTATTTTATTATTATTATTAGTTGACTGTAATGTAAATTTCTAACTGGCCTAAATCGTATTATTATTTATTACTAGTATCTCTTTAAATTAAATTTATGTGTATGTGCTACCTATGAACTTTGTAATTACTAATATTAAGCTACTCTTACTAACAATAATGATCCATGTTGGTCTATGAATAAAAAACCGGCCAAGTGCTAGTTGGACTCGCGCACGAAGGGTTCCGTACCATTATCTATAAAAACAGTAAAAAAAAAGTTTGTTGTATGGGAGGCCCCCTTAAATATCCCCGCTCGATCCTCAAGAGACCGCAGAGGCCGTGAAACGTATAAATGAAGATTTAGAAATGATATGTCAGTTGGCTAGTAATAATAACCTAGTTATTAATCCCTCAAAATCCAAGTTTTTAGTCCTCGGTACCAAACAACAATGTCAACGTGTATTGAGCCTACTGTATAAGCCTGCATTAGTCACCGATGGCCGGCCAGTGGGCCGTGCCGTGTGCCCTCGGCAAGGAACCTGGGTTCTAACCTTCTAATGGATGAGGAATTGCGTTATATCGACCACGTAAATCTTAAAATCAGGAATGCGGTCTATAGGCTTTACATTCTTTATGGCATTAGAGACTACTTAACCGAAGCCGTTAGGCTTACGCTGGTCGAATCACTTGTCCTGTCACAGTTTAATTACTGCGATGCGGTTTACGGACCAAGAATCTTTGGCAAGACCGCGCATGCCATTCAAAGACTACAGAATGCATGTACGAGGTTTTGTTATACTGTGCCAAAAAGAGCTCGCATTACGCCACACCTTAATGATAAGGGCATTCTTAAAAAGGCTGGTCGGAGAGAGTTGCATCTAGCCTGTTTCGTGCATAAAACCGTAATTTAAAAAAACCGAGTACCTTTTTAATATAATAATCTGTATTAAGGATGTGCATCATCGGAATACTCGCAGCACAATACAAAATAAAATGTCACTGCCTCTGCACAAAACTATCGGGTCCCGAGGGAGTTTTAAGTTCGCAGCAGCCAAAATCTGGAACGACTTGCCTCCACCTTTAAGAAATGACTGTCCCCAATACACTTTTAAATGTAGACTTCGAAAATTATTATTTGACATACAAAGACTTTGAATCCCCTAAAATGTCGTTTTTAACTTCGTATCTTGGTAAAGGTGTCCATTGTTTAGATGTAAGTATAATATCTTTAAAGGCCCATTGAGACTTGGTCTAATTTTTTCTGTTCTTTTATGTATTTTAATGTTTTTTGTATACCTACCTAAAATCTCTATAGCTATTTAAGCATCCACCATATTGTAAACTGGTTGTCACTAGGGGTGAACTGAAAACCAGCGCTGTGTGCAGCTAGTCTGTGCCGCAGCAAATGCTGAGTTCATTCCTATTGTCGCACAGATATACTAGATTTAGTTTTTTTATTGTTCTGTATATGTTTTCTATATGTTTTTATGTTTTGTCTCTGTATCTGGGATGTTGTGTGGCAATAAACTACTATTCTATTATATTCTATTCTGTTCTATTCTATTCTAAATATTTATTTTATTTTGTTTTTAGTATTTGTTGTTATAGCGGCAACAGAAATACATAATTTGTGATTAGCTATCGCGGTTCTTGAGATACAGCCTGAAATAAAAAGTTTGTTGTATGGGAGCCCCCCTTAAATATTTATTTTATTTAGTTTTTAGTATTTGTTGTTATAGCCGCAAAAAAAATACATAATCTGTGAAAATTTCAACTGTCTAGCTATCGCGGTTCTTGAGATACAGCCTGGAGACAGACAGACGGACGGACAGCGAAGTCTAAGACTTCCGTACCCAAAGGGTAAAAACGGGACCCTATTACTAATAATAGGGTCCCGTTTTTACCCTTTGGGTACGGAACCCTAAAAATGAATTGAATTGATATACATACACACACATATACATTAGTAACATGACGGCGTTTACCATAGAAAGGTTCTACTCTCGGCATGAGCTTCTTCCAGCACTGGTATCGCCTCACCACTTCGCCTAGATCCATCAGGTAGAAAGGCTCGTCGTCTACATCTTCTGTAACGATCCGCTGCACCATTTCCTCCACCGACCACTCTTCTTGCATTACGCGGATATCGCTGAGAAACGTCATGGAATCCACCCTGACCCTGAAAGGTGAGAGATTAAGATAAATAGTCATATTTTGTATGGAATAAAACCATACTAAAATTAACAGGTAAAATTAAAAGATTAGGCCTGAATGTCCTCTACAGGAAAAACCAAACTTGCACAGGAGTGCTGCAACTTGCCAGTCTCCCGTTGAGTTGAAATTAGGCTTATGTAAGTTCTCTGACAACTCAATATTACGGCACTACCGAGCAGATCTGTCGGTTGGCGACCACGCACCGGCGCAGCGTGGGTAGACCCTCCACAAGGTGGACTGATGTCCAGCAGTGCACGTCTTTCGACTGATATGATGATGATGAACTAATTTGTTGATGGAGATATACAAGGTCGCCGTAGCAACTCCTGAACTACATACTCTACTCATATGGTAACCCTGTCGTCAATAGACACAATGGAACATTCACAATGAGTTTTTGAATGGACTATGTACTTTTATGCAATTCGGCTAACTCAAATAATCTACATAGTATACTTATAAATTGCACCCATAATATCCAGATTGCCTTAAACTAAAGGTTATAACGAACGACTTTCAACTTAATTATGTCTATGTGGGTTACTTGGTTGTTTACGGTGTCTCGTAAAGTTTAGTTAGCGACGCCGTTTCCAATTAATCCATCCAGCCATCTTGGCTTGGTTTTAATTGGAAAGCTCTTTGGCTGCCTTCCAGAGCTGTTCGAAAGGTGTGTTTAATGATAGTAAAACAATACTGTTCGACTATCTCAACCGAACTGAACTAAAGTCAGATAGTGTGACCTCGTGATATCTGAACGGATAAAATGTATAAAGGTACTTTATGAAAGGAACACTAATATAACTGTAAATGTATGTAAGCATAATGTTATACAATATTTCCGTACCTTCGCAAACAAAACATTGTATCAGTTCGTATTGTAATTAAGTTTGGCCCAGGTTGGGATCGTGTTGGACTAAAATCGGCATAAATTAAATACGCTAAGACTGCATGAATGCATTCAAATCCACAACCGTCGGTATTGTTCTTAATGCTTAAGCTTTGTTCTTATCTGGGACCGTTTTTCTCGGCTTTAATACTACGATAAATCGATTTCTATACAAAATTAAAGTAAAAACCAATAACTGATCGTTTACCAAGAAAAATAGGAAAAAAACTGATAAAAAGAAAACAAAAAACCTCATCGCTGGGGATCCAACTCGCAGCCATCACCAAAGAAGATTAACCATCTAAGAGTAAGACTGCCTTTTGCGTGAAAATACGGAAAAACTAATTTTCTCGAAAATAAGACCAAGGTAGATCGGTTTCTCGGCCTCGTAAACCCCTATACTGCTAATTTCATCAGAACGTGATTAGAAATATGTATATATATAGGTATATTATATACAAATATTTCTCGTTTAATAGTATCATTTCAATTTCATTCGTCCATTCTGGATTTCTACATACAAACTTTCAAGCAAGTTTTAAGCCCTTTAGAAGATGAATTTAAGAAAAAGGTGTAATTATTTTTCTTGTGTTTTAGTATGGAACCATTTTACGAAGTGTCAAGTCCCTAACTCGAAAAAGAATTCACTCTCCATAAAGATTTACAAAGTTTCAAGTCTCTATCTTAAAAATAAATTCATTCCCATACATTTTTTCAAACCTTATATCGACCTCTGAAGAAATTATATTTAAAAAAGCGCCACCCTATGTCCTATTCTTAGGTCTAAACTACAATATTAGAAAGTGCCATCAAAATCGGTTCAGTAGTGTCACCAAAAATATAATGGTTGTTATCGCCGTCACGCGGCGTCCACATGACAATAAAAGATGGCGCTGTTACGTATACACGACTTTATCCAATCGGTTATCCTCAAATTTGGTCTGCGGGTCACCTTAACTCCATCAAACTTTTTTGTACGTTTCATATGGTTTGACGGAGTTTAGACGCGGACAAAAAACAATGTATGTTATAAAAAATACAATTTCCTTCAAATTCTCCTTATTATGTCTCTCTGACAAGATCAACGAACTTTCACATTTATAATATCAGTTGTGATTATAGATTTGAAAAATCCCAGATTTAAAGTCACTTGCCTAACCGCTCTGTTACTTTTTCTTTACTTTTCCAGGGTTATAATATCACTAATTGTATTTCTGCGTAGCTCTGCTGAATTACACTTCTCAGTAATTTGATCAATCTTATGAACATCATTTTGTATAAGATACATCTGTTCTGTTGTTACATGTAGAATGCAATATAGAAGCACTATACGAACAAATAGGTGAACTTGTAATTAAACACACCTGCTTTCGCGGCCCCGACTGATGAAGACCAATGCCTTCACCCGACACGCAGAGTGGAAATTAAGTTACTTTTTAGGGTTCCGCTTCCGTTCACAACTTTTTTTGCCCGACTATTTTAGCAGCATAGCATCTATGTTTGTATTTACGTGTGTGTTTTTTTTACTGTGCTTTTTTGGAGTAAAGATCCTGCGAGTGATACGGGCAAATTTTGCTCCATTGATGACTTAACGTTATGTATTATTAGGTATTGAACTTCTTGAGACATTTTTTAGGGTTCCGCGTAGTCAACAAGGAACCTTTATAGTTTCGTCATGTCCGTCCGGCCGTCCGTCCGTCCGTCTGTCCGTCCGTCTGTCCGTCCGTCTGTCCGTCCGTCTTGGGTGTAGCTCAGTAACCATTACTACTAGAAAACTGTAATTCGGCATGTGTATAAATCAATCACTAACTAAAGTGAGGATGTAATTTTCTCCTAAACCCGTAGTGTGGGGTATGGTTGGATAGCTTGTTCAAAAGTATTATGGGTTTTTAAAACGAATTTCAAATAAGTGATTCGTTTGCGAGATATCCAGCTTTAAATGGCTGCTACTGGGAATGTGAAAAAAATCGTGGCAGTAACTAGTACCTACATATAATGAATTAATAAGTTCCTGTCAAAAATTTCATTTTTGGTACAAGCTTTTATTGCCGACTGTACTTTTCTGTATACCATCATCAACTACTCTTTGAGACGATTCTAACGAACCCAAACTCAACGGGGTTACGTCGGTTAAGTACTGAATTCCTGTCTCCATCATCAGATCAGCTCAATGGTACCATAATATTGAATTGTCAGCCAAACTACCGGGAAGTGGGTCAAATTTAACTTGCAAGATTTGTCCCATACATACATACTAACAGGGCAAGTTAAAATAAAAGCTTGTTATCATCAGATCAGCTCGATGGTACCATAATATTGAATTGTCATCAAAGCTATACTTATACCCAAAATTTCAGCTCAATCGGTTACCGGGAAGGGGGTTAAATTCAAATTGCAAAATTTGTCCCATACTAACATACACACTAACAGGGCAAGTTAAATAAAAGCTTGTAAAAAGGAAAACTATCACGGCTAAGTAGGCATAACTAGTTACCGAGTAATAGTCGATCAACCTAAAGTGTACTTAGAAAGGCCAACTTTCGTACAAATTCGGCCGACACAAACATTTAGTTGGCGCGCACGTGTTGATGTAACTAAGAAAGACAGGCAACTACGGAACCCTACACTGCGCGTGGCCCGACACGCACTTGGCCGATTTTTTTAAATCAACATTGTGAATGATTTAATGGATGTTTATTTTGTAACTATATTAATTATACCTCTTAACGAAACAACTTATTTTATTACATACAAGCGACTCGCCCCGGCTTCGCACCGGTACTATATTATTGTTACGTCCACGGGGTGGGTAACGTGATAGAAAATACACTAATTAGAAGGAATGCAAACTTTATTACAAAATTACAAATTAACAAGGCTTACTTAATAAATCAATTCACTATGACGCACTTTTCACTCGCTTCGCTTTGAGATTCGCACTGTTCGCAGTTTAATTCCAAACTCTCCCCGCTGCGTTGGCGCGCGGCTTATATATCCGGAGCCCTTCGCACTAGAACATTCCGGAGAAATCTTGAATAAACGGTCCAAGGTCCAATTCTAGGAACGGCGACCCCTCGGTTCATGAATGTTCCAGAGCGTCTAGATTGTTCGATGCTCGTTCGACCCGACGACTGGAACATTCCCGAATATGCTGTCCCTTTCTAGTTGTCTCTTTCACACACTTCTCGAACCTTCTCAATCTAGATGTCTCTAGAGAATAGTGCTGTCTCTTTCTAGTTGTCTCTTTCACACACTTCTCGAACCTTCTCAATCTAGATCTCTCTCTAATAGTGCTGTCTCTTTCATTCCTTCGAGAAATTTCGCCATATAATGAAGTGTGCTTCAAAGGCCCATAAGGGGTCCTGAAAACGCCTGAAAACGAGTTTTCAGGTTAACGCGCCATCTGATAGAGGTTGTCCTGAAACGGACTGAAAACATGTTTCAGGCGCCTGAAAACAACGGCAACTAGGGTGAATTTTCAATCTTCTAGTATGTGGAAGAGTCACCTCTGAAACGGCCTGAAATCACTTTTCAGCCTGCTGAAAACGCTTCTTAAGCATGGAAAATCAAGTTTGAAGTTTATACCACCGGCGCAACATTATACTATAAATAAACCTTCCTCTTGAATCACTATATATTTAAAAATATTATATTTATCCTACTCATATTATAAATTCGAAAGTTTGGATGGTTGGATGTGGGGATGTTTAGATGTTTGTTACTCAATGACGCTTAAACGTCTCAGCCGATTTGGATGAAATTTTGCACGAAGATAGTTTATAGCCTGGATTAAAAAATAGGATAGCTTTATCTCGGGTCCACGCAAACGAAGTCGCGGGTGGAAGCTAGTATTAATATTAATTTACCGGCAATACAGAGGGCCCAAGTTCGAGTCCTGTCTTCGGCTTCAGACTATGATGGTTTATTTTTCCTTTACATTTTTTGTCTGTAGGTATCGTATCTTTTATCTTAATGATGTTATATGGGTCAGTATTCAGATCTTGCATAAGGTGATACGGTGGCCAACTATTGCTAGCGGCCTGCCTCAGGAGTCAGGGGAAGCAGGCACCGTCGCCTATGGACCGTTAGAACACCAGACAAATCACAAGCGAATTGTGTTAACAGGTGACAGCATGAGCAGGCAGGCTTGATAGCCAGCAGACGGCCTTCCGTGTGCTTGTTTCCCACCGACCTACTATAAGCAGTGTACACATGAAACAATACTTTATTTTTATTATTTACCATCCCATTCAAAGCCTATAACCCGATACATGGTGAAAAATGCTTCTCCACGCTACGGAGCGCTGCTTGGCCTCGAATAGTTAGTAATTACAATTTTAGCGTGATGACACAGAACCCTCTTTGTGCAACTCTGACAAAATGTTGCCTCTTTTATTTGTTTCTTACCTGAAGCGAGAAAGTTGCGAGATTTCCAAAGTCTGGTACACTAGTTAAGTACGCAAAGTTGCCCAATGAGCGGAAAATCTACAGAGCCCTGCAAATTTCCGACCAGTCACCTCACCTCGGCGCCCACCCCGATATTCTTGAGAAATGTGACGTAATAGAAGGCCTACGTCACTCCTGTAGAATGGTTACGTCACTCCTGTCCCGAAGGGTTCAGTTAGCCTAGCCGGGACATTGAGCAGTACATACCGATCTCCGAGTTATGTCAATTTAGTAAAATATTCGGGAAAGACGTAACGCATCAGTTTTCGCAGGTGGTTAGAAATCACATAAGTCCCAACCAACACGGTTTTTACGGGGGCCGATCTGTAGACAGTAACTTATTAACTAATGCTATTTTAACCACGATGGATGGTGGCGCTAATGTGGAAGCCGTGTACACTGACTTGGCCAAAGCATTCGATTAAATATGTCACAACACCCTTCTTTTGATGATGTGGCGCCTCGGTATACACGGTGATTTGTTCCGATGGATCAAATCCTATATTGAGAACCGTAGCCAGTGTGTAGTTGTGTTTGGTTTCGCCTCACAATGGAAATCTGTTAGTTCTGGGGTCCCACAGGGTCTCATCTTGTTCCTGTTATTTTCTCTTTTCATAAATGATATAGACAAGCATATCAAACATTCAAAGTGTGTTACTCTACGCAGATGACACAAAATTTTATAAAGTTATCCATTCTGTTGAAAACTGTCACTTGTTACGAGAAGATTTATTAAATTGTGAACGATATTGTAAAGTTAATAAGTGCTTCATCAACTACTCAAAAAAAAAAAACATAATTACGATTTCACTTTATGTAATAGTCATCTGAGTAGAGCAACCCAAATACGGAATCTTGGTGTTACTATGGATTCCAAACTACCATATACACCCCACTTAGAATCAGTAATAAAAAAGGCTTATAAACAATTGTTTATAAGCCTTTTTACCTAATTAGGTTTTATTCTGCGTGTAGGGAAACCGTTTAAAGATAATGTTACTTATAAAATTTTATCTAGCCGATTTCCTAGCACACGAGATCGACCTCCAGTCTCGCTTTGGCATGATACCCGGGCTGTTATTCGCTAAGCGTTAAAGCGGCTCACCCCGCCGGTCGCCCGTCACGAAACTAGACCTCTACCTACGCTTGGTTACTACGCATCGCGGTGTCAAGATATATTTGTGGGTGAGCGTTGAGGTGAGCATAAAACAAGTTACAGAATAGGGGGGCTGAGCCGACTACTGCGTCGCACGCGATACATAGTCGGCGGGCCAGGGACAATGTGCATGTTGTCGCTGAAAATCGCTTCAATTGCAATTCAAATAAAAATCACGGTCATTAACGTCATATCAACAGCGTCTGAAGTATTTTAACCTTTCTTCTCTTAATAGCAGAAGAAAAGTGCTTGACTTTATGTTTTTGTATAAGGTAGTAAACAGCAGAGGTATAAACTGGCCGGAATTATTTAAAAATATTCAAATAACTATTCCAAACAGGCTACCTCGCAAGGGTACCTACAAGCTGTTTAGGGATACATTCAAAAGAACAAAATTGGGCAGTAACTCGCCAATCTCAAG
Source organism: Epinotia bilunana (assembly GCA_947049275.1). Lineage (NCBI taxonomy): Eukaryota > Metazoa > Arthropoda > Insecta > Lepidoptera > Tortricidae > Epinotia > Epinotia bilunana. The sequence continues at coordinate 27,718,396 of OX346256.1, forward strand.
AATGGCACGGCTATACAACCATATTCCGGACTCCAGAGGTATTGATATCTTCCACGATACTAAAAGTAAATTCAAATTATCTCATAATATCTTATATCACTGGAGTTTGGTGGGTGGTTGCCATTTTGCTAAAATAATCAATATAATATACTAGCTTCCGCCCGCGACTTCGTCTGCGTGGACCCGGGATAAAAAACTATCCTATATTTGAATCCAGGTTATAAACTATCTTCGTGCAAAATTTCATCTAAATCGGTTGAGCCGTTTAAGCGTGATTGAGTAACAAACATCCAAACATCTAAACATCCAAACTTTCTCATTTATAATATTAGTAGGATTTAACTCCTCCAATTTACAAACATTCTACTTTTTATAGGCGAAAATTTAAATTTAGCTACCTACTTAAAATTTTAATTTAAATGTACCAACTTGGTACATTTAAATTTACATTTTAAGTAGGTTGGTACTACCAACCTACTTAAATGTTTTACTATTATCTGAAAATCTGAATCTTCATTCTTGTAGTTTAAGTTTTTTTTTCGTTACTCTTGATTTAACACATCTGCGAGCTGTGGTCACCTATAAGTGGCTAAGCATCTTACTTAGATTTTTTTTATATTTAAGCCAATTGTATTATTTAGATATGTTATCCGTTGGTGGTCCTTAAATAAATAAATATATGTAATAATTATAAGTACCTACCTGAAATAACTTCCGTTTTATGTAAGAAGAGAGCACGTAATGCTGTTTCTCACCGAACAAGTCGCTTAATCTTTGTTCTTATCAATGTCCTGTGGCTTGAATATGTCATGCTCGCTTAAAGGGCTTTGCTTAAGGTGGCGTAGTTGATCGGGTCGCCAACTTCCCTAAAATATGGTTGAGGGAAGCGATGGCTGAGATATTTGTCATACTCGTGATCGGGTGCTGTTTGTGGAGCCCGGACTGTTCATGCTTGCAAGGGCATAGTACTTAAATACTAGTGTTGTTATTATTATTATCGTATTGACGAGAGACATCATTCTGATCTTGATACGTATTATTGTTATTGACCCTGTATATCTCTGACACACATTAATGTTCCTTTTTTTTGTTTTGTTTTGACGCTTAGACATCTCTACGAACATTAGAATAATTATTAATTATATTTGGACGCTCAGAGACCTTATACATCTCTGAAATACTGAATTTAACTTCTTGTTAATGCTGATACAGACCTTATATCGAATGTAATGGTCATATTTTGCAATTTTGTTTTGTTTTCATTGACTTAGTGACATTTAGTTAACCGTTTATATCGGTCCTTAATCTGCAAATTTTAAATTGTGTAAGATTATTATTATTGTATTTTCAATTACCATTTGACATGTAAAGGTGCCCTTGTGGCCTATTTGCAGAATAAATAATTGATTTTTTGATTGATTGATTTTTTTGATCAATTTCGCATACCCTCTTGGGCTTATTTGGAAACCCGTCGCCGATACAATTGGTTTTAACACAGGAATAAGCAAAATTTGTGCGTTGCCAAATAAGTTTACTAAGCATAAGCACGAAATGTTGGCTCACGTCATGCGGGTTTTCCACCCACTCGGAATTCTGGCGCCAGTAGTAGTGACACGCCGTATTATGTTCCAGAACGCATGGCGTAAGGGGGCGAGGAGCTCTCGCAGAATGACAGTGCGGCGTGGAGACATTGGTTTGAAGATTTATTTGCCGCTTCCCGATTGCAGATCCCACGCTGCTACTGTCCTGGCGAGTTAAAAGTAGATAAGTGCGAACTTCACCTTTTCTGTGACGCAAGGGAGTCTGCCTTTTCTGCAGTCGCATATTGGCGTTTTATGATGGAAAACGGTGACGTGAAGCTGGCGCTTACATGTAGTAAGGTTCGCGTAGCTCCTCTAAAGCCAATTTCCATAAATCGTTTGGAGCTTCAAGGCGCTTTGGTTGCAGCTCGCCTCGCCGCCCCCATTTGTGAAGCCCACAGACTCAAACCTGTCAAACGCATATTCTGGTGCGACTTTATATGACGGTTTTGGGTTGGCTCCGAAGCGAGACGCGTCTGTTCAAGTCGTTTGTGCTACATAGAGTAGGCGAGATTGTAGAGATAACTGACGTCAAGGAATAGCGCTGGGTGCCAAGTCATTTAACGTTGCGGACGATGCAACTCGCCTCAAGCGCATCACGTTGTCTCCTGGATCACGCGGGACATTAGGGCCTGAATTTTTGTTCTCTTCGGAGTGGTCCAGTGAGCCCTGCGCACCTGAGTATTCAGGGTTAGAAGAGAGCAAACACGCAGTGCTTCCCGACTTAGTTCACCTTATTAATGACGTTGCCAGCCCAGCATGAGCCAGTTTCAGCCGATCCTGAGCGTTTTAGCTCTTGGCTCAGACTGGTGCGTGCAACTGCATCTGTGCATAAGTATCTCACATTACTGCAAATTCGTAGTATACTACGAAGTGGCTTATGTGTAGATAATTTAGTTCGATTAGAGAAAGGGCACGCCAATACAGAGACTGTGGTGAATGAGCTCCGACAAGATTACCACTTATTGAGCCTGAGAAGTACCGTCCGCGCAATCGCCTTTCACTGCCAGTAAGATAAAGATAAAGATAAAAATCATTTATTCAAGTAGGATTTAATAATCACTTTTGCATCGTCAAAGATTATGCATTGTATCTATATATCCGTTTTTATCACCAATATTACCATTCAGTTACACAAACACATACACATTTCTTTGTTAAAATAATTAATATGTCACCTAATTCTAAGTAATTCAATGTATGTCTGTTTCAATTATTATCAAGGTCTTTATGTAGCCCTATACGTCATCTTTATCATTAAAAAAACTCTTCAACGGTATAATATGCCTTTTTCAGTAGGAAAGTCTTTAAATATGTTTTTACCCCAGGAGAGGGTAACTTTAGTGCTTCCTGTTCATACGTAGAACAGCGCCATCTAGGTAATTACGGATGAACCCGAATCCTAGATCGCTTGTCATGCACATCGATCATTATTCATTAGAGCTTCATGAGACCTAGTTGGTTCACAGTGCCACCTGAAGGGGGCGCTGTTCTCAATATAGGAATATTGTTAGCATGTAGATCATTATTCATAATTCACTTTTCTAATATACACGATACGAAACGGTCGAAGTCTCTCTCTGCACCTCCCAACAAGAAACCCGGTCCATCCACGTGGCATCATATTGGTGACCCCATCCTGAAGAAGATACTCTTCATTCGAAGATACAAGGAGATTACTGGCGAGGCACGCGAGTATTATAGACAACAAACGAGAAAATATACCGGAGCAGTTGTGAACCGGTGAGCAGCCATTCCGCTATTCTGTTTCGGCGTGGTGGATCAAGGGGTTCCCACCAGCAAGGAAATCGTCCTGTGCACGAAGATTTCAATCTATATTGTTGGAAATGGTCGGCGGATACCTATCATCAAGAAGAGTTGAGAAGAGAACAGGAGAGACTACGAGTAGGTCTCTATTACCAAGTAAGTGGCTGGCAATTAGTATAAAGGGCTAATATTCGAAATTCCTTCATCTTTCACATTTCTTGCATAACCTAACGGTTCAGTTTAATAGCTTCCTATTGATATTAATTCTGTTTCATTATGTCTTCTTCCGCTGCAGCGGGTTGTCAGACAAGGGGATGTTATTTCCCCGAAACTGTTCACCGCTGCACTGGAGGACGTGTTCAAGACTCTAGACTGGAGAAGGCTAGGCATCAACATCAACGGCGAGTACATCACTCACCTTCGGTTTGCTGACGATATAGTAGTCTTGGCTGAGACCATGGAGGACTTAAGCACGATGCTCGATGACCTCAGTAAAGCCTCCGAGCGAGTTGGTCTAAGGATGAACATGGATAAGACAAAGATCATGTCAAACCTCCATGTAGTACCAACCCCCATTTCAATCGGACACTTTACGCTCGAAGTTGTAGACGATTATATATACCTTGGACAGACTATTCAGTTAGGTAGGTCCAACTTTGAGAAAGAGGTCAATCGTCGAATCCGACTCGGCTGGGCAGCATTCGGGAGGCTACGGCACATCTTTTCGTCCAATATTCCGCAGTGTCTCAAGACGAGAGTCTTTGACCAGTGTGTATTGCCAGTGATGACGTATGGCACGGAAACGTGGTCGCTTACTATGGGCCTCATAAGAAGGCTCAAAGTCACCCAAAGGGCAATGGAGATGGCTATGTTGGGAGTTTCCCTGTGCGATCGCATCAGAAATGAGGCTATCCGCAGCAGAACCAAGGTAACCGATATAGCCCTCCGAATCGCTAAACTTAAGTGGCAGTGGGCGGGGCACATTGCACGTAGAACCGATGGCCGTTGGGGCGGAAAGGTTCTCGAAGACGCAGCGTGGGTAGGCCCCCCACAAGGTGGACTGATGACCTGGTAAAGGTCGCGGGAGTCCGCTGGATGCGGATGGCGCAGGACCGGTCATTGTGGCACTTTTTGGGGGGAGGCCTATGTCCAGCAGTCTTTCGGCTGATATGATGATGATGTCTTCTTCTGATACGGGGAGTGATTCCACGGTTGTATGTGATAAAAAACTGAAAGCTTTAATAAAATAAAGAGGTGTAGTTAAAGGGATGTTAACCTTGTTCAAGAAATATATCTCTAAACTAAAGTTTGATTCCTTGACCGCTGAACAATTAATCGATTTAGATCTGCGTACGTCTAGAATAACAAGTGTTTTCAAGGAGTTCGAAATTATCCAAGATTAAATCGAGACACTTAGTGAAAACACTTATTTCAACTGTGTATCTTTAAGTAAGCGATATCTAGCACAGGTGGCAGGTCCAGGGGCAGGGTCTTCCGGAGGCAATGATGGCGCGGTCGGCGAGCCACGGAGCATGAGTCTATTAAATACCCAGATATATCTTTACCCTTTTGATGGACAGACTACGGACTGGATTGAGTTCCGAGACACTTTCGATGCACTCGTAAATCAAACCAGTCTTAAACCTATTCAAAAATTTAAATACCTAAAAAGCAGTCTAGAAAATAGTGCACTGGAAGTGGTCAGCTCGTTAGAATATGCCGAAGAAAGTCATGCAATAGCATGGCAGTTATTGTGTGAGAGATATAATAGTCCCAAGACACTCGTCTATACCCATTTGAGAGCTCTGTTTCACATTGATACATTGCCTACTACAGCCATCGCCCTAAGATCATTAAATAATAATATTTCGAAGCATTTGCGAATACTCAGATCACTAAAGGTTCCAACAGACGACTGGGATTTGCTTATTGAGTTCTAAACTCGAAAAACCACTGCAAAACAAATGGGAGGAAAGAATTAATTCCCGTGAATTGCCAACGTTACAGGACTTCAAGACGTTTTTACGAACACAAGCCGACCTTAAGGAGGCAGTGAGTCACACCGAGCCCGCAAAGCCCGATTGCCGCGAGCTCCCGCCGAGGAAGGCGATGGTAACCACGTGCCCTCCACGCCATACCAAGAGTAAGGTAACACCTAAATATACTACCTACCGTAGCCAATGTCCCAATTGCAAGGAAACGCATTTTATAAACCAATGTCCAAAGTTTATGGCCTTGAATGCGGTGTCACGCATTCGCGTTGTAAAAAGGCTAGGCCTTTGTTTAAATTGTCTAGGCTCGAACCATATACTACCTAACTGTCGTGCTTTTACACATCGCACAAAACGACACAACTGAATCGAACCCGCGACAATCAACGCTCCATAACATGATCGAACCCAATACGTCTATGGAGTCCCAGTCGATCAATTTAATAGCAAAACAAAAACAATCAAACTCATTATGCCAGCACGAAGGCAACTCACTCACGTTAACCCAAAATAAAAGTGTTATACTGTCCACAGCTCGAGTAAAGGTGTTTGATAAGAACAACCAACCAATTATATTGCAAGCATTACTAGACTCAGGTTCTCATTCAAATTTTTTGACAGCAAACGCATACAAAAAATTAAATTTACCAACGCAAAAAATTTACTTAGAAATTTTTGGATTTAACGAGAACATAACCAAAATAAATCAATTATGTAACCTAACCATCTGGTCTCACGATGACTCGTTCTCAACCAATTTATCCTGTTTCATTGTACCTAAAATATGTTACTTACCTACATATGCAGTAGACGCTCAACAGTTCAACATACCTAAACGATTCCAATTAGCAGACGAATTATTTTACCAAGGTGGGGAGATTGATCTAATTCTGGGGGCTGAACAATATTATCAGCTTCTCTGCATAGGTCAGTTTCGATTAGGTGATGACCTGCCGATCCTTCAAAGGACGAGACTTGGCTATGTGGTGTCAGGCCCGTACACAACCAACAAGTCACAGAAAATAAGATGCAATCTTATCCAAACTAAGGCGCTTCACACATTCTGGAATTCAGACGAATGCCATTCCTTAACTACTTTATCAGATGATGACAACATGAAGTGCGAGAAAATATTCGATGAGCACTCCAGAACCTCTGATGGTAATTTTGTAGTAAACATCCCATTCAAGGAGCCGGCAGCAGGGTTAGGCAAGTCGCGGCCTATAGTTTACCAAAGATTTAAAACATTAGAGTCAAAGTTTTCTCGAGACACCGAATATAAAAAAAATATGTTCAATTCATGACGGAATTTGAAGATGCAGGCCATATGGTCCAGATAAACAACACTGAAAATTTTAATTTTTTGCTACATTTGGCAATATTAACCCCCCACAAACTGACAACTCCATTAAGAGTTGTCATGGACGCCTCATTTAGAACAAGTAATGGGAAGTCTCTAAATGACATTCAGCATAAAGGTGCAATGAACCAAGATGACTTAGTAAATATATTGCTAAGATTCAGAAAAAATAAATACGTAATCAGTGCAGACATCGAGCGTATGTACAGAATGATATATATTAATCCTAACCAACGACATGTACAATGCATTTTGTAGCGAAAAAACCCTACGGAACCTTTACTTACCTATGCACTCACTACACTCAGTTTTGGCTTAAAATGTGCACCCCACATAGCTACTCGATGCCTGAAGCAGCTCGCGCAAGAAAACCAAAACCATTTTCCAGAAGCAGCGGCAGCGATACGGGACAGCTTTTACATGGACGACCTGCTCCACGGGGGCGACGACGAGCACCAAGTAGAAAAAACGGCTGTTCATATCCAGCAGATCTTGCGCGGGGCAAACTTTCACCTTCGAAAATGGAAGTCAAACTCCGAAAAAATATTAAAAGCCATAAGTAATACCAAACACACGCACACCGTCACATCCCCCACTTCACTCTCACACGACACCCACAAAGTGTTAGGACTCGCGTGGTGTAGTACTAGTAATGATTTAATGTACCAATTTAAAGATGAAACAGTGTCAAAGCCTTTAACCAAGAGAAAGATTTTATCCTTAGCCTCAGCGATATTTGATCCTCTAGGATTATTAAACCCTACTTTAGTTATTACCAAGGTCATTATAAAAAGATTATGGCAAAATCATTTGAATTGGGATCAACCTTTATCAACCGAAATTACAAACGAATGGGAATCATTCTATAAGAAGTTGTTTACACTCAACTCGTTACGAATACCTAGGTATGCGCTTATCAATGATTATGTAACATTGCAGCTGCACGGATTCTCGGATAGTTCATTAACTGCATACGGGTGCACTATTTACATACGCACAATAGATGTGCGCGGAAATGTATTAACGCGATTATTATGCTCTAAGACGAGAATAGCGCGCAATGAAACCATACCGAAATTAGAATTACGAGCTGCAACATTGCTTGTGCAGTTATATATAAAAGTAAATAAAGCATTAAAGTGTAAATTTACGAATCAATTTTTTTGGTGCGACTCGAATGTAGCTCTGGCATGGATAAAATCGCAGCAACCAAATAATCTTAAATGTTTTATAAAAAATCGAGTAATTGAAATACAAAGTTCAACCGACCCTGGCGATTGGCACTGGATCTCTTCGAGTGACAACCCTGCGGACCTACTAACTAGGGGACTGCACGCGGATAAGTTAGTGGACTGCGCGCTCTGGTGGAAGGGACCTTCGTGGTTAGAAAAACTATGAAAGTGAAAAACTATACGTGGCTAAAAAATCCCACGATGTATTCACCAAACTATGAGTCAGTCGACACTTTTTGTAACGTAACTACGAATGTAGAACCAAACCTATTAGCAGAATCATTTCAAAGATGGACAGATGTAAACAAATTGATCAATTGTGTTGCATTTATATTTAGATTCGTAAACAATAGTTTAAACAAGAACAGAAAAAACGGTGGTCCATTTGCGGTTGACGAATTAAATTATGCCTTAAATAAATTAATCGAAATTTCTCAAATCGAAATGTTTCAAACCGAATATAATTTACTTCAAAATAATAAGCCATTATTAAAGTCATCTAATCTATTGTCCTTAAATCCTTTTATGGAAAACAGACTGATAAGAGTAGGAGGTCGTTTGGGCCTCTCCGCTTACAGCTACGATAAGAAACATCCTATTATTCTATCACACAAACATATACTCACCAAGCTCATCACGAGCGACCAGCATATGAAACTACTGCACGCCTGACACCAGCTATTGTTGTCTGCGGTTCGAGAACGATTCTGGCCGATAAATGGTAAGAGTCTAGCAAATAAAATAGTACAAAAATGCGTGAGCTGCTTCAAGGCCAAACCAAGGTCACAAACTCCCATCATGGGTAATTTACCGCCTACGAGGGTTACACCCGCACCCCCATTTTTGTTTACGACATTGGATTACGGTGGTCCGTATACTGTCAGGGACAGGAGGGGACGTGGGTACAAAACTGACAAGTGTTATATTGCTGAAAATAGCAATATGTATATAATGTAATATATGTATGTAATAGCAAGTGTTATATTGCTGAATATAGCTTGTATGACGAAGAAGGCAGTTCACATCGAATTGATCTCAGGGCTACATTCCTCAGCATTTCTTTCGGCTTTTAGACGATTTATTGCCAGACGCGGTTGTCCAAAAGAAATGCTGTCGGACAACGCATCGACGTTTCATGGTGCGTGTAACGATTTGACAGAGATTTTCAATTTTTTAAACGAGCATTCAAATGAACTGACAACTTCTTGTGCAAGGGACAGAATACAGTGGAAGTTTCTCCCCCCTTACGCTCCCCATATGGGAGGGCTGCACGAGGCTTCTATAAAACGGTGTAAGTTCCATTTAAAAAGAGTATTAGGTCAAGCACTTTTAGCTTATAAAGAATTTTCAACAATACTTGTACAAGTTGAAGGAATTTTAAATTCTCGCCCGTTATGTCCTATTCCAAATTCAAATACCGATGAGGTAACTTGTTTAACGCCAGCTCACTTCTTGATTTCTAGAGCACCTTATTCAATACCCGACTACGACTATAAGGATGTACCTACAAACAGACTCACTTTGTACCAACAATTGCAGCAACTGAAACAAGATTTTTGGAACCGATGGTCACGAGACTACGTAGGCCTGTTGCAGGAACGAACAAAATGGAGAAGTTCCAAGGGTGGCGCTCTTCGCGAGGGCGCCGTGGTGCTGGTGCGGGAGGAGTGGCTGCCGCCCTGCTTGTGGAGGCTGGGGCGCATCGTCGGCTGCTGTCCGGGTCGCGACAACGTCACGAGGGTCGCCGAGATCCGAACAGCGAGAGGAATCATCAAGCGGTCGTTCAACAATATCTGCCCGCTACCGATTAACGCGATAGATCCATAAGTTAATACCAACTAGTTATATTGGATATCACCTAGCATAGAATACCTATACTTAATGTTATTTAAGTTTCCTACTTATGTTAATTAAAAGTTTTAAGACCTTAAGACCTCTGTCCAGGATGTGCGCAATCAGCCGGTTGCAGAAAAGACTACTTACGCGAGCATGATTAAAGCATAGAACAAATTAATTCGTCCAACCAACCTAAGCTCTCTGGCTGTCTTCCCGGCAGACAAAGAAAAAAGTAGCGAGGACACAAGAAACTTAGTCCAACAGATTATTAAGCCCGAAGAGCTAAATCTACAAATTCGTGGAATGCGGAAAACAAAAAACGGCGGCGTTATTATTAGTACTGCCAGTGAGGAGGACATCAAGAAATTGAAAGCGTCCGATAAATTTACCACGTCGGGTCTGTCCGTTTCTGACCCCGTTAAAAGAAAGCCGAGGGTCATTATTTATGGGCTCCCTAAGGAACTTACTGAGAAGGAATTCTTTGAACAGATGTACGTCCAGAATATTGCTCCCAAATTCCCTCAAATGTCTCGCGAGTCCTTTCACAGTGCAACGAAATTGAGCCATAAATCTGGTAAAAAGGATGGCCAGACCTGCAACTTTGTTGTTGAAGTTATGCCCACTTTACGCAAAGCTCTAATTAACCAGGAACGCGTTTTTCTAAACTGGTCGTCTTATCCCATCAAAGACTTCACCCTTGTATCCCGATACTTCAACTGCCAGCAATATGGACACTCCGCCAAATTCTGCCGAGAAAAGGAACCTACTTGTGGTCACTGTGGTCAGGTGGGCCACGCCATGAAGGACTGTACAAAGAAAGAAGCGGCCCCCATCTGTGCGACATGTCAGCGATACAAAAAACCAAGTGCTCACAAAACAGGAGATGAACAGTGCCCTGCCCGCGTTTATGCCGTAACTAGCTATATCAATTCAACCGATTATGAGGGCGCCTAAGAGCGCCACAGTAAGGTACTGTATTTTAGCACTTCTCTTAAATAATAGTTATGGACAGCTTATTAAGTAATGATTTAGATAATTTAATTGTATCGAACTCGAGATCATGCGATGTTGAAGATTGTAAATACCAAATCTCAAAAATAAAAAATCCGTTAATTATTCTGTCTCAAAATATACGTAGCATAAATCGTAACATGGATGGTTTAAGAGTCCTATTGCAAAGGCTTGAATGTAACTGCGACATTATAATATTAACTTAGTGTTGGATAAAAAATAAAGATGCATATCTTCCTGATATAGACGGGTATAATATTTATAGCACCAAATTCGCTACTAACCAAAATGGTGGAATTGTAATATATTCTAAGTCGAACATGCATATCTCTGCCGAAGAACCAACAACACAAGATTGCGATTGTCTCATCCTTAGACTGGGCAGTGGCACCGTCATCGTCGCCATTTACAGGTCACCCTCCATCCACAACTTAGATAACTTTCTTAACTCATTAGATATAATATTAAAAAAACACTGTATATAAAAACATAATTTTGGTAGGTGACATTAATATTAACATACTAGAGGATAGTCAGGACTTTAGACGTCACGCTTATCTTAATTTTTGCTCTTTTCACGGCCTATTACCTGCACACACGCTACCCACGCACCAGAGTGGTTCATGCCTAGATCATATCTTTATCAAAAGTGATTTGCCATCTACAACTTTGGTTACTAACTCTACACTAACTGATCACCACTCTCTTTTACATGCCCTAGAGCTCAAGCCCCCTAAAACAGAATCGATCCAGATTTCAAGTAGGATAAACTATACCAACTTAGAGTATGACTTAACAAACATTGTACTTGACACCATTTACACCTCAGCTGATGTAAACAAATCACTTTTTTATTTTGTTGGCTGCATTCAAAATGCTATCATAGCAAACACGACTAAAATCACGTTACCAAGAAGCAAAAGGAACATAAAACCATGGATTACTCCTGGTCTAATTCGTTGCATGAGACACAGAGACAAGCTGCATTTGCGATCAAAGCAATTTCCTGATAATCTAGAATTAACAATTATTTACAAAAGGTACCGAAATTTTTGCAATAATATATTAAAAAAATTAAAACATCAATTTGAAAGAGCCGAGCTTGAGAAGAATAGCAAAGACAGCAAAAAAGTATGGAAATTTATAAAAAATATCACGTACTCGAACGCTAAACGTGACTCCAATTCTGATATATTAAAATCGCACACCAATCCGGAAATGGCAGTAAATATGGCAAATAGTTACTTCGCTAACGTCGGCAAAAATCTTGCAAGTAATATCGTAAATAAAGATGTCAGAATTAACACTAGACGTGCACAAATGACTCAGGCAAGTGTCGACTCATTTGTTTTGTATAACATAGACGAACACGAGGTAGAATCGCTGATAGGCAGTTTAAAAGAGGACTGCGCTGTCGGCTGCGACAATATCTCGAGTAGTATTCTAAAACGATTTAAGCAAATTTTTGTCAAGCCCTTAACGCACATTTTCCAGCAGTGTCTGGATGAAGGTATTTTCCCTAACATCTTAAAAAAAGCCATTGTGATTCCTATCCACAAGTCCAGTGACAAAGATAACATTAATAATTATAGGCCTATCTCCATACTTCCAGCTTTATCTAAAATACTAGAAAAAATTATGAATAAACGGCTGATTAATTACCTTGAACGCAATCGAATACTCTCTGACCACCAATTTGGCTTTAGAGCGCAAAAGTCGACAAATGATGCAGTTTTTGGCCTTACTGATTATGTAACCTCTAATTTGGACCAAAGACAGAAAGCTTTAGCTATCTTCCTCGACCTTGCTAAGGCTTTTGATTCGGTGTCTGTCCCAATATTACTTAGCAAGCTGGAGCAGATAGGAATCAGGGACAAGCAGCTATGTTTGTTCAAGGATTACCTCAGCAACCGCTTGCAGTGTGTTAAGGTTGCCAACTACATAAGTGCAGACCTCATGGTCGATTTTGGAGTCCCCCAGGGTAGCATTCTGGGCCCGACCCTGTTTCTCATTTTCATTAATGACCTGTGTGACCTTCAATTGAACCATGGCTCTCTAATATCATATGCCGATGATACAGTGCTATTGTTCTCGGGTAGTAGTTGGGCGGATGTATACGACTATGCTCAGATAGGTTTCTGTAAAGTTACTAATTGGCTAAAGCGCAATTTACTTACCCTCAATGCTGAAAAAACTAAATACATGGCTTTTTCCATGAGAAGATCTGTGCAACCAGCACACAATGACACAATCCGTGCGCACCATTGCTTTCTAGCTAACCAACAGGTATGTAATACGTGTCCTGCTCTATCAAAGGTTGATACCATAAAATATCTTGGCATAATAATTGATTCGAACCTGAATTTCCGAAGCCACATAGACGTTCTTGCGGCTAGAGTACGTAAACTTATTTTTGTCTTTAAAAAGCTAAGAAGTGTTGCTAACAAAGAACTGATAGATCGGATATATTCGGCTTTGTGTCAATCTATACTAACATACTGTATAACTTCGTGGGGTGGAGCTGCGAAGACCATTCTATTGACACTTGAACGTGCTCAAAGAGCCATTTTGAAAGTGGCTACCTTCCGTCCGTTTTATTTTCCGACCACGGAATTGTACCAATCATGTAAAGTACTAACAGTTCGACAACTATTCATCAGGAGCGTAATTCTAAAACAGCACAAGTTGACTTGCTACAACCCTAATAGGCACACCAAAAGACGGTTGGATATAATTTTTAAGCAATTTCGCACTAAACACGCTTTTACGCACAGTTTCTTCTCTTTCCTGGGCCCTTTTCTTTATAATAAAATAAATAAACAATGCTCCGTGTACGATCAAAATAGCAAAGTATGCCAAACTAAAGTTACAGCATGGTTGCTAACCCTGACCTACGACGAGACAGAAAATTTGCTTACTATAGTGAAATAGTTCTGCAATCGCAAGCATGCTTTTGTTAAATATAGTTTTGTAATTCTTGACGCGAGGTAACAAATGTTTAGACAAGACAATATATATGTAAAACAAAGACCATTTATGCCTAAAACACAGATTACAACTGTAACCTAGTTTAGGCAAAAAACTTGTATATTGGTCCCCTAAGACCATTTCTTTTCAGACGCATTGGCGTATTAATATTGTATACGAATAATCCTGTTAGATATAAGTTTTGTTGTTAATAACTTAATTAGATTATATCCACTTATTGTACTACTTTTTGGTAAATAAATAAAAATAAATAAAATAAATAAATAAATCTTAAGTAAAAACAAACTGTTTGGTACCTACTTACTTGCAATACTTACCTCCTATTTAATTTTAGCCTAGCTCATTTAGCCTTTCTTAATAAAATCATAAGCACCAAACAGTTTGTACCTATATAGTAGCTTCTTTCAACGTAAAACATGAATAAGTAAGTTGTAATTGTAACTCGAACATATACTCGTATATAATTATCTACGTAGGTACCTTTAGAAACTATAATCATGAGTTGAAAGAGGTATACATCGACGTACCGCTGTGCCGAACTGAGACGACGCAAGTGCATACACAAAACTATGCATTCGCGTCCTTTCTGAACGGGGCTATAGGTCTATTGTACTATATTTATTGTATTGCACAAATAACTCCTTTGCCCGGGAGCATGTTCATACGTAGAACAGCGCCATCTAGGTGATTACGGATGAACCCGAATCCTAGATCGCTTGTCATGCACAGCGATCATTATTCATTAGAGCTTCATGAGACCTAGTTGGTTCACAGTGCCACCTGAAGGGGGCGCTGTTCTCAATATAGGAATATTGTTAGCATGTAGATCATTATTCATAATTCACTTTTCTAATATACACGATACGAAACGGTCGAAGTCTCTCTCTGCACCTCCCAACAAGAAACCCGGTCCATCCACGTGGCATCACTTCCTTGGGTCGTTTATTATAGAAATGAATGCATTGACCCAAAAAGGATTTACTGACTTTCCTAACCCGAAATTTGGTTATTGCAATTTTGTGTTTATGCCTCGCACTGCATTTTACGGAACGTGTCTACATTTTTTAGAGCATACATAATGGTATCATAAATGTACTGTGATGCCATTGTTAAAATATTTATGTTTTTGAAATGTTCTCTCAGTGATACATGTGAGCCCTTATTGCATATCGACCGTATTGCTCGTTTTTGCAAAACGAAGATGGTTTGTATATCAGCAGCTTTGCCCCTAAGTAACATTCCGTATGCCATTACGCTGTGGAAGTAGTTTTGCCGCATTCGACGAGCCGTGAACTTCCGGCCACCAACAGGAGACTTACCCGAGGCACGTTTGGGACACCACAAAGGCGCTCCTTTTTATGGGCGGAACTTGGGAAAGACTGGTGAAGAGCGTTAAAGTAGCTCTCAAGGTGACACTCACAGAACGTGCCCTATCGGACGAGGTGCTTCGCACGCTTCTGGCAGAAGCTCTGGCGCTTGTCAACTCGCGCCCACTCACCCATGTCACCGTGGATCACAACAGCGAAGAAGCGCTTACTCCCACGCACTTTCTTTTGGCTGCGTCTTCAGGCCGTCCGATACCAGCCACGTTATCTGACTCAGATTTTGCCTGGAGAAGCAGCTGGTGCAAGGCCGTTCGATTGGCAGACCATTTTTGGCAGCGATGGGTTAAAGAATACCTGCCAACACTCATCCCAAGACGCGGGCGTGGAGTAGCTCCTGAGGTGGCCGTCGGCGACGTGGTGTTGATCGCAGATCCAAACTCGCCTAGAGGCGCCTGAATAGAATAGAATAGAATTATTTTATTTGCCAGAATACTTATAAACGTATACAGGGTGTTGAGGTACAGCAGTACAGTATTCAGTCGGTGAACGACATGCAAAAATTATACAGGATTAAAATAATTATCATATCGCGTGCAATGTCTTAAGCAATATAATTTATTAATTTAAAAATAATTGAATAGTAATGTCAATGTATTTCAATAACACAAAAAAACCATTATCAAAACCTATTTAATTTGTCCTAATATTAAAGTCTAAAAATTCTTGAATACTATAAATTTTCCTTCAACCAATTACTGATTTCTGTTACAAAATTATTATATTCCATTTTTCTCATATCGGCGGGAAGGTTGTTGTATACTACAATGCACATATTATAAGCGTCCTTACGATAGATCCCACTGCGACAAGGAGGTTGGTACATAGATCCTTGTATTAAGATCGCTGCTTAGCTACAAAGACATCGGCCCTGCTTCTAAAAAGTTCAGGATGTTTTTTGACAAACAAGCATTCTTTTTTTATGTACATACAGGGTAGCGGTAGAATATTAAGTTTTTTTTAAAAGTGGCTTGCAGCTGTCTGTGGCTGAGATGTTAGCTATTGCACGAATGCACTTTTTTGTCTTACAAACGCCCGAATTACATCGACTGAATTTCCCCAGAACAAGAGCCCATAGATTAACAATGATGATGCATAACCATGATACGCTGTGATGGCAGCTTCGACGGAAACAGTTATTCTAAGTTTTCTT
The DNA here is from genome assembly GCA_947049275.1 of Epinotia bilunana. NCBI lineage: Eukaryota > Metazoa > Arthropoda > Insecta > Lepidoptera > Tortricidae > Epinotia > Epinotia bilunana. The sequence continues at coordinate 27,734,696 of OX346256.1, forward strand.
ATTGCAAATATAAAACTGTCTAACTTGGAGCAAACATAGTCAACATGTAGTTTCCAATTCAGATGATAGCCAATACGTAAACCTAAGAATGTTGTGTCATTACAATTAGTTAAGTCAGTATTATTAAAATTAACACATATTGGTCTAGTCTGAGCATTGTATGATTGAAACTGAATAAAAAGAGTTTTACTAAGGTTTATATTAAGGTTATTACTACTTGTCCACAGGTTTATATCAGCTAATGCTTTATTTATGCTTTCCTCGTATGAAGAAAAATCATTGCCTTTTACCATCGCAGTCGTATCATCTGCAAATAAAACGCATTTTTCACTGGTTGCTTGAGGAAGATCGTTGACAAATTATAAACAGCAACGGGCCAAGGTTACTCCCTCGAGGCACTCCCCATTGGTTTTCACGACAATTAGAAAGAAAATCCTAACAAGATTTTTCCCAACCTTCACTATTTTTGAGATCTCCGTGCGTTGCTTTCTACCTCCCAGGTAAGTTCTGAACCATTCAAGTGATGAACCCCTGACGCCATAGTTTTCCAATTTCCTTAATAGTATATGATGATACTATCAAATGCCTTACTTAAATCTAGAAATATTCAGGTAACAGAAAGTTTATTATTTATAGCTTCTGTCACAAACTTAATAAAATGAAAGCAAGCTAATTCAGTCGAACGACATTTTCTAAAACCAAACTGGTCAGGTTGAAACAAATTCTGCTTGTCAAAAAAATCTGTTAGTCTGATGTACATGGCCTTTTCTAGGATCTTCGATAAAACTGAAACTAAAGTAATAGGCCTATAATTATTGAGGTTTCTACGATCGCCTTTTTTTGTACAGAGGCTTAATTTTTGATAGTTTCAATTGCTCCGGGAAAATACCTTCCTGAAATGACAGATTAATAATGTGGGACAAAGGATTACTCAAGTAAGGAGCGTTCAATTTAAGCAAATTCGTTGTGATATTGTCATAGCCACAGGATTTACTATTGTTCAACGACATAATTATCCTGTACACTTCACTTTCATCTACAGGCCTTAAAAACATAGAAGATGAGTTGTTAAAGCTGCAAGATAAATTAGATAATGCCCGAGTGTTACTTGCATCGTGATTTATAATGTCAATAAAATAATCATTAAATAAATTACAAATATCATATGGATTATTATAAACTAAGTCATTACATATTATATGGTCAAAATCATTAGTTATTATTGTTACATGTCATTGATGAAATAATATTCCAAGTGGCCGTACATTTATTTTTATTGGTGAGGATATGCTTATTATTAACGATCTTTTGTGACATGTAAATACACTTTCTCAAAATACCATTATAGGTTCTAAGTTGACATCTGTTTTTACTTTTGTTTTAAATTTATTAGTCTTACTTTCATATACAACTTACGTTTAGTATGACAAGATTTTTCTTATTCCCCTTGTTAACCACTTGATTTTATTTTGCCGGCTACTAACCTTGACCCTTACCAAAGGAAAACACAGTTCGAAGAAAAGGCATAAAAACTCGTAGAAGGAAGTGAAAGCACTATTAAAATCAGGAACATTCAAAACATCAGCAAAAGTTAGTGCAGAAATGCAATTGGAGAATTTGGTAATGTTTTCCTTACAGTAATCTCTCTTAGATTCAAACCAGTGAAAGCATTTTTTAATTTTCCGCACCTTTATGTCAATTGTCTGAGCTTTTTCATGGTCTGACAAACAAACATTATGTGTGTCTGCTTTAACATGCTTTATATTACTAGCAACTTGATCTAGACATGCATTGCCTCTAGTCAATATGCATCATAAAATCATAATTCTTGAATAGTCCATTAAGCTCTTTTGTGAACGGGTTCTCTTTTAAAACGTCAATGTTCCAGTCTCCACAAACTATAATTTTCTTTTTGTTATACTTTGAAGTTAAATTGAGAATATATATATATTCAACTTATGCATAAAAATACCAATGTGAGATTTTGTTTGTTCCGGTATTCTATAAATAACTACAACTATGAGATCTAATCCTACAATCTCAGTTCCACAGCATTCAAAGTAATTGTCAATTGCTAATCGAGGCTCGAACTTAATTGGTTTTACCTCTAATGATTTCCTGACTAGAATAGCAGTCCCACCTCTGCTGTAATTTCTAGAGTAGTATGCTACCAATTTAAAATTACAAAGTTTGACATTACTAATGCATTCCCGCTTTACGAAAGTTTCACTCAGACATACTACGTCAATTCCCCGGTTCCCACAATCAAATTCCTGTAAGGAAATTTGTAAAAGATCAATTTTTCCCAATAAACCACATATATTTTGATGTAGAATTCGTATATTACTAGTATGCAAATCTCCTCTATTTATACTAAAATTATTCACGAAAAAAAAAAAAAAGGATTATTAGCTTGGGAGTTATACTAATTACACAAGTAGAGGATGGGTCCGTTTGATTATCACAGCACGTTTCTGAAGCGGATGCCATGATACTCGTATCATCAACACGAAGAATTGAGATCAGGTCAGCGAGACCTTGTAGAATGTTTTGAATCCCGGAGCTCAAGATTTTCCCAGTCACCAGAGAAAATTCATCTAAAGTTAAGTTTAAGTTCGAGTCATACAAAAAGCCATAATTATACTTATGCATGGGCATGCATAAGTATAATTATGGCTTTTTGTATGACTTGGGCAAGTTGAGTAATATTTTGCGGGTACTGACCCGCAAAAAAACATCCGGATAACCTAGTTAAAAATACTGATTTTTAACTAGGTTATCCGGATGTTTTTTTGTCGCCACGGTGTTCGGACTGGTTTTATTTGTTATACACGGCAGACATGACCACTCTTTTTTGCTTTACATTGACATCAATTGGAAGAGCTTCGACGATCTTCCCGCACATTTCAAATCATAAACTGTTTGCACTTGGAGCATTTAAGGACATCTTTGTTATTTAAGCTTTCTTTACATTTGCTACACGCAGTCGACATCTTGTGCTTATGTAAGTTAAGGGTAGTTCTAGCGTTTCGTGCAAATCGGCGGAGTTTGGGGGATTTTTTTAAAATCTATTTTTTCCTATGATAATGATAAGAAATATGAAAAAGAAACACTTTAATATAATTTATTCTGAATTATACGCAAAATTGACCGAGATATTGGCAATTAAAATTTCTCAAAAGGAATGGTAATGAATTACCGAATATGGTAATGATATTAGATATTCTGGGAATGAAAATGCGATGTTGGTAATGAAGGATTAAGTAAAAAACCGATATTAGATTATTTTATTAATTTCGAAAATGCAAAGAAACCAACAAGGAACGCTATCGAGATCAATTAATCAGCCTTAGCATTTATTGTAAAAAAGAGTGAATTCTCTAATTCACACAAAATATTATACTTAGTATTATTTATAGTTGACAATAATTATTATTATATTGGCTGGTATAAATCGACATTAACTTACGTTTATGTTTGCTAAGACACATGTTTCTTTAGTCAATCATACATATTAGACTGCCAACAAAAATAAAAGTCTCTCTGTTTTATAAAATGTATAAAAATCTTTAAATATTTTGATAGTTATTGCGTATCACATACTAACAAAGTATTCATTAGTTGTAAATTTTTGCTCAAAACAAAATCATAAAAAAATATTTTTACAAGCGTACAGTTTATGGTCGGTGTCTTCTGAGCTTGATGAGATGGACTTGCGATTGGATTCTCTTGAAGAGCTAAAAAAAATGAGTGCCGACGGGTAATTAAATATGAATATAGGCATAAATAAGCTTAAGTGGCTTAAACCGGCTAATTTACCATATCATTGCAAAAAGAACATACAAACAAATTAATGAAAAAAAAAAACAATAGGCACACTTGCCAGCCAAGAGACATAAAAATACGGCAAATAGACGGATTAGTACACAAACGGCTATTTAATATTAATTCAATTTTGAATATACCTACTAAAAATGTATATGTAAATCATCTTAATCGCATCAGTACTCATAAAGAGTAACGGTTGAACACAGGGTTTCACAATTTAATACTAAAATTCATTACCATCGTTGTTTATTCATTACCATTCTTCTTATAGTGAATGGTAAATTATGGTAATGAAGAGAATGGTAATGAATTATCTTTAACCTTTTTAGATTTACTGTTCATAAACAAATGCAATCGCAGGTATATTCATTTAGTAAGTTTTCGAACTTAATTATCTACATTTAAGTATCCACAATGCATTGTGGATACTTAAATATAGATAAAACCCAAAAGCATTAATATCAAAATATAATAAATGGTAATGAAAAAAAACGTACCAAATCCAAATTTCCGCTACGAATTATTTTTTTACAAGAATTTGTCGATTAAGGCGGGGATCGCGGGCAGGGGGAACTATGTGTAGAATAACTTTTCGAGCTTCTGCAGTTTGATTTTGTGGTTGCCAATTTAAGTTATGGTAATGAAGTTTTTTTTGTACAAAAAATAATTTGGTACAGTGGAAGTAAATAACAATTATATATTACTTAAGACCTTCATAGTTTTACTCCTTAATAAGAACTTTAACCCTTTACGAGGATAAATGTAAAGTAGTGCTTGTAATAATTTAGTTATTCGGCATCAAATATATAATTTTTTGTTTTGAACGATGATGGTAATGAATTTTTGGGACGTTAATATTTTTATGTACATTTATATTGCAAAAATAAAAAGAATTTTAGGTGCAAAGTGTACCTAAGTACCTAACAGAACATCAAAATATTTGGTTTATTTAGCAGTAAATACATGCTTTTTTGTCTATGAACATGTGATTTGCACGAAATGGTAGAACTACCCTTAAAATCACGTAGAGTAACTATTACAGTAATTCAGTACTTTTGGAACGTATGCATTAACGCGTATGCGTATGCATTTTGCAACGTATTGCATGCAGCTATTTCAGAGAGTGTGTTCCGTAGACCGCAGTTTTGCGAGTTCATTTCGGACCGATATTTGACAACTGTACTCACTGACGTAACAGCGCGCGGCAAGCTTGCTCGGCCTTAAAAGTTGTAAAAATGCCTCTGATATGTGCCAATGCGTGAGCGCCAATTGGGTGGCGATAAGCTTAAGCTCCAAAGCGAGTTTGAATTTTTCAAGCGGTTGAATATTATAGCAAAATACTTATGACTATAACTCACTGTTCTTTTGATGATTGGCCGATATTTAATCACTATTTTGTCACATGATATCATCCGTGCATTATACTGTCGTTTTTTTGAAGGGCACATCTAATTAAACATTTTTAATGTTCGAAAATCCGAGAATTAATCAAATATACGTAGTGTCGATTGAAGGCGCTTAGGCGTTTTTTCATGCCTGGCCACGGGGACGAGTGACAGCAGTCTTTTCGGGCGCCCGACGCCGACGACGGCGTAATCCGGGGCTGATGTTCGCACCCATCAGGGCATCATGCGGCGGCCCCTCCATAAGCTGGTGAAGCTGCCCTTTTAGAAAAGGGGAGGAATGTGCACGACGCACCTCTTTGGAATCATTTTACCTTTTTATATTTTTTTGCATTAGTTGCGTATTTTTTTCTAGAATCTGTCAGTTATTGTCTTATCGTAGTCTGTTCTTTAGCTTCCTGGAGTAAAGTCATCTGAACCATGAACCAGTGCCTATTCTTTCCATAGTTCCACCAGTAACAATAGTTTTGATCGCAGCCACCTCGAATTTGCTTGTACTGTTTGGAAACCTTACCATGCAATTCATTTTGAAAGATAAGAAACGAATCAATTTTTTTTTGGTCAAAGCTCTTGATTTCAGAACTGGTCATACATATAGTAACTATAAGGACTCACTGAATTATCATAAACTCCAAATGCTCAGTGACCGTCGCGATTGTATAGACTGTCATGTTATTTAAAATTCTACATTAGGACTAGGGTTGCCAACCGTACTATATTATATAGTATTGTACTATATTTTGACTCTATGTACTATATACTGTTGAAGAAATATATAGAACGTGAAAATATAATATTTTGAGGGCCCTTACGAAGTGCTTCAAATTGTCGAGATTTTTTACTAAATAGCAACAATGCCCAGCCAAGTACTATACTTATTTACAAATATTTTTGTCGCTTTTTATGGAAAATAATATATCTCCCCCAAAAATAGTTGGCAACCCTAATTAGGATTCAAGCTCAAAACCCTTAATATGTGGGTCCCACCGTAACATTTACTTTACGATACGATAGACAGGTTAGTTATAGTTATAGTCGGGCTTCAACCACACCACCAGCGCGCAGCGGAGGCGGACGCGGCGCCGGTATTCTTGACGGAGGAACAGGTTTTACGACATTTGTTTGGGCGTTTATTTATATACGATTGAAATAAAAATGTGTCTTTCATAACAAAGGTTAGCAATATGGGGAAAGACTTTCGTGTTTAACTAATTAGTGAATTCAATTAATCCACCGCCTAAAAACATTCATGTTGACATTTGTATGGCTATTTTGGCCATACAAATGTCGAACGTGGCATACAAATGTCGATTCAAAACAAAATCAAGTAAAGCACGAAATCAATGGACATGGAAAGAATAAAACTGGCCTCGATTTAGGCACTGGTTCCGTGACACATTTGTTGTTTGCTACCTTACCTACTTACTATTTTTTAGGGTTCCGTACTCAAAGGGTAAAAACGGAACGTCTGTCACCAGGCTGTATCTCATGAACCGTGATAGTAAGACAGTTATTTCTGTTACCGCTTTAACAATAAATACCAGAAAACAGAACAAAATAAATAATTAATGGGTTTCCTTACAACAAACGTGATTTTTTGCCGTTTTTATAGATAACTAGCTTCCGCCCGCGACTTCGTCCGCGTGGACCCGGGATAAAAACTATCCTATATTTAAATCCAGGCTATAAACTATCTTCGTGCAAAATTTCATTCAAATCGGTTCAGCCGTTTAAGCGTGATTGAGTAACAAACATCCAAACATCTAAACTTTCGCATTTATAATATTAAGTAGGATGGTACGGAACCCTTCGTGCGCGAGTCCGATTCGCACTTGGCCGGTTCTTTGCTGTCGTTTTGCATACTACTGCTACCTTCTCTTAGACAGAATTAAATAATGTGTTTTCTAAGTGATTTTTAATATTTTGGATTATAACCACAGAATAAATAATATATGAAGGATCATCATAAACCATAACCCGGAGAAAGTACAAGTATATCGCAATAGTGAGTTTTTAGTATTGTACAAATATTTTAAGCTTTTTCAACAATTGTATGGCAAAATCGACATTTTGATGGCACTCCCCGTCATTTGTATGCCGCTATCGACATTTGGATGGCAGAATCGACATTTGTATGGCACTATATCGACTTTTGTATGGCACTGTCGACATTTCTATTGTGCTGACGACGGTGTTTTTAAATCATCAATATCAATATCTAGCTAACCATTAGAAGCAGAGTGGTGCCTCATGCACCATATTTTTTAATTTTAAAAACTCTACCTCATGTCGAAAATTGACTCAAAAATTACTTAGGTACACTTAGATTCATTTAAGAACTAAGTAAGTTAAACTTAAGTTGTTATTAAGGTTAATTAAAAACTCAAAATAATTACAAAAATATATACTTAGATATACTTACAATAGTTTAAGAGCTTAGTTATTAAACTAAGTAATAAAGGTTTATTATTTTTTGCTTTTCTGTTTTTTTTTTCGGCGGTTTAATTTTTTTGTTAAAAAGATTTTATTTTTCAATTTTCTGTGGCTTACTTTAGTTAGTTACTAACTTAATTACTAGTTACATGCAAATAAGGTATTACACAAACCTCACAATGAACGAGCTTTAGCAGAAATGCAGAGACTGAGAGGTCTACACACAAGAGACTGACAGGTCTAAAGCTCATTCATCGTGAGGTTTTTCACACGACAACACAACACACACACACACACACACGCACACACATACACACATGCGTAGTCATACCACGTATGTGTGTATGTGTATGTGTGTGCATGCATTTAAATCAGTAAGTTAACAATCAATCATCCACTGTTTTTCTACCCTTAGGGTTAAAATTTTTATTTAAAATTTATGTGGGACCAACTTCGAGGTATACCCTGTCTAATAAAAAAAGAATTATCAAAATCGGACTACTCTGTAAAAAGTTATGCGTGGTCATAAATAAAAAAAATATATATACGCGTTGACTTGAGAACCTCCTCCGTTTTTTTCGTCGGTTAAAAAGGTCGAAGTTTGTTTTGCACTTTTGTGTGCAATTGATGAACAAAAACAAAAAATTTTTTTAGCTAGGTTCCTTATATTCCGCACTAGTTAAGTCCCACAGGCACGGAAGGTCTCTATACAGTTCAATTAGTTCGGTAACCACGTCTCGTTCGCTCGCCGACGCCATTTTGAACCTAAACCTGCGCGACACGTCTACAATCGGTGCGTGCGGCGTGCGACTGTCATTCGCGTGTTTAAAACCAGCAGCTACATGGTTGTAAATCACCGTTTCTGCCAAATGGTTTGCCGAGCGCGCCTGCCAACTAAGGCCATGCGAAAGTTGGTTTGCAACCACTGGCTACATGGTTTACAACGGCTGTTTTTCTAACAAGGTCATGTGGAAGAAACCGCGGTTGTAAACCAGTAGCACATGCTTAAATTGTATGAAATCATATTATATTTGAGATTGTAATAATAATAGCCCATAATAGAGCCAGTCTGCGTCACCAAAGTCGTTGAAATTTTCTTTTATCGTTTAATCCTACATACCTAACGGCTTGTTCTTTCTGATAACTTCTTCGATATCATCCTTTGAGGTATATTTCACACCAGCATTTTTAGCCAGAAATAGACTTAAGAGTTAGTACGTAGTTTTAGCAAAACTGTAATAACAAACAAACCATGGGTAATGGCGCAAATGTCTAAAGTTTTCTCGAGTGCAGCCAGCTAAATATGTTTGTATTTACGTGTGTCCCATCGTAGCGTTTAATATACAGAACCAATCTATATGATTGACGTGTCAATAGATTTGAAATTATGCTCCGGGGGACGTAAGCTACATATTTTATGAAATAAATGGTTTTTTGTTTGTTAGTTTTCGGTCAAGTCAGGTTACAGTTGGTAGAACTCTTTCGTGCTTCTTTTAATAAGACTTGTTAAGGAATGGGTAATTATGAGGGTTTAAATATCTGCTCTTCAAATGTATGTTTAAATAACTGCCCTTAAAATAAAATGTAGTATATTGCCTGTGTTATCTATGGCTTTGTCCCTAGGGATGCCATCCCTGATTGAATACATTCGCAAACATTGAAAAAGTAGAAGTCGGAAAAACTAGTTTACGTATACTGTCCTGTTGACGATGACGATTCGCCGCAAAAATACACACTGGGCGTAACTAAATCTCTGTATTCCCTCCACTAGCTAACGTGTCAGAAGAGGCGCGCCTTGAAACGCAATTGCGAAAGGAAAGAGATGAAGCGAATCGAGCGGAACGTGACTTAATTATAGTAAAGATACATGCGAACAAGACGAATCCTCGAGGCGGGTACGAGTAGAACACGTGGAGGGACAATTTCGCTGCTCGACAGACTCCAAATAACAGTAATTACGGATTTACTGCCACTACCGATAGATATTTGCTTTTAGTTAATTCTTCTAATTAAAAGCGGAATTAAGAGAAATCTCTTCGAATAGGTATACTATTGTTTTGATAGACGGTTGTTCTTGTGTTCAGTTAACGGTTGATTTTTTGAAGACATAAACGCAGCTTAAGTTTAATTTTGATAGCTGTACAGCCTTTTAAAATCAGGATGTCCCAATTCTCGACACCTTAATGCCCAGTAGTTGACACCTTTTGGTCACCTATATTGTTTTGAAAGTGCAATTGTATTAGGCAAGTGGCGGGCACTGCAAATTTTAATTCAGATATTATGAAGTATATTGCGCCGTCTCGTCTCGTATTGCCAGTAAAAAGCCAGAAACCTAAACCGACAAAATTTCATCGCACTCTAATATATATAAAGTTGTTACGAAACGATACTCCCACGGTCAGCTCTCACCAGTCACCACCCAGTCATACCCTTTTCTCGAAAATCGATTGCTCTTTTGCTTAGTGGGCAATTAGCCAATACAAGGACCGAGTTAACATCATGTGAAAAGTGTGGTGAACCAAGTGTCTTATTCTTCCATCGCGGCCGCGTAAGGTCGTGATCGACCTCGATCAATTATTTTAGTTCTAAAATTAAGTTAATTTGTAATCTTACATCTGCACCGTTGTAACTTCACTATCAATTAAACGCACTTCGAACATTAAGTGTTGGTTTCAACTTATAGTCCCTAGACGGCCCTAACGTTTGTAAGTAATCATTCTCTATCATCAAACAAAATCATTCTCAATATTTCATTGCTACTACTAACGGCCGCTGTGCTATTGTGCGAACTCCTCTCGTAAGCCCATACAATACGTAAGAGACGTAATAGAATAGCACATAGTGCGAGGTGAACGCCGAACTTTTACTTATTCGTTTTCCTGTCTATCATAACAACATTGACAGCTACAAAAACAAAAAACCGGCCAAGAGCGTGTCGGGCCACGCTCAGTGTAGGGTTCCGTAGCCCGTTCCGTGAACCGAATGTATGAGCAAGAGAGTTCAAATTCCCAAATCATATCGACCATGTATTATAGACAGACACAATACAAGCAATACGACCCCATTAAATCAGGAAAATCTTAACAGCGCTATGTACAATGTGAGCGTTCCGCGTACAGCGACATCTATCGGCAAATTAAGTAAACTATTGCGCACGAGCTTAAAGTATGGAAAATGATTTTTATGCGATAATTCTTTATTGCGTGAACCGATTTTCACCATTTTTTTACTTTATTTGAAAGCATGTCATTTCATTGTGATTTTGTAGAAATTACAGGTACAATAAACACCTGCTTATACGGTTAAATTACAAACTTCGTTCAGGAATTATTTTGTAATTTTTTTCAAAAACTATTCAACCTATCAAGTTCAAAATAATTTTCCTAGAAAGTTTTTATAAAGTTCTACTTTTGAGAAGTTTTTCATATTTTTAAAACTGATGGTTCAAAAGTTAGAGGGGGGACACATTTTTTTTAACTTCTGGAGCGATTATCTCCGAAAATATTAACATTATCAAAAATGATTTTAGCAAACCCCTATTCATTTTTAAATACCTTTTCAACAATATACCACACGTTAGGGTTGAAATGAAAAAATAAGCACTCCCCACGTTACGTATAGGGGAGGTACCCTAATAAAAAAAAAACACTTATTTTACCACTTTGTCGGCGTGATTGATATACATATTAGGACCAAATTTCAGCTCTCTAGTGCTAACGGTTACTGAGATTATCCGCAGACGGACGGACAGACAAAGCGAAGCTATAAGGGTTCCTAGTCGACTACGGAACCCTAAAAAGAACAAACCCGACTCTGTTTTACATAAACAGTCGCTGCGTCCATCTACAGCGCTCCCTAACATCGGCGCCACCGCCGCGCCACCGCCTGTTCTGGGGTAACTTATTCGAAATTCCCACAAAATTATACGGCAGATGTCCACAGCGCACTAACTTTGTGGGGGATGCCGCTACGGGTGCTGAATACCGTTTCGGTCTCATAATGAACTTATAAAAATGTAGACAGACGGATTTTTGAGTAGCAGTTTTGACATTAACGGCTCGGTCACGACATTGCGCGAATTGCGGCACTGCAAGCGTTTTATCCGTTCATTGCGCGGTCAAGACGCGCAACGCACTGCGGTTAAGGCCTCCACCCACCGAACGCGTGTCGTGCGCGGCGCGTGTCAGCTGCCGTTGCCGCCGTGGGCCGTTATGTTTATACCGTAACATTTGTTAAGAAATTACCAATATTGATGGCCAGTTTAGCCCAATATGGTAGTAACCCTGCCTGCGGCCTGTGACGGTTCTAGGTTCAAATCCCGCTTAGAGGCAAATATTTGTAGTAGTTATCCTTACTAATATTATAAATGCGAAAGTGTGTTTGTTTGTTTGTTTGTTTGTCCTTCTTTCACGTCGCAACGGAGCATCGTATTAATGTGATAGTATGGAGATAGTTTAGAGGCTGGAGAATGACATAGGCTCCTTTTTTCAGCGGGAAAACATCTAATTCCCACGGGAAAATTCAATATGTTACATTTTCTTATAACCACGCGGGCGAAGCCAGTATATTATAAATCGTCGTATAGTACAAGCTTTATTGGACTTACCGTGGGGCTATTTCGGTTTCTGTAAGGTTTCCCGCTAATGTTTGACCGTCTGGCTGGCGGGCAGATTACCAAAATCTTATCTAACCTAATAGGTTCTACGGGATAAGTGTCGCCGAAATGAAAACTCGGACAAACGATACAGTTGGGAAATTGATTGAGTGATTGCGATAGAATACCATTTGAGGGTCACAATTTACGCTGGCTTGCTTGCGATAAGTAGTTTTAAGCATCTTGAATACTTGTCCCGGCTTTTGGCTAAGATAATGTTTAAACGCATTGCTCTTGTAAATTCGGAGGTCCTTTCTGATATAAATGGACAAAGCAAACTCGACGCTGACCATAAAATAAATTTCGTGGAAGGACTTTCAACCCACGTTATCTAAATGGATACTTATGCGGCGCGTTAGGGAGCCTTGATCCGTAGCTTTGTGTCATGCATAGACGATAACAGTGTCGCTAGAAAAGGCTTTGTAAATATATTGTTCCCTCATCTTGTTTTTATCTTAAACACAGTGGTACAACTTAAACACAGGGGTACAACTTAAACACAGGGGTACAACTTTGGTTGGGGTTTGAGTAACTAATTTAATATAGAATATTTCCTTTGATATTGCTGCTTGTGAAATAATGTTTTTTATTTGTTCAATATATTTCAGTCATGTACATTTGCAAGGGGGCGTAGGTTAGATCAAATAAAGTTAATTTCTCCTTTAATCAGATTTGCAGCTTTAACCACTGCTACATTCAATTATTTTGTAATAGAAATCATGCTTAAATTTATTTCTGGGTATGTACTCTGCAATATGCCGAAGTTAACGGAAATTCCCGGGAACACCGTGTACATTGTTCCGTATTAGGCACTGGTCCCACCGCCGGCTAGTAAACTAGAAAAGTTGGGCGAGTAGCATTACATTGCGGATCTGTAAAGGTCGATTGATCACACTGTGCCTGGTCAGCGTGCAATGAACCGTTACTCGCCCAACTTTTCTAGCTTACTAGCCGGCGGTGGGACCAGTGCCTGTGATTGTAATAAATTAATAGTTTAATAAAGACTAGAAAAACACGCTTTTATAAATGCACGTAAAAACCAAAAATAAATTATGGATCGTTCAAGTTGTCTGTCTCTATTTCTGGGCTGAAGTGTAAACTATGTGCTTTTAATTATAATATTTGATTGTAAAAGCGTGGGACGCGAAATATTTTTAACATTTATACATTTATTTCAAGTAGGCGAATAGGCGAATGAGCCCGCATCCTCTCCATCTCCGCCAGTGCGTCTGTATTGCATGGTGTTTTACCTGTCCGCTTAGAACAATCTAGCTCTTCAATCTGGAGACCACTAAGTGATTTTACTCTACTTAGGGCCACATACGCCTCTCCAGCCGCAAAAGTACGGGACCCTAAGTACACCACTTCGTGGTCTATTAACCACCCACATGCCATTCAGCCCTCGGCACGTTTCTCACCTTGGCTTGGGTGGGATCTTTAACAACCTACTACTCTATTTACACGTCAATATACATCGTATATAGATATATCAATATTATTCTATGCACACTCTCCATGTACAGGTCTATATACATTTTATACAGGCACCTATGTCAATATTTACACTATTTACACTCAATATTTACAAGTCAATATATAATAGGTTTGTTATAACCTTGAAAACTGATCGTGTTCAAAGTCCATTATGTGACCTTTCTCACGAGTGCAAACACGACTATGATACGATATTCCATCATGGAATGCCAGCGCCTATCTTCCGGTTTCACCATCAGACCTTGAAACCTAATCGTGGTCAAAGTCCATTACAAGACTTTTCTAACAAACCCAAACACAGCTATGATACGATACGATGTTCCATCATGAAGTTCCAGTTCATATCCAACGGTTCCATCATCAGATCAGTTCGACAGTACCATATTATTGTATTGTCATCAAAACTACATACAACTGCCAATTTTCATGACGCTACGATCCTTGGAAGATGGTTAACGATATTCCATCATGGAATGCCAGTGCCTATCTTCCGGCTTCATCATCAGACCTTGTAACCTAAACGTGGTCAAAGTTCATTACAAGACTTTTCTAACAAATCCAAACACAGCTATGATACGATGTTCTATCATGGAGTTCCAGTTCACATCTTCCGGCTCCATCATCAGATCAGTTCGACAGTACCATATTATTGTATTGTCATCAGAATTACATACAGCTGCCAATTTTCATGACGCTATGATTCTTGGAAGATGGTTAAATTAGTTACCTTAGATTCCATTACATACGAGGGCTGCTACTTATGTATCCTGAATCCAGGATTCCAACTTTCTTAAACACAATTTTTGACCTCCATGGTAAAATTTGAACTTTCTTTTAATACTGGCCGCTATATTTTTTTTTCTTGAGTACGCTAGTCTTTTGTTTTTGGCGGGTTTAAAATGCTATCTCGTTGCAAGAATGGAACTTACTCGTGAAAATATTCGTGCTATGATTTATTACGATTTTCGGCGTGGCTTAACGCAACAACAAGGCATAGATCCTTTAACTTTGACATTTGGTCATGAAGCTCCATCAAAAACGACTGTGTATCACTGGTTTTGTGAGTTCAATCGTGGACGTAGTATGCTTACGGACGAAGTTAAGGAAGGTCGCCCGAAATCGGCCGTTGTAGGTACCAAAAAATATTGAAGCAGTGCGGAAACTTATAATGCATGACCGTCATGTTACGTATCGCGAGATAGAGGCAATTCTGGGGATATCTATGACGAGCATTAATAAGATATTACATGAACATTTAGCTGTAAAAAAAAATTGTTCGCGTTGGATACCGCACAATTTAACTAAGGATCAAAAAGAGGCTCGCGTCGAATGGTGCAAAAAAATGTTGAAAAAATATAACCGCGGTGACTCAAAAGCTGTTTATAATATCTACACAGGTGACGAATCTTGGATATATGCGTATGATCCCGAAACTAAACAGCAATCAACAGTGTGGGTGTTTCAAAATGAGCCGAACCCTACTAAAGTTACTCGTGCAAAAAGCACCTTGAAGCAAATGGTCGCCTGCTTTTTTGGTATGAATGGCCATGTGGCTACAGTGCCACTAGAAAATCGTAAAACGGTTAATTCGGAGTTGTACACGACCATTTGTTTGCCAGAAGTGTTTGAAGAAATACGTAAAGACAACCAGCGACGCAGAATCATTCTTCACCATGACAACGCCAGCTGTATACATCACGCTTTTCGACCCGTGAAGATGCGGTCGACGCGTTCAAACAACACGTTTTGGAGATACCTCAATCAGAGTGGCAAAAGTGCTTTAAAAATTGGTTTACACGTATGCAAACAGTGCATCGATCATCACGGAGAATATTTTGAAAAACAATAAAACTATATTTAGTAATGTACGTTTGATTATTTTTTCTATTCCGGATAAATAAGTAGCAGCCCTCGTATGTAGTTTGTTACATACAGGTCGACCTAATAAAAGCGTGTTAAAAATCGTGCGTTCGCGTATCGTAGTTATTTTTATTTGTCTCCACTACCTCATTCTGGAAAAGGTCGTTCTTTTGCGATAAGATCACTATGTTGTTGTCTATCACAATTTATTATCTATATTAAGTTTCATGTGCAGATCTTGTGTTTTCCTCTTGTGCAAAAATGTGTACAGTGTGGTGTTGTATACTGCGGTAATCGTCATGCCATGTCAAGGAAAACTATTAAGAAACGTGTACACTGACACATTAGATTTCCATTTTGATTCTAACTCTAATAGAACGAGGCAGGTACAGGACCTTATTAAGCGCAAAGTTGGCGTATCATCTAGATGTCACAAAATTAGACAAAGTATACGACACTGCATCTAATTCACAGCGCACCGAGAGATCAACCTGACATTTGTATTTCGTATTCTAATTTCGGATGAAAGTGTCACGCGCTCGTTCTTACAAGTTAGCTCGACACGCGTGGAAGCGGCCGCGATAACATTCCTATCAAATTGGAATGGGGAACGTGATTTTCAGATTGACCCTCAGGGCGCCGCCACTAATCATGCTTGTCCGAAGGCAGCACCTGCCCTACAATTTGTCAACGTCCGCCTGTCCGCTGCGCGCATCCAATTTTCTGTATAAATTTATTTTAATATTTACCTGTTTAACGTGTTTTAATATAGCTCTGTTGAAGCTTGTATGTGATTAAATCCTTCAGTCGTTAGTCCATCGAAAAACCAGGCGATACGAGAAGTCTCATACTGTCTGCGATAAAACAAAGGACTGTGCATTTCACCGGTGACAGCAGCGAACGAAAAAACCATAAATGCGAGCTCCTTACAAATTTCTACCCAAACACGTGCCTAAAACCCGGTATGCGCATGGTTGAACTAAACGGCTGCCTGGCATCGTTTTGACACCTCGCCCCCATCCCCGCATGATGGCAATGGCACACATTCTGTGGGGCCATTTTGCGACGGTTTTCGGACTTCAATGGTTTTTTCGTTCGCTGGGTGACAGCATTAAATTTCTCGCATCGTCTCACCTCTCCTTGCCCACACAAGCTGAAAATCACTAAACTACGTTAAATCAGACCTGGTTCAAATTTAAGTATAAATCAGCACGGCCCTAACTTAATTACAGGTATATTGCATTAACGGATTTTCCGCTCTAAACTGAATCGTTCCATTAAACCCCCTATTGGACACTATATCAGGGTTGCTAGGCTCCGTCGCCTCACGATTTCAGTCTACGGAGTAATTTTAATTGCTACGCAAAGTTAAACTGGAAAACAAAATCAGAAATTAAGCGCTCCGAGTCAGAAAAATGCTCAGAAGATGTCCTATAAAATTGGCTCAAAAATTTCATCAACACTGCATTATTTAGTGGATTTATACAATCGTAATTTTAAACCCGTGTGGTGTCGGGTTAGAATTTCACCACCCCTTTTCTTCCCGTGGGTGTCGTAAAAGTCAACTAAGCTATATGAAGAGTAATATAAGATAACCTGTACTTATGTGAAACTTATATAATGAGATTTAATAAACTAAACTAAACTAAACTAAGGGACCAGGGTTGAAGTGTGTTGTGAGCGATCGGCTAGCAACCTGTCACTACAATATCACATTTTGTCGATCTTTTATACCCACATTTATGCTAAAAGTGGCGCTGGAACATACGTTTCATGGGCTCTGCCTACCTATTGGGAATAAAGGCGTGAATGTATGTATGTATGTATGTATGTAATTTTAAAATATGAGCTAGGTGATGTAACTATGGCATCTAGCGATAGAAAGAGTTAATGACCTCACCCAAATTACTTTGGTTTCATTAAGTGACATTCAAACACAGTTACAATTAAAAAAAGACAAATACCTTGTCACACATTTGCCGAGAGGCGTAATACTTGTATTGAGCGGGTCCATCTTCTGTGGTTTTACGTTTCATGAATGCTTTGCTTCCATTCAACTGGCGCGCCGCATCCCGATGAATGAGTCTTTCATTTACTCCACAGAACATCGAGTGATTTGTATATACGTGCCGGTGTCGGGTATTTATGGCCAAGTAGGAAACTTATCAGTCAGAATGATTCAAACGCAAAATAAACAAAGGGATGACCGATAATTCTAGAGAGCTCTCACCATCCAACTTGAAGTTGCTGCCGCATTGTCGGCGTCGGAGCGGCATGAGTCATTACTCAGAGAGGAAACCCCCTCCTGCATGTAGGGGCGAAGCGTTCGAGTAGGTATCTGTTATGTTTTTGTTAGATGATTAAAATAATGGAATGTTTATTCGAATACGAAGGGCTTCAATTCAGCAGAGCCTTTCTACTGCGCGCCTACATTTACATGAGTGCTTCAGGCCTTTCTGATTGGCGCGAGATGTGCAAAAGAGGGGTGGTACGGGACGAATGCCGGTACCGCATGCTTTTGTATACGCAACAATGTAGCGGCTAACAAAATACACCTATAATCCAAATTTAATTCAAATACACCTTAAAGTTGTTGAGTAAAATGCCTGTAACATGCAGACAGACGGACATGAAGAAACTATAAGGGCTCCGTTTTTGCCATTTTGGCTACGGAACCCTAAAAAATGGGCACTGTTTGACCATAGACAATTGTGACGTCAATTGTTCCAAATTCCCTACAAACTTACTTAAATTAACTTTTTGACGTTTCATGAAAAGTGGCCGATTGCCTATCAATCAACATCTTTGTTTTTTAGGGTTCCGTAGTCAACAAGGAACCCTTATAGTTTCGCCATTTCCGTCCGTCCGTCTGTCTGTCTGTCTGTCCGTCTTCGGCTTAGCTCAGTAACCCTCACAACTAGAAAACTGCAATTCGGCGTGGGTATATAAACCAATCACGCCGACAAAACCTACATGTAGATTGGTGATGTATTTTTTTTCTCGTTGAACCTATAGTGTGGGATATCGTTGGATAGCTTGTTCCAAAATATTATGGGTTTTTTAAAACTATTTTTCAACTCAGTAATGCGTTTACGAGATAATGGGATTTAAAGCCCTAATTTTTGTTCATGTGTCCCCCCCTGCCGGCTAAATGGCTACTACTGGGGACGAAAATTCGTGGCAGTAAATGCAATGTGGTACATATAATGAATTTAAAAGGAAAACTATCACAGTTAAGTAGACATAACTAGTTAACGAGTAGTAGACATAACTAGTTAACTGGTAAAAAATGCACTCAATTTCGGGTGCATATACTCGTACATTGTCATTGGAATTTGAACCTTTTACCGTGGACGGTAGAGTTGCTTTTTCACGGCACGATGCTTCTTGCCCTGCGACATGCCCCCCACCCGTGGCATTGCTAAAACTTAGGCGAACTTACGGCACGGTGCTTCTTGCGCGCGCGGCTAGTTATGATGTGCGGCTTGATGCTGTTCGGAGATTTTCGTAATTATTTTACGTAAATAACCTGTTGCTGCTAAAAGTTTGCGATCTGCGGTTCGATTAGTTTTAAAGTTGTGTACCTAATTACCTACATATACATAGTTTGAAAAAACTTAATGTACCTACTGACCTCGTTATTTCAATTGAGAAGTTGTTACATAAAAGAATTACTTAAGTAATTCTAATTTTAAAGTAAATTAGTAATAGTATATTTTCTCGTCTCGCGTCGCGCCGCGCCTCACCATCAGCGCTGGTGATATATTGTTGTGTTATAAAAATAATCATATTTACGATTATTTACGAGGGTAAGCTATAATAAAAACCCCAATAGCCCCTTTTAAGTCCGCATTCTGTGACAGACGGGCAACTACGGAACCCTACCCTGCGCGTGGCCCGACACGCACTTGGCCGCTTTTTGATTATACGGAACATCCAGTCTAGGCCTTAGTCTCCTCAAACAAATGCGATTAGGATCGAAAACGACGGAAAATAGGCCTTGTTGAGTCATTGTTCGACATAGTTACCTCGGGGTTCCTACGAAATTAACCCTTTTGTCGACCGGAGAACAAAACAAACCCTTGTTTTGTAATGTTAATGTTCGGGAACTTTCCTTGCAGATAATACAGAATGAGTTTAGAAGGATAACGCTCAAGTGTCATGGAAGATAAGCGTTGTTAAACAAGAGAAGTCGACTCGAGGGCTATATCTGAGCGTCACTTCCGATAGCAATCACACTTAGAGAGGTAGAGCATATCAAATCGATCATATTGTGAACAGCCCAACTGGGGAAGTTCCTCCACCTTATAGAAAAACGCAGTCAAGCTTTGTATGTGAGTGTTCCTGGTGGTGAAAGATCGCCAGCGCTGCCGTAGGTGCGCTGTATTGTGAGTGCAGGACCTGCATCTGTCTCTAGCGTAAACGCTATTTCATATGCAAGTCAATAACGGGTCGAAAACGCGCGTCACTCCCTCTGGAGTCGCAAGCGTCTGTGGGCTACGGTGTCGACTGACCACCGTACAGGGTACAGGTCGTGTGCTTGTTTCCCACCGTACAGGTCGTGTGCTTGTTTCCCACCGTACAGGTCGTGTGCTTATTTCCCACCGTACAGGTCGTGTGCTTGTTTTCCACCGTACAGGTCGTGTGCTTGTTTCCCACCGTACAGGTCGTGTGCTTGTTTCCCACCGTCACGGTATAGAGAGAAATGTTACGCGTGCTTCCTTTCATGGACACCGAGCTTTTAGTTGATCGACACTGTATTTTCGTATGTTTGTTACATCAGTGTCGATCAATTTATATCACATTTTACGTAAAAAAATGTGAGAATTCTCCCAAAGAAGTCTAGATTCTTCGCAGCAACTAATGTTTTAGTATAAAAATCTTTCACGAATTATTAAAAAGTTAGTTAAAACCCAGATGAAGGTGCTATACGTATCTTTGGCTTTCATTAAATTCTAACTTGTTTGAACAGGGTTGATTAAATTTGTAACCAAACTTATTAAACCCTTATTACAGTGTGTTTGTAGTTAATTGGTAATATCCGACGACATGTTGGCACACCCCTTTTCAAACAATGACAGTTGAAAACTTTGGGAGTATATTGCATGTTTGTTGGAGGGACGGGTCCCAAACCGGCGGCAAATGGGCAATATAACTCAAAACACACGCTAATAGATGTTTTTTAAGTTCATCGTTAAAGCCTCAGAGGAAGTGCCGCAGTAGCCGAACTCGTGCCACCGTGCACCGTCAAGCTGGCTATTATAATGGCGTTTGTTTGGTTTGTGTTACACATTTACAATCAAACACATGCCTAATGTCTATTCGAACCTTTCGAGCCGATTCTTTAGTTTTATTTTTAAAATTTTAATCTTACTTCTTGTCATGAATAAATGTTTTTTCTTTCTTTCTTTCTTTCTTCCGGGGTAGGTCCCATTTTTTTCAAAAAATCAGTTGGATGATGGGATTCATGAGGAATTGAGGGAACTCCTCAATTATATTACGCACGCGTGTAAGTGATTTTGGTATTTTCTATTATAACTCGTGTATTTGCACCCGGAAATCATAAATTTGGTGGAGTGGAATTGATGATGAAGACCACAGATAACTTATGGAATTCCTCAATTATGTACTTAAAAGTAAGATATAGATTCTGATAAGATTCCGTTGAAATAGCAACTAATGAAGTGCTTTGGCACTATCACCTTTGGGTGATCCTTGTGGAATCGACGGAAATCCTCAAATATTATCGGGCCACATACAGCAATTATTTGCTCTCGGAAACTGATATATTGGAAAAGAAATGTGGAAATTTTCTCGTGGCTTGGCGGAGTTCTAAATTGAAGTCGGTTAAAACTTTATTTTTAAAGTAAATTATACTTATCCCGCCACAAATTAAGTGGGGGAATAATGGCGCTTGGTATAAAAGCAGTTTCTGACAGTATTAGAGGCAGTTTTTGAATGGTGAGGAGTGAACTAAGTTAAATACTGAATATATTTCTCTTATTTTATTTTGAGTGTTTTCATATTATTTCTGTGTTTAAAGAATGGCTTGTACTTTGTTAAAGTGCACTATACAAGACCAATTACTTATACTTTACCGTGCTTATTCGGTTCTAATTTGCATTAAATAGATAGATTTAAGTAAAATGTTACTAACACGTGATGGACTTTATCTAAATATATAAAAGAAGAAACTGACTGACTGACTGACTGACATATCAACGCACAGCCCAAACCGCTGGTTCTAGAGATTCCAAATTTGGCATGTAGGTTCCTTATAAGGTCTAAAGGAGCACTAAGGAAGGGTTTTTCAAAATTCACCCCCTGAGGGGGTGAAATGGGGGTCGAAAGTTTGTATGGGGAAAACATTATTTTTGAACTAGAGACTTGAAACTTTGTAGGAAGATTACTTATTAAGACAGAAAAATAGTACTTTCAACATTTTAGAAAATTCTACCCCTAAGGGGGTAAAATAGGGGTGCAAAGTTGGTTGCAGAAACGACTGGGACTGAAACTTGAAATTTACACCAGAACTTCCTTTTATGACGTAGGCAAGGGATAAGACGGAATTTTTGGAAATTCTACCCCTAAGGGGGTTAAATAGGGGTGCAAAGTTTGTATTAGGGAAACATTATTCTTTGAGCTGGAAACTTGAAACTTTGTAGAAAGATTACTTAATAAAATACAAAAAGTTTGTATGAGGGAACTTTGTTTTTTGAGCTAGAAACTTGAAACTTTGTAGAAAAATTACTTATTAGAACAATCATACAAAATAGAATTGTCAGTGTTTTAGAAAATTCCACCTTTAAGGGGGTTAAATAGGGGTGCAAAGTTTGTATCCGAAACTACTGGGACTAGAAACTTGAAATTTACATCACAACTTTCTTTTATGACGTAGGCAAGGGATAAGATGGGATTTTTGAATTCCATCCCTAAGGGGGTTAAATAGGGGTGCAAAGGGAAACTTTTCCTTTTGAGCTAGAAACTTAAAACTTTGTAGAAAGATTACTTATTAGAATACAAAACAAGAGCTGTCAGCGTTTTAAAAAAAAAACCACCCTAAATAGGGGTTAAATAGGGGTGCATAGTTTGTATGAGGGAAACTTTTCCTTTTGAGCTAGAAACATAACACTTTGTAGAAAGATTGCTTATTAGAATACAAAACAGTAAATACTTTCAGCGTTTTACAAAATTCCATCCCTAAGAGGGTTAAAAAAGGATGAAAGGTTAGGATGAGAAACACTTTTTTTAGCTAGAGACTTCACAACGTTATGGAAAGATTAATTATTGCAATAAAAAAAAAACGGCGTTTTAGAAAATTCTATCCCTAAGGGCGTTAAAATGGGATGCAAGGTTAGGATGAAAAAACATTTAAAGACGTGTATAGACTTATAGGTAGGTAAATACGAAAGGAGTTTTTAACAAATTAACTTATAATAGGGTAGGTAGTTTCCTCATGTTAAAATGGATAACGAAATGTTGCTAAATGGATAGTAAACCATCAAATTATTGTAATAATGTATTACAAAAAATAATAAAAATCAACAAAAGATATGGACATCTAAACTTTAGAAAGAAAATGTATTTTTTTATTGTCCCAGAGTAAATTAAAAGCTACCAATAGAATCCTTACGATATTATAGAAACAAAATTGTACGACAGCTATGGACCCAAACAGCAATTTACTTGATGTGCCATACAACGATTAGTACAAATAGCAACTGTGACGTCACAATCGAATGTAGCATTTCGGCTGCCGCCAGCGAAGTCAATCTGAATCAAATTTATGGGTATTTATGTTCTTTAAGGCTTGTACACCCGCTAAAGTCCTTGAGCGTATGGGCGGAGCCTCGACCCTCTCCCCGCGCAAGTCGCACAAGTCGCCATCGTTTATTAAGCGTTACATAAATTAAGTTAAGTAAGATTACAGACGCGTCATCGCGCATCGTTACCAATGCAAGGGTGGACGTGGGTGGGTGACATTCGTCATGCTTAATTGAAACGTGATATTTGTCATACATAAATTACATAATTGATTAAGTTCAAAAATTATGTCCCTACTATAATACTATTTACTTACGATTAGTGTAGTTCCGTCAGCACGGCTAGCACGAGACGGCCGCGACATACTCTTGATTTTTCTCGCACTATCGGTCTCTCTCTTATTAGAACATTAGGAAAGAGAGGTACAGTGTGAGAAAAATCGAGAGTATGTCGCGGCCGTCTCGTGCTAGCCGTGCTAGTGAAAACGAAATTCGTTCGAATAACTCTCATTGTCGCTCGAACTAGCAAGCGCGACAGAGAGGGAGATACACGAACGAAGTTCGGTTTCGTTTCGCGGTAGGCCCTCAGCACACCTAGCGCTAGACGGCCGCGATATACTTTAGATTTTTCTCGCAATATACCTCTGTTACTAAATATTCTAATAAGAGAGAGACGGATAGTGCGAAAAAAATATAAAGGTAATAATAATAATCCATACCTACTGTTGCCCTTAGGCCATTTTTTAATGTCGCTATTAATAGGGGCCCATCTAGCAGATAGCGAGTCACCGTCTGCCAGAGATAAAAAGTGAAACAGTTTAATTGGACAAGCGTCCGATGTTTCATCGAATAGCCCAGCTAGTAGTCCATCATTTTCACCCAATAACCCGTTTTATTTAGATTCCATCAACTAGCAATAGACTCTTACACCCCAGCGGGTGCTGTTTCTGTGTGCGTCCCATGACACGGGCAGAGACAGCATCCGCTTGGTGTACTCCTTGCATTTCATTAAATTGTAAAAAGGGCCTCTACGTGTGGGCTCAGAGCTCCACGTACGCCTCCCAAAGGTCCGGTACATCATTGTCCCGTGAGCGGGAAAGACATATAATCCATAGTATCCATACTTTCATATCCATACTCCATACTAATATTATAAATGCGAAAGTGTGTCTGTCTGTCTGTTACCTTTTGTGTAAGTGTAAGGTTGTTAAGTTTTAAACTAATTTTCGGTATATTTATTACGTTCTACTTCCTTGATTTGATGATGATGGCGTGTAGTCAGCATCAGATAGTGAGTAGCATTCAAAGTAGCCAAATATATCGTAACACATTCCTTACTCCTACTTATAGTAACAAAGACTATTTCGATGAATGTACGTTCCGATATATTTGGCTAACTTGGCTGCTACTACTGCTAGGTACTTACAATATTTGCCAAGCCCACTATTTTTATTAGAACTTATTCTATTAACACTTGACAGTCATTAATACGAGCAGATAAAACAATATTGTTTCTATAATTGTTCATGTTCCTAAGCAATAGATATTGTAAATATATTTATTAATAAAATGACTGGTTTTAGCGATTTCCCATTTTTGATACTGTTTAGATATTTGATACTTTGATAGAATAGGTATTTACTTGTGTATTCTTTTTCCTCTTCTCTTGTAAAATTTCTTGATATTACGTATTTTCCTCTTGCGCTTATTTCCCATCTTGAACTAAAAAACAAAATCTAAACTATACCAACGTAAATGTTAATTAGGTACAAAAGCCAAAACAGTTAAGTGACCATCCTGTATTTATACAAGAACCTTATTACAATGCACATAACGTGCACGGATGGTCAGTCAGCTGTCTTGTCTATAGTACCTACTACTTTACAAACCACGAAATAGATTGTCCACTCTATGCAACAAAATTATCTGTCACTAAAAACTAAACTATACGCAAATGTTTATAATATAATTTACCTACTATACGAATCACAAAACGGATTGTCCACTCTATGCAACAAATATAGTCCACAATTTCCACAAATATTTAAAAATTTCGGCGCAGCGCAAATTGACACAGGTCCGTCATGCAACGTGTCTCGTCCCGCACTGACCGTATAGACGAAAACGGGGAGGCGTAGGAACTTTGGCAGAATATTTCAGAAAACGAGATAATTTTTTAAGAAAATTAAGAAAGTAAGAAAATGATGCCCTTGTTCATTATTGTATGAAGAAAGTTATAAAATTTCATATTATTCTGATAAAAAATGGAGCAGTAAAATGGTTACAAGTGAAAAAATAGGGGTGACTTTAGATTTCTTTTTCTCTAATGTTTATTGTTAAAATGGATTTCTACGAAAACTATGACCCGTCGCATTTCTTGCAGATTATGATATCTTTTTTCCGACGGCAAAAATGTTACGTTATAATGTATAAAACGGTCACAAAACAACTCATTTTCACGAAAATTTCGAATGTGCAGCCTTAATTGTAGTTGCTCCCATATAAACTTTTGTTCCTCTCTAAATATTTGTTCGAATGGCATTGCAAAAAATCTTAGGAAACAAGGCTATAGCAATGTCCAGGCCACAAATTTGACTTGTGTGGAGATATTTTGGTATTTTAATATTATCATGAACATAAACTAGCTTTTATTCCAGAGGAAAGATTCTCATTTATCATGATAGTCAATTTAATAAAAAAATAGGTACCTACATAAAAAAGGGGTAGGCAGAGCACATGAAACTTATGTTCCAGCGCCACTTTTAGCATAAATGTGGGTATAAAAAATCGACAAAATTGAAATTGCAGTGATAGGTTGTTAGCCCATCCCCCACAACACACCTCAACCCTGCTCCCTGACGACTTTTACGATACCCCCGAGAAGAAAGGGGGTGATGAAATTCTAACCTGACACCACACGGGCATAAAAATAATAGTAAATAAAAAATAATTTACCATAACGGGTTTTGACGAAGGGTTATTCACAACGGAAGTAAGTAGTAAGTAGGCCGTTGCCGGCGTAATAATTCAACAACTATTGCAAAATTACACTTACTACGCGGGCGAAGCCGCGGGCAAAAGATAGTTAGAAATAAAATTAATTGAATTGAATTGAAATACCTACACAACGTACTGGTCCTTCCTTTGCTGGGCACGATTATAATGGCTAAGATGTATTAATATGTTTCCCAGTTGAGACTTAATACTTTTAACATTTCGTATAATTAATTGGTTTGAGGAACAATATATAATTACAGTGCAATAATATACATTCTATTTTCAAGTAAGTACTTGACTTTCAGTTAATGTTTGAACCCTTTACCATATAGCTTCGGTGTTACCTTGCTCCATTATTCTTATTATTATTTTATTATATTTGTAATAAGTAACTAAATTAAGAGCTATACTAAGAATAGTAACTTGGGTTCCAATAAATTGGTGTTCGTTTATAATTTAATGGTTTATTTACTTGACTCCTACTTTCTATTGCTATACCTAAATTTTGGTGATTATGTAATAATGATTCCCTTGTTCATTAACCAATCAGATTCATGATCATTCAGTCATTTGGTAAACTAGAACTGACTTATTCATTTTTCTAGTTCAGTTCAAACAAATCGTACTTGAATTAACCTTGCAGCTTATTCTATTTAATTAATTTAATAAGCTACTACTTGTTATGTTTATACTATCACCATGGCGTAGCAGTTTTAACAAGGAGCTCGTAGCTTTATAGCAATGTTACGTTACCTGCCTTTATTGAGGAACTTGGGGTTAATACTCGCTTCTTATCCGTACCTTATGTTCTACTTAGCGTAAAAACCTCGCTTATATCAGAGGTAGCTAGAGAAGTCGACTCACCAGATGTTAGGTATAGGTACATATATATATTTCAGAAGTTAAGACTATGTTTGGCAATAATAAAATTATTTAATAACAAACAAATATAATGTTGTAACATACAACAATGCTCAAAAGTGATACAGCACTCAGACAAGTAACAATATTCGATTACTTATACTGTCCACTCGAATCGATACCACCGTCCTGAAGGTGGTAACACCGGGTGAACCCTGTTAAGCTAAGCAACATAGTTGGGCAGCGACAGACGTGGATAAGGGGCAGGTAGGACCACTAATTCTGCCAAAAGTGAAGACGATATCGAAGATTTCTACAGTCAGCTAGAAGAGATAATCAAAAGCTTAAAATCTCAAGAAATACATATAGTCATGGGTGACTTTAACGCACAAGTCGGAAAAGGTTCAGAAGGGAAAGTAGTAGGCGAATATGGCCAGGGAAACAAAAACGAAAGAGGTGACAGGTTAATACAGTTCTGTAAAGAAAAAGACCTAATTATAACAAACACGTGGTATGAACACCCACCACGGCGACTGTATACCTGGACCTCCCCACAAGATAACCAGGAAAACATTGTTAGGAATCAGATATATTACTTAATGGTTACCTCCAGATTCATAAATTCTGTTATTAATGTAAAAACATATCCTAGAGCTGATATAGGATCTGATCACAATCCTGTAGTAGCAAAAATGAAACTTAAATTAAAGCAAATTACAAAACCCATTTCGATGTCGCCAAACTAAACGATGAGGACACTAGAATTAAAGTCACATGTTATATTAACAATGAAATAAATAAAGTGATAAGCACTGATCCAAGTTTCAATACGAACCAGGAAATAGAAACGAACTGGAAAATCGTTACCAAAACTGCCAAAACACAGCTAGGATATACCAAGAAGATCAACAATTAAAACGAGTATATCACCGATGATATACTGCAGTTAATGGAGAAAAGAAGAGAATAAAAAACACAAACAATATAAAATACAAAGTGGCAAATGCCGATTCATCCCATCACTAGCAATGCAAAACTACCCTTTTTTACCCTATCCTAACTCCATATATTCGCATACCTGAATTGGGGGTAGGAAAACAAAAAACTGTGACAACTCCTCTACTACTGCGCGCGTCGGGTCGAGCACACGCTCCCTTCGAAATAAAATACCGCGAGTGGACAAAGCTAAGACAATCAGCGCGATTCTATCGCCGATCATACGCCCTAGGGCAGAAAGAGTAAAAGGAGTTAACGGCGCGTCCAATTACACCAAGCACGCGCGGGGGAAATATTCAGGAACCAGGTTTGCCTCCAATTTCCCTTTTTCAACTTTTTCTTCGATCCCGTATTTTGGTCCTTACGAACAGTATATCTGTATATTTTGATCTAAACATAATAGTTTTTCAAATTAAATTCAGCATTCCATATTTCATATTAATTCGCAAGTCATTTTTGTCTGCCACAGACAAGCAATATTTTCTTTCGTGATTTGTTCTAAACAACAACTGTCACTTCATTCAATTGTCAAAGTTGGCCACACTAATAAAATTAATAAACTGTGTTGGCCAATTTTCAAGCATCTCAATAAATTATATAGGAAAACACATCTCTCGAGTTTGACACTTGCACAGTAATCTTATCTGTATCGGTTTGTTTACACCGACACTTAACCTAACTTATCGTGTTAATTGTAACCAAAACACAATGGAATCTCAAGTTTCAGTCGTGAAATTTAATATTTCGCATAGTTTCGTTAGTCAATTGTATGACATGGCATCCAGTTTAATGAATGTAAATCCGAAAGCGGAACAATTAAGGGCTTTTAAAGTGCGTTATGCCGATGCCAATCGTATGCGAGATCAAATGGCTTTCTCCGTAATTATGACTGTAATTGAGGATAAGGATAAATCGGATATAGAAACAAAATATAGTGCATTTTACGAGAAATTTTACTCTATAAAAACGATGTATGAAGACTTGTTCGCTCGTTCTATTACACAAACTCAAATCGGCAAATCAAATGGTATGGAAAGCACTCGTTTCCATCTACCTAAAATAGAGTTGGTTAAATTTAAGGGTACGCACACGGAATGGCCCAATTTCATTGCTATTTACAATAGTTTGATACACAACAATGCAGAGTTGAGTGTTGTACAAAAGTTTCATTACTTGTTAACGGTACTTGAATATGAACCTTTGAGTTTGGTGCGGCATCTTCCTATATCAAATGAGAATTACATGATTGCTTATTCTTTGCTGCAGGAACGATATGAAAACAAGAGATTGATTGCGTCAAAACACTTAGAGCTCTTACTTTCTGCTAGTAGTCATACATTAATACACAAAAACTTGCGGAAGTTTGTAAACACACTAAAAGATAATACACAAGCTCTCAAAGCGCTCGGGTTTGATACGGTTTCATGGAGTTTCCTACTATTCCATCTTGTGTCAAGAAAAATGCCCACAGAACTGCGTACAAAATTTTAATTTACTCTTACAGTAAATGAATTACCCGACTTTGAGAACTTGTTGGATTTTCTTGAAAATCATTTGAGGGTTTTAGAAGCCTCCCAAAATGTCCTTGCAAAAGGAACCTCAAGCGATGTTCCCACTACCTTGCATGTGGCTCAACAGCCAGCCTGTATCTGCTGAGGTGGAGTCACCCTATTTACCATTGTCAAAAATTCAATTCAATTGATGACAAAAAATCATACATCAAGAGCAAGAATTTATGTTATAATTGCTTGCGTCCCCATCATGTCTCAAAGTGTATGTCTAAATCACATTGTCAGGTCTGCGGGGGCAAGCATCATACTAAACTGCATACAGCCGAAGCGACAAGCAGTACCACTAGGGCCATTGTCTCGCCTAAAGCTGATGTGCAAACTTATAACGAAAACATACCAACCGGTAGCACAAATCAAAGTGTAAACAACATAATGAATACACACATGTTGTCATCACAGCCATCTTATGATGCTGATGGCAAACCGATCCTACTTAATGTAGAGCCCATGTCTACGGGACTGCTAGGTACTGCTCTTGTCGGAGTCCAGGATGCAACATACGACATAGTACTAAGTTCTTTAAGGGAGGATTCAAGTATGCAGCAACGAAGATATGGAATGATCTTCCACCACCATTACGAAATCCAATGCCTTTGCTGAAGTTTAAAAAACTGGTGAAAGATCATTTACTCAAATAACAAAAAGGAATCATCCCGTAATACTACTTGGTATATTTTAAATTAAGTATCTGTTTATTTATTTGTTGTTTATTTAACCAGGCAATAATTTATATGTACTTTGTTACGCACACGCAAGCACACAAACACACTTACACACGCGCGCACACACACACGCACACACGCGCGCGCACACACACGCGCACACACACACACACACACACACACACACACACACACACACACACACACACACACACACACACACACACACACACGCACGCACACACACACACACACACACACACACACACACACACATACACACACGCACACACAGCCGCGCCGGTCGAAATATTGTAGCGACCGACCTGTAGGAATAGGAAAAGGACTCGTCTGAAAATCAGCGCTGGGCATTAAGTATACCTACATATCCAGCAAATGGCTGACGTGTACCCATTGCCCATTTTTTTTTTTATTGTTATGTTTGTCTTATTATTATGTATGTCTTTCCCGCTCACGGGACAATGACGTCCCGGACCTTTGGGAGGCGTGCGTGGAGCTAGGTACCTACAAAGTACCAACTGAGCCAACACGAAGAGGCCCTTTTGACAATTTAATAAAATGCAAGGAGTACACCGAGCGGATGCTGTCCCTGCCCGTGTCATGGGACGCACACAGGGACAGCACCCGCTGAGGAGTATAGGGCCTATTGATGGTTGATGGAATCTAAATG
This sequence comes from Epinotia bilunana, assembly GCA_947049275.1. Classification (NCBI taxonomy): domain Eukaryota; kingdom Metazoa; phylum Arthropoda; class Insecta; order Lepidoptera; family Tortricidae; genus Epinotia; species Epinotia bilunana. The sequence continues at coordinate 27,765,909 of OX346256.1, forward strand.
AAACGGGTTATTGGGTGAAAATAATGGACTAGTGGCTGGGCTATGTGACCGGACGACCACACAGCCATCCTGTAAGTGAATTGATTAAATTTAATGAATTTAGTTAGCATGGTGTGTTGGTGTATTGGGTTATGTGAAAATTTACATTTATTGACAAATAGCTATACTAGGTTTTACATGTTACATGGTTGGAAATGAGATAATTTATTTATAGTACCGAGGCCAGTACAACTGGCAGTGGTGATTCGAGGTTGATCTAATATTCTTGTGCACTTCATTGTTAATCACATCTAGGTCTTATTAAAGTTTTTTAACTGGTCTAATACATATTTTGTGTATTTGATGTATGATTCCAGGGTCTCCTCCCTGTCGAGTAGCTAGGGGATCTCATAAGGCTCAATGTGGTGTAGACTGCAGATTAACTCATGTTCGTCCCGCGCTTTTCCAAATCGCGGGCACTTCTTCAGTAGATGTAAGATGGTTTGCGGTGTTGTCGCACGGGCATGAGTTCGTATCGATGATGGTGAATCGCTTAAGGTAGGCGCGGGTGTATCCGTGTCCTGTTAGGTTTTGCATTAGCTGAAATGTCATTGTCGCTTTCGCTCTTAGATTTTTGATGTGCTGTAGCGTTAGTAGCCAGTGCTTGACATGTTGTCCAGTTTGGCTGTCTGTATATGATTTGCTGTGGTCTTCATCTGTTCGGATTCGTTGGTGCTTTTTGTGATAGGATAGTGGGAAAAGGTCATAGTCGGGTTTTTTGTGAAGGCCTGCTGCAGCCTTAGCCAGCAGGTCGGCCCTTGTATTTCCATTAATTCCCGCGTGAGCCTTCACCCAGCAGAACTCGATGATTCTGCCTTCAGCCTTGGTTCTGTGTAGCGTCTTGTGGATTAGGTTGGCGTTTTTGTTTGTGCTACTTCTGTTAGTAAGCTCCTCAAGGACTGATTTCGAGTCTGTAAATATAATAACTTTAGGTAGTTTTTGATCGTAGCATTCGCGACAGGCGCGTTCGATGGCGAGGCATTCAGCCTGGAAGACGGTGCAGCTGTCGTGGAGTTTCAGCTTCTTCGTGAAGCTGTTACCGTCAGGGTAATCTATTACGAAAGCTGCACCGACACATCCGTCGTGTTTGCTCCCATCGGTGAAAATTCTGTGGGTGTCTGCGTCGTAGTATTCGTGCAGCTCTTCCAAGCTGGCCACCTCTGAATACTGTATGCCGATTCTGCTGGCCGGGTGCAGCAGCTCCGTAACCGGGATTCTTCTATCGTACTTAAGATCGTGTGGCAAGAACTCGGTTACTAAGCTTCGCTTGACTCTTTCGATGGATGCCACGTTTTCCACCTTGGATGGTAAGGGTGTCAATCCGGCCAATGCAATGGTAGCCACCGTGGGGAGGGTCCTGAATCCATGTATGATCTTAATGGCGAATCCACGCTGTAGACTGAGTAGTGCATTGGTTACTTTTTTGAATTTGATGGCATTGTGCCAAATTTCAGCACCGTATGTGATTATGGGCTCGATAACTTGTCTGTAGATGGTCTCGACGTTTCCCGCGTTAATCCCCCAGGTAGGTTTGATGTATATGCAGAGTTTTCTGTAGATGTTTTGCGCTTTCTTGATGATATATTGACTGTGTTTAATGAAATTGAGTTTTTGGTCTATTATTATTCCCAGTAGTTTGAATTGATCGCTGAATACTATGGTGATGCCGTTCATCTGGATGTTAGCGGCCTTTGCTTTCGGTGTCGGGGTTATCATGTGTGTTTTCAGGGGTCCAAATTTGAGTTTATTTTGCTGTCCCCATGCGTGCACACTGCGGAGCGACATGTTGGTATTCTCTTCTATTTCTGCGACATTCTCGCCCGTGCATATTAGAAGAACGTCATCCGCATATGCCTGCATGTGGCAGCCAGGGGGTAAGATTTGCATGAGTAGGGAGTCAGTTATGGTGTTCCAAAAAAATGGGTCCGAGAACAGAGCCCTGGACGCATCCCCTGGACTGAGTTTTTGTGGTTGTGGCATCAGCGTAATTTAGTGTAATCTGACGGTCTGTGAGATAGTTGCAGATGATATTATATATATTGCCAGGGCAATTTATGTCTTTTAGCCTACGTAGCAGAGCCGGCCACCAGGCATGGTCAAAGGCACCTTCTATGTCCATTGTCCTTGGCCTCTTTGATGTTGGTGATTGCATTATGGAGCGCATCTGTAGTGGATCGCTGCTCTCGGAATCCGTATTGGTGACTACTGCATTTATCATTCTTGATCATGTAATAGGTTAGGCGCCGTGCAATTAATTTTTCCAGAATTTTGCCGAAGACATTGATGAGCCCAATTGGTCTGTATGAAGATATGTGATTGTAGTTGTCTTTGCTAGGTTTGGGTATGGTTTTAATCAATGCTGTTTTCCAAGAGGTGGGGAAGTAGTTGAGTGTGAAGCATCTATTGTATAGTTTAGTGGTAAGTTCCGGGTATGTCTCTATAAAGTTTTTGCAGATGTCCGCGGTCAGGTGGTCGGCTCCGGGTGCTCTCTTAGGTGACATTCCTGTAATAGCCTCCAGTACCTCGGCAACAGTGAATGGTGGGTCATTGTTTTCATGGTCCGCTACTGGTGGGGTGTTTTGCACGCGGTCCCTTATTAGTCGATGATATGTTGTATCCTGTGCCGGGTTATCCACGGGGAAAAATTTAGTCGCGAGTTGTTCTGCAGTGTCTTGTGAGGATCTAGTGAAGGTATTGTCGTCCATCTGTAGCGTGGCGGGTGGTAGTTGCGGTGGCTTGCTTTTAAGTAATCTGTTAGTCACAGACCATACATCATCCTTGCCCTGGCTATTACAGAACTCTCTGAATCCTTGCGTTGATGTTGCGATCATTTTAGCCGTGTATACGTTGCGGGCTTCGTTGAGTTCCAAGATGATATTAGCGATATTTTTATTTCCCTTTTTGAGGTCCTGACTCTCTTTTTTAGATTTGTAAGCTCCTCAGTCCACCAGGGTATGCGCATGTACGGTTCTTTCCTTCCTAGTGTGCTGTTGCTTGTATGTGAAATTGTACTTGTGATTTTATTTATGAATGTATCAATCTGTGTTTTGTCTAGTAATTCTATGTCTGTGTTATCAAGGTTGGTTTCTGACATCTCCTCCTTAAGTGTGGTTTTAAAGTTGTCCCAGTTTGCATTTTCAGTGTAGTATTAAAGTAAAGTAAAGTATCGTTTATTTGCAAGAATATGTACATTAGATGTTAACATTATATGATGAGTCTCAGTATTCAGCCTTCAACGACCAATAAATTCACAATTTACATTCAAAATAGATTAATAATTACAATACACGACATACACGTGCTCGTCGTGACTGTGCGTCCTTACGATTCGCTCCAAGTGAGCAATGGAGCAGTGGGTCCCGTCTGGGCTCTACATATATTGCAGTGAGGAAAAGTTTCTTGCTGTTTTCCAATGTTATTTGTACGGTGGCGACGTTGGATGTGGTATATTGTGTCATACCGAGGTATGTTCCTATCTTCTTCTTAATTGCTATACAAGCTTTGGTAGGGTGGTCGTTACTGTTGTTGTCTAGTGATTGGAATACATCATATCCGTCTATTGGTTTGATTCTAGATATTACTAAGGGGGGTCAGTTATGATGAGCACATCAGGTTCCTCTTCTGCTGCGTATCGTTTAAATTCCTCCGTAGCCTGTCTGCTGCGCCCTAAGTTGCCTTGGGCAACTCTCAACTTATTAATGTGTCCGAGTCCATTAGTTGAATATGTTTTGTGATTAGCGTTATTTTGAATTGTGTTGTTATTTATATTGTTAGTGTGTCTATCCATAATCTATTCTGTTGCTAATTTTGTTGCGCATAATGGCCATTTTCGGACACATCCTCGATGTGGCGCTGTGTTGTGCGTTCCCGATCTTATTCATTCTTGTGAGGTGAGTGATGCAATTGTAGCATTTGGTCTTGTTGTTGTCCTGCTTGTATGGGCACGTCTGGTATTCATGTCCGGGGGAGGCGCAGTGAGAGCAAACTGAGTCTTCTGCAGTGCATCGCTTGCGCGTGTGCCCGTATTGCAGGCATTTGAAGCACTGGATCACGGGCAGGTACTCGCAGGCGTGTACTCTTTGATGGTCTAAGTTGATTTTTGTTTGAGTAATGATGGCCCTGTAAACCTGCGGAGAGGTCAGGAACACCGCATTGTACAATCCAGCCCTGCGGTTGCCTCTGGTGAAGTGGTATTTGAGGTCGGCCTCATTAGAGAGGTATGTGCGCACGTTCTCGTTCTGCTCCAGTATGATCGAGGCTAGCTGTTCCGACGGAGTATCTGTGGAAATGCCTTTGAGGATAACCATAGGCCGCAGCGTCCTTGATTTCTCCGCCATGACCTCCGCATCCTCGGTGTTGGTTTTTGCGAGAGCTATATCCCGCTGTGCCTGGTTATCAAATTCAACCCTAACCTTGTTGTTGGAAACGAGTTTTGTGGCCGCAGGGGCGAAGTTTGTGTCCAAGAATGAGACCGCTTTCTTCCAGGCAGCAAGCGTGTCCGCGGGGCTGCTGGCAGTCTGTTTCGAGGAGATTATGATGGCAGGTCTACTGGTGGCTGCGCTCGATGGGCCGGTCTTTCCATGTTTGGCTGATATCGGTGCGTTGTTTTCGGTTGTGGCAGTTACTGACGCATAGGATGGTCCGATGCCGAGTACTGTCTCCATGTAGATTCTCATATCCCGCTGTTCTACGCTGATTCTCGCCGCTTGCTCCTGTAGTTCAGCGATCCCTTTGAGGACCTCCTTCGTGCCCTCGCATTTATCTGTCTCCCTGGGGGCGCCCTGCAGTCTACAGTGTCCTGTTGGTTGCTACTGGGCTTACGGCCCTCTGCAGTGCCACCGTCCTGTGCCGTCTCCCCCGCCTCATGTGTCGCAGCTTCGTGCTCTTGTAATTTCCTCCATGCATTCAGCGACTTCCTTATTTCGCCTGCAGCTCTGTATATTGCACCTTTGTTCGCGCTTGAGATGTTGGCCTGCTCGTATATTCTGTGCTCGATGCCATCCACTAGGTGATTTATTGTTGTGATAAGGGAGTTGACATTTTTCACCTGTGATGCGTCTGCTTCCAGCCGTATCGTATCAAAGTCTTTTTTGGATTTCAGTGAGTGTGAACTGGGCTTCTGCGGCTGGGAGGACTGGGAAGCCTGGGAGGTCTCAGCCATTTCCTGGCTGTTGCATTTTTTAGGAGGCGGAGAGCGATTTAATCCATCCATCATGTAAATATTTAGTTAGGCGTGCAGAAGGCGTCGCAAGATTGAGAAAATAGTTCTGTTGTGACTTAACTATGAAGTGCACAATAAAATACAAATAACAAATATACGCTCCGAAAAATGCGTTTCTTAATTACTCTATCTTAGACTTAACCAACTGAACAGTTTACAGCTAACAGTTTACACCTAACAACTTACAGCTAAAATGAAAATATTTACAAAGTTTAAGAGTTTGTAAATCGAATTTCTACTCAAAATGGCCTGTATACATACATACATGTGTCTTATTAACTTTATAAGACGTTGATATACTCTATACAATTATATATAAAATTCTGGAATAGACTGGAAAAAAGAACTGAATATCAGAATGTAAATTACATATGTCTGAGGACTGAATTTACTATTTCTTACTTTTCACCAAAACTGCTATGCCTAAAAATCTGAAATTTTACTATGATGTAGTTCGATAACTAACACATATATATCGATTGGAATACTATGGGCGTCTGATTAGAATGAGAAGTGAGTCGTTGCAGAGTTTAAGGATTTTGAAGAATTTTCCTACTCCGATTATTTTACAGCAACTAGGAAAGATGTATTGAATATGAACTAAAAAAACTATTTTTATACATAAATGGACACGGAATATTAACAAAATTTTGAGAAAGTTGATCGAGAGAAAATTTAAATATGGAATGTTAATTACGTAGCGTTGGGGACTGTGTTTGTTATAGATTACTTTACATCAATACCACTAATCCTAAAAATCTGAAATTTTACAGTCATACACTTAAATAACTGATACATACAATTCAATAAAAATATTATGAGCGTCTGGTAAGATGAGCAAATGAGTCGTTGCGGAATTTAAGGGTTTACGGGAGATTTCAAGTCCAGTTTTCTCTTAAGGTAATTGGTATACGTGTACGGAATCGGTCTTAAAACTATTTTTAGTCGTTAATATACTCTATACAATTATAGAATTTTGGAATAGTTGATAGGGAAAAAACTGAAAATCGGAATGTAAGTTACGTATATCTGAGGACTAAATTTACTGTTTATTACTTTTCACCAAAACTGCTATGCCTAAAAATCTGAAATTTTACTATGATATAGTTCGATAACTAACACATATATATCGATTGGAATACTATGGGCGTCTGATTAGAGTGAAAAGTGAGTCGTGGCAGAGTTTAAGGTTCTTAAAGAATTTTCGACTCCGATTTTTCTTTAAAGCAACCAGGAGAGATGTATTGAATATGAACTAAAACTATTTTTTTTATACATAAACGGACACGGATTATTAACAAAATTTTGAGAAAGTAGAGCGAGAGAAAATTTAAATAAGGAATGTTAATTACGTAGCGTTGGGGACTGTGTTTGTTATAGATTACTTTACACCAATACCACTTATCCTAAAAATCTAAAATTTTACAATCATACACTTAGATAACTAATACATACAATTCACTACAAATATTATGAGCGTCTGGTTAGATTAACAAGTGAGTCGTTGCGGAATTTGAGGGTTTACGAGAAATTTCAAGTCAATTTTCCCTTGAAGTAACTAGGAAACACTAATTTAAACTGAACTAAAAGCTATTTTATACATAGATGGACACGGAATAGTAACAAAATATTGGGAAAGTTGGTAGAGAAAAAGTTGAGATATAGAATGATAATTACGTAACGTTGGGGACTGTGTTTGTTATATATTACTTTACACCAATACCACTAGTCCTAAAAATCTGAAATTTTGCAATTATGCACTTAAATAACTAATATATACAATTCAATAAAAATATAATGAGCGTCTGGTAAGATGAACAGATGAGTCGTTGCAGAATTTAAGGGTTTACGGGAGATTTCAAGTCCAGTTTTCTCTTAAGGTAATTGGTATACGTGTACGGAATCGGTCTTAAAACTATTTTTAGACATAAATTGTTGCGAAACAGTTGTAAGAATATCAAAAAGTTAACCAGGAAAAAAGTGAAAATCAGAATGGAATTTACGTAAAAAACCACGTGGATTGGTGACTGAGTTTACGAAAAATTACTTTCCACAGAAACTACTAGGTCTAAAAATCTGAAATTTCGCAATTATGTAGATCGATAACTGGTGTATTCAAATCAACTAAAATATTATGGGGTGATCACTTTAGATTAAAAGTTATTAAGGTTTGAAGATTGCAGTTAGTTAGGCTTTTGAGATGGCTTCGGAAAATGTCGTATTAAATTAAGACTATTGCACTTAGCTGAGTTCTAGGAACTGTTCTGGGGTCCTGAAGTAATGCCACACACATATGAATGGTCAGAATTAGCCACACGATTCGGTAACTCGGTTTTCCTTAGCACGTGGTTTTCGGTTATTGTTGAATATCTTAGCCGTTTTTCAAGGGAAAAATCCGAAACTTTCGCAAAATGTTAATAACACTGGGGTACACTCAAATCAACTATTTTTATACAACTGGTGTATTCAAATCAACTAAAATATTATGGGGTGATCACTTTAGATTAAACGTTATTAAGGTTTGAAGATTGCAGTTAGTTAGGCTTTTGAGATGGCTTCGGAAAATGTCGTATTAAATTAAGACTATTGCACTTAGCTGAGTTCTAGGAACTGTTCTGGGGTCCTGAAGTAATGCCACACACATATGAATGGTCAGAATTAGCCACACGATTCGGTAACTCGGTTTTCCTTAGCACGTGGTTTTCGGTTATTGTTGAATATCTTGGCCGTTTTTCAAGGGAAAAATCCGAAACTTTCGCAAAATGTTAATAACACTGGGGTACACTCAAATCAACAAAAAAATCACAATGTCAAAGATCTCCTGTCGGAGTTTTGTAGTTTTTTGGCACTTTCGAAACTGAGTTAAGTTTTGTACTCACGATTGTGCCTCTGGGTGGTGAATCCGATTAAAACCACTTATACCACTGTATACCGCACTCACTATGGAACGTTTTAAGGTATTTTTTAGGGCCGTGGCATTTTTAATTAAGTTTCTATGCACAAGTTTGTTTGTCGCGGCGGGTTATGTTGCACTGTTTGGGTCACTGTACTTCACAGAGTTGTCCGATTTCAAAAATCTTTTCACAAGCGGATAAGTGACGTTAGCGCGCACGTTTTGATATGTAACACTTGTTGTTTTGAGTGAAAAAACCGTCAAATGATTTTTGGTCTACGGAGCGGCGCGGAAACGATGCGTACGCGGCTGCGCTCGACGCCAGACTGGTTAGGTTAGGTTTTTTTTTTTTTTTTTTACATGTTCCCCCGACAAAACGGAGTCTTTATTATTCTGTTTCTGCTTACATACCAGTTCTCGCTTATTTTCTTCTCGTACTGTCATTCATCATACCTAGTCGGTCCCAAAGTTCTGTCACTGGCATATTATTTTTAAATTTAGAAGATGATTTTAAGAAAATTTTATTGCATTCCATTTTTGAATGTTTGACAATTATTTTAAAATAAAAAACAGTCATTCGTTGCAATTTCTCACGATGGAGTGGACATTGAAAGAAAACCGAATAGCTGTTTTAGCATTGCACCGCTGTGGGCACTCGCCAAGTACCATTTTCAAGTTGCTCAAAAATTTAAAAATAACGCTTAGGTTTGTGTACCGTACTATTGATAGGTACAATGAAGTCTCCAGTGTTGAGGACAAGAAAAGAATTGGCCGGCCTCGCTCCGTACGAACACCAGCAGTAATCAAAGCGATCAAGGCACGCATAGCAAGAAATCCTGTCCGAAAACAGAAATTGATGGCTTTGCAGATGGGTGTCAGTAGAAAAACCGTCAAAAAGGTTTTAAACGAAGATCTTAGTCTACGAGCATACAAAAAAAAGCGTGGGCACTTACTTAATGCCCGTCTAAAAACAATAAGGCTTAAAAGATCCCGGAAGTTGTTAAAGCGGTACGCGAAAAATCGACACCGTGATATCCTCTTTACAGACGAAAAGATTTTCGATATTGAAGAGAAGTACAATAAACAGAATGATAGAGTGTACGCTAGGAGCTCTGAAGAAGCAGGAAAACGAGTTCCGCGGCTGCAACATGGGCATCATCCATCATCAGTGATGGTCTGGTTGGGTGTATCTTATTACGGGCCAACTGAGGTTCATTTTTGCGAAAAAGGTGTCAAAATCAGTGCGAAAGTATACCAAGAGACAGTTTTGGATAAGGTTGTCAAAGATCTGCCCAACACGCTATTTTCGGGACATAATTTTGTGTTCCAGCAGGATTCTGCGCCAGCACACAAAGCCAAGACCACTCAAGCCTGGTTTGACCGTCAAAAAATCGACTTTATAAGACACGAAGATTGGCCTTCCTCTAGTCCGGGCCTTAATCCTTTGGACTATAAAATTTGGCAGGTCTTAGAGGGGAAGGTCTGTGCTAAACCACATAAAAATTTGGAGAGCCTAAAGTCATCTTTAAGAAAAGCAGTCACTGAGATAGATATGAAAATGGTGCGTGCTGCGATAGACGACTGGCCGCACCGATTAAGGGCCTGTATTAAAAACAAAGGAGGTCATTTTGAATAATTTTCATTAATTTTAATTCTTTATTAAATGTACTTTAAATCGGTATATAATTTATTAAAAATTTATTGCTACTTTAGTTTTTATCATTATTTTCATTTGTGACAGAACTTTGGGACCGACTACGTACTGTTCTTTCTTGCATTCATCGTCTTTCATTCCTTGCGGATGGGTTTTCCGCCTCACTAGTCTTATATTTTCTTATTTAAGAGGATGTACACAACACGGGTGGATTTTTAATATCAATATCTCCTTTTCTTTTTACATTCTTTCCATCTACATCTACAGGGTTATTTTATTTTTACATTTTTAATCAGTCTACTTATTCTATTACATTGTCTTGTTTGCCTACTGTGATTTTGGCTGATTATTCTTAGTTGACAATTGTTCTTATTTCTTATACATTTTTATTTATGCTTAGTAATAATATAATCATTATATTATATAAACATAACTTCTACGTTTTATTTCTTTTTATTACTTCAGTGGTTATTTTTATGCAGTATTTCATGAATGTTTGTCTGTCCTGTCCTTCCATAATTTCACTGATTTTATTTGGTGTCAAGGTGAGATTTAATTGTTGTTCTAAGTTAAACCGGTTTAACGCATGAACTGGGCATTCCAGTAGTATATGCTGCACTGTTTCTTCTATGGCTGGATCACAAACGCAAGATGAGCTCTCCTTGCATTTGAATCTGTATAGATATTCAGAGAAACCCCCATGTCCCGTCATTATTTGCGTGGTGATATTTGTTGCGTCGAATTTCCGTATTGTCCTGTAGGCTGCTCTTGCGTTAGGGAAGAAGAGTTTTGTGCCGGATGCGGTTTCACCAGATGAATATCGCTTGTTCCATTCTTCGAGCGTAGCCATCCTAATGCTTCTCTTGACAAATGATATTGGGCACTGGTCATATTCCGGTTTTCGTTTAGAGTTCAGCGCTGCCTCTTTCGCCAAGACGTCTGCTCTTTCGTTGCCCTCGAGCCCTGCGTGCGCCTTGATCCAATGTAATGCTACTACCTTACCCTCGAGGGTAGAATACTTAAGATTCTTCTTTGCTTCCACTGCCAGGGGATGAAGGCTGTTGTGATTTTGTATGGTTTGGAGGGCTGCCATGGAGTCACTATAGATACCATACGATTTGGCTTTTAGCTGCCTTATAGTTTTTGTTGCCATACAGAGTGCTCGAAGCTCTGCCTGATAGACGGTGCAGTGTTTAGATAGGGCAAATTTGCGAGCCTTAGTTTCAGCCTCGCTGTTCCATATGGACAGCGCTGCACCAACCTTGCCTTCCAGCTTACTCCCATCTGTGAAGATGCGGACTTCGTAGTTGCTGTTTGTGTTAACTAGTTCTTGGTCCGTCAGGCTCACTATTTCTAATTCGTTGCATTCTGAGGGGTGTGGCATTTCCGATGCTTGTGTCCTGCGCTCGACCTCAATGTCACCTAGTGCTGGTAATGGTTTTCCCTTCCTGGCTTCGTACAGTGCGGCGGCCTCCTGGACACGGAGGTCCAGAGGCAGTAATCCTGCCAGCACCAGGGCTGAATTAAGGGATACAGTGCGGTAAGCTTTACTCACTTTTTGCGCTATGCTGCGTTGCAGGACGGCTAGCTGCTTCTTAATTCCCAATTTTGTCGCCGCTGGAGCCCATACGCTAGCAGCATACAAGACGATAGGTTCGATTGTGGCTATATAAATAGTTTTGATAACCTCGGGGTGAAGACCCCAACTGGTTTTGGCTGCTCTGGCAAGTAGTTTGTGGACTCCTATTGCTTTCCTGCAGACGTTTGCAACATGCGAGTTGAATGTGAGTTTGTCGTCGATGGTGACGCCTAGCATCTTAATTTCGTTGGACGTGGCAATGCTGAAGCCGCCCATGCTGTCGCGGGGTGTCGTATTTCAGTTTTCTGGTAATTACCATCGCATTGGTTTTGTGTGGCGCAAATTTAAGTTTATTACTGACACCCCACTTCCGTACATGTTCGAGGGCAGCATTCGCGCGGGTCTCGATCTCCGTCGCCGCCTCTCCATCGAAGACAAGCACTACATCATCGGCAAAAGCCTGGCAGTAGTCTCCTCGCGCTTCCATGCTTTTTAGGAGTGGGTCCAACAGGAGGTTCCAAAGTATCGGGCCTGCTATGGATCCTTGGACGCAGCCCTTGTTCGTGTTTGTCGCATATTCTTCACCTGCGTATCTGACGTTTACCCTGCGGTCCCTGAGGTAGCTATCCATAATCTTTCTTAGGTTTAGTGGGCACCTTTCCTCGGACGTAATAGAAGCTCTAAACAGGCTCTACCAAATTGTGAAGGAGCTTGAATCCGCGCCCAAAAAAGGGTAAGAAAAAGAAGGGCAAGAGACCCTCAAAGGGACAGCAGCCGAAAAAGCGGCCGCGGAAATAACTCCGGAAACCAGCGCAAATTCGGACAAGATCCTAAATAAAATGGACGCGCACACAAAGATGCTGGAAGAGAACCACAGGAAGATAGACGAAATGAAGACGATGCTGGAAGAGCAACAAGCAGCCCTCATAAGCTGGCCTCTACCGCGACGTACGCGAGTGTAGCGGCAACGACACCCAACTCCAACACAAACACAAAGATATCACCCAGGAGCTGTACGCTGCACTCGGTCGTCGTAACCTCCACCGACGAAACTGAGACCGTCGAAGAGGTGCTGGACAAGGTTAGAAAAGTAGTCAAAGCGAAAGACGGGTGGATTAAAATAGAAAAAGTAAGGAAAGCGAAGGATAGAAAAATAATAATGGGTTTCGAAACAGAAGGAGATCGCGAACATTTTAGAGAAAAAATAAGGAGCAAGACCGAAGACCTGAACATAGAGAACGTGAAGAACAAAGATCCTCTTCTGATCCTGAGAAGCGTCCTCGCGGTTAACACGGATGAGGACATCCTCGAGGCACTGCGGAATCAAAACAAGAACGTATTTCACGGTCACAATAAAGAGGAGGATAGAATACAAATAAAATTCAGACGGAAGGCGAGAAACCCCCACACCTGCCACGTTGTAATTGGAGTCTCACCAGCGGTCTGGCAAAGAGCGACCAGCATCGGAAGCATGCATATCGACCTACAGCGCGTCAAGGTGGAGGACCAAAATGAAGTCAATTATGCGCTGTCTTTTACCGTTTTGTAGATAAAAAATAAAAATTGTAATTTCAACATATTCAGACTCTACCCTAGAGTCTCAATTTAAGGAGAAAATGGTGTTAAACCTTAGTAGTTAATGTTAACGAGGCACTTGCAGTCACATAACATTACATACGCGCGTTGGGTGCAACTGATAATTTAGTAAGTCTAGTACTCAAAATGGACAGATTACCCGCACCGTGTACTAGGTTTCAGTAGGTTAGGTTAGGTTAGGTTAGGTTAGGTTAGGTTAGGTTAGGTTCCCCCCCGACCCCCCCGACGTGCTGCCACCTTGTCGTGGTGGGGGGGCTTGCGTGCTCCTAGGATCCCCGAGGCTATACCGGACAGGGCTACCCATACCGGGAAGGCGAGGGGGGAGGAGCCAGACTAAGAGCGGCACAACAGGAGGGCAAGGGGCTCTCTCCACATCCTTCTGATCACCAGAAGGCGTAGGAGATGAGCGAGCAAAGAGGAGGAAGGACGAAAGTCGGAGGAGGAGTGGTTCTAACAAACCACAGGGGAGTCTACGCCAGCTCCCCTTAAATCCCGGAACCCGCAGCACTCTCCCAACGACCCCCATCAGGGGCGGTATGGGGTACGGGAGGTGCCAGCATTTGCGCGCGGACCGGAGGGCTTGCCTTAATTGGCCGGCCCGCGGGAAGGAAATCCCTTTAAAAACCCGACAGTGAAGTCGTAAAAACCTCTGGATACCGCCCGACCTCCAGAGTAAATAGGGTTACCCAGGTACAGGGGGCACTGCCTGGGTGGACCTCTTTTCCCCCATACTCGTGGGAATCAAATGGCAACATACACAAAAAACAATAAAGAAATGGAAGAGGACTCGACAAACGACACTGGCAACGATATGGATGATGGTGATTTGGCGGCGGAAGTTGGCACCCCGATGGTGCCCACTGAAGCCATTGACGTATGCGCGGCGAATATGCAACCGGTAGTTCTTTTGCCCAGACTACCTGATACAGAACTGAGGAAAAGAGGGCACTTGGAACAGGAGGATGACCCGAAGCCCGAAAACGGACCAAAAGTCAATACGGCTCGCCGAGGGAAGGCCGTGGCTCAAACATGCGGGAGGCTCAAGGCCAGACGGTTGGGGCAGGAAGAAAACAGCTTGTCTGTTATCCCCGAGGGCCGAGAAAGGAGCCCGGTGGATGAGGGGCGCGTTTCGCCAATCCTGGCGCCAGGCGATCTCGTCATAGAGGGCATCCGCAAAGAGGTCCACGCGATCATTGATGAGGCTCGAAAGTCGGGGAACCTCAATGGAAGGGTTCATAGCCGCATCAACCGTGCCTGCCGGGAGATCCTGCTCGGTGCGGATAACCTGGGATCGCGACAGGCGGGTGACGAAGTCCGGGTCCTCAGGGCGGACAATAAGAGGATGCGCGAGCAGCTCGCGCTTATGCAGACGGAAATGAAGGCCCTAAGGACGGCCTTCTCGGAGAGGAAGGCCGCGCCCAAGGGTGACGGTCAGACTCCTGTCTCGAACATCTCTGAGGCTCTGAGGCAGCTCAGAGATGAAATGAGGAACGAGCAGGAGGAACTAAAGAGGGATCTGATCGTCACCTTGGGTGACATCATAAATATTCGTCTGGATGACGTGAGACGGCGTCTTCCGCCAGAACCTGTCCTACGCCCCCCACTGGCGGCGGACCGAAGGGAGGCAACGGGCGGGGCCGTGCAACCACCGCAGTCAGGAGCTGCGCAAGCGCCAGCCAAGGCCCCGGCAGCGGAAAAAAAAAAGAAAAAAAAGAAGGAAAAAAAGGGGCCAGCTGAGGCGCCAGCGGCGCAGAAACAGGCGCCAGCCAAGGCGCCGGTGGCAGCTGAAGAGGCTAACCGCCGAACTCCAGCGGGACCGGCTCCCCATGCGAGTCGTGCGCTGCGACAGCCGCGGCCCACACAACCTCCGCCGCCCCCGCCGACCGATGAGGGAACATGGTCTTCGGCCGTAGGGAGGAAGGCCCGTAATAGGGCAAACAAGGCAGCGAAAGCGGCAGCTCGGC